>CM028333.1:40110267-42712767 GCA_016647705.1 Eucommia ulmoides | reverse complement strand
ATCTTGATTTGTTTGGTCCTAATGCCATTTCTAGTTTAGGAGGTAAATTTTGTGCATTCCAAATTGTTTATGATTATTCTAAACTAACATGGGTTTTCTTCTTGTCTAAGAAAAGTTAGGTTGCTTCTATTTTTCTAAATTTTGTAAACGTGTGCAGAATGAGAAATAGTCGTGTATTATTAACATTTAAAGTGATAGAGGTAGAGAATTTAAGAATGATGAAATTATAAATTATTGTGATGAGCATGGTTATGCTCATAACTTTTATGCACCAAGAACGCCACTATAAAATGGTGTTGTAGAGAGAAAGAAAAGGACGCTATGAGATTTGGAATGACAAAACTCCAAATATATCCTATTTTTCAAATTTTTGGGTGTAAATGTTTTATTTTAAATAATAAGGATAATTTGGGTAAGTTTGATGCCAAATCTGATTATGGTATTTTCCTCGGATTTGCTTTGGATAGTAAAGCATATATAATATATAATAAACGTACTTTAGTTATAGAAGAGTCTATGCATGTTATATTGAAGAATTTGATCCACTTGTGTCGAGAAAGGATTTGGATAATGATGAGGCAGGTGTACAATGATTAAGCAAAACAACCAAGGCATTGAGACAGGAAAAGAGCCACCAAATCCAACGAATGAGGAGTAAAAAAGTAAAGAGACGACTTCACCATGAGTTATAAAGACAATTCCGAGACATTAGGTAAAAAAAATTATTGGTAATTTCAAAAACGGTGTGAGTACAAGATCCTCTATTAGGAATATAATTAATCTTGCTTTCTTATCTCAAATTGAACCTAAAAATATAAACGAGGTTTAATTGATGAGTCTTGGATCTTTGCGATGCAAGAGGAATTAGTTCAATTTTAGGCAAAAGAAAGTTTGGTCTCTAGTTCCTAGACCTGACTTTAATTTTATTATTGGCACTAAATGGGTTTATCGTAATAAATAGGATGAAACATGTATCGTAATTAGAAACAAAGTAAGGTTAGTAGTACATGTTTATAATTGAGAAGAAAGAATTGATTATGATGAGACGTATGCACCTGTGGCTAGATTAAAAGTTATTAGAATGTTACTGGCATTTGCGTGTTCTCGAGATTTTAAATTATATCAAATGGATGTCAAAAGTACATTCTTGATTGGCTTTCTAACTGAGGAAGTTTATGTCGAATAACCACCGGAGTTTGAAAATGATAAATTATCCGATCACGTGTTTAAACTTCGGAAGACTTATATGGACTTAAACAAGCTCCTCGAGCTTGGTATGAGAGACATAGCCGATATTTAATCGATAATAGTTTTTGACGGGGTCTTAGTGATATAACGTCATTTATTAAGCAATATGAATCTGATATCCTATTAGTACAAATATATTGGATGATATTATATTCGGATTTATTAATGAGGATTTTGTCAAGAGTTTGCCAAGATTATGCATGTTGAGTTTGAAATGAGCATAATGAGAGAATTAACCTTCTTTCTTTAGTTGCAAATTAAGCAAACCAAAGAAACGATTTTTATTAATCAAGCCTAGTACACCAAGGAGTTACTGAAAAAATATGGTTTGGATGGTGCTAAAGAATACAAAACTCCAATGGCAACAACAACAAAAATAGAAAAAGATGATACGGACAAAAAGGTCGATAAGAAAATGTGTCAAGGTATGATTGGTAGTTTGTTGTATCTTATTGCTAGTAGACATGGCATAATGTTTAGTATATGCCCGTGCACAAGATTTTAATCTTGTCCAAAAGAATCACATTTAATAGCTATTAGGCGAATCTTTTGATATTTGAAGGAGGCAAGTGATCTAGGATTATAGTTTCCTAGGGGGAGTGACTTTAAACTGATTAGTTACTCTGATACTGATTTTGTTGGATGCAAAGTTGAGCGTAAAAAGAGAAGCAGTTCATGTCACTTTTTGGGACATGCCTTGGTTTCTTGGGTAAGCAAGAAACAAAATTTAATTGTCTTATCTACAATTGAGGCAAAGTATATGAAAGTTGGTAATTGTTGTGCTCAAATTCTATATATTAAGTAACAATTATACGATTTTAAGATATGGATGGAGGACGTCCCTATCTATTGTGATAATAAAATTGTTATTTGCTTAAGTAAGAATCCAACACAGCATTCACGAACTGAGCACATAGAGATTCAATATCATTTTATTCGCTATCACATTCATAAAATGGATGTATCTATTGAATATGTTGATACCTCTGATCAACTTGTTGATATTTTTACTAAGCCTCTAGCTAAAGATCAATTTGGAAAAATTATTCGAGGTTTGGGTATGGCTAGGCATAATAATGTATGCTTAGAGTAAGGTTTTGATCCTTTGCCCTCGCTTTTTGAGATGACAAAGAAGGAGAAGTTGATATTTAGGGCATTTGTTCGCCTAAGCATTGTATTTATAAAAGGGGAAAAATCTTTTGGAAATTATATTGGAAAAATTTAATTTTTTTTTTTTTTATGTTTTTCACTAATGGCGCTCAAATGAGTTTAAATACTCATCCTCGGATTTAGGAGGAGCGTGGTTGTATTATATTTGTGAGAAAACATCAAACTTAGTTGTCATCATAAAAAAGGAGGAGATTGTTGAATCCAATGTTTGGATGAACAATTATGTGTTGATATTTTTGTGTGACTAATATTTTTATTAAGTGGTTTCAAATTTATTATTCGATGAAATTAAGATGAGGAATCGTTGAAGATAAATCATTAAGGAAATGTAACGTGGAAAAATAGAAATGATGAAGACGTGAAGAGTTTTAAAGATATTGAAGACAACTAAGTGAAAACAACTCTTTACTTATATACTCTTAATGCAACCCGAATTAGGATCACGCACTACACTTTAAAATGAATTAATCTTATATGTGTTGTGGTTAATTTAGGAGTTTAAAGTATGTTTGCTAAATATATGAAATGTTTTGGGTTAAGGACCTAATTGAAAATTTGGTTTTAATGCTTAAAATGATAAGTTTTTGAGTTAATTCGGTCAACTAGCGAAGGGGGTCGGTCGCCTAACCAAAACAATGTGTTTTTGTAAATGAAATGAAAGACCTACTGGTTCATTCGATCAACCGGTAAGATGGGTCGGCCAACTGATGCTAATAGTAATTGAAATGGGATAGAGGCTAGACCTTTTGGTCTAATCGGTCAACCGAACGGACTAGCACAATGGTTCACAAAGTGATCGTTGTGACTAGTTGGTCAACCAACGACAATGAGCCGGTTGACCGACCTGGTCAGTCCGAGATGTTAATTGATCTATTTTGGTCAATCCAATTCATTTTTGATTATTCCAAGGGATGTTTTTAAGGGGATTTGAATTATTTTTGTTAAGTACTATAAGATATGTGATCCTAACTATTTGGTCCATTTATTTTAATATTCTTTTGATTAAAGTGATTTAATTCTTTCTATTTCAATGGATTTCGATTTAAAAATATTTTAAGGGCCAAAATGAGATTTCACAAGAATGTTTTTTAATGAAAAAGATCTATTTTGGATATATTTAATATATGGGGTCTTGGGATGTCACTTTTAGTAATGACATTTGAAAACTAGCCGTTATAGATATAATTTTAGGTCTATTTATAAAGACCTGTGGGATTTAAAATAACACATCAAGAACAATAATATTTGTGCTTTCTAAGAGAGATATTATTGCTAAAAGTTATAAGTAAGATTATATTCAAGTTTTTTTATCTAAAGCGCTCGTTGTTTGAGTTACCGGTTTGCATTTCTTATTACGAAATTGTTCTTGCTTTCGGTGAATCTCGGTGAGATCATTCCAAGTTTATTTACTGCTTTCTTAGATTATTATTAATTCATTGCTCGATTAAGGTATTATAGAAAAATCTTCTAAACGGTTTTTATTAATAATTCATCAAAATCTTCTAAATGATTTTTATTGATAATCTGATTACGTGCTACTTGTATGCTACCCATTATTTTTATAATCAAATTTATTTTGTCTCACATTGTATCCATCAAATAGTTTTTATTTGGACTGTTAATGGAGTATATATGCATTGAGGTAGTAGAAGCGCCTTGTGAGAAGAAACATTTTTTTGTATATGTGAGTTTGAGAGGATTAGACACGTTTGGGGCGGTGTCTAATCAGGGTAGCTAGGATTTTGATCTTTTTCCTGTATAAAAGATTAGGGTTTGATCTTTGTATTGCAAAAAGATTGGGTTAGTATTTTCCCTTAAAAATATTAGGTTTTAATTCTTCCTGTAATAGAATTAAATTGTGATTGTAAAGGTTCATCCTAAGTCTGCGAAAAGGATAGTGTAATAGTGGTAGGTTGATTCTTAGCCTGTAAAATAATCACGTGTGTAAAGGTTGATTCTAAGCCTCTGAGAATAATGGAGGTTGTAAGTGTTTGGTTTCTACCTGTGAAGGGAATCGGGGGTTTAGTGGATGGTAAATCTTCGTGGAGCTCGACTAAACGTAGGTAAGAATAGTTTGCCGAACTAGGCTAAATTATTGTGTGCTACATTGTTTATTCCTTTTTGATTGTTTGGGTGTGGATTTATACATTGCCGCTGCTAATCAAGATAATAATAAATTTAGGATAATTGAGAATTTGTGTTTTAAGTGTTTAATTGTTTAAATTTTTATTTACTTAATTCACCCTCCTCTTGGGTAGCTCTTTGGACCCACAGATGGCCTAATTAAAAAAAATAGTTTTAATACTTAAAATGGTGTATTTTCGGGTTAATCCAGTCAACCGACGAAAGGGGTTGGTTAACTAACCAAAACAGTGAGTTTAGGAAGTGAAATGGGTGACCTATTGGCAAATTTGATCGACTAACGAATCCAGTAGCCAAATGAAAGAAAAATGAGAAGCCCACTGGACCAATTGGTCAACTGACTAGTAAATGGTCAATGATCATAAAATGGACCGTTGATGGAGGTAGTTGAACGGCATGAAAGCTCTGTTAATCGACATGAGCAGTTAACAGATTTGACTTGGTTTTTGATCATTTCTCCTTGATTTTGAAGAATTCAAGTGAGATTTTTGAGAGAATTAAATGATTTTCTTATATAAATTATACATTAAATGTTGCCTATTTATTTGATGCACATATTCATTCATTCATTCTCTTAATTAAATTAATAAAACACTTCATATTCTTAAGGATTTTGATTTGAGAAAGTTTTAAGAACCAAGATGAGTCTTTCTAAAAGTATTTTTTTTAATAAAACATAATTTTTTTCGAAGATATATGATATATGGGGTCTTAAAGTGTCATTTAATGACATAACATTTGAAAACTAGTTGTTATAGGTGTAGTTCTAGGTTTATTAATAGAGACATGAAGGATTAGGAAAAGGTAATTAAAAAAAAAAAAAGAGTTTTAATTGGCCTATGTTTTAAACAGAGTGATTTTTGCTGAGATTTTGAAAAGAGAGTGTTGGCCTAGTAAACTACCCAAGAGGGAAGGGGGGTGAATTGGGTAGATAAAAAATTATTAGAGAAAAAAATATTTTAATAATCCAAATAATTAATTTTAATCATAAATTAATTATTATCTAAATATATCACAACGGAAATATAAAATCAACTAGATGCACATCAAACAACAAAAATAAATAATGTAAAGATAGCATCACACCAGAAATTTATACTGATTCACCAAGCTACTCTTGGCTAATCCAGTCCTCCGAGCCCCACGGAGAGTTACACCCACTAAATTCAAGATCCCTTTAAAAGTAGGAACCAAACCCTCACAAAGATTCTTTTCACAGGCTCAGAATCAACCCTTACAAATTCATTTTCTTAGGCTAAAAAATAATTTCTACTTTTTATAGGCTCAAGAATAACCTAATTTTTTTTATACCTTAAGCTAAAGAATCAAAATCTCACAGAAACACTCCAACTATACTTTTCCCAGGTAAGGATAGAACATTTAAAAAATCACTCACAAATTTAATCAAGGAAGAATTAACACCCTAATCTCTTTATCTGAAGAGATTGAAACCCAGCTACCCCTGATTAGATACTCCCAATAGAATCTAATCCGCACACAACTCACCAATTACAAGAAATTGATAAGTTCTTCCCACTAAGAGCTTCTACCACCTCATATCAATTTAAACTCAATTAATGTCCCGATAAATACTAGTGATGGAATTAAGTGAGGAAATAAAAATCTGATTATAAAAATAATACGGGTAGCATAAAATTGAGCACGTAATCAGATTATCACACAAATCGTTTTAAAAGATTTTTATGCTTTTAAAGTTCAAAAAATGATTTCATCAAGATCTTATCAACCAAGCAAATATAGAAAAATAAATATGCAGTAAATATTAATAGTTTGGAAAGATCTCACCCAGATAACACCGAAGAATTATAGATTGGAAAGACAGTTCAACTCGATGACGCTTACACAATCAGCGTTTTAACTCAAGAACTCCTCAATAATTGATCTCACAATTTGATCTCTCAAAATAATATCAAAATGATTACTCTTATAAAAGCTTATTAACGAGTTCTTGATATGATTTTTTATATTATAATATGAAATCCGTAGGTTTATATATAAGGAATTGAAACAAGCCATCCAACTACTAGTTTTTAAATGATAGATATCTAAAAAGAACCTATAAACCCCCTATATCATTATCTTTCATTTTAGGTATATTTGACTTAATTATAGCTTTCAAAACATTCAAATTAATTCCTCAAATATTTCTCAAACTCAAATCAATAGGATAGAAAGAATTATATGAACCAATTTGAGAAATAACCAAAATATATGAACCATATCTATAGGGATAACAAAATATCAATGATATATCTTTGATACTATCATATCCCTAAAATTTCTCTCATATCTCAACTATAAACGGCTAATAACGACTACTGTTTGATCAGAATCCTCGAAATCCTCTAAACCTGAAACAGACCATCAGTCAACCAACAAACACCCATAAGTCGACCGATCGATTCAGGATACTAGCCAAGCCAAAATTCATTCGCCAATCGGTCGACCTATCTGTCGACCTAGAGATTCAGAGAGTTTCATTTCTGGTCACATGTCGAACTACCTGTCGATTGATCAATTCAGAGAGTTCACTATTTAAGCACAGGTCGACTTATCAGTCGACTGACTAATGTTGGAACACTTCTCCTAATTCGATTTTAATTCATTTTCTTTGATGTTTTCGCCTCTTTAACCGATTTCTTTTTCTTGATTAACTTCACTAAATATTTAAATTCAATTTTAATCAATTATTAATATTTCTTTTTCAATTACATATAGGAGCAAATAATTTTACTAATTAAGATCCTATCAAAACACACATAAACATAAAATCATTTTCATGTCATGTGTGATCCTAATCGGGATACATTAAGAGTAAAAATAGATTAGAGTTGTTTTCACCTAAATTCTTCGGAATCTTCAATCTCTTAGTAGCCGTCTCCGCATCCTTCACAATTTCTTCATGATGTTATCTTCTCTGCATTGTCTCTGCATTATTTACAATTACTTTATGATAATATCTTAATTAGAACTAATAAACTGAAACACTTAATCAAACCGTTAGTTTCACCAAAAACATCAGCATTTAATTGTTCATCAAAATCTTAGGATCAACAGAGAGTTATTTAAAAGAATTCTTGATCGAAGGTCACACAAATTTTCATCATCGATTTTGTTTTTCATTTAATTATCGTAATTGTTTTCATTGATTTCCGGTGAGATCTTTCCAAGCTATTTTTTTTCCTTGAATTATTTGATTAATTGCTTGGATAAGTTATTTGTGAAAAATTATTTTCAAAACTAATTTCATGAAATCTTTCAAAATGATTTTTATTTATTAAACTGATTATTTGATTTTTTTGCTTTAAAATTTTTAAATCAAATTTGTATCTCATATTGAATCTATCACGTAGTAATTTCAGGACATTAATTGAGTATAATTGTTTTGAAGTAATAGAAATTGCTTGTGGAAAAAAAATGGTAAATCTTTTGCATTTGCAAGTTCGAGCGGATTAGACACGTTTGGGTTAGTGTCTAATCAAAGTAGCTAGGTTTTAATCTATAGCCTGGGAAATAGATTGTGATTTAATCTTAACCTGAAAAAGGATTAGGGTTTGATCTTTGGACTGTGAAAAAGATTAGGTTAGTCTTTAGTTTTTGGAAAAAATTGGTTTTAATTTTTACTGTAATAGAATTAGAGTGATTATAAAAGTTATTCCTAAGCTTGAGAAAATGATAAGTGTAATAGCGTGAGAAGATAGGAGCTTGTGAAAAGAACCAAGGTGGTAAATGTTGATTCTAAGCTTGTGAAAAGAATCAGAATTGTAAGCATTTGGTTCTTCCTTGGGAAAGAAATTAGGGTTTGGTAGATTGCGAATCTCAGTGGAGCTCGGGGGACGGGATGTAGGTAGGACTAACTTGCCGAACTATGATAAATTCTTGTGTGCTATATTGGTTATTTTTCTATTTATTTGGCTGTACACTTAGCTAAACATATTTTCGCAGCAAAACAAGATAATAATCAATTAGAGAAACTGATTTATTTAAATTTGAATTTATTGCTTAATTTTTTATAATTTCCCAATTCACCCCCCTTTTGGATAGATCTTTGGGCCAACAATTGTTCTTAGTTGATTGTTGTCCATTTGTCTAGATCTATTGGTTTAGGGAAGATTTTAGAATTTTCATGGATTCTTCATTCACATTCTTGTTGTGAGCATGTGCATAATAATAGCGGTTTTGTTCGTGTTGGCCCAGTGAGCTACCCAAGAGGGGGGTGAATTGGGTAATAATAAAAATTTAACAAATAATAATACTTCAAAATTCAAATAATTAATTTTATCCCAAATTAATTATTATCTTTATAGCAATAGATAAGTGTTATAGACTAGGTGCATACTCAAACAACAGAATATAAACAATGTAAATAAAGCAACACACCAAAATTTATACTAGTTCATCAAGCTACTCTTGGCTAATCCAGTCCCCCGAGCTCCGCGGAGAGTCGCACCCACTAATCACCATTATCCTTTTAATCAGGTAGGAACCAAACCCTTACAAAATAATTCTTTTCCTAGGCTCGGAATCAACCTTTACAATTCATTTTCACAAGTTAAGGAATAACCCTATCTTTTTCCCGGACTCAAGACTAACCTTATTTTTTTTCAGGCTCAAGACTAACCTAATTCTTTAACAGGCTAAGGATCAAACTTAATTCTTTTATATGTATGGCTAAGAATCAAACCTCACAAAAACACTCAAAGTATCATTTTACTCGATAATGATTGAACCGTTACAAATTCACTCAAAATAATTCTAGTCAGGACGAATTACCCCTATTTCTTTTCACGAGAAAAGAGTAACCTAATCTTTTTGTACTCTAGGCAAAGATCAAACATCAATCTTTTTACCGGAAGAGATTGAAACCAGCTATCCCTGATTAGATACTCTTAAGAGTATTTAATCTGCACACAACTCATCAATTATAAAATTGATAAGCTTTTTTCCACTCGGAGCTTCTACCACCCCAGATTAGTTTGAACTCAATTAATGTTCCAATACTAGTGATAGAAATAAATTGAGAATTTCAAAATCTGACTTTACTAGACGAAGCAAGTCACCTGCGGTTACTTGCTTCGTCTAGTTAAAGCTAGTAGTGTCGTTCCTTGATGCCCGGTCACGCTTCCTACTACCGCAAAATGTGGAGTTCCTTGCTTCTATTTAGTATCATCTTCGGTAACTTGCTTGTCTGCTTTCTTTAGCTATGTCCTTTCAGCTAGCGAAAAAAGTTGTGCTTGCTTGCTTGTTTAGACAAACCTATGGTGTGTTCCAACGAGCGTCGAGTTGTTGGTAAGGAGCGTGAGCAAGCAGGGAGATCACTTAAGTCAGTGAAGGACCCCCATACATAGGCCTTTTTTTCAGTATGGCCCACACACGGCCAGGGGGAAGCACACAATTTAGCACGTAATCAGATTTTCACAAGAAATCATTTAAAAAAAATTCCAATCAATTTACAGTTCAAAAAAACGATTTCAAAAATCAATATTCCAAGTAGTAAACAATAATATCAAACAACAATTAAAAGCAAAGACTTGAAATGATCTCAATAGGAATCCACCTAATGAATAAATAATAAATAGCAATGAAATTTCAAATCAGTAGCAACAATAATCCACAACAAATTTTCTCTAGAACAATTCTCAAGAAAAATCACACAATACACTCAGTATGAATTTAGAATGATCACTCCCAGAAAGCTCATGAACTGAATAACTCTTAAAATTTGATTAATTGGGATTATTGGAATCTTAGAAACGTAGGACTATTTATTGGGAATTGAAACAAGCCATTCAACGGCTAGTTCCCACATATCATGACAATTAATTGCACTTATAGACCCATTATATCATTATGACTCAATCCTGATTCAATTCACTCAATTACATCTTTTAAAATATTCAAATTTAGTCCCTTAAATATTTTCTCAAACTTAATTAGATAGAATAGAAAATATTACATGCACCAATTTGAGAAATAACTAAATTATATGAACCATATCTATAGGGATAACAAAATATCAATCACATATTTCAAATAACATCAAATTTCTAATATATCTCTGAGATCTTTACCATAAAACGGCTAGTAACGACTACTTTTTGGAAAAATTCACAAAATCCTCTAAACCTGAAAACTAAGCATCGGTTGACCGACCAATCACCATAGGTTTACTAATTGATTTAGGTTGTAGCCCAAGCAAAAAGTTTTAGCTCGTCGGTTGACCTCTACTCCTTGGTCTGTCGGCCAAACGATTTAAAGAGTTCCCCAGGCTAAAATCCAGCTATGATAGGTCGACCGCTCTACTTTGGTTTGTCAACCTAACGATTTAGAGAGTTTCACCTTTTTGACCTAGCTGTCAACCGAACGATTCACAGACTAAACCGTTTCCCAGTTCCTTCTCATCGGTTGACCAAACCATGTTGGTCGGTTGACCAATCCTGCTGGAACTCCTCTTCCTTAATCAATTTTTAACTCAACTCTTCAATGTTTTTGACCCTTTAATCGATTTCTTTTCTCGGTTAACTTAATTGACACTTTAAATCAATTTTAATTTCTAATTTTTCTTAAATCAATATTTCTTCTTCAATTTCACATAGGAGAAAATAGGTTTAACTAATTAGGATCCTATAAAAAACACACATAATCATAAAATCATTTTTGTGTTATGTGTGATCATAATCGGGATACGTTAAGAGTAAATATTAACCCGAGTTATTTGCTTCTAGATTCTTCAAAATCTTCGGTCTCTTAATGCTCTTCTTTTTATCAGTCTCTTGTATCTATGACCTTCTTCAACCATTTCTTTATGATTAAAACGTCAATGGAACTTTATCACTGAAACACTCAATAAACTCATTAGTTCCACAAAAATATCAACATTTAATTGTCTATCAAAATCTTGGAACAATAATCTCTCCCTTTTTGATGATGACAATTAACTTTGATATTTTTGTCAAAATAATATGTAACGACACTCCCCCTAAATTCGAGGACGGTTTTTTTTTTTTAACTTGATAAAACACAATCATAAAGAATAATTTTAAAAATACACATAATATTCAACAAAGCACAAAATCATCTCAATAATTAATGATTCATAAACTCTCCCTGCATTGGTGTAGTGCTTAGGCGAACAAACCTAAACATTAACTAAACTCATTTAAAGCACAACTATGGTCTCACTTTATAAATATTCAACAAAACATCAAAAAAATTTCCCCTTTTGTCATTTCAAAAAGTGGGGAAGGATAATAAAAAATATTACTCTAGGAATGTAGTCTCTCTATAAGGCAATCAAAAGATATCAGTAATGTAGTATGATATTAATTTTCACAAGTATATTAACTCTTTAAAACCATATCAAAAGCATATAATCCCATAGATAATATCAACCCTTTTGAAAAAATCATTTTTCAATATAAGCATGACATAATATTGCCCCTCTTATAAATACTTCTCCGCATATATAATTGTAAGTAAGTCAATTCATGCTTAGGAGAATAAATCTGAGGCAATCAAAATGCTTCAACAATATAGCATGTAATCATATAATTTCAGTTAAGTCTACATGCTTTACTCATGATATCAAATAATGTCTTCCTATTTGATAGAATCAAGCCATGTAATCTTCAATACACTAGAATAGGAAGCATATCTCAATAATAACTTATGATCAATCAACATGGATCTAATGCATGCATAAACATGGATGAATGCATTTTTCTCTCATAAAATTTTAACTTTCTTTTTAGAATAATAATCATTTACGGAACAAGAGATATTGTTTGTATGCCTATAAATATATCCACATGAAATTGATAGAAATGTTATATATATTTAGATGATCAAATATATGGTATCATAAATAGATTAATGCGATCTCATAAAGTGATACCAACCATGTAAAGCTTAAATTCATATGGGATGTCGACTGGTAAGATCATGATTAATACTAATTTTATTAAGCATCTCTTGCAAATAAATATTTCATCAATAAATCAGTATTAGCGAACAATAGAATTCCTTGTAGGCATATAATCAAGATATTCATAGATATGTGAGTCAATTAGATGATAATTTCTTATCACATAATCATACAAGAATAAGATTGTTTTACCACTAAGCTGAATGAAGATTCAACTCTAATCAATTATTTTCTTGACTCAACCTCGTTCTTATTCTTGACTCAGCTTTGAGTTTCGGTATGAATATTTGTTTCTCCTTGAGTAATCTTATAACCTGAAACTATTTGAAACATATTGGGAAAAAGATCATTAGTAGAAATCAAGTAAATATATATTTATCAATTATGCATGATCACTAATAAATTTCAAACAATTTTAATCCTATAAACCAATTAATTCAGATCCAACTCAAGTAACATGCTTCTCATTAATGCATAAGAACATGAATCTTAGTAATAACATGCATATTAAAATTCTAAAACCCTTCCAAAATATAATCATTTGAAAACATTTAATATATCATGATATTATGCATTATAATAAATCAAAATATCATTTTAAGATGCATAAAATATCAGCTCAATTCACTTAATTCATTTTCTAAATCACGTAACATGTTTTAAAATTAAACACATGATCACTACTTGATATAAGCACATAAAAACATGTTAATACCCCTTAAATAAATGTGACTCTCATAATCATCCCGCAATGTTTCTGAGACAATAAGTGAATGCATAATTGAAAATAGGTTTTAGAAACAATTATTAACTTACCTATTTGGCAAGTCAGGAATCTCCCTCTATAAAAAATTTAATAAATTGAAATTGCAAGGGGTTAGGAGTACCTTTTATATTTTTCGAAACAACTTTATTCTTTACCTCATTTGTACCGATGATTGCTTTGAGTGCACCATTTCTCCTAGCCTGTCTGTATCCTCTCAACCTTTGATTATTGTCATTTAATTTTCTGATACTTCCATTCGCACATGTCACTTGTGGCTTCCTAGTGATATCCCATCTTGGATTTGATAATTCTTTCTAATTGCACATATCGCTTGTGACTTCTTTGGAATTTCATATTTTGTCTTTGGTGTATATTTTCGCTCTACACACATCGCTTGGGGATCCTTGATGACTTCCTGTCTTGACTTTGATATAACTTCTTTGTTTATTCCATCGGGTCCACTCCTGATATTATGTAAATCTGCACAAGACATTTCAATAGTTATTTTCGGTATCCATTTCATTTATGATCCATGCTTGTTAGACATAAACTTAGGGTTCCTGAATGGATATGATACTTTAAAATGCCCAATCCTATTGCAATAATAACATCTCAAGTTTGATCGATTGTCATAGAAAGCACGAGATGTAAAACATAAATCATTTCTAACTATAGAAACATAACTATCACTGGCCTGTGATGAAGGATAAGATGATGAAACATATCTATTTTGCCTAGAAAAATCATTTTCAGAATCTCTTGAAATTGACTTGAGGTCGGATTTTGATTTTTCAAAATTTTCTTAAGGAAATCGATTTTTGAATCAAGATTTGGCCTTTGCTTAGAAATCATGTCAAGATTATTTTTTAAAACTCTGTTTTCAATTTCAAGAGAATCCACTTTAGAGAGCAAATTATTAATTTAAAAAATAACGTCCAAAATTTTTTTTGTACTACAATAATCATCCAAATACACTTCAGATTTTCGAACACTTTTTCCTTCGTTTTCAAAAAAAATCAATTTTTCTTTTGAAACTCAAGCTCTCTTTAGAAAAAAGTAATGTGAAAGAAAGTAATTTTTCCATAACAATATGAACATTATCATCATCTCCATTACTACCACTAAAATCATAGGAATCATACATCACATTATCATATAGGGATCTATTTCCTTCAAGAAAAGATACACAAAAAATATTATCCATGGTGTGTGCATGTGATCAGTTTAGCTAGGATGTTAAGCTTAACGAGCTAAAACCAACTTTGATATCAATTGTTGGCCCAGTGAGCTACCCAAGAGGGGGGGGGGGGGTGAATTGGATAGTAATAAAAATTTACCAAATAATAACACTTCAAAATTCAAATAATTAATTTTATCGGGGGGGGGGGGGGGGGGGTGAATTGGATAGTAATAAAAATTTACCAAATAATAACACTTCAAAATTCAAATAATTAATTTTATCCTAAATTAATTATTATCTTTATAGTAACGGATAAGTGTTATATAATAGGTGCACACCCAAACAATAGAATATAAACAATGTAAAGAAAACAACACACTAAAATTTATACTGGTTTACTAAGCTACTATTGGCTAATCGAGTCCCCCGAGCTCCCCAGAGAGTCACACCCACTAATCATTATGATCTTTTTAATCAGGGAGGAACCAAACCCTTACAAAATAATTCTTTTCTCAGGCTCAGAATCAACCTTACAATTCAGTTTCACAGGCTAAGGATCAAATCTAATTCTTTTATACCTAAGGCTAAGAATCAAACCTCACAAAAACACTCAAATTATCCTTTTACCCGGTAAGGATTGAATCGTTACAAATTCACTCAAAATAATTCTAGTCAGAAAGAATTGCCCCTATCTCTTTTCACGGGAAAAGAGTAACCTAATCTTTTTGTACTTTAGGCAAAGATCAAACCTCAATCTTTTTACCAGAAGAGATTAAAATTAGCCACCTCTGATTAGATACTCCCAATAGTATCTAATCTGCATACAACTCACCAATTACAAAATTGATAACCTTTTTCCAACTCGGAGCGTCTACCACCCTAAATTAATATGAACTCAATTAATGTCCCAATACTAGTGATAGAAATAAAGTGAGATTTTCAAAATCCACTTTTAATAAAAACGGATAGCACACAATTTAGCACGTAATCATATTTTTACAAGAAATCATTTCAAAAATTTTCTAATCAATTTAAAGTTTAGAAAAATGATTTCAAAGATCAATATTCCAAATAGTAAACAATAATATCAAACAACAATTAATAGCAAAAGACTTGGAACATTCTCACTAGGAATCCAATGAATGAATAAAGAATGAATAGCAATGAAACTTCAAATCAGTAGCAACAATAATCCATGGAAAATTTTCTCAAGAACAATTCTTAAAAATAATCTCACAATACACTCAGTATGAATTCAGAATGATCATTCTCAGAAAGCTCAAAAACTTAATAGCTCTAGAAATTTGATTAATTGGGATTATTGGAATATTAAAAACGCAGGTCTATTTATTGGGAATGGAAATAAGCCATCCAACGGCTAGTTCCCACATATCATAACAATTAATTGTACTTATAGACCCATTATATCATTATGATTTAATCCTGATTCAATTCACTCAATTATATCTTTTAAAATATTCAATTTAGTGCCTCAAATATTTTCTCAAACTCAATTAGATAGAATAGAAAGTATTACATGCACCAATTTGAGAAATAACTAAATTATATGAACCATATCTATAGGGATAACAAAATATCAATCACATATTTCCAATAACATCAAATCCCTAAGATATCTCTCTGATCTTAACCATAAAATGGCTAGTAACGGCTACTTTTTGGAAAAATCCACGAAATCCTCTAAACCTGAAAACGAAGCAGCGGTTGACCGACCAATCACCACAGGTCTACCGATCGATTCAGGTTGTAGCCCAAGCTAAAACTTCTAGCTTGTCTATTGACCGCTACTCCTTGGTCTATCGACCGAACGATTCAGAGAGTTCCTTAGGCCAAAAATCCAACTATGATAGGTTGACCACTCCACTTTGGTCTATCGATCTAACGAGTTAGAGAGTTTCACCTTTGGCCACAGGTCGACCTAGCTGTCGACCGAATGATTCAGTGACTAAACCGTTTTCCAGCTCTTTCTCATCGGTTGACCAAACCATGTTGGTCGGTTGACCGATCCTGTTGGAACTCCTCTTCCTTAATCAATTTTTAACTCAACTCTTCAACGTTTTTGACCCATTAATTGATTTCTTTTCTCGGTTAACTTAATTGACACTTTAAATCAATTTTAATTTCTAATCTTTCTTAAATCAATATTTCTTCTTCAGTTTTACATAGGAGCAAATATGTTTAACTAATTAGGATCCTATAAAAAATAAACATAATCATAAAATCATTTTTGTGTCATATGTGATCCTAATCAGGATACGTTAAGATTAAAAATTAACTTGAATTATTTTTCCCTAGATTCTTTAAAATCCTCGGTCTCTTAATGCTCTTCTTTTTGTTAGTCTCTTGTATCCATAACCTTCTTCAACAATTTCTTCATGATTAAAATGTCAATGGAACTTTATCACTGAAACACTCAATAAACTCATTAGTTCCACCAAAACATCAACATTTAATTGTCCATCAAAATTTTAGGATCAATAGTTCGCCTTGTACTGCCCCATTCTCTAGTTTTGTTGTGTGCTCTTGGTGTTTTGTTTGTCGACTTCGACCATAAAATTTTCACCGCCGTGTGTTGTTATTGTTGCAAGAACATAAATGCCCGGTTGTTCTGTTCCCTAGGATCTCCATTATGTAACCGCGTAAGGCTGAGGCTAGAAAGTTGATTTTTAGTTCTTTTTCTTATTTTTTCAATAACGTATTGTTGAATCCCTATTACCAATCTTATTTTGATAAATATTTTAGGACTTTACATCAACACCGATACCATCACTGTTGCTCACGCAACAGGTAAAAGCTTCAACCCTTCTTCCCTCTCTCATACACATACTCTCACATTCTCTCTTACCGCCCAACGATACTCCATAAAACAAACCATCGCCACTCTTCCTCACCACCATCTGCCAGTAAATTAGTGTATATCCTTTCTCACAACCATAACTTCTGAGATTTAGATTGTTTCCTTTCCAAAGACATCAACATTTATTCTCACCCGGATCCTCACCACTGAATGCAGAACCACTGACAGAGTTGCACAAATTTGGATCAAGAAATCGGTATCGAAAAGCTTCAAAGGCTTGCCAATGTTCGTCGTCAATTTGCAAAACTTAGATCTGAATGGAACGATGCATATCTAGATTGAGAACTTGGTATCAAAAAGCTTCAAAGGTTCGCCAACGTTCATTATCGATTCACGAAACCTAGATCTAAATGGAAGACCTAGATTAGCGATGAAATGTTGCACCAATCTCCACCCAACCCCTTGATTTTTGTTTAATTTGTTTTGCAGGAAATTACTTTATTTACAATCGTCATGTGCAAGTTCTCCATTAGCACCATTGCACCAGTCACATAGAATTACAGGCTTTCAAATTTAGTTTCTGAATTACCATGTGCCATGTCCCAACTTCAGTGTTTGAACTTTTTTTTCCACTTTTCAACTTTAGTTTGACGGTTAATTTTAGGTTTATATGGTGTGCCTTTAGATAACATTCAATACTATTTCAATGGATTTCTGTAAGGGACATTTCAATAATTATAGATTTTGTTTTTTTAATTTTTAAATATTTCTCCAAAAAACGTTGTGTTGTAATTATTATTATTTTTTATTTCAAATTATTTTTTCTGTGTAATTTTTCATTTCTAAATTTGTTTTATTTTATTTTATTTTATTTTTTTAGGGTGGAGATGAAATAGAAAAGAGAATTTATTAAAATCTCTATATAGGTATATAAATAGTACGTATTTGTAAAGAATGTATGATTTTTTTCCTTATTGGGAATCAATGATATAGGTGAAATGAAATTTATTTTCACATATGACTTACAATATAGTTTATTTATTACTTTCTTATAGTCTATGTTAGGTCTCCTTATTTTATATTGGTACAAGTTTTAGTCTTGATTGTTAGTTATTAGTGATATTCAATTGTTAGTTATTATTGATGTTCAAATGAAATAGGTGCGTAATGTTAGTATCGATTGTTAGTTATTATTGATGTTCGAATTAAATAGTTGCGAAATATTATGTATATAGAGGAAATTATGTCCATTTTTTATTTTGTTTTTGTTGTTTTGCATCCGTGCCTTCAAGCACGGGTTATATGCTAATATTTTGTCCTATTTATTTTTAGTTTTGCGCCTTTTTGTACTTTATTTTCTGTATTTATTTTCCTATATAGCGCCTTTCCACACTTTTATGTTTGTAATTTTATTTTACACACTTTATGTATTATCTTTACGTTTCTGTATATATTCATTTTTTTCCATAAAAAAAGGTGAAAATGATAAAATGATTGTTTTGGATCTAAAAATGAAAATGAAAAACAAAAATCCAAAAAATGGAAATAAAGAAAAATCTTAACTTAAAATCTAGAAAAAAAAAAAAAAAAGTCTTCCATACCATAGTTTCGGATTTTCTGACCAATGTAAAATTTTCAAATGGAGGGTTTAGGAAGGCACTTTCATAAGTCGAGTTTCGAGATTGAGATGAGTTGATAAAATGGAAGGTGTTGAACCTCATATTTTGATGAACAATTAAACGTTAATGTTTTATAGAACTAATGATTTTATTGAGTGGTTTCAGATTAAAGTTCTAAAGGTTGAAATGAGAAAAAGAATGGGTTGAAAATGATTAATCATTGAAGAATTCATGAGGTGATTATTGAAGAATCAATGAAATTCAAGATGGGTGCAAGATGAAGATAATGAATATTTTCAGAGCATTGAAGACGTAGAAGACAATTAGGTGAAAACAACTCATTACCTTTAACGCAACCTAAATTATGATCCCGCTTAACACCTTAAAATAAATCCATCTATTTGTGTTATAGTAAGAAGTGCTAAGTTTAAGGTCCTAAAATGGTTTTTATAAAGTGATAAAGCATAAAAATATTTTTGGTTAAGAGTCTAATTGAAAAAATGATTTTAACAATTAAAATGTTGGGTTTTCTGGTCGATTCGGTCTACCGACAAAAAGAGTTGGTCGATTAACCAGCACCGTAGCTTTAGGAAATGTAATAGGTGACCCACTAGACAATTCATTCGACTTCCATTATGGTCGGTCGACTAACACAGGGGGTCGATCAACCGACAGGGTCAGCAGTCAAATATGATTTTTTTAGTTTTTGGGTCAAATCTCCTTATTTTTAACGACTTTAAATGAGGTTTTTTAAGGTATTTGAATGTTTTACTTATATATATAGGGTCAAATCTCCTTGTTTTTAACGACTTTAAATGAGGTTTTCTTAAGGGATTTGAATGTTTTACATATATATATATATTATTTATTTCCTATTTATTTGATCCATATATTTAATTATTCTCCTAATTCAATTGATAAAACTACTATCTTTAAGGATTTTGAATTAAAAAAGTTTTGGGGACCAAATCGACCCTTTCTAAAAGTATTTTAAATAAAACTTTCTTATTGTGAAAGTATATGATATATGGGGTTTTAGAGTGTTATTTAATGACATATCTTTTAAAAACTAGCCGTTGTAGATCTAGTTCTATGTTTATTAATAGAGACTTGAGGGATTCACAATAATTAATCAAGAACATTCTCCTTTCAGCTATTATAAGAGAGAATTCTACACTGAGATTTTTATGAGAGTTTATATCGAAAAAGTTCTTGATCGAAACACTAAAAGTTTTGGTTACTGATTTGTGTTCGTCATTGAGTTATCATAATCGTTTTCAAGAAATTCCTATGAGATCTTTCTAAGCTAATCAATTTTCTTTTTTAGATTATTTTCTTAATTACTTGGATTGAGTATTTTGAGAAAAATCATTTTTAAATCTAAAATTGTGAAAATCTTTTGAAATAGTTTTTATTTGAGAAATATGATTATTTGTTATTCTTACGTTAAATTGTTTAAATTAGATTTGTGCCTCACAATAGAATTTATCACGTAGGATTTTGGGACATTAATTGAGCATAACTCTATTGAGGTGGTAGAAGCTCCTTATGAGAAGAAACTAATAAATCTTTTGTATTTATGAATTAGAGTGGATTATACACGTTTGCGACAGTGTCTAATCTAGGTAGTTAGGTTTTGATCTTTAGCCTGTTAAAAGAGATTAGGGTTTAATCTTTAGCCTGATAAAAGGATTAGGGTTTGATGTTTGGCTTGCAAAAAAGATTAGGTTAATCTTTAGCCTTTTAAAAAAATTAGGTTTTGATTCTTCTTGTAATAAAATTAGAGTGAGATAAGGTTCTTCTTAAGTCTATGAAAATGATAAATGTTATAGTGTGAGAGTGTGATAGGTTGATTCTGAGTCTATATAAAGAATTAGGATTGTAAAGGTTAATTCTGAGCCTGTGAAAAGAATCAGAATTGTAAAGGTTGATTTTTAGCCTGGAAAAAGAATCAAGATTGTAAGGGTTTGGTTTCAACCTAGGAAATGGATCAAAGGGTTCGTGGATTGTCAAATCCCTGTGTAGCTTGGGGGACTCAACGTAGGTAAGAATAGCTTACCGAATCAGGATAAATCTTTGTGTGTTGTATTATTATTTTTCTGATTGTTTTGGTGTGCACTTAGTTAAACATATTTTCGATGCTCAAAAAGATAATAATCAGTTGGGAAAATTGATATCTTGTGTTTGAATTTATTGATTAAATTTTTGTAACTATCCAATTCATCCATCTCTTGAGTAGATCTTTCGATCAACAATTGGTACCAGAATTGGTTTTAGTTAAATTGGCTTAACATCCTAGCTAAACACAATCACATGGAGTGCACTAAGGATAATATTGTATGTGAATCTTATACTTGCCCTGATGTTTTATGTGAGCCACCTATTTGTTTTGGGTGAATCTCATGCTTGTTCTAATAATCAAGGATCTGTCAATGATAATGATAAAGATAGTGATAATGAGGTTGTTGATAAGGTTATTGAGACATTAATTTCTCTTACATATGTTTTTGGTAAAGAAAATTCGAAATTTGGGCAGAAAACTGCTATTCTTGAAAATAAAAATTTAGTACGACTAAATCTCTTAAAAAGAAGAATTTAGACAAATATTTTAAAACAGCTAAATTTTTAAGTGCTCTATCTGAAATTTGTAAGCTGCTTTAAAAAATGAATTCCCTTGAAGAAGAAAATGTGTTTTTGAAAATTAATGTTTCAAATTTTCAGCACTGTGATTTAAAAGAAAAAATATTGAAACTTTAAACAAAACTTTAATTATTGAATTAGAGAATGCAAGATGTGAACTTGATAGAGCTCGCTTAAAAATTCATTATGTTGAAAATGATTGTCGGATTCTTAAGAACGATCTTGAATTTATGCATAGGAAGAATTTTGGTCTTCAAGTGAGCATCAGTTCATTGAAACGGTCACTTGAAAAGATACAAAAAGAGATAAATGAGGCATTGGATAAATTAAAGAGTATTGAGAATACTAAAGATATTGAAAAACCAATAGTCCCTAAAACAACTCCTCAATATTATTATCAATATCGTGCTCCTGCACAGATAGTTGATTATTCTAAGAAACATGCAAATAATTTTAGATGTTATTATTGTGAAAAATTTGATCTTGAAAAATGGTGCTATCAATTGCATGGTTACCCAATTGGATCTAGAAATAACTGGATACCTTGAAAAGAAAATATTCTTGCAGGTATGAATAACAAATTTGTTGGGTCAAAATGGATGAATGGAAATAATATACAAAGACGTAAAATGGATGATGTCAGAAAGTCATGGGTGTAGTTTGTCATGCAAAATGATGTTTATTACAGGAATAGAGCACAATCTCAAAATTAACAAAAACTGTTTATAGAGTTGTAGTGGTTGGTAACACGACTGATCAATCAGATGTGTAAAAGAAAGACAAAGACATAGTTACTGATCTTAACAAGACCAGTAAACCTATAGTGTTGAAGACGAACAAAGATTTTGTTATGATAAATCAATAGGTTACCTCCAGGAATGACAAGTTAACTCAAACAGCTATTAACATGAATGGTGTTGATAATTACAATGAGGTAACAAAAAAAGTGGACCCCAAGGTCGTTAGAGGTACACTTTTAAAAACGTACGTGTCCAGACTGCCGATTAGGTAAGTTGGTAATGGTTTCTAAAACATGTGCTAAATTATGTGTTCATTTGTTGGTTTAGAAATATTGCATGGTGATTTTAGGAATCACATATATTTAAATATATTAAAATGTATATATACGATTTGGTTATATTATTCATATCATGCATTGAGCAATGTTAGTATACTTAGTTATATTATTGATAACCCTTATCTATATTATGGATTTCTCACAAGAAACATGTTACGCGTTATGTATGATACAATCATTATGTTCTCACTAATACAAGGTTTATAGTAGTTGTTTTTATTTTTCATGATAAACGATCTTATGAGCATTTATGTATTACACAAGCAATTATGTTGTCCTCTTATATGATGCATTTAGAATCTTGATTTGATAAATGTATTTCGCTAGCATCATGTATCTCATAAATGGTGATCTCAACTATGCTTAATTTGATCTATTCTGCTAACTTGATATATTTATTGATAGTATATCTAATTAGTTATTTCGATATGTGACCATGATATTGTATTGTCAAATACTACATAGACTGTATCACATATTGATATATATATATATATATATATATATATATATATATACATACTTGATCCCTACTAATAATTTTCTTCCATGTATGTTTCGAAGAGTTTCAGGTTATAAGATAATCTGTTAGCCCAGTGAAATATCCAAGAGGGGGGGTGAATTAGGTAATTAAAAAAAATTATCAGAGAAATAACAACACTTCAAAAATAAAATAATTAATTTTATTCTAAAATTAATTATTATCTTTATAGCAGCGGAAAAGTGTAATAAGCTCTAGGTGCACACCCAAACAACACAAGATAAAATCAAGAAAATAAGTAACGCAGTACATATCGATATATCTTGGTTCACCAAGTTACTCTTGGCTAATCCAGTCCTCCAAGCCCCACAGAGATTCGCACCCACTAAACTCAAGATTCTTTTACAGGTAGGAACCAAACCCTTACACTGATTCTTTTCGCAGGTTCAGAATCAACATTTACAAATTCCTTTTCACAGGCTTAGGAATAACCTTTACTTTTTACAGGCTCAAGAATAACCTAATTCTATTACAGAGAGAATCACAACCTAATTCTTTTTATACCTTAGGCTTAAGAATAAAAACCTTACAAAAACACTCCAATTATCATTTTCTCAGGTAAGGATAAAACCTTTATAAAATTCACTCAAAATCAATTCTATCTAGGAAGAATTACTATCTCAATTGTTTTTACAGGAAGAGACTGAAAATCGGCTACCCTTTGATTAAATACCCCCAAAAGTATTTAATCCGTCACACTACTCACCAATATAAATTGATAAGCAGATTATCTCACTCGGAGCTTCTACCATCCCAGATAAATTAAAACTCAATTAATATCCCAAATCTAGTGATAGAAAAGTGTGAGATTGAAAATATGATTTTAAACAAAAGATGGGTAGCAAATAATTGAGCACGTAATCAGATTCAAGAAATTGTTTATAAAATATTTTTTTCAATAAAAATCAGAAATAATTTCTAAAGATCAATTTCTAAAAATTAAACAAGCAATGCACAATAGAAATTAATTAGAAAGATCTCACTCAGAATCCATAGAAAAAAATAAATAGAGCGACGTTACTTCAGATCCGGTAGCAATAAAGATTAATAGCCAATGATTCTCAAGATCGTCACTTAGAATAACTCTCATAAAATCTCATAATGATATCTCTTATAATAGCTCAATATGATCTCAACTCTTTAAGCTCTTCTTAATCTTTGTTTCACTGCTTAATGATATATGAAAAACGCAGGTCTATATATATGGGATATAAATCAACTCTCTAATGGCTAGTTCCCATGTATCCTAACACTTAAATGCTCTCTTAAACCCCGTATATCATTATGACTTCATTTTTGGTTCAATTCACTTAATAAATGGCTTTTAAATATTTCAATTAAGTCCCTCAAATATTTCTCAATCTCAATTAAATAGAATAGAAACAATTTTATATACGAAATTGAGAAACATTAAAACTTAAAGAACCGACTTAATAGGATTTAAATAATAGGTGAAGAAAATATCATAAGATCCCTTAAATCTCTCACAAATTCCAACAAAAAATGGCTACTTTTAGATATGAATTCAGAATCCTCATTATCCTGAAACAGCGCCCTCAGTCGACCGTTCAGTCGACTGTTAGATTCAGGATGTAGCCAAGTTAAAGCTGCTGCGTTCATCGGTCGACCTATCTGTCGACTTGGAGATTCAGAGAGTTCGATTTACCTTCACCGGTCGACCTACATGTCGACTTAGAGATACAGAGAGTTCATACTGTTTTGTCCGGTTGACTTATGCATGCTGGATCTCTTTTCTAAACTCATTTTTATCTCATTCTTATTTACGTTATCACCCCTTTAACCATTTTCTTTTCTAAATAAGCTCCACTAATTTCTTAAATTCCATTTTAGTTAATTATAAATATTTCTTTCCAAATACATATAGGAGAAAATAATTTCATCTTATCAAAACAAACATAAACAATAAAAACTTTGTGCCGTGTGTGTTCTTAATTGGGATATTAAGAGTTGAAATTCACCTGAGTTGTTTTCCCTAATTTCTTCAAACTCTTAATTCTTCATCATTTAGCATCCATTCATAATTTGTCATCGCATCTTTATCACTGGAACTTAATTAACTGAAACACTCAATTAAACCGTTAGTTCCACCAAAAAGTCAACACTTAATTGTTCATCAAAATCTTAGGATCAACGTAATCCATGGAGAAACAAATATTCATTTACTCTAACTCAGAGTCAAGGATAAGAACGAGGTTGATTCAAGGAGATAATTGATTAGAATTTAATATTCATTTAACTCAGTGGTAAAACAATCTCATTCTTGCATGATTATATGAGAAATTTATGTGATGTGAAGTTGTCATCGAAAATCTTATTCATGTAAAGTGACTCGTATCTTTATGAATATCATGTTTGGATTATATGTCTATATAGAATTCTAGTGTTAATTAATATTGTTTTATTGGGTCATGTGATGATTATTTAATTTATCATATTTTTCTTATCACGTGGTAAATATTCTATAAAATCAGTATTTAGCATGATCTACTTTGTTAGCAATGATCATATGAATTTAAGTTTGCATGGTTGGTATTTTTATTGAAATCATGTCAATCCATTTCCAAACAATTGGCATGATCATATGAATATATATGGTATATCAATCGGTACTTATTGATTATTAAACTATTGATACTTTTGCACGTGATTAATTTTTTTTTATATTTGTTGCTTAGTTGTATGAATGATCCTTAGTGTGAATTATCTTAAACATACATTTAACGTCTCCTGTTTTAAATGATAACTGTTCTGATAGGAAGCAACCATTTTATAGAAACATGACAATATATGATTATTCATGTTTAAGCGTGCATTAGACTTATATCAATTAGCTTAATGGATTATCATGATTGAGACATACTCTATGTCCTTTAAATGATTTTAATTCTATCTAAAAGGAAGTTGTTAATTGGTATCATGAAATGAAGCTTGTTGACTTACTTGAAATGTATATATGATTTTAGGCAATATTGAGACATTTCGAGTATTATGTTCTGATCTTTATCTAGAAGTGATATTTGAATTATTTGGGATTTAGGTATAGTTAGACATAATGATGTGTGCCTAAAATTAATGTTTTGATCATTCATCCCCATTTTTTGAGATGACAAAGGGGGTGTTATACCCCACCCCAAGTCCCAAGGCTAGGCATGACCTCGACTTGATATTATCCAATCAAATACTAATATAACCTGAATAACAAGTATACAATTAATTGGAAATTGACATAGATTTTGTTTTTTTAATCTTCCCACTCAAAATTTGGGGATTTTTAGATATCCAACTATACCATAACAAACCACAAAACTCCAAACCCCTCATTACCAACGACTATCTTGACATCCTCAAAAGCCACGCCACTACCTAACTCTATCTAACGCCAGTTGTGGACTCATCTCTATTTGGAGTACCTGCAACAGATTATTTTATTGGTGTACTATATTCATAATATAAAATAATTTTTGGATCAAGTACATTTTTCATAAAAAAAAAAAAAATCAAAAAAGAAATAAATCCACAATTGAGTAGTATCAAAATCCCCACACATATCATGATAATAAAACAACTGGATTTAAATCAACTGATCAAATTACTTTTATATAAAAAATACCATACACATACTTCCCTACTAGCCATAGGATCGTTTCACCTCACGATCGGGAGTTATGACGGTACCGTAACCTGTATAACTGTGCAATCTAAGGTTATCATCAGTGTCAAGGTCATTCAATATCTTCAATGGTAGGAGTCAACACGTGGTATAAACCACCATATCATAATGATAATTATTATCATGATCAATAACAACACCAACGTATATCAACCACATGCAGGACTTGACTTCCTATTAGGTTACAATACAAGGTCCTACAGAATATTCCCTTCTGTTAGGACCAAGAACATCCAGTAGGATATGCCCTCTTGTCGGACCACATTATGGTATAGCAGTATAATAATAAAAACTAATTTCCACATTTAACATTTTACTTGATCCACATAACATTATCAAACCCTCCATTTTAATAAATATTTTCTTTTCACAATTTAGTATGAAAATATAATTTGACAATTTACATAGAAGACAATATACTCACCTCGATATTTGTACCACTATTATGCTACCGCCGTAATATTGACGGAGTTGCTATTGCCTGTGAACCTAACAACGACATGGTCTGAACTAAGAATTTAACTAAATAAATGAAATTTGACCTGAAATGTGTGAAATGCGTGACACTAAAATATAATTTTGTCCATTCCCAAATTTTCTTGATTATATGAGATCTATTAGAATTAGACATTCTATTTTCTCAACCTAATATTAACTGTATAAAAAATATTATAACAGTTATTACAAAACTTTTCTAATTAATAATTTAATATATGAAAAAATATCAACCAACTGTTGACAATATTTACTAGTTAACAAAATACCAAAAATTATCATTTTAATAAAATTTAATTTTTTTTTTTAAATTGCATTGTTCACAAATTAGATATATCTATATCTAACTATAAACCCACTATATTTTACAAACTTTATATATATATATATATATATATATATATATATATACACACACACACTATGCTAGAAGCAAGATTACATGCCTAAAAAAGTGGGAAGAATAAGCTAAGTAGAGAGTGAATAATTCTTGATAGAGAGAGATCTTATTATATATAGAGAGAGGGTAAATAGTAAGGAGCTAAAAATAGAAAAAAAATCATATATATGCATTTTACAGTTTTCACCGCCATTTTTTTTACCGCCTTTCTCTTATCTTATTTTATTTATTAATACACACACACACACTTGTGTTGCATTCAAATGGTATAGTACAAACTTAATTAGGTGTTGTCTTCAAATGAAGACAACACAACACTTTACTTTTACCTTCTTTTTTTTTTTAATATTTACACAAACTGCCCATCTAAAATAAAGAAAATATTAATTTTATCTCAAAATTATTAAAATTATATTTTAAATAGAACAATAGTCCCAAAATTTTTAAAAGTCAATTTAAAATTAATATATTAACCCCTAAAATTTTTAAAATCATCATTTTTAAATATTGAAGTAACCCCTAGAAATTTTTAACGTAAATTTTAAAATACTATACTAGACCCAATTAATTCCTAAATGCTACAAAAATGCAATTAAAAATATGCACATGCAAAAGTTGGGTCTTATAGGGGGAGAAGTTGTATGATGTTTTAAAAAAATGTATTTGATCTCCTAAGCATGAATTAATGATTAAAATTATGTAGGGGCGAAGTTGAATTATATAGGGGGAGAAGTTGTATGCTTATATTGAAAATCTTTTTGATGAATAATAAATGTTTTTTTGTTTCTCATAACGATTCTTCAACGAGTTGAAAAAACCTGTTCTCAGATTTAGGGGGAGTGTGGTTACATTATTTTTGAGAAAATATCAAAATTAATTGTCATTATGAAAAAGGGGGAGATTATTGAACCTAATTTTTTTATGAACAATTAAACGTTAATGTTTTTGGAACTAATGGTTTTATTGAGTGCTTTCAGATTAAAAGTTCCATAGCTTGAAATGAGAAAAATTATAGGTCGAAAAAGATTAGTCATTGAAGAATTCATGAGGTGATTTTTGAAGAATCAATGGAATTCAAGACAGGTGTAAGATGAAGACAATGAAGGTTTTTTGAGCTTTAAAGACATTGAAGACAATTAGGTGAATACCACTCATTACCTTTATGCTCTTAATGCAACCTGAATTAGGATCATGCACGACACTTTAAAATGAATAAATCAATTTGCGTTATAGTAATAAGTGATAAGTTTAAGGTCCTAAAATGGGTTTTATAAAGTGATAAAGAATAAAAATATTTTTGATTAAGGGACTAATTGAAAAAATAGTTTTAACATTTAAAATGATGAGTTTTTGGGTCAATTTGGTTAACTGACAAAAGGGATCGGTCGACTAACAAAAACAATAGCTTTAGGAAGTAAAATGGGTGACCTACTAGCCAATCCGGTTGACTTCTACTGTAGTCGGTTGACTAACATAGGGTGTTTGTCAACTGACAAGGTCAGCAGTCAAATTTGACTGTTTATGCTTTTTGGCTCAAATATCCTTGTTTTTAACAATTTTAAATGAGTTTTTTAAGGGATTTGAATGTTTTAGTTATATATAGTATTTATTATTTATTTCCTATTTATTTGGTCTATATATTTAATTATTCTCTTAATTGAATTGATGAAACTACTTCTAATCCTTAAGGATTTTGAATTGAAAAGGTTTTGACAACCAAATCGACGTTTTCTAAAAGTATATTTCAATAAAACAAACTTATTTTGAAAGTATATGATATAGGGGGTCTTAGAGTGTCATTTAATGACATATCTTTTGAAAACTAGCCGTTTTAGGTCTAGTTCTAGATTTATTGATAGAGACATGCGAGATTCATAATAATTAATCAAGAACATTCACCTTTTGACTATTATAAGAGAGAATTCTACGCTGAAATTTTTACAAGAGTTTATATCGAAAAAGTTCTTGATCGAAGCGCTAAAAGTTTTGCTCATTGGTTTGTGTTCGCCACTGAGTTATCATAATTATTTTCAAGAAATTCTGGTGAAATCTTTACAAGCTAATCAATTTGCTTTCTTAGATTCTTTGTTTAATTACTTGAATTGGGTATTTTGAGAAAAAATCGTTTTTAAATCTAATATCGTGAAAATCTTTTAAAATAGTTTTTATTTGAGAAATTTGATTATTTTCTATTTATACATTAAATTATTTAAATCAGATTTGTGCCTTATATAGAATCTATCACGTAATACTTTGGGATATTAATTGAGCATAATTGTATTGAGCTGGTAGAAGTTTCTTGTGGGAAGATATTGGTAAATCTTTTGTATTTGCGAGTTTGAGTGGATTAGTCATGTTTGGGATGGTGTCTAATCTGGGTAGTTAGGTTTTGATCTTTAATATTAGGGTTTAACCTTTAGCCTGAGAAAATGATTAGGGTTCGATCTTTAGCTTGCGAAAAAAAATTAGGTTAATCTTTAGCCTTTTAAAATATTAAGTTTTGGTGCTTCTTGTAATAGAATTAGAGTGATACAAGGTTCTTCTTAAGTCTGTGACAAAGATAAGTATAATAGTGTGAGAGTGTGAAAGGTGGATTCTGAGTCTGTACAAAGAATTAGGGTTCTAAAAGTTGATTTTGAGCTTGCGAAAAAAAACAGGATTGTAAGGGTTTGGTTTCTACCTGAGAAAGGAATCAAAGGGTCCTGTGGAGCTCGAGAGACTGGATATAGGTAAGAGTAACTTGCCGAACCAGACTGGACACTACCCGATTCACCCCCTCTTGGGTAGGTCTTTGGGTCAACAGAAGGAATAAATTTTATTTGCATATCATATATAAAAATAGGTAACAATTAGTGTTTCGTAAAAATGAGTTTTTCTAAAAAAAAATAAAAAAAAATCATTTTGGTCCTTAAAAGTTCACATAGAAAAAAATGAGTTTTTGTGAATATTAAAAAAATAGTCTTTTCAAAAGGTTTTTAAAATCACTAAAATGGAGTTATTCCAAATCATTTTCATGTAAAACAAAATATATGTTTCTTAACAATGAAATTTTTCTTAAAAATATTTTTCATGGTGTTTTCTTAGCAATCAGCTCCCCATTTGTATTCTTTCCATTTATCAAAATAACTCAAACTTAAAACTTACTACATTAAAATCCCCCTAAGGGCCATCCTTATTAAAACATTGATATTTGATAAGCGACCATACCGAGGAACATTTGAAATAAAATATGAAAACAAAATAATTTTTTTATTTTTTTAAGAAAAACCAAAAAATAATAAATAAAAAGAAAATTAAAAAAAATAATGAAAAAAAGAAAAAGAAAACAATAATAAATAAAAAAACACATAAACAAAATTAAAAAAAAAATACAAAAAAAAGAGGGGGGGGGGAGATTTTTTTAGGAAGAGATTTCAAAATCAAATAAAACATTTGGTGTTAAATTTTGATTGGACTTAAGTGGATAAAGTACCGTCTTCAGACGGGTTTCTTGGGTTGCCTAACACTTTTCCCGAGTGTAAACTGACCCCTAAAACAAATCTCTGGTCGGACTATACTTTTGAAGTAAAAAATTTTACTTAATCCATTATATTCAAATTGTTTTTCAAAAAAAAAAAATCATGTGACCTAGCACACCATTTAAACTCAATGTTAGGTGACGACTCTTTTTTCTAAAATTGGTTTAAGTTATTTTATGAGAAAATTGACACTTTAAAAGACCCCTCTCTGTACTATTATTTAAAAAAAAAAACATATATTTATTATATTTATTTTATTTTCAAAATCCGAGGTGCGTCATAATCATGAGAGAAAAACAAAAATTCCTAGGTTAACTATCTCCAAGCTTTATTGGTAGTAGAGATCCCTAGTGTATAGTTTTAGGCTATAAAAGATAGAGCAAGATAAAGGAATAAATATATAAACATGTCTCTCAAATCTTATGCAGTGTCCTAAAAATCAGGGTTTCAACAACATTCTACCCTAGGCTCATTATATGGGGTTGACGGTTTTTTCTTCTAATGCATCCTAGAAAGGTTCGACTCCAAGACCTTCAAAACTCCGGCATCCCGACGGAACATTCATCGTTGATTGGTGATCCTATCAAAGCGAGTTTCAAAGCTTAAAACTGGGCAATTTTCGAAGCCTACAGGGTTTTTGAAGCTTAAAACCAGTGTCAGATCGCTCGATTTCAGCCTCTATTGTTGGCCTCCTAATGAGATGTATGACTTGGGTACTCAAAGTGGATGCAGATGTAATGGGTGCTCGAGCCTTGGAGAGAATCACAACAAAAATATATATGTACAAAAAGTAATAAATAAATAAATAAAGTATGTAAAGTAAAATACGAAAATTAAAAAACAAAAATTTAAAACAAGAAATTAAAGCAGGAAGTAAACAAGAATATAATGCAGTAATTTAAAGCAGAAAATAAATATGCTTATGTACTTATGCAAATGGAAAAAAAGGATTAAAAAAAAAAAAAAAATTGTTAAGGGAAATTGCATTATTTTAACCAGCAAAATGACTCAACTTCTAGGACATGGATTTAGCTTAAAATTATTTCGATACCACCAGGCTTGACCCTAAAATGTCCCAATGGAGTCGCTAGCTGACATGCCCCAGATTGTTCTCAAATGACAACACCAACTGAGTGACGTTGTTATATTCGAAATCCCGTTCATTTTTTAAAAAAAACTTATCTTTTTGAAAATGATTTTGTATAAGTTTTAACTTTGAACTCTTTTTAAAAAAACAAGTTCAAAGGTTTTTCTAGGTGTCGGTTTATAACTAATTTACTTGGGCTGAATTTTATGAAAATATGGAGTCGCCACCTATTATTGGTTTCAAAAAGGTGTGCTAGGTCACTAGGTTTTAAATAAAGTATATAAAAGAAAATAAAGAAAATGTATTTTGAAAATTACCCAAATTTTGACTCGAAAAGGTCTTAACCAGAGTATTCTTTAAGTTCGGGGGTTAGTTATGCTCGGAGAAGATGTTAGGCACTCCAAGACACCCGTTCGAAAGTGGTACCTAGTCTCTAAGTATTTTAAATTAAACTAAGTCTAAGTTTTTTTTTGATTTGGTTGGCTAAGAAAAATTTGTTTCCTTAGTTTTTATTAATATGTCATGAATTTGAAGTAAAACAGATAAACACATAAGGAAAAAAAAAAAAAAACAAGTAACGTATCGATTATGGAAGAATCGACAACTTTGATCCGGGGGGGGAGGGTTTTGATTTTAGTTTGAGTTATGATACCAAAACTTACATATGAAAATAGGAAAAAAAAAATTAAAATGAAAGACTTCCCATTAAGACAAGATTTGGTTTTTGAAAGAGATGTTTCCTTTATTTAAGAAAACAATTAAAGACAAACAAAAAAAATTTGTTGTTTTTTTATTTGTGAAGACAAATGATTAAAAGATAGAACAATTTTTTATTTTTTATTTTAAATATTTTTGGTTTTGGAAAATATTTTTAAGAAAAACTAAGATTTGGTTTTCTTGTGAAGTAGAACTTTGAAAAAGAATTTTATTTGTGTAGAAAAACATTTTAAGTAAAAATGAGTTTTGTTTTCTAAAAGAAAAAAATAAACTTGTTTTAAATCAAATGGAATGAAAAAGAGTTTAAAAAAAAATACTTTAAAAAATAATTTTTTTAAGATTTTTTTTTGGTCTTCTTATGAGGAAGACATTTTTAAGAGAAAATAAAATATTTTAATCTTTCTAAGCTGAAAACACATTTTATGAAAAAAAAATTAAAAAAAAAAAATTGTTTTATTTTTAAAGAAGAAAAATTATTTCGTAGAAAAAGTAAAGGTGGGAGAAAAATCAAGAGTTTTATCAAAGAATTTTTTTAGGAAAGATTGTTTTTGGGTTTTCTTAGATAAAGAAAATATTTCTTTTGAAAATTTTTGTTTTATGGAAAGAACTTCTTAGAGAAGAAAACAAGAACACTTTTTTTTTTTTTTTCGGAGTTACATTGTTTTGGAAGAAAAACAAAGAGACTTGTTTCTTTTTTTTTTTTTTTTTTTTTTTTTTTTTTTTTTTTTTTTTTTTTTAAAAAAAAAACTTTTTGAACAAAACAAATTTTACATGTATTTTTGCCATAATAACCATATCTAAAACCATTTGGGGGAAGATATTCCTTAACCCTCACTTTAAGCTTCTTACAAGATTGAAAACCTAAAAACGAGGTATACAAAATCCTTCCTTTACGATTTTTAGTTTATGCAAAGTTTCTTTTTTCTCTCTCTCTCTCTCTCTCTTTTCCCCCTTTTTTTTTATGTAACTTTTTGTTTTTCTTTATTTTTTTATATGTAGAAAAAAAATAAGAAAGGAAAAGTGTAAGTGTGTGTGTGTGTGTGTGTGTGTGTGTGTGTGTATATATATATTAAGTCCAGTCTCCGGACTGACACTATACATATACCGTTATATACATTAAGTCGAGTCCTTAGACTGACATTATACATGTATATCTACACTTATACATATATATCTACACTTACATATATGTGTGTGTGTGTGTATATATATATATATAATGTCAGTCCTAACCATGGCTATAAAGGCAAAATGTTTTTTGCTAGGACCGCCATTTTCTTTCGCTTACTTCAGAATGGGGGTAGGAGGGTCCACTCTTATTCGATCTTTTAGTTAGGGAGGACTCGATTAAAAATGAAAAAATATAGGAAATATAAAGCGCGGAAATGTGCAAAGTAGTAAAGTAAATGACAGTAAAGCAAATACAGAAAAGTAAAAGTGCAGAACGAGAAAGTAAATGGCAATAAAAGTAAATGCAAGAAAATAAATTTGTTTTGACATTCTTGAAGTTTCGGGTTTTGACCTTTTTTTTTGGTTTGTTTGTTTGTCTTTCTTTTGACAAAAAAATAAAATATGTAAGGACGTTTTGAGAACTTACTTGTTTCTATGGAAGGTAGTTCTTCATTCTTTTTCCTCCTCCTCCTCCTCCTTCTCCTCCTTCTTCTTCTTTATTTTGTGTTTTGTATTTTTGGTCTCTTTTTTGTAGGATTTTTAGACTTGTGAGAGACTAATGTTTTAATATTTTTTTGAGAAATATTTCTAGAGAGAGAAAGTGTTTTTGATAATGTACTTGAGAGTGTATAAACAAAACTAAGTGAATTAGCAAAGAAAAATTAAATGAGGTCACCCCTATTTATAGTGGTATAAACCTGCACATTCCTCAGTGTGCGCGCCCTGCAAAGTGCACCTTCCTCCCTGTGACATCTTGGGAAAGCATCTTTGATGGGGGCTACCCCTATTTCGTAAATTACACACTTTAGTCTCCCTAGTTCAGGTATTGAGTGTTTGACTTCGGCTTTTCGCTACATTAGGTCATTCCATTAAGATAAATAGATTGAGGGAATCTCTAGGATGCTAAGGGCACTCCAATTTTGGAATCTAAGGCTTCGTCTTATTCCCGGGTGGAGTCCATTAAGTGAATTTTGTGATTTGAGCACCTTATGTCCATTACATGTAGTTCAAATGACAAAAGTGAAATTAAACTATCTAAATTAATATTAGAAAGTTCAGTTTTAAAAAATAAAACATTTTGGCTATCAATTTGACAAAACAGGGAAAAAATACAATTTTTTGGTACTTGAAATTGGTGAAATTTCTTAAAATTAAAAGGTGGAAAATGAAATTAACTATACGAAAAGTGATATTATACGAAAATATGCTTTTAATTTAATCAATTTAGTCCCCAATTAACTTTTAAAAATTTTAATTTTAGCCCATAATTTTATTTATTTGCCAAATTTTTCCAAATTGCCAATTTTTTAAAATATTTTTGTTTTTAAAAACATTTAAGTAAAAATTAAACACATGAATCTAAGGGGTGAATTTTCTCTTTTAAACATAGTTTAAATTTTGTCTAAATTTGTGCTTTTGACCCAACAATTTTACACTGTGTGAAAACTGGCGGGACAAAATGCGGCGTTTACACGCAGGTTCACAAGGTTAAAATTTTTAACACAAATTTCTAACCGAGTGATGGCATGATCATTGGCACAATCAATCAGCCACATTCCTATAACGTTTTACACAACATAATGCACTAAAAATAGACAGTATAACGCACCCATACACAAACACAACAACGATTACGGGTAAAACCCGACCTTGTATTAAACTTAGGAACAAGAAACCAAATATCTTACAATTTTGGTATATAAATTTGCAGGGAACAATTCCCTAACCAAAATCAGACATTACAAACAGGTATTTAAACAAAAAAGTTAATAATTAACATCCCCAACTGTATAGGCAGGAATTTTACACTTGTCAGCCACATGTCAAGCCCACAAATGGGCAGTTTGCCAACCTGATCTATATGGAACTTCCCATAACTACCCATAACTGTCATGGGACTTCCAGAATCCTATAGCTTCCACAAGCTTAGTCTTCAGTTCAACATTTTTGCATACTACCCGTTGTGTCTACGTGCTTTCTGTTCACCATTTTGTCTTCTCGTTCGGGCCGACAGATGGCGACACCTCGTCATATCGCTTGACTACCCAGAACGTGTCATGCGCCCACGTTCTGTCATGTTACCTTGGCCTCATGCACATGTTGGTCATCGTGAATGTCGATCCTAGTGTTGCGCCTAGGATCACCGTGTCTTATTTCAGCGTGCCCGATGTCCGTTCACACAGCCCAGCGACGTTGTTGTGTACCACACATGCCACCGCATGCTAATGCCTTCTGTGTTGCCTCCTCATTGTCATCCAACATTACTCTATTTATCCAAGTTAACCGAGTCTAGTTAACCTGGTAGGGACGTTGGCTTGGACATGGTACCAAAATCCAACACAACATCCTATCCTGATCTCAAGGGGCTGACAACTGTGCGTTTTCTTTTAGCCTCCTCATACCCTATATAATGAGGAGGGGTAGCTTCAATGATCGTTAGTCCTTTGTTTTCATCTTTCTTCCTTTTTAAAAATCAGGTTTCTTTTTCGTCTTTGTTTTTCTACTTCTTTGTCTCGAACACAAATGGATTTTCGTAAATCGTTTTTGCATAACGTGGAGATGATCTCCCAATTTATCTGGGACTATCAAATCCTAGCATTTTTGGAGATAACGGTTGGAGAGCCGCAGGTGGGGTTGGATGCTAGATCGTTGGAGAAGAACCAACAGGGCTTCAATCCTTGATTCTTGATTTGGTATGGGTGTAGGCTTCTCCTTCCATGAGTTCTAAGGGAAGCATTGGCCTTCTACAGTGTCACGTCATTCTAATGCCTCTCGGACATGATACACATCTTAATAGCGATTACAAAGTTGAATCGTCTCTATGACCATTCTATATGGGTTGGCAAATTTGTGTGACGTATAACATGACTTAGCGAGAAAAAGCGGACACCCATTTCCTCCAACCTTGGAACAACAAAGTGATCATCAAGCTGATTCATAAAATCGATGGGACAATGATGTCATTACTTTGATTGGTCCCTAGGAGTTTGATGAGAGGGAACCAAAGTTATGCCTCCGTCTTCCCTATGGGCCACCCTCCCCAAGGATCGACCACAACTGTGCCTCTCATCGCGGTACTTATAGTGAGGAACAACTGAAGAGGGTATTTTCCTTCAAGAACACACAAAGGGATTTTAACATTCTTTTCAATCGATTCTCTATAGTTCTGTTGACACTAACTTCAGGACAAGCTCGGGAGGAGTAGATCTTCAGAGGGAAGAAGGCACATCGACGGTTGGTTCCCTAAGACAATCTGGAGATTCTAGTGGCCATTTAGACGGTGGGTTAAATCCTTCCTCGAAGGAGGCCAAAGTTGATGAAATATTGGGGGCAAGATTCAAGTATCTGTATCCTCCAACAGAGGAGCCTTTCCCAGGCCTCACCCTTCCCCAATTGGTAACCCTGAAGTAGAAGATATTGTGAGGTTATTCACGAAAGCTAATGTGGTATGAAATTTTACCTTCTCTTCTTCATGGAAAGGGGTTCAAAAGGGAAGGGTGTTAACACATTGTCATTTCTGGGGATCGCGATATTAGTGGTTCATTCGGTTGGAACCCGAAGGGGATAGTAGGACGTACCAAGGAGGACATCTCAAAATAAAATAGTTAATTCGCCTATTGGTGCATCATCGTCAAAGAAACATATTAGGGAGGAAGGTCCATCAGCCTCCACTCCTAGTTCAGAAGTTTGAACCCCTTGGTTCCTATACACGGCGAGCCCATAAGAAGAAGTGCTTCAACAGTGGAGCACCCCGTCTTGCAAAGAGATGTCATGAGGGGAACGATGCTCCCCAAAGATAGAAATTCCTTTAAATTGAAAATTGGCAAGGAGTTAGACCGAATTATGGCAAGTCATACAATGGTAAGACAATTCCCATGACTTAAATTTTGCATCTCATCATGATTATATTTAATTTATTCCTTTATTTTATCTATGTCAGATGTTGATTTCAGCCAATGAGTCCACCTAGCGAATAAAGAGCGTTCGTGGGGGGAGAAAAACTATTAAATAGGATTTTGGAGCTTCAATAGAATTAAACTTTCACCAAACGCAAATTAGCAACCTTCAAAGTGATATGGGGAAAGAGAAGGAAGAGAGAGAGAGAGAGAGAGTACAGACAATAAGGATTTTAAAATCGACCTAAAGAAATATTTTCAAAACTGAAACCTAGAAAGCCCTAGAAACGGATTTTAAAATAAGCTTATCCAAAAGCATTTCAAAATGAACGGATGGAAACTTGAAAACACAAATATCTTGAGGCAACCATTTTTTTCCTTCTGGATGCGTCAATTGGCATAGTAATTGTTTTTATCAAATCCACTTGGTCCAGCATGCTTAAACCAAGTTACTACTAGTAAACCACATGGTACTTTATATATTAGACAATATTTTTCTAATACTTACAATATGGGATATCACAATATGCCCTACTCAGAGATGTGGTGTCTTCATAGCGTTGGCCCAACTCATCCCCTTGGTTGGTGGCATAGTAAGTAACCCATAAGTAGACATAGTACAACCCAAAAGTGAACACATAGTACTTACCAAGGGCCTCTACCCATTTTTGGAGTCGATACTCCTTTATTAATACCACCATAGTGTCGTTTTGCGACCAAGATTAACTCTTATATAATTTATAATCCCCTATATGATCCATTGGTTAATAATTTTTGGATCGAGTCCATGTGGCCTAAATACTTAAGCATAATCACAAGTAGTAGCCACATGACGCTTTATATATTAGACAATCTTCTTTTAACACTTTGATGTGGGATTTCACCCTTGAAGTGATACTTGTTCTTTTCCCAGAAGGTTGAAATTATTTGGTTGGTCGACGAAGCAAAAAATTATGGACTAGATAGCGCTATCCTAAAAACGAGGCTGATAAACCTCAAAAGGCCGCCTCAGAAAATTCTGTAAACATCGCATTTTATCCCACTCATTTAAATTTTTAAAATTATCGGGCCCAAAGTAAAAATTCGGATAAACTATAAACCAAGGTTTAGAGGGAATGAATTTTCATCTTATATTACGTTTAATACTAAACAAACATTAAAAAAACATGAAAAAAAAAAAAACATAAAATCGTCAATTGGATTGAACTTCGGTATAGACAAAGGTTTCGAGTTAATTTTGAAAATTTTAAAAGTTAACGGGGACTAAAATGACAAGATTAAAAGTGGATTTCATCTTGATATCACTTTTAAAATGTATAAATTAGTTACTACCCTTTGATTTGAGGAAATTTCACCAATTACATTTATTTAATGTTTTGACCCCTGAAATTTTCATTTTTACTAGTTTTGTCAAATTGACAACCAAAAATATTTGTTTAATTTATTGATTAAAGTGTTAATGTCCTAAATCAAGGTAATAAATCATTGATTAGGAAAATAGGTGCCCAAGACACAAAAAATACTAAGATCACACCTTCCACGCCTAGTAAAAAGCATACGATTCATCTACCGAAATTCCCTTAGCCAAAGTTGGCATTAAATTCAAGCATTTAATGAGTATCTTATGGAAATATTTCATCACTAAGGATGTAATCATATTATAGGAGATGTCATGATGCCTAAACTAGTATATTAACATGCTACCATCATTAAAGATCATTAAATGGCATTAAATGAAGTCATTAAATGATGCATTAAAAAGGCAATCTTGTGCAATATTTGGTTCAAAAAAATCTCATGATGATAGAATATCATCATTCCATAGGTAATTAGTGCCTACGTCTAGTCTACGTTAGCCTTTATTATGGCTAAGCATTTAAGAACATTAAATGGCATGAAATGAAACATTAAATGAATGCATTAAATGAAGCATTGAATAACAAATCTTTTGGCAAGATTTTGATAAAAACATCTCATGATGATCGAATATCATCATTGCCATAGGTAATTAGTTCCTAAAACCTAGCCTAATTAGCTAGGAGTATTAAATGTGGCATTAAATGGGCATTAAATATAACATTAATGGAGCATTAAACGGAAAGATCTTGATCATCATTAACAATATCCTCATGATTATCGACAAAATCCTAGAAAATCTTGATAATTTCCTAAGCCTAACTAGCCATAAATGGCCTTAGATGAGCATTAAAAGATAATTTTAAAAAGTCAGGCTATGCCTGCGCATTGGTGAATGCGCATGAATGCCTCTCCCTATAAAAGGCTGTTTGTTTTCATTAGAAACCAAGACTAGTCAGACCACTTCTCTCTCTAAGCCCAAATTTATCTCTCTCAAGTTTTTTCATTCCTTAAGAATTCTACCTCTTAAACACAAATTCTTCCAAAAAGCTCTTAAAAGGGTGATCTTGATATGCTTATAACAAGAGTTCAAGAAGTTCCTCAAGAATAGCCAAGCAAAAGGGAGAAGAGACTAAAGAAGGAGAAGAAAGAAAAACCACTTAGGGAAAGATTACTCCCCTAAGTTAGGTAAGTTTCTCTTAAACTTCTCTTTAAGTTTTGTTTTCTTATCATTCTTTGATTGTTTATATATAGTGTTCTTTTTGTTGTTCTTTAGTGTTTTGGATTTTGTACATAGTGCACATTGCTTGTTTTATGTCAAGAACGACAAGAACATATGGTATATGTATAACATCTTTGGCCTTTGTCAAGAACATGTGAAACCAAACTTAATGAACTTAAAATAAACCACCGACTATAAACTACTAACTATTAACCTCTAACATTTACTTTTCCTACTCTATGCCTTTTGGCGCAAGCCTAGCTCATAGCCTAGCACCCTTATATATATATATATATATATATAACCCTGGTTCATGCACTGGACCTACGTCTCAAATCATTGACTGGAACCTTTATATATTAATATGTCTAGACCATTGTGGCTAAAAGGTGGAATAAAAGGAGGTCCTCCATTCCTTCGAGGATAAGTGTGTGTCTTATTTAGAAACATTTTCTCCTACTTAGTTAAGAGTAGGACTAACACTTATATTCTATATTTTATTTTCTTTTGGACTAACAAAATTAAACCTTAATATTAAACTTGCCTAAGTAAGTACGTTTTGTTAAATTGTTCTTGACAAAACCAAATGTGCCTATTATTTGCCTTTTATGTTATGTTTGTTCTTACTTTTCTTAAATAAACTAACAAAATATTAAAAAATAAAAATAAAAAAGAGTTTTTCACATAAGAGTTTTTCAACATGAAAAAACTGTGTCTTACTCTAAAAAAATAAACATTTATCCTTTTAAAGTATTTTCATAAATAAATGTCTTTATATATTTTGCCTACAATAAAACTTTCACTTATTATTGATATATATAAAACATGGTTTTCCACATTCCAATAAAAATGTGTTTTTAACTTTGTTTTACCTTTCCTTTCTATAAATAAATAAAATAGTTTTTGTCAAATTCGAACTTGAACTAAATAAATAAAAAAAAAAAACCTCTGAGCTAGACTTGTCTATTCTTCCATAATCGATAGGCGGTCTAAAAGATAGACATTTGTTCTTTATTTTAATCTGTTTTATCTGTTGCTGCTTTTTCATAAATAATTTTCTTATGTTTTTTTTTTTTACATAAAATAAACATAAAAGACAAAAATATTTCAAAATGGGAATTAGTGTGTTAACCAAAACCGAAGAAAATTACTTGGACTAGTTTGAACTTAAAGATTTATTTAAATTTAGGTACCATATTTGGATGGGTGTTTTGGGGTGCCTAACACCTTCCCTAAGTATAATCGACCCCCGAACTTAAAAGAAATCTCTGGTAATGACTTAGTATTTTTCGAGTCAAAACTTGGGCCTTTTTTTAAAAATAAAATGATTTTAAAATTCCTGGTGTTCTAGCACACTATTTAACTCAATTCTAGGTGGCTACTCCATTTTTTAAATAAATCCCAGCCCAAATAACATTTTTTCAAAATCGGCACCTAGAAAAGCCCCTGAAACTGTTTTTTTCCTTTGTAAAATGAATGGATTTTGAGGATTTCGAGAGAGAGAAAACCAAATCTTGCCTTCGTCATTTCTCGCTTTCTTCTCTATTTTTTGAAATCCGAGTTGCGTCAGCTAGTGACTCTGTTGGAGACTTTTGAGGGTCAAGCTTGGTTGGAGTTTAAATTTATCTTCACGATTAAACGAAGTCCAAGAAATATGTCTTTGGTTTTTAAAGATAAATAATTCCCTTTCCTAAATTCTTTTATTTTACTTCTTATATGTTTCTTGTTTATACATTGCATTCATTTATTTCATGTCTTTACTTTTTTGCATTTACTTTACTGTCTTTAAATTTTTGCATTTTCATTTTTCGTAAGATCTCTCCAAGGCACAAGCACCATGTTGCATTTTCATATCATGAGAAAAAACCCAAAGCTGTAGACCTCATCCGGAGGCTAGCAATAGGGACTGAAGTCATTCTATTTCATCACGCCGATCTAAGCCTCGATAACTTATTAGGATTTAGAAAGATGAGTCTGTATATGTAAGGCCATGTGGTATATCTGCTGGGGACCAGCTTCAAAACTCGCCTCGCTCGAATCACCAACCAGTGATGGATGTTCCCCCGTAAAGGAAGCCAGAGGTTTGAAGATCTAGGAGCTGAACCTTTCTAGGATGCATTAGTAGAAAATCCATGAACCTCATATAGTGAACCTAGGATAGAATGGTATCCAAAACCCTTCTGCATTTAGGACACTATCTTGGAGAGAGAAATTTTTACTTTTACCCTGTGTACATTTGTCTATACATCTATTATTTTAGATTTGTAGAAGAAAATCTCTAGGACTAATAAGGGACATAATAGACAACATAAGAATTCTTGTTCTATCTCATGTTCCACAAGCTTGCTTAACATAAAAAAACAATTTCAAATCGGACTAGGGAGAAAGCTGTAGGAGAAAAATGAGAATCCTTATTTTCACTTAATACGAAAGCTCTTAATGTAAATATTAACCTCACATAAATCATGAATGCCTCTTGCATCTGAAACAATGCACAAAAAAAAAAAAAAAAAAACTTGCTTTAATAATTCACAAATACATTCGTCTTTGAATAATGTACATAAAACCCCCCACCTCAACAATCATCTAAAAATGGCCTTTGCTAAACAACCATCTAAAAGTTCGTATGCTAAGATGTTAAGATGGAATCAACTTCGCAAAACCATGCTAAGCTTACCAAAATGTAAGAAAGTGTTGCCACCCTATCAAATCAAGACTGGGTGATCTAATAATAAAGTACCTTGGGTCATATCTCCTTAGGGTCACATCCTAAGTATGATACATTAGAGTCTCTTCTCGTAAGCCTGTACAATAGAAGTCATAAACCATAAGGAATAGTGTACATAAAGCTTATTCCAATAATTCATTAAGCAAGGTTTAGGTTCAACACTGCTTAAGTAAGTCAAAATATGTTTTGCTAAGAAGCCAACTAAGGTTCACCACCCAGACTGTCAAAATAGATTCACCCTCAAAGAGACATCATGAATTCAAAGGTATTTTAGACCCTTCATCGAGTCCTAGGAGCAATGAGCCCTATTTTGAGGATAAAGGTCAATTATACCATAAGACTAGAGGACTATAACTTCTAAGTTGAAGACAATCCAAAATATTTCAAGTTACCCTGGTCATGCGAAAACAAGTCCAAGTCGAGGTCAGTCTCAAATTTATCTCAAAGTTACCTACTAGAGCTATGTCTTCCTATGATTACATACATATAACACAAATATGTTCATTCATTTATATAGACTTATTCATACATAGGAAAAATACAATCATGCATAACGATAAATTGCACGAGAAAATCGTTATTAGTTCATTAGCAAAAATCTTGGTTTTTAATCACTTAATAATCCAAGAAAATTTGCTTTAGGTAACTATTGCTAAAAGCCATTGATAGGTGTAATCCACCTACGTATTTCCAAACCGAATTAAGTTAGTTTTCGAGCGTTTATATAGTATTTTATTATGTTTTAATTAGTTTTCATACTTTTTGTATAAATCAGGTGTGTGGGGTATAAAGATAGAAAACTGGAGCTAAAACAATAAGATCGAACCAAATCGAGTCGAAGTTACGGTGAATAAACAAGCTCGGAAGCTAAAATATGAAGGAAGGCCACCGCCTAGGCATCCAGACCACCACCTAGGCGGTGAAGAAGCTGAAAAAAAAAGCAAAATGTTACTGACAGACTATAGCCCAGGTGAAGATTCCTTCGCCTAGGCGAAAATCCAGCAGAAAACGAAGATGGGCTACTGGCAGCCGCTCGCCTAGGCGGAGAAATCTACCGCCTAGGTAAAAATCCAATAGAATGTTTTTCCACGTCCACTACCTACTTCATCGCCTAGGCGATCAGCCAAACCGACCTAACTTCGCCTAGGCGAAAATCCCCTGCACAGTCTTGAGATATTTTTAGATATTTTTAGGATATTTTGGCTATAAATACCCCCTCTCCTCCCCCTTCTCCGGTCTCTCTCTTGCTCTATTAGTTTTTTGAGCACCTTAGGCTATATTTAAGCCAAGGTTTAGGAGTTTTAGAGGTAGATCTCACATCCCGAGGTAGAGAAGACGGCGAATCGATCGTTGAGCGTTCTTAGCGGTTTATCTTCGGACGAGGCTAAGTTCTTCGATTGTTTTTCCTTATTTATTTATCTTAGGATCATGTGAGCATGTTTAGCTCATTTTATATGTTTATGTGGCTATGTCCATGAGTTAAATATGGATTGTAGTAGGGATTAACGGTGTATTTATAAATATGTTTGTTTGGATGATTTCGGTGTTGCGTTTATGTTTGTTCTTCGTAGTTTGATTGTATTTATTGTATTGTTTGTTTATTATGCTTAGAATGGTAAATGGAGAATACGGGGTTTTGACAAACCCCAGATTCGGATTAGGGTAAACAAACGCCATGATTCTATAACCCAGTCGGGGTTTAAATTGTAGACAATCGATGACGTTGGGGCAAGACTCATGCGACCTAGGGTCGTTAAGACCTTGAGAGGGACTTCTTTGTTGACACGAAGTTGCATTATATCTCTCGTCTTATACTCGGGAGAGGTGGCGTGGGAGTTTTAGAACGGAGATTGTCGATAGGGTAAATACAACGTAACGATCCAATAACTTGGGAGGGAGTTGGATTGTGTGCAATCAATGAAGCTAGGCGAGACTCACGTGACCTAGGGTCGTTAAGACGTTGAGGAGGACTTTTTCATTAACTCGAAGTCATGTATTCCCCTATCTTACACTCGGGAGAGGTGGCGGTGGAGTTTACGTACCGAGATTGTCAAATAGGTCGAACACCGTAAATGTGAGTAAATCGAAATCGAACACATATTTGTAAACACGTTAATCCATAGGCAATTCTTCACCTTAAAACATATTAGCATATTAGTGTAGTAATTTAGGTTATATTAGTATTAGTTTAATTAATTAATTACAATTATTTTTCGCCTAGATAAAATTAGGCCACGACAAACGCGGTATTCGATAGTAACGACACCAATCCCTGTGGATACGATAACCCGATCTTTCACGATCACACTATACTAAAACTTAGACCTCGCATGCTTACGAGTGTAAGTAGAAGCGTATTTTACGCCTTACCAAGTTTTTGGCACCGTTGCCGGGGATTGGTCGTTAGGCAAATTCAGTTCTTGGCGATCGCTACTAAGTTTTTGGTAACGATTGTCGGGCATTGATTTGTTGTTATTATCGATATTGTGTGTAAATGACATAATTTTACTTTAGTCATTTCTTTGTATATAATTTTTGTTTGTAGTTTTGTTTTTGTTTCTTATGTAGGGTACTTGGTGATGTTAGATCGATGGGTATTGATGCATCACTTTCGACAGGATTCCAATCCGTTTTATGTTGCTTGGACAAGCATATAAGCCGGTGAGGCATTTCGTTGAAAAATTGAGCCATTCAAAGAAAAACCTCGCCAGTCTTAAGGGTGTTCTGAAAATGTCGAGCCGAAGACATTAAACCACACGCTTCTTGGGAGGCAACCCAAGGTCAAATAAATTAAATCTATCACATCCGACTTGATTCGGAGGTGAGATCCTCTCGCCTCCCAAGTAAGTGTTCTAAACACCCTTCGTCAACATGCTTTAATTTCACATATGTTGAGATTGATGATTAGGATCGCTGAGGACACTGTCCATTTTGAGTTCGAAAGTGACGTGTAGTATTTAGTATTGTTAGTTTATGTGTTATCGGGGTTTTTTTTTTTTTTTTTTTTTTCGTATTGCATGTGTGTTTAGGTTAGAATGTGTTTATGTTTTTGTGTTGTTGTTTTCATGTTGAGTTTTGTGTTCATCTGGGCCGTTACCCGATGACGATAATTACCCCTAGTTGTTTTCAAGGTCAAGGGTAATACCCATGCATGTGTGATTCTATGTGCTTGACTATGTTTTTTTGGTAAAAATTATTGTAGATCCTAATTTGCATGGGCACGTAGACTCAATATATTTTTATTCAATTGATTTGAGGACGATTATCGATTAACCAAATTCATGACACATTGAGGATTCTAGAACTTGATTGAGGGGAAGCTTGAGGTGAAATCCAAGGTGAGGTAGTTCAGGAGACGTGATTTAGGCATTTTCTTTGTCGCTTGAGCCTTTGAAGCCTACCTTGATACATGTTTATCCCTCGTTACCCCGTCGAAGCCTAAATGCAAATTCAATTCTTAACACATAAACTAATACCCTATCCAGTTGATCATTTTCCAAACCTATATCGCTGAATTTAATAGCACATTTGAGTGAATCAAGTTAGCCGTTGCAAAGGCTTCTTGATATGAGTTGTTGGATTTAGGGCGAACTTCTAATTGGTTCGGTATTTGAGTGCTCACTTGTCATTTTTCATTTGTATTTCACACACCCCTTCAATTGTAACAATCAAATAAGTTTGGTGGTGTGTTCATTGAAAAGAAAAGAAAAAAAAAATAGAAAAGAAAAAAAAATAATCAAATGTAAATACGGTTTTTATTTCTGTTTCTTTTGACAAGTGAGTACGTCGCTCTTAAATGCATGTTCGGGATTGTTTCTAATCTTTCTATGGGGGTTGAGAGTGAATGTGTCAAGCGTTGAGCCTTGGGTAATGTTAAGTTAACAACGTTAACCCGTTTTCTGTTCCAAATTACCCTTGGCCAAATATACCAAAATCGAACCAAGTCCTAATGATCTTCATGAACTACTAAACCTACATTAGTGGAGAATGGACCCTAATCCTGCTTATGGTAATCCTAAACTCATGAATTTTGTTGGGGGATAATCCAATCCGATCGTTGTATAGTTATATTATTGAGTCTCGCACTAACACATTTAGCGGATCTAGAATAGCGTTCACCATTATTGCATGTCAAAATTCTAGAACATTACATGTTGTGTGTTACTGTCTGAACTCAAAATAATTGGCGGTTGTTGAGGGCAAAAATAAATAGGCCGTTAGAAGAAGTCAAAACTCGCATGTTGTTATGTTTAGATTGTTTTTAGGTTGTTTGTTATTTAATTCAGTTTGTTATTTTTTTTTTTTTCATTTTAGTGTGTGTGTTTGGCTCGAGGACTAGCCAAATTTCAAGTTTGGGGGTATTTGATAGGTGTGATCCACCTACGTATTTCCAAACCGAATTAAGTTAGTTTTCAAGCGTTTATATAGTATTTTATTATGTTTTAATTAGTTTTCATACTTTTTGTATAAATTAGGTGTGGGGGGCATAAAGATAGGAAACTGGAGCTAAAACGATAAGATCGAACCAAAGCGAGTTGAAGTTACGGTGGATAAACAAGCTCGGAAGCTAAAATATGAAGGAAGGCCACCGCCTAGGCATCCAGACCACCACCTAGGCGGTGAAGAAGCTGAGAAAAGAGAAAAATTTTACTAACGGACTACCGCCTAGGCGAAGATTCCTTCACCTAGGCGGAAATCCAGCAGAAAATGAAGATGGGCTACTGACAGTTGCTCGCCTAAGCGGAGAAATCTACAGCCTAGGCAAATATCCAACAGAATGTTCTTCCACATCCACCGCCTACTTTACTACCTAGGATATTATCCAAACCGACCTAACTTCGCCTAGGCGGAAATCCCCTGCACAGTCTTGAGATATTTTTAGGATATTTTGGCTATAAATACCCCTTCTCCTCCCCCTTCTTCGGTCTCTCTCTTGCTCTATTGGTTTTTTGAGCACCTTAGGCTATATTTAAGCCAAGGTTTAGGAGTTTTAGAGGTGGATCTCACATCCCGAGGTGGAGAAGACAGCGAATCGATCGTTGAGTGTTCTTAGCGGTTTATCTTCGGACGAGGCTAAGTTCTTCGATTGTTTTTCCTTATTTATTTATCTTAGGATCATGTGAGCATGTTTAGATCATTTTATATGTTTATGTGGCTATGTCCATGAGTTAAATATGGATTGTAGTAGGGATTAACGGTGTATTTATAAATATGTTTGTTTGGATGATTTCGATGTTGCGTTTATGTTTGTTCTTCGTAGTTTGATTGTATTTATCGTATTGTTTGTTTATTATGCTTAGAATGGTAAATGGAGAATACGGGGTTTTGACAAACCCCAGATTTGGATTAGGGTAAACAAACGCCATGATTCTATAACCCAGTCGGGGTTTAAATTGTAGACAATCGATGACGTTGGGGCAAGACTCACGCGACCTAGGGTCGTTAAGACCTTGAGGGGGACTTCTTCGTTGACATGAAGTTGCGTTATATCCCTCGTCTTACACTCGAGAGAGGTGGCGATGGAGTTATAGAACGGAGATTGTCGATAGGGTAAATACAAAGCGACGATCCAATAACCCGGGAGGGAATTGGATTGTGCGCAATCAATGACGCTGGGCGAGACTCACGTGACCTAGGGTCGTTAAGATGTTGAGGGAGACTTCTTCGTTGACTCGAAGTCATGTATTCCCCCGTCTTACACTCGGGAGAGGTGGCGGTGGAGTTTATGTACCGAGAGTGTCAAATAGGTCGAATACCGTAAACGTGAGTAAATCGAAATCGAACACGTATTTGTAAACACGTTAATCCGTAGGAAATTCTTCACCCTAAAACATATTATCATATTAGTGTAGTTAATTTAGGTTATATCAGTATTAGTTTAATTAATTAATTACATTTGTTTTTTGGCTAGATAAAATTAGGCCACGACAAACGCGGTATTCGATAGTAACGACACCAATCCCTATGGATAGGATAACCCGATCTTTCACGATCACACTATACTAAAACTTAGACCTCTTATACTTGCGAGTGTAAGTAGCGGCGTATTTTACGCCCTACCAACCATCTAAGATCCGTTTGTAAGATCGATAAAATGGACCTGATCCCTGTATCTGTCGAAAATACTCAAAACAACTCCAAGACTTCTACCTCTCTAAAACAAGCTCTTAACCGGATGAATCTAGCCTCGTTGTTCTGAGAGAAACCAATTACTATCACCTAGAGATATCCTTAACATAAAAAAAGGATTGGGATGAATTACGAATCAAGAAGCTCCCTCAAGAAAAACAAATTGACACAGAAAATTACAGTAGCACTGCTGGACAAGAGGTTGACATTAATCAAGAAAGTTCAAATATTGGAGACAATGTCGAGTTAACCAAAAACTCGATCGACATTTGGGCTACCGCCACAAGCGAAGAACTACCTAACTGGGAGAAAACCTTGAACCTAAGAAAAACTCAATCCAAGGATAAATTGCCAAAATATGGAAGCAGATGGACTACATGGACCAAACCAACAAAGATATCAAACAGGTCATACCAGTCTTTCAAGATGGAAGCTTGAATACGACCTTAATAATCGGGACCCCTAAGCACCAATCTTTCATATCTTCCCCATACACTCTTTTCCCAAGCAGCTCTTCTCAAACCCATAAGCCAACCTAAGCACACCAAAAATGGAAGCGATTTTCCCTGCTTCTTGTGCCACTTTTCGAAATCTTCTGCGATTGCCTAAAGAAATAATTTCTAAACTAATTCCCTTTTATTGAAAAATCCCCAAGCTTCGAGGTTTAACCCTCATAGTTTCTGTTAATACCACTCTGGAGGAGTCGACTATCATACCAACCAATGTTATCACCTCGAGCCCTGTGTTGAGGATCTCATCTAGATAGGGATCATAAGTATCTCGGAAAGAAGTTTGACCATCAATGGGTGGGGTAGCATCTATATTTTCATTTCCTTTAGTTTCTCAAGAACTTTCTAATGAATTAGATACTATATTTCATACCTATGTACTAGGTCTACATATCACTAAATCCAGACTTATTTTATCTAAAGTCGACTCAGGTCTTTATACTTCGAATTTCAAAAATTAATTTGCTTGTCGTAATTCACACATTAGGAACAATCAAAGTTATGATAATACGATTTAAATACTAAATTAGACCATCATCCAAAGAAAAATGTTAAAAGAAATGTATTGTTTCAATCAAACGATGGTAAGATATTAACCAAAAATCTGAAAAAGTTAGAGAGAAAACCAAGAACCCTTATGTGGAATCGTTACATATGTTCCAATCCGAAGATGTCAAAGGAATCATAAAAGAGTTGTAGAAGATGTCCTCAACCAACTTAAGGGGGAAAATATCTGGAGACTCACAAGGAGGATTCATGATAGAGTCTTGATAAGGAAAGTTTTGAAACTTGACCTCGCCAAAGAAAAATTATCGAAAAGGTCGGGCAGGTGAACAAAAAGAGATAGTCTTCTAAGAAGAAATTATATAGACCAAGATCATGCTTAGAAATAGTAGATCCTTCAGCAAAAGTTTTGGAAACTCGTAGAACCTACTCGAAATGATCGAAAGGAGTAGGACAGATCTTTCTATTCTAAGGAGGAAAGAAGCAAGTTATAAGAGGACAAAGAGACTTTATTGTATAGGAGCCAATAATGGAGAAGTATCCTGGAAAGGGGCTGATTCAACGAAGACCTCAAGATTGACTCAAACTACCTTATTCTCAAATATGTAAAATCCAAAAAGCACGTTTTGAGAGAAAATAATAATAATAATAAATACTGGTCTGAGAAAGTTTTTAAACATTGAGTGGTCACACGAAGGCAATCGGGTGAATCACGCTGTCTATATAATCCGAGTATTAAGTCATAGATATGTCTCAACACCTAATGACATGAGCCAACTAAACTGGGATCACTACCCAATGTTCGCTACATGGACTATATAGGAAGTGTGAGACCCTAGTTTCCAGAGTGAAATATATATATAATAAAAAAAAAAAAAATAGTTATCTCAATACTGCCAGGATAAACCAACATTTGTTAGGCATCATTAGCTAATATTTGTTTCTCTATAATTTCTTTTCTCCCTCCTTTGAGTCATCTCGAGAAGGCCCATTCCAGTTGCCTTCAGTTCAGGACTAAATAGATGAATTAGAACCGTTGAAGAAATCCCGGAAAACATACAAGGTAGTAGGTAATCTTGATAACAATCTAAAAAAAATCAATTATCAGAACTTGATGGAATTGAACTAGACAACCTATTCAACTAATAACTATGGATATTTGGTCTAAATTAGTATTGAAATCATATTTATAATAATCTATCTTAATCCGATGTAAAAAATGTCATAATCAGTTAGATGATTGAATGTTTGAATATGACTACCTAAATATACTCTAGTCAAAATAATCAATCATAAAAGTGAAAAAGGAAATATACATAGCACGTATAGGTATAAATGACTAAAAATTTAGAAATGAAGTCAGGAAAGTATAAGAAAAAATTAGAAAATAATCCTTGTTCAGTAAGCTATTCACTCAAGCCCTCTCTCAAAGATCATCTAAAAGTCATTCAAAGCTAGAGTCAAACTAACAGTGATCTCTATTTCGGGATTGATGTTCCCATTCTGGGATATCCCGACCTCAACTAAAACATGAAATAATCCTCTTGTATTCCATTTCAAACCTTTCCATCTTATAGCTAAAAGCCATAAATTGTTTCGAAGAGAAATCCCGATCCAGATCCAAATTCCAGTTGCAACGAAAGTAGGAGCAATTAAAGGACCTAAAAGCCTTTTAGAAGCACCAATCAATCTTTCGTATCAGAGACAACATGGAAACACCAGGGGAGATGGCTAATAACAAAAGGTACCTAGTGAAAAAAAAAAAAAAAAAAAAAAAAAAAAAAAAAAAAAAAATCATTCCATAAAAGACTTGCGTATCTAGATAGACGATGCATTCCGTATGAAAACATTCTAGGTAAAATATTTAGGCATCATAAAAATCATACAATACATAAGCCAATATCGAAATACTACACAAACACCATGCATAACGTTTCACTTAGGCATGCATAACTTTCACACACATGAGAAAATTTAGATATTATATTTCACAAGAGCCTGTGGCATCCTACATATCATTTTACATCAATAGGCCATTATCTACATAACACTTGCACCCATACACCTTATTTGGAAACTCTAGTGGACTAACAGGAAATCCTCGGACATGTGACCAGGTCAATTACTTCACCAATCACTGTACCATTATCCATCTCTAATAGTGGCTTCAAACCACTCAGAAGTTAGACAAGGATTTGATCTCATATAAATTGTCTTAATAATAGACCTTACCCATTCTTGTGAAGCGTTAGGGTCTAGAAGAATGTCATTAGAAAAGTGACCATGCCAAGTGTCTAATAAAATCCTCCTAGTTGTTGAATTTTGAGTATTAGTCAAGTGATACAAGCACCAGGCCTCCAATACAAAAAATTAGAACAATGTCATTTAAAGACTTTAGCAGACCAATAGTTAGGGCCTGGTCGATCTTACCATTAGGTTAGAGTAGATTGTTGCTAATGAACGTAGCTATCTTTACCTGTGACAGGTTTAACTCTTAAAATCATCTCGTTGTTCACAACTACGTTACGACTTAATCTTTGGTAACGTGCCAAGGTACGTAGGAAACCTATTAATTTGGTCATCCAATTGTAGAAATCCCAACCCACAGGCTGGGGCATATCTTACATTGGTTACGATCTTTGCAAACATTAGGAAGTGTCAGATTAGATTTCTCATGGAACATATCCATTTACTGCCCCAGTTAGAGACTGCGACACATTTCATCGTATTTAGGATTTTTCCATGGGGATCCGTGCTCGTTTTCATCCCCGATCATAGAATGGGATGCCTTGACAAATAAAATCATCATGTAAAGTTGTCGAACTACATTTCGACCTAATTCCTAACCTAGAATATCAGGATACGTAGGCAACCTAAGTTGGTTCGGTCTTAAACACTTAAAAACGTCATCGTTAGAACTGCATCTTGACATGATTGCTAACCTAAATTAGAATACATAAGCAACCCACGCGGTTTTAGTCTTATTTCAACACTAAAAAAAATATTGTGCACTTGGTTCGGAATACGTGGGCAGCCCATGTGGGTTCCGTCGTATTTTCCTAAACACCTAGGATTTATTGCCTCACCCCAGCCTAGGGCTCAGGCATATTATATCGTGTTTCTCCGTCGAGAATTCCTTGATTAGATTCGTCCCAAATTGGGTTGGGACAAATTTAAGATTTAGAATCATTTCCCCTGAAAAAGTATGTACTACCGAGCCCCAGTCTTGGATAGGGGCACATTTTAACTTCATTAATTTCCCTCGTGAAGTTTTTTACAAAACGATAATAAAAGAAAAAATAAAGATAAATAAAATGAAAATGTAAAAAAAAAAAAAAATTAAGTGAATAAATGAATGAATGAATAAATGTTTGAATAAATAAATGAGTGTTCAAATAAATATTTAAATGAATAAATAAATAAATAAATGTTTAAATTTTGTTTAAATAAATAAATAAAAGGATTTTAGAAACCTTGGTTTCTCTTATGAGAACCATTGTTTGTCGGATTCGGTCTCAGACTGAGAAAACACCCCCTGGAATCGGTTTCTCTAACTAAGAACCTTTCCCCCCTATTCCGGATTTACGATACTATTTAAATTTTATAAATATTGCCAAACTACGTTTCGGTGAAGACTAGGATATGTAGGCAGCCTATACAGGTTCAGTCGTACTCTTAACCACATTGTAGCGTTTATTCCCGTCTTTGATAAAGGATGCGTAAAATTTCTGCCTCTGATGGAAGACTCGTAAAATTCATGCTTCCAGTGGCGAATGTGAAAAATCTCTGCCTTTGATGGTGGATACGAAAACTTCCCACTGAGGAGAGTCGCCTAAACTTTTCCTTACCAAATTACTATTTCCAGCATTAGGTTCCTTTACTTTTTGTGTCTCATAGAACAAAATGTTTGTGTCTTCTATCTTTATCATCATGAGTAAACTCGCACGACAAAGAGGGGCACTTGTAGACACCGCATTTTGTCTCACTCATTTAAGTTTTCAAAATTATCGAGTCGAAAGTTCAAATTCGGATAAATTTTAAACCAAGGTTTAGATGGAATGAATTTTCGCCTTAGATTACGTTTGATACAAAAATAAATAAAAAATAAAAAACATAAAAAATTATTTTTAAAAAAAAACATAAAACTGTCAATTCGATCGAACTTCTGTATAAACAAAGATTTTGGGTCAATTTTAAAATTTCTAAAAGTTAATGGGGACTAAAATGACAAGATTAAGTGAATTTCATCTTGATATCACTTTTAATATATTTAAATTAGTTACTACCCTTTGATTTGAGGAAATTTCACCAATTATATTTACTTCACATTTTGACCCCTAAAATTTTCGTTTTCATTGGTTTTGTCAAATTGACAACTAAAAATATTTATTCAATTTCTTGATTAAAGTGTTAATCTCCTAAATAAAAATAAAGCCTTGATTAAGCAAATGGGTGCCCAAGACACCAAGAATACTAAGAGCACATCTTCCAAGCCTAGCAAAGGGCATAGGATTCCTCACTAGAGTGTCCTTAGCCAAAGTTGGCATTAAATTCAAGTATTTAATGAGTATCTTATGAAAAGATTTCATCCCTAAAAATGTCATCATTTTCTAGAAGATGTCATGATGCATAAACTAGTATATTAACATGCTGCCATCATTAAAGATCATTAAATGACATTAAATGAAGTATTAATGAAGTCATTAAATGATGCATTAAATAGCCAATCTTATGGAAGATTTGGTTCAAGAAAATTTCATGATGATAGGGTATCATCTTTCCATAGGTAATTAGTGTCTAAACCTAGTCTAAATTAGCCTTCATCATGGCTAATCATTTAAGAATAATAAATGGCATTAAATGAAACATTAAATGAATGCATTATATGAAGTATTGAATATCATCATTGTTATAGGTAATTAGAGCCTAAAACCTAGCCTAATTAGCTTCCATCATGACAAAACCATTAATGGAGCATTAAATGGGCATTAATGGAGCATTACATGGCAAGATTTCGATCATCGTTAACAAGATCCTCATTATTACCTACAAAATCCTAGAAAATCTTGATCATTGTATAAGGCTAACTAACCATAAACCTTAAATGAGCATTAAAAAAGCATTTAAAATAGTCTGGCTATGCCTGTGCATTGGTGAATGCGCAGGCATACCTTTGCCTATAAAAGGCATCCTGTTTTCATTAGGATCCAAGATTGGTCAGACACTTCTCTCTCTAAGTTCAAATTTCTCTCTCGGATTTCTTGATTTCTTAAGCATTCTACCTCTTAAACACACTCAAATTCTTCCAAAAAGCTCTTAAAATGGTAATCTTGATACTCTTCTAACAAGAGTTCAAGAAGTTCCTCAAGAACAACCAAGCAAAAGGGAAAAAAGATTAAAGAAAGAGAAGAAGGAAAAATCACTTAGGGAAAGACTACTCCCCTAAGTTAGCTAAGTTTTTCTTAAACTTCTCTTTAGGTTTTGTTTGTTTATCATTCTTTGATTGTTTATATATAGTGTTCTTTTGGTCGTTCTTTAGTTTTTGGATTTTGTACATAGTGCACATAGTTTGTTTTGTGTCAAGAACACCAAGAACATATGGTATATGCATAGCCTCTTTGGCCTTTGTCAAGAACATATGAAACCAAACTCAATTAACTTAAAATAAACCACCGACTATGGACTACTAACTGCTAACTACTAACAACCAACAACTAACATTTAATTTTCCTACTCTGTGCCTTTCCGCACTAGCCTAGATCATGGACTACCACTAAGTCTCAGGCTGTGGATTGGTACCCTAATATATATAAGCCTAGATCATGGACAGGCCCTACATCTCAGACTCTCAAATCATGGACTGACACCTTTCTATATTATTAAATCTAGACCCTTGTGGCTAAAAGGCAGAATAAAATGAGGCCTTCTATTCTTTCGGGGATAAGTGTGTGCCTTCTTCAGAAACGTTTCCTCCTTCTTAATTATGAGTAAGACTGACACTTATATTCTATATTTTATTTTCTTTTGGACTAACAAAAGTAAACCTTAATATTAAACTTGCCTAAGCAAGTAAGTTTGGTAAGAGCGTTCTTGACGAAATCAAATGTGCATATCATTTACCCTTTGTGTCATGTTTATTTTTAATTTTCTTAAATAAAAAATAAAAAGTTTTTCATGTAAGAGTTTTTCAACATGAAAAGACTTTGTGTTTTACTCTAAAAAAATAAATATTTGTCTTTTTTAAAGTATTTTCATAAATAAATATCTTTATAAATTTTGTCTATATTAAAACTTTTACTTATTATTGTTATACATAAAATATGGGTTTCCACATTCCAATAAAAATGTGTTCTTAAATTTGTTTTGCCTTTCCCTTCTATAAATAAATATACTAGTTTTTTTTTTTGTCAAAATTGAACTTTAATTAAATAAATAAAATCTCCCTCGGGGTTAAACTTGTCAATTCTTCCATAATCGATAGACAGTCTAAAAGGGGAAGATTTGTTCTTTATTTTAATTTGTTTTATTTGTCGTTGGTTTTTCATAAATAATTTTTCTTATGTTTTTTACATAAAATAAACATAAAAGACAAAAATATTTCAAAATGGGAATCAGTGTGTTAACCAAAACTGGAGGAAATTACTTGAACTATTTTGAACTTAAAGATTTATCTAAACTTAGATACCGTCTTCGAACGGGTGTTTTGGGGTGCCTAACACTTTCCCCTAGCATAATCGACCCCCGAACTTAAAAGAAATATCTAGTAACGACCTAGTATTTTTTCGAGCCAAAACTTGAGTCTTTTCTTAAAATAAAATGATTTCAAAAATCCCGGTTACCTAACATACCATTTAACTCGATGCTAGATGGCGATTCCATTTTCTAAATAAATCACGGTCCAAAGAACGTTTTTTTTAAACCAGTGCCTAGAAAAGCCCCTGAATATTTTTTTTTTTTCTAAAATTAACGGATTTTGAGGATTTCGAGAGGGTGGAAACCAAATCGCATCTTCCTCTTTTCTCCCTTCCTTCTTTGTTTTCCTAAATTAGGGTGCATCACACACACACGCGCGTATTCTTAGGTGCGCAGGTGCGCACACTATATACACACACACATCCATGCAAAGATTGGCTAGATGTTCCAAATACATGGTTAATTTTGCAATAATTGTTACAAAGGAGGTCAAATCGATTAAAATGAATCAAATTCTAGGCAAAATTTAAATATCTGTGTCCATTTTTTTTTTTGGGAGGGGGGGGGGGGGGGCGAATAGTAAAAAAAGAAAAAAGAAAAAAGAAAGGGTTTATGCTTGTCCTAGGGTTTATAAATCAAAATAAACCCATGGCAGACGGTCATGCACTAACCCATTTTTTGAAAAACAACTATGCCTATAGGTCTCGGTGTCCTTGAAGGTCTTGAAATGGAACTCGTAGAAACTCATCGTGATTTTGACGAAGCCCATAGAGACTTTTAGAGGTGTTCGATGGAGCCACCGATATAATCAATTATCAAAAGGCACTTAAGTGAATTAAACGATCAAACTCCATGAGAAACCCTTCCGGAAATTTCAGTTCTGAAGTAGATGATTGTAAATAGCAAAACCGAAAAACGAGGGTGTGAGCAAATAAATGGTCTTGTGGTTTCCTTCATTTCGTCTTTCTCTCTTTGTTTCTTCTTTACTATGCAAAAGATATGCCTTGCCTTCTAATAAGGTTATTAAATAAAAACATCTATGAATTTTGAAGTGGAAAGAACGATTTCATATGAAAATAATATCCTCGTTTTATTTCTATATTTGTCTCTTATTATGAAAACATCAACCAAACGATATTATTTTACATGGTTAATAAAGGGTTCGAGGTGAAATTAGATAAGTACACCTAAAAAACTGACATAAAAAGAGACTTAAACATTTTTAGAATTATAACTCTTTGAGCAATCTACTTGTAGATATAAAATAAGTCAAATCAAGGAAGAGTTTCAAAAATCGTCGCAATGAATTTGATGAATAAGATCAAAGTCTTCAAAAATGACTGAGAAGTGGTACGATTAAATCTTGATTCAAATATAAATGCCACCTGGGATCCATTAACAATGGCTATCACCGTTAATATGGCGGGTATAAGTTAATCTCAAAATTAACCCGGCTAGACCTCGAGCCGATTACACTAAGCCGACACATAAAACCCCCACAAGTGAGATGCTCGACCAAGCTTACATCAAAAGGCGTGTGAAACGCATATCACTCGACACAGTTGGAAGACTTCAACCGCAACGAATGACGTGGCATTTAAAGATAAACTGATTTTGGCACAATTATCTTCCTTTAGTTTTACACTCTGTGTGGGTGTAGAAACACTTGTGAGTATATATATAACTTAAATATCATAATGACTAGCAAGCCTTTGAATTTAGGAAAACCCCTACTCATAATTATGTGTGAGCTTTTAATGTCCTCTATTTAATTTTCATGTCAATTTACTATTAACGGCATTTTACTTTTAGTGCAACCCTCTTTTATGTCATTTACTATTCATACAAATCTCTATCCCTAAATCGCTTTAATTTTATTGTCGATTCACATTTTCATGCAAATCTATCCCTCAAACTTTTTAAATTTTTGTACCTTATCTCCTTTCCTAAGTGTAGTTTAACTTAATCATTGACATCATGCCACATCATTAATCGCATTTGACACCCGTTGTGTCATCCTGCATTCAACCTTTCCATCTAGATATTTCGACAGATCCAGTCGTTTCTTAAGGCAAAAAGTATTTACACAATCGGCTAATCTTCAATCAACTACATTACATTTTTCTGAAGCGAAAATTACTTCTGATACAAGCCAGCAGGTATGAAGTATGAAACACTGGAAAAATCGAAAACGAAAATAAAGTAGGCAGCCTCAAGCAGCAACTTATCAAAACCATGCATCATGCAAATAGGACATGCCCGCTTATTTATAAGCAAAATACATCCACTTCCATTGCCCTCCAAGAAAAACAGATAAATAAATATTCAGACTAGACAGTGCTGATGTCCACTCTGCTTTTGTGGATCTGGAAGGCGGGTGTGATCCAGCTCCCACAACTGCATTGGATGCCCGACCAATTGAAGTATCCTAAGCGGCCTTCACACTGCGCACACCACAGTTTCCCCTCCATTGCACCTTCTTCAACTACATCACAAGGCAAAACATCATCACACACACACAAAAAAATAAAAATAAAAAATAATAAAATAAAAAATAAACCTGAATTGCTCAAACATTTGGAGAAGATAAACAGAATGTCGTCACTAGATAAAAGAGTCAGGAACTATATGACATTGTGTTACCTGTGGTCATCCAACGCAGAGGCTCGATGAAGATAGATGAACACTCAATCTCACCACATTTGTTGAAATGATTGCCACTTCTCCTTTTGTTCCATCCAAATGATGTCTCCCCCTCTCCGGGAATGTGATCCACAACATTTTCCTGCAATGCAACAATTCTTCGGCATTTCTTGCAACGGTATGCGGGAGTTGAGATTACTCCTTTATTAGATGCTTCGACCTCAGTGGAGGTTGAAACTGTTGGCAACCCAGGATCCACTCCAAATTTAGAACTGTCTATTTTTTCTCCCCGATTATATGAATCACCTGTAATCATAGAGGATGATTTTTTATTTCAGTCATGTGAACGTAAAATTAAGATGAAAACCAGTAAAAAAAAAAAAAGGGTAGCAGTGCATTCAACACTAACAGGTAAGACCCACATACACCAATCAAAGAAGTGACATGCCGCTTTATGCCTAACTTTATTGTACCTTCTGCAAGCAAACATAAATGCACATTCTAGTACGGGTTGGCAACACATGATTTGCATTCTGCCATTCTTCTCCCTCAAGGATGTGGTGACCTGCTATTCTCTCGCTATTATATATTCCGAGTCCTAAAACTTTTTAAGTGCCAATATCTTAGGAATAACAAAGTTTACACACTTGGAAATGCTGTATATTTTTCTAACCAGGAACCTATCCAAGGTAGGGCTTTTGGAACCACTCTTGCAGAGGAAACCCTGGCCAAATGCAATGCCAGCTCCGCACATCTAAGACAGGTAGTCCTCCAGGAGTCTTACACACATCAGTCGGGATCAAGCGTAATGCAAAGCTGGCTCCGCACATCTTAGGCTGGTAGTCCTCCAGGAGTCTTACACACATCAGAGGCAATGAAGCGTAAAAAAGGAGGAAAAAGTGACTGCACCAATTTAGGAGTGTACATACAGCTAAAGAAATTGAGGATAAAGCATAATGCGTGATGGCATAACATAGGCAGTATGATCGCAGGTAAGAAGCCATACCTAATACTTTCAAGTGGAAGCATTTGTATATGGGGCTAGCATGGTCAACTTTGAAATCCATATCTTCAAACATTTTTAACTGCAACCAGAAAAATAAATAGAAAACTAACACCCATTACAAGTTTCCATTGCTGTCGTCTAATAAATCATATACATGAAATGGCATTGCCTTGATCACCTGCTCTAGAAAACCATCATTGGGACAAACAAATTCGCAGCTCTTATGCAAAGATTCAAGTGCATCTGGAGGAATATTTAAACAAAGAGAAAGGAGGAAAGCAAATGAAGACATATATCAGAACATATTTTCCAATAATTTTAAAATTTTACCACAAGGCCATTTAGATCGTAGCATAATAAAATGGAGCACACAAAGAAATACCATCATGTGAACCCAATATGCCCTAAACAGTAAAACAGATTTGTCCAAACCTTCTTGAGATAGTTGTTCAGTTCTCATCAGGTATGCCGTAATGATAGCCGCACTGCAACGAACACATGGAAAGAAGGGTGTAAACCCTTAGGGCTTGACAAAGGAGAGAACTAATAGCTATTACAATGAATGCCTTCTCTGGTCTTTCTGGACATTAATAAGCAGACTCACATAAGAATTAAAAACAATCCTACAGCCAAGGAGATTGGAGCGGAGGAAACTATTACAAGAAAGACTATCAACTAAAGGATGAAGCACAATAATCGAATAGTGGATGAAAAGCAAGTCCAAGTGACACAAACAACCAAATACGTACAAGACATACCTTCTTGATACACCAGCAAAACAATGCACCAAAACCGATCCCTCTTTCCTACTTTTTTCGATGAAATCCAAACACACATCTAAATAATCAAGCAAATTCTCACTCTCCATATCTCTCAGCGGAACTGCCATCCTTACGAACTTCAAATCTTTACCGGCATATTCCAAGGAGTACAAAAGCTTCTCTGGTGATAGTGAACCCTCAGAACTATCACCCAGATCATTGTCCGACCTCAAATCCCTAACATATACCTTGCGAATCTCTTCAGTTGGAATAGAAAGACCAGTACGCCATTCTGAGAAAAATGATATTGATGCTGAACTGAGCAGTGATAATATATGAGTAATTTCTTCACTGCCATTTTGGAGGATCTCTGCTGCGTCACTGATGTTGCCAATAAATAGATTCTCATGTACCAGGCAAGGCATATTATACAATCAACGTGTTGCTTGCCTGAATTCTAGATTTTCTCCAGCTGTCAAAACGAAAAGCATAAACTTTTTGGAATGCACAATAAATTCAATAATTTTACATTTAAATTGTACTCTTAAATATGTCAAACATTTCTTTTCCTTTCTATGTTAGCTTGGACTCTTTAAAACTCATGATGTACCTGTGTCAACATGTGAAACAGAGACACAGACGTAATGTTTATAATTCTTGTCGACAATGCATTTATCGTCGATAATTCTTTTCTTAGTATAGCAATTTTAAACTGAATGCAGTGCCCTATTTTAAGAAAAGAGAATTATCCAGAATACATATTTATAAGCAAATAAATAATTGTTAAAACACAATTATCTCCACACGATGTGTAGAGGCAGTGTCGCTGCTTTTATTTCAAAATTTTACCAAATTAAGCCCCAAAGTAAGAAATGATAACTCAATATATTTCTATTACATAAAATTATCCTATTTATACAAGAATACAGATTTTGTAACTATTCCTAAATTAATATGAAATGATTACAGATTTTGTAACAGTAGAAAATGAAGAAGAATAAAGACTAGAATTTTGAAACAATAGAAATTGAAGAAGATGTGTAACAATAGAAAATAGAGGTCTAATACAAGAATTATTTCAAATCCATCCTTCATTCCAATTTTACTCTCATCTTTCTCCCTTCCACTTTCTACCCCCCATTGATCCACTCTCCAAAACTACCATTCGTTGGCCCACCAACCATGACAGCAGCCAAACCACCACCACCTCGACCATATCTCAGGGTACCCAAAACCATATGGTGGTTATTATGCAATTCACCCCTGTTCAATTTGCCATGGAATTTGGTCAAAATGGGACTTAGGAAGGGGTTAACCAGAGTTACCACAATTCACTAAAACAATCGCAATCGGCGAATACGATCGTACCAAAATTTGGCACACTATCAATTTGGAAAGCCGGATTTGGCAATCTGAAAAATTTAACTTGAATACTTTTAATTTTAAAATTTTCAGCATTAAATTAGAAATTGGTGTCTATTAATTATGCTTTATTACTAGTGTCACTAATCATTTGCTTCTAAATTAAAAGTTTCACATCTACGGCTTAAGTATATCATTACATTTTTAAGTATCAAATATATGTAAAGAAGTCTATCCCTAGCATTCCACATTACATGGCGAATCTCATTCCCATACTTGTTCCACATACCGGAAAGTTCTGGGTACATTGGGGGTAACATTGTGTACCGGGTAAGTATGGGATGGGGATACTTGGGCCCGCGGTAGGCTGTGGTAGTGGAAAAGGTGGTGAGAGTGATCATTAGTTACAGGTTGAAAGAGAAAATAAAAATAAGAAGAAATAAGGGTAAAAAAGGAGTCATTACTAGTTTGATACGATGTTTAACTTAATTGGGTGATAAGAACATAGGAACCAATTTTACACCACCCCAAAATTTTAAGGACCAATGACGAAATTTACCCACAATTATCCATTGACTTTGGATTCAAAGATTAAATGAGTCAAAGACACACACAAGCTAACATGCAACATCCATGCTTGAAATGAATGTAAGATATTACCGATTCTTGACAGATATGATTTTGCATTTGGTTGATAACTATGATCGTGAAGAAGAAAATTAATCATCAAATCATATACTTTTTGTAGACTGTTTGGCCAAATCACAACATTTATGCCGCACATTGCTTATTCCAATGTAGATTGTAGCCAAAACATAAATGGATCTGCATAGTAAGCTATGATGGCATTTCAATCATAAAATGTATTCAAGTTGAGAGGGCCAAGATTTCTCCAACTAAAAATGAATTAGATGTATTATACTCGACGCCACAAACAAACTTAGTTGAAAAAATAAATTATTACCCTTGCTTATATATTGTCAAATAAGGTGTCAATTCATTCAATACTACTCATTTCCCCACCCCCAATATGTTCAAACTTCACCCTTCTATCTATTTCATCTCTCTTCCTTTCACACCCCTCTATGATCCCATGTCTCTCTCCCTCTGAATCTCTGTCTCTCGCACTCAGTTAAAGCTTTCCACTACCACCCAATAAATGCTTGCCAATAATCAACTCAACACCTCACCACAAGTTCCCACAAACCATAATCAACGGGAGCAAAGTTGTAAATGCTCAAGGCGCACCAAAGTGCCAAGGTCTCCTAGAACCTAGATGCAAGATGAAAGATGATTCACACGCATGACTGAAGTGGAGCGCACATCATTTGTAATGAATACAATATATTTTTAAAAATTTTAATATTACAAGTAGCTACAAATATTGTTATCATTATAATGAATTTAATTATATAGTACATTTATTATTATAGTACATCAACTAAATGATTTATCTGATGAACCCAAAAAAAACTAAGCCGCTATAAATATTATAATCTTGTAATATCTTTAATGACAAAAAGTCCACAAAACTAAAGTCATCCAAACATTTCAGAATGAGATATTTCAAGTGACAGAAAAATCAAAGAGATCAAAATCTACAAAACCATCTAAGTGTTAATTGTGTTAACCATTGCAATAGAAAAGGTGAGCCTCAACCTTTTGTCATTAAGAGATGCATGAACAATTTGAACCTTATTTTTTGTAACTTGCATTGTGTTAGGCATGATCTGATACACTCACCCTACAAAGGAACACTTCACGTAACCTCAATTAGTGATGTAACAAGAGTAAATGAAATTTTATTGAACAATTTCAATCAAGCTCGCCCTTGTTGAACCTTGTGCCTAGGCTCCCTAAGCGTGTTCACTAATGAATGTGCCTTGAATAAGGCTAGCGAGACACATGAGGTGTACCTTTGTGCGCTTGGAGCCTACGCGCACTTTTTGACAACCATGCATGGAAGTCGGTGTCACAACCATTTCAAGATCACGACATGGACTTGAAGACCTCAAGTAGTGTGCTTAATCAACAAATATAATGTTCCCTCTTTCTATATCGTAGGGCTGTAGGATGGAGGTCACAAGAAGGAGCGAGGGTTCTAGTAAAAGAGGAACTGAGGATGGAAGGGTGTGTAAAGGAGGCGTGAAGTTGTGAAAAGTATTGGAAAGGGGAGGGTTATTTCAGGGGGATTGAGTATCCGGGATTCTGTGAAGGACAAATGGGGTGGGAAATAGGAATGTAGGGTTGATGATGTTTGGGCTTCAAGGGAAGGAGGGATAGTGGTGGTAAATGATAGGGTATATGAACTACAAGTAAAATTTCAAACTCATTGTTGACGTGATGAATGTTTGACATGTAATTATAAAAAAAAAATTGATAGTGGGGGGTAGTAGGGATGGTCGTACAAGTTGAAGTTATTGTAAAGAGATGATGCTCGATTTGATTTGAAATTCTGACACTGTATTAGCTAGTACATATATGCATACAAGCTCAAAGGCACTTTTTTGGTAAAACACAACTAACCAATAGCTAATTCTGACACCACTCCAATTCTAAAAAATCTGATTACATGCGAATAAGCTTTCATAAAAGAGATTCAAAAAATTGACAGTTAAATACAAAAAAAAAAAAAATAGATGCTCAATTACAGTTCAACTAAATCACAACTTACTTGAAAATCTTAATTTTCACTTCCCCTAGATCAATTTTTTTCTAAAATCTTATTTTCAATTTTAAAATGTTGAGAAAGACCCAAGAAAAATAGGAAGAGACAAATAAGAATTGATTTGAAGAATTCAACTTATAGTAAGGGTGGTCCCAAAAATATATTTATGCCCTAATAAACAAATTCATGTCGCTGACCCTTCTAGTAGGACATAGGTGCTGTCATTGTAATAAACTATAATTTCCCAATAAACCAATTATAATTTCTCCCTAAATTACAATTCATTAAAATCTCAACTAGGCTTCCTTAACCATAACTTCTCTCATACCAATGGGCAAAACATGAGAAATCTATCAAAAAATCAATTTGGTCGCTCATATTCCAGTATATAACATTTCACCTGATTGAATTAAAGTTTATCACTGAAATTTCATGAATAAAACGTGATTTATAATCGGTCAATTTCATCAAACCAACATCAATAAATCGGGAAATGTCAAGATCTTGCTGTATATGAGATGGCACATGACGCGGATCACGCAACGGAATCTAATAAAATACAATGGAGTAATTATTAATTAAAAAAAAAAAACGCATTTGCAGAAGTAAAAGAACACCAAAGAGCCGAAGGTCAGAAATGGGGCATATCGAAACGATGATAAGTATTCGAGTTAGGGTTTGATTGGGAAGGACCAACTCTGCTTGTGAGCATTGATTTTCCAGACAGTTAAATATATGAAATGCGTCTTCAAGAGAGTGGATAAGCACATAGCAGAGTTTCCGCGAGGTATTAACTGCCGGTATGGCAGAAAGAGAGAGACTCACCGTTGAGGGAGACTTCACCTGCGCCGCAGGGATGGAAAGAGGCTGAGCTGTCAGCTAGGGTACACGAAGATACGAGCGAGATGGTCCGTGGAGATAGGGAGAACCACGGGAGAGAGAGAGCGCTTTATAATAATACAAAGTATATATATATTTTTTTTTAAACTAATAGAAATTATATTTACATTTGATATTCTTAATAAAATTAATCGAATACTCAAATTTTTTGTAGTTAAATCCGTTTAAAAAAAAAAAGAAATTAGAAGTCATAAGATATAAATAAACATCACAAAATTATAGAATGTCAAAATTGATTTCTACCTTTAGAGCCAAAAAATTACAAAAATATCAATATATTGCGTGTTTTTCAAATTTCGTAAAATTATTATGAGTTAATAGATTATATGGAAATAAATTTTAAAGTTATATTTTATTTTGAATAATATACAAACTTAAAATTTTAGTTAATGTATTCCATATTGGTACAAAAAAAAAATTATGAATCTAAAATTATTATACTACTTTAAAGTAACTGCAATTTCCATATAAAAAATTACAATAACTTTTTTTTATATACAATAACTTTTAACTCGAGAGATAATTATTGGTTTTTTTTCAAAAATCACTGAACAAAATAAATTAGACAAATAGTGAATCGTAAAATTTATATTTAAAAAATAAAAAAATAAAAATTATGAAATGCTCATCAAGAACTCATTTAGGATAAGATTAATACTAAAATAGATTATTGAAGAAAATAATATTTTTAAAAGACTATCATTTTCAGCTCACATGATTTATCCAATTTTTTAATAAAAATTAATTTAATTATATAAAAAAAATCCAATATTATGTTTGTTTGTTTGTTTTTTGTAAAAAATGAATGAAAGTTTGAATTGATAGTAATAACGAAATAAAAATAAATAAATAAATAAAATTATTAATTAAAAAATAATTGATTTTGTTTTATAAATATAGAATTGGAATTGGAAGCAATTGTCTAATGTTATTGATTTTGAATTAAAAGTAATTTTCTATTCATTTAATGTTATTGGTAATGAGAAGAGAATATCTTGGTCATTGATTGGTCATTGATTTAATAAGAATAAAAAGATTAAAAAGATTAATCATACTTCATTATAAATACTTGTCTTCTACTTTTAAGTATTATAATAAGATATGCAGGACACCTTCTGTCAAGGGTTAATTGTCCCAAAAAAAAATTATGTTTTTATTTCGGGAGGAATTTTTTATTTTTTTTCAAAAGTTTATTTTTGTTCAAAATATAAATGGTTTTTTATTGTTTAAAAAAGTTATTATTTAGTCCTCTATCAAAACATTATTAGTATTTAATCTTTCGTAAATAGCGAATGAACATTTTTATCCTTCAATATATATAACAAACATACCATGATTCTTCATTCTATTTTTCATTTTCAACCACAGCCACCGATCTCTATTTTCTTCCAGCGATCTTTCTCTACTCTCTCCATCAGCCGCAAGCTTCTCTACTCTTTTCTCTACCACCATCAGCCAAACCGTCCCCATGGTCGAATTGTGTCTTCACTTCTCTCTTTTGCTCAGCCGAACCATCGCCACCAATGCGTCACCATTGCTTAGAAAACCAGGTAAATTCACATCGTATCACCACCGCTCATCGTTATCGCCACCGTCAACCTCTCTCTCAGCTGAACCATTACCACTGCCATATTACTACTGCCCATCTATCTTTTTTCTCGTTTTCTCAACCGCGTACCTTCGTTGCTAGCGTCATCAGCGCTAACGACCATTGCTTTCAAATCTACGAACATCACAGCCGTGCCGTCTACTCTCTCTCTCTCTCTATATATATATATATATGTGTATGTGTGTGTGTGTGTGTGTGTGTGTATGTATGTATGTATGTATCGCAAATCTGAATTTTTTTAGATTAGGTGAAATTTCATTTGGAAATTTAAGGATCTCAAGTTGAATGTTTATTTTTGCAGTGCTTGTTTTTTAGAACTTAAGGGTGAATGTTCTGAATGTTCATTCCAGATCTTGTTTTTATGAATGTTCATTCCAAATTTCGTTTTTACAAATGTTCAAAATGTTCTGTATTGATTTTGTTTCGGTGGTTTTTGGTGAATGTTCGTTATGTTGAGTAAACGTTCATATCGGTTCAGATCTATTTTGATTTGTTTGGTTTTTGTTAATTTTGATGGAGTTGTATATTTATTTGTGAATTTTTTTCTTTTTTCACTTTTCTTGTTCTTTGTGAATGTTCATATCAGTTTTTTTGTTTTTTTTTTTTTTTTTTTTTGTGAATATTCATTCAGATCTATTTTGATTTGTTTTGGATTTGGTAGAGTTGTTGTTCATTCATTATGAATGTTCTTTTTTTTGTTGATTTTTTGTTGTTCTCTGTGAATATTTATATCATTGTGTGTGGTTTTTTTTTTTCTTTTTTTCTTTTTTTTTTGTGAAAGTTCGTTGTGGTTTGGTAAATATGAAATGAAGAGAACGTGTAAACCTAACGAATAATGTATTTGTTCACATAAAATTGTGAACATTCACTGCAACAAAATCAACCCTACCATGTATTAAAATATTTTAAAAATAGCAATTTTAAAAAAAAATGAATATTCACGTCTTGTTATATTTTACAAAAAAAGAATTTTGTGTAAATTATGGACAGAATGGTTAAAGGAGAGGGGAATATTTTCTAAGGACTAAAAACTTTATTATACTAATGGAAAGTCCATTTTCTCATTTCTATATTTTTTGAGAACCAAATAATATAAATTTGTGAATAAGAAAATATTTTTTTTGAAAAACATAAACAGGAATCTGAAAATAAAAGTCATGTTTTTTATTTCAAATTTAGGAAAAAAAATGACAATAAAAAGAAGTTTATTTCTATTATCGTAACAAAAACAAAATATCGTTTTTAGAAAAAAATAAAAAATTGAGAACAAAATATTTTGTTTCCGTCATTTAATAAAAATATTTTTTTATTTTTTATTCAAATTAATATAGGACTAAATTTATATAATTAATTTATAGAAAATGTCGAAATCATTCTCAAATTGAGAATTATAGGTCAAAATGAGGTGATGTATTTTATGTATAACCTAAAAAAATTCCTACCATCAATTATGAAATCCAACCGGCCCATAAAATATGGAATCCAATTCCATCTATTTTAATTTCAATGGAATCAAACTGCTAATTTAATTGGATAACCAAACAAAAGAATAGGAATCGAATGTGAAATTGCGATTTCATTCCATTCCCATTCTGTCCAACCGAACACATTGTAAGTATATTAAGATTTACGACATGTTACTCATTCTTAAGTGTCTGAAATCCTCCACCACCCTTCAAAGCTCTATGAAAGCCTTTTTCAACTCGTCCCATTTCTCTCTTTTAATTTCACATGGCAAATCAAAACTCATTTCTCCGATCCAAACCTTTGTTGTTTCTTAATCTCCCAGAGTTAAATTAAACTCTATCATGTCATATTTTTTTTTTATTTGTTTCATCATATTAAAAATTTAGATCTATAGTTTTTATAGATTCTATGTTTGTCAATCATTGAAATAACAAGGTAAAAAATCATAAATCTTCTCATATTTTTCTTTCTTTCTTTCTTGAACAGAATTTCGGACCAGAGTTCAACCATAATCTGATTAACCAAAATGATCATCATGTGGCTAGCTTAATCAACACTATGCATTCGATCGGTTGCGAGTTCTTTTCTCCAAACGTGTCCATCCTTGGGTTAGCTGGGGATAGGACTGTAAATGAGTCGAGTCGAGTTGAATAGTAGATGTACGACTTGTTTATTTAAGTTGAAATTTAAACGAGCCGAGCTTTGAGAAGTGTGCATTTGTGCTCTTTTTATGTGGATTTCTATGCGAGAATCAATTTGAGTTGAAGGCATATAGTTGTCCATTATTATGAATACGAGGGGTTGCATTTTAAGTATATTATGCCTAAATTTGTACATAAAAAAGAAAAATGAATTGATGGATTAGATGCATGGTTTTCGAAAAGGGTCAAAAAACTAAAACTAGATTAGTATGTGTTAGAATACGGTATTGATAATGTCATTGTGGCATTGTTATGAAGTGATAATTGTACGATTAGATGCATAGTTTTTATATTGACACAAAATCTAGGCATATATGTTACTATATGCTTTAATGTGATAACCCTATCTAAGATTTTCTTTGATAACATTGAAAAATTTAGTGCTAAAAATTCTTAAATGCTTAAATTATAAGTGTTAAATATATTAAGTATTTACTTTAAATACTTATTGTTGGCTCAAAGATCTACCCAAGAGAGGGGTGAAATAAATAGTTAAAAAATTTAACAAATATATTCTCAAATTACTTCAATTTTTCTAACCAATTATTATCTTAATATTTAACAAAAACGTATTTTAACTAAGTGCACAACCAAACAGATAAAGGTAGAGAAATTGACACCAATATTTATAGAGGTTTAATAAGCTACTCTTGCCTATGTCCTATCCCTTGAGCTCTCGTAGGAAATTTGCAATCTACTAATCTCAATTCCTTTCCCAAGTAAGAATCAAACCCTTACAATAATCATTTTCATAGGAGCATGATTAAACAATGTTCCTTTATGCTTAATCCATTCTCACTTAAACCATGTACAATTAGGTCTAACTCACATATATAGAAAATTAATAAGTTTCTTCTCACTTGAGATTGTACTACCTCAATTCAAATTTAAGCTCAATTAATGTCTTGATAGGCTAGTGATAGAAATTATGTAAGATAATGAATATGATTTTTCAACAATTAAAGCACGTATATTTTCTTAATCAAATTTTTCAGGAAAACCATTTAAAAAGATTTTCAATATATTTTAACAAAAACGATTTTCATTCACAAATATAACAAGCTCAAATATTCAGAATATATATAAATCACAAAAAGCCCAATCAATTTGAGCAAGTAACTATAAATAGAGTGATCTTATCAGGATTACCTTAAACAATATATAAAAAATAGCAATGTAGAATCAAACCCTGTGTTTTTGCAAAGATAGCCTTTTTCATGATAAAAAATTTATTCAAAATGTTTCTTTCAAGAAAAGAAAATATACTCTCTCTCTTTTAAAATTTGATTTGATTTGAATTCTTGGTTTTTCAAATGAAATTCGCAAGTCTATGTATAAAGGATTTAAAAAATGCCTAAAACGGCTATTATTTGAAAGATATACACAAACATGGCATATATAGACCTCATATATAAAATAGATTAAAACTATCTTTATTTACCCAAGAATAGAACTTTTAAAACACTCAATTTAGTTCCAAAAAGATTTTAATTCAAAATCCAAAAGGATAAAAAGAAGCTTACCCGGTCTAAATCATCAAATCAAAAAATATATGGACTAAATAAAAAAATATTCAAAATATACGATATATCTTTGAAAATTAGTGAAAACCTATTAAAATAATGTATTCTAATGTTCAAATGCTTGAAAAATAGGTGGAATATCTTCGGAAATCGTTCTGGTCAAAACTAAAATTTGAACACATCGGTCTACCAGATGTCTTCCAATGGCTATTTTTTTAGCCATTGCACAATAAGTCGGTCAATCAAGCGGCCGACCATTTTAGGCTTTGAAAAACTGATCGCTCTAATTTAATTCTTGTATTTAAGCACAAAAACTTTGTAATATAACATTTAGAGTACGACTATCGAACCATAGGGATTGGATTGTAACTATTAATTATCTTCTTATTTTTTTTATTGGATTAAAGAAAAACGATTTTGAATTTTTAATTATAAAAGTAGAAAAATAATTATATTAAAATACTAAATGATAAATGACCAAGTTGAGGGCATGTATTCGTTCTTTGATTATCCTAATGCCTTTTATTTCTTTATCTATTTATATACTGTGTAAAATAAAGTAATTTAACTAAAATAAAATTACGATGAAGGTTTGACTATTTAATCGGCATGAACTATATTCGGGATTTGGATCCTAATCTACGTTGAACCAATCCTTAAGTATAATTCATCCTATCAACTGTATTAGTTGATCAATTGTTTAATCTTTATGGATTATCTTTGAGATTCGATTCCAAATCTACGGTGAGTCAATCCTGTTGGCCCAGTGGAATACCTAAGAGGGGGGGTGAATTGGGTAATTAAAAATATCAAAGAGAAAATACTTTAATAACTCAAATAATTAATTTTAATTCTAAATTAATTATTATCTTTATATCGCAACGAAAATATAAAATCAACTAGGTGCACACCAAATAACATAAATAAATAAAATAAAGATTGTAGCACACCAGAAATTTATATTGGTTCACTAAGCTACTTTTGGCTAATCCAATCCTCCGAGCCCCATGGAGAGTCGCACCCACTAATACTCAAGATTCCTTTAAAGGTAGGAACTTTGGCTAAAGAAGAACCTTTATTTTTTTATAAGATCAAGAATAACCTAATTTTTTTTAACACAAAGGTAAAAGAATCAAAACCTCACCAACACTCCAAATATCCTTTTACATGGTAAGGATTGAACCGTTACAAAATTCACACAAAATAATTCAATCCAGGAAGAATTACTACCTCAATCTCTTTACAGGAAGAGACTAAAACTGGCTACCCTCTGATTAAATACACTCAACAGTATTTAATCCGTCACTCAACTTACCAATAAAAATTGACAAGTGATTTTTCTCACTCGGAGCTTCTACCACCCCAGATAAATTAAAACTCAATTAATATCCCAAAACTAGTGATAAAAATGTGAAATACTCAAAATCTGATTTTTACAAAAAAGCGAGTAGCACGTAATTGAGTATATAATCAGATTCAAGAAATTGTTTATAAAATATTTTCTTTAATAAAAAAAATAAAATCAGAAACAATTTATAAATATCAAATTCCAAAAATAATCAAATAATACAATATAGAAAGTAATTGGAAAGATCTCACCCGGAATCTATTGAAAAAATAAATAGAGCGATGTTACTTTAGATTTGGTAGCATCAATGATTAACAGTCAATGATTCTCAAGATAGTCTCTTAGAAAATCTCTCACAAAAACTTAGTATGATATGAAAAAAATGCAGGTCTTTATATATGGGATTAGAAACAGTTTTTTAACGGCTAGTTCCCATTTATCATGACACTTAATTGCTCTCTTAAACCCTTTATATCATTATGAATTCATTTTGGTTCAATTCACTTAATTATAATTTTTAAATCTCTCAATTAAATCCCCCAAATATTTCTCAATCTCAATTAAATAGAATAGAAATAATTATATGTACCAAAGTGAAAAATATTCAAACATAATGAACCAAATCAATAGGAATTAGATAATAGGTGTAGCATATATTAAATATTATAAAATCTCTAAAATCTCTCATAAATCCCAACAAAAAAATGTCTACTTTTAGATATAAATTTGGAATTCCACAATATCCTGAAACTAACACGCCAGTCGATTGACCAAGATCAACAGTCGATTGCTCAATTTAGGATGTAGCCAAGCCAAAGATTCTGTGCTCATCGGTCGACCTATCTGTCGACTTAGAGATTCAGAGAGTTCCATTTAACGTTTTCGCCCATTTAACCATTTTTTTTTTTTAATTAGCTCCACTAAATACTTAACTCCAATTTTAATCTATTATAATATTTATTTTTCAATTACACATAGGAGCAAATAATTTAGCTAATTAGGATCCTATTAAAAACACACATATTTATAAAAATCATTTAAAAATCTTTTTGTGTTGTATGTGATCGTAATTGGGATATTAAGAGTTGAAATTTAAACCTGAGTTGTTTTCCCTAGGTTCTTCAAATTCTTCAACCTCTTAATCTTTCATCATATTTATCATCAAATCTTCATCATATAAAACTAATAAACTGAAACACTTAAACAAATCGTTAGTCCCACAAAAAACATCAACGTTTAATTGTCCATCAAAATCTCAGGATCAACAAATCCCTTAGTATAATCTATCCTATTAAACTATATTGATTATAGTAAAAACAAATTATATAACGGTTATCTCTAACCTACAAGTACCAATAATTTATTTATAGCATTTATGAAATGATAAAAATAAAGATTGATGGGATAAACTGTACAAAATATTAATTCATTGTCATATAACCTTATACAAAAAAAGAGATAAAAGCTACATTAATAAATCTTAAACTAATACAGTCCAACCCAGTTTTTGCCTTAACCAATCATGCTCAGTTTTCTTCTTCACAAGAGATCTTCAACAAAAGCTAATGGAAGAAGAGTGAACCAGCCTACAAAAAACAGTCACCAAAGAAAGGAAAAAGTAAAATTGAAAAAGGAAAAAGAAATATGTGTTGAACCTAATGGTTTGATGGACAATTAAAGATTTGTCTGTCTCTACAGTTAAAGATTTGACTTTCTTTTTTTAGCCAAACCTCCAAATTTTTTATGATTTTAAATGAGTTTTTAAGGGATTTAAATGTTTTACTTATATATATCATACATTATTTGTTTTCTATTCATTCGGTCTACATATTTAATTATTCTTTTAATTGAATTGATAAAATTACTTCATATCTTTAAGAGTTTTAAATTGAAAAAGTTTTGGGTACTAAATCGAGCTTTTCTAAAAATATTTTTAAATAAAACATACATATTTTGATAGTATATGATATATGGGGTCTTAGAGTGTCATTTAATGACATAGCTTTTGAAAATTAGCCGTTATAGGTCTAGTTCTAGGTCTATTAATAGAGACCTACGAATTTCATATGAGATATTCAAGAACATTCAACTTTTGGAAATTATAAGAGAGATTTCCTTCACTGAAATTTATAAGAGAGTTTATTGAAAGAGTTCTTGATCTAAGCGCTAAAAGTTTTGGTTACCGGTTTGTGTTTGTCACTAAGTTATCGTAATCGTTTTCAACGAATTCCGGTGAGATATTTACAAGTTAATTATTTTGCTTTCATAGATTATTTACTTAATTACTTGGATTAATTGTTTTGGAAAAAAAATTGTTTTCAAATCTATATTGTGAAATTTTTTTAAAATAATTTTTATTTGAGAAATCTAATTATTTGTTGCTGATCCAAAGATTTTGATGAACAATTAAATGTTGATGTTTTTGTGGAACTATCATGTTTATTGAGTATTTTAGTTTAAAGAGTTCCAAACAGTATCATGAAGTAATTATAAAGGATGCAAAGATGGATACTGAGAGATTTAAGATTCCGAAGAATCTAGGTGAAAACCACTCTAATATAATATTACTCTTAATGTATCCCGATTAGAATCACACACGACATAAAAATGATTTTATGATTATGTGTGTTTTTTATAGGATCCTAATTAGTTAAACATATTTGCTTTTATGTGAAATTAAAGAAAAAATATTGATTTAAGAAAGATAAATGATTAAAATTGAATTTAAGTGATAGTTGAGTTAACCGAGAAAAGAAATCGGTTAAAGGGGACAAAAACGTTGAAGATATGAGTTTAAAATAAATTAAGAAAAATGTGTTCTAGCAGGATCGGTTGACCTGCCTAAAAGGATCGGTTAACCGATGAGAAGGTACTGGGAATTGTGCAGTTTGTGAATCGTTCGGTTGATTTGTAGTGTATAATAGGTCGACTTATGGCCAAAAGTAAAACTCTCTGAATCGTTAGGTCGATAGACCAAGGTTTGCGGTTGACCTACCATAGTTGGATTTTGGCCTGGGTAACTCTCTGCATCGTTCGGTTGACAGACCAAGGAGCATAGGTCGACCGACGGGCGAGAAATTTTTGGCTTGGGCTAGAACCTGAATCGAGCGGTCGACTTATGGAGTTTGGTTGGTCAACCACTGGTTTCGGTTTCAGGTTTTGTGGTTTTCAAGATTATATCTAAAACTAGCCATTTTACTAGCCATTATTTGTTTACTTGATTGAGAGATCTTAGGGATATGGATATATTAAAGATATAATACTCCTATTTGAATATCCCTATAGATTTGGTACATAAAATTAAAGTGTTTCTCAAATTGGTCTTTTTAATACTTCATATCTTATCGATTTGAGTTTGAAATTTTTTTGAGGGACTCAATTGAATGTTTTGAAAGCTTTATTTAATTAAATTATTCCTAAAATGAAATATAATGATATATGGGGTCTATAGGTACTTTTTGGATACTTATCATTTGAAAACTTTCCGTTCGAGGGCTTATTTTAATTCCCTATATATAGACTTGCGGATTTTACATAAAAAAGAGACAATATAAAGAACTATTAAGTTCCTAAGATTTTCTAAGAGTCATCATTTTGATATTATTTTGAGAGATCAATTGTTGAGAAATTCTTCAGTTAAAGTGCTGATTGTGTTAGCGTTACTGAGTTGAGCTGACTAGTGTTTCAATCTATAATTCTTCGGTGTTATCCTGGTGAGATCTTTTCAAGCTATTAGTTATTGCGTATTTATTTTTCTATATTTGTTTGGTTGATAAGATCTTGATAAAATTGTTTTCTGAACCTTAAATCATATAAAAATATTTTAAAACGATTTTTGGTGAAAATCTGATTACATACTTATTTGTGTGCTACCCATATCTATTATAATCAGATTTTTATGTTTTCTTGGTGAAAGTGTTCCAAGCTTATTCTTAATTGAGTTTATTATTGTTATTATCACTTGCTTGGATAATTGATCTTGTAAAATCGTTTCTGAACTTTAAAAGCATAAAAAAAATCTTTTAAAACGATTTGTGTGATAATCTGATTACGTGCTCAATTTTATGCTACACGTATTATTTTTATAATAATATTTTTGTTTTCTCACTTAATTCTATCACTAGTAATTATCGAGATATTAATTAAATTTAAATTGTTTTGAGGTGGTAGAAGCTCCGAGTGGGAATAACTTATCAATTTTATTGTAATTGGTGAGTTATGTGTCAGATTAGATACTATTGGGAGTGTCTAATCAGGGCTAACTTTGGGTTTCAATCTCTTTCGGTAAAGAGATTGAGGTTTGATCTTTACCTAAGTACAAAAAGGTTAGGTTACTATTTTTCCTTGAAAAGAGTTAGATGTGATTCTTCCTGATTAGTTGCAATTGTGAGTGAATTATAAATATTCCATCTTTACTTAGAAAAATGATACTTGGAATGATTGTGAGGTTTGATTCTTAGCCTAAGGTACAAAAGAATTAGATTTGATCATTAGCCTATGAAAAGATTAGGTTAGTCTTGAGCCTGAGAAAAAGATAAAGTTATTCCTGAGCCTATGAAAAGAATCATTGTGAGGGTTTGATTCCTACCATTAAAGGTGTAAGACCCGACTTTTGGATGTGCATAAGTTTTAGTTGCATTTTAAAACACTTAGAAAAATAACGGGGTAAATTGTGTCATTTAATATTTATTTTAAAATTTTAGGGGTCTAATATATAGTTTAATTTTTCTTTTATATAGTTTTAGGTTTTGGGAAAATAATTATAAATTATCCTAGGGGTTAAATGTGTAATTAAAAATAAAATATCTATTCTCGATAAGGATGGATTTGATAAAGTTAAAAAAAAAAAAAAAAAGGTTGGTGGTGGCTTGGATCCCAAAACACACATATATAAATGTTATATATATATATAAACTAAACAAACTGAAGAAAACAAAAAAAAATAAAAAATGAGAAGGGCTCGGCCAAGGAAAAAAAAAGAGAGCAAACAGAAGCAGGTAATTCCCATTTTGTTTCTTCATTCATGTATGTATACGTGTGTGTGTGCGTGTGTGTGTGCGCTTAAAATAAAATATATATATATATAGTGGGTTCGAGAAATATAGTCGGAATGAAAATATCTAATTTGCAAAGAATACAGTTTAAAATAAAAATTATAAATTTTACTATAACGATAATTTTTAGTATTTCGTCAACTAATAAAATTTTTAACAGTCGATTAATATTTTTCAACAAATTAAATTATTGACACGAAATTTTTGTAATTATTACTATAATATTTTTTGTACAATTAATATTGACCTAGAAAATAGGGTGTATAATAATTTTGTATAATCAAAATTTGGGGAATGAAAAATGGTGCATTTTAGGGCCACGCATTACATATTAGGGTTATTTTAAATAAATTTCTAATTTAAGCCCTATCGCTATTAGGTTCACAGACGCCGCCGCCCGCGTAGTCTTTTGAGAACAGTATTTTTGTAGCGCGAAAATCAAAGTAAGTGTATTGTCTTCTATGTAAATTGACAAATTATATTTTTGTATAAATTGTGAAAAAAAATATTTTTTTTTAAAAATAGACAGTGTTATAACGTTATGTGTATCAAGTAAATTTTTAAATGTGGGAAATGGTTTTTATTATCCGACTATGCCATAGTTGTCTTCTCGTCAAGAGGACATGTCTTGTGAGATGTAGATTACCTGTCAGGAAAGACTTGCAGGGTGGATATTTGTTGTTACCCGTCAAGTAAGTCCTGCAGGGTGGATATTTATTATTACCTGTCAGGCGAGTCCTGTAGGGTGGATATGTTGTTATCTGTCAGGTAAGTCCTGCATGGTGGATATATGTGGACTTATCAGGAGTGCAAATCCTGCGGGTAGCTGCCCCTACCATTGGGGATATTAAATGGCCCTGACACTGATAATCACTTTAGATGGCACAGTTGTACAGGTTACGGTACCGTCGTAACTCCCGATCGTAAGGTGAAGCGATCATATGGCTAGTAGGAAATATAAGTGCAGTATTTTATTATATATCGAAATGTTAGATTGGTTAATTTAAATACATTATCTTATTACAATGATGACAGTGGAATTCTATTCCAGTTTGGTATGCGGTTATATTATATTATATTTGAAAAAATGGTATTTGATAATTATGCTTGATCCATGAAATATTTTTATATTATAAAGACAGTACACCAATAAAATATTTGGTTTTAGGTGCCGCAGCTAGGAGTGGGTCCATTATTGGCACTAGGTAGAGTCAGGAGGTGGTGTCATTTTGGAAGGGTTGGCTGGGTAAGTGTGAACCGTGGAAGGTTCAGTTTTTTTTTTTTTTTTTTTTTTGTGGTTTTGTTGTGAATATTTGGGACAGGTGTATTCACAAATTTTGACGTGAGTAAATATATTATATTATTTTTGGAAAAAAAAATGTATAGCGGTGCATGTATATATATATATATATATATATATATATATATATATGTTGACTGATCAGGTGACGTCAAGTCGGTGTCACATCCGACCTCGGGCGATGGGGGTCCGGGGAGGGGTCTGACACTTTTTGGTATTAGATCTTAGGTTATAGGTTCTGTAGATGTGTCAGATTATTTAGCCAGAAATAGACCCTGAGATAGGGTGTTGATAAGTGGGTTCGGCATGTGAGTGGTAGTTATTTTATTGAATTGAATAATACATTTGCATCATGTACTGTCGTTTGTCTGTTGGCCCTATTGCTTATTAAATTTCGTTTCAAATCTTGAGTATGGAGTGTGAAAATGAGAGTACTTGGAGTATTGGATCCTAGAGGAAGAAGGATAGGATGCAGGAAAGTTTGGATGCCGTTGAGCGGATTTTACAGGCTGCTGTGCAACTGACAGAGCTACAGGTAAAGTTGATGGAATGTCAGAAGGGCCAAATCGACACATCAACTTCTCAGGCGGTACTCCTAAAAAGATTCAAGGAATTGGACCCTCCGGCTTTTACGGAAACTGCTGGTTCGGTTGATGCCGAGATTTGGTTGACAAGCGTGGGCCACATATTTGAGGCCATGGGAATTACTGATGATAGCCGAGTTCCTCTTGCTACCTTTCAGTTGAAGGAAGAGGATGAACATTAGTGAGAGGAAATAAAGAGGTTAATTTCAGTTCCAGGCGAAGAGATTTCTTGGGATCGATTCGTTGCGGTGTTTAATGAAAAATATTTTCCTGAATCCTATCAGTTCTAAATGTAGGAGGAATTCATATCATTGAAACAAGAGAAGATGACCGTTTTGCAGTACGAGATCAAATTTGATGCCTTATCCTGATTTGCTCCTGACTTGGTGAAGACGAAAAAAGCAAGATGTAGGTGATTCCAGAAATAACTGGATCTAGAAATACGTTCGAGGTTGATGAGCAGGCAGATCAAGAAATATACGAAACTGGTAAACACGACAAAATTAATAGACCAGGATGTCCGAGAAGTAGTCGAGAATCACGAGCAGAATAAGAAAAGTAGATTCGAGTCACCTAACAGATATCCAGGTGGCACTTCTTGAGGAGCTGTAGTTCGACCACCATTTGCTTGGGCCCCAACAATCGATCAATTCGCTAGGAATTGAGGTCCACGAAAATCATACTTCGGGTGATAGTAGAATATGTTCAGATCGAGTGTTAGCCAACGAGGGTAGGGTAGGAGTTAGCCGTTTAGTTGAGTCGGGACACCCGTATGCTATCAATGTGGATCACCAGATCATTTCACCAAGGATTGTCCCATGGGAGGCCCAATATGTTTTCGTTGTCATGAGCCGGGTCACATATCTCCAAATTATCCGAAATCCGTTGTTACATCTGTACCCTCTGCTAGTAGTGTGGGTAGTGCTAGCCCTAGTAGTGTTCAGGGGCGTGGTAGATGATCGACTGGTAGACCTCCGACTCGAGGTCGTGTATTTGCTACTACCAGGCAGGATGCCCAGGCTACCCCGGATGTGGTTACAATTATCATGTCTTTATATGATAAAGATGCACGTATACTTACTGATCCTGGTTCTATTCATTCATTTGTTTCGACGACCTTTATGATACATGTAAACAAATTTCCTACTTCTCTGTCATGTAATATTATTATATCTACTCTTATGGGTGAGTTCGTGTTGATAGATAGTGCGTATAATGATAGTTCGCTCCATATTAGTGATAGAGAATTGTTGGTGGATCTATTACCTGTCACACCCCACCCCGGACACTTGTCACTTGTGGGGCCGGCGTGACGTCGACACGACATTACCTAAGTGATAAACCAACTAGAAAGCGACGGTATGCATTCATAATTATACAAACATCAAAATACAGGTCATAAACATTTTCCCTAACCAGAGACACACCCGTCCCTGAGTTCCCTTTAATAACAACAAAAGAAGGAAAAAAAAAACAAACGATGAACCTCTCCTAGGTTCGTCTCAGGCAGCACTTCCTGATTTTTTTTTTCCTTGCTATACCATCGATGGACTCTACCCCGTGCCAGTAAGGGACCGACTCCTATCCATTTCACCTGAAAGTGTACTGCCTTCTTAATAAAATCATTCTTATTTAATAATAATACATTCTCGATAAAACAACATTTACACATAGATTCAACATAAGCATCATATATGCAGTAAAAATGAAGTAGTATATATAAGTTCCATTTCTAAAACTATCCAGTATAAATATCATACCAATCACCTGAAATAAATAATAAATCACCCAATATAAACAAAACATCACATCCCAAACCACCACTCCACCACAACACACACTGGCTAGCCATAGTGATCGTTTTAACCTCACGATTGGGAGTTTGCAACGGTACCATACCATCCGTAGGATATGACTTCCTACGAACACCCATCACTCCGCTGAAGCGGATAATCACTGTGCAGTAAAAACGTTTAACATCACTCTGCCGAAGTAAATAAACATCACTCCACCGAAGCGGATAAACATTACTCCGCCGAAGCGGATCAACATCACACAATAATATCGTCTAATCAATATCTTCAAATCATCACATAATTTTTTTTAAAAGCATCTAATTTAAATACAACTATTTTTCCTTATCTCTATATATATACAAATAATTTGGCGAGAAGATAGTACACTCACCTCATTTCTGGTGCTACAAAAACCTCACCGTCCACAGCTTACTGAGGTGTTGGCATCTGCGAACCTAGAAATGATAGGACTTAAGTTAATATTTTATGTAAAATCACCTAGTCATGTAATGCAGGCCCTAAGTTCCACATTTTTCCATTTCCCATATTTTATCCATGAGATTTGTTATTATTCTAATAATTTCGTTCTGTTATTTATTACATCAGAAATCTTGTAATCTGAATGACCCTAAATTTATTACTCCGGTTACAAAGATTTTTAGGTTAAGATTGAATTTAACCAAACTAGAATAAATTTAACAGAAAACGATATCCATTCCGAATCGTTCACGGGTCACGAAAAGGATTTGAATTTGAATTTGAATTTTTTCCTTTTGTTGGGGTTAATTGTGCAATTTTCCCTTCTTTTTGTTTTCTTTTTTTTTTCTCTGTTTTCGGTTCTTCCCAAACCCGACAGCCGGTCTCTCTCTCTTTCTACCATTGCCGACCGCTGGTGGCTTCCCTCTCCTTGCTGATTCGCCTGTCAACCCTACACCACCCACGACATCCCTCAGACACCACCCCCGGCCATCTTACCAGCTCAACAGCATACCCAACAGTTACTGTTCACACACCCCTGCACCCTGCGACACACATACACCCCCCCATGCATGCAACTACGCTTGCATACCACTGCTGACGGCATGCCACGGGATCAACGACCCCTGCCGATGGAGACCCACACACACAGCGGCACACCGCAGCCGCAATCAACTTACACCACCGCCACCGCCATTGATCGTCTCCTCTCTCTCTCTCTCTCTCCATCTCGGATTTTTTTTTTCTTTCTTTTTCTTTGTTGGATTCTCATTGCTGTGAAATACATTTCACACACACGCACACTCGCAACACCAGCTGGAAAAATCAGAACACACGCACACAAACCCACATGCTGCTGGAAGAAAAAATCGAGCACCCCCACACCACCGGAAACTTACCGACCCAGCTTGTCACGCTCATGCATGCACACATCTAACAATTAATTAGAGGAAATACACATAAATACTCACCAGCTCGATGATCGTCGATGGTTGGACGGCGATTCGCAACTTTCGCTCATCGACGACGCTAAAAATGTGCACTGCCCCTTCGTCGACGAACCACGCCACCGGCCGGACCAACCTCTCTCTCTCTCTGGAATTGTCTACAATGTCCACACGACCACGCTGCCGGAGGAACGCCGTTTCAAGAAAAATCGACGACCCCTCCGCTCCGGTTCTCTCTCTCTCTAGAATTTCTCGAGTTTTTCTCCGATTTCCTCATTTTTCTGCATGAGGGAGGGTTTTTATTGCATGATTTAAGTGATCAAAGTGATCCTCAGCTCGCCACGTCGCCCCTCGATCGCCCTTCCTCTGGTCGGTGGATCGCCCGTCAGTTTACCTTGTGTGTATAGATATATATATTAAAAAAAATAAATTACACTTTCCTCCCTTCATTTTCCTTAGGATCCTTATTTCGGTAAGTTTAAGTTTTAAAAGTTCCAACATTTATAATTTTTCCCTTAACATTTTTATTTTTGATTCCTAATTGCCAATTCAAATCTCAAGTTTAAATTTTTTGTGTTTCTAAATTCCCAATTTGACCCCCAACTTTTGATTTGAGCTTTTATCAATAAAATTTTTACCCTAAAATTCTCTAATGTTCTATAATGCGGCTATTTATGACGTACGTTCTACAACTTAGGTTTTACCCCTGAGTATTTAGGATTTTGATGCGATACTCGGTATGGATTTGCTATTCAGTTATCATGCTACGGTGGATTATTTAAAAAAAATAAATTATTTTCCAAGTTTCAGGCGAACCAGAGTTTGTATTTTCGGGGGACAAAATCATTACCCCTGTCAGTTTGATTTCAGTTCTAGAGGCCAAGAAATTATTAATGTAGGGATGCCAGGGATACCTCGTGCATGTGATTGACACCAGTCAGAAAGAGGTACATGTGGCAGATATCCCAGTGGTTAAGGATTTTTCCGATGTGTTTTCGGAAGATTTGTCAGGATTGCCAATGGATAGGGAAACTAAATTCACTATTGAGTTACTTCCAGGAACTTCTTATATATCAATTCCACCCTATCGTATGGCGTTTACCGAGCTAAAGGAACTGAAGATTTAGTTGCAAGATCTGTTGGACCGCGGGTTTATCAAACCTAGTGTTTCTCCGTGGGGAGCCCCAGTGTTATTTGTGAAGAAGAAGGATGGCACGCTGAGGATGTGTATTGATTACAGGCAGCTGAATAAGGTGACGGTTCGTAATAAATACCTGTTGCCTAGAATTGATGATTTGTTTGACCAATTGCAGAAGGCTAAGATGTTTTCCAAAATAGATCTTCGATCGGGATATCATTAGCTAAAAGTCAGAGACAATGATATGTTGAAGATGACATTTCGTACGAGGTATGGGTATTATGAATTTCTAGTAATGCCGATTGGATTAACTAATGCCCCTGCTGCCTTTATGGATTTGATTAATCAGATCTTCCGGCTTTATATAGATCAGTTTATTATCGTGTTCATTGATGATATATTGATCTATTCCCAAAATAAAGAAAAACACGCAGAGCATCTCAAGATTGTGTTGCAGATTTTGCGAGAGAAGCAATTGTACGCAAAATTCAATAAATGTGAGTTTTGGTTGGATATATTTGTATTTTTGGAGAATGTTATCTCGGGGGATGGTATTCAGGTAGACCCAAAGAAATTTGAAGCCGTTGTTCAGTGGGAAACACCAAAAAGCGTGACCGAGGTCTAAAACTTCTTGGGATTAGTGGGTTATTATCGTCGGTTTGCACAAGGATTTTCTCTTATAGCTACCCCGTTACTCGATTAACCCGCAAAGAATCTAAATTCGAGTGGACCGACAAATATGAACAATGTTTCTAGGAGCTGAAAAGTAGATTGATATCTGCATCAATACTCTCCCTCTGGACAGAAGGTGGTGGTTTTGTGATTTACGGTGATGTTTCCCACCAGGGGCTAGGGTGTGTACTGATGCAATATGGTTATGTGATTGCATATACCTCCCTGCAATTAAAGAATCATGAGCGTAATTATCTGACATATGATTTAGAGTTGGCAGCAATTGTGTTTGCCTTGAAACTCTAGAGACATTATCTTAATAGTGAGACATGCGAGATATACACTGACCATCAGATTTTGAAATATTTATTTACTAAGAAGTAACTAAATCTAAGGTAGAGATGTTGGATAGAGTTAAACAAGGATTATAACTACACCATCCATCATCATCCTGGACAGGCCAGTGTTGTAGCAGATGCACTGAGTCGAAAATCGACAGGTTTAATTGCACATCTTTAAGTTGTTCACACTAATCTATATGCTGAATTGAGATCTCTATGAATCCATTTAGCAGTTATTCAGACGACAGCATTTCTTGTGAGTTTGACTTTAAGACCGACATCAATCGACCGTATTATTGAAGCGCAGAAATCGGATAGTCAATTGGGGAAGATTAGAGATGAAGTAAAGAATGGTCATAGAGCCGACTATCGCGTCTAGGATAAAGATGAATCCTTGATGTTTTAAAATAGATTGTGTGTGCCTAATAATGCTAATATGAAGAAAGATATCTTAGAGGAAGCGCATAGCTCAGCATACGCAATGCACCTAGGCAATACCAAAATGTATCTAGATCTACGATAACACTATTAGTGGAATGGAATGACATGGAAAATTGCTGAATTTGTTGCCAAGTGTCTCGTTTGTCAGCAAGTCAAGATCGAGCACCAACGTCTAGGTAGATTATTGCAGCCTCTACCTATCCCAGAGTGGAAATGGAAATATATCATGATGGATTTTGTTTCAGGATTATCTTTCACTCAAAAGGAAAATAATTTCATTTGGGTGATTGTTGATAGGCTCACCAAGTCTGCTCATTTTCAGGCCATAAAGTACTCCCTGGACAAGTATGCAAAATTGTACATTGATGAGATTATCTGATTACACGGCATACCGGTTTCTATAGTATTGGATAGAGATCTGAGATTTACTTTGAAGTTTTAGCTGAGTCTCCAATCTACTTTGGGTACCAAATTAAAATTCAGCACAACCTTCCATCCTCAGACTAATAGACAATCAGAGCACATGGTTCAGACGTTGGAAGATATGTTGAGGGGTTGTGTTCTAGAATTTCTTGGTAGTTGGGATGATCATTTGACGTTGATGGAATTTGCCTATAATAACAACTATCATTCGACAATCGAGATGACACCATATGCAGCCTTGTATGGCAGGAGATGCAGGACTCCAATCTGTTGGACTGAAGTGGGAAAATAGAAATTATTGATGCCAGATATAGCCCAGATGACGGCGGACAAGGTGAAAGTGATTCAGGAAAGACTGAAGACTGCTTAGAGTCGGCAAAAGAGTTATGCTGATAAACGTAGGAGGGAGTTGGAATTTAAAGTGGGTGATCATGTGTTTTTGCGTATATCCTCATGGAAGGGAATAATGAGATTTGGGAAGAAAATGAAGCTAAGTCTAAGGTATATCAGCCAATACGAGATTCTGGACTAGGTTGGCACGATGTCTTATCGACTAGCCCTACTGCCAGAATTGTCCAAGTTACACGAGCTAGAATGTTGATAGGTGGGTTCATCACGAGAGTGGTAGTTATTTTATTAAATTAAATAATACTGTTGATCCCAAAGATTTTAATGAATAATTAAGTATTGATGTTTTGGTGGAACTAATGTTTGATCAAGTGTTTCAGTGATTTAAAGTTCCAATAATGAAAATGTCAAAGTGAATGGATGCTAAATAAAGATATCAAGATGATGAAGAAGTATTAAGAGTTTGAAGACATTAGGAAAAACAACCTAGGTACATATAAACTCTTAATATCTCATTTAGGAACACACACACGACACAAAATGAATTTTATCTTTTATGTGTGTTTTGGTTGAGTATATTTATTTGCTCCTATGTAAATCAAAAAGAAATATTTTTGAATGACTAAAATAGAATATAAGAGTATTAATGGAGTTCATTTGAATATAAATATGGATAAATGGGCAAAATTGTAAAAGAAAGTAAGTTAAACACGAGATCAGAGAAGAGATTCAGGAGGGGGCGGTCGACTGAGAAGTCGACCAGAGAAAAAAGATGAACTCTCTGAATCTGCGAGTCGACTGAGAGGTTGACCGATAGAAGCTTCACAAACTCTCTGAATCTGCGAGTTAATAGAGCGGTCGACCGATGAAAGCTTGGCAAACTCTCTGAATTTGTGAGTCGACTGAGAAGTCGACCGGTAAAATGCATGGGCTACTTCCAGTATCCTTCAGTCGACTGGACAGTCGACTAAATGCGTAGTTTCTGGATATTGGTTGATCTGATTTTAAATCCAAAAGTAGCCGTTTTTGGTTAAGATTTGAGAGAGATTTAGGGGATATTCTTAACATTTGAGATATGGTTCATATACTAATTAAATCCTTTCAATATGGTTAATTAATTATTAAAGTTTCTCAATTTAGTACTTAAAATTGATTTTATACTTATTTGTTTTGATTGAGAAATACTTTGGGGATTTAATTGAGAGTTTTGAAAGTTGTTATTAAGTGAAATTGAACCTAAATGAAGTCCTCATATTATGAAGGGTCTATAAGAGTATTTTATTGTTATGACACTTGTAAACTAGCCGTTAGGAGGCTGATTACATGTGCCCTTATATCGACCTGCGAATTTTCTGAGAGAGCTAATCATTTTTCTAATTATTCTAAGAGATAAAATCAATCTACGTCTTTTTGAGAGAGTGTTTATAAGAGTTATCATTCAACGATACTGTGAGCTGTTCTAAGAGTGATTCTGATAATCAACTGTGATCAATTTGCGCTGATTCCAGAATTGAAGCCACATTGTTTTCATCATTAATTCTGTGGATTTCGGATGAGATCTTTCCATATTGATTATTACTTGTTTATTATTGTATTTTAGAAATTGATCTTAGAAATTGTTTTTCATTTTTAAAGAAAATATTCTTTCAAACAATTTCTTGAATCTGATTATGTGCTCCAATTTTTACCCATATATTGTTAAAATTAGATTTTTGCATCTCACATAATTTTGTCACTGGTTGGGATATTAATTAAGTTTATATATATCTGGAGTGGTAGAAGCTCCGAGTGAGATTTACTTATCAATTTTTGTATTGGTGAGTTTGTGACGGGTTAAAAATCATTAAGGATATTTAATCAAGGGTAACTGGGTTTCAGTCTCTTCCTGTAAAGAGATTGAGGTAGTGATTCTTCCTGGATAAGAATTGCGTGTTTGTGAGTGATTTTGTAACGGTTCAATCCTTACTAGGTAAAAGAATATTTGGAGTGTTTTGGTGAGATTTTGATTCTTGAGCCTAAGTGTTAAAAAAGAATTAGGTTATTCTTTAGCTTGTAAAAAGTAGAAGTTATTCCTTAGATTTTGAAAAGGAAATTGTAAAGGTTGATTTTGAGCCTGTAAAAGAATCAGTGTGCGGGTTTGGTTCCTACCTTTAAAAGAATCTTGGTTTTAGTGGGTGCGACCTCCGTGGAGCTTGGAGGACTGGATTAGCCAAGAGTAGCATGGTGAACCAGTATAAATCTCTGTTCTGCTGCTTTCTTAATTTGTCTATTTTTGTTGTTTGTGTATGCATCTAGTTGATTGATTAATTCCGCTGTGTTATAAAGATAATAAATAATTTAGGCATAAAATTAATTATTTGATTTATTGATTTTTATTTTGATTATTATTAATTACCCAATTCACCCCCCTCTTGGGTATTTTACTGGGCCAACAAATATATTTGCGTTACGCACTATCGTTTGTCTGTTGGCCCTATTGGTTTTTAAATTTTGTTTCAGATCTTGAGTATGGAGCGTGAAAATAAGAGTACTGGATCCCAGAGGAAGAGAAATAGGATGCAGGAAAGCTTGGATACCGTTGAGCGGATTTTGCAGGCTACTACGCAACTGACAGAGCTACAAGCAAATGTGATAGAATGTCAGAAGGGCCAAACCGACACAACAACTTCTCAGGCACTACTCCTAAAAAGATTCGTGGAATTGGACCCTTCGGATTTTACGGAAATTGCGAGTCCGGCTGATGCCGAGAATTGGTTAAGGATCGTGGGGCACATATTTTAGGCCATGGGAATTACCAATGATAACCGAGTTCCTCTTGCCACCTTTCAATTGAAGGAAGGGAGGTCGAATATTGGTGGGAGGAAATAAAGAGGTTAATTTCAGTTCCAAGCAAGGAGATTTCTTGGGATCGATTTGTTGCAGTGTTTAATGAAAAATATTTTCCTGAATCCTATCGGTTTCAAATGGAGGAGGAATTTGTATCACTGAAACAGGGAAAGATGACCGTTTTGCAGTACATGATCAAATTTGATGCTTTATCTCGATTTGCTCATGACTTGGTGAAAACAGAAGATGCAGGATGTAGGTGATTCTAGAAAGAACTGGATCAAGAAATACGTTCGAGGTTGATGAGCAGGCAGATCAAGAAATATGCAGAATTGGTAAACACGGTAAAATTAATAGAGTAGGATGTCTGGGAAGCAGCCGAGAATCGCGAGCAGTATAAGAAGAGTTGATTTGAGTCACCTAACAGATTTCCATGTGGCACTTCTCGAGAAGCTGTAGTTCGACCACCATTTGCTTGCACCCCAACAATCAGCCAATCCTCTAGGAACTGAGGTCCACGGAAATCATACTTTGGGAGACAACAGAATGAGTCCAGATCGAGTGTTAACCAGTGAGGGCATGGTAGGAGTTAGCCGGTTAGTCGAGTCGGGACACCCGTATGCTATCAATGTGGATCACTGAATCATTTCGTCAGGGATTGTCCCATGGGAGGCTCAATTTGTTCCCATTGTCATGAGCCAGGTCACATATCTCTGAATTGTCCGAAATTTACTGTTACATCTACACCCTCTACGAGTAGTGTGGGTAGTGCTAGCCCTAGCAGTGTTCAGGGGCGTGGTAGATGATCGGCTGGTAGACCTCTGACTCGAGGTCTTGTATTTACTACTACCAGGCAGGATGCCTAGGCTACCCCGGATGTGGTTACAGTTATCATGTCTTTATATAATAAAGATGCACGTATACTTATTGATCCCGGTTCTACTTATTCATTTGTTTTAGCGACCCTTATGATACATGTACACAAATTTCCTACTTCTCTGTCATATAATATTATTATCTCTACTCCTATGGGTGAGTTCGTGTTGATAGAAAGTACGTATAAAGACAATTCGCTCCGTATTGGTGATAGAGAATTGTTGGTGGATCTATTACCCCTGAGTATTCAGGATTTTGATGCTACGGTGGATTTTTTTAAAAAATGAAGTTACTTTTTGGGTTTCAGGCGAACCAGAGTTTGTATTTTCGGGGGACAGAATCATTAGCCCTGTCAATTTTATTTTAGTTCTAGAGGCCAGGAGATTATTAAAGAAGGGATGCCAGGAATACTTCGCGCATGTGATTGACGCCAGTCAGAAAGAGGTACAGATGGTAGATATCCCAGTGGTCAGGGATTATTCCGATGTATTTCTAGAAGAATTGTTAGGATTGCCAATGGATAGGGAAACTGAATTCACTATTGAGTTACTTCAAGGAACTTCTTCTATATCAATTACACCCTATCGTATGGCACCTACTGAGGTAAAGGAACTGAAGATTCAGTTGCAAGATCTGTTGGACCGCGGGTTTATCAGACATAGTGTTTCTCTGTGGGGAGGCCCAGTGTTATTTGTGAAGAAGAATGATGACACGTTGAGGATGTGTATTGATTACAGGCAGCTGAATAAGGTGACGGTTCGTAATAAATACCCATTGCCTAGAATTAATGATTTGTTTGACCAATTGCAGATGGCCAAGGTGTTTTCCAACATAGATCTTCGATCGGGATATCATCAGCTGAAAGTCAGAGACAATGATGTGTCAAAGATAGCGTTTCGTACGAGGTATGAGCATTATGAATTTCTACTTATGTCGTTTGGATTGATGAATGCCCCTACTGCCTTTATGGATTTGATGAATCAAATCTTGCAGCCTTATATAGATCAGTTTATTATCGTGTTCATTGATGATATATTGATCTATTCCCAAAATAAAGAAGAACACGCAGAGCATCTCAAGATTGTGTTACAGATTTTGCGAGAGAAGCAATTGTATGCAAAATTTAATAAATGTGAGTTTTGGTTGGATGGAGTTATATTTTTGGGGCATATTATCTCAGGGGATGGTATTTAGGTAAACCCAAAGAAATTCAAAGCTGTTGTTCAGTGGGAAAGACCGAAAAACGTGACTGAGGTCCGAAACTTCTTGGGATTAGCGGGTTATTATCGTCGGTTTGTACAGGGATTTATTGTTATAGCTACCCTGTTAACTCGATTACCTTACAAGGAATCTAAATTCGAGTGGACTGACAAATGTGAACAATGTTTCCAGGAGTTGAAAAGTAGATTGATATCTGCCTCAATACTTTCCCTCCCTACAGAAGGTGGTGGTTTTGTGAATTACAGTGATGCTTCACACTAGGGGCTAAGGTGTATACTGATGCAACATAGTCATGTGATTGCATATGCCTCCGGGCAATTAAAGAATCACGTGCGTAATTATCCGACGTTTGATTTAGATTTGGGGACAATTGTGTTTGCCTTGAAGCTCTGGAGACATTATCTGTATGGCGAGACGTGCGAGATATAATCTGACCACCAGAGTTTGAAATATTTATTTATCCAGAAGGAACTAAATCTAAGGCAGAGATGTTGGATAGAGTTAATCGAGGATTATGACTATACCATTCATTATCATCCTGGAAAGGCCAATGTGATAGTAGATGATGCGCTGAGTCAAAAATTGACAGGTTCAATTGCACATCTTCAAGTTGTTCACACTAATCTATATGCTGAATTGAAATCTCTACGAATCCAGTTGGCGGTTGGTCAGACGGCAGCGTTGCTTGCGACTGTGATTTTAAGACCGACATTAATCGACCGTATTATTGAAGCGTAGAAATCAGATGGTTAATTGGGGAAGATTAGAGATGAAGTAAAGAATGGTCATAGAGATGACTATCGTGTCCGGGATAACGATGAAGCCTTGATGTTTGAAAATAGATTGTGTGTGCCTAATAATGCTAATCTGAATAAAGATATATTGGAGGAAACACATAACTGAACATATGCAATGCACTCAGGTAGTACCAAAAGGTATCGGGATCTACGATAACACTATTGGTGGAATGGAATAAAACTTAAAATTACTAAATTTGTTGCCAAGTGTCTCGTTTGTCAGCAAGTCAAGATCGAGCACTAACGTCTAGGTGGATTATTGCAGTCTCTACCTATCTCGGAGTGGAAATGAGAACATATCACGATGGATTTTATTTTGGGATTACCTTGCATTCAAAAGGGACATAATTTTATTTGGGTGATTGTTGATAGTCTCACCAAGTCTGCTAATTTTCTGGTCGTAAAGACGACGTACTCCCTAGACAAGTATGCAAAACTGTATATTAATGAGATTTTTCGATTGCATGATGCGCCGATTTCCATAGTATCGGATAGAGATCAGAGATTTAATTCGAAGTTTGGCCGAGTCTCCAAGCTGCTTTGGGTGCCAAGTTAAAATTCAGCACAACCTTCTATCCTCAGACTGATGGCTAATCACAGTGCACGGTTCAGACGTTGAAGGATATGTTGAGGGGTTGTGTTCTAGAATTTCCTGGTAGTTGGGATGATCATTTGACTTTAATGGAATTTTCCTATAATAACAACTATCATTCAACAATCAAGATGGTACCATATGAAGCCTTGTATGGCAGAAGATGCAAGACTCCAGTCTGTTGGACTGAAGTGGGAGAACAAAAATTATTGATGCCAGATATAGCCCAGATGACAACGGACAAGGTGAAAGTGATTCAGGAAAGACTGAAGACTGCTCAGAGTCGACAAAAGTATTATGCTAATAAACGTAGGAGGGAGTTGGAATTTGAAGTGGGTGATCATATGTTTTTGTGTATATCCCTGTGGAAGGGAATAATGAGATTTGGGAAGAAATGGAAGCTAAGTCCGAGGTATATCGGCCCATACGAGATTCTAGACCGGGTTGGCACGGTGGCTTATCGACTTGTCCTACCGCCAGAATTGCCTAGGTTACACGACGTTTTCCACGTGTCGATGCTTAGAAAATATGGGCTAAACCCTTCGCATGTGTTGACTTCTCAACCAATCAAATTGAAAGAGAATTTGACGTACGTTGAGGAGCTAGTCCAGATTTTGAACCATAAAGATCAAGTGTTGCGGATGAAAACGATTCCATTGGTGAAAGTGTTATGGCGCAGTCACTCGGTGGAGGTAGAGACGTGGGAGCGAAAGGATGAGATGAGGTATAAATACCCGCATTTATTCATTTAAGGTAACTGAAATTTCGAGACGAAATTTTTTTAGGGGGGAAGGGTTGTAAGACCCAATTTTTGCATGTGCATAAGTTTTTGTTGCATTTTAGAATACTTAGAAAAATAACGGGGTAAATTGTGTCATTTAATATTTATTTTACAATTTTAGGGGTCTAATATGTAGTTTAATTTTTTTTTTATAAAGTTTTAGGGTTCGGGAAAATAATTATAAATTATCCTAGGGGTTAAATGTGTAATTAAAAACAAAATATCTATTCTCTTTATAAGGATAGATTTGATAATTTTTTTTTATTTTTTTCTTTAAAATAAGTAAAAGGAAAAGGGTTAGTGGTGGCTTGGATCCCAAAACACACACACACACACACACACACACATATAAGCTAAACAAACTGAAGAAAAAAAAAAAAAAAAAAGAGAAAGGAGAAGGGCTCGGCCAGGGAAAAGAAAAAGAGGAAATAGAGACAGGTAATTCTCATTTTGTTTCTTTATTCATGTATATATATATGTGTGTGTGTGTGCGCTTAAAATAATATATATATCACATTTAATTCATGTGACTAACTATGTGAACAAATATACATATATAATTATGTCAAAAAATATATATAGTGGGTTTGAGAAATATAGTCGGAGTGGAAATATCTAATTTGCGAAGAATATAGTTTAAAATAAAAATTGTAAAGTTTACTAAAATGATAATTTTTAGTATTTCGTCAACTAATTCAATTTTTAACAGTCGATTAATATTTTTCTACAAATTAAATTATTGACGCGAAATTTTTGTAATCGTTACTATAATAATTTTCGTATAGTTAATATTGACATAGAAAATAGGGCGTATAGTAATTTTGTATAATCAAAATTTGGGGAATGAAAAATAGTATATTTTATGGCCACACATTGCATATTAGGTTTATTTTAAATAAATTATTAATTTCGGCCCTATTGATGTTAGGTTCATAGACGCCGCCGCTCGCGTATTCTTTCGACGACAGTATTTTTGTAGCGCAAAAATCAAGGTGAGTGTACTATCTTGTATTTAAATTGATAAATTATATTTTTGTATAAATTGTTGAAAAAAATATTTATTAAAATGGACGGTGTTATAACGTTATGTGGATCAAGTAGATTTTTAAATGTGGAAAGTGATTTTTATTATCCGACTATGCCATAGTTGTCTTCTCGTTAGGAGGGCATGTTCTACGAGATGTGGATTACCTGTCAGGCAAGGATATTTGTTGTTACCTGCCAGGCAAGTCTTGTAGGGTGGATATTTATTGTTACCTATCAGGTGAGTCCTGTAGGATGGATATGTTATTACCTATCAGGCAAGTTCTGCATGGTAGATATATGTGGACCTATCAGGAGTGCAAATTCGGCGTGTGGCTGCCCCTACCATTGGGAATATTAAATGGCCCTAGTATTGATAGTCACTTTAGATGGCACAGTTGTACAGGTTACAGTACTGTCGTAACTCCCGATCGTGAGGTGAAACGATCCTATGGTTAGTAGGAAATATGAGTGCGGTATTTTATTATATGTCGAAATGTTGGATTGGTTAATTTAAATACATTATCTTATTGCAATGATGACAGTGGAATTTTATTTTGGCTTGGTATGCGGTTATATTATATTATATTTGGAAAAATGGTATTTGATAATTATGTTTGATCCATGAAATATTTTTATATTACGAAGACAGTACACCGATAAAATATTTGGTTTCAGGAGCCGCAGCTAGGAGTAGGTCTACTACTGACATTAGGTAGAGTCAGGAGGTGGTGTCATTTTGAAAGGGTTGGTTGGGCAAGTGTGAACCGTGAAAGATTTATTTTTTTTTATTTTTTTTCGTGGTTTTGTTGTGAATATTTGGGACAACTGTATTCTCAAATTTTGACGTGAGTAAATATATTATATTTTTTTGGAAAAAATGTATAGCGGTGCATGTATATATATATATATATATATATATATTTGTTGACTGGTCAGGTTTCATCAAGTCGATGTCACATTCGACCTCAGGCGATGGGTCCCGGGGGATGGGTCTGACAAAAGGAATCTTGAGTTTAGTGGTGCGACTCTCTGTAGAGTTCGGGGGACTAGATTAATCAAGAGTAGTTTGGTGAACTAGTATAAATTTTGGTGTGCTGTTATTTTACATTATTTATATTATGTTGTTTAGATGTGCACCTAGTTGATAACACATATCCGTTGTTATAAAGATAATAATTAATTTGGGATAAAATTAATTATTTGATTTTTGAAGTGTTATTATTTGATAATTTTTATTACTACCCAATTCACCCCCCTCTTGGGTTTTGCTATTTGTGCGTTGAATTGTTTAAATCATATTTGTGCCTCACAACAGAATCTACCACGTAGTATTTCGGGACATTAATTGAGCATAATTATATTGAAGTGGTAGAATCTCTATATGGGAAGAAACTTGTGAATTGTTTTGTATTTTCCAGCTTGAGCGGATTAGACATTATTGGGACGGTGTCTAATCGGGAAAGTTAAGATTTAATCTTTAGGCTAAAAAAAATATTAAGGTTTAATATTTAGCCTGAGAAAAGGAATAGGGTTTGATCATTAGCCTGCGAAAAATATTAGGTTAATTTTTAACCTTTTAAAAGATCATATTTTGATTCTTCCTGTAATTAAATTAGAGTGGATAAAACTTTTCCTAAGCCTGTGAAATAAATAAGCGTAATAGTGTGAGAGTGTAAAGGTTGATTCTAAGCCTGCGAAAAGAATCAAGATTGTAAGAGTTTGGTTCCTACCTAGGAAATGAATCAAGGGTTAGTGAAATTCCTAGGAAAGAAATCAAGGGTTAGTGAAATACCTATAGAGCTCGGGGGACAGGACGTAGGTAAGAGTAACTTGTTGAATCAGGATAAATCTTTGTGTTCTACATTATTTATGAATTTCTAATTGTCTGTGGGTGTACTTAGTTAAGCAAAATTCTGCTACTTAACAAGATAATAATCAATTAGGAAAATTGATATCTTCTGTTTGAATTTATTGATCAAATGTTTGTAACTACCTAATTCATACCCCTTTTGGGCAGATCTTTGGGCCAACAATTGGTATCAGAACTCGTTTAGCACAATAGGCTTAAAATCTTAGTTAAAAAAATCATATAGCACACCACGTAAACACTCAAGCTGGAGGACAATCTATGTATCGTCCTCCTTTATTCACAGACGATAACTATACATTCTGGAAAGGTAGAATGATTATATTTCGACAAGCCACTAACTATGAGGCTTGGTTGATTATTGATGATGTCCCGTATATTCCTAAGGAAAATAGAGTAGCCAAAAATAAAGAACAACTTGATTTGACTGATAAACAAAAGTTATCTAGTAAGCTCAAGCTATAAACCTTTTGTTTCGTTCTTTGGATGCAAAGCAGGGTTTCAGGTTGCGAATCGGTGAAAGAAATGTCGAATACCTTACAAATCACATATAAGGGAACTAGCAAAGTGAAACAATCCAAAATTAATGTCTTGGTCCATCAGTTTGAACTGTTGAATAGGTGAGACAAAAACAATTCTGGAGATGTACATTAGATTCACAAATATTTGTAACAGTCTTGGAGTACTCGGAAAGCCATATTCCATGCAGAACAAAGTTCAGAAGATTTTGAGATCGTTCTTACTAACACATGAGCTCTCAACCCAGCATTTTCCCCTGTCTTGTGAGGCCTCGGGGCACGGGTTCATATCCAGCACGCTAGAAGTAGATTGTTGAGAATCCCTGATTGGTAGCCCCAGGGGCACAGGAGACCTACTTTGACCTGAGGGGACTACTCTTGTATGGAAAAAGAGCTTCCGGTGTCCCCAGCCTTCTTTTAAGTAGATAGCATCTTGAGGATAGCAGCAAAATCCATTCCAATGGAAGACCAATACAAGATACCATATAAGAATTCAAATTGGAATTTTAGTTTTAATGAAATGACGACCAAAAGAGATGTGGTTTGACTTACTGTTTGTTGGATCAGACAGGAACTCGGCTGGAGGTAAAAAAGGTGCCCTGTAGAAGTATATGTCAAAGATCATTGACTTGATGAGTTTGTCCTGATGGAAAATAGTTCGCAACACCTCTCTTTCTGCTTGACGATCTTTGGCCAGAGCCTCTCATTCTTCTTCTTCGAGGTCTTTTCGTTCTCTGCAAAGTGAAACAAAAAATCCAAGTTAGACAAAATCTTCGATTTGATAACCTTTCTCCACCTTGAAGGTTTCTTTAGCGACTCTTCTCCAGTCCAACAAAATGAGGTTTGAGCAATCCTTCTCGTCAAGGCCAAACTCCCAACTGTCCCCCCTCGAGGTAGAAGTACTTCGGTCTCCATCCATGGATCTTAGAATCTAGGTCCATTAAAAATGTTGACCTGGAGGAGACGTAGCACTACCTAGTACCTCAAGGCAGGGGCTTAGCGAAGAACATAATGCAAAAGATATATGAGCTCGACTCTACACCTTCCGCCCTGAAAATAAGGTAGGCTGCTACCACCACCCTCATGCTGTTTAGAGCAATTTGTGATACACAGAAACCATACTCCTTACAGATTGCTCGAATCCACGGATGAATGGGGATGCAGAGTCTAGCCTCGAGTTGGTGAATATAAACGGTAAGAAAACCCACAAGCGACTGGTGTGCTCTCTGCTTGGTGGTAGGGATCCTCTTTACTGCCAAATTTGGAATATGTACTTTCTACGGACCATCATTAACTCCTGCTCAGTTACGTTGGACTTGATCTCCCAAAGGGACACTGGATGAGGATGGCAAAGTACATAATCTTGGACCCTACATCATTAACTGTCAACGGTTTCAGGGGAATCGCTTCTAGAACTCACGTAGGTGTTAAAAGGCCCTCCTCTGGAATGGCACTAGGATCCCATGAAGAAATTGCTCCACTGTGATCATCAGTAAGGGCGCCAATGGTCACCAATTCGACCGCGAATTGGACGACCTCACTGAATGTACGTAGTCGATTAGCCGAGGATGGAAAGAGAGACCTCTGAAAGACCACAGCCATCCTAGCATCTTGATCAAGAGAATATAAGGTCCTCTCTAAAGAATTAGACCCTGAACTACTACCAGATCGAGAAGAGGAAGAGTATGAAGAGGTTGAATATCAAATAACCATTTTTTGTTTACTATTTGAGAATTACCGAGCAAAGTAACAAAGAAAGCTTATCTATAGAAATCTAAAAAACTCTCAATGAACTACAAGTGTAAGAAATGAAATATCCAAACCATTTTGTTGGTGCATAAAACTGGTACACACCTTGAGTATGGTCCAGTCGGATGACAGGTGGATCCTCTTACTGAGGTGCAGTTGTCAGTTGAAAAGTCCTCGCGTGAGCTGTGCTGGGTCTTGGGAGGACTGACCTGCTATGTCTAGAGTCCTGCTCCTCAAGGAGTGTACCTGCAGAAGGCTCAGACCGGGGTTTATCCCGGTAAAGCCCCTCCGGTGTGGTAATCAGTGCTCAGAGAGAAAATGTACATAATATAGTAAGCAAACAAATGAACTCACGTGTAATGTAAGTCATTCAAGCATCCCTCGGGCTTACATAGCCCCCGATATATATAGGCGTTGGAGATGATTAGTCAGGCCTAAACACGATTAATTAGTTAAAACCCAGTGTTTAGCCGATAATCTAGGGCGTTTAGGAGATAATCGTTGGGCTTGGGCTTTTGGGTCCATTTCGCGAAGCCTGCGGCAGTGAGTTAGTGGAGGAGAGCGGAGATCCGTGGATCTTGAAGAAGAAACAAGGTGAAAATGGGAGTTGGTCGGGGTGAACGGCTGATTCCCTAAAATTGATCGCCAATGGCACGGCGTAGAGTTCAAAGCGACACATCCCTATGGGGCTCTTTGCTCCTCCTTGGGTGCAAATGAGATTCTAGGCAGGAGCCGTAGTCAGTGCATGCTCCAGCGTAACGTTGTGGATTCCAGAATGTGCCCTTGTTACTGCAAGGTTTGACACGTGACTGGGTCCTAAGTGCTGACTCAGAGGTGCCCAAAAATCCCCTCATCAGTAGCCCCTAGCCTTGGGCGACGAGGGAAGCGAGACGGTCAGGGATATCAATTCCTGGTTTAAACGGGCATCCTGGAGACTTCAAAGCGCTAGAACACCTCTGATCGACATTTTTTCAAGATTTAGTTTTTTCTTGAGGAGCTTATTCGAAATAGGCCTCTATATGGTTGGAGTCCGGGGTCAGATAGCACGGCAGAGCGGTCTCGAATTTCTTCGATTTTCAAGACGGTAATTTGTCAAGAGTTGAACTCTTTTAGGGGAGCTAATTTGAAATATGCTCCCATATCGTTGAGGTTCGGGGTCAAGTAGCACGGTAGGGCGATCCTGAATTTTTTCGATTTCACGGCGACAATTTTTCAAGAGTTGAACTTTTTTAGAGGAGCTAATTTGAAATAGACTCCTATATCGCTGAGGTCCGAGGTCAGGTAGCATGGCAGAGTGGCCCCAAATTTTTTCGATTTTCAGGGTGACACACATTCACCGTGAATAAGTCCTGAGAACGGACTGCCCTTCAACGTAAGAAAAATAAAGGTGAGCCACAAGGGGGCGGGCACGCAGCGAGTGGTCGGGAGCTCGCCGACCGTCGCTGTGCAATGGGCGATGGCTCGATCGGGCTGACCAGTGCCCAAGTGGGCGCTGGGCTGTCCCCAGCGCCCATTTTGGGCGCTGGTCAGACACCAGCGCTCAATATGCTGGGTGCTGGGGACAGCGCCCAATTATGCTGGGCGCTGGTCAGCACCCAGTTATGCTGGGTGCTGGTCCAGCGCCCACTTAAGGGCTGGCGTTGGTGACCAGCGCCCAAAGTAGGCGCTGGTAACACCAGCGCCCTGGGTACTGCGCCCCCAAAGTGGGGCGCAGCCCTAAAGGGCTTGCCCCCCTCCAACTTTAACTTTAATAATTGTTTTTTTCCTTTTTATTATTATTATTTTTTTTATATATATACTTATGCATTTTTTGAGGGGAGAATTTTCGATAGACCCTCACCTACACCCAGCCGGCTTGAGGCAGCACGGTAGGACAGGGGGAACCGGATTAGACGACGCCAGTTCGAGGAGATGTGGTGAAATTTTTGGACGACACTCCTTGACGACGTTTTTGGAAAAGATCATTACTGGACCCTGCCGGCTAGGAGTGGCATGGTAGGGCAATGTCCGTCGCACCTAGTAGTTCCAGTTACGAGACACTGAGGCTAAACCTCACGATGGTGTCATGTACAAGGACGCCGAGGCGGATAGTGCTGACGAAGGCCCCCCGAGGAGGGTGAGATTAAATCCACTTCTCTTCGTACGGACACCCCTCACAACGAAGGCGGAGAGGACTGAGCTCGAACCATCGTTTTTTCAGGACTTAGGATTTTACACTCTTTTTCGCTTACTCCTGTTTTTCTACACGCGAGCATTTAAGCTTTTGAGTGGCATAGATAGGGTACTTCAAAGTCTACTCATTTCTCCCGATGTTTTTTTCTAAGTCAATTTCTACTTGGTCTTGTTTTCAGAGTTGTAAAATTTTAAAAATTTTGTTGAAATTTGTTACCGTCTTTGCCAAACAAATTTCTCGTCTCTGCCCAGGGCATGGACCACTAGCCCCCCAGTCCGGGACACGAGCTGATTGCAAGGAAATCGTGTCGTGGACTTAGGAGGAGTGTTTTCTAGGGTGCCTGGTCCTCTCAGTCCGCAGGGGCGTAACACGTTGGTTAGACCCTATGGCCGGTCATCGGGGAGTTCTCCGTAGTCAGGCTCATTCAAGAACCCTTTCAGGTTATCTCCATTTAGTCCATGCAGGAGCACCTTCTCTTTTAGAACGTCGGACTCATAGTCGACTGGTAGGGAGAAGTACTTGGTTGCAGGCCCTCAGACCCAATCAATGCCCCGCCCTTGGTGGATGACCTTGGTCTATCCTCGGGTACGGACTATTGACTTCCAGAGAGGGTCTGGTTGTTACCCTCGACGCTGAGCACCGGGATGAGGCTGTGGAAAGTTACTCGCGATGCCGAGAGTCGAGATGTTGGGTGGAGAATTATCCGCGACTTAGGGGGCCAGAATGCAACTGTGGAGAATCACTCGCGACGCCGAGAGTAGGGATACGACTTAGGGGGTCGTAATGTAATCGTGGAGAATCACTCGCGACGCCGAGAGCCGGGATGCAACTCAGGGGGCAGAATGCAGCTGTGGAGAATCACTCACGACGCCGAGAGCTGGGATACGACTTAGGGGGTCGGAATGTAACCGTGGAAAATCACTCGCGAAGCCGAGAGCCGGGATGTGACTCAGGGGGTTGGAATGTAACCGTAGAGAATCACTCGCGACGCCCAGAGCCGAGACACGACATAGGCGGTCGGAACGTCGTTGACCGGAGAGAACACAAGGCATATTGCACAAAACACATTCTTTATTTGGACAAGAAAAACTACCATACTTTTTACAAACTGGAAGTTGTTCACAAAAGTGGATCATCCCTACAAAAGTTGCACTTCAACTAGTCAGCATTCTGCGGGCGCCTGAGCGGCATATTCTTTTCTATTTCAAAATCGTATGTACTCGGACGTGTGACCCTAGTGACTCTATACATCTCTAGAGTTGAATCCACTATGGATGTGGTTGATTTCACCATCCATGCGTTGGTGATTCTCTCTTGCCTCAGCGTCCCGGGGTGGTGGACAGTTGTAGTTTCCTCTTCTTCTTTGGGCCCGGGGCTCTCCTTGTGGTTCATCCCCATCAGGCTGCCCCTAATTTCCTCTCTAGATTTAGTTCCGAAGATAGCCTCTTTGGATAAGAGTTTCAATCTCCTGCCGGAGTTGGAAACAGTTCTCTGTGGAGTGACCTTGGTCTTGGTGGAACTCACAGTATTGGATCATTGATCTCCCGATCGGCCTTTCCCTCAGGGGTGACGGAGGAGGGAAGAAGTCTTGCCTTGAGTTTTCTGTGAAGACGGTGGCCACTGAGGCCGTGAGCAGGGTAAACTCTGGTTGGTGACGCTCTGGAGGAGGAAGTGGCCTCCTGTTTCTGGGAAGGGGTTTAAACCTCCCTTCAGCTCGTAATCTTCTTGGGCCTTAAGCTTGATTCAAACCTTCATTTCCTGATTCCCTTAGCTTGTTTGCTCCTGCCTGCCCTTTCATATTTGCAGCACGGAGGTTAGCACCATAGAATCTAGTCCCACGGTCTAGCGCTTGGTCGAGTGTGAGAGCAGGGTTAGAGCAGAGATCGTAGGATAATCTCTGATGCCAGAGCCCGTAAACAAAGGCATTTAGTGCAACGACGTTAGGGAGGTCATCGTATAAATTTGCTTCTCGGTTGAAATGCTCAACGTAATTACCCAAAGATTCAGTGGGCTCTTGTTGAAGAGTGGGGATATGAGCCACAGTCTTTGTCTTACGCCGGGAACGACTAAAATAAGCCAGGAACAACTGCTCGAGTTCTCTGAAGGTGGAAATGGACGCTGGCCGCAAATCTTGGAACCACGATCTTGCAGCACCTATAAGAGTGATGGGAAAGGCTCTGCACCTCAAAGCTACAGAGGCCACCTGCATGTCCATATGAGACTTAAACATAGAAAGATGGTCAATAAGATCTGAAGTCCCATCATACGGACTCATCTGGGGTTGGGTGAAGTGTCTCGGTGCTACTTCCTCCAGAACCTCATCCACAAAAGGAGAATTCACCTCTGGAATAACACCCGGTCCAACCCAGCCTCCTTGTACCTCTTGGAGAAGGGCTTCCACATTGGCCATACAATATTCCACAACCTCTCCTACTTGGGGCTCTCATTGGATTCGACTATCCGCAGCCCGAGCATTAGGGTGAGGGGAGGGATATGAGTAAGAGTCAACCTCACGATCACGTCGAATTCTATGATCAGACCTGGTAGGCCGATGAATAGCATGACCATTAGGGGACACCGACATATCCCTTGGCACAAATTCGTGTGGTAGAGGAGGTGGAGATCTCGGCATTACAGGGAAGGCCCTCTCTTATCCCGCAAACTCAGGGTTGCGAGGTAGAGGGCGGCCCTCAAGCTGCTGCCCATTCAGAGTGTCCATAAAAACATCACAATTTTTGGGTGGCTCCTCAAGCGTTGCGGGCTGGAGGGCTGGTCCACCCTGAACAGGGGCCGGTGGTAAGCGCGCGAGAAGGAGTTGTATAGTTGACTTGAACTCTTGCATTTGGCGTTCAAGGAGATCAAACCGAGATGCATCCACAGCTCCTGAGGTTTGTCCGACAGTTTTAGGTGGTAGAGTGGATGGTTCTGCCTGACCATTGAGGGGGCAGTTATCCTCGTTGGTGGGAGCTTGTGGGTATGCGCTTAGATTTTTCGACATGTCTTCTCGTTCTTCAATTTTGTATCTATCTAACTGGACCTTGTGATCACTCAAGCTCAGCTGAGCAGAGAGCAGTGATCAGGGGAAGGCTTTTTACTCGGTTCTCACAGACGACGCCAAACTGTTGGTGTATAAAACTGGTACACACCTTGAGTATGGTCCAGTCGGATGACAGGTGGATCCTCTTACTGAGGTGGAGTCGTCGGTTGAAAAGTCCTCGCGTGAGCTGTGCTGGGTCTTGGGAGGACTGACCTACTATATCCAGAGTCCTGCTACTCAGGGAGTGTACCTGCAGAAGGCTCAGACCGGGGTTTGTCTATGTAAAGCCCCTCCGGCGTGGTAATAAGTGCTCAGAGAGAAAATTTACAGAATATAGTAAGCAAACAAATGAACTCACATGTAATGTAAGTCATTTAAGCGTCCCTCGGGCTTACATAGCCCCCGATTATATAGGCGTTGGAGATGATTAGTTGGGCCTAAACATGATTAATTAGTCAAAACCCGGTGTTTAGCCGATAATCCAGGGTGTTTAAGAGATAATCGTTGGGCTTGGTCTTTTCGGTCCATTTGGCAAAGCCCGCGGGCCTTTGTCAAGCCTGTGGCAGTAAGCTAGTAGAGGAGAGTGAAGATCCGTGGAGTCCTGGAGAAGAAACAAGGTGAAAAGGGGAGTCGGTCGGGGTGAACGGCTGAGTCCCTGAAATTGATCGCCGATGGCATGGCGCAGAGTTCAAAGCGGCACATCCCTGCGGGGCTCTTCGCTCCTCCCTGGGTACAAATGAGATTCTAGAGAGGAGCCGTAATCGGTGTATGCTACAATGTGACGTTATGGATTCCAGAATGCGTCCCTATTACTGCGAGGGTTGACACGTGGCTGGGTCCTAAGTGCTGATTCAGAGGTGCCCAAAAATCCCCTTATCACATTTATTTATAAGAGAAATTGGTGAGAAAAATGAGGTGATCCCTCGAAAAGTACGACATACCACACATGAGGTGCCACGTGTCGAACTCTTAAGGCCTCTATGGTTTTTGATACAGAGCTCAACCCTATGCACCTTCCAAGATAATCTTCTCTACAAGATTGGCGCATGGCTCGAGTCTGGTGCCCTACTAAATGCCGAGCACGTTGCCTGAAGCTCCGTCTCGTTGCATGAAGCCCATCCGACTACCCAATAATCTCGTCCCATTGCATGAGGTCTGTCCCATTGCCTAACAATTTGCGCGTTGCTTGGGGCAACTCCGAACCTAAGAGCGATACATTGGACGAGGCGGTGGGTGAATCGAGACAGCAGTAACTCGGGAATGGAATTCGGGGATTCTCGACGGGAACGACACTCGACAACGAGAACAACCCTCGACGAATAGAAATTCTGGTCAACAGGGGAAAATTATGTACTCACTGCGATGCTGTGGTACGTCTTGCTGATAGCGAATAGTGGGTGACCCTTTTTGAAATCTCCAAATAGGTGGCGGCTATGTTTAACTGGCGATGATGAAAATATTTGCACAAAACTACGACCATGGGCCTTTGGCCGTTGTCTCCATCGAAGCATCTAGTCAACGACAACATGAATAATGAGCAAGCGTAGTGTCCTCTGGCTGGAATTATGGGTAAAGTCACCTATTATGCTGCTACGTCTTTTCTGGCCAGCAGCGATCGGGTAGGGGCCCTTTTCGAAAATATCGAGCTCAGAGAATAGACCTGTAATTGGCAGTGGCACGAACAGACAACCAATGTTGGGTCTTCTGACCGGCAGGATGGAAAGAGGCGCCCACCACGCTGTTGTGCTTTCTCTACCCTACAGTGCATGGGTGGGGGGCCTCGATGAAGACGCCAAGTAGAGCCACAAAGAATTTTCTGACTGACAGCAACGGTGGAGTCATCGGGTAGGATGCCGACGACGTTTCTGGCCAGCGAATATCTGGACGGTGTCTACCAGAACGTTAAGCAAGGCTGTAGATACCTCCCTTATCTCTCTTGGTCATCGAAACCCTGTCCAGCTACACCAAATCACAAAATAGAAATGTCGTGAAGAGCACTATTAGAGCCATTGGTTGGCAGTAACAGTTGCGGTCCTCTCTCCAAAACAATACCAAGTGAAGGAGCAAGAATTTCTTTGGGTACTATCGACAAAACGAGTGCCCACCTCCCTACTGTGTTATTTCTAATTGGTCGGGTTCGTGGGATAATCACATCCCAAAGCACCACCCCAAAAAAAAAAAAATACATAATGTTTTCAGCACAACCCGAGAGTCGTAGCCCTGAGCATTTTCCTCCTCTTAGAGACTAGGATTAGGGAAAAAATGATGATGATATTTCTGGGTGTTATATCGTTAGTACTTGGGTCCTAGACACGTGTACATTCTCCTTCTCTTCTCCTAGTCTCTTGACAGCTATCCTTAAGGACTTAATCATTTATCTCCAACAAGAACAAGCTTTCTCAACTGATTTGAATCAAACCCTTAGGCTTTCACAAAGGGCCAAAAAGCCAGAGTCCATAGGATTATCTCCTTAAACACTCCATCATGGGCTAAGCGTATGGTATCGACTAATTAATCGTGCTCACCACTCTAATTAAGTGATATTAATCGTTCTGTAATACCCCGAAAATTTATATTTTTGAAAATATTATTTTATATATAAGTTTAATATTTTTGGGACTATTTCGCAAATTCGTGGTACACATAATACTTTATAATTTTTGGAGTTAATTTTATATTTTTAAAAATATTATTTTACTATTTTTGGGTTGTTTTGTATAGTATGAAAATTTGAAAAAAAATATTTGATAATTTTTAGGGGGATAAGTGTAATTATTGGATTTAATATGAATTATTTTATAATTATGAGGGTTAAATGTAATTTTCTAATTCTTAAGGGTTAAGGAATTAATAGTAGCCATAAAAAAAAAAAGTAAATGCCGACCACATGGTTCCACATATAGGTTATAGGATATATATATATATATATATAGGGGAGAGAAAAGAACATGTGGATGTGCATGGATATAGAATAGAGATCAAACAAAGAATAAAAAAAAAAAAAAAAAAAAAGGATCAAGAGAATTATGATATCAAAGGCATATTGTAAGACCTAAATCGTAGCACATACGTCATTTTAATTGCATTTTAGAACAATTGGGAAAATTCGGGGTAAAATTGTGTTAATTAAAAATTCAAATTAAAAGTTAGGGGTCAAATTGAAAATTTAGAAAACATTCAATCCAAATTTTTTATCTAATTTTTTAAAATAAAAAACCTTTGGCATGAAATTACCATTTCAGAAACTTTTAAAAGATGAAATTGGCTAAAAAAAAAAAGACTTTAAGAAAGTAGGGGGAAGATAGAGTAATTCAAACAAAAGATTTTAATATATATATATATATATATATATATATATATATACACACATGCATGCAGTGGATTGAAATCAGAAGAGAAAATCATCCAGAAAATTCTAGAGAGAAAGAGGTTCGGTTCGACGGACGGCAAAGAGCTGTCAGCGGTGAGCGTTCGATGGCTATAGTCGTGGCTGTTATGCGTGTGCTTGATCATGTGGGTATCGTTGTCAGTTTCAGGAGAGAGCAAAGGTGGTTCGGCTGGTAGGATAGTTCATTGACGGCGTGGCGGTGTGCGTTCTTAGCATCGCCGGTGAGCGAAAGTTGGGTTCGGCTGTCTAGTTCTTCATTGATCGTTGTCTAGTCATCGACGATCGTCGATCTGGTGAGTATTTATGTGTATTTTATCTGATCATTTTGGTGGGTGGGTGTGATAGGTGTGAAAAACCTATCTATTTCCAATCCGAATTTGTTAGTTTTCGAATATGTTTATATAGTATTTTATTATGTTTTAATTAGTTTTCATACTTTTTGTATAAATCAGGTGTATGGGGTAAAAAGATAGGAAACTGGAGCTAAAACGATGAGATCGAACTAAAGCGGTTCGAAGTTACGGTGGATAAACAAGCTCGGAGGCTAAAAGATGAAACAGGCTCACCGTTTAGGCGTCTAGACCACCGCCTAAGCAGTGAAGATGCTGAGAAAAGCTAAATGTTACTGACGGACGATCACCTAGGCAAAGATTCTATCGCCTAGGCAGAAATCCAGCAGAAGACGAAGAAGGGCTACTGACAGCCGCTCGCCTCGGCGGAAATTCTACCGCTTAGGCAAAAATCCAACAAAATGTTCTCCAATCCACTGCCTACTTCACCGCTTAGGCGATCAGATCGAATCGACCTAACTCCGCCTAGGCACAATTTCCACCGCCTAGGCGGATTTGCCCTGCACAGTCTTTAGATATTTTTAGGATATTTTTGCTATAAATATCCTATCTTATCCCCCTTATCCAGTAACTCTCTTCCCTCTCTTGAATTTTTTTGCCCTTTAGGCTATAGTTAAGCCTAGGGTTAGGAATTTTAGTGGTGGAGCTCACATCCCGAAGTGGAGAAGACGGCGAATCGATCGTTGAGCGTTCTTAGCGATTTGTCTTCGGATGAGGCTAAGTTCTTCGATCGTTTTTCCTTATTTCTTTATCTTAGGAGCATGTGAGCATATTTAGCTCGTTATTTCATTGTATATGTGGCTATCGCCCCGAGTTAAATATGGATTGTGGTAGGGATTAACATATAATTTATAAATACGTTGTTTGGATGATTTCGGTGTTGCGTTTATGTTTGTTCTTCGTAGTTTGATTGTATTTATCGTATTGTTTGTTTATTATGCTTGGATTGATAAATGGAGAATACGGAGTTTTGACAAACCCCGGATTCGGATTAGGGTAAACAAACGCTACAATTCTATAACCCGGTCGGGATTTGAATTGTGGACAATCGATGACGTGGGGCTAGACACACGCTACCTAGGGTCGTTAATACGTTGAGGAGGACCTCTTTGTTGACTTGAAGTTGCGTTATATCTCTTGTCTTACACTCGGAAGAGGTGGCGAGGGAGTTTTAGAACGGAGATTGTCGATAGGATAAATACAATGCAACGATCCAATAACCCGGGAGGGAGTTGGATTGTGTGCAATCAATGATGCTGGGCGAGACTCACGTGACCTATGGTCGTTAAGACGTTGAAGGGGACTTCTTCGTTGGCTCGAAGTCTTGTATTCCCTCGTCTTATACTCGGAAGAGGTGGCGATGGAGTTTACGTACCGAGGTTGTCAAATAGGTCGAACAACGTAAACGTGAGTAAATCGGAATCGAACACGTATTTGTAAACACGTTAATCCCTATGCAATTCTTCACCCTGAAACATATTAACATAATAGTGTAGTTAATTTAGGATATATTAGTATTAGTTTAATTAATTAAATACACTTATTTTTTGCCTAGATAAACTTAGGTCACGACAAACGCTGTATTCGATAGTAACGACAACAATCACTGTGGATACGATAACCCAATTTTAACGATCATACTATACTAAAACTTAGACCTCATATACTTGCGAGAGTAAGTAGTAGCGTGTCATTTTTCGCGCTAACAAGTTTTTGGCGCCGTTGCTGGGGATTGTTTTGATGTTATTGTCGGAGAAACGCGGTAACGGCTCTAGACTTAAGTTTTAGATAGGAGACGCAAGTGTTTCGTATTGCCGGGGATGGGCGAAGTTGTTATTATTGATATTGTGTGTAAATGACTTAATTTTACTTTAGGCATTTATTTTGTATATAATTTTTGTTTGTAGTTTTGTTTTTGTTTCCAATGCAGGGTACTTGGCAATATTAGATCGACAAGTATTGATGCATCCCTTTCGATGGGATTCCAATCCGTTTATTGTGCTTGGCCAAGCACATAAGCCGATGAGGCGTTTTGTTGAAAGATTGAGCCATCCAAAGCAAAATCTTGCCAATCTTGAGGGCGTTTTGAAAATGTCGGGCCGAGGACATTAAACCATGCGCTTTTTGAGAGGCAACCCAGGGTCAAATAAGTTTAATCCATCACATCCGACTTAATTCAGAGGCGAGATCCTCTCGCCTCCTAAGTAAGTGTTCTAAACACCCTTCGTCAGCATGCTTTAAATTTCATATGTTGAGATTGATGATTGGGTTCGCTGAGGACACTGTCCACTTTGAGTTTGGTGGTGATGTGTAGTATGTAGTAATGTTAGTTTATGTGTTATTGTTTTTCTATATTGCATGTGTGTTTAGGTTAGAATGTGTTTATGTTTTTCTGTTGTTGTTTATATGTTGAGTTTTGTGTTCATCTGGGCCGTCACCTAATGATGAAAATTACCCCTAGTTGTTTTCGAAGTCACGGGTAATACCCATGCATGTGTGATTCTGTGTGCTTGACTATGCTTTTTGGTAAAAATTATTGTAGATCCTAATTTGCACAGGCACATAGACTCAATGTATTTTTATTCAATTGATTTGAGGATGATTATCGATTAACCAAATTCATGACACATTAAGGGTTCTAGAACTTAATTGAGGGGAAGCTTGAGGCGAAATCCTAGGCGAGATAGTTCAGGAGATATGATTTAAGCATTTTCTTTGTCGCTTGAGCCTTTGAAGCCTACCTTGATACATGTTTATCCCTCGTTACCCTGTCGAAGCCTAAATGCAAATTCAATTCTGAACACATAAACTAATACCCTGGCCAATTGAATTCCTTCTAGTCCTTTATCGCTAAACCAAAGGCACAATTTGAGCGAATCAAGTTAGCATTCATTATGCTACTTGAAGTAAGCGGTTGGGTTTAGGGCGAATGTCAATTTGGTTTGGTATTTGAGTACTCACTTGTCGTTTTTCATTTGTATTTCACACACCCCTTCAATTGTAACATTCAAATAAGTTTGGGTGTGTGTTAAAAAAAAAATCAAATGTAAATACGGTTTTTATTTCCATTTCTTTTGACAAGTGAGTACGTTGGTTTTAAATGCATGTTCGGGATTGTTTCCAATATTTCTATGGGAATTTGAGAGTGAATGTGCCAAGCGTTGAGCCTTGGGTAACGTTAAGTTAACAACGTTAACCCGTTTTGTATTCCAAATTACCCTTGGCCAAATGTACCTTAACCTAACCAAGTCCTGATGATCTTCATGAACTACTAAACCTACATTAGTGGAGACTGGACCCCAATAAAGCCTATGGAAATCCTAGTCCTTTACGGTCTAAGTCATGAATTTCGTTGGGGGATAATCCAATTCAATCGTTGTATAGTTATATTATTGAGTCTCGCACTAACACGTTTATAGGATCTAGAATAGCATTCACCATTATTGCAAGTTGAAAATCTAGAATATTACATGCTGTGTGTTACCGCCTGAACTTGATACTACTGGCGGTTGTTGAGGGAAAAATAAATAGTCCGTTAGAAGAAGTCAAAACTCGCATGTTGTTATGTTTAGATTGTTTTTAGGTTGTTTGTTATTTATTTTAGTTTGTTGTTTTTGTATTTTTCATTATAGTGTGTATGTTTGGCTCGAGGACTAGCCAAATTTTGAGTTTGGGGGTATTGATAGGTGTGAAAAACCTATCTATTTTCAATCCAAATTTATTAGTTTTCGAATATGTTTATATAGTATTTTATTATGTTTTAATTAGTTTTCGTACTTTTTGTATAAATCAGGTGTGTGGGGCAAAAAGATAGGAAACTGGAGCTAAAACGATGAGATCAAACCAAAGCGGTTCGAAGTTACGGTGGATAAACAAGCTCGGAGGCTAAAAGATGAAACAGGCCCACCGCTTAGGCGTCCAGACCACCGCCTAAGCGGTGAAGATGCTGAGAAGAGCTAAATGTTACTGACAGATGACCTCCTAGGCGAAGATTCTATCGCCTAGGTGGAAATCCAGCAGAAGACGAAGAAGGGCTACTGATAGCCGCTCGCCTAAGCGAAAATTCTACCGCCTAAGTGAAAATCCAACAGAATGTTCTCCCAGTCCACCGCCTACTTTACCGCTTATACGATCAGACCGAACCGACCTAACTCCGCCTAGGCGCAATTTTCACCGCCTAGGCAGATTTGCCCTGCACAGTCTTGAGATATTTTTAGAATATTTTTACTATAAATATCCCCTCTCCTCCCCCTTGGCCGGTAACTCTCTTCCCTCTCTTGCATTTTTGAGCCCTTTAGGCTATAGTTAAGCCTAGGGTTAGGAATTTTAGTGGTGGAGCTCACATCCCGAAGTGGAGAAGACATCGAATCGATCGTTGAGCGTTCTTAGCGGTTTGTCTTCGGACGAGGCTAAGTTCTTCGATCGTTTTTCCTTATTTCTTTATCTTAGGAGCATGTGAGCATATTTAGCTCGTTATATCATTGTATATGCGGCTATGGCCCCGAGTTAAATATGGATTGTAGTAGGGATTAACATATAATTTATAAATATGTTGTTTGGATGATTTTGGTGTTGCGTTTATGTTTGTTCTTCTTAGTTTGATTGTATTTATCGTATTGTTTATTTATTATGCTTGGATTGATAAATGGAAAATATGGGGTTTTGACAAATCCCGGATTCGAATTAGGGTAAACAAACACCACTATTCTATAACCCGGTCGGGGTTTGAATCGTGGACAATCGATGACGTGGGGCTAGACACATGCTACCTAGGGTCGTTAAGACATTGAGGGAGACCTCTTCGTTGACTTGAAGTTGCGTTATATCCCTCGTCTTACACTCGGAAGAGGTGGCGAGGGAGTTTTAGAACGAAGATTGTTGATAGGGTAAATACAACGCGACGATCCAATTACCCGGGAGGGAGTTGGATTGTGCGCAATCAATGACGCTGGGCGAGACTCACGTGACCTAGGATCGTTAAGACGTTGAAGGGGACTTCTTCATTGGCTCGAAGTCATGTATTCCCCCATCTTACACTCGGAAGAGATGGCGATGGAGTTTACGTACCGAGGTTGTCAAATAGGTCGAACAACGTAAACGTGAGTAAATCGGAATCGAACACGTATTTGTAAACACGTTAATCCCTATGCAATTTTGCACCCTGAAACATATTAACATAATAGTGTAGTTAATTTAGGATATATTAGTATTAGTTTAATTAATTAAATACATTTGTTTTTCGCCTAGATAAACTTAGGTCACGACAAACGCGGTATTCGATAGTAACGACAACAATCCCTGTGGATACGATAACTCGATCTTAACGATCACACTATACTAAAATTTAGACCTCGTATACTTGCGAGAGTAAGTAGCGGCGTGTCATTTCCCGCGCTACCAGTGTGCATGCATGAGTATTACGGGTATGGATCAGTAAGATTTTTGGCGGTGTGTGTATGTGCTCTATTTTTTTCGACAGTGTATGTCGTTGTCTGTGGGGGGGTTTGATCGAAACGTGTGGGTTTGTGTGTGTTCTGATCGTCCAGTTAGTGTGTGTTTGTCGCTGTCGGTTAATTTGGCCGGCGGTGAGTGAGAGTAAGTGAAAGACAGGGTGTTGTCGCTGAAGGTGGTGGGTGTTCCTCCTTTGGTCAGACCGTGGGGGTGTGTATTCGGTGAGATAGTATATGTGTGTGTTGCTGCTGTGCGTGTGGGTGTGATCGGAAGTGGGTGATCGGCGGTGGGTGAGTGTGTGGTACCGTCGGTCGTCGGCTACTGGGAGCAAACCGAACCAGAAACCGAAAGACACAGTAGAAAAATAAAGAAAAATAAAGAAAAAGGAAGAAAGGAAAAATTGCACAAATAACCCCAACAAAATTCAAATCCATCTCGGGACCCATGAACGATTCAGAATGGAGAACGTTTTTTTCGCTAAGTTTATTTTAGTTTTGTTAAATTAAATTCTAGCATAAACATTTTGTAACCAAAAGAATAAATTTTGGGACTGTTCGTATTACAAAATTTTATGCAATAATTAACGGAATGAAATTTACTGAATAATAATTGTCATAAATAAAATGTGGGGAATGGGAAATTACGGAACTTAGGGCCTACATTACATGATTTGGTTATTTTGCATAAAATATTAATTTAGACCATGTTACTATTAGGTTCGCAAGCACTAGAATATCGATAGAGGGTAGTCAATGAAAACTGTTCGGAGCGGATAACCAGGTGAGTGTACTGTCTTCTAGTAAATTACAAAATCTATTTTCATATATATGATGGGAAAATGTGTTTACTTAAAACTGGACGATTTTCTAACTTATATGGATCAAGCGATTCTGGGTGTTTTTGGAAATGTGGATTATGTTGGTTTTAAAGAAAGTGAAAAGTGATTTGTTGAATCTAGTTGGTTACTAAAGAGGGTAGATAAATGATATTTGGATTAAATCAATTTTGGGGATAGAGGTTGATGTTCTTTATTTGTAATTTGACGATGATGTTATTGATTTGACGATGCCATATTATTTATCTGCTTCGGCAGAGTGATGTTATTGATTTGATGATACCATAATATTTATCTACTTCGGCAGAGTGGTGATTATCTGCTTTGGTAGAGTGGCGATTATTTACTTTGGCAGAGTGGTGATTATCTACTTCGGTAGAGCGGTGATTATCTGCTACGGCAGAGCGTTGTTATGTCCTACTAGGAAGGAAAATCCTACGGGTGGTACGGTACCATTGCAACTCCCGATCGTGAGGTTAAAATGATCCTATAGCTAGTTGGAGGGTGGTGTGGTGTTTTGTCATAAACGATGAACTGGTTGGATAAATTTATATATATTACTTTATACTGGATTGGATGGATTGGTGTATCTATTATTTTGGTTGCTTTACACTATCTGGATAGATATAGTATTTTAGTTGATTTTCACTGCTGGGATGGAATGTTATGAATATGTGAGTTTATTTCTGTGGTGACAGGAAACCTGAGTTTTCGTGTGGTCTTTGGTTACTATATTTTATTGCTATTGGGTGGTTTAAATACAATATTTCTTTACAGTAGTGACAATTGAAAATTGGTTCCAACTATGATATACGGTATTATTGTTATATTATTTCATTTCATTGGTGGCGATGGAATCGGGTATGTGGTTATATTATATTATATTTCAAAATATAGTGTTTATGATTTATTGGTTTTGAATTGTGGTATTTAAATTCTTATACTTGATCCATATAAAATGTTTTTATTTATGAAGAGAGTACACCGATAAAAAAATTTGGTTTCAGGTACCGCGACTAGAAGTTGGTCCACTACTGGCACTAGGGAGAGTCTGGAGGTAGTGTCGTGTTGGAAGTGGGTCGGTTGGACGTGAACCGTGGAAGGTTCAAGTATTTTAGTAATTTTGGTTGTGGATATTCGGGACATGTATATATATTTTACAGTAGCACGAGTGTGTATGTATATATGTCTAATGGGATACTTGTGGATTGGACTGATGATGTTAGGTCGACGTCACGCCTTGCCTCGGGTGACGGGTGCCTGGGATAAGGTGTCACACACATAAGGTTAAGGAAATAGTGAGAAGAAGGCTACAGGTTATCACGTTAAATGTTTCTATGCGAGAAATATGTTCCGGTTTGGATTTTGGCTTCGAATTTCAGGTAGAATTTCTAACTCTTTTAATATATATTTAATTTTCCTATTGTGAGATTCACATTATTATTATCGTTGAATTTCAACTGTTAAATTCCATGAAATAATTATGATTATGTGAAAATTATGTGGAATTCATGTCACTGTATTTTATTTGTTGTATTAATTAAATGCACGTATGAGAGGGATTGGAGTTCAATTAAGCGTTGACTCACAACTCCACAGTTTTGATTGCAGGGCCGGCAAGAGGTAAACATGGACAAGAATTTTAGTTGAATTTATATTTACTTGTAATAGTTGTACCTATTATTTATGGTTGTAAAATTGACCCGATAAATCGATAATTAAAATTATCGTCGTAGTTGATAACATTTCTTAGATTTTATTGGTGAGAAATATTGATTATTGACAATACCATTAATTTTGATATTGGTTAAAATATCATTATTGAAATACCATTAATTTTATAAAAAGGAAAATGAAGATTTTGATTGAAAATTTTTCGTCATATTTCTTTTCTAGTGAATCAGTTTTATGAATTTCTAGTGAATCTTTATAATTGATCATTATAATTAAAATCATTATAATAAACCATAATGAATCAATAGGAATTGATCATTATAATTAATAAGAATTCATAAGGACTTAATATGAATTGGTCATTCGGCTTTATCGATAACTATAATTATCGTCGTCGTTTGTAAAATTTCTCAGTTTTGAAATATTGGATATTCGATTTTAAATTATAAAATCGATAATTATAATTCTCTCTGTCGTATTGTGAATTAAAATATTTTCATAAAACGAATTATTAATTACTTAATGCCGTTGTATCATAAAATTTACCCGATTTTATAGAATAAAAATTCAGTCACTTGGTTTTAGTGGAAATTCTCTAAACGGAGAAACTGCGTGGCGGCCTTGGAAAACCAGATCATTAAAGGTGGTATCTGAGCAAACTTGCGACCGCCCTAGGCTTGGGTTATGGTACTCGCTACTCATAGTAAATTGATTAATTTTTAAAAATAATATTTTTAGTATAATTTATAAATTTCGCTTGTTAAAAAAAAAAAAGGAACGGCAAGGGAAGTTGAATTTGATTCACACTTCAAATATTCCTAAATGATTCGGTCAAATTAGTAACAGGGTTTAAAGGTTGACTCAGAAATATCTACAAACGTCAAGATGGTTTCACTATCTTTTCTGTTTTTTTTTTCTAAGCCATGTCACTTCTCATCGTTCTAATTTCTCATTTAGTTTAACTGCATGTTTATTTTCCATCTAGATTAGAGAACTTGTGATTTCTGTTTTGGATATATGCATACAACAAACAAAATTTGTTTCATTATGGCTAGAAAGAAAACCATTTCCCTACATAAATTTATGCTCTTGGCTTGTAAAGTAGATTCATTTCCTTGTTCTAACTCTTTTTCTGGTGGAAAGCTCTGACTACTCAACTTGTTAGCAGTATTTAAATTTGACTGGTACCTCCTGTTTCTCAACATCTCCGAATCCAAAAAAAAAAAAAACATCATAATTTTTTTTTCCATCTGCCGATGCATAAAGTACACTGTAATTTCATTGACTTAATTCTTAGGGGTGGGATTTTTAGGAGTTTTTCAGATTTTAATATAGGGGTCATAATATTGATGAAATATGATGTTGCTTGTCTATCCAATGCAAGCATATTAGAAAACGTGTTGGCGATAATCATAGAATTTTGGGGAAATGGGTTTGTTTCATTAGTTTGTATTCAATTACGAAATGATAATTCTTCCATGATTTCTAGCAAATTAGGAAGAGATGGCTTCTAACAAATACCCAGAAGTTGAGAGGAAAGAGAAATGAGTGATAAAAGACCAAGGATAGAGAGAAATAAAGTAGACAAAGAAAGAGAATGAACTACCGGAAATGCTATTTGTACGCCCAAAATGTTACTCTTACTCCAATTATAGTATTCTTGTAATAAGTCAACAACGATTTTAGAGAGAAGGTAAAGCTTTTGGAGAGTTCGTAGCCTTTCCTAAGAAACATTTAAGGGCAATGCCATCAATACCTTTGCGAGTTTGAAAATAAAAAAATAAAAACTAAAGTTGACAAAATTCAAAGGGTAAATTTGAAATTGACTTGAGAGGTGTAGAGTAAATAGGAGCTGGAAATGGCGAAATTGAAATACCGGAAAAAAAAAAAAAAAAAAAAAAAAAAAGGTAATAATAATAAATAAATAAATAATAAAAAATAAAATAAATAAAAAATTGCTTTGTTTGTTTTATTTCCGTTAAGGGAATAATTGCGGTGTGACATGTTAAGCCTACATAAATACAAGATGTATTATGGTGCTTATACATATGTGCAAAAATTGGGGTCCTGGCTTTAGGAAAAAGACTACAACTTACCATCTCAATCATATAGAAATGTCCATAGAGTATCTTGAGGGTCTTGTTAGTCGGAAGTTTGAGTTCTCATCCATAAAAAAATAAAATAAAAATAAATAAATAAATAAAATTGCGTAGAAACATATTATTGGGTCGAACTTCGTATTTTGTTTTCGTTTGGCGGTATTTTGATAAGAGAATCGCGTTTGGTGATGGTAATTATTATTTTTAAATACTTTTATAATTCACTAGAAAAAAATACATTTAGTTGCAACAAAATTTAAATTGTTTATATAGCACCAATAGTAAGTTAAATAAGCCTTGGTGATACCGTATTAGCCGTGGACCATAGGAATTGTCGATGAATTGGAAGTATTAATTAGAAGGTGTTTACTGTCTTCTATATAAATCCTCAAATTATATTTTCATATTAAATTGTGAAAAAAAAAAAAAAGTATTGATGAAAATGAACAATTTTATGATGTTGAATGGATCAAGAAAAAAAAAATTGAAAGGTGAAAAATGATTTTATTATCTTGCTATGCCGTAATTATCTTCTCGTCAGAATGGCATGTCTTGTGAGATATGGATATATGTTGTTACCTATCAGGTAAGTCCTGCAGGGTGAAAATATGTTGTTACCTGTCAAGTAAGTCCTGCAGGGTGGATATATGTTGACCTGTCGGGAGTGCAAATCCTGCGGGTGGCTGCCCCTACTATTGGGGATATTAAATGGCCCTGGCACTGATAACCACCTTAGATGGCACAGTTATACAGGTTACGGTACCGTCGTAACTCCCGATCATGAGGTAAACAATCCTATGGCTAGCAAAGAAGTATGTTATTTTAAATTCGGTTGTTTTGTTACAATGATATTTTTGTTAAAATTTGGATACTACCTTGGGGTGGCTATATTTTATTGGAAAATAGATTTTGATAAAAAAATATTTGATTCATAAACTGTTTTATACTACGAAGACAGTACACATATAAAAATAACTCAGATAGATATTGGTCCACAACTAACGTTAGGTAGAGTTGGAGGGTGGGGTCAATATGAGACTTGTGGGAGGCCGTTGTTACTTGGAAATATTAATTTGAATTGTTGAGCTTAATTGGTGTTGTAGAAATACAATTAGGGGTGTTTATGTAATATTTTTGTTTATATAGTTACGTAAGTATTGAATTCAGTATTGAATCCGTTATGTTACATGGCTTTGGAGACACATTTATGCAGTTGGGATGTGTTTGTGCTTTTAAAATGTATTCGTATGATTGAGGCGTATTTGGGTGTTTTAAAGCGTATTTATATGGTTCACACGCATTTATGTGTTTTGAAACGTATTTATGGGAATGACACGTACTTATATGATTCATATGTATTTATGTGTTTCGGTACGTATTTATGTGGTTGAGATATATTTGTATATTTCAATACGTATTTGTGTGTTTGAGATGTATTTACGTGGTTAAGATGTATCTATATGTTTCCAGATTTATTTATATGATTGAGACGTATTTGGATGTTTTGAGACATATTAATGTAGTTGAGAAGTATTTATGTGTTTTCAGATGCATCGCGAAAAAATTATTATTTGAAATTTGGATTGTTCGATATTTATGAAAAGTTTATGAGATTATTGGAATTTTAATGTGGATATTGGATTTGATTATTTTTAGTCTCACGGGACATTCCACATGGAATTGAGCTATCTAATCAGTTGCGAATATGTTGACTTGAAATGTCGGACGGAATTGGTAAATGCTGGTTATGGGATATGGTAGTAGACTTGAAAAGTCATGCCAAGTGGAAAATATCATTGAGACCGTAGACCTGTTGGAATTGAGATAGACCCAATCCAGTGAGACTACAATGATGTTTAAAGATATATTGTTATTTATTGTTATTTTTATCAAAATAGCGCAGCGGGAGCATAGCGGTGACTCTCGGTTATTGGTTAACCGAGAGTGACTAGTACGATACGATTCTAAACTATTCTTATTTTGAACAAAATTTCGAGGACGAATTTATTTAAGGGAGGTAGATTGTAATACCCCAAAAATTTATATTTTTGAAAATATTATTTTATATATAAATTTAATATTTTTGGGACTATTTCATAAATTTGTAGTATAAATAATATTTTATAATTTTTGGAGTTAAATGTGTAAATATATATTTTTTAAAATATTATTTTACTATTTTTGAGTTGTTTTGTATAGTATGAAAATATTTGATAATTTTGGGAGGGGGGATAAGTGTAATTATTTGATATGAATTATTTTATAATTATGGGGGTTAAATGTAATTTGTTAATTCTTAAGGGTTAAGGAATTAATAGTGGCCATAAAAAAAAAAAAAAAAAAAAAAAAAAAAAAAAGTTTAAATGCTGGCCACATAGTTCCCCCCCTCCCCCCCTCCACACACACACACACACATATATATAATGTATAGGGGGGAGAGAAAAAAAAAACACGTGGATGTGCATGGATATAGAATAGTGATCAAACAAAGAATAAAAGGGGGGGGGGGGGGGGGATAAGGAGAATTATGATATTAAAGGCACATATAAGGTTAAGGGAATAGGGAGGAGAAGGCTACAGGTTATCACGTCAAATGTTTCTATGCGAGAAATATGTTCCGGTTCAGATGTTGGTTTCGGATTTCAGATAGAATTTCTAACTCTTTTAATATATGTATTTAATTTTCCTATTTTGAGATTCATGTTATTATTGTCATTGAATTTTAGCTGTTAAATTCCATGAAATAATTATGATTATGTGAAAATTATGTGGAATTCATGCCAATATATTTTATTTGTTGTATTAATTAAATACACGTATTAGAGGGATTGGAGTTCTACTGAGTGTTGATTCACAGTTTTGATTACAGGGCCGGCGAGAGGTAAACAAGGACAAAAATCTTAGTTGAATTTCTATTTACTTGTAATAGTTGTACCTATTATTTATGGTTGTAAAATTGACCCGATAAATTGATAATTAAAATTATTGCCGTAGTTGGTAAAATTTCTCAGATTTTACTGGTGAGAAATATTGATTATTGACAATTCCATTAATTTTGATATTGGTTAAAATATTAGTATTGAAATACCATTAATTTTATAAAAAGGAAAATGAAGATTTTGATTGAAGATTTTCCATCATTTTTCTTTTCTAGTGAATTAGTTTTTGGAATTTCTAGTGAATCTTTATTGTTGATCATTATAATTAAAATCATTATAATAAACCATAATGAATCAATAGGAATTGATCATTATAATTAATAAGAATTCATAAGGACTTAATATGAATTGGTCGTTTGGCTTTATCAATAATTATAATTATCGTCATCATTTGTAAAATTTCTCAGTTTTGAAATATTGGATATTCGGTTTTTAAATTGTAAATTCGATCATTATAATTCTCGTTGCTGCATTCTGAATTAAAATATTTTCATAAAATGAATTATTAATTATTTAACGTCGTCGTATCATAAAATTTACTTGATTTTATAGAATGAAAATTCAGTCAATCGATTTTAGTGAAAAAATTTCAAGCGGAGAAACCGCGTGGCGGTCCTAGAAAAATGGGTCATTACACATTCTCTACTCCTATAAATACCGAGAGGCAATCAAAACTGTAAAACCTAATTTTTGCGCATGGATATTTCTAGTTGCATTTTAAAACATTTAAAAAAATAATGGGGTTCATTATGATATTTAAATTGTACTTTAAAAAATTTAGGGGTTAATATGTTAATTTTAATTTTGACTTTAATAAGTTTAAAAAGATTATTAAGTTATTTAAAATATAATTTTAAAAACTTTTGGGATATAATTAATATTTTCTTTATTTCAAGAGGTATAATTAATGTATATAAATAAATTAAAAATAAAAAATAAAAAACATAGATGAGAGCATTGCCTTCCAAACAAAGGCAACAACTCTCATCCACACACACACCCATATATATGTTATGGACATATGACACCTTAAAAAAATAGTAATGGAAAGGCGGTGAAAACTAAAAATCGCACACACACACACACACACACACACACACACACATATATATATATATATATATATATCACATTTAATTCCTGAGACCATCTATATGGGCATGTATACATGTATATTTATATGCCAAAAAGATATATACATGGATTCGAGAAATATAATAGATATAATTATACATAAATATAGCTGAATTGTAAAGAATACAATTTAACATAAATTATAAATTTTATTAAAATAACAATTCTAGTATTACATTGACTAATAATATTTTTGACAGTTGATTAACATTTTTCTGTAAATTTAATTATTAACAAGAAATTTTTTGTAATATTTGTTATGATAATTTTTATATAGTGAATATTGACTTAAGAAATTGGGCGTTTAATAATTTCATATAATCAAGAAAATTTGGGAATGAGAAAGATTGCATTTTAGGGTCACGCATCGCATATTAAATTTATTTGAATAAATTCTTAGTTGAGACCCTGTCATTGTTAGGTTCACATGTGACACCGACCATGTCAGCATTATGATAATAGTGTATTCAGTAGTGCAGAAATCGAGGTGAGTATATTATCTTCTATTTAAATTGTCAAATTATATTTTCGTACTAAATTGTGAAAAATAAAAGATTTATTAAAATGGACGATTTATAACTTTAGACAGATCAAGCAAAAATTTGATTGCGGAAAAGTGGTTTTTACTATTATACCTATATGCCATAGTGTGATCCCGACAGGAGGGTACATCCTATAGGATATTGTTGGTCCTAACAAGAGAACATGTCCTATAGGATGTTATATTGTGACCTGACAGGAGGGTAAATCCTGCAGGTGGTTGTTGTTGTTGTTATCATTGTCGTCGTCGTCGTCGTCGTTGTTGTTATTGTTGTTGTTGTTGTTGTTGTTGTTGTTGCTGACTATCAATATGGTAGAGTTGAATATGGTATTGACAATATAATGTGGTGGAGTTGAATATGTTGATGATATAGTCGTTTATACCACCTGTTAGCTCCTACCATTGGAGATATTAAATGGTTTTGACATTGATGACAACCTTAGATTGTACAGTTGTACAAGTTATAGTATTGTCATAACTCCCGATCATGAGGTGAAACGATTCTATGGCTAGTAAGAAAATATGTATGTGGTATTTTATTATATATATCAAAATAATCTGATTGGTTAATTTAAATGCATTCCTTTCATTATGATGATAGTTGTAGAGCTTTATTTCGACTTAGTGCACGGTTATCTTTATATTATGTTTTGAAAAATGAAATTTGATAATTATGCTTAATCCATAATTTTTTTATATTATGAAGACAGTACACTGATAAGATATTTGGTCTCAAGTACCTCTGTTAGAGGTGGGTCTACTATTGGAACTAGGTAGAGTCAGAGGGTGGTGTCGTTTTTTAAGATTGGTAGGATTGGAGTGAACCGTGAAATGTTCAGTTGTTTTTTTTTTTTTTTTTTTGTAGTTTCGTTGTGGATATTTAGGACATGTGTATTTATGATATTTGAAGATGGTAAATTTTTTTTTTTTTTTTTGAAAAATAAAAATCCATATTAGTAGATGTTTAAATATTTGTTGGTTAGTCGAGTAATATCAAGTTGACATCACGCCCGACCTAGGGCGTTGGGGCCCCGGGGTGGGGTGTGACTGTTTTTGGTATCACAACTTAGGTTATCGGTTCTGTAGACGTGTCAGATTGTCTAGTCTGTAGTGGACCGTAAGATAGGGTGTTAATAGATTGGTTCGGTACGTGAGTGATAGTTATTTTATTTGATTAAATAGTATATTTGCAACATACATTGTTTATTGTATTGTTACACTTTTTATTTATTAAATTTCATTTTAGATCTTGAATATGGATCGTGAAAATAAAAGTAGAAGGAATTCTAGACCCAAAGAAAAAAGGGTAGGATGCGGGAAAGCTTGGATACCGTCGAGCGAATTTTATAGGTTGCTATGCAACTGACAGAGCAACAAACAAAGATGATGGAATGTTAGAAGGCCCAAACCGATATAGACACTCCTCAGGCTGTAGTCCTAAAAAGATTTAAGGAATTGGATCCCCCGACTTTTACGGGAACTGCAGGTCCCACTGATGCTGAAAATTGATTGAGGAGCATAAGACACATATTTAAGGCAATAAGCATTACTGATAATAGTCGAGTTCCTCTTGCCACCTTCCAGCTGAAAGGGAAAGTCGAACATTGGTGCGAAGAAATAAAGTGGCTAATTTTAATTCCAGGCCAGGAGATTAATTGGGATCAATTTTTTATCATATTTAATGAAAAGTATTTCCCTGAATCTTATCAGCTCGAGATGGAAGAGGATTTCATATTACTGAAACATGGGAAGATGTCCGTTCTGCAATATAATATCAAATTTGATGCTTGTCCCGATTTGCTCCTAATTTGGTGAAAACTGAAGAAGCGAGATGTAGAAGATTTCAAAAAGGACTAGATCTGCAAATACGTTCAAGGTTAACTGGCAGGCGGATCAAAAGTTATGCGGAACTAGTGAACACGGAAAAATTAATAGAGAAAGATGTTTAGCAAGTCATTCAAAATCGTGGACAATACAAGAAGAGCAGGTTTAAGCCATCTAGCAGATATTTAGGCAGCACCTCTCGAGGATCTAACTCTTGACCATAACTTCATTGGGCTCCGACAACCGATCAGTCGGCTAGAAGCCTAGGCCCATGACAATCATATTCCTGGTGATGACAGATCGTACCTGGACAGAGTTCAGGTCAACAAGGGCAGGGTAGGAGCCTGACATTTAGCCGAGTTGGAACAATCTTATGTTATCAATGTGGATCACTGGATTATTTCGTTAGAGCCTATTCTATGGTGGGTCCAATATATTCTCGTTATCATGAGTTGGGTTACATGTATTTATATTGTTCGAAACCTGCTGCTACACCTACACCTTCTGCGAGCAATGTGAGTAGTGTTGGCCTTAGTAGTGTTCAGGGGCGTTGTAGAGGATCGGCCAGTAGACCTCCAACCTGATGTCGTGTATTTGCTACTACCTAGCAGGATGTTCAGGCTGCCCTAGATGTGGTTACAAGTATCATATCTTTATATGATAGAGATGCATGTATACTTATCGATCCCGGTTCTACTCATTCATTTGTTTTAGAGACCTTTATGATACATGCGAAAAAAAATTCTATTTCTTTATCATATGGTGTTATTATCTCTACCCCTGTGGGTGAGTCAGTGTTGATAGATAGTGTGTATGAAGACAGTTTACTTCGTATTGGTAATAGAGAATTGTTAGTGGATCTATTACCACGTAATACTGGGTATGGATTTGTTATCCGGCTATCATGCCACAGTTGATTGTTTTAAAAATGAAGTTACTTTTCGAGTCTCAGGCGAGTCAGAGTTCGGGGGATAGAATCATTACCCCTGTCAGTTTGATTTCAGTTCTAGAGGCCAAAAAATTATTAAAGAAGGGATGCTAGGGATTTCTCGCGCATGTGATTGACACCAGTCAGAATGAGATACAGGTGACAGATATCCCAATGGTGGGGGATTATCCCAATGTATTTCTAGAAGAATTACCAAGGCTACCAGTGGACAGGAAAATTGAATTCACTATCGAATTACTTCCGGGTACTTCTATATCAATTTTACCCTATCGTATAACACTTACTGAGCTAAAAGAACTGAAGATTCAGTTGCAAGATCTGTTAGACCCCAGGTTTATCAAACCTAGTGTTTCCCCGTGGGGAGCTCTAATGTTATTCGTTAGGAAAAAGGATGACACACTGAGGATGTGCATCGATTACAGGCAACTGAATAGGGTGACGATTTGTAATAAATACCCGTTGCCTAGAATTAATGATTTGTTCGATCGGTTGCAGAAGGCCAGGGTATTTTCCAAAATAGATCTTCGATCTGGATATCATCAGTTGATAGTCAAAGATAGTAATGTGTCGAAAATAGCATTTCATACGAGGTATGGACATTATGAATTTCTAGTTATGCCATTTGGGTTAAAAAATGCCCCTACTGCTTTTATGGATCTAATTAATCAGATCTTCTAGCCTTATTTAGATTAGTTTATCATCATGTTCATTGATGATATATTGATTTATTCCCAAAATAAAGAAGAGCATGCAGAGCATCTCAAGATTGTGTTACAGATTTTGAAAGAGAAGCAATATTATGCAAAGTCCAGTAAATGTGAGTTTTGGCTGGATAGAGTTGTATTCTTGGGACATGTTATCTCGAGTGATGTTTTTCAAGTCGACCCAAAGAAAGTTGAAGTCGTTGTTCAATGGGAAAGGCCGAAGAGTGTGACAGAAGTTTGAAACTTCCTGGGATTGGCGGGTTATTATCACCAGTTTGTACAGGGATTCTCTGTTATAGCTGCCCTGTTAACCCGTTTGACCTGCAAGGAAATTAAATTTGAGTTGACTGACAAATGTGAACAGAGCTTCCAGAAGTTGAAAAATAGACCGATATTAGCACCAATATTTTCTCCCCCAATAGAATGTGGTGGCTTTATGATATACAGTGACGTTTCACACCAGGGTTTAGGTTGTGTACGGATGCAATATAGCCACGTGATTGTATATGCCTCTTGGTAATTAAATAATCATGAGCATAACTACCCGATGCATGATTTAGAGTTGGCGGCAATTGTATTTTCCTTAAAGCTCTGGAGACATTATCTGTATGGTGAGACATACGAGATATACGCTGACCACTAGAGTTTGAAATATTTGTTTACTCAAAAAGAAATAAATCTGAGACAAAAGGTGTTGGCTGGAGTTGATTAAGAATTATGATTGTATTGTCCATTATCACCCTGGAAAGGCCAATGTTGTTGTAGATGCATTGAGACGAAAATCTGCAGGTTCGGTTGCGCACTTTCGAGTTGTTCATACTAACCTATATGCCGAGCTGAGATCTATGCGAGTCCAATAGGCAGTTGGTCATACAGCATCGTTGCTTGCGACTTTGACCTTGAGACCGACGTTAATGATCATATTATAAAAGCGCAGAAGTCGAATGCTCAATTGGGAAAGATCAAATGTGAAGTGAAAAATGGTCAGAGAACCGACTATCGCGTCAAAGATAGTGATGAAGCCTTGATGTTTGAAGAAAGATATATTAGGGGAAGCGTAATACATCTTGGTAGTACCATAATGTATTGAGATTTGCGAGAACACTATTGGTGGAATAAAATGAAATGAGAAATTGCAGAATTTGTTACCAAGTTTCTTGTCTGTCAGCAAGTCATGATCAAGCATCAAAGTCCAGGAGGATTATTGCAACCTTTGCCTATCCCAAAATTGAAGTGGGAATATATCACGATGGATTTTGCTTTGAGATTATCTCGTACTCAAAAGATATATAATTTTATTTGGGTGATTATTGATAGAGTTATTAAATCTGCTCATTTTCTGGCCGTGAAAACCATATACTCTATGGACAAGTATGCAAAATTGTATAATGACAAGATTGTTAGATTGCATGGTGCACCGATTTCCATAGTATCGAATAGAGATCTAAGATTTACGACGAAATTCTGGCCGAGTCTTCAAGCTGCTTTGGGTACCGAGTTAAAATTCAGTATAATTTTCCATCTTCAGATAGACGTCCAATCATAGTGTATAATTTAGACATTGGAGGATATGTTAAGGGGTTGTATTCTAGAATTTCCTAATAGTTGGGATGATCATTTGATGTTGATGGAATTTGTTGATAACAATAGCTACCATTCGACAATTGAAATGACATTGTATCAAGCCTTGTATGGCAGAAGATGCAAAACTCCAGTCTATTGGACTGAAGTTGGAGAACAAAAATTGTTGATGCCTGACCTAGCTCAGATGACGGCGGAAAAAATGAAAGTGATTCAAGAAAAATTGAAGGCTACTCAGAGTCGACAAAATAGTTATGCTGATAAGCATAGACGAGAATTGAAATTTGAAGTTGGTGATTATGTGTTTTTACGTATATCCCCATGGAAAGGCATAATGAGATTTGGGAAAAAGGGAAAGTTAAGTTCAAGGTACATCAAGCCATACAAAATTCTAGAAAAGGTTGGTACAGTTGCCTATCAACTAACTTTGCCTCCAAAATTTTCTAGATTACACAATATTTTTCACGTTTCGATGTTTAGAAAATATGTGCCGGATCTTTCGCATTTGTTGACTTCTCAACCAATCTAATTGAAAGAATATTTGTCATACGTTGAGGAGCCAGTGCAGATTATAAACTGTAAAAATGAAGTATTGCGGACGAAAATGATTCGGTTGGTGAAAGTGCTATGGCGCAATCACTCCGTGGAAGAGGCGACGTGGGAAAAAGAAGAGGAGAAAAGGAATAAATATCCACATTTATTCGTTTAAGGTAAATTTCGAGATAAAATTTCTTTTATGGGGGAAGGATTGTAAAGCTTAATTTTGCGCATGCATATTTCTAATTGTATTTTAAAACATTTAGAAAAATAATGAGGTTCGTTGTGCTACGTAAATTTACTTTAAAAAATTTAGGGGTTAATACGTTAATTTTAATTTTGACTTTTAAAAAGGTTAGAGATTATTAAATTATTTAAAATATAATTTTAAAAAGTTTTGGGATATAATTAATATTTTCTTTATTTCAAAAGGAATAATTAGTATAAATAAATAAATTAAAATATTAAATAAAATAAAAAAACATGAAGGAGAGTGTTGTCTTCCAAAGGAAGGAAACAACTCTCATCCACACACACACACACACATATATATGTTATGGACATGTGACACCTTAAAAAAAATAGAGGGGTGGTGAAAACTGAAAACCGTACATATATATATATATATATATATATATATATATTGCTAAAATAAAATATATATCACGTTCAATTTATGAGACTATCTATACGAACATGTATACATATATATTTATATGCTAGAAATATATATACATGGATTCGAAAAATATAGTGGGTATAGTTATACATAGATATAGCTAAATTGTGAAGAATACAATTTAAAATAAAAATTATAAATTTTATTAAAATGACAATTCTAGTATTACATTGACCAATAATATTTTTGGATAGTCGATTAACATTTTTCTGTAAATTAAATTGTTGACAAGAAAACTTTTGTAATCATTGTTATGATAATTTTTATATAGTTAATATTTACTTAAGAAATTGGGCATTTAATAATTTCATATAATCAAGAAAATTTGGGAATAGGAAAGATTACATTTTAGGGTGGCGCGCACGCGCGCTCAGTGCACCTATCGATGTACTCATCGATCTAGGGCTGATTTTCTTATAATTAGGGAGAGAGGACCTTATTTAAACGCATTTGAGTTCTTTGGACACTTTCTAACCTGATCAATGCCCTGCCCTTGGTGGATGACCTTAGTCTTTTCCCAGGTACGGACTATTGACCTCCAGAGAGGGTCTGGTTGTCACTCTTGACGCTAAGCGCTGGGATGAGTCTTGCGGAGAGTCCTCTACGACGTTGAGTGTTGAGAGGCTGATAGGTGTGAAAAACCTATCTATTTCTAAATCGGATTTGTTAGTTTTCAAGCGTTTTAGTTATATTTAATTGTGTTTTAGTGTGTTATAGTGTAGAACAGGGAAAGGACGTCAAAGGGTGAGAAACAAGTGAAAACGGTGGAGAAACGGTGAAGTAAATGTGCAAAACAGGGTTTCGGTAAATAAAGATCACTGCCTAAGCGGAAGTTCCACCTCCTAAGCAGAAAAGAGGCAGAATGTTGGAGTTCCGATGGGCTGAACCACCGCCTAGGCGAGAAAACCACCTCCTAGGTGAGAAAAGATCAGAATGATATGCCTGTAGCCACCGCCTAGGCGGAGAAACCACCGCCTAGACGAAGATCCGATAGAAACTTAACAGACTTAAGTCCACCGCCTAAGCGGTGAACCACCGCTTAGGCGGTGACACTCTACACAGAAATATCTATTTTCAGATATTTTGAAGATATTTCCAAACCTTACTTATTTAACCATTTTCTCCACCAAACCTCAAAAACCCTTAGACGTGAAAGGAGGCTCCGGTTGACATCTTGAGAGCTCTCCTTCCACCTTAGTTAGGTTTAGGTAATTTAGGAAGTAGATTAGATTAGTTTTAGAATTCTTGGCCAATCCTTGAAGATCTAGAAGAGGAAGTTCATCAACGGAGAGGAGGAAGCTCGGGAGGATTGTTCTTTGGTGAAAGTGGACTACTCCACTTTGAGATTTGGCTTTTCTTCCCTTGTTTCCATCTTTGTATTTAATGTTTATTGTTGATGATGATGATCTCCTCTTTATTTAATGTTGTATTGGCTAAGAACATGTTAGTGTAATTTAGAGATTAGTTAGGGAAAGGTGTAGTTGTGTAAATACTCGTTTGGTTTAATATATGTTTCTTTAACGGTTGTTGTTTTAAGTCCGATTGTGTTTATCATTTGATGACGATCTTAATATTCTTTTAATGGTATTAGGGTTGGATTTGAGAATCTAGGGTTTGACACTCGGGAGAGGTAACCCTGGATTCGGACTAGGGTAAACACATCGGTACGACCTAACGACCTGGGAGGGCGTTAGTTAGTGTGCAATCAATGACGTTGGGTCAAGACTCACACGGCCTAGCATCGTTAAGACATTGAGGGGGACCTCTTCGTCGACACGAAGTCGTGTATTCCCCTGTCTTACGCTCTGAAGAGGTGGCGGAGGAGTTTACGAACCGAGATTGTCGGATACCTAAACTCTGTTATTGTTAACCGAACGAAATCAAACGTGTATTAAGTGAACGAAATCAATCCCTAATTAATCAACCTAGTTAGAATTAACCCACTAATTTTAGTTTAGCTTAGTTTAATTTCAATTCATGTCTTCCATCGTCAGGATAACATGAGACTACGTTAATTGCGGTATTCAATTCAATTATTCACACTTTTTTCTGTGGGAACGATATCCGATCTTCAAAGATCCACTATATTAAAACTTTAGGCCTCGTATACTTGCGAGCGTAAGTAGGCGTGCACAAATGCGCCCCTACCAGAGGCCGTTATGGAGAATCACCCGCGACCCTGTGGGCTAGGATGTTGTTTACTTGGAGGAGCACAAGGCACCTTGTACACAACATCTTCTTTATTTTGATAAGCAAAAACTATTACACTGTACAAAGAAGAAGTTATTTACAAAGGTAAATCTTCCCCATAGAAGTAGCGCTTTCGATGAGCGGCGTTCCACGGTTGCATGAGTGGCACACCTTTCTCTATTTTAAGATCGTAGGTGCCTGGACGCGTGATCCTGGTGACCCTATACGGACCTTCCCAGGTGGGGGCTAGCTTTTCAGCGCCTTGTTCTTTGGTGGCCAGAGTGACTTTTCTGAGAACAAGGTCACCGATGTCAAAGGAGCGAGGGCGGACTCGTCGATCGTAGTATCTGGCTACCCTCTGGTGGTAGGCACCTTACCGAATCTGGGCTTGTTCCATTCTCTCTTTGAGGAGGTCAAGACTCAGCGATAACGCCGCATTATTCTTAACTTGATCAAAGGCCTCAGTAGTTCTGAGAGTCTGCATAGTTATTTCTATGTGGATGACAGCCTTAGAGCCAAAGGCCATTGTAAAAGGTGTTTCTCCAGTTGGAGTTCTTCAAGTGGTGTGGTACGCCTAGAGGACAAGGTAGATATCTCCCACCCACCATCCTTTTGACTTATCAAGTCTTGTTTTTAACATGTATAAGATGGTCTTGTTTGTAACCTCCACTTGGCTATTTGATTGAGGGTGGCCGGGGGAGGTAAAGTTCATTCTGATCCCTAGCTCTACACAGAAGGTGATGAAGAGGAAGTTGTTGAATTGGGTACCGATATTGGACACCATTAATCTTGGGACCCCAAACCGACACACTATACTCTTCTATGCAAAGTCACAGATTTTTTCCATGGTGATTCGTGCTAGTGGCTCAGCCTCGACCCACTTTATGAAATAATCAATGGCAATGATTAGGAACTTCTTCTGCCTGGTACCTTGGAGGAAGGGCCCGAGCAGGTCAATGCCACATTGGGCAAAGGGCGATAGACTTGTCATCGGAACCAACACAGTAGAAAGAGCGTAAGGGTTCGGGGAAAATCTTTGACACTTATCGCATTTCTTAATGAATTCCATGGCATCCTCATTCATTTTGGGCTAAAAATATCCTTGGCGAATTAGTTTTTCGGCGAGGGACCTGTCCCCCAAGTAGTTGTTGCACAATCCTTCGTGAGCCTCGCTCAGGACATACTTGGCTTCTTCAGGAAGGAGACACCTGGAATAGGGGCCTGAGATTAACTTTTGGTAAAGAACTTCATTAATGAGAGTGTACCTTGTTGCTCGGTAGCGTACCCTCTTAGCCTCCGTCCGATCCCTTGGGAGGGTACCTCGCTCTAGGTACTGCTCGATTGGGTTCATCCAAGTTGGCTGATCAATGAGTTCACAGATAGTGGCCACTGGATTTGAGGTTGCAATGCTTGGGATGTCATGGTACTCTAAAGGGATGCTCTTCTTCAGAGTCTACTCCACCGTCAAGGCTAGATTCATCAGGGCGTCAGCGTGCCTATTCTCTTTCCGTGGGATTTGAGACACTTGGATTTTTTCAAAATTTATCATAAGTGCTCTGATCCTTTCCAAGTATGTCAACATACTTGGATCCTTTTTCATGTAGCCGCCGTTCACCTGGTTGACCATGAGTTGCAAGTCACAAAAGACTAGGAGAGTTTGCACACTGAATTCTCTCACCAAATTGGTACACCACTGAGGTAGAGTCGTCGGTTGAAAATTCTTTGGATACTGGGTCCTGGGAGGACTGACCTACTGTGTCTAGAGTCTTGCTCCTCAGGGAGTGTACCTACAGAAGGCTCAGACTGTGATTTATCCTAGTGAAGCCCCTCCGGCGTGATAATTAATACTCAGAGAGAAAATGTACAGTAATTCAGCAAGTAAATGAATAAACTTGCATGTAATGTAAAGCGTATTCCAACGTACCTTGGGCTTACACAACCCCCGATATATATAAGAGTTGGAGATGATTAGTCGGGCCTAAACACAAGTATTAGTCGAAATCCTGTGTTTAGCTGATAATCCAGGGTGTTTAGGAGATAATCACTAGGCTTGGGCTTTTGGGCCCATTTGGCGAAGCCCACGGGCCTTTGTCAAGCCTGGGGCGATGAGCTGGTGGAGGAGAGCGGAGATCCATGGAGTCTTGGAGAAGAAACAAGTTGGAAGAGGGAGCCGGTCGAGGTGAACGATTGAGTCCTTGAAATTGATCGTCTAGGGCTCGGCGCAGAGCGGCACGTCCTTGTGGGGCTCTTCGTTCCTCTCTAGGTGCAAATGAGATTCCAGGGAGGAGCCGTAGTCGACGTATGCTATAATGTGACGTTATGAATTTCGGAATGCGTCCCTATCACTATGAGGACGGACACGTGGTTAGGTCCCAAGCGCTGACTCAAAGGTGCCCAAAAATACCCTCATCAAATATGGTGTTAAAGATATTTGAATTATCTTTCAAACCATATAAAATTCATTAATTTTTGAACAAGAATTGAGAGAGTTATGCCATTTTGAATACACAAGGGTCAAGATCCACATTTTCCAATGGTAATTTGAATAAAGAGTATAAAACCATTATAATGATCATAAATACGACCCATGATTTGTCTAAATATAGACAAAAAGTAGATGGAGTAATAAATATCATATATTGAAAAGATTTAGCTCCATACTATTAATGAGAATTATTATAAAAGTCAAATAAAGTTGCTAAATCAAAATTTGTTTATACTCTCATGGAATCTTGTAAATATATATAATGTATGTAAAAATTTCATGTATAATATTTAAATACCATGTATATGAGTCATATTATACATATATATCATCACACAGGTTATTTGCATGATATATAATAAGATCAAACATATGGTGTAATAGATTGCATGCAAAAACATGATTTTTCATGCAATATTGTAAAAATGTCATTTAAACACCATTTTAATGTGATGAACTTGATTCCATCATGTATATAACATTTAAGCATATTAATCAAGTTTTAAATAACATTAAACAAATAATGAATACAAAATTTGATGTAAAAAATCAATTTCAAGATTATAGAAAATGCTGTCAAATTTTCATTTGAAACCTTTGAATGATTTTGATCAAATGTATTTAATCCAATGTTAAATTGATTAAACTAAATGTTTAGGATGATTATATACACCTTAAGTGAGTTACAAAAACAATCAAAAAATTTCAAGAGTAACCAAAGAACGATGCAAAAACTAGAGCAAAAACAAGGCAGAAGAGAGAAAACATCTTGCTCATGAATAATCGACTGCTACAGTGTTTTCAGCACAATCTAATATTCTTCGTCCGTTATTGGTTTTGGTCGATATCTATGATCATTTTTCAGCCAAACACTTTTAAAATATTATTTCAAACATATTTAAATAATTTTCATGATCAAAACATGCAATATACCTTATGATCACAGAGAAGCCGAGTTTAAGTAATTTGAACATTTTTGTGATCAAAATGTGAATTTTTCATATATGTATGTTTTGATCAAATCGATGACACATATTGTGATATATAGGCATATTGAATATGTTTGGATCGAGATATCACAAATATATTCATATATTGATCATATTATTATTTTAAGCGTATTGAGCATATTGAATCAAGTAATACATCTTTATGATCATATTGAAAAATAATTTCTCAATTTTTCGTAGTTGTGATCAATAGGTGAATTTTTCAATTAATCATGTATTGGACAATTCAGTTACATGTATCATGAATGTATACACTCTCGGTGTGTGTGTGTGCGCAACCTAGTGAGTTAAAGTATATAATATTTCCAAGAGTGACATCCTATATACTTAATCTTACCTAAGTTTTGTGCTCTTCATATCGAGATTATACCTGTATTTTATAAACAAAATTCCGTAGTAGTTAGCACATGCAATGAATAATTGAATCTTACCTATACTTAAGATATTATATTTGTTAGTACACTCAAGATATAATTCAATCAAAATATATTGAAATATATAATTTGTATTTAATAATATTTTGTGACATCATCATATCACTAATATTGACATCATCACAATATAGATTGTGACATCATCAAAACATATATTTGACATCATCAAAATACACATTTGATATTATCAAAACACATATAGCAACAATCTCTCCTTTTTTTATGATGATAACCCTTCGATGGATTGTCACACAAATTATATGAACAAACCCCCATAAATATATGCATTATATAGAAAGTATCAATTTAAACATATATGTGTATTCTATCCATATATTTCTCCCCCTTTGACATCATAAAAAAGATTACAAATATATAAGTATGTTGGGGTTTAGAGATTGAATTGGGAGAAAAATAAAACACATCAATTGTTGGTAATAATATACCAATTGTTTGATAAAAATATATCAATTGATGACACTCTTATATTAAATAAACAAATAAAATCAATTGAGTTCAAGAAAATAAAAGAGTTTTCACATATAAACTTATCCAATTATGATTAAGCTCCCTTGAATCTAGCATATTGTAATTTAACCATGTAAAAAATCTCAAATAAAAATTGACATATTGATACCAATGAGATTTTATGCTAAATAAATTTACTTCTTACATAAATAATTATTGAAGTATGAAAATGGAGTAAACGGGGTAATATCAATTTTTTAAATATCAATTCGTTGAAATTAATGGTGTTCAGAACAATAATTTATATTTTTAATGTCAAGGCCACTTTTAACAAAAAATACATGAATGAGTAAGATATATTACCTAAGCAATGCATTCATGTTATAATAAACTTCCCTTAGATGAATACCAATTTTTCAACACATCAAAGTCAATCAAATCTTCAATTTGAATTTATAATTATTTAAGAATAACGAGAGTATAAGTGCTAATAAATAACTTATCAATTTAAGATCAAGCACCAATCAACTCAAGAAACCAATTTTGTACTATAATTAAATATTTCATCAATAATAATGAATAGTACCAATTGGACACTTATTGTTGCATATTATTGTCAAATACATCATGTGTGCTAAGTAATAATCAATTCAATTAACTTCACATGATATATCATAGTCCGAGTATATAACAATTATATCATTTAAGTACAATGGACTAAATCACAAAAACATGTGTTCTCAAAATATTATGAGGATTTTAAGCATATGAGAACATTCTTAATTGAATATGCAAAATTTGATTGCATAATAAATCAACTCATTGTATATGAACATATAGCACAATATTAGAGTGGGGTTCAAATGAGTTTATGAACATAATGATACTATCGTTAAGAACTATGTTTATACAACATAATTTATCTATTATTATATGAGTAACGAATTCAATGGATAATCCAACTTATATGATACCAATCAATTGTAATCATCAAAACATGAGTTCATTACATAAGTTTCAAGCATATCATCTTCTCAAGTCATATCATTAAGAATAACATAAATAGTGATACCAATGGCAAGATCAACTAAACATAATTAGTCAAGCAAATCAATTTTACATATGATGTAAATCACTGCTATGGATTTTCAAATGAATTTCACCAACTATAAGATAGTCATATTATATCTAAAGATATATTGATGAATTCGCAATTCATTTTAAATATCCGCATGACCTTAAGCATATTCAACAAAGATTTCATATCACACAAAGAAAATTATTCAATCATGTAAGGATATCATCAACATCACATTGCTATTATTAGTAAATAGATAATCATAAATAAATATAATCCATAAGACTAGAATGATTGTTCTATTAGGATGAACTTTATTACCATCGGATTTAATGAAAATTTAACTCCATCATCCATTGAAGTTCTTGAGAGTTTCAAAAATCTATGAATCTTCATAGTCGTTGACAAAAATGAATAAATCCTTAAAAACCTGAACTCTTGAAACATACTTTTCAAAAATATTATCAATAATAACTTATTCAAATATGAATTCAACAATAATCAACAATGATAATATATATTCTTTTAAATTGAATAATATCATGTATTCAATATATATCACATAAATTTCATGCAATTAATAAACAATGAATATAGTTGTGTCACACACATGAATTCAGAATTTTCAAGTTGAGACAATGATGTAAAAGATAGATCGTTAAAATCAAATCCAAAGTCAACAAACGTGATCTATAAGTTGAATTTTGAATTCTATCAACTCAAATTGTCAAATTAAGATTCAAAATCTCATAATGAAATGCAATATATATATTCAAAATATAATAATGAGCTATGAAAGTATTGACATATTAAACCAACTCATTCAATTATAGGTTGTAGCATTTATCATGGTGTACAAGTTAATAAAATACACTACAACACTTTATGAATTGATTAGTCCATAATTGGATTTTATCAATTAAATGCATGATAAATAGATCCAAATAGTTGTATAAATTTTCATTATGTTTATACATTCTACATAATACATATAAGTCATTAGTTGACCATTTAGAACAATACAATCAAGTTTAAAGATAATGCATTAATGTTGTCGAATAATTTCATGGACAAAAAATGTTCCTGAGGCATTATAACTAAACCAATCTGGATTTTGACCAAATAAACATTTAAAACTATTTTAGACACTCTTAATATTGTCCAAAACCACACAAAACAATTTCAAGTTATTCCGATAAGTAGAATGAAAGTTATAGCAAAAAACGGTGCAAGGCTATCAAAAATTTTGGTCAGAATTATATATAACCTCTCAAAAACTATTTATCAATTTCACCAAAAACTCATCCATTTGAATGTGTTTAAAAATGTTTAATCATATATGAACATATATAGCATTCAAAACACTTAATATGATTTAATGAAAAGCTAATTTGAACCACAAAAAACATAATAGCAATTGAATCACATATTAGCAAATAATAATGTCCAAGTCTAAAGCATGCATGTTTAGATTTTTATCTATACAAACAATATAACTACACATGATCAATGCATATCTAAACATATAATGTTGTTACTATGTAAAAACATATATCTTAGAATAGCAACAAACCATTTTATGATTCTTTAAGAACCACCATATCATGTTTCTTAAGGCAATAAGTATAACCATTAAGGAGTATGCCTAAAAAACACATACCGACTTGTTTAATTAACAAGTCGATCATCTAACGCTTTCACAAATTTTATAAATTTAGGAGTATGAGAGTTAAATGTACCTTCATTTGCCTTTTCAATGGATTTATCTTTGTAGATATAAGCATCGATAATGATTCTTGGTTTGGATACATTTTTTGGTTCGACATTTTTATATCCTCCAAACCTCTTATTTTTGAAGTTTAGCCGATGTGAATCTTTGATGTCCATTGTTGAATATCTTTTTGCCATTAAGCTTATTCTTCACAACATGTGGAAACTTAGATTCCACTTGGACGACCTCTTCGGTTTAGATGTCTTATCCTTGACTTTATTGTGATTTCTACTTACAATCGTATAATTTTCTGTAATATTACACTTTATATCCCCTTTCGGTATCCATATTATTTTGGATCCGTTTTGGTTAGTCTTAAAGTTATATTTCCAATAAGGACATGAGACCTTATAATGATCAATCTTATTACAATAATAACATTTATATTTCAAGTGATCATTATTTATTTTAATATGATGATTAACATATGATATAGATAATTTATTATTATTTGATAATGTTAATCTATTATTAACAATATGATGAAAACGATTAGAAGATGAGGCACCATATTTATTGCAATTCTCAATTTTCTTAAAATCAAAATCTTTATGTTTTTCAACAATCGATTTAAGTTCCGATTTTAATTTTTTGAGATCTTTCTTTAAATCTTCAAAATTCATTTCCAAATTAGATATCGTCGCAGTAACATTTTCAAAATCATTTTTCAAAGATTTATACTCACTTTCAAGAATTCGTATTTTTTATGAAAGATTTTATTTTTCAAGTTTAGAATTTTTAATATTTTTATTTAATCCATTTTCAAGATTTTCTAAAACTTACAATATTATCCTTTAGATTATTTGTATCATTTTTCAAAAAATAATTTTCATTATCAAAATATTTAACTTCATCAATCAAGTTGTTTATATCCAAGACAACATCACAAAACTCTTTCGTTTTTAAATAACTTTAAAAAAAATACAATCTTGAATTTTTGAAATTATTTTCTTTATTTTCAAATGAATTTATTTTTCTTTTCAATTTAAAATTTTCTTTAGCAAAATATTGACTAAGTAATAATTTTCCAATTGCGACATGTGTCGTTTCATCATCATCATCATTATCATCTCTACCACTGGTACTACAACATCTATTATTTTCTATATCATTGATTATAGGTATTTTCAAAATTAGAATTCTCAATGAGTATAGAAGATGTAAAATATTGTACCTCTCAACCAAAGTTGTTTGGTGCATTTTTCGCCTTTGATATATTTTTATTATAGTTGCCCATCGTATCCATTTCTAGTGCACAAAGGGGCAAGAAATATTTTTTACCTTTTCTACGAAGCGGTTAAGCTTGATCCCGTAGACCAAACTCTGATACTAATTGTTGGCCAAGAGATTGACCCAAGAGGGGAGTGAATTGGGTATTTAAAAACTTTTCGTTTTAACTACAAAATTTGTTTACTAAAATATCAAATCAAACCTGTTAGTTCTTGTGATTATGTGTGCAACGGAATAATCAATTAAACCAAAATGATCAAAGTAAAGAGTAAGGGATAGAGATAATCAAACTATAAGACATAAGAGATTTATAGTAGTTTGGCAAAACCTTTTTGCCTACTTTACCCCTCCGCACTCCTGACGAAGAGTTCTAATTCACTAATCCTTAATCTTCTTACAGATGAAGATTAAACCTTTTACAATCTTCTTACGGGTGAAGAGTAACCTTTCACAGTCTTCTTACGGGTAAAGATTAAACATTTTACATTCTTCTTACGGGTGAAGATCAAACCATTCACAGTCTTCTTATGGGTGAAGATTAAACCTTTCACAATCTTCTTACGAGTGAAGATCAAACCGTTCACAATATTCTTTCCGGCGAGATCGGTCCATCACAACCAAAGGCTCCTCCTTTGGTCCACTTCAACTTCTTCACGAGATTATCTTTGATATGGTGGTCCTTGAGGATCTTCTTGCTTTAATGTATCAATGAAGTACAATCTCTCAAAATAACACTCTAATAGTTTTGTAATCTAACTTACAAAAGCTGACTTTAGAGCTCTAACCACTCTCTATAAAGATTACAACATTTTGACTCACTAGTGTTTAGTGCTTCTTACAAATATCACTCAAGAAAAGATAGATGAACTTTAAGTACAAAAGTGATCACACAAGAAGTGTAAAAATAAAAATAAAAATGATATTGCTAAACAATATAGCATTAGAACTTGAAAATCTTCAGTATATAATCTTTGTAAGCTCTTGTATGTGATTTATTTTATATCCCAACTGTTTGGACTTTATTTATATAGCCAAATATGGTATAATATTAGCCAAGAATGAAGCTGAAAATGCTATTAACCGTTGCCTCTTGTCCCATAGATCATTATAGCAAAGAGGCTCATTGGCACTAAGTCTTCTTATCAAATTTCAAAATCTATTGCAACTTTTGACTTAAAATATGCACGATTTTATTCAACTATGTAGATAGGATCTATGAGAAATTAATACATATAGATATAATATTTAATAATCTTTCCAATCATATATTACTCATCAGATTTGGTCAAGAGTTGAGAAAGATATGTCATTTAGAATAAACAAAGGTCCAACTCAGATTTTTATTAACACCTACTGATATTTTAGACAAATGGCTATATTTGGATATTAAGGACAGATCCAAATCATGCATACTAAGTGCATAATTAAATATTATTGAATTTCCTTTCTATATAAAAAAGAATCACCTCATTTGGATATAAAATGAGGGAGATATGGTCAATTAACTAAACAAAGGTCCAAGCACCATTTTTGAAACCAGCTACTATTTTATGAGAAAACATTCAGTTTTGGACAACCCAAACAATTTTTACTGATATTAAATTAATATGGTGTGAAATATATTTGAATTGTCTTTCCAAATATATAAGATTCATTAATTTTGAATAAGTATTGAGAGAGTTATGCCATTATTCACATAGGTTATTTGCATGACATATAATAGGATCAAACATATGGTGTAGTAGATTGCATGCAAAAACATGATTTTTTATGCAATATTGTAAAAATGTCATTTAAGCACCACTTTAATATGATAAACTTGATTCCATCATGTATATAATATTTAAGCATATTAATCAAGTTTGAAATAACATTAAACAAGTAATGAAGACAAAATTTGATGTGAAAAACCAATTTCAAGATTATGGAAAAAGTTGTCAAATTTTCATTTGAAACCTTTGAATTATTTTGATCCAATGTGTTTAATCCAATATTAAATTAATCAAACTAAATATTTAAGATGATTATATAAACCTTAAGTGAGTTATCAAAACAATCAAAAAATTTTAAGAGCAACCGAAGAATGATGCAAAAACTAGAGCAAAAATAAGGTAGAAAAGAGAAAACATTTTGCTCATGAATAGTCGACTGCTACAGTGTTTTCAGCACAATCTAATATTCTACGTCCATTCTTGGTTTTGGTCGATGAATATGATCATTTTTCAGACAAACACTTTTAAACTATTGTTTCAAACATATTTGAATAATTTTCATTACCAAAACATGCAATATACCTTATGATCACATAGAAATTGAGTTTCAGCAATTTGAGCGTTTTTGTGATCAAAATGTGAATTTCTCATATATGTATGTATTGATCAAACCGATGACACGTATTGTGATATATAGGTATATTGAACATGTTTGGATCGAGATATCACAAATATATACATATATTGATCATATTATTATTGTAAGCGTATTGAGCATATTGAATCAAGTAATGCATCTTTATGATCATATTGAAAAATAATTTCTTAATTTTGCATAGTTATGATCAATAGATGAATTTTTTAATTAATCATGTGTTGAACAATCCAATCACATGTATCATGAATGTATACAATCGGTGTGGGAGAGTGGGTGTGTGTGTGTGTGTGTGTGCGCATCCTAATAAGTCAGTATATAATTTTTTCAAGAATAATATCCTATAAACTTAACCTTATAGACTTAATCTTACCTAAATCTTATGCTCTTCATATTGAGATTATACCTGAATTTTACAATCAAAATTCCGTTGTGATTAGTATACGCAATGAATAATTGAATCTTAGTACCTATATTTAAAATATTATATTGGTTAGTATACTCAAGGTATGATTCAATCAAAATATATTGGAATATATAATTTTTATTTAATAATATTATGTGACATCATCATATCACTAATATTGACATCATCACAATATATATTGTGACATCATCAATACACACATATGACATCATCAAAACACATATAGTAACAATATTGATTATCAATATGGTAGAGTTGAATATGGTATTGATAATATAATATGCTAGAGTCGAATATGTTAATGATATGGTGGTTTATACCACATGTTGGCTCCTACCATTGGAGATACTACATGGCCCTGACACTGATGACAACCTTAGATTACATAAATGTACAAGTTACAGTACCATCATAACTTCCGATCATGAGGTGAAATGATCCTACAACTAGTAGAAAAATATGTGTGGGGTATTTTATTATATATATCAAAATAATCTAATTGATAATTTAAATGCATTCATTTTATTATAATGATAGTTGTAGAGCTTTATTTCATCCCAGTGTGCGGTTATCTTTATATTATGTTTTGAAAAGTGATATTTGATAATTATGTTTGATTCATAAATTGTTTTTATATTATGAAGACAATACACCGATAAGATATTTGGTCTCAGGTACCTCTGTTAGAGATGGGTCCACTATTGACACTAAGTAGAGTTAGAGGGTGGTGTCTTTTTTTAGGATTGACAAGACTGGTGTGAACTGTGAAATGTTCAATTGTTTTTTTTTTTTTTTACAATTTTGTTGTGGATATTTGGGACATGTGTATTTTTTAATTTTGAAGTTGGTAAATTTTATTTTTTTTGGAAAATAAAAATCTATATTAGTACATGTTTAAATATTTGTTGGTTAGTCGGATAATATCAAGTTGACGTCAAGCCCGACCTCGGGCGTTGGGGGCCTGAGGTGGGGTGTAACAAATGCCCTAAGGTAATGCTCAATATTCTTATTGAAGCAGTTGTGTAACTTTTTTCCTCCGAGCTCTTATTCTTACGTTAGAGGGGTTTCCCCGGGCACACACCCGACGGGTCGTTCTACAGGTACCCGCTTTCTGCATATCGGTTCTCTGGATCTTAGCTAGGCGCTTGAAGAACACTTAATTATTTTCAAATATCCAATTCTCTGAGACTCAAAATTCCACCTCATCACTCCAAAATCAACACCAACTCTTATGTAAAATTTGACCAAACCATATTGCTGGTGTACACCAATTCTCAACGCCAACAACAAGCTTCTTTGTTTTTAAGAATCCAAGGCCCTTGGGATCATAATTTAGTGGTAAGTCATTGATTATATGATATTCATGTTCTACACTAGGGATAAATCAAATAATGATGGTTAATTAGGTTATGTTTGGTTGAAGAAATGACAATATGAAAAATAGAAAGAAAAAAGATAAATATTTTTATCCAAAAAGGAGAATTATTTTCCAATGTAAAAATAGAAAAATATGAAATTCCATGTTTGGTTAAGGAAGAAATTAACCAAAATAACCAATTCAATGTCTTATTAAATTCTTTATTAATATTTTTGAATAAATTAACTAAAATGAATAGTGTTTATTTGATTAGCAGTAGGACACTAAAATAACTTGTTCTTAGTTCATCCTATGATTTAGAGCAACTCCAGCCGAAATAGTCATTTTCATTAGGTCTAATATCAATTTATTGAATGAATAGCGTTTTGCCTAACAAAAATTTAAAATTGTACTCCAGTCTCTAACCATGCTAACCAAATAAATTAACTATTAACATTTTAATTTTAATTTTGGTTAAACAATCATTTACCTAGTGAATTAAAATAAATGGTATTAATATTGAAAAGCCAAATTAATAGTTAAAAGTTTTCACCAAACTTTAGTTAACCTCTCCATCTTAGGTTAAAATAACTCTTAAAATATTTATTAGGTAAATGGTGATGGCTCTTAAATTAATCTCTCTTTTTTTTTTTTTTTTTTGACAAAAATTATATCATTTTGTTTTTGAGATAGCTATTGGGTTGGAATTACTCTCATTCAAATAAATATAAGTATTAATTTTCCCGTATTAAAAAGAAACGGAATTATTTACCTATCTAATTTACTATTTTACTTTCATATATTACAAAAATAAATTAAAAATTCAAGCATATATTTTCTTCTTTTTTTATGAATTCTCTCTCTTTCTCTCTATTTGCTTCTAAATTGGGGGAGCATATATACTATTTGGAAAATTTTGAATTTTTCTTCTAATTTTCTTTTTCCTCATATTTTTCTTAATACCTAATAGTATTTTTATTTTTCATGCTTCATATTTTCAACCGTCCTTTTTTCCACCAAACGAACACACCCTTAATTTTGCCTTTCTACAAAAAAAATAAAAATAAAAAATCTCCAAACTAGCCCTTAATGTGTCATTTATCGAATAGAACATATAAATAGAATTTTATCACACCTAATTTAAACTGAGTTTTCCAACAAATATGACAAAATCAATATGCTATTTTTTAAAATTATTTTTATATTAAAATTAAAAATAAAAATTAATTTAGAATTAACTGTAGTTTTTAAATATATTTTTATATTAAAATTAAAAATAAAAATTAAATTAAAAATATTTAATATTATGTTTTTTCATTTAGATTGATTTTTTTAATTTAAATTAAATTATCACACTAATTTAAATTAAAATAAAACTAAATTAAAACCCTAAAATAATTCAAGATTAACTCAACCCTAATTAAATCTAGGGATAATTGATGATTAGTCACAAATTGCGGAAGTAATCTATCGTTAATCCCATTTAAAACGTATATTTTGATTTAGTCCTGCGTATTGGGGTTTGCTTGCGTATTAGTCTCACATAAACTCAAGCATTGTGCGAGAATGTAGAGATAACTTGGTAAATAAATTCATATTATAGTGAATATTAGTTATGTGTAACTAAAATCAATTACAACTTAATAATTAGAAATCATATATAACTATATTATATATATTTGTGTAATATTAGTTACATATACATGTGTAATATCAATTACACGTTACAAAATACATGTACTTGTATAATATTTATTACATCTAACAAGTAATCTACACACAAATTAATTTAATATTAATTTTATGTATTTGAGTAATATTAGTTACATGTTACAAATTACATATATTTGTATAATATTTGTTACATCTAAAAAATTATTACACACAAATTAGTTACATATAATAAAATTAATATTTGTTACATCTAACAAATTTTTACACACGAATTAGTTACATGTAAATGAGCGAGTACATGGGCGTGTATTAAGCCTTCCGCATTTTTTAATGTATGAGAGTAAAGCATAAGTTGTAATTGCCTATGAAACTTTTTAAAAATTAAGGATAAAATAAATGACTTACCACCAAATCACGCATAAATCTAACATCAATTAAATTCTCATCTAAATATGTGCCGTTGTCTGTGCCAAATATAACATAGATATAAAACTAAATATGACACACTTCCAAAATAACATAGATCTATATAGAAATGATGACTGACTTATTGGTGTTCATTTTGACTAGTAAAATTTAGAATAACACATGATAGTGATGGAGTTCCTCTAATGCAATTAGCACCTCTAAAATTTGCCTTCATGATGTTCATCAATATGTTTAGACAGCGTAAGAAGTAGCAACTTCCAGAGCTATAATTTCTTAAAAAATTAAAAAGAAAACAAATTCAAACAAAGATCGATGTCCCCAAGGAGTCACATTCTCCATATTCCTCTTATGATTTAGAAAATCAAAGCAAAAAAGCAAGTAGAAAGTAGAGGAGGTCTGAGAGATTAAGAAAAATATTCATCAATCGATGATTTGAACATCTTTAGATGGTACGAACAATAATTATACATCATAGGCCTCCAACATTCACTACTTTTATTCGAAATTCACATCAAAATAACACAGAGAGAGAGATCATGCCAAAGACCTAATTATCTAGGTTACGCGGCCGATCTACCGTGATATCTTATTGGAAGACGACTTTGTCATAGGGTAATATTTATATTTGGATTTTGGGTTTTTTTGGGGGGGTTGGGGGAGAAGGGGGTTGTACGCAACAAAACTCTAGCTAGTTTCCTAAGGTGTTAAAATTACTAAAATATCCTCGCTCATATCCCCTAGTATGTTAACAGTACCTGCTTTGGGCCGAACCACACAATCGTGCGGCCCAACTAATAGCCAATTTCAGATAGGTTTATGCAGAAGTGAACCCGACCGCTGGCCCAGATTAATTGTTGTAAGAAGTTAGAACTTACAAAGAGGATCCATACAGTGGTATCATGTTTGTCATAGACATTTGGTAACGTAATTAAGTAGGTCATTAAAATTGAATGTATTAAAATTAAGTGCGTTTGATAACAAAATTAAGTAATCACTTAAAAAATTATTGAAAATTTTAAGTGATGTGCAATTCACTTAATTTTTTAGTACTTATGATTTAATACCATAAAATATCTAATTATCACAACTAACATTTTTAAATTGAAAAACATAGGGAGAGAGTGTTAGAGAGAATATTTAAAAAAAATAAAGTTGTAAAATTATTTTATGAATAAAAATGTGTACAACAATAATTTTTTGAAGGTAAAAATATCAAATACTTAATATATTCGGCGCTTAATAAATTTAGCATAATAAATTTAACTTTATAATTTCAGCACTTCAAATTTATTACTTAAAATTTTTAACACTTGAAATATAAGCAATTATTAAACATGACCGACAGTAAAATTGTTAATTAGTACAAGGGTAAGGTAAAAATGCACTGGAAAAAGGTATAAGTGGATTCTTGCGGTGTTCGCTTTGTCCAAGGTCAAAGCATGGCACACATGGGACTAAATTAAGAACTATAACTCCAATTACAATGATCATACAAAATTTTGATCACGTTGTCCATACTTACACCTTTTGTTCATACAATTTACGAGGCAAGATTATCCAAGAATGAAATAATAAAATATCTAGACATCTCATTAGCAAGGTCAATCCATGTGTGCTTAAGCTACTTAAACAATAATCCATGTGGCCTGAGTTACTTATCACTGGCAACTTTTACTACGCTTTTGTCCTATAAATAGTGTGGTTGGAGTTGGGGGCGAGCACACAGAAGAGTAGAACAACGTTGAGAAAGATACTCAAGAGTTAGAAGAGAGAAAATGTCACTGCCAAGCACTTTTGCCCTCAAGTCAAGCTACAACGGCAAGTACTTGAACTATGTGGATGATGAGAATCAGGATGTGAATGCGCTTCTCCGATTTGCTGGAGACAAGATCCTGAGCCCATACGCCTCGTTCGAAGTGGAGCCTGCCCAAAGTGGAAATGGACTGGTCCACATCAAATGCTCTTACAACAACAAGTATTGGGTTAGGCGTTTGCCCACCCAATGGTGGATCGTGGCACTGGCCGACGAACCAAATGAAGATGAATCCCAATGGGCGTGCACACTATTCGAGCCCATCTTCATAAACGAGACAACGCTTCGCTTTCTCCATGTGCAGCTCGGGCAATACGCATGCTTGTGGAGGACTGGTGGTGAGTACGATTCAAGCTTATATGCAGGATCGAAGGATGTTGACAAGGACATATGTGATGTCCTCACAATTATCGAATAAGGATCAGTACGATCATGTGTCAATTGTCATCGAATAATGTATTGTCTATGACAATAAAATCGTCTTTACGTCTACTTTGTTTGATGTGTATGTTTCTGTCTTTCTAGTGGAATTTCATCACTGATTAATAAAATTTCATCTTTAAATTTTAATGAAGTGTTTTACCCTTTTCTTGTTGGGATGTTTGATTTATTTGCTACCTAATTCTTTTATAAGGCCATGTTTTGTAAACGCTTTTGAAAATTTTTAGTACTAAAATTATGAATGTTGAATTTATTAAATGATGAATATATTAAGCATTCAATTTTTTAATATTTTTAACTTCGAAAGAATTATTTGTGTAAATTTTTATTCCTAAATTAATTTTCGTAACTTTATTTTTCGAAAATATTCTCTCTATAACTTTCTTTCTCCATTTTTTATCAATTTAATATTTTCTCTATCTATAATTTTTTTTTTTTAATGAGATTTTACAGTATTAGTGTAAAATGTTAATTGTGATAATTAGATATTCTATCATATTAATTAATAAGTGCTAAAAAAATTAAGTGAATCACACATCACTTAAAATTTTAAAAATTGTTTTAAGCGATACTTATTTTTTAAGTGATTGTTTAATTTTGTTATCAAATGCACTTAATTTGATAAGTACTTGATGGATTCAATTTTAAATACTTAATTGTGTTATCAAACAACACCTAAGAGTTGCTTGGGTATTTGCCTCATTAACTTGGTATGTTTTCCAACAAAAATAAAAAACTTTCAATTAACAGATCATACCCGAAAAGAAAAGAAACCTCCATGGATATTCTCCGCATCAAACAAAACTTAGGGCACAAAACTTAAGGCATGTTTGACAACCAATTAATTTTTAAGTGCTGAAAATTTAATTGCTGAAATTTTAAATTTTAAAAATATCATAAACTTGTTTGATAAAATTGAATTAAATACTGAAAATTTAAGTGATAAATTCTTTTTGTCTGTTTGATAAGTACAAAATTTGAATATTGAAAATTATTTAATGCACATACTACAGTTTAATTTTTTACTAAAAAACAGAAATTTTGGCTGCATAATCTTCAGTTAAAATAGATAGAAGAAGATTGTAGGTTTCCATGGGAGAGAGGTCGGGTGAGGCTGTGGGATGAAGCTTGTCGGTGTTCTGCTTCTTTTACTGCAATAAGAATGGGAGGGGAAAAAAGTGATTTTGAAGCCAGACATGGAACAAGAACGACATGATCAATTCGAGAGCAAATTTTCTCTGTTAAATCGCATGGATTTCATGCGATTTAACCAATTTTTCTCTGTTTTTTTTTTTTTTCCTTCTCATTTTTTATTGTTGTTTAATTTCTTCATTCTTCTCCCAATAATCAGAGTTTCGGCAGCTCAAAATTGCATATTTTCTGGTCGATTTGTTTTGGTGAACTAGACTTTAACAGAAGATGAAGATGAAGATGAAGAAGAAGAAGATAAGATATTAATTTATGTTTTCTTTCACAAATGAAGAGCAAGAAGATGAGATCGGTAATGATTTCAGAATTCTCTGAAAATTTAACGATGAAGATGCTAACAACACTGAAGAAAACGAGAGAAGCAGTAGAGGAGAAATCCACCTGATTTCTCCACTGACTCCATTCAACGATTTCACCACCACGCCACTCCTAATTGCTGCTACCACCTCCACCGACCCAAATTTCTCCATAAAATTCTGAATTAAACCCCCTCCAGAATTTAATATGATTCGCGTTTTACAACACTGAATTAAACAATTTTGCACTACAGCTTCTAATATTTCATAATGAAATGCGAAAGTGAAGTTTAAATTATAGAAAATGTGTAATATTTGTAACGCCCTCATACAAAAATTTCAATGTAAACCCTAGCGATCATCGCCTACCTCCTTCCACATGGATTTGATGGGCGAGAACAAGAATGGAAAGTGTATAATTGAATTTTGGAAAGAACTCACCAAGAAATAACTGCACAGACAAAACAGATGATAATTACTCCATCATCGTGAGGCCGTTTCAACCATCACCGATGGCCGCCTCCACTGCCTATGGACGCATCCTTCCCTAACCACAACTCTCCAATAACACGATCTTTCCTTTGAAGAACTTGCGTACGCCTTCCTCATCTTCGGCGAATCCATCTTAGATCTCCAATCTCGATGCGGATAAAATTGTCATAGCCGGATTAGATGAACTGAATCGGTCGCTGCAGCTGCAGCTGCAGCTGCAGCAGCACGCCAATACCGTCTCCGAAGCCCGCCACCATCGATCACCATCAAGCTTCGTCCCTTAATTTGCCTCGCTATTTTTCTTTTCTTTGCTGAAATGAGAACTGAGAAACCCTACGACTACGAAGAAAGAGATTGAAGCTTCAAGGGCATAATGATGCAGCGTAATTTTTTTTGGGGGACATTTGGTGAAATGTCCATTTTATAAATCTATTAGATTTTTTAACACATTGACATACTGGTTAGAAAATGATTTTTTGAATTTTGAGACATCTTAACAAATTTTTTTTTTTTTTTCGGCGTTTTTTCATATCAGCGTAAGGCCCAATGTTAACTTCATACAATCTTCCTAATTCATTTTGGTTTTGACAAAAAATTATTTTTCATTGTTATTAGTATATAACAATATTTTGTTACACCATAATATTTTGAACCACGTTATGAAATGTCTACACTGAATTTTCAAATATTTGTTGCACAACAATATTTTTAAAATTAAACCATATTAAAATAATTATTACTGTACAATAATTTTTATATCGCTTATCGACGGTGCAGTAATTTTTATATCACATATCGACGCTCATATTAAGAATAAAAACTAAGCAACAAATCCATAATAAATTATTGCACAATAAATATTTATAATTCAGATGCCGTTGTCGTAAAATACCGTCGGGACACTACATACGAATACTCTTGCCGTTAAAAAAACTTTCCGTCAATTATCTTTCCCACTAGAAGAACCTTACCGCCAAGAAACACTTGTTATCGCAACAATTGATCTCCACCAAATCAAAGTATCCCATTGTCAATATTTTATAATTTAGGACAATATGAATAAAAAAGAAAAATCGAATCAACCAAAATTCTTCAATTTCTAACACTTGATGCATGTTATTTGAGCAAATGATTTTATTTTTTAAGCTGTATTATTGTTTTCATTTTGACCTTGCATGATATGTTCTTCTTCATTACTCAAGCATGTGTATGTGTGTGCTTTGCTAAAATAGATTTTTATTAAAAAAATAAATAAATTAATAGGTTTAAGATGGTAGGGCTTTGTCCCTTAACGCCCATTTTAATATGTTGGTTAATATTGAGTGTTAACTTAAAAATATTTTATTAAGGAAAACACAGTTGACCGCATTCAACAAATTGAAATAAGTGGGTCATCCTTGGCTGAAATTTTGACTGAAACTTTAAGTTAATTAAGTGATATTAATTACATCTATCAAACAAACTTAATTACTAAATGTTTAGTATAATCAGTCTACGGGCGCTTAATTACATAATCAAGCCCCTTGCTCTTCACAGGAAAAGATGCAAGATGTCAATGAAATTATTTTTGAATCTTCAATCTAATCATATATTGTATCCAGTGGTAGGCGAAAGACTCAAAAGATATTATCACAATGGATATTGCTATGATAATTCTGAATTAAATTTGCTGCAAATTTCAATTTCAATTTTTTCTAGGTCTCTTTTCAGCTATAAACTCGTACAATCAAGTCTTTCTAAGTGTAATGTTTCAATCTTGTCCCTCAATTTTTTTATTTATTTTTTCACTCCAAAGTAACCATTTCTTTATTCTGCATTTTTTATTTATTTATCATTATATCCCAATTGGTACTGAATCTACCAATGCATGTAAGACGTTTATATAACTCGGAGAATAAATAATGTGATACATTTTTTTTTTTAGGGCATGATTGATAATAGGCAATGGAAACTCATGCCAGCTACGGATGAAATAGTGTAGACACCGTATTTTGTCTCGTTCAATTAGTGTCGAATTAAGTAAAAGTTCAAATAAACTATAAACTTAGATTTAAAAGGAATGAATTTTTATCTTGGATCATACTATATAAAACACCAAAAAATATAAGAAGACACAAAAATTGATAATTTTGACTGAATTCAGCTAAGTAAAAGTTTCGGGTCAATCTCGAAAATCTTACAATTTAAGGGGGTCTAAAATGACATTATTAAAACTTGATTTTCATTAAATAACCTTTAGTATCAACGAAAATTAGCCATTAACCTTCAATTATAAGATATTTCAACAATTTACCTCAATTACCTACCTTAACCCTAAAACATTTACTATCACTGATTTTTTTGGTTTAACACCAAAAATATTTGTTTTATTTGTTCATATTACATTCAAATACTACCAAGATATAGCCTAAGAGACCATGATAAAGGCTTGGAAATGTCATGACAAGCCCTAAATTACCAAAGTGATTAAGGATTTGGGCTTGGTTTAGATTTACACAAATCCAAGTTGTTTTGACATAACCATTAAGGCTCAATGAATCAAGGGCCCAACCCATTATTAAAAGGATCACAAATGAGAATTGAAATAACCAAGAAACCCTTAGGTTGTGTTTGGGTAAGGGAATTGTAGGAGGGATTTCAAAATCCTTTTTTAACAAATGCTTTGTTTGGATGTTGAAGAAGTGGTTTTGTAAAATCCCTTGAAGCCTCAAATGAAGGATTTGCAAATCCTTTTGAAACAGACATCATTCAAAAAATCCTTCATTCCTCTTCTTTATCTTTGTCGCGAGATTTGTCATTCGAAAATCGTCTGTCTTTCATCTTCATTACTTCTTCCTTCGAAAATCGTCGTAGCGTCGTCGTCTTCTTCATTCGTCTTCGTCTTTGCCATCTTCTTCGTCCATCTTCGTCGTTGTCTTCTTCTTCTCTTCGTCCGTTGTCATCGATTCGTCGTTGTCCGTCGTAGTCGTCGTCTTCAGCTTCGTTCGTGGTCTTCAGCTTCGTCTTCTTCTTCATTCATCGTCTTCAGCTTCGTATTCGTCGTCATCGGTGGTTCGTGGTTCGTCGTTGGCGGTGATTATGGTTCCAATTGATGGTTCGTGGTTCGTTGTCGTCTCAATTTAGGGTTCCAATTTTAAGGTTCTTAATTTAGGGTTCCAAATGGGTTTTTACTTGAACGACAAACGACGAATGGACTGGATTTCTTCGACGACGGCGAACTGGATTTTTTTGACGATGACGACAACCTGGATTTCAATTCCTGTTCTTGATTTCGATTTCCTATTCTTGGATTTCGATTTCCTATTCTTGTTATTGGTTATTGGATTTTGTTTTCCCGTTCTTGGTTTTGTTCTCTGTTCTTAGATTTGTTCTTGGTTTTTGATTTGTTCTTGATAAAAAAATAGAACCAAACATCAAATCCCTTATTCAAATATTTCAATTCAAACAATTATCCAAATAAGGGATTTATGAAATGAAAGGATTTCAAAATCAAGGATTTTGAAATCCTTTCATTTCACAAATTTTTTGAATTTATCAAATCCCTTATCCAGACGCAACCTTATATATTCTCTACACAAAATATCTAAGGAAGAAACCAAAATACTTAGGAGATAACCAACCGTTATCGAAATTAAACCAATTCAGTTTACCACCTAAGTTGGGCACTTAATGTGCACTAAATGCCCATCCCATCAAGCATTAAATGCTTGGTATGACATGGATATGTTACATTCAAGGGATGTAGATATTTTGATCAAAATATCTTAGGTTTAACCAAAATCTTTGAAATGTGACTACTCGTTATCGAAACAAAACTAATCCGATATGCCACCTAGCCAAAGCATTCAATGCACATCCCATCACGCATTTATTGCTTGGGATGACATGGAAGGGATGGATTCAATATATTTTCAACAAAATATCTTAGGGTTAACTAAAACCCTTGAAATGTAACTACTTGTTGCAAGGCAAACTAAGTTGATTCGATCCAAAACCAACCACAGGAGTGCCCATCAAGTCATGAGTCATCATCAATCAGTAAATGCAAAATGACTTATTAAGGCCAAATACATTTCACCTTGGAAACATTAACGATAACCAAACCGAAATAGTGAAACTAACCAGTACTTAGGCCCTAAACCGAACTGGAATTGTCATTTCATGCCATTAATGCACCCATGTGTAACCAATCATATTGAAGAGAGTGCAATGATTGTAAATGATTTCTAATCATTAATAATGATTTCCAATCATTACAAGATCTTGGAAAAGATTTGGTAATCATGACCAAATCTTTGAGAATCCTAGACAATCCTTAAAATTTGTCCAAAGGTGATCAAGATCCAGACAAGAGAACATGTCCCCTAGGCCAAACAGACCCTAAGAAAGGGTCTGGGATACCCTGCACATTCATCCATGCGCAGGATCCCAGGCCTATAAATACAAGGGCTTGGTTTTATAATTTTCAACTCTTGGAACCCTAGCTTCTCTCTCTAAGCTCAAGCAACACTCTCGGATGCTAGACTTTCCAAGCATTTCTCTTTAATAACTCCTCGTTATTCTGCTGAAATTCGATCCCGGAGGGTGTCCATGAGGTTCTGGAGCAAGAACTCAAGAAGTTGACGGAAACTGCTTGAGTTCAAATTGAGAAGATCAAGAAGGAAATGAAGGTAATCACTTAGGGAAGACTATTTCCCCTAAGTAGGTATGTATTCTTGAAACCCCCTTTGATCTTGGCTTAAATATGCATATTATGTTTGTACATAGCATAATCATGTAGCATTCATACTTAAATTTCGCATACATAGCATGTACAACAAGTAATCAAGTAAAAAACATAAAAAATGTGTCAAAATCATCAAACTATGTTAAAATTGTTCAAGATCATGTCAAGAACATCAAGAACAAGAAGAACACATGAAACCAAACTTAAAGGAACTACGTAATGACATGATATTTGGTTACTCGCCTAAGTACGTAGACAACTCACATAAGGGTTCGGTTACCTTGAATAATAAAACCATATCATAGTTTGCATACTGGAACTACATGTCGACTTGATTCCTTGTGGAAACAAGGATATGTAGGCAACCTTTATAAGGTTCGGTCTCTTAAAAAATACAAAAAACATTTTCATTTCATATAGCTTGCATGTTAAAACTACATGTCGACCTGATTCCCTGTGAAAACAGGGATATATAGGAAGTCTTTATAAAGTTTGGTCGTTTATATTTCTTACATATTATAAACTGTCGTTGGGTTGTCGCTACTTAGATTAATATAGTTTACTTGCTTTCATTATGTTAAAAAAATACAAAAATATTTTTATTTTCGTTTATATTTGCATAATAGATAGTAAGCCTTTACATATTTTAATCATGTCAAATATATATAGAAAAGAAAAACCTTTAAAAACGAGAATTGTTTTATTTAAGTAAACCAAAGGAAATTACTTGGGTATTGTTTAACAGTGAATATTCATTTGGACCAAGGTACCATTTACGGACAGGTGTCTTGGGGTGCGTAAAATCTTTCCCGAGCATAACCGATCCCCGAACTTAAAGAAATTCTTTGGTACATAGACCTTTACGAGTCAAAACACAGGCCATTTAAAAGTAAAATGAATTTCTAAAACTTTTGGTGACCTAGAACACCATTTAACCCCATACTAGGTGGCGACTCTGTTTTCAACATAAAATCTCTGCTTAATAAGTTTTTCAAAACCGACGCCTAAAAAAGCCTTTGAAAAATCATTTTCAAAATGAACGGATTTGGAAGACCTAGAAAGGGAAGAATGGAACTTGTTTCCTCCTCTTCCCTATCTCTACTTCTTCCGCTATCAAAATCCGGTGTAGTTAATTGGAGTTCTTTACTAAATAAATAATCAATTCAGTTCTTTACTAAATAAATAAAATAATCAATTGGAGTTCGTAACACCGGGATCAATTTTTTTTTAATTGAATGGTCTCGGCGTTGCGAACGTTAGGACCATTCAAATATAAAACGGCACATTGTCGTTTCTTCAAAATGGCGATGTGCCATTTGTTGGTCAAATGGTACACAATGTACCGTTTGACCAAGCAGCTTGGCCAATGACCATGCTGCTTTTGCAATAGCTACTTTTGGTCCTGGTGTTGATAACACCAGGACCAAATTTGTATAAATACCCCCCGTCCCCCACCATCTGAACTCACATTTGTCTCCATTCTCCTTCATACTTTTTGTTGCTATTGTCTATTTATAAAACAATTCACACTTTCACAACGTCTTCCTCCTATTACAAAAGATAAGTTTACTTTATTTGTTAGTTTCATTGCTATAATTTTTACTCGTTTAATTATTTAGTTAATTTGTTAGTTAGTTTACTTACTTAATTTATTAATTAGTTGGTTACTTTAATTTGTTACTTTAATTTTTAAGTTAGTTTGTTAATTTAATTTGTTAATTTAGTTGTTTAATTAAAAATTATGCACTTTGGTCCCTCAAAGTTTGAGTAAATTATACATGTATGAGAAAAATATAAATTATAATATATTGTTTTTAAAAAAATTATTATTTAGTTAATTAGTTTAAATTTTTTATTTAGTTCTTTAATTAAAAAATATTTAATTAAAAAGTGCACTTTGGCCCCTCAAAGTTTGATTAATTACACATGTATAAAATATAAAAATAAAAGTAAGTTTAATTTATTTGTTAGTTAGATTAATATATTTTTTACTTATTTAATTATTTAGTTAATCTATTTGTTAGTTAGTTTACTTATTTAATTTATTAATTAGTTGGCTAATTTAATTTGTTAGTTTTGTTTTTTAAATTCTTAGTTAGTTTGCTAGTTTAATTTATTAATTTAGTTGTTTAATTGAAAATTATGCACTACTTTGAAGTAAATTATACATGTGTGAGAAATTATAAATTAAAATATAAATTATAATATATTGTTTTTAAAAAAATTATTAGTTAGTTACTTACTTAATTTGAGTTTGATTTGTTAACTTAGTTGTTTAATTAAAAAATGTGCACTTTGGCCCCTCAAAATTTGACAAATTACACATGTAGAAAAATGTAAAATGAAATAGAAATTATAACAGATTGCTTTTTAAAAAAAATGTTAGTTACTTAATTAGTTTATTTTTTTAATATGTTTGAAAAAAAATTATATTCCATTGAAAGTTAAATTTAATTAAATTATTGACTAAATTAAAAACAAATAAAATGAAAAGGATTGAAAAATCTACACTGGCATAAATTTGTATCGTTCAATGGGGCGTCACTGGCTTTTGGAAGATAAATTCTCATACTCTTTAGATCCAAGAGGTCGTTACTCTTCACGGTGGATTGCAAGGATGCGAGAGAAATACACTTATCGCGTCAACCAATAAGAATTTATGGTAGACGGATGCAAGCAATATAATATTTTATTTGTGCGTCAATTGGCCAAAACAATGCCAATAAAGATGCCGCATAACCTTCAGGTGGCGTTGCATCGCTATTGCAAAGAAAATAACCGAATGCAAATTCGATTTTTTCGACACGAGCTTGAAACGACGGCACGTGAGCATCTCGAATAAGGTTTGTTTGCCGAAGCGCGTACTTACATGAGATGCGCAAGGAATTCTTAATATCAGTCAGATATTGAAATGTTTGATGATGAGAGTAATATTTAATGTTTTCGCGTTGGTGAATTGCATTTTAACGATGTATTTCCTTTGAAGTCTAATGTATCGTTTTTATGTTAAATTATAATAACAATACTTGTACCAAATAATTGACTTTCTCTCTTTCAATTGATGTGTGATGTTGGGTTAGCTTTTTTTAGTTAAGTCTCGTGTACATAAGTTATAAAACATCATTTTTCAATAATTATGTTTTAAAAAAACTAATTTTTTTTGTAAACTTGTAATGTGCAGTATAATATTTATAAAGAAACTGTTTAGCCTTTAATTTTCGTGATGTCTTTACATATTAATTCAAGTGAATAAAGCTTATTTGGTTTTTCAAGTGAGAACTCATATGGTGTTTGGAGTTGGCCTGGACCGTGGGATCACCAAAGATGTTGGGTTCTACAACCATATTATGATGACTACTAGAGTGATCAAGATATCAACCCGATAGAGTATTGCGTCGGTCTATGCCAAGAATGAGAATACAAGGTGAATGAGTCTAATAATCTTGTATCTTGTTTGAGAGATCTTAATGCACCAGTTCCGTATCCTCGAAGTCTTCAGATGCCTAGACGATATATAATTGATCACACAACCAAGATTGAAGATGCTATTACATGAATTCGCTTGGAGAATAATCAAATGTTGTTGTGCATGAATAGATATTGTCTACTACAATTATCCAATGAAATGGTTGTTGCAAGCAATAGATCACTCTCTCTAGACGAATACCATAACATCATAAAGAACAATGAATATTTGTTGAGGGGTACATGTCCAATGAAGAATAAAGAATTTTGGGCAGTTCAATTGTCTTTTTAAGTGTTTTTTGGTCACTATTTTTGTGATCTTATGTACTGTATTTCTTATGTATTGTCTTTATTATGAGTTTTGTAACAAACACTGTTAAACATGTTTCTAATTTATGTAATATTTTTTCTTCTTTTTATAATTAATTGTACTTATTAACGCGTTTAATTTCAATATGATGTTTATGATTATTTTAAGTTGTTTCGCCTTTAATATTATACTATTTCAATGTGCTCCATAATATATTAGGTGAAATAAATGAAATTATCCATTAGTTAAGTGATGTTTCAATTGATAAGTGGTGGTGTTTGTTATGTATTGTTTTCGTTATACCTTGTCTGTATCTTGTCTGCCTTCGAAAAATAATCTTTCAATTTCACAATGAATAAATATGTATATACAAGTCTCGAAGATCGAGTAGAAAATACAATAAACGTGTATAATAATGTACATTGATACGTATTTCCATAGAAAGCTGTTGATCTACCGTGTTTATTACTTCTGAAATGGATACATAATTTGAATGGGAGATCAAACAAGAAATTGTTATATAGCATACGGAGTGGCTCGTGGTTGAATATATATATATATTCAACCACGAGCCATTCCGTATCATGTCTAAAACTTTGTTGCTCGATCTCCCATTTAAAGGCTTTATCCATTTGCGAAGTAATATATATAGTAGATTAATTTTTTTTTAAAGCTACAAACATTACAAAAAAAATTATTTACAAAAAAATGTATTTACATTTCTACAGCTAAACTATCAACTATATAACTAACTATGTACCGCAACCCCTACGTCGGACGTTCCTTCACCCGCGACGTTAAGTAATAGGAGGTTCCTCAGCCTCCTCATGAACCTGTATAACTTGTCCAAGATCCATGAATGACTGCTGCATCATCCCCAGACCTTCTACGTCATCCCCGAACCACGGCACCGATGACACTTGTCTTTCTAATCTTGTGGATTGGATAAATGCCATTGGAGAAATCACGCCTGAAGTTGAGACATTTCGTCCATCGGCGGAGTGATGAATGAAGATGACGATTGTGTACCTAGTTGCGATGCGTAATGCGAATAAGGGTAATACATCTGGTACATATCGGACGGCCCAACATCATTACCCATACCCTACGTGCTAGATGGTCTAGCATTAGCACCCATGTTGTACGATGTAGAAGGTTCGACAATACCCACACTACTTGAACGGTAGGTGTCAGAAGTCCATGGCTGAGTAGCATCCTGAGGAGATGGAGGCATATGGCCCAGTACCTGATGGTACACCACCGACGAGGTCGCATTGTAGACAGCATGAGCCAACTCTTTATATGAGTCCATAGTACGCGTCCCAGAGAAAGATGACTCATGCGCATCAACTGCGATACCTCCGGATCCTACGAAACACATATAATTGTTAAGTTAATACATAAATAATAACAAGATAATCCAACTCATATAACTAAACAAATGGTATACTGAATGTGATCATACCTCTAACACCGCTCGTCCTCCAGTTGTCAGATACTCGAACTCAGGTCGGTACTCTGGGTCGACCAAAAACTTTCGTGTGATTCTCCAATACCAATTCATGTATTCTTGGTTAACCCCTATCTCTTGTTCCAAGCTGCCCACATCTGGTGCTCGTCGCCTATTCCACGCAACTATATGTGCGTGGTGCTTCTCAGTCGAGTTCACACCAAAGTGTCCTCGCTTAGTAATTTTGTGCAATTTCCTATCCATAATTACCGGTTGAAGAATCCCTTGCTGATAACCAAACTATCATAGCATGCGTAGGGGATATGTGTACTCGATGATCTCGTAGTAGATGAAGGATGGTGTTGCCATCCATATATCTTCTCTATCTCTAGTATATGGAGGCAAAGTCGATAGGTTATAGGGTATCCAAATGACCTGTAAAACAAAATATAAATAAACAAATAAAAAATTAAAATTTCAATGTAGCATAATAACTAACCTTGTTATTTTGCAACCGATCTAACTGATAGTGATAGACCATCAAAATATGCATCGACAACTTTTCCAAATTGAACTCAAGGGTCCACCTGTACACCAAAAATATAAACCATAAGTTTAATATCTATAAATAAATATCAATTACATGATAAATGAAATTAAAAAGGAAATACTAATTACTTACTAGGCACCCCTAGGAGCAGTTGGGAACGTCAAGCCCTCATCGAAGTCCAGTTCTCTGAATGATATATTATAATGGGAAAAAAGGGACAACTTTAGGTCGAAGCCTCGGCAACCGCTCCCAAGCCCAACACTCCAACAAAAATAGATAGTTGGCCATGTCTTTCGTCTTAGCCTTCAACGCCTTACATAGCTCGCGATAGAGGACCGCTACTGTAGCATTGCCCTAGCTATACTTGACGGTAGGTGTCAAGTCACCAAGCAGTGGGAGGTAGGCTAGCTTGACACTGTTATGTGATTTATTAGAAACAATATTTGGCCAAGCATAATAAAGCAATACGCACGTGCGTAGCAATGCATGACCTCCTTATCGGCATCCTCAGGAACTTGGCTGAAGGTTCTTCGTAACCACTTGAGGTTCAAACAAGCATTCCTAATCTTATCCACTTGCGGTTCTACTCTGAGGAACTAGAGGCAAAGTGCCTGCCAACTGTCTACTAGTTGCGAGTCATCAAGGCCAATAATCATTTACCCATGCATGGGTAACCCCAACAAGACGCCCACGTTCTGTAGTGCAATGGTCATCTCCCCAACGGGTAGATGGAAAGTATGTGTCTCCAGACGCCATCTCTCTACCAACGCAGTTAGGAGGGCCCTATCTAACCGCTTCGGCCACAACCTGTATGGGTCGTACAAACTGGCTGACTTTATCAACTCTATAACTTGAGAAATGTGTTTTCTCTCCATTCCCCTACATCAAATCCAACACAGTCAAGAGAACCAATATCTTGAAACATTATTTAAGACACAATAAATAAAATTAAAATTTTAAAAAACTAAAATAAAATAAAATTAATGCAATAGCTTAAATATTTACCTATGCTTTCCAAACTAATTCGGACATGTGCTCCGCCTGCAGGTGTAGAATTGAAGTATCTACGGGCCCTGAGATTGACGTAGCTGAACTTTTTTTTCGCAACACTTATGTCAAATTTGTTAGTACAAAATTAAAATTTAATCACATTTATAAACAAATATAACATTCATTACAAAGAAATGCGTGCGATAAGTGCATGAAATTTATAATACATAAAAGTTGACAAAATAAATAAATAAAGTAGTATAAACATTCATTACAATGAATCGACAAGATCAATTGGGTGTATGGCGGGGTCGAGATAGACACCTCCACTTATCATGTCCAATTTGGGAACATAAACCAAACTGATTTGTTATTGTTCTTCGTGATTGATCTATCTCCTTTTGAATGCGAATGGAATTTGTTCAACCACGATGCACAACTCGAAGTCTGTTATGGTCTGGAATCAGGTTCGAAAAATTGGTTTGTGGCCAGTAATCCTCATAAATAATCGGCTGAAATAATGACCTCCATGCCATCAATTGATTTTTCATTGTGTACTCCGATGCAATATAACGGAATGCATCAGGTCCACTATACTTGGTAGCCGTAAGCATATGGGAGCACAGATATCGCCAAATTTTATACTTGCCACATGTGCAATCAACATTATCCCTTAATGTGACTTTGTGAGCAATCAGGCCCCCAGTGAAAGTCTTTCTAGTTTTCACATGGTAAATCGCATTCTCTCTAGAAAAAAAAATCATATTTTATTAAAATATGTGTCCCAACAATTACATGTAACGTGAAAAAAAAGTAAATAATAAATACTAACTTACAAATTAAATATTTGAATCTAGTATATTTTAGACTTGATTTGAGATTTATGTATTTTTTGAACAACGTATTTAGCATATTGGTAACCGTCAGCTGAGTCATTTAGAGCTTCTTGTCGACCAATATCAAAGTATTTAACCATCTTATAGAATGTAATCTTTATGGATATAGTAATTAGAACATTTCTTGCACCTTTCAAGTATTTATTAAATACCTCTGTGTAATTGGTTGTCATCACTCTCCAACGCTTACCATCTTGGTCCATTTGTAAGCTGAAATATCGTTCAACCATGTATGCGCTCGAACATCAATTGTTTTGATATCTTCCATGATAACATCATATTTTCAAATTTGTGTCACACTACCCGCATTCCAAGTAAGATATTTGAGATGCTTATTTTTAGCAATCTTGTTGAAATTGCTGCAAAGGTGCCGCAAACAAAATTGATGATATCGGAGGGGCTCGTTCTGTTGATTAAGCCAAATACTGTCAACCACACTAGTAATGCCTGCGTGTCTGTCAGATATTAATGTCACCTTTGGACAATCACCGATAATATGGCGCTTAAACATGTAGATGAACCATCACCAACAACGATAGTCGTCCGTCGGTATGACGGTGAAAGCCAATGGATAGTACTTGTTGGATGGTATCATTCCAATGGTGATTAAGATCTTCTCCTCGTATTTACCATACAAGTGGGTCCCGTCAATCATGATAACGGGGCGACAATAGCATCATCCATCAACTGAAGCTTTGAATGCCCAAAACACCATGTTGAACGTAGTGTAGCAAGCATATTAGTCGACACAGTGCTCCGCTCGACAATTACACTCGGATTGTAGTGCTACAATGCGACCATAAACTTCAAAAACTTCTGATATAATTCATCTCAATCTCCAAATAAGGTCTCAATGGCTTTAGATCTTGCCAACCAAGTTTTTCAGAAGGAGATAGTGAATCCCTGAGACTCCTTGACATAAGCCACAATGACGCTAATCTTCAATTCTAGATCATGTTTGACTTGTCCAAGTATTAAGTTCGAAATGAGTCCAGAATCCAAATTTTTATGATCTACAGTAGTATGATTATAGAAACATGTATGTTTTCCCTCAAACTACGTAATTTGAAACATACTATGGATTTTTTTCCTACTCGCCCGCAACCTCCAAGTGCATTGATAGGTGTGAAAAACCTATCTATTTCCAATCCGAATTTGTTAGTTTTCGAATATGTTTATAGTTATTTTTATTATGTTTTAATTAGTTTTCATACTTTTTGTATAACTCAGGTGTATGGGTCGAAATGATAGGAAACTGGAGCTAAAATGATAAGATCGAACCAAAGGCGAGTCGAAGTTATGGTGGATAAACAAGCAAGGAGGGAAAAATATGAAGGAAGCCCACCGCCTAGGCGTTCAGACCTCCGCCTAGGCAGTGAAGATGTTGAGAATGACAAAAGGCTACTGACAGCCCACCGCCTAGGCAAGAAATTCTTCCGCCTAGGTGGAAACCCCAGTAGAAACATTTCCAAGTCCACTGCCTACTTCTTCGCCTAGGCGGTCACCAAACCTGCAAAGCCGGTAGAGGTGCTGTAACTTCAAGGCTATTTTGGACTATGATGAAATCCGATTTTGGAAATTCTCAAAATGGAAGTTGTAAATATTATTCTTAGCTTTCCATAGGTTTTTGAATCACCTCAATCGGAGTTCGGATGAAGAAGTTACAGGCAAAACAAAATTTAAAACCTGCAGTAACTTTGCCTGGGCGAATTTTTCTTCGCCTAGGCGAATTTCCGGCAGAAAGTGAACCGACTTAACTTCGCCTAGGCGAAAATCCTGCAGCACACCCTTGATATTTATTAGATATTTTGAGATCTTTTGGGATATTTATTTTTTCCTTCTCTCCATCTCTCTCCTCTCTCTTGAATTTTTGAGCCCTTTAGGCTATAGTTAAGCCTAGGGTTAGGGATTTTAGTGGTGGATCTCGCATCCTGAAGTGGAGAAGACGGCGAATCGATCGTGGAGAGTTCTTAGTGGTTTATCTTCAGACGAGGCTAAGTTCTTCGATCATTTTTCCTTATTTCTTTATCTTAGGAGCATGTGAGCATATTTAGCTCGTTATTTCATTGTATATGTGGCTATGGCCCCGAGTTAAATATGCATTGTACTAGGGATTAACAATAAATTTATAAATACGATGTTTAGTTAATTTCGGTGTTTCGTTTGTGATTGTTCTTCATAGTTTGATTGTATTTATCGTATTATTTGTTTATTATGCTTGGATTGATAAATGGAGAATATGGGGTTTTAACAAAACCCCGGATTCGGATTAAGGTAAACAAACGCCACGATTCTATAACCCGGTCAGGGTTGGAATCGTGGATAATCGATGACGTAGGGGCAAGACACACGTGACCTAGGGTCGTTAAGACGTTGAGGGGGACCTCTTCGTTGACACGAAGTCACGTTATATCCCTCGTCTTACACTTGGAAGAGGTGGCGAGAGAGTTTTAGAACGGAGATTGTCGATAGGGTAAATACAACGCGACGATCCAATAACTCGAGAGGGAGTTGGATTGTGTGCAATCAATGACGCTGGGCGAGACTCACGTGACCTAGGGTCGTTAAGACATTAAGGGGAACTTCTCCGTTGGCTCAAAGTCATGTATTCTCCCGTCTTACACTCGGAAGAGGTGGCGGCGGAGTTTACGTACCGAGGTTGTCAAATAGGTCGAACAACGTAAACGCGTGTAAATCGGAATCGAACACGTATTTATAAACACGTTAATCCCTATAAAATTCTTCACCCTAAAACATATTAACATAATAGTGTAGTTAATTTAGGATATATTAGTATTAGTTTAATTAATTAAATACATTTGTTTTTCGCCTAGATAAAATTAGGTCACGACAAACGCAGTATTCGATAGTAACGACAACAATCCCTGTGGATACGATAACCCAATTTTAACGGTCACACTATACTAAAACTTAGACCTCGTATACTTGCGAGTGTAAGTAGCGACGTGTTTTTCCCGCGCTACCATGCATCCATGCAAACAATGAACCGACCAGACCTTTTTGTTTGTTTCTACCACATAAAACTCTTTATTCGTCTTGTCATGGTAATATTTGATGGCCTACTAGACATGTTCCTTGTCCTTAAAGACCATACCAATACGAAATTCGTCCATCTCCGGTGTCTAGAAATTGTTCCACAACTTCGGCTCGTATTTCGCCATGTCGTCGTCGTCACCCCAATCCAATTTATTGAAAAATAAAATAACCCTATCCAACTCCAATTGCTGATTTTGACTCCCTTGCCCGTTAGGCCCAGCATCTAGATTTTCGTCTGGCTCAAACGCAACATCCACATCTAACTTTTCTTCTGATACACCGTGACGACTATCAATTGTATCAAACTCACTACCATAATTACTTGTGTTGTCTTGCGGTGGACTACTCGGCGAATAATGGTAATGTGGAAGAGCAGAGCTGGTGCCATGATCACGGTCAATCATACTATGAGAACGATCTTGTTCTAGACGGTATAATTATACTCAAGTAATTGGGGGTGCGGCATGGGAGTACTGCGAGAATGATATTGTTCTGAAACGTATGGGGGTAGAACGATATAGTTAAACTGGACTACTTGAGGTTACGACATAGGAATATTATAGCCGAAAAATTGCTCGCCAGATTGGGTACTGTACGGATTAAAACTCTGAGTCATTAAGTTGGTAAAATAACCATTTTAGGGGAAACATTCGGACCATCGTAAAATGCTCGTTCTACCTCTACATACACCTCAATAGCAAGAAACGAGGGTATGTAAAGAGGTAACTCAAGTACTTGGTTTAATGTTGAATCGTCCTCGATAGAAAACAAGGTATATTTATAATTAACCCCGAAAAGAGCCATTGACATCCTACACTTTAGTTTCAAATTTTCAGTAGCCGCATCCTCAAGAACATATGGTTTTAGCATCTTAATTAATTCATTTAAGGTTGTTCCCCTACGGACAACCAAAGATTTTACAATTGATATATTGAAACAAACCCAGAACTCGGTACTTTTCAATATTCTATCACTCCAATACAATAACAACCGAACGTGATCCATTTTAAGGGGCTATCATTTCACAAGCCAAAACAAAACAGGAAAATATTATCGTCAACTAAAACTTAATCACAAAAGTACGTTCATATACCATTATTTATAGTGTTCATTTTTTATGGGTTTGAGTAATTTATTTTCAATCCTTAACATTTTACTTATTTTTAATTTATTCAATAATTATTTTAACTTTCACTCTAAATCGAATATAAATTCCACGTTAAGTTAATATCAACTCAATAGATTCAATTAATTTGAGGGACCAAAGTGCACAATTTGTAATTACAAATTTTTTAATTAAACAAGTAAATTAAAAATTGAACTAAGTAACAAGTTTTTTTTAACACAATATATTAGTTTATATTTTCTCACACGTGTAATTTGCTTAAACATAACAAGTTTAATTTCTTATAAATAGGTAGTCGATGTAGGTTTTTCAACTTCATCAAATTTTAAATATAAATTTTAATATATTATTTTTAAAATGAATTGTGAGTTAATTTGAGTTTAATTTTTAATTTTGCTATTTAATTAAAAAATTATTGATGAAGCTGAAAACCTACATCAGCTACGTATTTGTAACAAATTAAACTTGTTAAATATACTTCACAAATTAAATTTATATTTTAAAATATTAATTTATACAAGTTTAATATTTTATATTTTTCTAATTTGTCAAACTTTGAGGGGTGAAAGTGCACAATTTTTAATTAAATATTTTATAATTAAACAACTAAATTCAAAAATTAAATTAACTAATTAACAATTTTAACTAAATTCAAAAATAAACTAAGTAACAATTTATTTTAAAACAATATATTAAAATTTATGTTTCTCTAATTGTCATACTTTGAGGGGCAAAAGTGGATATTTTTAGGGTTAATTTAAGTTTTACTTTTTAATTTACTTGTTTAATTAAAAAATAATCGACTTTAATTTATCATAATCAGGTTTGAAAATATCTTTTTTCTCATCTGCAATAATCAATATATTGTTGCAGATGAGAAAGAAGATATTTACAACAAGTTTTGTTTTAAAACAATATATTAATTTATATTTTCCCATACATGTGTAATTTGCTCAAACCTAACGAGTTTAATTTGTTACAAATACGTAGCCAATGTAGGTATTTCAACTTTATCAAATATTAAATATAAATTTTAATATATATATTTTTTTAAATGAATTGTTAGTCAATTTGAGTTTAATTTTTTAATTTAGTTGTTTAATTAAAAAATTATTGATGAAGTTGAAAACCTACATCAGTTACGTATTTGTAACAAATTAAACTCATTAAATATACTTCACAAATTAAATTTATATTTTGAAACAAGCCTGATTTTGAAAAGTTAAAGTCGATTATTGATAAAGTTGATAAGTTAAACTTATATAAAATAATATTTATAACAAATTAAGCTCGTTATATATACTTGACAAATTAAATTTATATTTTAAAAATATTATTTTATATAAATTTAATATTTTATATTTTTCATTAAACTCAAACTTTGAAGGGCCAAAGTGCATATTTTTTAATCAAACAACTAAATTAAAAAATTAAACTCAAACTAACTTACAAATTATTTTAAAACAATTTTAATTTATATTTTCCCAATTTGTCAAACTTTGAAGAGTCAAAGTGCACAATTTTTAATTGAATATTTTTTAATTAAATAACTGAATTCAAAAATTAAACTAAGTAACAATTTTAACTAAATTCAAAAATTAAACTAACTAACAATTTATTTTAAAACAATATATATTTTTTTATATTAAACATTTTTTAATATAAATTGTCAAACTTATACGCTAAATTGTCAAACTTTGACAGGCCAAAAGTGCATAATTTTTAATTAAAAAACTAAATTCAAAAATTAAACGAACTAACAAATTTTTTTTTAAATAATATATTAATTTATATTTTCCTACACATGTGAAAGGGGCCAAAATATAATTTTTAATTTAACAATTACATTAACAAATTAAACTAACTAATTAACTAACAAATTAATCAACTAAACCAACAAATTAAATTAACTAGCTAACCAACAAATTAAACAAGTAAACTAACTAACAAAACAAACAAACTAATTAACAAATTAAAATTAAACTAACCTATAATGTTTTTTTGATGTTTTAAAAAACTAAATTAACAACTAAACTAATTAATTAACTAACTAACTAACTAACTATTTTTTTAAACAGTATATTATAATGTGTAAAAAAAAAGTAATTAATCAAATTAACAAACAAGTAAATTAATCAAACTAACAAATAACAAGTAAAAAAACATACTAATTAAACTAATAAATAAATTAAATAAAAAAATTAGAACAAACATACCTTTGTAGTAGGAGAAAGAAGTTGTGAAGTTGTAAAATTTGTTAAATTTTGATGAAAGAAATAGGGACAATTTTGAAGAAGTTATGAAGTGTGAAGTGTCACACCCCACCCCGGGCACCCGTCAATCGAGGTCGGGCGTGACATTGACATGACGCTACCTGCCCAAATCAATTAATAAATATAGATACACATAAATTCACGTACTACTATAAATGTATTTTTGTTCCAAAAATACCTGAACCCTCCACGGTTCACATCTGACCGACTCACCTCCAAAATGACACTACTACCAAACTCTACCCAGTGTCAGTAGTGGACTAACTCCTAGCCACGGTACCTGAAACCAAAAATATTTTATCAATGTACTGTCTACATAATAAAAATATTTAATAAATCAAGTACAATTGTTAGACACCAACTTCCAAAATATAATATTTTATAATTACATACAAGGTTGAAAATCCAATCTTACTGTCACCAATGTAATGAGCTAATATTTTTAAAACATACAGAAGTATTAAACACCACATTTCAAAACATAATAATATAACCGCATACAATATTGAAAATCCAGTTCCACTAATAGTATGAAGAAATATAATTAACCCCCAACTCAAATATTTTAAGTCAACCCCTCCAAACATTTTCAATCTACCAGTTGAAATATTTTAAATCCACCAATCCAGATATTTTAAAACCATCCAATCCAAATGTGTTAAATCAACTAGACCAAATATTTAACGTGTAATAAAATACTCCACACCTCCTCTCCTACTAGCCATAGGATCGTTTTTACCTCACGATCGGGAGTTGCAACGGTACCGTACCACCCATAGGTTTTGTACTCCTGACAAGTCAATCAACCACCTGTAGGACATATCCTCTTGACAAGTCATAATATCAACAATCACCTGCTGGACTAATCCTCCGAACATGTCATAATATCAACAACCACTTGCAGGACTAATCATCCGGACAGGTAATAATATCAACAACCACCTGCAGGACTAATCATCCGGACATGTCATAATATCAACACCTACCTGCCGGATTAACCATCCGGACAGGTCATAATATAATCAACCACCTGTAGGATTGGCACTCCTGACAGGTCATAATGTCAACAACCACTTGCTGGACTAATCATCCGGACATGTCATAATGTAATCAACCACTTATAAGACTAGCACTCCTGACATGTCATATTGTCAACAACCACCTGTCATCAATCCTAGGCAACAGGTATTTATTACGAACCGTCACCCTATTTACCTGCTGATAATCGATACACATTTTCAACGTGTCAATTTTTTATTTTTATTTTTTATTTTTTTTATTTTATTATTATTATTTTTTTTAACGAACAACGCCGGGCTCCAACACTGGGGCTCCATAGGGAGAAATACTAGGTCTAATAAAATCGTGAGTTGACAGATCTTTCAATTCCTTCAACTCGGTAGGTGACTTACGATAGGGTGGAATTGATATAGGAGCAGTTCCTAGAAGCAACTCAATAGTGAATTCTATCTCCCCATCCATTGGCAACTTTGGCAATTCTTCTGGAAATACATCGGGAAAATCCCTGACCACTAGAACATCTGGCACCTGAACTTCATTTTGCCTGGTGTCAATCATGTACACGAAGTATCCCTAACATCCCCTCTTTCATAATTACCTGGCCTCCCAGCACTGGAATCAAACTAACAGGGGCAAGGATTATGTCTTCCGAAATGCAAACTCTGGCTCGTCTGCGACCCGAAAGATAACTTTCTTTTTAAAACAATCCACCGTGGCATGATAACTGAATAGCAAATCCATACCCAGTATCGTATCAGAGTCGTGAATACTCAAGGGTAGTAGATCTACCGACAACTCCCTACCCATACGAAGCGGACTATATTTATACGCACTAACTATCAACACGAACTCACAATTCTCGGCTACTTCCTACACATCATTCTCTATTAATTTCGTTGTGTTTACTAATTCCGCATAACTTCTAATCTGTCTGCTCGTCAACCTAGAACGTATTATCAAATCCTTTCTGGAATCGTCTATATCTTGTCTCTTCCATTTTTATCAAATCAGGAACAAATCGGGACTAGACATTGAATTTAATTTCATACTGCCGAACGATCATCTTTTCTTATTTCAATAATATGAACTCCCCCTATAAGGTTCCCTTAGTTTTGCCTAGAAGACAATTTTATACACACCCTTGGATGTTGTATACTAGGATAGACTCCATGTATATCAAGTAATAGCGTAATGGGTTATGTAGTCCCATACTATAAGTAAGGTACTGTCTAATAATCCAACTTAAGCGTGCTCAGCCACACTATTATTTTAACTACTAAAGTATTATGTGCTACCGATAGTGAATCCCAACGTTAAATAATACGAATATGATTATTTATCAGTTATAATTTAACATTTCAAACCACTAGCACCCCCACAATCGTGGTCCATCCGTTACCACTACTAACAACACCAGCCAAACCACCAATTAGTAATATCACAACTTCGTCGCATCCACTGATTGCCAACAAGACCAATAACAATGCACGATGCGAATGTACCGTCTAATGCAATGCAATAACTATCACTTACGTGCCAAACTCACCTATCGAAACCCTATCTCATGGTCCACCATTGGCTCGACACTAACTATCGACACCCTATCTCATGGTCCACCACTGGCTCGACAAACTGACATATCTACAGAACCTGTAACCTAGGCTTTGATACCACAAATGTCATACCCCACCCCAGGCATCCGTCACTCGAGGCCGGGCATAACGTCGACATGACGCTACCTGCCCAAATCAATTAATACATACAGATACACATAAATACACGCACTAATGTAAATGTATTTTTGTTCCAAAAATACCTGAACCCTCCACGTTTCACATCCGATCGGCTCACCTTCAAAATGACACTACCACCAGACTCTACCTAGTGCCAGTAGTGGACCAACTCATAGCCACGGTACCTGAAACCAAAAATCTTTTATCGGTGTACTGTCTTCATAATAAAAATATTTAATAAATCAAGTACAATTATTAGATACCAACTTCCAAAATATAATATTTTATAATTACATACCAGGTTGAAAATCCAGTCCCACGATCACCAATGTAATGAGCTAATATTTTTAAAACATGCAAAAGTATTAAACACCATATTTCAAAACATAATAATATTACCGCATACTATATTGAAAATCCAGTTCTACTAACAGCGTGAAGAAATATAATTAGCCCCCAACTCAAATATTTTAAGTCAACCCCTCCAAACATTTTCAATCCACCAGTTGAAATATTTTAAATCTACCAATCCAGATATTTTAAAACCAACCAATCCAACTGTGCTAAATCAACCAGACCAAATATTTAACGTGTAATAAAATACTCTAAACCTCATTTCCTATCAGCTATATGATCGTTTTTACCTCACGATCGGGAGTTACAATGGTACCGTACCACCTGTAGGTTTTGCACTCCTAACGGGTCAACTAACCATCTGCAGGACATATCCTCCTGACGGGTCATAGTATTAACAACCACCTGCCGACTAATCCTCCGGACATGTCATAATATCAACAACCACCTGCCGGACTGATCCTCCGGACATGTCATAATATAATCAATCACCTGTAGGACTGACACTCCTGACTGGTCATAATGTCAATAACCACCTGTCGGACTAATCCTCCAGACAGGTCAGAATGTAATCAACCACCTGTAGGACTGGCACTCTTGACAGGTCATAATGTCAACAACCAACTGTCGCAATAATCCTCCGGACATGTCATAATATAAGCAAACACCTGCAGGACATGCCCTCCTAACAGGTCAAACCATCCCGCAGGACATGTCTTCCTGACGGGATCATAGTTATGGCATAGTCGAACTAAAAATCATCCTCCACCTTTAAAACCAACTTGATCCAAAAATCGTTTTCCATTTTTTTTTCTCTTTGAAACCAACTCAATCCAAATGCATTGCAAAATTATTCATTCTTAAATAAACATATTTTCCACGATTTATATGAAAATAAAATTTGTAAATTTATATAGAAGACAATACACTCACTTCATTTTTCCCACTGCAAATCTCTCACTGTCCAAAACCTACCGGGATGCTGGCACCTGCGAACTTAATAGCGATAGGGTCTAAATTAATATTTATTTAAAATACACCTAATATGCAATGCATGACCCTAAATTTCATAATTTTCCATTCCCCAAATTTAAATTATGAAGAATTATTATTTTGTCCGTTTCGCTTCGTTAATACTTACTGTACAAAATTATTAAATTTAATGGTTACCCACAATTATTATCATAATTATGAAAATTTTAATGCTAATGATTTAATTTGACGAAATAATAATCGACTAAAATTTTACCTGTTTCTGAAACGCTTGCTGACCGAGAAGTTGATTTCCGGTTTTTGGGTTTTTTTTTTATTTTCCTTTTTTTTTTCTCTCTCTCTCTCTCTTTTTTTTTTTTTTCTTCTTCTGTTCTATTTCGGTAACTCTCGCCGATACACACACACTCCCACAACCTCAGTGCCGGCGATCACTGCTCACACCGCCGGCGAATGAACACCGACATTCCGAAACCCACACCCACGCCAGACAAGCAGAACATCGTCGGCCGCTAAATACCCATCGCCGAATCGTTTTCTCTCTCTCTCTCTGTTTTTTTGTTTTGGTTTCAGCCTGACAACGCCGACGCCATTTCACTCCTCTCATCCTCGCCGTCGCCGACTGTCGGCGACCTCACATCCATATACCTACGCTATTACTAGACGAACAAAAACTTACCCACACCATCAGAGGAACACACCCATGCCGAACAACCGCACCCACACGATCACCGGCGGCCCATGCACATCGGCGACACCCCATGGCGATCACACACCCACAGCGGCGACGGAGCAACAGAACATGCACACCCTCATTTAACGACACACATACACACACCGATCGCTTCTACTTTTGTTTCATTTCAGATCGAACGGCCGACCACTCACGCTCACCGGCCGAACTTGTTTCTCTCTCTCTACCAACTCCGGCGACTCACCTACGACCGGAACGACACACACACACACATACTCATTGGATCAAATGGAGGAACACACACAAACCCACATCCATTGTTGACGATCACACTCTACCGGCTGACGAACACCGCCACCGACCCTTTCTCTCTTCTCTGTTTTTATTCTGATTTCTTCTTTTGAGGTTTCTCATTACAATTTGCATGGACGTATATATATATATATGCATGATCTTAGTGGAAATCGTTGATCATTGAATTGCCATGTTGATCAGATCTCGTTCTTCTTCTTTATTTATTTTTATCCCCTGCATGTGTGTGTGTGTGTGTGTGTGTGTATGTATATATATATATATATATATATATATATATATATATATATATTAATTTCCTTTTCCCAAATTACATTATCCTCCCCTACATTCTTTAAGTTGTCATTTAATTCCCAAAAATTTGAATGAATGTTTCTAAAATTGCTAATTGACCCCTAAACTTTTAATTTAAATATTAAATGAAACATTCTATCTCGTTATTTTCTAAATGCTCTAAAATGCAACAAAAATTATACGTATGCGAAAAATTAGGGTCGTACATGAAGTATGAATCAGGGAGAAGACGGAAGAAGCGAAACTTCAGAATCCATATACACGTGCAGCTGCATAGCCTGCAACTGCAAAGTTGCCTGTTTTTCAGGCAGCTTTGCAGCTATGTTGGTCAAACGGTACATTGTGTACCCTTTGACCAACAAATGTCACATCGCCGTTTGGATTTGAATGGTCCCGACGTTCGCAACGTCGGGACCATTCCATTTAAAAAAAATTGATCCTATTTTAGCAAACACGGGGATCTTAGTCCTGGTGTTCGCAATACCGGGATACTCGTCTTCGGTAAATAAGATGAAATAGGCTCCGTGTCGGTGATTTAAAAAAAAAAAAATATTTATTTGGTAAAGAACTCTAGTCAATTAGCAACTCTGCTGGGGACCTTTAGAGAGTCAAGTCTAGTTGGGGTCTAAATTAATATTCACAGTTAAACAAAACCTGAGAAATACGTCTTTAATTTTTAAACATAAGTAATTCCCTTCCAAAAATAATCAACAGTAATAAATAATAATGATAATGAACAATAAAGCAAATAAAAAAATAAAAAATAAAGAAAAAATAATAATAAATAAATAAATAATAATAATAAAAAATAATAAATAAATAAATGATAATGATAATAATAATGATGATGATAATAATAATAAATAATAATAATAATAATAATAATAATAATTGAAGTTAAAATTTATATTTTACATATCTTGTTTATACTAGCATACATGCATATTTACTGTTTTTTTTTTTTTAGTCATTTACATTATTGTCTTTAAATACTGAATTTCAATTAAAGTTTTTGCATTCCTGCATTTCATTTCTATATACTCTCTTAAACGCATGAGTACGATAGATGTTCCCCCGGGGAGGACGCTGGAGATTCGAAGGTATGGGAACCGAAGTTTTCTAAGATGCGCTAGAAGAAAATCCATAATCACATATAGTGAGCCTAGGATAGAGGATAGCCAAAATCCTCTTCTATTTTAGGACACTTATCTTGGAGAGAGATTTTGTCTTATCTTTTGTACAATTATCTATAAAATTGGTATATTAGGTAGACCAAATAAAACTTCTAGGACAGGTAGGGGAATAATAAACGGTGTGAGAATTCTTGTTTTATCCTACGCATTGCTAGCTTGCTCAACGTCGAAAAATATTTTCAAAAAATTGAAATACGAAGCAAGCTGGAAGAACAAGAATCCTTATTTCCCTTAATACAATAAACCATCAGAAACAAACAACAAATCATAAATGCCCTTTACATCTGTAATAATCCAATTAAAACTTACTCTAATAAAATCATAGATTACATTCGCCTTTAAATAAACAAAAGGTTTATCTCAAATAAACATTAAAAATAATAGCTTTTGCCAAACAAAGTTATCTAAAGTTTGTCTGCTAAGGCAACATGAAAGAATCTACTTTGATCATGCAAGACCACGCCACTCTTACCAAGACATAAAAAAGTGTCATCGCATGGTCGAATCAAGATTGTTCTATCAAATAGTAAACAATTCTTTGGTCACGTTTCCCTAAGAGATACATGTCATTTTCCTAAGCATAGTGTCATTTCTCATAAAGCCTATACAGTAGGAATTATGAACCATTAGGAAGGCATTTTGTTTAGGTTCAGAATGCCTTAAGTCGGTCAAAACCTTTTCTGATAGGAGGCCAGTTAATGCTCACCAATCAGACTGTCAAAATAAATTCACCCATAGTGAGACGCCATGAATCAAAGGTGTCTTAGACCATTCCTCGAGTCCTAAGAATGATGATCCATCTTTTGAGGAAGAAAAAGATAGTTCTGCCATTAGGTCCCAGGGAAAATGATCCATATTTTGAGGAAAAAATATAAGATAATTTTGTCATTAGGTCCTAAGAACAAAGATCTTTTTTCAAGGAAGAAAAGGACAAGTTTGTCATTTAGTTTTAAGAGCAACAATCCCTATGTTGAAAAGAAAAAAGAGAGGATAATTTTGTCATTAAGTCCTAGGATCCATGATCCATGTCTTGAGGAAGAAAATAATAATTTTTGTCTTTGGGTCCTAGGAAGAATGAGCCATATCTTGAGGATAAATGGTTAATCCATAGTCCTAAGATGACTGTAACTTTTAAACTTGAGGCTGAACCAAAATTTGCAATTTACCCTGGTTCTACGAAGCATATCCAAGCCACGGTCTGTCCAGAACATGCCTTAAAGTTATCTACTAAAGTTACGTCTTCCTAAGATTGCATGTATACTGCACAGGTAGATATACTCACACATAGTCAAGAATATAACCATGCATAAAGATATGGTAATTTGCATCTTTAAAAGTTCATTAGTAGAGGTCTAGGTTGTTAATCACTTAATAAATCTAGAAAATATGCTTTAGGTAACTTTCGCTAAAAGCCATCCAAGAGTCGTTTGCAAAATCGTAAAATGGACCTGATGCCTCCCTCTGTTGGAAGTACTTTCGACGATGTGAGAAGATATTACCTCTCTCAAACGAATGCTAAGCTAGACGAACCCAGCCTCTTTATTCCGAGAAAAGAGAAAATGAGATCATGTCTACCTCTGCCTTTCCCTTAACTTCTTAATTCCCTTCTAATGAATTACGTATTATCTTGTATGCCTATGTACTTGATCTACGTATCACTAAATGCAAACTTATTTTATCTAGGATCGACTCAGGTCTTTATACTCTAGCTTTCATAAATCAATTTGCTTGTCGCAATTTACACACCACGAATAATTAAAAATAATGATAACATAATTTCAATACTAAATTAGACCATTATCCAAAGAAAAATGTTAAAAGGAATATCTTGTTTCAACCAAACGATGGTAAGATATTGACAAAAATTTGAGAATGTTTGTAAGTCCCGATTTTGCATGTACATATTTTAATTTCATTTTAGAACATTTAAAAAATATTTGGGTCTACTATGTTATTTTAAATTTCACTTTAAAAGTTTTAGGGGTCATGATGGTATTTAAAATCTAGTTCTGAGAAAATTTGAGGGTTAATTGCTATTTTAAAAGGTTTATTTTAACTTTTGGAATTAATTGATATTTTAAAGATTCACATGGGGGTATATGTAATTTGTTTTCATGGGTGGACAATGGACAAGAAATATTAAGGCCATAATTAGATAAGATTTCCAAAAAAAAAAAAAAACATAGGCTTACCTTTGTAAGGCACTAAAGATTAAATAATAATAATAATAACAGTAATAATAATAATAATAAATTGAATAATGATCTATTGTCTATTAATTTCCATATATGTGTATATAAACACAATTTTCTATGGAAAATGGTTTGTTGCTTTATCTTTTTGATTTTTCTCTCATTTTTCATTCCCTATTGTTTTATTTCAACTATTGAGCAATTTTTATTATTTGACCATAGTCAATTTCATTAGTTTTAGTAAGTTAATTGAATTGTTATTTAGTGGAGAAATAATTTGAAATCATACTCGCCTGATAGATTTAAATTGTTGAGTAAAAAGTTAGATTTAAAAAGGGCGTGTTGATAATTTCATATTTAGTTTTATTAGATAAATTCTTAGTTTTAAATTGTTGTGTAAAAAGTTAGGTTCTCAAACGAGGCCGACTATGACAGTGTTTCGACAGTGAAGATCCACATATGTATATAATATGTATTATACTATTACATACAGATAATACGCATATATATATATATATATATATATATATATATATACTTAGCATATATCTAAAAAGTTACGGATTTTATATTTTGAATGTTTCGATTTGGATTTCGATTTGGATTTCAAGTAGATTTTCTAACTCTTTTAATATTTGTATTTAATATCTCTCTTGATTATGTGATTCATGTGGAAGTTGTCGTTAAATTTTAACTATTAATTTTCATGGAATGTTTACAGATATTATGTGAAAATTATGTGCAATACACGTTTATTTGTTTAGTTATGAATTGATTAAATACACATAGTAGAGGTATTGAAATTCTACTGAGCGTTGACTTACAATCTCATAGTTTTGATTGTAGGGCCGGTGAAAATGAAATTGTGCCAGGAATTTCATTTGATTTTCTATTTAAATTTGCAATAATTACATTTATTATTTATCTTTGTAAAATTGACTCGATAAATCGATAATCGAAGTGGTGTTTCGGTATTAAGGACTTGGAGCCACAAAAATGGAATTTGAATTGCAACTATTGCTTAGATTCATGATATTAATTATTATGATTTTCATGCTTTGACAATTAGAGCGTTGGAATTAGATTATTATTATTATGATAATAATAATCACTAATTTATTATTATTAGTTATCATAATTTATTATTATGATTTTATAAAGCAAAAAATATGGTATTTCGGTTTTAGTATAAATTCTCTTTAGGGAGAAATTTGGTGGCAACCTTGGAAAATTGGGTCGTTACAGAGTGGTGTCAAAGCGAGTTTGCAACTACCCTAGAATTGGGTTATAGTACCCGTTACTTATAATAAGCAAAGTAATATTTAAAAATAATAATTTTCGTATAACTCCAAAAAAAAAAAAAATTGAACTCTCGGAACAAAAATGCCAAATGTTTGTCTCCTTAAATAGCTGTGAAGTACCCAGTTTGGGCATAATATTTGTCTATACACCCAAAATGTATAAATCTATTTGGGAAAATAAATAAATAAAAGAAGTAGAAGAAGAAAAAAAAAAAAAAAAAACTTGTTAGTTATGGAGGGTCAAATTTATATGATGAAATTAACCATTTTCGTTTGTGATTGCTCTTGTGATTAGATTAAATTGTGAGTTGGAAATTGGTTGTGGGATTTAAAAAAAAAATTGCTTTGCTTGCTTTGTGTATGTGGTGTGATATATTAAGCCTACAAGAATACAATAGGTAATATGGTGCTTATACATATGTGCAAGGATCGGGGTTTGGTCCATATTTGCATGCATTGACTTCTCCATTTTTTTTTTGGTGGTTTGACACTTTGCACCAATGTGTTGCTACCATTATTTCACTTTGGTCTCTACAATTTCAATTTGAACACATTAACATCTTAGGTGACGTTTGATTCATGCTACTTATCAATATTAAGTTAAATAAGCGTTGGTGAGTATTGTGTTAGTCGTGGACTATAGAATTTGTCGTTGAATTGAAAGGATCAATTTAAAAGTGTTTATTGTCTTCTATACAAATCGTCAAAATTTTATTTTCGTATTAAATTATAGATTTTTTTATTTTTTTTTTAAATGGATAGATTTATGATGTTAAATTGATCAAGTAAAATTTTAAAGGTAAAAATTATTTTTATCCTGTTATGCCATAGTTGTCTCGTCAGGAGGGCATTTCCTGTAGGACGTTGTATTGTGACCTGACAGAAGGGCAAATCCTACAGGTGGTTGAATATGTTGTTGATATGTTGAGACTTGACAGGAGGGCAAGTCTTGCAAGTAGTAGATTATGTAGTTGATATGGTAGTTTATACCATCATGTTGGCTCTTACCATTGGAGATATTCAATGGTTCTAGCACTGATAACAACCTTAGATTATACAATTTTACATGTTACGGTACTATCGTAACTCCCGATCATGAGGTGAAGCGATCCTATGGCTATTAGGGAAATATGTGTGCCAAATTTTATTATATATCAAAATAATTTGATTAGTTAATTTAAATGAATCATTTTTTTTTGTGATGGTAGCTATGGAATTTTATTTCGGCTCACTGTGCAATTATATTTATATTATATTTTGAAAAGAGGTGTTTGATAAATATACTTGATCTATAAATTGTTTTTATATTATGAAGACAAGTACACTGATAAAGTGGGGGTATTATCTTCTATGTATATTGTCAAATTATATTTTCGTATGAAAATATGAAAAGAAAAGGTTTATTAAAACGTGTTGTTTTATAATGTGATACCGATCAAGTAAAATTTTAAATGCAGAAAATGATTTTATTATCCTACTATGCCATAGTCGTCTCGTCAGGAGGGCTTGTCTTGCGAGATGTGGTTGGTCCTTACAGGAGGGTATGTCCTGTAGGATGTTATGTTGTGAGCTGACAAGAAGGTAAGTCCTGCAGGGTGGTTGATATCTGTTGTTGTTGTTGTTGTCGTTATTGTTATTGACGATGATAATTATCATCATGATATGGTGATTTATACCACGTGTTGCCTCTACCATTGGAGATATTAAATGACCCTAACATTGATTGCAACTTTAGATTACACAAATGGACATGTTACAGTACCGTTATAACTCCTGATCGTGAGGTAAATGATCATATGGATAGTAAGGAAGTATGATATTTTACTATATACAAGTGAGTTGACCAATTGATTTAAATTCGAATATTATATTTTGATGGTATTTTGTTGGGATTTTGATATTGCCAAGTAAGTGGCTATATTTTGTTGGAAAGTGGATTTTGATAAAAAGTAATTGATCCATAAATTGTTTGGTATTATGAAGATAATACACCAATAAAATATCTCGATAGATATTGCTCCACTATTAGAAAATAGGTAGAGTCGGAGTGTAAAAAATTGCTGAGACTTTTGGCGGACTTTACATAGTATTTTTATATACATGCTTTTCTTGAGTATTGAACTTGTCATGTTATGTGAGTATTGAACGTTTGAGACGAAATATCATTTATGTATTTGAAACATATTTCTATGTTTAAGACATAATTATGTGATTAAGACGCATTTATATACTTGAGACGTATTTATGTGGTCAGAATGTATTTATGTATTCTGAAATGTATTTATATGATTAAGATGTATTTGGGTGTTTTGAGACGTATTTATGTGATTTGAAACGTAATTATGTGGTTTAAAATGTATTTATGTGTTTCGGGACATATTTATGTAGTTTAGACATATTTATGTAGTTAAAAAGTATCTATATATTTTGGGACATAGTTATATAATTGAGAAGTATTTATGTGTTTGTAGACATATATTCAAAAAATTTATTATTTGGAATTGAGTTGTGTTAATATTTTTTGAAAACATTTATGAGATTATTGGAATTTTAACGTGAATATTAGAATTAATTATTTTTAGTCTCACGAGACAGTCCACGAGAAATTTCGGCTATCTACTGATTACAATATTGGTTGTGAATATGTTGGCTTGAAATGCTGGATGAAATTGCTCAATGCTGGTTATGGGATATAACAATGGACTTGAAAAGTTATGCCAAGTGGGAAAAATTATTGATGTCATAGACATGTTGGAATTGAGATAGACCCAATCCAAATAAAATTACTGTGATATTTTAAAAATATATTTGTTGGTTGTATATAGACATAAATATTTATCATTATTTTTATCAGAGTAGCGCAGCAGGAGCATTTAGAAAAATAAGATTCTTCGATAATTGGTTATCTATGCTAGGTGTCATCGACCAAAGTTCACCATGTTCGAAGGTTATTGGATATAATGTGGGCCACCGCAAATGCAGATGTGGCGAAGTATGGAATGGATTTTGTTGGTTATGAATTGTGGGTGACTTTCGGTTACGGAATCCTATATAGAGAATAATTGTTCTAGAATCGAATGTGACTAACATGACTATGTGGTACGATTCTGAATTATTATTGTTTGTAAGAAATTTCGAAGACAAAATTTATTTAAGGGAAGTAGATTGTTAATAGGTTGAAAATACCTATTTACTTCTAAGCCGAATTTGCCAATTTTCGAGTGTTTTATTAATGTTTTATTGTGTTTTTATTAGTTTTTATATAATTTAAGTGTAGGGACATTAACGAGCTATAAACGAGCGAAATGGTGGGAAAACAATGAAGAAACGATGGAAAAATATAAGATTTCAAGACAGTAAGCCACCGCCGTGGCGGTGAGAATGCAGAAAAGGGCTATTTGAGCCCAACGTCCCACCGCCGCAGTGGAAGGCTACCGTTGTGGTGGTAAAATATCAGAGAGTTCCTGAATTCACCACCTCCTCCACCGCCAACACGAAGGTTTACCGACTTACTCATCGCCTAGGCGGTGAATCCCACCGCCTAGGCGGTCAGCTTTGCACAGAGAAGAAGATATGTTTAGATATTTTTTAAACCTTGAGCTTATAAATACTTCTCCCCCATTTGTGAAAAAATGTTGTTGAACGTTCCTAACTCTAGTATAGTGTTCTTTAACCATTTTTGAGAGATCAAGGAGGAGGTTCATCATTTAGAAGAAGATAAAGCATTTGTAGAACGATCCTTAGCGACAGTGGACCATTCCATTCTCAGTTTTGATCGTTTTTCCCTTGTTTTTATCTTTGTAATTACTTTTCCATATCTAATGATGTTGAATCACTTTTGTTTTGTATGTTTATATGGTTAGGATCATGTAGTTTAGATAAATATTATCTAGGTATTATTGTAAATCATGTAAATGCTAGTTTGATTTAATATACGTTACTTTAATGGTTGTTTGTCTAAATCCGATTATGTTTACCGTTATTCTTGATATTATCCTAGTTTAGATAATTAGAGAATATGGAGTTTGACACTTGGGAGATGTAACCATGGATTCGGACTAGGGTAAATACAACGTGACGTTCTAACGACCCGGGAAGGCGTTAGAAAGTGTACAATCCATGACGTTGGTTCAAGACTCATGTGACTATGTGTTTGAAAAGACGTTCGAGGGGGACCTTGACGTCAACGCGAAGTCATATATTCGCTCTCTTTACACTTGGAAGAGGGAGTGAGCGAGTTATAGATACAGAGATTATCGGATAGGATAAACACCGTTATAGCTAACTAAACGAAGTCAAATATGTATTACGTGAAAGAAATTAATACCTAGGTAATCAATATATTTAGAAATAACTCTATAGTTGTCATTTATCTTAGTTGTTAATTAAAATACAAACAATTCTTGAAAAATCGAGATAATATGAGATTATGCAAATTATAGTATTCAACTAAATTATAATATCCCTAGTGGAACGATATCCGTTCTCATGATCTATCTATACTAAAACTTGACCTCATGCACTTGCGAATAGTCAATACACGAGAGTGTAAAAATCTCGTCGTACAAGTTTTTGATGCCTTTGCCGGGGATAGCGTTAATTTGGTTGATATTGTGACTAAGTGGTTAAATATTAATCAAGATAATTCTTTTGTTTTATTCTCATTCAATTCATTTGTTTATTTGATTTATTTGTTGTGACTGAGCAGTGCATGCGATATAGTAAAAACTTGGAGTCTTTCCCTCTGGATCCCGAGAGTGAGAAAACTTTGAGACGAATAAGAAGGAAAAGAAGAAACCAAACCGAAACTATGACCGGTGGAGAAGAGTCTATGCAAAACGTGCCCCAACAACTGCTGGTGCTGCAGGCACTTCCTCAGAAGCCCCCAGTGCCTAAGAATCAACAACAAGTCCTCAGAGACTATTATCGGCCGATGATGCTGGATAATTATTCTGGAATTCGAAGGCAGTCGGTACAGGCTAATAATTTCGAGTTGAAGCCCGACCTGATCAACATGGTACAACAGAACCAATATGGTAGGAAACTTCATGAAGACCCCAACATTCATTTGGCAACCTTTCTTGAGATTTGCGATATTGTTAAGATCAATGGAGTTGCGGAGGACATAATTCAGTTGAGACTATTTCATTTTTCTCTTTGCGATCGAGCAAGGGGTTGGTTTCAATCAATCCAACCGGGTAGTATCAATACATGGGAGGATCTTGCTGAAAGGTTCCTTACCAAATTTTTCCCACTGTAAAAGACCTCGCAGTTGAGAATCCAAGTTGCGTGGTTTCGCCAACACAATTTTGAGCCACTCTTTGAGGCGTGGGATAGGTTCAAGGACTTGTTGCGAAAGTTCCCCCAACACGGGTACCAAGATTGGCTTCAAACCCAATTCTTTTACAATGGGTTGGATGGCCAAACTAGAACCACTATTGATGTTGCCTCGGGCGGATCATTGTTATCAAAGACTCTAACTGAAGCGACCATGTTATTGGAGAAGATGGTGGCCAATAATTATCAATGGCTGAATGAGAGGAATATGGGACGAAGGGTTTCTACAATTCAAGAGGCCATCACATCGCAACCTTATCGGCCAAAGTCACCAAACTCTCAGAACAATTAGTCGCCTTGTCTACTAAGAGTGCTTCATCAAGTCATGGAGAGGAGAATTTTGCAAGCGGTTCTCAACCCAGTTTGGATAGTGATTTTGAAGAATGCCATTTTGTAAACAATCGAGCTTATACTTTTAGGCCCGCCACAAACATTCTAACTCACAACAATCCGGGTCTTCGCAATCATGAAAACTTTTCATATGCGAACAATCAAAACACGTTGAGGCCACCGATCGGATATGGAACTCAAGCTCTAGGATTTTCCATGCAATAAAATCGTTAAATATAACAACCTCCAATTCAAAATCAAAATCCAAACTTGGATAAAGTGTTGGTTTCTTTTATGAAGGAGACTCAGACAATTTTGCGTGAGACGCATAGCCGACTTAACCAACATGAGGTGAGGCTTGATGCGATTGAGACCACGTGTATGAACACAAATGCAACTGTGAAATCTTTGGAAACTCAAATCGGTCAAATTGCAAGTGCTGTTAAGGATTAATCCATGGGAAAATTTCCAAGTAATACGGAAACAAACCCGAGGAAATGTAAGTCCAGCTCGGGATGTTAAATCAAGCAAATCAGGTCCAGCAAGGGACATTAAATCAAGAAAATCTTTTTTATATGTCTCTGAGAGTATGAAACTTGCCCAATTTTTGCTATTAATTACCTTTTGAAGGCTGGAATGGTCTCAGAACATGTTTGGTGGTGAATCTAGGAGTATGGATATTCAGGGTTGTGTTTTGTACTTTAAATCGTTGAAATGGAAAAATAGAAGTGAGTGGTGAGGATTTTTGTTGAGAAAAATGAAGAGAATCAACAGAAGCCCACCGCCACGGTGTGAATATACCGCCGCGACGGTAAAAAAACAAGATGAGTCCATTTCCAACAAAACACTTCACCGCCGCGACAGTGAAACTTCAGGATGTTATGATTCAAAAAGTCGTTTCACCGCCGCGGTGGTAAAGCCTATGTTAGATTGAAACACTATTTCGCTTCATTTAGACTGAATTCGAACCCCTAATATTCCAGACACTCTCTAGTTTCTTTCTACCAAACCATTCCAAAACCCAAAATCCCACCTTTCTCATTCCATATTAGAGATTTACACCTCAAATCATCCACTAAATTTGAGATTCAAGCCCCACTTCTGGATTTTTAGGGTTTGCGAACCAAGAGGGCAATTTATTCCAATTTCAAGCCATTTGATCCGATTTGTTCTATCAAGTAAGTGTTTTTCCACTTATATTTCATATTTATGATGAAATTATAGGATTATTTGTATCTACATTTAAAAAATAGTTGAATTTGGTTTATGTCTTAAACCCTAGGCCCCATTTTTGTTATTTTTCTTTTCATTTTGGTTTTTTTTCTTGAATCTTGGGAATGAATATTATTTCTATGGAGTGTTTCATTGTGTGAAGATAGATTAAATTGCTACATTATTGAATTTGTGTTGAAACAATTGTGGTTGGTTTGTGCGCAATGCAAATGAGTGGTGTTCTTGACGGTTTGGTTTTGTGATGTTGGTTTGCGTTGTTTGAATTTGATTAATACAAGCTCGGAACTTACATGGATCAATGTGAGAGGCACCACGATCAAGTGCACCGAAAAATTTGCGAGGGCCTCGGCATTAAGATGAACACTTATCCGCCTGTGCCGAAAATGTCGCCTAACCTTTTGCAACCACCACAATTTCCATTCCGACGCGACAGTGGTGGCGATTATGTTCCCCCGGAAGGACAATAGGAGATGAGACTTCTATGTTTGATCTCCTAGGTATGTGTTCTAACCCAATATTTTTTCAATGAATGCTATATATTACAATTGGGTTCGCTGCTTAGATAGTATGGACATTGCCTTGTTTAAGTTGTCTTTTTTTTTTTTTTTTTTTTTTTTTTTTTTTTTTTTTTTTATGCATGTGTAATGTTTAGTTAGTGTATGTATGCTAGTTTTTAGATTTAGAGTAGATATGTTAATGAATGAAGTCGTATATGCATCTTGAGTTTTTGAGTTCATCTGAGCCATGTCCTGATAATGAAAATTATCCCCTAATTGTATATTGAGGTCGGGGGTGATGCCATTCATGTGTGTTTTGTGTGCTTAGCATGTCGATTAGGTAAAAATTATTTTGATCCTCAATCGCACGATCGCATGGACTCAATATATAATTATTTGAACAATTTGACGCCGATTATTCAGTAATAAGTTCATGACAGAAATGAGGAATCTAGAACTTGATTGAGGGAGGCTTGAGGTGAAATTATAGGTGAGGTAATTTCGGAGGCATGATTTAGGCCTTCATTTTTATTGCTTGAACCTTTTGAAACTAACCTGAAAAATTTATTCCTTCGTTCCCCTGTCGATGCCCATAAACTTTTCAATTCTGAACACACATCTATACTTTAGCCAATTAAATCTTTCTAAACTATTGTTGCTAAGCCTAAGATTCAAATTGAGTGAAATCACATGGCATAGACTAATGTTAACATGAAGTGAGCAATCGGGGGTTTCGGACGAAAGTTTATTAGTTCCGTATTAACGTATTCACTTGTTAGTCTCTTAGTTGTTTTTGTACACCCCAACAATTGTACAAATTCGAATAAGTTTGGGGGTGTGCTTGTCTAAAAAAAAAAAAACAAAAAAAAAAAACAAAACAAAACTATGTGAATATAGTTTTTAAGTCTGTTTCTTGTGACAAGTGAATAAAAAGTTCTTTAATTCTCGTTCAAGGTTGTGTTTTAAACGTATGGGGTTACGAGAGAGTGATATAGCGACAAACGTTTGTGTCTCAGGTATCGTTCAATCTATAACGATTTTTTGTTTTCTAATCCTACGATACCCTTGGTCGTTCTCTAAAGCCAAACCAAGCCCTATTGATCTCTATGAATGTCCGAACCTACATTAGTGGATAGTTGAGCCTAGTCAAGCATATGGTTTTCCTAAATCTTTTAAAGTTTAAGTCATGAGCTTAGCAACTAAATAATCCAATCCGGTGTTTTATTAGTTATACATTTGAGTTCACGTACACACACATTTCAAATGGATCTAGAATGGTTTTAACTGACATTGAGTGTTGAAATTCTAGAACACCACGTGGTGTGTGTTATTTCTGAACTTGATCTGATTACGGGTTGTTGAGGGAAGAACCACTTGGTTTCTTCGATTGAACTTGAAACTCACATATGTTTACTTCTTATTTGTGAATGTTTATTTATTTTTAATTTAGAAATTATCTAGTTAGTGTAGTTAGTTTGATTTAGTGTTAGGGTGTTTTGCTGGAAGACTAACCAAATTCCAAGTTTAAGGGTATTTGATAGGTTGAAAATACCTATCTACTTCTAAGCCAAATTTTCTAGTTTTCGAGTGTTTTATTAATGTTTTATTGTGTTTTTGTTAGTTTTTATATAATTTAGGTGTAGGGACGTTAACGAGCTATAAACGAGCAAAATGATGGGAAAACGGCGAAGAAACGATGGAAAAATACAAGGTTATAGGACAGCAAGCCACAGCCGTAGCGGTGAGAATGCAAAGAAGGGCTATTTGAGCCCAATGTCCCACCGCCGCGGCGATAAAAGATCAGAGAGTTCTTGAATTCACCGCCTCCTCCATTGCCGGGCGAAGGTTTAACCGACTTACTCACCGCCTAGGCAGTCAGCTCTGCACAGAGAATAAGATATTTTTAGATATTTTTGAAACCTTGAGCCTATAAATACTTCTCCCCCACTTGTGAGAAATGTTGTTGAACGTTCCTAACCCTAGTATAGTGTTCTTTAGCTATTTTTGAGAGATCAAGGAAGAGGTTCATCATTTGGAAGAAGGCAAAGCATTTGCAGAGCTATCCTTAGCGACAGTGGACCATTCCACTCTTAATTTTGATCGTTTTTTCCTAGTTTTTATCTTTGTAATTACTTTTCCATATCTAATGATGTTGCATCACTCTTATTTTGTATATTTATATGGCTAGGATCATGTAGTTTAGATAAATATTACCTAGGTGTAGTTGTAAATCATGTAAATGCTAGTTTGATTTAATATACGTTACTTTAATGGTTGTTTGTCTAAATTCGATTGTGTTTAGCGTTATTCTTGATATTATGCTAGTTTAGATAATTAGAGAATACGGGGTTTGACACTTACGAGAGGTAACCCCGGATTCGGATTAGGGTAAACACAACGCGACGTTCTAACGACTTAGGAGGGCATTAGAAAGTGTGCAATCCATGACGTTGGTTCAAGACTCATGTGACTATGTGTTTGAAAAGACATTCGGGGGGGACCTCGGCGTCAACGTAAAGTCATATATTCGCTCACTTTATACTCGGAATAGGGAGTGAGCAAGTTGTAAATACAGAGATTGTTGGATAGGATAAACATTATTATACCTAACTAAACGAAGTCAAATATGTATTACGTTAAAGAAATCAATACCTAGGTAATCAATATAGTTAGAATTAACCTTATAGTTGTCATTTATATTAGTTGTTAATTAAAATACAAACAATTCTCGAAAAGTCGAAATAATATAAGACTATGCAAATTACAGTATTCAACTAAATTACACTATTCCCAATGGAACGATATCTGATCTCACGATCTATCTATACTAAAACTTGATCTCGTGCACTTGCGAGTAGTCAATACGCGAGCGTGTAAAAACCTCGTCGTACAATTGTAATATTCCGAAAATCGGTATTTTTGAAAATATTATTTTAATATTTTTGGGATCATTTTGCAAATTTATGGTATAAATAATATTTGATAATTTTGGGGTTAAATTAATTTTAGTTTGACTTTTAAAAGTTTTGGAATTATTGTATTATTTAAAATATACTTTTGGGATATAATTAATATTTTTTTAAGAGGGATTTAAATGTAAATAATAATAAATTAATATAAAATTATTATTCATTATTGCCTTTAGACAAGTGTAATGCATAATTGTATAAATTTGCTACAAATCATTATGCATACACGTACACGTATTACATGCAATTATAATTGCATTGAACATATAGAATTGTTAATAATAATAATAATAATAATAAATAAATAAATAATAATAAATAAGGCGGTAAAGATCCACATATGTATATAATATGTATTATATTATTACATATAGATAATACGCATATATATATGTGTGTGTGTGTGTGTGTGTGTGTTAAGTAAAAGGTGATCAATATAGAACTTATATCAATACATATATACTAAGCATATATCTAAAAAGTTATGGATTTTATATTTTGAGTGTTCTGGTTTGGATTTCGACTCGGATTTCAAGTAGAATTTCTAACTCTTTTAATATTTGTATTTAATCTCTCTCTTGATTAAGTGATTTATGCGGAAGTTGTCGTTAAATTTTAATTGTTAATTTTCATGGAATGTTTACAGATATTATGTGAAAATTATGTGCGATACACATTTATGTGTTTAGTTGTGAATTGATTAAATGCTTATAGTAGAGGGGTTGAAATTCTACTGAGCGTTGGCTCACAATTCCACAGTTTTGATTGCAGGGCCGATGAAAATGAAACTGCACCAAGAATTTCATTTGAATTTCAATTTAAATTTGTAATAATTGAATTTATTATTTATCATTGTAAAATCGATTTGTCAAAGTTATCGCCGACGTAGTGGTGTTTCGGTATTAAGGACTTAGAGCGACGAAAATGGAATTTGAATTGCAACTGTTGCTTAGATTCATGATATTAATTATTATGATTTTCAAGCTTTGGAAATTGGAGCGTTGGAATTGGATTGTTATTATTATGATAATAATAATCACTAATTTCTTATTATTAGTTATCATAATTTATTATTATGATTTTATAAAGCAAAAAATATGGTATTTTGGTTTTAGTATAAATTCTCCTTAGTGAGAAATTGCGTGGCGGCATTGAAAAACTGGGTCGTTACACTATGTCCTATTGGATGTTGTTGGTTCTAACAGGAGAGTATGTCCTGTACGACGTTATGTTGTGACCTGACAGGAGGAAAAGTCTTCCAGGTTGTTGTTGTTGACGATGATGATTATCATCATGATATAGTAGTTTATACCACGTGTTGGCTCCTACCATCGGAGATATTAAATAGCTCTGACACTAATGACAACCTTAGATTGCACAATTATACATGTTACAGTACCATTATAACTCCCAATCGTGAGGTGAAATGATCATATGGCTAGTAGGAAAATATATTTATGGTATTTTATTATATAAAAGTGACTTGATTGGTTGATTTATATTTAGCTCTATATCTTGACGATATCTGTGGATTTGATACTACTCAGTATGGTTTTATTTTGTTTGAAAAATATTACTGTGGTTGTATTATGTTTTGGAAAATGACTTCTGATAAGAATGCTTGATCCATAAACTGTTTTTATATTATGAAGACAGTACACCAATAAAATATTTGGTCTCAGGTACTCCATTTAGAGACGGATTTACTACTGGCGTTAGATAGAGTTAGAAGGGGTGTATGGCTTTTGAGACTGTCAGTAAAGTTACTGATAATGGGGGTTTGGACTTTTGTGCGTTATTTTGGTATTGCTAAAAATGTAAAATCCTTGAAGTTTGAGTTGATAAAGTTTGAAAAAAAAAAATATGTGTCAATTGACAATTAGTGTATAATAGATATTGGTTGAGTAACATTAACTCAAGGTCACGCCTAACCCCAGGCATAGGGTCTGGGGTGGGGTGTGACTTGATTGGTTGATTTATATTCAACTCTATATCTTGACGATATCTGTGGATTTAATACTGCTCAGTATGGTTTTATTTTGTTTGAAAAATATCACTGTGGTTGTATTATGTTTTGGACAATGACTTTTGATAAGAATGCTTGATCCATAAACCATTTTTATATTATGAAGACAGTACACCAATAAAATATTTGGTCTTAAGTACTCCAGTTAGAGATGGGTCCACTACTAACACTAGATAGAGTTAGAAGGTAGTGTGGTTTTTTAGGCAGTTGTTGGTAATGGAGGTTTTAGACTTTTGTGGTTTCATTATGGAATGGTTGTATATGAATAATCATTGTATTTGAGTTAGAAACAAAAAATAAAAATAAAAAAATCCAAGTGTGTTGTATATATATGTTGTCCAAGTTACGTTGTTATTGGTTAATTCTCTTTTGGAGAAACCCAGTGGTGGCTCTAGGAAATCAAAATGTTATAGTTTTGGTATCAGAGCCTAGGTTTTAGGTTCTGTATTTTTGATACGTTACCTCGTCAGTAGTAGACTGTAAGATAGGGTGTTGAGTTAAGGGATTGGTTTAAAACGTGGGTGGTAATTGTTTCTACTTTATTTATAAGTAGTACCTTTGCATCATGTGTTATTTGTTGCATGGTCAACATTTTTATTTATTAAATTAAAATTTCCAGATCTTGAATATGGAGTGCAAAAATGAAAATAGTGAAAGTTTTGTACCCGAAAGAGAAGGGTAGGTCATAAGAAAGATTTGATGTTATGGAGCGAATGTTACAAGTTGTTGCACAACTGACCGAGCAATAGACAAAAATGATAGAATGGCAAAGGGCCTAAACCGAGACACTCAATCCTCAGACGTTACTTTTAAAAAGATTCATGGAACTTGATCCTCCAACTTTCATGGGAACTACGGGTCCTACTAACGCTGAAAACAGGTTGAGGAGTATAGTGCATGCATTCGAAGTGATGGGCATCACCGATGATAGTCGAGTCCCTCTCGCTACCAACTAACTCAAAGGGAAAGCCGAACATTGGTGGGAAGAGATGAAACGATTGATATTGACTCCCGGCTAAGGGATCGTTTGGGCTCAATTCATAAAGGTTTTCAATGAGAAGTATTTTCCTGAGTCTTACAAATTTGAGATGGAAGAAGAATTTATATTACTGAGACAAGGAAAAATGACTGTTCTTCAATATGAGATTAAATTTGATGCCTCGCCCGATTCGCTCCTGACTTGGTAAAGACTGAACAAACAAGATGCAAAAGATTCCAAAAGGCTTTAGACTTGACGATACGTTTAAGGTTGACAGGATGACATATCAAAAACTACTTTAAACTCGTAGATACAGCAAAATTAATTGAGAAAGATGTTCAAGAAGCTGCTAAGAATCGTGAACAACATAACAAGAGAAGATATGAACTACCTAGCATATATCCAGGTGGCACATCTTTGGATCGGGCCCTCTACAACAACGTTTTTTGGCCCCGACAGCTGATCAGTCAACTAGGAGCCTAGGCCCACGATAATCATATTCCAAGCGAAGACCGAATATACCTAGAGAGAGTTCTAGTCAGGAAAGGCAAGGTAGGGGCCAAACATCTAGCCTAGCTAGGACGACTATATATTATCTGTCACAACTCGTCCCGGACACCCGTCATCCCGAGGCTGGCGTGATTATAACATGACATCACCAATCCCCAAATTTCCAAAAGAATGACAATATACACCCACTATATAATACAAACATCTACTATGAAGGACACACCGTCCCGAAATTTTACTGGCGAAAAGTAATTATTTATGAACCTTCTATTTTTATTCCCTTTGACAGCTTCTCTCAATCGTTTATACGACTCCATCACGTAGCTCTATCTAGTGCCAGTAGGGGACCGACTCCTTGCTGTTGTACCTGCGAGTGTACTGCCTTCTTAGTAAAACATTTTTCAAAATATTAATACGTTCTAAATACTTCCACAATTTAGTATGGATCAAGCACAGGTATATAAGCAATGGAAATAAAGCGATATAGATAAGTTCCAGCCAAATCCCTCTAGTATGAAATCATACCAATCATCATAATAAATAATATCAAATCAATCAATATACGTAAAACACCACATCTCAAACACCAATCTCAAACACATACCTCCAACACACACACACTAGCCAACCCTAGTGATCGTTTTAACCTCACGATCGGGAGTTGCAACGGTATTGTAACATCCATAGAAATACCTTTCTACGAAATATCCATACCCCTTTTTGGGGAAAAATATAATCCACACCCCTTTTTGGGGAGAAATATAATCCACACCCCTTACAGGGAGAAACAACTATGGCATCGTCGAAATCAAATACAGCATCATTGAATCACAACTCAATAAATATCGTCTACTCAACATCATCAAATTACCACGTCTGTCTCTTTTCCTCAACACCAACATTTACATCCAAAAATCATATTTCATCTTTTCTTTTAAAGAAAACGTCTAATTTTATCAAAATCATTTTCCACCCTTTTATTTATAGAAAACCCGGAATTTTTAAAAAAATAGATATTTTCTATTTTCCTTTAGAAAAACACCATCTGATTTCACCGAAACCAATCAAAAAATTATTTTTAACTTCTTTCCGAAAACCATCGAAATCTTCCGAAAAATCCAGTTTACCAACTCCCTCAAATACTGCTTAATCCATATCATTTATAAATTCATACCGTTTAAATAATCACATGTTTCATCATGTATAGTCATAGAAAAATAGTTTAGCAAGAAGACAGTATACTCACCTGAATATCCGTTTTTGTAGACTTAACCGCTTATTCCCTACCAGTACTCCGGTGCCTGCGAACCTAATAGCGACAGAGCCTAAATTAATATTTTATGTAAAATAACCAAATCATACAATGCAGGCCCTAAATTCCGTAATTCCCCCCGTACCCACTTTTTATTACGAATAATTGATATCCGGTAAATTTCGTTTCGTTAATAATTATTGTACGCGTTTGTTAATAGGGATGGTGACAAAAATTAGTAAAATTAACGACTCTAAATTATAATCCCGTTTGCTACTATTCCAATTTAAAAATAATGGTAATTGATTTAGATTTTACCTGCTTCGAATCGTCCGTTGGTCATGAGAAGGATATTTGGATTTTTATTGGGGGGGTTTACGTAAAAAAAAAAAATTCTTTTTCTTCTTCTCTCTTTCTTCTTCTCTTTTTATTTTTTTATTTTCCTGGTTTGTATTCACGCTTCATGTTACGCAGTCCAGCCGCCATCAATGACATCTCGCCATCACACCGCCGCCGTCGACGTCTCACCGTCGATCAAGCCTCGCCGTCCTTCCGACCGGACATACGCACTATCAATCGAACAACCCACACCCTTCCATGCACTGCCGACCATCCTACCCACCATGCACGTACTGTTCTATCTCTCTCTAATTTTTCGGCGAAAACTCCGGCAACCTCCATGCATCCTCAACATGCACACACCCTGCAAGGTCGATACGTTCTGATGGAGCAGAGCCACCAACGCCGCTGATCGTCACCGTCGGGCAGATCGATGAACCCATGAACACGCACTACACAACACAAGAAAAATATGAATTGTTCAGAGTAGGAAATACACACACATATCACAACGTCAACGACGGCCACCGGAAACTTACTGTCAACCCAGCTCACTACCGTCGGCTGCTGAATAGCCCACCGCCGAACTGACCGACGGTAACCTCCGACGAAACCGTGACAATTACCCCGTCGGCACTCCACACCATCGGCAATGAATGGGACCTCACACCGTCGGCACCACCGGCGATCGATCAACGATCCGAACGAGTCGCTCACACCTACGATCGTCGGATCTCACTACCCCTGACCGTCGGACCTCCCCTCTCTCTCTCCCCTGTTTCCAGTTTCTGCTCTTCTTTTCTTCCACCGTTGAAGATCACGATTCCATGTTTCAAAGATCACAATTGCATGCTTTAGGTGGATCGGTTTATTCCTAGCTTGCCACGTCAATGAATCGCGATCCTTCCCCTCTCTGATCCGATTGTTCTCTCGGCACCCATACCCATATCGTATGCGTATATATATATATATATATATATATATATTATAAAAAAACTTTTATTCTAATTACTCCTTCCTCCCCCCAAATTTCTTTAATTCCTATTTTAGCCCAATTTACCATTTCTAATTTTCCTTCAAATTGTAATTTCACCCCCAAAAGTTACATGTTATCAATTGAAAGACAATTTGAATCCTAAAGGTTGGATTTAATGTATACAAATTTACAATTCGCCCATCTAAACTTTTAATTCGGATAATGATTAATTCAATTCTACCCCATATTTTTTCCAATTGCTCCAAAATGTAACTAAAATGACGTACGTGCTAAGTCGGGATTTTACATTATCAACGCGGTTCACTGGACTATTTCGTTAGATACTGTCCTATGGCAAGCCTAATATATTATCGTTGTCATGAGTTGGGCTACATATCTCTGTTTTGTCCAAAATTTGCTACTATTCCTATACTTTCTGCAAGTAATATGCGCAGTGTTGGCCCTAGCGGTGTTTAGGGGTGAGGTAGAGGATCGGACGGTAAACCTCCAACACACGGACATGTATTTTCTATTACTCAACAGGATGCTCAGGCTACCCCAGATGTGGTTACATGTATCATGTATTTATATGATAGAGATGCGCATATACTTATCGATCTAGGTTTGACTCAGTCATTTATTTCAATGACCTTTATGATGTATGTAGGAAAATTTCCTACTTCTCTGTCATATGGTATTATTATTTTTACCCCTATGGGCGAATCAGTGCTGATAGATAATGTTTACAAAAATAGTCTGCTTCGCATTGGTGATAGAGAATTGTCAGTGAATCTATTACCCTTGAGTATTCACGATTTTGATGTGAAACTTGGTATAGATTTGCTATCCAGTTATCATGCCACAGTCGATTATTTTAAAAAGAAATATACTTTTTGAATCCTAAGCGAGACGAAGTTTGTATTTTCGGGGGATAGAATTATTATCCCTCTTAGTTTGATTTCAGTTCTGGAGGCTAGGAAATTATTAAAGAATAGATGCCAGGGATACCTTGTTCATATGATTAACGATAGTCAAAATGAGGTACCATTAGTAGATATCCCAGTGGTCGGGGATTATCCCCAATGATTTCCTAAAGAATTTTCAGGATTGCTAGTTGATAGGGAAATTAAATTCACTATTAAATTACTTCTAGGTACATCTCTTGTATCAATTCTACCTTACCTTATGGCACCTATTGAGCTGAAGGAACTGAAGATTTAGTTACACGATCTGTTAGGCCGTGGGTTCATCAGACCAAGTATTTCTCCGTGGGGAGCTTTGATATTATTTGTAAAGAACAAAATGGCACTCTGGGGATATGCATTGATTACTGACAACTGAATAAGGTGACGGTTTCGTAATAAATATCCGTTACCTAGAATTGATGATTTAGTCAATTAGTGGCAGAAGGCTAGTATATTTTCAAAAATAGATATTCGATCAGGATATCACCAGTTAAAAATCAAAGACAGTGATGTGACGAAGACGGCATTCCGTTCGAGGTATGGACATTCTGAATTTTTAGTTAGGCCATTTGGGTTAACGAATGCCCCTGTTGCATTTATAGATCTAATGAATCGGATCTTCTAGCCTTATTTAGATCAATTTATCATCACGTTCATTGATGATATACTGATTTACTCCCAAAATAGAGAAGAGCATGCAGAACATCTCAAAATTGTGCTACAGACTTTGAGAGAGAAGCAATTATATGCATAGTTCAGTAAATGTGAGTTTTGGTTGGATAGAGTTGTATTTTTTGGGCATGTTATCTTGGGTGATAGTATACAAGTCGACCCAAAGAAAGCCGAAGTCATTGTTCAGTGGGAAAGGCCAAAAAGTGTGATGGAAGTTCGAACTTTCTAGGATTGGTAGGTTATTATCGCCGGTTTGTATAAGAATTTTCTGTTATAACTGTCCCGTTGACCCGTTTGACTGGCAAGGAAACTAAATTTGAGTGGACTGATAAATGTGGACAGAGTTTCTAGGAGCTGAAGAATAGATTGATATCAGCTCCAGTACTCTCTTTCCCAATAGAAGGCGGTGGTTTTGTGATATACAGTGACGCTTCACAATAGGGCCTAGGTTGTGTACTGATGAAACATGGCCACGCGATTTCATATCCCTCTTGTCAAATAAATAATCATGACCATAACTACCTGACGTATGATTTAGAGCTGGCGGCGATTATGTTTGCTTTGAAACTTTGGAGACATTATCTGTATAGCGAGACTTGCGAGATATACACTAACTACCAGAGTTTAAAATATTTGTTTACTCAGAAGGAACTGAATCTAAGTCAAAGGCGTTGGATGGAATTAATGAAGAATTACTATTGTACTATCCATTATCACTCTGGAAATGTTAATGTTGTGGCAGATGCATTAAGTAAAAAATCGGTAGGCTCGGTTGCGCACGTTCGAGTTGTTCATACTAACCTATATACCGAATTGAGATCCATGCAAGTCTAGTTGGCAGTGGGTCAGACTATATTGTTCCTTGCGACTTTGACCTTGAGACTGATGTTAACTGATCGTATTATGGAAGTGCAAAAGTCAGATTCCCAATTGGGGAAGATCAGGCATGAAGTGAAAAATAGTTAGAGAACCGACTATCTTGTTAGAGATAATAATGAAGACTTGATGCTTGGGAATAGATTGTGTATGCCCAATAATACTGATTTGATGAAATATATCTTGGAAGAAGCGTACAGCTCAACATATACGATGCATCCAAGAAGCACCCAAATGTATCGGGATTTGTGAGAACATTATTGGTGGAATGGAATAAAATGAGAAATTGTAGAATTTTTTGCCAGGTGTCTTGTATGTCAGCAAGTTAAGATCAAGCACCACCGTCTAGGAGGATTATTGCAGCCTTTACCTATCCCAGAATGGAAGTGGGAACATATCACAATGTATTTTATTTCGGGATTGCCCTATACTCAAAAGGGATATAATTCTATTTGGGTGATTGTCGATAGACTTACAAAATCTGCTCATTTTCTGGCTGTGAAAACCACGTACTCCATGGACAAGTATGCAAAATTGTATATTGACAAGATTATCAGATTGCATGGTGCGCTAGTTTCCATAGTATTGGATAGAGACCCGAGATTTACGTTGAAATTTTGGCTGAGTCTTCAAGTTGCTCTAGGTACCAAGTTAAAATTAAGTACAACTTTTCATCCTCAGACAGACGGCAAATCAGAGCATACGATTTAGACATTGGAAGATATGTTGAGGGATTGTGTTCTAGAATTTCCTGATAGTTGGGATGTCCATTTGGCTTTGATGGAGTTTTCTTATAATAATAGCTATCACTTGACCATTGAAATGACACCATATAAAAGGTTGTATGGCAGAAGGTGTAGAACTCCAATTTGTTGGACTGAAGTTGGACAATGAAAAATGTTGATGCCTTACATAGCTCAGATGACAACATAAAAGGTAAAGGTAATTTAGGAAAGACTAACAATTACTCAAAATCGACAAAAGAGCTATGCCGACAAGCGTAGACATGAGTTGGAGTTTGAAATAAGCGACTACGTATTTTTACGTATATCTTCGTGGAAAGGCATAATGAGATTTGAAAATAAGCGAAAACTAAGTCCAAGGTACATCGGGCCGTACGAGATTTTAGGAAGAGTTGGTACAACGGCGTGTCAACTAGCCTACCTCCAGAGTTGTCTAGATTGCACGATATTTTTCACATTTCAATGCTCAGGAAATATGTGCCAGATACTTTGCACGTGTTGACTTCTTAGCTAATCGAGTTGAAGGAAGATTTGTCATATGTTGAAGAGCCAGTGCAAATTCTAGACCGTAACAATCAGGTGTTGCGAACAAAAACGATTCTGTTGGTAAAATTGTTATACAGTAGTCATTCCGTAGAAGAAGCAACGTGGAAAAAAAAAAGAAGGAATGAGGGCTAAATACCTGCACTTGTTCAATTGAGGTAATTAAATTTCGCGATGAAATTTATTTTAGGGGGAAAAGATTGAAAGACCCAATTTTCTATGTATATATTTTAATTTCATTCCAGAACATTTAGAAAATATTTGGGTCTAGTATGTTATTTTAAATTTCACTTTAAATTTTTTAGGGATCATGATAGTATTTAAAATTTAGTTATGAGAAAATTTGATGGTCCATTGTTATTTTAAAAGGTTTATTTTAACTTTTGGATTTAATTGATATTTTAAAGATTCACATGGGGGTATATGTAATTTGTTTTCATGGGTGGACAATGGACAAGAAATATTAAGGCCATTTTCAGATAAGATTTCCAAAAAAAAAAATGTGGGCTTATCTTTGCCAGGCACTAAAGATTAAAAGAATAATAATAATAAAAAAATAAATAAATCGAATAATGATCTATCATCTTTCTCTTTCCATATATGTGTATATATACACATAATTTTCTATGGCAAATAGTTTGTTGCTTTCTCTTTTTGATTTTTCTCTCCCTCATCTTTCATTCACTAGCAAGATTAGTTCTTTCATTGGTGTCTCTTACTCCTCTTTCTCTGGTAACTCTCTTTATCCATTATATATATGTAATTTAGTGAAATTAGATAAATCATATTTTTAAGATTATTTTGTTTAGCAAAATTAGTAGATTTAGATTGTTTTATTCCAACTATTGAGTCATTTTTATTATTTCACCATAGTCAATTTCATTAGTTTTAGTAAGTTAATCGAATTATTATTTATTGGAGAAATAATTTGAAATCATACTTGCCTAATAGGGTAGTACATTTTAATAAATCTTTTTTTTTTTCCACAATTTAGTACGAAAATATAATTTGGTAATTTACCTAGAAGATAATACACTCACCTTAATAGTTGCACTTCTATAACACTACCGTCAAAACACTGTCGTAGTCAGCTTCGTCTGAGAACATAACATATGATAAACTCTAAAACTAAGAATTTATCTAATAAAACTATATATGAAATTTATCGGCTCAAGGGGTGGCAACTGACCCTAGGAAGATATAAGCGATCGTGGAATGACCAACTCCGACTACACTGAAAGCCCTGCAAGGATTCTTGGGTTTAACAGGGTACTATCGGAAATTTTTAAAGAATTATGGGAACCTAGAAGCACCACTCACCAATCAACTCAAGAAGGATCGTTTTGGATGGAATGATAAAGCGCAAAAGGCATTTGAGGCTTTGAAAGTAGCAATGACAACGGTTCCTGTATTAGCACTTCCTAATTTCCATTAACCGTTTGTGATGAAAACAGATTCTTTGGGTTTTGGCATCGGTGCGGTATTAATGCAAAACCAGCAACCATTTGCATTCTTTAGTCAAGTCCTTAACCAAAGGGATCGATTTAACTCAGTCTACGAACGTGAGCTGATGACGATTGTGTTAGCAGTCCAGAAGTGGCATCCTTATATTTTGGGAGGCAAATTCATTGTGCGTACTGACCAAAGGAATTTGCGATTTTTGCTTGATCAACGGTTGGTATCTGACGAGCATCATAAATGGGTTTCCAAGTTGTGGGGCTACAACTTTGACATTGAATACCGACCTGGGAATGAGAACAAAGTGGCAGACGCATTATCAAGAAGATAAGAAGGGTATGAGCTAACTATCCTCACGATTTCATGTTGTACGTACGACGAAGTGTTGCAAAATGAGGTTGATTCCGACTCCATTTTTGGACCCATCAAACAACAACTCTTACAAGGATCCGATTCGTTTCCTGACTATAGCATATCGTACGCCATTTTACTGTACAAGGGACATGTGGTGATTCTGTCGAAATCCAATCTTATTTTGAAATTGCTACCAGAGTATCATGGGAGAAAAGTGAAAGGACATTCTGGAGTCCTAAAGACATTTTAGCGGCTATCCAGAGATGTTTATTGGAGGGGTCTGAGAAAACAAGTGCAACGTTATGTGGCAGAATGCTCAATTTGTCAACGGAATACAAATGTGGCTCTAAGTCCAGCTGGACTACTACAACCACTACCAATTCCGGAACAAGTTTTTGAAGATTTATCCATGGACTTTGTGGAGGGTCTTCCATAATCCGATGGTTTCAACTGTTTATTTATGGTGGTTGATTGACTTTCAAAATACGCTCACTTTATTCTACTCAAACATCCTTTCAATGCCCAAGATATAGTTGCAGTATTCATAAAGGAAGTTATCCGCTTACATGGGATACCACGCTTCATTGTTTTGGATCGTGATAAGGTGTTTCTGAGAAAATTTTGGATGGAGTTGTTTCGTTAACAGGGCACCTCATTGAAGTATAGCACCGCTTATCATCCACAAACAGATGGACAAACTGAAGTGGTAAGCAGAGGAATTGAGACCTATTTACGGTGTTTTGCCGGAGAAAAACCCAAGCAGTGGGTTAAATGGTTACCTTGGGCGGAATATTGGTACAATACTTCATTCCATTCGTCTACACATACCACTCCATTTCGAGTTCTTTATAGTCGTGATCCACCACCGTTGTTACGTTTTGAAATCGGTTCAACTCCTATGTCCGAGGTGGATGCTCAACTACAAGCAAGGGATAACATATTAGAGGAACTCAAATATCATTTGAGTCATTCTTAGAAGCGTATGAATGACTATGTGGATAAGAAGCGACATGAAGTTGAGTTTGCGGTTGGAGATTAGGCTTATGTTAAGCTATGGCCTTATCGTCACAAGTCTTTGGCAAGGAAATCAAATGAGAATTTATCTCCTAAGTTTTTCGGTCCTTATCAGGTGCTGTCTCGAGTTGGAGAAATTGCATACAAACTAGACTTGCCTTCCACAACTTCCATTCATCTAGTGTTCCCTATTTCAATGTTGAAGAAAGCGGTGGGCGTTGCTACCAAGGCGCAACCCATTCCTAAGGTTCTTATGGAAGATATGGAATGGCGAGTGGAACCCAAATCAGTTGAAGGAATATGCTACAATGCACATGAAAAATTGGAGGTATTGATTAAGTGGAAACATTTGCCGGCTTTTGAGACGTCGTGGGAAGAGTTTGAGCTTTTGAACATACAATTTTCCACCTTTCACCTTGAGGAAAAGGTGTGACTCCGAGGGGGAGGTATTGATAGACCATTGATTAAATGCACTTATGTGCGGCAATGAAGAAAGAAGCTGATGGATTAGTTGTTTGGGAAGTTCCAGTTTCTGTTTTGGAAGAGTTAGTTAGAAAGGCTGAAGTTGTTAAGTTTGTTATTTGTTGAGTGCTTCAAGTATAAATAGAAAAAGGGAGGAAGAGAAAGGGGATGGAAATTGTGAAGAACAAAAATGAGAGGCCAGGCTCTAGAAACTCTGGAATTGTTTTCTGTCTTCAGTTGTATTTCTTTCATTGAACTATTAAATTCAAGTTCATTTTCTTTCCATTTTGTTCTCAAATTCACCATAGTCTCGGTTAGTTCTATTTGATCTATCAGAATTGTCTTTTACTTGGAGAACTGAGAATGAAGAGAAATTGAATGGAATTTTATTTCGATTTTTGAATTATTAATTATTTTGTTGCGTGTGCAAAATATAGTATTGAAGTAATGAGATTTGGATAGGTTGTAAGTCTTTTTTCGCTTTGATTTTGTTTCGCTTTAACTCATTTTTAATTGTGGTATTATTTTGAGAATATTTACGATATTGAATATCGATTGTGTTTTTGTAATATACATTGTTATTTTGTGGTGATATTTAAATGTTAATTATTATTGATGTTTTAATAAAAAAATAATATTCCTTTTTAAGTTCAAATTTTTGTTGCAGGCAGCTAGTCTCTTCATAAAAACAACACAATAACCATACTATTGATTTTATATAAGGCAAAACCATGTGATATTATCTAAAAAGCTTATTAAAACTACGTATCAAAAATACTATTCACAATCAGTTGACACGATCATCCCATAAAACTAATATTTTAAAAATTGGATTGCACTACCCGGTTCAACCGGTTAAACGGTCACCCGGGCTTGTTTTCGGTCCGGTTAACCACTAAAACCCAGTTTAGGCCAAAAAATGGTGAATCGGCCGATTCGAACAAGTTCAACCAGTGAATCGGAGCGGGTCTTGCTGATTCAGAGCGATTTTCCTCATTTGCGTGTTATGAATTGTTCCTAAATAAAAAATCCCTATATCGTTAAACCAGTTCACCTCACACATCTCTTGTCTCGGCTTTCTCTCTCTCGTTCTAGCCGTCATCCTCTTCAAGCTCTCTTTTATCTCTATCTTCAGTCTCTCTCTCTATCTCACAATTTCAATTTTGTCATTTGAAATCTGTAATGGCGACGCTCGAAATCCTTCGGCGAAGCTCCACCCAGCTACAAGCCTCCAACGGTGATCTCTTTCCTAATGGCAAAATCCAACAATGACTTCCTCATCCCCACCTAAGCAACCTCCGCCGTTCCTCCCCAACTTCTGCCTTTGACGCTCTTCTACACCAGCAATGGAGATCGAAATAGAAAAACTGATTGGGTTCCTAATTCCTATCATATCCCCCTCCTCCCGTAAGTCTTTCAAATTCTCTCTCTAGAATAGGGTTCTAAGTATCGGTCGTTATGTGCCACAACAGCTATACGGAACGGAAAATCGGCCTACCATTACGTTTACACGTTTACAAGCCGATATTTCATCACACCGAATCGGCTGTTACGGGCCTATAATGGTGTCTTTTCCCATTACGGTGAGCCGTGACGACGGATACAGACTGTATTTAGCCTTGTGTAGGCCTCTCTCCCTTCAAATACATGTTGTATTCAGCCTTTTGCAGGCCCTCTCCCATCAAAAACACCCATCCCATCAGTAGGCTGTAATTTCAACCTTGTGCAAAAGCCATGTGATGGCTGAAAATTCATCATTTCTTCAGATTTAAACCTTTTTTCAACCTTTTGTTAAGCCATAATGAAGAATTCGTCTTTTTTATATCTTTATTGTGTTGTATATATAATTAAATGTCATAATATGTATTAAAATGTGTTTATTAAGGATTTAATGAGTAAAATAATTACTATTATTGAGTTCTGGAAGATGTTCTAGTGATTTTAAAAAATTCATAACCGTTACAGTTGATTCCTGTTACAGACAGGCCGATACTCCCAATACCGTTACACCGTGACCGTAACCGTTACGTAACCCAATACCGCGATTTAAAACCTTGCTCTAGAATGTTTAATTTGCAGTTTATCTATAATTTTTTTTTTTTTTTTCGTTTTATGTTTAATTTCACAATTTTAGTTTCATTGTTCTCGAATGTGGGTTTAATTTTACAGTTCTAGTGTTATTGTTGTAGTTTAACTTGCATATTTATATTTATCAATGAACTGATTGAGTTAATTGAAAATCTGATTTTTATTTGTCAAATTATTGTAAATAATCTATTTTAGTATGGTCATATGAGAATTAAAATTTGTTAATTAATGTGCTTGTTTGGAAAGAGTTCAATTGCTCAATTTAGTAATCTAGGCTAAAGAATTAGATATTGCTTGAAATATTTTTTTTTCCGTTTATAATATTTTTTATTTTTAAAAAATTAGTTTACTTTTTTAATGACATGATTCAATTATGGTTTTCTTACCGGTTAAATCGTTGACTAATGATCCAGTGACTTTTTTGGTTTGATGTATTGCATAAAACAATTGAAAAAATGAAAAATTAATTGCATCCTTATAATCAATAATTAATATACTTCCCTAAGAAATGCCATACACACGGTCTCTTTTTTCTACTATTATTAATATACTTTCCTAGGAAATGCCATACACATGGTCTCTCTGTTTTTTTATACAATTTCAACCTGACGTGGCAAGATATCACAGAATAAATTATAACAAAAAATCCGAAGTAGCAAGGTCAATCCATTTGGGCTTAAGCTACTTAAACAATAATCCATGTGGCCAGAGTTACTCATGACTAGCAACTTTTACTACACTTTTGACCTAAAAATACTGTGGGTGGAGTTGGGGAGAGCACACAGAATAAATTATAACAAACAATACAAAGTAGCAACGTCCACATCAAACGCTCTTACAACAAGAAGTACTGGGTCAGGCATTCGCCCACTCAGTGGTGGATCGTGGCACTAGCCGACGAACCAAATGAAGATGAATCCCAATGGGCGTGCACGCTATTCGAGCCCATCTTTATAAACGAGACAACGCTTCGCTTTTGCCATGTGCTGCTCGAGCAATACGCGTGCTTGTGGAGAGCTGGTGGTGAGCACAATTTAGACTTATATGCAGGATCGAAGGATCAAGGACATATGGGATGTCCTCACAATCATTGAATAAGGATCAGTGCGATCATGTGACATTGATCATCGAATAATATTTTATTGTCTACGACAATAAAATCGTCTCCACATCTACTTTGTTTGATGTGTATGTTCCTGTCTTTCCGATGAGATTTCCTCCCTGATTAATAAAATTTTATCTTCAAATTATATTGAAACGTTTTTCCCTTTGCTTGTTGGGCTTCTTCAATATGTATTCCTTTATCATGTTTTATTTATTTGCTACCTAATTTATTTTTTTAAGTTGACATGTTTTTCAACAAAGATAAGAAGCTTTCAATTAACAGATCACTCTCCAAAAGAAAATAGACCTCTATGTATATTATCCACAAGAGAAAATCAAACAAGAAAAGGACACCCTATTTATACTTCCCGGAGGCCTATGCACTAGAGAATGCTCATGCCATCCAGTGGGCTTTAAATGCCCCTGATTGATTGGGGCTACTCCTCTTATTGTGTAATTTTTACATTTTAGATCCCTTATTTCTGGTATTGCATCTTTAAAATTTAAAAAATCAGGTCATACCACTTACGGTAATGAGCTAGGGATGCTCAATTTTGGCTAACTTCACTCCCAAGAAGCATCTGATACTTCGTCTTATTCTCAGGGGTGTGTTTGTAGCAAATTGTGTGTTTGGGCACTTTTTACCAATTAAAGATTTATTTCTTGATTTTTCTTGAACTTGAAAGTTTAAAAATGAAATTAAACTATCCAAAAAATTATTAGAACGTTCAATTTCAAAAATAAAATATGTTTTGGCCGTCAATTTGATAAAATATGCAAAAACGAAAGTTTTGGGATCAAAACATAATTTAAGTATATTTGGTGAAATGTCTTCAAATTAAATATATTAAAAGTTATATCCATAGGAAAACCACACTCCATTTTGTCATTTTGGTCCCCAATTAATTTTTAGAAATTTCAGTTTTGACTGAAACTATTGTTTATGCCGGAATTCGATCCAATTGGCAATTTTTCTTTTTCTTTTTTTTGGCAATATTTAACTCATAATCTAAAGAGGAAATTTATCTCTAAATATCGGTTTAAATTTTTTTGAATTGTCACTTTAAACCCTAAACGTTTTTAAAGTAAAAAAGGAGCATGACAAAATATGGTGTGTACAACAAGTCTTAATGGTTGGGGCAATACTAACCCTCAAGTTTCGAACAAAGTGGACCTCATTTGGCCGTTTTGAACACCTAACCAATTTTAGGTTTTTAAAGTGTTCAAATTATACTTTTTTTGTGTAAGTCCTAAATAGATTATTAAAATTCACTTTATTTTTCCTCAAAAGTCTTAATGGTTGAGACAACACTAATCCTCTAGTTTTGTGGGAAATGGACCCTGACCATTTGGGACGCCCAACCTGTTTTTAATTCTATAAGTGTTCAAATTTTACTTTTCGCATAAATTTTAAACAACTTATACAAATTAATTTTTTTTTCTTACTACAAGTCTTAATACTTGGGGTAGCACTAAACCTTGAGTTTTGTACAAATCGGACCCGGTTTGACCATTTTAAATACCCAACTCGATTTTAACTTCTTTAAATGTTCAAATTCTATTTTTCGTATAAATCCTAAACCACTTATAAAATTCAATTCTATTTATTCCTAGAAGTCTTAATGGATAGGGTAGTGCTAACTCTCGTGTTTTGCACCAATTGAACCTTGTTTATCCATTTTGGACACTCAAGTCAATTTAAAATTTTTTAAATGTTCAAATTTTACTTTTTTGCATAAATTATAAACCATTTATCAAATTTCAAGTTTGTCTATTCCTTCAAGTATTACTGGTTGTGGAGGCACTAACCCTCAAGTTTCACTCTAATTAGACCCCATTTTACCATTGGACACCCAATCCGATTTTAATTTCTTTTGGAGTTCAAAATCTATTCTTTGCAAAGATCATATATTGATGATTTAAATTAGCTTTTGTTTATTCCTAAAACTTTCAATGGTCATGACAGATGTAACCCTCGAGTTTTGCTCCAATCGAACCTTGTTAGGCCATTTTAGACACCCAGCTCGTTTTTAATTTTTTAATTATTCAAATCTTACATTTTTGCCTTAATCTTAAATATCTTATCCAAATTGATTTTGGTTTCTTCATGAAACTCCTAATGTTTTGGACAACATTAACCTTTGAGTTTTGTGACGATTAGACCCTATTTGGCCATTTTGACACCCAATCTGATTTTAACTTCTCTAAGTGTTCAAATTGTACTTTTTTGCATAAATGCTAAACCAATTCTCTAAATTAACTTTTGTTTCTTCCTACAAGTTAATGGATGAGTTGGCTCTAACCCTCAACTTTTGCGCCAATCGGATCACATTTGGCCAATTTGGATACCCAACTTGATTTTAACTTATTTGAGTGTGCAAATTCTAATTTTTTGCATAGATCCTTAGAATTCACTTTTGTTTCATCCTCCGCGTTTTAATTGTTGGGGAAATGCTAACCCTTCATTTTTGTGTCAATCAAACCCTGTTTGGCCTATTATAGACACCCAACTCATTTTTAATTCTTTTCAAATTCTACTTTTTCGCATAAATATTAAATATCTTATCCAACTTAACTCCCATGTTTTTCTACAAGTCTTAATCCCCGTGGTGGTGGCGGCAAAAGTGAATGTATATAATTAGTTTAGGATTATGCAAAAAAGTAGAAATTGAACATTTAAAAAAATCCAAATTAGGTTCGGTGTGAAAAATGGTCAAACGGGGTCAATTTGCGCAAAAAACTTTAAAAACAAAGGGGGAAATCATAAAAGAGCCATCAAGGAGAAAAACAAAACAGAAATGGAATAGAACATAGCTGGAACAAAGTAGAATAAATACAAAATAGAACAGATCATAAAAATATGTTGAAAAAAAATAAAGTATTCTGGCTAGAAAAATAAAAATAAAAATAAAAAAGCAAGAAACAAAATTGGGACTTAAAAACACATAATTAAAAAACAAATATAACACAAACTTAACAAGAAACATAGGAAAAAAAAAGATCAAAACCGAAGAAAAAAAAAAGAAAAGAAAAACAACTAGAGGAAATGGTCGTTTGTGCATTGGTACAATATACAGGGCTCGGACGCAGATCGGACCAAACCTGTCTAGCCCGGCTACAATACACAAGGACGATCAATCATCATATCCTTTCTCTCCGATCTGAGGGTGTTCGGACCATACTGCTGGTCGGCCAACTTCCGACACCAACAAAAACTACAGCTGCAAAAAATTAACAGAATAAACGTTGAATGAAAATATATATTAGAAAACTAAGAAGAAAATAAAGTGTGAAGATTACCTCTATCTTAGACATGGATTCGTTGCAGACATGACATCATATGGTGTTTTAAAAGGTTGTTTTGCCGTCATCTTATAGAATGTATATTCGAGAGACAAATATTTATGTACTTGCATTCTTCCAAGTGAAAAACTAAAAAATTGCGAGGCTGATGCTCAATATCATAATGTTAGGGCGTATTTGACAATCAAATTAAGTAATAAATATAATTAGAATCACTTAATTAATTAATTTAACTTAAAAATTAAGTCAAAATATAAATAAAAAATTAAGCAAAACACCTTTTACTTAATTTTGTGGGGATATTTCAATAAAGATCTTAATTTTCATTTATTTATAATAATGTCAAAATTGTTGTTGGATTTTTTTAATCAATTAAACTGATCTTATTATATTTTTATAAATTTATTCTTATTAAGATCCATATTATAAAATATTATTTTTTTAGCTTTTTTTTTTTTTTTTTTTTTGCCTTTCAGTTTTCTTTTGTTTTTTTTATCAATATTAAATTTTAAAATTTTCATTTTTAGTTTGATTTTTTTCACTTTGTTTATTTTCCATTATTTTTAAATATTTTATTTTTCTATTTTGATTCAAAAGAAGCAAAAATAGAAAAAAAAAATAATAAAAAATATAAAGCAGAAAATAAATCAAAAGCAAACAATTAGAAGGTAAAAAAAATAAACAATAGAAAATGAAACAATAAAATAAAATAAAAATAGAACCCAAAAATAAATAAATAAATAATTATAGAAGAAAAGCATATGAAACATAAAATAATATTGAAAAATGAAATAAAAAATCACAAGTAATAAAATAATAAACAAAACACAAAATAGTAAAATAAACCAAAACAATAAAAACTCCAAAAACATATAGAAAACAAAACCAAAAACATAAAATATAACACAAAATAAAATTATTTTGATTCAATGGTAGTTATAGTTATGTAAATTGAATCATTTTCAACATTTAAATTTTGCACTTATCAAACAAAAAAAAAATTCAGCACTTAAAAATTAAGTGGTTATCAAACATAAATTCTTAAAAAATTTAAGAATAACGGCATGTTTGATAACTAAATTAAGCGCTTAAAACTGATTAGATTAATTAGATTAAGTATTTAATTAATTAAGTATGTTTGAAAAATATAATTAAAATTAATTAATTAATTAAGTTAGCTTAAAAATTAAGTAAAAAATTCAGCAAAGCCCCCCTTGTTTTTTTTTTTTTTTTTTTTTTTTCCAGAAAGCGCTCAACATTTTTAAATTAAATTTTTTGACCATTTTACCCTTCATTTGATAGGGTTTCTTCTGTTCATATTCATTTGTCCAGATGCGAGCAAGAAAAGAGAGAATTGAGAAGGAGGCAACTGCGAGAGAGAAAAAGGAGTAGAGATCGTTGAAAGAAGGATTACCGACTAACAAGACGAAGAGGAATGGCATAGACAAAGATGAAGGCAGTGACGGAGCAAGAGGGACAACATCAGATTACTTCACTATTTCATTTCAGTGAGCACACTTGTTTGTTCGACTGAAAGGAAGGAGCGACGATTGTGTATTGTTGAGAGAGAGAGAGAGAGAGAAGAAGAAGAGTTGAGGTTGAGAAGTGAAAACTGAGAAGAAGAATCTTGATGTGATTGCAATAGTGTAGCAAAATCTTGAAATTCTGAATTTTTACAACTTAGGTATTGCTATATTCTTCAACCGCGCCAATTGATTGAATGATTAAAGCCTTTTTTTGGCTAATTGATTATCTGTTCATTTGATTCTTGTGATTTATTGACCGAATTGAACTGTACTAATGTCGACAAGATGCTATTTTTCTGTTGTTAATTGCCTTCTATTTTCTGGATTAAGAATCTTAATTTTGCACTCAATTTCCCTTTCTTACTTCTATCTCCAATTTCCTGACAATTATTGAAGTTATGATTACTCGATTATCATTTTTTTTATTATCATTTTTTTCATTTTTATTCTGTTATGTTTTTTCTTGAGGTTCATGAGTCTAGCATTAGTAATTGTGAATTAGATTTTTTTTTTCTAAGGCCGCATTTGTTTGGTGTTGTTTCTCTTCCCAGAATCATGTTTTTGCTATTCGAAAAATTGGAACATAAACAAAAGCATGGAACCAAAAATAATTGTTTTTGTTCTCCTTTCGTATGTTCAGGAATAGAAACAAAAATCTGTCAACAAGGTATCTTGATGTTAATAAAAATAAAAATAAAAAAATTCACTAGTAATTATGTAAATTAAACAATTTTCAGTATTCAAATTTTGTACTCATTAAACAAACAAAGAAACTCAACACTTAAAATCTTAATTTATTAAACAAGTTTTTGATAGTTTCACCACTCAAAATTTCAGCAGTTATAATACTTGAGTACTTAAAAAGTGGTTATACCATGCTCTAAGTTTTATAAACAATAAGCTAAATCTCGCACAACATAATAGTAACAAGACGTTAAGTTGTTAAAAACTAGATCATTAACTAAGCAGAAACAAGTTATAAGATTGATCTACTCATATGCTGCACCAAAATAGATCTAATTTGCACTAAAAATTGCAGCAATTTTTTTTTAATCATTTTTTTTTTAAAATTTTGAACATCATATAAATTGTGTTTCTTAAGTAATACAATTTTTGGCTTGTTATGTATGAAAGACCAGAAGTGCCCAGTAACTTTCAATAAATCTCATGGAGCGAAATTTGGTCAATAAGCCACCTATTCAAACCAAAACGTGCATGGGGTTTCTTCATGATTAATTCAAAGTGCCAAGATCTCAAGTGTGGAAAAAAGGCCAAGTTTCGGGTTCCGAATACCTTCAGCTCGGCAACCTTAAAATATGGAGGCATAAAATCGTCCAGCCGCCCTCCAGCTCTGGGATCCAAGCACCCTCAGCTCAGCAACCTCAAAATATGGAGGCCTAAAATCCTCTAGACGCCCTCCTTGATCAAGCTCCGGGCTCCGACCACCCTCAACTTGGCAGGCTCAAAACATGGAGGCCTACAACTGGCCAGAAGACCACCGTGCCGAGCTAAGGGCTCTGAGCACACTTAGCCCAGCTCATCATCAAATAGGAGGCCCAAGGCCGCCCTGAAGACTGAAGTACAGAGATGAGGGATCCGAGCACCCTTAGCTCGGTTGATCATTAAATGAAAACCCCAAGGCCGCCCTAAAGACCGCAACGCTGAGCTGAGGGCTACAAGCACCCTCAGCTCAGTTGGGCATCAAATGAAGACCCAAAGGCCACCGTGAAGATCGTAATGCAGAGCTAAAGACTCCTAACTGCCTCAACTTGGTTGATCATCAAATGAAGACATATGGCCACCCTGAAGAACAATGTGTCGTGCTAAGGGCTCCGAGCACCCTTAGCTCGGCTGATCATCAAACAGAAGGCCTAAGACCGCCCTGAAGACCAAGGTACCGAGCTTAGGGCTTTGAGCACCCTTAGCTCAGTTGATCCTCAAATGGAAGGCCTAAGATCCTCTTGAAGACTAAGGTGTCGAGATGAGGACTTTGAGTACCCTCAACTCAGCTAATCATCATAAGGAGGCCCCAAAATCGTCCAGATGTCCCTCTTGACCTTTTGTTCGGCTTAAGGGGCTAAAACAATCCATTCGTCTCCATTTCAATTAGGTTGGCCTATGGACTTCTCCTGATGGGCCCAAAAGCCCAGTCTAGTGCTTAAGACCCTTATCTGCAAGCTCATTGGTTGCCTACCGGATTAGGCTAAGTAACTGTGCTGGAGTCCCTAATTCGGTAGTGCTAATTGAGCCCTACTCTCTATTTGTACTCCTAGGCATCTACTGCTACCAGGTATTGCTTCTTATTCACTCAAGAGCACTTTAGCTTTCTTCCTCGGATACTTACTTTCACACCGGAGGGACTTCACCAGGCACAATCTCGGTGGGTCATTGTGCAGGTGCTCGGAGTACAAAGTTGGAGTTCAGCTCGGATTCCAAAGAGAAGCTCAGCTTGAAGAACGGAGTTGGAGCTCAAAATGGAGTCTAGAAAGAAGTTCAGCTCAAAGTGCAAGGATTTCTCAAAGCGTCAAAAGTTCGCTAAGCTCGGAGCTCAATTTCCTCAGCACATCACCTCCACCTCACCAATAACTTCACACGTGTCGTCTGTCCAAACCATACTAGGAATGTTTACCAATTTTTGACACCAACAGTTTAGCGTCGTCTGTGGATTTGATGATCACAAGGTCTGGTCAGATTATCAGACGAACAAATTAAAGACCTGCCGTGAACACCAACCCTTATCTCTAGTCTACCAATGCTATGTCAAAGGCTCCCAGTCTGGATACCTGAGTTCCAACTGTCGTCCACCTTACCCTTCGGACCATTTGTGGGGCAGACCTTAAGAGCAGACAAGGCTTCTCACATTGATAACCTAGAATGCAGAATGCCATCTAGGCGAGTTTCAGACCTACTTTCAGGTCCTCCTCACCCGCCTGCTGCCTACCCTTACTGAGGGAGTACCGGATCTCTAGCTTGCAGGAGGGGAAGAGCGAGCCCCCGAATCTGAAGACCGCATGATCCACTCCAACGGACACGCTCCAAGAGCCCGCCCACGCCCCCGTAACAATAGACGCAGGAAGATTTATTTGGAACCTCCTGCTGTTTCGAGATCACCATCTCCATCCCCTTCGGGAAGTGGGAAATACAACTGTACAAAGTCTCCCCTGAATAGAGCTTAGAGCCACGTTGCCCGATCAGAGCATAGGGCTTAATATGTTTGGGAGGTGGACTTTTATTCACCACCCTCTAGGAAGCCTGTTGTTCGAGCCGCTGTGAGCCAAGCCTGAATGCCCTCAGGGGCGAAATGGTGGTGGAAAGACATCTCTCCGACGTGGAAGCTGCCTTGTACCAGATGCAGGGAGTGAGGGGCCCAGTTGGGCTCCCTTTTGAGGTAAGGTCCCTATTTGTGGATGAGATCGTGGATGAGGCGCTACCTACGCAGTTTACCCACCCCTAGATGATCCTATATGATAGGACCTTAAACCCCGCGGACCATCTGTCTATCTTTAAGTCATACATAGATATGCACACGACCTATGTTTCCATGAGGTGCAAGGCCTTCGCCTCACGCTTATCGGTGCTGGAAGAACATGGTTTAGGAATTTGGCCCTAGCATATATCTTCACCTACCGCAAGATCAAACATCTCTTTCTCTCTCGGTTCAGACGCTTTCTAATAGGTGTAAATTACCTATCTATTTCCAAACCGAACTTGTTAGTTTTCGAGTATGTTTAGTATGTTTTATTATGTTTTAATTTGTTTATATTCTTTTTGTATTAAATCATGTGTTTGAGGTGAAAAGGTATGAAAATGGTGCATAAACGATCAGATGGAACCAAGAACGGTGGAAAAACAAGCATGGAGGCAAAATTCTGAAAAGAAGCCTACCGCCGCAGCGATGAAAATGCAGAGAGGGCCAATTCTTGCTGGACACTTACTGCTTATGTGGTGAAACTGTAGGATGGTCACCAAATCCACCGTTATCTTCACCACTGCATCAATTAATGAACCGACATACCCACCGCCTAGGCGGTCATCTCTGCACATATTAGATATTTTTTTGGATATTTTGCTCCCTATTTAACCCCCCCTCATCTCTCCTCTCCTCAACCCCGGCCATAGGAGACCCTTTAGGGTTTCTATGATTTTGAGAGTGTTTTGGGGAATGTTCCACCAAATTAGAAGGAGAAGATTACAAAGCAAATAAGGAGAAGCGATCTTGGAATGGTTTTAATGACGAATCTTCGGACTACGACTAATTTCCCTCATTTATTTCTTTATTTCTTAATTTTGGATTATGGTTTGAGCATGTTTAGCTCATTTATCATTATATATACGGTTATGGTCATTAGTTAAACAGATATTGTTTGGGGATTAATAATATTTATGAATATGTGATTTTGAAATCGGTGTTTCGTTAATAGTCGTTATTCGTTATTCGATTGTGTTTGCCGTGTTTTCTATGATTATATGCTAGTTTAGATATAATGAGAATTCAGGATTTGACACTCGGAAGAGGTAACCCCAAATTCGGACTATGGTTTAAACACAACATGACAATCTAACGACCCAGGAGGGCGTTAGAAAGTGTGCAATCGATAATGTTGGGGTGAGACTCACGTGACCTAGAGTCATTAAGACGTTGAAGGGGACTTCTTCGTTGATACGAAGTCACGTATTCCCCCGTCTTACACTCGGGAGAGATGGCGAGGGAGTTTACGAACCGAGATTGTTGGATACATAGAACGCCGTTAACGTAAACTAAAACAAAATCAAACGCATTTAAGTAAATGAAGTTAATTCCTAGGCAATCTACTTCCCTAAAACATCTCATATTAATATTAGTATTAGTATAAATTAAATTAGGTTATATTAGTATTAGAATTAATTAATTAAATTCAATTTTTAAGTGCCTAGATAAAATTAGGTTATGATAATCGCGGTAGTTGATAGTAATCTCAACTAATTCCTATGGATACGATACCCAACCGAAAGGTCTATTATACTAAAACTTGACCCATATGCTTGCAGTAAAACTGGTGACGTGTAATTGCGACCACCACTTGCGCCACAGGCCAAAAACCATGGCCTATATCCTCGCCATCCAACAGCAACCTGGCAAGTCCTTAGGCAACTATATAGAGCGGTTCAACTGTGAGGCCATCGACTGTGATGACTTCTCCGATGTTGTCGTGATGAATGCTTTCATCGACGACCTCAAGCATCAGAGATTGTCCTACGACTTTTGCTCCAACCTGGCACCAAACCTTGATGTTGCACTCAAGAGGGACACCCAGTTCCACAATAGCGACCTCATGGAAGCCGCTAAAAAGGACTGAGAAGGGGTCCAAAAGAAGAAAGGAAAGATGAAAGAAGGCCCGAGCAGAGCACAAGGAGCTAAGCAGCTGTAGGCAGAAGAGAGATTGGGCCCGCTACCCGGGGATAAGAGGCCATTTCCACCCCAGGGCATCTTCAGCAGGGCTTCACGCCTCTTATGGCTTCGGTCTCCATTATCTACGGGGAGAACACTGGAGGAGAATTCTTTCCTCCCCTCCCCAACACCGAGGGGTAAGCCGATGGGGAGATCCTTGAACAAATTTTGTGAATTAAACTAGGACAAGGGCCATACCATAGAGGATTGTTTCCAGCTCATGGAGGAGATAGAGGCATTCATCAGAAGGGGTTATCTCGGCCACTGTGTCTAAAGGGATGGCCAAGTACCAATATATGAAGAGAACAATCCCCGTGAAGATCACAGGGGTTAAAGGAGAAGAGAAAACCGCAGTCGTCCCCCGCCCCGAGCAGAAAGGATGAGAGATGAAAATAAATAAAGAGTGGATGGTGAGATCAACGTTATGCACGGTGGACTCAATTTGGGGGGAGAGACGACATATTCTAGAAAGAGGCATGAGCACAAAGCCAAGAGGAAAGCGGACGAGGATGTATTTGAGGTAAGCATAATTGATACTACCTCCCACAATGTCATCTCTTTCAGCGAGGTAGATCTCCAAGGGGACACATCCCACATGACGATACCCTCGTTATAGTCACCCTCATTAACCATTATAAGATGGAAAGGATCTTGGTCGATGGAGGAAACTCTGCTGACATCATCTTCTAATGGTTATTTTAGAAGATGAAGATAGATCCCAATGTCGTGCAGCCCTCGAAAGCCCCCTGGTCAGTTTTGGGGGGATGTGGTCATCGCGTTGGGATGGGTCTCCTTGCTTGTTATGGTAGGAATCCATCCAGAACTTCAACGATGTGGATAAAATTCCGGATCGTGGATAGGCTACCCCCCTACAATGTAACCATGGGCTGACCCACGATGGTTTTCCTCAAGGCGGTGTGCTCCTCTTACCACCAGCTGATAAAGTTTCCTACTGAAAAAGTTGTAGGAAAAGTAAAAGGAGACCAGGAGTCCTCCAGGGCCTGAGCCCAAAAGACAGTGGAGAAAATAAAATAGTAATCAATGATAGAGATAGAGCCTGATAACTTGGAGCTCATAGCTTTAGACAGGGGACCTGGGCTAGTGCCCATTGACTACCCCCGAGAAGAGGAAGTCGGTCCCCGACCGCACGAAGAGCTGACAAAGGTTTACATTCACCGACGATGAAGGAAAGAACAGTGAAAATAAGAGCAAGACTTGGTCCAGAGAAGCAGGCTGAACTCATTAACCTCCTCTGAATAAATCATGATGTCTTCACATGGTCTCACGATGAGCTACCAGGAATTAACCCCAGTGTAGAAATGCACCTATTGCACGTTGACCCATACCACCCGCCCTTTAGGCAAAAGCGAAGAAAATTCCATCCTAAGCGGCAAAAGATTATCGAGGAAGAAATAGACAAGTTAATAAAATCGAACATGGTGGAGGAAGTCACATTCGCGGACTGCCTCTCTAACGTGGTCCTCGCCCCCAAAGCCAGTAACTAATGGAACTTACACATAAACTTCAAAGACTTGACCAAAACGTGCCCAAATGACTTATTTTCCCTCCCGAGAATCGACATAGTCGTCAACGCCACAGCAGGGTATGAGCTCTTGAGCTTCCTAGACGCGTATGTCAAGTATAACCAGATACCCATGTTCCCTCCCAACAAGAGCAAAACATCTTTCCTCACAGACAGGGGAACATACTGCTACAAGGTCATGTTGTTCGGCTTACTCAATGCTGGGGCCTCCTACTAGCGCCTAGTGAACAAAATGTTCAAGGAGGAAATCGGGCAGACGATGGAAGTTTACATCGATGACATGTTGGTCAAGAGCTCTAGGGCTCCTGGCTATATAAAATACCTCCAGGCCTGCTTAGATAAGCTCAAGGCTCACCGCATGAAACTCAACCCCAACAAGTGCATCTTCGGAATTTCTGTGGGAAAGTTCCTCGGATACATGGTCTCCCAGCCCAGAATCGATACGAACCCCGACTAGATAAATGTCATGATAGGAATGACCTTTCCTCAAAACAAAAAGGAAGTTCAGATGCTTACATGAAGACTAACTGCCTTGAATTGTTTTATCTCGCTGGCCTCAGAGAAGTGCCTCTCCTTTTTCAAAGTGTTAAGGGGGAACAATAACTTTGAATGCAAAAGAGTATTATGCAACATTCCAAGAGCTTAAACGATACCTCTCATCTGCTTCTTTACGTAGCACCTCGATAGGGGGAGAGGAGTTATACTGGTACATCTCTGTTTCTTCAACAGTATAGTCCTAATTGACTATACTGCGGTCTGCGCAGCAGTGGTAAGAGAGTATGCTGGCGCCCAACACCTAGTGTACTACTCCAGTATAGTCCTAATAGACATTGAGACGAGGTACACCAAGTTTGAGAAGCTCGCTTATGTTTTTTAGTAGTCTTGAGAAAGTTAAAGCAGTATTTCCAAGCGCATACTATCATCGTCCTAATCGACCAACCTCTCAGACAGATTTTACACTCTCCCGATATCTTGGAGCGACTAATGAAGTATAGCCTTGAGCTCGGCCAGTTCCACATTGAGTACCAACCGAGGACCACCATTAAAGGCCAAGTCCTGGCCGTCTTCATCGTCGAGCTCACCTTCCCCAATGACAAGGAGACCACCACTGATGACCAAGGAACTAAGGCCCGAGAAGAAGAAAATACATTGACATACTTAGCACAGGACTCTAATCCGGGCACTTGGAAGGTTTTCACTAACGATTCTTCCAAGGTAAACGGTTGCGGGGCAAGAATGGTCCTCGTGGCCTCGGACAAAGAAGAAGTCGAGTACACCCTTAGATTGGGATTCAGAGTGACCAACAATGAAGTTGAATATGAAGCGCTCATCGTCGATCGTCGCCTAGCCAGGGACTTTGACATGAAAACACTAATCGTCTTCTGTGACTCCCAGCTGGTGGTTAACCATGTCAACGGAAAGTATTTGGCTAAGGATTCGAGTATGAACGCGTACTTGAAAAGGGTTAAGATGCTGATGGACAGTTTTGACAAAAGTCCAAGTGACCCAAATACTCCGAGAAGAAAATGGGCATTTCGATGCCCTAGACAACCTTGCTTCGGCGATGGAGTGGACCGTAAAGAGAAGTGTACCTACGGAGTATTTGTATTTACCTAGTATCGTGGTGTCAGACTAGGTGGCATCAATTTGCGAGCTCAACAACCAACCAACCTAGATAGATGATAGGTGTAAAATACCTATCTAATTCTAAACTGAATTTGCTAGTTTTTGAGTATTTTATTGGAGTTTGAATACCTTTTTAGCTATTTTTATTAGTCAGGAGAAGGGACGTAAACAATCGACAAACCGAGAGAAATGGTGGAGAAAAGGGTAGCCAAAAAGATGAAAAAAATGAGGTTTCAAAGAACAGCGCAATTCCGCCAAGGTGAAGTATACACCGCCTAGGCAGAAATTCATTAGAAAGTTGCAAAAACTGAAGAGTTGAAATCCGCCTAGGCGAGGTTTCCACCACCTAGGCGTAAATCCGTTAGAAGGTTGCAAGGGCTGAAGTATAGAAATCCGCCTAGGAGAAGTTTCCACCGCCTAGGAGGAAATCCATCAGAACACTGGAAGTGTTGAACTGCTGAAAGAGCTGCACTGCTGTAAATCCGCCTAGGCGAAGTAGCTACCGCCTAGGAGGAAATCCGTCAGAAAGAAAGGGGGCCCAAGAAGTTAGTCTTCCGCCTAGGCGAAGAAACCATCGCCTAGGAAGAATTCTAACTGACTTAAACTCCGCCTAGGCGAAGATTCTACCGCTTAGGCGGAATTCGCAGAACAGCCCAAAATATCTGTTTAGATATTTTTGAACCCCTAGGCCTATATATACCCCTTTCCCACGTCTGAAACAAGGAGTTGAAGAACCCTAACCCTAGTAGAAAGCTCTTAAGCTATATTTTGAAGATCAAGAAGGAGGTTCATCATTCGGACAAAGAAGGACCACTTGTGGATCGATCATTAGCGACAGTGAACCGTTCCACTTCCAGATTTGATCGTTTCTCTCTTGTTTTTATCTTTGTAATCACTTTTTCATATCTAAGAATTTTGAATCCCTCTTATTTTGTATGGTATATAGCTAAGATCTTATAGTATTAGTTAAATTTTACTTAGGTGTAGTTGAAATCATGTAATTGTTAAGTTGAATGAATTAGTGTTACTTTAATGTGTTGTTTGTCTAAATCCGATTGTGTTTATCATTATTTTTGATATTATGCTTGTATTGATAAACCGAGAATACGGGGTTTGATACTCGGGAGAGGTAACCCTGGATTCGGACTAAGGTAAATACAATGTGACGTTCTAACGACCCGGGAGGGCGTTAGAACGTATGCAATCCATGACGTTGGCTAAAGACTCACACGACCTAGGGTCGTTAAGGCGTTGAAGGGGACTTTTTCATTGACACAAAGTCGTGTTATCCCCCGTCTTACACTCGAGAGAGGTAGCGGAAGAGTTATTGATACAGAGATTGTTGGAATAGATAGAAAACCATTATAGCTAACTTAATGACTTAGATTATGCATTATGTGAAAGAAATCACTGCCTAAGTAATTAGTGTAATTAGAACTAACTTCATAGTTGTCGTTTATCTTAGTATATTAAATAGAAAACAAACAAAATTTGATTAGTCGAGATAATATGAAACTATCTAAATCGCAATACTCAACCGAATTACCTGCCAGTCCCAGTGGAACGATATCCGATATTACAAGATCTATTATATTAAAACTAGACCTCGTACACTTGCGAGTAGTCCAATTACCGCGAGGAGGATGGTTGTGAATCCTCGCGCGTACAAGTTTTTGGCACCGTTGCCAGGGACGGCAATGTGTTTTTTAATTAAGTTGATATTGTGATCAAATAGTTGAATGTTAACCACGATAATTCTTTTGCTTTTAAATTTTATTCAATTCATTTATTTATTTTATTTATCTATTGAATTTGAGCAGTGCATGCGGCATAGTCAACGTATTGCTAAATAGAAAGAGGAAAAAGCTACCGCAATGGTCGGGGGACGTGAAAATGTTCCGCAACCACCGGAGCCGTAAGCACTTCAGCCTCCGGAGTATGAGAGGCCACAACGAGTCCTTAGGGACTATTATCGGCCACTCATGTTGGACAATTATTCAGGGATCTGGAGGTAGCCGATCTAGGCGAATAACTTCGAATTGAAGCCCGCCCTAATCAATATGGTTCAGCAAAACTAGTATGGTGGGAACCTTCACGAAGACCCCAACGTACACTTGGCAACCTTTCTTGAGATCTGTGACACCGTCAAGATTAATGGAGTTTTCGAAGATGTTATAAGGTTGAGGTTATTTCCGTTCTCCTTACGAGATAGAGCAAGGGAATGGTTTCAGTCGATTCAACTCGGGAGCATTAATACTTGGGAGGACCTTGCATGAAGGTTCCTCACTAAGTTCTTTCCACCTTCGAAGACGTCTCAACTCTGAGGCGAGATTGTGCAGTTTCGCCAGAGAGATTTTGAGCCGTTATTTGAGGTATGAGAGAGATTTAAGGACTTATTGAGAAGGTGCCCCCAATACGGTTATCAAGATTAGTTTCAAACCCAATTATTTTATAACGGGTTGGATGACCAGACTAGAACGATAGTCGATGCAGCCTCAAGGGGATCGTTGTTGTCCAAAACCCCTACCGAAACAAATGCATTATTGGAAGAAATGGCGGCTAATAATTATCAATGGCCGAATGAGAGGAACACGGGAATATGGGTCGCTTCTATCGAAGAATCTGACCATATTGCAACGTTATCGTCCCAAGTGTCCAAGCTATCGGATCAATTGGTCGCCTTATCTACAAAAGGAGCTTTATCGAGTCAAGGGGAGGAGATAGCAGCAAGTTGTTCTCAATCTGGATTGGATAACGAGTTCGAGGAATGCCATTTTCTAAACAACCGTGCCTACACTTTCAAGCCGGCTACCAACATTCCAACTCATTACAATCCTGGACTTCGTAACCATGAGAACTTCTCATATGCGAACAATCAAAACGCTTTGCGGCCACTTCTGGGTTATGGAAATCAAGCTTCGGGATATCATATACAATTCAATCATCCAATGAAACAACCACTGATGCACAATCCGAAGTCAAATTTGGATGAGGTTTTGGGTTCATTTATGAAGGAGACGCAGACTATGATGCGTGAGACTCATAATCGGCTGAACAAACATGAAACACGGCTGGACTCTATCGATACCACTTGTACAAACACTAATGCCACGGTAAAGGCTCTTGAGACTTAAATTGTGTAGCTTGCTAGGGCCATTCAAGAACAACAAAAAGGGAAGTTTCCAAGTAACACGGAAACCAACCCTCAAGAATGCAAGGCGATTAAGTTGAGGAGTGGAAGAGACGTGGAAGTGAGAAGGCCTATGGAAACTGAGCCGGGAGTGAGTCATGAGTTTCCGCATGATAAACCTAGAACTAGTGCGGAGGAAGAAGTTGAAGCAAAAATCGATGAAGGAAAGGAGAAGTCGAGTGAAGACGTGAATGGGGATAATAACAACGAGAAAGTCGATGAGAGAAGAAAAGATGAAAGGGTGATACCAGGGCGAGTAACATTTTTAGAGAATCCACTGATTCTAGCAACCCCATTTCCATATCCTCAAAGATTCCAAAAGAGGAAGTTGGATGCCCATTTTGAGAAATTTCTTGAAATCTTCAAGAAAATCCACATCAACATACCTTTTGCGGATGCATTAGAACAAATGCCCAACAAAGGCAAGTTCTTGAAGGACATCATAACAAAGAAGAGAAAGTTGGAGGATTACGAAATGGTGAAGCTAACTGAGGAGTGTAGTGCAATACTACAAAGAAAGTTACCTACTAAATTGAAGGATCCCGGTAGTTTCACAATTCCATGTACTATCGAGAAATCTCATTTTGATAAGGCGCTTTGTGATCTTGGGGCGAGTATTAATTTGATGCCTTCTTTCGTTTATTGGAAGTTAGGACTTGGAAGTGCAAAGCCGATAACGATCTCTCTTCAAATGGAGAATCGTTCATTAACCTATCCAAAAGGTATCATTGAGGATGTGCTAGTGAAGGTAGATAAATTCATATTTTCGGTGGATTTCATTGTGCTTGAAATGGAAGAAGATAGAGAAATCCCGATCATCCTGGGAAGACCTTTCCTTGCAACGGGAAAGGCCTTGATTGATGTGCATAATGGAAATCTAACGTTGAGAGTCAATGATGAAGAGATAAGGTTCAACATCTTTAGAACTATGAACTTTCTGAATGAACCTCTCAATTGTAATCGAGTTGACGTTGTGGACTCTTGCGTGAAGGAGTTCTTTCTTGCAACTATGGAGATGGATTCGTTAGAGCATACACTCACCAATTCCTTATCTATGGGGGATCTTGGTGAAGAAGGCTCTACCACGAAACTTGAGGTTGTGGACTACGTACTGACTTTGGATGCTCAATTTAAAGACGTAGAAGATCCTATTCATGTGGCGAAGATTGAAGAAGTTTAAAACTCTCCCGATGAATCAATTTCACCTCACGGTGGGTTATTACTCAAGCAATTACCAGAACACCTTCGGCATATCTTTTTGGGAGAGAATTTGACCGATCCAGTTATAATTTCATCAACTCTGATGGAAGAAGATGAGAGTAAGTTGCTAAGAATCTTGATGAAGAGGCACCGATCCGCTTTTGCTTGATCTATTTTGGATATAAAAGGAATTAGTCCCTCGGTTTGTATGCATAAGATTTTGATGGATGATGAGTTCAAACCCTCTATTGAACATCAACGGTGGCTAAATCTGGCTATGAAGAAAGTGGTGAGAGCGGAGGTGTTGAAGCTCTGAAATGCAGGAATTATATACGCTATATCTGATAGTGAGTGGGTTAGCCCGGTGCAAGTGGTGCCCAAGAAATAAAGTATGACGGTGGTGAAGAATGAGAATGACGACCTTATTCCTACACGGATCATCACGGGATGGCGTGTATGCATTGATTATAGAAGATTGAATAAGGCGACAAGGAAAGATCATTTTCCTCTTCCTTTCATTGACCAAATGCTATATCAATTAGCCAGATATGAGTACTATTGCTTTCTTAATGGCTATTCAGGTTACAATCAAATAGCCATTGTACCGGAGGACCAAGAGAAGACTACTTTCACATGCCCGTATGGAACGTTTCCTTATCGACGTATGCCGTTTGGTCTTAGCAATGCACCGGCAACTTTCCAATGGTATATGATGGCGATATTTTCTGATATGGTGGAAGAGAAAATGGAAATCTTCATGGATGACTTCTCAGTCTTTGGGTCGTCCTTTAATCACTATTTCTACAATCTGGCGCTTGTTCTCGACCGATATGAGGAGAAGAATTTGGTTCTAAATTAGGAGAAGTGCTACTTTATGGTTAAAGAGGGGATCGTCTTAGGTCATCGAGTCTCTTCTAAGGGGCTTGAGGTGGACCGAGCAAAGATTGAAACGATTGAGAAGCTTCCGCCACCGATTAATGTAAAAGGAGTTCGAAGTTTCTTGGGGCATGCTGGCTTTTACCGGCGCTTTATCAAGGAATTCTCAAAGACGATGAAGCCGTTATGTCACCTTCTTGAGAAGGATACCTTATTTGAATTCAATGAGGCTTGTATGGAGGCTTTCAAGGCGATAAAGGAGAAGTTGATCACGTCTCCAATAATAGTTGGCCATTTGAGATAATGTGCGATGCAAGTGACTATGTCGTTGGCGCAGTGTTAGGCCAACGGAAGGAGAAGATCTTTCGCTCAATCTATTATGCAAGTAAGACATTGAATGATGCTCAGGAGAATTACACCACGACTGAGAAAGAAATGCTAGCAGTGGTCTTTGCTTGTGATAAGTTCCGGTCTTATATTATTGGGTCAAAAGTGATCGTCTATACGGATCATGCAGCTATCCGGTACTTATTTGCAAAGAAAGATGCCAAGTCGAGATTGATAAGGTGGATTCTTCTATTGCAAGAATTTGATGCGGAAATAAGGGACAAAAAGGGGAGTGAGAACGTTGTTGCCGACCATTTGTCGAGGTTGATTCAAGAAGACGTTGGTGAGGAGTCTAGCATCACGGAAGTGTTCCCTGATGAACAACTATTTTAAGTGTAAAATGCACTTCCGTGGTATGCGTACATTGTGAATTATCTTGAATGTAACGTGTTACCACCTGAGTTGACGGGAGCCCAAAGGAAGAAATTTCTTTTTGATGCAAAGTATTATCTGTGAGACGAGCCATTTCTATTCAAGAAATGTGCTAATCAGGTGATTCAGAGATGTGTTCCGGAGGAGGAAATGGCTAGTATTCTCTACCATTGTTATTCATCACCTTGTGGCGGCCATTTTGGTGCGACTCGCACAGCATTGAAAGTACTTCAATCAGGTTTTTAATGGCCTTCTTTGTTTAAAGATTCATATACGTTTGTGAAAACCTGTGATAGATGTCAAAGGGTGGGTAACATATCGAGAAGGCATGAATTGCCACTAGCGTCAATTCTTGAGCTTGAGCTATTTGATGTGTGGGGCGTAGATTTCATGGGGCCATTTCCACCATCATTTGGTAAGGAGTATATTCTGTTAGCGGTGGACTCTGTGTCTAAATGGGTCGAGGCCGTAGCAACACCTACCAATGTGCCAAAGTGGTTTTGTAGTTCCTTCAGCACAATGTCATGACACGGTTCAGGACACCTCGAGCCTTAATCAGTGATGAGAGAACCCACTTTTATAACAAAATGCTAAACGCTTTGTTGGCAAAGTATGGGGTTAGACACAAGGTGGCGCTACCATACCACCCACAGACAAATGGCCAAGCTGAAGTTTCAAACCAAGAAATCAAGCTAATTCTACAGAAAACGATTCATACTAATCGCAAGGATTGGGCGATGAAGCTTGACGATGCTTTATGGACTTATCGCACGGCTTTTAAGACACTGATCGACATGTCACCGTATCGATTAGTGTTTGGGAAAGCATGTTATTTGCCCGTTGAATTGGAGCACCGTGCATTCTGGGCGATTAAGAAACTTAATTTTGACATAAAAGCTTCTGGTGCACAACGTCTCCTCCAATTGAATGAAATGGAGGAATTCTGCCACGAGGCTTATGAGAATGCCAAGCTCTACAAAGATAAAACGAAGAGGTGGCATAATAAAATGATAGTCCGGAGGGAGTTCAGTCCGGGCCAACAGGTTTTATTGTTTAACTCAAGGCTGAGACTCTTTCCTGGAAAGTTGAAGTCCCGATGGTCTGGACCGTTCCAGATCAAGCATATTTATCCATTTGGTGCTATCGAGCTAGAAGGCGAAGATGGAAGAACTTTCTGAGTCAACGGGGAGCGGATCAAGCATTACTTCAAGGATGAAGAACGAGTTGTGGAGAACATCTCCCTTGTTGAATGATAGAGCCAGAATTCATCAACGTCCATGCTAGGGACGTAAAACCAAGCAACGTCTTTTGATATGTCATCGAGAGTAACGAATATTCCCAACTTTTATATAAATTACTTTTGGAGATCGTATTGATCTTGTAATACTATTTTTGTGATGAATTGATAAGGCTAGACACTCAGGATTGATTTGCATGCTAAAACTCATTTGAGGAATGAAGAGAAAATAAGAGGTGTAGAGAAATAATGTGAAAACCTGAAGGAATCCAGCTTAAGTCCATACTGGCAAAAATTCGCCTAGGTGGAAAAACCACCGCCCAGGCGAAAAATTGGACAAAAAGGCTGAGGAAACATACTGGCGTAAATTTGCCTAGGCGGAAATAGGAAGCAAAAAGGTTCAATTTATACACTGCTGTAATTTCGCCCAGGCGGTAAAACCACCGCCTAGGCAGAAAATTGAAGAAAAGCTGAGCTCCTACACTGGTGTAAATTCGCTTAGGCAAAAAACCCACCGCCTAAGCGGATTTACACGAAATCAGGGGTTTCACACTGGTGTAAATTCGCCCAGGCGGAAAAACCACCGCCTAGGCGAATTAACACCAGAAGGTTTTTAAAAAGAAAAAGGTGCTACTTCGCCTAGGCGGAAAAACCACTGCCTAGGCAAATTCACGCGAGCCTTGTTTTAAAACGCACAGTCCTCTTCGCAAACGGCATTTTCCTCCTAACAATTTCAAGAAACCTCTCAACTTCACCATCCCAAATTCCTTCCTCCCATTAAAGATTCATTCTATATTGCTAAAAACTTGGATTTTCACCAGGAATCTTCGTCCAAACGTGGAATTCCTCTTCCCATTCTCGAAAATTAGGGTTTGAACGGTGAAACAGTGCGAAATCGCCATTCTCCAGTGATTTGATCAAAAAATTTCAACAAGTAAGTGTCAATGATCCTATTTTTCATTTAGTTGTTGAAATATTTGCTTCATTTGCTCATTTATTTCAAAAATCATTAGATTTGATTAGAACCCTAAACCCCTTTAAACCCTAAGTTGCGGTTTTCATGCTATTTGGGATTGAGGAATGATAAATGGAAAACCCTATCATGTTTTTATGTTGATATACAATGTGAATCATTTAGTTTGCGCTACATTGCGACAAAAATGTGATTTGGTAATGGTTGGTGGGATATTTTGTGAGATTTGTATTGTTTGACTTTGGTTGGCATATGTTTGATAAAATAGGGCATTGTGTGTTCGCTGAAAAGGGTTTAAATTGCTTGTTCTATTGTTATTATTGTGGTTGGTGTTGTGATTTTGATTTACAGGGAAAATGGCAAAGCGTCGTGCTGCCAAGCAACCACGAACAGACGAACCTCCGCCTGCTTCGGATTACAACTCCCTCAAATTTGTTTCAAAGCAGGCTGAGGACCAATACAAAGAGCATGAAAGTAAGCGGCCTGGAATCCGTCATAGAGGGTTCGGACCTTTAAATGAACTCCCAGAAGAAATCAGGACTATTATTCTACAAAGACGATGGGAACAGTTCTGTGCTCCACCCCACCAGGGGAGTTGGCCCTTGTACGAGAATTTTATGCGAACATTGCGGAGGCCACGGGATGTCAAACACGGGTCCAAAATATTCCCGTTCTGTTCAGTGCCGACCATTTCAATGAATTTCTAGGATTGACGGGGCCCGAAGCCTCCAGAGATTTATCCGATGCCGCCACACCGACTAGATGTTTCAGACCCTGACGACGGAAAAATGCCTAGTGGACGAACACATGGCAAGGTCAGGAAATCTTCAAGTCTCGGTTTCTGAAATCGATCCCAAAGATTTGGCATTCATTTATTTGCGCCAATCTGCTCCCGACCTCCCATGTGTCCGATGTGTCCAAAGAGCGAGCGTTTATGCTCTACAGTATTGATAGAGGGACGCCCGTTAACGTCGACTGGCACATTTATTCTTCCATAATTCATACTGCTAGGACGAAGAAGGGTGACCTTTCTTTCCCTCCTTCTTCACTGCGCTCTTTTAACGAGCCGGAGTTCGTATCACGTCTACAAGCCCCTTTCCACCTGTAAAGCCACTGGATCTTGCAATAATTAATAGGGTATGGAAAGGTGAACCAGGTGAAGGAGAAGAGAGTCAGGAAGAGGAATAAGTCAGCCCTTTGGAACCACCGACGCCCTGAACCAATCGCGGCCAACTCATCCAAATTTCACGAGACGTCCGTAGTCTCCAGTCCGATATAAGCCAACTTCAAGCTAATTTGGCTCGGATAGAGAACTACATGGATTCCTACATCCAGTAACAAGATCAAAACCAAAGAGTTATATTCGAACATCTCGGAATCGACATGGCGCGTTATATGCCGGTGCTACCTTCCGAGACTGATGAGCCGCCACCACCATCTCCTCCACAATGAACGGTAGGAGGTTAGACTTGTTTGTCTTCCCTGCTAGGTATGTGTCCACCCCAGTTTTTCATACATATTTGACTATTCTGCTATTGGGTTCGCTGCTTAGGCAGTGAGGACACTACCTCGTTCAAGTTTGGGGGTATATGATATGCAATGCAAGCATGTAGTTTTTTTTTGTTTTTTTTGGGGAATATGAATGATGAAATTTTTTTTATGTAAAAAGGGACAAAATTCTTTTTGTGTACAAATTGTAGTTTATAATGATATTAATGTTAAATTTTTTTGTAAATTTTGAAATTCTTTTTGTTATGCATGTGTAATGTTTAGCTATGCATGTGTAAGGATCATTAGTATAAGTAATGCTAGTTTGTAGAATTAGAGTAGATTTGTTAATGAATATAGTTGTACGTGCATGCTGAGTTTGTGAGTTCGTCCGAACTATGTCCCAATGATGAAAATTACCCCATAAAATTGCATTTTAAGGTCGGGGATAATGCCATTCACGTGTGTTTTGTGTGCTTAGCATGTCAATTAGGTAAAAAATTATTTTAATCCTAAATCGCACGATTGCATAAACTCGTTGTATAATTAGTTGAACGATTTGACGCTAATTATTCAGTAATAAGTTCATGACAGAAGTGAGGAATCTAGAACTTGACTGGGGGAGGCTTGAGGCGAAATTATAGGTAAGGTAATCTCAGAGGCATGATATAGGCCTTCATTTTTATCGCATGAACCGTTTGAAACTAACCTGAAAAGTTATTTGCTCGTTCTTCTGTCGAAGCCATAAAAAGTTTTTCACTTATGAACTTGTTTCTATACTTTAACCAAGTAAATCTTTTAAAACCATTGTCGCTAGGAATAAAAATGAAAATTGAGTGAAAACAAGTAGCATTAGATTATGCTAACTTGAAGCGGGCAATCGGGGTTTTAGTTTAAAATGTATTTGGTTAAGTATAAGAGTATTCACTTGTCAATCCTTTAGTTGTATTAACATGCCCCTAAAATTGTATAAATTTGAATAAGTTTGGGGGTATGTGTTAAAAAAAAAAAAAAAAAAAAAACCTATGTGAATATAGTGTTTAATTTTGGTTGTTGTGACAAGTGAATACAAGTTTACTAAATCTTGTTCAGGGTAATATCTTCAAGGATAAGGGGGTTATGAGAGAGATTTAGTGACAAGAATTTGTACCTCGGGTATCGTTAAAAATTATAACGAGTTTCTATTTCTACGATACCCTTGGCCGTTCTCCAAAGCCAAACTAAGCCCTATTGACCTCGCTGAATGTCCGAACCTACATTAGTGGATAGTTGAGCCCAATCAAGCATATGTCTTTCTTGAATGTTTTAACAAGTTTAAGTCATGACCTTATTTATTGAATAATCCAATCCGGCGTTTGATTAGTTATATATCCGAGTTCTCACACACACACACATTTCAATAGGATCTAAAATGATTTTAATTGATATTGAGTGTTGAAATTCTGGAACACCACGTGGTGTGTGTTATTCCTTAACCGGATCTGATTACGGGTTGTTGAGGGAAGAATAGCATGATTTCTTTGACTAAACTTAAATCTCACAGGTGTGTACTTCTTATTTGTTAATGATTACGTATTTGTAGTTTAGAATGTAGCTAATTAGTGTAGTTTGTGTTATTTAGCATTAGGGTGTTTTGCTCGAGGACTAGCAAAATTCCAACTTTGGGGGTATTTGATAGGTGTAAAATACCTATCTAATTCTAAATCGAATTTGCCAGTTTTCGAGTATTTTATTGGAGTTTGAATACCTTTTTAGCTATTTTTATTAGTCAGGAGAAGGGACGTAAACAATCGGCAAACCGAGCGAAATGGTAGAGAAAAAGGTAGCCAAAAAGATGAAAAAATGAGGTTTCAAATAACAGGGAAATTTCGCCTAGGCGAAGTATCCACCGCTTAGGCAGAAATTCATCAGAAAGTTGCAAATGCTGAAGAGTTAAAATCCGCCTAGGCGAAGTTTCCACCGCCTAGGCGAAAATCCGTCAAAAGGTTGCAAGGGCTGAAGTATCGAAATCCGCCTAGGCGAAGTTTCCACCGCCTAGGAGGAAATCCATCAGAACACTGGAAGTGCTGAACTGCTGGAAGAGCTGCACTGCTGTAAATCCGCCTAGGCGAAGTAACTACCGCCTAGAAGAAAATCCGTCAGAAATAAAGGGGGCCCAAGAAGTTAGTCTTCCGCCTAGGCGAAGAAACCATCGCCTAGGAAGAATTCTAACTGACTTAAACTCCGCCTAGGCGAAGATTCTACCGCTTAGGCGGAATTCGCAGAACAGCCCAAAATATCTGTTTAGATATTTTTGAACCCCTAGGCCTATATATACCCCTTTCCCACGTCTGAAACAAGGAGTTGAAGAACCCTAACCCTAGTAGAAAGCTCTTAAGCTATATTTTGAAGATCACGAAGGAGGTTCATCATTCGGACAAAGAAGGATCACTTGTGGATCGATCATTAGCGACGGTGAACTGTTTCACTTCCAGATTTGATCGTTTCTCTCTTGTTTTTATCTTTGTAATCACTTTTTCATATCTAAGAATGTTGAATCCCTCTTATTTTGTATGGTATATGGTTAAGATCTTATAGTATTAGTTAAATGTTACTTAGGTGTAGTTGAAATCATGTAATTGTTAAGTTGAATGAATTAGTGTTACTTTAATGTGTTGTTTGTCTAAATCCAATTGTGTTTACCATTATTCTTGATATTATGGTTGTATTGATAAACCGAGAATACGGGGTTTGATACTCGGGAGAGGTAACCCTGGATTCGGATTAGGGTAAATACAACGTGACGTTCTAACGACCCGGGAGGGCGTTAAAACGTATGCAATCCATGACATTGGCTAAAGACTCACGTGACCTAGGGTCATTAAGGCATTGAAGGGGACTTTTTCGTTAACACGAAGTCGTGTAATCCCCCGTCTTACACTCGGGAGAGGTAGCGGAGGAGTTATTGATACAGAGATTGTCGGAATAGATAGAAAACCATTAAAGCTAACTTAATGACTTCGATTATGCATTATGTGAAAGAAATCACTGCCTAAGTAATTAGTGTAATTAGAACTAACTTCATAATTGTCGTTTATCTTAGTATATTAACTAGAAAACAAACAAAATTTGATTAGTTGAGATAATATGAAACTATCTAAATCGCAATACTCAACCGAATTACCTGCCACTCCCAGTGGAACGATATCCGATCTTACAAGATCCATTATATTAAAACTAGACCTCATACACTTGCGAGTAGTCCAATTACCGCGAGGAGGATGGTTGTGAATCCTCGCACGTACAATAGACCCAATATGATAGTACTTGGAAAATGGGACGCTGCTAGATGATCATGTTGAGGCCAGAAGAACACGTTACCAGTCAGCTAGGTATTGCATCATTGATGGAGTCCTATACCGAAGGTCCTTTTCAAGCCCTTACTCTAGGTACTTTCGGTCGGAAGAAGCCGAGTACGTTTTAAGAGAGGCCCATGAGATGGTATGTGGCAACCACTCAGGGGTCAAGTCCCTAGCTAGAAAACTAATTCGACAGGGGTATTACTGGCCAAAGATGCTTGAGGATGTAACAGAATTCATGAAACAATGTGATAAGTGTCAAATATTTTCCCCATACCCTCATGTGCCTCCAACTTCCCCAATATCGATAACCAACCTGTGGCTATTCACTCAGTGGGGGATTGATCCGCTTAGCTCTTTTCCTCAAGGTACCGGCTAAAGGAAATTCTTGGTGGTGGCCATTGCTTACTTCACCCAATAGGTCGATGCAGAGCCCCTGACACGTATCACGAAATAAAAAATCTAGGACTTCGTTTGGAAGTCCATGATATGCAAGTTTGGCATTCCAAAGGTGATCGTGTCTGATAATGACACTCAGATTGACAATGATCTTTTCACCAACTTATGTTCAGGCCTTGGAATCTGGACTCATTTCGCCTCTCCAGGTCATCCCCAGGCAAACGGCTAAGTCGAGGTCACCAATCGAACTATCATGCACGGGTTGAAGACTAGACTCGACGAAGCAAAGGGTAAGTTGGTAGAAGATCTGTACCCTATCCTTTGGGCGTATCATACTACCTCACAGATCTCAATTGGAGAAACGCCTTTCGCGATGATGTTTGGATCAGAGTCTGTACTTCCTACAAAGATCGGGATACCAACTCTGAGAACCACAACAAGAGACCACGACCACGAGAAAAACGACACCATGTTGGCTCTCAACTTATATTTATTGGAAGAGATAAGAGAATGTGCTTGAGTCTATAAAGCGGTATCCCAACAGCGTGCAACACGTTACTACGATAGACGGGTGTGCCCCCGCCATTTTGAAGTTGGTGACCTCATTCTCAAAAAGGTTACCTTGGTGACCAAAGAGTCAAATGCGAGAAAGCTCGCTCCCACTTGGGAGGGACCTTATCATGTAGCAAGGATGGCAAGGTCGGACACATACAAGCTCGAGACCGAAAAAGGGGTTCTACTACGACACCCTTGGAATACTGACCACCTCAAGTGATATTTCTATAGGGAAGAGGTTATTTTGTAAACATTCTATTTTGCTACTTAGTGTAATGAATTTTTATATCAATGAAAGGAATATTCAAGTATAACATCCTCCTAACCCGTGTATGCATCTTCTAAAGTGACATCCCGACGCTGGCTGTCGAGGTTGATAACCAGATCCCCTATACCGATTTATAGTTCGTACCCGGGGATAGACCAAGGTCAACCACCATAGTTGGGGCATCGATCAGGTCAAAGGGCCTGCGGCTAAGTATCTATCCCTTTACAGCTGACCACAAGTCAGGCGACCTAAATAGGAAGATGTTCCTACATAAACTAAACTAGGATTACTTGAAAGGGCTTAAGGATGAGCCCGAATACAGAGAATCTGCCGATGATCGGCCACAGGACCCAATACTTGCATGGTGCCCTATGGACCGCGAAGACCAATGACCGTTTGAAAATTGCGACCATTAAGCCAGTAGTATGAGCAGAAACCCTACTCGTGCTCCAAGCTGGGGGGGGGAAAGAAGGTTACGACCTTGGCAATAAGAACACACAAAGTTCCCAGTATGGAAAAATTGTTGAGCTTCGCCCTCCGAGCACTCTCAGCTCAGATGGTTCGAAAATAGAGGACCAAAAATCGAACATAATTCCATTTTTTTGAAAAATTGTCAAGCTCCACTCTCTGAGCACCCTCAGCTCAGATGGTTTGAAATTGGAGGACCTAAAACCGAACATAATTTCATTTTTTGAAAACATTGCCAAGCTCAACTCTTCGGGCACCTTCAGCTCAGATGATTCGAGATCAGAGGACCCAAAACTGAACATAATTTTATTTTTTAAAAAAATTACCGAGCTCCACTCTCCGAGCACCCACTGCTCGGATGATTCGAATTGGAGGTTCCAAAACTGAACTAAGTTTTGTGGATTCGACGAGGTTAGCCACTGCTCTCAAAAGGAAAACTATTGAACACTAAATTCTTCCAAGGGTTTAGTCTCAACTGAACAGAGCTCCACGTATTGTCAGAGCAGCCAACTATACTCGTATGCCAAGCTCCGAGCACCTTTTACTCTAAAACTTCTCAAAGTGGAGGCTCAAAATCGTCAAAGGAGCCTCACATGCCGAGCTTCGGGCTCCGAGCACCTTCTGCTCAGCAACTTCTCAAAGTGTAGGCTCAAAACCATCAAAGGAGCCTCACATGCCGAGCTCTGGGCTCTAAGCACCTTCTGCTCAGCAACTTATCAAAGTGGAAGCTCAAAACTATCAAGGAAGCCTCACATGCTGAGCTCCGCACTCCGAGCACCTTCTGCTCGACAACTTCTAAAAAGTGAAGAGTCACAACCATCCAACGGGCCACATTGGAGAACTCTAAGCTCGGGACATCCTCAGTTCAGAACTTCTCTACCCTAAGAAAGGGGGAGTGGGGGAACAACTCAACATTCCAACGAACAAGTTCACCAAAAAATCAATTTGTGTTCTATTATGTTAAAATATATATATATATATATATATATATATATATGTATATATATATATATATATGTATATATATATATATATATGCTTACAACAGTGGGGTTTACGCCTAGCTACACAAATTACCAGATAGATAGGAAAAAAAAAAATAGTTAAGTCTTGGAATAAGGTCGGGCTTAGTTTCTAGTCATTGTGCCCATGGCCAGCTCGAGGGACTAGCTAAGACGAGTCCTCAGAGATGTGCTCAATGCCTATGGCCCTGACCTAGGTGTCCTCATCATCCTCACCCTCGCCGCCCTCTCTGCCGACTTTCTATATCTTCTTTTCGGCTGCCTTACCATCCTCGACTACCTCACCGTCCTCCTCTGCCTCATCCTTCTCAGGCTCGGGGAACTCCATTTGAATTAGCTTGTAGGGGATGCGTGGAAATTGCCAATGGAAAAAGCGTATTCCGGCCTCGAAACCTTCTTCCATGTACTCATTGGTCATATCCGCCTTGAGATTCTTGAATTTCTCGTAGGACTTGTAATTCTCAATGGTCTTTTCCCCGGCACAGCGAACCATAGAGGCCCTCTGGAGCTCCTCCGTCTACAAGCTCTTCTTCAGATCTTGCACCTCAAAGGTCTTGTCCCAAAGTTGGGTGGTGAGGTCATTCCTCTCTGTGGTGACCAAGTGGAGTTGGGCCTGGATGATGGAATTAGCCGCCGCAGCAGCTTGAAGATTTTGGTTTAGCCTCTCCTCCCTCTGAAGGGTAATATCTCTCTTCGCCTTGATGGAGGCGTCCCCTATGGAACTCTAGGATAGCCTATCGTGGAGGAAGAACAAGCGAATCATGCTCTACACAAGAGCGGTCAGATAAGTATACTTGGAAAAAATGAAATGTGTTAATGCTAAAGATAGACACAAGTGTTGAATCCTTAAAGAGACATGATCATGGAAGAGATGGTGCACAAGTCTCCCCGTGTCAAAGGCGGCCAATATCTCCTTATCGTCAGGAGGGGTGATGCTCTTGAGGTAGTTGGTCATCACCTTAGGAGAGTCTAGGAGGGAACGACCAACATGGAGCTTGGTTTTTGGGACACTGATAAAAACCTCATCAGCTTTCAGCTCGGGTAGGGCTCCACTCGCCACCATCGCCTTCTTGGAAGACTTTTTCTTATGCTTTCCCTTATCCACCTTCATCTTTCCCTTGCCGGAGGGGTCTGCAAAAGAGGCCACACTATCTCAACTGACGTCGACCAGTGGGAGGCAGAACGAAAGTGTGAGGAGTCTATGATCGTGACCCTTGACAAAGCTAGTGACCTGGTCCAAGCAGGCGTCAGGTGATGTTGCTGCTACTACTGCGATTAGGGAGATGGATGGTGATGAGTGGTTTATTTAGACCCCGTTTAGTAACCACTCCCATCCTAAAAATTCCCATTTCATTCCCAGTTTTTTATTAGGTATAGCATTTGGTAACCACTTCCATTTTTTTGTTTCCATTCTCATCCTATTCTAAAATGGGAATTGTGCACATTTTTTTCTTAAGGGTTGAGAAAAAAAAAAACATTTCACACAATTCCCATCCCATTCCCAATAGGACACGCTACGCATTTTTCAATTTGTTAAGTGAGATCACTCTTCAAACTTCGTAAGCAACATTCTTTCCCCTTTTTTTCTTTTTCTTTTTTCTTTATTTTTCTTCTTTGTATTCTACGCGTGGTACGTCATCGCCCCTCCTTCCCCGTCGTCTGGTGATAGGTGTGAAAAACCTATCTATTTCCAATCCGAATTGGTTACTTTTCGAATATGTTTATAGTTATTTTTATTATGTTTTAATTAGTATTTATACTTTTTGTATAACTCAAGTGTGTGGGTCAAAAAAGATAGGAAATTGGAGCTAAAACGATGAGATCGAACCAAAGCGGTTCGAAGTTACGGTGGATAAACAAGCTCGGAGGCTAAAAGACGAAACAGGCCCACCGCTTAGGCGTCCAGACCACCGCCTAAGTGGTGAAGATGCATAGAAGAGTAAAATGTTACTGACAGACGACCGCCTGAGCAGAAATTCTACTGCTTAGGCGGAAATCCAGCAAAGGACGAAGAAGGGCTACTGACAGCCGCTCGCCTAGGCGAAGTTTTCTTCGCTTAGGCGGAATTTCAACAGAATGTTCTCCAGTCCACCGCCTACTTCACCGCCCAGGCGATCAGACTTAACCGACCTAACTCCGCCTAGGCGAAAATTCCACCGCCTAAGCGGATTTGCCCTACACAGTCTTGAGATATTTTTAGATATTTTTAGGATATTTTTGCTATAAATATCCCCTCTCCTCCCCCTTTGGCCAGATCTCTCTCCTCTCTCTTGCATTTTTGAGCCCCTTAGGCTATACTTAAGCCAAGGGTTAGGAATTTTAGGTGTGGAGCTCGCATCCCGAAGTGGAGAAGACGGTGAATCGATCGTTGAGCGTTCTTAGCGGTTTATCTTCGGACGAGGCTAAGTTCTTCGATCGTTTTTTCTTATTTCTTTATATTAGGAGCATGTGAGCATATTTAGCTCGTTATTTCATTGTATATGCGGCTATGGCCCCGAGTTAAATATGGATTGTAGTAGGGATTAACCTAATATTTATAAATACGTTGTTTGGATGATTTCGGTGTTTCGTTTGTGATTGTTCTTCGTAGTTTGATTGTATTTATCGTATTGTTTGTTTATTATGCTTGGATTAATAAATGGAGAATATGGGATTTTGACAAACCTCGGATTCAGATTAGGGTAAACAAACGCCACGATTCTATAACCCAGTCGGGGTTTGAATCATGGACAATCGATGACGTGGGGCAAGACACATGCTACCTAGGGTGAGAAAATCCAATAGAATGTTCTCCAATCCACCGCCTACTTCATCGCCCAGGCGATCAGACTTAACCAACCTAACTCCGCCTAGGCGGAATTTCCACCGCCTAGGCGGATTTGCCCTGCACAACCTTTAGATATTTTTAGGATATTTTTGCTATAAATATCCCCTCTCCTCCCCCTTTGGCCGGATCTATCTCCTCTAACTTGCATTTTTAGCCCCTTAGGCTATAGTTAAGCCAAGGGTTAGGGATTTTAGTGGTGGAGCTCGCATCCCGAAGTGGAGAAGGCGGCGAATCGATCGTGGAGCGTTCTTAGCGGTTTATCTTCGGACGAGGCTAAGTTCTTCGATCGGTTTTCCTTATTTCTTTATCTTAGGAGCATGTGAGCATATTTAGCTCATTATTTCAATGTATATGCGGCTATGGCCCTGAGTTAAATATGGATTGTAGTAGGGATTAACCTATAGTTTATAAATACGTTGTTTGGATGATTTCGGTGTTTCGTTTGTGATTGTTCTTTGTAGTTTGATTGTATTTATCATATTGTTTGTTTATTATGCTTGGATTGATAAATAGAGAATACGGGATTTTGATAAACCCCGGATTCAAAATAGGGTAAACAAACGCCACGATTCTATAACCCGGTCGGGGTTTGAATCGTGGACAATCGATGATGTAGGGCAAGACACACGCTACCTAGGGTTGTTAAGACGTTGAGGGGGACCTCTTCGTTGGCTCGAAGTTGCGTTATATTCCTCGTCTTACACTCGGAAGAGGTGGCGAGGGAGTTTTAGAACGGAGATTGTCGATAGGGTAAATACGACGCGACGATCCAATAACCCAGGATGGAGTTGGATTGAGTGCAATCAATGACACTAGGCGAGACTCACGTGACCTAGGGTCATTAAGATGTTGAAGGAGACTTCTTCGTTGACTCGAAGTCATGTATTCTCCCGTCTTACACTCGGAAGAGGTGGCGGTGGAGTTTATGTACCGAGGTTGTCAAATAGGCCGAACAACGTAAACGTGAGTAAATCAGAATCGAACACGTATTTGTAAACACGTTAATCCCTATGCAATTCTTCACCCTAAAACATATTAGCATATTAATGTAGTTAATTTAGGTTATATTAATATTAGTTTAATTAATTAATTTTTTTTTTTTCGCCTAGATAAACTTAGGTCACGACAAATGTGGTATTCGATAGTAACGACAACAATCCCTGTGGATACGATAACCCGATCTTAACGATCACACTATACTAAAACTTAGACCTCGTATACTTGCGAGTGTAAGTAGCGACGTATTCCGCGCCCTACCATCTAGCCTCCTCCTCCTCGTCTGACTCTCTCTTTGTCTGCTTCGTGCCATCGTCTTCTTCGTCTGCTTTGTGGTTTGGTTTGGGTTTGGTTAGGGTTTCGATTTCAAAATCGATTTGGTTAGGGTTTCGATTTTGATTTCAATTTCGAAATTGAAATCGATTTCTTGGTTTGGTTAGGGTTTCGATTTCGAAATCGACTTTGAAATTAAATTTCAATTTCAATTTCCAAGTCCGTTTCGAACGGAATCAATTTCGTTCGCCTTGATTCATGCAGTGAAAGAGCAAATGATTTCAAAATCAGTAGGGTTTCGAATGATTTTTCAAAATCGAAATCGATTTCGATTTTGATCGATTTTGACGAAGGGCGAAATTCAAAATCGAAATGAAAATCATGGTGACAAAGATGATGCGAAGAACATCATTCCCATGATGTTCCAGTTTGAACTCTAAATTGATTTCGATTTCGATTTGGGTTTATGGTCGTTGAAATCAATAGGGTTTCAATTTTAAGAGAAAGATAGGATGGTGGGTTGAATTTGTTCTTGGATTTGTTAGAATATGTTCTTAGATTTCTTCAAATTTCTTCTTGAATTTGTTCTTGGATTTGTTCTTGAATTTGTTCTTGGATTTATTCTTGAATTTGTGGTTAAGGGTTGATTTCTTGGAAGAACATCGTTACCAAACACGATTCTGTTTCCAGATCCAAAAAACAATTTCGATACCACACGTGATTCTCTTCCCAAGAAGGAAACAAAATTCTCATCCCGTCCCATCCCACTGCATGGGATGGGCATGAAACAGTTACCAAACGTGTCCTTATCAACAAATCAAGTACTTTTAGATTCAAAAATTTGTGTGTTTTCAAGTAATTTTGTTAGTTTAATGTGTTTTTGTGTTGTTTGGTACAAATATAAATAAATGGGGGAAAAGATGCAAAATTTGTGTAGGTACTGTAACTTTAAGACTAATTTTGACCATTATGCAATCCAATTTTGGAAAACCTCAAACGATAGAAGTTGTAGATCTATGTCTTATCTTTCCATAGCCTTTTGAATCACCTCAATCGGAGTTCGAACAAAAATGTTACGGCAAGTGAACGGGTTATGTTTTAATAGAATAGGGAAGAGTAAGGGTTGTCATATCCATAGGGATTGATTTAAATTATTGTTAAGTATCGCAATTATCGTAACTTAACTTTATTTAGGTGATCAATTTTTGGTTTTTTTTATAAAAATAAATATAAATAAATATAAATAAAAAAAAAAAAATATAAAATATAGATTATCTATGCACAAATGTTTTAGGGGCTTGATTTTATCTCGTTATTCTCGTGTTGTCCTATTAAGTAAATTATTAGTCAATTCTGTTTAATCAATAATCAAGGTCCTCGTACTATTGTTCTCTCACTACCTCTCCTGAGCATCAAATGAGAGAATATGTAATCACCTTAATATCGATATCCCTATCCCGTATTTATATGAAAGCATTCGTTATATCCGACCTTATAGATTACACAAGCTTTAAATATCTCTCGATCTATTAAAACTTACATTGTGTTTAACCTAAGTCCAAACCCGAGATTACCTCTCCTGAATATCAAATCCCAAGTTCTCAATTCATCCAAAATATCATTTGGAAACATATATTTGAAGCATTATAAAGATAAACACAATTGAATAGAGATTCTTATTGATAAATTTGGAACGTGATTACCTCCCGGTCTTAGAAGATCCTAAATTATCGACTCGAATACCTAGATGTTGATTTCCTCCCAGACTCACAAAAACCTAAGTTACGCACTCCCAAATCTGGTTACGAATTCAATCTCTCCCGAGTATAAAATTCGCAACCTAAAATTGTCTAACCCGTTGGCCACATGAATCAAACATATTAGACTTAGGAGATGCATAAAATGGAATTAAATCTAACAATTAATAAACTAATCTAAACATGGTTCAAACGAGATGACATCAAGCTCAAGATTAAATTATGAACACAACATAGATAGATCCAATACTAATCTTCTCAATAAATTTATAGATATAAGAATGTTCGACACAAAATTACAAATACAAAGTTAAAACAAAAGATTAGGGGGAGAGAAATAAAGACAAAATCTTATTGTGGGATATGGGCTTCAAAACTTCAACTCCAAGTATTACCAATGGTGTTTTCGTCTTCAATCTTGCATCAAATTGCAACCATCCAGTGTTTTCTCGCCCAAAATCACCTCCAATCGTTGGTTTTCCTCTCCAAAATCGCCTCTTCTTTTGTTCCTCCTCTTCCTTCTTTTGGTTTGAACTAAAAATGGGTATTTATAGGATTGAAAGGTAGGGTTTCGAGTTACAGGTCTGATAGAAGCGTGCTACAGCGGGGTATATCACGCTGCAGCACGCTATGGGCAGAAGATAGCCCATACCTTTTGACAGGAGCATGCTGCAGCACGCGTTGGACAACACTGACCTTAGTTTTGAATTGTGGCCATAACTTTCTCGTCCGAACTCCAATTTAGGTGATTCAAAGGGTTATGAAACTCTACCACATAGATATACAACATCTATATTTTGAGTTTTTTCAAAATCGGATTGCACCATGGTTAAAATTGGTCTTGAAGTTACATCACTTGCACATATTTTGCATCTTTTCCCCTATTTATTTATATTCCTACCAAACAACACAAAAAACACATTAAACTAATAAAAATATTTGAAAATACACAAATATTTGAATCTAAAAGTACTTGATTTGTTGGTAAATAAATCACTCATCAAATAACCCGAAACTCAAACGTTTGCTTGTCCTCAAGTAAAAAGAAAAGAAAAGAAAACACAAATCAAGTACTAAAATACTATTCATAAATATGTGAGTTCTATATCGAATCAATGACCGTGTAAGAATCTTCGCAACCACAAAATGCTCCAAACTCCAAGGAAATGTACACATTGAGATTATCTAAAATTTCAACTTTAAGCATCAATTTCAACTCACTCAAGACTCTCGATGTGTATGTGCGTGCACAATCACTCTCACACAACCAAATGAGCCCCAAATAGATTTATGTGTTAAGGAGACAATGAATGATATGTAGATAGTGAATTTAAGAATAACCATAAGCCCATTTTTCGTGTCACTCTCCACTAATTGTGTAGGTATATATGTCATTGAAGATAAAAAGGACTTTGCGGGTTGTAATGTATGGCTAGGATGAAAGGTAGATGAAAATATCATTTTTAGACTCAAATCACCCTAGGCATGTATTACAACTCATGGATCTTGCACTCTTTTCAAGAAAAAAAAAATCCACCAACTCTCCCTTTCATCAAATGTCTTCTTTCGAACAATCCCGCAATGTATTATTCACAAAACAGACAAAAGCACACTTTTTTTTTTTTTTACAAAATAGGTGAGAACCACACCCCCAAACTCAAACTCAACATTGTCCTAAATGTTGCACGAAAAATACAAGGTGGAAAGCGGGAATACTCACCACTATACTACAATTTTTTATTTTTATTTTACATAGACAACTAAAACAACCAAAATGAAACACACAACTCAATCCACCAATAACTTTCCAAACACAGCCCATGCTCGTCCTTATGCTCAATGATCTATTCAAACATGCCCAAACGATCCAAAGAATGCCAAAATCATTTCTCCAATAATACATAACCTAGTGTGTTTCCTCAAGTTTCATTCAAATGAGTTATAGTGTTCACGAGATGTCAAAGTCTACCTAAAGCACATAAATGGGACACATCAGATCCTCATAGATGTAATCGTCTTCGATCGGTGGTGGCATCACAATTTGGATCTCAAAAGGTGAAAAATCACAATTGTCATCTTGTGATTCTTTATCGTCGATCAACTCTTGGGTCTCTTCCTCATTGGAATCATCATTATCGAACAAACTCAAGTTTCTCCTACTTGTATTCGATTCCTCATGGTGGATTTCAGTGGATGTGGCTTGTGTGGCTCTCAGTGCCACTATTCTTAACTTGGCCTCAATATAGCTGACAAGTTGATCGATTTGTGTCTCAAGGGACTTTAGGGTCGCATCGATTTCAGTACAGGTCATTTCAATTTGGTCAAGACGGTCCTTATTCTTATTGAGGCGGTCATGAGTTTCTCTCCAAAAACTCTGAGTTTTCCCCATGAATGCAGCGAACATCTCTTCCAAGGTGGGGGAAGACTCCACAGGTTGGTGTAGGGTGTCAAACCATAGCGCCGAAATGTTGAAACTATCCCCCAAGATTTAATAGCCTGTTGAACAATTCCAACTCTGACATTCAAACTTCGTCATGTCTTCCAACAACCAATAGACTTCATACGTAGAAAGAGGTGGTACCATTTCCTCCTTCTACCTAAGTTCTTGTTGCGGTTTGTAACCCTTCGAGAAAGTTCAGTAATTGACACTCATTCGGGAAACGATGGTTGGGGAACTGAAATAGAAACTCCTTGTATCATTCCCAATTACAATAGAACGACTCAGAATCTTGTTGAAAAAATTGCAAGAGGACCTGTTGATCAAACAGCTTCAAGTGCCTCGCAATTTAAACAAAACTCAAAAACAAAAATTAGAAAGAAAAAAAAAATGCCTAAATTAAAATCAAGTTACTTACTCATAATATTAACAACAATCTAACAAGCCAATCCCCGGCAACGGCGCCAAAACCTTGGTAGCAAAAATTATTTCGTCGATATGATACTACAGGTGAACGGATCAAGTTTTAATAGAATAGGGAAGAGTAAGGATTGTCGTATCTACAGGGATTGGTTGAAATTGTCGTTAAGTATCACAATTATCATAACTTAACTTTATTTAGGCGATCAAATTTTGGTTTTTTTATAAAAATAAACTAAAATAAACATAAATACAAAATAAAATAAACTGTGAATTATCTATGCGTAAATGTTCTAGGGGCTTCATTTCATCTCGTTTTTCCCATGTTGTCCTACTAAGTAAATTATTAGTCAATTTTGTTTATTCAACAATCAACGTCTTTATACTATTACTCTCTCACTACTTCTCATGAGCGTCAAGTGAGAGAATATGTAATCACTTCAATACCGATATCCCTATCCTGTATTTAGGTGAAAATATTCGTTATACCCGACCTTATAGATTACCCAACCTTTAAATATCTCCCGATCTATTAAAACTTATGTTGTGTTCAACCTAAGTCCGAACCCGAGATTATCTCTCCCGAGTGTCAAATCCCAAGTTCTCCATTCATCATAAATATCATGTGGAAGCATATATTGAAGCATTATAAAGATAAACATAATTGAATAAAGATTCTAATTGATGAATCTAGAACTTGATTACCTTTCGGTCTCACAAGATCCTAAATTCCCAACTCGAATACCTAGGTATTGATTTCCTCCCAAACTCACAACAACCTAAGTTATGCACTTCCAAATCCGGTTATGAATTCAACCTCTCCCAATTATAAAATTCGCAACCTAAAATCGTCTAACTCATTGGCCATATGAATCAAACACATTAGGCCTAGAAGATGCATAAAATGGAATTAAATCTAACAATTAACAAAATAATCTAAACATGGTTCAAATGAGATGACATCAAGCCTTAGATTAAATTAAGAACACAACATAGATAGATCCAAAACTAATATTGTCAATAAATTCATACATGTAAGAATGTTCAACACAAAATTACAAATACAAACTTAAAACAAAATATTAAGGATAGAGAAAGAAAGAGAAAATCTTATTGTGGGATGTGGGTTTCAAATCTTCAACTCCAAGTACCACCAATGGTGTTTTTGTCTTCAATTTCGCATCAAACCACCACCATCCGGTGTTTTATCACCCAAAATCGCCTCCAATCACTGGTTTTCCACTCCAAAATTGCCTCATCTTTCGTTCTTCCTTTTCCTCCCTTTGGTTTGCGCTAAAAAATATATTTATAAGGTTGAAAGGTAGGGTTTTGAGTTGTAGGTCTGACGATGTATAGCGCGTTGAAGCGTGCTATGGGTAAAAGATAGCCTATAGCTTCTGATGGGAGCATGCTGCAGCGCGCGTTTGGGCGCTACAACGCACGTTGGGAAAGCACTGACCTCTGTTTCGTATTTTGGACGTAACGTTCTCGTCCAAACTCTGATGAAGATCATTTGAAAGGTTGTGGAAAGATAAGACATAGATATACAACTTCCATATTTTAATGTTTGCCAAATTCAGATTGAATCATGTTCAAAATTAGTCTTGAAGTTACAACACCTACATAGATTTTGCATCTTTTCCCCTATTTATTCATATTCCTACCAAAAACACAAAAACACATTAAACTAACAAAAATACTTGAAAACACACTAATATTTGAATCTAAAAGTACTTGATTTGTTGGTAAATAAAGTACTCATCAGATGGACAGAGAGATCAGCTTGAATGTTGTCGGCCTGGGCTACCTCAGCGACCTCTCGGGCCTTGCGTTCCTTCAACCTCTAAATCTCTAAGGACTTGTCCATAGCTGCACGAATAAACAAAATATTGAAGTACAAATCGACAAAAGTGACAAAAGTGAAGTGTAGAAAACTAACCAAGCGAAAGCAACTTACCATTCCTTGAGTCAGCTGGAATAGTGTTAATGGGGGGTAGGGAAGGTAATTGTTACCAAAATATGTCAAACAGGTGGGAAGTGTGAGTAACACAAATTAAAGCACGTAATCAGATAATCACACAAAATCATTTCAAAAATATTTTTATGCTCTTAAATTTGAAAATAATTTTCTAACGATCTTAACAACCAAGCAAATATAATAATATGACATCACAAATAAGAATAATAGTTTGTAAAGATCTCACTAAAAAAATACCGAAGAATGAAAACAGAATCGTAGGATAGCTCAAATCAATGATGCCAAATCAATCAGCGTTTTAGATCAAGAACTTTAACACAAAATCTCTCTTGAATAATCTCGGCAGAATGATAACTCTTAGAAAAATGTAGAAATTGATGGTTCTTGATATATATAATCCAATTCTCATAGGTTTATATAGATAGATAGATATCAAGCCCTCCAACGGCTACTTTTCAAAAGATATACCTCTTAAAGGCACCTTTAGGCCATATAATATAATCTTTCAATTCTGGTGTAATTCACTTAAAAATAACTTTTAAAACTCACAAATAAGTCCATAAAATATTTCTCAAGTATAAATCGGAAAGAAATCGGAAAGATTGGAAATATTTAGTTGCTAAAATTGAGAGAATTTTTAATTAAGTGGACCAAATTAATAGAGATATCAAAATATATGTACCATATCTTTAGTAAGTTCAAACCCCTCAAAATTCTCCCTTGAAATCATAAAATACGGCTTGTGTTTTACCAAAATCCCAAAATCCTCGAAATCTCAACCGAAACAGTTGATTGTCCGAACCTTGGCTTGTTGGTTAACCAATTGATTTAGTGTCCAAACCAAGGTAAAACCAAACTGTCAGTCGGTTGACCGATCTCCCTTCGGTCGATTGACCAATTGGTTCAAAGAGTTTTCTCTGCCAAGTTCTATCACAGTTGGTTGACCGATTGGTTCAGATACTTCCACTTTTCCACCCTTAAGCCCATCGGTTGATCCATCATCATTGGTCGGTTGACCGATTGCTTCAGGATATTTACATTTGCTCCAAAACTCTCACAGTTTCAAACGATTGACTGATCCTTTCTGATCAGTTGAGCAATTGATGTTAGTTGGTCAATTTTTTTACCAATTTCTACTCCAAAATCCACTATTTTGACTCAGTTAACCGATTGTCTTTCTCAGTTGACTAATTGGACCCTAAACCTGAACTTTTTATTCTTTAATCATGACTTTTAATTAGGTCACATAAGGAGCACATAATTAATCAATAATTAAGATCCTAAACTCTATCATTTCAACACACAAAAAATATAACTCAATTAATAGTGTCGTGTGTGATCCTAATTCAAGTTGTATTAAGAGTATAAGAGTATTGAGTTATTTTCACATAATTTCTTCAACGCCTTCAACACTCTTCATTTCTTCATTTTGTCCATCTTTGCACCATTAAATTTTTCTTCATGATATCTTCAACACAATAAATAAATAGAACACTTTTTTTTAACCACCCAACAAACACATTAGTTCTACCAAAACATCAACACTTAATTGTCCATCAAAACCTAGAGATCAACAAATTCCCTCGGCTCAGAAGATTATGTATGCCTATGTCGCCGCCACCCTTATGCCAATCAGAGCAAATTGTGAGGGACACTACCCACACTCCGCACAGACAGCACAGATCCACCAGTAGAGGGGGAACTGTAGACCTGTCTCCAGCTAATGTTTGAAGATGGTCAGGTAGCCCAATTGAGGCATACATGCTCAGTCTTCAATCCCTAGGACGATCGTCTCTACCGAGTTTGGGAAGGAGTATTTACTCCAGCAATCGAGGGCATCATCGTCGTCAATGATCAACTCGATATTCCAAATCGGGCTCATGACCAAGACTTTGATATGGAGTTTCTCCAGCCCGGCATTGGTCATAACGTTGTCTCGCAAGACCTGGTATAGAATAAGAGCCTGGAAGAATTCAATCACCATGACGACCCTAGGTGGGACCATGGTCATAGGGTCATGAGATGAGGACGCCCCGCTACTCTCGTTAGGCTGGCCTACAACACTCACTATGGCGGCCAGGATGGACTGGATTGCACTGCTAGATTCGTTGATCCTGGCTGGCATAAAGGACGAGGCATTTCCCAGGGACGAGCAACACTCAACCCTACAGGACAAAGAGCCAGATGAGGTCTAATTTGAAGAATTGGACCCTGAGCCCAAGGTTAAACCAAAGGAAGAAGATGAAGAAGAGGAAAAAGAGAACAACGTCGCTTGTAGGTGGACAAAGGAGGAAAAAATGTACCAATGACCAAGCAGAAGGAAGGCTCTTGAAATTTTTGCAAGTGTAAAATGAATGAAAGGGACTTGATAAGTGTAATTTACCTATCTATTTCTAAACTGAACCTGTTAGTTTTCGAGTATGTTTATTACGTTTTAATATATTTTTTATTCTTTTTGTATAAATTAGGTGTGTGGGGTGAAAATAGATGAAAACGGATCATAAATGATCAAATCGAATCAAGAACGGTGGGAAAATAAGCATAAGGACAAAATTCAGAACTGCAGCCCACCGCCTCGACGACTAGACCACCGCCACGGCGATCAAGATACAGAGAAGGGTCTATTCTTTGGACTACGGCTAAGTTTCTTTTGTTTCTCTCCTTAATTTCTTAACTTCAGTAGTTTGTTGAGCATGTTTAGCTTATTTCTCATTGTATAAATGGTTATGGCCATGAGCTAAATGGATTTTGCCTAGGGATTAATAATATTTATGAAATCGTTGTTTGTTCAAGTTGTGTTTCTTTAAGGGTTGTTCTTCACTAATTTCATTGTGTTTACCATTATTCTTTGATTATATGTTTGTTTAGATATATAGAGAATATGGGGTTCGACACTCGGGAGAGGTAACCCCGAATTCGGACTAGGGTAAACACAACGCGACGATCTAATAACCCGGGAGGGAGTTAGAAAGTGTACAATCAATGACGTTGGGGAGAGACTCATATGACCTAGTGTCGTTAAGACGTTAAGGGAGACTTTTTTGTTAACGCGAAGTCTCAAACTCAGTCATCTTACACTTGGGAGAGGTGGTGAGTGAGTTTACGATACAGAGATTGTTGAATAAGTCGAAAACCGTTATTGTAAACTAAACGAGACCAAACACGTTTTTGTAAACGAAGTTAATCCCTATATAATCTTTTCCCCTAAACATCTCAATATAGTATTATTAGTATAAATTAGATTTGATTAACTTAGTATTAGTATTAATTAATTATAAACTTCATGTTTTTATCGCCTAGATAAAATTAGGTTATGACAATCGCGGTACTCGATAATAATCTCAACCAATCCCTATGGATACGACCCCCTATTTGTAATAAGGAAGGTGTCCATATAAAGGGTCACGAGCCTAACGATCTCAATTGCCTCGCTCCACCTGCCTAGTGCCACATGGAGACTATTCAACAGTCTTAAGCTTCAACTTTCTCAGCAAGTCAGAGTCTACACGCACGTGCCAGGCATACCTCGAGCAGCTGTCTTGAACATCCCTAGCTGAGAGTTCGAAATCCCGAACATTTGCTACTACGCTCAGATGCTCGGGACTGGAGGGCAACTAATAGAAAGAAAATTGGTCGATAAGCCCCCTGTCCAAATCCACACATGCATAGGGATTTTTCATGATAAATTCAAGGTGCCAAGGTCTCAAGTGTGGAAAAAAGGTCGAGCTCCAGGCTCCGAGCACCCTCAGCTTGGTAACCTTAAAATATAGAGGCCTAAAACTGTCCAAATGCCCTTCTTGGACGAGCTCTAGGCTCTGAGCACCCTCTATTCGTAGCCTCAAAATATGGAGGCCTAAAACTATCCAGACACCCTCCTTGGCCAAGCTCTGGGCTGCGAGCACCCTCAACTCGGCAATTTCAAAATATGGAGGCCTACAATCGATCAGAAGACCACAGTGCTGAGTTAAGGGCTCCAAGCACCCTCAGCTCGGTTGATCGTCAAATGAAGACCCCAAGGCCACCCCAAAGAGCGCAGTGCCAAGCTGAGGGCTCCAAGTACCCTGAGCTCAGTTAGCCTTCAACTGAAGACCCCAAGCCCGTCTTGAAGACTGCAGGACCGAGTTGAGGACTCTAAGTACCTTCAACTCGGTTGATCATCAAATGAAGACCCACAGCCGCCCTAAAGACCAAGGCGCCAAGTTGAGGGCTCCGAGCATCGTCAACTCAGCTAATCCTCAAATGGAAGGCCAAAACTACTTTGAAAACCAAGGCGTCGAGCTGAGGGCATCGAGTACAAGCACCCTCAGCTCGGCTGATCATTATAAGAAGGCCCCAAAACTGTACAAACGTCTCTCTCGACCTTATGTTAGGCTGAAAGGGCTAAAACAAGCCATTCGTCTCCATTTCAATTGGGCTAGCCCATAGACTTCTCCTGATGGGCCCAAAAAGCCTAGTCTAGGTGCTTAGGACCCTTATCTGCAAGCTCATTAGCTGTCTGTCGGATTAGGCTAATTAATTGAGCTATAGTCCCTAATTCACAAAGCTAATTGAGCCCTATGCCCTATATATACTCCTAGGCATCTACTGCTACCAGGTATTGCTTTTTATTCACTCAAGATCACTTTAGCCTTCTTCCCCAGATACTTACTCTCACGCCGGAGAGACTCCACCTGGCACAACCCCGGTGGGTCTTTGTGCAGGTGCTCAAAGTACGGAGTTGGAGTTCAGCTTGGATTCCAGAGATAAGCTTAGCTCAAAATACGAGGTTGGAGCTCAGAACGGAGTCTAGAGAGGAGTTTAGCTAGGAGTGCAAGGATTTCTCGAAGCTTCAAAAGTTTGCCGAGCTCAGAGCTTGATTTCCTCAGTGCATCACCTCCACCTCACCAAGAAATTCACACGTGTCATCTTCCTAGACTATACTGGCGGTGTTTACCAGTTTTTTACACCAACAAAATCATACTTATCCATAGAAAATATTAAGTAAAAATATATTGAATCTATAGCCTTCCTTCCAATAGTTTTATGAGATGTCAAGTGATCAATTTTCCAAAAAAATTCAATTTATAAATCAAGGTGAATGCACCATCAAATGAGTTATAAACTTAGTGGTGATAGATAAATAAAAGATCAATATTATGCACATACTATATAAAGTTTTTCAACGCAAAAAATAAAAATAAAAATAAAAAACAGATTCTAACCAAAAATTCTAACGGAAAACTATTGATTGCATACTCGGAGAACAAACAAAGATCGATCATGATAGAATTGGATCAGCGGGAGAAAAATTATTATGTGAGTAATTCGGGGATCAACAGGATAGATTTTTAAAGGACTTTCTTCAAATTCTTCAGATATTTATAACGAAATGCATACGCAAATTGTTAGGCCAATAATTAAAATAGAAACGTGATCATGGAAGGGTTGAAATTGAGAATTCAGAGCTCTATATATGTTGTTAAATTAGATGTTCTTGCAGGTATTTGATGAGAGAGAAGAGATGTACGACCCTAGAAATGGAAGATGAATCAAGGTCTAGGGTTTAATGAGACAGAGAGAGAGAGAGATAAATGAACAATTATGTTGTAGAGGCGACGCAGGAGGTTAGCAGCGGGTAGAAGAAAAATTCAGGAAGGAAAGCAGCAAGCTGCATGTAAGGCCCGATTTTCGTACGTGTCATATTTTTGTTACTTTCATTTCATAACATTTACATTTAGGCAATGTTTGATAATCACTTAAAAACTAAGTGCTGAAAATTTAAGTACTTAATTTTAACTGTTGAAATTTTAATTACTGAAAATATCAGAAAGTTGTATGATAAAATTGTGCAGAAAATTTAAGTGCTGAATTTTTATTTTTTTTGTTTGATAAGTACAAAATTTTTATACTAAAAATTGTTTAATTTACATAATTATCTTTGAATCAAGATAATATGAAGGAAAAAAATTGAGACAAAAATAATAAAATCAAGGTGCCATTTTTTTTTTAAAAAAAAATATATTAAAATTAAAAATAAAAATTAACCCAAAAATATATAATATTATGTATTTTTTATGCAGTTTAATTGCTTAAATTAAATTATAACAATAATTTATATATAAAATTAAATTAAAACCCTAAAATAATTCAAAATTAATCCAATTCTCATTAAACATAACTCTAATTAAACTCTCCTAGGGAATTAAGGGTAAAGTGGTCAAAACATAATTTTTTTAAGTGAAAAATAATGGAGTGCATTAAGCAAAATGAAATAAGTGAAGGGGCCTTGACTTAATTTTTTACTTACATTTTAACTTAATTTTTAAATTAACTTAATCAGTTAAGTAATATTAATTGCATTTATCAAACAAATTTAATTAACTAAGTACTTAATATAGTCAGTTTTAAACACTTATTTTTTTTATCAAACATGTCCTTAGTAGGGGTGCGTAGAATATCCGAAAGCCTGACCCGCCCTAAAAACCCAATCGACCCGGCCTGTAAAATTCGGGCCTGAAGTGTTCAGCAGTGGTCGGGTCGGTTGAACTCGATTTTGTATGCCAAATTCGAATCGGATAACGGGTCTCGCCATCGCCCACCCGCACACACCCGACTCGCCCGACGTCTAGGTATTTATATGATTTTAGGGTTTTTATGCCTCATTCAGTCCTTTGAATTGTACGCCGCTGGTCCTCTGGATGATTCTTCTCCGAAATTCGTCTCTAAATGTCTCTGATTCTTCTTCTTCTTCATCTTCGATTTCCTTGATTCTTCTTTTTCTTCTTCTTCTTCTTCTATTCTTCTTCAATTTCCTCGCAAACATACATGACAAAAAGTTTGAAAAATGAGCGCCACAGTTGGGAGTACCGAAGATTTAGCACAGGTTGAGCACAGATTGAGCACGGGTATATGAATCTAGTCCGATTTGCACTTTATTTCTGTTGAATCTGCCTGAATTCTTTTTGTCTCAACCCTGATCTAGGGTTTAAGAGTAAAAAGGATGTTGATTTGTGTCATTGCGAAGAAGAAGACGAAGAAGACGATACGTGTACGCCGAGGATTTACACCCTCGAAGTATATGACTACTCGCAAGTATACGAGGTCTAAGTTTTAGTATAGTGTGATCGCGAAAGATCGGGTTATTGTATCCACAGGGATTGGTGTCGTTACTATCGAATACCGCATTTGTCGTGACCTAATTTTATCTAGGCGAAAAATAAATGTATTTAATTAATTAAACTAATACTAATATAACCTAAATTAACTACAATAATATGCTAATATGTTTTAGGGTGAAGAATTGCCTAGGGATTAACGTGTTTACAAATACGTGTTCGATTTCGATTTACTCACGTTTACGGTGTTCGACCTATTTGACAACCTCGGTACATAAACTCCACCGCCACCTCTCCCGAGTGTAAGACGGGAGAATAAATGACTTCGAGTCAACGAAGAAGTCCCCCTCAATGTCTTAACGACCCTAGGTCACGTGAGTCTCGCCAGTGTCATTGATTGCACATAATCCAACTCCCGACCGGGTTGTTGGATCGTGCGTTGTATTTACCCTATTGACAATCTCCATTCGTAAACTCCCTCGCCACCTCTCCCGAGTGTAAGAGAGGGGATATAACGCAATTTCGTGTCAACGAAGAAGTCCTCCTCAATGTCTTAACGACTATAGGTTGTGTGAGTCTTGCCCCAACGTCATCAATTGTCCACAATCCAATTCTCTCCCGGGTTATTGAATCGTGGCATTTGTTTACCTTAATCCGAATCCATGATTTATCAAACCCCGTATTCTTAATTTATCTGACTAATCATAATAAACAAACAATATGATAAATACAATCAAACTACAAAGAACAATCACAAACGCAATATCGAAATCATCCAAACAACGTATTTATAAATATAGTGTTAATCCCTACTACAATCTTTATTTAACTCGTGGTCATAATCATATAAACAATGAAATTGAGGTAAACATGCTCACATGATCCTAAGATAAAGAAATAAAGAAAAACAATCGAAGAACTTAGGCTCGTCCGAAGATAAACGGCTAAGAACGTTCAACTTTGATTCGTCATCTTCTCCACTTCGGGATGTGAGCTCCACCTCTAAACTCCTAAATCTAGGTCTAAATATAGCCTAAGGTGCTCAAAAAACCAAGAGAGACCGGAGAAGGGGGAGGAGAGGGGTATTTATAGGCAAAAGATCTCAAAATATCTAAATAAATATCAAGGCTGTGCAGAGGGTTTTCGCTTAGGCGAAGGAATTTCCACCTAGGCGGAGGTAGGTCGGTTAACTTTCTGCCGTTTTTCCACCAAGGTGGTGGAATTTCCTCCTAGGCCGAGGAACTACAGGTTTGTATTTTGTTTTGACCGTAACTTCTTCATCCGAACTTTGATTGAGGTGATTCAAAAACCTATGGAAATATACAAAAAAGATCTACAACTTCCATGTTTTGAGTGTTTCCAAAATCGGATTGCATATTAGTCCAAAATAGTCTTGAAGTTACAGTACCTGTACCGGCTTTGCAGGTTTGATGACCGCCAAGGCGAAGAAGTAAGCGGTGGACTTGGAAATGTTTCTGCTGGGGTTTTCGCCTAGGCGGAGGAATTTCCCGCCTAGGCGGTGGGCTGTCAATAGCCTTTTGTCATTCTCAGCATCTTCACTGTCTAGGCAGTAGGCCTATTTCACAATTTTGCCTCCAAACTTGTTTATCCACCGTAACTTCGTCTCGCCTTTGGTTCGATCTTATCGTTTTCGCTCCAGTTTTCTATCATTTTTTCCCACACACCTGATTTATACAAAAAATATGAAAACTAATTAAAACATAATAAAATACTATATAAATGCACGAAAACTAACTTAATTCGGTTTGGAAATACGTAGGTAGATCACACCTATCAATACGCCCAATTCTCAAATTGCAATGGTTTCCGTCTCGATCAGGGTCAGCTGGAACTGGAAGGTCACTTCTTATCTCTTTCTCTAACTTTGTCAAAAAAATCTCTATTGTGATTTATGGATTCTAGTTTTCTTGTTTTGCTATTTCTGATCCGACCGATTCCTACAGACCCGCAAAGCGGCTATTTTCTTCCACATTTCAGTCGGTAACGGGTTGGTAATTTTCAGACCCGAGTGAGATCGGGTCGGGTGTCAGATCAACCAAAAAACAGGGCCACCCGACCCGTGCACACCCCTAACATTTAGGTCCAATAACTTTATATTGAATTAAAAAAAACATTGGGGGGTATTGGGACATTATGTTATTTAAAATATAATTTTTAAGAATTTTCAAATATAATTAATATCTTCCTATTTTTAAGAGGTATTTTGTATAATTATTATTAAAAAAATTAAAGGGTTTTTTAATATAGGCCCTAAGGCCCAACAATAATTTCACTATATCTCCACTAATTATTTTAATTTAGGCAAAACCCTTGTTTTATTCATGTGTTCTCAACCCTTGAAAAGGCATGTGGAGAGAGGGGATACATTTTCCCTTTTTCTCTCTCTTGTGGGCCCCGCTTCTCTCTCTCTCTCGACTTTATTCTCTATCTCATACACTTTCTCTCTCTCTCTCTCTCTCTCTCTCTCTCTATATATATATATATATATATATATATATATATATATATATATATATATTTCCTTATTCTTTTTTTCTCCTTTTTTTTTGTTCTTCTATTTTTATATTTTTTTTTTGTTTTACTTTTTTTTCAAAATAAAAATAATATAAATTACAGTATAAGATTAAAATTTTATGAGGAAGACAGTCAAAATGCAGTGTCTACAAATCGTATTAGTGAGATTGATTTTGCAGAAATTTAGATTTGAAATTTGCTTCATTGATAGCGAAAATGTGTTTTTACTACCCATATAACAAATGTTACATCATAACAACTATTATCGTGTTTAATTTGTAATACTTACTGTACAACAATAATCGCATTATAAGGATTCATTATTGTACAACAATAACAATATTTTATAGGATTGATTTCGATTTTACTTAAAAAATGAGTTTTAATTTTGCTTCATTGATAACAAAAATGTATTTTTACTACCTATAGAACATATGGTACTAATCACTTCACAAAAGTTATTATACAGTAACCATTAACATTTTGTATTCAATTTTTGTGTGCAACCAATAATTATTTACAATTTATTACTATATAGCAACATTGTAATGAGTTTGCAGAAAAAATAGATTTGAATTTTGCATCGTTGATAGCAAAAATGTGTTTTTACAATCTACAGAACAAATGTTACTACATAACAACTACCATCAAATTTTTCATCACAAAAATTATTGTACAGTAATTGTTAATATGTAAGACCTCAATCGTAGCACGTACGTCATTTTAGTTGCATTTTAGAGTAATTGGAAAAATTTGGGGGAATTTGAGTCAATTAAAAATTCAAATTAAAAAGTTTAGGGGTCAAATTGAAAATTTAGGAAAACATTCTATCCAAAATTGGCATTTAACTTTTTAAACTGAAACTTAAAAGAGGTGAAATTTCAATTTTAGAACTTTTAAAGAAGTTGTAATTGGACTAAAAAGAGGATTTTAAGAATTAGGGGGAGAAAGAGTAACTAAACAAAAAGTTTGATTTTAATATATATATATATATATATATATATATATACCCATTTTGTGCGTGTGCGTTGTGTGCCTTGAAGATCCGCCAGAGGTAGAGAAGAATCGGGAAGTGGGAGACGTGGCATTTTTAGATCAAATCTTCAAACCATTTGATTCATGAATTATATACTTGCATGCAGACTCAATCTGAAGGGAGGAAATGAGAAGCACAAAAAGAGATAAACAGAGAGAGAGAGAGAAAGCAGGGTCGGACAGTCGATGTTCGTCGTCGGTGGTGGGTTAGAGAGAGAGAACTCGCGCGGCGGCGAAAATTTAAAATAGAAAATAGAAACGCAGCATGGGTATGTGTTCGTGTTCTTTATGTGGGTGTGTCAAATTTCAGAGAGAGAGAGAGAGAGCGGTTCGCTCCGGTGGGTGTGGGATCGCCGTTCGTCCTGTGGTGTGTAATCATCGCCGTTATTCAGTAAAGTGTGTGTGCATGTTCTAGGTGGTTCATTCAGCATCGTCGGGGTATGGTTGTTCAGTCAGATAGGTGTGTCGGTGTGGTTGCCATCGTAGTCGGAGTAGAAAGAGAGAGGGTGTCGTCGGCCGGTGGACGTTGTCGATTTCGTGGGTTGAGGTGGTTCGGATGCGTGTGTGTGGGGGTGTTCTTCAGTCTTGACGGTATGTGTGTGCTCCTCCGACGAGTGTGTGCGTGTGTCATTGTCAGTGGTATGCATTGGTCGTCGGACAGTGTGTGTGTGTGTGTGTGTGTGTGTGTGTGTGTGTGTGTGTGTGTGTGTATGTATGTGTTCCAGCGGTGACGGTGGTGCCGCGTTTGTCGTGTGTGTGTGTGTGTGTGTGTGTGCTGCCATTTATGTGTGTGTGGTGGGTTCGGTCAGTGAATCGATCGTCTGGTCCAGTAGTAAGAGGTTGTGGTCGCCGGTTGGAATTGAAGCTGAAGTAGGAACCGGAAGCAAAAGCAGGAAAAAGAAAAAGAAAGAAGAAGATGAGAAGAAAATAAGAAATTACATAAAGAACGCCGATAAAATCCAAAAATATATCTCGCCACCCTTGAACGATTCGGAACGAGTAACATTTTTTGTTAAGTTTATTTTAGTTTATTAAATTAAATTCTAGCATCAAAATTTTGTAACCGGAATAATAAATTTGGGACCGTTCGTATTAATAAATTTTATACAGTAAATTTTAACGAAATGAAAATTTACTGAATAACAATTTTCATAAATAAAATTTGGGGAATGGGAAAACACCGAACTTAGGGCCTGGTTTGTATGATTAGGTTATTTTACATAAAATATTAATTTAGGCCTTGTCACTATTAGGTTCGCAAGCACCAGCGTCCCGATAGCGTGTGGTTAGTGACAGTTTTGCAAAACGGATATGGATATGAGTGTACTGTCTTCTTGTAAACTTATTTTCAAATATATGATAGGAAAATGTGTTTACTTAAAAACTGGACGAATTTATAACTTATATGAATCAAGCGATTTTGAGTGGTTTGAGAAATGTGGATTACGTTGGTTTTTAAAGAAAGAGGAAAGAAATGATTTGTTAAATCTAGTTGGTTTTAAAAGAGGGTGGAAAAATAATATTTGGATTAAATCGGTTTTGAAAATAGAGGTTGATGTTATTGATTTGTAGTTGACACTGTTGATATTGATTTGACGATGTTATTGATATTATCTGCTTCGACAGAGCGTTGATTATCTGTTTCAGTAGAGGGTTGATTATTTATTGAGTTGTTGTTGTTGAGGTGGTGAAAATGAGTTGTTGTTGAGGTGAGGTAGAGATTAGTGTTGGATATTCACCTGCTTGGCATAATCCAGCAGAGCGGTATTTCACCCGCTTAGCATAGTCTAGCGGAGCGTTGTTCACCTACTTGGCATAGTCCAGTAGAGCGCTGTTATGTCCCACTAAGAAGGCATATCCTATGGGTAGTACGGTACCGTTACAACTCTCGATCGTAAGGTTAAAACGATCACATGGCTAGCTGAGGTGTAATGTGATGAGGTGTGTTGTGGTGTGATGTGGTGCCGTATGTGGTGTTTTGTAGTATATAGTGTTTTGTCGTATATGGTGATTTGGATGAGTACATTTATACATATTCTTTTATACTGGATTGGTATGTTTTAACTTCATTATACTATATGGTTAGTTGAATTATTCTGATTGATTTTCATTGTTTAGTTGGGATGATATATATATATATATATATATATATATATATATATATATAAACGTTGATTTTGTAGTGACAAGAAAAATGTGTTTTCCTTGTGGTATGAGGCAGTTATATATCATGAGATTTTTATTTGATATATAATATTTATATGTTTTATACTTGATCTATCTAAAATGTTTTTATTAAGAAGGCAGTATACTCGCAGGTACAGCAGCTAGGCGTTGGTCCCCTACTGGCACTAGGTAGAGTTCGGCAATAGTGTAGTATGGCAGTATTTTGGGAGGAGCTGTCTGAAGCGAACCTATGAGAGCTTCATTGTTGTTATACTTTTGTTGTTATTATAATTCAGGAACGGATGTGTCCCCAGTTAGAGATGATGTATATGGTCAGAATTTGTGGTTGTATATTTATGTATGCACTTTGCGTGTCGACGTCACGCCGGCCCCACGTTGACAAGTGTCCGGGGTGGGGTGTGACATAATATTTGCGTTCAATTTTTGTGTAAAGTAATATAATTATTTGTGATTAATTATCGTACATCATCAATGGTAATGAATGATTGACTTTGTAGAAAAGTTGGATTTGTATGTATAATCATATAATGTTTGTTGTACAACAATAATTTTTAAAGAGTTTAGGTAAAATGTTATTGTACAGCAATAATTGATAAAATGGCACAATATGTGTAGAAACATGTTTTGTAAGTAAAATGGCAATATCAATGAAGTAAAATTCAAATTCAATTTTTTTGCAAAATCAATTCCTCATTATGATTGTTATTGTATAGTAATCAATCGTAAATAAACATAGGATTCACACAAAATTTGAATGCAAAATGTTAATAATTACTATACAGTAACTTTCATGAAGTGATTACTACCATTTGTTTTATAGGTAGCAAAAATATATTTTTGTTATCAATACAGCAAAATCAAAAACCTATTTTTGAAGCAAAATCAAAGTCAATTCCACAATATTGTTATTGTTGTACAATAATTAATCTCTCTAATACAATTATTGTTATACAGTAAGTATTAAACATTGAATGCGATGATAAAATCAATTCCACAATACTGTTATTGTTGTATAATAATTAATTTCTCTAATATGATTATTGTTGTACAGTAAGTATTAAACATTAAACGCGATGATAATTATTATGCAGTAATATTTATTATATAGGTAGTAAAGACACATTTTTGCTATCAAATGAGCAAATTTCAAATCTAAATTTCTGCGAAATCAATCTCATCAATACAATTTGTAGATATGGCATTTTGACCGTCTTTCTCATAAAATTTTAATTTTATATTACAATTTAAATTATTATTATTTTATTTTATTTTGAAAAAAAATATATAAAAAAAAAAGGAAAAACGAACAAAAAAGGGGAAGAAAAAAAGAAAAAAAAGAATAAGGAAATATATATATATACAGAGAGAGAATAAAGAGTAGAGAGAGAGAAAGACCAGAGAGAGAGATGGAGGTGGGGCCCACTGGGGAGAGAGAGAAAAGAGAAAAACAATCGGGAAAGTACGCGTGTTTTCATGTTTTGGGGTTCATTAAAATAAAAAATAATATTTAGATTTTTTATTGCATTGGGTCATGGCATATAGGGTCCATTTTAAATTAGTGTTTAAAAATGGGTCATTCTCTAAAAAATCCAAAATTAAATTATATGTGTGATGTCTTTAGTACATGAAGACAACACACACAACAAATGTAGGTAGATTGTACCGAAGAAGACAACACAAACATATATATTAAAAAAAAATAGAAAACTCAAAGCCTCTAGTCTCTTTAAAACTCTCTCTCTCTCTTTTTATTTTTCTTCTTCTCTCAGGCGTCTCTCTCTTTCACTCTCTACCTCTTTGTAAGTTTCTCTCTCTCTCCCCCATATATGTGCGTATATATATTTGTGTGGGGGTATAAACATATTTATTGTTAAGAGTGGAAAATTTTAATAAATAAATAAATAAAAATTGGTAGTAATAATAATATTTTTAAGACTTAATTATACTTTATCCCTTGTAGTTAAACCGTTTTGCACTTTACCAATTATTCTCTTATACTTGTGGACTAAAGTGCAACGGTTAAGTTTTCCGTTAAGTTAACGGTCGAAAGCAAAAGTCAACATTATTCTATCAATTAATGTGAAATGTCATTTATATCCTTAAAATTTGCCACAGAGACTATTTTAATACTTTTCAATAATGTAAGGGTTAATAGTGTAATTGTTTTTATGTTTTTTTTTTTTATTTTATTTCTTCTTCACCAACGCTTTGTTCGTCTTCGTTCTTCTAGGCCAACATTTCAGAAAAAATGACCAAGACAAAACACTCACTCGATGGCGATACAGACGGAGAACCCTAATTTCGCGCCATGAAGATGGGAGACTCTCACCTTCATCAACCTACCCCACTATTCTTCAGAGATCAACGGTAATCGAAGCCACAAAGCCTTTTGATCTCCGTTATTCTAAGGTTCGTTTATCGGAGAATTTTGTATTTAGGGGTTCGCATCGGAGCAAGCAAGCTGGAGATTTGATGGAACTGTATGTGGGTAACAAGTTTCGGCTTGGTCGCAAGATTGGAAGTGGATCGTTCGAGGAGATCTATCTTGGTTTGTTGAACATTTTGGCCTTCAGTTTGCTCTATATACTTTGCTGGTGTTTATGTTTAAGTCTGAAATCAATGATTGGTTGATAGGGAATTGATCAATCGATTAGGGTTTATTTACAGGTACTAATTATCAGACAAACAAAGGAGTTGCAATTAAGCTCGTAAGTGTTTTATCTTGGTCATTTTTTCTCAATTGTTCATCTAGCTACTTTGTTGATGTTAGCCTTCTTCTAAATTTTTCTGAGTTGTTCATCAAGCATATTCTACGACCCTGCACAACTTTCTTTAAATTCTCTCTCTTCTCGTGATATATCTTCACAACGTCTCTAGCAACCGTAATACGACATGGAATATTTTTAAATTTTGGTTGCAAAGCATAACAAAACTTTTTAAAGTCACAATTTTCAACAAATCTAAATGGTAATTCATCCAAAATTACCGTTTTCGCTAGCGCTCTTCTAACTTTATCCACGGAAAAACTAGTTAATACAAGACTATCTTATCCATCTTTTTTAAGTTGACTAATTAACTGAGTTTGTCCCTTAGCCAACTCCCTATGTGGATGATCATTACAACATGAATGTGAGTCTTTAAATTACTAGTCTCATGAGTTTTTGGATAGGTGTGATACATTTTCCCACAATAATTACAAGACATCATTTTATTTTCATTTTCATCTTCAAATTTCGTAAAATGATTCCAGACATCAAAAACATTCTTACTAGTTTGACCACGTTTCCTCACTTTTTTAGGCAGTGGTGGTTTTTCAGTAGGGGGAGCAGGGGCAGGAGTTAGAAAGTTACTTTCGAGAGGTGTAGAAGAACCGTCAACATTAGCTTGTTCCATATTAGCAAACACGGTCGAGCACTAAACAAGGAACAGAAACAGGAACAAAAATACTCTCTGCCAAACAATCAAACAAAAGCAGAAACAGAAACAGAACAGGTTAATATAGGAACAGAACACTAAACAAATGTTTTAATAATATGGGAACAGAACACTAAACAAGAAACTATTTTAATATGGGAATAAGAACACTAATCAAACAGAATCTTGATTCATGAACAAGAACATTGTTTTAACATGGGAACAAAACACTAAACAAGAGAAAACTGAACAAGAACACTATTTTAATATGGGAACAAGAACACTAATCAATCAGAATCATGATTCATGAACAAGAATGTTGTTTTAATATAGAAACAGAGCACTAAACAAACGACACAAATAAGCAAGAAGAAAAAGAAAAAAAACATAATCCATTAATCCTAATCCAAGAATAGGTCAGCTTAAACGGAAACAAAGACATGGAATTAATGTATTCATGTTTTGAAACAGATCATGTATTCATGTTTTAAAGTAGAAACAAAAACAAAAAGCAGAAACAGTAATAAGAAAAAAAAAAAAAAAAAAAACAGAAACATATCATACAAAATAAAAGCCAACAGAAATCGATCATATAGAAACAGAGACATGGAATTGAAGTATTCATGTTTTGAAATAGATCATGTATTCATGTTTTAAAGAAAAAACAAAAACAAAAACTGAAACAAACAAAAAAAAAAAAAAAACACCACCACCACCACCAACAACATATCATACAAAATAAAAGGCAACTAAAACAGATCATACAGAAACAGAGACATGGAATTGAAGTATTCATGTTTTGAAACAGATCATGTATTCATGTTTTAAAGCAGAAACAAAAACAAAAAACAGAAACCAAAAAAAAAAAAAAAAACATAAACATATCATACAAAATAAAAGGCAACAGAAACAGATCATACGGATCACAGAAATAGAGAAATGGAATTGATTGAAGAACAAACAAATAGAAGAACTCACCATTTGGGCCTTCTTTCAACAGTAGATTTCGTGAATCAACCAATGGCGATGTGCTGATGAGCCAACCGAATGGAAGACGAGATGAAGCTTCAAAGGCCTTTATAGCCATTGTCATTTGTCGAAGAAAAAAAGAAGAGAAAAAAAATGATGTGCTGATTACTTTGTTCAAATCGAAGCGACGACAAAGACAATCAGTGAATCAACCAATGGCGATGTGCTGATGTACAAATCAAAGCGTCGTTGCAAGATTTTGGAGGCTGGAGTAATGAGAGCGTGGAGAGAATAAGGAGCGCTTAGGTTTTCAATGGAGGAAGGTCTGACTTCGTCGCTTCGATGAAGGAGGTAGAGCATTTAAGGTTACTGGGTTACTGTCTTACTAGAGGTGTATGCCAGTCGGGTCGGGTGAACTGCGGGTGGAAGATGTTGATCTAACGACCGAACCGACTAATAGGTTATTGGATTGGGTTTTACCCGATCCAATCATTCATACACATATTACACGACATTTTCGGGCCAGGCTAGTTGTATTTTTCGGGCGGGTCGGGTCTTCCGGGTTTTTTGCACAACCCTAAGTCTTATACCTTAGTTCCCTCTGGCTCAGGTGGTCAACCAATCGACTAGGAGCATAAGTTAAAGGCAATCTTTTCAGGGAAATGACATGATGCCTTTGGATAAAGTTTAATCCAGTAGTGGTAGGGTAGGGGACAACCATCCAGTTGAGATAGGACTTCAGTATGTTATCAATATGGATTACCTGATCATTTTGTTAGAGATTGTCCCAAGGCAGGCCCTATATATTATCATTGTCACAAGTTGGGTCACACATTCCAATATTTTCAAAGACCTGTTGTTATTGTTGGCCCAAAGATCTACCCAAGAGGGGGTGATTCTGATTGTTTTCAAAAGTTTAGAATCAATCTTTACAACCCTGATTCTTTTCACAGGTTTAGAATCAACCTATCACTCTCTCACACTATTACACTTGTCATTTTCGTAAGCTTAGGAAGAACTTTTACAATACTCAAATTTTATTACAAGAAGAATTAAAATCTAATCTTTTCAAAGTCTAAAGATTAACTTAATCTTTTTCGAGTGCTAAAGATCAAATCCTAATCTTTTTTCAGGCTAAAAATTAAACTCCAATATTTTTCACAGGCAAAAGCTTAAAACCTAACTACCCTAATTAGACACCGATCCAAATGTGTCTAATTCACTCAAACTCGCAAATACAAAAGATTTTTAAGTTTCTTCCCAAAAGGAACTTCTACCACCTAAATACAATTATACTCAATTAATGTCCCAAAATACTAAGTGATAGATTCAATGTGAGTCACAAATCTGATTTAAATAATTTAACACACAAATAGTAAGTAATCAGATTTCTCAAATAAAAATTATATAAAAGATTTTCACAAAATTAGATTTGAAAAACGATTTTTCTCAAATAACTTATCCAAACAATTAATCAAATAATCTAAGAAAGTAAAACAAATAGATTATAAAGATCTCACTGGGATTCATCGAAAACGATTATGATAGTATAATAGAGAACACAAACCAATGACCAAAAATACTTAGCACTTCGATCAAGAACTCTTAATAATCTCATGTGTGAATTTTAGTGAAGAAATCTCTCTTAAAATAACAAAAATTCTGATGTTTTTGATTGATTTTTCTTAATCTCGCATGTCTCTATTAATAAACCTAAAACTATAACTATAACGACTACTTTTCAAATGTCATAACTTTAAATGATGCTCTAATACCCCCATATACCATATATACTCAAAATAAGTATATTTCATTAAAAATACTTTTTGAAAAGTTTATTTTGGTCCTTAAAACTTTTTCAAATCAAAATTCGTAGGAATATAAAGTATTTTATCAATTTAATTAAGAGAATAAATAAATAAGTGGATCAAAATAAGTAGAAATCACATAACATATGATATATTTTCGAAATACTTTAAATTCTCTTAAAAAAAACTCTCTTGAAATCATAAAAAAACGAGATGATTTGACCCAATAATTAAATCAGTCAAGAATTTAACCGAGTCTATCGGTTGACCAACTCTTACTGTCACACCCTACACCGGACACCCGTCACTGTGGGGCCGGCGTGATATCAACACGACATCACCTGAATATCCAACTTAATGTAGACGACAAAATAAAAACGCAATCGCAGAACAAATCATAAGTATATACACTCTCTCATTTAGGGACACCAATCCCTACAAAAAAAATCATTTAACAACACGAATACGAGACCCTAAATCACTCATTTAGTTTCCCTTCAAGTAGCACCCCCAAGATATTCCTTCTCTATCGCACCTCCGGATTTGACCTAGTGCCAGTAAGAGACCGACTCCTAGTTATTTCACCTCCCAGTGTACTACTTTCTTAGTAAAATATTTTTAAAATAATAATACATTCTAAATAATACCACATTTAAATGGATCAAGCATAAATATACAAACATTACATTTCTAATAAAAATCACCATAATATAAGCAGTGAAAGTAAATCAATATATATAAGTTCCATTCAAACTCATCTAGTATAAAATAATACCTATCACCGAATATAAGTAAAACACCACATCTCAAAACACCACACCACCACACCACTCATTGGCTAGCATAGTGATTGTTTTAATCTCATGATCGGGAGTTGCAACGGTACCGTAACATCCGTAGGATATGCCTTCCTACGAAATATCCACACCCTTTTTGGGGAGAAATATAATCCACACCCCTTACGGGGAGAAACATCTACATCCCATGGGAAGAATCCATACCCCTTTCGGGGAGAACACCTATGGCATCGTCAAAATCATCAGTATAGTTAAAAATTCACATCCCTTACGGGAAGAAATATATTTTCACACCACATCATCAAACATCCACACCACTTATGAGGAGAATATAAACCACACCCCTTTCAGGGAGAATTTTCAAAATCACATTTTTCACTCTCATTTTTAAAAGTTCCACCAATTTCAGTAAAAAAAAAAAACAGTTTTCCACATTTGTACCACCGATTTCAGTAAAAACTGTTTTTCTCCACCTTTGTTTTTAAAAAACCAAACATTTTTAGAAAACTATATATTTTCCACTCTCTTTTCAAAACCACCCATATCCAACGAAAATTATTTTTAATCCTTCGTTTTAGAAACCAACACAACTCCCTAGAAATTCATTTTACCAACTCACCCCAAAAACCTGCTTGATCCATATCATTTATGAAATCGTACAATGTAAGTAAACACATATGTCATCATATATATACATAGAAAATAGTTTGGTAAAAAGACAATACACTCACCTTTATATATATATACACACACACTCATTGCCGGCAAAACATGACGACGAAACCCACACCGGACTGTCCTTTCTCTCTTTGGTTCTCCTCTGTCTCTCCGATTTTTTTTTTCTATTTTGTTTCTTGAATCTTCCTCTCCCTCTCCATCTCTATATATGTATAACTGTGTGTGTGTGTGTGTGTATATATATATATATATATATACAATGCTCACCGACTCCCTCTCCATTTTTCTCAATCCTTCGGCTCATCTCCCGACACACACATACATACACACACACACACACACACACACACACACACACACACATATATATATATATATATATATATAAAGATATAAAATATCTTCTCTTTTTTTTTTGTAATTACCCTAACCCCTCTTCTTTTTAGTTAGGATATTAATTAAACCCATATTCTACTTTTAATGCAATTGGAAATTACAATTCAACCTTTAAAATTTTTAATCATACAATTAATATCGCAATCCACCCTAATAATTTTTGAAATATTTTAAAATACGACTAAAATTGTTCGTATACAAAAATCGGGGTCTTACAACTCTTCACCCCTAAAAGAAATTTCATCCCAAATTTTTTATCGAAAACGATAGGAAATTAACATTTTAGTCAAAACAATAATATTTCAAGTTCGTACCGCATGGTCACGTTTATCTCTCGCGATTTTAGAACAACTGTTTTCGTTAAATCATATTCATCCAATGCAACATTTCTATTTGCAGTGGTCGATATTATATCCAACACCCAACAAAGAGGGTGCACTTGGTCGGTTACACTTAACACGGACCACCAACTATAAAAAAAAAAAAATCACATGTTTCTAAGTGCTCCCGCTACTCTGATAAAAAAAACACGATCAACAACAAAATATATGCTTAAAATATCGCAGTAATCTCAGTTGATTAGGCCTATCTCATTCCGACAATAATTTTATTTTTATTTTTTCCATAACCAACACTTATCCATTCAACATTTAAACCAACGTACTCACCACCAATCTCATAAGCACGGATAGCCTAAAATCATTAGCCTTAATATTTGCAACAAATCTTCAATACAAATGTTCTAGACATATTACCGTCATCCAGACCCCGTAGATACGTGTCAACATACCTCAACGGGTCATTTGTAAAAATTTCCTTCATGCCTCCACATTTAATCAAGTCCCTGCCATAACCACGCACTTCAATTATATTTTCGTCTACCCATTCATGCTTTAAACACATATAAATATGAATCGAAGTACCTAACTATGTCCTAGCTACAAAATTTTCAATACTTCCCAAAAGTTATTTGGAATAATTCAAATTATCCTTTCCTTATGAGATCTCAGTGATCTCACATGCCGATTTCGCCTAATAATTAATAGTAAATTAATACATTTAATTGAGTTCCTTTTTATCAACTCCGTTTTCTTAAATAATCACACTAGGATGTCTCCAATTCTTGATAATTTTCCGTTCTTCTATCTCAATTCAGTATATTTGACTGAAGTCATACATCCTTCTCATACAACGCTTTATACAGTACCACCTTAATCACCGAAAAGGTATCTAACACATTCCATTAGCACCACATGATCTTCCTCACTACCAAAAATTCCCAAACGCAACTCCTCAACATATCCTCCAATATGTAAATCGCACCTTTCGATTGACCGTTGATCTATAATTAAGAAGAGTTACGAACTCTCAACGTAACACCCAAAGCAATATGGAAACTCGACTAGAACGTCAAAATAATTATAAAATTCTGGTACTACAGTTTCTCATATACAGTTCCTCCATTTGAGGATTATTATCTGGAAATATTTCCTAACTTTCCATATTTACAACGTGCCGATTTAAGTTATCACCATTCAATACTGCATTTCCGAGTTCCTACGCGAACTGTTCATATAATGGCGACTTACTTTGCTTTGATAACAATTTTCATCCAAGTCACAATACGGCGACAACACTAATGATTCAGAATTCCAATTCAAAATTTCGAATAATCGATCAACCGAGTTTAATATATATATATATATATAGAATCCATTAGTGTTTTGCATACAAATAAGTCAATTTATCAACATATGCTAAATGTTTAATCTATGAGCCACTACTCCTTATCAAACGTATAATTCAACATCCAATTTTCACTTTTAATTTTAAATGGTTATCTTAACCCAACTTTATTCGACATTTGCATTGAACCGGTGCCTCATGCGACCAAATAATCCTGTCAATATATATATATATATATATATATATATTTAGCGTACGTATCAAGAAAACATTCCTCGGGCTGTTCTCCTCTTTTCCTTCTAGAGTAGGTCAAGGCTACAATAACCTACCTGGATATTACTACTCGACCTTAGCTTTACTAACAAACAAATCACCTAACAACAAATGTTGGGATTTCCCCTTGCCATTTTAATATACTAATACTACTCACGCAATCCCAATGGTTTAGTATTACCTGGGCATTGCATATATTGTTTTATGCAGCTTTTTTAAGATCTCTTCCGTCAATTAGCATTATTAAAACTACACACCTTATTTCCATTTCTCAAAACTTCCTCATCATTTCTGACACGCTAGTCAGCTCCACAGTCAATTTCCACTGCATCGCTAAGCTTTCTTAACTGGACATTCAACTTCTAAATTTCTACAATACAGTCAATCAATGCCGGTTTCAAAATCAAAATTTCAAACAACGTTGTCATCTGACCAACCGCCCATGATACTTACAAGGGTCTCAACTCTACCCATAAATTAATATGAACAATCAACTTACCAATTTTCGACCCAAAATATTTGCTATACCATTGGCCTTTCCTGACTTTTAATAAATGGTATGACTGAAATTTGTTATCAACACACCTACCTCAGATTTAGCTCATTTGCAATTAAACAACTATTCTCAACTCTGGTGGTTAGTGCATATCTTATAAATCTTGTCATACAAGTAATGTCGCTAAACATCAAAGCGATTTCAATCACTACAAACTCCAAAAGTTTTCACGTTCTAGTTACACTTTTTGGCCTTCCCATTACACCACAGCTGCGACTTCCAATGGTTTAAAATAGGTATGATTTCTCAAAATCACATGTCCCAAATTTACCACTCGATCCAACCAAAACTTATGTTTATTGCATTTGGCATATCGATGTTTTTCTTCCAACATCAGCCACAAATTCTGGAAATGCCCTACCTACGTTTCTTTACTCTTGATCAGATCGCCGATTTTGCTACGACACAATCTCTGACCTCCAATTGGTAATATTCTACTCAACAATCTAATTTAGAAAACACCCTGGTCCTTTTGCAGTCGATTTAACAAACCATCCATTCTAACCGAGGAATGACCAACACTGGATCTTCATGGAGAAAAACACCAAATCCACACCAATCATGAGTTAATGGTCTAATTTATTGTAATGACCCGATTTCCCAGGGCTGTCACAAGGCTTCTCCTATAGAGACTTCCTAAACCGAAAACTAATTTACTAACATTCCCAATATTCAGCAAATTTTTAATTACTAAATGGCGACCACCTTTAAAGTCCCCAAAGTTATAATTCCAAATCCCAATTTCCCGCATTTTATCAACACAATTATATTTATCCAACTTAATGAACCGAACGTTTACCTCCTTAAAATTATGGAACTTATTTTACAACCACCACAATTATTAATCATACTTACCAGCACCCTAACATCTCTCAGAACTACTTAGGGAAAATCCCTAGCTACTATAATATCCACAACCTAAACTTGTTTTGACTGGTGCCCAGCACCCGCGTACTGAATTTTGATATCCTTTCTTTAACACTTTTCTGACCTCCTAGACCCACTGTCAAACAAATTGGGGTACTGATTACATCTTCCCCGAATATACAAACTTTGATTTACCCTAATTTTGAAAATTAATTTTACGCACACATGCTTACTCATACAAAAGGACTATCATCTCAGACCCACAATTCTCGGCTACTTTCTAGATGTCATTTTCTATTACGTTGTATATTTACTAACTCCACGAACTATTGCTCTACCTATCTGTCAGTCTAGAATGTACTACCAAATTAAATTCTTTTCCTAGTAGCGTCACAGTTTCCGCACATCCTTATTTTCAACTAATAACTTTCAGATTTCCTAGAAGGCGATTTTATACTCATTTTGAATGTCGTTTCATATTCCAACTTAAGTGTGTTTTGTTTTACTATCTAGTATTTTAATAACGACTTACTAAATGCTACCGATAGTTATCTCATCGTCACGTCATACGTATATAGTTGTTTCTCAATTAAAATCTCACATTTCCAACTATTTGCACTCCCAATCGCAATCTACCCATTACCACCATCAACAACACAACATCACTCAAATCCACCAACTGGTAATATCACCATTTTGTCACATCACTACCTGCCAACAAGACAACCTACCAGGCATGATGCCAATGCACTAACTAATGTAATGAAAGAACTAACACTCACGTACCGAACTAACTTATTGACATCCTATCTCATATCTCCTACCGATTAGACGACTGACACGTCCTCCTATCTTATGGTCTTCTACTAACACAACCACTGGCAAGTCTACAGAATCTGTAACCTAGGCTCTGATACCAAAATTGTCACACCCCACCCCGGACACCAGTCACTGTGGGGCCAACGTGACATCAACACGACATCACCTGAATATCCAACTTAATGTAGACAACAAAATAAAAATGCAATCACAGAACAAATCATAAGTATATGTACTCTCTCATTTAGGGACACTAGTCCCTACAAAAAAATTCATTTAACAACACGAATACGAAACCCTAAATCACTCATTTAGTTTCCCTTCAAGTAGCACCCCCAAGATATTCCTTCTCTGTCGCACCTCCGGATTTGACCTAGTGCCAGTAGGGGACCAACTCCTAGCTATTTCACCTGCGAGTGTACTGCCTTCTTAGTAAAAAAAATTTAAAATAATAATACATTCTAAATAATACCACATTTAAATGGATCAAGCATAAGTATACAAACATCACATTTCTAATAAAAATCACCATAATATAAGCAGTGAAAGTAAATCAATATATATAAGTTCCATTCAAACTCATCCAGTATAAAATAATACCAATCACCAAATATAAGTAAAACACCACATCTCAAAACACCATACCACCACACCACTCACTGGCTAGCCATAGTGATCGTTTTAACCTCACGATCGGGAGTTGCAACGGTACCGTAACATCCATAGGATATACCTTTCTACGAAATATCCACACCCCTTTTGGGGAGAAATATAATCCACACCCCTTACGGGGAGAAACATCCACATCCCATGGGAAGAATCCACACCCCTTACGAGAAGAAATATAATCCACACCCCTTATGGGAAGAAATATAATCCACACCCCTTTCGGAGAAAACAACTATGGTATCGTCAAAACCATTAGTATAGTTAAAAATCCACATCCCTTACGGGAAGAAAAATATTTTCACATCACATTATCAAAAATCCACACCCCTTATCTGGAGAATATAAACCACACCCCTTTCGGGGAGAATTTCCAAAATCACGTTTTTCATTCTCCTTTTTGAAAGTACCATCAATTTCAATAAATAAATAAAAAACAGTTTTCCACCTTTGTACCACCGATTTCAGTAAAAATTGTTTTTTCCACCTTTGTTTTTAAAAAACTAAACAATTTTAGAAAAGTATGTATTTTTCACTCTCTTTTCAAAACCACCCATATACAACGAAAATTATTTTTAATCCTTCTTTTTAGAAACCAACACAATTTTTCGGAAATTCATTTTACCAACTCACCCCAAAAACCTGCTTGATTCATATCATTTATGAAATCGTACAGTGTAAGTAAACACATATGTCATCATATATATACATAGAAAATAGTTTGGCAAGAAGACAGTACACTCATCTTTATATATATATATATATATATATATATATATATACACTCACTGCCGGCGAACCATGACGACGAAACCCACGCCGGACTGCCCTCTCTCTCTTCGGTTCTCCTCTGTCTCTCCATTTTTTGTTTTTTGTTTTCTATTTTTGTTTCTCGATTCTTCCTCTCCCTCTCCATCTCTATATATGTATAACTGTGTATATATATATATAGACAATGCTCACCGACTCCCTCTCTATTTTTCTCGATCCTTCGGCTTCTTTCCCGACACACGCACGATCACATACACACACACACATACATACACACACACACACATATATATAAAGATATAAAATCTCTTCTTTTTTTTTGTAATTACACTAACCCCCCTTCTTTTTAGTTAGGATATTAATTAAACCCATATTCTACTTTTAATGCATTTGAAAATTACAATTCGACCTTTAAAATTTTAAATCACACAATTAATATCGCAATCCACCCTAATAATTTTTGAAATATTTTAAAATGCAACTAAAATTGTTCGTATACAAAAATTGGGGTGTTACACTTACTGTCGGTTGGTCGCCTGCTTCAACGGTCATTTTGATGGCCGTTGAACACAGTCAGTCAATTGATCGACCATCTTGGTCGGTTGACCGAATGGACCAGTAGTTCTCACGTTTTTTTATTTTTAGCTACTGTATTCATTAATCAATTGACCAAACTTGTCAGTTGACCAAACTGACAAGTAGGTCACCCATATTACTTTTGAAACTTATTGTTCTGGTTAGGCAATCGATCCCTTTCGCTAGTTGACCGAATTGACCCAAAAAACCACCATTTTAAGTGTTAGAACCATATTTTTCAATTATCTTAACCAAAAACATTTTAATGAACTTAACACATCATACAAACATATTAGAATCCTAAAGTTATAAATATACACATAAGATTAATTCATTTCAAACTGTCATGCATAATCCTAATTCAGGTTGCATTAAGAGCATAAAGGTAATGAGTAGTTTTCACCTAATTCACTACAAGAAAAATGGCATTTAGCTACAAATTTTTTGGTAGCCAAAGCCTTAATTTTTTAGCAAAAGAGCTTTAGCGATGAAAAAACTTGATGGCCAGTTTCGTAGCCTATGTACCGTAGCAGAAGGTATTAGGCGACGAATTATACTTTCGTCGCGCAAGACTGCTATTTCGCGACGAATTATTTTTGTAGCCGAATTTGTAGCTAAATAATTTTATTCCATAGCCAAAAAGTTATTGAATATGGAGGGAATAATATTTTGGCGACGAACATTTTTCGTTGCCAAAACATAGTTGAAAATGGAGGGAAAATATTTTGGCGACAAAATTATTTTGTTGTCAAAACATTGTTGTAAATTGCGGGAAAATATTTAGGCTACAAATATTTTTTGTCGTAAAAAAATATGTGAAGGCGGAAACAATCGGCAACAAAAAAATTTTTATTGCCAAAACATGATTGTAAATGACGGGAAAACATTCTCTGACAAAAAATTTTTGTAGCCAAAAGATTTTTTTTTTTTCTTCAAAAAATGCATTGGCTACAAAAATAAATTTTGTAGCAAATTCATTTACTTAAAGCTATGAATGTCAATTTATAGTCACAACCAATCAACAAAAGGTAAACAAAACTATACAAGTGCATTAAAAACAAAATAGTCGAAATATATCAACTCTACCAACATCCTTAAAAACTAATATGACAAAAACAAAATGTCTTATGAAACATTATTAGAAAATAACTAAGAAACAAATGATAGATGTTAAGCGATCAACATCATCGATTCCATAATATGTTGAATCTGCAAATTGTTAAAAAAAAATAGAATTTAGAATAAATTAACCATAATTGTAATGTTAGAAAAATTGATTGAACATAATGGGTTACCATGAAGACGAAGATTCTACAGGTCTTGATTGTGCTCCTGTCATCGATCTGACAAGTTCTTTCAACTCCGCTTCCATGGTGTCTATATTATTTTGTTGATCTTACATTTTCTTCTCAACCTCCTTCAATGTTCCCTGTATAGATGAAATTTCATTTGATGAAGTTTGTCTTGGTCCAAAATCAAGTCCCCTGATGTAACCGAATGTTATCCCAAGAATGTCATCGCATATGTTATCCTCTATCTCCAGATCCTCACTTTCTTGGGTATGTTGGAGACGAGCCACCATATTCACCTATAATTTGTGAATATAATAAAATTATTTGAATTTGATTTTATTTAATGATGAAAAAATAGAAATGGTAAAAAAAAAAATAGACCTCACATTATCCTCTACAGCTGTATTAGATATCCATTGTTCATTTTCTCTCTGATGTGTGATCCAATGTAGATCAATCCTACCTCGATCCTACAATTATTGAATTTTCATGAATATCACATACAATAGTTGACCATCAAGATATAAATTGAGTTAGAATAATAGACAAATATCATTGACGACTATAACTAACTATTTGAGTGTGGAAGTGTTTAGCTGCGTAAATTTGAATTTTCAATTGATGTGATGGTTTTCATGAAAACCTTCCATTATGAGCTGGATATTTTAGAAACCATTGGATAAAGATAGAGAGACAGACACCAATGAATTGTTTAAACACATGTATATGTGTTTGCTTGTGTGTGCACGTGCTGAATTATCATGCTTGTATTTCATAAAAACCTCAAAATCAACCAATCAGACAAGAACAAAAGCGTAACAAATTCGGAGCATAAAACTTCAAAAAATTACTTCAAGTAGACAAGTCTCGACACATGATCATTAAACACACTGTAGTTTTTTACAGAACAGAAACATTTTCTTTTGACAATGGTAACTTTCTAATTATAACATTTTCTCTTCAACTATTACGGCACAAGATTTCCAAATTACATCGAATTCACATTACAAATTTTAAATATTCCCATATACTCCTTATTAGCCCCTAGATTCACAATAATTATAAGTTGGGGTAATTAAATTTTCAACTTAAACAAAATATGACTCAACTCAATAAGAAGGTTCAAAGAAAATGATTACTCGAATATAAAAGGAAATCAACTGAAAAGTATCTCAACCTAGAAAAATCAAATGATAACCCAAGTCCCAGTGTGACTTCTAAATTATGTTTCCAGGATCATGGAATTACAAGTCAAGGATTAGGATAGCTTAAGAAAATTTAGGCCGACAACTTATCATGAAAAAAAAAAAAAAAAAAAAAAAAAAAAAAAGAGAAACTTAGGCTTCCAAAGACCATCATGGCACTTCCTGAGATGCAATTAGATTTTAAAATCCAATTTAGTGAATACATCGAGGAGAGGTGCCATAACTAAATTAAGACTAAGAGAGTCATAAGGCACATTATGAGGCAAAGCCAAATAATGTTAAGCTAAACTCACAGAAAAATATGGGTGAGGTTAAGTTTAACACCAATACTGCTTTTATTAAAGTGACACAAAGTCAGGAACTCACATATCACTAGATAAATATATCCGAAGGTAGTGATATTCTACACTCACATTTTGTGGGACAATCCCTAAAACACCTTAAAGTTTGGAGTATACATCACCCATCCTTGTATTTTAACTAGAGTGCAAAGTAACATCCATTAAATAAACCATAAAATGAAAAAATTATCCTTTTTCATATGGATTTTGGATAAAAAAAAAAAAAAAAAGATAATACAAAAATAGGTTGAGATTCATATGTAGAGGACTCTGGGTATCATACATAAACATGGTTTACATCTACTGCCAATGCCATGTGTCAATTTTCATCAAAAAAAAGTCAAATTGAGCAATCATACCCTGATCAATTATAGCTAAAGTTTAAAGAACATTTAGGGCAAATAGAGTACCTTGGTTATGAGATCCTTCAAGGCAAGCCTCTTCAAATGTTGTGCCACCTTACCATCAATATCTTACATTACAAAAGTCATCAAGAGCCTTACATTATAAGTCACCGAAAAAAATATACCCACTGTATGATTCCACAGTATGATTCAATCTACCCATTGGATATATTGACCCAAAGAGATCTTACTTCATATCACGGGCACAAAAGAGATGAACAACCAGGTATTACTAAATGAAAAATGGTTACAAATATACAAGAATCAGAGAAACTGGTAAAATCAAGTACAATACTGGATACTGGACACTTGTCAGGGTGTAGTATAAAAATTCAACAATTTTTAGCTCTCTTCTAGTAGGATCCTAGCATACATTTCAATAGTTGACCAAGCATTTCAAAACATTCAACAATGTTGAAGTTGAACCGTCTTTAAATAGTAAAATACAATAGATATGTTTTCCTATGTTTCAATGATTTTGCATTTGTAGATATTAAAGCTACAACATTTACAAAAATATTCATAGCGAAAATTCGCATCAGAATCAATATTACATAACTCCAACACGTTGAACTAGCAAAATGCTAATTTCCACTTTACATTTTGTGACAGCAAGACAGAACAAAAGCATATGCACAAAGAAATAGAACATCACGAATAGATAGAGTACAAGGAGAACTCACGAAAAATGGAGTAGCATCTTCCCAAGTGATATAGGAATCGAGACGTGAACTATCGACATAACCACCGAAGTCGACGGTTGTAGCCCCCGATGGGAGGAGCGAGGCAGCAAGACTACACAATCAAAGATATATAGATCGAGTATTCAATAGGCAGCCAACATGAAAACAGGCTAGCTTCATTGCAAAATAACGTAACAAACAAGCTGGGAACACATTGTGACATACCATTACTCTATCAAGAGGCACATGATATATAAACTATATATAAACAGAAACCAATTGAAATAGAAAACATAGAAACATATATAGATCGAGCCAACCATTTTTAAGATAAACCCCTAAAACGATTCAAATAGCAATTTTACAAATTGTAAATCAATTTTCTGCCTAAAACCCCTATTATTAAACAAATATAAAACAAATTGCAAATTAATTTTCTGCAAATCAATTTTCTACCTAAAATCGATTCTTCTGACTCGTTCTTTCTCTTCTTGTACACATTTGTTGCTATATGAATGTATAAATTATAGGAATAATTCGATATGAATGTATAAATTAGAGAAATTAAGTGTTGAATCTTGTTCATTTCCATTTGATGGATTGGACGAGTGCGATGCCCACAGCTCCAGGTGATTCATGTCATTTTTACAGTTTACAGGTGATTAGATCGAACACTCACACCAGCTATTGGATCAGGATTGTAAACTACACAAACATATTTTCATTAATACATAGAAATTTGATGATTCTAAGTAAAAATCGATACACATCCATGTAAAAATCACTTAAATATGTAAAAATCGGCACCAATATGATGGAAAACCAAATAGTAGTAGGGACAGAAAACTTATGATTCTTGCTTCCGATTGACTCCTGCTTCAATTGTGGCCGACTGATTCTTGTTCGTCGTCTTCGTCTTCCGCTTCATTTTGATTGATTTCTTGGTTGTCACTTTGATTTCTTCGTATTTGTCATCCGCTTGATGGGTGAAGAGAGAAGAGTTTGAAGAGATAAGGGTTTTGTAAAGGGAGAATGAAAAGAAAAATGATCGCTTGATCGTCGTCCTTCGTCTTTATGAAAAGAGAATGAAGAAAGAAAGAATCGGTTTGAAGCATAAAGAAAGGTGGCTGCTAGCTGTATAGAGTAATAAAAAAATTAGGTTAAATTTTGGCTACAATCTTTGTTCAAAACTACGTCATTTTAAGAGTATGGGTACGGGGGAAAAACAACTCGCGATGAAACCGGTTCATTGCACAATGTTAAATATAGGCGGCCACATTGGCGATGAACCTATTTCGTCGCCCATACACTAGTGGGATAATTATATTAATTTTTTCAGTTTGGCGCCAAGATTTGGAATGATATTTGTAACAAAAGGGGTTCGTCACCAAATAACAAAATATCTTGTGCCAAATTGGCGATAAAATTTTTCCATCCCCAATACTTTAGCGAGAACAATTTTCCCATTTTTTGTTTGGTGCCAAGAATTGATTGAAACAATAGCGACGGATTCTAAAATTTCGTCACCTATTAACCATCTATGGCTACAAATTTGTATTTTGTCACAAAAAGGTGATCACATTTGGCTGCTACTGTTAATTTTGTAGCCAATAGACACATTTGGTAATGATTATTGTGTCGTCACCAAAATATTCGTAGCAAAATCCCATTTTTCTTGTAGTGATTGTCTTCAACATTTTCAATACTCTAAAAATCTTCATTGTCTTCATTTTGCACCTGTCTTAAATTCTATTGATTCTTCAATAATTACCTTTTGAATTCTTCAATTATTAATCTTTTTCGACCCATTCTTTTTCTCATTTTATCCTATGAAACTTTTAATCTGAAACTACTCAATAAAACCAGTAGTTTCGTAAAACATCAAGGATTAACTGTTCATCAAAATATTAGGTTCAATAATCTCTTCCTTTTTTATGATGATAATTAACTTTGATATTTTCTCAAAAATAATGTAACCACACTCCCCCTTAATCTGAGGACAGGTTTTTTCAACTCATTCAAGAACCGTTATAAGAAACAAAAAAATTTATCAAAAAGATTTTCAATATAAGAATACAACTTCTCCCCCTATTCAAGCTCTCCTCCTATATAATTATAATCATTAATTCATGCTTAGGAGATCAAATACATTCTTTTAAAAGATCATACAACTTCTTCTCCTTTTTCATCTCAATGAGTGGGGACGAAAGATCAAAATATTTATTCTAAGCATGTGTCATTATGCCTAACCATTCCTAAACCTCGAATAATTCATATCTTATACAAGATAAAGATGAAAGCATATACTCAAAACATCTCTATAATTCCTTAAATCATATACTTTGAACTAAGTTAATATGCTTCATTTCATGATACCAATTGATAACTCCCCTTTTGATAGAATCAAAATCATTTAAACATTAAAGCACAAGAATATAGAGCATGTCTCAATCATGATAATTTTATGAAGCTAATTGATATAAGTGTAATACACGCTTAAACATGAATATTCATATATTTTCATGTTACTATCTCAAAAAAAAAAAAAAAAAATAGCTTCCTATTAGAACAATAATTATTAAAACTAGAAGATGGTAAAAGTATGCTGAAAATAATGCAAACTAAAAATCATGCATACATCTAAGCAACTAATATCAAAAGAGATTAATTACGTGCAAATGTATTAATAGTTTAACAATCAATATGCACCGATTGATATATTATATATATTCAAATAATCATGCAAATGGTATCAAAATGGATTGACACGATTTTAAGGGAAAATACCAACCATGCAAACTTAAATTCATATGATAATTGCCGACAAAGTAGATTATGCTAAATACAGATTTTATAAAACATTTAACATGTGCTACGAGAAGTACAATAAACTTAATAATCATCATATGACTCAATTTTAACCAATAAAATAGTATTAGCTAATAATAAAATTCTATGTAGACATGTAATCAAAGCATGATATTAGTAAAGATGCGAGTCAATTTTTAACATGATTTTTACTGATAATTTCACATCACATAAATTTCACATAAAATTATGCAAAAATGAGATTGTTTTACCACTAAGTTGAATTAAGATTCAACTCTAATCAATATCTCTTTGAATCAACATCGTTCTTATTCTTGACTTAAACTTTAAGTTTCAATAAAAATATTTGTTTCTTCATGGATTATCTTATAACCTGAAACTTTCTAAAACATTCTTAGAATAAAATTAGTAGTAGAGATCAAGTAAGTATATATCACTTATCCTTAAAGCCATATATGATCACTAACCAATTTCAAAAAACTTTTGATCCTATATATCAATATGTGATATGGATTCTATGCAGAATTTAACAATAGAATATCATGATTATATATTGAATTAGCTCATTTTATGTACTATTTATAGATACATCAATTTGATATAATAGATCAAATTTAAACAACACTAGTATTACCACATATGAGATATATGATGCTAGCAAATACATTGATTAAATCAAGTTCTTATAAAAGTATCGTGGTATTATTTTATCACTTGAAAAATCTCAAAATGCTCTCTTTTTTTAGAAAACCATTTTAATATAAACCATTTGTATAAATGAAATATAATATAGATAAGAGCGCATCATACAAACAAATTCCGCTAAAATGAACATGCAGTCAAAACAGAATATTATACGAGTGAGAACACAATGATTGATTCATCTTAAGTCATCTTAAATAGCATAACACATTTCTTAAATCATATTATCGATTTCAGAAATAATAATGAATGCATGATATGAATAATATAAACAAATTTTATACAAACATGTTACTACACTTTAAATAACTATGATTCTCATAATCACAACGCAATGTCTCTAAGATAGCAAATGAACACATGATTTAGCACATGTCTTAAAAACCATTACCGACTTACCTAATCGACAGACCCGACACCTACCTCTTTAATAAATTTAATGAATTTAAATTGTGAAGAGTTAAGAGTACCTCTGATGTTCTTAGGGATGACTTTGCGTGTTACCTTATTTGTACCAAGGATTGATTTGGGTGCACATTTTTTCTTAGTTTGTCTGATTCCCTAGGCCTTTGATCATTGCCATTTGATTCAATGGTATTATTATTTGCACGTGTCACTTGTGGCTTCTTGGTGACTTTCCAACCAAGTTTTGGTACATCTTTCTTTGTTTATACTTTATTGGTTGTGGCTTCTTGGTAACTTTCCATCTTAGCTTTAGTACATCTTTTCTTTTTGTTCCTTTCATTCCAGTTCTATTAGTTTGTAACTCTACACAAGATAATTTGTGTACCGCTCTTCGGTATCCATTTTATTTTAGATCCATTCCTGTTAGAAATAAACTTAGAGTTCTTGAACGGACATGATATTTTAAAATGTCCAACCCTATTGCGATAATTATATCTCAACTTTGATTAATTATGATACATAGCATGAGAAGTAAACCATGAATCATTTATGACAATATCAAAATTATAATCATTAGCTTGTGATGAAGAATGAAATGATGAAACATGTAATACCCCGAGAAATTTATATTTTGAAAATATTATTCTATACAAATTTAATATTTTTGGGATTGTTTTGAAAATTTATGGTATAAATAAATACTTGATAATTTTTGGAAAGATAAGTGTAATTGTTAGGTCTAATATGACTTACCTCATAATTATGGGGTATTAAATATAATTTTTAAATCTTAATACAGAAGTCACATGTTTGTGGCTATGAATTAAAGAAAAAAATAGAAAAAAAAAATGATGACCACACATATATGTATAATATATATATGTGGGTTCGACACATGTAATGATCTAATATTATTATCATTATTATTATTATTATTATTATTAATAATAATAATAATAATAATAATAATAATAATAATAATAATAATAATAATAATAAAAATCAACACTAATTCGAGAGGGAGAGAAATAAGGTTACTAAAGGTGATCAGCATGCATATATATTAATAAGGTGAATTGATTTGAAAAAAAATTTGAGCAAAACATAATATTTCGGTTTGGATTTCAGGTAGAATTTTTACTCTTTTAATATATGTATTTAATCTCTCCTTGTATTGTGTGATTTATGTTATTACTATTATAATTATTATTTTTCATGAAATATTTATGAGTATGTATTCTGTGAAAATTATGTTAGATACACGTTTATGTATTTATTTGAAGTTTGATTGGATACACGTATTAGAGGGGTTTAAAATCTACTGAGCGTTGGATCACAACCCTACAATTTTGATTGCAGGGCCGGTGAGAATGAAACTGCACTAGGAATTTTATTTGAATTTCTATCTAATTTATAATAATTGTATTTATTATTTACTATTGTAATAATTGACTCAATAAATCGATAATTATAGTTATCACCGTACGTTGCATTTATTATAATTATAATCAAGTTTACGATTATGATTTTATTGGTTGAATTAATCAATTTGATTATTAAAAGAATCATAAATCTTGAGTAATAAAATTGAGACTCCAGTTTGATGCTTTGTACTCTTGAAGTTGGACTGGATTCTTACTCTGGTCCCTTTGGTTTCAATTTGAACATGTTAACAAGTTAGTATTAAAATTGACTTGATAAACCTAATTCATAAGTTTCTTAATCAAATAGAAAATTAAATAAATTAGTGTATCATTATTCGATAATGTTCAAAGATACAATTAGTAATTATTCTATTTATTGTAATAGAATAATTGTATCTATTATTTATTTATTTTTGTAATGGTATTTATTTTTTAATTTTTTTATGTAATGAAGTATTAGGTATAATTATCATCGTAGTTTATAACATTTATCAGATTTTATAGAATGAAATATTAGTCATTCGGTTTTAATTTCAATTCTTCAAGGGGATAAACCGTGTGATGGCCTTGGAAAACCAAGTCGTTAAAAAACATATCCACTTTCATAGATTATTTTGAAAGATGGAAAACACTCTCAGAGTCACTTAAAATAAACTTGAGGTCAGATTTTGATTTTTCAAAATTTTTCTTAAGTAAATCAATATTTATTTCAAGATCTGACCTTTGTGTGGAAACCAAATCAAAATTATTTTTTAAAACTCTGTATTCATTTTCAATCGATTTAAGTTTTAAAATTGAATTTTCATGATCAAATTTTGAAATCTTAAGATTTGATTTTAAATCGTCATTTTCTCTTTCAAAATCTCTAAAAATGGAAATATTTTATTTTAAGGAATTTAAATCATTTTTTGAAAAACTATTTTCATTTTCAAGAAAATCTATTTTAGAGAGCAAGTTATTTATTTTCAAAAACAACATCTGAAAAACTCTTTTATTCCACAATAATCATTTAAATGTATTTTAGATTTTCGAACATTTTTTCTTCTATTTTCAAAAGAATCAATTTTCCTTTTTAAACTCAAGTTTTCTTTTGCAAAAAGAAGTATAAAAGCAAGCAATTTTTTCATGACAATATGAATATTTTCATTATCATCATCTGCATCACTACTACTAATATCAAAAGAATCATAAATAACATTATCATACAAGGATCTATCACCTTCAAGAAAGGATACACATAAAATATTATCCATAGTGTGTGATTTAGCTAGGATGTTAAGCCGATCGAGTTAAAATCAGCTCTAATACCAATTTGTTGGCCCAAAGATTTACCCAAGAGGGAGGTGAATTGGGTAATTATAAAAATTTAAGGAATTAATACAAATAAGACATCAATTTTTCTAATTGATTATTATCTTGTTACGCAAAGGAAATATATTTAGTTAAGTGCACACCCAAACAAATAGAAAAGAAATAATGCAGCACACAAGAATTTATCCTGATTTGACAAACTAATCTTACCTATGTCCAGTTCCCTAATCTCCACAGGGATTTCACAATCCACTACTCTTTGATTCTTTTACCAGGTAGGAACCAAACTCTTATAATTCTGATTCTTTTTACAGACTTAGAATAAACCTTTACAACCCTGATTTTTTTTTTTCCACAGGCTCATAATCAACATATCACTCTCTCACCCTATTACACTTATCCTTTTCGCAGACTTAGGATGAATATTTACAACACTCAAATTCTACAACAGAAAGAATTAAAACATAATCTTTTCAAGGCTAAAGATTAACCTAATTTTTTTCTCAAGATAAAGATCAAACCCTAATCCTTTTTCAGGCTGAAGATTAAACCCCAATTTTTTTCACATGCTAAAGATTAAAACCTAGCTACCTTGATTAGACACCGACCCAAACGTGTCTAATCCACTTAAACTCGAAAATAAAAAAGATTTTCAAGTTTCTTCCCAGAAGGAGCTTCTACCACCTCAGTACAATTATACTCAATTAATGTCCTGAAATAATAGGTGACGATAGATTCAATGTGAAGCACAAATCTGATTTAAATAATTTAACACACAAATAACAAGTAATCAGATTTCTCAAATAAAACCCGTTTTAAAAGATTTTCACAAAATTAGATTCGAAAAACAATTTTTCTCCAATAACTTATTCAAGAAATTAATCAAATAATCTAAGAAAGTAAAACAAATAGCTTGAAAAGATCTCACCAAGATTCGTCAAAAACGATTATGGTAGCACAATAGAGAACACAAATCGACAACCAAAAACACTTAGCACTTCAATCAAGAACTCTTAATAATCTCATATATGAATTTCAACGAAAGAATCTCCCTTAGAATAGCAAAAATTCAAATGTTCTTGATTGAGTTTTCTTAATCCTGAAGGTCTCTATTAACATACCTATAATGGCTAGTTTTCAAATGCATGACTTTAAATGACACTCTAAGACCCCATATACCATATACATTGAAAATAAGTATGTCTCATTAAGAAATACTTTTAGAAAATCTTGTTTTGGTCCTTTAAATGTTTTCAAATCAAAATCTTTAAGAATATAAAGTATTTTATCAATTTAATTAAGAGAATAAATAAATAAGTGGATCAAATAAATAGGAATCACATAATATATGATATATATCAGAATTACTTTAAATTCCCTTGAAAAACTCTCTTGAAATCATAAAAAACGAGATGATTTTACCCAAAAACTAAATTAGTCAAGAATTGGATTGAGTTTGTCAGCTGAGTGGTCCTTACTACCAGTTGACTGCCTACTTCAATGGTTATTTTTATGGCCGTTCAACACAATCAGTCGATTGACCGATTGGACTAGTAGGTCTCACCTTTTTTTATTTTTAGCTACTTGATTCGTTAGTCTATCGACCCAACTTGTCTATTGACCGAATTGACCAATAGGTCACCTATTTCACTTTCAAAATTCACTGTTTTGGTTAGTCGACCAACCTCTTTCGCCGATTCACCGAATTAAACTGAAAAACTACTATTTTAACTGTTGTAACCATTTTTCCAATTAGTCTCTTAACCAAAACCAGTTTAACGACGTAACACATCATAAAAATATATTAGAACCCTAAAATTATCAGTAAACACATAAAATTAGTTCATTTTAAAGTGGCGTACGTGATCCTAATTCGGGTTGCATTACAAGCATAAAGGTAATGGGATGTTTTCACCTAATTGTCTTCAAAGTCTTCAATGCTCTAAAAATATTCATTGTCTTCATCTTGCACCCATCGTGAATTCCTTTGATTCTTCAATAATCACCTCATGAATTCTTCAATGATTAATCTTTTTCGATCATTCTTTTTCTCATTTCATCTTATGGAACTTTTAATCTAAAACCACTCAATAAAATCATTAGTTCCATAAAGTATCAACTATCGACGTTTAATTTGTCATCAAAACATTATGTCCAACAGTCATGCTTACACCTTCCTCTAGTAGTGTAGGTAGTACTGGCCCTAGTTGTGTTTAGGGGCAAGGTAGAGGATCGATTTTGCAGACCTCTAACTCAGGGATATATATTTTCTACTACCCAACAAGATGCTAAAGCTACCCCAGAGATGGTTACATGTATTGTCTTTATATGGTATAGATGCACATGTACTTATTGATATAGGTTCTACTTATTAATTTTTTTACATGACATACATGATGTATGTAGAAAGATTTCCTACTCCTATTTCATATAGTATTGTAATTTCAACCCCTGTGGGTGAGATAGTTTTGATAGACATTGATTATAAGAACATTCCACTTCGCATTAGTGATAGACAATTATCAGTGAATCTTTTATCCCTAAGTATTCACATTTTTGTGTGATACTGGATATGGATTTGTTATCTGGTTATCATGTCGTAGTTGACTATTTTAAAAAAAAAAAAAAAAAAAAAGGTCACTTTTTGAGTCCCATGCGAGATAGAGTTTATATTTCCCGGGGATAGAGTCGTTACCCTGTCAGCTTGATTTCAGCCTTTGAAGTCAGGAAATTGTTGAAGAATGGATAAAAGGGATATTTTGTGATTGACACCAGTCAGAATAAGGTACAACTAGTAGATATACCAGCGGCTGGAGACTTTCTAGATGTAGTATAAGAAGAATTGTCAGAGTTACCAATGGCTAGGAAAATTGAATTCATTATTTAATTATTTTCGTGTATGTCTCTGATATAAATTCCACCTTATCATATGACACTTACTGAGCTGAAAGAACTAAAAATTCAATTGCAAGATCTGTTAGACCGTGAGTTTATCATACCAAGTGTTTCTCTATGGAGAGCCTTAGTATTGTTTATAAAGAAAAATGATTTCACTTTGATGATGTGTATTGATTATCGACAATTAAACAAGGTGACAGTTGCAACAAATATCTATTATCCAGAGCCGATGATTTATTTGATCAGTTGAAGAAGGCCAGGGTTTTTTCTAAAATAGATATTTAATCAGGTTATCATCAACTGAAGATCAGAAATAATGCTATACAAAAGACGACATTTTATACGAGGTATGGACATTATGAATTTTAGTTATGCCATTCAGGTTGATGAATGCCCCAGTTCTATTTATGGATCTGATAAATAGGATCTTCATCCCTTACTTATATCAATTTATCATAGTATTCATTGATGATATATTGATTTACTTCTAAAATGAAGAACAACATGCAGAGCATCTTACAATTAAGCTACAGATTTTAAGAGAGAAGAAATTTTATGCTAATTTCAGTAAATGTGAGTTCTAGCTAGATAGAGTTGTATTTTTTGGATATTTCATCTCAGGTGATAGTAGATAAGTCAACCCGAAAAATGTGCAAGTCGTTTTTCATTGGGAATGACCTAAAAATGTGACAAAGATTCAAACTTTCCTAGGATTGGTGGGTTATTATTGCAGGTTTGTACATGGAATTTCTATTATAGCTACCATGTTGCCTCGTTTAACCCACAAGAAAGCTAAATTTGAGTGGATTAGCAAATGTGAATAGAGTTAAATAATAGATTGATAGCAGCGCCAATATTTACTCTCCCTACAGAAGGTGGTGATTTTCTGATATACAATAACGTTTCACAACAGGGTCTAGGTTGTGTATTAATACAGCATGGTCATGTGATTGCATATGCTTCTCGATAATTAAAGAATCATCACGCTAACTACCTGATGCATGATATAGAATTTTTTAGCAATTGTGTTTGCCTTAAAACTAAGAAAACATTATCTTTATGGCAAGACCTGTGAGATATACACTGATTGCTAGAGTTTAAATCATTTGTTTACTCATGAATTAAATATGAGGTAGAGCCGTTAAGTAAAAAATCGGTAAGTTCGATTTCACTTCTTCAAGTTGTTTATACTAACCTATATGTCGAACTAAGATCCCTACAAATCCAATTGGAAGTGGGTCAGAGTGTATCATTACTTGCGACTTTGACATTGAGACCGATATTAATCAATCGTATTATAAAAGCTTAGAAATCAGATGCCTAATTAGAGAAGATCAGGAATAAAGTGAAAAATTGACAGAGAATCGACTTTCTTGTCAAAGATAATAATGAGGCCTTGATGTTAGGGGATAGGTTATGTATGCCTAATAATGTTGATTTGAGGAAAGATATTTTAGTTAAGGCACATAGTTCAGCATATACAATGCATTCAGGGAGTACTAAAATGTATTGGGATTTACAAGAACATTACTAGTGGAATGGAATGAAACGACAAATTGTAGAATTTGTTACCAGGTGTCTTGTTTGTCATCAAGTCATGATCGCTCACTAACGTTCGGGTGGATTGTTGAAGCCTTTGCTTATCCCAGAATAGAAGTGGGAGTATATCACTATGGATTTTGTTTTGGGATTTTTCCCACTCAAAAGAGACATAATTCTATTTGGTGATTATTGACAGACTTACACAATTTTCCAATTTTCTGGATATGAAAATCACATACTTGATGGATAAGTATTCCAATTGTAGATTGATAAGATTGTCATATTACTTGGTGCTCTAGTTTCCATGGTATCAGATTTAGAGCTCCAGTTTCCATAGTATCATATCAGATATGTGATTTACCTCAAAATTATGACCTAGTCTTTAGACTACTGTTGGCACTAAATTAAGTTTCATTACAACTTTTTATCCTCAGACTGGAGGCCAATCAAAGCATATGATTCATAAATTGAAGGATATGTTAAGGGGCAGTATTTTTGAATTTGTTGGCAATTGGGATGATCATTTAACTTTAAGGGTATGTATATAGACTTTTTGGTCTTTTAGGTATTCAGTTGTATCCGAAATCTGTTGAATCTCTTTAATTTTAGTGTTCAGTAACTTGATTCCTTGTTCAGCTAGATGGAATTTGAGACACGGTTGAATTTCTTTAATTTTTTCCAATTATGCATGTTTTATTTGACCAGATTTATGTTCCAATAGTTTTCTGGTGTTATTTTTAGGTTTTCTATTATAGGACACCACATGTTTGTGAAATTACCTTAATGTGTCTATACAATTTAACTGGGTGTGCTTGCCTATTTTGAGTTGTAAGTGGGCATGAATGGAAATACCGCGTACGATGAAATAAGGTCCAAGTTGTCTTACCTAATTGAGCATTGATTTTTATCCAAAAGAGGAACTTGCATCAAGCTATGTTAGCTACCTCTTTTTCATTTCTTCGTGTAAAGATTTTCTAATATGCATTTGGCTGATAGATTTGGCATTGTCACATGGACGGTTTTCTTTGGTGGTCCTTGTTCTCACTTTATCATGTTTCCTAAAACCTTTCTATCCTTAAGATACTTCCTCTTTAGATGGTAAATATATCTTCCACAGTATACCAGATATATTAGCAAACATGTTTCAGTAATTGTGGATTATGTAGAACTGTTGATTATATGGAATTGTTCCCATAACCATTTTCCAGTTACCAAATATGATGACCGTTAGCTTAGAGTACAATTACAACCTCTCATGTCATTTGCCCGATTCAATTGGAAATATTTTTTCATTGAAAGCATTGGATCTTAAAGGCTGTCATTTCATTGGTTCCTTCCCACTTTCTTTATGTCCCTCTACTTTGTATTGGTTTCCTTGTCTTTCCATAAAATATTTACATTCCACAAAAAAAAAAAAAAAAAAAAAAAAGAACAATTACTTGGCACTCCTTAAATTACTACTTTTTTGTGACTTCCTCTCATATATAATCAAAGAAACACCTACCAAACAAGTTTAGCAACATCTTCCTTTTCAAGAAGTTCCAAAACATGGTTCAAGTATCGCACACATATCCAGTTTTAAAAGTCGAAACCACACATGCATAATTAAACTGATTTAAAAAAAATACAAAGTCTATAGAAAATAGATCCTAAAATCACATGTCACTGGAAAAAATGGTAAAGAAACATAAAACCATAACCTTATTTGAGAATTATAACCTATTATTTTAATTGATCATTACCATAACTAGCAATGTCCTAATGGATTTATTCTTAGCATGTTGTATGTTATATGCTTGTGCAAGTTTAGGTCAGCACTATTAAAGATTTTACATAGCTCTTCCAAATTTTGAATTAAAGCAAAGTTGTAACAAAGAATAGAATCTACACATTTTAATCATTATAACTTGAGGAAAACATAGCAATATTCAATATGCAACAACCTTTATGCAATTTACTATGGCTTCCTATTCGGTGTATCTCTGATATGTGAATTCCATAATAGCAAAAAGCAGTGTAAGGCGCTAAATGAAGCTCTATAATTTAAAGTTTAAATGGAGAAAAGTTGCATTGGCACTGGAATTAAGACCCAATTGGAAAATTATTTTCCAGAGCTATAATCAGATCTATCACTCACACATTTGATTTTTCTTTTTTCTTTTTTAAAATTTTACTTTAGATTAATAGTTGTTGTTTCAGAAGTTTGCAATTTCTTTTGATTTTTTTGCTGCAGATTATTTACTATTGATCTTGATTTTATTGTTTCAGTTCTACAAAATATGTGATTGCAATTTCAAAATTTTGTTGTGCTTTAATTTTCTAGTGCAAATTTATCTCTTCATTTGGGTTATATGCTGCAGATTTTTGATTAATTTTTGCTACTATTATTTGAAATGGTTGATTCAGTCTTTAATTGATTCATAAATTTGTTACATTTGTATTCTGAAAATTGTTGTGTTTTCTTCTGAATTTGGTGTTTTTTGGTGTAGTGGTAGTCGGTGGCTTTCTGTAGTAAAGGGCTCCAGTGGTGGAAATTTGTGGTGTTATATTTCATTTGTTTTTTGTATATTGATTTGCTATTGGTTTTGATTTTATTTTGATTATTTTTGTTATAATGTTTGCTTCAATTTTTTTTTTCTTTTTTTTAATGTTTGATTTGATTTTTATTAACTTTTGTCGGTTGTGGTTGTCGGTAATGGCTGTTGGTGGTGGTGGTCGGGCAAAGACTTATGCGGTGGCAAAAGTTTACATAGATTTTTCGCTTTGGTTATTAGCATCATCCTAAAAATGCCCGGATCAAAATATGGCTTTCAAATTAAGTTTCCCACATATCCTATCAGGGGCATAGTAGAACGCTCAAGTATAGATCCTATGCTCATGTGAATGGTCGAAGTCGGTCGACTCGTAGATCTAAAAGGATCCATCCAAAGGCCTGACTAGACTTCTATAATTATTTTTTTAATGGGAATTGTTGAATATCAAAATCTTATTACAAGCAATTCGAGTTTTTTTAGAACGAATTAAAAGGATAGGCATTATTGGCATAGCAGAAGCAATAAATTAAGGCTTATTAAGGCCAATGCTACGAGTTTTTGGAATATAATTGGATCTCTGTAAAGTGGATCATTATGAGTGTTATAACGAGTTTTATTGGGAGGTTGAATAGAAAAAAGAGGGAGATTCATTAGCTCGTTATTTGGTACATAGAAAATTTGAAATCTAGAATTTTTTTGTGGACAATGGGGGTGGTCAGCGGCGGTAGTTTCTAGAATACAATTGGATCTCTGTAAAGTGGATCATTATGAGTGTTATAATAAGTTTCATTGGGAGTTTGAATAGAAAAAAGAGGGAGATTCATTAGCTCGTTATTTAGTACATAGCAAATTTCGAAATCTATAATTTTTTTGTGGACAATGGTGGTGATCAGCGGCGGTAGTCTCTAATATGGTTGAAAATTTTGGTGCAGATTTTGGCATCGACAATTTTAGAAATTCAAAAATTTGTTATGGTCGATTGGGGTGGTTGGTAGTGATGCTCTATGGTGTGGTTGATGAAGATTCATTGCTGTTCTAAAAGTTTGTTGCATATTTTTTTGAATAAATCTTCAAAACACTTTTGGAAATCTCTCCCCCTAAATTTTGTCAATCAAATTCTTTTGGATTAAGAGGTATTTTATAGAAATAACACTAAGATAAGATGTCATCTTTACATTACTAGCAAGAGAAATTCTTCTTTTCTACTTTTGCTTGTAAGTAAAAATATATTTCCATAAGAGTTGTTTTTTATTGTTATTCATTTGCATTGAGTTTCTTTCCTCTCTTTAAATTTGTCAAATATATCTTGTATCTTGGGTTAAAGACAACGGGGTAAAAAGATTATATTAGGACATACGAATAATTTTTAACATAATAATTAAATTGAATTTCAATTAAATATTTAAAAATAAAATTAATAAACATAATCATTTCTAAGTGTGTGTGTGTGTGTGTGTGTATTAATTATTTGTCTAAAAATAATGTCAACTGCAAATACTAATGTCATCTCTGCTTCTACTGCGACCAGTTCGAATGTCAACTTGTTTGGAGAAGAAGTATCGACTGATGATGCTCGATTCTTTATTATAATAGTTTGGATTTTTCGTCTTTTTTTTTAGGGGAGGAGCGAATAGAACTGTGATCCTCTTCAACTCTGTATTTTGAATACATTTTAGCCATGTATATATGCAAGGGAATACGTCATAAACAACTTTGAAATCGCATTTCTTATTTATGGAAGTATCCTTCAACTTTTGATCATGTCTTGTGAACATATTTGTTATTAATAGATATGTTAAAGTCTACTTGCCAATATTTATTTGTGTGTTTTTAAAATCACCATTTAGTCTAGAATATAATGTATGTATTCAACTTAATTTTTATTTTTTAAATAACTATAAACTTGAAATTTCTTTACATAAAGTCACTTTCATTAATTATTTTAAGTTCTAACATTTAACATATAAGGAACTTTTGTATACCACACTTCTTCATTGATTTAAAAAATAAATAATAATATACATATTTTCATTGTAGTCTTTAGTAATTAAATAATATAAAAGGTTATTAATATGTCAAATAAGAGAGATAACAGACATTGTCTCACACGTGCTCTCTACCTAGTATGTGTGTGTGTATTAAATTAAATTGAATTACAAAAAAAAAAAAAAGCAATAATAATACTTTTAATATCTGAAATAATAATTTTTTTATCTAGTTAGTTAATATTTGTTTATAAAGTAAATTACAAAAAAAAAAAAAAATTATAATGGTAGTTATAATATTTTAGTTTGTACAGTTAATACTAATTTAAGAAGGTAGGATGTTTAACTTTAATACATTTCATATAGATTAGAAAATATTTTCTTAATCTTTAGTTGTTTTCTTAACCAAAGAAAAATCATTTTTATAAAAAATCATGTTTTAATGGAAAGTCTTCTTTTTTTTTTTTTTTTCATGTATATGTTTTTGCCATCATAATTGGAATTATATCAAAACTCTCCCGAAACCAAACTTGTCGATTCTTCGATAATCGATAGGTGGTTTATAAGGGAAATATTTTGTATTTTATTTTACTTGTTTTATTTACTTCTTTTACTTATGTGTTTATTAGGTTTACTTCATTTGCATGTCATAAAAATAACAAAAAATATAAGGGAAAAAGATTATGTTAATCAACCAAACTAAACAAAACTTGGACTTAGATTAATTTTAAAATACTTAGACAGTAGGTACTGTTTTCGAACGGGTGTCTTGGGGTGCCTAACACTTTCCCTGAGCATAACCGACCCTTGAACTTAAAGAATACTCTAGTTAAGATCTTTTTGAGTTACAATTATGGGCCATTTCGAAATGTTTTCTTTATTTTTTTTATTTTATTGTTTTTAGTTTTAATTTCTTTGAAATCCGGTGACCTAAAACATCTTTCATAGCCTATACTAGACGGCGACTCCAAGTTTTCATAAAAATTCAGCCCAAGTAAATTAGTTCAAAACCGACGCCGAGAAAAATCCCTTGAACTTGTTTTTTTAAAATGCTTTTCAAAGTTAAAACTTATCCAAGAGCATTTTCAAAAGATAAGCTTGTTTTAAAAAATGAACGGGATTTTGAATATAACACCGACACTCGGTTGGTGTTGTTATTCATGAACAATCAAGGGCGTGTCACTACCCTTACCTACGTCCAGTCTCCTGAGCTCCCACATGGATTTTCCAATCCACTAACCTTGATCCATTTCCCAACTAGAAACCAAACCATTACAATCACTTTCACAGGTTCACGATTAACCTAATTCTTTTACCAAGCTCATAATCAAACCTTTATAATTTCTTTTTTCCAAGCGCAGGAATAATTTAATTCTTTTATAGGCTGAGAATCAGACCTACCATTTTAACAGGTTAAAGACTAACTCTGATTAGATACCGACCCAATATATCTAATCCTCTCACACTCACCAAAATACAAAAACGTTTGTTTCTTCTCACAAAAGCTTCTACCACCTCAATTCAAGATATACTCAATTAATGTCCTGATATACTAAGCGATAGAATTACGTATGAGTAAAAACGATGATATCACGTAAATCAAAGAATATTGAGCACATAAAGTAATTAAAATATCTCACCGGAGTTTTCTTGAAAATACATAGAGAAAATATATATCACAAAACCGGTGCTAAAACGATAAAAGCTTCGTTCAAGAACTTCAAAAATCTCTCTCAAAAATATATTTCAGCAAAATAACTCTCTTTTCAAATAGCTTAATTAAATCTCTTGTTCTTGATGATTTCGATTAAAAAATGCAAGGTCTATATATATAGGATTTAAATAATGCCCATAATAACTATATTTTCAAAAATATTACCATAAATGTCATATATAGGCCCTATATATAAAAATGGTTTTAATTTGAAATGTTTCACCCATAAATTCACTCTTAAAACTCTCAATTTAGTACCAAAATATTTTTATTTAAACTCCTTAAAGATATAAAGTAGTTTTCCCAACAAATCTCACAAAATCTGATAATATATAAACTAAATCATAAATTCTTCAAAATATAAGGTATATCCATGAAAATCAGACAAAGCCCCTTTAACTAAGATATTCCAATGTTTAAATCTATAAGATTACGATAGAAGATCTTGAAAAATATTTTGGTCAATATTCAAATATTTGTCATATCGGTCGATCGACGCATCTATTGGTCGATCGATTAGTTCAACGGCTCAATCTCTAGTTGTTGCCAACTAGTTGGTAGACCGGGCATCAACTATTTTGGGCTTAGAATCGATCTTTCAACCCACTGATCAACCAATCAGCCTAAAACGGCAAAACACACATCTTGATTTATTTGATCGATTGTTCTACGTTGCGGTTAACCGTTCGGGCCGAAATTTCACATTTTTTCTACTTTTTCAAACATTTCTTTCATTGATTTTTTTGAAAAAACTATTTGCACATATAAATTAATCAATTCTGACCTCTTTTAAGAATATTCCAAGTTATTTATAAGTGTTGTGCGTGATCCTAATCGGGTTGCATTAAGAGCATAAAAAGAGTTGAAGTGTGTTTATTTAGAAATACGAAAAATCTTCTTTGCTCAAAAAATCTACAACGTCTTCATTGCAACCATCTCAATCTTTTGAAAAATATCATCTTGAAAACCACTTTTTTCCTCATTTTCTCAATCGTAAATCAAATCTGAAATTATTCAATAAAAGTATTAGTTCTGTAAAACATCAATGTTAATTTGTCCATTATAACATCTAACGTCAACAATCTCCCCATTTTTTATGATGATAATTAACTTTGATGTTTTCACATAAAAATTATATAACCATGCTCCATCTTAATATGAGAACGAGTTTTCTTCATATTTAATATCATAATGAGAAAAATATTTCCAAGATTATGCAATGAGAGATTAAAATGAAATTCAAGACATATAATATTTCATAAAAATTTTATCTTTCTCTCCTCTTTTGTCATCTCAAAAAGTGGTATGAATCACGACATCTATTCTAAGCAAACATCATTGTGCCAAGCCATTCCTAAATTTTGAATTTTTTTCAAAAACTGCTCTTCTACCAATAGGTTTAGTAAATATATCGTAGTAAAAAATACTCCTTCTACGATACCATAATCCTAGATTACAAATTTCCTTAAAACAAATTCCAAAATTTTACTGTTTTAAAAATTAAGAAAGAAAATTTTAAAATGTGATAACAAATATTAATAGTAATTTTTCAATCTGAAAATTAATAATGATAAAATACAATTAAAAACATGATAATGATAATGATCAATTCAAAATATTTTATATGGATATTTTGAGGCAATTTATGAGATTAAAAATAGCTAAGTTCAAAATAAGCCAATCACACGATAATATCCAAAATAAACGAGATCATCCAAACATCCAGTATCTAGTAGAGATATTCATCACAATACCTAGTTACTATTATAGACCGAAATTAGTAGAGATATTTATCACATTACCTAGTTATTATTATATACCGAAATTGTATGAAACTTGTCATACTATTACACATCAAAAGAGTATTCATGAATACAAACCAGGACTGGAGTATAAATAATATGGACAGAGAGAACTAGTATGACCAGGAGGTGGAGGTTGATAGTAAGAACTTAATGGGCTAGCTGTTTCAGGAGGCATAGGTTGATAATAGGAGCTCAATCCAGTGGTTCTAGGAGGTATTTAAGTGTTGTAGGGATGGAAATTTTGCATCATTCCATGAAATTGTTCTATTGAAGTCACCATCCTCCCCATTTATTTATCCATTGAGGTTTCCATCCTTCTTACTTGAGTAGAAATTCCATAAAGTCTTTCATTAATGCCGTGGAGTCTTAAGTCAAAAAATCATTTCACAAGATATTTCAAGATATTCAAAATAGAAAATGATTTTTCTTAAACAAATTACTACGAGCTCACACAAATATATATCACGTAAATCATAGAATATTGAGCATGTTAAGTAATTAAAGAGATCTCACTTAAGTTTCTGATACAAACCTCATCAAGAACTAGTGAGACTCGAAACCAAATTAGGGTTTCTTCGCAAAAGATCGAACGAAATTCATATTTATAATGAAACGATAAATGATATTGATTGATTTCCTTAACTCAACGTTTATAATTGAAACTTTAACCAAAGGTATAAGTAATGCTTTTGACCCCAATGATTATAAGAAAATCACAAACCAAATATGTAAAGTTTAAGCGCCAAACAATAAATCTTGATAAATTCAGAAAAGTTCTCTAAAGAACTTAAGAGAAAAACCCGCTCAAATTATATTAATCAATGTAAAAGTTGTGTTTTCTCAAGCCTACATTGCTCTTAAATTGGTGGCCAAGGGAACAGTAACCCTAACTAAAAGTGGTGGCCAAGATAACTAAAACCCTACTTGTCTTATGAAAATACGCGGGCAAGAGTACAAGGAAAATAAACCCCAGTATCTCTTACTACAAGAAAAAATAACAGAAAATGAAAAGACTTATTAGCAATCATGCCTTACAAATCAACAATAAATTACCTAAATTAAAATCAAAAGACTAAATAATAAAAATAAATGATCTGAAATTTTTGTGGCTCTTATGCATGCTGCATTAAAGTCCACACCTAAGCTCATTCCCTTACCTTGATGAGATGAATTAGGCCATGATCGTCATTTGAGCCTAATTTGGGCTTCATAATTTTAGACTTAGCCCAAATCTCTTAAATTAACCCACTAAGAGCTTCTTTGAATCTTTGAGCCCTTGCCTTTGTTATCGGGCCAATTAGGACATGCAATGGATCCCTTGGTGCAGCTGATATATTCTCATCAGTTTCCTTGAAAATATGTTAGAGACAATAGTGTAGCACAAAAACCGGTGTTAAAATGATAAAACTTTCGATTAGAATTTCTTCAAAAATCTATCTCAAAAATATATTACAGTAAAATAACTCTTTCTTTTCAATAGATGAATTGAATCTCTTGTTCTTGATAATTTTAATTAAAAAACACAAGTTTCTATATATAGGATTCAAACAATGCTAATAACGGTTATATTTTCAAACATATGCCAATAAATGTCATACATATATCCCATGTTGGCCTAGTGAGCTACCCAAGAGAGGGGGTAAATTTGGTAGTTATAAAAAAATTAAACAAATTTCTTATCTTTCAAGACTTATGAAATCAAATAATCAATTTATCATAAATTAATTATTTATCTTTATAATGCAATGGATAAGTGTATTTAATCTAGGTGTACACCCAAATAATAAAAATATAAATAATGTAAATCAATGCAGCACACAAGAATATATCTTGGTTCACCAAGCTAATCTTGGCTAATCTAATCTTCCGAGCCCCACGAAGATTCGCACCCACTAAATTCAAGATTTCTTTAACATGTAGGAATCAAACTCTTACACCGATTCTTTTACTAAGCTCAGAATCAACATTTACAATTATCTTTTTCACAAGCCAAGGAAGAACCCTATCTTTTTACCAAGTTAAAGACTAACTTAATTCTATTAAAGATGAATCACCACCTAATCCATTTTCTAGGCGCAGGAATAACTTTATCTTTTTACCAGACTCAAGACTAACCTAATACTTTCACAGGCTAAGGATCAAACTTAATTCTTTTATACCTTAGGCTAAGAATCAAACCTCATTAAAAACACTCCAAGTATCATTTTTCCAGATAAGGATGGAACCTTTACAAATTACTCCAAATAATTCTAGTCATGAAGAATCAAGTCTAATTCTTTTCGAGGAAAAATAATAACCTAACCTTTTTGTACCTTAGGCAAAGATCAAACCTCAATCTTTTTTCCAAAAAATATTGAAACCTAAGCTACCCCTAACTAGATATTCCTAATAGTATTTAATCCCTACAAACTCACGAAATACAGAAATCAATGAGTTTCTTCCCACTCGGAGCTTCTACCACCTCAAATCAATTAAACTCAATTGATGTACTGAAATTACTAGTAATAGAATTTACGTGAGAAATTCAAAATCTTGTTATAATAGATGTAAGTAGCACAAAAATAAGCACGTAATCAGATTATCACAAAAACTATTTTAAAATACTTTTTATGCTCTTTAAAGTTCAAAAGCAATTTCACAAAGATATTATATCCAAGCATGTAATAATAATATAAAATCACAATTAAGAACAAAAGTTTAGAATGATCGCACCAAGATAACACCGAAAGATTATAGATTGAAACGCTAGACAACTCAAATCGTGACGCCAACACAATCAATGATTTTAAATCAAGAATACAATAACTCTTAATATAATGATAACTCCTGGAAAAGTTTAGGAACTGAATAGTTCTTGATGTTGTGTTTTGATCTCAAAAAACGCTGGTCTATTTAAGCCAATTTGAAACAGACCATCTATCGGCTAGTTCCCTCAAGATATAACAATTAAATGCACATATAGACTCCACATATCAATATCATTTAACCCTGGTCCAATTCACTTAAATATGGCTTTTAAAATATTCAATTAAGTCTCCAAATTAATTCTCAATCTTAAATCAAATAGATAGAAAATATTAAATGTACTTAATTAAGAAACACCAATAATTTATGTACTATATCTATAGGGATATCCAAATATGAGTAACATATCATCAATATATCCAAATTTGTAAGATGTTTCATTCAGGTAAGAAAATAATGGCTAGTTAATGGCTAGTTTTGATCAACTCCTGAAAATTCTCGAAATTTGAAATAGCCCAGTCGGTTGGTCGACCTCTGCCCATCGGTCGACCGATGGATACAGGATGAATCCCAGCCTTTGCTCAAACACAGGTTGGTTGACCGATCCCCTATGGGTCAGTTGACCAATCGATACAAGATACATTTTTCAGGCCTAATTTCAGCCCTGGTCGGTTGACCCATCATCAATGGTCAGTTGACTGATCGATACAGGGAGTTTAGCTTTTGACCATCGGTTAACCGATCTCTCCTGGTCCGGTTGACCGATCGATTTAGAGACATCATTTTTCCATCCATTGCCCATCGGTTGACCAAACCTCCTTGGTCGGTTGATTGATTGTTGCGGGAACACTTTCTTCTCTATTTATTTCAACTCCAATCTTCGACATTTTCAACTATTTAACCGATTTCTTTTCTCAGTTAACTAAATTGACACTAATAATCAATTTTAAACACTAATCTTGCTTAGGTGAATTTACCTTTTCAATTTCACATTGGAGCAAATATTTAAACTATAATTAGGACCTTAGTTTAAACACACATAAATATAAATCATTTATTTTGTATCGTGTGTGATCCTAATCAGGATTCATTAAGAGTGAAAAAAAATTTGAGTTATTTTCACTTAGATTCCTCAGAATCTTCAATCTTTTAATGTCTGTCTCTGCATCCTTCACAATTACTTCATGATGTTATCTTGATTAGAACTCTTTAAACTGAAACACTCAATAAACTCATTAGTTCAACAAAAAATATAAACACTTAATTGTCCATAAACATCTCGGGATCAACATCCCATATATCAAAATCATTTAAATATAAAATGTTTGACCTAGAAATGCACTTTTAAAACTTTCAATTTAGTCTCAAAAAGATTTTGATTTAAACCAATTGAAGATAGAAAGTAATTTTCCTGGTGAATCTAACAAAATATGATAATATATGGACTAAATTATAAGTTTTTCCAAATATAGGCTATATCCATGAAAATGACTCAAAACTCCTTTAAATAAGATATTCCAACATCCAAAGCCATAAGATTAGGATAGAAGATCTAGAAACACGTTCTGGTCAAAATTCAAATATTTATTGCATCGGTTGACCTACTCATCCATCGGTTGACCAGTTAGACCTTTAACAACTCAATTTCTAATTGTTGTTAACCAGTCAGTAGACCAAGCAATCGACTGTTTTAGGCTTAGGATCGATTGTTCAACCCACTGGTTAACCGATCAACCTAAAACGCCAAAACACACATCTTGATTCATTCGGTCGACCACTCAGGCAGAAATGTCACATTTTTTACTTTTTCAAACATTTCTTTCATCAATTTCTTAGACAAAATATTTGAACATACAAATTTATCACTTCTTACCACTTTTAAGAATATTCTAAGTTATTTATAAGTGTCGTGCGTGATCCTAATCGGATTGCATTAAAAGTATAAAAAGAGTTTAGGTGTTTTTACCTAGAAATACAAAAATCTTCTTTGCTCAAAAAAACTTCAACGTCTTCATTGCAACCATCTCGATCTTTCGAAAAATATTATCTTGAAAACTATTATTTTTCTCATTTGCTCAATCGAAACTCAAATTTGAAATTATTCAATAAAAACATTAGTTCCGTAAAACATCAATAGTAATTTGTCCAATATTTCAACATACAAATTTATCACTTCTTACCACTTTTAAGAATATTCTAAGTTATTTATAAGTGTCGTGCGTGATCCTAATCGAATTGCATTAAAAGTATAAAAAGAGTTCAGGTGTTTTTACCTAGAAATACAAAAAATCTTCTTTGCTCAAAAAAACTTCAACGTCTTCATTGCAACCATCTCGATCTTTCGAAAAATATCATCTTGAAAACTATTATTTTTCTCATTTGCTCAATCGAAACTCAAATTTGAAATTATTCAATAAAAACATTAGTTCCGTAAAACATTAATAGTAATTTGTCCATCAAAATATCTAGGGTCTACAGTATATTTTCGTCATTTCATCACTATACTAAACATAAGACGTTTTTTCATAACAATAATTCATATTTCAGACGAATCTTTATTAAGAAAAGGTAACGAAAAAAATGTCTTTACTTTATTTGAGTGATGAGATGATGAAATATCTTTGTTACAATGCCAAATGCTGAGATAATCTATTTTCTAGAAGAAGAAAAAATCTTTAACAACGTTTAGATTGAAATAAATAAAATTTAAGATACCAAATATGCAATTTGTCAAAGTTCACGATCCACCTAAAACACCCACCCCATACTTCAGTATAATTTTTCCTTTCATTTATTTTCGCTGTGTTATATCCACAATGGCAGGATGTATTGACAGAAGCACTAAGATATACTGAAAAAATCCTTATAATAGAATAAAACCAAGTGACGTGAGCCATTTTTATGTGAGCAGCAGCACAAATGTCACGTTTAACAGAGTTGCACTTGTCCATCCAATGCTCGGCTGCACGTGCAGTGTCTCGCAACTTGTGAAGCGGCCTACGTGGGAAGGTAGTAAACGTGGCGCACCCACATACATGGACCCTGACCCTTGCTATGTGTGTGTCTACCCTGATCTGGATCGACACGGGTCAATCGCTCGCTATTCCGTGGGCTAAACCTCTGTCTCTGTCAACCCTTTTTTAACTTCCTCCTCTCCAACGGATTCTCTCTCCTCTTTCTCTCTTTCACACACACATTCACAAAAACTTACTATAGCGATAACGGGATCGCTAGCATGGGTTCGCCGTCAGCGGTGGCACCAGGGAGACATATCGGCGAGGACGAGTATCGGATGGTGAAGATAGAGCTGGAAGCGGCGGAGGCTTTGGCTGGTTTGGCGCATTCAGCAGCGAGGGGGGCACGTGAATCTGTAATCCAGCGAGTCAACGACGAGTCCACGGCGGCTGAGCAGTGGTTGAACGCGGAAGACTTGGGGCGGAAGTCGGATACTGAGGTCTGTTCCTTTTGCTCTTCCCCAATCAACATACATATACATATACATATTGATTCTGATTGTTTAGAAATAATGCTACGTGTTTATTGCTGGTGTTTGTCATGTCTAATCATCATTTCTGTTTGTCATACTTGTAAATTGTATGTTAAGTTTTTTATGTTCAAATTTTAAAAATGTCTAGAATCGAAGAGTTGAGGCGGATAGATGGTTGCTAGAATGGGCGCGAAGTAAAAATTAAAGCGATTCTTTGAGTAGCAAACTTGTCATAAATTGTATGTTCGGATCAACTTATAGTAAACTCTATGTTCGGATATAAGCACGAACACTAAAGAGTTAAGATGCGAAGGGGCATATCAAAACCGTAATTTTCCAAAAATCCCGAGCGAGATGGAAATAAATAAATACTCTTTTTGTAATGACTCGGTTTCTCCGGGGCCGGCCTGCAGTTTCTCCCTAAGGAGAATCAACGCCAAATCAAACGACCAATATTTTATTATCCATAAATCCGATAATTTATTTTTTTTACACCGCTATGCCGATAATTATAATTCTCGAATTCATCGATTCAATTTTTACAACGACAAATAATAGGTACAATTTTTATAAATTCAAAATACAAATATAATTGAAGTTATAATCATGAATTCAGTTTTTATTAAAGACTTTTCAATATATAGAAACAACAAGTTATAATTGTGATAATTTAATAAATTAAATTAAATTAATAAGTTAATAATCAATACTCCAAATAGTAAGTTATAATGGTAAACAAGTTATAATAATCCTCAAATTATAATAAGTTATAAGGTTTCCAAGGATATACAAATAAATAAATAAATATATATATATATATATATATATATATATATATATATATGAAACAAAGCCTTTTCAAATTTCAATTCCGTGACTCCAAAACCAATTTTACCACTTGATGGCAATAATTATAATCATCGAATTTGTCGATTTTAAATCCGATGAATTTTATAACACGACGCCGATAATTACACTCAATTTATCGAGTTAATTTTATAACGATAAATAATAAATACAAGTATTACAAATAGAAATTCAAATAGAATTTTCAGCGCCGTTTCATTCTCACCGGCCCTGAAAACAAACTGTGGGGTTGTGAGCCAACGCTCAGTAGAATTTCAACCCCTCTAATATGTGCATTTAATTAATACAACAAATAAAACACGTTAGTATGATTTTTACATAATCACAATTATTTCATAAAGTTTAACAGTTAAAATTCGACAACAATAATAACATAAGTCATACAATCAAAAATTAAATAGATATATTAAAAGAGTTAGAAATATAACTGAAATTCGAAATTGGTAATAATTCAAAAAGAAACTGTTTTCTTTTCTTCTTTATTTTTTTCTATTTTTCTTCCCCCCTTTGGTCGTCTCTGCATCCCTTATCTTTCCTTTTTTTTTTTTCATTTTCCTCGTCCCTCCGTCGCAGCAAAAATGCTCTCCAGTTTATATATATATATATATATATATATATATATATATATATATATATATATATATATATATATATATATATATATATATATAGTAGGTTTGATCATTCCATGTTATCACTAATATTTTTTTATTAATATCATTATTACTACTTTACACATGGCATCTTAATAATCTCAATTATCCATATTATATATCTATGGTGGAATCGTTTCCTTCATTTGGAAGGAAAATGTTTTCACCATTTAGTTATTTATTTATTTACACAATGTCTCCGTTTAAAATAAAGAAAATATTAATTATCCCAAAATTTTTAAAAGTAAATTTTAAATAGCACAATAGTTTCAAAATATTTAAAATCAATTTAAAATTAACATTTAATTTCAAAAAAAATTATCAAATATTATTTATACCATAAATTTACAAAACAATCCCAAAAATGTTAAATTTATGTAAAATAATATTTTTTTAAAAATATAAATTTTCAGGGTATTACACTTTTCGTTCCGCTATATATATATTTATATATTGTCTTTGAAAAAAAAATAAAAATAAAAATAAAAAATAAAATAAAATAATTTGAATTTTGAACGAGTGATTAAGATAAGATAAGAGTTACTTTGAAAACTATCTTAACTTTTACTTTTTAAAAAAGGAAGTTTATTATTATTTTAGAACATCCAAAAATGGGATGTAAAAGTATAGTGGAACGGAAGGAATATTATTTCTATATAATAACAAGTTTAACATACATAGTATTTACCGAGAGGTGTTAGTCTGGTTGGTAAGGGATAATACTCTTTCTTTTTGTCAACCAGGGTTTGATTTTCATATGAAGCTCGTGAATTAAATCTTGATCTTCAATACACTAGTCTGACGTGAAAGAGTGCGCTTTTAAAATCGTCCGAGATGATGATTAGTCGCGGTGCGCGTAAATTGATCTGGACACATCTTAACTTAAAATTCAAAAAAAAAAATATATTATAATTGAAATTTTCACTCCATTCTATCGTATGCTATAATAAGTTGGACATTCAATACAATTATGGGCTTTTTTTTTTCAAGTCCTAAAAGTTTAAAAAACAACTTTATAAGGACTACTAAAATAAAACTTGTTCAAAAGTACCAATACATTTATGATTCCAACATTACCCCTCCTTTATATACACAAAACCACTTAATTTTTGAAATTCCACTGAATTTTTTGTGTGATATCCACTTAATTTTATTTTTTAATAAAAATTTCACTGAATTTTATTTTTTATCCAAAATATTTTTTTTTTTAAATACCCCTGAAAACCACTTACATAAATCTAAGTGGAAATCCACTAAACAAATCAAGTAGAAATACAATAAAAATTATAAAACGCAAAAATTAAAATTATAAATTGAGACATTCAAAAACCGAACCACCATCAAACAAACCATCACCTTACCACATACTCATAAATAAATCCATTGAAAATCAAATGGAGAATCAAGGTTCGTTGCATTAAAAAAAAAAAACGAAAATACAAAAATTTATACAAATACTGAACATATCTCAAAATATATCCAACTCTTGATGGCATAACCTTGTCTTCAACCTCTGAATGATATTCCGCTGATTGAATCCTCAAATGAAGACCACTGAAAATAAACCAATTCCAACAATTCAACAAAATATATGTACAAAAACACACAACACATTTCAAATTTATCCACATAAATCAACAATTTAAAATAACATTTCTTTAAATAAAAAAAATTAAAAAAAATAAAAAGGAACCCAATCAAAGTGAAAATTCATTTGAACATGAGCTACACAAAATTTTAAATTTCACAAAAAAAAAATTACACAATCAATGGACATCCACTAAAAAACAAAATATCCACTCAACTTTATTAGTTAGGTTTAATAAACAATAACACATTTCAAATTTATGAATGTATATTTACTCAAAATCAATCAGTAAATATCTACTAGGATCAATCAGTGGATATCCATTTACCTCTGTTAGCTATATACGTTTGATGAATAATAACACGAAAATGAGGAAATTAACTTTCATTTCCTTGTTCAAGCCTATGACATTCAACAGAATGGAAGAACCACCATACATGGAAAACAAAAATAAGCAAAACGCAAGCCAAATAATTAGCTGCTTGAATTTCAAGCTAGAAATAGTGTGTCACTAATCTAATATTCTCCCATAATTAAAGGACTTCATATATACTAAGATGAATCAATTCTAAGTATCACAATTGAAAGCAAAGCAAAAAAAAAACACCTAAACACAAGCAAGTCGGAGTTCTGGAAAAATACTTGAAGCTTGTAGTCTTCAGTGGTGGTGGAGCCACAGAATTGATTGGTGATGGCTAGATCTAACCCGATCTAGCCAAATCGAAGCGGCAATGGAGAATTAGAGCGGAGATGACGACGAATCGGAGACGAGATGGCGGCCATCGAGCGGCGATGGCTAGGAAGAGGGTGACGGCGATGAGCTAAGGCAAGGATGGCGGCGAACTAAGGCGAGGGCAGCGGCGACGAGCTATGCGAGGGCGGCGACAAGTTAGGGTTGAGAGAGAGAGAGAGAGGAAGGATGAGATAGGGCAGTGAGTGAGGTTAAAATAAAAGAAGAAAATTTAATGTTTTGATATATTTAATTTGAAGCGTAATTTTGTCATTATATATTATTAGTAGGGGTCTGTGCATAATTTCGTTTAAAAATAGGAGTTTGGAATAAGTTTTAGTTGTATGGGGATTGGAAAAGTTGTTTTTTTTTTTAAAAAAAAAAAAAAAAAAAGAATTTTGGGAGAAAATTCCTACACTTATTTAGTAAAAAATATTTAAAATTTCGTATATATTTATTCATTTAAACGTCCATCCGTAATTGTTACGTAATATTCCTTATGTTTTAAAATTTTAGGTTTCAAGTTGTGATGCTGTCTGAATTTTGTTAATAAACTCAACTCATAAATTTTTGACTAATACATGCAAAACTTAGGATTGTTACTCGGAATGCCGAAGTATTATCAACCAATCGGTGTGAGAATAAGTTAATTAAGTCTTTAGACATATCAGAAGAGACTAGCCGTTGTGGTATGTAGATTACTATATTTATAAAATGAAATGATATCTGACCTCCTTGATCTTTGTCACGATCTTAACTGATTAACTTCCTTCTTGGATATTCTCAATCCTCAATGTTATGATTAGTTATTTGTATATTTTGGGCCTGATTGCTCATTCTAGATCTCCCACGAACTGCTTTGGCATAGGCCCATGTATCAATATTCTAATAATTAAAGATGGACTTGTTTGACTGAATCCATTACACTTAGTTTTATTTGACAATGTGTCGTGAAGAGTGTCGACCACTGACATCTAACCCTTTGAGATTTGTCTGTATTTGTTGGTTTTTTTAATCGAAATTGTATCCGATCAAACAAAAGTCCCACGTACAATATAAACTCTGAGGACTTTTTGGTTGCAAAAGTTAATATTATTTTTTTTCAATTGATTCACCTTCAATATAGTAAAGTGTGATTCGGTATGGGCCCAAAACCCATACTTTATATCTTGGGGCTCGCACTCTATATCAAGATATGCATTAGTATTATAGACACCTTCTATTAATTTTAAAAATTACATCGACATCCCCTTATATACGAAAATTGCCACGGGATTTTGCCCAAAAAAATAGACATTTGTATCAGAATTAATAATATAAAAGAATTTAAAAATATTGAAATTAAATTACTATTGTGCCCTACAAAAAAATAGATTTAAAACTCAATATTTTATCTTTTAATATTTTTTCAATGACTTTTTTTTTTTTTTTTTTTTTCATTTTCCCTTTTTCATATTCGACTTCACAGCTGGACCATCGCCCCTCACGCCGCCGACCACGACCATCTTCTACCGCCGACAATGACCATCTTTCACTGTCGACCACGCTCATCACATCACCACCTAAAAAAACCAACTCTTTCTCACTCTACCCAAACCTAACACCACCATATAAATCACCATCTAAAATTGTAAAGTTATAGAGATAAAATTACAGATCTATGAGAGAGGGGGACAAATCTCAGATTTAAACCTTTGCATCTTCGAAGCGAGCGACAGAGATGTAGAGAGAGAAAGACCACAAATACAAACCCATAAGTCGTCGGATTTTGGGGTGGTGGATTTGGGGATGGTGATGGTGGCGATTTTGAGGTTGGCATGATGATTTCGAGGATGGTGATGGTAGGGGTGGACGATGGAGGTGGTGGCGATGGTGGGGGTGGATAATGGACTGCAGCTATCTCGTTGTGTTGCACGACAGAGGTGGCTTAGAGTAGCGGCGGCGACGGGTAGGTTGCCGACCAAATGCAGAGGGAGGGAGGGAGGGAGGAAAAGAGAGAGAGAGAGAGAGAGAGAGAGAGAGAGAGGTGGTGGTCTTATTGTGCCATGTAGTGGAGGTGAGTGTCAGGCGACGAATTAGAGCGGCAGTGTGTGGGTGTGTGGTTGACGTGCTGAGAAACTAGTTGAAAGAGATGATTTCATTGCAATTTACACCCTAATAGCTTTGTTCATACATCATTTCACCTCTCTGTTTTGATTATCTCATCTCATATTAATCCTTAGAGATATTAGTAAAGTGCAATATAGTCTTTAACATCAATATGTTAGGGTCAAATTTGAAAAGGCAAAGTATGAGTTGAAAATCAAAGAGTATAATGGACCATTCACCCTATGTTTTTTATTAAAGGGCATTACTCACGTTTGACATAATATTATAAGAGATTTGATAAGTCATTTCGACAATATACAACAATAACAACTAAGTTTTTGTCCCATTAAGTAGGGTCGGTTACATGAATCCGTTTACGCCATAAAAATCATTTCAACAATATACGAATTTTTTATTTTTTTTTCAATAAGCGGTAGAATATATTAATAAGGGACTAAACTTCCCAAATTACACGCATTACAACACAACACCGGTTGGTCCAAACTAACACCTCAACAGATGTTTGCCAAATTAAACAAAACATGGCCAAGATCCAAAATTCAAAATTCCACCTCAATGAGCCTACAAAAGATCCCCTTAAATCTCACAAGGCCATCAAAGAGCCTATGATAGAGATTCAAAGAGATCTCATTTACAAACCCAACAAAACAAATACCACGCCCAACAAAACATAAAACTTAAGAAAGCCCAAACATACCAGCAATGAATAGATTACTAAATCTAGCAATACTCAATAAAAAAAGGCCGAAAATTGCAGCAACTCCCAAACCAAGGAGCAAGAAAACCTTATTGGGATTTTATGTAGGTAGACAAAACCAATTGCTGACACTAAAATGCCGTTGAGGCTGGAGACACTTCCAAAATACCAAACAGTAACCGAATCAAACTGAATCAAAGGGTTCGATTTTAAAACCGATAAAATGATTTTGGTTAGGTTTTGGTTTCAGAATAAAAAAACAAAACGATTTTGGTTTTAGGATGATGACCGTGTAACTGAACTGCGTAATCAGTATTTTAGATCCATTTTTATTATATATATCACCTTCACTTTTTTATTAGGATTTTTTTTTTTCATTTTTCTTCAACACTCAATAGTCCTAGTGTGTGTATATTATAGAATTATTTATCGTTTATTTTTTTTGGTACATGTAAATTTTATGTATTGTATTTTAATTATAGTTGGGACTTTCATTGTAACAATTAATAATTATGTGATTTGGTTTTGTTATTTGGAATTTATGTTTTATATTTCAGTTATATTTTTACTTGTATATAAAAAATAATGGTTCACAATTTCGCAGTTTCAATTTTTGTTTTATATAAAATTAAAATAAATCTTAACGGGTTCACGGTTTTGATTTTACATAAAATGAAACAGTTCGGTTTTAAAACCATTTTTTAAAAACCGATAGTTTACGGTTCGGTTTTGGATTTTGTATATCTAACAATTTTAGTTTTAGTTTTTAGTAAAATCTACTCAAAACCAAACCGTTATCCTTAACTTTTTGTGGTTACTACTTTTAGTCACATGGCTAGTAGATAACATGTTATTTTGAGGGTTATAAGTAATATTTATGGAATATTATTAATATATAATTTTTGTCCCCATTTTTTTTTTTTTTTTTAAAGTAAACATTAATACACAAAATTCTTATATGAAAATAATAATAATTAAAAAAATACTATACTTATCGTCATGTTATTAGATAAATTAGCTAAGAAAAAGGATTAGCATAAGAAAAACAAAAGGATAATCAGCATAACAATTCCAATATGCAAATAAGAAATGAGTCATCTGTTCTTTGGGTTTAAATGCATGATTGTTTTGAATTTGCCACCATCGCAAGAAATCGATTCGATTAGCCGCAAGAGGAGGATATGGAGGTGGAGCTGAAAAATGTAAATGGATTAATGCCATTCAAACTCACATTCCTCCGGTAAATTGGGAACATTTCGAGCACTACCTATCTAGGAATCCATTAAGACGTTCTCAACAGTTCAGGCAATGGTAAGTATAGGAACCCTAATGCTGACCGTACAATAGACGAGTCCTAGTATGGGAGGAACCTCGCCTAGCAGATAAACTTTACTCAAAACTAGAGCAATTGGATTCCAGAGACCGGCGTCAATTGTTCCATAGATCTAGTCTAACTCGGTCATGATTTTGCGAGTTTGGTCGATAGCTGTGAATGATTGAGTTGGTGGTGAACTCGGCGATGTTGATTGGCATGCCGTAACTTCGGCAAACCAGTGGTCCACGACTTCAGTGAATGTTGAACTGCAAAATCAATTAATTGGTCGAGGGAGAGAGAAACACCACGGGACCTCACCCAAAAGTGTTAGTTGAATGTGACCTTTGCGATTCTTGAATTGATATTAGTGTAGGTTCTCCCCATTGCATTATCATCTGGGAGATCGCGCGTCACTAGGGTTGGCAGGCCATGCATGCATGAACAGACTCAACATAAATCTCTTTCCAACATTTATGAGAAAAATGACTTCAATTGGAAAAATGATGATGTTCAGAAAAATATTCTACAAGGAGATAGACGATCAAGCATAGGTACTCACATGAATCATCCAGATAACCTGCGATATGTTAGAAACTGTATTTATTTTGACTCATTTATGCTAGCTCATTATGTTGAAGAAGTGATACTATCATGGAATAAGATTCTGCGCAGGACTTGAGCAATCTTTTTTGTTTATGGCAGGATCAAGCAGCGTTGGTTCTGCAGCAGTGTGAAAATACACGCAACATTCTGACAGAAACAACGAGGACAGTGCAAGTTTCTGAAGTTATACCAAGTTCTATGTGCACTACGAGTCATGAGCCATCCGGTAGCTACAAGCCAAGGCTGAATTTGACCGAGGTATGAGTGCCATGAATTTTATTTTTTGGGTTATTGTACTTAGTTGAACCTTCACAATAATCAGGCTGAAAAGGAAGCGAAGAGGCTACGTCGGGTATTGGCAAACAGAGAGTCCGCTAGGCAGACAATTCGTCGTAGGCAGGTAAGCAATATTTGTCCAGCAGATACTAGATGCTTCATTCATACCATTGAATTTTCACGATGGATTTTTCTTTTGATGTTATAGTTGCGAGTTGCACGTTTCTTTATCTACTTTGGTAATTTTTTCTAATTTAATCCACCATTATTTCATTGAAGAAATATGACCTACCGTTCATCCTAAAATTGATTGGTGTCAAGAAAGGTGAGTAACCAAGCATTATAGTGCATTCAACACATACAAAGCACCCACGGTATTCGATTGTGACTCGACCTATTCCCGGGCCTTCGCACAGAATAATTCCTATCAAAACGTGGTTTACAATCTCCCCTATAGCAATTGCTCTTGTTGAAATTGAACCTGTGATAGGCGCTACCACTCATTTTAAAAATGATTGGTGTCAAGAAAGACGTATACCCTATCCTTATAGTGCATAAGCACCCATGACATTTGACTGTAACTAGACACATATTGCTGCCAAAACCTGACCAACAATTCTTTGGTACCACTGGGTTGATGGAAAAGCATACTTAAAAAATCGGATAGTTGTTTGTATGAGTTTTCTTGTATTAAGGTTAAGGGCTCTAGGAAAAGGGTACCTGTTATCCATTTAGGAATTTGAAGATTGTTTTGTCCCGTTCTTTTCAATTAATTCCAACTTTTCAGTTACGAGCATGTTTCAATAAATTCCATTATTTCTATAAGCAGGTACATTATCTACTCTCTTTCCTTTTCTAGGCAATATATGAGGAATTGACTCGAAAAGCCGCTGATCTAGCAATGGAGAATGATAATTTAAATAGGGTAAGTAAGGTTCCTTAGGCCCATTTGTTTAGTGTTTCTACTTCCAAATTCTTATTCGTGTTCCAAAATTTTGGAATTCAAAATATTCCCAGAAGTTAAGAGATTAATTCTGAAATTCGTGAGATTTTCAAAAATGAAAAAAAAAAAAGTTTTTTCATTCCTTCCCAAAAAAGCAATCTAAACTTACTCTCAGAACAAGGTTAATATTTTTTAAATTCTTAATGAGATTCCCTTCAAAACTTACTAAGCTCAAATATAAAGAAGTGGTATTTTTTTATTTTTACTTTTTTTATTCATCAATAGAAGGCAAGAGAAATACAATAAAGTACTTTATTGTAATTATTTTATTTAGTTTTAATTAATTTTAGAGATGTGTTTTTAATTTTCTAGAGTTCGTGAAAATTGATTACCTATAAGAAATATATGTATGCCTATCTGAAAACTAATGTTTTTCTTCCACATAAATTATGAAATAATTTAATAACAATTGTCGTATTTTTGTTTCTAGAATTATTGAGAACGGAAACATAGCGTTGGGAGTAAAACCGAAAATCAGAAATGTTAACCATACACCACCTTAACTACTGAAACTTACTTTCATTTGGAGCTTTATTTGGTGAAAGTTGTGAGGAATTGTATCTCACTGTGGGTGATAATTTTGCTGAGAAGGAGAAGGAATTGGTGATGAAAGAGTACAATTCTTTGAAGACCGCAAACGAATGCTTGAAGGCACAGGTAAGACGTAATATACATTTATGCTCACCTGCTCGTGCTTTAGCTTCACGCAAATTAATCACCCTTTCCTTAGTGCAGATGGCCAAGGCAGTAAACGATGCAGCAAATGAAATTCAAGAAAAAACTTCCAAGAATTACCCGATTTTCATTTATAATCGTCCCTCCTTTATTCCACCCGCATGGGCTTCTATTGTTCAATCGTCAAATCCCATCCAATATTTACAATATAGTCCCCAAAATGACATTTACAACCCCGATTCATCTATTGGCCTGGGAACACCATTGTATATTGTACCGTGCCCTTGGTTCTTACCCCTTCCGAACAATAGTTGTAGTACCGGAGTCAAAGCTGAGTCCATTGATCTCAATGATAAACCACTGGATGTGGCTTATTCAAGTAATCAATGTAGTACCAGTTCATCATTAGAGAAGAAGGTGAAGACAGAACCTCGTAGCCCAAGCCATCTTCCCGACAATAGTACTAACGAGCATCGGTTCGTGTCTGCAGCAGTGAGTTCCGAAAGACCTGCAACCGCACAGGAGAATAGTACTCGAATGGGTGGGATGTATGGTATTAAAACTGTAGCTTCTGAGGCTAATTTCATGACGAGCGATTTGCCAGTAACGAATAAAGAGCTGGTGGTTTGCTCAATCAATGGAAGAGAAACTGCGGCGATAGCTGCCAGGAGGCGGAGGAAGGAGCTGACGAAGCTGAAGAACCTGCGTCATCGCCACTTCCGACTGCAATTGTGAGTTCTAGAAAGGAAGACATGATTTCCTGCCGGTTTTGTTGGTCTGTGGGAGTTTTCCTTTTTTTTTTTTCTTTTTTTTTTTTTTAAGTAAAGAAAGATACAATAAAGAATTTTGCGAGAATCACACGTGTTTGTGGCAAGTACGCAACATTTTTCAACTGTTTCTGATCTTTAGAGGGAAATTACTCTTTTAAAACAATATATTTAAAATTTACTTGTAGATATGTAGATATATATTAAACAAGATCTATATTAAATATAAAAAAATAATTATTTTTTTACATTTAATTTATTTTTTTAATATTTTGTCAGTTAAATAATATTCTTTCCTGTTATTTTGTTTAAAATCACAAATTTCTCATATCATTTATCAAATACCTCTTATTTTCTTATTATTTTTAGTCAAATATCATTTAACTACCTTGTAGGGTAAAACATATTTGAATTTTTATTGTAATAATAATTTTATTATTAACAATTTACAAATACATAAACACCTCTTTAATTTATTTATTTTGTGATATTTTTCTCTTTATCTTTTTATCAACATTTAAAAAAGTATATATTTTTTACTCTAATTTATAAAATAAAAATAAGAACTTAACTTCAACCCAACCACACCAGAACAACCCTCACCAACCACAATCAATACCCCGTTGAAACAACCCCTACCCTACCATAACAACCCTTTTGATTGTTATTCTTCTCCCTCCACCCCCCCACCTCTCACCCAAATGAGTCTGAACCATTGACTAACCCCTCCGTTCCACAATACTCTTCGTGTTGTATCGCTATAATGGAATATATTATAAACCCTAAATCATCGAAACAATTTAAGAGTCTCGAAACTCTATACCCATGTATACAAACTGATGGAGGTGAAAGTTTCACTAGTAAATTCCCCATTTATTCACTAAGGTTATGTTTGGGTAAAGTATTTGACAAATTCAAGAGATTTGTAAATGATGAGATTTTAAAGTCTTGATTTTGAAATCCCATTATTTATAAATCCCTTGTTTGGATAATTATGTTAGCTGAAGTATTTGATTATATAATTTTACAATTATTTTGTTTGAATAGGTGAAGTATTTGTAAACAAAATTTCTAAATCTATTGAATTTCATACTTTGTACCAAAAACAATAACAATTAAGCATTTATCCCACTTATATAGGGTTAGCTATATGAATCTGTTTACGTTAGTGACAAAATGCTCGAAATACATAAAAATTCGCAAAATTCACAAAATAACAAAGAACCCTAAATCTATATAGCAAAGATCACTACATCTTGACATAAATTGGAACCCTAAACTTGAATAAATTCACAAAATGCACAAATTAACTGAGAATCCATATCCACGTTTAAAGAACCCTTTATTCAGTTAGAAAATAGAACCAAAAAACCTAGATCTACATGAAATTGAAACCCAAAAATTTAGATCTAAAACATGAAGAAAGTTGAACCCTAAACCTAGATGTACACGATGGAAATTTGCAGCAGCGATGGATGACCGAAATTTGCAGAAAAAAATTGAACTCTAATCCGAAGAAGAAGAAGATCGAACAACGACGAAGGACCGAATAATGGAACAACAAACAATCAAGAGTTGGAAATTTGTAGTAGCGAGGATAAGGAAAGAACAATCGAATGACGCGAGAGCTCGAACCTATAGCAACGATGGATAACGGCGATGGTAATTGACAAAGCAAAGGTGGACAACGCCGATGAATAATAGTGGTGCAGATCGATATAAAGGCTCTGAAAAAGAAGATAATGGACGACAAAGAAGCAGAAGAAGGAAGACGCGGCACAAATTGATGGACGATGGCAACGACGAAACAGAAGAAGGAAGAAATGGACGACGAAGAAACAGAAAGAGGAGGGTCACGAAGATGAGAATAATCGATTTTCCAAATCCTTCGATGGATGGATTTGGCAAATGACACCTAAATCAAAGTTATTTCAAAATCCCTTATTTTGGCATTTTTTAAGATAAAAGGATTTTACAAATTCTTTTTTATAAATACCCAAACAAAGTATTTGTCAAAAAGGGATTCTAAAATCCCTCACCTACATGAAATTCCTCACTCAAATCCCTTACCCAAACACAAAGTAAATGAGTCTGGTAAATGGGCTAGAAGGTAACACCATAGAGGCCACCTACCATGAGTCTTGGGGGCCATAAGATTAACACAAATGAGGCTTGCGATCTATTCAATGTGTAGAGTTGTAAGCATAGTCCAACCCATGTGACCCAAGGCATGCACGTACCCATTTTCTATCACATGAGTAATGAAGCGTGGCCACTAAGCCGGGCATGTACCAACAAGTAGAATGTGAGAAATATATAACTGACCAAGTAGAAAACTAGGTATAAATATACAGACATTAGTGGAAATAAATTCATTCATTTTTCTTATCTTTCAGAACATATTAATTCATTTTCACGTCAGAGGTTCTTTGGCTGACACCATACTGGTGCCATCCTTAATCTTTCGGTGTTGCAGGTTGATAGGTTCAAGGAAATTTTTTTTTGTCTACATCATTTGGCATTGTCTATGGAAACAAGAGAAAAAATCACATTGCATACCTACACCGCAGCTAAGATCAAGAAAGGAAATCAATTTGGAAATAGAGCAGTTAGAGGCAAGCAGTATGTGCCTCAACAAGAACACGATCGACGAATGAGAACTATGAGTCTTTAGCCTGTCAAGTTGGAGAACTCAAGGCACTAGTGCTACAATTAGTAGAAGTTCAGAAAAAGAAAATGACAAAAATCTCAATCGAGGACGATCCAGAAGGGGAAGCCAACTTACTCGAATCGCCACCAAAACTTCCCAAGGGGAGCAAGCGAGATCCTCTTGTACGGAGCAAAAAAATGATTTACCAATATGAATCAATATCATCTCAGAAGGAAACTAGATATAAGGGAGTTGACGTGGAAAAGTCGTCTCTATATGAGTTGGAGGTTCTTCTGGAAAAGTCATCTCCAAGCAAATTTGTTCCAACAAAATTCAACAAGTATGAAGGTTAGACAGATCCAACGAATCAGATGCGCTACTTTAGGCACATGATGGCGCTATATGGCGTTGGTAATTTAGTATTATGTATAGTTTTTGCCACCACTCTCAAAGGATCGGTGTTAGAATGGTTTCACGGCTTACCACCTTATTCTATTTTGTCTTTCTCAAAACTTGGAAGGCATTTCATCAATCGTTTTATCACTTTCCAACGTTTAAAGAAGGGAGCAGAGTACCTACTGGCACTTCAGCAAGACAAAGGAGAATCCTTAAGGTAGTGTGTCACTCATTTCAACGAAAATCTGACGTGCATTGAAGGTTGTGATTTCAACCTCATTGTTAATATTTTTACTTTAGGATTGTGTCGTGGTCGTTTCTAGGACTCATTAGCTAAGCATACCTCAATCAACATGATCGAGCTGATGGAGCAAGCAAAGCCTCATATGAAGTTGGAAGATTTCAAGTTAACTTGTGAAGGAAGAGCGAAAACAAGACCCAATTTCCTGCCAGTTTTGTTCAAAGAGAGTTGATCCATAGGAGTTTTTTTTTTTTTCCTCTATCTCTCTCTCTTAGTATACAATAAAGAATTATGAGAGAATCAAATATGAGTTTGTAACAAGTATGTAACATTTTTCTGAACTATTTCTGATCTTCATAGGGAAATTACTCTCTCTTGGACATTTTTGTAGGATCTTTCTTTAGTGAAGTATATAGGTTTTGGCTTCATGGGAAGTAAAATATTTCTATTTTTTTATTTTAAAGTTTACATTATGTATTTAATGGTTAAATGTAATATAATATATGTTCTATTTTATTTTATTTTTAAAAAATATGTTTAAAATGTACTCGTAGAGATATATCAAACAAGATCAATATTAAATATATAAAAATATTTATTTTTTATACATCTTAAATAATTTATTTTTATATTATGTCACTTGAATATGTTTTAATTTAAGTTGTAAAATTTTTTAATTTTTCTAACAATTTTTTTTTTAATTTATATTGATTCTAACAAATTTGTAAGAGTACATTTTCTGTTATTTTATTTAAAATCACAAATCTCTCCGATCATTTATTAAATACCAGTTATTCTCCAATTATGTTTAGTCAAATATAATTTAGCTCACTTATAGAGTAAAAATTACTCAAATTTTTAATGTAATAATAATTTTTCCCTTAACAATTTAAAAATAATTTAAAAAGTAAAATTTAAAATACATAAACATCTCTTTTATTTATTCATTTTGTTATATTTTTCTCTTTATCTTTTTACACTAACATCTCCATTTAATGTTTTTTTTACCCTTACTTAAGAAATAAAATAAAAACTTAACCCCAACTCCATCCCGCTGGAACAACCCCCACCCACCACAATCACCACCAACCCGTTGGAACAACCCCCACCCATAACAATCCTATTGGTTTTTATTCTCCAACCCAACCTCCAACCTTCCACCCAGATTAGTCTTTACCATCGACCGACCCTTCCATTGCTCAATATCATTTGTGATGTATCGTTATAACGCAAATTTGAGCACAGGTCTTAGAAATTTTTACCATCTTACCTAATTGACAAGCCAAACACCTCCCTCTTTAACAAATTTAATAAATTTAAATTGTGAAGGGTTAGGAGCACCTTTGATGTCCTTGGGAACGATTTTTTTTTGTTACCTTATTTGTACCAATGATTGATTTGGGATCACGATTTTTCTCGTTCAATCTGTATTCTCCAAGCCTTTGATTATTTCTATTTGATTCAATGGAAATTTTCTTTGCTCGTGTTGCTTTGGTGACTTCTCATCTTGGCTTTTGTGCATCTTTTCTATTGATTCCTTTTATTCTAGTTCTGGAAGTATGTAACTCTGCATAAGATTTTTGAGTGCCATGTTTTGGTATCCATTTTATTTTGGGTTTAGGAATAAATTTAGGGTTTCCGAACGAACATGAAACTGTAAAATGTTCAACCCTGTTGCAGAAATTACATTTCAACTTCGACTAATTATCATAAACAACACAAGAAATAGAGCATGAATAGCTGAACAACAATCATGGGCTTGTGATGAAGAATAAGATGATAAAACATATCTACTTCCATAGACCATTTCAAATATGAGATAACATTCTTAGAATCACTTAAAATAGACTTGAGGTTAGATTTTGATTTTTCAAAATTTTACTTAGTAAATCAATATTTATTTTAAGATCTAACATTTGTCTGGAAACCACTTCAAAACCATTTTCTAAACTCTATACTCGTTTTCAATTTATTTGAGTTTTAAAATTGATTTTTCATGTTCAATTTTTGAAATCTCAAGATTTGATTTTAAAAAGTCATTTTCTTAATATTTTCTTTTAAAAAATTTAAATCATTTAAAAAAAAAAAAACATTTTTATTTTCAAGAAAATTTATTTTAGGAAGCAAATTGTTTATTTCCAAAATAACATCTGAAAAGTCTTTTGTTCCACAATATCTAAATGTTTCTTAGATTTCATAAAACTTTTTCTTTTATTTTCAAAAAATAATCATTTTTTCTTTTTTAACTCAAGTTTTATTTTGCAAAAAGAAGTGTAAAAACAAATAATTTTTCAATGACAATATGGATATTTTCATCATCATCATCATTTTCATCACTACAACTAATAACATAAGAATCATTAATGATATTATAACACAAGGATCTATCACATTCAAGAGAAGACACACATAAAATATTATCCATAGTGTGTGCCACGTGATCGTTTTAGTTAGGATGTTAAGCCTATCGAGCTAAACTAGCTCTGGTACCAATTATTGACCCACAGATCTACCCAAGAGAAGGGGTAAATTAGGTAGTTATAAAATGTAAACAATAAATTAATAATCACTCAATATCAATTTTCTTAACCGGTTATTATTTTAAGCTACAACGAAAATGTATTTAACTAGATACACAACCAAATAAGTAGAGATAGAAAAATTGAATACAAAGATTTATTCTGGTTCGACAAATTACTATTGCGTACATCCAGTCCCCTAAGCTCCTGAAGGGACCTAGCTTAAAGGAGTGGTCTTTCCCTAATCAATTGCTTTCTTCTCCTTCTTCGAATCTTCTCAGTTGTTCTTGCTTGGTTGTCGATAACTTCTTGAGATCTTCCTCCAAGATCCTCAAGAACTTCTATAGGCAGCTATTTTGACAGAATTTCAAGGTTTTTATGAAGTAGAAAGCTTGAAAACTCTCAAGATCCAAGAGAAGAATTCGAGCTTAGAGAGAGAAAGAGAGTCTTGCTTTAAGCCCCTTTCCATGTGAGAACAACCCCCCTATTTATAGGCATGAAAGGCCTGTGCGTTGGCCAAGGCATAGGCCATCCCAGGTTGTTCCTTGGGGCCTGTTTGTTTAAGGGTCATCCTTTTATGCCTTGTCGTTTGATGCTTTTAGACGAATCTTGAAGATTCTATAAGATCTCCTAAGATTTGGTAATGATTACCAAATCACAAAATATCTTAATGATTGGCAATCATTATTCATGATTGGTAATGATTGCTCATCATTAGCAATCATTGGTCATGATTGGCTTGTACATGGCATATTTAATGCTCGATGTGAGGTTTTTCGGTTTGGTTAGGTGGCTAAGTACTAGTTACTTGTACTAGTTTGGTTAGCTTGCATTAAATGATTTTGAGGTTCAAAGAATGTAGTCTCTTCTTGTCATTTGGCATTTAATTCATGATCATGACACCTGTTTTGATGGGCATGAAATTCCCTTTGCTGGAATGGGATTGGTCTAGTTAGTCTTGTAACCACGTAATTAGTTTTCAAGCAATTTGGTTTTCTTGAGATATTTTGCTCAAAATTTCTAGGTGCCTTGAATGTAGTCTCCCAAGGTCATTCCAAGAATTTAATGATTGATGTGAAATTGATTTGATGGCTCTTTTAATACATGACTTGATGGGAAACCGAATCGGTTAGATTTGAACTGAGTCTTTAGCCTTGATTACTTTGGATAACTAGATGGTAGTTTCTTGGGTTTGATCAAGGTTTTATTTTTTATTTTATTATTTTTTATTTTTGAGGATTTGATACCTTAAATGAAAAATTAGAGAAGTATTTTTAGTGTCAAGAAGACAAAACCGGTGATAGTAATAGTTTCAGGGGTTAAAATGGATAACAAAGGTAATTGACAAAATTTCCTTAAGTTAAAGTGTAATAACCAATTTTATTCATATTAAAAGTGATTGCATGAAAATCATTCTTTAATAATATCATTTTAGTCCTCTTGAATTTTAGGAATTTCGAGGTTCACCCAAAATTTTTACTTATACCGAATTCAGTTAAATTGACAATTTTATTTATTTGTTATGTTTTATTTGGCTTTTGTAGCATCTAATGTAATCTAAGGCAGAAATTCGTTCTCTTTAAACATCAGTTTAAAATTTATCCGAACTTACACTTTAGACCTGATACTTTTGAAAACTTAAATGAGCGGGATAAAATGTAGTGTGTACAGTTCTATTTTTGCCCACGAGGCCCTCTTTTGGGTTTTTGTCACGACCTCAGGTCACATATTTTCTTACCTATTTCCCCCCCAATTTCTTCCATTCATGAGTCTGGGTTTATTATTACTATTATGTTTTATTTAGGGGTGATACTTATTAACCGCATCAGGATTTATGGGTTCCGGGAACTCTTCTCCGTCCATATCCTGAAGTATCAGAGGTCCATGACCCAGGACCTTCTTAACAACGAAAAACCTTTCCTAGTTCGGCGCATCTCTCCTATCTCCTAAATTACTTGCGTTAGTAATGCATTTATCTCACCAGACCTTTCAAGTTGTTGGGATGCAATTCAGATAGGAATTCTATCCTAATTGATTCGATCTGGTTATTGTTATTCATGTTCTTGTTGTTTGTCATTCTGAACAATCACAAGATTACCATAAACTCGGTTGATATCAAGTTATTTAGATTGTAGGAGCAGTACTTGAATTTTTGTATCACTCTTACAAATAATGTTAACTGATGATGATGAAATATGCTTCAAGGATGATTAGTTGAGTTGAGTCATCAAGTTCTCCGACAGTCCTGCAAAACAATGCTAAGCATCAGGGGATTTTGTTCCTTGTGAAGCTCCTCCACTATGAGAATAAGTTAATTTTTATTTTTCAAGTAACTATGCTTTGGGGAATTAAAAGAATTTTAGGACTTTTTTACTCATTTACTTAGAATCTACCAAGTATAGACACCATATTTTGTCCCGTTCATTTAGTATCGGATTTAAAGTATAATTTTGAATAAACTTTAAATTGAGGTTTAAAGAGAATGAATTTTTGTCTTAGATTACATTGGATACTACAAAAAATAACAAAAAACACAAGATAGTATAAACTTGTCAATTTAATTAAATTCGGTATAAGTAAAAGTTTCGGGTCAACTTTGAAATTCCTAAAGTTAAGGGAGACTAAAATGACATTATTAAAAGTTATTTTCATGAAATCACTTTTAATAGGAATAAAAATTAGTTACTACCCTTTAACTTAAGGAAATTTCACGAATTACCTTTATTTTCCGTTTTGACCACTGAAACTTTTATTATCATCGGTTTCATCTTTTTTACACCAAAAATATTTTTTTTTTATTTTTTTATTTTTTAAAGTACTAATCCTCAAGAAATCAAGCCAAAAGCCTTGATTAAGCCAACGAATCTATCATGACAAATCCAATTACTCAAAGTAACTAATGTTAAAGACATGCATTGTTGAAAACCAACCAAACCGAATGTCATTATGACATACATTTAAGGCCCATCACATCAAGACCTAATCATGTATTAAATGCCTCATTAATCATAATTTAGGGAGGAGATGTTTTCAAGATCTTTCTTGTAAAATATTTAGGATAGAAACCTAGTTACTTGAAAGTAACTAACGGTTACAAAACTAACCGAACCGGTTTCCCATCACATCATGCATTAAATGACCCATAAGGTCAAGATCACATCAAACATTTAATACTTGAATCAACCCTTAAAGACTCCATTCAATGGATGAAGATATTTTCATCAAAACATCTAAAGGAAACTTAGTTACTTCAAGTAACTAAACGGTTACAAAACTAACCGGATCAATTCTTATCCCATCAAGGCATTAAATGCCTATAAAATCAACATCAAATCAAGTATTAAATGCATGAATGATATGTAGAGACTACATTTATTGAATTTATTAAATGCAAATAGATATTCTCAATAAAGGTAACAAGCTTACTTCGAGTAACTAGTACTTAGCAAGCAAACCAAACCGGATAACATCACATCAAGGATTTAATGACCCCATGTGCCAATCAATGATGGCCAATGATGAGGAATCGTTGCTTAGTTATTTAGAATATTGTGTAATCATTACAAAATCTAATGATTACTTAGAGAATCTAAGTAAATCTTCAATATTGGCTCTAACCCTAAAAGTGAGGGACATCAAATGGTTACACCTAGACAAAACACAGCCTGAGGAACAGGCTGGGTATGCTTACGCATTCCCCAATGCGCAGGCTCCTCGAGACTATAAATAGCAGCCTGTTTTTCATTTGGGATAATGCTTGATCACACACCTTCTCTCTAGTCTCGAAATTCTCTCTCGGGTCATTCTTAAGTTTTCTACTTCCAAAACACTCTCAAATCTTGTCAAAAAAGGCTTCAAAGAGGTGTTCTTGAGATTCTTATAACAAGATCTTAAGAAGTTGTTGACGAACAATCAAGAACAACCATTGTTTAGATGAGGACATTCTTTAGAGTAGTTTAGTATTCTTATCCTTTATAGTGCTATGAAAACTGAAAATCATAAAAACTATATCATTTTTATTAAATAATAATAATAAATTTGTTTTGTTAAATTAATTCCAATAAGTTCTTGGCGAATTTAACAATACAACAAGTTGAAGAAAAAAATTCTATACCACCAATTTGATTCTCTAGATTGGAATTTCGAAATGGTGGATTTAGGAGATTACTTCCATCAATATGCTATTTCATTTGAATAGGTATAAGTTTTAGAGGAATTAGGTTTGATAAAAATTCGATTCCAATGTGTCCTCTTGATTCTCATTTCAAGAGAATTTGAGACAATGTCAAATTTGGATTCCTTTGATTTAAATGGAAAAATTAAAATAAATAAAAAATAGGCATTTTATTAGATTTATGTAGTCCATATAGTTGCTCATGCATTTTTCATTTTACTATTTTGCACCACTTAGAAATTTTGGCTAGGACACTCTTCATCACTTCCACTTCTCATTCTTGAATATCATATTTAAATTTGATGTTACTAAACATTTCATTTAATCCAATGTGTCATATAGAATAGGTTAATCATGATATTTTTAAAAATCATTTTTCACCATATAATCATGATGTTTATAACACTCACACCACTTGCATTTTTCGCATTTATTCTCATCACGATATGTTATATAAATCATGTTAGTTATGTTAGAGATCACATTCTTTCTGTGTAGATTATAAATATGCATTTGGATATATCACTTAGTATATAAACGATATTCACTATTTTGCACCCACCTTGCACAAAGTTGTAAGGTCATTTTAGATACATATAAAAAAAATAGTTTAATAATCTATTTGCATCATGCTAGTTTAGCATTGTTATAATTTGCATTGGTATTCATACGATTGCCAGCTAACCATGATTTACTTTGATTAATTAGCCCCTTTAAATCAAAGCAATTCAATGATAATACTAAAAACTTTATCCCCGGGATTGTCCTTGTCAAAAATCTCAATATTTGATAAGAGGTCATGCAGAGGAATATTTCAAAATATCAAAAAACTTGCCAAACCTTATTTCAAAAATATCAAAAATAATTTCTTAATAAAAGGAAACAAAATTCAAAATAAAATACAATATTTAAACTTAAACTAATTGGACTTAATTAGACATATGATACTATTTTCGAACGGGTGTATTGGGGTGCCTAACACCTTTCCCGAGCAAAACTGATCCCTAATCTCTTTTAAATGAATCTTTGATTTGATTGTATTTCGAAGTCAATATTTTCTTAGGCCTTTAAAATGGTTTTCTAAAAAATCAGTGTCCTAACACGCTATTTAAATTCAATGTTAGGTGGTGACTCTTTATCATAAAAATTGGCCTAAGTCTTTCAAGCGAAAAACTAGTGTGTTTAAAACCCCCGCACTACTTATTTTGAAAACGCATTTATTATCTTTAAAATACAAAAAAGGGACGCATCAAACAGTTTGTTGAGTTTGATTTCAACATATACCCTCACAAATTTACCCCTTGTTGAAGCATCAGTATTGCCGTCCATTTAAATCGACCTCCCTATTGCTTTTCCTATACCATAAAAAATTGGAGATTTGTAATATTCTACTAGAATCTTTGGAAGGAAAATCCATACCGTTGTTTCTAATTCCTCTGCTTCAGCAGGATGAAAATAGGCTTCCTACTTCTGGTAAGTTAAATAATGGTCGAAGATGACCCATGACTATTCCGTAAGGACTTTATGAGAATCCATAATGCAATCAAACCTCGCAAGACAGATCCCATGATTTAATTCAACGGGTCCAAACTCTCTTTAGAGTTTCCATAAAGCTTTGGCTTTGAGGCAGAAGGTTTTGTAACCAATCAGTTTGCCTATTCACCGGATTATGAGAGATTCTCTCAATTTTTTCCTAAGCTGCTCTAAGACTTGTTATGGTATGTTAATGATAGGAACATGGGAGGCCTTCAACTTGGAGGGCTGAGAGTTTTTCCGGTTGATGTCTTTTTCGATTATATCGTTGGTGTCTTCGTCAAACATCACTTCTTGAATCTCTACTTTCGATCCGACACCATGAAATTCCTCCTTGAAAGATTTCAGTTTTAGAATTTCTTGAGGGTGCTCTTCAATAAAAATATGCTCCATACCTGAATCCTCATGAACATTTGAGTTAGGAGCTCGATTTTGAAAAAGAGACGGATCATTATCAGCACTCATTTCCATTTGCATTGCATCCTAACTTTCTTAGTACTTCTAGTAAGGTTGTCTTCTTCGTTGGAAGATATGCCATGACCGGCCGGTGAGGATTTTTCGAGAACTTTGACGTCTTTTAACATTATTAATTACTTTTAATTGAATCTCCAATTTTATTTTTCATAGCAATTAAGGTGAATGGGGGTGGAGTGGGATATTAGGGGTGGAGTGGGATATTAGTGGTAAAGTCTCTTTTAAAAATTTAAACGAAAGAAAATAATTCGACTGTTTTTTATAAGTACAGAATTTTCAGAGGTATGAACAAGAATTCATAAATCTACTCGAAGCCTCGAGCAAGCTGTTCGTGCGACTTGCGACGTGCTCCCATCTTAAGTGCAAAACAAAAGGAATCTAAAAGGACGGGGATCTTGCTTGTTTGTTTTACATTACTCTATTCCAACGGCAATGGCGATCCACAAACCCCACAAGAGCAGACCGAAACCCAGATCCCCAATTATCATGCTCTCGGCGTCCATTGCTGTCATTGCTCTCTTGTGCCTTATCTCTTCCTTGCTTTCCACAAACGGGTCCACGATTTCCACTTGGAAGACCACAGTGAATCACCAGAGAGCGCACAGAGGGCCAGAGAAGTACTTGTACTGGGGCAGCAGAATTGATTGCCCCGGAAAGCATTGTGAGTCCTGTGAGGGTCTGGGTCATCAGGAGTCCAGCCTTAGGTGTGCCCTTGAAGAAGCGCTGTTTCTTCAGAGGTGATTTTTCCATTTATCTTTTGATTTGATTCTCTCTTTGACTCCAGTGTATTGAACTGTGGAATGATCTAATTCAACAAAAAGCAGACACCTATAGCAATGCATGCATCAGAATGTGGAAAATACTTTATAGTGGCAAAAGCTGAGGTATTCTGGAATTCTATTGACGAAGTTCTCAGACGAAGTAGGAAATGAGTTTGTGTTTTAAAATGATTCCAGGGTACAACATTAGCTGATGGTGCATATGTGGCATAATTGGGCATGAATACTTGACATCGAGATTTTGTTTTGGAGTTTGGATTTTCCCTTTGGTATTTGAATTGACGTGATTCCAATCAAATGGGGGTATGATGAAGATGTTTGGAATATGTAAATCAAAGTTTGTTCGGGCATACTTTCTTGTGCTCTTTTACCGTGGTCATGCTAGTGGACTCAGAGTTCTGAGCATGCCTTGAGCTTAGTTGTTGCCTAACCTGTTGCTTCCCACTGCCGCATTTGTTTTTCCAAATCGTTAATGCTACCAAGCTCTTGGCATACTGAGGGGACACAGCGTCCGAAGTCTCAACAAAGGCTTATCATTCAATTAAAGGTGTTTGTTGTGGCTATAAGTAGGGATGTCAAGATATGTAGTGAAAATATTTCATTTTTGCTAAAAAAAAACACCTTCAGTTTGTTTGCAAATGATTCATGATATCTTTTCCTGATTTTTGAAATTTTAATATTTTCCTTCGTTCCATAAATATAGTTCCATGTGGCTTAATTTAGTGTAACTGAGATTAGAATGTTATGATAAGAGTGGTAACTGGTAATATAAGAATTTTTAAAATTCAAAAGTAGTATGTTACGTATGTATGATAGATGTTAGCAGTAGTACAAATTGAGGATAAGATGAGAGAATCGTTTAAAATAGTTTGGGCATGTGCAAATAAGACCTATTGAGGTCATGGTGCTGTCAATCCTGGTAGGGTTGTAGAGTTACTAACATTTTGATCCGTGTATTTCTTAATTGTGATGATTCATCACATTACAAAAATGAACTTGTGTACTCTATCCTTCTTTAACATATTTTTCATCCTTGCTGCTCCTTTCTTTTTGGTTGCAGAATATTTGTATTGCCTTCTAGAATGTGCATCAATCCAATACACAATAAGAAAGGGATTCTTCACCAATCAAACGCTGCAAGTGCAGAGGGGAGGTGATTGTACATTGGGTTATTTAGCAATTTCTGATAACTAGATTGTATATATGGATCACAAATTGGGTGTAATTCCTGTTATCCTAGATAGTTAGACATAGGGCCATAAACGAATCAAGCGGCTCGTGAATTATTCGAGCTCGGCTTGATAATGGTTCGTTCGAAACTCGTTCGTTTAATAAATGAATCAAGCTCAAGCTTTTAATTAAGCTCGTTTATTAAATAAACAACATCATATGTTTGAGCTCGGCTCATTAATATTCGTGAACAACTCGAATAATATAAAATTAAAATATTTTATTATATTTTTAGTATGAAAGAATAGTAAAATAGACTCTTAAGTTTCTTTAATAGTACACTCTTATATATCCAATCGTTCCAGAGATTAATTTAGTTTAATTTTAATTTTATAAATACCCTTTTAACCTATTTAATTACTATTGTTAAAGCAAAAGAGTGATATGAAAAGAACGAGAAGGCTTAATCCATTGTGGTAGCCTATCCTTTTATTTATATAGAAAATGAAGAAATAATACAGCAAACCCTAAACCGTACTCGAAACCCTAAATAATACATGAAAGACAAAAATGCTCTTTTAACACTCTTCCTCAAGCTGGAGTATATATATTGTACGCTCCTAGTTTGTTACAAATGTACTTTATTGTTGAGCCCCCCAACGGTTTAGTGAACAAATCAGTTAACTGATCAACTGATTTTACATATTTAGTCTCAATCTGCTTCTGCAATACTTTTTCTCGAATGAAGTGACAATGAATTTCAATATGTTTTATCCTCTCATGGAAGACTGGGTTCGATGCAATGTGAAGTGCTGCTTGATTATCATATACCAGATCCATCGGTGAAGAGTGTTTGAATCCGAGTACTTCCAACAAATGTTTCAACCAAATTAGCTCACAAGTAGTGTGGGCCATTGCCCTGTATTCTGATTCTGCACTTGACCGTGCCACAACTGTCTGCTTTTTACTCTTCCAAGAAACGAGATTACCTCCAACAAACACACAATACCCAGTAATGGACTTCCTATCCGAGGGAGATTTGGTCCAATCTGCATCTGTATATCCCTTAATTTGAGTGTGACCGAAGTTTTGGTACAACAAACCACATCCTAGAGAACCTTTCAAATATCGAAGAATACGAATTACTGCATCCCAGTGATACGTCGTGGGACGATCCAAGAATTGGCTAATAACACTCACAGCAAAGGAAATATCTGGTCTAGTAACTGTCAAGTAGTTCAACTTCCCAACTACCCGTCTGTATTGTGCTGAATCTGTCAATGGTACACCTTGATCTGCTAATAGTTTGTTGTTTAGATCCATAGGTGAATCAATCGGTTTAACTCTTAGCATTCCTGTTTCACTTAACAGATCAAGAACATATTTCCTCTGATACAGGTAAATACATTGACTTGATCGAGCAACTTCAATCCCCAAGAAATACTTCAATTGGCCCAAATCTTTAGTTTGAAACTTGCTATGCAAAAACGTTTTGAGTTTCTGAATACCCTGGTGGTCGTCTCCGGTAATCACGATGTCATCCACAAACACAATTAACAATATTCTCCTGACTTTACTGTGCCTGTAAAACACAAAATGATTGACTCCACAACGACGAAGATCAAATTCAGTGACTACTTCACTAAATCTCCCAAACCATGCTCGAGGAGACTACTTAAGGCCATAAATGGATTTCTTCAAGCGACATACCAAACCAGACTCCCCCTGAGCAACAAACCCAGGAGGTTGCTCCATGAACACTTCCTCAGTCAAATCGCCATTTAAGAATGCATTCTTGATGTCAAGTTGATGCAACGGCCAACGAAAGGTGGCAGCCAAAGAAATGAACAAGCGAACAGAAGCGAGTTTGGCAACGGGAGAAAAGATCTCAGAATAATCAAGACCATATACCTGAGTGTAACCTTTGGCAACTAAACGAGCCTTGAGTCGATCAATGGTGCCATCCGGATGAACTTTGATTGTGTACACCCATTTACATCCAACTATTGTTTTGTCAGGTGGAAGCGAGACAAGATCCCAAGTACCATTCTGATGTAAAGCTAACATTTCCTCTTCCGTTGCGGTCATCCAACCAGGGTGACGGAGAGCCTCTGTGACAGACTTAGGAATAAAAATAGATGATAGAGAAACAACAAAAGAGGAATATGAAGAAGATAGATGTGCATAAGAGACAAAATTAGAAATAGAATGTTGAGTACATGTCCTCTTACCCTTTCGAACAACAATAGGTATGTCCAAGTGAGACACGGATTCATGAACTGGAGAAGAATCTGAAGACACAGAGACGATTGGCTCAACGGTGGGAACTACCTTCTGGCGACGAGTGTATACATGTAAAGGCGGTGAACGACGACTAGGTTGGACAAGTTCGGGAGTGGAAGGAGATGGTGTCGGGTCTGGGAGGCTTGGTAAAGGAATGGTGACATCTGGATCATCCCGAGAGGATAGGTCAGAAAAGTAAAGGGTGGACTCAAAGGAGGTGACATCTGCACAGATGAAAGAGCGACGTAAAGAAGGACTATAACACCGATAACCCTTTTGTGTGCGAGAATAACCAAGGAAGACACATTTTATGGCACAAGGATCTAACTTATCCTTGCCAGGAGTCAACTGGTGGACAAAACAGACACATCCAAAGATACGGGGAGGTAAAGCAAACCAGGGTGATCGGGGAAAAAGAATAGAATGAGGGACTTTGCCATTCAGGGTAGAAGACGACATTCTATTAATCAAGAAGCAAGCTGTAAGAACTGCATCTGCCCAGAAGTGTTTGGGAATATTCATCTCAAACATCAGAGTTCGAGCCACTTCTAGGAGATGTCGATTCTTACGCTCAACGACTCCATTTTGCTGCGGTGTGTGAGGACAAGAAGACTGATGCAGTATACCAGACTGTGACATGAATGAAGTAAATGGTTGAGAAAAATATTCTCGAGCATTGTCACTACGAAGTATACGTACGGGCACATTAAATTGAGTTTTAATTTTAGCACAGAAGGCAGAAAAAATGGAGAACAATTCAGAACGATCTTTCATTAAATAAAGCCATGTAACCCAAGAGAAATCATCGACAAACGTGACAAAATAACGAAAGCCAAGTGTAGAGGCAATACGAGAAGGACCCCAAACGTCTGAATGAACTAAACTGAAAGAACTCGATGCGTGAAACTGAGTGGGGGAAGTAAATGAAGTGCGATAATGTTTTCCCAACTGATAAAACTCACAATCTAAGGAGGGCAAATGATGTAAACTAGGAACAAGTACTTTTAGATTGGCAAGACAGGGATGGCCTAAGCGACAATGAATTTGGTGGGCAGATGCAATGGCAGGGCCGGCAGTGGGCGGGATAACAGGTGTCTCGGCGTGATTGCGGAAGTAATAAATGCCATTTTTCTCATGCCCTACGCCAATCGTCTTCTGTGTTTTCAAATCCTGTATAATGACAGAATTAAGAAAGAAGCAAACAGAACACTGAAGTTGTTGAGTAAGCTTACTAACTGATATCAAATTAAAAGCAAATGAGGGAATATACAGCACAGAGGATAAAGAGAAAAATGGTGAAAGTTCCACAGTGCCAATACCACGAATAGGGACAGTGGAACCATCAACAACAGTAACAGGGGACAATGAGAGAGATGACTGAATATGCGTAAATAGAGAAGATGTACCTGACATGTGATTGGTAGCAGCAGAGTCTATAATCCGAGGTATAGAAGTGGAAAGATGAAAAGAAAGACATGCAATAGGGTTACCTCGTTGAGCTAGCGAAGTAATGGGGGTAGATGTCTGCTTGGACAACTTAAACTGGAGGAACTGAACATACTCATCATCAGAAATTGTCTTAGGAGTTGAAGAGTTGGATGCGGAAACGGGAGCAACTTGATTATTAGTTGCCACATGAACATACTTAGGAGAACGATCAATCTTGTACCAACAAGTATCTTGGGTATGGTTTTCCTTACCACAAAATGGGCACCGACGATGTTGACTATGACAATGGCCACCTCGGCCACCCCGAAATTCATTACTACGACTTCCTTGGTCACCTCGTTTCCCTTGATTGGGAAGAACTTGTACAACTTTGAACCATTGTAAATGATTGGTCTCATTCAACTTGCGGTTGTTAACAATTAGGGGGTAGTCATCGACGTTAGTTCCCACCAATACAACAACAAATACAAAACAACTTGTCAAGGGAAACAAACCAACAACACGAACAACTGTGGGGCTTAAATGAAGACCAGTATAAGCAAAACAATACTCACGAACATTCGGGACATTAGATTTGGTCCAGAATACTGTTGCAAAGTTGGCAAAACTCACGAACTCACGAACAAAACCATTGGGCGACCATAGGAGCTTGACAAAATGCAGCAGCTGGTAGCGGTGGCAACGGTATGATTACTTCTCAAACTAACACGCTTCTCCTACCGAATCGACGACAACAACAACAACCATGGACGATCTGAAGCAAAACCTGAACCAAATCATCAACTCAATACAAAAGCGAAGTCCCTGAGTCTGAAGACAGAGCAATCGACGGTCGGCGACGGTCCGGCGAGGGTCAGCGAGTCGCGACGAAGTGCCAATGATGGTCGGCGAGGTCTGCGAACTGCGTGCTAGGGTTGCAGCGACTGGGAGAGGTGGGATCGACGACGATAGCGGCTTGGAATGGCCTGGGCGACGGTCGGCGAGGCTCGGAATAGTCTGGGCGATAGCGGTGAGGCGCGGATCTGAGTGTGTTGAGCGGCGGCGGCGGCGGCGAGGGTTTTTGGGCTGCTAGGGCTTCAGCCGTTTTTTTTTTTTTTTTTTTCATATGAACAGTATGCAGAAAAGAGAAGAAGAGAGAAAAAAAAAATGGTTTGAACAGATATATGGAATCAATCTCCCATAACCTGCTCTGGATACCATGTTAAAGTAAAAGAGTGATATGAAAAGAATGAGAAGGCTTAATCCATTGTGGTAGCCTATCCCTCTATTTATATAGAAAATGAAGAAATAATACAACAAATCTTAAACCGTACTCGAAACCCTAAATAATACAGGAAAAACAGAAATACCCTTTTAACAACTATAATAGACTGATATTTTATTAATTTACATTGATTCTTTATAATTCTTATATTTTGATTCGCTTGTAAATTAAATATTTGAAGTTTGTGTATAGATTTTCAAGAAACAATTATAAATAACTAATTTCGTTAAAAAAGATAAATTATTTATATAGTTCTTAAGCATTAAAATTTAAATAATATTTTTATTTATTTATTTATTTTTAAAAAAAAGTTTGAAAAAACTTGCGAATAGTTCGATTATTAAACGAACCAAGTTTGAACATAAGGTTTCAGGCTCGGCTCGAACTTGAATAGTATGAAAAATAAATGAACCAAGTTTGAACACTTAATAATTGGCTCGGCTCGTTTACAGTCCCAGAGTGTTCTTCTATCTACCATTTGGTTCACCACATGGAATGGATGCTGACTTGAGTTTTGATTTCCATTGTGCATGCTATGTAAAGGTTGGTGATGCGAGATGTTCTTGGCCGCCGTGTTGTTTTTGGTGTTCAAAATTATTTCACTTTCTGCATTATAAATCAAAGCTTTTGTTTATAAATCTATTGCCACTGTCACACCCTTTAATGACGAACTAGGCCAAAAATATGGCCTCTATGCATGAACTTGCATGAAGGCTTGTTCTTTTCAGTTCTTGTTCTACACAAATGGTTGTTAAGAAGAAAAATTACTAAACCATGTGATTCTGAAAGATTTCTTACATGCAAAATTATATATTTAGGTGGGAAGCTAGCTCTTGTGCGATGGATTCTTTGTATGATCTGGACCTCATGTCCAACACCGTGCCTGTAATCCTGGATAATTCAAAAATATGGTATCAGGTCCTATCAACAAGTATGAAGCTGGGATCTAGAGGTGTCGCCAATGTCGGAGGAGTTAGTCGGACGGTTCTCAAAGAGAAAACTTTGTATTCTAACATTCTGCTAATAAATCGAACAGCTAGTCCTCTTTCATGGTAACCCCACATTTATGGATTATAAATTGTAACTCCCTCTTGCTACTGTATTCTTTCTCCTCACTCCCAACATCCTCTATCAGCAATTGCAGCTTCTCCGATTTAATCATTACACGGGTTTTTCCCTTTTTCTTTTATTTGACCAACTGCAAATGATGCTCTCATAGTTAACTATAGTCAGTTGCTTGATTGTATTGAATCTTAAAAGTTTGTAGGTATTAATGTTTGTTATCCTCAGGTTTATGGAGTGCAAGGATCGAAATAACCACAGTGCTACATTGTTGCCATATTCATTTCTTCCTTCAATGGTTTCAAAGCCTTTAAGAGAGGCAGCAGAAAAGGTTTGAATCTGACATAAATGCGCATGGATTTATCTCTTCAGTTTGTCTTTTGCTTCTCCTGTCATGTTCTCGTAATGTAATCATATGCAGTCAAAATATGTGTGATGCGGAAAAAAAGGCATCAGATAGAATCTATATCTATTAAAAGTGGCATATTAATGTTTTTCTATTTAGTTTAGATTCAAGAATGTGATTTACTTAGCGGTATTTAGCCATAAGTTTTTGTTAATTGATTGATTGCTTTAATTAGGGGATGTAATGATTTATTTCCATATAGTTTCATTGGGAAAAGCATATTAATATAGGGCTTGTTTATCGAATGTCGATTATCCAATAGGAACCACCAGGTTGGGGCTCAAATCTTGAAGATATCTTCATCATTTCATTTTAATCATTCAAGTTACAAGTTTGTCAATCTGAATATTGATTTTTTGAGCTTGACACCTTAGGCAATCGATTGGCCTTCTTAGGCAATCCATTACAAATTATTCTTGAGGACAAGGCAAGGGATCCGCCCCGTGAAGTTATCGATCGCACCCATGAGGCGATGATGGTTCTTAAATGGGGAAAATTAATTTTTCTTCCAGTGTATTGTGCATCCATTTTTTTGGGATCGCACCATCTGACAAGTTGCGGATATTATGCATTAACTTACTTTTTCTTATTCTAATCTTTCCAGTTTAGGGTTGAAACTCCCTAAAAACTATTTTTATCAGCCCATTGACTTGGACATTGTAGTAAAGTACACATATTTTCAAAATTCCCCAAATAATATGTGCAACTACTTGAGACCCTTATGTGATATCTTCAATAAATGTCAACCGTCACAGAATACGTGGACCTACATGAGACCTTATGCTAGAGTTTGATGTCTCCGAGGATTTTTACAATATTGAGAGATTTATTCGTGGATTGCACCATAATAATAAATTTCAAGTGGATTAGAATTCTATTGTTTCGCTTGAGGAGGTTTTTCAATGAACTTTTGAGATTGAAGTATGTCACATAGAGAATGCATGATGTAGCCTTAGATTGTCAACAGGGGTTTCACATCTGTTTCTTACAAGTAATGTGTTCCACTCCTACAGATTAAAACACTCCTTGGTGATTATGATGCTATCCATATTCGTCGAGGTGACAAACTGAAAACTAGGAAAGACAGGTTTGGGGTGGAAAGGAGCTTACATCCTCACCTTGACAGGGATACGCGTCCAGAGTTCATTATTTGTAGGATTGCAAAATGGATCCGACCTGGACGTACCCTCTTCATTGCTTCAAATGAAAGAGCACCTGGTTTCTTTTCACCACTCTCCGCAAGGTATGTTGTATTCCTCCATTTCTTAGGTCCTCATGCTCTTGCTGAATATATGTGAATGCTGAATCTGTTCTCTTTGCTTTTTTAGTTTCTCCTGCCCTCAATTTTTTATTTCTTGCCTACTGATTGCTTTGAAGGAAACTATCCAATCCCCTCTGCTTAAAAAATTTCCCATGCTTTTTTTGTTACACAATCTTCGAATTTCATTGTCTTTCCTATAGATCATATCCATCTTGCGGTTTAAAGTTGATCATTTTAGTTGAAATTGAAGAGAAGGCTTATGAGCAAAGACCCAAACACGGTTCACACCACTTCCCTGTCATAAATTGCTAATATTGATGACAAATATAGAGTTCCCGACTAATCCGCCAAGCAAACAAATGTCTGGGACTCATCCGAAAGATCCAAAAAACCTTTTCCAGTAAATCTGATCAGAAAAATTCAAAAATAAAAACGAGTGCTAATCCTCCAGATATGCTTTAAAGTAAAACCATGGGACTACTGTAAGACCCCTAGCCACACTGCGCACTTGATAGAGAGAGAAATGAGGGCAAAACATAACATGAAAATCAGCCCTTGATTTTTCACAACCAGAAGAAAATAAAAAAAAATAAAAAAAATAAAAATGGAGTACACCGTTGAACGGTGTCAAAACTTCTGGAAAAATAACTTGGGCTGTTTGCTCTCATCCACTGTTGCTAAAGGCATGCCTGGGCGCAAGGTGCAGATCCAGCTCTTTGCCTAGTTTTAGGCTTGTGACTTGCCTAAAGTGCGCGCCTATGGAGCTTAGGCGCAAGGTGCGAAAACCCTTTTCTGAGATGCTTGCGGGATCCTTTTCTTCTTCTTCTTCTTCTTCTCCTTCTCTGTTTTGCGTTTCTTCTTCTTCTTCTGTGTTCTGTGTCTGTCCTTGAGGTCCTCTTAAAAGTCGTTAGCTGCACGATGAGTGGCGGTTTGTCGTCTATAATTATAGTGTAGCTATTGATTTAGACTGACTTCAGGAATGCAGAGTGTCAAAACCAAGGTGCGAAAACCCTTTTCTGAGATGCTTGCGGGATCCTTTTCTTCTTCTTCTTCTTCTTCTCCTTCTCTGTTTTGCGTTTCTTCTTCTTCTGTGTTCTGTGTCTGTCCTTGAGGTCCTCTTAAAAGTCGTTAGCTGCACGATGAGTGGCGGTTTGTTGTCTATAATTGTAGTGTAGCTATTGATTTAGACTGACTTCAGGAATGCAGAGTGTCAAAACCCCATGGATGTTTATTGGGGTTGGAATTCTGCAAACGGAAACACTAGGTAGGATGGTAGGTGTTGAAAGTGTGTTACCATTAAACAATTGAGTTTACACCCTAAACACCCCATGTGATTTGGACAAATACCAAACGCATTCCTTATCATGTTAGTGATACTATGACACCGCTTATCTTTTCAGTTTTCAGTTCTATTACTGAAGAAGTCCAAACACTACCAGAATTTGGTCACATCATATTTTATTGGCAAAATTATCCTTGGAACTATCAAAATTCATTTTTTTTTGGTTGTTTTTATTTCTATTTTTTGGTTTGGTTTTTTTATTTCATTGTATTTGATATTTAATTTCTATTTGAGTTTTCTATTTTCTCTCTTTGTTCTTTTTGATCTTCTTCGTCACCAATTTGGGTTAAAAAATGAAAAATAATTTTTTAAGATAAATCTCTGTTCAACTCATGTCTTCTATTTTTTGTTTTTAATTTTTTTTATTTTGTTCTTCGTATATTTTTATTTTTTAAGTCGGAGCTTTTATTTTATTTTTGTTTTTATTAGTTTTTATTTTTTTGGTTTATGCTTTTATAGAAAATTAAAAACTGAAAATAAAAAGTAAAAAACTAGAAAGAAAAAAAATTATATAAAAAAAATCAATAAAAAATCTGAAATTCAAAAACAAAAAGTATTAAACTAAAAATTTAAAATAAAAAAATAGAAAGCAAAAAATAAAAAAGGAAACAAAAAATATATAAAAAATATGAAAATCAAAAATAAAAAATAGAAAACAAATAACAAGAAATAGAATAGAGAAGGGATAATATGGTAATTTAATGGGTGCGGCAAGGGGCGTCTCAGACTCTCAGGTGTTATTCAAAGTACAAATGGTGGCCTTGCCTCCTTGGTTATAAAGGCCCAATGATGGGGTGCCTCGGCGTAAAGTCTTAAACAATTTGTTCGATAGTTGAATAAATATGGTATTAGAAAAACTTTAATAGATGAAAATTTTGAAAAAGAAGCATGATTTTTTATTATTATCTATTTTATTTTATTATTGAATTTGTTTTGTTGAATATGTTGTTGTGTTTGCAGGTATAAATTGGCATATTCCTCAAATTATAGCAGCATATTAGATCCATTGATTGAGAACAACTACCAATTGTTCATGATAGAAAGGGTGATAATGATGGGAGCCAAAAGATTTATCAGAACATTCAAGGAAGATGATACAGATCTCAGCCTAACTGATGATCCAAAGAAGAATACAAAGATATGGCAAATTCCTGTTTATGCCATAGACGACCAGGACCACTGCTGACGTTCCTGCTAGGTAAAACGACACCGGCACAGGGAGAGAATTACTACATTGGATGTCTTGCCTCATCACATTTGAGTGAGTGACTATTGTTTTATTGTTTTGTTGGGAGAAAAATCATTTTTGTAAAATCATATAGTTGAATATGAATATGTACATTTCTATAATTGATATATTGGTTCACTCATTTAAGGGTATATGGATAATTGATGTTGCTAAAAAATTTCTAGCACGTGTAACAGTTTCTCACGTGCCAGAAACTTCCACAACCTACGACCCAACCTGCAAAACCAGTTAGTTTTGAGGGGGGACACCGGTGTGGTGTTGGCCAAAGAACTTCCGGCGTGAGAATAAGTCAGACCATTCTTTGTAAGAAAGAAAGTTTTAGACGGTAATATGGGAGCTGTGTGTCATACCTCCTTACCTTCTGTATATATTGTCCGTTCCCCTTGTAACTGTCCCTCCCATGATCCTCTCCACGTTCCATATTTAACTGCCGTGAATGTTGCCTATGCTTCCATTATAGGATGTTACGTTAATCACGTTTGTGCATGGGGAGGGGAGTAGGTGAGGTTACGTAACTGTTGCCATTGACCTGTCTTTTTGCTAATAATCAGGACTCTTTAATTGGAAGAGCTCGTTTCACACCGGATTAGCCCAAGCACGGTTGGGTTTCCTTAGCAGACCAGACACTTCATTTTTCGGGCTATTAAAGCAGTTGGTCCGTGATTAATTATTGGATCACTTCTTCCGAGTCGGGTCTTATCAGCAATTCCGACTCAATGTTTCATCATCGTCTACTCTAAATCATGGGTGAAAATTTCTCCCACATCATTTGCCCTCCTGACCTTTGTGGTGATTTATCGAAGCGAAACGAAAGGTCATTATTTGTATGTAAGTTCTTTTCTTCTTCTACTATGTTGCTTGATTTCTTTACCGCATTGTGCTCTTTCGTACTCCCCCAAATCTTTAACCCTACTAATGGCCTCTACTTCGCCGCCAAATCCAGTCGAGGTTGGTTCATCATCCACGCCTCTTTCCGAGAGGGTGTTGACGATTGGGGCTCGTGCGTCTACCGATTCTTCGATGAACTGGGGTGATTATGGGGCGAGTGATTCAAGTAATGGCTCGAATCGTTCCGGAACACATCCGAAATTCATTCCTCGATTGAAATTAGGGTTCCTTCAGAAAATGAACGCCCCTATTCATGCAAAGAAGACGAAATATGTTTCTTTGTTTGGATTTTTGAATACGGTCTTAAACTTATTTTCACCCCATTTTTTCGAAAATTGTTTTGTCAATTAGAAAACACCCATGCCCAATTGGTTCCTAATGGGTTTCGCCAAATCATGAGCGTGCATTGTCTCTGCTGAATAATGCACTCTTAATCGTAGAAATGATAAGGAGCGTGTGCTCTCTAAAATTTCATCATGAAATCGGGAGGTTCTATCATTCTGCTGTGAAACAGTGCACCTTTCTTACTGACCTCCCATAAGCCATAAAGGGTTGGGGAAATTATTATTTATTCTTCAAAGGGAATTGAGAATTTCCCTCCGAAGAGATGGGGCGGCCTCCTGTTGTACTGCGACATTTCAATTTCCCGAGTAATTTTCTTTTTTCATTTCTGTGGTTTATTGACCTTTATTTCGTTACCTTTGCCTTTGCGGTGTCCTCACTTTTCCACAAATCGTATTGCACAAGTAGGGGTGCTTATCAAAGGTTTCGTTTTACGAAAAAGGTCATCGATCAATTGGAGAAGCTCTTGATACCAGAAGATCGACCCTGCCAAGAACTTGCTTACAAGCCATTTGTGCCCCTGAAGATGAAGATCGACAAAGCTCAGGTCTCCCAAATGCATGATTTGGCTTTGGGAAAAAGGAAGAGAGCGCCTAAGAAAGCCTCACAATCAATTGCGTCTACCACAACTGTTGATCTCAAGATTTTGATAGACAATTAAGTGTTGATGTTTTCGGTGGAACTAACAAGTTTATTGTGTGTTTTAGTATAAAAGTTTCATTGTTGATATTATCATGAAGTAATTGCTAAGGATGTAAAGAGATGAACATCAAGAGATTGAAATTTCTGAAGAATTTAGGTGAAAACAACTCAAGTTATTTTTTACTCTTAATGTATCCCGATTAGGATCACACATAATACAAAAATAATTTATATTTATGTGTGTTTTTATTAGAGTCCTAATTAGTTCACATATTTACTCCAATGTGAAATTGAAAAAGAAAATTTGACCTAAGAAAGATTAGTGTTTAAAATTGATTAATAGTATTAATTAAGTAACTAAGAAAAGAAATCGGTTAAAGGGTAAAAAATGTTGAAGATTGGAGTTGAAATGTAATTGAGAATGAGTGGTCCACCACTGATCATTCAACTAACGGTAAGAGTATCGGTCAACCGACGGGCAATGGCTGGGAATTAGAGAAGTCTCTGAATCAATCGGTCAACCGACCAAGAGAGATTGGTCAACCGATGGCTGAGAAGTGAACTCTCTGTTAACCGACCGTCGATGATCGGTTAACCAACCAGGGCAGAAAAATGGCCTAGGGAACATCCTGAGTCGATCGGTTAATCGAACCATGGGGGATCGGCCAACCGACCAGCGTATGAAAATAGCTTGGGCTACAACCTAAAATGATTGGTCGACCGATGGTTCATTGGTCGATCAACCGACTGGGCAGTTTCAGTGTTTAAGAGTTTTCGAGATCTAATCCAAAATTAGCCGTTACCAGCCGTTTTTTGGCTGATATTTTGGAGATATTCTGCAGGTTTGAACATATTATAGATATATCGTTCATACTTACATATCCTTATAGATATGGTATACTTATTTTAAGTGTTTCTCAATTTAGTCTATTTAATACTTCCTATTCTTTTGATTTGAGAATGTGAAATAATTTGAGGACTAAATTGAATGATTTAAAAGTTATATTTTAGTGAATTGAACCAGGATTGAGTAATATTGATATATGGGGTCTATATGAGCATTTAAATGTCATATCTCGTGGGAACTAACCATTAGAGAACATATTTTAAATATGTTTAAATTGACCTGCGTTTTTCACAAATCAGTACATTACTTCTATCAAGAACAATCAGTTCCTGAGTTTTTTTAGAGTTATTATTTTGATATTATACTAAGAGATTATCGTAAGATTATTTTGTTGTTGAAGTTCTTGAGTTAAAGTGTTAATTGATTTGGCGTCACCGATCTAAGCTGTCTAGCGATACAATTTGCATTCTTGCGGTGTTTTCCTGGTGAGATTGTTCCAAGTTTTCATTCTTTATTGTGATTATATATTATTCTGCTTACTTGAATTTTAGATCTTGTGAAATCTTTTTTTGAACTTTAAAGTGCATAAAAAATATTTTAAAACAATTTTTGTTGTAATCTGATTACGTGCTTGATTCTGTGCTACCTGCTTATTTTATAATCAAATTTTAAATTCCTCATTGAATTCTATCACTAGTATTTATCGGGACATTAATTGAGTTTAAATTGATTTGAGGTAGTAGAAGTTTCGAGTGAAAATAAACTTATCGATTTTTGTAATTGGTGAATTTTGTGCGGATTAGATACTGTTAGGAGTATATAGTCATGGGTAGCTAGATTTCAATCTCTTCATGTAAAGAGATTGAGATTTAATATTTACCTAGAGTATAAAAATGTTAGGTTACTTCCGTGAAAAGAGCTAAGCGTGATTCTTCCTAATTAGAATTAATTGTGAGTGAATTGTAAATGTTCCATCTTTACCGGGGAAAATGATACTTGGAGTGTTTTCGGTGAGGTTTGATTCTTAGCTTAAGGTATAAAATAATTAGGTTTGATCTTTAGCTTGTGAAAGGATTATGTTAGTCTTTAACCTGAAAAAAGATAGGGTTCTTCCTTAACTTGTGAAAAATGATTGTAATGGTTAATTATAAGTCTGTGAAAAGAATCGTTCTGTAAAAGTTTGGTAAAAAGAATCGTTGTGTAAAGGTTTAGTTCCTACCTGGGAAATGAATCTTGAGTTTAGTGGGTGCGAATCTTTGTGGGGCAATAGATTAGCCAAGAGTAGTTTGGTGAACTAGGATATATCGTAGTGTTCTACATTATTACTTTATTTATTTATTATTGTTTGGGTGTGCACCTAGAGTTAATTATACTTATCTACTGCTATGTAAAGATAATAATTAATTTAGAATTGAATTAATTATTTAAAAATTTAAGTGTTGAAAGATAACTATTTGCTTTAATTTTTATAACTACTCAATTCACCCCCCTTCTTAGGTAGATCACTAGACTAACAATTGCTATCAGAGCTAGTTTAGCTACCTAACAAAGATCACATGGTGCACTCAATAGGCACACTAGGTGAGGAGCGGTCTATACACCGACCACATTTACTTGCAGGTGAAAATTATGCATTTTGGAAGGACATGATGACTGCTTTTCTTCAAGCCACAAATTATGACGTGTAGCTAGCAATTGAGGACGGTCTATTTGTCCCTATGGAAAATAGAGTTGCCAGGAAGAAAGAGCAGCTGACCGCTTCTGATAAACAAAAGCTTTCTATAAATTCTTAGACTATTAACATTTTATTTTGCTCTTTAGATGCTAATGAATACTCTAGGGTCTCAGGTTGCGGATCGACAAAAGAAATGTAGGACAAATTATAGGTTACCCACAAAGGGACCAGTCAAATGAAGCGGTAAAAAATCAACGGCTTAATCCGTTAATTTGAATTATTCAGAATGAGAGAAGCAAAATCGATTCAAGAGATGTACACACAGTTCAATAATATCTGCAACCATTTGAGTCAACTCGAAAAACCACACTCCACTGAGGATACAGTTCGAAAGATCTTGAGATCTTTAACTAAAGTATAGGAGTCGAAGGTGACCGCAATTGAGGAAATTAAGGATATTGCAAAATATGAAATTGATAACCTCATCGGCAATCTAATGACGCATGAGATGGCAATTCGAGATATGAGGATGACACTGGGAATATAAAAAAGAAGTCCTTGGCATTGAATGTTCAGAATACAGAGGAAGATGATGACAATGATGATGTGAGTCTTAACAGTGAGCAAGAAAAAGATGTGGCGCTTCTCACGAAGAAATTTAGAAGGATGACTCAGCGTTCATTCTGTGGAATGAGGAATTTTAACATGAACAATGTGGAATGTTACAACTGTCACAAGACTGGCCACTTTCAAATCGACTGTACCAAACCGAAAAAAGATAAGGATAAAAAGAAGAAAATAAAGGAGAGGAAGAAAGGAAAGAAGAGTAAGAAGAAGTCTATGAAAATTATTTGGGATGATACCAAATCGAGTAATTCGAAAAAATCAAGAAGTGAAGGATCGTCTATGCTTGCACTAATGGCCACTGGTGATGAGGTAACTAAATGTTCAAGTTTTGTCCTTTAGATTTTGATGAATTATTTGATGTATATCAAGAACTTATGCATGATTATAAAAATCAGTATTCTAAAATCATGTCCTTCAAAGTACAATTAACACATTAAACAAACAAGTAATAGACTATAAATCTAAAAACATTGAATTAAAATCCAAGGTGTCGGATTTACATTTAATAGTTCTCAAATATACCGACGGTCAGAATAATTTGAAAATACTTTTGAAAAGTTCACGAGGTATTTTTGATAAAACCGATATTGGATTTTAGAAAAATCTTAAATAAAAACGCTTTCATAAATTCTTTTTTGAAATCAGAGGTCTTATTAGATATTTTAAATATAGCATTGTGGGGCATACTATTCGTAGTTGTTTTGCTAAAATATCTAACTGTATACAAGTTTGGGCTCCAAAAGGAACTAAAATTGTTCTGACAAATAAGATCGAACCCACTTAGACTGGGTAATACTTAGGAACTATTTGAGGTGCTTCTTGTAGGTTATTCTGAAAGCATCGATAAGTAAGAACAAATGGTTCCTGGATAGTGGTTATTCTCAGCACATGACGGGAAATTAATCAAAATTTATATCTTTGACTCCTAAAGATGGAGGTCATGTGACATATGGAGGCATCTCTAAGGGTAAAATTATCGGTATAGGTAATATCGGTAATGATACTACTATTATTAAATATGTTTTATTACTTGATGGTCTGAAACATAACTTGTTTAATATAAGTCAATTATGTGATAAGGGTTATAATGTTGTGTTTGCTTATGATAGATGCATAATTAAGAATGAGCATGATAGTAGCATCTTATTGGTTGCATAATGTTTTGAGAATGTTTACACGTGTTCATTTGATGATTTTACTTCTCAAAACTTATCTTGTTTAAATGTTTTATTTGAAAATAGCTGGTTATGGCATATGAGATTTGGGTATGCTAGTATGGAATTGATTTCTAACTTATCTAAGAAGAGTCTCGTACGTGGTCTACCTGATTTAAAATTTGTGAAAGATAAAGTATGTGATGCTTGTTAGTTAGGCAAGCAGTCTAGATCATCATTTAAGAAAAAGATGCACACGTCCACGTTTAGATGTCTTGAAATATTGCATCTTGATTTATTTGGTCCAAATTCTATTGCTAGTCTTGGAGGTAAATTTTATGCATTTGTAATAGTTGATGACTACTCTAGATTTACTTGGGTGTTCTTCATTGCAAAGAAAAACGAAGTTACTTCTGTATTTTCTAAATTTTGTAAACATGTTTGAAATGAGAAGCAATGCTCTATTATTAATATTCGTAGTGATAGAGGTAGAGAGTTTAAAAATGATGATGTAATCAGTTACTGTGATGAGCAAGATTATGCTCATAATTTCTTTGCACCAAGATCACCACAACAAAACGGTATTGTAGAAAGGAAGAACATGATACTTCAGGAAATGGCTAGAATGATGCTAAATGAAAATCATTTACTAACCTACTTCTGGGCCGAAACAGTAAGTATCGCTTGCCACGTGGTAAATCGGGTATAAATTCGTAGAGGGTTTAATAAAACCCCTTATAAAATCTGGAATAATAAGACTCCGAACATATCTTACTTCAAGGTATTTGATTGTAAATATTTTATTTTGAATGATAAGGATAATCTTGGTAAGTTTGGTGCTAGATCTGACTATGAGATTTTCCTTGGATATGCTACTAATAGTAAGGCGTATAGAGTTTATAATAAACGTATGTTAGTAGTTGAGGAGTTTATGCATGTTTTTAAGGAAGATGATCCATTTTTGTCGAGAAATATTTTGGATGATGATGATGCAGATACTTTAAATAACCAAAATCAAGGCGACAATGTGAAAAAAGATTGTAAAGGTTGATTCTAAGCATATGAAAAGAATCATTGTGTAAAGGTTTGGTTCCTACCTGGGAAAAGAATCTTGAGTTTAGTAGGTGCACATCTCCGTGGGGCTTGGAGAACTTGATTAACCAAGAATAGCTTGGTGAAGTAGGATATATCGTGGTGTTCTGCATTGTTACTTTATTTATTTATTGTTGTTTGGGTGTGCACCTAGAGTTAATTACACTTATCCGCTACTATATAAAGATAATAATTAATTTAAGATTAAATTAATTGTTTGCAAATTTAAGTGTTGAAAGATAATTATTTGCTTTAATTTTTATAACTACCTAATTCACCCCTCTTCTTGGTTAGATCACTAGGCCAACAACAACTCTTCAGCTGCCCGTGGTTCTTTCCAGACCTGTTCTGTCCCAAGAACCTCAATTTGTCCTTCTTGTATCACAAGACTCTGATGATGATTCGTAGCCTCTATGTATAAAGCGTCATGGAGTGGTGTCCATCCCTGTACCCAGCGCCCGTATTCCAGTTCTTACTGAAATCTGTGGGTTGGAATTGACCACTTGAGCAGTTGGGATTTCGATCATCCAGATCTCCGAGGCCACGACAGTTTGTGCTAAACCTCTCCTACATGCTTTAACGTCTGGCCCTGGCACCTCTGTGACTCTGAGCTTGCTAGGAGCTTTTAAAGAGCAGATATGCTAACTGCTAGAAAATATGGGCCCACTGGTTCCAAATTGTCAAGAAATCTTTGAAAATGCTATTCGGTTCCTCTATGAGCAATCCTGGGAGAAGAGTCTTTCTAAAATCGAGAAACATAGCCGAGCAGAGCTCTTTCGATCTCTCGTCTGTGCACTCTTTTTAGGTGATCTTAAATTTGTCTTTCATGATTTATCTGATGTGCTGAAAGAGACTGAACAAATTTAGGCGTATTGCAGAGTATCCACCTGTCTTCTGCCTTGCCTAGGAGCTTAGATGATACAATCGAATAGGACACCCACCTTGCACCAACTAACTGAGTCCAGTCGGTTGTAAGAAGATCTCCAAACTCTGTAGGAGAAAAATGTTTCCCTTGAAATGGAACTAGCATTAGAGAGGTCTTCAAAAGAACAATCTGAGACCAATTTGCAAACTGCTCGTGCTCAGTGTGAGTTTTTTCAAAGCAGCAATCAGTCCCTGATCAACGAGAATTCCAAGCTTTTATTTGAGATTAAAAGGTTGTTAGCTGAAAACTCTCCATTGAGAGAGAAGCTCAATAAGCAACAACTCGAACTTGATTTGAAGAAGACTGAACTAGACACAAAAGTAGATGCCCTCCAGCAATTAGAGAAAGGAAAAGAGTTGGTCTCCAATGAATTGAGTTCTAAGAAGGTTAAGGGTGTAGCGCTTGAGACTAAATTAGCAGCTCTGGAAGCAAAGTCAGCGGACTAGGCTAAGACGTTAGTGGATCTAACCACAGCGGCGGAGCGGAGAGAATTGAGCATGAGGAGGGGGTTAAAGAGTTATTGGAACACTTTGAATTACTCAAATAGAGCATTTAACTAGTTGGTTTCTAGTTACGTCGAGCATAGGTGCAACATGCATATCTTGAGCTAGATCTTGCCTTTTTAAACCAATTTGTTCCTGAAGATGAGGAAGGTCGCAGTTCTATTTTGGCAAAGTTGTCAAGTACAAAACTCTTAGGCGTTAGTGCAACAAATCCGTCTCTTCCTCAAGATCTGCCTTCCATTGATCAAGCTCGGCTAGACTCTGACCAATTTAAGCTCGGTTGTGACTAGATTTAGCTTACCTCTAACGAAGCCTGCCCTGTTTTCGACTCAGTTCAGCCTATTTCTGCGCAAGTTCAGCTCAATCCCGATCAAGCTCAGCCCTCTTCTGACCAAACTTAACCTATTTTTGACCAAGCTCAGCCTAACTCCAATCCAACTCAGCTCAACTCAACTCTGATTTGGCTCTGTTCGCTTTTGACCAAATTTAGCCTTTGCTCAGCGAATCAACCTTGATGGTTGCTAAAGTTCGTGCTGAGCCTCTACCAGATAATATAGACCAGTCGGGTACTGTATGATTAGTCGGCTGTCTTTTCAATTCTAACCCTCATCAGTTTTGTAATGATGATACTTTTTAATTATAACTAGCTTTAAACATTTGTTGTATTTAGTCTTGGAAACTGTCATTTTTTTTCCTTTGATATTGGTTGCTTTCATTTCGTATTTAATGTCATAAATATTTTACCGATTTGGTTTCACTTTTTTGGTTGTTTAATGAATATTGGTTAGGCTATTTAAAGCTAAACCCTCTTGAGATTTCTTCACGTTTTCTTCTATTCTGTCTGTCTTTTCTTTTTTTCTTTCGTCTCGAATCAGCCATGGCTTCACCATCCTCAGCATCAGATATCTTTGACACTGTTCAAGCTGAGAGGGAGAAAGAGGTAAAGCTAGGGCAACGATTCCAAGAACTCATGATGATGGCCAAAGTTCTCGATAAAGAGCATCCACAACTTCACACTATCGAAGATGACTATGCCGCCTTCGCCTCTCTCGATGTTGCTTATTTTTGTGCGATATCCCAACTCCACGAACTCCATGATCTCCTGAAGCTGGCAGAAAATGAGATCGAGAATCTGCGGGTGGTAGCGCGTAAAATACGCCTCTACTTACACTCGCAAGTATACGAAGTCTAAGTTTTAGTATAGTGTGATCGTGAAAGATCGGGTTATCATATCTAGAGAGATTGGTATCATTACTATCGAATACCGCGTTTGTCGTGACCAAATTTTATCTAGGCGAAAAACAAATGTAATTAATTAATTAAACTAATACTAATATAACCTAAATTAACTACACTAATATACTAATATGTTTTAGGGTCAAGAATTGCCTAGGGATTAACGTGTTTACAAATATGTGTTCAATCTCGATTTACTCACGTTTATGGTGTTCGACCTATTTGACAATCTCGGTACGTAAACTCCACTGTCACCTCTTCCGAGTGTAAGACGGGGGAATACATGACTTCGAGTCAACAAAGAAGTCCCCTTCAACGTCTTAACAACCCTAGGTCACGTGAGTCTCGCTCAGCGTCATTGATTGCACACAATCCAACTCCCTCCCGGGTTATTGGATCGTCGCGTTGTATTTACCCTATCGACAATCTCTATTCTAAAACTCCCTCGCCACCTCTCCTGAGTGTAAGACGAGGGATATAATGCAATTTCGAGCCAATGAAGAAGTCCCACTCAACGTCTTAACAACCCTAGGTAGTGTGAGTCTTGCCCCAACGTCATCGATTGTCCACGATTCAAACCCCGACCAGGTTATAAAATCATGGTGTTTGTTTATCCAAATCTGAATTCGGGGTTTGTCAAAACCCCGTATTCTCCATTTATCTAACTAAGCATTATAAACAAACAATACGATAAATACAATCAAACTACGAAGAACATTCACAACCGAAACACCGAAATCATCCAAACAATGTATTTATAAATATAGTGTTAATCCTTACTACAATCCATATTTAACTCGTGGCCATAGCCGCATAAACATATAAATCGAGCTAAACATGCTCACATGATCCTAAGATAAAGAAATAAGGAAAAACAATCGAAGAACTTAGCCTCGTCCGAAGATAAACTGCTAAGTACGCTCAACAATCAATTCGCCGTCTTCTTCACTTCGGGATGTGAGCTCCACCTCTAAAACTCCTAAATATACCCTTAGATATAGCCTAAGGGGCTCAAAAAGCCAAGGGAGCAAGAGAGAGACTGGAGAAGGGGGAGGAGAGTGGGTATTTATAGCCAAAATATCCTAAAAATATCTTAAGACTGTGCAGGGGAAATCCGCCTAGGCGAAGAAAACTTCGCCTAGGAAAAATCAGGTCGGTTCGGCTAATCGCCTAGGCGGTGAAGTAGGCGGTGGACTAATAGAACATTCTGTTGGATTTTCGCCTAAGCGAGCGGCTGTCAGTAGCTCATCTTCATCTTCTGCTGGATTTCCGCCTAGGCGAAGGAATCTTCGCCTAGGCGGTCGTCCATCAATAATATTTTTCTCTTTTCTTAGCTTCTTCACCGCCTAAGCGGGGGTTTGGACTCCTAGGCGGTGGGCATGTTTCATCTTTTAGCCTCCGAGCTTGTTTATCCACCGTAATTTCGAACCGCTTTGGTTTGATCTCATTGTTTTCGCTTCAGTTTCCTATCTTTTTGCCTCACACATCTGATTTAATACAAAAAGAGAAAAACTAATGAAAACACATAAAAATAACTATAAATGTACTCGAAAACTAACAAATTTGGATTGAAAATATGTAGGTAATTTACACCTATCAACGGGCCCTAGTTTACCTCCACAAATCCTATAGCGGCGTGCTGAAGACGAAGAGGGACAAGCTCTCGGAGAAAAATGAGAAGAAGAAAGAAAAGATACGCTCTCTGATTCGAGCGTTGAATCGGTATGAATAATATGACTTCTCAAATTCTGAGGGCTTAGGTCCTGTGTCTTCTCTTGGATCGGATTCGCTTCTTCCCCCTCCCCCCCCCTTTTTTTTTTGTTTTACATGAAAAAGCCTCAAAAGCATTTTTTGAACAGGTATGGGCTTATTAGTCACCAAATAAGCTTCTATAGTGCTCTTGCAATGGCTCTATCAAATATGAAATGCTTATTGGTAGGATTCTTGTGATGGTAAAACCTGATTTATGTTAGAAGAAAAATGTAATGTACCTTTAGATTTGTATTGATTTCGTGATAAGAAGTAACAGGTTCAAGACTAATTTTTTATTTTTTATTTTTATTTTTATTGTGCTAATGCATTTGTTGTGTATAAGAATTGTTTTGACTTCATATGTTGCGTGTTAAATGATCTTCTGAAATAATACTCCCATCGAAATGGGATAGATATGGAGTATTAGTTATCATATATTGAGTATTATATCGGGTATTTAACTTCTCAAACGTAAATGTTTTAGAAATGGATGTAGCATTCCTCTTGGTTGTAATATTCCTCTTGCCTTTTTTCATAACAAGTTTAAGTAATAAATATGTTATGGATTGCCTGAGTCTTCGAAGCCTATGGCTGAACTGAACTTAAGCAACTCGATCAATGCAATGAACTGTTCTAGGTAGCACGATTTGCAAATGAACTGATCTAGGCAGTTTAATTCGATTGATGAGCTGATTATATGTCAGCTCAATTTATGAATGAACTGATGAGTTGATCTTGACAGCTCAGTTTATGAATGAACTGATCTAGGCAGTTCAGTTTATGGATGATCTAATCTAGGCAGTTTAGTTTATGAATGAATTGATCTAGGTAGTTCAGTTTGATTGATGAGCTGATCTTGGCAGCTCAGTTTATGAACGAACTGATGAGCTGATCTTGGCAGCTCAGTTTATGAATGAACTGATCTAGGCAGTTCAGTTTGATCAATGAGCTGATCTTGGCAGTTGTTGAGCTGATCTTGGTAGCTTAGTTTGATTGGTGAGCTGATCTTTGCAGCTCATATTATGAATTAACTAATCTTGGTAGTTCAGTTCGATTGATGAGTTAACCTTGGCAACTGATGAGCTGATCTTGGCAGCTCAAATTATGAATGAATTAATCTTGGTAGTTTAGTTCGACTAATAAGTTGATCTTGTCAGCTGATGAGCTAATCTCGATCGTTCAGTTTTATTGGTGAGCTGATCTTGACCACTCAATTTATGAATGAACTGATGAGTTGATCTTAGCAGCTCAGTTCGAGAATGAACTAATCTAGGCAGTTTAGTTTGATCGATGAACTAATCTTAACAGCTCAGTTTGTGAATAAATTGATCTAGGCACATCGGTTTTGGTCTTGTTTATTGTTCTGAGCGTAAGACTGGTCATTATTGGCACTTCTTTATAAAGATAAGTGGCTTTTATTGTGTATTCAGAAAATAACACGGAACAATTATTCTTCAAAACTTAAAATGAAAAGTCACAAAACGAAAATTAGAGAAACTCATAAAAAGTCTTTAAAGTAAAGTAAAACCCCGAATTGGGTTGCTGATTCTAACTCTGGAGAACTTTTGTTCCTGATCTGGGTTGCTAGTTTGCACTTCTCCAAGCTCCTGCCTTTATCGCTACTATATAACTCTCTTCCCCTTCATGGCTATCACAAAACACTGCCTAGATACGACTTGATCTCCTCTGATTACAGTCACCCTGCTATCCTTTACATACTTGATACATTGATGGAGAGTCGATGCCACAGCTCCCATTGCATGGAGCCAAGGTCATCCCAGGATAACATTATATGGGGATGTAGAGTCCATTACCATGAACTCGGTAGCTTTGGTTACTCCACCTTCATCTTTGTTTGTAGTGATGGATAAAGTGATCTTTCCGATTGGAGAACTCAGGTCTCTATTAAAACCTACCATCACCGTTTGGGTTGACCCAATGTTTGAGTTGGAAACACCCATTTGATTGAGTATGTTGACAAAAATGATGTTGGCTGAGCTACCAATGTTAATTAGCACTCTTCTTATCTCAAAGTTGGAAATCCAAAGTGTTATTACTAAGGCATCATCATGAGGGTGAGCTACCCCCTATTGTCCTCATCATTGAATGTGATCACTAGCCTAGTGTTGCTGGTTAAAACCATTACTTCTCTGTAGCATCGTTCCTCTGCTGCCTCGTGGACTTTTCTCTTTCGCTCACGATTTGACCTTCCAGTATAGGGACCCACCGTATTTATCATGTAGATGACCCCATGAGTGTTGTTCGGGTTATTACTCTTTCTTTTGTTGTTGTGGTTCTTTGGATGAGCTTCGCTTCTTGACCTATTCCTTTCCCTTGTCTGCTCTTGTAGATATCTGCACAATCGTCCCATGTCAATCAATCACTTGATCTCCCTTTGAAGCTCCCGATAGTCGTCAGTATTTTGTCCATGATCCTTGTGGAACTCATAGTATTTTTCCTTGATCTTTTTGGATTTCATTGGGAGTTTAGAATGCCACTGCATGACCTCAGATTATCTGATCTCATGAAGTATTATGGATATTGGCATCCGCAAGCCTAAAAGGTTTGGCCCCTGATGTACCTCTACTCTTGTCGTTGAGCTCCTAGGACGCTCTCTCTACCTATCTAAGGCACTGCCTGTTGTTCTCTGACGATATGTCTCGTCAGACCTGGGGTTGTCTTTCATTGTTGTTCTACCTTCACACGCGTACCTGACGTCTTCTAGCTTCATATAGGGCTTTGCCTTATCTATCAGCTCAATCATGGTCTTCGAGGTGTGCTTTGTCAGTGAATCTTGGAACCGACCTGATCTCAATCCTGAGGTGAACGCATTTATAATAAGGTTTGGATCACAACCTTCGATGCATGTTAGTTCCTCATTAAAGCGATTCATGTACTAACGCAAAGATTCCCCATTTTCTTGTTGCAAAGCTAACAAGTAGTCAACACCTTCCATCAGCCTTTGGCATGTGATAAACTGGCTAATAAACTACTTCCCCAAATCCATAAAAGATGAGATCGAGTTGGGTGGTAACGTGTGTAACCACTCCACGGCCGACCCTTCAAGGTCGTCGCAAAAGCTCTGCAAAGCGCAAAATTACCTGCTCCATAGAGTGCCATCAGATGTCTAAGCTATCGGATGTGGTCTATCGGGTCTGTTTTTCCATCATACTTCTCAAATTTGGTGGGGTCAAACTTGTCAAACAACGATGCTTCTAGGATGTCCGAGGTGAAGGGCATCTCGGTTCCCCTTAGCAACGTGTCTAGCTCATCCATCAGTAGATATTTACCCTCCAATGCACCCCGTCGTTGGTGAGAATCTACCATCTCATTTCGGGTGAGCATCCATCCCTCACCTAGGTGATTACTCATGTCCCTCTGGTCAGTTCGCCCTCCTTGTGACGGATCTAAAGATTCTGGTGTCTCCGTCTGCTCTCCAAAAACATTATTAAATGGAGGGGGTTGCTGATCATTACCAGCAATCTGCTGAGCCATCCTCATCAACATCCCTTCCATTATAGCGATCTTCTCCGTTAACGCATCGATTCTTGTATCTATTGTCTGCATCTCAGGGAGATGAATGATTTGTACTCTACTTGAAGTATCTATATATGCTCCTGGGCTCACTAGAGGTGGGATTTCACTTCCCTGACTCAAACCAGTCACTCTTGATCGTAATTGTTTCATCTCAATGGAAAACTTTTTTTTATTCGTCTTCCCACAAACGGCACCAAATGATGTTGTCAAAAAATCTTTGATACGTGTAACTGTTCATCACGTGCCAAAAACCTCCACAACCCGACCTGCAAAACCAGTTAGTTCTAAGGGGGGACACCAGTGTGGTGTTGGCTAAAGTACCTCTGGCGTAAGAATAAGTCAGACTGTTCTATGTAAGAAAGAAAGTTTTAGACTATAATATGAGAATTGTGTGTCATACCTCCTTACCTTCTATATATATAGGTTGTTCCCTTTGTAATCGTCCCTCCCATGATCCTCTCCACGTTCCATATTTAACTGCCGTGAATGTTGCTTGTGCTCCCATTACGGGATGTTACGTCAATCATGTTTGTGCATGGGGAGAGGGGTAGGTGAGGTTACGTAACTGCTGTCGTTGACTTGTCTTTTTGCTGATAATCAGGACTTTCTAATTAGAATAGCTCGTTTCATACTGGATCAGCCCAAGCGCGGTTGGGCTTCCTTAGCAGACCAGACACTTCATTTTTCAGGCTATTAGAGTTGTCAGGCCGTGATTAATTATTGGATCACTTCTTCCAGGTCGAGTCTCATTGGCAGTTCCGACCCGATGTTCATCATCGTCTACTTTAAATCATGGGTGGGAATTTCCCCCACATCAATAATATACCTGTCTGTTAACAAAACATAAGATAAAAATTATAGTATAAATCTACCATTAGTGAAAATTTAATACATAGACCTTAAGAGATATGAAAATGATAATATGGACCCCCAACTATCATAATAAAAATTTTAGTTTTAAGATATTTTAGAAAATAGCCATGTGTTATTTATCCATCTTTTTTCTATTATTTACGTAAAATATTATTTTGTTAAAAAATCATAACATGAACATTCATATTTTCATTCTACTATTTTTAACAATTTCAATAGATTTTTAACTCTCATCCCGCTGTCGTGAATATTCATTTTTCTTTGATTGAACAAATCAACTAAAATAAACTCTTCTATGAACTTTCACCAAAATCACCCAAAATCAAAAAAAAAATAAAGGAAAAAAAAACTAAGATCAATAAAAACAAATCAATGTGAACATTTCATCAAACCACATAAACGTTCTCAAAATGCCATGGGCAAACATTGAAACCCCCTAACATCAACAAAATGTAAAATCGGTATGAAGATTCACCAATTACAGAAGACATTTTCATTTCAAAACTAAATAAAAACAAATCTGAAACCCCATGCAAAACATTCAAAAAACAAAAATTCAAGAAATGTAAAAGAAACCGAAAAATCAAAGAAAAAACATATTCCAAAAAAATTCACAAAAATCATCAAAACTAAAATAGATCTAACAAAATCGACATGAACGTTCAGCAAATTGCAAAATGAACACCTACCACGCCACACACTGGAATGAGCATTCTTTGGGATTGAAAGACATTCATTTTGAAACTAAATCAAAACAACTCTGAACCCCCGTGCTAACATTCATAAAAAACAAATTAAGAAAATGTGAAAAAAACCTAGGATGAAAGAAATATTTTTTTACAAAAATCAACAAAACCAAAACAAATCTAACAAAATCGGCATGAATGTTCAGCAAACCCAAATGAACATCTACCAAGCCACATACTAGGATGAACATTCAGATTTGGGGTTTTTTCATAAACATTCAACTAGATCTAGAAAATCTAGAATTTCCCAGATCTAGAGAGAGAGCAAGAAGATGGTGACCACGAGCACCGAGGCGAGCACAACGAGACGTGGTAGCGACGGTTCATGATCTTCGATCTCAGATCTGCATTTCGAATCGAGGCCAATAAAGAGTTCGGATCGATTGAGGCTCAGTGAAAGAAAGAAACTGAGCAGTACTTGAAGTCGGTGGAGAAAACCAATAAGAAAATGAACAAAATGATCCAACAATTCGATTGGGCAAAAAGGTTGGACATCGAATTGGGTGTTGCGAGTTCAGATATTGATGTTTTTTAGAACGAAATAAAACCGGTTCAAGAAATTGAAGGCTCGATGTGAACATTTCAGATCTGCGATTCGGTGACGGTGGAGGTGGCTATGGACGATCTGGTCAAATATGGAGAGGAGTGGAGAGGAATGATTGAGAGAAAACAGCAGCAGCGCAGATCCATTGAGAGAGATGTAGCAGCTGAGGAAAAATACGATATTCTCGAAACCGCTAAATGAGCTATTGTCGATGGAAAGTGAGATGGATGATGCAACGTTGATATCAATAGATAGAAAATGGACTGATATTCGTGTTCATCATTGAGAGAGAGGTTGCGACTGAGGAAAAATTGAGAGTGGGAGGTGATGAACAAATTATGTGAATATTAGGGTTAGGGAAGATAGCGGCGAGTAGACCAGCACGGTAAAGAAAGAGAACGGCGAGCAGACCACAATCGATGGCATCGTCTTAGTTGTCAGCAAGCGTCGTTCTCGTAATCGGCGAGTGGAAGCGACGGTGGCGACGCTGTCGAGCGAAGCACAGGGTTGGATGTGCAATCCTGTTTTTGTGCATATCGGTGGTCTAAGAGAGAGGGGAAGATAAAATGGAGAATTAGGGTTGGTTGATTTAGAGTTTCTTTGGTTATATATATAGAAGGGCAAATATGTGCCTTTACTATCGACAAATGATTAAATATTAACAATATTTTGATAGAGAACTAAATAATATCATTTTTGCTCGAAAGATTTATTGAGGAGAGAAGAGCATGAATTTTGGTCTAACCATTAAAAAACCCTAAAAATATAATACTAATTAAATTTATCATCACCATAATTAAAAATAAAATAAAATAATATATCATTAATACATTATATTTATATATATTATTTTAGTAACATATTTAAACAAAAATATGTATTATTGTTAACTCCTTAATAAGGGAGAACACTCCAAAAGGTCAAAGATACTCTTTGTTGTTCTGCCGTGTCTAGGCCATATCTTGATATATTCCTTAATTCTTAACAAATTAATCCATAAAATTTAAAACTTAAATCGATTAAATTGTTTTAATTAGGGATGTCATGGTCCTCGTTTTGGTCCATTTCATACAAAACCAAAACCAAAATTAAAACTATTAGACATATACCAAAACTAAAACCAAAACTACCTTCTTCTTCTTCTTCTTCTTTCTTTTTTTTTTTTTTTTTTTTTTTTTTTTTTTTTTTTTTTTTTTCTGAATGATTTTAAAACCGAACCATTTAACTTTATACAAAATCAAAACCAAAATCACGAAACCATTTAAGATTTTTTTAATTTTATAAAAAACCAAACCAAAACAATGAAACCGTAAAACATTATATTTTATATATAAATAAAAATATAACTAACCATAATTTAAATACAACGACAGATAATCGTTACAATAATGCACATCAAGTTCTCCAAATACTATCTCAATAATCAACTGCATCTCAGTTATACTAGGGGTTAAATTATAAATAAATAAATAAAATACTTACATATACAAGGGGTTAAACTATAAATAAATAAATAAATAAAGTAAGGGTATATATATCATAAAAATAAATCTAAAATATCGGTTACACGATTTGGTTCCGCGGCTCAGTTTCCTTTACCAGGCTCAGAATCAAACCTTTACAATTTCTTTTTCATCAAGCTTAAGAAGAACATAATTCTTTTGCAAGCTAAAAATCAAACTTATTAATCTTTTCACCAGGTTAAAGACTAATCTAATTTACAAGCTAAGAATAAAACATATCTATCTTTTTGTCACGCTAAAGACTAACATTGATTAGACACCGACCCAATGCGTCTAATCCTCTCACAATCACCAAATACGAAAAACAATATTTTTTTCTCATAGGAATTTTTACTACCTCAATTCAAGATATACTCAATTAATGTCTCGATATACTACATGATAGAATTACGTGAGAATACAAATCTGATTATACTCAATTAAAGCACATCGATTATTTTAATCAGATTATCTAGTAAAAATTATTTCACAAGATTTTCAAGATATTCAAATATAGAAAACAGTTTTTCCTAAAACAGATTACTACAAGCTCAAACAAAGATATATATTAAATTAAACACATAATCTGAAGCACGTAAAGTAATTGGAGAGATTTCATCGGAGTTTCTTTGAAAATCGTAGAGACAAAGATATAGCGCGAAAGCTGGTGACCAAAACAATGAAAGTTTCTATGAAGAACTTCTTAAAAAAATATCTGTCAAAATATATTTCAGCAAAAATGATTATCTCTTTTAAAATGGTTGATTTAAAACTCTTCTTTTTTATTATTTTTTTCCAAAAACGCAAGTTAATATATATATAGAGAGAGAGAGCAATTTTATACATTGTCTATAACGGTTATATTTTGAAAGTTAAGCCTATAAATGTCATATATAGACCCCATATATTAAAACCTTTTAAATTTGAAATATTTGACCCGAAAATACTCTATTAAAACTCTCAATTTAGTCCCAAAAAGATTTTGATTCAAACCCCTTAAAGATAGAAAATAGTTTTCCCGGTAAATCTCATAGAATCAAATAATACATGAACTAAATAATAATATCTTCGAAATATATATTATATTCATGAAATATTGTGAAAACCCTATCAAATCAGATTCTATAACATTCAAATGTATAAGATTAGAGTAGAAGATCTAAAAAAATGTTCTAGTTAAACTTGCTGAAAATAGTCAGTCGGTCGACCGGTTACACCAATGGTCAACTGGTTGTACCCTCAACAGTTCATTTTCTAGCCATTGATAACCGGTCGGTCGATCGTTTCAAGCTTAGAATCAACTGTCCAACCAGTCGTGTAAGACCCGATTTTGTATAGGTATATTTTATTTACATTTTATAATACTTAGAAAAATATTTAGGTCTAGTACGTTATTTTAAATTTTACTTTAAAACTTTTAGGTGTCATTATGGTATTTAAAATTTAATTTTAAAGAATTTGGGGGTTAAAATGTTATTTTAATTTGACTTTATAAACTTTGGGGAATAATTATTATTTTAAAATATTAATTTTGGGTCTAAATAGCAAATTAAAATTACTAATGGGAGATTAATATAATTTATGATATAATTATAACAATTAATGAGTTATCTTCACAATGTGAAGACAACATATCTTATGTGCAATGTGTAAGCACAAAAAAAAGAAAAAGAAATTAGCACATATATATATAGATAATCATTCATTTATCAATATAATAGATATATATCATATATCTTCTTTCTCTCTTTCCTTTGTACCCTATCTCTCTCATTTCTTGCTCTCGTTTCAAGTAAGTTGCTTTTCTACCTTTTTTTGTTTGTCTATGAAATATATATATATATATATATAGAATTTGTGTTTAAATTATGAAGAATTCAATTTATAGTTAAAATTATAGTGATATTTTTTTTTGTATTTCATTACCTAGTAATATTGTTAATAGACAGATAATATTTTTCTCAATAGTTAAATTATCAATTGATAAGTTTTATAAAAGTAAATATAATATTTTAGTTGTAAAATTAATATTGGATTGAGAAATAAAATATTTAATTTTAATAAATTCCAGGAAAAATTGGGAATAAAAAAAAATACATTTTAGTGTCACGCATTTCATGCATTTTATGTCATATTAGATTTACTTAGTCAAATTCTTAATTTAGGCTATGTCGTTGCTAGGTTTACAAGTGAGGGTCGACCCCGTCAGGGTTACGACAGTAGTGTGAAAAGTAATTTAATTATCGAGATGAGTGTATTGTCTTCTATATAAATTATTGAATTACATTTTCGTACTAAATTGTGATTTTTTGTTTTATTAAAAATGACGGTTTTATAACGTTACGTGGATCAAGTAAACTTTTAAGCATGGAAAATAATTTTTATTATTATCCGACTATGCCATAGTTTAAACCTGACTGAGAGGATGACTCTTGATCGATCACTATAGTATAAACGGATTCATGTAGCCGACCCTATATAAGTGGGACAAAGGCTTAGTTATTGTTGTATCCGACTATGCTATAGTGTGGTCCAGACAGGAGGGCATGTCTTGTAGGACATTTGTGTTGTGATCTAATAGGAGGGTAAGTTTTACAGGTGGTTGTTGTTGTTGTTATCGTTGTTGTTGTTGTTGTTGTTGTTGTTACTGTTGTTGACGATGATGATTATCAATATGATATGGTACTTTTTACCACGTGTTGTTGACTATTAATATGGTAGAGTCGAATATGATATTGATTATCAATATGGTGGAGTTGAATATAGTAGTGACAATATAATGTGGTGGAGTTAAATATGTTGATGATATGATGGTTTATACCATGTGATGGTTCCTACAATTGGAGATATTGAGTGACCTTAACACTGATGACAACCTTAGATTGCACGGTTGTACTGGTTATAGTACCATTGTAACTCCTGATCGTGAGGTTGATTTAAATGCATTTGTTTTATTATTATGATAGCTGTGAAATTTTGTTTTGGCTTAGTGTGTGGTTATATTTATATTCTATTTTGAAAAGTGATGTTTGATAATTATGCTTGATCCATAAATTATTTTTATATTATGAAGACAATACACTGATAAAATATTTTATCTCAGGTACCTCAGTTAAAGACGGGTCCATTACTGGCACTGGATAGAGTCAGAAATTATAGTGGGTTTTATTTTGGAGGTTGTCAAGACAACTGTTGGGAGTTAGTGGTTGAACTTTTTATAGTTTTGTTGCAGAATAGTCGATTTTGTCTAGCCAATGAATTTTTGCGTTGGTAAAATATTTATATCCTTTTTTGAAAATCCATATCAGTAAATAGTTTATAAATACTTGTGATTGGTTGGGTGACATCAAAACGAAGTCACACTCGGCCTCGGACATTGGGCCTCGGGGTGTGGTGTGACAAGTCGGTTGACTGTTAAGCCTAAAATCTCAAAATACTCATCCTGAATCTTCCAGTGGACCGATAAAGCAGGTGGTTGACCGTCCAGACCGAAAAATCACATTTTTTTGTTTTTAAAATATTTTCTTGATCAGTACTTTAGGAAAAACATTTTGACACTTGAATCTATAACTTCTAACCATATTTCAAATAATTCAGATTACTTAATGAGTATTGTGCATAATCCTAATCGGATTGCACTAAGAGCATAAAAGAATGGATTTGTTTTTACTTAGGAACGTAAAAAAATCTTTTCTGGTAAACAAATTTTCAATGTCTTCAGTTCAACTATCTTGATCTTTCAACAAATATCAACTTAAAATCTCATTTATTTTCCTCATTTGCTCTATTGGAACTTAATTATGAAATTACTCAATAAAATAGTTTGTTCTATAAAAACATCAACGTAAATTTGTCCATCAAAACATCTAAGATCAACATATGTATTTTATGGTTCTTAAGATTTCATGGACAGACAGTTAAATGTCTTATATTTTAATGGAAGATTAGATGTTTCGTGACTTATATCCTAAATATTCAAAATGAGAGGATTATTAAATTGGTACTTAATAATCTAGGTAGATTAGCTTGTCGGGTGTTTTGTCAATTGAGAATAGTGAATCTCAATCCACTAGTATGAGATACTAGAACAACCACAAGAGGACTTGTTAAGTAATAACAAGGTCTTAAACATGACTATATTTGATATTCTATATTGGTAATCTTGATTAAGGTTAAAATAGAATATCTAAGTAGTAATTGTGCATGTGATATTTTGACTTGAGGGATTATTTTGTCATTTGTTTGCACTCTTATACTTTGATAATTGGAAGTATTTTCGTTTAAACGTGAAACTTCAAAGGTATTCATTTGGTATAGTGAAACATATATATGATAATTGGAGTATGCAATAAAAGATCTGTCGCCTTTTAGCAAAAAAAGAATTGTCCTAGGTGATTAGGTATGATTTACTCCAAGTCTTTGGTCAAAGTAATATGATGATTATAATTATATTCTAATAAGTATCAAAAGTAAATTATATGAAGGATCAGAACATATGATTGAACTTGGGGGTTTAACTGTATCCCGCTCTGTTAGTTCTTTTCGGACATAGAGATCGAGAGATTGAATTGCACGATAATTACAATTGGGAGACTTCTCTAACTGATCTTCTTATAGGAGTTTTGGATTGGGAATGAAGAGTTAGTTAATCTATATAGTAAATGAGATGGAGATGTTGGTTATACCATTTCACATTGCTCAAACCAACAACCGTGGTGACGGTAATTCCCATGTTCATTAAACACAATATACGCAATATATATCTATATGTTGTATTGATTGGATATTTACATCTTCTATTTATTTTCAAGTATTCTGATGAAATTTTTTCACAATAAAAAAAATGAATTAAGTTTCGAATTCCCAAATGGTGCTAAATAAACATCATTGTCTGCAATGCTTATCCATATGTGACAAATTTTACATTTCTAAGAAAAAGACCACAAACATCTTGCTATTATTAAGTAAAAGATTGTCAAGGGTGTCTCTTCTATTCAACTTTCTCGTCGTTGGCAGTGATTTGTTTTGAGATGGCAAGTCTATTGACAACGATGAATGGCTACTTCAGGGCTATAAGCCATTAGCAGTTGCTTTTCAATAGCTTAACTTTTGCATGTTAATTTATTATTTATTCTTTTTTTTCCTAATATATGGAATTGATGATATTTACCGGCCATAACTGCATACACATTCTCACGCGCCATCTAGAGCTCTGCCTCTCTATCGTTTGCCAGCCCACGTGCGTTGACAGGCCACGTCAGTCTTAGAACGTCGGCAACACGTGGGTAACACGTCAACTCCCAACTATTGGCATGACATTTGCCAACTCATCATCACATCAGCAACCAAAATTGTCACGTCAGCTGTCTGAATTTGCCACATAATTGGCACGTTAGCAGTCTTGTTTTGCCACAACATCAACCCGTCAGAAATATGCATCATCACCACGTGCTCAAAAAATACCCTTTCTAGCAACTTTGTCTACTAACACATCATCACATCAGCAGGCCAAACCTACCACGTTAGCTTCCACTTCGTCCCTAGTTTTCCACGTCAACTCATCTGCCACATCATCGCCACATGTCTCATAGTCAACTCTAGACTGCTTCAAGACTACTTAACAACTTCTTTAGATAGATTCACTCATTTTTTATCGGCTCTTGAAGGTATAAAATCAATTCTTTACTAATTATAGCTTTCTGAATTCATCTTTGGCCTCAATTTATTCACAATCTTAGATAATTCCAAGATAACTTCACCATTCCAAATTCGCATGTGGTCTCTGTTTCACTAGATTCACATCATACAATGTACATGCTTGAATATTATTTATCCGATTCAAAGACGATTTTCAAGGGTTGTCCTTTACCAGTCATTCTTACCACCAATAAGGATTATGATCTTACCTCCATTGATGTTTCTATCTCTATTGGAGATATGGCTTCAATCTTCAAACGCTTTCTCTTTAATTTCGATACAAATTTTTTCCCTTTCACTTATTGCAAATAATTCTTCTTGGTTTTTTGATTCTGCCTGTTACAATCATATGACTTCTGATCGCAACATTTTCTCATCCAAACTATCCGTTGTGAATGCTCCTACCATTCATACTGCTGATGGGTCTCATATGCATGTTAGTCATACCGGTTAGAATTTTACTTCACATCTTTCTATTTCGGATACGTATTTAATTCCAAAATTCACTTAAACCTATTACATGTTGGGCAATTCTATGAATTTGGACTTGAAGTAATATTTTTCCATACTGGCTGTCGAGTACAAGATCCTCAGATATGAAAAATTCTTGGAATTAGTCGTGAAATTGGACGTCTATTTGAACTCAATGGTTCGTACCTTCCACCTCAATCCCCACTACCACCACACATGTCCCTTTATCAACTTGTGTAACTCCACCATCCTTATTCTCATTACCACCACTACCACTATCCTTATCATCATCACCTAATTCTTTTTTAATATCATCATTGTCATCCTCACAACCATCATCCTCATTACAACCAGCACCACCACTATCCTCACTTGATTCATCTTATCTCAACCTTTAGCATTCCCTGTTAGGTCATGCCTTTATTAGATGTATTTGTACTTTAGCATCTAGTGGAAAATTAGGATTTGTCTCTCCCAGTATCTCAATTGCCTTCCATATCAATAAGCTAAACAACACGCCTTATCTTTTCCTACTATTGACTCAGTCTCTCATGCGTCCTTTGACCTAATCCATTCTAATGTTTGGGTACCATCACCTTATACCACAAGAATCTAAATATTTTGTCATATTTGTCGATGACTATTCTCATTACACATGGTTGTACATCATGCATAAATGTTTTGAATTACATCAAATCTATTCAAAATTTACAACCATGGTTCAAACTTAATTTTTTGATAGTATCAAAATATTTATCAAAATATTTAGATCAAACAATGCATTGGAATACAAGGACCAATCTTTCATTGCTACCCTTTGAAGATATGGCGCATTTTCCCATCAACTTTGTATTGGCACTTCTACCAAAATGGTCGAGCTGAAGAAATTCCTCACCTCATCCTCTTGTCCGGAGCTTTTCTAGGAAGAAATTGCTCTCGCTGTTGTCTATACCATTAATCGGGTCCTTTCACCTACCATCAATAATATTAGCCCTTATGAGAAGTTGCATGGAGTTTTTCCTAGTTATAGCCTCTTAAAAGTCTTTGGATGTGTCTGTTGTATCATCTTACAACCTCATGAATAAACCAAACTTGAACCTCAGCTTCGAGTATATTGTTTCCTCGGATATAAAATTGAACACAAAGGAATCGATTTTGGGATCCTATTTCTAATCGTCTCGTTATTTCTCGTCATGTCACCTTCTAGGAACATAAGATGTTCTCCTCCATAAAAAACTTTTATTCCATATGTACCACCAACTTTTATTCATAGATTTCTTTCCTGATCATTTGAGCTCAAATGCCATTGAGCCTCAAATAGGTCTTCTAGATACCCCCACTGACCTCCATTGAAGTTCCTGCTCTGTTTACGGATCTTGAGCACGACCATCTTGAGTCTGTCTCAATAACTTCAGATGTTGCACAAATTGAGCCTATCCCAAAAATTCTGGTCATTCCAGCAAGATAACACAATCTTATATGGAGGCTGGTGGCGGAATATTACGTCGCCACTTTCACCGCAAGTGTACGGGTCAAGTTTTAGTATAGAATTGGAAGAGTAGGGGTTGTCGTGTCTGCAGGGATTGGTTGAGATTATTATCGAATACCGTAATTATCATAACCTAACTTTTTTTAGGCGATAAAAAATAGTTTATAATTAATAAATACTAATACTAAAATACTAATTATACTAATTAAACTATACTACTAATATGAGATGTTTGGGAGAACGGATTATCTAGGGATTAACTTTGTTTACAAAAACGTGTTTGGTTTCGTTTAGTTTACAATAACGTTGTTCAACCTATCTGACAATCTCTGTATCGTAAACTCACTCACCACCTCTCCCAAGTGTAAGATGAGTGAATATGTGACTTTAATTCAACGAAGAAGTTTCCCTCAACGTCTTAATGGCACTAGGTCACATGAGTCTTGCCCCCAACATCATGGATTGCACATTTTCTAACTCACTCCCGGGTTATTAGATCGTCACGTTGTGTTTACCCTAGTCCGAATTTCGGGGTTACCTCTCGAGTGTCAAACCCCAATTTCTCAATATATCTAACTAAGCATATAATGGAAATACAAGAACGGTAAACAAAATCAAATAACGAAGAACAACCGTTAAAAAAACACAATTCAAACAAACACCATTTTCATAAATATTATTAATCCCTAGATAAATATTCGTTTAGCTCATGACCATAACCATTTATACAATGAAAAACGAGCTAAACATTCTCAACAAACTACTGAAGTTAAGAAATGAAAGAAAGAAACAAAAGACTTAGCCGTTGTTCGAAGATTTGCCGCTAAAACTGTTCCGTGATCGCTTTTGCTTCTTCGCAACGTGTTCTTCTTCTTCGGATTTGGTTGAGCACTCCCCAAAACACTCTCTAATTATTCTAAACCCTAAGGGGTCTCTTATGCCCGAATGGAGAGGAGGGAAGTAGAAATAAGGAACAAAATATCTAAAATAATATCTAAAATCTGTGCAGAGTGACCACGGCGGCGATGGGCATGTCAGCAGTCTCACCGCTGTGGCGGTGGATATCACTGCTGTGGTGGTGGGTTTGCGAAAAGTTTAGGCTCTTTCTCTATATTTTCACCGCCGCGGCAGTGGGCTGCAGGTTCTGAAATTTAGCCTCTTTACTTTTTTTTCACCGTTCTTCCACCATTCTTGATATGATTTGAGCATTTCTAATCCGTTTTCGTCCCTTTTCACCCCATTCACCTGATTTATACAAAATACATAAAAGCATATTAAAACGTAATAAAACGTAATAAACATACTCGAAAACTAACAGGTTCGGTTTGAAAATAGATAGGTAAATTACACCTATCAAATACCCTCAAACTTGGAATTTTGCTAGTCCTCGAGCAAAACAATCACACAATACAAGAAAATATAAAAACTAATTACGTATTTAAAAACTAAAAATGAAAAATACTAAAAACAATAATGTGCAAGGTTTGAATATTATCTACCGGCCAAACGTTTTTCCCTCATCGGCCCCCAATCCTATCAAGTTCAAGAATAAAACACACCATGTGGTATTCTATAATTTCAACATTCGATGATAGTAAGTGTCATACTAGATCATGTCCAAAGTGTGTGTGTTAAAACTCAAATATACAACTATCCGTCATTCGGATTGGATTATCCACCAAATAAGCTCATGGCTAAAACCAAAAAGGTATAGGGAATCCATAAGCCTGACATGGGTTATATTCTCCACTAATGTAGACTAATCAATTCAAAAAGATTATTAGGACTTGGTTCGGTTTTGGAAAACGGCCAAGGGTATATCGAAAATAGAAAACAGGTTAACGTCGTTAACTTGACGATACCCGAGGCACATGCTTGGCACTCTTACACTGGAAACCCCACAGATAAAATTGAAACAACCATGAACACTCATTTATAAACTTCATACTCACTTGTCAAAAAAGAAACGGAAAATAAAACCGTATATACATATTTTTTTTTTTTAAATAACCACACCCCCAAACTTATTCGATTTTTACAATTTCATGGGTGTGGTTAAAAATGAAAGAAAAAAAATGACAAATGAGTACTCGAATACCGAACCAATGAAAAGTTCACCCTAAACCGAACTGCTCACTTCAAGTAGCATAATGAATGCTAACTTGATTCACTCAAAATTCTGCCTTCGGCTCAACGATATAGTTTTGGAAAGAAGTTTTATCAGCCAGGGTATTTGTTATGTGTTCAGAATTGAAATAACTTTCCGGCTTCGATAGGGTAACGAGGGATAAACATATAACATGGTAGGCTTAAAAGGCTCAAGCGATAGAAATGAATGCCTAAATCATATCTCCCGAACTACCTCGCTTAGGATTTTGCCTCAAATTTTCTCCAAATCAAATTCTAGAATCCCCATTGTCATGAATTTGGTTGATAGATAATCGTTTTCAAATCAATTGGACAGTTATACAATGAGTTTACATGCTCGTGCATTTAGGATCTACAATAACTTTTACTAAAACGATACGTCAAGCACACAAAACACACATGAATGAGCTTTACACTCAACCTCAATGAACAACCAGGGGACAGACTCATTATCAGGTAATGGCCTAGATGAAGTCAAAACTCAGCACACAATAACAACTAACCTAAATAAACATGCACACAATAAAAATAACAATTAAACATACTAAAATACTACGCATCACTGCTAAACTTAAAATGGATTGTGTCCTCAGCGACCTAATCATCAATCTCAACATATAGAAATAAAGCATGCTGACGAATGGGGTTTAGAACACGTACCGTGGAGGCAAAGGAATCTTGCCTCCGAATCAAGTCGGCTGTGACGGATTTAACTTATTTTTTCCTTGGGTTGCCTCCTAAGAAGCGCTTGATTTAAGGTCTTCAGCCTGATACGGAGAAGTGTTTATCAAAGAGCGACTTCTGCCCATAGTAAGTGTCGTACAATACTACTTATGGGTCTTGATTTGATATGCCTTTAAGACTGGCGAGATATGGCTCTGATCAGCTCAAGCTTTCAACAGGACTCTCCACCGGCTCATGTACTTGGTGGGCATGAAAGAACGTTGCTAATGGCAGAGAAGGAAAAGTGAGCCACATCGGATCCTCGTAAATGTGATCGTCTAGAATCGATGGTGGCATCACAATTTGGATCTCCAATAGTGATGAATCACAATCGTCAATCTAGGCTTGGGTTCCTGTCTTATTCGAAAAATCATAGTTGCACTCTCCCAAGCTCCTTCCGCTCATTTTCTGCTCCTCACGGTGGCTTTCACATGATATGGCCTGTGTATCTCCTAGTGTCACCGCGTCTGACTCGGCCTCAATCAAGCAAATTAGCTGATCGATTTGTGTCTGAAGAGACATTACAGTCACATCTATTTCGGTACAGATCGTCTCAATATAATCAAGATGGTCCTCGTGCTCGTTGAGCTTGTCATTCGTTTTTTTCCAAAACGCTTGAGTCTTCCCAATAAATTCAGTGAATATCTCTTCCAGGCGGGAAGACTCCACATTTTGGACTAGGGTGTCAATCCATGGATCCAAAACGGTGGAATTATCCCCTAAGCTTTGGTAGTTTGTTGAATAATTCCAACACTGAAAATCATATTCGACCATGTCTTCCAGTACTCGATAGGCTTCGTCCGCGGTTAGTTGGTCGAAAGAGGTGGTACCATTTCCTCCTCCAACTCACATTCTGGTTGCAGCTAGTAACCCATCGAGGAAGTTCAGTAGTTAACACTCTCCCAGGAAACGATAGTTCGGAAATCGGAGTAGCAAATCTTTGTATCGATCCCAAGTACAATAAAACGACTCGAAATCCCGTTGAAAGAAATGCAAAAACACTTGTTGATCTACCATCGTTAAGTATCCTGCAAAAACACTAAAAAATGCCTAAATTAAAATCAAGTTATTTACTCATAATATCAACAACAATCTAAAACACAATCTCCGGTAACGGCGCCAAAAACTTGGTGGCGGAATATTACGTCACCACTTTCACCGCAAGTGTATGGGTCAAGTTTTAGTATAAAATTGGAAGAGTAGGGGATGTCGTGTCTACAGGGATTGATTGAGATTATTATCGAATACCGTAATTATCATAACCTAACTTTATTTAGGCGATAAAAAATGATTTATAATTAATAAATACTAATACTAAAATACTAATTATACTAATTAAACTATACTACTAATATGAGATGTTTAGGGGAATGACTTATCTAAGGATTAACTTCGTTTACAAAAACGTGTTTGATTTCGTTTAGTTTATAATAACGGTATTCAGCCTATCCGACAATCTCTGTATATCATAAACTCACTCACCACCTCTCTCTCGAGTGTAAGATGAGTGAATATGAGACTTCGCATCAATGAAGAAATCCCCCTCAATGTCTTAACGACACTAGGTCACATGAGTCTTTCCCCAACGTCATGGATTGCACACTTTCTAACTCTCTCCCGGGTTATTAGATCGTCGCGTTGTGTTTACCCTAGTCTAAATTCGAGATTACCTCTCTCAAGTGTCAAACCCCAATTTCTCAATATATATAAATAAGCATATAATGGAAATACAAGAATGGTAAACACAATCGAATAACGAAGAACAACCGTTAAAGAAACACAATTCAAATAAACAACAATTTCATAAATATTATTAATCCCTAGATAAAACCCATTTAGTTCATGGCCATAACCATTTATACAATGAAAAACGAGCTAAACATGCTAAACAAACTACCGAAGTTAAGAAATGAAAGAAAGAAACGAAAGACTTAGTTGTTATCCGAAGATTTGCCGCTAAAACCGTTCCGCGATCGCTTTTCCTTCTTCGCAATGTATTCTTCTCATTCGGATTTGATTGAGCACTTCCCAAAAATACTCTCTAACTATTCTAAACCCTAAGGGGTATCTTATGCCTGAATGAAGAGGAGGGAAGAAGAAATAGGGAACAAAATATCTAAAATAATTATCTAAAATCTATGTAGAGTGACCACCGTGGTAGTAGGCATGTTAGCAGTGTCACCGCTGCGGCGGTGGATGCAACGGTGGGAGCAGAGACCTTCTGTTGCTTCACCGCCGTGGCTTTGTATATCACCGCTGCGACGGTGGGTTTGCAGAAAGTTTAAGCTTTTTCTCTGTATTTTCACCGTCACGTCGGTGCACTACAGGTTCTGAAATTTAGCCTCTTTGCTCTTTTTCCAACGTTCTTGATCCGATTTGAGCGTTTGTGATCCGTTTTCATCTTTTTTACCCCACACACCTGATTTATACAAAAATACATAAAAACGTATTAAAACATAGTAAAATATAATAAACATACTCGAAAATTAATAGGTTCGGTTTGGAAATAGATATGTATATTACACCTATAAAAGGCTAATGCTAACCCTCTTTAGCCAAAAAATGGACGAAAAACTCCATGCCCTAGACAAAACTCACACTTGGGATCTCATTAACCTCTCTCTAGGAAAACTCTCATTGGATGCAAGTGGATTTTCAAAATCAGAACACTTTCTAGTGGTTCTGTTGAACTCTGTAAAGTCTGGATTGTTTCAAAAAACATCGCGTAGGAATATGACATTATCTATGAAGAAACATTTTCCCCAGTAGCTAAACTCACATTTGTTCATACTTTGTTTATCGTCTATACCATTCGTAAAATGACATTTTTTAGATGGATGTCAACGATTCATTCTTCAATGGTGGCCTCCTTCAAGAAGTTTGCATATACCTCCTAGCTTAGCTATTCCTCAACACAAAGTTTGTCTCCTTCGTTGTGCCTTATATAGTCTCAAACAAGCTCCACGTGCATGGTTCGCAAAATTTAGCACCACCATCCATCAGTTTGGGTTCACATCCAACGCTTATGATTCTGTACTGTTTATCTGCCACACTGATAAGGGTCTTTTTACTATACATGGATGATATGATTATTAAAAGGAATGATAAATGCAGCATCTCAAAACTCAAAAATATTCTCAAGTCAATTCGATATGAAAGATATTGGTGTGCTCACCTATTTCCTCGGCCTCAAAGTTTGATCTAGTTCAGACGGATACTTTCTTTCTCAGGCCAAGTATGCCTCCGATCTGCTTTTCAAGACTAACATCATTGAATTCACCACTGTTACCACTTTTCTAGAGTCGAATAATAGATTTACTCCATTACATGGATTACCTTTCCCAAACGTCACTCTCTTTCGCCAAATAGTTAGAAGTTGGATATACCTCACTATTATTTGCCAAATATTGCACACGTTGTCCATCAAGTTAGCCAGTTCATGTTTACTCAGACCACTTACTACTCTACTATTCTATCCATTCTTCGCTATGTCAAAGGTATCTTGTTTCACAAACTTCATTTCTTAGTCCAGTTCACTCTCACCTTATAGGCTTATTCTGATGTCGACTAGGCTGGAGATTCCATTAACAAACGTTCTACCGCCAATTATTGTTTCTTCTTGGGCAACTCTCTCATTTCTTGGTATAGTAAAAAACAAACCATGGTTGTTTGCTCCCGTACTAAAGTTGAGTACCGTGTTATTGCTGAAGTAACACAATAACGACTTTACCTTTGTTGGTTCCTTGCTAGCATGAGAATCTCCTCCCCCACTGCCACTATTCTAAATTGTGACAATATGAGTGCTATTCAAATCGCCCATAATGACATTTTTCACGAGTGCACGAAACACATCGAGACCGATTACCACTTCATCTGTCACTATATTCTCCAAAATAATGTTCATCTACACTCTATGTGTATTATCGATCAGACAATAAATATTTTCATCAAGGTCCATCCACCCAGATAGTTTACCACTTTGGTTTCCAAACTCAAGTTTACGTCTGATTTATCGCCTTGAGTTTGAAGGAGATTTTAATATGTGTGTATGGGATTTGACCCACTAGGTTAAATCCTATCTCATTAAGTTAAACCCTAACTGCTATCTATATGTAGACTTTCTGTACATCTTTGTATTGTATCTTTTATACATATCAATACAATAGTATCATACTCTCTCAATATTTCATCTCTCAATTATTCTAACAAAGGTAAGTATTTCATCTCTCAATTATTCTAACAAAGATAAAGATCATGGATAAGCGATCATTGGTGAAAATAAAAAATGCACAAACTTAAATCGTTGACACAATATAGAATCTTGTAGCCAAACAATAGTGGACGAGAGTCACTTTTTCGACTAAAAAATTATCTCCAATATTTTATTCATTGTTCAGCCGAATATTCATAGACGAATATTTTGATTATGAAGCTTCCCTATGTATAAACACACAGCCAAACGTTTCCTTACCGTTAAGAAATCTCTTCATTTATTTATGGAAAAAATACCAAAAAGTCTACATAAAAGACTAAATCTACAAGATAGCCCCACAACTTTTTTTGCACCCAACAATCCTACAAAAACTGTTACTTTTTCACCAAATAGTCCTGAATGTTTTGAATTTACGATTTTACCCTTCCTTCACTAACTCTTCCTTTTTCCCTTGATCTATCTCACGATTGCTCCTCATTATTGCCATATTTGCTCCATTTTCATAGATCTCTCGCCGCAGTCGTCCAATAACATTGAAATCGATGAAGAAATGCACCTGATTCAGAATTCACAATCTCCGGCGTTAGAACCTTGTTCTTGGGATAGCCGCAGTTATACAACACGATCGATGACTAGTTCTTCCTCGGGTACACCGTTTGAACCATGCCGTCCATTTTCATGGTCTCGTTCGGTGCATAATTGTGTTGAACGAACATGATTGCGTACCAATTATCGATTGGATGGGTTAAATCCTTGATGTTGGCGAGGTATAGGAAATCACAGTCGACAAACATCGCCCAGCCATCCAGATATGCCCCGCAATCAACCGAAACCCTAGGTTTTCTAACGAACACAACAATATGAATCAATTATCGTTCTGTTTATCCCACTGTTTTTCTAGTTTATATACCTGCCAAAGATCCAGGACGATCACCACCATTGTCGTTGTTTATGCCCTCAAGAGGCAAGGAATGACACTCTATGGGTTTGGCGGTTAATTTTTTTGTAATGTATCTAGGGTTTTGTTTGTTGGATTTTTTTATCGTAAGTTGAAAATTAATCAACGCTTTAGCATTGGATTTTGTATTTAGGAGGTATAGATCTTTCTTGAGAAACCTAGTATTATTATGTTGGCATTCATACGCTGTATTTGAATCATTTAGCGTATCTGACACCCCTTGCATGCTCTGATGAATTCGCTTCTCTATAAATCGAATTCCATTATGTTTGAATTTATACAGTGGATCATTAAAGGTTGAAGTGGATGTTCTACATATTCTTGTTCTATTGTTTGCAATTTGCTTGCTGTAATGATGATTGGAATTTAGGTTATAAATTTTCAGAGCATTTCTAGCATTTTTTGTTTGGTCCTTGGTTAGAAGAAATTAAATTGAAAAAAGTCAAGTATATGAATATAGAGAAAGAATTATCAATTTGAATGAAAAAAAATTGGAATATAAGGATGGTGTTGAATATAACACGATGGCCCGCGGTCTCAAACTCGTTGCCCTAAACAAATGTGTGTGTGTGTGTGTGTGTGTGAGAGAGAGAGAGAGAGAGAGAGAAAAAGGAAGAAGGGACTTGGTCTATGCCCCTGGTGGAGTGGAGTTTATGGTGAGTATATTGTATGATTGTTTTGGTTAGGTAGAATGGGTACGACGGCTAAGTAGAATTTGAATAGCGGTGAAAATGAAATATAACACGAGAGGTAAAATCATCACAAAAAGACAAAAGGACTATTTTGTAACATGTATTTAAAAAATATGTATTTAGTAGTTTTGTCTTCGTATGAAGACTTCTTGGTAACTAATCCATTATTTATTTTGTTTGGTTTTCCACCTTATTCCTGGGTCCAACAATTTAACTTCTATTGTCATTTATACACAATGTTTACTAATTATAGATATTCTCTTTCTAAAATTTATATTTCAATGTCGTGAAAATATTAAATTTATAAAATAAAAATAAATCGATGAAAAATAATTTAATAGATATCTTCGAACACAATATAATTTATGTAATAAATTTTTATCCCCTAGACATTTTACATTGTTAGATGAAATTTAAGATTTTGCATTAAAATTAGCCCCCACTTCATCTATCGCCGCCATCTGATGTGAACCTCACTAAGGATTAGTGAAACCCGAAATCAAGTTATGGTTTTTTTCGCAAAGATCGAAAACTAAATCAGATTTTGAGCGAATTAAAAATACAAAAATTGAAAGATAGATTACATTGACCCAATGTTTATGAACGAAACGCGAACCAATGGTATAAGGAAGGATCTTGACCCAATGATTATAATGAATCACGAATCAAAGATATAGGGTTTGAACGCCACAAGAAATTCTTGATAAGTTCAGAAAACGTTCTCTGAAGAACTTAAGAGAAAACCTCTCACAATATTATTAATCAAAAGTAATGTGTTTTTCCCATGGGAAACAAATCTCTTAAATAGATAAAAGAAAAAACCCTAGCTAGTGAATAGTGCTCGTGAACAGTGGCGGTGAACAGTAGGCGGCCACAATATAATATAAAAGAAAACCCTACTCCTAGAGGAATAAAGAATCCTAGAGAAATAAGGAAACCCTACTCCTAATCTAAAAAAAAAAAAAGACTAATTCCTATTCTAAAAAGGAAAAGATTACTTGGCAATCAAGCTTTACAAATCAGCCTAAAAGAATTAAAAGACTTAAAATAATAAAATAAATAATATAAATTCTTGGGTCTCATCCTAGACCCATTCAGGTTCACGCTTTAAGCCCATTCGTTTTCCTTGATGAGATGGACTAGGCCTTGATTGTCCGATGGGCCTAATTTGGGCTTGACCATTATAGACTCAGTCCAAATCTCTTGAATAAACACATTAAGTGTTTCTTTCAATCTTTTAGCCCTTGCCCTTGTTATTGGACCAACTGGAACATGCAACAAATCTCTTGGTGCAACTGATATATTCTCGTCATTCCCTCCCTCTTGAAAAGGATTTGTCTTCAAATCTTCACCTGCACCAAACAGAGATAAATCAGTCACATTAAAAGTAGCACTTACATTAAACTCACCTGGAAGGTCCAACTTGTAGGCATTGTCATTGATCCGTTTTATCACTTGAAAATGGTCATCTCCCTTAGAAGTAGCTTAGAACACCTTTGTTGGGGAAATCGCTCATTCCTCATATGCAACCAAACCAATCACCAGGTTCAAATACAACATTTTTGCGCCCTTTATTAGCTTGGTTGGCATATTGCTCAGTTCTCCTCTCAATATTTTGTCGGGCCTTCTCATGGATCTGCTTAACAAAATCAGCCTTCTTCTTCCCATCTAAGTTAACACGCTCATGCATAGGTAAAGAAGTTAAATCCAAAGGAGTCAATGGATTAAAACCATACACAATTTCAAACGGTGAAAACTTAGTTGCAGAATGCACACTCCTATTATATGCAAACTCTACATGCGGCAAACAATCTTCCCATGTTTTCAAATTCTTTTGTATTATAGCATGCAATAAGGTAGATAAAGTCATATTAACTACTTCGATTTGACCATCAGTTTACAGGTGACAAGTAGTAGAAAATAAAAGTTTAGTTCCGAGCTTACCTCACAAAATCTTCCAAAAATAGCTTAAGAACTTAGCATCTCTATCCGAAACAATAGTCTTAGGCATGCCATGCAACCTAACTATTTCTTTGAAGAACAAATCAGCAACATGTGATGCATTATCGGTTTTATGACATGGAATAAAATGAGTCATCTTAGAAAACCTATCTACAACCACATATATAGAATCTCGACCTCTTTTTGACCTAGGCAAAGCTAACAAAAATTTCATAGAAATATCAGTCCAAGGTTCACTAGGTATAGGCAAAGGAGTATACAAACCATGAGGCTTAACCTTAGACTTAGCTTGCCTCCAAACAATACACTTCTCACAAATCTTCTCCACTTCACGTTTCATACGAGGCCAGAAGAAGTGTTCATGCAAAACATCTAAAGTCTTAGATATGCAAAAATGCCCTATTAAACCACCCTCATGAGCTTCTTTAACAAGCAAGTCACACAATGAACATTTAGGCACACATAATTTATTTTCCCTAAACAAAACCTATTATACCTAAAGAACTTACCAAATGCCATTTTCTCACATGCATTTAATACAATACCAAAATCAGAATCATCAACATACAACTCCTTAATGTATTCAAAACCAAGCAATTTGGCATCTAAGATAGAAAGAAAGACGTACATTCGAGATAATGCATTCGTCACAATATTTTCCTTACCTTACTTGTACTTGATCATATGAGGAAATATTTCAATAAACTCCACCCACTTGGCATGTCGCTTGTTTAGCTTTTATTGACCCTTTAAATGTTTCAAAGATTCATAATCCGTGTGAATCACAAATTCTTTTGGCCAAATATAGTGTTGCCAAGTCTCCAATGCCCTAATCAACGCATACATCTCTTTGTCATATGTAGGGTAATTCAAGGCTGCGCTACTTAGTTTTTCACTAAAGTAGGCAAACGGACGCCCTTCCTGCATGAGAACAACTCTAATACCTATTCCTGAAGCATCGCATTCAATCTTAAAAGTTTTTGTGAAGTTAGGTGAAGCAAGCAAAGGTGCATTAATCAATTTTTCCTTAATCAAATTAAATGTCTTTTCTTGCTCATCATCCCACTTAAAACCCACATTCTTTTTTACAACTTCAGTTAAAGGTGCGGCTAGGCTACTAAAATCTTTCACAAACCTACTATAGAAGCTAGCCAGCCCATGAAAACTTCTCACCTGTCCCACACTTGTAGGTTTTGGCTAATCCTTGATTTCCTTAACCTTTTCTTCATCCACCTCAATTTCCTTAGCACTAACAACAAAACCAAGAAATACAAGCTTATCCGTGCAAAAGGTACACTTTTTGAGGTTAGTAAACAACTTCTCTTTTCTCAAAACATCTAAAACAGGTTTTAAATGTTCAACATGCTCATCTAAATTTTTGCTATAAATCAAAATGTCATCAAAGTATAGAACCACACATTTCCTAATAAAAATACGCAAAACACGGTTCATTAATCTCATGAACGTACTAGGTGCATTGGTTAACCTAAAATTCATAACCAACCACTTATATAAATTATATTTTGTTTTGAATGCGATTTTTCACTCATTACCTTCCCTCATTCTAATCTGATGATATCCACTTTTAAGATCAATTTTAGTAAACACACAAGAACCATGCAATTCATCAAGCATATCATCTAATCTAGGAATGGGATGTCAATACTTTACCGTGATATTGTTGATGGCGCGACAATCCACACACATTCTTCACGTACCATTTTTCTTGGATACAAGCAATACAGAAACCGTACAAGGACTCATGCTTTCATGTACATACCCCTTCTCCATAAGCTCACTAACCTACTTTTGAAGCTCCTTTGTTTCGTCGGGATTGCTTCTATATGCGGGTCTGTTTGGAATGGATTCTCCGGGTACGAAATCAATTTGATGCTCGATTCCCCTTATTGGTGGCAAACCATTAGGTACCTTTTCAGGAAACACATCATCAAAATCCTATAAAAGAGAAACAACAACACTAGGAAGAGGAGAGTTAAGATCATTAGTGGTAAAACAAACCTCTTTATACAAAAGTACAATCAAAGGTTGGTTTGCAAACAAATCTTTTTTTATCCACTCTCGCTCGCATAAAAATTCACTTGTTTCCTCTTTTCTTTTCCCTCACATTCTGAATTTTTCTCTCTCTCACTCTTCTTTGTTCTTTCACTCTCATTTTTCTTGTCACTCTCTCTTTTTAACCTCACTTGATCATCATATACTTGCTTTGGCGTTAAGGGTACAAAAGTAATTGGCTTTTTGTTAAGTACAAATGAGTATCTATTGGTATAACCATCATGAGTTATTTGCTGATCAAATTGCCATGGTCTTTCCAAAAGAATATGCCCCGCATGCATTGGCACTACATCACACAAGATCTCGTCTTTGTACCTTCCAATCGAGAATGATACCAGCACCTGTTTATTCACTTTAATTTCTCCACAATCATTCAACCATTGTAACTTGTATGGTCTAGGATGCTTTAAAGTTGACAATTTCAATTTCTCCACCAAACTAGTACTAGCAACATTTGTATAACTCCCCCCCCATCAATAATCACGTTACATACCTTATCATTGACATGATATCTAGTATGAATGATGTTATCTCGTTGTATCGTCTCATCTTCTCTGACTTGTGCACTAAGAGCTCTTCTTGCAACTAGAAACTCTCCATCAACCGGGTACTCAACATCACGTGCATCCTCCAAAGGTGGCATCGAATCATTATCCGTCTCATCTTCGGTCTCAATGCCTCCATTATCCCTTATAATCATCACTCTTTTGTTTGGGCAATGAGATACAATATGACCTATTCTCAAACACTTAAAGCATTTAATTTCTCTATTTATAAAAGGTTGGGAATCGGTTTTACCTTGATCTGGTGCACCTCTAGCTTTGTGAATTTGGGAAGGTTCGGCCTTGGGCTATAAATTAGACTTCTCATCCCTCTCGCTCCAATTCGGTTTCCAAGAAAAAGAAGAACCCGATTGCTGTCCAACTCGTGTAGAACACTTTTGCTTTAATTGTTGCTCCATTTTGATGGTCATGTGCACTATGTCATTCAACTCAATATAATGCTGCAACTCTACCACAATTGAAATGTCACGATTTAGCCCGATTAGAAACATAGCCATAGTTGTTTCTCGATCCTCTTCCACATTGGCTCGAATCATGGCTATCTCCATCTTTTTGTAATAGTCTTCCACACACTTAGAACCTTGTGTAAGACTTTGCAATTTATGGAACAAGTCTTTATAGTAATGACTTGGAATGAATTGCCTCCTCATAGTAGCTTTCATCTCTTCCCATGTCGCGATAGGTCTTTCACCATTCCTCCTCCTACTCAAGGTAAGTTGATCCCACCATACAATAGCATAATTGGTAAATTCTGTGGCAGCCAACTTCACCTTCTTTAACTCGGAGTAATTGTAACAATCAAACACCAACTCCATTCTCTTTTCCCAATCCAAATAAGCTTCAGGATCATTTTTGCCTTGGAAAGATGGAATATTCACCTTGATGTTTCCTAAGTTGTTATCAATCCTCTCTCCATATTTATCTCCTCTATTACCATATCTACGCCCAAATCTGCCCATGCTCGCATTAGAGATGTGATCCTCTTCATCTACGTCATCCCCATCATCATCTTCATATTCATACCGAGGCAGATTTCTCTCTCGTCGTTGTACATTAGGAGCTTTAGGTGGTTTCCGTGAACTAGACTCAACTTTGTCTAGTCGTTCATACACTTCATCAAATCTCGAGTTCAATTGTTCAAACTTTCGCTCTAAGGCTTTGTAGAAAACTTTGACATCCACGACATTCATCTTTTCCGGTGCTTCATTAGATGAGCCTTTATTTGTTTCTTGAGACATATTTAATAATCTATAAAACAAAGTTAGCAAACCTCACAAACACTTTCTCACGTGTTTCCCTGAAGATTGATGGCACTCGCGCTCGTGTTTCACTCAAATTCGGCTTTTACCCTCTTATGAGTTCACACTCTTTTGCATTTTTTCCACTCTTTTAGTTTTTTATTGAACTTAACCAAACTCAATCAGAAATTTCTCGTGACATTTCAAACTTAACAAATCAATTTCACTAAGAATGAGATTTAGGACAAAAGTAAAGTAAACAAGAAGAGCACAAAGGATAAGTTTGCGGAATAGAATAAGAAGAAATAAATTTCGAATTTCAGAGTTGTTGGATTTTTTTTTATTGTTTATTTTTTTCTCTATTTTTATTGTAGTAACTTTAAATCTAGATGAAGATGAACAATACCAAGGAAAAGGAAACAAAAATTTGACCAGATTTGATTATATATTTCGACCAAGAAAAGTTAAAATAGGAATGAATAGATAATGATAAACGAAAAAAGAAAAGGATAGAAAAAACCTGATTTAAACCTTATTTTGATTACCAAATGATGTAAATCTCACTAAGTATTAGTGAGACCCGAAACCAACTTAAGGTTTCTTCGCAAATATCGAAAACTAAATTAGATTTTGAGCGAACTAAAAATACAGAAATTGAAATATAGATTATTTTGACCCAACGTTTATGAACAAAATGCAAACCAATAGTATAAGGAATGATCTTAACCCAATGATTATAATGAATCACGAACCAAAGATATAGGGTTTGAACGCCACAAGAAATTCTTGATAAATTCAAAAAATATTTTCTGAAAAACTTAAGAGAAAACCTCTCACAATATTATTAATCAAAAGTAATGTGTTTTTCCCATGAGAAACAAGTCTCTTAAATAGGTAAAAGAAAAAATCCTAACTAGTGAATAGTGCTCGTGAACAGTGGCAGTGAACAATAGGCGGCTACAATATAATATAAAAGAAAACTCTACTCCTAGATGAATAAAGAATCTTAGAGAAATAAGAAAACCCTACTCCCAATCTAAAAAGGAAAGGACTAATTCCAAATCTAAAAATGAAAAGATTACTTGACAGTCAAGTCTTACAAATCAGCCTAAAAGAATTAAAAGATTTAAAATAATAAAATAAATAATATAAAATTCGTGGGTCTCATCCTAGACCCATTCAGGTTCACAATTTAAGTCCATTTACTTGTCTTGATGAGGTGGACTAAGTCTTAATTGTCCAATGGGTCTAATTTGGGCTTGACCATTGTAGACTTAGCCCAGATCTCTTGAATAAACTCATTAAGTGCTTCTTTGAATATTTTAACTCTTTCCCTTGTTATTAGGCCAATTAGAACATCCAACAGATCTCTTGGTACAACTGATATATTCTCATCACCATCTTTCTCCATCGTTGTCCGTTTTCACTCTCATCTCTCTTTGTTCATGTTCACCCTCGTCTCTCCTTGCTCATGCACGTTGCTCTATGCCCATCCCCTCAACCCCTCCCCAATAAAAAAAGAAAAAAAAATCACTAGAGTTATCACCACTATCCCGTTTCCATTTAAATAATTGAATTGAAAGATACAAAATGAAATAAAAACAACATAAACTAATTAGTTATATAACCATTCAACAAACAAGGTAGAAAATACAATTAATCTTAAATACATCCAATGACAATACGAATGCTAAATTTCAAAAGAGAAATATAAAAATTATGATTGGAACTAGAAATATCGACTAATACAAGTCATATATTTTTTAGTAATATTACGACTGAAACATGTAAAGATAATCAAAATCCGCAAAGTTGTTCACAGAACATCTGGGAATTGAAGAAAGCAATCACCCATCAACATTGCATGATTTACAGACTTCAAATTATTACAAGACCAAACAAAAATATCATCTTCAAGAAGATGAACAGAAAATGGAAATACAAATATAACTCCTCAAATTAATACACAAAGGTTCAGTAGTTCTGCCTCCAGAATCTATTTTCTCGTTTTTTCATATCTTACATGCAAAGGTGAGTCCCTCCTTAGCCAGTTCGTCCAAACTGTGAGCCGACGGTTGGAACCTCGCAACTTTGGCAATGGCTTTGTTTTCTTCTGGTGTCCCACTCTCAAGGAAAGCACCCACTACTTTCCCATCTTTAATCCAGTAAGAACCGAACTTGTGAGTTTGAGATTTTGGATCATTGTCCCCAAAAAGCACAGACTCGCCCACATTGTCTCCATAGAATTGCCAGGAGAGATCAAATGCACGGGAGTAGAAGTAGGGGAGGTAGTCATATTCGTCTATTGACGTTCCTTGCTCCCTTGCAAATATAGCCTACACCCATAAAAGATTGAGGCTGTTTGTTTTCGATTACAGTTTTCGAAAATCTTAAAAGTAATTCTTGAAAATAGTTCTTGAATATTATGAAAAGTTGTTTTATTTAGTTTTGAAAAAGAGTATTTATTAATCATGTACTAAAAAAATGAAAAGTAAAAGAAATGGGATGTTGAAAAAAAGCAATAATGATAATGTTTGTTAGATGAATGCGTTGTAAAGAAAAATTGTACAGGAATAAAAATACAAATAAAGAGAAATTAAAATTAAAGTTATAAAATAATATTATAAGTAGGTGATGATAGACTCAGTATTGTGATAATTGTTTTGTAAAAATATTTTTTTTAGTTGTGTTGTTATAAGAGAAATAGCAATATTTTGAATTTTTAAAAACAGAGAACCCTATCCAAGTAGTAAACCAAACACCACCTAGATGTTTGTTTCAACCTGTTTTAACAAAGATTTTTTTTTTTTTTTCCCTTTTGCAATTGCATCAAACCATGTTTAATGAAATCCAACAGAAGGGAGAAAAATAATTTCTTGTGCATAATATTCTACCAACTGATCACCCCAACAACATAGTCTAGGTGGCTTTTATTGATTAGTGTTCCGATATCTTCTTTTTAATTTTTTTCCCTGCTTTCTAGTCCCCATAATATTGGAACAGAAACAGGAATGAAACAAGAAAATTGGTTTCTTTTCTGTTCTTCAAAATTTGTTTAAAATTCGGGAAATAGAACAAAACAGAATTTTTATCTGTTTTCCTCTCTTCCAAATTTTATGGAAATAGAAAAAAACGTACTCAGTTGGCATTTGTTTAGTGTTTTTGTCCCAAAATTAATGCAATTCCGTAAAATATTGGGGAAATATAGACAAATGTCACCATAGTAAACCCTAGGAGTTAAAATAATTAATGAAGAACTAAGACTTATACTGTGCTTAAAACAAATGAATAAAAAAAAAAGGCATACCTTAACTGCCTGTTCAGCAGATTTGCGGGCATGATCAACATGTTCGACTCTTCTCAATTCATTGTATAATTTCAAAGGGAAAGTGGCAACATCTCCCACAGCATAAACATCAGGAACGCTTGTTTTGAAGAATGCATCAGTCTGGATGAAAAAAGAAAAGAAAAAGATAAGAAAGAAAGAACCTCTTAAGCATAACATTCAATTCAGTGGCAATAATAATTTCCCGTTCATTTACGTAATCCCCCCTCTGCCAGCCGGGCTCAAGCAGTCAGAGCAATAAAGGAGTGCAAAACAAGGTTTCAGGTTTTCAAATCATAATGGAAAGGATGCACCTTCCACAAGGGGTTCAATTCACGGCAAGTTGAATCTGATCTTGTGAAATGGAGCTCTACAAAGTAGTCATGTAGTCGACTTTACTTAAGTGGGACAAAAGCTTAGTTGCTACTGTTGTTTATCAAACTTACATCACAGGCATTCAGAACAGTGTATTAGCAGGAAGAATACCAGAAATGCATATGATATTGGGAAAAGAAGACTGATTTGAGTAAATACATGAAAAGAAACAAGGCCACCATCCTAAGGAAAAATATTAATTCTTGTCAGCATTTAAGCATGTATTTAGGCTCTGTTCAGTCTGCCGCTAAGAAAACTGTTTCGTTATTCGTTGAAAGTAAAACTGTATACGGCACTTGTCCAACTAGTTTCTGAACTTAAAAATTAGACACATGATGACATTTTCAATAATTAGCTTGTCTAGAAAAAGATGTGGTTAATAGGTTGTAAACGAACCAAGCTGTTCATAAACTACTCGACCTCGGCTAGATAATAACTCATTCGAAACTCATTCATTTAATAAATAAACCAAGCTCAAGATTTTAATTAACCATGTTTATTAAATAAACAAATTTCATATGTTCGAGCTTAGCTCGTTAATGATAGTGAACAACTCTAATAATATAAAATTAAATATTTTATTATATTTTTAGTATAAAAGAAAGTAAACTAGACCTGTACAATCTTACATTTCAAATCATTCTTCAATTAAATTTTAATTTTACAAAATTCCCATTTAACCTATTTAATTACTACAATAGACTAATTATTCGTAAATTTACATTACTTCTTTATAATTCTTATATTATATTTTGATTCACTAGTAAATTAAGTATTCGAATTTTATAGATAAATTTCAAGAAGCAATTACAAATAAATTTTAATAGAAAAAGATATATATTATTATATAGTTCTTAAATTAATAAATAACTTTTTTCCAAAAGAGGAAAGAAAAGAAAAAGAAGTTCGATTAAGCTCTCAAATAGTTCGACTATTAAACGAACCTAGTTTGAATATAAGGTTTCAAGCTTGGTTCGAACTCAGCTCGAACTCGAATAGTAAGGAAAATGAAAGAACCAAGCTTGAACCCTTAATACTCGACTCAGCTCGTTTTATTTACAGCCTACAGGCCAATAACAAGTCTAGGCGAAACAAATAGTGATTGAGAGGAGAAACCTTCAAAGGATAATGTTATACCAACCTTAATTCCACCTTTTTCCTCTTCCACCTGCCCTTTAAATAAAGTCGTAAGAGGTCTTCCCCCCACTCCAACAACAACAATGTCAGCCTCCAGCACCCTACCATCCTTAAGTTTCACTGCCTTCACCTGAATCATAAAAATTGGAACTGTTAAACATAACTGCTTTAAACAGACATTTACTAGTAGAGGAAGAAAGAGATTTCATAAAGCTGGGAAAAAAACCTCTCCGCTGGGATGAGTTTCAAAACCAACTGCTACTGTTCCCTTAATAATTTTGATTCCCTTGTTAGCATAATAACCCTCATAGAAAGAAGCTATACTAGCAGTGAACAGACGAGGCACTGCAAAAGGAAAAGTGATGGAAAACTCAAACATCGCAATTAAACAACAACGAAAATAGATACATTTCCTACACTGGCAGGAACCAATTTGAGGCGCAAGGAATTATGTCACAGTATAAACTAATAAAACAGTTATTTATATCAAGCGATGAAGTCATAATATAAAGGTTGTTATTGGAACAAATGAAGCAATATAACAAAGTTGTTATATTAAGTGCTAAACAATCTACATAAATGCGTGCCACACAAGTGAATTCCCAGTAGATAGAAAAAATAAACCAGAAGGATCTTTTGCCAAACAGACAAAATTAAATTCTGTAAGGTATTTAACCACTATAACTTATATGGATGAGGAAGGTCGTTAAAACTGGAATGAAAAATGAACAATAGCAGTGCCTTTTTTTTCTATTTAAGCAAGGAACATATAATTAAATAAATATAAAAAGACGCGAGGGACATCAACCTTGTATAACTATGAAGCAATAAATTCTCTAAGAAAATTGAGAAACCAAGAATATAACTCCATCAAAAATACGCCGATTCCGCTCCCTGCATAGACACCAAGAAAGAGCCAATGGAATCAAATCCCAAAGACCCTTAGAAACACTTGTTGGCCTACCTACATCCCAACATTGAAAAGCTTGAAAGAAGAGTCAGGCATGCACCAATCAATTCCTGCTAGCGAACAAATCTCCCAAAGATTACTCGCTACCGGACAAAAAATCAAAAGCTGACTAAGTCCTCTGCTTCCAGACACATGACACACCTATTCGGAAGACGAAAACCCTGCCTCTTCAAATTGCCCAACCACTGACCAAGTAAAGAAAGCCACTTTAACCAGGACCTTTGATCTCCAAATATCCCTCCAAAGGAAATGAATGTCCCCTACTCCCCTAAGAAATACATAGAAAGATTTCACCGTGAAAACTCCTTCGGAATCTTCAAGTCACTCCAATCCATCCTCCTCTTCCCGGTAGTTGACTGTCATTTGAAGAAAGAGCAAAAAGGTCCCACAACTCATGCAATTCCCAGTCACACGAGCCTAACTTGAAAACAGTGGGGTCCAATAGACCTCCTTCCCAGAAAAGAACAAGTACTCGTGAACTAAGGCACCTTTCTTCCGAGCGACAACAAAGAGAGAGGGGAGCTTAAAACAAAGCTTCTAATCCCTGAGCCAAAGGTCGAGCCAAAACCGCACTCTCCTAGTGATGCTGACCCAGAATCTGAAATGAACCCAAAAAGCTACTTCCAACTTGCAACTGCCTTCCAAGTCCGGGAGCCTCTAACAAACCCCATTGACCAACCAAATCTAATACTGTCAAATCTCGCAACGAGTCAATGACCACCCTTTTCCACATTCTATTTGGTTCAGAAGCGAAGCGCCAAAACTACTGACCCAAAAGAGTCTGGTTGAAAACTCTCAGACTGCGAATACCAACCCACCTTTATGAAAAGGACGACAAACTTTATTCAACCCAAGTAGATGAATCTTTTTTCTTTCCTGTAAGTCACCCTACAAAAATACTTGTTTAAAACATCTCCAATCTCTGCTCCACCAAAACCAGCATAATGAAGAGAGAACAAATATGTGGCCAAATTAGACAGAGTGCTCCTGATAAGTGTCAGTTTACCTTCCTTTGGAAAGATATCTGGACTTCCACCCTACCAGACACTTCCTAAACCTCTCTACCACTGGCTCCCAAATGACATTAGACTTAAATTTAGCCCCCAAAGGAAGTCCAAGATACTTACAAGGCAACGACCTTACACCACAACCCAACAATAGCACAACTAACAAGAATGCGCATACCTACCGATATATTAACTGGCAGTTGCTCCTAATTCTAAAACAATATGAAGTCAATAGTCCTGGTAGAAGAATAGCAAATTGATAAATGAAAAACCATGCACCTTTCGGAATTATCTTTGTTATGGCATATGTTGCCTAGACTCTTCAACATCAATCAAATACTTGTCACTCAAACAAGCATATGGGACACGTGTCCTGTAATTCTACTGGAATATGGACCTCAAAGTTCTTGATATATTCTTCTCGTTGAATAATCAATTCAAAATGAATGAGCCATCAATTTTGCACAGAGCATATTACATGGCATCATAAATAAATAAAATATTAATAAAATGTTAATTTTCCCATGAACCAATCTATGCCATTAGGTTCAAATGTTCAATAACTTTAGCACAAAAATACACCTGATACTCATGCTCGAGTTTCTATTTATTTAACATGGCTATCGATTTCTCAACAAGATTAAGCCTTCAAGGATGAAGATATCTTTTATAATGAAACAAACACGAGAAAAATTTAATTTCTCTTATAATGAAAAAGTAAAAGATGTGCCTAGGAACAACTAGAATAAGGATCATTATGTTCACCATGTAGAGGAGGTTAATCCCAAGAGAAAAGCAATGGGGGTAGGGATCAAGACACACACGGAGTTGGATTAGGGAACAAACTCAAAGGGGAGTGTTTTATCCTCTTTTGTTGTTATTGAAAAAGAGAGAGAGAGAGAGAGAGAGAGATAGAGAGATGAAATCTTTGTTTTCCATTTGTTAAAAGACATCCTCCATTGCAATTTGTTAAACCCTAATTGAGCATGTATGTAGCACTTAAAAGTTGTTTAAAAGTTCTCTCTTTTAAACAACAGAAAAATCCATGAAAAAAGTGGAATCGCCTTTTGTTTTAACTAGAGGTGTGACCCTTTGCCACAAGGCACTTGTCTATACTATATACTATAACAGATGCAACTTAAGCACTAGTATTTTGATATATCAACACCGAATCAAGGAACTTAAGTAGAGCAACAAATTAAATCACGATAGCAATCTGCACTTACTGCACCATGGTTCTGGGTAAACCATGCTGACATCAATGTTGTTGATTCTCAGAGCAGCACTAAGCTCTAGACCAATGTATCCTCCTCCGACAATCACTGCCTTTCCGTTTTTCTTTGCTTTAATAACTTCTACAAGCTTATCAGCATCATCTATTTCTCTCAAGTAGAAGATGTTTTTGGCATCAGCAGATTGTACACCAAAGTCTGACAGCCTTATGACCTGCAACCACAGTTTGTAAGTAGTGTGGACAATAGAGATATGATTAAAATATTTAAGAGATATATAGTTACCGTGGAACCGGTTGCAATAACCAAAATTTGATATTTAAACGTTTCTCCAGTTCCACTGGTAAGAGTCTTTGAAGCGAGATCAGTCTTCACTATCTCCGTGCTAAGAATCAACGATATCCCTGCCATCATCAGAATAACCTTGAATGATAATCACAACGTAGTCAACATTTAATATGGAGATGGCATCATGATAAGAAATTTGCATAAAGTAGAAGCAAACAATGAAATTCTCGAATTAATGGAGCAAATTTATAGATATATGCAGAAGTTTCACCTTTTTCTGCATACCACTCAGGAACCAGTCTCTCTCCACCACTTCCAACACACACATGAAATCCTGGAAGTCTAGCAGTTCCTGATGAAAGACAAGTAGAGAAAAGTGAAGAGCAAAGAATTGACAAATATATGAGAAGGAACTTGCATACTGCATGGAAGAGTATATGCAAGTACTTCAATAACATTATAACATAGAGAGTCTTTTGCGCAAGTACACTTTGATCATGGCGATAACTAATTATTTAAATTATGAAGTGAGTTATAATACATCCCAAAAACTTATATTATCAAGGATTCAGGGGAATATCATGAATGATTGCAGTTCAGACTTGACCACAATTTTAGATTTAACATGCATAAAGCTAGTTACTTACCTTCAGGAAAAAGGTACGCTTTGCTCAGTGCAGGACGTTCATAAGGAGCCACCTTAAAGGGAAAGATAACAATCATCAGAGTGTAACGATAAAAAATTCACAACAACACGACAATTAAAATTCCTAAACTTGTAACATCCAATGAGTTAATGACTATGAATGAGGACAGCTGAGAGAGAAAGAGTATTGGATTACTAAGTCTACTTGTAAGGATTAGGAATACCAGATAGCCAGCAAGTAGGGGTGGCGGGTAGGAAAATGAGTGTGAAGAACTTGAAGGAAAAGAAAAAGGGAGAATAAACATATTCTCTATTTTGGAGAAAGCAAATCCTTATTTCAATATATTTCACAGAAATCAAGTTTTATGTAATCGATTTACGGAAAAAAGGATTTAATCCCTCAAGCCTACATCCTCATTTATATTTTGGGATGTCCCAAATTTTTTTTAGAAATTTTCATTTCAGTGGTTAAACAATATCATTCTTTCAAATATAAGCTCATGCAATATATTTGTCATAAAATCTAGAGCAAACAATAATCTTTTAAGTCTCAAACTACTCCAAGCAAAAGAATTGTATGCCTCATAGGGATAGTGCATTTCTAATGAGACTTGAGGCGTTTTCGGACCACTATGCATTGGGACAAGCCTCTAGCGAGTACTATAGTGCCTTCTAAAGATACGTTGATTTTATATATACCATAAATATTTGTAAATACTGATACATAATTGCATACACTAATATCACATGTTGTAAAGTTTCTTATGCACATAATACTTTTATTATCTATTTGAAACATTTTATCTTAAATGCTTTTCATACATAAATAATATATTATGTTGATCAATATAACATTACTAAACTGTGTGATATTCATAATGCGTTTAATATTGTTCTAGCGGATACAATAGTACTTTGCATTTTGTTGGAAATAAGGGAACACCATATGAATTGGAAGATATTGACGCTATACTTTTGTCATTGGAAGATGTATTACCTCATATATATGAATGGTGTCTTTCTAATAAATCTATGTAAGTTTTTAATAACCTTAGTTAAAAGTTAAAAAATTAAATTATTTTAATTTTTTATGTAAAATTTAATTTATTAAAAAATTGAAAATTTGAAAAAGCATATTGGCCTCACGCCCCCAAGCCTAGGCCTCGTCCAACTTTTATGCCCAGGGCTTCGCCCAGAAGCCTAGGGTGTACACCCATGGAGCATTTCGCCCCACCCATAGCCCACAGTCATTTCTACTATGCCCCGCCTCTGGGCTCACCTAGACTCGCCCAAAAAACGCCTTTTCCAATACTGAACGATATATTTGCACAAATATAAATTGATATATAGCACAACAGCTTCAAATCTTAGAGACATTAGATATGGTGTAGATTAGTTTTGAGAGGGGGAGGAGGGATTGAAAGTTGAAATTTTTAGGGAAAATAGGTTCCCCTCAAATACTTCCTCGCTCCACATTCAACGGCCCCCACCCCAATATTGTTCCTCACAAGATTTACCAACTCTTACAAGTCTCAATATTCATCCACCCCTATCTGAAGAACAAAATCAACACACCACCTTTTTCACAATTATTTTCTCTTTCTTCACCTCTCAACAGGGATTTCATGTGATTAGGAGAGATTTGGCAAGGTTGGTCAATATGGTAGTTGTAGAAGTAGTGGTTGAATAGAATGAGGACGTTTCTAGTACAACTTTTCTAATTTTTTGTACAGCAAATCACGATTTTAAGACAATGATTGTTGTAAGTACTATGTTATATTTATCAACTATAATTGTGCCATCAGACATTGGAAATACTCCAGTAAATTGACAATTACCATCAATTGGAAATGGTGAAAGTAAGTTTCCCAACATCTACCTATCCTAAATGCATTAACATCAACATTTTAACTATAATAGAGCATATGAGCATACCGCCTCCTTGGATATTATAGCTAGCTCGCCTGCCCTAACTCCTTGTTTGGCAAACTCCCTGGCAGCATATCCCTAAAAATACGAACAAAATAAAGTTGAATATATATACTGATAAGCAATCCATCATCAATAAAATAAATGTAATCAAATGGAACTATTCATTTTGTAAATGGTTCATTTCATTTCGACAATCATACTGGAAATGAACCTTTAAACAATTATTCTCAGAAGCCCCATAGTTTTGTAAAAATGAAGTAACTTTTCATGCAATGCTACTTTTTTCAATTAAGCTTCATATCTTGATCACTCCAAAACGACCAATGTTAACTGAAAATTTGCACTGATATCAGACCAAGTAGTTGGTGCTTCTTATGCCCCAGGTAATATAAAGTAAACATTTCCTCTCCTTTCTTTTCTTTATATTTTGTTGGGTGAGAAATTCATGGGAAAAAAATAGAGGCCTTCAAATTAACAAAGCAAGATTCCTATGTTTTTCAATCTGCACTCTGCAATAGAGGTGGTTGGTTTTCCTGTGCGAATAGACATCATAGGGAAACAACATTTGAAATTGTACTGACTTTTCTTTTTCCAAAGAATCACCAAAACCTAATTACCTAACAAACAAAGGCAAAGATAAAACCATCTAAAGAAAGAAAAAAAAAAAAGGCTAAATGGAAATGAAATAAAACTCTCGTCAGATTGTTTGGATCTAGTGGATCAATGATATCCAGAAAGGGGAAAAACGTATGTAACCTATGTGCCAACCAATATCCTGCCAAGAAAATTAAGGATAATAAACGAAATACTTCCTCAAAATAAAATTATGTAAAGGAAAAAAACTGGATTCAGTAATAGCCAGAAAACAAACGTGCGGATAATAGAATAAATACTGCAACTTATATATTGTCAATTTGAATCATGTATGTCAATCAAATTTGTTGATTATGTAAAGGGACAAAAAAAGGATTCAGACTTTTGGTTTTCTTTCTCTTTATGATAAAAATAGCAGTCATACCTCCAAACAGCTGAACAGGAAATACATATAAAATAAAAATCAAGTAGAAGATGTGACAAGAAAAGGTCATATAGAATTACGCTAGAACATAAGTACGCTGCAGATTTCATGAATCAAAAGATGAACAGCCAAAATCATCATAAAAAAATAAAAAAGGAATCCCGAAGAACCAAACAATCGATACTCACAGCAGAGACACCACCGCCGATGATAACGTATTTGAACAACTTCTCCGCCATTATTGACTGATCTCGATCTATCGGTGAACCGAAAAAGGAAAAACCACGAAGCTTCAGAAAGAGAGTGCGAGCGTTATATGACGCACAAAATAAAGTGAAATGAAATGCGAAACATATATACATACATACATGTATGGGGCTACATTCGTTGTGATTGGTGGATTGTTATCGGAAGGTCGCAAGTCAATAGGCGTCGTCCACTTGGCCATCCAGATGCCGTTCATTCTGCTGACCGTGCATTCGCCACGACAGCCGATGAACTTGGACGGATTAGCGTTGGATCATTCTCTTCGGGTTTGAATTACCAAGGCTATGGCGCACCACAAAGCAAAAATATATTTTATTTGTAATTTGCAGGGAAAAAAAAATTCAATATATTATTTTTAGTTTTTATTTTTAAACTATATTATTCAATATATTATTTTTTTTTAACAATCCAATTAAAAATTATTTTTATTATTCAATCTATCAAATCAATTATTTTTAATATTATATTCGTATTATTTTATTCACTACATGTTTATCTTTTAATTCTTTATAAATTTTCTAGACCATACAATCAACCATCAAATATCACCATTATTTTCTTTTTTCAAGAGTTATTTATCTTAATATTTTTAAAAATACACTTCAATAGGTGATAGTGAAAATTTTAAATTAATGCACATTCTTTTGGGTAGAATGTGTTGGCCCAAAGATAACCAAAAATGAGGCGAATTGAGTCTTCAAAAATATTAATATTTTTAAGTCTGTTTAAATCAAATTCTCAAAAATTTCTTTACTAGGATTAGTGAAAATATGCAGCGGAAATATGAAAGAATAATTACACCATGTAAAGTACAAACACTAAAAAGATTAGGGGATAGATACAATCATAGATACAATGATTTGTAGTAGTTCGGCAAGATTTATTGCCTACATCTACTCCTCCGAGCTCAGAGTTTTAATTTCACTAATTCATTGATCATCTTCCCTTGTGAGAACTAAACTCTTACACTTACTAAGATTCACTCTCATAAATTTCTTAAACCATTTTGCAGGTGAAATTAAACCTTGTTGACTCCAAGGTTTTGACATTTGATGATAGCAACATATTTGTGAGTTTGTGTATTTAACATGTATTGTTGAGTGTTCAAGAACATGTTAAGAAGATAAGGAATACAACACCTCATAGAAGGTCGAGCAAGAACCAAGAAGAATAGAAAGTTCCAAGAAACAAAGATGCGAAGGTCAAGAAGACAGATAAACAAAATAAATAAAAATGGCTGATTGAAGATGGGCAAAACAAGCCAAGGATGATTATGATGAAGATTAAGCAACTTGGGAGTTAAAATAAGTGCACTATATATCAAAGATAAGGTAACATCCATCCATATACTCCAATGCACAAATTGACTCAGTTGGGGAAAACACACACACGTATTTTAATTATGTGGTATATTTATCTTGCTATTTGTTTGTATTGAAGATGCTTAATATGGATGGAAAAAAGTCTAAGATAATGAGAATAAAAAGCGGATAAGAGTTGATTTGAAAATAGACTTAAAAATTGGGAAAAAAATATAAACGCTGGTCGACCAAACCCTTGTTTCGATCAACCGAATGAACATGTAAGTCTAATACAATACAACTCAGGACAATCCAGGTAAGAAATCCCACCATCCAGTTAACTAATTGCTCCAGAAGGTTCGATGAAATAAACATCAGGAACAATCTGTCAACCAAATGTGACAATCGGTCAATCGATTATACTAGAGACCAATTCTCTTGGTTCGGTCAACCAGTCAGTCGACTGATCGTGGTAGAACCTAAATGGTTTTGGTATAGTATGAATATTAGTTAACTGATTGAAGCTTTGGTTAACTAATTGTCGCATATTTGTTGAATATCTTGAGCTAAAAATAAAATTGGACATGAAATTGAACATATAATTGATTCGAACTTATTTTTACCTTCAATTAGATATTTTATCAATAAAGATGAATCAATAAATACAAATTGGGAGAGAAGATCAAAGTGCCAATAGGATGAAAAAAATTTATATTTCAAGCCCTAAACTTTAGCCTTTTTTTGTGCTACTTGTCTCCCAACGTATCCTTACTAAAATTGGACAAATTTGAATGTTGTAATGGTCAAATAACAACTGGATAACATGCCCATAATGTTCGTATTATTGATTGCAAAGAATCTATACCAAAATCTAGAACAACATCTAGTTTTCAATCTATATATATAGTACTCTGATGTACACTTTGAATACAAGACAATACACCAGAAACACCACAAAATTGACATACCTTACACCTTGTTAACGATACCCAAGAGTATGTTAAACAATCTTAGTACTTTATTAAGTGATATAATGTGTAAAAATATTACCTGTACAAAAGAACGAGTGATTTAGGTAAGAGAATTTGACTAAAACACTATAAAAGCCTAAACCAATCAAATCCCTCGGAACCAAACCCTTACAATGATTATTTTATAGGCATAAAATCAACCTTTACAAATTTATCCTTTTCTCAGGCCAATGATGAAACCTATCTTTTCACCAGGCTAAAGATTAACCTCACCACTATCTCAAGTATCATTTTCACAGGTAAGAATTGAACATTTATAATTTACTCAAAAAATAACAATTCAATTATAGGGAAAATTAAAACCTAATTGTTTTCATGGGAAAAGAATAATCTAACCTTTTTACATGACAAAGATTAAACCCTAATATTTTTCACAAGAAAAAGATTGAAACATAGCTACCCTGGATAGACACTGTCCCAAACATGTCTAATCAGCTCAAACTCACAAATACAAAAAAAAAATGAGTTTCTTCCTACAAGGAACTTATATCACCTCAATACAAATATACTCAATTAATGTCCCAAAATTTACTACGTGATAGATACAATGTGAGGCAAACAATATATGATTAAATAAATAAGTGGGTAGCACAATTTAGAGTACGTAATCAGATAATCAAACAAAATCGTTTTAGAAAGATTTTCAGACTTTTAAGTTCGAAAATAATTTCATAAGAATCATATAACTAAGCAATCGATAATAATATGAACTCAAAATAAAGAACAAAAGCTTGGGAAGATCTCACCGGGAAAACACCGAAGATAGAAACAGAATCGCAATAGAGCACAAATCGGTGACGCCAAATCAACAGCGCTTTAAATCAAGAACGTAAAATGAATCTCTCACAAAAATCTCAGCAAAAATATATCTATCTAGAAAAGCTTTGAATTGATGTTCTTTATGTATATTCTCTCAATCGCACAGGTCTATTTTTATAGACAGATATCAAACCCTCCAATTGCTACTTTTCAAAAGATATGCCTCTAAAAGACACTCTTAGACCCCATATAATATTATCTTCCATTTTAGGGGTATTTTGCTTTAAAATATCTTTTAAATCTCTCAAATAAGTCCATAAAATAATTCTCAATTTACAATCATAAAGATGGAAAATATTAATCTACTTAAATTAAGAGAATCACAAACTATGTGGACCAAATCAATAAATAGATGAACCATATTTCAAGTAAGTTCAAATCCCTCAAATCTCTCCATTGAAATCCTAAAAATCGGATAGTTTTTTACCAAGAGACCAAGTCACACGAAATCACAACCGACACTACTGGTTGACCGAACCCAGAAATTCAGTTGAATAAATGATTCAAAGCTAAAACACAACCTAAACTTTTAGGCCAATTGGTTGACTGAATTCCCCTATTCGGTTGACCGAATGATACAGGTTGGTTCAATTTTGCCTAAAAAAACACATTGACTCAAACAGTTGACTGATTTTTTAATTAGTTGATTGATTGCTTCCGGATGCTCCAATTTATTCACCAATTCAACCACTGTTTCAAATGGTTGACCGGCCTCTTTAATTTGGTTAACTGATTAAATCAATAACACCTTAATTTTGCTCCAAAACTCACACTTTGATTCAGTTAACCGATTACTTTTCTCAGTCCACCGAATTGACTCGAAAATACACATTTTTATACTTTAAACCATGTTTTTCAATTAGGTTAATTATCAATTTCATTTCACATAAGGAGCACATACAAAATCTTTAATTAGGATCTTAAACTGTATCATTTCAATTTCAAATCACACATAAAACATAACTCATTTAAAGTGTTGTGTGTGATCCTAATTCGGATTGCATTAAGAATATAAAGGTAGATAGTTATTTTCACCTAATTTCTTCAAGGTCTTCAACACTCTTCATGTCTTTATTGCATCTATCTTAATCAATTATATGAAACTATTTTCTGAAATACTCAATAAACACATTAGTTCCACAAAAAATATCAATACTTAATTATTCATCAAAACCTAGGGTTCAATATTGGCCACAAGCCGAGGTATATTTCATAAGATTAGGCTTCCCCAAGGTGAAGTCTATTTTCATTATTCCAGTCATAGACTGGGGGCATATTTCATCATGGGGAACATATTATATCATACTAATCATATATTTCACATTTTCAACCATGTGTTGGGGAACATTTCATCGTATTGATCCCATATTATTCATCCCCAACCTTGGGCTGGGGCACATTGCATTCTCTTAATCACAAATACCACCGCAACATTGGGCTGGGGTGGATTCCATCATATACGTCATTCATTTAACCATTCCCAATCATGATTTGGGGTGCGTATCATCATGATAACTATCACCAGCCATTGGGTTGGAACACATTTTTTCCGTTATTCCATCCCTAGTGATGGATTGGGGCACATTGCATATATCATCATAGTTAACCCTCCCCAGCATGGGTCAAGGGTACTTATCATCATCATCATTTCGTCTTCAAGCTAGGACTAAGACGCCAGTTTATGATTTGGTTTCTCTATGAGAACTATCTTACATCTTATCTTGCCAAGGGCCGAGACGTGTTTGGGAAATCAACTTATTTAATCAAGACCTTATTTCCCACCAACTCTTAATTTCTGATTATTGGCATAAATTAAAAATCTTTGGCATAATTAGCAAAGTTCTTAATCCTTGGCATAATTCTTAATCGTTGGCGTAATTTATAATTCATTGGCATAATTCTTAATTGTTGAAAAAAATTCATAATCGTTGGCATAATTCTTAATCATTGGCATAATATAGATACCGCATTTTGTCCTGCTTATTTTTGCTTTCAATAGAAGTGTCAGGTCTAAAGTGGAAATTCATACAATTTTTAAGCCATGTTTAAATAGACAAATTCAAACTTTAGATTCCCATGTTTAATTCTTACTTCATGTGTTTGAAAAAGAAAATACCCAAAAATTCGACAATTTGGTTGAAATCGACAAGAAATAAAGTTTCACGCCAAAATTGAAATTTACAAAAGTTAATTAGGGACAAAATTGATTAAATTGAAATTGGATTTTCATAAAATATCACTTTTTTCAAAGTTAATTTTGGATTCCACCCTTTAAATTTATGAAATTTTGTCAATTACACTTACTTTTCATTTTGGCCCAAAAACTGTATTTTCTCGCCCGTTTTATCAAATTGATAATCAATTGAATTTTAATTTTCGAAATTGAACATTCTAATCTTAAATTGGATAGTTTAGTTTCATGTTTAGCATTTTAATTTCTTAAAAAGCATAAGGAATTGTCACATTTCATTTGGAAAAACTTACAAAAACACCCCATTTTATTGAAAAAAATATTTTTGCTCCCCTTGTCATTTTAGTAACTCAACAACACCTCAAAATTACTGCGAACAGTTGACATCTAATTTTGTTTGAAATATTTACAGTTTTATATTATTTGTTTCTCATATAAGTATAATAGAAATAATGAAAAAAATATTATTTTGTATGCAAACAATTTCATATAGTGAACAAGTTAAAAAAAAAAAAAAACACAATAAATGGACAAAAATAACAATTGAAAAATTCACATGCCTACTATTTGAAGATGAGTGAAACTATTATTAAATAAAGTCTCATATGAAGACTTTACCAAACAATTCAAAAAAAAATAAATCTAAATGAATAAGTTTATATATAAATTATAAATTTCATATATAAATAAAAAATATTTAATTTAGAATATTTTTTTTTTAAAAAAAAAAATAGTAACAAATACTCTTTAAATGCTAAAAAATACAACCCCACATCATTTAATCCCTATAGAAATAAAAAATTAGAATTAAAAATGTATTACTCAAATAAAAAAAAAAATTAATTCTCAAAATTATTTGAACTTTTATAAATTCAATACCAAATATTCTTTAAATACTTAAAAAAAAAGAAAAAATTACATTTAAACCCTCTAGGTATTGACAAATTTTTGAATAGTCCCTCTCCATTTTAGTGTTTTATTTTAAACTCTCTAGGTATAAGTACGTTTTTATTCGATCCTTCCGTTAAATGCCAATTGTTGGCCCAGTAAAATACCCAAGAGCGAGGGTGAATTGGGTCATTAAAAAATATCAGAAAAAAGATACTTTAATAACTCAAATAATTAATTTTAATTCTAAATTAATTATTATCTTTATATCACAACGGAATTATAGAATCAACTAGGTGCACACCAAATAATAAAAATAAATAAAGTGAATATTGTAGCACACAAAAAATTTATACTAGTTCACCAAGTTACTCTTGACTAATCCAATCCTCCGAGCCCTACAGAGAGTCACATTCACTAAACTCAAGATTCCTTTAAAGGTAGGAACCAAACTCTCATAAAAATTCTTTTATCGGTTCAAAATCAACCTTTACAAAATTTCTGTTTCATGGGCTAAGGAATAAACTCTACTTTTTACAGGTTCAAGAATAACCTAATTCTTTTTAATACAAAGGCTAAAGAATCAAAACCTCACAAAATATTTCAAATATCCTTTTACCCGGTAAGGATTGAACCATTACAAAATCTACACAAAACAATTCAATTCAGGAAGAATTACTATCTCAATCTCTTTATAGGAAGAGACTGAAGAGACTGAAACCAGCTACCCTCTGATTAAATACACCCAACAGTATTTAATCCGCCACTCAACTTACTAATTAAAAAATTGACAAGTAATTTTTCTCACTCGGAGCTTCTACCACCCCAGATAAATTAAAACTCAATTAATATCTCAAAACTAGTGATAGAAAAGTGAGAGACTTAAAATCTGATTTTAAACAAAAATAGGTAGCACATAATCAGATTAATTCAAGAAATTGTTTTTAAAAAGTATTTTTCAATAAAAAAATTAGAAAACAATTTCTAAAGATCAAATTCTAAAAATTAATCAAGTAATATTACTATGTGGAAAGTAATTTGGAACGATCTCACTCGGAATCCACCGAAAAAAAATTAGAGCGATGTTACTTCAGATCCGGTAGTAGCAATGATTAACAGCAAATGATTCTCAAGAATGTCTCTTAGAAAAACTCTCACAAAAACTCAATATGATTTCTCTCAGAAAAGCTCAATATGATCTCTTGATTTCTCTTAATCTCTCTTAATGATATGAAAAACGTAGATCTATATAAATGAGATTAAAATCAATTCTCTAATGGCTAGTTTCTATTTGTCATGATACTTAATTGCTCTTTTAGACCCTTTATATCATTAAGACTTCATTCTAGTTCAATTCACTTAATTATAGCTTTTAAATTTCTCAATTAAGTCCCCCAAATATTTTTCAATTACAATTAAATAGCATAGAAATAATTATATGTACCAAATTGAGAACTATTTAAACTTAATGAATCAAATCAATAGGGATAACATAATATGTGTAGCATATCTCAAATAAGATTAAATCCCTAAAATATCTCATGAAACCTAACCAAAAAATGGCTAGTAACGGCTACTTTCAGATTGAAATCCGAAATTCCATAATATCCTAAAACAGACACACCAGTCGACTAACCAAAATTAGCAGTCGATCGCTCAATTCAGAATGTAGCTATTCCAAAGATTCTGTGCCCACCGGTCGACCTATCTGTCGACTTAGAGATTCAGAGAGTTCTATTTCTCTTCACAGGTCGACGGCTCTATCGACTTATAGATACAGAAAGTTCGTTCTTAAGTATAGGTCGACCTACTTATCGATCGAAAGATACAGAGAGTTTTCCTTCTTTGTCTGATCGACTTACCTGTCGACTTGTAGATGCTGGATCACTTTTCTAAACTCGTTTTTAATTATTTCTTATTGACATTTTCGCTTCTTTAACCAATTTCTTTTCTTGGTTAGCTCCACTAAATATTTAAATTCAATTTTAATTAATTATAAATATTTCTTTTTCAATTACATATAGGAGCAAATAATTTATCTAATTGGAATCCTATTAAAAATACATATATTTATAAAAATCATTTAAAAAACTTTTTGTGCCATGTGTGATCCTAATTGGGATATTAAGAGTTGAAATTTTAACCTGAGTTGTTTTTCCTAGGTTCTTCAAATTCTTTAACCTCTTAATCCTTCATCATTTTTATCATCATATCTTCATCATTTAGAACTAATAAACTGAAACACTTAATTAAACCATTAGTTCCACAAACAACATCAACCTTTAATTGTTCATCAAAATCTTAGGATCAACAAACACCCTTTTTTTTATGATAACAATTAACTTTGATGTTTTCTTCAAAATAATAATATAACCACACTCCTCCTGAATTTGAGGACGGGTTTATAACTCATTTAAAGCAGAGTAATGAAGATATTAAAAAATAATCAATAAAGCGCACATATAAAAATAAACTCCCCCTTAAGATATTCAATAAAACATAAACTAATTCTTCCGCTTCGTCATCTCAAAAAATATTTAGTGAAGGGGGAACACACGATAATTCTACTATAGGCAAACATCATTATTTATTTTGAAAGAATAAATCTAAAGTAATTAAATTAGAATATTGTAAAACACATTGAATTAATTCATAAAATCAATTTTATGTATTAAGATTATTTTCAACAAATACCACGTGGATCATCATTAGGGATAAAAATTTAACTAAGTAGATCAAGTCTAGTTAATCCATCAAAATTCATACACTAGAAATCAAGGTTCACCAAAATCCAAAATTAGCTATTACAGACTGAAATAGTAAATGTGGAACTTATCTAAATAACAAATTTTAAAAGAGAATAAAAGATAAAGTCTAATGAGGGCTCTGTCCAGAAGAGTGATAATAAAGTCCCATCAGACTAGTGGCAGGCTGCTGAGGATACAAAACTCCTGGTTGAACAATAGGCCCTGGAGTCATTTGCTAATGAAACAGCGTTGACGGTCCTACTCCAGATGGCCCTGCTGCAGTTGGTCCTCCAAAAGATTGTTGTGCTCCAAACATAGGATATCCTGTAAAGTGTGGCTGAGCACTGTACTGCTGTTGGTATCCGTGATGAGATGACTGTATAAACTAAAACATTTATTCCAGACTCCTTGTGATTTTCCCAAATCCACCTTCCATGTTCATATTCATTTAAACTATTTTATTTTCTAGCCCAGTCATCTGATCATCCATTAAATCCGTATGTATCCTTAGATCATCAATCTGATCATAAAGAAAATCCATCTTCTGATCTATGCTCATTTCTTCTTCATTATCTTCTTCCTTGCCCATAGCCTACATTCTCTGCCTTTTCTGATTCCTTTTCTGTACCCATCTATTTCCTCTGTACTCATATCCTATTAACAAAGCATTACCCACATTAATCCATATGGGTTTGATTGTCATGAATATTTGCTCATCAGGATCAGTTTTAACTCCAAAGTGATCAAACAACCTTTGGAGTGCATCAGTATAGGGTAGTACTCTAGAGGGTTTCTGACCATGATACTTCATGTGGTCCATCATGATATGAGCTAGATCCAATTTTCTCTCTTCAACAATCTCATTCATCAAATAAAGATCAAAGTTATTTACATTCACATGACTTCTCCCTTTAGGCACAACCGAATAGGCTAGCACCAAATGAAGAAATCGATGCTCAATAGATAATGATCCTGTTTTGTCTTCCTCTAAATCAAATTTCTCAGCAATTGCCATTCTATTGAAATTTATCGAAAGCCAATGAGGAGTACTGTACAGAACTATGTCTCCTTTAGGTATTTCCAAAATATCACATAATAACCCCTATCAAATCGGATTTTTTTTCCTTTAACATAGGATGAAATTTCAATATTATTGTAAGTGAGATTGTTGTAGAACATTCTTACCCATATCGGCATCCATTCATTCATCTAGGTAACAAAATCGACCCCTCCCCCCCCAAAACAAATTCTAAAATATCTTTCAATAATAATATTTTTCTCTTTCAAACTATCAAAATCTATAGGTTTGCAACCTAAAACCTTTCGGTTGACAAACCCCTCATTACATTTTTTCTCATCTTCTTCCTTTCGAAAAAATACATTGTCAAATGTAAGCTTATTAGCACGATTCTTGATTCTAGGCATTTTTCACACAAATCTAAAATAACTCAACCAAAATATCTCAAGAGATTAAACCTAAACCAAGATCCAACTGAAACCCTAGAATTTAGAGAAAACCAACCTTTATTTTCGCGAGTAATGAGCCTCCAACACTCAGATCCAAGCCTTAGACCTTTAGATTCAACCAAAAAATCTTCTAATCCAAGCTGAAATAAACTGATTTCATGAGGTTTATGCTTGAACGAACTTGGGAGATGAAGGGTTTTAGAGAAAAAGGGTTTTTAGTTTCGGATGAAATGAAATAAACAAGTAAGGGTATTTATATCCCGTAATGGTTGGTCGACAGCCTTCTTAGAGACGGTCGACAGATTAATGCAGCGTATCTCTCAATATTCCAACCTGCTACGTCGGTGGACTCATGAGTCGATTGCTCATTCTGAGTTATTTGATTTTGTGCATTTAAACCTAATTTGATCAACTTAGCTCAATTTTTACCTCTTATTTTGATCCACATATATTTTGTAATAATTTAATTACTTACACATTTAACCACACACACACACAAACATGTGTCACAAATATCTAAATTTCAAAATGAACATGCTCAGTCTCCCTAACAAAATTAATAAACTTAAAATTAATTTTTTTTTGACATACTTGAATCATCTTTGGGAGCAAGTAGTGTGTGTACCTTTGGTAGATTAATAATTTCTGACTTGGTATCCTTTGACTCCATCAATGCTTCATTTTTCACCTTAATTTCTTCCTTCTTAGGAATGACAATTTTTTAAACTGATTCAGTAAGAATTTCTTTGCCTTTGTTTGGTGCTCCAGGCTACTTTGGTACAACTTTGTAAATGAACTTTTTCTTGTACTAGTATCTTACCATTTGTTGTGGATAATCTTTGTTAGCTCTTACATATTGAGCTTGTTGTTTGTGTACTCTTGTATTTTGGCACGTACTGATTCTTATTAGGTACATTAATCCTCGGTTCCCTATTTATCAGGGCATATTCATTGTATCTTCTTGTATGTTCAAATCTCCTTATCGGTACGTAGTATTCATTGTACCTTTATCAAAATATCTGATTTATACCTGCACCAAAATTTTCTTTTTTTGGTATCCAGTTATTTCTGGATTCGATAGGGTAACTATGTAATAAATAACAAGAGTTTTCATAATGACCAAATTTACCACAATAAAAACACTTAATACTGTTAGCACACCTCTTTGAATAGTTAGTGTTTCGTATAGGAGCATAATATTATTTGAGATTTTGAGAAACAACTTTAATAACTATTGTTTTTTCAATAGATTTAGTACTCTCAACATCTTTGAATTTATCCATTGGTTCTTTAAGCTCCTTTTAAGTCTTCTCAAATAATTGTTCATTGGTGCTAACGTTTACCTGTAGATTAAAATTCTTTTTATGCATAAATTCAAGATCATTCTTAAGAATTTGGCACTCATTTTCAATAGAATGGATTTTCACACGAGCTCTATCAAGTTCACACCTTGTATTGTCCAATTCAATACTCAAGACCTCATTCCAGGTTTCAAGATTTTTTCTTTTAAATTCATTCTGTTGAAGATCATAAAAATTATTTTTCAAAACCTCAGTCTCATCCGTAAGAGACTCAATTTTATCACACAACTTATTAATTTCAGATAAAGCATTTTTAAACTCAATAGTTTCAAAATATTTGTCCATCTTTTTTTCTTGAGATATAAACTTCTTATTTTCAAGATTTGCAATTTTTTACTCTAGTTTAAAATTCTCTTTTCTAAAAATATACGTAAGAGCAATAAGCGTCTTAATAGACTTATCTGCATTCTCAATATTGCAAATTATATCAGTCTCACTATCAGAATAATGACTATTAAAAGAAGTAGATTAAATAGTAGTACACATAATTTCAGAATCAAGACACTCCATGTGATCGTGTTTGGCTATATTGTGAAGTATATTGAGCTAAAACCAGCTCTAATGTCAATTGTTAGTCCAGTAAAATACCCAAAAGGGGGGGTGAATTGAAAAATTAAAAAATATCAGAGAAAAAATACTTTAATAACTCAAATAATTAATTTTAATCCTAAATTAATTATTATCTTTATATCATAGCGGAATTATAGAATCAACTAAGTGCATACCAAACAACAAAAATAAATAAAGTAAAGATTGCAGCACACCAAAAATTTATACTAATTTACCAAGTTACTCTTGGCTAATCCAGTCCTCCGAGCCTCACAAAGAGTCGCACCCACTAAACTCAAGATTTCTTTAAAGGTAGGAATCAAACCCTTACAAAGATTCTTTTACAGATTTAAAATCAACCTTTACAAAATTTCCTTTTCACAAACTAAAGAATAACCTCTACTTTTTACGGGCTCAAGAATAACCTAATTCTTTTTAACACAAAGGCTAAAGAATCAAAACAACATAAAACACTCCAAATATCCTTTTACCCAGTAAGAATTGAACTATTACAAAATCCACACAAAAAAATTCAATTCAAGAAGAATTACTACCTCAATCTCTTTATAGGAAGAGACTGAAACCAACTACCATTTGATTAAATATACCCAACAGTATTTAATCTGTCACTCAACTTACCAATTAAAAAATTGACAAGTGATTTTTCTTACTTGGAGCTTCTACCACCCCAGATAAATTAAAACTCAATTAATATCCCAAAACTAGTGAGAGACTCAAAATCTGATTTTAAACAAAAATGGGTAGCACATAATTAAGTACGTAATCAAATTAATTCAAGAAATTATTTTTAAAAAGTATTTTTCAATAAAATAATCAGAAAATAATTTCTAAAAATCAAATTCCAAAAATTAATCAAGCAAATACTATATGGAAAGTAATTTAGAAAGATCTCACCCGGAATCTATCGAAAAAATAATTAGAGCGATGTTACTTTAGATCCGGTAGTAGCAATGATTAACAACAAATTATTCTCAAGAATGTCTCTTAGAAAAGCTCTCACAAAAACTCAATATGATTTCTCTCAGAAAAACTCAATATGATCTCTTGATTTCTCTTAATCTCTCTTAATGATATGAAAAACGCAGGTCTATATAAATGAGATTAAAATCAACTCTTTAACGGCTAGTTCCCATTTGTCATAACACTTAATTGCTCTTTTAGACCCTTTATATCATTAAGACTTCATTTTGGTTCAATTCACTTAATTATAGGTTTTAAATTTCTCAATTAAGTTTCCCAAATATTTCTCAATCACAATTAAATAGAATAGAAACAATTATATGTACCAAATTGAAAAATATTCAAACTTAATGAACCAAATCAATGGGGATAACATAATATGTGTAGCATATCTCAAATAAGATTAAATCCCTAAAATCTCTCATGAAACCTAACAAAAAAACGGCTAGTAACGGCTACTTTCAGATTGAAATCCAAAATTCCATAATTTCCTGAAACAGACACACTAGTCGACTGATTAAGATCAACAGTCGACCGCTCGATTCAGAATATAGCTATTCCAAAGATTATGTGCCCACCGGTCGACCTATCTATCGACTTAGAGATTCAGAGAGTTCCATTTCTCTTTACAGATCAACCGCTCTGTTGACTTATAGATACAGAGAGTTCATTCTTAAGTATAGGTTGACCTACTTGTTGACCGAGAGATACATAGAGTTTTCCTTCTTTGTCCGGTCGACTTATCTGTCGACTTATGGATGCTGGATCACTTTTCTAAACTCGTTTTTAATTCATTCTTATTGACATTTTTGCCCCTTTAACCAATTTATTTTTTTGGTTAGCTCCACTAAATACTTAAATTCAATTTTAATTAATTATAATTTTTTTTTCAATTACACATAGGAGCAAATAATTTATCTAATTGGAATCCTATTAAAAACACACATATTTATAAAAATCATTTAAAAAACTTTTTGTACTGTGTGTGATCCTAATTGGGATCTTAAGCGTTGAAATTTTAACCTGAGTTATTTTTTCTAGGTTCTTCAAATTCTTCCACCTCTTAATCTTTTATCATCTTTATTATCATATATATTTATACTTAATCAAACCGTTAGTTCCACAAAAAATATCAACATTTAATTATCTATCAAAATCTTAGGATCAACAATGGGTATAATCGTTAATCCATATTATACTCTCTTAACATCTTAATTATCAAAAAAGAAAAAAGAAAAAAGAGGAAACGTGGTAGGATAAGAGCAACACCCATTTTTCTTTTCATTTCATACGAAGAGACAACCATCTTATTTTTACTCAGACACTCCATAATTTCTCTGTTATCTTCCATTCTCTCTCTTTTCCATCATCTTCTCAAAACTTAGGGTTTGTTTAGTCATTTGAATTGGTAGGTGGAAATCAGGCTATTTCAGCGCTCTCTCTTCGACGATCGACAACATGCAAGGTAGAAGACATGGCAATGATGGAGAGTCAAATTACCGTAAGTTTTTTAATGTTTTCATCTCTTTCATCTTCCCTCTGAGTTTAATTTATAGGTGATACGTGTTGGAAATGCATGTGTTATTTTGGAAGTCTGCATTTTGGTATTTTTTTATTGTGATAAAGGTCCTACCTTGTCTCCATATATTCCAACATTTTTGTCTTCACTTTTTGTATTTACTTGAATAGTGGTCCCTTGACTGCATAAATTTTAGGGTTTTTAGTCTATTCTTGTGCTCTTTTATATATTCCCTTTTTTGTCTTTACTAGGTCTTTTAAGCTTTACTGCTTTAGTTAGTTTTTTTTTCTCGTTTCTATTTTGTTAATGACAACCCCAAACTCATCTTATTTCTCTGCCAAAATTCACTACGGTGGTAGATTTCTAAACGCAAAATATGTTGGGGGACAATTTGCTACTTTGATAATTGGGATAAGGATAAAATATCATTGTTAGATGTAGAGGATATGGCAGAGGTCTTAAGGTACAATACTTCTAAATCTGAAACTTTAATATTTTATAAGATTCTCACCCTTCCTCTAAATAAAGGTTTATTACTGACCATAATGTTCTTGACAAGGTTGGGATTTTACCACCGAATAGAGTTATAGAATTTTATTTTGAGGATAAGGTTAGTGAACCCCGGTTTCAAAGTCAAGTAGGTTCAAATGATTTGGCTGAACTTGAGCTCCCTCATCTACTTTTAACGCAGAGTGGACATAATTTTGAAGAGGAAGGGGCTGAATCAAGGGTTGGGTTGGAGGCAAGGGTCAAGGCTGAAACAGGGGATGAAGTAGGGGCTGAGGAAGTGGCTAAGTCAGGGGATAAGGCAGGGGTTGAAGAAGGGGCTAAATCAAGGGATGAGTATGAGTTAGGGGATCAGGAAGAGACAGATGAAAATAGTGAATTCATTGGGAGATAATAAGATGAAATAGACAATGATTTCTTGTTTGAAGATAATGTAGATTCCAAGAGTGAATGGATAAGATGTCAAGAAGTGGGGAAAATTGTCATTCCCATCAGCATACCCCTAATGTGGACGATATGGGAGTAGATTCAGAATATACTACTGAGGAAGATGATATTAGGGCTGAGTCAGGGGATGAGGAAGTAGACCATGTTGATAATGTTTAGCCAGATTATAGGAAATGAATGGAATTCCTAGATAATCCATTTGAATTAGGGATGCTGTTTTCTTGTGGGAAAGAACTTGTCAGGGCGTTGAGGGGATATGCAATAAAATAGGGTAAAAATATTTTGTTAAAGAAGAATAAGAAAAAAAGAGGTGAGAGTAGTATGTAAAGAATTGAGATGCAAGTGGTTCATTCAAACTTGTCTAAATGAAAATGGTGACATGCAAATTAAGAAGTTGAATGGAAAGTACAGTTGTGGCAAGGTGTATTGGAATAGAAATTGTAACTCTATATGGTTGGCTAACCATTACTTGGAAAGATTTAGAAGTAATCCTCAATGGAGTTTGAAGGCGTTTAAGGATGCTATCCAGACTGAACTTAGCATTGATATATCGAAGGCATAGGTATTTAAAGCAAAAAGGAAGGCATTAAGGATGATTGAGGGGGGTTATAAAGAGCAGTACAAGAAGGTTTGGTATTATGCTGAAGAATTGAGAAGATCAAACCCTGGCACAAGTGTTTTTGTAAAATCTAAGTTTGATGAGGAGGCTGAGCTGCCTAGATTTTAGAGGATTTATGTTTGTCTAAGAGCTCTAAAGCAAGGTTTTAGTAATGGTTGCAGGAAAGTATTGTGCCTAGATGGATGCTTTATTAAAGGGTCGTTTCCTAGACAGATATTATGTGCAATTGTAGTTGATGGAAATAATGGGATGTATCCGCTTGCATATGCTGTGGTTGAGGTTGAGTGTGCAGATAGTTAGAATTGGTTCATAGAATTAGTGGTCAATGATATTGGAGTCATGAATCAACAACATTGGACCTTCATTTCAAATCAACAAAAGGTACCTTTTTTTTTCCTCAATTTTTTTTTTTTTTTTGTTGATTTCAAATTTCAATATTTTGTGACTATTACTTTTATTCTGTACTTTTACTTTTACTTCTTTAACTATTTTTTTTTTTTTTTGCTTATTTTAGATTTGCTGATCAACAGATCTCCTGCACTTAACCTTTATGGCTTCAACAACAATTTTAGGCGGGAAGAGGGTATAATATGGATTAACGATTTTACCCCTGAAAAATGTATTTTGCAGGTCACGTGCAAGCATTTTCGTCTACTTTGGATGGAATTTCTAACGGAAAGATCAAATAAAAACGTGCTTGTATCTAGAGGATTTAAAATGAGACGCTTAAACGGAGAGGGACCATTTATAAATTCGTCAATACCTAGCGGGTTGAAAATTTACTTTTTTCCTAAAAAAAAAAGTAACAACCATCATTTGATCACAAAAGTAACAAAAGCAGTTGGAATCGGAATTGTATTAAAATAAAAAATCTAAAAAATTAAATTGACCAAAATCATAATTCTTTAAGGAGAATTATAAGTAGTTTTTATTAGATAATTTAAATTATTTTTTTGGAAAAAGTACATTTTAAATCTTCTAACTATTGACATGTTTCAAAATAGTCCTTTTAAATTTGCACGATTCATTTTGAACTCTTTACGTTTTAAAACTTTTTAAATGGTCATTTTATCAAAAATTCCATTCAAAGTAACAAAATGAAAGTACAAAATAGTAATTTTATACTTTTTCATTTTTTAATCATTTTCTCCCTTTTTTTTCTTTTTCACCTCCATCTCTCTTCCTCCCTCATTTTCTCTCTCTCTCTCCCCCGCTCAACTCTCTCTCGCTCTGAAAATTCGATCCCTCAAATTCTAAATGGGTAAACTTGCATCTGCGATAGAAATCCCCAGAGATCAACGTCGCAACGGCCGATATTCACCGGTATCCAGTAAATCAAGCGGTTGTTATCGTCGCAGTCCTAGTTATGGACACCATAGGAGTCGAAGTTTCAGCTGGAGCAGGAGTCGCAGTCACAGTTTGGCCAATGGCCATGCAAGTTATGATAACTATTCAAAATCTAGAAGAAGCCCTATGTCCATAACAGTAGGATCGGAAAGGGGATTGAATTACGTGGATCGAAAGAACGGGTTTCTCGACCCCGATTATGGAGGTATTGGCGTGGCGAAGTCTGAATCGGACGAAGAGCTAAAACGGCTAAATTTTGAAGAATATCGTAGGCTCAAACGTTAAAAATTAAGGAAAGCGTTACCAAACTGTATTTGGAATTGTATACCTAGCCCTCCCATCGGCGATGACGAGCCTGAAGAACTAGAAATAGAGGAAATCCAAGATAAAAATGGCGATTCTAGTGAGGGAGAGAGCGAGAGAGAGAAAAACCAAATTGAAATCAGTGTCGAGAAGGTCAAAAGTTAGTTCATCGGAGAGTGAATCAGAGACCTATGGTTCTCAATCTGAATCATCTGATGATTCGAAATCACGGAAAATAAAGAACAGTGAAAAAGCTAGTTCTCACCGCTGAAGTAGGAAATTTTTATCTGGAAGTGAGAGTGAATTAGACGAATCGAGCGATGATTCTGAATCTGAAGAAGAAGATAGGAGAAGACAAAGGAGGAAGTCGAAGAAAAGGTATAGCAGGCGAAACAAGAGCAATAGAAGCTGTAGAAGAAAAAATATCCGTAGAAGCAAGAGAACTAAGAACTTTTCCGACGAGACTGATGGTGAGGATAACGGAAGTGATGATTCACAATCATCGGGTGATCGTGTAAAATCAAAGAAACAGAAACAAACTTCGTCCTTACGATCAAAACGGAGCAAGACAAAGAAAGACTCCGACAGTGAGTTCATTTGCAGGTGTGGCTTCTAATTCTGAACATGGTACTAAAGCTAAAACAATGGTGGATGAAACCAATAAGGACGAAATCAACACTTAATTATTCAAGTTTAAAGAGATGATTGAGTTACGGAAGAAATTAGCTTTAGACAATAAACCCACTGTCGGTTTAATGCCATTGCCAAGAGCTGAAGGTCATATCAGCTATGGAGGTGCGCTCAAGCCTGGGGAAGGTGATGCCATTGCTTAGTATGTTAAGCAAGGAAAGCGTATCCCACGTACAGGTGAAGTGGGTCTATTAGCTGAAGAGATTCAAAAGTTTGAGGGTCTTGGGTATATGATGAGTGGCAGTAGGCATCAGAGGATGGATGCTATTAGTATTAGGAAAGAAAACTATCTGGAGGGAGGGGGTAGGGAAATAGAGAGAAAGGGAGGAAGAGAAAGAGAGAGAGATAGAGAAAGAGAGAGGGTTTAAAATGTACTTTTCCCTAATTTTTAATAGTACAATGACATTTTAAGTGTTAAAACTATATTTTCAATTAGGTTCTTAACCAAAAACATTTCAAAAACTTAACACATCATAAAACAGACATTAGAACCCTAAAATTATCACAACATACATAAAATTAATTCATTTTAAAGTGTTGTGCGTAATCCTAATTCGAGTTGTATTAAATGTATAAAAGTAAAGAGTTGTTTCCACCTATTTGTATTCAATGTCTTCAATATTTTTCAAATCTTCATTGTCTCTATTTTGAACTTTCTATATATTTGTCAATGATTCTTCTTCTTAATCAATTACATGAATATTTAAATATGAAATCACTCAGTAAAAATATTAGTTCCTCGAAACATCAATATTTAATCGTCTATCAAAACATTAGATTCAACATGGGACTTGATTTAGATTATATACATAGTGTCAATTTGAAGACTCGACTTAAATATAATATACATAGAAAGTGCCAGATCAAGGTCTCGACTAAAAAAGAAAGAAAAATGCTAGTCCAAGGTTTGTGACTTAATGCCAGTCCAAGGTTTCGACTAAAAGAAAAAAATATCAGACCAAGGTTTGTAACTTAGTGCTAGTTCAAGGCCTAGATTAAAAAAATAAAAAATATGTCAGGCAAGGCCTGTAACTTAGTGTCAGTCCAAGACCTAGCTAAAATATGAAAAATGTGTCAGGCAAAGGTTTGTGACTTAGTGCCAGTCTAAGACCTAGACTAAAAAAGAAAAATACAAAAAAAGTAAAGTGAGAAAAAGCATAGAGTAGGAAAGTAAATGACAGATAAAGCATGGAAATGAGCACAACAAAAAAATAAATAATGGTAAAGTAAATATAGTTAACATTTAGTGTTTTAGGTTTTTGGGTTAGGTTTTTTGTGGTTTTATTACTTGACAAGTAAAGATGGTTTTAGAGGGGGTTAGGAAAAGTTTACCTTGTTAGATATGATATTTTTTCCTAAGTACTCCACCTATTTCCTCTTCATTCTTTTTCTTATTTCTCATTCTTCTTCTTCTTTTGTTCTCTTTTCTTGTTTTTTTTCTCTCTCTTTGTGTGAGGGTTTTAAGAAGGTTTCTTGGAGCTTTTAGATAGATTTTTGGAAGCTTATGAAGGGTTTCAAGCTTAGAAAGTAGCCAACTTGAGAGTGCTTTTGATCCTCGAGAGAGAGAGAGAAAGATGATCAAGAGGTGAGTTTCTTTGAAAATCGACCCCCTATTTATACTGCTAGGACGCCTGCATACTCAGGAATGTACATGCCAACCAGTGGGCACTAAACACCCCTAATTGATGGGGGCTAACTCCTATGGCGTGATCATTACATTTTACACCCCCCCTATTGATGGTATTGAGTGGTGGAATATTTTGTTTTGCCAAAATCAAAGCATAACAAGTATGACAATGACCTAGGTATGCTTAATTTTGGCTATCGCAACTCCTAATAAGCATTTGATGCTTCGTCTTATTCCCGGGGGGGTGTACGTAGTCAGTTTTGTGCTTCGGGCACTTCTTTGTCTAATTAAAGACTTATTTCTTGCTTTTAATTGAAATTAAATGTTTAAAAATGAAATTAAACAATCCAAAATATTATTGGAACATTCAATTTTGAAAAATAAAATATATTTAGTCAACAATTTAATAAAAACGATGAAAACATAAATATTTGGAGTCAAAACGTAAAGTAAGTGCATATTGCAAAAATTTTTCAAATGAAAGGATGGAAACTGAAATTAAATATATTACAAGTGATGTCCATAGAAAATGAACTTTTAATTTTTCCAATTTAGTCCCCATTTTTTAAAAATTCCTAATTTAACCCAAAGTTTTTGTTTATGCCGTAATTCGATCCAATTGGCCATTTTTTTTTGTTTTTCTTGTTTTTTTTTTTTTTTTTTTTTTTTTTTTTTACTATTTAACACATAATCAAAATTGAAAAATCATCTCTCTAAACATCGGTTTAAAGTTTGACTAAATTTTACTTTAAACCTCGAAACTTTAAACTAAAAGGAAGCGGGACAAACTGCAATATCTACACAAAATCCATGAAAATTCCTCTTTCTATAAATATATTTTCAATTTTTTTGGATTACTTTTGAAAATTGTGAATGTTCATATTTTCTGAGTTATACAGTTGGTGGTTAGAAGATCGCTTATGTTTGCACTCTTCCCACTATCCTACTAATTACTCAACTTACTATTTGTAACGATTTCACTATTATTCACTCTCACCAAAAACATCGAAACCCTACTCGACGTAACAAACATCTTCCTATCCTCCTTCCCCGATCGTCCATGTTGAAAACATGAGACTCCAAACCGTCTCTATCGAAGAAAATAAAAAGTCCAAACACACAAGGTTAGTTCGTCTTGCTTCGTCGAATCGAAGATAAAAAAATAAATTTTTACCATGTACTCGATTATATTAGGGTTTTCTTACATTCACTACATGTTTGTAGAGCTCATCTTCGAGTGAATGTGCATGTAATCGGTTAATGCGATGATGCGAAGTCACATATTCATTCACTTTACACTCGGGAGAGGTAGTGAGTGGGTAGTGAGTGAGATTTTGATACCTAGATTGTTGGATAATGTGAATGTCGTTAATGTAAATTAGATTGAATTGAATGCGTTTAAATGAACAAAGTTAATCCTTAGACAATTTACTCCCTTAAACGTCAATATTAGTATATTAGATTAATTAGTTAATTAGTTTAGTATATTATTATAAGAAAAATATAAATTGAGTCCCCTAGATAAAGTTAGATTATGATAATCGCTGTACTCAACGACCATTAAATCCAATCCCTATGGATACGACAATCTTTACTCTTCTCACTCTACTAAAACTTGACCCGTACACTTGCGGTGAAAGTAACGACATAATTTCGTGCTACCAAATCTTCATGTGGCCCTAGATCCTTCATTATGGTGTAAACGAATTCTTGTAGCTGACCTTACTTAAGTGGGACAAAGGCTTAGTTGTTGTTATTGTTATATTCATGTGGCCCTAGATAAACCAATAGACCTACTATTTCATTCCCATTGTGTGTGGTAGCGCGTAAATATGCCGTTACTTTCACTCGCAAGTATACAAGGTCAAATTTTAGTATAGATCGGGAGAGTTAGGGTTATCGTGTCCACAGGGATTGGTTTTGACTATTATTGAATACCGTGTTTATCATTACCTAACTTTATCTAGGCAAAAATAAATGTGTTTAAAATTAATAAAACTAATACTAAGTTAATTAATCTAATTAAATTAACTATACTAATATTATTATGAGAAGTTTAGGGAAAGTATTACCTAGGGATTAACTTTTGTTTACAAAAACGTGTTTGATCTCATTTTAGTTTACGTTAACGGCATTTGATTTATCCGACAATCTCAGTTCGTAAACTCCCTTGCCAACTCTCTTGAGTGTAAGATGAGGGATATAACGCGACTTCGTGTCAACGAAGAAGTCCCCCTCAACGTCTTAACGACCCTAGGTCATGTGAGTCTCAATCCAACGTCATTGATTGCACACAATCCAACTCCCGACCGAGTCATTGGCTCATCGTGTTGTGTTTACCCTATCGACAATCTCAGTTCTAAAACTCCTCTGCCACTTCTCCCGAGTGTAAGACAGGGGAATACATGACTTCGAGTCAACGAATAAGTCCCCCTCAACATCTTAATGACCCTAGGTCACGTGAGTCTCTCCCCAACGTCATTGATTGTCCACAATCCTAACCCCAACCGGGTTATTGGATCGTGGCGTTTGTTTATTCTAGTTCGAATCCGGGATTTTTCAAACCCCGTATTCTCATAACATCATTCTAAGAATGATAAATAAACAATACGACAAACATAATCAAAATAACGAAGAACAACCGCAACCCAAACCCAAACTCAATAAAACAACATTTTCATAAATATATTAATCCCTAGACAAAAACCTGTTTAGATCATGGCCATAGCCGATTATACAATTAAAACTAAGCTAAACATACTCAAACAACAATCCTAAGTTAAGAAATAAAAGAAGGAACAAGAGAAACTTAGCCTAGTTCGAAGATTTATCGCTAAAAAAGTTTCGATATTGCTCCTTCTTCTTGGCAACGTGATATTCTCCTTAGGATTTGAATGAGCACTCCCAAAATATCTCTCTAAAATATACTAAGTCCTATGGAGCTCTAATTACCAGAGGTGAGGAAAGGAAAGGGATATTTATAGGGAAAATATCTAAACTGTGCAGAGGTCACCGTCGCGGCAGTGGGATTCAACGTCATGGTGAAGGGTATGTCGGTTCACTGTTCGCCTAGGCGGTAGAGTCAGCGATGGCCTTGGTTGACATTCTGCAGTTTCACCGCTGTGGTGGTAGATCTCATTGCCGCGGCGGTGGACGTTCAGCAAGATCAGCACATTCTCTGCATTCTAACGGCCTAGGCGGTGAAACTGTAGTGAGTTTAGGCTTGGCTCTGTACTTTGACCGCCACGGCAGTGGTTAGGTCGCCGCGGTGGTGGCTGCAGGTTCTGAATTTCTGCTTCTTTGTCCTTTTCCCACCATTCTTCCACCGTCTTTGATCCAATGTGATCGTTTTTTATCTGTTTTCATCCCGTTTCACCTCAAACACCTAATTTATACAAAAATACATAAAAAAAATATTAAAACGTACTAAACATACTCAAAAACTAATAATGTTCGGATTGAAAATAGATAGGTAATTTACACCTATCAGTGTGCATGACGTTGTTCTTAATTAGACACATGTGAATGTTCATGGTAATATGTTTACATATGAAACAATTTCTCCCCATTATTTTTAGGGTTACAACAAATATCGTAATTGTCACATGACAACTTGAATGTTCGTATCATATTCTTCTCTTAAACATGCTCCCACTTGAACGTTCCTCCTTAATCTTGTGCTTAGTATCCACAAATACAATAATTAATGCATTGTGTTAGTGTTCTCGTTTTGGAATCTGGTTAGTTATTGAAAATAGTAAATGTTCACCCAATTGTGGTTACATATGGAATAGTATGAATGTTCAAACATTTGTTGTAGATACCCTGGTTGGAATGGTCTAAAATGTTACCTTGATAAAACATGAATATTAATCACTGAATGTTGTGTTTTACATGCACGATTGAATGTTCGTATCATTTTCTTCTCTTAAAAATGATCGCACTTGAATGTTCATCTTCTAATGTTGTGCTTGATCCCCATAAAATACAAGAGTTAATACAATTTGTTAATGTTCTCATTTTGAAATATGGTTAGTTATTGATAATAATAAATGTTCACCCAATAGTATTTAGTTATAGACATGTATGAATCTTCAAATATTTTGTGGTAGAGACCCTGGGTGGAATGGTAAAAAATATTTACCTTGATAGAACATGAATATTCATCCCAAAATATTGTGTTATATATGTATAATTGAATGTTCATATAATATTCTTATCTCAAGCTCCTATCGAATGTTCATCTCCTAATCATATGCTTGATCCCCAATAAAATACAACAGTTAATACAATGTATTTATATTTTCGTTTCAAAATCTGGTTAGATCTAGACGATAAAAAATGTTCACCCAATTATGATTAGTTATGTACATATATGAATATTCAATTGTTTGTGTTTTATATGCACATTTAAAGTTCATATCATATTAAGTATTTAATGACATTTGAATGTTCATATCTTAATCTTGTTATAGTCCCCCACCAATACAACAGTTGGTACTGTGTTAATCATAACGTTTTTTTTGACATCTGCTGAGTTATTGACAATTATGAATGTTCAACTAATTGTGGTTAGTAATAGACAGTATGAATGCTCACTTGTTTGTGTGAAGGACCTAGTGGAATGGTCTACATTCATATTCATTATTGGATAAGAATAACATTATGATTACTTGTTCACATGTTTGTTTGATTTGTCTAACAATTGGTTAATCAAAATAAAGTGAACATCTTCTTTAAATCACATTTAGAATGTCACAAGTTACTTCTACTACCTGAGCAGTTTTTTTAACGATTGCTACAATTGTAACTGTTGAACATAATGCTTTAATGGACAATTAAACGTTAATATTTTATGGACTTAATGATTTTATTGAGTGATTTCAAATTAAAAGTTCTATATGTTGAAATGAGAAAAAGAATGAGCCAAAAAGATTAATTATTGAAGATTTACAAGTCGAAGAATTTATGGAGCGATCATTGAAGACTCAAAGGAATTCAAGATGGGTGTAAGACAAAGATAATGAATATTTTTAGAGCATTGAAGATAGTGAAAACATTTAGATAAAAGCAACTCATTACTTTTATGCTTTTAATACAACCCGAATTAGTATCACAAACGACACTTTAAAATGAATAAACTTATATGCGTCATAGTAAGAAGTGATAAGTTTACGGTCCTAAAATGGTTTTTATAAAGTGTTAAATCATAAAAATATTTTTGATTAAGTGTTTAAGTGAAAAAATAGGTTTAACACATAAAATAATGAGTTTTTTGGTCAATTCGGTCTACCGATGAAATAGGTCAGTCTATTAATGAAAATAGTAGCATAAGGGAGTTAAAATGGTGAACCTACAGACCAATTCAGTCAACCAATGAGTTAGGTTGATCGACTAACGAATCTAATAGCTAAAACGAAAAAATAAGGGAAAACTCATGGGGCCATTCAATCAACCGACGGGGAGGTCGGTCAACTGATGACAATCAGTGCAATGGTCATAAAACTAACCGTTGCAGGGGCGGTTGACTGAAATTGGGCCAGTCGACCGATGGAGTGCGATAGTCAACATTTGATTGCTTTGTTTTTTTTTTGTTTTTTTTTTATCCAAATCTCATTGTTTCGATAATTTTAAAAAGACTTTTTTAAGAGATCTGGATATTTTACTATCATATATCATATATTACTAACATCCTATCTATTTAGTCCGTGTATTAAATTATTCTTTGAATTGAATTGGTAAAACTACTTTCTATCTTTAAGTGTTTTGAATCTAAAAAGTTTTGGGGAATATATTTTAAAATGGAATATATCTATTTTGATAGTATATGATATATGGGTTCTTAAAGAGACATTTTAGGTCTTGTAATTTGAAAGCTAGCCGTTATAGGTCTACTTAGAAGTCTATATATGGAGACCTACATTTATGAAATGTATTAATCAAGAACAATCAACCTTTGCTATTAAAAGATAGTGATTTACACTGAGAAATTTATAAGAGAGTATCATTGGAAAGAATTCTTGATTGAGGAATGAAAACGCTTTTATCACCGATCTTTGTTCTACACTTAGATTTCATAATTATTTTCAAGAAATCCCGGTGAGATCTTTCTAAGTTAATTAAAGTACTTTCTTAGATTATTTATTTGATTAGTTAGGTTAAGTGTTTTATAAAAATCATTTTCAAATCTACTATCTTGAAAATCTTTTAAAATGATTTTTATTTGTAAAATTTGATTATTTATTATTTGTGTCTTAAATTGATTAAATCAGATTTTTTCCTCACATAGATTCTATCACATAATTTTCGAGATATTAATTGAGCATAATTAATTTGAGGTGGTAAAAGTTTCTGTGGGAAGCAAATTGTGATTTTTTTATATTTGCGAGTTTGAGCGGATTAGATATATTTGGGATGGTATCTAATCATGGTAGTTAGTATTTATCTTATGCCTGAGAAAAAGATTAGGGATTGATCTTTAGCCTATAAAAAATTAGGTTAATCTTTAGCTTTTTTAAAGCTTAGGTTTTGATGCTTCCTGTAATAGAATTAAAGTTAGTCTTTAGCCCAAAAAAGATAAGGTTATTCCTAAGTTTGTAAAAAGGATAAGTGTAATAGTGTGAGAGTATAAAGGTTTATTTCGAGCCTGCAAAAAGAATTACGTTAATCTTGAACCTGTGAAAAAGATTATAAGGGTTTGGTTCCTACTTGGATGAATCAGTGGATTGCACTATGGAGCTCGGGGGACTGAGCGTAGGTAAGAGCAGCTTACCGAACCAGGATAAATTATTGTGTACTGCATTGTTATATCTCTGTTGTTTGGGTGTGCACTTAGTTAAATATATTTCCACTACTTAACAAGATAATAATCAATTAAGAAAATTGATAACTTGTGTTTCATTTAATAGTTTAAATTTTTTTCACTACCCAATTCATCCCCCTCTTGGGTAGATCATTGGTCCAATAGTAATTATGTTTTCAGTAATAATGGTAACAAAAAAAAAAAAAAAAAAAAAACAAGTAGAAGCCTCAATCTCAACCCATGTAGTTTCTGTATTGTTATAACCTAAAACAAGCATTTGATTTGATTAAAGAATGTAAGCTTACTGCCCAGCACAAGAACTTTCTATCAAAAACACCATTGGCAAAGATTTTTTAAAAATTCAACGATAAAAGATTTTCACTTGAAAACATGCAAAAAACGATGCCTTTGACGCACCCCAGATTTTGATAGCGGAAGAAGTAGAGATCGGGAAGAAAATGAAACAAGTTTTATTCCTCTCTCTCTAAGTTGTCTAAATTCATTCATTTTGAAAATGGTTTTTCATGGGCTTTTCTAGGCGTCGGTTTTAAAAAAACTTCTTAGGCCAAGATATATCTTAAAAACGGAGTCGCCACCTAGCATAGAGTTAAATGGTATGCTAGGTCACCAAGAGTTTTAGAAATTCATTTTACTTTGAAATGACCCATATTTTGACTTCATAAGGTCTATTTACTAGAGATATTCTTAAAGTTAGGGGGTCAATTATGCTCGAGGAAGGTTTTACGCACCCTAAGACACTCGTTCGTAAATGGTACCTTAGTCTAAATGAATATTCATTGTTAAACATTACCCGAGTAACTTTCTTTGATTTCATTAAATAAAAAAATAATTTTCTTTTTAAAGTTTTTTTCCCCTCTTTTTATGTATTTTGGTATGATTAAAGCTGTAAATGTTATCTATTATGCAACTACAACTAGATATAAAAATATTTTTGTGTTTTTAACATAATGAAAGCAGTAAATAATATACTATGGAATCCTATTCTAGGCAGCGACAACCTAATAATTGTTTATAAAAGACAGAAATATAAATATGCAAGTTATATGAAATGCAAACTAAGACTAAATTATTTGGATATGCGATCAAACCCGCAAATGGGTTGCCTACGTATTTCGGATTAATAAGAATTAGGTCTTTACGTATTTTGTTTGTGCTAGGTTAAAGGATATGGTTTATGTTATTAAAGGTATGACCGAACCCTTACGGGTTGCTTATGTACTTTTGGTGGTTACCAAAGATCAGGTCAGACGTGGTTCAATTCTGGTTAAGGTAAAAATTGTTTTTAATTATTTAAGATGATCGAATTCATATCGAGGGTTGCCTACATACTTTGGGTGGTTACCAAAGATCAGGTCAAACATAATTCTTTCTTGTTAAAGTTGAAAGCTGGGTTGGTTTTAGTTAAAGACTGGTTTGGTTTTAGTTAGTTATTATTAACAGTTTTCAAAGATGTGAATAACCTGAATCACAACATGACATGTACATAACACTCTTTGATTTTGTCAAGAACACCTTAAACTAACTCTTTTGTTTTGGTTAGTTAGTGTTAGTGTGTGAGTTGTTAGTTGAAAAAATGAAAAGAAATACCATATATTTATGCTAGTCCTATCGTAACTAAGGAAAATGAGAAGGTTTCTGAAGAAGAATCACACATATCCCCGAAAGAATAGAGGCCCTCCATTTATCCTAAGTTCTTAACCACAAGGGTTTAGCAAAAAGTAAATCCGGTTATTAGTACTTATATAGTTAATATTAATAGTTAGTAAAGAGTCGATTTAAAGTTCTTAAGAGAATCATAGAGAGTATATACAACTCATGGTGTGATTAAAGTTTTGTTTGAATCCTCACACGTTCTTAACATATTCTTGGATGATTTGGGTCCTTACATGTTCTTAACATGTTCTTGGACATTCTTGAGATGGTTGAAATAATTTTGTTTGATTTGAACATAGTTTGGTTGTTATGGTAAAAAATTAAGCGTTTGTTTGGTTGTTATGACAAAATTAAGTGTTTGTTTGATTGTTTATGGGTTTTATGTGTTATGTACATGAAATTAAAGTGTGTTAACTACATTATTATGTTATATACAAGCAACATACACAAGTTGAAACCAAGATCAATGGGGTTTTTGAAGAAACATACCTATTTAGGGGATGTAGTCTTCCCTAAGTTATTACCTCCTTTTCCTCTTTGATTTTCTTGGTTGGAAGTTGATCGGTGATTGTCGATCTCTTGAGTTCTTGCTCCAAGAACCTCAACAACACCCTACTTAGGGGATGTGGTCATCCCTAAGTAGCTATCTTCCTTTCCGCCTTGGTCCTCTTGTCTTGGAGTTGATCGATGGCCGTCGATCTCTTAAGTTGTTGCTCCAAGAACTTTAAGAACACCCTCCAGGATTGGATTTCAGTAGAATAACGGCATCTTATTCAAGAGTATTTTCTCAAAAAGCCTAGCACCTGAGACTTGGATTTAGTTTTAGAGAGAAAAGCTAGGCATTGAAGGATTGAAAAAAATAAGAACCAAGCACCCCTATATATAGACTGGGGGCTTGTGCATTGGTTAATGTGTAGACCAATCCAGCCTCTTGCTTTGGGGTGTTTGGCCTAGTGGACATAGTCTCTTGTATTGATCTTGTTTTGTGTTGAACAAATTCAAGATGGAAGGCAAGATCCTCAAATATTTGGTAATGATTTGTGATAGGTGTGATCTACCTATATATTTCCAAATTGGTTTTGTTAAGTTTTAGAGTATTTTTATAACGTTTTTATATGTTTTAATTAGTTTTTATTCTTTTTATATTAAAACAGGTGTGTGGGAAAAAACGATAGGAAACTAGAGCGAAAACGATGAGATCGAACCAAGAACGGTGGAAAAATGAGCAAGGCGACAATATTCTGAAAGAAGCCCACCGCCGCAGCGTCTAGACCTCTGCCGCGACGGTGAAAATATAGAGAATGACCAAATTTTATTGGAAGCTCATCGGCTAGGCGGTGAAAATACAAGATGGTCTTCCTAATCCACCGCCTTCTTCACCGTCGAGGCGATCAACTAACAGACCTACTCACCACCACAGCGGTGAATCCCACCACCGCGGCGGTGACCTCTACATAGACTTAAGATATTTTTTAGATGTTTTCCCTATTTAAGCCATCCTCCTTCCTCATTTTCGGTCTCTCTTGCATGCTACCAACCTTAGAATATATCTAGGGTAAGGTAGATGAGTTTTAGAGGGAGAGCCCACATCCCAAGGAAGAGGAAGACGGCAAAGCGATCGTTGAATGTTCTTAGTAGCTAAACTTCGAACGAGGCTAAGTTCTTCGATTTCTTCCCTTATTTTTTTAACTTAGGATTTTGTGAGCATGTTTAGCTTTTGCTTTCTTGTAAATACGATTATGGTCGTTAGTTAAACGTAGATTGTATAGAGATTAAAAATATATTTATAAATATGTGTTTCATATGATTTCAGTGTTGCGTTTATGTTTGTTCTTCAAAGTTTGATTGTGTTTGCCGTATTGTTTGTTTATTATGCTTAGAATGATATTCGTAGACTACGGGGTTTGACACTCGAAAGAGGTAACCCCGGATTCGGACTAGGGTAAACAACGTGACGATCTAATAACCCATGAGAGAGTTGGATTGTGGGCAATCGATGATGTTAGGGCAAGACTCACATGACCTAGGGTCGTTAAGACGTTGAGGGTTCTTCGTTGACATGAAGTCGCGTATTCCCTCATCTTACACTCGGGAGAGGTGGCGGGGGAGTTTACGAACTGAGATTATTGATAGGGTAAACACAACGCGACGATCCAATAACCCGGTCGGGAGTTGGATTGTGTGCAATAAATGATGTTGGGGTGAGACTCACGTGACCTAGGGTCATTAAGACGTTGAGGGGGACTTCTTCGTTGACACGAAGTCATGTATTCCCCCGTCTTACACTCGGGAGAGGTGACGTAGGAGTTTACAAACTGAGATTGTCAAATAGGTCGAACACCGTAAACGTAAGTTAATTGAGATCGAACACGTATTTGTAAACCGAGTTAATCCCTAGACAATTCTTTCCCCTAAAACATTTCATTATATTAGTATAGTTAATTTAGGTTATATTAGTATTAGTATTAATTAATTAAATACATTTTTTTTAGCCTAGATAAAGTTAGGTCATGATAAACATGGTACTCAATAATAACGACAACCAATCCCTATGGATACGATACCCGATTTTAAAAGATCCATTATACTAAAAATTTGACCTCGTACACTTGCGAGTAGTCAATACGCGAGCGTGTAATAAACGCCCGTCATACAATTGGCAATCATTACCGCCCCTCCAATCATATTCCTTGCACATGGATTAATTAATGGCTCGATGTGACACATTCAGTTCGATTTAGGGGCTAAGTACTTGTTAGTTTCACTATTTCGGTTAAGTTTCTATTAATGCTTTCCAGATCAATTGAACCTAGCCTAGACACGTCACCATTGAATTTAATGCTCTTTGATGAGTCATTGCTTGGTGATCACTCCTATGGTTGGTTTCAGATGGAATTGGGTAAACTCGTCTTGTAACCGACGATTGGTTTTTAAGTTTATAGTTAACCCTAAGATATATTGGTGAAAATATCTAGATCCTTTGAACCTATACATTCCATGTCATCCCAATCATTTATTTCTTGGTGAGATGTGCATTTAATTCATTGGCTAGGTGGAAAACCAATTTGATATGGTTTTGGTAATGGGTAGTCACGATTTAAAATTTTCGGTTACACCCAAGATATTTTGTTCAAAATATATAGATACCTTGAATGTAGCCTATCCATGTCATCCCAAGCATTTAATGCTTGATGGAATGGGCATTTAATGCTCATTAAAGGCCTAACTTAGGTGGCGAACTGGATCGGTTTAGTTTCGATAACGATTAGTCACATCCTAAGTGTCTTGGTTCCCTTCCTATATATTTTGTAGGCAACTTCTAGGAAGATTCCTTGGTCAGTTCAAGGCCTCTTTTGTGGTCCTTTAATGATGGTTAGGCCCTTGATTCATTGGGCCTAGGGTGGTTTGTCAAGACATCTTAGATTGGTGTAAATCTAAATCGAGCCTAATTCTTAAATCACCTTGGTGATTTAGGGCTTTCTCATGACCTTTCTAAGACTTTAACAAGGTCTCGTGGATTTTTTGTAGGTAGTATTTGATGTGGTATGCATAAATGAAACAATTATATTTGTTGTTAAATCGACAAGATTCAGTGGTAGTAAATGTTTCAAGATCGAGGTAGGTAATGGAGTTAATTGTTTGACATATCCTATAATTTAACAAGTCATTTTAGACCTCCTTAAATTATGAGAATTTTGAGGTTGACCCAAAACTTTTACTTAACTGTATTTTGTCAAATTTAACATTTTCAGATTTTTCTCACGTTTTTGGAGTATTTTTGTATATTATATAGTGTGATCTCAGGAAGAAATTCATTCTCTTTAAACCTAAGTTTAAAGTTTATTTGAACTTGTACTTGATCTAAATGATTGGGTGAGACAAAATGTAGTGTCAACAGCCTTAATAGAAAGAATAATTTTGAGCTACAATCCATCAAGGGGAGCATTTAGGCTAGGGTATAAGCTTGTAAAACTAACTCCACTTGATATACAACTCATATTTGGACAGCCATCAAGTGAAGATCCAGTTATGCAGAGTTAATACACCCGCGTCGACTCCGCTTTCCTTAGTTGGCTAACATATCAACCCCAAGAATTCAACACCGCGTTCTTGAAAACGTTGATAGAGACTCAAGTGTGGAAAAATAATGAAGAAGATGTGCAAGACATTGTCAATTTTCTTTGCTTGCACTTGTTCACTACCTGCTTCTTTACAACTACTGGCCAACAAGTCCCAAAATTATTGGTGCAATACATTTTCAATTTTCTTTGCTTGCACTTGTTCACTACCTACTTCTTTACAACTACTGGCCAACAAGTCCCAAAATTATTGGTGCAATACATTAAAGACATTGACGGGATGTCTAACTACAATTGGCCACAAGAGATATACACAAACTTGGAAACAAGTCTTAAGAGGTCATACACTAAGACAAGATCGGTTACAAGATTTGTTATTGCATTACAGGTATAAACACACGCAAACAAAGAGACGAACTTCCAATACAAAATGATACTGACTGATTTGGTTAATGGTATCCTACAAATTCTTCTCAATAAATTCCTTCAAACTCCAAAATACTCCTACTCTGTCTTCTTAAATTCCGAAATCAGAATATGGAAACATGAAATGTTGACCCCGAAATAATTTGAATTTGAATAAAAACTACCAAAAATAACTACTTAACAATTTACCATAACCATCGAATTGGCATTTGAATTCGTTGATCAACCGTGAAAGGTAGATACGTCCATCCATTGCTACTTCTCAATCATCGAGGACATTTCTCTAAGAACATTCTACAAAAAGGTTTAAAAAATAATTGTTGGTGTACCAAAGTGGTCAACACCTTGAGTATGGTTCAGTCAGGTGACGGGTGTCCTTTTGCTGAAGTAGAGTTGATGGTTGAAAATTCTTTATGTGAGATGTATTGGGTCCTAGGCGGACTAACCTATTTTGTCCAGAGTCCTGTTCCTCAGGAAGTGGTACCAGCAGAAGGCTCGGGCCAAGATTTATCTCGGCAAAACCCCTCTAATATGAGAATAGGAGCTCAGAGAGAAGAGGTGCGAAGTAGAGTTGATGGTTGAAAATTCTTTATGTGAGATGTATTGGGTCCTAGGAGGACTAACCTATTTTGTCCAGAGTCCTGTTCCTCAGGAAGTGGTACCAGCAGAAGGCTCGGGCCAAGATTTATCCTGGCAAAACCCCTCTAATGTGAGAATAGGAGCTCAGAGAGAAAAGGTGCATAAATGTGTCAAGTAAATAAATGAATACAAAGCATTCGCGTTATAAAGCACACATTGGGTTTGCATATCCCTTGGTATACATAGGCATCGAATATGATTAGCCGGTCCTAAACACAGTTAATTAGGTGAAACCATGTGTTTAGCCGATAATTGGGGCATTTAGTAGATAATCACTGAGCTTGGGCCTTTGGACCCATTTGGCGAAGCCCGTGGGCCTTTGTTAGGCCAGTGGTGGTAAGCTTGTGGAGGAGAGTGGAGATCCATGGAGTCCTGGGGGAGAAACGAATTGGAATGGGAATCCATTCGAGGTGAACGGCTAGGTCTCTGAAGTTGGCCATCTAGGGCACGACGCAGAGATCAGGGTAGTAACGTCCCTATAGGGCACCTTACTCTTTTCTTGGTACAAAGGAGATTCAGGGGAGGATCCTTGGCCAGTGTATGCTCTGGCATGGAACTGTAGATTCCAAAATGCATCCATGTCACGATAAGGATGAACACGTGACTGGGTCCTAGGTGCTGACTCAATGGTGCTCGAAAATACCCTCATCAATTGCCCCTAGCCCTGTGTGGCGAGGAAAGTGAGACGGTCAGGGATATCAATTTTTGGCTGGAACAGGCATCTTGGAAACTTCAAAGCACGAGAAATACCCCTGGTCTCTGGAGCTCTCTATTGACCAGAGGTTAGTCCTCTTGGCCGAAAGGTCCTAGGTCTCACGGTGTCAACCTCTAGGTCATTGGAGCTCCTGGGAGGTGGACACATCTTCTACGTGACTTTATTGACGAGTAGAATTCCAAATAACACTTTTTAAACCGTTAACATTTTTTGGAGGGCTAATTTGGAATAGGCCCCCCTATGGTCGGGCTCCGTGGTCAGATAGCATGGCAGGGCGACCTTGAAATCTCTTTGATTTTCTAGGTAGTACTTTTCCAACAATTAACTTTTTCTAGGGAGCCAATTTGGAATAGGCCCCCATACGGCTGGGCTCTATGGTTAGGTAGCACGGCAAGGCGACCCCAAATTTTCTTCAATTTTCTAGGTAGCACTTTTTCCACAATTAACTTTTTCTAGGGAACGAATTTAGGATAAGCCTTATACAATCGGGCTTAGTAGTTAGGTAGAATGGTAGGCTGACCTTAAGATTTCTTCAATTTTCTGGGCAACACTCATTTGAACCGCGAACAAATCCTGAGCACAGACTGGCCTTCAGCGCAGAGAAAATAAAGGTGAATCCCAAGGGTACGCGCCGCGGATGGGTAGGAAAGGGAGGCAAACACGTCCCTCAAAAGTTACCCGGCACTCCTGGAAGCTGGCCGGCTGGCCAAGGGGTGGGTTGACGCCACCAAGCAGGGTGCGCTGGCTCAGCCGTGGCCAACCCTGCTACTGGCCCCAATGTCGAGCAGTGTAGCTGTTGGCCCCAAAAGGGGGCCAACCAGTATGCCTAAGTGGCGCGTATGCGTGCCCAGCACACGTGGTGATGCCTGATGCCCGGGCTCATTAATATGGGCCCTATCTTCCTAACTTTTTTGCTAAGTCACTTTCTGCTTAGCATATTTTTTAGAGTTGTAAAATTTTGAAAAGTTTTTTAAAAAACCTTCTCGTTTCTACCTAGGACCATGAATCATTAGCCCCCAGTTTGGGACACAAGTTCTATAAGGAAATAGTATCGCGGACTTAGTAGTAAGGTTTCATAGGGTGCCTGGTCCTCTCGGTCTGTAGCAGTGTAACGTGATGGTTGGTCCCCCATGGCCGGTCATTGGTGTGTTCTCCGTAGTCAGGTTTATTCCTAAACCCTTTCAGGTTATCTCAATTTTGTCTATGAAGGACCACCTCCCCCTTATAACATCGGACTTATAGTTTACTAGTAGGGAGAGGTACTTAACCACAGGTCCTCAAACCTGATCAATGTCCCACCCGTGGTGGATGACCTTAGTCTTTCCCCAGGTATGGGCTATTGATCTCCGGAGAGGGTCTGGTTGTCGAGAATCACCTGGATTATTGAGCGGCCAAAATGAGGCTTGTGGAGAATCATCCGCGATGCTGAGTGTTGAGATGCCTTTTTGGAGATTTATTCGCTACTCTGAGGGTTGAGATACCATTATGGAGAATCACCCATGACCTTGAGAGTGAAGATGCCATTAATTTGGATGGAGCACAAGATAGAGTGCACAGAACACGCTCTTTATTTTGATAATCAAAACCACTACACTTTGTACAAACTAGAAGTTATTTATAAATATGGATCTTCCCTACAAAAGTAGTACTTCAGATGGTCAACGTTCCACTGGTGTCTAAGCAACACACCTTCCTTCGTTTCAAGATCATAGGTGCCCTGGACGTATGATTTTAGTGACTCTATATAGCGCTTCCCAGGTAGGGGATAGTTTTCTGGAACTTTGTTCTTTGGTGGCCAGAGTGACCTTTTTGAGAACAAGGTTGCCGATGTCAAATGAATGGAGGTGGACTCATCGGTTGTAGTATCTCGCCTCCCTTTATTGGTAGGCAGCCTGTCGAACCCGGGCTTGTTCTCTTCATTCTTCGAGAAGATCAAGGCTTAATAACAACGTTGCATCATTCTTGGTTTGATAAAAGGTCTCAGCAGTTCTGAGAGTCTGCACACTTATTTCTGCGGGGATGACGACCTCGGAGCCGAAGGCCATTGAAAAATGCGTTTCTCCAGTAGGGGTTCTTGGAGTGGTTTGGTATGCCTAAAGGACATGGTAGACATCTTTCACCCACCATCTTTTTGACTTATCAAGTCTTATTTTTAACCCATGTTGGATAGTTCTGTTCGTGACCTCCACTTGGCCATTTGATTGAGAGTGGTCAAGGAAGGTGAAGTTCGTCCTGATCCACAACTCTACACAGAAGGTGATGAAGAGGAAGTTGTCGAACTAGGTGCCAATGTCAGACACAATCTCTTTTAGGACCTCAAAACGGCACACTATACCCCTTTATACAAAGTTATAGATTTTTTCCTTGGTGATTCGGGCTAGAGGCTCAGTCTCGACCTACTTCGTGAAATAGTCAATAGTGATAACCAGGAACTTCCTCTTCCTGGTTCCCTGAGAGAAGGGGTCGAGCAAGTCAATGCCCCACTGGGCAAAGGGCCACGGGCTAGTTATTGGAACCAGCACAGTTGGAGGAGCGTGAGGATGCGGGGCAAACCTCTGACACTTATCGCCTTTCTTGAGAAATTCCATGGCATCTTCATGCATCTTAGGCCAGAAATATCCCTAGCGGAGTAACTTGTTGGCCAGGGACTTGCCCATCGAGTGGTTGCCGCACAATCGTTTGTTAGTCTCGCTCAGGATATATTTGGCTTCTTCTAGATAGAGACATTTAGAATAGGGGTCTGAGAATGACGTCCAGTACAAAACTCTATCAATGAGGATGGAGACATCTAGAATAGGGGTATAAGAATTACCTCCGGTACAAAACTCCGTCAATGAGAGTATACCTTGCTGGCTAGTAGCGTATCTTTCTGGCCTCTGGCCGATCCCCTGGGAGGGTGCCTTGCTCTAGGTATTTGCTTGATGGGGTTTATCTAAGTTAGCTGATTAAAGAGGAGCATCCTTATGGAATACCTTGATGCTCCGAGCATTGCAACCTTGGATCCAGTGGCCACCATCTGTGAATTCGCCAAGGTGCTAGCACGCTTGTTCTCTTCCTGCGTGATTTGGGATACTTGGATTTTTTCAAAATTTTCCATAAGTTTCCTCACCCTCTCCAAGTATGCCAACATGCTTGAGTCTTTGGCCACGTAGTCGTCATTTACCTGGTTGACCATAAGTTGTGAGTCACAGAAGACCAGGAGAGTTTGTACATTGAATTACCTAGCCAAGCGAAGACCAGCGAGCAAGGCTTCATATTCAACTTCATTGTTCGTAGCTTGAATTTGAGTCAAAAAGCGTTTTCAACAACTTCTTTATCCAGGGCTACCAGAATCATACCCGCCCCATAGTCGCTAACATTTGACGATCCATCCGTGTAGAGTTGCCATGCTGTCGGGTCGAAGTCGCAGGTGTTAGAGGAAGACCCCGAGACTCTGGTGGCAAAGGTCCCTGGCGATTAGCTTCAGGATTTTGGTCTTTCGGGAAGGTAAGTTTTGCGATGAAATCGATGAGGACTTGGCCTTGAATGGCCGTTCTCGGTAGATATTCAATATAAAAATATTTCAGCTCAAAGATGTACTTCATCAACTTTCCCAAGACATTAGTAGAGTACAGGATCTAATTCAGGGGTTGGTCGGTCAGAACCACAATGGTGTGTGCCTGGAATATTGTCGGAGTTTCTTGGAGGCGATCAGCAGGGCATAAGCCAAGTTTTTGAATTTTGAGTATCTAATCTCAACATCCAGGAGGACCTTGCTAGAGTAGTACATCAGGTTCTGAACACTATTTTCTTTCATCACCAAAGTTATGTTTACCGCGATTGAGAAAACAGAATATACAAGAATAACTCCTCCTCCACTTCAAGGTACTGAGCCGGGAAGCCGAGGAGAAGTGGTATTTCAGATCACAAAATGAAGCTTCACACTTACTTATTGATAGGTGTAATTTACCTATCTATTTCCAAACCGAATTTGTTAGTTTTCGAGTACGTTTATTATGTTTTATTACATTTTAATACGTTTTTATGTATTTTTGTATAAATCAAGCGTGTGCGGTGAAAAGGCATGAAAACAGATCATAAACGATCAAATCGGATAAAGAACGGTAGAAGAACGGTGAGAAAATAAGCATAAGGGCAAAATTTAGACCAACAACCTATCGCCACAACGTCCAGACCACCGTCGCTGCAGTCAATATGTAGAGAAGGCCTTAAACTTGCTGAAAGCCCACTGCCACAGTTGTGAGATCCACCACCAAGGCCGTGACTAAACCGATATACCCACCGCCGCGGCAGTCACTCTACATAACTGTTAGATAGTTATTTAGATATTTTGCTCCCTATTTAAGCCTCTCTCCTCTCTTCTTTTCTCATCCCCTGACCATTAGAGACCCCTAAGGTCTTAGGATATTTTAGAGAGTGTTTTGGGGAGTGCTCAACAATTACAAAGGAGACTAATACGTTGCAAAGAAAGAGAAGCGATTGTTGAACGGTTTTAGCGAAAAATCTTCGGACTACGGTTAAGTTCTTCTGTTTCTCTCTTTATTTTCTTAACATCGGTAATTCGTTGAGCATGTTTATCTTGTTTCTCATTGTATAAATAGTTATGTCCATGAGCTAAATGGATTTTGTCTAGGGATTAATAATATTTATGAAATCGTTGTTTGTTTGAGTTGTGTTTCGTTAATGGTTGTTTTTCGCTATTTCGATTGTGTTTACCGTTATTCTTAAACTGTATGCTTGTTATGATAGATTGAGAATACATGGTTTGACACTCAAGAGAGGTAACCCCGAATTCGAATTAGGGTGAACACAACGCGACGATCTAATAACCCGGGAGAGAGTTAGAAAGTGTATAATCCATGACATAGGGGCAAGACTTATGTGACCTAGTATTGTTAAGACATTGAGGGAGACTTCTTCATTGATGTGAAGTAGCATATTTATTTGTCTTACACTCGGGAGAGGTGGCGAGTGAGTTTACGATACAGAGATTGTAGGTTATGTTGAACACCGTTATTGTAAACTAAACGAGACCAAACACGTTTTTGTAAATGAAGTTAATCCCTAGGCAATCTTTTTCCTAAATGGTGGTGGAATATTACGTTGCCAATTTCACTGCAAGTGTACGGGTCAAGTTTTATTATAGATGGAAAGCAGTAGAGGTTGTCGTATCCACAGGGATTGGTTAAGATTATTGTCGAGTACCGCAATTGTCATAACCTAACTTTATCTAGGCGACAAAAATGAAGTTTATAATTAATTAATACTAATACTAAGTTAATCAATCTAACTATACTAATATTACATTGAGATGTTTAGGAAAAAGATTACCTAGGGATTAACTTTGTTTACAAAAATGTGTTTGGTCTCATTTAGTTTACAATAACGACGTTCAACCTATCCGACAATATCTGTATCGTAAACTTACACACCTTCTCTCTCAAGTGTAAGACAAGTGACTACGACTTCGCATCAACGAAGAAGTCCTCCTCAATGTCTTAACGACACTAGGTCACATGAATCTTGCCCCAACGTCATTGATTGCATATTTTCTAACTCCTTTCAAAGTTATTAGATCATCGTGTTGTGTTTACCCTAATCCGAATTCGGGGTTACCTCTCCCAAGTATCAAATCTCGATTTCTCACTATATCTAAACAAGCATACAATCATTACAAATCAATAAATATAATCGAAATAGCAAACAACAACCATTAACAAAACATAACTCAAACATACAATGATTTCATAAAATATATTAATCCCTAGACAAAATCCATTTAGCTCATGGTCATAACAATTTATACAATGAGAAACGAGCTAAACATACTCAATAACCTACCAAAATTAAAAAAATAAATAGAGAAACAAAAGAACTTAGTCGTAGTCCAAAGATTTACTGCTAAATCCGTTCAACGATCACTTCTCCTTCTTTACAACGTATTCATCTCATTCAGAATTGTTGAGCACTCCCCAAAACATTCTCTAAAAATATCCTAACCCTAAGGAATCTCTAATGGCTGAGGTCTTTTTTAGAAGAAGAGAGGCGAAGGGCTTAAATAGGGAGCAAAATATCTAAATAAATATCTAACAGTTGTTTAAAGTGACCGCCGCGGCGGTGGGTATGTCGGTTTGGTCACGACCTCGGCGGTGGGATCAGAGACCTCTCTGTTGTTTCACCGCCGCAACAGTGGATCTCACCGCTATAGTGGTGGGCTTTCAGCAAGTTTAAGGCCTTCTCTGCATATTGACCACTGCGGCAGTGGTCTGGATGCCTCGGCGGTGGGCTGCTGGTCTGAAATTTGCCCTTATACTTGTTTTTCTACCGTTCTTGATCAGATTTGATCATTTATGATCCGTTTTCATGCCTTTTCACCCCCACACACATGATTTATACAAAAATACATAAAAACGTATTAAAACGTAATAAACATACTCGAAAACTAATAGGTTCGGTTTGGAAATAGAGAGGTAAATTACACCTATCAAATACCCTAAAACTCAGAATTTTACTAGTTCTCGAGCAAAACACCCACACATTACAAGAAAATATAACAACTAATTACGAAATTAAAAACTAAAAACAATAATGTGCAAGTTTTGAATATCATCTACCGGCCAAAAGATTTTTCCTTCATCGGCCTCCAATCATATCAAGTTCAAGAATAAATCACATCATGTGGTGTTCTATAATTTCAACATTAGATAATAGTACGCGCCATTCTAGATCCTATTAAAGTGTGTGTGATAAAACTCAAATATACAACTATCTGTTGATTAGATGGGATTATCCTTCAATAAAGTTCATGACTAAAACCATTTAGGTATACAGAATTCACAAGCTTGACCTGGGTTCTATTCTCCACTAATGTAGGCTCGGAGAAATCCAAAAATATCATTAGGACTTTGTTCAATTTTGGACAAATGGCCAAGGGTATATCAAAATTAGAAAACAGGTTAATGTCGTTAACTTGACGATACCCGAGGCACATGCTTGACACTCTCACACTCGAAATCCCATAGATAAATTGAAACAACTCTAAACATACATTTAAGAACGACGTACTCGTCAAAAGCAACAAAAATTGTACTATATGTACATATGTTTTTTTTTTTTTCAAACTTATCATACCCCTAAACTTATTTGATTATTAGAATTTCACGGGTGTGGTTTAAACAAAAGAAAAACAACAAGTAAGTACTCGAATACCGAACCAATCAAAAGTTCGTCCTAAACTCAACCGCTCATTTCAAGTAGCATTTACAACTGCTAACTTGATTCACTCAAATTGTGCCTTCGGCTCAGTAATATAGGTTCGGAATGAAGTTTTATTAGCCAGGGTATTTGTTACGTGTTTAGAATTGAAACAGTTTTCTAGCTTCGATAGGGTAATAAGGGATAAACATTTACAAGGTAGGCTTAAAAGGCTCAAGGCGATAAAAACAAATGACTAAATCATATCTCCTGAACTACCTCGCCTAGGATTTCGCCTCGAATTTCCCCTAAATCAAGTTCTAAAATCCCTATTGTCATGAATTTGGTTGACAGATAATCATTTTCAAATCAAATAGATAGTTGTACATTGAGTTTACGTGCTCGTGCATTTAGGATCTACAATAACTTTTACTACAATGATATGTCAAGCACACAGAACACACATGAATGAGCTTTAAGCTTGACCTCAATAAACAACCAGGGGATAGACTCATCATCGGGTAATGGCCCAGATGAAGTTAAAACTCAGCACATAACAATAACTAACCTAAACAAACTAATCCTAAACAAACATGCATACAATAAAAACAAAACAATATAAGCTAACAATACTAAAATACTACACATCACTTCCGAACTTAAAACAAGCAGTGCCCAAAACGACCCATCAACGATCCCAATGATAGCATATAACATGATAATGAAGACGGGGGGTTTAGAACACGTACTTGGGAGGCTAGAGAATCTCGCCTCCAAATCAAGTCTCTTGTGATGAATTTAATTTATTTTTGACCTTGGGTTGCCTCCCAAGAAATGCGTGGTTTAATGTCCTCGGCTCGACATGGAGAACGACTCGTTAAAGAGCGGCTTCTGCTCGTAGTAAGTGTTAAACAATACTACATACGGGTCTTGATTCAGAACGCCCTCAAGCTTGGCGAGATATTGCTCTAGATGGCTCGATCTTTCAACAACACGCCTCACCAACTTATGTACTTGGTGAGCATGAAAGGATGTTGCTAATGGCGATAAATGATAGGTGAGCCACACCGGATCCTCGTAGAGATGATCATCTGGGATTGATGGTGGCATCACAACGTGGATCTCCAATGGTGAAGAATCATAATCGTTGATCCAGTCTTGGGTTTCTAGCTCATTCGGATAATCATATTTAAACTCTCCCAAGCTCCTTCCCCTCGTTTTCGGCTCCTCATGGTGGCTTTCACTGAATATGGCTTGTGAATCTCCCAGTGCCACCGTGTCTGACTCGGCCTCAATAAAACAGATTAGCAGATTGATTTGCGTCTGAAGAGACGTTACGATTATATCGATTTCAGTGCAAATTATCTCAATATTGTCAAGACGATCTTCATGCTCATTGATCCGACCATGCGTCTCCCTCCAAAATGCTTGAGTCTCCCCAATAAAATCAACAAATATTTCCTCCATGGAGGGAGAAGACTCAACATACAGGTCCGGTGTATCAATCCATGGTGCCAAAATGTTGAAACTATCCCCCAAGCTTTAATAACTTGGTGAATAATTCCAATAATGAAAATCGAACTCGGCCATGTCTTCCAACAACCGATAGGCTTCGTCCGCGATTGATTGATTGAAAGAGGTGGTATTGTTTCCTCCTTGAACCCAATTTCTGGTAGCGGCTAGTAACCCATTGAGGAAGTTCAGTAGTTGACACTCTCTTGGGAAACAATGATTCAGAAACCGGAGTAGCAAATCCTTGTATTGATTCCAAGAAATATAAAACAACTCAGAATCCCATTGAAAGAAATGCATCAATACTTGTCGACCTAACATCTCCAAGTACCTCGCATAAGAAATAGAAAACAAAACTACAAACAAAAATTATTCACGAAAGAAATGCCTAAATTAAAATCGGGTCATTTACTCACAATATTGACAATAATCTAAAACACAATCCCCGGCAACGGCGCCAAAAATTTGGTGGCGGAATATTACGTCGTCACTTTCTCCGCAAGTGTACGGGTCAAATTTTAGTACAAATGAGAAGGAGTAGGGGTTGTCATATCCATAGGGATTGGTTGAGATTATTGTCGAGTACCGCAATTGTCATAACCTAATTTTATCTAGGCGATAAAAATGAAATTTATAATTAATTAATACTAATACTAAGTTAATTAATCTAACTATACTAATATTATATTGAGATGTTTAGGGAAAATATTTCCTAGAGATTAACTTTGTTTACAAAAACGTGTTTACTTTCATTTAGTTTACAATAACGGCGTTCAACCTAAATGACAATCTCTGTATTGTAAACTCACTCGTCACCTCTCCCGAGTGTAAGACAAGTGAATATGCGACTTCGCGTTAATGAAGAAATCCCTTTAAACGTCTTAACGACACTAGGTCACATGAGTCTTGCCCCAACGTCATTGATTGCATACTTTCTAACTCCTTCCCGAGTTATTAGATCGTCGCGTTGTGTTTACCCTAATCCGAATTCGTGGTTACCTCTTCCGAGTGTCGAACCCCAATTTCTCACTATATCTAAACAAGTATATAATCATGACAAATCGATAAACACAATCAAAATAGTGAAGAACAACCATTAATGAAACATAACTCAAACAAACAACGATTTCATAAAATATATTAATCCCTATACAAAATCTATTTAACTTATGGACATAACCATTTATACAATGAGAAACGAGCTAAACATGCTCAACAACCTAGCGAAGTTAAGAAAATAAAGAGAGAAACAGAAGAACTTAGTCGTAGTCCAAAGATTTGCCACTAAATCCATTCAACGATCACTTCTCCTTCTTTACAACGTATTCGTCTCCTTAGAAATTATTGAGCACTCCCCAAAACACTTTCTAAAATATCCTAACCCTAAGGAGTCTCTAATGGTTGGGAGCTTTTTTAGAAGAAGACATGAGAATGGCTTAAATAAGGAGCAAAATATCTAAATAAATATCTAACAGTTGTGCAGAGTGACCGCCGTGGCGGTGGGTATGTCGGTTTGGTCACGGCCTCGGCGATAGACTCGGGCAGTAGGATCAAAGACCTCTCTGTTGTTTCACCACTATGGCAGTAGGCTTTCAACAAGTTTAAGGCCTTCTCTGCATATTGACCGCCGCGGCGGAGGTCTTGACACCTCGGCGGTGGGCTACTGGTTTGAATTTTTCCCTTATGCTTGTTTTCCCCACTATTTTGATTGTTTATGATTCATTTTCATGCCTTTTCACCCCCACACACCTGATTTATACAAAAAGACATAAAAACGTATTAAAACGTAATAAATGTACTAAAAAACTAACAGGTTCGGTTTGAAAATAGATAGGTAAATTACACCTATCACTAAACATGTCAATATAATATTAGTATAGTTAAATTAATTAACTTAGTATTAGTATTAATTAATTATAAACTCAATATATGTCACCTAAATAAAATTTTGTTATGACAATCGCGGTACTCGATAATAATCTTAACCAATCCTTATGGATACGACAACCTCTACTCCTTTCTATCTATACTAAAACTTGATCCGTACACTTACGGTGAAAGTGACGACGTAATATTCTGCCACCACTTGTCCAATTGAAGTCTTTGTTCCCACGGAGCACCTTAAAAAGGATAAACACCGCTATAAAGACTTAGAGAGGGACCGGTTCAGGGCTGCTAGCTTGCCAGTCAATATTTGGACTTCCTTCTTCGAGTGAGGTGGGGACGTTCCAGGTATAGTAGTGATCTGGTCAGGGTTGGTATCAATTCCGCACTGAGAGACCATATATCTAAGGAACTTCTCGGCAGAGATGCTGAGGATGCATTTGGTGGGGTTGAGCTTCATCCAATCGGGAGCTCGCGAGCTCTTTACTAGCATATTGTCAATGTAAACTTCCATGGTTTTACCAATCTCCTTCTTGAACATTTTGTTGACTAACCTATGATAGGTGGCTCCTGCATTGCGAAGGTTGAAAGGCATCACTTTGTAATAGTATGTTCTTATGTCCGTGATAAAAGACGCCTTACTCTTGTCAGGGGAAACAAGGGGATCTGGTTATAGCCAGCATAAGCGTCCAGAATGTCGTGGTGTCGATGATTAGATCAATCCTTGACAGAGGAAAAAAGTCTTTGGGGTAGGCCATGTTGAGGTCCTTAAAGTTGACGCAGAGTCTCCACTTACCTCCAGCCTGAGGGGCGAGCATGACATTGGACAACTAGTTCGGGAAACGTCACCTTCTCCACAATGCCGGACTTGATTAATTTTTGCATTTCTTCTTTGATGATTTTCTGGCATTCAGGATAGAACTTCCTCCTCTTTTGCCTGACTAGTAAATGGTGTAGGTCTGCGTAGAGCCTATGCATGGACACTTTTGGATCGATTCCTAGGAGCTCATCATAGGACCAGGCGAACACATCAATGTTCTCTCATAGCAACTTTGTGAGCTTAACCCATTGTTCTGGGGTGAGCTTGGCTCCTACTCTAACAGTTCTTTTTTAAAGAATTAGGTGAATCGAGACTTCAACCAAGTCTTCATGTGGGCAAGGGCCTAGCTCTTTATCCCTGGGGTCATCAATCGGCACCGGGACTTCTTCAGCATCTAGGGTCATAAGCTTAGGAGTTGCTAGCTCAAACCCTTGGGGCCCAGACCTTGCCACTGGTTGCTATTTATTTTGTTCCAGTACCCTTCAAGCACAAGCTCTTAACGCCTCCTAGTCACCTCTGACCTCTTCGATCCCCTGATTGGTGAGAAATTTCATGACTTGGTGGTACGGAGAGTAAACGGCCTTGAGGGTTGAGATGGTCGGTTTCCCTATGATAGCATTATAGGGCAACAATGTAATACCCCAAAAATTTATATTTTTTTAAATATTATTTTTATATAAGTTAAATATTTTGGGATATTTTGATATATTATGAAAATTCTGAGGTAGAGTAAATACTTATAACTTTTAGCCTACAAGTGCAATTTAATTGGGGTCACATGTGTAATTAATTATTCAAGGGTTACATAGTGTAGTTATTTTATCATTATATATGATTCTCTTTCCTTAGATTGATAAGATTATATATAGTGGCAAAAATTTGGAGGAATATGCACAAGAGGTCCAAAGTTAATTATCAATCCACCTAGAATATCATGATATTCAATAATTATCAATATATGTATATTATGTATATTATATAAGATAAAATAGTGGTATCAGTATTATAATTACCAGGGCGCACTATGAGGCGCAATCAATAAGACTATTACAATAATATCAATTTGTTTATCTCTTAATAATTATAATAATAGTTTAATTATTATACTAATTATTATTGTGAATTATAATAATTATAAGCTCTGATAATCAAAATAATATTCTACCAATTAATATATATTATGATAATAACATATATAATATATATCTATTATAATAATATCCTTAGCATATGCAATTGTTCACTATTATAATAATATCAATTTATTATTATCAGTATTATAATTATTAACAAATAGTGGAATCAGCCAATAAGGTTAATTATCCCTATATGATAACTATCATGGATATCAATTGATTGTTATTAATATATGTCCCAATGAGGTCCAACGTATGTATTAAATGGTGGTATTACATGCACTAACCACTGATATACACATATTGGATGATTTGATAATAATTAAATAGTGGTATCAATTGATAGATATGCATTAGCAAATAATGTGACGAAACAAGGAGGAAAAGAAAACGTTATAATAAATAATTATTATAATTATTACATATTATATATATATATATGTGTGTGTGTGTGCATTATATGTTAGTGCATGTGTACTATATTTTAGTGCATGTGTAGTGTCCACATAAGGATGTTAGTTGAAATCATGTAAATGGAGTAAAATAGGAAAGAGTGGAGAATGGAAATAATAATATGGTGGATCCATTAATTATTCAACATATGTGTGTATTGGTGAATATGGACGAGTTTATATATAAGATGTTTGGCAATAGTGTAATTATTGCGTTTAATAATAATATTATAAAATATATGGGGTGAAAAGTGTATTTTGAAATAAAATAAATATTATATTAAATAATATAATAATGAGCATTTGTATAAGTGTGTGTCGTGTAGGAAAGTGGAAGGAAACAAATTAAACCTAATAATTACATTAAATATTATTATTATTATTATTAGGGAAAAATACATTTTAAATCCTTTAGGTATTGACACATTTCTAAATGATCCCTTTCCGTTTAAGCATTTCATTTTAGACCCTCTACGTATCAACATATTTTTAAATGGTCATTCTGTCAAAAAATCCATCAAATCTAACGGAATAGAGGGGCAAAATAGTATTTTTACACATTTTTAATTTTTTAATGATTTTTTTTTTTAATTTTTTCCTACTCCCTCTCACTTCCACTCAACTATCTCTCTTCCTCCCTCTCTCTTCCTTCATCTCCCTCTCTCTCTCTCCCTTACTCCCTCCCTATAATACCCCCACCCAATGGGGTGAAAATTTCCCCGTAACAGGGGTATTTTACCCCCTTAATAGGGAGTGTTTTCACCCCTTGTTGAAAGGGGTAACACACCCTCTGTTGAAGAGGGTGAAAACACCCTCGTAATAGGGGGTGTTCACCCCATGTGATAGGGGGTGTTTTCACCCCTTGTTGAAGGGGGTAACATACCCCCTCTTACGGGGTTGTTCCTCGTTTTGATTACGATAGGGGGAAAGGGAGGGAGGGAGAAGGAGTTGAGCAAAATAGAGAGAGAGGGAGAGAAAAAAAGAAGAAGAAGAAGAAGGAGCGAGTTGAGCGGGGGAGAGAGTGTGAGAGAAGTCAAAGAAGAAGAAAAAATGATTAAAAAAATAAAAAAAATGTAAAATGACAATTTTTCTTTCAAAATTGAGTTAGTTTGGATGGAATTTCTGACGGAAGGACAAAAAAAACGTGCTTATACCTAGAGGGTTTAAAATGAAACACTCAAATAGAGATAGACCATTTAGAAATATTCCAATACCTAGAGGGTTTAAAATATATTTTTCCATTATTATTATATATTTTATATATGTGTGTGTGTGTGTGTTTGGATTGAGAGGGGAGAGATGGGAGAACACACACAGAAGGCATAAGGCAGAAGACAAAATGAGAAAGAGAAAGAGAAAGAGAAAGAGAAAGAAAGAAGAAGATAAGCAAGTGAAATAGGAGAAAAATAGTTTTCTCCAATCTATTATAATTTCTGGTTTGAGGTAGGGTTCTTGATCCCTTTAATATCAGTATTTAACATTTTCTTGAAATTGTGTGGTATAGGCTATAATTGTTGTTTAATTATAAATATTGGTTTGCATGGATTAATTATGAATATGCATTATGTGGCAATTATGTGAAATATATGCCTATGTGCTACGTGTTGGATTGGTTGGATGCACATGTTAAAAGGGTTAAAATCCTAATGAGTGTTGGTTTACCTCTCCACAATATTTATTGCAGGAACTATTGAAAAGGGAGCTACACCAAGAACAATTATATTTGAATTTGTATTTAATTATAAAATAAAAAATTGTATTTATTTTTTATTGTGGTGAAATTAGTCCAATTATTTAGTATTAATTATTATCAGCATATTTTGTAAGAACTTATCAATTTTTTTATAGATAGTGGAATTATTGATAGTGCGTGTATAATATTTGTAATTAGACCGTACGTATGAATAGTTCCACGTTAATAGTGTCTTTTGTAATATTCTTAAATATTGCAATGATAATGAAGTAGGGCTGGATTGGTTAGTATTTTACTTTACTTCTCCGTAATAAATGGAGAAACCTAGTGACGACCCTAGAAAGCTGGGTCGTTAAAGTTGGTATCAAAGCTTAGGTCATAGATTCTGTAGATTTGGCGAGTGTCGTGTTAGTAGTGGATTATAGGATATGTCATTGAATTGAAAGGATTAGCTTAAATGTGGATGTCGTTGATCTCGCTATCCACGCGTTATTGATCGTCCCTGGCCTCAACCTTCCAAGGCTATAGAAGGGTGTGGTTTTCTCATCCCCTATGGGCTCGAGGCTCTACTGGTGGTTATTCCTTGGTGGGGTGCTCTTGATTTTCTCTTCGGACATAATTTTCGAGATATCCTCTTTGGATGAGAGCTTCAATTTACTATTGAAGCTGTAAGCAATTTTAGTAGAATGCCCCCTGATCTTGGTTGAACTCACAGTACTTGGTCATTGCCCTTCCAGCTGGCTTTCTTATCAAGGGCAATGGAGGAAGAAAGAAGTCACGCCTTGAGTTCTTCGCGAAGATAGTAGCCACATAGGTCGTAAGCGGGGTGAACCCTTACTGGTGACGCCCTGGAGGAGGAAGTGGTCTCCTATCCCTAGGCAGGGCTCCTAATCTCCTTTCTGCCTGTAATTTTCTTGAGCCTTTGGTTTAATTTGGATCTCTATTCCTTGGTTTCCTCGACTTGTTCATTCCTTCCCTCTTCCTCCTAGTTGCAGCACGGAGGGTAGCACTATGGAACCTAGTCCTATGGTCCAAAGCTTGATCGAGTGTGGGAGTAGGAATGAAGTAGAGGTCATAGGACAACCTCTAATGTCGGAGCCCGTCTATGAAGGCATTTAGTGCTACATTCTCAAGGAGGTTGTCGCACGTATTTATTTCTTGTTTAAAGCGTTTGAAATAGTCTCCTAGGTTGCGTTTAGGTAAGGGATTTGACAAATCCAAAGGATTTGTCAAATGAAGGGATTTCAAAATTCTGGATTTTGAAATCCCTTCATTTCACAAATTCTTTGTTTGGATAACTATTTGAACCGAAGTATTTGAACGTGTAATTTATAATTCTCTTGTTTGGATAGGTAAAATATTTGTAAACAGTATTTGTTCTAATCCTAAATTTCAACAATAAATTTATGGGAACAAAATAAAATTATTAGAGCAATTTTATTAAAACTAAAATACAAACCTAAAAAACAAACAACATACAAATATCGCCATAGGTAAATATAGCCATAGTTTTGTTTTTTGTTTTTTTGTTTTTTTTTTTTCTCACTTCTGGGCACATTAAAAATAAATAAATAATAATATATATATATATATATAAAAAAAAAACAGACAGAGCTTGAAGAAGGAAATCACAAAGATGCACGACGAAGAAGGAGATCCAACAGTCGCGAAGCTCCATTGTGAACCCTAATCGCGAACCTAATCGTCGATTGCGAACCCTTACCCAGGAATTGGAATCAAAACGTAATTGCAAACCCTAATTGGAATCAAACAAAATTGACAAAGAAGAAAATCACGACGAAGAAAGAGATCGACGAAGAAGCACGACAAAGAAGGAAATCACGAAATTGACGAAGAAGGAAATCGAGAAGAAGCACGACGAAGAAGGAAATCACGACAGTCGTCGTCTCGAGCGCTGGTGGTCATCGTCAGCGCCAGTGGTCGTCGTCAGCGCCGGTGGTCGTCTCGGGCACCAGTGGTCGTTGCGAATCGTCGAACGTCGGGTAGGAAGTCTGTTCTTCGCGAGGTCTGAAGGCTGTTGATTGATTTTGTAAATCCTTTGCTTGAGTGGATTTCTCAAATTCTACTTCTCCCAAATGAATTTGTAAATCCTTTCTTTCACTCAAAAAAGAATTTCATAAATCCTTTCTCCTATTACCCAAACAAGGGATTTGTCAAAAGTGGATTTCAAAATCCCCTAACCAATTGAAATCCTTCCTACAAATCCTTTATCCAAACACAACCCTAAAGATTCAGTGGGCTCCTACTAAAGAGCTAGAATATGACCTATAGTCTTCAGCCTCCGTCGGGAGTGGGTGAAATGAGCCCAGAACAACTGCTCGAGCTTCTTGAAAATGGAGATGGATGCTGGCCTCAGACCCTAGAATTAGGACCTCACTGAACTTGTGAAGGTAATGGGAAAGGCTTTGCACTGTAGAGCTACAGAGGCCACTTGCATGTCTATATGAGACTTGAACATGAACAAGTGGTTAATGGGATCTAACGTCCCATTATACAGACTTATTTGGGGGTGAGTGAAGCGCCTTGACGCTATTTCTTCCAGAACTTCCTCCACAAAGGGAGACCTTACCTCCACAATAACACCCGATCCTACCTAGCCTCCTTGCACCTTCTGGAGGTAGGCTTCCATGTCAGTCAGGTGATGCTCCACTGCCTCCCCCACTTGGGGCCCCCTGCACATGACTGTCTACAGCTCGGGCCGCAATGTGACGGAAGAGAGGCGAGTATGATCCAACTTCACATTTGCACCGGCCTCTAAAGTCAGACCTGATTGGTTCATGAAGAGCTTGATCGTTAAGGGACATTGACAAGTCCCTTGTCATAAATTCGCAGGGCAGAGGAGGTGAAGATCTCGGCATTCCTGGGGGGCCCTCTCCCATCCTGCAAGCTTAGGGTTGCAAGGTGGAGGACAGCCTTTGGGTAAATGCACATTCGAAGTGGTCATAAGAACATTGGGGTCTCGAGGTAGCTCCTTGGGCACTACGGTCTGGAGAGCTAGTCCATCCTAAATAGGGGGCAGCGGCAAGCATGTGAGGATGAGCTATACACACGACTTGAACTCACTTATTTGGTATTCAAGGATATCAACCTAATATACCTCCACGGCTCCCAAGGTCTGTCCTGCAGCCCCATTTGGCAGAGTAGATGGTCTTACCTGGTCCTAGAGGGTAGTTATTCTCGTTAGTGGGAGTTGAGGAGGTGTGTCCTTGGAGTTCTTGATATGTTTTCTCTTTCTTCTATTCTGGGTGTATCCGTACGACTAGACCTTATGATCATATAGGCTTAGCTAAGCAAAGAACAATGATCAGAGGAAGGCTTTTTGCACGGTTCCCACAGACGACGCCAAACTATTGGTGTCTCAAAGTGCTCAACACCTTGAGTATAGTCCAGTCATGTGATATGCGTCCTTTTTCTGAGGTGGACTTGACAGTTAAAAATTCTTCACTTGAGTTGTACTAGGTCCTAGGAGGACTAACCTATTGTGTCCAAAGCCCTACTTCTTAAGAAGTGATACCTGTAGAAGGATCGGGCTGGGATTTGTCTCGCCAAAACTCCTCCGGTGTGAGAATAAGAGTTTAGAGAGACGAGGTGCAAAAATGCATTAAGTAAACAAATGAACTTAGAGCATTCACATAATAAAGCTTACCTCGGGCGTGCATAGCCCCTGGTATATATAGGCATCAGAGATAATCAACTGGGCTTCAACACGATTAATTAGGTAAAATCATGTGTTCAGCCGATAATCCAGGACATTTAAGAGATAATCACTGGGCTTGGGCTTTTGGGCCCATTTAGTGAAGCCCACAAGCCTATGTCAGGCCTGTGGTAGTGAGCTAATGGAAAAGAGTGGAGATCCATAGAGTCTTGGAGGAGAAACAAGTTGGAATGGGGAGCCGATCACGTTGAAAACTAAGTCCCTAAAGTTGGCCGTCTAGGGCACGGCACAGAGCTCAGGGCAACAACGTCCCTGCGGGGCACCTTGCTTCTTCCTGAGTACAAAGAAGATTCCAGGGAGGAGCTTTGGCTGGCGTATGCTCTAGCGCGGCACTGTGAATTTCGAAATGCGTCCATGTCATGACGAGGATGGACACGTGGCTGGGTTCCAGGTGCTGACTCAGTGGTGTCCGAAAATACCATCATCAATAACATTTTTCTTAAAAAGGTTAATTGAGGAGAAAGAAACCTAAAAGGATCTAAACTAGGGGTGGAGAGTGAGTGGGGGTGGTTTAGGCCAAAACCGCAAACCAAACCAATAGCGTGCGGGTTAAGCTAGTTTGAATCGCAGACTGCCTAATAATATGTGGGATGTGGAGGGTTAGAGGGTGCTGGTTGATTAGTTTAAATCGTGGGGTGCCCAATAGTGTGTGAGTTGGGTCTATTTTCGAGTTAGACTAATGAGAACCGTGAGCTGCCTAAGTATTTCGGGTTGGACCTTGAAATGTAACAAATAGTGTTAAAAAGAAAAATCGATACATTACTAAAACTTGCAAAAACAAGAAAAAAAAAACTACAATTTAATTTATAAAACATCACAAAAAAATAATAATAATTACAAACTTAAATAATAAAGTATAAACCTATAAACTTAGTAAACACTCAAAATAGTACGATCACGAATAGTTTTAGTCAAACTCATATTTCTCTATCAAACAAACATAAGCAATTTTTCTAACATAAGCTATGAAAAATTATGTGTAGTTTTTTATTTAAGGGGTTGAATTTGGTTCCCCCATTTGAAGCTCTAGAGTGTCTGAAAAAATAATTAAAATTTGGATAGTGAGATTCAACTTTTTTCATCATGAGATTCCTATGACAACTTTATTTTTATATGTATAGAGTCAATCAAAGTGAAAATAGGGGGCGTGGGTTGGGGATGTTTGGGCCAAAATCGTGAACCAAACCAATACTATGTGGGTTTGGTTAGTTTGAATCGTGGATTGCTCAGTAATGCACGAGTTAATATGTGCGGTTTGTGTTTCGATGTGGATGTTGCAGTTTGGGCGGGTTTGGTGCATTGACCCAACCTGTTGTACACCTCTAGTCTAAACAATAAAGTACCCTTAAATCTAATATTTAAATTAAAACTAAATAATTTTTATAAACAAATCTAAATTTTTGGGACCAAAAGTGTAATTTCTCTTAAATATATATTGACAATTACCTTTAATCTCTATATTTTATATAATTAAATCTAATATTTAAATTAAAACTAAATAATTTCTATTAATAAATTTAAGTAAAATTAAAGAGTAAAAACATTTTCTACTAATATTAAATTTAATAAGTGTTTTCATCGTTAATCCTTAATTTGGAGCTAAAATATGACAAAATATATACTATCCTATTTTATAAAATACCAAAAGTATAATTTTTCTTAAATATATATTGACAATTACTTTTTGTTGGTATCCCAAAGTAGTCAACATCTCGAGTATGATCCAATCAGGGGACAGCTAGGTTCTCTTGTTGAGGTGGAGTTGTTGAGTTGTAGTTGGAGATTCTTCGAGTCAACTATAATTGCCATCTTGAGGGACTGACTAGCTGGAATCCAGAGTCATTTCCATCAGGGAATTGTACCTGCACAAGGCTAAGCCAGGATTTTGTCCTGGCGAAGTCTATCTGGTGGAGTGTAAGAGCTCAGAGAAAAAAGGTATAGAAACGCGTCAAGTATGTAAATAGCGAGTGAGCGTTACCTCGGGGTTGCATAGCTCCTGGTATTTATAGGCTTTGGAGATAATTAAGTTTACCCAATCAGGTCTAAACACGGTTAATTAGGCGAAACCATGTGTTTAGCCGATAATCCGTGGCATTTAGGGGATAATTATAGGGCTTGAGCTTTCGGGCCCATCTGAAAAAAGCCCGCGGACCTCTATCAGGCCTGTGGGAGGAGTGTTAGTAGAGAAGATCGGAGATTCGTAGAGTTTTAGAGGAAAAACAAACTGTAATGAAAAGTTGGTTGAGATAAACAACCAAGTCCTTGAAGTTGGCTGCCCAGAGTCGTGGCATAGAGTTTTCGGTGGCAGTGTCTCTGTGAGGCATACTGCTCTTCCCTGTGCAACGGAGATCCCAGAGAAGGAGCCTTGGTCGGCGTATGCTCTTGCGTGGTATTTTGAAATTCTGAATGTGGCTACGTTACGTTAAATGTGGACACGTGGCTGGAGTCCTGGTATTGACTTGGTGATGACCAAAAACACCCTCATCGCTTTTAATTTCTATATTTTTTAGAATTAAATTTAATATTTAAATAATTTCTATTAAAAAAATTTAAGTAAAATTTAAATAAAATTAAAGAATAAAAATATTTTTTATTAATGAAATTAAAATATGTAAGGTAAATCCTATTTTATAGAATTGATATTATTCAAAAGATAAAAGATGTTTTTAGTGTAAAGTCAAACCTTTAGGTCACATTCACTATATCCTCGAACTTTAAGGACCAGTCTTGAAATTTGTCCCCATCAGATTCAACCGACGTCTGACTTCCACATCTGGTTGTTTGGCACTCTGCCACTCTCTTTTTGTTTTCCTTTTTCCCTCCCCTCCGCCGCCGATTATCTCACTATCGCACAGGCCGAGGCGCGCCACACCAACTCTCTCTCTCTCGTTTGTGTGCTAACAGTATCTGCACTATACATTTCATTCCTCTGTTTAGGTGGCGTCAACCGCAGTTGATGAAGTGATATAGTCAGCAACGAATTTTCAGTTCTTTTCTTTTTTGTTGCAGATTTGTCCTGTATGTAGATAATTATATTTGTGTCCATTGCCAAATGCACAGAAAGGAGTATCGGGGATTCACGATATACAGTTCTCGGCTCCAGAGTTCATAAACCTATGAAGAAGAAGAGTGCATTCATATTTCTCACAAGAGTGTGTCAGTTATATACACTGCACGTGTACTGTATAACAATTCATAGTTACTTCACCGGAATATTCCGAACACCGAAACTCCGTTGATCCAACAGCTCTGTGAAAACCAAAAAGAATCGAGTCAAAGAAGTTTAGAAATTGAATAAAAGATTTTATCCACAATGGCGATGGCGTTGGCAGGGGACGATCTGGCCAGATCCACGAGCAGCCGGAGGAGTTGGGGCTCCGGCAGCAAGAGGAGCTGGACCTCCGCCAGTTTCAGGGAAGTCTGGCAGGCCCCGCCGGACGTGTTCAATCGGAGCGGCCGTCAGGACGAAGAAGAAGAGCTCCGGTGGGCAGCCATCGAGAGGCTGCCGACATACGATCGGCTTCGCAAGGGGATGCTCAGGCAAGTTCTCGACAACGGGAAGGTCGTCACCGAAGAAGTCGACGTGACGAGGCTCGGAATGGAAGATAAGAAGCAGTTGATGGAGAGTATACTGAAGGTCGTTGAAGAAGATAACGAAAAATTTCTCCGGCGACTAAGGGACCGGACCGATAGGTTTGATTTTATTTGATGTTTTATATAGGCTTTTGAGATTTTGGTGATTTGGTATTTCATTCCTAAATGATTTTCTTTCTTTTTCTATGGTCAAAATTCACGCGAAATCGTTCTATTTGAAATTCAGGGTTGGAATTGAAATACCCAAAATTGAAATGCGGTATGAGCATTTGTCGGTTGAGGGAGATGTGTATGTTGGGAGCAGAGCATTGCCCACTCTGCTTAATGCTTCCATCAACACAATTGAGGTACCTAGTAAACTTTTTTTCCCTTATATATATTTTCTAATAATTAAAGGAAAACTAGATTTTTCCTCTGATTAATGAGTGTAAATAACGGAAAAGGCATACCTTCAACGTGTTCTTACTTTGAAATTCTTGCTTGTGGGTTGGCTGTATTCTCTAATTTGGAACTTGCTCAGACTCTTTTTGTTGTAACCTGCATTTTCTTTCTCTGGTTTAGTATCATTTCAGTGTGAAAAGCAGCAGAGTTGAATGAATTAATTCCTTGAATTTCTAATTTTTGTGGCAGTTGTTGCCCAAGTTTCATCCACATATGTGATTTGACTCTAATATGATTTGGGGTTTTACTAATAACTGATTATGTCCCTATCTCTTGATCTAACTAATAAACACGACAGAGCGTTCTTGGGCTAATTGGTCTTGCCCCGTCTAAGAAGAGAAAAATCAAGATACTTCAAAATATTAGCGGAATAGTCAAACCATCAAGGTATGTTGTGTTCGTCAAAACTCACTTCTATTAGTTTCTTGTGAACTATTGCTTTAAATTTCATCTCTTGCTTTCTTAAACCAAATACAGCAATTTATTTCCCGGCATTTAATTACTGATTTTGGGGACTTTCAGGATGACTTTGCTCTTGGGGCCACCAGGAGCTGGGAAAACGACACTGCTGCTGGCACTTGCAGGGAAGCTTGATCATGATCTCCGGGTATTATGTATTACTAGTTTAGACCCACGTACTGCGCAGACTAAGAAAACATTATAATAAATTCTTAATATTGAAGCACAAAATATATACATATTATTTGGTTAGTTTAGTAGCAATATCCATGAATGGATGCACAAATTTTAGTGAGTAATGACATTTTATAAATATAAATACCGAAAATAAATATACTATTAAAAATTACATAAATAAGCATAAGAGTGAAATAATATATCTACAAATTAACTTGTATTAATATACTATAAAATAACAAACAAATAATCGTAAATTAGGATTAATTTTTTGCAAGTCAACAAATTCTAATTTAATTAATTTATATTGTATCTACTTTCTTTTTGGGTGAAAATATTTTTTGAATCACAATTATTTTTTTAAGTAATTTAAAATGTGTACGATGAAAATTAATCATGCATTTGTGCATTAATTACAAAAAGGAATTAAATATAACTAAAATAAAAAAGAGAAAAAAATTGAGTGGGCCACTCATTATTTGATATATAAAAAATCGCCGTAAGGCTTGAAAGATGCATTCTCTGATCTCATTAAAACAGTCTCTCTTCTTCCACTTTTATGTAATAGTATTAGATGAATTATAATTTTTTTTTTTTTTTTTCGTATTTTCATATGAATGTTATCATTATTTTTCTGCTTATAAATAATCAGGGAGTTTTTACAGGTATCTGGAAGAGTTACCTATTGTGGGCACGAACTGCATGAATTTGTTCCTCAGAGAACATGTGCTTATATCAGTCAACATGATCTTCACTATGGAGAGATGACAGTAAGAGAGACAATCGATTTCTCAGGGCGTTGTTTGGGAGTCGGAACAAGATATGAAATGTTGGCAGAGCTCGCGAGACGCGAGAAAGAAGCTGGCATTAAACCGGACCCTGAGATTGATGCCTTTATGAAGGCCACAGCAGTGGCAGGCCAAGAAACCAGTCTGGTCACAGATTACATTCTCAAGGTTCGTTTTTTTTTTTTTCTTTTCTTTTCTTTTTTGTTTTCTCTGCATATTAAATTGCTTAAGGAAGCAAATTGGAAATATAGTCAAATTTGAGAAAGTTTTAAAATGTTCAAAGCATTTATAACAGATACTTGGGTTGGATATATGTGCGGATATAATGGTTGGCGATGACATGAGAAGAGGAATTTCTGGTGGACAAAAGAAGCGTGTGACTACTGGTATGTTTCAAGAGCTTGCGCAATTTGTTCTCTGTTGTTACATCAACATTGACTGCAGTTTGTGTTATATATATGCGTCCATGCTTTGTTGAAGTGTGCACTGTAGAATTCAAGTTGTATATTCTGTTAGCAGATACTTCTTTTCGTTTCTCTCTTTTTCTTTTATTCATCATCTGATAGATGTTGGTTTTATTGTGTGCAGGAGAAATGTTGGCTGGACCAGCTAAAGCTCTTTTTATGGACGAAATATCAACTGGGTTGGACAGTTCGACCACTTTCCAAATTGTCAAGTATATGAGGCAAATGGTTCATATTATGGATGTAACTATGGTCATTTCTCTTCTGCAACCTGCACCTGAGACCTATGATCTTTTCGACGATATTATCTTGCTGTCAGAAGGTCAAATTATCTATCAAGGTCCACGTGAGAACGTTCTGGAGTTCTTTGAATTCATGGGTTTCAAGTGCCCAGAAAGGAAAGGAGTTGCTGATTTTCTACAGGAAGTGACTTCGAAAAAGGACCAAGAACAATATTGGTTCAGAAAAAACCGACCTTATAGTTTCATCTCCGTTCCCGAATTTGCTGATGCCTTTAACTCTTTTCACATTGGCCAACAGCTTGCAACGGAGCTGGGCGTGCCTTATGATAAATCCAGGGCCCATCCTGCAGCATTGGTAACGGAAAAGTATGGCATTTCCAGTTGGGAGCTATTCAAAGCATGCTTTGCAAGGGAATGGTTACTGGTGAAACGGAATTCTTTTGTATACATATTCAAGACAACCCAGATAACCATCATGTCTCTCATAGCCCTGACGGTGTTCTTTAGGTCTGAAATGCCTCACGGAAGTTTGGCAGATGGAGGGAAATTTTTTGGAGCCCTATTCTTCAGTCTCATTAATGTGATGTTTAATGGGATGGCGGAGCTTGCAATGACGGTTTTCAGGCTTCCTGTCTTCTACAAGCAAAGGGATTTCTTATTTTATCCGGCATGGGCTTTTGGGTTACCGATTTGGTTACTTAGAATCCCATTATCATTCGCGGAGTCGGCTATATGGATCATTCTGACATACTACACAATTGGGTTTGCTCCGGCTGCCAGCAGGTAATTAACATTGGTTTTGCATCATTTTTTTTGGGCATAAACATGCTATACATTTTTTTTTTTCTGTTTTCCCCTTTTTATTGATAAAAAACTAATCAAAACTATCAGGGGGCTAGGCCTGACTGGTAGATAATTACAAGAAATAGAGAGCATAAACCAAACCTCTATCACAAAAGAATATGCTAGGTCAAGGTTTTGAGACTTGCCGCAAAAAAGGTTTAAGTTTGTAAATATTTAGGGTTTTTTTTTTTCAGGCTCCTAAACTCAAAAACAAAAAAAAAAAACATATTTCTAAGGACCAATAAAATTAGACTTGTGCCAACAGTACAAAAACAATTATCATTCCAAAATTACTCCTTCTTTATGTACACAAATCCCACTTAATTTTTAAAATTCCACTAGAATTATATTCTTTAGTAAAAAATCACTTAATTTTATTTTTCCTTTAGAATGTACAATTTCTTTTAAAATGTCATAAATACCCTTATGTACGTTTCACTTAATTTTATTTTGTAATATCCACGGAATTTTTTGTAATTCCATTGAATTTTAATTTTCAATAAAAATTCCACTGAATTTTATTTTTTATTCAAAATATATAATTTTTTTTTTTAAATACTTTAAATACCCTTACATGCGTTCCATTGAATTTTATTTTATATTTTTATGACATTCTGTTGAAGATTTTAAAATATAAAAAAAGTATGAAATTTTAAAATTATTTAATGCAGAAATTATGTTTATAAACAAATTAATTATGAAAAAAATTACAAAAATCAATAAATATTGTTCTATTGAATTTCTATAATTCCACTGAATATAGAAAAAATAAACAATTCAAGTAAAATTACCACAAAAAAAAAAAAAACCTTATATATCATCCTCTACATAAATTAAAATTCAAAAATGAAATATTCATAAAAAGAGAAAATTCACTTATATGAATAAGTGAAATATACTATATATTCACATTTAAATTTTAAAATCCATTTTCAACTATATTCCACTCAAGAAAATATAAATATCAAAATTAACAATGTCACAACAATTTATTGAAACTCAATCAACTAAAAATCCACTAAAATACTTTCAAATTGGAAAAAATCCCAAACTTACAGTTGAAATATAATTGAAAATGAATATAAAATCACATAATTAGTTAACTGGAAATCCATTAAAATAATCAAGTGGAAATGCACTAAACAAGTGACTATATCTATAAACTAAAGAATTACCAATTAACTATTGTAATCTGAAAACAAGTGGCTATGAATCAATTGAATTTTGAAACAAAAATCAGTGAAATCCAATGAATTTCAGCGGCTGCGATCGGATCCCTTACGGGAAGAACCTCTCAAATCTGAAAAAAAAAATGATTGAAGAAATCAATTAAAATCTAAAAGAATAGAACTCGAAAACACTGAATAAATCCACTGAAACCAAAGTTTAGATCTATTCCAGATAAACAAACATCTATTAACAAATAGTTATCAAAAAAATAAAAAAATCAGCACAATCCACTTGGAAAATCTATCGGAAATGGCAGAAGATTGCTCATTATAGTAGAAAATTTCATCAAAAATCAATGCAAACAAATGTCATTGAATATAAATGCAAATATTTTTTCGTGACCAAATTGATTCATGAAAAACAGGAGATAATCAGTTGATGACATTCATAATAAAATGAATAAAAAATGTTGAACAAAATTCTATAACAAAAGCTAGAAAATCCAAATAAGTTTCAAGATTCTAAAAACACACTCCTTGAAACACTTATAAACAAAAAAGGGTAGATCTGGGCTAGATCTGAGTAGATTTGGCAACATTTGCTCAGAGGCGATGGTTGCGGCAACATGCAACGTGGTGGCCATAGCAACGGCGGCGATCAAACGCAAAGGCTTCTTCCCACTTAGATATAATTAGATTTGACCAGAGGCAACGGCTGTGGCAACATGCGACGTGGCGGCGGAGGCAACGGTGGTGATGAAACATTTATGGAGGAAAAACTCAAATATTTATGTGTTGTTCTCCCACCTTGTGTGGGTTTTCTTACTCTATGCAAGTTTATTCTATCATTGACGATTCATTCTCTTAAAAATAATGATTTGCAGTTTGGTTTTGCATCAGCTCATATTCTACTCTACTGATAGTTTCTCTTGAATGATTAATTACTTGTGGTTTTTTTTTGAAAATTAGAGCTTCATAGCACCTTCTTATATAGTTTGCCCATTTTGACACTTAGCTCCATCTGGTTCAGGTTCTTTCGCCAATTCTTAACATTCTTTGGCATACATCAGATGGCTCTTTCCCTGTTTCGTTTCATTGCTGCACTTGGGAGAACGCAAGTTGTCGCAACCACACTGGGTACCTTCACTTTGCTATTGGTTTTTGTACTTGGAGGATTCATTGTTGCCAAAAGTAAGTTGTCAATATCTCTTTTCTTTGAACTTTTGCTATGATTAAACCAATCTATTGAGATATTAATTAAATATCCTTGCATTGCTTGAAATGTGATGAAATATGTTGAATGATTGTACATTCAAATCATTAGAAATCTGAAACCTTACAATTCTTTTGTTGCCCGCAGATGACATTGAGCCATGGATGATATGGGGATATTATGTTTCTCCTATGATGTATGGGCAAAATGCCATAGTCATGAATGAGTTCCTTGACGAAAGATGGAGCGCGGTAAGTTCTTATATTAGTTGGAGATGAGCTTTGGATCTCCATTTTTTTTTGTACACTTCTTCATAATTTATACCTACAAATTTTCAAAACTTGAACATTTTTCTTACTACAGCCAAATACAGATCCGAGAATTAATGAACCTACTGTAGGGAAAGTGCTTCTCAACTCAAGAGGTTTTTTTACAGAAGACTATTGGTTCTGGATTTGCATTGGTGCCCTCATGGGGTTTTCCCTTCTTTTCAACGTTCTATTTATTTCAGCATTATCTTTCTTGAATCGTAAGTTACCTGGTCTCTTATATTGGTTTGAAATTCTCATTTCATAGTCCATTCCATGATTGATAAGGCTTTTTGTGGAAACTGTCAGCTTTGGGTGATTCAAAAGCCGTGGTAATCGATGATGCTGATAATAAAAAGACGTCATCCTTCAGGCAAAATAGGACAGTGACATCTGAAGGTTTGAGATTTTACCTTTCCTTCTCGTAAAATCCACTTCTTCTTTCCACTGTTCTCAAGGGTAATTAATACATTGAAACTTTATAGTAACATGGGCCATAATTATCTTGCTGAAAGAGTTTGGTTTGTCCATCTGCTAGACCGAACAGTTTTAAATAATACAATTAAGGCCCGTTTGATAACACAATTTAGCACTTAAAGGTGAATACATTAAGTACTTATCAAATTAAGTCCGTTTGATAACAAAATGAAACAACCACTTCAAATATAAGTAGCACTTAAAAAATTGTTCAAAATTTTAAGTAATGTATAGCCCACTTATTTTTTTGGTACTTCTCAATTAAAACCATCAAAATTCTTTGTTCCACAACCACCATCCAACATTAATACTATAAAATTATGCAAAGAAAGTTGTATACAAACTATAGATAGAGAATACTAAGTTGAGAAAAAATAGAGAGAAAAAGTTGTAGAGAAAGAATATGTTGGAAAAACAAAGTTTTAAAAATTATTTTAGGGACAACAATTTGGACATAGATAAATTTTTCGAAGTTAAAAATATTAAAAAAATAAATACTTATTATATTTAGCACTTATAATTTCAGCAATTAAAATTCAACACTTAAACGTTTTCAGCACTTAATTTTCAGTGTTATCAAACTGGCCCTTAGACGATGAAGTTGCAGTAGATGGATAGTGGATGAAAATGGAATTAAGGTAGAGAATATATACATCAATAAGCTAGTTTAGAGTTAAAGATATGACCTTCTTTCTATTTTATTTATTTATTTATTTATTTTTGTGGGGAGGGGTGAAAAGAAGATTTGTTTAGGTCATACTTTTGAAAAACCCACACAGTACTAAGATTTGTCACAATTCCACTGAAGTAAGAATATTTCAATGCATTATATGTTGTTGTATACCTCAGATCCCAATGTATGAATGATCAACAAAATAGATTTCAACTTTAAGTTTCCAGAGCTTGCTTAGGACACGTGGCCACATGCAAACTAGATTTTTCCCCAGTAAAATAAGAAATTATTAGTAGTCTGATTCTGATGTATCCCAATTCCCCTGTATTGCAGGCACCGATATGCTAGTGAGAAATACTTCAGTGGACACCAGTGAAATTGCAGAGCATGCACCTAGAAAAGGAATGGTGTTGCCTTTCCAACCTCTGTCCCTTGCTTTCAACCATATTAACTACTATGTGGATATGCCTGCTGTAAGTCATTCTCTTTTGACATTTTCTTCTCTAGTGTTTATTGAAATCTTCATTACTCCTCTTACGTGTATCCCTTTTAGAATTGATATGGTTAGCCTATTGTCTATGGAAGCAAAAACCATTATTCTCTTGGTTTCGAATGACATAGCATTTTCAATAGTGATAATCTAAATATTTTTTCTCTTTATATCCATGAGTAAATGTTCTATACTGGTAGATCACCCTAAATATTGCTGACAGTTGTAAGAAACCACCCACCACCCATTTACGTGGTTACCACTTTCCAATTGGTACTCTCTCTATAATAGATCGAAAAACTTAAGACATCAGAAGTTCATTATTGTTTTTATTTTTTAAGAATGCTACATGCTGAACATAGAGCACAATTTTCTTTTTCATTTTTTCTTAAAAATTTAGAACAATGTTATAGTGTGTTCTCTTTCTATTTTAGATTGAAATATATATGTGTCTGTCAATTTTTTTTAATGAACATGTTGCTGTAATGATTTAGTTAGATAAAGGATTAGTTTATGTTATTTGTTTGACAAGTAGTACTACTGATGTTAACGTGTGTTTAAATATGTATGAAATATAATCTTCACTGCTTGAACAGTTTGTTGAGATAAATATTGTTTTCATTCCATCAGGAAATGAAGAGTCAAGGGATTGAAGAGGATCGCCTCCAACTGCTACGAGATGTCAGTGGTGCTTTCCAACCAGGAGTATTGACAGCACTTGTTGGTGTTAGTGGTGCTGGAAAGACAACCCTGATGGATGTCTTAGCTGGAAGAAAGACCGGTGGCTACACTGAAGGAAGTATCAGTGTTTCTGGCTATCCAAAGAATCAGGCAACCTTTGCTCGGGTCAGTGGTTACTGTGAGCAGAATGATATTCATTCACCCAATGTCACTGTTTATGAATCTATCGTCTACTCCGCTTGGCTTCGTCTTCCTGCAGACGTAAAATCAAAAACGAGAAAGGTATTTTACTTGGTTACATGGAGAACTTGATCTCTCTAAACCTTCGTGAGTATGACAAAAAATCATTGGAACAGTTATGCTAATATCATTTCAATGGACGGTGGTGCTACCAATGTGGCATCACATGACAATAAATAATTACTCGGATTCCAAGCACGCATTCTAATTTTTCATTTTGTTTTTGCAAAATTTGAAATCTAGATGTTTGTTGAAGAAGTAATGGAGTTGGTTGAACTTAATCCTATACGAAACTCCTTAGTTGGCCTTCCGGGAATTGATGGTCTTTCAACAGAACAAAGGAAGAGGCTGACTATAGCTGTAGAGTTGGTTGCAAATCCCTCCATTATATTCATGGATGAACCGACATCCGGTCTGGATGCAAGAGCCGCCGCTATTGTTATGCGAACTGTGAGAAATACAGTGGACACTGGGAGAACTGTTGTGTGCACAATTCACCAGCCAAGTATAGACATTTTCGAAGCTTTTGACGAGGTATGACCCAATTATAACTTTGGCACCTTTTGATAACTCCTTTTTATGTATTGTTTTTGCTTTTAAGCAATAAAGTAAGTAATTTTAAAATTACTAGAGTATAACCCCGTGCTTGAAGGCACACATTAGAAAAGATAACATTAATTTGAAAAAAATAACGTTCATGGTTAGATAATGAAACAAAAAGATCAACTTTAATACTCAACAGAGTATTGTATACAAAAATATCTTTTGAGAATGTAGTTTGAATCTATACCTTTTCATATTCTATTATATAAATATGTAATAAATTGTTTTGCTACTTGTTAAAAGGAAAATTAATCACTATGCATAAACTGTTTTGTAATTTGTTAGTAGGAAAATAATAATTATACACTAACATATGCCAATAAGTTTTCAAATAATAAATATAAAGTAGACACACAATTTTGTCCGCCGAACAAAAATAAAATAATATTGGTGATCTTATTATGAAGTCCTCCATCTAATCTAACTCTTTATTATTTTTTTCTTATTTTAGAGCAATTTAGGTTTTAGTCCCTTTCATATTAACATATAGGCAATTTATTTTAGAGCAATTTACGTTTTTCCTTATTAACATATAGTTGATATTAATTGAAAATTGAAAAGAAGAAAAAAAGGGGAAAAAATTATAAGTAGCTTATTTCAAGGATAATCCAATAATTTCTACAATAATTTATTTTTGTTTTAAAAACTAACAAAATAGAAAAAATAAGAAAGATAAAAGGCTTAAAAAATAAATAAGAGAAAATTGTAGGGCTTGAATACTTGTTGTCCAATAAAGATAGAGGTGGAGGTCCACCTAATTTTTGTTTGGATAGGAATCTAATTATTTTCTTAAATTTAGTTTTGATCTTTTCCATTTGTTTTTAAATCTAATAATTAATAATGTCTTTTTGAGATGCTACTTTTTTTTATTTTATTACATAAATCACAAAATAAAAAAATAAAAATATAGGATGATGGAGTTTGGGCTAGTTTGAATTAAAAAAAAATAAATTAAAATAGAGGGACTTGAAAAATAAATAACAGGGAAGTGGAGGATTCAGATACTTGTCCATTGAAGATGGATGTAGAGAACAAGAAGATGGGGCTCACCTATTTTGAAATGTTTAAAATATATATTTCGAAAATATCTCAAAAACATGTTTACTAAGATGTTTCCTATTTTAACGTCTAATGGCTAATAATATCTGTAAACATGTCTTTTAGAAGTATAGTCTTTCTTCTTTTATTATATGGATTAAAAAATATAAGAATAGAAAATTAAGAACAAAAATGAGGTGATGGAGTTTGGGTTGTTTTGAATTAAAAAAAAGAAAAAAGAAAGAGGTTTGAAAAATAAATAAGAGACAAAATGCTATTTTAGATACTTGTCCATTGAAAATAGTTAGTTAGGCCATGAGAGAATGCAAGGTTGTGAGGAATGGAAAGGAGGGGGAGAGAGCACGTTATTTCCTAAAATTGTTCTTTAAAATATGTAACCAAAATATATAGTTAAAATATGTCCATAAAATATACAATGAGCTGTTTTATAATATAAATGTACTTTTAAAAATAGAAAAAGTAAAAGCATGATTCTTAGTATTTTTTCCTGAAAACAAGAAATAAATGTTTTTTATTTCTTCAATTTTTATACAATAAGAGATCGATGAACTATAGCCTCTTCGTTTACCCTTTTCACTCATCTATTTTTATTTATTTTTTGGATTAAGAGATCATTTATAGGGATAATACTAAGATATTATCTCTACCCTATCAAACATGCTTTTGATTTTTTGCTTTTTCTGTCTAAGTAAAATACTGTTTTTTATTTTAAAAAGTATATTTTTAAAAAAAATGTTTTTTGTGTTTTTGATTTTTCCCTCTTTATCTTCTATGAATTGCCCACAATCTATATGATTTTACTAAATTGTTCGTGTACAGTTACTTCTGATGAAGAGAGGAGGGCAAGTCATTTATGCCGGACCTCTAGGTCGCAACTCTCACAAGCTAGTAGAGTATTTTGAAGTGAGTACTTTATCTTACTATTCATGTTTTGCTTTCATTCAATCAAGAAACTATGAAGTTGCTGCAGACTACCTTTTCTTCCTCTTCCTCTTCCTCCATGTTTGAGATCATTTTTGGAAGTTTCGATGGGGTTTGCTTGATGTTTAGCATTTATGTTTCGTTGTTTTATTTCTATTCTAACTTGAAATGAAAACACAAGTATGGAGGGAAAAATTTGTCTGTTCTGTTCTCAAAAATTGTTTTTAAAACCTGGGAACGTAATAGAAACAATTTTTTTCCCTGTATTTTTGTTTCTGTTCCAAGGTTTGGGGGGAAAAAAAAAAAAAGATATGCAAATAATGGAAGGACTAAACAAACAACACCTGACAATTTTTGGAGAAGAAATTACAAGTTCTTATCTTGCTGCAGACTGTCCCAGGGGTTCCCAAGATCAGGGATGGTTACAATCCTGCTACATGGATGTTAGAAGTCACAGCTCCACCAGTTGAGGATCAATTGGGTGTTGATTTTGCTGTGATTTATGCAAACTCTTCACTTTATCAGTAAGCAATAAATGAAATTTTAACTTGTAAGGGTTACCCATTTTCTTGCATGTCCTATTATCCATTAGTTAACTAGAATCATTTTTTCTACTTGATGTTCTTTCAGGAGGAATCAGGAACTTATAAAGGAACTCAGCACTCCAACTCCTGGTTCCAAGGATCTCTACTTCCCTACGAAGTATTCCCAAACATTTCTGACCCAGTGCAAAGCATGCTTCTGGAAACAGCATAAGTCTTACTGGAGAAACCCGCAATATAATGCCATTCGGTTCTTCATGACCATTGTTATTGGTGTTCTCTTTGGTGTGATATTTTGGAACAAGGGAGATAAAATGTAAGTCCACAATTTTGTTCTTTTCTTATTTGATAACCGCCATAATTATCAGGGATGTGCCATTCGATTACTCTTCCAATTTGTCTTTTAATTCTATTCCCATAAAACTTGGAACAGAAAAAGAGATAAAAGGAATAGGATTTTGTTAAAAAATTATGGGATCAGAACAAAAACAGATTTTTGTTTATTATTTGCCTTGTTTTGTATACAAGCAGAACCACTGACCGAATGGCACAGTTTCCAAAAGGTTGGTGCTTGTTTTAAACTCTGGTTGGAAATTTTGTCAACAGACAAAAACAGCAAGATCTGTTGAACCTCTTGGGAGCTATGTATTCTGCTGTTCTCTTCCTTGGAGCTACCAATGCTTCTGGAGTGCAGGCTATCGTTGCGATTGAGAGAACGGTTTTTTACCGTGAAAGGGCAGCTGGGATGTATTCAGAGTTGCCTTACGCATTTGCTCAGGTTTAGAAGGAAAAAAAATTAACTTTTACCTTATTACATTATTCTCCAAATCCCTTTATTTTTTCACTATATTCAATAAGACTGTATAAGCTTGAATCCTCCGTGTCCTTCAGGTGGCCATAGAGACAATCTACGTTGCAATTCAAACCATCATTTACTCTCTTCTTTTGTACTCGATGATCGGGTTCGAGTGGGCAGCTGACAAATTCTTGTGGTTCTACTACTACATATTCATGTGTTTCATCTACTTCACCATGTACGGAATGATGGTTGTTGCACTCACTCCGGGCCACCAAATCGCTTCCATTGTCATGTCATTCTTCCTAAGCTTTTGGAACTTGTTCTCTGGATTTCTCATTCCAAGACCGGTATATGATGATGATGATGATAATAATAGTAATATCTCTTAAACTTTCTAAAACTCTTGATTTTTTATTTTTATTTTTATTTTCTTTGGCAGCAAATACCAATATGGTGGAGGTGGTATTACTGGTGTTCTCCAGTTGCTTGGACAATCTTTGGGCTTGTGGCATCTCAAATAGGTGATAAATCGTCTCTGGTTGAGGTACCGGGAGCTGGGACCATGACGGTGAAAGCATTTCTCAAAGAGGATTTGGGTTTTGAGTATGATTTCCTTCCGGCGGTAGCTGTAGCTCATGTGGGTTGGGTGCTTCTGTTCTTCTTTGTGTTTGCTTATGGGATCAGGTTCCTCAACTTCCAAAGAAGATAACCTCCATTGGTTGGAACTGGTATTCTTGTTTCATACAGTAAGAATACGCTAAAGAGTGAGTGCAATTCGAAGTTTTTTATTCCTTATAGCCTCTCTATGTACTACTACTTTTTTTCCCTCTTCGATTCCTCGTCACATTATTAGCTAAAGAGTGCTAGTCTAAGTGTTGATTCGTCATAACATTATTTTTCCATATTCAAGTTATGTAATTTGTAGACACGATTCTAGTAGTACTAATATGTTGTTGTAAAACCTAATATTAAATAACAATAAGGCATGCTTTAACATCTTAAAGACTGCTGCTTGGTTGTGTTACTATTTCTATTTGTCTGTTTTATGTTCTCAGTCTTTTATAAACAATTTGAAACCTGGCAAGGAATAAAAATCATTTTTTTTTTTTCCGCAAATTTTTAGTTTATTTTTTATTATTAATTTTTTATTTCAGATCTAAGTAATCTGTAACATAAATAAGAAAATAGAAAAGCAGTAACTAGGAACAAGTCTTTAGTTGTCCCTTAACAATCTACACCTTCCTAAACAAAGGAAATGTCCATTTTGGTTTTGTATCAAATTCCTATTTCAGTTTTCAGAAAACTTGGAATAGATACAGAAATGTGTCAACAATTGTGTCCTGTTCCTAAACTTTAATTTTGAAATTTTGAAGCATATAAACATATATTTTTCTGTTCCAATATTTTTATTTTTGTTCCCAAAAACTAAAAATGTAAGAGAAATCTGGGAAAATGAGCACTAAACACACGTGGACGTTTATCTTGAACCAATTAGAAGGAGTTTTTATTTATTTATTTTTATTTTTTAATGTTGTTTCGAGGTCAATTGGAAACCATCAATTTGTGCTAATAAAAAAGACGATGAGGATGAGTTTGTCAGTTTCATAGAAACACTTTTCCATCTGTTGAGATAAGTGGGATTGTTAACACACGAGATGAAACACATGGATTGTCAAAGGTTAGATGCTAGGTGAATGATTAAAATGAGAGTAAAATTGTCGAAAAGTACAAGATAATTCTCAAGTAAGTCAGAGTGGGATTTTTTTGTGCCCTCTATCTCTCCGTATCTCTGTATATTTCTAACTCCAATAATCTCTCTCTCCCTCTCAATCAATTGAAAAATTGCGGTTCATCGAAGAAGAGGACTAGAAGGAAGAAGACAACGTTAGTGAGTAAACAAAAGGGGTGAAAAAATATAATGAAATTATTTTATAAAAAATGGCCTTTTAATTTTATATCCTTTAAACATGTAATATTTTACTCTCATATATTATAAATATTAAAATTAAATTTCTATAATTTATTAATATACGTGTAATCGGTAATTTTTCAGTCTAGATTAACAACAATTGAATCTCATGCACCTTCTACACATAAATTCTAACTTTAGGCTTGTTAACTATTGTTCAATGGTCTCAATGCGCCTATTTTTAAAATATGAATTGGAGAGGAAATTTATAGATTTGGGAGTAGAGTACGACTTCTTCGTGTAACAATAAAAAATCTGTTTTCCCAAAATCAATAGGTTTTGAAAAATCACATTTCCATGATAAAACAGGATTGGGAGCTAGTGTTTCCAGATAATTAGATTTTTTTTTTACTAACCTGTTTTATTGCCCCTTATATGTTATATGAACATAAGACGAGATGGGACCTCCCTTTCTTTGAAACAGTGGCATGTATTGTTAAGAAAAATAATCTCTTAGTTTGAGGCTTTTCTGAAGATACAAAGTAAATGACCAAATCCCTTGAATCAATGAAATCTTAAAGTACAAGTTTTGTTTTTCTTTTTTCAATTAATACCTTCACGTGGATAGTTGGTTGGTATGTGTTTCCTTTTTCATTTAAGGCATTCATGTGGTAGTTGGCATTGAGCGTATATCAAATGAAAAAAAATCAATCAAAAGGTGATAACAACACCTTCAACAATAATAATATTTTATTATTTTTTTATTCAAAATTCTTCATGGCATCATAGCCATCATCAAGAAGCCTCAAAATCACGTCAACCTGCTCTTTGATCAAAGAACACGAACTTACAATTCAAGCCTTAATATTCTAGTTTGATCTCTATCAAGCTAAGTACAACTAATGAACTTACAATTCAAGCCTTTCATTAATATTCTAGTTTGATCTATATCAAGCTAGGCACAACAAATTTTTTGTTGTGGTGCTCTTAAATCATTCCTCTAGTCCAAAGTTTGAGCCTTTATCATTATTTTACTGTTGATGTTAAACTTATAGAAAAGATAGAGGATGATAAGGGCAACAAAAGTTCCAATCCTCTGTATGATCCATTGACAACTAATGACGGTCTTCTCATTTCTTGGTTACTTGGAACCATGAAATAAGACATCATTAGTTCTATCTTTGGTGTAAAAACTACTTATTAAGTTTGGTCTTCATTAGAACAACTTCTTCCAATCACAATAGAGAAGGACGGTCATTTGAAAAAATATGTTAATGACCATTCAAAAGGGATCACGATCTCTAGAAGAATATTTGAGAGATTTCAAATCTATTTGTGACAATCTTGCTACAATCAGGCAACCTATCTCAAATCTTAACAAAGTTTTTCAATTTTCTTGCAATTTGGGCCCGAGTTATGAAAATTTTCGGATTGCCATGCTTACAAAACCAACCTATCCACTGTTTTCTCAATTTGTGTGGGATATTCAAGGCTTTGAGGAATCTCAAATTGCAAGAAAAACTGAAGAAAATATGTTTTTGGAGCAACCACAGGCCTTCTTTGGCCAGTGCAATCATGGAAGAAATAGCCAAGGAGGTCGTGGAAATTTTACCTCACGGGGTGGAGGTTTTACTCCTATAGAACGATATAACCCATGAGACAATCCTTTTGATCATCCAAACAACAATCGAAATATTAACCATGACAACAACAATAATTCTTTGAAGGGAATGACTCCTCTAGGACAACAGTCATGCTCAGTTTCCAATACCTCTAAAAATAATGGTAAAATCACCTTGCTTTCGATGGTTCTAAATATGCGGTAGAGAAAATCACATTGCTTTTGATTGTTCGAACATGTTTGGTTGTTCTTATCAATCTGAGGATTTTTCTTAAGCTATCGCTGCTCTTACCATTGACTTAATTAATTTCTCATTCTATGTGGATTCTAGAGCCACTTCACACATGATAAATGAAATCTCTAAACTCTCCTATATTAAACCATATAATGGAAGGGATGTGATATTTGTAGGAGATGGAAACAATTTACCTATATCTCATATTGGTGAAGTCACTATTAATACACAAGATGGATCTTTAAATTTAAAAGATATGCTTGTAGTGCTAGATTTGAAAAAGAACCTATTATCAGTTGGAAAAATTACAATGGATAACTAGTGCACTTTTGAATTTACTGTTTCTGATTTTGTTGTTAAGGATTGAAATCAGAAAATAATAGCAAGGGGAAGCAAGAAGGGTCAACTTTATGCTTCGAATGATGTTTCTCAAGAGGTTTTTAGTGCAATAAAAACACGATGGATCATTTGCACTCTTGTAGTATCAATGACTTGGACACCTAAACATAAAGATTTTGTCTTTATTAAAAGAAAATAAAGTTATTGATATTTCTCATTGGATTTCTAAACCTTCAGTATGTGTAAGTTGTCAAAAGGGAAAGATTTCTAAGTCGCCTTTCCATTCGTCAAATAAAACTTCAGATTTTCATCTTGAGAAAATTCATTGCGATCTTTGGGGACCTGCTCATTTGGCTTCAAATCAAAGATTTTGCTTTTATGAAATATTTGTTGATAATTACTCAAGATTTACATGGTTATATCAATGCAAAGAAAATATGAATTCTTTGATACTTTCAAAAAAATTTAAAGGCTTGTAGAAAATAAATTTGATCTTTAAATAAGATTTTTCAATGTGATGGTGGAGGTGAATTCAATTCTTATGATTTTCTTACTCATTCAAAATAATGGACTTGAGATGTATGTATCTTGCTTAGGAACTCGAGCAAAATAGAATTGTAGAATGAAAACATCGACATATCGTCGAGGCTGGCTTAACTATGCTATTTCACGGAAATTTTCTTTCAAACTTTGGGATGATATTTTTCTTTCTGCAATATATCTCATTAATCTCTTACCATCTTTCGTATTGCATAATGATATTTCATATTATAAGCATACCATCTTCTGTATTGTATAATATTGGTGAAGTCAATATTAATACACAAGATGGACCTTTAAATTTAAAAGATGTGCTTGTAGTGCTAGATTTGAAAAAGAACCCATTATCAGTTGGAGAGCTTACAACAGATACCTTGTGTACTTTTGAATTTACTACTTCTGATTTCATTGTTAAGGATCGAAATCAGAAGATGATGGCAAGGGGAAGTAAGAATGGTGAACTTTTATGCTTTCAAGGATGCTTCTCAAGAGGCTTTTAATGCAAAAGAAAAGGGCGGATCACCTACACTCTCGTGGTATCAACGACTTGGACACCCAAACATAATTATTTTGTCTTTGTTAAAAGAAAGGGAAGTTATTGATGTTTTTCATTGGATTGATAAACCTTTAGTATGTGATAGTTGTCAAATGGGAAATAATTGTATGTTGTCTTTCTATTCCACGAATAAAACTTCAGATTATCCTCTTGAGAAAATTCAATGCGATCTTTGGGGACCTGTTCCTTTGGTTTCAATTCAAATATTCTAGTTTTATGAAATATTTGTTAATGATTACTCAAGATTTACATGGTTATATTAATGCGAAGAAAATATGAAGAAGGTTGGTAGAAATAATTTTGATTGTTGAATTAAGATTTTTCAGTGTGATGGTGGCGCTGAATTCAATTCCTATGATTTTCTCACTCAGTCAAAATAGTGGAATTGAGATGCATGTATCTTCCTAGGAACTGCCAAGCAAAATGGAATTGCAAAACGTAAACATCGACACATCGTTGTGACTAGCTTAACTATGCTATTTCATGCAAAATTTCCTTTAACTCTTTGGGTTGATATTTTTCTTTCTATAATATATCTCATTAATCGCTTACCATCTTCCTTATTGCATAATGATACTCTATATCATAAGCTTCACAAGAGACATCCTCACTACAGAGGTTAGTGGGTTCTTAGGTGTCAATGTTTTTCTTCTTTGAAATATCAAGGTGGAAATAAGTTAATGAAAAAGACTTATCGATGTTTCTTTATTAGTTATAGTCCTATCGTCGCCTAGATCCTACAACAAGAAGAGTCTATATCTCTAGACACGTTCTCTTCGTTGAAGTTTTTTTTTTCTTTTTTATTTTCTGTCTAAGACTTCTATAACCTTTCCACTAGAGAATCCACAATTAACTTTATGTGAATTTCCTGTCGTTGACGAATCAAGCGACTCTAAAAAAGAAGCTACTTCGATGTCAAATACCTCTCACAATTCAGAAATATTGACTGACTCAAATAAGGAAAATTAAATATTTTTTAACCCAATTAAATTTTGCGATCAAAATTGCAAAGCAGGTTTGCCTTCGAATATTGCCACATCAATACCCGAGCAAGCTACAACTTCCACTAGAGAAAATAATCCCTTAGATTGTGATGAATAATTGCTGAAATTATATCTTTACAAGTAGAGTTCATCACTGAGAATACCTTCCAGCTTCCAAATGAAATAAAGACTTCATTCTTCTACTTAGTTAGCGGGAACAAAAACTCTTCCGTACCGCTGACATTTTCCGTAGGGTAAACCACCGCCTCTCAGGTCCTTTGATATATATCATGCACCTAAGATTTTGGAGAAACAAAACATCTTTTCATCCATTAATGAGACTGATAGGTGTGAAAAACCTATCTATTTCTAAACCGGATTTGTTAGTTTTCAAGCGTTTTAGTTATATTTATTTGTGTTTTAGTGTGTTTTAGTGTAGAACAGGTGAAAGGACGTTAAAGGGCGAGAAACAAGTGAAAACGGTGGAGAAACGGTGAACAAAATGTGCAAAACAGGGTTTCGGTGAATGAAGATCATCGCCTAGGCGGAAGTTCCACCGCCTAGGTGGAAAAGAGGCAGAATGTTGGAGTGCTAAAGGGCTGAACCACTGCCTAGGTGAGAAAACCACCACCTAGGCGAGAAAAGATCAGAATGATATGCCAGCATGCACTGCTTAAGCGGAAAAACCACCGCTTAGGCGAAGTTACCGACAGAAGTTCACCGACTTAAGTCCACCGCCTAAGCGGTGAACCACCGCTTAGGCTGTGACACTCTGCACAAAAATATCTATTTTTAGATATTTTGAAGATATTTCCAAACCTTACCTATTTAACCCTTTTCTCCACCAAACCTCAAAAAGAGAGAGATGTGGGAGAGGGCTTGGTTGTTCTTGAGAGCTTTCTTCCACCTTAGTTAGATTAGATTAGATTAGAAAGTAGATTAGATTAGTTGTAAAGAGTGTTCTTGGCCAATCCTTGAAGAGCTAGAAGAGAAAGTTCATCAACGGAGAAGAGGAAGCTTGGGAGGACTGTTCTTTGGCGAAAGTGGACTACTCCACTTTCAGATTTGGCTTTTCTTCCCTTGTTTCCATCTTTGTATTTCATGTTTATTGTTGATGATGATGATCTCCTCTTGATTAAATGTTGTATTGGCTAAGAACATGTTAGTGTAATTTAGAGATTAGTTAGGGAAATGTGTAGTTGTGTAAATACTCGTTTGGTTTGAAATATGTTTCTTTAATGGTTGTTGCTTTTAAGTCTGATTGTGTTTATAATTTGATGACGATCTTAATATGCTTGTAACGGTATTAGAATTGGATTTTAGAATCTAGGGTTTGACACTCGGGAGAGGTAACCCTAGATTAGAACTAGGGTAAACACATCATTACGACCTAACGACCCGGGAGGGCGTTAGTTAGTGTGCAATCGATGACGTTGGGTCAAGACTCACGTGGCCTAGAGTCATTAAGACATTGAGGGGGACCTCTTCGTCGACACGAAGTCGCGTATTCCCTCGTCTCACACTCGGAAGAGGTGGCGGAGGAGTTTATGAACTGAGATTGTCGGATACCTAAACTCCGTTATTGTTAACCGAACGAAATCAAACGTGTATTAAGTGAACAAAATCAATCCCTAATTAATCAACCTAGTTAGAATTAACCCACTAATTGTAGTTTAGCTTAGTTTAATTTCAATTCACGTCTTCCGTCGTCAGGATAACACGAGACTACGTCAATTACGGTATTCAATTCAATTATTCAAACTTTTCTCTGTGGGAATGATATCCGATCTTCAAAGATCCACTATATTAAAACTTTAGACCTCGTATACTTGCGAGCGTAAGTAGACGTGCACAAAATCGCCCCTACCAAGTTTTTGGCGCCATTGCCGGGGATTAGTGTGAATTTTATTCAAAGATTGTCAAATTCTGTTCCCGTCAATGCCTACCAAGTTTTTGGCGCCGTTGCCGGGGAAATAATGTGAATTTTATTTGAGTATTGCAAAAGAAACGCGGTATCGGCTCAGAACTTAAGTTTTAAATAGGAGAACCAAATGTATCGTATCCTAGTTCCGTCAACGCACTAAGTTTTTGGCATTGTTGATGTGGGATTAGTGTGAATTCGAAGTTGATATTGCAACTAAGTAGTCAAGTGTTAATCCTGACATTTATTTTTTGTTTTGTTTTTAATTTTTATTTTTGTTTCATTATGTTGATGAGATCAAGCAGAGCGAGAAAAGATGAAGAAGATTGGAATTCTTAATTCTCAATCCCGAGATTGAGCTTATTGTAAATGATAAGGACTGAGAGGAGAAGCCGACTTCAAGCCATGATCTTGATCCGACTAAGCATTTGAGCCCAAATTTCTTGTCTATGGGGAATTTTTGTGAAAAATACTTAGTGACACGATAGTCCAGCCGGGGATGGTAACTGAAGCACTATTTTTTTTTGAAATGAAACTTAGGGTATCAAATTACCCAATTTTTGTTACTATTTATTTGATTATTTATTCTTTTTGGAAGCCGACATGGCTTCGGAACGTGTTCGGAAGTGAATTTAGGAGTATAGAAGTTTGGGGAAGTATTTTAAGTTTAAACACGTTGAACAAGTGAAGTGAAAACGTACAGGGAGGAGCCGTATTTTGAAAATTTGAGAAAAGCATGAAAGTGGGAGCTTCAGGCCCACCGCCCAAGCGGTAAACCACCGTTTAGACGGTATAAATACAGAGAATGTGTTTTTCAGCAAAAAAAAGGCCCACCGCCCAAGCGGTGAACCACCGCTTAGGCGGTAAAAATACAGAGTGGGTGAAAACAGCCCACCGCCCAAGCGGTTAACCACCGCTTAGGCGGTAAAAATACAGGATGCAACAAATTTTCAAAATACGCTCCACCACTTGGCGGAGAAACCACCGCCTAGGCGGATTAACAGCAGAACAAAATGTTTTCACACTGGTGTAATTTCGCTTAGGCAGAAAAACCACCGCCTAGGCAGAATTTCGTCAGTAGGTTTGTTTTTAAAGAAAAGAGTTCCACCGCTTAAGCGGTGAACCTTTTGCAGTTAAAAAGCCCCTATTCGTTTAAAAATTAAAAACGCAAGGTTCCCTCCCCAATCCTCCACCTTCTCTCTAAAACCTCACTCCCAAACCGTTCCAATCCTAAAAAATCATCCGTCCATTACCAAAAGTATTCATTTCCATCACGATTCAACCTCCAAGAATCGGATCTCCACCCCTATTTCCGAAAATTTAGGGTTTTTCGTGAAAGGTGCGATTTCTTCATTCTCTTTTGATTGGACTATTAATTCTCAACAAGTAAGTTTCTTTTACATTACATTTAGTCTAGTTGTTGAAATTATTGGTTGGTTTTCATGATTATATCCAAGAAATCATTAGATTTTGAAATTTTGCCCCCTTAACCCTAGTTTCGCGATTTCGAAGTTCCATGGGTTTTTGGTTTGATTCCTGGTGATAAATATGTTTAATTGGATTGGTTGAGTGTGTGAACTAATATAGAATGTCACATTTGTGAAATTTGTTTGAAAAATTCAAACGGGTGTTCGTTTTGGGATGGACGTGTTCATGACAAAGTGATTAGGGAGGTTTATGTTTTTTAAATGTTCATATATGATGAGGTTGTATTGGGTTTTTGTGATTGTGATTGTAGGAAATGCCGAAAAGAGTAGCAAAGAAGAGGGTCAGAGGAGAAGGGTCGAGTTCAAACCCTAGGGTGCTGACTGACGTTGACTACGATGCCACCCGCTTTGTGTCAAAACAAGCGTAGATGCACTTTAAAGAACACGAAAAATATCGTGCCTGCATACGTCAACGGGGTTTCGGTCCGATTGAAGATCTCCCGGTGGAATTTCTGAATGAAATCTGAAGCTGCCACTGGGAGCAATTCTGCAAATCGCCACCCCCAGGCGAGATTGCTTTGGTCAAAGAGTTTTATGCTAATGCTACAGAGGCCATTGACGATCTAGCAAGGGTTCGAAACCAACCTATCATCTTCAGCCCCGACTTTATAAATCATCTCTTTGGACTGTCGGTACCGGAGTCCCTTGAAAGCCAAGACCCTACTTTGCATAGGGTCATTCAAAAGATCACATCTGGCACGGTAAAGTGGAAACACTAAGGGCTGAACGTCGCTACCTTTTCGGTGAGTTGTCTCAAGCCAGTTTCAAAAATCTGGCACCACTTCATCTGTGGAAGCCTCTTACCGACATCACATCTGCTAGACATCTCAAAGGACATGGCCTTTTTGATCTATAAAATTCAGACAGGACAACCAATCAATGTTGGATTTCTAATCTATTCATCGATCATTCATGCTACGAAGACGGTAAAGGGTGGGCTCCCGTTTCCGTCACTATTGACCCATATTTTCAGATTAGCTGATGTGACTGTATCTGGGGAAAGCCAGTATGACCCTATCTCTCCACTTACTCTGTTAGCGATAAACCGGTTGTGGAAGACTGGGGCGCAAGAGGCACCCGAGCCTAAGCCTGAGAAAGGGGAAGACCAAGCAGACGAGACGGTTGGACCTTTTGGAGCCTGAGATGAAAACTCCCAAGAGAGGATAAACAACAAGCTTCAGACCATCCTCCAGAACCAATACGAGATTGCTTCTTTCCTGGACTAATTTTCGAGGCAACAAGATCGAGTCCAACGAAAGATTTGGGAGGGCCTTGGCCTTGAGATGGACGATTACCCTCCGATGCCATCTGTGCCACCACATCTACTCCAGAGACCACACTTTCCTTCCCAAAGTGATGATGGTGATGATTCGTCTTCAGGTGAACAGTAGGGAATAAGTCTTATTCCCTAGGTATGTGTTCAACCCATTTTTTGTGCAAGCATACTATTTGTTTATTGGGTTCGCTGCTGTTGGAACATTGCCATGTTCAGGCCTGGATGGTATGGATTGGATGATAATTTAGTGGATGTTCATCCATTTTGACTTTTTGTAGAAAATGATGAACAATTTGTTTTTGAACAGAATGCAAAATTTTTTATGTACAAATTTAAGTTTATGTATGTATTTTATTATGAATGTTTTAGTTTTTAAATTTTTAGTTTAGTTAGTTTAATTTTTGTTTTTGCATATTTAGTGTTAGATTAATTTATGTATGTTAGTATTAGATTTAGTTTAAATTTGTGTATGTATAAAGTTGTGTTTGCATGTTTAGATGTGAGTTCATTTGGGCCAAGACCCGATGATGAGAATTATCCTCTAATTGCATATTGAGGTCGGGGGTAATACCTTCCTTGTGTGTTTTGTGTGCTTAACATGTTGATTGGGTAAAAATTATCTCGATCCTAAAATTGCACGACATTTGAACTCACTGTATAATTATCTGAACGATTAGACATTGATTATTCGATATTAAGCTCATGATAGAAAATGAGGAAACTAGAACTTGATTTTGGGAAAACTTGAGGCGGAATCCTAAGTAAGGTAATTCCGGAGACGTGATTTAGGCTGTAAATTTTTCGCTTGAACCATTGTAGCTAACCTGAAAATGTTAATTCCTTATTTCCCCTGTCAAAGCCGTTAACGTAATCAAATTCTGAAAACATTCAAATACTCCTTTCAATTAAATTTTTCCTAACCCAATGTCGCTAAGCCTAATTTAAAAAAATTGAGTGAAATCAAGTGAGCGGTCGGGTTTTTGATAAACTTTTATTGATTCGGTATTAGTGTATTCACTTGTCATTTTTTTATTTCTTTTTGCACGCTCCTAAAATAAGCTTGGGGGTGTGTTTCTATCAATTCGTTTTACAAATTCCTAAAATTTTATAAATTCGAATAAGTTTGGGGGTGTGTTTCTCTAACTTCTTTTTGCACTCTCCTAAAACTGTAACAATTCGAGTTAATTTAGGAATATGTTAGTGTTAAAAATAAAAAAATGAAATGAATAAATATAGCTTTTCATTTTTCTCTTTCGACAAGTGAATACCAGGATTTTCATTTCTTATTCAGAATTGTACTTTAAATGTGGGGTCATGAGAGATGATAGCGACAAGCAATTTTACCTCGGGTATCGATCAATTAAACCGATTTGCTATTTTTATTCCAGTGATACCTGTGGTCGTTCTCCGAAGCCAAACCAAGCCCTATTGATTTCTGTGAATATCCGAGCCTACATTAGTGGATAGTAGACTCCAATCAAGCGTATGGTTTTCCTGAATCCTTCAACGGTTTAAATTATGAGCTTAACAATTGAATAATCGAATCCAGTATTTGACTAGTTATACATTTGAGTTCTCACACACACACTTCAAATGGATCTAAAATGGTTTTTATTGATATTGATCATTGAAATTCTAGAACACCACTTGGTGTGGGTTACTTCCCGAACTTGATCCAATTTAGGGATGTTGAGAGAGGAACAAATTGGTCATTTCAATTGAACTTTATATTTACATGCATATACTTCTTTCGTGTTGGTTTAATTTTTCATTTTTAGGTGGTTAGTTCGTTAGTTAGTTTAGTTCAGTGTTAGTGTTTTGCTCGAGGACTAGCAAAATTCTAAGTTTGGGGATATTGATAGGTGTGAAAAACCTATCTATTTCTAAATCGAATTTGTTAGTTTTCAAGCGTTTTAGTTATATTTAATTGTGTTTTAGTTTGTTTTAGTGTAGAACAGGTGAAAGGACGTCAAAAGGCAAGAAACAAGTGAAAACGGTGGAGAAACGGTGAACAAAATGTGCAAACAGGGTTTCGGTGAATGAAGATCACCGCCTAGGTGGAAAAGAGGCAGAATGTTGGAGTGCTAAAGGGCTGAACCACTGCCTAGGCGAGAAAACCACCGCCTAGGCGAGAAAAGATCAGAACGATATGCCAGCATGCACCGCCTAAGCGGAAAAACCACCGCTTAGGCGAAGTTACCGACAGAAGTTAACCTACTTAAGTCCACCGCCTAAGCGGTGAACCACCGCTTAGGCGGTGACACTCTGCACATAAATATCTATTTTATGATATTTTGAAGATATTTCCAAACCTTACCTATTTAACCCTTTTCTCCACCAAACCTCAAAAAGAGAGAGACGTGGGAGAGGGCTTGGTTGTTCTTGAGAGCTCTCTTCCACCTTAGTTAGATTAGATTAGTTTAGGAAGTAGATTATATTAGTTGTAAAGAGTGTTCTTGGCCAATCCTTGAAGAGCTAGAAGAGGAAGTTCATTAATGGAGAAGAGGAAGCTCGGGAGGACTGTTCTTTGGCGAAAGTGGACTACTCCACTTTCAGATTTGGCTTTTCTTCCCTTGTTTCCATATTTGTATTTCATGTTTATTGTTGATGATGATGATCTCCTCTTGATTAAATGTTGTATTGGCTAAGAACATGTTAGTGTAATTTAGAGATTAGTTAGGGAAATGTGTAGTTGTGTAAATACTCGTTTGGTTTAATATACGTTTCTTTAACGGTTGTTGCCTTTAAGTCCGATTGTGTTTATCATTTGATGACGATCTTAATATGCTTGTAATGGTATTAGGATTGGATTTGAGAATTTAGGGTTTGACACTCGGGAGAGGTAACCTTGGATTCGGACTAGGGTAAACACATCGTTACGACCTAACGACCCGAGAGGGCGTTAGTTAGTGTGCAATCGATGACATTGTGTCAAGACTCACACAACCTAGAGTCGTTAATACATTGAGGGGGACCTCTTCGTTGACACGAAGTCGCGTATTCCCTCGTCTTACACACGGAAGAGGTGGCAGAGGAGTTTATGAACCGAGATTGTCGGATACCTAAACTCCATTATTGTTAACCGAACAAAATCAAACATGTATTAAGTTAACAAAATCAATCCCTAATTAATCAACCTAGTTAGAATTAACCCTCTAATTGTAATTTAGCTTAGTTTAATTTCAATTCACATCTTCCGTCGTCAGGATAACACGAGACTATGTCAATTGCGGTATTCAATTCAATTATTCACACTTTTCTCTGTGGGAACAATATCCGATATTCAAAGATCCACTATATTAAAACTTTAGACCTCGTATACTTGTGAGCGTAAGTAGGCGTGCACAAAATCGCCCCTACCAGAGACTCAATCAATGCCAACAAACAATTCAACCTTCAATAATAAGAGACCATCAAGTCTTCGATGATCATGTGCATATTTGAAGGATTATGCTCTTGCAACAGTATCTCAAACCCAACCAAAGATTCTCACAGCACTAAGAGCTTATCAATGGGTAACATCCATGCAAGATGAACTTCAAGCTCTTCAAGAAAACAAAACATGGTCACTTGTTCCTTATTTTATAGATGCAAATATAGTTGGTTCAAAATGGGTATATCACATTAAGTATAAATATGATGGCTTCATAAACCATTTTAAGGCTCGACTGATTGCTTAATGTTTCACTCAAGTCTTTGACATCGACTCTGAATAAACTTTCAGTCCTATAGTCAAACTTACTACCATTTGAGCTATGATAGCTCACTCAATTTCAACTAACTGGAATATGCTTTAATTGGATGTTAATAATGCTTTTCTCCATGGTTACCTTAAAAATATTGTTTTCATAGAACAACCACCAAGATTTTTCGATCCTAGTTTTCTTGATTATGTGTGTTTACTCGAGCAATCCTTAATTGATCCCAAGAAAGCACCTTGTGTTTGGTTCAACCATTTCTCACAATTTATTTTTCATTTCTTTAATTGTAGCAAGGTAGATCTATCACTTTTCATATACCACACACCATTATTACATTTCTCCCTATATATGTTTATGATATTATTTTGTTGGTAATAATGATTCTTTCTTGTCATATTTAATCACTAAACTTGGAAATGAATTTTCCATTAAGAATCTTGGCTTGCTTCGATTTTTTCTTGGAGTAGAAATTAAACCTTTATCTGGTGGAGTATATATGTCTCAAACCAATTACATTCAAGACCTCCTCACTTGCACAAAGATGCTTGAAAGTTCTTCTATGTATACACCAATGGTGTTAAATACAAGCTCTCTGTCTTAGATGTGAACCTAATTGATTCAATTGCATATCAAAGCATTGTTAGTGCTTTGCAATACTTGAAGTTCACATTGCCTGACACTATACACACTGTAAATCATGTATGCCAATTTTTCGATGCTCCCACTTTAATTCATTTGAAGATAGTAAAGCAAACATTTAGGCATTTGAAGGGAACTCCAACTTTCAAATTGTGCTATCTTGCTCAAAACCCTCTGTTTATATATGCCTTCAGTGATGCAGATTCAGCAAGTTATCTAATTAGAAGAAGAAGCACTATAGTTTTTAGTGTTTTCTTGGGTGCAAATTGTATATCTTGGAGTTCCAAAAAGAAACCTACTATTGCTTGTTCTAGTTCGAAGCTAAATATAAGTTTAGGCTCCCACAACTACAGAAATCACTTAGCTAACTTTCTTGCTCCGGGACATTGGTATTACTCTTCATCAACCACCTAAACTATTTTGTGACAATATTGGTGCTCTTCACATGTGTATCAATCCAACATTTCATGCTCGCTCTAAACATATTGAGATACACTCACAATTCTAAGTATGAGCCATTACATACCGTAACGGCTGATACGTAATGAAAATCAGGGTACCGTTACGGTTATGGACCGATACTTTGTGCTTGGACCGATTTACATCGTTACATCCCATTATGGGCCAATATAGGCCTGTAACAGTGTTACATCCATTATGGGGAGGCGTAACAGTTGCTACAAGCCGTTACACCGATACATGCCATATTTTAGCCTTCCCCAGTAGGTCCCTCCCATCAGCAGACAGTAGCTGAAATTTCAATGCTTTTTCTGGCACCTCCTATCAGTTAAATTCTATAATATGATGTATGACTACAGTTTTATCTTTTATTATGTGTCTATAATATATTTTTATTAAATTTTGTGTGCATCATCTTATTCTTTTTAAGATTGTTCAGTACGATGACTTTTCATCTTTTTTCATATCTTAATTATGTTGTATATATAGTTAAATATCATGATATCTATTAGAATGTGTTTATTAAGGGTTAAATAAGTAAAATAATTAATATTATTGAGTTTTTGGGGAGGTGATTTTAAAAAAATTGACGACCATTACGGTTGATTCTCGTTTCAGACAGACCGATACTTCCGAAACCATTACACCACGACCATTACCGTTGACACACCCTAAATTTTGATAGCAAAAGAAGTAGAGAATCGGGAAGAAGATGAAAATAAGTTTCATATATTCCTCTCTAAGTCGTCCAAATCTGTTTATTTTAAAAATAGTTTTTCAAGGACTTTTCTAAGTGTCAGTTTTGAAAAGCTTCTTGGGCCGAGATTTTTGTTAAAAACGGAGTCGCCACCAAGCATGAGGTTAAATGGTATACTAGGTCACCAGGATTTTGGAAGTTCATTTTTTCTTTTAAAATGGCCCGTGTTTTAACTTCCGTAGGTCTATTTACTAGAGATAAAGTTTGGGAGTCGGTTATGATTGAAAAAAATTTATGCACCCCAAGACACCTGTTCGTAAACAGTACCTCGCTCTAAACAGATATTTACTGTTAAACACTATGCAAACAATTTTCTTTGATTACTTAAACAAGAATAATTCAATTTTTAAAAGTTTTTTCCTTTTTTTTGTGTATTTTTAACATGATATAATGGAAAGCAGGTAAATACTACAATTACTACTAGTTAGCAACACCCAATAACAGTTTATATACAGACAGAAATGTAAATATGCAAGCTATACTAAATGAAATGAAAACTAAGACTAAATTGTTTGGATATGCCACCAAACCTGCACGTGGGTTGCCTACGTATCTCGAATGAGAATTATGTCTTCACGTAGTTCATTTATATTAGGTTAAAGGATATGGTTTATATTATTAAAGGGGTGACCAAACCCTTATGGATTGTTTTTGTACTTTGGGTGGTTACCAAAGATCAGGTCAAACGTAGTTCATCCTTATTAAGTTAAAAACTGGCCGACTGGGTTGGTTTAATTGAAAATTAGTTTTGTTTCAGTTATAAACCTAGTTTGTTTTAGTTAATTTTAGTTGATTATTAGTTGGTTTTGGTTGTGAACAACCTGAATCACAACCTAAGTTAGTTATTATTAACAGTTTTTAAAATTATGAACATCCTGAATCACAACGTTAGTTAGGTTTATTATTAATCATTTTTAAGTTGTTAACAACCTGAATCACATTATGATATGTACATAACACTCTTTGATTTTGTCAAGAACACTTTAAACAAACTCTTTTGTTTTGGTTAGTTAGTGTTAGTGTGTGAGTTGTTAGTTGAAAAAGAAAAAGAAATACCATATATTTATGCCAATCCTACTCGTAACTAAAGAAAACATGAATATTTTTGAAGAATCACACATATTCCCAAAGGAATCGAGGCCCTCCCTTTATCCCGAGTTCTTAGCCACAAGGGTCTATCGATGTAGTGTGTGTGTGTGTGTGTATATATATATATATATATATATATATATATATACATATACATATACATATATGCTAGTCCACAAGCTAACCTGGCTATAATCTTGACATTTAGCATAAAGTAAATCTAGTTATTAGTAGTTATACAGTTAATATTAGCAATTAGTAAAGAGTCAGTCTTATGTTCTTGAGAAAATCGTAGAGACTATGCCTAACTCATGGTGTGATAGAAGTTTTGTTTGAATCCTCACATGTTCTTAACATGTTCTCGAATGATTTGAATCCTCACATGTTCTTAACACGTTCTCGAACATTCTTGATGTGCTTGAAATGTTTTTGTACAATTTGAACCTAGTTTGGCTATTATAGCAAAAATTAAGTGTTTATTTCGTTGTTCTTGACAAAATAAATTGTTTGTTTGGTTGTTTATGGATTTTATGTGTTATGTACATGAAATTAAAGTGTGTTATATACAAGATTATTCTATGTAAAAGTCACATACACAAGATTAAACAAAGATCATAGGGGATTTTTAAGAAACATACTTACTTAGGAGATGTGGTCTTTCCTAAGTAATTTTCTCATTTTCTTCTTTATCTTCTTGGTTGGTGGTTGATATTTGATCGTCGATCAATTGAGTTCTTAGCCAATAACTGAAGAAAACCCTACTTAGGGGATGTGATCATCCCTAAGTAGCTAATCTCCTTTCCTCCTTGATTCTCTTAACTTGATGTTGATCGATGGTCATTGATCTCTCGAGTTCTTACTCCAAGAACTTCAAAAATACCTTCCAAGACCGAATTTTAGCATAATAACATCATGTTATTTGAGAAATATGCTTGAGAATCCTAGCACCTAAGAGAGTTGCTTGAGTTTAGAGAGAGAACTAAGCATTCAAGACTTGAAAAAATGAGAAGAAGACCCATGTATTTATAGGTCTTGGGTTTTGCACATTAGCCAATGTGCAGGCCATTTCAAGGCCTTCCTTAGGTTCTATTTGACCTAAGGGATTTGGTCTCTTGCTTGGGTTTTGTTTTGTGTTGCACGAATTTAGGATAGAAGGAAGGATTCTTAAAGATTTGGTAAACATTAAGAAATCGTTTCAAAGATATGGTAATGATTGGAAATCATTACTCTCCCACCAATAAAATTCCTTGAACATGGGTGCATTAATTTGATGTGACACATTCAATTTGGTTCATGGGCTAAGTACCGGTTAGATTCACTAATTCGGTTAAGTTGTCATAAATGCTTCCAAGGTGCTTTGGACCAAGTCTTTAAGTGTCACTTTGAATTTATTTATAGATGATGAGTCATATCTTAGAGGCCACACATTCAGTTCATTTCGGATAGAATCGGGTTAACTTACTTTGTAATCGGAGGTTTGTTTTCAAGTTCCTAGTTAACCCTATGATATTTTGGTAAAAATATCTACAATGTTTGAACCTAGATATTAAATGTCATCCCAATCATTTATTTATTTATGGTATGTGCATTTAATTCACATTAAATTCCTAACTTAGGTGGTGAATTGAATTGGTTTAGTTTCGATAACGGTTGGTTGAACCCTAAGTGTCTTGGTTCCTTTCCTTAGCCATTTGGTAGGCAACCTATAGGAAGGTTCCTTGGTCAATTCAAGGCTCTTTATGTGGGTCTTAAATTATGGCTAGACCCTTAATCCATTAGGCCTAGGGTGGTTTGTTAAGACAAACTTGAATTTGGTGAAATTTCAAATCAAGCCCAACTCCTTAAGCACCCTTGTGATTTAGGGATTGTCATGACCTTTAAAATCCTTGATTAAAGTCTCTCAGAATGTTTCTGGTTAGGATTTGATATAATATGCATAATTAAAAAAAAAATTGGTGCTAAACCGACAAGATTCAGTGATTGTAAATATTTCAAGGTCATGATAGGTAACCGAAGTAATTGTTTGAAATATCCTATAATTTAAGGGTAGTGGCTAGTGGCTAATTTTTATTTATAATAAAGATGATTTAATGAAAATCAAACTTTAATAAATTCATTTTAGAACCCCTTTAATTATTAGAATTTCGAGGTTGACCCAAAACTTTTACTTAACTGTATTTTGTCAAATTTAATATTTTTTGTTTTTCTCATGTTTTTATGGGTATTTTTGTATATTATATAGTGTGATCTCAAGTATAAATTCATTCCCTTTAAACTCAAGTTTAAAGTTTATCTGAACTTGTACATGATTCGAAACTGACTGGGCATGACAAAATACGGTGTCTATAGTTGTCCCTCTTTGTCATGCGAGTTTTCGTAATGACAAAGGAGAAGACACTAACATTTTTTTCCACTAGATATGAAATATAAATACATATATTTAAATCTATCCTAAAGGATGAAGACATACCTAATCCTTGAGGATTCAATGAGGATGATGATTGATCTTTTCTACTATTGTGTACTTCGAAGGATGACGAACTATCAACCTTGGAAGGCTACTGTTGGAATAATAGAAACACATCTGGTTCTTGTCTATCTGTATTCCTAGAGGATGGTGATATATCTAATCCTATAGGGCGTGGTGAGGACGACACTTTGTACAATCCCTCACAAGCATTATACTATTATATTATACTATTGGCTGGCCAAAATTATAAAATAATACTAATATAATGACTGGATGAAATTTAAAATACAACTATAATACCGGCTAACCGAAATTTTAAATACAACTATACTACTGTTGCATTACACTACTGGTTGCTATTACACTACTGGTTGCTATTAGACTACTATATTTTTGAAGGATGATGTGCAGTCTATCCTATAGAAGGAGGAGGAGATGACACTCAATCAATCGACTTCTAGTTGTGACCGTACCCAAAGGGTTCCCTTACATATCTCAAATTAATGAGAATTAGGTCACATGTAGTTCTCGCAGGTAAAGTAAATTTTACTACTATGTTATACTATTGTCTGAAATCCTTAAAATACTATCTGGATAGCTGGCTGCTTTACGCTATGAAATTAAAATACACTGATTGTCTGCTTTACACTACAGAATTAAAATACACTGGTTGTCTGCTTTATACTGCGAAATTAAAATACACCAGTTGTCTGCGTTATATTACAAAATTAAAATACATTGGTTGGCTACGTTACATTATGAAATTAAAATACATTGGCTGGAATTATTAAAATATAGTTCCTAAAGGATGATGAGCGGTCTATCCTATAGGAGGTGGGGAGGATGATACTCGGTCAATCAGCTCCTAATTGTGACTATACCCCCAAAAGGTTTTCCTACACATCTCAAATTAATGAGAATCAGGCTACATGTAGTTCTAACATATAAAATAAATCAAGATTGGGTGGAATGATTCTAGGTTAGAGAAACTAATTATGAGGTGTTTAGTCAGTCGGGGACTAAGGTTGACGATATACCTAAATATTAATTTTCATGAGCTGGCTTAACCGAACCTCGATGGGGGCATCTACATATCTCAAACTTAACTTAGAATCAGGTCAAATATAGTTTGGACTGGTAAAGTTTATCAATATTTGGTGGAATAGGTTCTTGGTTATTGAAACTGATTCTTGGGTTGCCAAATCAATACAAGATTGAAAATGATTAAGAGAATTCACAATGGGCGAAGATCCTTAGGTAACTCAACACCTAGTGGAGGTTTTTGGCTATATCTCACCTAGGATTTCCTGACAAGGCTTACTGAGAAAACTTTAACCTCAGATAAAATATGCCCCAGTCGTAGACTAGGGCTCTATGATGCTTATTCATTTTATGGGATTATAATTTTAGTTTTAATTTTTTTTTTTGCATTAATTATGATTGGGATTGGTGCGAGACTTATGTCAAGAAACTCTACATGGAGAAGATCTGATATAATGTGCCCCAGCCCTAGCTGGGGCGACTCTTTATCATAGAATCTCAACAGAGAAATTGGATATAAAGTGCCCCAACTCTAGCTGATGTGAGTCCCATAACAGATTCTCAATAGAGAAATCAGATATAGTGTGCCCCAGCTTAAGCTAGAGCACAAGACTATCTCTTGAGCATTCAAAGGATGCGGCAGAGCCCACATGGGTTGCCTCTATTTCCTGAATTGAGTACATGATTGTAATATTTATTTTAGTCTAGAAACCCCCGTTGGGTTGTTTATGTATTATTAGTATTACTGCTCTGGTTGGTGATCACCAGATGACCGAAACCCACCTGGGTTACCTACATATACTAAGTTCCTAGGTTAGGAATCTAGTCGAACTGTAGTTTGGCCCTTGTTGTGCTATCTCAGATTGTCAACCATACCCACAAGAGCTTCCTACATACCTCAGTAATCTACTAAGGATCAAGTCAACATGTAGTTCGAGTATATGTATTATTTGTTGTCTATTTAATAAAAAGATTAGAAATCAGTATTCTCAAGAAAGTTAGGGGCTTATCGGGAGATGCCCCCTGATATAGGGTTGAGAAAATGTCATAATACGAATATCTCTCTGGGACCGGACCCACTTTGTTCTCCTATGTACCTTGGTGATCTACCAAGGATAGGTCGAAGTGCAATCTACTGGGGTTGAAGGAATTTTGTTTAAGGTAACGACCCAACCTATAAAGGTTTCACATATCCTGGTATTTCCTATGTATCCCAAGCTTCGTCAAGAGTCAGGTTAACACGTAGTTCCTGGTTAAGCATCATCTATTGTTTGGTAAACAAGGAGAGTGCGTATGGATTTTCTCTAGAGAGTCAAAGGACTATTCCTAGATATGTGCCCTGGTCTAGGGCTGAAAGAGCTTCATAAAGATGATACCCCCTATTTTTCTTTTTATTTTGACTAAACCCACTTGGGTTTCTTACATACCTTGGTGTTCTTCCAAGGATCTGGTCAAAATATTACTAGGTATTTCTTGGTTGTCAACCAAACCTTGTAAAGGTTTCTTAGATTTCCTAGGTATCTCTGTTTTGACAGGGAATGAGGTTGACACTTAGTTCAATGTGAATGAATGGTTTTTATTTTAAAGGGCACGACTGAACCTTGTAAATGTTGCCTACATATCTCAGATAATTGAGAATTAGGTTGGCACATAGTTTATCGCATATAGTTGAGTTTAAGTTTGTCAACCAAACCTGAGAAGGTTTTCTACGTATCTCAGGCTTCGCCCAAAATCAGATTGACATGTAGTTCTTGCCTAATTGATGAGTATAAATTGGTCGACTGAACCCACGAGGGTTTCCTACGTATCTCAAGCTTTGCAAGGAATTAGGCTGACACGTAGTTTCTACGTCTTTGTTTTATTGAAATTAATTAACTTCATTATGATTTGAGTACTTCATTTTACATCGTGAGACGAAATAAACATTGTTTCCATACGGAAAACATGGGTAGGATGAAATGTGCCCCAGTCGTAGATTGGGGTAGCGATCGGATAAGTTCTGTTGGGGAATCTAATCTGACACTTCCTATCATGCGATTCATGATTATTAACAGTGTAAAATATGCCCCAACTAGCAAGCTGGGGAGGAGACTGATTAGCTACAAGATTATGAAGCCAAATCGGTTCGTCTCGCTATTTATCGGGGTAATGAAAAATGAATTTGGGATTTTACTAATTAAAATATCATAATATACCTGGCTGACAGGTTTACTATTGTATTGTTTAAATGTGAAGCCAATATTTTAGGAGTTTGTCAATTGGTGCAACTTCCTGGCGGTGCAGTTTTGTGTATTATATCTAGTCATGAGTTGATAAGAGTGATTAGCTGTATTGTCAATGCTTACAGATTGTTTGTTGTTTTTTTATAGAATCTTGGATATCATCTTTCATTACACCGGATTGCTAGTATAATTTAATTATTTGCTCTTATAGTGGTATATTGGTTTTAGTATTTTAATGTTTCTCCAAAGTGAGATGGGCTTGCAATTATGGTATATCGTACTTTTAAATGTGGGAGTTTTCAACTTGATTTTCTTGATCATAACTTAGTTTGAATAATAAACATTACGTTTTTCAAACCAAAGAAAGTAGAATCCTACATATTATTTTTGGAGGGATGAAGTCAATCCCTTCCCTTAGTGTTCGGTTAGTGATAGATCGTTAGAAATTAATCCTGGCTACTCAAGATTGTTTTTATAGAATAATGGAAACGGTGAATTCGACATGTCTTCTAAAGTCACGTAATCCTAGTAATCCCAACTTTTTCCTTAAGTCAAAACTATAGTTATTGAACTTTGACTTTTCTTTCTAGATGACATTATGTTAGCTGCTGGTTCTTTAGGTGATGGTGTCGTCGTCCTTCCAGCTCTTGTGGGAAGGGCAAATCCCCTGAGACCTCGATCAAAGGGAGTGTTTTAAAGTGCTCCATAAGTTGACCCAGGACATTGACACTCATGATTGCTTATAACGTGGCTATCCTTTTCACTTCTACTACTGAAGAGACCTTTAGAGCGTGTAGAGTTGACGACTCGACGATGGATGATCCGTAGGACACTCCTTTGGATCAAGATTATGCTAGCCCTTCTGTCACAGTTAAGATGGTGGCGGATCCTGACTACGTCCCTCTAGAGAATGAGATGCCCAAGTGAGGCATTCCTAACAATTTCCCAGGAGATGACTTCGAGCTAGGGGATCCTATTCTTAGGCCATTTTGAGATAGAGCCCTTACCTTCGATACAACATGATTTTACCCCCATAGAGCTCGAGGATCAAACATTAGTAGGATATCTTTATGATCATCCTTCTATTTTCCTTCATTCTGCTCAGGTTTGCTATTGAAACCTTTCTTAATTTACCTTTCTTTTGAAAAGAACACTATTTTATATTTTTGTGGGCAAATTTTATAGGTCGACCCCCATTGCAATAGGAATTTTCGGGGGTCATGGTTGAGCTTCTATACCTTTTACTTGAAGAGGATGCATCCCGACTATCGCCTATTCCTCCAGGGATGCGACTTCAAGGATTTTCTTACTATTAAAGTGTCTCACATGGATCACTTGTATCCTAATGCCCTGATCGAGCGCTGGTTCTCAACGACAAATTCTCTTCACTTAGTCTGTGGAGAGCTAGTGCCGACACACCTTGACTAGGCAATGATCACCAGAGATAGGTTCCGTGGGTAAGCCGTTCCCTTGAGGGAGACATCATGGGCAGATTCTGTGATGCTCCTAGGTACTATACTAGCATAGGCAAGAAACGGAGTGCGTATTCAACAAAATTATTTAGTGGACGGGTAGATCTTCATACCTCCATCTCTTTAGGACCCGGAGTTGAGGGACCGGTACTATCGTTTCCTACTACTGCTATTCTTCGATGGGACTTCTATGGATTCTTTCTCATGAAGTTTGGAAAATATTTATCTATGGATGGTCTTATTCTCTTGTCAAAAGATCCATCCTTAAAGTAAGTCTAAAATGTACCACACTTATCTCGCAATCAAAAACTAAGCATTCTATGATGCACGATGGTTTTTCTGGTTCTATGGATTTTAATGAATTTGGATCATAGGATAGTAATTAATAAGGATTTATTGTTGATGGCGCGAATCATGGGAATTTATGGTGTTGTGTATAAGTGGTTCAGTGATGACTGTAGGCGTACCAAACTGGTTTCAAAATTAACTATCGTTTATCACGATCGTAAGTTATCATGAAGGTATGATGGTATGGTAGAACCTTCTATCATTTGAGATAGGATGGTATAGTAGAATTGTCAACTTCTTAGGTTGGATAGGATGTATTTCACCGATTCGTGTGAGGTAGGTATGAATTGTCTATTTCTTCGACCAACTGAGGTAGGTAAGGATGTACTCCTCCAACTACTTAAAGGATGGACAGTATGCTGGTATCTCAGAATAGGAGAGTATGTAAATTCTCCTACTACTTAAGGTACGTCAGTACGTATTCTTCTCCAACCACTTGAGGTACATAAGAAAGTTGGTTTTCTGACTAATTAAGATTGGGCAGTAGGTAAATTTTCTAACTACTTAGGGTTGGATAGTATTTCTCTTACCTTTTCCTTTTTTCCTATATCATTTGTTCTCTCAACTTATCTACCCAGAGATGAAGGAAGAACGTAGACAATCAGAAGTCATAGCTTGCTATGTAGGTTTGCTCGATTTCTAGCATTTTTTCGACCTTCATTCCTTCTAATCCTGAAGAACTCTGAATTACTAGTCGAATTATGGATTTTCTAACCTGATTTCGAAATTATTGTCTTTAGGTGAACCTAAGACCTTCCTTAGCACTTGAAAATTAAAGGACTCATTTTTCTATATTTGTTTGTCACTTCCACCGCCTAGTACCCCTTAATACAGAGTGACAATGTGAACTTAGATCCCAACCACTTGGTGGAGAGTGTACAATGGACTTTATTAGTTCCAATGTATGTATGATGATGGAAACTATAAGAAGGTGCTTCAACCCACAGCTGGGGGTTCCTACAGTTGGATGACTGAATCTCAATAGATTTCCTATATACCTTGGCAGTGTTGCCGAGGATCAGGTCAAACGTAGTTCTTGATTGGTGATTTTATGATCACACCTACGGTGGGCAACAATCTTGTTCTAGCCTAATGGATAGAGTTTCCTACCTAAGTATTATCTAATTATCAATAATCATTATCTTTGATTGGTAGTTTATTTTAAATCTTTGAATTCTACTGTCTTATTTTTAGGCCACTAGAGGTTTGGTATTTATAGTACTTTAACAGTGCTAGAAATTATTCAATTCTAAGAAAATCCTATTGGATCCTAGAAAGGTCAATTTTATAAAGACACTCTAATATACCTTGATGTTACACAGTAGTGGGCATAGTCTATGATCAAGACACACCATGTGTGAGGTTGACTTCTTGTATAACTCTTGATTTGGTAGAAACTACTATTAGATATGGACAAATGGTAGGTGACATAGTGAGGTAACTTGACCCAATTACATGTCCAAGGATTGCCTACTAGCCTACTAGAGCTTCTAGATAAGGTGAATGGGTACAAGTGTTTATACTGATAATAGCTCATTGATGCAACATCATATGCAAGATGCCAAAGGTTTTTTTTGTTAAGTATCATGCCTAAGTTTCCTCATATGTATGAAGGTTATGCATGCCTAAGTGATTTGTGATGCATAGTGCCTGTGTTGTACTTTGATACTGACTTATGTATTGTATAATTTTATAACGCCTAAACCTTTTATCTAGAATGTTTTCTTAGGGAATATATCATCTATCTAGAGATGCTAGTTTCTCCTAGAATGTTTGCACTAGGTACCCTTTTGTTATTAGCTATCTCCCTTGGTTCCTTCCATGTCGCTCCTGATGCGAAAAGTTAACTGGTGCTTCTGAGAGGCTTTCTGCTACTTTGCTCCTTCTTGTGTTGTAACTGGAATTTCGATAGGGATTTTTTCTTCAAACAGTCCCTAGGTTTTAGTTGCAATATGGAAAGGTTTGGACATGAATATTAGAGGATTATTTTATATCTTGCTTTGTTGAGGTTGAGATTTCCTAGAATTAGAACATCTACCTCGAAAGAGAGACCACCGTCGATTTGGCTCAGGGTTAGAATGACTTTGGATGAGTTTTAGAAGAGGATTCAAATGAATGGATTATTTAATAAGACTTCTTCTCTAACTTTCCCCTAATTTCCAAAGTTTATTTCTAATGGTTTAGGCATTAACCTATACGTGCCATATATATTTCCCTTTTTACTTTATGCAATATTATTTTGTCTAGAGTATACTTAGGTAATTAATCCTCTAAATGATTGTCACAATTTTTGCATCGGATCAATCTAAATTATGATGAAGATAAGTTCAATAGTAATTTAGACCAAATATCTGTAGTGATTAATTAACAAGGTTGTCTAGTTTCAATTCCATCAAGTTCTGATATTGGTATTTTCTAAAATTGTTATCGAGATTACTTAGGCCCTATATGCTACCCGAGGTTTCTTTTATGGATCTGCTTCATTTTTTCTATCTTGAACTGGGGGTAAACGAGATGGGCCTTCCCGAGATGACTCAGAGGAAGAAGAAAGAAGTGATGGAGTAACAGGTGTTAGTTAATGACGACTGACAAATGTTGTTTTATCCTGGTAGCGTTAAGAGAATTATTTTCATTCCATTTTTCTTTTCTCTTCACTCTAGCAAGTAAGGACTCATACTTCCTATATAATCCATGTAGCAAAGTTTGGGTAGTGATCTTGGTCCAGTTAGCCCAAGTCACTAGGTGTTGAGACACCTCTAAGACTTAATACTCGGATTATATAGAGAGCGTGATTCAACTAATGGCTTTTGTGTGGCCACTCAGTGTTTAGAAACTTTTTGAAACCGGTCTTTATTATTTCTCTTAACACTTAGTTTTGGGATTTTACATTTTTAGAGAATTAGGATAATTTGAGTCAGTCTCAATGTCTTTGTTGGTTTCGCCCTTATCCCGACTACTTTTCCCATTATCCGATATTATATTATCGATGGTTTATCATCTTCTTCCAGTCTTAAACATCTTCAATTATGTGAGGCTCCTCTTGTTTTTATTTTAATTATGTTTTTCATGGTGTCTCTGAATTGGTTATGTCTAGATAAAGTCTTAGCTTATATTAGTCAATCCTCTTTTGTTCAGCTATTCAATCTTTCAAGAACTTTTCTTTGACGGGCTTACGCTCTAAAACTTTATCTATAATTCTTCATATCAATTTTTTTTTTTGGATATTTCTTCCTTTTGCTCTGGTTGAAGAGGCCTTCTATACTTCTTCAGGGTTTCTCGAACACTCCTAGGTTGGAACATGTGTAGTGATTCCGCAGCAGGGCTCCTAAGTTTTCCTTTCTAACGTTCTCAGATTTTTTGTCAATATCTCACCATCCTTTGGTTGAAACAAGACATTTCTTTTAACATTTTTCTTTGAATAATGGTATAATTTAGTATTGAAATTATATTATCATTATTTTAATTATTTCACGACGTGTAAATTGCGACAAACAAATTGATTTATGAAAGTTAGAGTATAAAGACCTGAGTTGACATTAGGTAAAATAAGCTTGCATTTAGTAATTTGTTAGATTTAGTACATAGACATATAAGATAATACCTGGTTTATTAGAAAGTACTTATGAAACTAAAGGAAACTAAGATATAGACGTTTATCATCCTATTCTTTGATGGTCATAGTTTCTCCTGAGATACTTATGATCCCTATCTAAATGAGATACTCGACATGGTTCTTGAGGTCCTGGCACTGATTGGTGTCGTGACCAGTCATTCCCGAGTGACACTGACAGAAAGTGCGATGGTTAAACCTCAAATCCACAGGGTTTCCCAAGTTAGGAAGAATAGGTGCTAATAGCTTATTCTTGAAGTAGTAGTGGTAGATTTGAGAGAGTGGCACAAAGAATGAGGTGAACCATATCCTCTCTTCAGATGCTTGGGTAGGCTTGAAGATTCAGTGAGTTAATTGTATTGAAGTTGGTAATTGACTACAGTTTGAGAAGAACTGTTGAAATATAGAGTAGAGATGAAAGGTTGGTGTTCTGGGTGGATAAAGGTCTAGATGAGCCATTTTATCTCATCAATAGATTGGCTTATGTAGTCCAACTGCATCCATATCTTGGAACTATTGACTAGGACTGGATTTTCCTTAGGTTAAGGCTCTTTTCCCAACTAAGCAGGTCTTGACTTGCGACAGTAGCACAAATAAAGTCTTCAGGTTTAGCAAGGCTATTGTGATTTTCAGTAGCAATCCATTCTCCATTAGAGAGCTTCTCGATTCATAATTCGTCCTAACATTTTATCATACTAAGGGTATTTCCAGGTGATGGTAATTGGTCATCTTTTTAGAATAACAGGGTTGGGTTCATTTGGCTCAGCATTTGTGTTAGGGAGGTAATGTCTTCTTGCATCGTCGATATCTTGGATCCGTTCCAAATATTTTGAATGGAGGGAGGGATTGGGTCCATCTCACAATCTTGGCGAATAGATCTCGGATGACTTTTTAGCAAAAGTTACCTAAAGCAGATTTTCTAGATTTATTAAGTGTTTAACAACCTAGACCTTTACTTATGAACTTTTAAGGATGCAAATTATCCTATATTTATGTGTGGTTATATTCTTGACTATACGTGAGTATGTCGACATAGATGATAATGTTTGTGATGTATATATGCAATCTTAGGAAGATGTTGCTCTAGCAGGAAATTCTCAGATATGTTTTGGACAGACCTCAACTTAGACTTGGCTTTCGTAAGACCAGGGTAACTTTATATTTTTTGGCTTATCCTCAAGTTTGGAAATTATAGTCATCCTAAGGCTATGGGACGATTGACCTTTTTTTTTTCTCATGATATGGATCATTCTTCCTAGGATTCTAGGGCACAAACATCATTTACTTCCTCAAGATATGGACTATGGCTCCTAGGAATTAATGACAGAACTATCCTTTCTTTTTTCTTTTCAAAGTAGGGATATTTGCTCCTAGAATTTGGTGACAGACTCGTCTTTTCCTCACAAATTTATCACAATTCTTAGGACCTAGTGCCAAAATTATCATAGATTTTTCTGATAGATCATTTCTCTTAGGATTTAATGACAAGATTGTCCTATTTTTCTCCTCAAACATAGATCATTGATAGGTGTGATCTACCTATATATTTTCAAACCGGTTTTGTTGGTTTTAGAGTAGTTTTTATATTTATTTTATTATGTTTTAATTAGTTTTTATACTTTTTGTATAATCAGGTGTGTGGGGGGAAAACAGATAGAAAACTGGAGCGAAAATGATGAGATCAAACCAATAACGGTTGAAAAATGAGCAAGGTGACAATATTCTGAAAGAAGCCCACCGCTGCGGCGTCTAGACCTCCACCGCTGCGGTAGAAATACAGAGAATGGCTTATCTTGCTAAACATCCACTACCGCAGTGGTAAAAATACAGGATGTCAACCAAGTTCACCGCTGTCTTCACCGCCTAGGCGATCAACTAACTGACCTACCCACCGTCGCGACAATAACCACTGCACAGTTTAGATATTTTCCCTATAAATATCCTCTCCTCTCCTTAGCTCCCCTCCGGCCATTAGAGCCCTTAGGGCTTAGTTTAGTATAGAGAGAGAGTATGGGGAGTGTTCAAACAAATCCAAAGTAGAAGATTACCACGCGGAGAAGGAGAATCGATCGGTGAACGATTTTAGCGGCTAATCTTCGGATATCGGTTAAGTTCATTCATTTTTTCTTTTATTTCTCAACTTCGATATTTGTCTGAGCATGTTTAGCTTTGTTTCAATTGTATAGATGGCTATGGCCATAGGCTAAATGTGGATTATGTATGAGATTAATATTATTTATAAAAACGTAGTTTTGTTTGAGTTGTGTTTCTTTAGTGATTGTTCTTTGCTATTTTGATTGTGCGTGCTGTATTGTTTGTTTATCATGCTTAGAATGATATTAAGAGAATACAGGATTTGACAAACCCTGGATTCGGACTAGGGTAAACAAACTCCATGATTTAATAACCCGAGAGGGAGTTGGATTGTGGGCAATTCATGATGTTGGGGAAAGACTCATGTGACCTAGGGTCGTTAAGATGTTGATGGGGACTTCTTCGTTGACTTGAACTCATGTATTCCCCCGTCTTACACTCGGGAGAGGTGGTGGTAGAGTTTTAGAACTAAAATTATCGATAGGGTAAACACAACGCGACGATCAAATGACTTAGTCGGGAGTTGGATTGTGTGCAATCAATGACGTTAGGGCGAGACTCACGTGACCTAGGGTTGTTAAGACGTTGAGGGAGATTTCTTTGTTGACACGAAGTCACATTATATCTCTCGTCTTACACTCAGAAGAGGTAGCGGGGGAGTTTACGAACTGAGATTGTCGAATAGATCAAACACCGTTATTGTAAACTAAACGAAATCAAATGCATTTAAGTAAATAAAGTTAATCCCTAGATAATCCATCTCATAACTATCTTGTATTAGTATAATCAGTATAGATTAAATTAGGTTATATTAGTATTAGTTAGTATTAATTAATTAAATACATTTTTATAGCCTAGATAAAGTTAGGTTATGATAATTACGGTACTCGATAATAACACGAACACCAATACCTGTGGACACGATACCCGATCTTAACGATCACACTATACTAAAACTTTAACCTCGTACACTTGCGAGTAGTCAATACGCGAGCGTGTAACGAACGCTCGCAGTACAATTTTTTGGTTTTTGGCGCCATTGCCAGAGATTGGATAGAGTTATTGTCGATATTGTGAGTAAATGATCCGATTTTAGTTTAGGCATTTTTTTGTATATAATTTTTGTTTGTAGTTTTGTTTTTATTTCTTATGCACGGTACTTGGAGATGTTAGATCGCCGGGTATTGATGCATTCATTTCAATAGGATTCCAAGCCGTTTTATAGTGTGGGGCCACGCACATAAGCCGGTGAGGCGTGTCGTTGAATGATTGAGCCGAACAAAGCAAAATCTCACCAAGCTTGAGGATGTTTTGAAAATGTCGAGCCGAGGGCATTAAACCACGCGCTTCTTGGGAGGTAACCCAAGGTAAAAAATAAATTAAATCCATCACATCCGACTTGATTCGGAGGCGAGATCCTCTCGCCTCCAAGGTACGTGTTCTAAAACCCTTTCGTCAGTATGCTTTAATTTCATATGTTGAGATTGATGATTGGGACCGTTGAGAACACTATCCGTTTTAAGTTCGGAAGTGATGTGTAGTATAGTATGTTTTATGTTTTATTATTTTTCTGTATTGAATGTTTGTTTAGGTTAGAATGTGTTTATGTTTTTGTGTTGTTGTTGTGCGTGCTGAGTTTTGCGTTCATCTAGGCTGTTACCCGATGATGATATTTTCCCCTAGTTGTTTTTGAGGTCAAGAGTAATACCCATGCATGTGTGTTCTGTGTGCTTGAAAATGCGTTTTGGTAAAAATTATTGTAAATTCTAATTTGCACGAGCACATAGACTCAATGTATTTCTATTCAATTGATTTGAAGACGATTATCGATTAGCCAAATTCATGACAATTAAGGATTCTAGAGCCTGATTGAGGGAAAGCTTGAGGCAAAATCCTAGGCAAGGTAGTTCAAGAGACGTGATTTAGGAATTCGTTTTGTCGCTTGAGCCTTTTTAAGCCTACCTTGTTACATGTTTATCCCTCGTTATCTTGTCGAAGCCTAAATGCCAATTCAATTCTGAACACATAAGCAAATACCCTGGCTAATTGATCTTTTTCCAAACCTTTATCGCTTAACCGAAGGCACAAATTTGAGTGAATCAAGTTAGCAGTTGCAAATGTTTCTTGATGTGAGCGATTGGGTTTAGGACGAACTTCGGATTGGTTGGGTATTCAAGTACTCACTTTTCATTTTTCTTTTATTTTAACCGCACCCGTGAAATCATACTAATCAAATATGTTTGGGGGTGTGGTTAGTTGAAAAAAAAAATTAGTTTCTTTTGACAAGTGAGTATGTCAGTCTAAATTGTTTGTTTAGAATTGTTTCCAATTTTTATATGGGGGTTCAAGAGTGAATGTGCCAAGCGTTGAGCCTTGGGTAACGTTAAGTTAACAACATTAACCAGATTTCTTTTCCAAAATACCTTTGGCCAAATATTCCAACACCGAACCAAGTCCTTCTGATCTTTATGAACTTCGAAGCTTACATTAGTGGAGAATGGACCCCAATCAGGCTTATGGAAATCCTAGTCCTTCACCGTCTAAGTCGTGAGTTTCGTTGGTGGATAATCTAATCCGGTCATTGTATAGTTATATTATTGAGTTTTGCACTAACACACTAACAGGATCTAGAATAGCATTCACCATTATTGCATGTTGAAATTCTAGATTACCACATTATGTGTTTTACCACCTGAACTCGATTAATTGGCGATTGTTGAGGGAAAAATGACTTGGTTGGTAAAAGAATGTAAAACTCGCACATCGTTATGTTTAGGTTGTTTGTGATTTAATTTAGTTGTGTTTTTCATTTTCGTGTGTGTGTTTTGCTGGAGGACTAGCAAAATTCCAATCATGGCTCCTAGGACTTGATGACATAATTATCCTCTCTTTTTTCTTTTCAAAGTAGGGATAATTGCTCCTAGAACTTGATGACAGACACATCTTTCTTCCTCAGAAATGGATTACTATTTCCCTAGGACCCAAATGCAGAACTGTCTTTTTTTTTCCTCCTTTTTAAAAGATGGATCATAATTCTTAGGGCTTGAGGAAGAGTCTAAGACACCTTTGAGTTCATGTTATCTATTGAGGGTAAAATTAACAATATAACCAGTGAACCTTAACTAGATTCCTATCGAAAAAGGTTTTAACCTGCTTAAGGCGTTTTGAACCTAAACTAAATGTCTTTCTTATGGTGAATAATTCCTATTGTATAGGATTTACATGAAAGGACACTATGCTTAGGATATGACATACATCTCCTAGGGAACGGTGACCCGAGATGTGCTTACTATTTGTAGCACATAGTCCTGATTCGCCTGTGTGGCGGCACTTTCTTATATTTTGATAGTTTAATGTGATTTTGCATGATTTAAGTAGATTACTTTGTGTTGATTTAGTGGGCAAACCATAGATAACTTTGTTTAGCAAAGGCTATGATTATTTGTTTATTTGAGATGGATCTTTTGCTTTTATTTAAAGGCGAAGGTAGTAGAGATTTTATTAGAGTAATTTTTAAATGAATTATTATGGATGAAATGGAATTATTAATTTGATGTTTAAGTTTGATGGTTTATTGGGTTGTGTAAAATAAGGATTCTTGTTCTTTCATGCAACTTGCTCCATATTCAATTTTTTTAAAAATGTCTATCGGTGCTGAGCAAGCTTGCAATGCGTAGGATAAAACAAGAACTCTTATACTGATTGTCATACCCTTACTTGTCATAGAAGGTTATTCTACATACCTAGTACAATAGTAATGTAAATAACTGTACAGAAATTAAAAATGACATCTCTCTCCAAGATAAGTATCCAAGTGGAATAAGATTTTGGTTATTCCTCTATTCTAGGCTTACTATATGTGGTTCATGGATTTTCTTATAGTGCATCCTAGAAAGCTCAGTTCCTAGACCTTCAAACCTCCAGCGTCGTCCCTGGGGGAACATCCATCTTAGGTTGGTGGTCTGAGCGAGAAGAGGTTCATAGCCAAATTCTGGGAGAGGAACCCTAGGCCTTGCTTCTACTAACTTCCCTTTCGAACTTAATGGTTTTCAGGGCTTAGATCAGTGTCATGAGCTAGTCGACTTCAGCCCCTACTATCAACCTCTCTATCCCTAATAGGTTTATGGCTTGGGTTTTTCATCAATGATATGCAATGCAAAGTGAATGCACGTGCGTAGGAGAGAGTATACAGTAATGTAAATGCAGAAATATAAAGACAGTATTTAAATGTCGTATTTAAAGACAATAAATATAAATACAGAAGATAAAGATAGTAAATATGCATGCATGCTGATATATACATATGAAATGATATTATTATTATTATTATTATTGTTATTGTTATTGTTATTGTTATTGTTATTGTTATTGTTGTTGTTGTTGTTGTTGTTGTCGTTGTTGTTGTTGTCGTTGTTGTTACAGTTACTATTGTTACTGTTGTATGTTTGGTAGGGAATTGTTTATGTTTGAAATCAAAGACATAATGCTTGGATGTTATTAAATAGTGAATATGGATTTAGACCCCAACTAGGCTTGACTCTTTTATGAAGTCTCTCTAGTGGAGTCTCCAGGGACCCCGGATTTTGATAATAGAAGAAGTAGAGAATCAAAAAGATGATGAAAACAAGTTCCCTTTCTCTCTAAGTCATTAAAAATAATTTTTCAAGGGATTTTCTAGGTGTCAGTTTTGAAAAATATCTTGGGCCAAGATTTTTGTTAAAAATGGAGTCGTCACCTAGCATGGGATTAAATAGTGTGTTAGGTTATCGGGATTTTGAAAATTCATTTTTCTTTTAAAATGGACCATGTTTTGACTTCCATAAGTCTATGTACCATAGATATTCCTAAAGTTCAGGAGTTGGTTATGCTTGGGGAAAGTTTCATGCACCCCATGACACTCGTCCGTAAACGGTATCTAGGTCTAAATAGATATTCACTGTTAAGCGCTATCCACGCAATTCTCTTTCATTACTTAAACAAGAATAATTTTCTTTTTAAAAGTTTTTTTTTTCTTTTTGTGCATTTTTAACATGATATAATGGTAAGTCCGTAAATACTACAGCTACTTCTAGTTAGCGACACCCAAAACAATTTATATACAGACAGAAATGTAAATATGCAATCTATACTAAATGAAATGCAAACTAAGACTAAATGTTTTGGACATGCGATCGAATCCGCACGTGGGTTGCCTACGTATCTCGAATGAGAATCAAGTCTTTACGTAGTTCATTTGTATTAGGTTAAAGGATATGGTTTATGTTATTAAAGGGGTAACCAAACCCTTATGAGTTTCCTACGTACTTTGGGTGGTTACCAAAGATCAGGTCAAACGTAGTTCATATTTATTAAGTTGAAAACTGGCAGGCTGGGTTGGTTTAATTGAAAACTGGTTTTGTTTTAGTTATAAAACTGGCTTATTTTAGTTAATTTTAGTTGATTATTAGTTGGTTTTGGTTGTGAACAACTTGAATCACAACCTTAGTTAGTTATTATTAACAGTTTTTTTTTTTTTTAAAATTGTGAACAGCCTGAATCACAACCTTAGTTAGGTTTATTATTAATTATTTTTAAGTTGTGAACAACTGGAATCACAACATGATATGTACATAACACTATTTGATTTTGTCAAGAACACTTTAAACAAACTCTTTTGTTTTTGTTAGTTAGGGTTAGTGTGTGATTTGTTAGTTGAAAAAGGAAAAGAAATACCATATATTTATGCTAGTCCTACTCGTAATTAAGGAAAATGAGAAGGTTTTTGAATATAAATCACACATATTCCCAAAAGAATAGAGGCCTTCCCTTTATCCCGAGTTCTTAGCCATAAGGGTCTATCGATGTAGTGTGTGTGTATGTGTGTGTGTGTGTGTGCCAGTCCACAAGCTAACCTGGCTGTGATCTTGACTTTATCAATAAGTAATCCAGTTATTAGTAGTTATATAGTTAATATTAACAATTGGTAAAGAGTCGGTGTTATGTTCTTGAGAGAATCATAGAGACTTTGCACGACTCATTGTGTGATAGAAGTTTTGTTTGAATCCTCACATGTTCATAACATGTTGTCAGATGACTTGAGTACCATATGTTTTTAAAATGTTCTCGGATATTCTCAATGTGCTTGAAGTGTTTTTGTATGATTTGAACCTAGTTTGGCTATTATAGCAAAAAAGTAAGTGTTTGGTTGTTCTTTACAAAATCAAGTGTTCGTTTGGTTGTTTATGGGTTTTATGTGTTATGTACATGAAATTAAAGTGTGTTATCTACAAGATTATGCTATGTACAAGTCACATACACAAGATTAAACAAAAATCATAGTTTTTTTTTTTTTTTTTTTTAAGAAACATCCAACTTAGGGGATGTGGTCTTTCCTAACTAGATTCATCCTTGATCTTCTTGGTCAGTGGTTGATCGGTGATTGTCGATCCCTCGAGTTCTTAGCTAAGAACTCAAGAACACCCTACTTAGGGGATGTAGTCGTCCCTAAGTAGCTAATCTCCTTTCTTCTTTGATCCTCTTTGCTCGGTATTGATTGGTAGTTGTCAATATCTCGAGTTTTTGCTCCAAGAACATCTTCCTGGATGAGATTTCAGTAGAATAATGGCATGTTATTTGATAAATATTCTTGAGAACCCTAACACCGAAGAGAGTTGCATGAGTTTAGTGAGAGAATCTAGGCATTCAAGACTTGAAATAATGAGAAGAAGACCCCCGTATTTATAGGGCTGGGAATTGGCCAATGCATAGACCATTCCAGGGCCTTCCTTAGGGTCTGTTTGTCCTAAAGGACTTGGTCTATTGCTTTGGTTTTGTTTTATGTTGCACGAATTTAGGATGGAATGAATGATTCTCAAAGATTTGGTAATGATTGACAATCATTAATAATGATTGGAAATCATTACCAATCATTAATTCCCCACCAATAAAATTCCTTGCACATATGCATTAATAACTTGATGTGACGCATCCGGTTCGGTTGAGGGGCTAAGTACCAGTTAGATTCACTATTTCGGTTAAGTTGTCATAAATGCTTCGAAGGTTCTTTGAGCCTAGTCATTAAGTGTCACTTTGAATTTAATTCTAGATGATGAGTCATTGCTTGGAGGACACACATTCGGTTCATTTCGGATGGAATCGGGGTTAACTTACCTTGTAACCGACGGTTGGTTTTCAAGTTCCCAGTTAACCCTAAGATATTTTGGTAAACATATCTACATCCTTTGAGCCTAGAAATTATATGTAATACCAAGAATTTATTGATTTATGGGATGTCAATTTAATTCACATTAAATTCTTAACTTAGGTGACGAACCAAATCGGTTTAGTTTCGATAACGGTTTGTTGCACCCTAAGTGTTTTGGTTCCTTTCCTTAGACATTTGGAAGGAAACCTCTAGGAAGTTTCCTCGGTCATTTGAAATATCCTTATGTGGGCCTTAAATGATGGCTAGGCCCTTAATCCATTGGGTCTAGGGTAATTTGTCAAGACAAACTTAAATTTGGTGTAATTCCAAATCAAGCCTAGCTCCTTAATCACCCTTGTGATTTAGGGCTTGTCATGACCTTTACAAGCCTTGATTAAGGTCTCTTGGAATATTTATGGCTGGGATTTGATATAATATACATAATTAAAATAATTTGTTTTGATGCTAAATCGACAAGATTCAGTGATTGTAAATGTTTTAGGGTCAGGATTGGTAATTGGAGTAATTGTTTGAAATATCCTATAATTTAAGGGTAGTGTCTAATTTTTATTTATACTAAATATGATTTAATGAAAATCAAACTTTAATAAAGTCATTTTAGACCCCCCTTTAAGTATGAAAATTTCGTAGTTGACCCGAAACTTTTACTTAACTGTATTTGTCAAATTTAACATTTTTTGTTTTTCTCATGTTTTTCTGGGCATTTTTGTGTATTATATAGTGTGATCTCAGATATAAATTCATTCCCTTTAAACCCAAGTTTAAAATTTATATGAACTTGTACTTGATTTGACACTAATTGGCGGGACAAAATGCGTTGTCTACAACTGTTACATAACCCGATACCGAAATTTAAAATCTTGGATAAGCTACTATTTTTTTCTTAGAAAGTTTCCATGAGTACTCTTGTAACACAATGTAGACACCGCATTTTGTCCTGCCCAATTAGTGTCGGATCAAGTACAAGTTTGGATAAATTTTAAACATTGGTTTAAATGGAATGAATTTCTACATAAGATCACACTATATAATATACAAAAATACCCAAAAAATATAAGAAAACACACAAAACTATTAAATTTGACAAAATGATGTTAAGTAAAAGTTTCGGGTCAAACTCGATTTTTTCATAATTTAAGGAGGTCTTAAATGACTTTATTAAAGTTTGATTTTCATTAAATAATCTTTAGTATAGATAAAAATTATCCACTACCCCTAAATTATAGGATATTTCAAATAATTAACTCGGTTACCTACCTTGACCTTGAAACATTTACAACCACTGAATCTTCTCGGTTTAACACCAAAAACAATTGTTTCATTTATGCAAACCACATAAAATACTACTAAAAACAATCCAAGAGACCTTGTTAAAGGATTTTAAAGGTCATGACAAAGCCGAAAATCACCAAGGTGATTTAAGAATTGGGCATGATTTGGATTTACACCAATCCAAGATGTCTTGACAAACCACCCTAGAGCCAATGAATCAAGGGCCCAACCATAATTAAAGGCCCACAAAAAAGGCCTTGAAATGTTCCAAGGAGACTTCCTAGAAGTTTCCTACAAAATATCTAGAAAGGAAACCAAGACACTTAGGATGTGACAAACCGTTATCGAAACTAAACCGATTTGATTCGCCACCTAAGTTAGGCATTTAATGTGAAATAAATGAGCATACCATCAAGAATTAAATTCTTGGGATGACATTAATAGGACAAATTTAAGGTATCTAGATATTTTGAGCAAAATATCTTAGGTGTAACCGAAAACCTTGAATTGTGACTACCCATTACCGAAACCAAATCAAATTGGTTTGATACCTAGCCAATGCATTAAATGCACATCCCATCAAGCAATAAATACTTGGAATGACATGGAATGTCTATGTTCAAAGGATGTATATATTTTCACAAAAATATCTTAGGGTTAATTAGGAACTTGAAAATCAACCGTCGGTTACAAGTCAAATTAATACGATTCCATCTGAAACCAACTGTAGGAGTGTTCACCAAGAAATGTGTTGTTCCTAAGATTTTGATGGACAATTAAAGGTTGATATTTTTGGTGGAACTAATATTTTGATTAAGTTTTTCAATTTATTAGTTTCAAATGATGAAGATATGATGATAAAGATGATGAAGGATTAAGAGGTTGAAGAATTTGAAGAACCTAAGAAAAATAATTCAGGTTTAAATTTTAATTTTTAATATCCCAATTAGGATCACACATGTACGGCGAGCGTTTGTTACGTGCTCGCGTATTGACTACTCGCAAGTGTACGAGGTCAAAATTTTAGTATAATGTGATCTTGAAAGATCGGGCATCGTATCCATAGGGATTGGTTGTCGTTATTATCGAGTACTATGTTTATCATGACCTAACTTTATCTAGGCTAAAAAGAATGTATAAAATTTATATTAAACTAAACTAATTAACTAAATTATCTATACTAATATAATGAGATGTTTTAGGGGAAAGAATTGTCTAGGGATTAACTCGGTTTACAAATATATGTTCGATCTCGATTGACTTACGTTTACGGTGTTCGACCTATTTAACAATCTCAATTTGTAAACTCCCCCGCCACCTCTCCAGAGTGTAAGACGAGGAATATAACACGATTTTGTGTCAACGAAGAAGTCTCCCTCAATGTCTTAACGACCCTAGGTCACGTAAGTCATGCCCCTAACGTCATTGATTGCACACAATCCAACTCTCGACCGGTTATTGGATCGTCGCGTTGTGTTTATCCTATCGATAATCTCAGTTCTAAAACTCCACCGCCACCTCTCCCGAGTGTAAGACGGGGGAATACATGACTTCAAGTCAACGAAGAAGTCCCCCTCAACATCTTAATGACCCTAGGTCACGTGAGTCTTTGTCCAACATCATCGATTTCCCACAATCCAACTCTCTCTCGGGTTATTGAATCGTGGCGTTTGTTTACCCTAGTTCGAATCTGGGTTTTGTTAAACCCCGTATTATCCGAATATCATTTTAAGCATGATAAACAAACAATACAGCACACACAATTAAAATAGTGAAGAACAATTACTAAAGAAACACAACTCAAACAAAACTATGTTTTTATAAATAATATTAATCCCATACATAATCCACATTTAGCCTATGGCCATAGCTGTTTATACAATTGAAGCAATGCTAAACATGCTCAAACAAATATCGAAGTTAAGAAATAAAAGGAAAAACGGATGAACTTAGCCGATATCCGAAGATTAGCCACTAAAACCATCCACCAATCGATTCTCTTTCTCCACGTGGTAATGTTCTCATTCGGATTTATTTGAGCACTCCCTATATTCTTTCTCTACTATAAACTAAGCCCTAAGGGATCTAATGGCCAGAGGGGAGAAGAGTAGGGGGTATAAATAGGAAAAATATCTAAAATAAATATCTAAATCCGTGTAGAGGTGACAGTCGCGGCGGTGAGTAAGTCGGTTCATTGATCGCCTAGGCGGTGGAGTCGGCGGTGGATTCAAGGACTATCCTGCATTTTCACTGCCGCGGCGGTAGATACCACTGATGTGGCAGTGGATGTTCAGCAAGAAAATCAACTGTCTGTATTTTCACCGCCGTGACGGTGGTTTGGACGCCGCGGCGGTAGGCTTCTTCTCAGAATTTTGCCTCCGAGCTTATTTTCCCATCGTTCTTCCACCGTTCTTGATCCAATATCATCGTTTAGCATCCGTTTTCATACCGTTTCACCCCACACACTTGATTTAGTACAAAAAAAATAAAAACATATTAAAATATATTAAAACGTAATAAACGTACTTAAAAACTAACAATTTCGGTTTGGAAATATATAGGTAATTTACACCTATCAACACACGACACAAAAAGATTTTTAAATAATTTTTATAAATATGTGTGTTTTTAATGGGATCCTAATTAGATAAATTATTTGCTCCTATGTGTAATTGAAAAAGAAATATTTATAATTGGTTAAAATTGAATTTAAAGTATTTAGTGGAGTTAACAGGTAGGTTGACTTCTACTTAAAATGAACTCTCTGTATCTATAAGTCGATAAAGCGGTTGACCTGTGAAGAGAAATAGAACGCTCCGCATCTGTAAGTCGATAGATAAGTCGACCGATGGGCACAAAATCTTTGGCTTGACTACATCTTGAATCGAGCGATCGACTGCTGAACTTGGTTGGTCGACTTGTGTGTCTGTTTCAGGATATTATAGAATTCTGAATTTAAATATGAAAGTATCCATTTTTTTGTTAGGATTTATGAGAGATTTTAGGGATTTTATGTTACTTAAGATATGCTACACATATTATGTTATCCCTATTGATTTGGTTAATTAAGTTTGAATATTTCTCAATTTGGTACATATAATTATTTTTATTCTATTTAATTGTGATTGAGAAATATTTGGGGGACTTAATTGAGATATTTAAAAGCTATAATTAAGTTGATTAAACCAGAATGAAGTCTTAATGATATAAGGGGTCTAAAAGAGCAATTAAGTGTCATGACATATGGGAACTAGCCGTTAAAGAGCTGTTTTTAACCCCATTTGTAAAGACTTGCGTTTTTCATATCATTAAGAGAGACTAGAGAAATCAAGAGATCAAATTGAGCTATTCTAAGAGAAATCATACTGAGTTTTTGTGATAGCTTTTCTAAGAGACATTCTTGAAAATCATTTGCTGATAATCTTTACTGCTACTGAATCTGAAGTAACATTGCTCTAATTATTTTTTTGGTGGATTCCGGGTGAGATCTTTCCAAATTACTTTCTATATATTATTGCTTGATTAATTTTTGGAATTTGATCTTTGGAAATTGTTTTCTGATTTTTTAGTGAAAAATATTTTTTAAAACAATTTCTTAAATTAATCTGATTACGTGCTCAATTACGTGCTACCCATTTTTGTTTAAAATTAGATTTTGAGTTTCTCATTTTTCTATTACTAGTTTTGGGATATTAATTGAGTTTTAATTTATCTGGGATGATAGAAGCTCCGAATGAGAAAAATCACTTGTCAATTTTTAATTGGTAAGTTGAGTGACGGATTAAATACTGTTGGGAGTATTTTAATCTAAGAGTAGTTGTGTTTCAGTCTCTTCCTATAAAGAGATTGAGGTAGTAATTTTTCCTGAATTAAATTGATTTGTGAGCGAATTATAACGGTTCAATTCTTACCGAGTAAAATGATATTTGGAGTGTTTTGTAAGGTTTTGATTCTTTAGCCTTAATTTTAAAAAGAATTAGGTTATTCTTGAGTCTGCAAAAAGTAGAGATTATTTCTTAGCTTGTGAAAAGGAAATTTTGTAAAGGTTGATTTTGAGTCTGTCAAAAAAATCTTTGTGAGGGTTTGGTTCCTACCTTTAAAGGAATCTTGAGTTTAGTGGGAGTGACTCTCTGTGGGGCTCGGAGGACTGGATTACCCAAGAGTAGCTTGGTGAACCAGTATAAATTTCTGGTATGCTGCAATCTTTACTTTATTTAGTTTTATTATTTGGTGTGCACCTAGTTGATTCTATATTTTCGCTGTGATATAAAGATAATAATTAATTTAAGATTAAAATTAATTATTTGAATTATTAAAGTATTTTTATTCTAATAATTTTTTAATTACCCAATTCACCCCCCTCTTGGGTATTCCTCTTAGGCCAACAATTAGTATCAGAGCTGATTTAGCTCGACACATTTAGCTAACAAAGATCATATGGCGCACATAATAAGCACACTAGCTAAGGGGCAGTCTATGCACCGACCACCTTCGTTTGCAGGTGAAAGTTATTCATTCTGGAAAGACAGAATGATAGTTTTTCTTCAGGCTACAAATTACGATGTGTGGCTAACGATCGAGGATGGTCCATTTATTCCAACGAAAAACGGAGTTGAAAAGAAGAAAAAACAACTAAATGCTTCTGATAAGCAGAAACTCTCTATAAACTCTCAGGCTATTAACATTCTATTTTGCTCTTTAGATACTAATGAATATTCTAGAGTTTCAGGATGTAAATCTGCAAAGGAGATGTAGGATAAGTTACAAATTATCCATGAAAAGACAAGTCAAGTGAAGTAATCGAAAATCAATGCTCTTATGAGAAAATTTGAGTTGTTCAGAATGGAGGAAAATGAATTGATTCATGAGATGTATACTTGCTTCAACAATATTTTCAACAATTTGAGTCAACTTGGAAAGCCATACTCCATGGAGGATAGAGTACGAAAGGTCCTAAGATCCTTAAAAAAAATATGGGAGTCAAAGGTAACGCCAATTGAGGAAACCAAGGATCTTAGCAAATACAAAATTGATGATCTCATAGGCAACTTGATGACTCATGAATCGACGATTAAAGGATATGATGATGATACCGGAAATTGCAAGAGGAATTTTTGGTGCTAAAAGCTCAAAAAATTGAAGAAGAGGATGACAGTGATGATGAAAGTTTTGACAGTAAGAAAGAGAAAGATGTAGCGCTTCTCACAAAGAATTTTAGAAGAACGACTCGGTACACATTCCGCAGGAGAAGAAACCTCAACATGACTAAAGTGGAATGTTACAACTGTCACAAGACCAGTCACTTTCAAAATGATTGTCCCAAACCGAAAAAGGATAAAGAAAAGGAAAAGAAGAATAAAGAAAAGAAGAAATCAAATAAGAGTAAGAAGAAATCCATGAAGGCTACTTGGGATGATACTGATTCAAGTAGCTCGAAAAAATCAAATAATAAAGATATGTCCATGTTTGTATTGATGACCACTAGTGGTGAGGTAACTAAATGTTTAAGCTCTTGTCCTTTATGTTTTGATAAATTATTTGATGTTTATCAAGAACTTTCTCATGATTATAAAAACCAGTGTTCTAAAATAAATGTCCTTCAAAGTACAATTAATATATTAAACAAGCAAGTGATGGACTATGAATCTGAAAATAATGAATTGAAATATAAATTGATGGATTTACAATCAATTGTTCTCAAATTCACCGGCGGTGAAAATAACTTGAAAATGCTTTTGGGAAGTTCACGTAGAGTTTTTGATAAAGCCGGTATTGGATTTCAGAAAAATCTAAAACAAAAACGTTTTCAATAATTCTTTTCTGAAACCAACGATCGTGTTAGATGTTTTAAATGTAATGTTGTGGGGAATACTATTCGTAGATGTTTTGCTAAAATATCTAATTGCAGGTAAGTTTGGGTTCCAAAAGGAACAAAAATTGTCCCGACTAACAAGATCGGACCGACTTAGGCTGGGTATCACTTAGAAACTATTTGAGGTGCTCCTTGCAGGTTATTCTAAAAGCTTCGATAAGTAAGGAAAAATGGTTCCTAGATAGTGGTTGTTCTCGACACATGACAGGAGACAAAGGAAAATTTACATCTTTGACACCTAAAGATGGAGGTCAGGTGACTTTTGGAGACAACGCAAAGGGTAAAATTATCGGTATCGAGGAAGAGAGTTCAAGAATGATGATGTGGTAAGTTATTGTGATGAGCATAGTTATGCTCATAACTTTTCCGCACCAAGATCACCGCAACAAAATGGTGTAGTGGAAATGAAAAACATGACGCTTCAAGAGATGGCCAGAACGATGCTTAATGAAAATCGCTTACCAACCTACTTCTGGGCCGAAGCAGTAAGTACAACTTTCTACGTAATGAATCGAATATCGATTTGTGGAGGGTTTAACAAAACCCCATATGAAATCTAGAATGGTAAGACTCCTAATATTTCCTATTTTAAAGTAGTTGGATGTAAGTGTTTTATTTTGAATGACAAGGATAATCTTGGTACATTTGATGCTAAATCTGATTATAGGATTTTCCTTAGATAGTAAGGATTATAAGTTTATAATAAACGTACGTTAGTAGTAGAAGAAACTATGCATGTCGTTTTTGAGGAAGCTGATCCATTTTTCTCGAGAAAGGTTTTGGATTATGATGATATAGGTATTTCAAATAATCAAAATCAAGCTGATAATGTACCTAAGGAGTCCCAACAAGAGGAGGAACCTAATAAAAATTATTCGACTTTACCAAGAACTATAAAGACAGTACCGGGACATTCGATAAAAGAAATCATCGGTAATTTCGAAAGTGGTGTAAGTACTTGTTCTTCTCTTAGGGATATAATTAATCTTGCTTTATTATCTCAAATTAAGCCTAAAACTATAGATGAGGCGTTAACTGATGAATCTTGGATTTCCGCAATGCAAGATGAGTTAGTTCAATTTGAGCGGAACAAAGTATGGTGTCTTATTCCGAGACTGGATTTTCATTCAGTTATTAGTACTAAATGGGTTTTTAGAAATAAAAATGATGAATCTGGTGGCACAAGGCTATAATCAAGAGGAAGAAATTGATTATGATGAGACCTATGCTCCAGTTGCTAGATTAAAAGTAATTAGAATGCTACTCACTTTTGCATGTTCACATAATTTTAAGTTATATCAAATGGATGTACAAAGTGCATTTCTAAATGGCTTTCTAGTAGAAGAAGTTTATGTGGAACAACCCCTGGGATTTGAAAGTGTTAAATTTCTCGATCACGTATTTAAATTTCACAAGGCTTCGTATGGGCTCAAACAAGCTCCTAGAGCTTGGTATGAGAGACTTAGCCGATATTTGATCAAAAATAATTTTCGAAGGGGTATTTGTGATATAACACTATTTGTAAAGCAAACTAATTCTGATATTCTATTAGTACAAGTGTATGTTGATGATATTATTTTTGGATCTACTAATGAGGATCTTTGCCAAGAATTTGCTAAGATAATGCAGGTTGAATTTGAAATGATCATGATGGAAGAGTTGAATTTCTTTCTTGGACTGCAAATAAAGCAAACCAAAGAAGGAATATTTATAAATCAAGCTAAATACACTAAGGAGTTGTTAAAGAAATATGGCTTGGAAGGCGCTAAAGAGTACAAAACTCCCACAGAAACAGCTATAGGGATAGAAAAAGACGATACAGGCAAAAGTGTTAATGAAAAAATGTATCGAGGTATGATTAGTAATCTGTTGTATTTAACTGCAAGTAGACCTAGCATTATGTATAGTGTTTGTCTTTATGCTAGATTTCAGTCTTATCCTAAAGAATTGCACTTGATTGCGGTTAAGCGAATTTGTTTATACTTAAAGGGGATGACTGACCTAGGAGAGTGATTTTAAATTGGTAAGTTACTCAAACGCTGATTTTGCCGGTTGTAAAGTTGAGCAAAAAAGCACGAGTGGGTCATGTCATTTGTTAGGACATGCTTTAGTTTCTTGGTCAAGCAAGAAACAGAATTCAATAGCCTTATCCACTAGTGAGGCTGAATATATGGCAGCTGGTAACTGTTGTGCTCAAATTTTTTATATTAAGCACCAGTTAAATGACTTTGGAATTTGTATAAAGGAGGTCCCGATCTTTTGTGATAATAAATGTGCTATTTGTCTAAGTAAGAATCCTATACAGCACTCATGAACTAAGTACATAGAGATTAGACATCACTTTATTCGTGATCACATTCAGAAAAGGGACATTGTTATTGAGTATATTGATACCTCCGACCAGCTTGCCAATATTTTTACCAAACCACTAGTGGAAGATCAGTTTGTGAAAATCATTTGCAGTTTGGGTATGGTTAGGCATAATGATGTTTGCCTAAAGTAGAATTATCGTGTGTTCCCCACTCCCTAAATATTTGTTTTTGAAATGATAAAATGGGAGAATTAGTTAATGTTTTATTGAATATCTTAAGGGGGAGTTTATATATATATATATATATATATATATATATATATATATATATTTGTGCTTTATTGATTATTTTTTAATATCTTCATTGCTATGCTTTAAATGAGTTATAAAATCCGTCCTCAAATTTAAGGGGGAGTGTGGTTATATTATTGTTTTGAAGAAAACATCAAAGTTAATTGTCATCATAAAAAAATGGGAGATTGTTGATCCTAAGATTTTGATGGACAATTAAAGGTTGATGTTTTTGGTGGAACTAATGGTTTGATTAAGTGTTTCAGTTTATTAGTTCCAAATGATGAAGATATGATGATAAAGATGAAGAAGGATTAAGAGGTTGAAGAATTTGAAGAATCTAGGAAAAACAACTCATGTTTAAATTTCAACTCTTAATATCCCAATTAAGATCACACACGACACAAAAATATTTTTAAATGATTTTTATAAATATGTGTGTTTTTAATAGGATCCTAATTAGATAAATTATTTGCTTCTATGTGTAATTGAAAAAGAAATATTTATAATTGGTTAAAATTGACTTTAAAGTATTTAGTGGAGCTAACCAAGAAAAGAAATTGGTTAAAGGGGCGAAAATATCAATAAGAATGAATTAAAAAATAAGTTTAAAAAAGTGATCCAGCATCCATAAGTCGACAGGTAAGTCAACCGGACAAAGAAAGAAAACTCTCTGTATCTCTCGGTCGGCAAGTAGGTCAGGCAAAAATATCAATAAGAATGAATTAAAAAACTAGTTTAAAAAAGTGATCCAGTATCCATAAGCCGACAGTTAAGTCAACCGGACAAAGAAAGAAAACTCTCTGTATCTCTCGGTCGGCAGGTAGGTCGACCTGTACTTAAGAATGAACTCTCTTTATCTATAAGTTGACAGAGCGGTCGACCTGTGAAGAGAAATGAAACTCTCTGAATCTCTAAGTCGACAGATAGGTCAACCGATGGGCACAAAATCTTTGGCTTGACTACATCCTGAATCGAACGATCGACTGCTGAACTTGGTCGGTCGACTTGTGTGTCTGTTTCAAGATATTATAAAATTCCGAATTTAAATCTAAAAGTAGCCGTTTTTTTGTTAGGATTTATGAGAGATTTTAGGGATTTTATGTTATTTAAGATATGCTACACATATTATGTTATCTCTATTGATTTAGTTCATTAAGTTTAAATATTTCTCAATTTGGTACATATAATTGTTTATATTCTATTTAATTGTAATTGAGAAATATTTGGAGAACTTAATTGAGATATTTAAAAGCTATAATTAAGTTAATTGAACCAAAATGAAGTCTTAGTGATATAAGAGGTCTAAAAGAGCAATTAAGTGTCATGACATATGGGAACTAGCCGTTAGAGAGCTGTTTTTAACCCCATTTATAAAGACCTACGTTTTTCATATCATTAAGAGAGACTAGAGAAATCAAGAGATTATATTGAGCTGTTCTAAGAGAAATCATACTGAATTTTTGTTAGAGATTTTTTAAGAGACATTCTTGAGAATCATTTGCTGATAATCTGCATTGCTACTGAATCTGAAGTAACATCGCTCTAATTATTTTTTCGGTGGATTCCGGGTGAGATCTTTCCAAATTACTTTATATATTATTGGTTGATTAATTTTTGGAATTTGATCTTTGGAAAGTGTTTTCTAATTTTTTAGTGAAAAATATTTTTTAAAACAATTTCTTGAATTAATTTGATTACGTGCTCAATTACGTGCTACCTATTTTTGTTTAAAATCAGATTTTAAGTTTCTCATTTTTCTATCACTAGTTTTGGGATATTAATTGAGTTTTATTTTATCTGGGGTGGTAGAAGCTCCGAGTGAGAAAAATCACTTGTTAATTTTTAGTTGGTAAGTTGAGTGACAGATTAAATACTGTTGGGAGTATTTTAATCTAAGGGTAGTTGGGTTTCAATCTCTTCTTGTAAAGAGATTGAGGTAGTAATTCTTCCTGAATTGAATTGATTTGTGAGTGAATTGTAACGGTTCAATCCTTACTAGATAAAAGTACATTTGGAGTGTTTTGTGAGGTTTTGATTCTTTAGCCTTCGTGTTAAAAAGAATTAGGTTATTCTTAAACTTGTAAAAAGTAGACGTTATTCTTTAGCCTATGAAAATAAAATTTTGTAAAGGTTGATTCTGAGCCTGTAAAAAAATCTTTGTGAGGGTTTGGTTACTACCTTTAAAGAAATCTTGAGTTTAGTGGGTGCGACTCTCCATGAGACTCGGAGGACTGGATTAGCCAAGAGTAATTTGGTGAACCAGTATAAATTTCTAGTGTGCTACAATATTTACTTTATTTATTTTTGTTGTTTAATGTGCACCTAGTTGATTCTATATTTCCGCTGTGATATAAAGATAATAATTAATTTATGATTAAAATTAATTATTTGAATTATTAAAGTATTTTTATTCTGATAATTTTTTAATTACCCAATTCACCCCCCTCTTGGGTATTCTACTGGGCCAACACAATGATTCATCAAAGAAAATGAAATGCATTGGTGACACATCAAGACAAGGTTCAATGCATTTGAAAAACATTAATGGTAACTAAACCGAAATAGTGAAACTAACTGGTACTTTCCCCTAAACTGAATCAGATATGTTACATCGAGCCATTAATGTACCCATGTGAAAGAAATATGATTAGAGGGAGGGTAATGGTTGGTAATGATTTCCAATCATTATCAAATCTTTGAGAATCTTACCTTCCATCCTAAATTCGTTCAAAGTAAAACAAAACCAAAGTAAGACAACAAGTCCCTAGACCAAACACCCCCCAAGGAAAAGGTTGGATTGGTCTGTGCATTTCCCAATGCGCAGGCCCCCAATCGATATATAGGGGTACTTGGTTCTCATTTTTTCAAGCCTTGAAGGCCTAACTTCTCTCTCTAAACTCTAGCAACTCTTTTGGGTACTAGGCTTTTCAAGAAAATTTATCAAATAACAAGCCATTATTCTACTAAAATCCGGTCCCGGAGGGTGTTCTTGAAGTTCTTGGAGCAATAACTTGAGAGATCGAAGGTCACCGATCAATACCAATCTAAGATGATCAAGAAGGAAGAGAGATAGCTACTTAGGGGCGACCACATCCTCTAAGTAGGTATGTTTCTATAAAAACCCCTTTGATCTTGGTTTAAACTTATGTATGTTGCTTGTATATAGCATAATCATGTAGTTAACACATAAACCTATAAACAACCAAACAAACACTTGTTTTTCTCATAATAACCAAACAAACATTTAATTTTTCATTTTAACAACCAAATTATGTTCAAATCCTACAAAAATCTTTCCAAGCATCTCAAAAATGTTTGAGAACATATTAAGAACATGTGAGGACCCAAATCATCCGAGAACATGTTAAGAACATGTGAGGATTCAAACAAAACTTCAATCACACCTTGAGTTGTACATACTCTTTACGATTCTCTCAAGAACTTTACACCAACTTTTTACTAAATGTTAATACTAACTATAACTACAAATAATTGGATTTACTTCCTTCTAAACGTCAATATCACAGCTGGATTGGCTTGTGGACTAGAACATATACATATATATATATACATACACTTATATACTACACCGACAAACCCTTGTAGCTAAGAATTCGAGATAAAGGGAGGTTCGTTATTCCTTCGCGAATATGTATGATTCTTCTTCAAAAACCTTCCCGTTTTTGTTAGTTACGAGTGGGACTAGCGTAAATATATAATATTTCTTTTTCATTTTTTACGAACAACTCACACAGTAACACTAACTAACTAAAATAAAAGAGTTTGTTTAAGGTGTTCTTGACAAAATCAAAGAGGTTATGTACATGTCATGTTGTGATTCAGGTTGTTCACAACTTAAAAACGATTAATAATAAACATAATGAAGATTGTGATTTAGGTTGTTCACAACTTTAAAAATTGTTACTAATAACTAAGGTTGTGATTTCGGTTGTTCACAACTAAAATTAACTAAAACAAACTAGTTTTACAACTAAAACCAAACCAGTCTTTAACAAAAACCAACCCAGATTTTAACTTAACAAGGATGAACTACATTTGACCTGATCTTTGGTAACCACTCAAAGTACGTAGGCAACCCACATAAGGGTTCGGTCACACCTTTAATAAAATAAACCATATCTTATAACCTAACACAAATGAACTACGTAAAGATCTAATTCTCATTAATCCAAGATACATAGGTAACCCACATGTCAGTTCAATAGCATATCTAAACAAATTAGTCTTAGTCTGCATTTCATATAGTTTGCATATTTACATGTATGTCTATATAAACTGTTATTGGATATCGCTGACTAGTATTAACTGTAGTATTTACTTGCTTATTATTATATCATGTAAAATACATAAAAAGATGAAAACTTTTAAAAGGAAATTATTCTTGTTTAATTAATCGAAGAAAATTGATTGGATATGTTTAACCAACTCCCGAACTTAAAGAGTATCTCTGGTACATAGATCTTTGGAAGTCAAAACATGGGTTATTTTAAAAGGAAAAATGAATTTTCAAAATCCCGGTGACCTCGCACACTATTTAACTCCATGTTAGGTAGCGACTCCGTTCTTAACATAAAATCCAGGCCCAATAAGTTTTTTCAAAACCGGCGCCTAGAAAAGCCCTTGAAAGAACCATTTTCAAAATGAACGGATTTGGACAACTTAGAGAGAAAATGATGAAACTTGCTTTCATCCTCTTCTCGATTCTCTACTTCTTCCGCTATCAAAATCTGGGATGCTTACACAACATATATGTTCATCTAATCAACCAACGAATATGTTCACCAAGCCTCTATGCTAGCAAGTAGTCATCTTTTTTCGAACCAAGCTAGAAGTCCACAATCATTTCTCCTTTAGCTTGAAGAGGACTTAAGGAAAATAATCCCTTAGTTTGTCATTTTCTAAAGGCACAAAGTAAAGGACAAAATCCCTTGAATCAAGGAAATTTTAAAGACTAAATGCATGTTTGATAAAAAAAAAAAAAAAAAAAAGTGTTTAAAACTAATTATATTAAATACTTAATTAATTAAGTTTGTTTGATAAATGTAATTAGTATCACTTAATTAATTAAGTTAATTTAAAAATTAAGTCAAAATGTGAGTAAAAAATTAAGTCAAGACCCCTTCACTTTTTTCATTTTACTTAATGCACTCCATTATTTTCCACTTAAAAAAAATATATTTTGACCATTTTATCTTTAATCTCCTATGAGGGTTTAATTAAAGTTAGATTTAATAAGAATTGGATTAACTTTGGATTGTTTTAAGATTTTAATTTTATTTTATAATTAATTACTTAAATTTTTCAACACTTAATTTTGAAGTGATTGCACTAAGTTGTGTTTTTCTACTTTCATTTAATGCCTTCACGTGGGAAGTTGGTTGGTATTGTGTTTCCATTTTAATTTAAGGCATTCATGTGGTAGTTGGCATTAAATGAAAATTATCAATCAAAAGGTGACAACACCACTTTCAACACTCGTAACATTTTATTTTTTCTTTATTCAAAATGCATGTATGGCGTTGGCGAGTGTGTGTTTCTTCACGGGATTCATATAAGGGAGACGAAGAAGAAAAAAGAAAAGAAGAGAAGAGGAAACGAATTGACAAGTAAATGGATAAGACAGAGAGAACATATTTTTATTTTGCTAGCCAATTGATGCATTATCGTTGGAGATAGTGAACATTCTAAAAGGATTAGTAGTAGTAGTAGGAAGAAGACGACGAAAGCAATGATTAAGTGACCTAGAATTTTTTGTGCCATCTGAAACAGATGGAGGTTTGCCCACCAATCCCTTTGCTCTGTTTTCTCACTCCAATTGTCAAACGCTCCACCCTATTAACGCACTTCTCTACAAATTTTTCTGTGCGACTACTCCGCACAAGCTTTAGAAAAATAAAATTATGAGTTTATTTTTGTTAATTAGATATGTGTAATTGACTATATCTTCAAAACAAGAATGCAAACCTCCAGCTTCTTGATTTGTCTCACCACTATGCCTAGTGTCACGGTCTTAGCTTGTCCAGTGCTTGTTCTCGCATATGGCCGCTTGTCCGTGACCCTTTTTATTTGTTTTCTAGACTAGTTTAATTTAAATTAGTTTAGTTTAGTTTAGTTTATTTCTTTCATTTCTTGTAGAAAGATACCATTATAACTCCTCGGGTATAATGATGTCTATTGTGGTCACTTATATTTTTTTACTTAAAATATTATGTGGGAGGACATGCTCTTGAAGTCATTCAAACCTTTCACACATTGTAACCTTTGATATTAATACAATTGTTATTGTTATTGTAATTGTATTCTTCTCTACATTGCTGGCATGTGTTGTTGTAAGGAAATTTGTTGCTATTGAAACCGCTTTCGCTATTTAAGATCCTCTGATCTTCAGGCTTGCTACTAGGCTATCTCCTAATTAGCGCCGCACGGTCCACTTTCTAGCCTCAAAAGGCTCGGCTCGTGACAGTTGGTATCGGAGCAACGGACCGATCCGTTGGCTGACCACGTTGGTGAAATACCATGTCGACGAAAGATCGTCTCGACGAGCTTGAATAAAGCGTTTCCCGCATTGACGCTGCTTTAGCTCTTTTGCAAAGCCCCGATGCTAATGGGGAGGGGACATCTCAGAACCCCCAAATCGATCACCTAATCGAACGGATGGGCCTAGTTGCCGTGACATCCGCTGGCCATCATGCTCAGATGGAACAGTCAGTCCTTGATCTCCGAAGCGAGTTGGACGACTTGAAGAACATTGTGTACCGAGCTCTTGCTAGAAACTCCAGGAAACCTACTTCAAGGGTTCGCCTTCCCGAACCTCAATCCTATGGCGGTTCAAGAGACGCTAAGGAGCTTGAAAACTTCTTCTTTGATGTGGAGCAATACTTTCGGGGCACCGGAGTAACCTCCGAGGAAGAAAAGATGACAACAGCTTCCGTGTATCTTTGTGGTGATGCTAAATTATGGTGGCGAACCAAATATGCAGACATCCTGGAGGGAAGCTGCACTATCAATACTTGGGAAGACCTTAAAGGTGAACTTAAGGTACAATTCCTTCCGGAAAATGTCGAGTACACGGCTCGACGAAGACTGAGAGAGCTGAAACAGACCGGACATATCCGAGACTATGTCAAGAAGTTTATGGCTCTCATGCTGGACATTCGTACAATGTCCCAAGAGGATAAGTTATTTTGGTTCTTAGATGGCTTGAAAGATTGTGTACGTCAGGAAATACAAAGACAACGTCCTGTTGATTTATTTGCTACCGTTGCTGCTGCAGAAAGAGTAACTGATTACTCTCTTGAACCTACCACTAACCATAACAAGAAGAAGACAAGAATGTCTCCCATTATGATGGAAGTGGAGGTTAATCATCTCGGGGAAGCCCACTAAAACGTTAGAGCAACCCCAACTCAAATTCTAATTCAAGGAGTCCTCCAAGGAGTCCGTGCCGAGATCAGCACTCAAGATCTGGCCATTCGTTCAACAACTCAGGGGCATCACTGGGTTCGGCAAACCAGAAGCCTCACTGGGGCAGATAGGCCCATAAAAATCCAACTCCTTGCATTTTGTGCAACAAGAATCATGATGTATCCGATTGTCCACATAAACATGCTTTGTCTGCGCTACAAGCATCGATTCAGGAAGAAAAGGAACGTCGGAGAAAATATATTGTAGAGTAGGAGAAGGAAACTTCAGACGAGTCTAATGCTCATCAAATGAGTACAATTCGTTTGTTGAATGCCATGAAGCGATAGCCGGTCGCAAAGAAGAAGGTCATGAAGAAGAACCTCATGTTCGTGGACCTTCGAATTAATGGGCGGAATTCTTGTGCTTTAGTTGACACTGGTGCTAGACACAATTTTATGTCCGATAAGGAAGCTAATCGGTTGGGCTTACGTGTCAAAAAGCACTCAGGGAGATTGAAGGCCATGAATTCTGAAGCGAGTCCCGTGATTGGAGTTGTCAATACGGTACACACGAAGATTGCTCCGTGGGATGGGTTCCTCAACTTCACCATTGCTCCCATGGATGATTTTCAAGTGATATTGGGGATGGAATTCTTTATGGACACTAAGGCGGTCCCAATGCCTTTTACAGATTCGCTTTGTATGATGGGAGATCGATCGGGTGTCATTCCTACAACGCAGTATCCAATTGAAGACAAATCCGTTTCGGCTCTGCAGCTTGAGATAGAGGAATATCAAGACGAACTTCTAGTACTTAGTGGGGGAGAAACTAACCCATAAGTGCCACCTTTGATTCCAGCAAAAGGGTTTTTTAACTATGTTCGAATTGTTTCTCCAAGAGAAATTCCAGAGGAGTTTCCCCCTCCTCCAGATGGGGAAAAATCTACAGATATCAAGTTCCCATTGGGCCAATCCGCTTTCATGTTAGCCAACAGTGCGAAGACCCACTTACTTTTGGTGGGACTACATCCAGAAAGACGGAAGTACCGACTTTGTGTGCCGAGGGTCAAAAATTCGAGGAACAAAGGTACAACAGTTGTAATGGTGGATAAAGCATTGAGTTCTACAACCTTATATCCAGCACTTCAATTCCAATATTCCAAGGACACCGCCGCACAGGTTCTCAAGCATGATACTCAGTTATGGAATGTTCTGAGGGTTATTGATTCGTGCTTCAATCTACACAAGTGCTTTGATGTCAACTTGGGATCTAGTGAGATTGTAGCAGACCAGCCACTGTATCCTCATTCAGTGGATAAGCTCTACAAAGCCAACATATCTGGAAGACAACAGAAGACGTTACAACCGCAGACCAAATCAGAAGCATTATCAGAAGAAGTCTACGAGGACGTCGACAGCTCAAGTGGGGGAGAATGTCACGGTCTTAGCTTGTCCAGTGCTTGTTCTCGCACATGTCCGCTTGTCCGTGACCCTTTTCATTTGTTTTCTAGACTAGTTTAGCTTAAATTAGCTTAATTTAATTTATTTCTTTCATTTCTTGTAGAAAGACACCATTATGACTTCTCGGGTATAATGATATCTATTGTGGTCACTTGTATTTTTTTACTTAAAGTATTATGTGGGAGGACATGCTCTTGAAGTCATTCAAACCTTTCACACCTTGTAGCCTTTGATATTAATACAATTGTTATTGTTATTGTAATTGTATTCTTCTCTACATTGCCGGTATGTGTTGTTGTAGGGAAACTCGTTGCTATTGAAACCGCTTCCGCTATTTAAGATCCTCTGATCTTCAGGCTTGCTACTAGGCTATCCCCTAGTTAGCGTCGCACGGTCCACTTTCTAGCCTCAAAAAGCTCGGCTCGTGACACCTAGCATTGGTCATTGTATTATTTCTACTTCTACTTGATTCAATCAATTCAATTTCACCATTTCTTTAGTAGTTTTATTTTCATTACACCATAAAAAATAATGTAAAAAAATACAAATTTTGTCCTTTGAGTTAGGAATGGATGTTTAAATGGACTCTGGCCTTTAGAGATAGTAATTTTTCCCCCAAGTTCCAATTTGGTTTCAATCAAGCCTAATCATTTTTTTGTTAGACAAATTAGATGAAAATCATTAAGTTATGATTATTTTTATAATCTCATATGATCTATTTTAAATGTCTGACATATTAAAATAAAAGGGAGATTACCTACTTTTTGTTCTCCGACACCACTCTCTCTCTCTCTCCTCTTACTCTACCTATCTCTCTCTCTCTCACTCACACAAAACAAAACCGACACTCTCTATTTATTTATTTTTTAAATAATCCTCAAATTTTACATTTTTTTTTTCTAAATAAATAGAAAATAAAATAAAGTATAACTGATAAAGAATTGTTTACATGATAAATATAATTTAAAATATTTTTACTGAAAAATGATATCTTTTAACTTTTTTACGTCAGTCTCATAACTCGGGGTTGGTAACGCCAAGTATTCACTTCATCGACTATATATATTATTTTTTTTTTTTTTTTAAGACAAGACCCAGGATTGTGAACCTTGGGTTCTATATTGGACCAAGGGTTCGCAACTCCAGGTTCAAAAAATTTGAAATTTGAATTTAAATTTGAACTCAGCGTTGTAAACCCTTGGTCCATATAGAACCCAGGGTTCTCAACCCCGAGTCCACGGCTATAAATAGCCCGGGGTTCTCAACCCCGGGTTAAACCAAACCCTTACAACCGCTTCTTCTCTTTTTCTTCGGTAGCTTTCTCTTCTTTTTCGGCAACTTCTTCTTCACTGCTTCTCTTCCTCCTTCCCCACTGCTTCTCTTTTTCATCCTCAAAGGAGATTTTGCTGCTTCAAAGGTTAGTATGTTTTTTAGTTGTTTAATTATTTAATTTGTTAGTTAGGTAGTTAGTTTTGTTAGTTAATTTAATTGGTTAATTTAGTTGTTTAATTTGTTAGTTAGTTAATTAATTTAATTTATTAATTTAGTTGTTTAATTAAAAAAAGTGCACTTTGCCTCCTCAAAGTTTGAGCAAATTACACATCATGTGGGAAAATATAAATTATATTATATTGTTATAAAAAAAATTGTTAGTTAGTTAGTTAGTTTAGGTGGCATTTGTTAACCGTTTCATTTCCAGAAATTCTCATCCCATTCCCAGATTTTTTATTAGGCACAACGTTTGGTAACTCATCCCACTTTTTTGTTTCCGTTCTCATTCCATTCCAAATGAGAATTGTGCCCACTTTTTTCTTAAAAAGTAAGAAACAAAAAAAAGTTGTTTCTCATTATTCCCATCCCATTTTCTTCTCATTTCAATTTATTTCTTCTAAATCCATCCGACCAATCAAGAACAAAAAAGAAAATAATTCATTCTCATTTCAATCCATTTCCTCATCACTTTCGTTCTGCTCCTTCGTCGTCATCACCTTCGTTCTGCTCCATCGTCACCATCACATTCGTCGTGCTCATTCGTCACCTTCGTCGCTGTCGCCATCGTCTTCTCCTTCGTCACCATTGTCTTCACCTTCGTCGCCATCGTCTTGGCCTTCGTAATCATCGTCGAACCCTATTTCGTCGTCATCGTGTTCGTCGTCTGCTTTAGGGTTTTGATTTCGAATTCGAAATTGAAATCGAAACTCAAACTCGAAATCGAAACCTATTTCAATTTCGACTTTGAAATTGTAATTGAAATAGGTTGAATTTGTTTTTGATTTTTGGATTTGTGATTGTTGTTCTTGAATTTGTTTTAGAATTTGTACTTGAATTTGTGGTTTAGGGTTTGTTCTTGATTTTTTTGGATAAAATTATTACCAAATGAGATTTTGTTCCTAGATTAAAAAACAAAATATGTCGTTACCAAACATGATTCTGTTCCAACAAGAAAACAAAATTCTCATCCCATTCCATTCCCCTCCCACTGTATGAGATGGGCACGAAACGGTTACCAAACATGCCCTTAATTTGTTGGTTTAATTGTTTAATTAAAAAATGTGCATTTTTATCCAGTTTGACCAAATTACACATCATGTGGGAAAATATAAATTAAATTATATTATTTTTAAAAAAATTGTTCGTTAGTTAGTTTAATTTGTTAATTTAGTTGTTGAATTATAGGGGCCAAAATGATGTCTTATTAAAATTTTAAAGTATAAAATATATTGTCATTTTCACTTCATTGATGATCTTCACCAACCTATCCAGGTAGTTGAAAGCATATTTCCTTAAATCATTAAAAAAATTAATTATTTATTTAAAAAATAAAATAAAAAATTATTTATTTATTATAATCAATGTCGTCTGAAAAGACTATTCCTATGTTTACAGTATAGGCCTTGCAGACACTTTTCATCTCAATTAATTAAATAATTTTTATAATTTAAATTAATAAAATGGTAATATATATATATATGAGTTGTTTATGCAATAAATATAATTTTAAAACTTTTTTAGTGTTGTTTTTTAGTTGTTTAATTATTTAATTTGTTATAGTTTGTTTTGTTAGTTAGTTAGTTTGTTTTGTTAGTTAGTTTAATTGGTTAATTTAGTTGTTTAATTTGTTAGTTTGTTAGTTAGTTTAATTTGCTAATTTAGTTGTTTAACTAAAAAATGTGCATTTTGGCCCCTCAAAGTTTGACCAAATTACAAATCATGTGAAAAAATATAAATTATAATAGTTATAATTTATAATAATATTGTTTAATTATAATTATAATTAATTAAAATATAAATATTATTTTTTTAAAAAAATTGCTAGTTAGTTTAATTAGTTAATTTAGTTGTTTAATTACAAAATGTGCACTTTGGCCCCTCAATGTTTGACCAAATTATATATCATTTGGGAAAATATAAATTATAATATATTGTTTTAAAAATAAAATAAAATTGGTAGTTAGTTAGTTTGTTTAATTGTTTAATTAAAAAAATGTGCACTTTGGCCCCTCAAAATTTGAGAAAATTACACATGTGGAAAAATATAAATTATAATATATTGTTTTAAAATAAATAGTTAGTTAGTTAGTTAGTTTAATTTGTTAATTTAGTTGTTTAATTAAAAAAATATGCATTTTGGCCCCTCAAAGTTTGACCAAATCACATATCATGTAGGAAAATATAAATGATAACTATAACATATTGTTTTAAAAAATGTTGTTAGTTAGTTTAATTATTTAATTTGATAGTTAGTCTAATTTTTTTATTTGTTAGTTAGTTTAATCTTATATAGTCTACGCCCACAATATTCCGGTATTAGAACATGTTGGTTTGCGAGAATACATCTTGGGTGCGAACCTAAAACCTCTCCTCAAAACTACTAATGCATGTAAATACAAGAAAAAGGGACAACAATTTCAACGATTTATGATGTGTTTGGAAAAATTACTTTTTTATTTTTAAATAAATAAATTTTAGTCTTTCAATATTTTCAAAAATAAATAAATTAGTCTTTCAATTAATATCAAATAAATTGAAATTATTGAGTTAATATTAACTTGACGTGGAGTTTATATTCGATTCAGAGTTAAAGTTAATTAAATTATTGCATAAATTAAAAAAGTTTGGAAAAATGATAGGGATTGAAAATAAATTATTCAAAAAACTAAAAATGAACACTATAAACTATTGGTATATGAACATACTTTTGTGATTATTGTCGTCGACACCACCACCTTTGTTACTAAAACATTTATAATTAAAATGTTCATTTGTAATTTTAGGTTAATCTTATATTAAATATTTTTACTAGATATTTTTTTTTAAAAAAAAAAAAACAACTTTTAATATTTAACTTTTGTAGTAAATTGACAGTTTAATTTGAAATTTGATAGATTAGAAATAATTGTGTTGTCATGGAGTTTTAATTGACAATAATATTTTTTTTTGTTTTGTTTTGGCTTGTGAAATGAGAGCCACTTGAAATGGAGAGCAATGGGGTGTTATTCTATTGGGGTGGTAAAATATTAGAAGGGACCAAGTTTAGATTTTCTTACAATATCTCATCAACAAAATCTTTGGTTGTTCGTAAGGGAACAACCTTAAACGAATTGATTGAGATGCTAAGACCGTGTGTTCTTGAGGATGGAGCTAATGAAAATTTGAAATTAAAGTGTAGGATACCGATGACTCTTATGGAGGGGAATTTTAAATATACCTTTTTTTTCTATCAAGGATGACTCATCATTAGACCAAGTGCTTAAGTTACCTCTTTACATACGCTCGCTTCTTGCTGTTGAGACGTATGTAGAGATAGAACGAGTATTTGATCACGGTCCTAATTTTTTTCCTAAGCTTGTCATTTTACCCAATTAATGACTTAGAGTTTTAATCCATGGAATACCCAATTTGATGGACAATTTTTTTACTATAATATTCCCATGTCGTACCCCCAAGCAATCTAGTCTAATTACACTATCCCACCCCCTACATTCTAGAACAATATCATTCCAATAGTTTTCCCATGTTGCACCCCCAATTAATTGAGTCTAATTACATCGTCCTACCCCTACATTCTAGAGCAAGATCATTCTCATAGTATGATTGACCGTGATCATGACACCAGTTTTGTTGTTCCACATCACTATTAGTCACCAAGTAGTCCACCGTAAGACAACACAAGTAATTATTGTGGTGAGTTAAATATAATTGATAGTCATCACGGAATGTCAAAAGCAGAGTTAGATGTAGATATTGCGTTGGAGCCAGAGGAGAATAATGGGGATAGAGGCAAAGATCTAGATGTTGGGCCTAGTGGAAAGGGAGTCAGAGTCAACAATTGGAGTTGGATAGGGTTATTCCATTTTATAATAAGTTGGACTGAGGTGACGACGATGACATGGCGAAATACGAGCCAAAGTTGCGAAAGAATTTCTAGACACTAGAGATGGACGAATTCCATATCGATATGGTCTTTTAAGGACAAGAAACATGTCCAGAATACCATGAAGTATTACCGCATGATCTTCAGATGGCGTTGCATTGCTACCACAAAGAAAATAACCGAATGTAAATTCAAATTCATCGACATGAGCTTCAAATGATGGCACGTAAGTGTCTCCAAGAAGTTTTGGTTGGCGAAACGCGTAGTTATATGAGATGCTCAGGGAACCTCAATATCAGTCGGATATTGAAATGGTTGATGATGAAAGTAATGTATAATGTTTTGCCGTTTGTGAATTGTAGTTTAACCATATATTTCTTTTCAAGTCTAATATATCGTTTCTACGTTAAATTATAATAATGCTACTTCTACCAAACAACGTACTTTTTCTCTTCATTGAAATTCTAAAAACACATATACAATAAGAAAGGTTTACAATATTAGAACAATACGTAAAAATAAATACATAATCTATTACAAACACAACTATTAGAAAATACGACTTTGAAATAAAGTTTGGTAGATGAGCAGATCATCAAACCTTCGTTCTCGGATATCTTCAAGGTCAGTTAGGTAATCCATCAATATACCATCAAGAAATTCTACAAACTTGTTAAATTCAAATAAATAGTCTCAATACTTTGAAGTCATCCTAATTGCCAAGTTGTTTATCGATTTTGGTAAGTACTTCACCGTGCTACCTGTCTTATTTAGGATTTCAGCAAACTTACCAGTGTTTATCACATCCTCAAAATAAGCCTTACAGTCACAGTAAATTATGTAATTTGTGAACATTGTTTGATTCAATACGAAAAGGCCTTGGCGAATACTTCGTATGCCAACATCTTTTTTACTCTCCAGTAAAGTGTCGCCACATTCCAACTTTGTCCCTACAAAACCACCATACCATTTGCCTGTTGTCGTTCTAATTAACCTCCCTAATGCGGCGACATGCTGACTAGTTACGTGGCCACTAACATTCACCAAGTACTTGCCTGTAAAACAACCAACAATCAAATTAGGAATGAATGAAAATAAAAAAAGAATAATATATATATATATATATATATATATATATATATATATATATATATATATATATATATATATATATATTAAAAAACATTCACTATAATCTTCTTCATAAATTTTATTCATTTTCTTTGGGAACAAAACGAAACAAGGTGGATACTACTAAACAAAGATTGAATTTAACAATATACATTGCTAATTATGAACTGTGTTGATTAAAATAAGAACTAAGGTTGCTCCTATTTATACAAAAAAAAAAATAAGGCGAGAAATCAACAAATTGGTGGGAAATGGGAAACAAAATGGTAGGAAAGAGTTTGTCAAGAAAAAAGATAAAAAAAAAAAAAAAAAAAAAATAGAAAATATTTTGGAGGGCTTTTTTTTTTTTTTTTTTTGCTGGAATTTCGTTGATGAGAAAGTGGCTAGCGAAAAATGAGGAAGGCGCCAAACTTTGCCTATTTATACATGGATACTTGAAACTATCCCTCACACCACATTCATCTCTCTTCTCCCTATTGTCATTACTAAAAATATAAGTTCAAATAGCAAGCGGATCAGGAAATGATAAGGGTAAGGGCAAAGGCAACGAAGCAATAAAGATCCATTGAATTAATGAGGGTTTAGTAACAGGGGACCATGATAAGTACCAAGATAAGATAGGCACGTGGTATGAAATCCAAATATGTCAGTCAAAGGTCATACATTGGAGCAAAGATGAATCGCGACGCCCACTACTATGGTATGATGCTTGAGATAAGTTGTGTTACCCCATGGACGTGTGCGGTCCATAGAATGTTATTAAAAATTTCACTGGTGTTCAACGATAACTAGATCTCTCTGGCGCATGGCTGAATCTCATCACAAGGAAATGAACTTTTGTAGTACACGATGATCCTTTCAAACAAACTATTCAATGGGTCAATTATCGTTACCACGAGAGTTACAACTACACCGAATGGGGTAAGGATAGTGAATAGGCAAATAATTTACAATGGCCAAAACTAATGGAAAAAATGAACCTTTATGAGGTAAGGTCTCTTATGTACCACCTCAAGATTCTGAAAGTGCGGTCTTTCGAAATATTGAAAAACGAACCAGATAACATTGACAAAATTTGCCACTCATTGAAACATGAAAGAAAACAAATGAAGCAAAGAATTCATATCAAACAGAAACTTCACAAGATTCAGAAGACCAATGTGCCAAATGCAAATGAGCAAACGTTAAAGTACTTTACCGATTCCAAATACACAGATGACCCAAAATTGTCCGATTACGAAGATTGAGAGATTTACTACGAATGATTTGATAAAACTAAGTAGTTATCGATACTAGAAAAGTTTAATGATAGGTAATATTTTATAATTTATCTAATGTTTTTTTTTTTTTTTTTTTTTTTTTTTTATGATTAATTGTACTTGTTAATAAGTTTAATTTCAATATGATGTTTATAATTATTTTAAGTTGTTTCTCCTTTAAGATTATACTATTTCATATAACTTCTAAAATAAACTTTAATTAATATTTTTAAATATTAATATTTATTAAAAAAAAAAAAAAAAGGTAAATTCAAGGTTAAAAGTTCCCACCAAATATAACACACATAAATTATCAGACATAAAAATATAGGACACATAAAAAATAAAAACAGAAATTATACAACACATAAAAAATAAGAAAAAATAATTATATGAATTAGAAAAGAATAAATAATAAGACACATCCATTACATGTTACAAAATAATTATAAGGCACAAAATAATTTTCAAAAAAAATTCATTACAAAAAATCGTCTTAATTTCTTTTTTTTAAAAAATTAAATTTGATTAAATCATAGATCAATGGAAAAAATACAAATCGATTCAACAAAGATTTATGCAATTTATAAAATATGAGAACTTATTTAAAATTAATTTTTGTTAGTCAATTTATTTTTTAATTTTTGTTAGTCGATTTAAATTTTTTGCATTTATATTTTTTTTGTTTTTTGTTTCTTATACAAAAATCTCACTATCCATTTGCTTTCTCATTCAGACTGTCTTAGGACTATTAGAATTAAGTATAACTTAAAGAGTAAATGAGTGTAAAAAAAAAAAATTGAGTGTAAAATAAATTTGGTTAAATCACATTTGGGTGGGGGTAAAAAATGAATTGAGGGAAAGGTATAGAAAGTATATCGAATTTTCCCATCAAAATGGCCAACATGCATAAAAAAAATGGATGTAAATAGTAACACCAAATTTGTGGGCGTTAAACCTGGGGTTCACAACCTCGGGTTTAATAAAACATTGTTGTCAAAACCTGGGGTTGCCAACCTCGGGTTTTGAGTAAATTGTTTAATAAAACCCGGGGTTCGCAACCCCAAGTCTTGTTTTAAAAATAAATAAAAAAAAATAAAAAAAATATATATATATATAGTCGATGAACTGTATACCCGGGGTTGTCTACCCCGGGGTATATGAAATGTGTTTTTTTAATACCCAGGATTAGTAACCCCAAGTTTTAATACTCAGGGTTATCAACCCCGAGTTATAAGATTGGGGTAAAAAAGTTGAAAGAAATCATTTTCAGTAAAAAAGTTTTAAAATTATATTTATAATGTAAACAACTCAATTGATAAAAAGTACAAAAATTAAAAGCAAAAATTAAAACTAATCTAATTTTGTTTATTTTTATAATATATTTATATATTGTTGTGTGTGTGTGTGTGTGTGTATAAGACTAGTTTTTTATTTTTTATTTATTAATTTTTTTTTTTACAGATTTTTTATTTCTTAAAATCTATTTTATTTATTATATAATATATATTAAAATTTTAAAAAATATGGATCATTAAAATAATAAAACACCAAAAAAGGGAGGAGGGGGGGGGGGGTTGGAAGAAAAGTAAGTAATCATTACATTTATCTCCCTCTTATTTCAATATATAAAACTAGTTTTCTATTCTTGTTTTTTTAATTTTACAAAAAAATTATTTCTTAAAATCTATTTTATTTGTTATATAATATATATATATATATATATATATATATATTAAATTTTTTAAAAATATGGATCATTAAAATAAGAAATCACCAAAAAAATGAGTGGGGGAAAAGAAAAGTAAGTAATCATTACATTTATTTCCCTCTTATTTCAATATATTGACATTATGAGAGCTTATATGAGAAAAATAGCTCTAATTTAACGGTTTTCATTCAATATCTTTAACATAATTTGTGGACTAGATTTAAATCAAATCGAACTTGAAAGACAAAATTTGCGACTTATGAAATCTCAGGGTCTATTCAAATACCGATTCCTACCTTGAGGGACCAAAAGTGCTTTTTCCTCCAAAATAATTGAAGGCAAACTTTTATGAGAACAGAGTTCAACACACAATACACACACATATATATAAAGTTCATGGTACAATTTGAGAAACAACTACCTTTTATTTCTTTGCTTATAGATGCCAGAAAAGATAAAGAAAATGGCTTAGAAAAATAAAATAAAAATACAACCACTCTTAAAAGTGTTGCCAAGAGAGAGAGAGAGAGATTTCACTATAAAGGAAAGAAATGAAAATAAAAAAAAAATGGAAATATTTCAACCATAAGATATTTAATCAAGCTAGAGACAAATTTTACTCCTTTAAATCACACAGAGAAACATAAAAGTGAAAAACAACTTAAATCTTTCATCTACAAAGCCCAAATAAAAATACACACATACACACTAATGCACCCCAGATTTTGATAGCGGAAAAAGTAGAGAATCGAGAAGAAGAAGAAGAAGAAACAAGTTTCATTCCTCCTTCTCTAAGTCCTCCAAATCCGTTCATCTTGAAATTGGTTTTTCAAGGACTTTTCTATGCGACAATTTTGTAAAACTTCTTGGGCCTGGATTTTATGTTGAAAATGGAGTCGCCACTTAGCATCGGTTAAATGGCGTTCTAGGTCACCGGGAGTTTTTAGAAATTCATTTTACTTTGAAATTACCCATGTTTTAACTCATAAAGGTCTACGCACCAGAGATTTTCCTAAAGTTCGGGGGTCAGTTATGCTTGGGGAAGATTTTACATACCCCAAGACACCCATCTGTAAATGGTACCTTAGTCTAAATGAATATTCACTTTTAAACAAACCCAAGTAATTTTCTTTGATTTCATTGAACTAAATAATTCCCTTCTGAAAAGTTTTTCCCTTTGTTATGTATTTTTATATGATTAAAGCATTAAATGGTTTAATTATCTATATGCAACTACAACTAAAGCAGATCGATATGAAAATATTTTTGTATTTTTTGAAGTAATGAAAAGTAGTAAACTATACTAATCTACACTATTCTAGGTAGCAAAAATCCAATAACAGTTTTATAAGATGCATAGATGTAAATGACCAAACCTTATAAAGGCTTCCTACATATCCCTGTTTGCACAGGGAATCAGGTTGACATGTAGTTCCAACATTCAAGCTTTACTAAATGAAATGTTTTTATATTTTTTAAGAGATCGAACCTTATATAGGTTGCCTAAATATCCTTGTTTTCACAAGATATTAGGTCAACATGTAGTTCTAACATGCAAACTAGTCTAAATTATTTAGATATGTGATCGAACCCGTACGTGAGTTGCCTAAGTATCTCAGATCAATGAGAATCAGGTAATCACGTAGTTCGTTTATGTTAAGTTGGAACTGGGTTGGTTGGTTTTAATTGATTTTAGTTATTTAAACAATATATAAATCATTAAATAATATGGACATAACCTCTTTGATTTTGTCTAGAACACCTCAACCAAACTCTTTTGCTTAGACAAGTTAGTTTTAGTATGTGAGTTGTTAGGTAAAAAAGGAAAAAATACTATACATACATATATATATATATATATATATATATATATATATATGCCAGTCCAATTTGTAATTAAGAAAAACAAAAAGATTTCTGAAGAAGAATCACACATATCCCTGAAGGAATAGAGACCCTCCCTTTATCTCGAGTTTTTAGCCACAAGGGTCTGTCAGTGTAGTGTGTGTGTGTGTGTGTAGGTACCAGTCCACTAGCTTGAAGACTTACTGCCAAACTGTTATCTTGACATTTAGCAAAAAGTAAATCAGTTATTAACAGTTATATAGCTAGTATTAATAATTAGTAAAGAGTCGATTTAAAGTGTTCATTAGAGAACTGTAGAGACTATGCACAACTCATGGTGTGATAGTTGTTTTGTTTGGATCCTCATATCTTTTTAACATGTTCTCGAATGTTTTTGGTCCTCACATGTTCTTAATATGTTCTCGGACGTTCTTAATGTTCTTGAGATGATTTTGTAAGAAATGGACATGGTTTTATGATTATAACAAAAATTAAATGTTATTTGGTTGATTATGGATGATGTGTGTCATATACTTGTACTTAAAGCATAGATACTACGTGATTCTACTAGGTACAAAGTAACCTTCTTATCCTTCTTAACCTTCTTGGTTGAACTCGATCAATCACCGTAAACTTCTTGAGTTCTTGCTCCAAGAACCTCAGGAACTCCTTCCAAGACCGAATTTCAACAGAATAATGGTGTGTTATTCAAGAGAAATGCTTGAAAGCCCTAGTGGTAGCGTGTAAATATGCCGCTAATTTCACTCGCAAGTATACAAGGTCAAGTTTTAGTATAGATCGGGAGAGTTAGGGTTATCGTGTCTACAGAGATTGGTTTTGACTATTATTGAGTATCGCGTTTATCATGACCTAACTTCATCTAGGCGAAAATAAATGTGTTTAAAATTAATAATACTAATACTAAGTTAATTAATCTAATTAAATTAACTATACTAATACTATTATGAGATATTTAGGGAAAGTATTGCCTAGGGATTAACTTTTGTTTACAAAAACATATTTGGTCTCGTTTTAGTTTACGTTAACGGCGTTTGACTTATCCGATAATCTCAGTTCGTAAACTCCTCCGCCACCTTTCCCTAGTGTAAGACGAGGGAATACGCAACTTTATGTCAATGAAGAAGTTCCCTTAAATATCTTAATGACCCTAGGTCATGTGAGTCTCGCCCCAACGTCATTGATTGCACACAATCCAACTCCCAACCAGGTTATTAGATCGTCACATTGTGTTTACCCTATCGATAATCTCAGTTCGTAAACTCCCCTGCCACCTCTCCCGAGTGTAAGATGGGGGAATACATGACTTTGAGTCAATGAAGAAGTCTCCTTCAACATCTTAACGACCCTAGGTCATGTAAGTCTTGTCCCAACGTCATCGATTGGCATTATGTTTACTTTAGTCCGAATCCGGGGTTACCTCTCCCGAGTGTCAAACCCCATATTCTAAATATATCAATCTAAGCATAATAAGCATAACAATACGATAAACATAATCAAAATAATGAAGAACAACCGTAAACGAAACACAAACTCAACAAAACAACATTTTCATAAATATATTAATCCCTAGACAAAAACCCGTTTAGCTCAAGGCCATAGCTAGTTATACAATGAAAACTAAGCTAAACATGCTCAAACAACAATCCTAAGTTAATAAATAAAAGAAGGAACAAGAGAAACTTAGCCTAGTCCGAAGATTTATCGCTAAAAATGTTTCGAGATAGCTCCCCCTTCTTGGCAACGTGATCTTCTCCTTAGGATTTGAATGAGCACTCCCAAAACATCTCTCTAAAATATACTAAGTCCTATTGAGCTCTCATGGACGGAGGTGAGAGGAGGAAGGGGTATAAATAGAGAAAATATCTAAAATAAATATCTAAACTGTGTAGAAATTACTGCCGCGGCGGTGGGATTTACCGCCACGATAGTGGAAGGTCGGTTAGATTATCACCGCAGCTATCATTTGATAGCCGCAGTGGTGGAACAGTGTCCTTACTCTCTGTATTTTGTACACCGCGACTGTGGTTCTGCGCCGCGGCAGTGAATTTACAAAGAGTTTGGGCAAGCTCAGAAGTTTGACCTCTGAATTTCATTTTCTTTACCCTTTTTCCACCGTTCTTCCACCGTATTTTATCCGATGTGATCGGTTTTTATCTGTTTTCATACATTTTCACCTCATAGACCTGATTTAGTACAAAAAGAATAAAAGCACATCGAAATATATTAAAACGTACTAAACATACTCGAAAACTAACAACGTTCAGATTGGAAATAGATAGGTAATTTACACCTATCAAATACCCCCAAACTCGGAATTTTGCTAGTCCTCGAGCAAAACACCCACGCAATAAAATAAAATATAAAAACTAAGTACTAAAAATGAAAAATGCGAAAAACAAATATGTGCAAGTTTTTAATATCATCTACCGGCCAAACGAATTATCCTTCATTGGTCGCCAATCCTATCGAGTTCAGGCATAAAAACACACCATGTAATGTTCTAGAATTTCAACATTTATAATAGTAAATGCCATTATAGATCCTACTAAAGTGTATGTGTGTGTGTTTAAAACTCAAATATATAACTGTCCGTTAATCGGATTGGATTATCCACCATATAAGCACAAGACAGAAAAAACCCGTAGGTATAGGGAATCCATAGGCTTGAACCAGGATCTATTCTCCACTAATGTAGGCTTGGAAGTTCAAAACGATCAATAGGACTTGGTTTCGTTTAGGACAAAATGGCCAAGGGTAAATTTGAAAGAGAAAACGGGTTAACGTCATTAACTTGACATTACCCAAGGCACATCGCTTGACACTCTGATAATCGAAACCCCATAGTTAAATTGAAACAACCCTGAACAATCTATTAAGACCATCGTACTCACTTTCCAAAAAGAAACGGAAAATAAAAACCTTATGTACACTTGATTTTTCTTTTTTTCTAGGTTTATTTTTTTTTTCTTTTCAACGAACACACCCCCAAACTTATTCGATTGTTACAATTGTGTGAAATACAAACAAAAAATGACAAATGAGTACTCGAATACCAAACTAATATAAAGTTTACCCTAACCCAACCGCTCACTTCAAGTAGCATTTGCAATCTACTAGCTTGATTTTCTCAGATTGTGCCTTCAGTTTAGCGATGTAGGTTTGAAAAGAAGTTTTATCGGTCAAATGGTATTTGTTAAGTGTTCAGAATTGAAACAACTATTAGGCTTCGATAGGGTAGCGAGGGATAAACATTTTACAAGGTAGACTTCAAAGCCACAAGCGATAAAAACGAATCCTAAATCATATCTCCAGAACAACCTCGCCTAAGATTTCGCCTCGAATTTCCCACAGATCAAGTTCTAGAAACCCTAATGTCATGAATTTAGGTAATAGATAATCATTTTCAAATCAATTAAACGATTATATAATGAGTTTACATGCTCGTGCAAGTAGGATCTATAATAACTATTACTAAAATATAACGTTGAGCACACAGAACATACATGCATGAATTTTACGCTCATCCTCAATAAACAACCAGGGGACAGACTCATCATCGGGTAATGACCCAGATGACGTCAAAACTCAGTACATAACACAAAAATTACACTAAACTGACATGCACACGTAGAAGCAATAAAACATACTAACTAAAACATACTAAAAACATACTACACATCACACCTGACTCAAACAGGAAATGCCCATAATAACCTAGTGAGCGATCCCAATGACATGATAAAGCATTATAATAAAGACTAGGGTTTAGAACACATACCTGGGAGGCAAGAGAATCTTGCCTCCGAATCAAATCGATTGCAACGGATCTAACTTATTTTTTCCTTGGGTTGCCTCCCAAGAAGCGCTTGGTTTAAGGTCATCATCCTGACACGCCAAAGTGCTCGTCAAAGAGCAGCTTCCACCCATAGTAAGTGTCGTACAACACCACATACGGGTCTTGGTTCAGTAGGCCCTCAAGACTAGCAAGATATGTCATTGTATAGCTTGAGCTTTCAACAGGATGCTCCACCGGCTCATGTACTTGGTGTGCATGGAATAACGTTGCTAGTGGCAGCGAAGGATCAATGAGCCACATTGGATCCTTATAAATATGATCGTCTTGGATCGATGGTGGCATCACCAGCTGGAATTCGAACGATGAAAATTCACAATAATTAATGTGTGAATCTCCATCGATCTCACCCAAGTACCTCCCGCTTGTCTCCGGCTCCTTACGGTGGCTTTCACTGAATGTGGCTTGTGAATCTTCGGGTGCCACTACGTCTAACTCAGCCTCAATCAAGCAGATTAGCTGACTAATTTGCGTTTGTAAAGACTTTACGATCTCATCGATGTCAGTGCAGACCATCTCGATATGATCAAGACGATCTTCATGCTCGTTGATCCGGTCATGCATCTCCCTCAATAGTCTCTGAGTCTCCCCTATAACGGTTGTGACCGTTTCTTCCAGATTGGGGGAATACTTCTCGTCGTGATCCGAAATGTCAACCCATGGTGCCGAGGTGTTGGAAAAATTCCCCGAGCTTTGGTGACTCGGTGAATGATTCTAACTTTGATAATCATAGGCCGCCATTTCCTCCAACGACCAAATGGCTTCATCTACGGTTGGGTCGTAGAGAAAGGGGGTACCATTTTCTCCTTCCACCCATATTCTGGTTGCGGCTTATAACTCGTCGAGGAAATTGAGGAATAGACTCTCCGTTGGGAAATGATAGTTCGAAAACCAGAATAGACTCTCCGTTGGGAAATGTTGGTCTCGTTTTAGTTTACGTTAACGGCGTTCGACTTATCCGATAATCTCAGTTCGTAAACTCCTCCGCCACCTTTCCCTAGTGTAAGACGAGGGAATACGCGACTTTATGTCAATGAAGAAGTTCCCCTAAATATCTTAATGACCCTAGGTCATGTGAGTCTCGCCCCAACGTCATTGATTGCACACAATCCAACTCCCGACCAGGTTATTGGATCGTCACGTTGTGTTTACCCTATCGATAATCTCAGTTCGTAAACTCCCCTGCCACCTATCCCGAGTGTAAGATGGGGGAATACATGACTTTGAGTCAATGAAGAAGTCTCCTTCAACATCTTAACGACCCTAGGTCATGTAAGTCTTGTCCCAACGTCTTCGATTAGCATTATGTTTACTTTAGTCCGTATCCGGGGTTACCTCTCCCGAGTGTCAAACTTTGTATTCTCAATATATCAATCTAAGCATAATAAATATAACAATATGATAAACACAATCAAAATAACGAAGAACAACCGTAAACGAAACACAAACTCAACAAAACCACATTTTCATAAATATATTAATCCTTAGACAAAAACCTATTTAGCTTATGTCCATAGCAGGTTATACAATGAAAACTAAACTAAACATGCTCAAACAACAATCATAAGTTAAGAAATAAAAGAAGGAATAAGAGAAACTTAGCCTAGTTCGAAGATTTATCGCTAAAAATGTTTCGAGATCGCTCCCCCTTCTTGGTAACGTGATCTTCTCCTTAGGATTTGAACTCCCACAACCTCTCTCTAAAATATACTAAGTCCTATTGAGCTCTAATGGTCGGAGGTGAGAGGAGGAAGGTGTATAAATAGGAAAAATATCTAAACTCTGCAGAGGTCACCGTCGCGGCGATAGGATTTACCGTCGTGACAGTAGAAGGTCGGTTAGATTATTTCCGTGGCTATCATTTGATAGCCACGGCGGTAGAATAGTGGCCTTACTCCCTGTATTTTGTACGCTGCGACGGTGGTTTGGTCGCCGCGACGGTGGCTGCAGGTTCTGAATTTCATTCTTCCACCATTCTATTTATTCACCAACATAGGGTTGGAAAACCATCTGGGGTATGTAACCTCTTGAGTGTGGTCGATCCAAAATAGACGCTTCACTTCACCTTCAATTACTACTTTTTTCTCTGGATTTAATACCCTCATCTTCTATTGTACTGGGGGGGTGCGACGTAGATGCATTCTGTCAATGTGTGACGATCCCAGTATCGATACCTTGTATATCTGCAGTAACCCAGGCAAAGATGTCTAAGTATTCCTCCAACATCAGGACTCAATTTGTTTTGTCCTATGTGCTTATCGATGATCCAATCACTAGTTTCTTTAGACCCTCACAAACTCTCAACTCTTCTACAAGTATGGGTGGTTGAAACATGCGAGCATGTTCCCTTAAATTATCTTTCTTAACCCAATGAGCTACCCAAGAGGGGGATGAATTGGGTAGTTACAAAATTTTAAACAAATAAATATTTCAACACTTAATTATAAAATAATAAATTTTCCTAAATCAATTATTATATTCATTACGCAACGGATAAATGTTTAGTTCTAGGTGCACACCTAAACAAAATATAATGAAAATAAAGAATGCAGTATACCAAGATATATATTAGTCCAGCAAGCTAGCCTTGCCAAATTCAGTCCCCCAAGCTCCATGGAGATTCGCAACCTCTAAACCCTTGTTTCCTTTACCATATAGGAACCAAACCCTTACAACGAGTCTTTTACTAGGCTCAGAATCAACCTTTACAACTTTTCTTTTTCCAGGCTAAGAAAAAACCTTATCTTTTTATTAGACTTAAGACTAACCTAATTCTATTACAGGAAGAACCAAAACTCAATCATTTTAACAGGCTAAAGATCAAACCACACCACACTCTCAAGTATCCTTTTACCAGTTAAGGATGGAACCTTCACAATTCACTCAATTCAATTGCTGAGTAAATCAAGACCTAGTTCTTTTCAAGAGAAAAAAATAACCTAACTTTTTTACTTAGGATAAATATCAAAATCTAGCTACCCTGACTAGACACTGGCCTAATCATATCTAATCCACTCAAACTCATAAATACATAAAAATATGAGTTTCTTCCCACAATGAGCTTCTACCAGCTCAATACAAATATATTCAATTAATGTCCCGAAATTTACAACATGATAGATACAATGTGAGACAAATTAATATATGATTAATAATCAATGTGGATAGCACAAATTAAAGCACGTAATTAGATAATCACACAAAAACGTATTATAAAGATTTTTAGGCTTTTAAGTTTGAAAACTATTTTCTAACGATCTTAACACCAAGAAGATAATAATATATGAATTCAAAATAAAGAACAATAGCTTGCAAATATCTCACTAGGAAAACACCAAAGATTGAAACAGAATCATAATATAGCACCAGTAGGTGACGCCAAATCAACAACGTTTTAGATCAAGAACTTATATATAATCTCTCACAAAAATCTCAGCATAAATATCACTCTTAGAATAGCTCAAAGCAAATGTTCTTGATGTAATTAACCTCAATACCAATGGCCTAAATATATAGACACATAACAAGCCCTCCAACGGCTACTTTTCAAAAGATATGTCTCTAAAAGACACTCTTAGTCCCTATATAACAAAATCATTCAATTATGGGCAATTCTACTTAAAAATATCTTTTAAAACTCTCAAATAAGTCCATGAATATTTCTCAATTAACAATCATAAAGATAGAAAATATTTAACTACTTAAATTGAGATAATCTTAAATTATGTAGACCAAATCAATAGGGATAATTAAATACATGTACCATATCTTCAATAGGTTCAAATCCCCCAAATCTCGCTATTGGAATCATAAAAAATGGCTAGTTTTTTACCAAGAGATCAAATCCCTCGAAATCATAACCAAAATAGTCGATTGACCGATCCCTAGGATTCGGTTGACTGATTGGTTGCAGGTGCAGTAATTTCAAGCCCAATTTTAACCATGATTCAGTCTGATTTTGGACAAACTCAAAAAAATAAAAACATTATAGCTCTCTTTCTAATATTTTCAGATCATCTTGCATCACCTCAATCAGAGTTCGGCCGAGAACGTTATGGAAAAAATACGAACAGGTGCACAATCCCAATCAGTTAACCTAATTTTCCATTCGGTTGACCAATCAAAATAGCCCTAAAACCAAGCGAAAACTCAATTCCAATCGGTTGAGCAATTTCTACCAATTGGTTAATCAATTGCTTTAAAGCCTCACCCTACCAAAACCTCAAACCCAATTGGTTGACCAATTTCTTCCCAATCGATTGAAAGACTATTATAGGGTGGTCCAATTTAGCTCCAAAAACTCATTGATTCAAATGGTTGACCTATTTCTTCTAATTAGTTGACCGATTGCATCAGGGTGGCTCTTTCCTTCATTAATTCTACCCCAAAACCCACTTTATGATTTAGTTAACCGATTACTTTTCTCGGTTGACTATATTGACCCTAAAATTCAACTTTTTATACTTTAAACCTTATTTTCAATTAGGTCAATTATCATTTTCAATTTCACATAAGGAGCACATATCAAATCTTTAATTAGGATCTTAGTTTCTATCATGTCAATATCAAAACACACGTAAGATAACTCGTTAAATAGTGTCGTGTGTGATCCTAATTCGGGTTTCATTAAGAGTATAAAAGTATAGAGTTATTTTCACCTAATTTCTTCAAGGTCTTCACAGTTCTTCATTTCTTCAATGCATCTATCTTTGTACCATTAACGTTTTCTTCATGATGTCTTCAACATAATCAAATATATGAAACTCTTTTCTAAAAACTCAACAAAAATATTAGTTCCATCAAAAACATCAATACTTAATTGTTCATCAAAACCTAGAGATCAATAATCTCTCTCTTTTTTATGATGACAATTAATTTTGATGTTTTCTTCAAAAATGAATATAGCCACGCTCCCCCTAAATCTGAGGACGAGTATTTAACTCATTTAAACATGAACTTGAATACATAATCAAACAATTCAAAAGATATTCAATATAAGCCCAAAAACCAATTTAACGATATACAACATAAAGCCCAATTTCTTAATAAATTCTCCTTAAACATCAACTTCTCCCCCTTTGTCATATCAAAAAATAAGGACGGAGAACCAAAAATATCACTCTAAGCATACATCATTATGCCTAGCCATACCTAATGCTCGAATAATTTTTATGAATTTTGATCTCCCGCTAGAGTTTTAGTGAAAATATTAACAAGCTAATCGGAGGATTCTAAATTTTCAATATCCCCTTTTTCAATTTGAGCAACACATATTATTATCCTACTTATAAAAACTTTTCCCCCTATATAATTGTAAACAGGCTAATTCATGCTTAGGAGAACAAACTTGATGCAGTTTTAAAAGATCATCAAAACATTTTAATAATGTAGCATGAAATCATATAATTTCAATTAAGTCAATATGTTTTACGCATGATACCAATTTATATCTTCCCTTAACAGAATAAAAAAAACATGTAATCTTTAACGTACTAGGATAGGAAGCATATCTCAATGATAATTTATGAAATTGTCAACATAAATCTAGTGCATGCATAAATATGGATAAGTGCATATTTATCTGAAAAATTCAGCTCCCTTTTAGAATAATAATCATTTACAAAATAGGAGATATTAGTTGTATGTCAGACACTTAATACCTATAAGGATATCCATATGCAATAGTATTAACAGGTTGAAATGTCATATACATTCAGACAATCATATATATGGTATCATAAGCAGATTAACGCAATTTCATAAAGTGATACAAACAACATAAGCTTAAATTTATACGATATGGCGACAGGTAAGATCATGATTAATACTGATTTTATCAAATATTTTTTAGAAATAAATATTTCATCAATAAACCAATATTAGCTTAATAATAGAATTCCAAGTAGGCATATAATTAAGGCATGATATTCATCGAGATGTGAGTCAATTTCTGTAAATTAGATGATAATTTCACTTCACATAAATTTCTTACATAATCATGCAAGAATGAGATTGTTTTACAACTGAGTTGAATGAAGATTCAACTCTAATCAATTATCTCCTTGAATCAACCTCGTTCTTATTCTTAAATAAACTTTGAATTTCGGTATACATATTTGTTTCTCCTTGAATTATCTTATAACCTAAATCTCTTTGAAACATACCTGGAAGAAAATCATTAATAGAGATCAAGTGAACATATATTTATTAATTATTCTCAAAATCATGCATGATCACTAACCAATTTCAAGCAATTTTTATCCTGTCAACCAATTGATTCAGATTAAGTCATCTCAAGTAACATGTTTCTTATAATCATATTATTGATTTCAAAAAATATCAATAGATGCATGATATGAGTAATATAAGCAATTTTGAAACAAACATGTTACTACACTTTAAGTAAATATGATTATCTGAATCACCATGCAATATTTCTAAGACAACAAATAAGCACATCATTTAGTATAAATCTTAGAAATGATTGCCAACTTACCTATTTGGTAAGTTAGATACCTCCATCTTTAACAAATTTAATGAATTTAAACTGCGAAGAGTTAGGAGTACCTCTTATATCTTTCGGGACAACATTTCTTTTTACCTCATTTATACCAATGACTGATTTGGATGCACAATTTCTCTTGCCATGTCTGTATCCTCTAAGCCTTTGATTGTTTCCATTTGATTCAATGATATTTCCATTTGCACGTGTCACTTGTGGCTTCCTGGTAATATCCCATCTTGGCTTTGGTAAATCATTTTTGTTTGCACGTGTCGCTTGTGGCTTCTTTGTAACTTCCCATCTTGGCTTTGGTACATCTTTTCGCTTTGTTTGTGTTGCTTGTTGATTCTTGATGACTTCCCATCTTGGCTTTGATATAACCTCTTTGTTTATTCCTTCCAGTCCCGTCCGACATTATGTAACTCTACACAAGATAATTGTATAGCTCTATTTGGTATCCATTTCATTTTGGATCCATTCTTGTTAGACATAAACTTAGGGTTCATAAACGGGCATGATACTTTAAAACGTCCAACCCTATTGCAATAATAACTTCTCAACTTCGATTTATCATAGATAGCACAAGAAGTAAAGTATGAATCATTTCTAACAATAGCAACATTACAATCATTGGCTTGTGATGAAGGATGACACAATGAAATATATCCACTTCCATAGATTGCTTTAAGAGATAAAGAAATATTTTCAGAAGCTCTTGAAATAGACTTAGGTCGAATTTTGATTTTTCCAATTTTTCTTAATTAAATCGATATTTAATTCAAGATTTGACCTTCGCCTGGAAATCACGTCAAAGTCATTTTTTAAAACTCTGTTTTTATTTTCAAGAAAATCCATTTTAGAGAACAAATTATTTATTTCAAAAATGACATCTGAAAACTCTTTTGTTCCACAATAGTCATCCAGATGTACTTTAGATTTTTGAACATTTTTTCTTCCATTTTTAAAAGAATCAATTTTTCTTTTTAAACTACGGTTTTCTTTAGCAAAACGAAGTGTATGAGAAAGTAATTTTTCCAAGGCAATATGGACATTTTTATTATCATCATCTCTATTACTACCACTAATACCACAAGAATCATATATAATATTATCATATATGGATTTAGCACCTTCAAAAGAGGATACACAAAAAATATTTTCCATAGTGTGTGCCACGTGATCGGTTTAGTTAGGATGTTAAGTCTATCATGCTAAAACCAGCTCCGATGCCAATTGTTGATCCAATGAGCTATCCAAGAGAGAGGGGTGAATTGGGTAGTTACCAAAATTAAAATAAATAAATCTTTCAACACTTAATTATAAAATAATCAATTTTCCTAAATCAAATATTATCTTCGTTACGCAGCAGATAAGTGTTTAGTTTTAGGTGCACACCCAAACAAAATATAATGAAAATAAAGAATGCAGCACACCAAGATATATCATGGTTCAGCAAGCTAGCCTTACCTAATCCAGTCTCCCAAGCTCTATGGAGATTTGCAATCTCTAAACCCTTGATTCCATTATCAAGTAGGAACCAAACCCTTACAACGATTTTTTTACCAGTCTCAGAATCAACCTTTACAATTTTTCTTTTCCCAAGCTATAAAAGAACCTTATTTTTTTATCAGGCTTAACTAACCTAATTCTATTAAAAGAATAATCAAAACATGATCCTTTTAACAAGATAAAAATTAAACCTAATCATTTTAACATGCTAAAGATCAAACATTACCACAATCTCAAGTATTCTTTTGCCAGGTCAGGATGGAACCTGCACAATTCACTCAATTCAATTGTAGGGAGAATCAAGACCTAGTTCTTTTCAAATGAAAAGAATAACTTAAACTTTTTACTTAGGCCAAATATAAAACCGTAATATTTTTCACAGGAAAATATCAAAACCTAGCTACCCTGACTAAACACCGGCCCAACTGTATTTAATCCGCTCAAACTCACAAATACAGAAAAATATGAGTTTCTTCCCACAAGGAGCTTCTACCACCTCAATTCAAATATATTAAATTAATATCCCAAAATTTAGTAAGTGATAGATACAATATGAGACAAATTAATATCTGATTAATAATCAATGTGCGTAGTACAAATTAAAGCACGTAATTAGATAATCACACAAAATTCTTTTAAAACGATTTTCAAGCATTTAAGTTTGAAAACGATTTTCTAACGATCTTAACATCAAGCAAATAATAATAATATGAATTCAAAATAAAGAACAATAGCTTGGAAATATCTCACCAGGAAAACACCAAAGATTGAAACAGAATCGCAATATAGTAAGAGTCGGTAATGCCAAATCAACAACGTTTTAGCTCAAGACTTATATATAATCTCTCACAAACATCTCAGCATAAATATCACTCTTATAATAGCTCAAAGCTAATGTTCTTAATGTAATTAACCTCAATCCCACAGGTCTAAATATATAAACAGATAATAAGCCCTCCAATGGCTACTTTTCAAAAAATATGACTCTAAAAGGCACTCTTAGGCCCCATATAACTTAATCATTCAATTTTGGATCATTCCACCTAAAAATATATTTTAATACTCTCAAATAATTCCATGAAATATTTCTCAATTAACAATTATAAAGATAGAAAGTATTTAACTACTTAAATTGAGAGAATCTTAAATTATGTGAACCAAATCAATAGGGATAATTAAATACATGTACTATATCTTCAATAGGTTCAAATCCTCCAAATCTTTCCCTTGGAATCATAAAAAAATGGCTAATTTTTTACCAAGAGATCAAGTCCCTCGAAATCATAACTAAAACAGCCGGTTGACCAATCCCTAGGATTCAATTGACTCATTGGTTGCAGGTGTAGCAATTTCAAGCCAAATTTTGAATATAATGCAATCTGATTTTAGAAAAACTAAAACCATAAAAGTTGTAGCTTTCCAGATCATCTTGAATCACCTTAATTGGAGTTTAGACGAGAAAGTTATGGCCAAAATACGAACAGGTACACAAGCCTAGTCGATCGATCGAATTTTCCGTTCAGTTGACCGATCGAAATAGACCCAAAACCAAGACAAAACTCAATTCCAATCCGTTGGACGATTGCTTCAGAGCCTCACCCTGCCAAAACCTCAAACCTAATCGGTTGGCAGATTTCTTCCTAATTGGTTGATCGATTGTTATAGGGTAGTCCAATTTGGCTCTAAAGAACTCACTGATTTAAACAGTTGACCAATTGCATCAGGGTGGCTCTTTCCTTCATCAATTCTACTCCAAAACCCACTGTATAATTTAGTTAACCGATTATTTTTGTTAGTTGACTGTATTGACCCTAAAATTCAAGTTTTTATACTTTAAACCTTATTTTCAATTAGGTCAATTATCATTTTCAATTTCACATAAAGAGCATATATCAAATCTTTAATTAGGATCGTAACTTCTATCATGTCAAAATCAAAACAAACATAAGATAACTCGTTTAATAGTGTCGTGTGTGATCCTAATTCGAGTTACATTAAGAGTATAAAAATATAGAGTTGTTTTCACCTATTTTCTTCAAGGTCTTCATAGCTCTTCATTTCTTCAATCCATCCATCTTTGCACCCTTAAATTCTTCTTCATGATGTCTTCAACACAATCAAATAAATAGAACTCTTTTTTTGAAATACTCAACTAAAACATTAATTCCACTAAAAACACCAATACTTAATTGTTCATCAAGATCTAGGGATCAACAATCTTCTTCCTTCATTCTTTCACTAATAATGGTGTCATCCTGCACCTCCTTTAATTCCTTACCCTTCACAACTAAAATAATGTGTTTTCGCATGGAAACCTGATCACCACGTACCTCGGAAACTCCTAAGGGACAAGGATATTTGACACATTTATGTAGCATGGATGCTAGCGGTCTCATTGTATGCACTAATGTCCAATCTAAAATAGAGTTATAAGTAGAAAATGAGGACATTACCATCAATTCTATCACCTTAGTGATTTTTGCGTTGTCCCTTCCCAGGGTCACAGACATTGTAATCTTTTCCTTTGGAAAGTTGCAATCTCCATTAAATCCAGATGACATCTGCATCGAGGATGCCCATTTTTTTGCGTATTTTCTTAATAATAATATTGGTCGAGCTACCCGTATTGATGAGAATTCCCCTTACCTGAAAATCTGATACCCATAATGTGATTACCAAAGTGTCATCATGTGGATATGCAACCCTTCTTTGGTCGTCGTGGTCGAAAGTCAGCATGGTGAATCTAAACTAGGGGTTATTGCAAGAATTTCACCAACATCACACTCTAGAGCTACCTTCCTTACTTCCAAATTGCGGGCTCGGTTTGACTCTCTAGTCATAGGATGTCTGCTATGTATTATGTATGTGATATTACGGGGCTTGTCCATATTGTTGTACCTTCTCTTCTTGTAGCAGTTATTTTTATCGTAATTTTTTCCTCATTTTTCCTTTATCTGGGTTTTTCTTTGAGATAACTCCTAAGATGCCCCTTCTTTAGTTACCTTTTATATCAGCATCATTAGTCTTGGTAGAGCAAAGTTTGGTATATCAATTTGTCCAAACTTTATTGCTCCTTGGGTTATTCTTAGAGTAATCTTGAGCTCCCACCTCCGATTCCATGATTCTTTCTTATTCCTTTTCAGATACTTTCTATTGGCCGATTTGTTCTCATGTCCTCAAGACTCGTGTGAGGCTTGGCCTGCTCCATTAAATATGTCATGTTCTAGGGAATGTGCTTGGTCATCAAGTCATGGAAGCCACCTTGCTAAGACCTGATGTGAAAGTGTCGATTATAAGATTAGAGTCGCATCCCATGATGCAAGTCAACTCTTCATTGAAGCACATGACATACTAGCTAGGGATTCGTCCTTATCTAAACGAAGTGCCAAGAGAGATTCTGCCCATTTCTTTAAAAATTGACAAGTGATAAAACAGCTGATGAACCGTTTTCTAAGTTCTACAAACAACGAGATAGAGTGAGGAGACAACCTACAAAATCACTCTAGGGCTAAGCCCTTGAGCGTTATGACGAAATCCCTATAGAGGACTGAATCTTTGACCCTATAAAGGGTTATCACATGGATAAAATTGAGAACATGGTCAATAGGGTCAGACTTTCTCTCTTACTTGCCCATCTTGGTGGGATCGAATTAGTGGGAGAATGGCTTCTCGATCAAACTTGACGTGAAACGGGTTAAGTTGCCGCTAAGAGGATTTTATAGATCATCTAGAAGTGCTTCTTCGTTGGTATTTTCCTTTCTTTTCCTAAGATCTTTCCCAGAGGCGATAAATTCGGATCTATCCTCCACCCTCCTACCCTCGTGTGGATGGTCCTTCAACGCCTTATTTTTTCCATATTGTGAGATCTTATTATCCTGTGGATCTCTTTTAGCTTTCTCATTTTGCCAAGAGAACCTCGATGGTGGATCTAGTGAGCTTGTCTCTTCATCAAGGTTGTTTTTAGGCAAAAAAAGGTTTGACTGCTTCTTTTGGGCCTCCGCCATTTGCTCCACCAACTCCATGACCCATTGACTTGATCGTTCAATGCTACAATTTTGGAACCAAGTTAGTTTTCCGTAAGACCACAAGTCACAATGTCTTGCACCTTGTCTTTACTTGTTTTGGACCTTTATCTCAGTTGGGGCATGAAGTGCACAAAACGTTTTCATTAGTTTCCCAGTTTTTTCCATTTTTTTTTTTTTTTTTTTTGAATGAAAAAATGGAGTTTCCAACTCCAATTTTAATAGAAACGAAGTTCACATCCCTGATTTATCATAGAAATGTAATTTTTCAAAATTTATGGATACTTCTTTCTTTCTTTTCTTTTTTTCTTTTCTTTTCCTTTTTTTTTTTTTTTCTTTTTTTCTTTTTTCGAATAATTCAGTGAAGTATGGCTTTTACTGTTATTGCTTCCTTTTTCTTCTTCAACTCCCTTTTCCAGGACCTCTTCAAAGCATCTCATGCAGAAGCTACTACCGCTAATCACCACTTCCCTGTGTCTTTTCTTTCTCTACCCAAAACACACCATTAAAACAAAAGATTTGATAACACCTTTTTCCCGTCAGGATATAAATAATAGCGCAAAAATGCTCGCCCACCACACACGTGCTAGAATATATGAACTTTCCGATTTATAGACCCTAAGCGTCGACGTTTATCAGAGACTTCTTGGATTTTCACCTCAACCATCGCCACCATGCGAATCCTACCGCAAAACCATTTGAGCCAAAGTTGTAACCAAGACTTGACTGAGAGAGAGACTTCCATTGAATTTAGGTTAGGATGATTTAAGCGCCACATCCTCACACGATGAAATGGACATCAAAATAAACCAGGTTATTCTCACCCATCGGCCCAAAATCAATTTTATACTCTCCGCAGAGTGGAGCCCCCCTTCGTCACTGTGAAATTTGGATCCCTGCGAAATTCTCAACATGATACCGGTATGATCGAGATCCGTCAGACTCTTATTTGTTGTATATCGATTTCCCATGAATATATCCATAAAAAAATTAATTAATATTTAAAACGAAACACCCAAATTATTGAAGAACTAATGTAACTAGAAAATATCTCCTTAGCAACAATCAAGGAACACATACAGTAACCATTAGTCTAGAAACACCGGTCTTGTGTGATGCAACCCGGATTTTCACATAGACGAAATAACGAAAAAGTACGAGCCTTTTTAAGAAGAAAAAAAAAAAAAGATTTTTTTTAAATATGTCAATTTTCTCAAGATATAATTTAGGTTAGTTTTGGAAAAAGGGAGTCATCGGATTTTTCAGAAAAACAATTAAAAAATAGATTAAGTAAAATTTTGAATCCAAAGACATGGCCAACCAGAGATTTATTTTAAAGGGTTCAGATTACACTCATGGAAGATGTTAGGTAATCCAAGATGTTCGTGCAAAAATGGTACCTCATATCCAATTAAGTCTAATTAATTTAAGTTCGAATGCATTATTTTATTTTGAAATATTTTCCTCTTACTATGAAGATCTTTTTGGTTTTGAGATTAAGGTGAGACAAATTTTTGATATTTTTGAGAAGTTCTTACAATATGACTTCTTATCAATTATTGGAAGAATTGACAAGGATGGTCCCTCATGGATGTTTTACATCAAAGGGACTTCCTCAATTCAACTGAAAAAAATTATTTAAGTGAACCAAATTATTTAAGTGAACCACGCTATTGTAAAGAAGGGATGAATGCAAATGCAAAATATTGAGGTCCAACCACCATGATATAACCTTATCTTAACTTTAACCTAACATGTATGAGATGAAAATACATAGCCTTAATTATTATCATAAAAATGAATATTATAATGATCTATCATGTTATAAATGATGGTAGGGTGTATGGATGAAGTGAATGGAATGGAATTAACTAAATGAAAAGAATTACATTAAGCTATGCTTAAAATACAACTAAAAATAATGTGATTAAAGGGCATGTTCAAATTAGCAAATGTGCATAAAAATGGGTGCAATTTGGATATGATATGTCTAAAATCATGACGTAGAAATTCATACTTTTACTAATGCAATAATGGGATTATTTTATGAAGAAATAACCTAAATAGTACGTGCCCCCAAAGACGAAACAAAACATTTACAGTTTTTTCATGGTTTTTCTTTATGCAAATTTATTTAATTTGAATGCGAGAAAAATGAGTATGAAGTGAACTATGTATATAAATGAATTAACAAATTGCATATTTTCTATTAAGGGAATATTTTTAGATGACGTCCTAAACTAGGTGTAAATTAAGTGAAACATATAGTGAAAACGTGATTTCAAGATTAAGTATCAGAACATATTTTAATGCATGCTTGTGATTCTACCCTATATAGGAATGAACCTAGTGCATAAATTAGCTAACATGACATGTGTAAATTATATATGTGGTGATGAATACAGAATGTGCAAGTGATTTACGTGTCGTGAATATACGTATACTAAATGATGAACATGAGTTTAACGCTAGAATGGTATTGGTTTCCTTGTGTGGCCTAATCTACAACAACAAATAAATGACAGTAAATGATTTCCTAAACTATGAGAGTGGCAGTGGTGAAAATGTCCCAGAGTGAATGCATAATTCATGAGATGAAAATGACATAAAATACTAATTACTATATGATTTCTATGGAAACTAAATGTCCTAAATTTTCATTTTCCACTGACGTTGATTTTGCCCATTTTAAAACCAAAGAAGCCCAGATTTGGCATCCTTCTGAATCCTATGAAAATGAGAAACAAGGGGACGCTATAGAAACATATTTTTGTCGAAACTAATCTGTACAAAACTTATGCTGATTTTAACAAAAAGACATACTGAGGGAAACGATTCCCTCAATCGACCCTTTTCAAATTTCATGCCATTAGGGGAATCAAAACGATGTACATAAATCTATTCCTCAGCTTATCAATTTATTGAACTCTCCTCAAGGCTTCTAGGGGTCAATTTTAACAAAAAACAATTTTTGATTTTTTTTTTTTTTTTTTCAATTTTTTGAGCTGAAATTTCGGTATGGTAACGACTTATGTTCTGTGATTTTCCAATATTAAAATGGGTATAATAATAACTTACTTTTCGTTATTTTCTTGTTTATTTAGTAATTTAAACGGACAAAGAAACAATGCAAAGTAAATGCGAGTAAAGTAAATAACAAGAAATTTAAATATACGAAAATATAAAGATCATCATTTAATGTTTCGAGGGTAGGTTTGAGATGGAACCCTCTTTCTAGTAATCCTTGGATATATGACGATGTTGAAATGACATAAATTAAATTGCAAGGAAGTAAAATGCAAAAATTAAATGTAATATTAAATAACTAAATCTAGGATATAGAAATTCTAGATGAGATGTTTTGAATCTTTGGTTGCCACCGTTACCAACGGCGTCTATAGAGTAACTACAATATTCTCAATCCAGTATTTTCATATCAAAAATATTAATTAAAAGAAGAGAAAAAGCGACAAAATAAGGGGTTGGGCCTAAGGGGTTGGAGGGATAAACATGAACTTAAAGAAAACTGTAAAATCAATATACTTATCCAAGGATTTAATGAATTTTTGTTTGGAATGGAACTCTGGAAGATTTTTCCATGGGATTTTATGGTAGGGGAAAGAAAGCAACAGAATGGAACCACATAGCTTCAGGGAGTACTTCCAGGATCGGACCCTGTTAGCCTAAGCAGTTTAAATCATAAGATTCCCAGATAAATGTGATTTTGAAGATAACACCGCATTTGACGTTTTAAATGAACTAATATTGTTTTTAAGTATAGATCATCTATACATTATGGAAATGCATCATGGAGATGCATTCAAGTTGAAAGGTATGATTTAAATAATGCAATTTTTCATTTCGACAACATTACTCAAGATATTGAACTTAGAACTCTATAGGACGCACACACACACACTGAAAGTGTATGAAATTGGGATATATTAATCTTGACATGTCCAATATGCCTAAATATCAAAATGTGTATTATATGTTTGATCATATCATACAAATTTGAAAAATTCACATCTTGATCACAAATGTACTTAATATGCTTAAACTTGGATTTAATGTGATCATATAGTACATTGCATGATCTTAATATGAAAACACTTCAAATATCATTGATATAATGTTTTAAACATGTTCATATCATTATTATATCATAATCCACGCAATAAAATTGTTCATACCTTGCTCAATTAGAAATTTTACATTTTTATCATAATTATGCAAAAAAATGAGAAATTAGGTTTTTAATATGATTATAAGATACATTGTATATTTGGATCATCAAAACACTTTGAACATCATTCAAATGATGTTTTTAATGTGTTTGGATAAAAAATGATCATAGACATCGACCAAAACCAAGAATGGGCGAAGAAAAATAGAATTGTGACGAAATCACTATAGCAATCTACAAGTTGTCCAAAAAAATCCGAATTACCATTTGGTAGTAAATTGGACATATCTCTCCCTTATTATTTGTCCAAATATGATAAATCTTATAAGGTTGGAAGGCTAATTCAAATATCTTTAAAACCGTATAAATTACATGTTGATCCAAAGTGTTTTGGTTCAAATTTCAACATTTCTCCAGAAGTCAATATCTGTTTTTGTAAAAAATCATGTCTAGACCTTTGCTTATTCATTTGATCATATCTCACTCATTTGGAGTCCAAATGAGAAGATTCTTTTTTCTATGGAACCCTAACTCAATAAAATTTATTTTGTGCATAGTAGGCAGAATTTGGATATGTTTTTTTATTAAACAGTAGCTTTGCATTTAAAAGTCATTAGCCTTTCTCTCTCCTGCTCTATTTTTGCTATGTTTTTGGCTTAACGTTTTGATGATCTTTGCCTATTCTAAGTACTGTATGACGGTTTCTAAACATAATATTGAATGTTCAACATCTTAATCATCATTGAATTTGATAAAAACAACACTGAATTGAAGAGAATTGATCAAAATATTTTGAAACTCTAAAGAACTCATTTTGCAATTTTTGTCATCAACCAAAAATTGGATTTACATATCAAATCTTGTTCAGAATGTTCAAATCATGTTATGATATGTTAGTTTAATATGCCTACATAATATATGCATGGTCAATTGATATGTTCAACTTTATATCCATGTTTAATTGACAAATTTAAGTTTTGCAAACATGTTGAAAATGAGAAAGGTACTTTCATTAATAATATCTAAAGCGATAGAGGAAGAGAATTCCGAAATGATGAGATTAAAAAATTTTGTGACGAACAAGGTTACGGACACAAATTTTCAGCCCCTAGAACACCTTAACAAAACGGCGTTGTAGAGAGGAACATCACTCTTTACAAGAAATGGTTCGGACTATGCTAAACGAGCATTCCTCACCGCAATAATTTTGGGTGGAAGTTGTAAGTACAATTTGTTATGTATTGAATCGTGTTTCAATCTGTAGAGATTTGAATAAAACTCTATATGAGCTATGGAATGGTAAAAATCCCCCATTATCTTTTATTTCAAGGTTTTTAGTTGCAAATGTTTTATTCTAAATGATAAAGAAAATCTTTCAAAATTTGATGCTAAATCCAATGAAGATATTATTCTTGGTTATTCAACTAATATCAAAGCTTATAGAGTATATAACAAATGTACATTTGTAGTTGAAGAATCGATACATGTTATTTTTAAGGAATCTAACCCTTTTTCATCAAGTAAAAATTTAGATGAAGAAAATCCAAATTTGGTGGAAAACTCAATGGAGCAAGTTGAAAACGCTGATTTGAGGCCCGTTGATAATGCTTCAATGGAAGTACAACCATCAGAGACCAACTCACCAAAGGCTTGGAAAAATGTTAACATTCATCCTACCGACCAAATCATTGGTGACATTGAACGCGATGTAAGTACTAGATCTTCTTTGAGAAACTTTGCTAACAATTTTGCTTTCTTATCTCAATTAAACCTAAAAATATAAATGAAACTATTGACGATGAATCTTGGATCCTAGCAATGCAAGAAGAGTTAAATCAATTTGAGATAAATAAAGTTTGGACACTAGTACCAAGACCTAATGACCATTCCGTAATTAGAACAAAATGGGTTTTTTGAAATAAAAAGGATAAGTCGGGTGTTGTTATTAGCAATAAAGAAAGATTGGTAGCACAAGGATTTAATCAAGAACAAGGAATATATTATGATGAAACATATGCTCCGGTAGCTAGACTAGAAGTTATGCGTATGTTACTTGCTTTCACTTGTGCTAATGATTTCAAACTTTTTCAAATGGATGTTAAAAGTGCGTTTTTAAATGGTTTTATATTAGAAGAAGTATATGTTGAACAACCTCTAGGTTTTGAAGATGAAAAGTTTTCAAATCATGTTTTTGAACTATCTAAAGTACTTTACGATCGCAAACAAGCACCTAGAGCTTGGTATGAGAGGTTAAGTGGATTTCTTCTAGAACAAAGTTTCAAACATGGTTTAAGAGATATAACCTTATTTATTAAAGAATTTGAAAACAACATCTTATTGTGCAAATCTTTGTTGACGATATCATTTTCAGTGCTACAAATGAGATCTTGTGCCAAGAGTTTGCTAAGCTTATGCAGGAAGCATTCGAGATGAGTATAATGGGAGAATTAACTTTCTTCCTTGGGTTGCAAATTAAGCAAACAAAAGATGAAATGTTCATCAATCAGGCAAAATATACCAAGGACCTAATCAAAAAAGATGAAATAAAAAATTCGAAGGTATACAATATACCAATGAGTACTTCAACCAAGTTGGACACCGATGAAAACGGTAAGAAACTGAATGAGAATGAATACCGAGGTATGATTGGTAGTCTTCTTTGTCTTACGGAAAGTAGACCCGATATCATGTTTAATATTTGTTTCTATGCTCATTTTCAACCATGTCCTAAGGAATCGCATTTAACCGTCGTTAAACGTATTTTTCGATATTTACTTGGTACATGTAATTTAGGAATATGGTATCCTAAGAATAATTGTCTTGATTTGCTTAGTTATTCTTACACGGATTTTGCCGATTGCAAAGTCGAGCGTAAAAGCACTAGTGCTACATGTCATTTTCTAAAACACGCATTGGTTTCTTAGTCAAGAAAGAAACAAAATTCTAGTGCATTATCCACTACCAAAGTCGAATATATCGCGGCTAGAAATTGTTGTGCACAAGTTCTTTATATGAAGCAACAATTAGGAGATTTCAATATTGATGTTGGTTGTGTTCCGATCCTATGTAATAACACTAGCACCATATGTTTGAGTAAGAATCCTACTCAACGTTCACGAACGAAGCACATTGAAATTAGGCATCATTTTATTCGTGACCATATTCTAAAATGCAATATCATGTTGGAATTCATTGACACTAATAATCAACTAGTCGATATCTTTACTAAGCCTCTAACAGACGAACAATTTTCAAAAATCTTACGTGGTTTAGGTATGGCTAGACAAAAGGATATTTTGAAATGATTTTCTTTTAAACCAAGATTATATATGATATAGTTATTCAAAATTTCAAAAATTATTTTGTAAGCCAAATTTCACTTACATTTTGATTTTTGGTATTCAAAATTATCTTTACAAATGTATAATCATACATGATATTTCAAAAAGGTTTTTAAAACCATTGTTCTCCAAGTGATCAAAAATTCGATTTTGGTAACTTGAATCCTTGAGCCAATAATGAAATTTGGTTACATGTGATGTTGATCAATCCTAAGTGATATTGGGTTTGATAAATTCATATACAAACTAGAAATTTGTCATAAATTAAGTTTATGGATCGTTTTGATGCTCAAGAACATAGTATAGACGAGCGGTTTCAAATGGTCATAGGATCATTCTCGCAATTCACACATCACTTTTACATGCACTTTCCACCACCACCTTAAATCTAAGTCTAACTCTACTTTTTGATGTGACAAAGGGGGGGAAAAAGACCTAGATTTGACATTTATGTTTTCATTATGCTTGTGTTTTGAATATTGTAAGACAATCAATGTTATGTGGTATGTAATTTATATTTGTATTATTCATATGATTTTAGTTAAATAGTTTGGTTGCTATGAGAATTATAATAATTTGACTTGCCTAAGAGAATGAAAAATAAGTTTTGGGATCTAGTAAAATGATTATCATTCTTAAAATATCAAATGAGCTGTCATCATAAAAAAAAGTGGGAGATTGTTAGCCTAAGCGGTTTCAATCATACGATGCCCCGAATAAATGTGATTTTGACGATTACACCGCATTTGATGTTTTAAACGAACTAATATTGTTTTTAAGTATAGATCATCCATACATTATAAAAATACATCATGGATATGCATTCAAGTCGAAAGGTATGATTTAAATAATACAAGTTTTCATTTCGACAATATTACTTAAGATATTGAACTCGGAACTCTATATAACGTACCCACACACACCAAGAGTGTATGAAATTTTGATATATTAATCTTGACATGTCCAATATGCCTAAATATCACAATGTGTGTTATATTTTTGATCATATCATATAATTTTGGAAAATTCACATATTAATCATAAATGTGCTTAATATGCTTAAACATGGATTTAATGAGATCATATAGTACATTGCATGATCTCAATGTGAAAAAACTTCAAATATCATTGATATAATGTTTTGAACATGTCCACATTATTATTATATCATGATCCATGAAATAAGATTGTTCAAACCTTAGTCAATTGAAAATTTCACATTTTGATCATAATTATGCAAAACAAAAATGAGAAATTAGGTTTTCAATATGATCATAAGGTACATTGTATATTTGGATCATCAAAATACTTTGAACATTATTGAAATAATATTTTTAATGTGTTTGGCTAAAAAATTATCATAGTTATCGACCAAAATCAAGAATGAGCGAAGAAAAATAAAATTGTAGCGAAATCATTGTAGCAATCTACAAGTTGTCCAAAAAAAATAGAATTACCCTTTGGTAGTAAATTGGATATATCTCTATTATTACTTGTCAAAAGCTGATGAATATTATATAGTTAGAAAGTTAATTCAAATATCTTTAAATCCATATAAATTTCATGTCGATCCAAGTTGTTTTGGCTATTCAAATTTAAACATTTCACCAAAAGTCAGTATCTATTTTTTGCAAAAAATCTTGTCTACACCTTTGCTCACTCATTTGATCATATCTCACTCATTTGGAGTTCAAATGAGGTGATTCTTTTTTCTATGGAACCTTAACTTAATAAAATTTATTTCTTTGCATAATAGGCATAATTTGGATATGTTTTGCTTATCTAACAATAGCTTTGCATTTAAAAGTCAGTAACATTTCTCTCTCTTGCTCTATTTTTGGCTTGACGTTTTGGCAATCTTTGCTTGTTCTAAGTGTTGTATGATGGTTCCTAAAAATTATATTGATTTTTTAACATCTTAATCATCATTCAATTTGATCAAAACAGAACTAAATTGAAGAGAATTGATCAAAACATTTTGAAACTCTTAAGAACTCATTTTGTAGATTTTTGTCATGAACCAAAAATTGAATTTACATACCAAATTTTGTTCGGAATGTTTAAATCATGTTATAATATATTAGTTTAATGTTTCTAAAAGATATATACATGATAAATTGACATGTTCAACTTTATATCCATATTTAATTGACAAATTGGTTAAACTACTTTAAAATTCTGTTTTTCATGCAAAATGTGGTTAAGTGTTGGAACTTGTTTGGAATCCTTCTAAATGATCAAGTATATTGTATTCATGTATAAATTTCATTGTACATCATGTATTTCATGTATAAATTCATGGTCCTAATATTATACACATGAGATACATGATCTTGAACAACATGTGCAAGTGGATGGAGTATTAAATGCATACCTACTTTATGGTAGGGTTGGCTAAGTTATGGTCTACATTATCTTGTCACATGCTAACCATACTCTTTATTATCTTGATCGACTTTCAAATTGGAGGATCCATGTTTTTAATGATCCATACCTTCTTTTGAAGACCTCCACCAAGATTTGTCTAAATATAATAATGACCAACCATACTTTCTATATACATTTTGAATATTTGAATACTTTGTTGTATTTTTTCACTACCAACATGACAAAATGGACAATGGGTTCTATACAATCAATAAGATATGTCTAGTATTTATGGTGTTAGAAAAAATGGTTGGATTCTTGACAAATTTGCAAAGAATTGAAAATGAGAAGGAGCCAATGTCTTGATACTTGAAGAAATCACACCCAAGGGTTATATGGTCTCAACACTTCAATTGTGAAATCCTCATAACACTTCTCTACATATATAAAAGGAGGAAAGATTGCTATAAGTATTAATTAACCAAGTGAACTATAAAGATCAATCACACCAAAGAGCTTCAAAGAAATATACTACCAAAGTTTCCAAGCAAAATTCTGTGTAACATGGCCTTTTTTTTTTTTCTAGATTCATATTCTTGAGTGATTGCTGTATTATAGTTTCACACACATAGATTCTTGAGTTCTTTATCTTGTAAGTGTTGAAGCTCCAATTTGTGAGACGGTGAAAATTTTATTGTAAATCTTGAGTAGGGGTTCTGCTCAAGATGAGAGATTTGTGAGTAGAACACATTCACTCTAGATTGTAAAATCTTAAAATATGAACTTCTCAAGCGACAACTGTAGAAAGTTTGATCTTCACCCGAAAGAAAATCAAAGATAGTGAAATCTTCGATAGAGCTCGGAGGAGTAGATTAGGTAAAAGGTTTTTACTGAACTACTATAAATACCGGTGTCAATCTCTCTAACTCTACTCTTTACTTTTCAATTTATATTTATATTTGTGATTATTTGTTTGATTGAATATCCACTGTGCAGTTAACACTATCACATAAACACTTAGTTAAAATTGAGTAAAAACGATTAACAAAAAATTGTCAAACCCAATTCACCTACTTTCTTGGGTAATTCTTAGGCCATCAGACCCCTTGCACTAGAACAAATGAGGTTTATTTATATATAGCCCCCAAGATCTAGGGACGCACCTCATGGTGCAGACCTAAGCTTAGACTGCGGCCCAACCTTCCAGGTGGCAAAAAATGATTAGTTGTACATCATGTGATCATTTGCTTTGCTAATTCGGTTATACAGCTGGAAACAAGCTAATTTTTAGAGCCTTATTTTATTAAACAAATTAAAAATGCGTAAAAATGCTTTTAAAATTGTTTTGTTTGAAACAAATTAGATTTGGGGAGGGATGACACATGTCCAATTTGGATTGGAGAGGGTGATGTCAAGGTGACACAAGGATGATGTCATTTTAGGTAATTAAAGAGTGATGTAAGCGTGACGCAATAATACATGAATAAGCCCTATATTAGTTGTAATAAATTTCAAGGTAATGAATTAGGTCCCTAATCAAAATATAATTACATTTAAAATTTTAATTTTACCCCTTGAGGAATTAGTCGAACTCCGAATATTTGACTTTTTTTTCTTGGGTTATGAATTAACTTCCAACACTTAATTATTCTTCAATATTAGATTTAATTTGACCATTCCCAAAAATTAATTAACTCAAGAACATCCAATTTTGAATTAAAAAAGTGTTTTAGAATAACACATTTGTCCTTATTTTCAAAAATAAAAAATTGATTTCCCAAAATGCATCCTTATACCATGCAACATTTTTCAACAATGTATTCATCACTTATCAAGTCAAATTAATGTTTTTGATAATCCTAATTTTGAAAATCAAAATGTTTAAGCAATTGCGTTTAAATTCCGAACTTTCCCAAAAACGCTATTTTTCAAATATAAGTCTTTTTCCCACAAACATTTCATTGATGATTTCTCAATTAAGAACCAGCTCCATTCTTATTTCTATTTTCTATATTATTTTTTTAGGTTCTTTGCAAAAATTATATGTTAAAATGGAGATGGATGGAGGGATAAATGTGATGCATACAACTGTCCCTCTTTATCATACGAGTTTCACGTGCTTAAAGAAGAAAATAGACACATAACATTTAGTTCTGACACTCAGATGAATGCATATGTATGCACAGGGTGACACATGTAAAAGATTATAAAATATGCCCTAACCTAAGGCTGGGTGATGCTTATTCGAAAGAAAGTACTTACTTGAGCCTGAATCTAGCAGGATATGATTTTGAAATTCTGGTAAAGCCATGAGCAAATCCACATGGGTTGCCTATGTACTGTAGGGATACCAAAAATCAGGTCAAACGTGGTTCAAAAATTGCCCCTTTTGGAGCTGAATACAAACACTCATTTAGAGCAAAAATAAATAAATAAAAGACACTCATGATGAAAAATGTTTGTCTAGAGGAAAGAAATTGAAAAGACACTCATTATGAACAACATTTATTTATAGAAATAAATAAAAAAGGAACTCTAATGAACGACATTCATTTAGAGGTAAGAAATGAAAAAGGCACTAATGGCAAAAAATGTTCTTTTAGAGGTAAAAAGTTAAAAGATTTTTTAATCAAACACCTATTTTCACAATAGTTATTTGTATGGGCCCCAATAGGTAAGCCTAAACATTGAAACACCCATTTAATTATTCAGATTTTGAGAAAAACCCATGTTTGCATTTCACACACACGCGCACGCGAGGAAGATGGAAGAAATCTTGAGGTATTTTTGGAATCATCAATCAAGCTAAAGAAGAAAATTTCCACCAAATTCCTTCATTCAATCTACGGAAATGGAAGAGATTTTGTTGATTAAATTTTCTATTTCAATTTTTCACTGCCCCAATTTGCAAAGAATTTAAGTGTGAAACCATAGATACCCATCTTCGGTAAACGACGACCATCTTTGTGGTGACAAGAGCTACCAGTGACTCATTTCAACGGCAAAAGCTACTAGAGATGATCATTACGGTGGCAGGTATATATCCAAAAAAAAAAAAAAAAACACCCATTTCCACGCCGGCAAAAGTTACCGGCGACGATGGTAGCAGAATCGGCGGTGACGGTAGTAGAATCGGGGACGACAGAAGCAGAACAGGTCCAAGTGGCGATGGTAGAGGTCAAGCCTGATTTAGTAAAGAAGCTTTCCCCCAAAATAAAATTTCCAATGAAGGAAGAGGTCAAGCCTGATTCAGACGATGCTGTTAGCACCGAAGAACATTCATCCAATATGGATTCTGGGAACTAATGATATTTCATTACCCACGGTCCTATTCGACTATTTCATGGACCCCATATACTAGAATCAAACAATTTCATGTCCATGGCCCTTATAAAGAATTGGAAGGTCACATTTTTTAGTATAAGATATCAAGGATTGGGGGGTAGAGGGTCGAGAAGGAGCTTGGATGCCGCTTGGTTAGTGTTTTTGTTTCTTCCCTTTTTTAAGGGAACAAGAGAAATGTGTTTTGTGTTATGTTCTCAATTCCTGAGCTGAGAGCCGAAAAATAGTTTGTTTTTTTTTGTCGTTTTTTGTTCTGAGTTTTGTTCCAAATTCTCTGGGAACAAAAACAGTAAAACAAATGACACCTTCTTTGATCTTGTTCCAAATCCACCCACCCACCCACCCCCCCAAACAACAAAAAAAAAAAAAAAAAAACAAGGACACTGACAAGGGGATACTCCTTTAAGGTAATATATTTGTTTCTTCAAATTGTTTTGTCTGTTCTTATTTTTTCACTCATGGGTTTAGAAATATGTCAAACTCTACCTCGTGGAAATACATTTCCTTTCATTTTTGTATTTTTTTTTTCATGTATGTATCATATATGTATGAACTATGACCTATTGTCTCTATGTAAATGTATATATCTTTCATTTTCAAATCTTTAATATGAATCATGTTTGTGTGTGTTTTCTACAGTGGCTTTCAAATTTTACAGAGTAATATTTGATTTCTGTAATTTTGAGATCATATATTGAAATCATGTTCTTGTATTTCTTTTTTGGTTCCATCTCGTAAGTGATGTTTGGGTTGATACGATTTTTAATGTGTAGCAAAATTCACAAACTGGGTCTTGGATTTTATGAATTTCCCTCTCCCCTCTTTTCATTGTTGATTATTTTTATTGTTGAGATAGTTAATGTGTAGTAAAAATTACACAATTGAAGTTATCTTTTTGAATTTCGATCTGGTTCCATCTCGTTGCTGATTTTTGAATTTGCTAGGATTGTTAATGTGTAGCAAAAATCATATATTGAAATCGTGTTCTTGTATTTTCCTTTGGTTCCATCCAATTGGTAATGTTTGGGTTATTACGATTTTTAATGTGTAGCAAAAATCACAAACTGAGTCTTGGATTTTATGAATTTCCCTCTCCCCTCTTTTTCAGTGTTGTTGTTTTTATTATTGAGATGGTTAATGTGTAGTAAAAATTACACAATTGAAGTTATGTTTTTGAATTTCGATATTTTGTCCATCTCATTGGTGATTTTTGGTTTGCTAGGATTGTTAATGTGTAGCAAAAATCATATATTGAAATCGCGTTCAGTAAGTGTTCAAGGTGCTATTGACATTAAATGGACTAATTTTAGCATTTTCACTATCTCTCTCTCTCTCTCTCTCTCTCTCTCTCTAAAGAATGATATGGTTCACACGTGAAGCATTACGGCTCAGTCAATGTCTCACTTTTAATAATTTTTTATGTGGTGATTGTCTACAGTATTAGATGACTGCATATTGTTGGAAGGCCCAAAATGTGTTTTTAATTAGCAAATTGGAAGATGAGGAAAGTCAGAAATTTCAACATTGTGACCCATTTCACCTTATACCACAAAGAGAGGGCAGCCCCAAGTTCCTCGTAATGCTGTCTCGGCTTATTAAAAGGACAAAGGCATGCATTTGGGATAGTGATAGATTGGGATCCTATGTGGGGGCTTTACGGCCCTGTTTGTTACGGTTATTGTTCAATAATGTAGTTGCATTTTTTTTAGATATGAATAATCCTATGTTGTTACAGTTATTGTTCAAGATTCATGTGTACACAGTAAATTTTTCCAAATTTCAACCATTTGGGACCAAAATGGTTGAAATATTGTTGTACAATAATATTTTAAACAATATTGTACAACAACAAACTCACCAGCACATGGGGGGATTTGGGAGATACAGAATGCAAATAGATCACGTGTCTGATGATTTTAGACATCATCAACTATTGAATTGTTTATTGTATTAGGTTTATTTTCATGGCCTTAGAAATTTGAATGTAAAGAATTGTAGATTGATTCATTCCATCAACATTAAATCATGTTTAAAGCATCCACAATGTGCTACACAAAAAGTACTAAACAAGCAACAAACTTTACCCAGATTAATCAAAACCCATGAAAGATTTTAGGAAACATGAATACCTACAAACCTAATACTAATACTAGGAGACTTTCAATCATGGTTTTTTTTTTTTTTCAGACACTGGTAGATCCAAACCCATCATCACATCTCACAGTTGTATCCATGTCTTCAACCTCAGCAACCTTGGGTGTCATGATCTTCTCAATGATCAACTGGGCAATCTGATCACCAGTCTTCAATTCAAAATCATAGTCGGAATGATTGAACAGTATCACCCCAACTAGTCCCCTATAATCAGCATTAATCATGTCTTCCCCAACATCAATCGAGTGTTTCCATGCCAACCCGGATTGTAGTGCTAAAATTTCAAACAAACAAAACCAATCTCAATCAACAAAATTTATATAACGATAAACATGTGTGGGAATTTTGAACTCACCAACATGAGCATATGTTCCTTCTGGTATCGCAATGCTTAGATTAGTGGGAATCAGAGCTTTGCCTCGCGCTGGTACTTTCGTCTTTGTCGCGCTACAAAACAGTACCCAAAAAAAAATTGTTATTACTAATAAGACAAAGTTGCCTTGAATAGTGGCTTTTTTTATGTACAGTACAAATTCAAATAACTCAAATTTCGAAAAATATAATGGAGAAAATAATAATCCAAAACTTGACTTGAAGAATAACGATTTGATCAACAGTCACACATCAACAGTAATAATCTTTGTAAATCAAACATCAAATTTTGCTACACATTAACTAAACATCGATTTTTGCATCACAGTAACGATTTGAGCAACACCTCCCCCACATCAATAGTAAAAAGTAACAAGAATTGAAAATCGAACATTGAAAGTTGAATATTACAGTACAGTATATTTGGTTGAATATTTACTGTACAATTATCATTTGGTTGAATATTTATAGTACAGTTGTAATTTTCAACAAACGTCCAAATCAACTTTTGAGAATGAAAAAACCCATATCAATATCAATATTTGCTACACAGTTATTAAATATCAATTTTTGCTATACAACAATTATTTTCTCAAAACACCACATCAAAAACGGGAAGTAAATAGACGTTAATTCAAAACAAGACTCAAGAATCAACATCAATTTTGTTACACAGTAATTAAACATCGATTTCGACTACACATCAATTATTTTCTCAACAACACCACACAAAAAAATAATAATAATAATAATAAGATGTTAATCCAACAGAAGACTCAATTGTTGATTATTTCTACACAATAAAAATCTCAATAAGTTAAACATCAACAAGAGACAAAAAGATGGAAATTGACTCCAATAATCCACAACAATATTTGCTACACAATAAATATTATAATATTATTGGGAGTGGGAACATAAATATAGAACATAAATTTTTTCGGTGTATAAAATTCAAACATAAATATAGAACATAAATATACCAAAACATTATACAAATCGAGATTGAAGCTAGGTTTTGGTTGTATGGTGTTTTGGTTGTATCATATAGAACAAAAATTTAGGGTTCACTCAAAAGTAATCATGGTTAAATATAACCAAAGTGAGATTGAAGCTAGCGTTTTGATTCTGTGAAATCCAACACGACAAACTAAAATTGAAGTTAGGGTTTTGATTATTGTCTGCGTTGTTTGCTTATGAAATAGAATACCACTGATTGAAGTAGACGACGGTGCTGTAGGGGTATACGACGCTGAGTGGAACGGACGGATGTGAAGAACCCTTACTGTGAAGATGACGGCGACGAGACTATGAGTGGACGGTTGCGAAGACGACGGAGATGAATAGACGGTTGTGAAGACGATGGCGAGGAAAGGAAGACGACGGTGAGGGGTTCTCGGAATGTGAAGGAACCTTTGCTGAAAATAAATTATTAATGGAAGGAAAATGATTGTGATTCGCTCTTCATTGAAGCTTTCCCCCCAAAATCCACCTTCCAAATTTACTTTTAATCACGCGCTTTGCATCCCTGTTGAAAACTCATGGCAAAGCTTGGGTTTTTTAGAAAATTTCTTTTGATTTTGGGGATTACTCTAATACTTGTATGGGCCTTATGGCCCATATTAAAAAGGCCCAAGTTAAAAGGCACTTGTGACAAAAAATGTTCGTTTAGAAGTGAGAAGTGAAAATATCTCATGACAAACAATGTTCGTTTAGAGGCAAGAAATGAAAGGCCCTCGTGACAAATAATGTTCATTTAAAGGCAAGAAATAAAAAAGGAACTTATGATGAACAATGTTCATTTAGAGTCAAAAACCAAAAAAGACACTCATGACAAACACTATTCATTTAGAAGCAAGAAATAAAAAGGCCCTCATGATGAACAATGTTTGATGCGAATCTCACCAATGATTAGTGAGACCTAAAACCAACTTAGGGTTTCTTTGCAAGGATCGAACTAAATCAAATTTATAAACGAAAAGACAAGAACACAAAAATACAAAATTTATGATAGATTTATCTTGACCCAACGTTTATGAACGAAACGTGAATCAATGGTATAAGTAATAATCTTGACCCAATGATTATAACAAATCACGAACCAAAGATATAAAATTTGAACGCTACAAGAAATTCATGATAAGTTCAGGGAAAGTTCTTTGAAGAACTTAAGAGAAAACTCTCACAATTATATTAATCAAAAAATAGTATGTAATTCGTTGGTCTACAAAGCTCCTTAAATAGGCGACCAAGAAAACAAGAAAGAAATCCTAATATGTCTTAGAAAATTCGCAAGCCTACATGAAGGAAAAAAAAAAACCTTAATATCTAATACTTAGTGAAGAATAAAGAAGTTTTCTAACTTGCCTTACATTCCTACTTGGAAAAGGAAAAGATTATTTGGCAATCAAGTCTTACAAATCAACTTAAAAAGAATTAAAATACTTAAAATAATAAAACAAATAAAATAAAATTTGTGGGTCTCATCCTAGACCCGTTCAAGTTCACGCTTTAAACCTATTCACTTGCCTTGATGAGGTGGACTAGGCCTTGATTGTCTGATAGGCCTAATTTGGGCTTGACCATTGTAGACTTGGCCCAAATATCTTGAATAAGCCCATCAAGTGCTTCTTTAAATCTTTTAGCCCTTACCCTTGTTATTGGGCCAACTGGAACATGTAACGGATCTCTTGGTGCATCTGATATATTCTCATCAATGTTCATTAAGAGGGAAAGAAATGAAAAAGGTACTCATAACGAACAATGTTTGTTTAGAGACAAGAAATGAAAATACTCTCGTGATGAACAGTGTTTGTTTAGAGATGAGATGTGAAAAAAGAACTCATGACGAACAATGTTTGTTTAAAGGCAACAAATAAAGAAGGTTGATTTAGAGCAATCAAATTTTCAAACAATAAAAGGGCCCTAGCCTATGGTAGGGGAAGACTCAAGTTTATAGTGGTGCACATGGAACTTGCATGGACAAACTTCATATGATGTGCCCTAGCTTGTGGTTGGGACAATGATGAAAAGACAATGTATAAAATGGGCCCTAACCTTTGGTTGAGGCAAGAATGAGAAAAGAATTATAAAATATGCCCCAGTGTGTGGTGGGTCCGACACTACTCAGAAGAAGCCCCTTTAAAAGGGGAAACCCATTGGGTTAGCAAATGTATTAGAAAAGAAGATTACCTCGAGTGTCAAGAGATTCAAACAAATAGGAAAGTCTATGCATTCCATACTTTTGGGGTTCCTACAAATTGACAACACAATATTGCAAAATATGAACTTTTAAAATAAAAGAAAATTGGTCACAACTTGGTGATTTTTGATTCAGCTTCCACCTCTTTTGTCACAATCACTCGAGCTTCTACCCAAGACAATAGGGATTTCTTATGCTTGTCTAGATGATGACTCTACAACATTCTAGAAGTGATACTTGGGATCCTCCTATCTTTCTTTTTTCCTAATTAAACCCAAGGGCAAAATCTTAGACTTGGATGTTGACCCCAAGGGTGTGAACCCCTAAAATTAAGATTTTGATAATAACAACCTAAATGTGGTTTTGTATTTAATGTGTGTTAAGTGTCTAAGAACAGGAAATGATACATTCAGGAAACAACACCATGGAGAATAATGAAGAAATGGATCCAAGAATGAAGAAGATTTATAAGATTGAGGAGACCAAGATAATGAAGATCAAATGATAAAGATTGGAGTTACATGCCAAAGAAGATTAAGATGAAGTCATAGGATTGGGAGAGATAAAATGAACTTAATTGTATGTCGAAAGATAAGGTAAAACGCATTCCCCATAGTTTAGTACATGTTGACTCAAATCGAACAAACATACTAACACTTGCCTTTGATTACGTGGCATATTATTACTGTGATTTATGTGTGTTTGAATGCCTATCTATGTTAAAATTGAAATTGAGTCAATATTGATTAAAAATGATTTAGAGTGGTTAGTAAAAAAGGCAAAAAAAAAAAAAAAAAATATATATATATATATATATATATATATATATAAAGGAACCAATCAACGAACCCCCTATACCAGTCGACCGAATTATAGATAATTGCCTATGAAAAATATAAATCAGCCTAAACCGGTCAACCAATAGGTGGTCTAGGTCAATCAATCATAGAAGTAGGTTATGATCTGAATATAATATAAGAAACCGATAAACAGATCATATAAGTCAATCGACTGATTATCCAGCTGTCCAACCGATTGTCAATGGTTGTTTATATACATTGAGCTAAAACACAAATTTGAGCTTGAATAGAACACAAAATTGATTCAAATATGTTTCAAATGTTAATTAAACCTTTTATCTATCATTTACATAAATTATTTTAAATTAAAAAACAAGATAATGGGAAAATCATGAAAATAAAGTTTTTAAATTTTAAGGCCCCAACTTTAGCCTTTTTGTTAGCTACTTGTATTCCAACGGATTGTTGCTCAAACTGGATGTTGTGAGAGTGTGAAATCATCAGATTAATTGTGTCTAACATTCATATTATTAATGATAACAGATTCTTTCCATTAAACTAGCTCAATTTTTCATATCTAAGTCTTCTATAAGGCTTCCTAGATAACTTTTGTAAAGTGTAAACAAGATACAAAGCACATACAGTTTCACAAATTTAAAACGCCTTTTACATTCTTAAAGTCATATTCTTGTGTGTTAAACAAGAGTGTTTCAGTAACACTACATATATTCAAAAGAGAGAGAATTTAAGAGTCACCAAAATGAGCTTTTCTAAGAGGAATATTCGATTCAAATAGGTTTTTTTTTTTTTGGAGGATTCTAACTGAGATCATTCATATTCAGGTATTATCTATATCATACATATTCCAAACTTTACCAGTGTGTTTGCTCCACATTTATCTTTGCAATATTTGAGATTAATTATCTTTGTGTGGATTATTTGTCATACATATATCTAAACTCGTATAAATTGTTCATATCCTTATTCTAGATTGAATTAGACATAAATTATTGTACGCGTGATAAAACGAATTGAGATTCCATATTGTGCTTTATAAGAGGGGTTTTACATGCATCTGAAATCTATCATTTTGAGTAAAGCTAAGAGATTTTATAAAAGAATCAAAAAAGCTTTCTAAGAAAATCACAAATTCTTTAGATTTGTTATATTGGACAGGGAAAGAATTTGCATCACTGGCGAGATTAAGTTACTTATCGAGATTCTAAATCCCTCAGTATACCAATATAACAAGAGGTAAGCTCATTGGACATTTTCACTGAACTTTCTAAGAGCAAATTATTATCTTGAAAATTGTCTTAGCTTCATTTTGAAAAAGAATCATACTTGATATAATTGATCTTACTTGATTACTCGATTCTCTGTATCATGTGAAGCATATTAATTATATCTCTCACACGTGATTACTTGTGTACGTGCTCTTATATATCATATCCTTTGTACACACACTTCTACAAGAGCCTAGTGAGACAATATAGGGTATATTGAATTATAGGTAACTAATAGAAGTTCCGAGGGTTTGTGGGAGAATAATAGTAAGGCAAACACATAACTGTTGACCCAAAGATCTACCCAATGAGAGAGGAGTGAATTGGGTAGTTAAAAAAATTAACAAATAATTTTTATAATCAACTTTAATTTCCCTAACCTATTATTATCTTCATATTAAGCGAAAACGTGAATAACTAAATGCACAACCAAACAGATAAAAGATAGAGAAACTGACAAGCTAATTTATAATGGCTCGGTAGGCTACTCTTGTCTACATCCACTCCCCTAAGCTCCCACAAGAAATTCACAATCCACTAAGTCAGTCAACCAGATTCTATATCTTTCAGTTTTAAGCATGTTTTTTAGTCAACTCAATCCCTTTTTTTATCCACATTAACTTAATTTCATTTTCAACAATTATAAGCATCTTAAATACACATAATTCACAAATAATATATGCCATATAATGACTGCAAGTGTTTGTGTGTTTATCCTAGATGAGTCAATGTGTATTGGAGTTATAGAGAAGTATTTTATCTTATCTTTAGATATACATTGAGTTCATTTTAAGACCCTCCCAAGCCTCTGGATCTTCATCACGAAATCTACGGTTTAGATATCCAAGTTGGATTGTCTAATCTTCATTATCTTAATCTTTCTAATTTTCCTTTCATCTTCTACGCCTTTTCTTCATTCTTCTCCATGGTATTTTTTTTCATTGCACTTTGTCAGTACTTATACACTCAACACACATGTTAAATACAAAATCACAAATATGTTGTTATCATCAAAATCTCATTCTTAGGGATTCACACCCCTTAGGGTCAACACTAGCAATAATCTTAAAGGCATCTCAGATGTCAAGAATTTTTTCAGTACTCAATTTGAGATGAAATAACTAAACCCTCTGACTTATTTCTTGGTTTTGAGATATCTAATAGCAGAGATGGTTACTTTTTTTCTTAAACAAAATATGCCTCTAATCTATTGTCTAAAGTTGGTATCACTGATCCGAAGACTATTAGTTCTCTTATCGAGTCAAACACTCGACGTACTCTGTTAAACGAGACTAGCCTTCCTGATGCTACTTTATACCGCCAATTGGTTAGTAGCTTGGTATACCTCACAATTACATGCTTAGACATCACTTATGCAATTCATTAGATCAGTCATTTCTTATCCACACCATAGACTGTTCATTACTCTACGATTTTGCGTATTTTGCGATACATCAAGAGGGTTCTTCCATGGTCTCCACTTCTCTTTATAGTATTCACCAATTTTATATGCTTACGCTAATGATGATTGGGCCAATGAACATTCTACTGCAGGATATTATTTCTTTGAGACTCTTATTTTGTGGTGTAGTAAAAAACAAACTATTATCACTTGATCTAGCACAGAAGCATAGTATCGTGCTCTTTCTGATGGCAATCAAGAATTTCTTTGGTTTTGATGGTTACTTCATGACACAAAAGTAATCTCTCCCAATGCGACCACTATTTATTGTGACAATCAAAGCGCCAACCAAATTGCACACAATGACATTTTCCGCAAGTGCAACAAACACATTGAGACTAACAGTCACATCATCTGTCAGCACATTCTCCAAAATACTATTTGTTGCCACTTAGCTCTGTCAATCAGGCTACAAACATTTTCACCAAGACTCATCCATATAAATGCTTTCACACTTTACTTTCCAAACTTAAATTGGCATATGCATTAACACCTCGAATTTGAGAGGGATGCTAATTTTTGTATATATGGAGCTTGACTGACTAAATTACTTGTAGCTCAATACTCCAAAACCTAATCCTTGCCTATATGTTGACACCATTGTTCGTTGTTGTATTCCTTTACGCTTGTAAATATTAAAACATTGTCCCATATTCTCTCATAATATTTTGCCAATCAATTATTCTAATGCAAATATTCATCATTTTTCATATATATATATTAGACAATGTTGAGATGAATGACACCACTTCAAGAATAATTCAGATAAATTAAGGTACAATAGACCAACTTAAATTACTTCTTCAGACTTCACACCCAATTTGGATTTCAGACACCACTCTAAAGAAGAAATAAAAATTAAAATGCTTCTTTCAGCTTCTCAAATAGCATCATAATCATTGTTTCATTAACAGCTTCTTTATGTAAATAAGAACTTCCTCCACGTTAACTGTCCAGGCTACTGAAATAGGAGAATAACCTGACCACGGGTTGCTCGAATTCCACCTGTATCATGAAATTATCAAAGATCAATTACCCAAAAGTCTAGATCTGAAAATCCATAATTTCAATTTTTCTTTTTGGTGCTAGAGCTTACTTCTTTAGACCTTGGTCCATTAGTGTATGCCCTACACAGAAGCCCTGTGTCTCAACTCTTACAACCCCCTTCTTGTAGGTAAAAAGATCAGGCCGAACTAATGCAACATAACTTACAGGATCATGGAGGAAAATTCCTAAAATTAAGCGACGGGAAAATAAAATAAAACATCAAAAAATAGGGAAAATAGATCAAATCAAACAGTTGCTTTTGAGATCACAGAATCAAAGTTGCGTTTTACCATAGACACCATCAGACTTCACGTGCCAGTCTCGGTAGAATTTGCACATATTGCATATGATTTGAGAATGCTTTCCTCCAGATTCCCTCAATTCATCAAGATCAGCATCTGATATAATAGGTAGGTAGCTTATTTTAAGAAGTTCAAATTTTAAGATGAAACATCATAACTTATACTGAAAAAGGAAGTTAAATTCTAAGATGAAACAGCATAATTTAAACCGAAGAGGACAACATCATCACCTGTTAATTTCACTTGTGTAGTGATATTTATGCCAATGACACTGACATTGGCACCAGATGTAAAAACAATATCTGCTGCCTCAGGGTCACCATAGATCTGTGAAAGTCGTATACACAGAGGTATTGAGTTGGAATTGGATTGACCAATTAGGAACAAAACACAGTTTTTTCTTCTCATGTTTTTATGTTTCTGTCCCAAATTTTCTGCAACATAAAAAAACTGAAACAGAAACACTAAAGTGGCATTTTTTTAGTGTTCCTATTCCCAGATTTATGTTTCCACTTATCAAAAATTTGTTCTAAAAATCTGGAAGCCGAAAAAATAAATTGTTTCCATATTTCTTTATGGGAATGGAAACAGAGATTTGGGAGCAGAAACACAACAAATGGGACATAACCAAACGCCACCTAAGTAATTATCTCTTACATTTGCTTCAGCAGCGGGGTTGACATTTCCCAGGGCAAAGAAAGCTCCACCAAGTACGACTATTCGCTTCACTTTACTTGCAAAGGACGAGTCTCTTTTGATAGCCTAAATCAGGATAAAAAAGCACACGAAAAGAATAGGACAATAAGATTCAGCAAATACAATTCAGTAATGCCTCCAAGAAAAAATAATACCAGAACTTACCAAAGCTAAGTTAGTGAGTGGTCCAAGAGCAAGTATAGACACTTCACCGGGATATTCTGAAACCTTATCAACTAAAAATTCAGACGCAGTCTTCCGAATTTTCTTTGATTTTGGAGAAGGCAAAAATATGTTCCCTAATCCATCAGAACCATGAATAAAGTCCGCAATACGTGGTCTCCCCCCCTACACAACAAAATGTAGCATAGAGCACTGAGGCTACAATTTCTGTAGTCGTAAAAATAAAGATTATATTCGCTAAACAATAACTTGCCTCACCATCAGCATATGAATACAAGTCTTGAAAAATGTGCGGCAGTGTAATTATGAAACAACAGCAAGTACATATCTATTTTATTTTCTCAAAAAAATGTACTTTAAATATATGCATATATAGAACATGTATATATCATTTATATATAGTTGCATACATATTTTTGTTTAATTATGTGCATGTAGACATATGCCTATGAAGTCTGGACACCAGTATAAACAAATAAGTATATGTTTTTATCGGCACCATTCGGACAAGTAATAATTCTAGGAAGGTTTTCTGCTGAACCAATCATAGTCCGAATAAATCCACAAAAAAAAAAAAAAAAAAAAAAAAAAAAGAAAAAAAGGAAGAAGAAGATCAAGTTTAGGCTATTAATTATAAATCATCTTTATTTGAGCAAATAGAATTCACATAAATTATAAAAGAAGTTACCTTGAGAGGTTCAGGGCTACCCTCAGCTATGGGAACACCTGGACATCCTGCAATCTCACACTATCCTTTTGCACAATAAAACAGTAATTGATCATGAACATGTTCCCAATAAAAAACATGAAAAATCCTAAAATTCAATCAATATAAAGATAACATACCAGAAGCAAGGCATTACGAGTGGCGTCTTCAGTAGTAACGTTACCAAATATTGTGGTCAATCCAAGAATATCCACTTCCTGTGTTTGGAATGCCATAAATATAGCCATACTATCATCTGTAAATCAATGAGAAGCACATCACAACCCAAAAGGATCTGTCTGTAGCAGTAGAAATAATTCCCTTAATAATATTATGGACTCTCTGATAAATATGTTTTGAGTTTGGAAATAATATGATGTCATTTGATTAGCCAAATGGGAAATTTATTTATGTTACACATCTTCTTTTCATTACTTTCATGAGGCTCCGCTTCTCATAGCATAGACTAGTTCATCAAGAAATTGTGCAATTGTAAAACAGAAGATAAATGAGGAAACATAGTGAAAACAAGAAAAACGCACATATGGTTTTTGTGGACTTGGAAAAAACTTATGATCGGGTACCTAGAATATTGTGGTGGATTTTAGAAAAGAAGTATCCAATACTTATATGAGGTGATTAACGAAATGCATGAAAATATAATCACTAGTCTTAGAGCAGTACAAGGTGATCCTTGTGTCTTTTCAATTAACATACATTAACATCAAGGGTCATCTTTAAATCATTATCTCTTTGTTCTAATGATGGACAAGCTCAAGAAACATATTCAAGTAGGCTTACTTTGGAGTATGTTGTTTACCGATGACATATTACTAGTTCATAAAACTAGAATATGGCTTAAATTAAGTTAGAAAGTTGGATAGAAGTCTAAGGGTTTAAAGATTAGTAGAAGTAAGATGGAATACATGAATTGAAGTTTTACTTATACTCAAAGAGATGATGGTGTGGTAATAGATCGATCATTTAATATATTTATGCTTTATAATGCAGGACAATAGTGAAATCAAGGAGGATATTACTTGTAGAGTCAAGGCAGGATAGTTAAAGTGGAAAAATACAATTGGGGTGATATGTGACAATTAGAAAGAAAATTCTACAGGATTGCAATAAGACGGACAACTCTATGGTTCACAATGTTGAGCAGTAAACAAGATCATGTTCAAAAAGCAAGCGACAGAGATGTGAGTAGTAAGACGAGAATGGATAAAATTTGGAATAAAGCGATTATATAGAAGTTGGGAATAACAACCATTGAGGAGAAGATGAGAGAAAACAACTTATGATGGTTCACAGTGCACAAGAGACCTATTGAGACACCAGTGAGAAAATGTGATTTAATGTAAGTGGAGGGTGCTACGAGAGAGAGAGAGAGAGATGCCTAAGAAAACCTGGAGTGAGACAAATGGAAAGGATCTAATAGGCTTGAACTTGATTGAGGGGATGACCTTGGAATGATCTTTATGGTGTAAGTATAATCCTTTAGCTAACCCTACTTAAGTGGGAATGACCTTATTGTAAAAGTTAGTGTTACACCTTTCTGTCAAAAGAACATGAAGGTATCAGAGAAAATGAAGTTGGTTTCTCTCCTCTTCGCTATCAATATTTATTACCTTTTTTCCATTTGCAAAGTAATCAAAGGATCTTATTAAAGGGCGTAAGGTGTTTTAAACGCTAGAGAAATAAAAGGGAACTATGCAGACTCCCTCTCCACAAGAAAATCTAGTGTAGTATTTCCTCAAGTAACAACCCTTCAACCAAAAAATATATATAAATTAAAAAGAAAGATTGTTTTAACAAAGAGAAAGATAGACCTACTCCTAGTATTTGTTAGTCGTATTTCTAAGGACATTAGAGTGGTGCAATAGCCAATGGTCATATCCCGCCAAAACTTTTTTTTACATATTTTCCATTCATTAAATCATTGGAATTTTAAGATAAATAAGCAATGATTTAGATATATTTTGGCCCCTCAAGGAATTAGCCCTGCCTATGCATTGATCCACTATCCAACCATCCCAGGGCCTCAAACATGAGTAAGTATCCACAGTAGCGATGAATGTATGCCATCCAATCAAATGCCCCATCCCACACACTACCAATAATTACACCGCCTACATGCTTATAGTAAAGGTGAACATTGATACCGACAACACTGCATCACCATTACATTGGATATTTATTCTTCATTTTCTTCTCTTTTTCTACAATTCATGTAGTATATAAATAATGGCAAATCATTGGAATATCCTATTTTTTGAATTCATCATTTGCTTCCTTATATATTTTTGTTAACAATATATATATCAAAACAATCACAATTGGTAAGTGTACTTTTAAGTCAACTTTTTCTTCCATAATTCTATTTCATTCCATAATTAGATTTTGTACACTACCATTTGTTGTTGAATTAAAAACACGTGCACTTTACCTACTTATTATGAATTAAAAAAATATTTTTGTTTTGTTTAAGTTAACAAAGTATGCTAAAATATTGGTGAAATTTAATTTTCCATCTAAATTTTACATTAAATGGAGAAACCTGCCCTTTATTTTAACTTTTTATTTTATTTTGTCATTGTTAAAAAAGAAAAAAGAAAAAAGAAAAAAAATATAAGTAGAGAGAGAAAGAAAACTAGAGAGAGAAAATGTTAGTTTTCCCTTTTCTTAACATTAAATATCAAATTTAAATAAAAAATGAAGGGAAATTGATTCATTTTATATTTCTAAATAAATGTGAGTTTCTTCCTTTAGTCAAGAGTAGAAGGGTGTGACGTAAAGGTATTTAAAACACAAGGGTTAAAATGAAACAAGACCAAAGTACAAGGGAGTCAATGGCAATTATCCCTAAAAAATATAATTTAATGAATTAATATTGATTTTGTTTTTGATACTCACACTTGTTGAATGCAACAAAGTCAATTTACAGAAAACTAATACCAATCTTGTTGTTGAATATTAATATTTATTGAATTCAACAAGATAGAATTTAATGACTTCAACAACAAAATTTTAACCAATTTTAATAAACACTAAGACTTGTTGAACTAATGATTATTGTTAATTGTTAATTTCCAAAAATGGATATTAACGAATTAAACACTACCGCCTATTGGATTTTCGGATATAATGTCCTCTTGATACCTATTTAATTCAAAAATTAACTCTTTTAAATCCAAAAATCAAATATAAGGATAGTGAATTGACGGGTCAAGATCTGATTTAATTCTTATTTTTTCAGCCCTCAGCTTTTTAAGAATGTGGTTGGTTTTTGAGTGATTAATGATTCCTGAAAAACGCATAGCAATTATCACATATTTAGAATGTATCATAAATTGATTAAAAATCAAACTTTTACATATCGTTTTGAAGGTCCTTTAATTTGTTACATCAACTCCAAAAGGAGAAGTTGTGTTTGAATCGAGAAAGTTTGATTAGAATACGATTGTTTTCAGTTGTTCGGTCTCTGTTCTTTTTTCACATTAGGAATTTGGGGTGGTTTGTGGCCTGATTTATCTTTGAAAACCGGGATTAATATCTATCATTGTTGAATATCCCATTAATGTAGGAGTTAGTTTAAGTAAATGAGCTTTTTCGAAAATAATTTTTGATGGGAAAAAAAAAAAACAATTTTCAAAATAGGTTAAAATACGGATTAATGATAGTTATTGGTGTTGGCAGCAAAAGTCCCTATAGAATGCTAGTGTAACTTGATACTTAGCTATGGATGCTAAGGAAAAGAAATGAAAACTAGAGTTCCAACTTGCAGCTACTCAAACCTCGTGCCAAGATGCTGTGTATATAATAAACAACATTTGTGAGTTTTCCAATTGCAAAGAAACAAGACAAAAGAAACATTTAAAAACATGTTGAGAGTAGTTTTTTTTTTGTTGTTGTTGATATTTGTTTCCTTGTGATCCAATACCTCCTTTTCCTTATCTTTGACCAAAGTCTCAATCCAAATCAAACCTGACTGATCTCAACTCAGTTCAATTTTGAAGGATGAAATATAATTCCTCGTTAAATAAACAAAATAATACAATACGAAATGCTGAAATCTCCATTTGAAAAACTCAAGCACAGACTAGTAAGTTCGATCACACAGACAAATTTAAGTTCATGGGAACCCCAATATTCGCTGTTAACAGGGAAATATGATTTAAAGTTAACCATTAACAAGTAAATAACGAAATCGGAAGAAAATCAAAAATCCACATTCAAACTGATGATAAATATTTCACAGGGGCACATACCAATACCAGGATCTGTATCAATAATGACCTTTTCAGGCATGGCAGAAGTCACGTCGATTACGTCATCGGCGACACCACCGTTGTTTAGATTCTCCATCACAGTCACTGAACCCACAAATCGGAGATCAAAAAAGACAGGAAGAAAGAAAAGTAGGGCTTGACCTTTTGGAGACGACGAATGTAACAATCAAAAGATGGGCGCCTCTCCTCTCTCCCTCTCTCTCTATATATATCGAACGAAAGGGGTAATGTCAAAAGCTGTAGGGACGTCGTGGTTGGTGAATCCTAAAAGACCAGCTCCTCTTACACCAACTACCACCACCCCCTCTCGATCTCGATCTCGATCCGTTCGAGTATATGCCACAAGCATTCGATGGAACGAGGAATGCAATTGGAATTGGATTGCACAAAGTGGGACCAATTATTGGTAGGCACGTGGGCCTCATTTAGAAAATTAATCCATGCGATGTGAGTTGCTTTCTCTATATTTTTTTATTCCCCTCGAGTTAAAAGCCTCAAATGAATGGAAAACTGTTTCAAAAACAATGTAGTTTTGTTTGTCGCTTTCTTGAAAGCTTCTTCCCCTTTGAATATGACGCTAATCTCCATGAAATCAAGAATAAAGCTTCTTCCTTTGAATTTGATGCAAAAATATATTTATGCTGTCACACAATTACTCCGAATTTAGCGTCTTTTTTTTTTCTTTTTTTTTTCAGGAATCTAGTTCTCTTTTGATTGGACTTCATAATTAAAAAATAAATGAGTTTTGAAATTAAATTAATAATATATAAATATTGTGACTATGTACCCCCGTACCTCACCTGTTATTATAAGTATGGACCTAGACATACTCTATATTGGTACCTAACAATCCTCCTCTCAAAAAAAGAACCATTGAGCCTCCCCTCAAACGATCATCCATCTATCCACTCTCTACCGAGATCAACTACTCATCTTCACCGCGTTAGAGCACACGCCTTACATGAAGCATCGAAGTACCGCCTACCTCGAGAGTTTGCTCTATCCAAGTCAACTCATCTTCACTTTGTTGGGGTCAAGACACATCCATGAAGCATCCGGAGCACACCACCTGTCCAATAGAGCTTATCCACAGATTCCATCGCGAGCTAACCGAGGTCCACTACCTTTGTTCGGCATTTTGAAGAAATCACCCACATGACTAAGTCAGGGGCGTGGCTCTTATACCACTTATTGGGGCTATGTACGCCACATATCCCACTTAATATAAGTATGAACCAATACATATCTCCACCTTGGTATGATATTATTCATTTTGGGCCTAAGCCCTCATAGTTTTGCTTTTGGACTCTAGCCGAAAGGTCTCATACCAATGGTGATATTGTCTATACTTATAAACTCATTATCCTTCCCACTTCTAGCCGATGTGAGACTTTGGTTGCACACCTAAAAATGAACAGTTTCAAAATAAGTCTGAAGGTAGTCACTATAAATCCTGAAAACTATGTAAACGTTCACCAAATATGCACCAAAAAATTTAGAATATAAATCATGTAGTGATCGTCAACTTTAGTATTTGATAGTGTAGTGAGCATTCACTAAACAGAAACAAATTCAACTTGTGAAATACATAGTGAAAATTTATTCATTTGACATAATGTAACACCCTACCCCGAATCCCACGTCCAAGTCTAGGCATGACCTTGAATTGATATTACCCAACCAATAACAAATATACAACTAACTGTCAATTGACAGAGATTTTTAAAAAATTTACCAACTCAAAATTCAATTATATATATATCCAACTATTTCGTAACAAAATTACAACAGTCTAAACGACTCATTACCAACCAATGTTTTTAAAACCGGATCAAACATCAAATCGAAAAAGTCATCAGATCACCAGTTTAAGGCGAACTATGATTGAACCGTGATGTCATAATTACGTTATTAATATATATATATATATATATATATATATATATAGTATTATGCAAATTAAATGCTAATTAATTAAATTGAACAAATTAAATATATAACAATCAATAACTTGGTTCAAAAACAAAATCCTAAACCCATTAACAAATTATAAATATTAGACAAACATGTAAATTTCACAAAATAAAAAAAAAATAAGAATAAAAATACATTTATTGCAATGATGCTGCCGTCAAGACTCGGAGTTGTGCTGTCGTCGGAGACTCGGACGCTGTACCAGGTCGCCGGAGTCGAAGGCCACACAAAGATCGTCAATCGGTATTCGGTGGGTAGAGAAAATATAATAACAGAGAGAGACAGAGTGAGCGAGAGAGAGAGAGAGAGAGAGAGAGACATACCAGGTCACGAGCTCGTAAGAGAGATAGAGAGAAGATAAACATGGAGCGGGAGTGAGGTCTAGCAGTGAGGCACTAAGTGAGTCTGAGCTGGCATGGGAGTGGGAAAGAAATCTAGGGAATGAAGGGTTTTGTTAGGAAGTGTGAACAGCTCATAGCCATTAGCCTCCTATACAAATTGATTACTTTTTTTTTTCGAAAGTGGGGAGTGGCGGACAGCTTATGGCCTCATACGAATTGAAAATGAGAGAACCGCTCCGGTTCTTAGAAAACCACTTTGGTTCATTGGTTCAGTGGTTGAACCGGTCAAACCGGATGGTTCACCGGGTTTGAGCCTAAAATTGGTTTTAATGATTAACCGGACCGAAAATAAGCCCGGATGGTGGTTCAACTGGTTGAACTAGGTGGTCCGATCCGGTTTTTAAAACATTGTTACCAACAACTATCCTAACAGTCTCAGAAGCCACACCACTCTTTGATTCTATCGAACGTCAGTAGTCGACCCATTTCTAATTGAAGTACCTGAGACAAAATGTTTTATTGGTGTAATATCTTCATAATATAAAAACAATTTATAAATCAAGTAAATTTATCAGAATTCACTTTTCAAAACAAAATATAACCATACACTAAGCAATATCAAAATCTCAAAGGTATCATCAACTGAAACACGTGAATTTAAATCAACTGATCAACTTACGTTTATATAATAAAATACCACACACATACTTTCCTACTAGCCATAGGATCATTTACCTCACGATCAGAAGTTATGACGGTACCGTAACCTGTATAACTCACAATCTAAGATTGTTAATGTCAAGGTCATTCAATATTTTTAATGGTAGGATCCAACACATGGTATAAACTCTCATATTATAATGATAATCAACAACAACAACCACAATGTAGACACTGCATTTTATCCCGCCCCGTCAATGTCAGACCAAAAGTATAAGTTCAGATAAACCTTAAACTAAGATTTAAAGGGAATGAATTTTTACATCGGATTACACTGGATATTACACTATATATTATGAAAAACCTAAAAAATATAAGAAAAACATAAAACTATTGAATTTGACTGAATTCGGTCAAGTAAAAGTATTGGATCAACCTCAAAATTCCTAACATTAAAGAGGGATTAAGACGACTTTATTAAAGGATGATTTTAACACCTTTAATATATATATATATATATATAAAAAAAAAATAAAAAAAAATTAGTTACTACCTTTCAACTAAGGTCATTTGAACAATTTACCTCTGTTACTTACTTTGATCCCGAAACATTTACTATCACTAGTATCGTCTATTTGACACCAAAAAATACTTATGTAAATACTTGTTTAAAGTTATAATATCCATAAATAAAATCCAAAAGACCTAAATCAATGCATAAAATTTCCATGACAAGTCCAAGTTACTCAATGTAAGTAAGGATTAGGACTCGGTTCGAAATCAACCAAACCAAAGTCATCTTTTCTAACCATTGAAGCCCATTGAATCAAGGGCCCAAACAACCATTTAATGACTCATAAATGAGAACTAAATGACCAAAGATACTCCTAATATATTCTCAACCAAAATATCTAAGAAATGAATTAAGTTACTTAAGAAGTAACTAGCCGTTATCGAAACTAAATCGATCCGGTTCGCCACCTTTCATACACTTAATCAAGACACTAAATGTCCATACCATCAAGAATTTAATGCTTGGGATAACATGGATAGGCTACATTCAAGGTATGAATATATTTTGATCAAAATATCTTCGGGATAACCGAAATACTTGAAATGTAACTACCCGTTACAAGACAAACCAAACCGATTCAATCCAAATTGAACCAATATAATGCCCATAAATAAAGTGTCACTATCAAGCATTAAATGCCAAATGACACATGAAGACTAGATTCAAAGAACTTCCACAGAATTGTTATCAACAATAACATTGTCTATATACCATGCCTCTTAGACACAAGTGCAGATATTTGTTTACAAATACGTGTTCGATCTCGATTTACTCACGTTTACGGTGTTCGACCTATTTGACAATCTCGGTATCTAAAACTCCTTCGCCACCTCTCCCGAGTGTAAGACAAGGGATATAACGCAATTTCGTGTTAACGAAGAAGTCCCCATCAACGTCTTAATGACCCTAGGTCACGTGAATCTTGCTCCAACATCATTAATTGCACACAATCCAACTCCCGACCAGATTGTTGGATCGTGCGTTGTGTTTACCCTATCAACAATCTCAGTTCTAGAACTCCACCGCTACCTCTCCCGAGTGTAATATGGGGGAATACATGATTTCGAGTCAACGAAGAAGTCCTCATCAACATCTTAACGACCCTAGGTCATGTGAGTCTTGCCTCAACGTCATCGATTGTCCACAATCCTAACCCCGACTGGGATATTGGATCGTGACGTTTGTTTACCCTAATCCGAATTTGGAGTTTATCAAATCCCGTATTCTTCATCTATCTATCTAAGCATGATATACAAATAATACGATAAACATAATCAAACTACGAAGAACAAACATAAACGCAACACCGAAATCATCCAAACACATATTTATAAATATATCGTTAATCCCTATACAATCCACATTTAGCCTATAGCCATAGTCGTTTATACAATTAAAACTAAGCTAAACATGCTCACAAAATCCTAAGTTAAAGAAATAAGAGAAGAAATCGAAGAACTTAGCCTCGTCCGAAGATTAGCCGCTAAGAACGCTCAACAATCACTTCGCCGTCTTCCTCTACTTTGGGATATGTGCTCTCCCTCTAAAACTCCTAAACCTACCCATAGATATCTTCTAAGGGGCTCAAAATGCCAAGACAGTCTGAAAATGAGAGAGGAGGAGAGCTTAAATAAGAAAAATATCTCAAAAAATATCTAAAAATATCTTCAGTCTATGCAGAGGTCACCACCGCGGCGGGGAGTAGGTTGGTTGGCTGATTGCCTCGGCAGAGAAGACAGCGGTGGACTTGGTTGACATCCTGCAGTTTCACCGCCGCTACGGTGGTATCGCGCCGCGGCAGTGGATGTTCAGCAAGGTAAGTCAGTCTCTGCATTTTCATCGCCGTGACAGAGGTTTGGACGCCGCGGCGGTGGGCTTCTTTCACAATATTGCCTCCGAGCTTGTTTTTCCACATTTTTTCGACCATTTTTGGTTTGATCTCATCGTTTTCGCTCTAGTTTTCTATCTTTTTGCCCCCACACACCTGATTATACAAAAAGTATAAAAACTAATTAAAATATAATAAAATAAATATAAAAACTACTCTAAAACTAACAAAACCAGTTTGAAAATATGTAGGTGGATCACACCTATTAAACACCCCAAAACTTGGAATTTTGCTAGTCCTTGAGCAAAACAAACACACGAAAATGAAAAACACAACTAAAAGAAATAACAAACATCCTAAAACAATCTAAACATAACGACATGCGAGTTTTGACTTCTTCTAACGACCTATTTATTTTTCCCTCAACAACCGTCAGTCATATCGAGTTCAGGCAGTAAAACACATCATGTAGTAATCTAGAATTTCGACATGCAATAATGGTGAATGCTATTCTAGATCCTGTAAACGTGTTAGTGCGAAACTCAATAATATGGCTATACAATGACCGGATTGGATTATTCCCCCAGCGAAATTCATGACTTAGACCGTATAGGACTAGGATTTCCACATGCTTGATTGGGTTCTACTCTCCACTAATGTAGGCTTGGAAGTTTATAGAAATCAGAAAGACTTGGTTCGATTATGGATTATTTGGCCAAGTTTTAGTATAATGGACCTTTCAGTCGAGTATCGTATCCACAGTGATTGGTTGAGATTATTATCGAGTACCGCGATTGTCATAGCCCGACTTTATCTAGGTGACAAAAATGGAATATAATTTAATACTAATATTAAAATACTAATTTAACTATACTAATACTATTATGAGATGATTTAGGGAAAATCTTGCCTAGGGATTAACTTTTGTTTACAAAAACGTGTTTGGTCACATTTTAGCTTACGTTAATAGCGTTGGGGTATCCGACGATCTTGGTTCGTAAACTCACTCTCCACCTCTCCCGAGTGTAAGACGAGTGAATATGTGACTTCGCATCAATGGAAAAGTCCCCCTCAACGTCTTAACGACGTTAGGTCACGTGAGTCTCGCCCCAGTATCATTGATTGCATACTTTCTAACGCCCTCCCAGGTCATTAGATTGTCGTGTTGTGTTTACCCTACTCCAAATTCGGGGTTACCTCTCCCGAGTGTCAAACCCCGTATTCTCTAATTATCTAAACAAGAATAATAACATGACAAGACAACAAACACAATCGAAATTATTATAAAACACACATTAACGAAACACAAACTCAAACAAAACTACATTTTTATAAATTATATTAATCCCTAGACAAAAACCCGTTTAGCTCATGGCCATAGCCGATTATACAATGAAAACAAAGTTAAACATGCTCAACTAACTACTAAAGTTAATAAATAAAAGAAAAAATGGATGAAACTTAGCCTAGTCTGAAGATTTACAGCTAAAAACGCTTCAGGATCGCTTCTCCTTTATTGCAACGTGATCTTCTCCTTCGGAATTGGTTGAGCACTCCCAAAACCTCTTTCTAAAATATCCTAACCCTAATGGAGGTCTAATGGCCGGAGGAGAGAAGAGGAGGGCCTATAAATAGGAAAAATATCTAAACTGTGCAGTGGTCACTGCCGTGGCGATGAGTAGGTCGGTTAGTTGATCGCCTAGGCGATGGAATTGGTTGTAGATTTGGTGACATCCTGTATTTTCACCGCCGTGGCCATGGATCTCAGCGCCGCAGCGGTGGACGTTTAACAAGAAAATCAACTCTCTGCATTTTCATTGTCGCAGCGAAGGTTTGGACGTCGCGGCGGTGGACTTCTTTTATAATATTACCACCTTGCTCATTTTTCCACTATTCTTCGACCGTTCTTGGTTCGATCTCATCGTTTACGCTCCGTTTTTCTACCTTTTCACCCCACACACCTGTTTTATACAAAAACACATCAACATACTCGAAAACTAACAATATTTGAATTAAAAATAGATAGGTAATTTACACCTATCAAATACCCTCAAACTCAAAATTTTGCTAGTCCTCGAGCAAAACACCCACACAATAAAAGAAAATATGACAACTAAAAATGAAAAACACGAAAAACAAATATGTGCAAGTTTTGAGTATCATCTATCGGCCAAACGAATTATCCCTCATCGGCCCCCAATCCTATCGAGTTCAGGCATAAAAAAACACCATGTAGTGTTCTAGAATTTCAACATTTATAATAGTAAGCGCCATTATAGATCCTACTAAAGTGTATATGTGTTTAAAACTCAAATATATAATTGTTTGTTAATCGGATTGAATTATCCACCATATAAGCACATGACAAAAAAAAAAACCCGAAGGTATAGGGAATCTATAGGCTTGACCCAGGATCTATTCTCCACTAATGTAGGCTCAGAAGTTCAAAAAGATCAATAGGCCTTGGTTCGGTTTAGGACAAATGGCCAAGGGTAAATTTGAAAGAAAAAACTAGTTAACATTGTTAACTTAACATTACCCAAGGCACATCGCTTGGCACTCTCACACTCGAAGCCCCATAGTTAAATTGGGAAACAACCTTAAACATACGTTAAAAACGACGTACTCACTTGTCAAAAAGAAACGGAAATAAAAACCGTATTTACATTTGATTCTTCTTCTTTTTTTCTTTTCTTTTTTCAACAAAACACACCCCCAAACTTATTTGATTTGTACAATTTGAGGGGTGTGTGAAATATGAATGAAAAACGACAAGTGAGTACTCAAATACTGAACCAATTAATAGCTCGTCCAAAACCCAACCGCTCACATCAAGTAGCGTTTGCAACTGCTAGCTTGATTCACTCAAATTTGTGCCTTCTGTTAAGCGATAAAGGTTTGGAAAAAGTTCAATCGGCTATGGTATTAGTTTAAGTGTTCAGAATTGAAATGGCTATTAGGCTTCGACAGGGTAACGAGGGATAATGATATATCAGGGTAAGCTTAAAAGGATCAAGCGAGAAAACGAATGCCTAAATCATGTCTTCGAACTACCTCGCCTAGGATGTCGCCTAGGATTTCCCCCAAATCAAGTTCTAGAAACCCTAATGTCATGAATTTAGATGACAGATAATCATTTTCAAATCAATTAGACAGTTATATAATGAGTTTTCGTGCTCGTGCAAGTAGGATCTATAATAACTATTACTAAAACATAACGTTGAGCACACAGAACATACATGCATGAGTTTTACGCTCGACCTCAATAAACAACCAGGGGACAGACTCATCATCGGGTAATGGCCCAGATAAAGTCAAAACTCAGCACATCCACAAAAACTATCCTAAACAAACATGCACACGTAGAAACAATAAAACATACTAAATAAAACATACTAAAAACATACTACACATCACAACCGACTCAAACAGGAAATGCCCATAATAACCTAGTCAGCAATTCCAATGACATGATAAAGCATTATAATGAAGACTAGGGGTTTAGAACACATACCTGAGAGGCGAGAGACTCTTGCCTCCGAATCCAATCGGATATGACGGATCTAATTTATTTTTTTCCTTAGGTTGGCTCCCAAGAAGCGCTTGGTTTATGGTCGTCAACCTGAAATGCCAAAGTGCTCGTTAAAAAGCAACTTCTGCCCATAGTAAGTGTCGTACAACACTACATACGAGTCTTGATTGTCAACGCCCTCAAGCTTGGCGAGATTTGGCATTCGGCTCGGGCTTTCAACGGCATGCCTCACCGGTTTATGTACTTGGTGGGCATGGAAGAATGTTGCTATCGTAGATGTGATCGTCTGGAATCGATAGCGGTATCACTATCTGGATCTCCAATGGTGACGAATCACAATTATCAATCCATGCTTGGGTTCCTGTCTTCTTTGGATAAGCATAATTTAACTCTCCCAAGCTCCTTCCGCTTGTTTTTGGCTCCTCATAGTTGCTTTCATAATTGGATTTAGCTTGTTCACCTCTCAGTGCCTCCGCTCCTACCTCAGACTCAACAAAGCAAAAAAGATGACCGATTTGCGTCTTCAAAGACATTACAGTCTCATCAATATTGGCACAGACCGTCTCGATATAATCAAGACGATCCTCATGCTCGTTGATCCGGTCATGCATCTCCCTCAACAATCTCTGAGTCTCCCCCATAACGATTGTAAGCTTTTCTTCCAGATTGGAGGAAAACTCCTCGTTGTGATTTGAATTGTCAACCCATGGCACTGTGGTGTTGGAAAAATCCCTTGAGCTTTGGTGACTCGGTGAATGATTCCAACTTTGATAATCATATGCCTTCATTTCCTCCAACGACCAAATGGCTTTGTCCTAACTCTCCGTTGGGAAATTATGGTATGGAAACTGGAGTAGCAAATCCTTGTATCGATCCCAAGCACAGTAAAATGGCTCGGAATCCCATTGAAAGAACTGCAAGAGTACGTGTTGATCTACTATCTTTAAGCACCTTGTGGAAAAAAAAAAAAACTACAAACAAAAAAATTATAAACAAAAGAAATGCCTAAAGTAAAATTTGGTCATTTACTCACAATATCAATAATAACCAAAAACACAATCCCCGGCAACGGCGCCAAAAACTTGGTAGCGCGTGAATACGTCGCTACTTTTACTCACAAGTATATGAGGTTAACTTTTAGTATAGATCGGGAGAGTTAGGGTTATTGTGTCCACGGGGATTAGTTTTGACTATTATTGAGTAGCGCATTTGTCATAACCTAACTTTACCTAGGCGAAAATAAATGTGTTTAAAATTAATAATACTAATACTAAGTTAATTAATCTAATTAAATTAACTATACTAATACTATTATGAGATGATTTAGGAAAAATCTTGCTTAGGGATTAACTTTTGTTTACAAAAACGTGTTTGGTCTCATTTTTTAGTTTACGTTAATGGCGTTCGGGTATCTGATAATCTCGGTTCGTAAACTTACTCGCCACCTCTCTCGAGTGTAAGACGAGTGAATACGTGACTTCGCGTCAACAGAGAAGTCCCCCTCAACGTCTTAACGACGCTAGGTCACGTGAGTCTCGCCCCAACGTCATTGATTGCACACTTTCTAACGCCCACCCGGATCATTAGATTGTCTTGTTGTGTTTACCCTACTCCGAATTCGGGGTTACCTCTCCCGAGTGTCAAACCCCATATTCTCTAATTATCTAAACAAACATAATAACATAACAACAAGGAAAACACAATCGAAATTATTATAAAACACACATTAACGAAACACAAACTCAAACAAAACTATATTTTTATAAATTATATTAATCCCTAGACAAAAACCCGTTTAGCTCATGGCCATAGCCGGTTATACAATGAAAACAAAGCTAAACATAATTTAAACAAACCCGACTTTATCAAGGCGACAAAAATGGAATATAATTTAATACTAATCCTACAATACGAATTTAACTATATTAACACTATATTGAGATAGTTTTGAGAAAATAGGTTGTCTAGGGATTAGTTTCGTTTACGAATACATGTTTGATCTTGATTTACTCACATTTACGGTGTTCGACCTATTTGACAATCTCGGTATCTAAAACTCTTCTGCCACCTCTCCCGAGTATAAGACGGGGGATATAACGTAATTTCGTGTTAACAAAGAAGTCCCCCTCAATGTCTTAACGACCCTGGATCATGTGAGTCTCACCCCAATGTTATTGATTGCACACAATCCAACTCCCAACCGGGTCATTGGATCGTCGCGTCGTGTTTACCCTATCGACAATCTCGGTTCTAAAACTCCACCGCCACCTCCCCTGAGTGTAAGACAGGGGAATGCATGACTTCGAGTCAACAAAAAAGTCCCCATCAACGTCTTAACGACCCTAAGTCACGTGAGTCTTGCCCCCACGTTATCGATTGTCCACAATCCTAACCCCGACCAGGTTATTAAATCGTGACGTTTGTTTACCCTAATCTGAATCCGGGGTTTGTCAAACCCCATATTCTCTATTTATCTATTTAAGCATAATAAACAAATAATACGATAAAAACAATCAAACTACGAAGAACAAACATAAACGCAACACCGAAATCATCCGAATCACATATTTATAAATATATTCGTTAATCCCTATATAATCCATGTTTAACTACGGCCATAACAGCATTTACAAATAAAGAACGAGCTAAACATGCTCATAATATCCTAAGTTAAAGAAATAAGGGAAGAAATCGAAGAACTTAGCCTTGTCCAAAGATTTGTCGCTAAGAACCATTCAACGATCGCTTCGCCGTCTTCCTCCACCTCGGGATGTGAGCTCTCCTTCTAAAACTCTTAATTCCAACCTTAAGTATAGCTCAAGGGGCTCTAGTGGCCAGAGAGTGAGTTAAAATGAGGGAGGAGAGGGGATATATATAGGCAAAATATCTCAAAAATATCTAATAAATATCTTAAGTTATGCAAAGGTCACCGCCGCGGCAGTTGGATTAACCGCCGCAGTGGTGAGTAGGTCAGTTAGTTGATTGCCTAGGCAGTGAAGACAGCGGTGGACTTGGTTGACATCCTACATCTCCAGTGCCGCGGTGGTTGTATCGCACATCGGCGGTGGATGTTCATCAAGGTAAGTCAGTCTCTGCATTTTCATCATCGTGGCGGTGGGCTTCTTTCATAATATTGCCTCTGAGCTTGTTTTTCCATCGTTCTTCGACCGTTTTTGGTTCAATTGCATATTTTTCGCTCCAGTTTTCTATTTTTTTGGCCCACACACCTGATTATACAAAAAGTATAAAAAATAATTAAAACATAATAAAATAAATATAAAAACTACTCTAAGACTAACAAAATCGGTTTGGAAATATGTAGGTAGATCATACCTTTCAAACACCCCCAAACTTAGAATTTTGCTAGTCCTCGAGCAAAACACATACACAAAAATGAAAAACACAACTAAAAGAAATAACAAACATCCTGAATAATCTAAACATAACGACATACGAGTTTTGACTTCTTCTAACGACCTATTTATTTTTTCCTCAACAACCACTAGTCATATCGAGTTCAGGTGGTAAAACACATCATGTGGTAATCTAGAATTTTGACATACAATAATGGTGAATGTTATTTTAGATCCTGTAAATGTGTTAGTGCGAAACTCAATAATATGGCTATACAATGACCGGATTGGATTATCCCCCAACGAAATTCATGACTTAGATCGTATAGGACTAGGATTTCCATATGCCTGACCACTCTCCACTACTGTAGGCTTGGAAGCTCATAGAGATCAGAAGGACTTGGTTCGGTTATGGAATATTTAGCCAAGGGTAATTTGGAATAGAAACCGGGTTAACGTTGTTAACTTAACGTTACCCAAGGCTCAACGCTTGGCACATTCACTCTCGAACCCCCATAGAAAGATTAGAAACAATCCCGAAAAAACGTTTAAGATCGATGTACTCACTTATCAAAAGAAATGTAAAAAAATAATATTTGTTTTTTTTTTAACTAACCACACCCCTAAACTTATTCGATTAGTATGATTTTACGGGTGTGGTTAAAACGAAAGAAAAACGATAAGTGAGTACTCGAATACCGAACCAATCCAAAGTTTGCCCTAAACCCAACCGCTCACATCAAGAAGCATTTGCAATTACTAGCTTGATTCACTCAAATGTGCCTTTAATTTCAGTGATTAAGGTTTGGAAAAAGATTCAACTAGCCAGGGTATTTGTTTATGTGTTCAGAATTGAAAAAGTTTTAGGCTTCGATAGGGTAACGAGGAATAAACATATAACATGGTAGGCTTAAAAAAAGCTCAAGCGACAAAACGAATGCCTAAATCACGTCTCCTGAACTATCTCGCCTAGGATTTCGCCTCAAACTTCCCCTCAATCAGGTTCTAGAATCCTTAAATTGTCATGAATTTGGCTAATCGATAATCTTCCTCAAATCAATTGAATAGAAATACATTGAGTCTATGTGCTCGTGCAATTTAGGATCTACAATAAGTTTTACCAAAAAGCATAGTCAAGCACACAGAACACACATGCATGGGTATTATCCTTGACTTCGAAAACAACCAGGGATAATTTTCATCATCGGGTAACGGCCCAGATGAATGCAAAACTCAACATATAACAACAACAACAAATAAACGTAAACACATTCTAACCTAAACACATATGTAATACAGAAAAACAATAACACATAAAATATACTATACTACACATCACTGCCAAACTCACTCAAAATGGATAGTGTCCTCAGTGAACCCAATCATCATTCTCAACATATGAAATTTAAGCATGCTGACGAAGGGAGTTTAGAACACGTACCTGGGAGGCGAGAGAATCTCGCCTCCGTTTCAAGTCGACGAAGATGAATTTAATTTATTTGACCTTGGGTTGCCTCCCAAGAAGCGCGTGGTTTAATGTCCTCGGCCCGACATTTTCAGAACGCCCTCAAGCTTGGCGAGGTTTTACTTTGTTTGGCTCGATGTTTCAACGACACGCCTCACCGGATTATGTGTCTGGCCCCGCACCATAAAACAGTTTGGAATCTCGTTGAAAGGTATGCATCAATACCCGTCGATCTAACATCGCCAAGTACCTTGCATAAGAAATAAAAACAAAACTACAAAACAAAAATTATACACAAAAGAAATGCCTAAAGTAAAATCAGGTCATTTACTTACAATATCAATAATAAACGACAAACATAATTCCCAGCAATGTCATCAAAAACTTAGTGGCGATCGCCGAAAACTGTATTTCGATAAACAACCAATCCCAGGCAACGGCGCCAAAAACTTGTATGGTGAGGATTTATTACGCGCTCGCGTATTGACTACTCGCAAGTGTACGAGGTCAAAGTTTTAGTATAATGTGATCTTGAAAGAGCGGGTATCATATCCACAGAGATTGGTATCGTTATTATCGAGTACCGTAATTGTCATGACCTAACTTTATCTAGGCGATCAAAAATGTAAATAATTAATTAAACTAATACTAATATAACCTAAATTAACTATACTAATATACTAATATGTGTTCGACCTATTTGATAATCTCGGTATCTAAAACTCCTCCGCCACCTCTCCTGAGTATAAGACGGAGGATATAACGCAACTTCATGTCAACAAAAAAGTCCCTCTCAATGTCTTAACGACCCTAAGTCATGTGAGTCACACCCCAAGGTCATTGATTGCACACAATCCAACTCCCGACCAGATTGTTGAATTGTGCGTTGTGTTTACCCTATCGACAATCTCAGTTCTAAAACTCCACCGCCACCTCTCCCGAGTGTAAGATGGTAGAATACATGAATTTGAGTCAATGAAGAAGTCCCCCTCAACATCTTAACGACCCTAGGTTACGTGAGTCTTGCCCCAACGTCATCAATTGTCCACAATCCTAACCTCGACCGGGTTATTGGATCGTGGCGTTTGTTTACCCTAATCCTAATTCAGGGTTTGTCAAGCCCCGTATTCTCTATTTATATATCGAAACATGATAAAAAAAAATACGATAAACACAAGAAAACTACGAAGAACAAACATAAACGCGACACCGAAATAATTCAAACACATATTTATAAATATATCGTTAATCCCTATACAATCCACATTTAGCTTATGGCCATAGTCGTTTATAAAATTGAAACTAAGATAAACATGCTCACAAAATCCTAAGTTAAAGAAATAAGGGAAGAAATCGAAGAACTTAGCCTCATCCGAAGATTAGCCTCTAAGAACGCTCAACGATCGCTTCGTCGTTTTCTTCCACTTCGGGATGTGAGCTCTCCCACTCAAACTCCTAAACCTACCCTTAGATATCTTTTAAGGGGCTCAAAATGCCAAGACAGTCCAAAAATAAGAGAGGATGAGAGCTTAAATAGGAAAAATATCTCAAAAAGAATCTAAAAATGTCTTTAGTCTGTGCAGAGGTCACCGCCGCAGAGGTGGGATTCAGCGTCGTGGTGGTGAGTAGGTCGATTGGTTGATTGCCTCGGCGGTAAAGACAGCGGTGGACTTGGTTGACATCCTGCAGTTTCACCGCTGCGACGGTAGATGTTCAGCAAGGTAAGTCAGTCTCTGCATTTTCACCACCGCGACGGAGGTCTGGATGCCGCGGCAGTGGGCTTCTTTCACAATATTGCCTCCGAGCTTGTTTTTCCACAGTTCTTCGACCGTTTTTGGTTCGATCTCATCGTTTTTGCTCTAGTTTCCTATCTTTTTGCCCCACATACCTGATTTATACAAAAAGAATAAAAATTAATTAAAACATAATAAAATAAATATAAAAACTACTCTAAAACTAACAAATCGGTTTGGAAATATGTAGGTAGATCACACATATCACATTGCATATCATGATGAAAAACCTAAGCCCTAACCCTCTTAGGGATAGAGAGGCCGGCAGTAGGGGCTAAAGTCATGCAATTTGATCCCACCGATATAAATTTTGAAACCCTGAGGACAGAAATAAGAGTTAGTAGAAGCAAGGTCGGACGGCTTATCCCCCGGGATCCGACTACGAAACTCGTCTCACTTGGATCACCAACCAAAGATAGATGTTTCCTCGGGGAGGACACCGAAGGTTTGAGGTGTTATGATCTTCTATATCAATACTATTGTTTTCTGTCTAAATTTCTTTTTGACAATGGGAATCAGAAGAATAGAAAATAACATTGTGTGATCTGGGGACTGTTGGTTATTTTCTAGTAGCTAAAATAAGTTATTAAAATTCCTAATAATTTTAACCTTGCAAGTGCACAAATCGTTTATAGTATAGTGGTTCAAGCAAGGGTCATTTCCATAGGGATTGAACTAAATCACAAATTTTTAAGAATTAAAATAAATTTAACAATAATATATTTTCGAAATTCTTTTTTTAAAAAAAATAAATAAATAGAAATAATGAAAAGTAAGGTGATAACTAAGTTATCCACCACTAAACAATAATTTAACAAAGTTGTAATCAGGTTTATATTTTGGTGTGTATTAATGAAGATGCTCACAACATATCCGTGATGTACTGTCAATATGTTGTATAATATTCTCTCTGAAGTATGTGACATGCATGGTGTATACATTAAACGTATGTTCCCAATAAGGACCTAAAGTGCATTGATCAACATATTAAAAACCTTTTAAGCACGAAGAGAATCTGAGCATCTCAAGGACCCTAAAATATGATGTGTATCGTAGGTATCCAAGATATTAATTCACATGAAAATAAATATCCACTTATTGCTTTGGTACATATGATGATATGGTGGTCCACATATCTTCCAAACAAAAGCAATCCTAACATACATAATAAGTAATCAGACTAAAACACATATTAACAATGTTTATTAAAACAATGAATTAAAATTCATCATACACAATCCAAAATATATAACTTGAATAATCATAACAATAATTAAATCATGTCTAGAGCTTCAAGACTTAGCCCCAACCTAAATAAATTAGTTACACATAACTAATATAAATTTGATAGAATTCGTAAAGAAAGACATGATAAATAGAAAATGAGAAAAAATCATTGATTCGGACGTTGTTGCTTCTTCTTCTATTTCCTTTCTCCAGTTCTCCTTTGTTCGGTTTTTTTTTTTTCTTAGCCTCTTCTGTCCCATTTATAGGCTTGAGGAAAGGTAGATATTGTGTCCACGTTTCTTGATTCTACCTACTTCTTTGTTCATTTCACAACTTCTTCTTCCTTCTAGCACTTCATTCCAGTTATTTATTTTATCTTCTTCTATCTCTTTCTCATTTCTTATTTTTTAAGTCTTTTTTCCAATTCTTTCTTAGCCCTTTCAGCAATTTCTTTCTTCTTCTTTGCAGTGTGAAATTAAATCTTCTGGATCTAGAATTTGAGCTACGAGTCAAATTTAGACTGCTTGGGCATGGATGATTAGGTACACCTAACGGTATTGGAAATTAGCATTCTGGTTTCTTCATGGGAGAAGGGAATGGTGGTCAGGAGAGCTTGAGCTTATTGAATTGGATTGCTTCCTTGTTCGGCCGAATCTATATGTGAGCTCAAAGTCAAATTTGGCTTAATAATTGAATATCTTTTGCTCCCAAATGATAATGACATTTTCTTTCATTTATTTATTATTTGATTTAGTGCTTGTCTAGTCATTAGCCTTTTTCTTCTTTGTCTTCATAAGTGGAAGGGAAAACAATTGAGATTTTGGTTGTGCTTATTTGATGTTTAGAATTTAAAATTACTTTTATACCCCTTTCTGTAAACTCTTATCAATTTATTTGAATCAAAATCTACAAAATACTTAAGTAATGAAATAAATAAATAAAATTCTAACTTAAGCAATTATTTAAAAAATATTAATAATTATTTTAATTTACCAATAAATATACTAGAAAATAAAGATAAAAGGGTAAATAAATTTATATAAAATAGATCCAATAAATACCCCCAAACCTAAATTTTGTTAGCCCTCGAGCAACACAAAAAGATAAAATAAATTAAAACAATCTAAATATAAACCACTTCCGTAGGTGACACGACCACATTTAGCATATGCACTGAGTCTTTAAACCTCTAAGACGATATCTAGAGGACGAGTTATAGTCTCGTGAGGGTTTACAGCATGTTATCCACAAATATTTTTTTTAATAAGTACATACTTAAAAAACTAACAAATAAAATTGTTTTCCGAACATTACCCTCAAGGAATCATTCTAGAACATAACTTAAGCAATCAATCACAATACAAACAGTGTCATCAATAAATAGCCAAGAGATAGCAAAACTTTGATTTTACAATATGATTGCAGCGTAGTGTGTGAAAGTCAACATTCTAATAGAATTTATTGTAATCAAGATAGTGCACATTTAGGCAGATTTAAACTTGTGTATTTTCAAACTTGCATGCTTCTATATGCTTGTTGATCTACCGCTTAAGATATTTAAAAGTCAATTAACAAACACACGACTGTGGGTTTTATAAAGATGACAACAAAGTTGGTCCAATCTCTTACATCCCATCAACATCCTTAACCAATGACACAACCAAGGCATAGATTTATTTATTTAAATATACAAACACTTTTTTTTTTAACAATAATTAAGTAGCTATGCTCAGCTCCATTAAGCTTTCTAGCTGACCCATGTAGCGAGCTTTGGGCCAATGACTCCCAAACCATAAAAGACCTTAGGGCACTAGTTATCAAAATACCCCTAAGGACTTACTTGCTCGAGTCAACAAGGCTACGAAGTTAAACAAAAAAAAAAAAAAAAAAAAAAAAAAAAAAAAAAATTATTATTATAGTATGCCAAGACTAGCCATCAATTAATTCAATCAACGAAATTTCAGGATCAAACACATGCAATATTGTTTAAAGATTTTATTCCCACAAGTCATGTGTCAGATTATGAAAATATGTTTGCAAGCGGTATAGAACAAGTTCTATAAATACAAGTAAATGTGAAGATGAACAAATTCACACAATTTTCAACACGCCTTTTCGAATTATAATAAACCTATTCACCATGACTTAGTGTGCAGATTATTGAATATCATATCATTTTTTTTTTTAAATACTATCAAATGTATAAATTGATAAGTCAGACTTATACTGTCATACCATACTCAGGTCATACTAAAGAGTAATTTAATTCATTATAGGTGTTCAAAAAGCACAAAAAAAACAAGACCAAAACTGAATTGATATTTTATATATATATTTGAATTTTTTTTTCTTTGAAAATAATAAATACTCAAGAATTAAGAAACTCTCGCAAGTATCATTTTTTAGCTCATCCAACTCATTGAGTTCCAACCGCCTTTGATCACCTGCTTGCTTCATGTCGAAATTGTACTTCTTGATTTCCCAATATGCACTGTGTTCCAATTCTACAAGGAGGTGACAAGGTTTACCATAAACCAACCAAAAGGGAGACATACCTGTTGATTCCAAGATTTTGATAAATAATTAAGTATTGATGTTTTTGTGGAACTAATGTTTGATCAAGTGTTTCAGTGATTTAAAGTTCCAATAATGAAGATGTTAAAGTGAATGGATGCCAAATGAAGATATCAAGATGATAATGAAGTATTAAGAGTTTGAAGATATTAGGAAAAACAACCCAGATAAATATAAACTCTTAATATCCCATTTAGGAACACACACATGGCACAAAATGAATTTTTTCTTTTATGTGTGTTTTGGTTGAGTTTATTTATTTGCTCTTATGTGAATTAAAAATAAATATTTTAGAATGACTAAAATAGAATATAAGAGTATTAGTGGAGTTCATTTGAATATAAATATGGATAAAAAGAGCAAAATTGTAAAAGAAAGTAAGTAAAAAATGATATCAGAGAAGAGATTCAGGAAAGGGCAATCGACTGAGGAGTCGACCAGAGAAAGAAAATGAACTCTCTGAATCTGCGAGTTGAGAGAGAGGTCGACCAATAGAAGCTTGGCAAAACTCTCTGAATCTGCGAGTTGACAGAACGGTCAGCTAGTGGAAGCTTGGCAAACTCTCTAAATCTGCGAGTTAACTGAGGAGTCGACCAATCAAGTGCATGGGCTACTTCTAGTATCCTTTAGTCAATTGGGCAGTCGACTGAACATGCAATTTCAGGATATTGGTTGATCCGATTTTAAATCCAAAAGTATCCATTTTTAGTTAAGATTTGAGAGAAATTTTGGGGATATTCTTAATAATTGAGATTTGGTTCATATACATATTAAATCCTTTCAATATGGTTCATTAATTATTAAAGTTTCTCAATTCGGTACATTTAAATGAATTCTATACTTATTTGTTTTAATTGAGAAATACTTTGGGGATTTAATCGAGAGTTTTAAAAGTCATTATTAAGTGAAATTGAATCTAAATGAAGTCATCATGTTATTAAGGGTCTATAAGAGTATTTTATTGTCATGACACTTGTAAACTAGCCGTTAGGAGGTTGATTACATGTGCCCTTATATAGACCTGCGAATTTTCTAAGAGGGCTAATCATTCTATTCATTCTAAGAGATAAAATCAGTCTATATTTAATAGAGCGTTTATAAGAGTGTTCATTCAACTATACTGTGAGTTGTTCTAAGAGTGATTCTAATAATCAACTGCGATCAATTTGTGTTGATTCCGGAATTGAAGCTATATTATTTTCATCATTAATTCTGTGGATTCCGGGTGAGATCTTTCCATATTGATTATTATTTGTTTATTATTGTCTTTGGAAATTTATCTTAGAAATTGTTTTTGATTATTTAAAGAAAAATTTCTTTTAAACAATTTCTTGAATCTGATTACGTGCTCAAATTTGCTACCCATATATTGTTAAAATTAGATTTCTGCATCTCACATAATTCTATCATTAGTTGGGATATTAATTGAGTTTATATATAAATGGGGTGGTAAAAGCTCCGAGTGATATTTACTTATCAATTTTTGTATTGGTGAGTTGTGACGGGTTAAATATCATTAGGGATATTTAATCAAGGGTAGTTGGGTTTCAGTCTCTTCCTGTAAAGAGATTGAGATAGTGATTCTTCCTGGATAAGAATTGCGTGTTTGTGAGTGATTTTGTAACGGTTCTGATGAGGGTATTTTTGGGCACCTCTGAGTCAGCACTTGAGACCCAGCCACGTGTCAACCCTCGCAATGACAGGGACGTATTTTGAATCCACAACGCCACGTTGGAGTATACACCGACTACGGTTCCTCCCTGGAATCTCATTTACACCCAGGGAGGAGCGAGGAGCCCCGCAAGGACGTGCCGCTCTGAGCTCTACGCCATGCCCTCAACGATCAGTTTCAGGGACTCAGTCGCTCACCTCAACCGACTCCCATTTTCACCTTGTTTCTTCTCCAGGACTCCATGGATCTCTACGCTCCTTCACCAGCTCATTGCCACAGGCTTGTCAAAAGCCCGCAGGCTTCGCCAAATGGGCCCAAAAGCCCAAGCCCAATGATTATCTCCTAAATGCCCCAGATTATCGGCTAAACACAAGGTTTCGACTAATTAATCGTGTTTAGGCCCGACTAATCATCTCCAACGCCTATATATATCGGGGGCTATGTAAGCCCGAGGAACGCTTTAATGATTTACATTACGTGCGAGTTTATTTGTTTCCTTACTATATTCTGTACCTTTTCTCTCTGAGCACTGATTACCACGCCGGAGGGGCTTCACCGGGATAAATCTCGGTCTGAGCCTTCTATAGGTACACTCCCTGAGGAGCAAGACTCTGGACACAGCAGGTCAGTCCTCCTAGGATCCAGCACAGCTCGCTCGAGGACTTTTCAATCGATGACTCCACCTCAGCAAGAGGACCCACCTGTCATCCGCCTGGACCATACTCGAGGTGTGTACCAGTTTTATGCACTAACAGTTTGGCGCCATCTATGGGAACCGAGCAAAAAGCTTTCCCCTTATCATTGCTCTCTGCTCAGCTGAGCTTGAGTAATCACAAGGTCCAGTTAGGTAGACACAAAACAGAAGAACGAGAAGACATGTCGAACAATCCAAGCGCATACCCCCCAGCTCCCACCAACGAGGATAACTGCCCCTCCATGGTTAGACAAGACCATCAACTCTGCCACCTGGGACTGCGGGATAGACCTCAAGAGCTATGGAGGTATCTCGGGTTGATCTCCTTGAACGCCAAATGCAAGAGTTCAAGTCGAATGTACAACTCCTCTTCGCATGCCTACTGCTAACCCCCATTCAGGGAAAACCGTCTCTCTAGACTGCAGGGCCCACGGAGTGACCCCAAGATCACGATGCTCGTGTGGAATCTTCAAATGGGCTTGTGCCCGAGGGTCGCCCTCTACCTTGCCATACTGGGGCTACCAGACTGGAGAGCCCTCCCGACCACGTCAAGACCCCGTTCTCCACGAAGATATGGTGCCAGGGACTGACCAGGGCTACCATTGGGCTCAACTTCCCAGCCACGCAGTAAGATTCGACCTGAGGGCCCATCGTGGGCAGGGCCAGGCGCCTACCCGCCACCCTCTCACCACTACGACGTTCGAATAGTGGCCAACTGTGAGCATGCAACTCAAAGGCGGAGACGAGTAGCCCTCCATCCTACTAGAGATAGAGACGGGCGCCTTCCAGCCTGTCTTCAGCAATGGCGCTCCGACCCCCTGAGTCGTGGATGATTCTCCAGATCCGCATCTTGGCTCTCGGCATTGTGAGTAATTCTCCACGGTTACATTCCAACCCCCTGAGTCACATCTTGGCTCCAGCGTCGCGAGTGATTCTCCACGGCTGCATTTCGACCCCCTGAGTTGTGTCCCAACTCTCGGTGTCGCGAATGATTCTCCTCAGTAGTACTCTGACCTCCTAAGTCATGGATAATTCTCCAAATCAACATCTCGACTCTCGGCATCATGAGTAACTCTCTACAAGTCTCATCAACCAAACCCTCTCCAGAAGTCAATAGTCCTTACCCAGGGACAAACTTAGGTCATCTACCAAGGGCGGGGCATTGATTGGGTCTGAGGGCCTGCAGCCAAGTACCTCTCCCTACCAGTCGACTATGAGTCTAAAGTTCTAAAAGGGAAGGTGCTTCTGCATGGACTAAATAGAGATAACCTAAAAGGGTTCTTGAATGAGCCTGACTATGGAGAACTCCCCGATGACCGGCCACAGGGGTCCAACCACCGTGTTGCGCTCTAGTGGACTGAGAGGATCAGCTACCCTAGGAAACCCTACTCCTAAGTTCACGACACGATTTCCTTACAATCAGCTCGTGTCCCGAACTGGGGGGCTAGTGGACTATGGTCTTGGACAGAGACGAGAAGTTCTTGAAGTTTTTGTAAACTTTTCAAAATTTTACAACTCTAAAAACTATGCTAGGAAAAGAATGACTTGGCGAAAATGTTGAGAGAAATGAGTAGACTCTGAAGTACCCTGGTAATGCCGCTTAAAAGCTTACACACTCGCGCGCAGAAAAATAGGAATAAGCGAAAAAGAGTCTACAAAATCCTAAGTCCTGAAAAGGCGATGGTCCGAGTTTAGTCCTCTCTACCCTCGTTGTGAGGGGCGTTCGTGCGAGGGGAAGTGGCGTCTATCTCGCCCTTCTCAGCCCCCTTGTCAGCATTCTCTTCCTTGGCATCCCTCTGCTCGGCGCCCGTGTGCGTGGCACCGTCTGGAGCATCGGCCTCGGTGTCTCATATCCAGAACCATCAAGTTTATCAGGTACCACCTTGTCGCGCTACTGCTAGCCGGCATGGTCCGGGTAGCGACGGACACCGCCCTACCGTGCTACTCCTAGCTGGTAGGTTCCAGTGACGACCTTATCCAAGAACGTCGTCCAGGAGTATCATCCAGAGATTTCATCATATCTCCTTGAGCCGGCGTCATCTGATCCGGCTCCCCCTGCCCTGTCGTGCTATCTCAGGCTGACAAGGCACAGATAGTGACCTTCTCTAAATATATGGGCCACGGGTCCAAGCGAGCAACGCCTTGACGTGCTCAATGCTCCCTCCTCACAAGCCTCACTAGTCGAGAAAGTCGCAGCGAAAAATGCCATGTGTCGGAGTGCAAAGGTGCAAGGTGCAAGGTAAACCAAGGCTACAAGAAGTACAAAAAAAGTTGTAAGTTTTTAAAATGTGCTTTGCTCTCCCCTTCTTACTCCACCCTCTATGCTACTCCCTTCGCTCACATAAAAAAAAAAAAAAAAATATTAGGGGGGGGGGGGGGTTTGAGGACAGCGCCCTCCCCCATTCAAAAAAGAAAAATATATTAAGGGGGTGAGAGGCGTTGCCCTCCCCCCAATTCAAAAAAAAATAAAAATAATATATATTAAGCCAAAGGGCTTGCCCCCTGACCAACGGCCAAAATGGGCGCTGGGGACAGCCCAGCGCCCACTTGGGCACTGGTCAGCCCGGTTGGGCCGTCGCCCAGTGTACGGCGGCACACGGCGAGCTCCTGGCCACTCGCCGTGTGCCCGCCACCCTGTGGTTCACTTTTAATTTTTCCGCGATGAACGCCGGTCCATGCTCAGGGCTTGTTCACGGTGAACGTGTGTCGCCCTGAAATTCAAAAAAAATCGGGGCCGCCCTGCCGTGCTACCTAACCCCGGACCTCGGCGATATGGGAACGTATTTCTAATTAGCTCCTTTAAAAAAGTTAAACTCCTGGACAATTATCAATGTGAAATCGAAAAAATTTGGGGTCGCCCTGCCGTGCTACCTGACCTCGGACCTTGACCGTAGAAGAACGTATTGCAAATCAACTCATCTAAAAAATTTCAACTCTTGAAAAATTGCCGTCTTGAAAATCGAAGAAATTCGGGACCGCCCTATCGTGCTACCTGACCCCGGACCCCGACCATGTGGAGGCCTATTTCGAATAAGCTCCTCGAGAAAAAAATAACTCTTGAAAAAGTGTCGATCCGAGGTGTTTCTCGCAATCCAAAGTCTCTAGGACGCCCATTTTAACCAGGAATTGGTATCCTTGACCGTCTCGCTTCCCTCGTCGCACAGGGCAAGGGGGGCTACAGATGAGGGTATTTTTGGGCACCTCTGAGTCAGCACTTGAGACCCAGCCACATGTCAACCCTCGCAATGACAGGGACGTATTCCGAAATCCAAAACGCCACGTTGGAGCATACACCGACTACGGTTCCTCCCTGGAATCTCATTTACACCCAGGGAAGAGCGAGGAGCCCCGCAAGGACGTGCCGCTCTAAGCTCTACGCTGTGCCCTCAGCGATCAGTTTCAGGGACTCAGTCACTCACCTCGACCGACTCCTATTTTCACCTTGTTTCGTCTCCAAGACTCCATGGATCTCTACACTTCTTCACCAGCTCATCGCCACAGGCTTGTCAAAAGCCCGCAGGCTTCGTCAAATGGGCCCAAAAGCCCAAGCCCAACGATTATCTCCTAAACACCCCAAATTATCGGCTAAACACAGGGTTTCGACTAATTAATCGTGTTTAGGCCCGACTAATCATCTCCAACGCCTATATATATCGGGGGCTATGTAAGCCCGAGGGACGCTTTAATGACTTACATTACGTGCGAGTTCATTTGTTTCCTTACTATATTCTGTACCTTTTCTCTCTAAGCACTGATTACCACGCCGGAGGGGCTTCACCGAGATAAACCCCGGTCTGAGCCTTCTGCAGGTACACTCCCTGAGGAGCAGGACTCTGGACATAGCAAGTCAGTCCTCCTAGGATCCAGCACAGCTCGCTCGAGGACTTTTCAACCAACGACTCCACCTCAGCAAAAGGACTCACCTGTCATCCGACTGGATCATACTCGAGGTGTGTACCAGTTTTATGCACCAACAGGTTCAATCCTTGCCGGGTAAAAGGATATTTGGAGTGTTTTGGTGAGGTTTTGATTTTTTAGCCTAGGTGTTAAAAAGAATTAGGTTATTTTTTAGCCTGTAAAAAGTAGAGGTTATTCCTTAGCCTTTGAAAAGGAAATTGTAAAGGTTGATTCTGAGCCTGTAAAAGAATTAGTGTGCGGGTTTGGTTCCTACCTTTTAAAGGAATCTTGGTTTTAGTAGGTGCGACCTCCGTGGAGCTCGGGGGACTGGATTAGCCAAGATTATCTTAATGGACCAGTATAAATCTCTGATGTGATGCTTTCTTAATTTATCTATTTTTATTGTTTGTGTATGTATTTAGTTGATTGATTAATTCCGCTGTGTTATAAAGATAATAATTAATTTAGGCATAAAATTAATTATTTGATTTATTGATTTTTATTCTAATTAATTTTTTATTACCCAATTCACCCTCCCTCTTGAGTATTCTACTGGGCCAACAATAGCGATAAGTGTTTTGTAGGCCATGAGATATGCCCATAATGCATCATTTAGCTGTAAGGACCAATCCTTTCGATCATGGATTACAGTTTTCTCCAAAATGTTCTTTATTTTCCTATTAGAAATTTCAGTTTGTCCATTTGTCTGAGGGTAGTATGGGGTGGATATTCGGTGTGTAACCCCATACTTTCTGAGGAGTGCTTCAAATGACTTGTTCCAAAAGTGTTTTCCTCCATCACTAATGATTACCTTGAGTGTTCCAAACCTTGCAAAAATATTGCTTCTAAGAAAGCTGAGAACAATTTTTGAATCATTAGTCTTGGTTGGAATTGCATCCACCTATTTTGATACATAATTAACATCAAGAAGAATAAAAAAAAAAAAAAAAAAAAAATCCATAAGAAGAAGGAAAAGGTCTCATAAAGTCAATTCCCCAAACATAAAAAATTTCGACCACAAGAATAGGTGTCAAGGGCATTTGGTTTCTGGAAGAAATATTGCCCGTCATCTGACACCTATCACATTATATACAAAACAAGTAAGCATCCTTAGATAAGGTTGGCCAATAAAAACCACTTTCTAAAATTTTTAAAGCTGTCTTTTTGGGTCCATAGTGGCCATCACATGCACATGAATGACAAAAGGCAAGTATGAAATGATGCTCAAATTCAGGCAGGCACCTATAAAGTAATTGATCAGGGCAATATTTCCACAAATAGGGATCATCCCATAAAAAATACCTGGATTACTTTACAAGTTTGCTCATTCATGCTATGGTCAAGCCACTTGGAAACTGTTTAGTTACAATGAAATTTATGATGTATGTGTACGAAGGATCTTTAACATTGATTCCAAATGCCAAAAAAAAAAAAAAAAAAAAAAAAAAAACACCATTGATTCCAAACAACTGCTCTTCTAGAAAGCTCTCGTGGAGGGGAATGATGTCTTCTTCAGCAATGGATCTATGAACAAGTCGACTAAGGTGGTCAGCACGACATTTTCAAACCCTTTTTTATCCAATATTTTTAGATTGAATTCTTGAAACAACAAGGTCCCCTAAATGAGCCTCAGTTTGGCATCTTTTTTTAGAAAGAATGTACTTACGAGTTGCATGATCGGAAAAAAATAGTTACTTTTGTTCCAATAAGATATGATCTAAATTTTTCTAAAGCAAAGATAATGGTCCGTAGTTTTTTTTTCTGTAGTAGAATAATTAAGTTGTGCATCAGTTAAAGTCCTACTAGCATAATAAATCACATAAGGGACTTTATTAACACGTTGTCCTAAAACGGCTCTGACTGCATAGTCTGAAACATGACACATCAACTCAAAGGAAAGTATCCAGTTCGGTGGCATAGTTAAGTGCAGATGTGAGTAGATTTTTCAGGTTGTTGAGGGCTTCCAGACATCTTCCATCAAACTCAAAAGTGGCATCATTTGCAAGTAAATTGCACAAGGGTCTTGAAATTTTTGAAAAGTCTTTTATGAATGTCTGTAAAAACCTGCATGACCTAAAAATGAACAGATCTCCTTCACAGATGTGGGAGGAGATAAGTTTCTAATAAGAACAATTTTAGTTTTATCAACTTCAATTCCTTTGCCTGAAATTACATGTCCGAAAACAATTCCCTATTTTACCATAAAATGGTTCTTTTCCCAATTTAAAACTAAATTGCACTCTTGGATCAACTGGAGACGCTGTTGAAAGGAATTGAGTGTCGTTTACCTCTGACATATTAAAGGTACCACTCTCGAATAAATTCGACCCCACAAAGTTCAAAAAATATGATGGAAAGACAGACCTAGTTGACCATATCCACTAGTTTAGACATATTATGGCTTTGTATGGAGCAGGCAACTCTGCGCTGTGCAAAGTTTTTGCCACTACCTTGAAGGGGTCTGCTTTGGAATGGTTGCACAAGCTGCCGCCTAACTCCATCTCATCATTCACAAGCATTGGAAAGTAATTCATCAGTCACTTCATAACCTGCCAAAGGTTAATGAAGAGAGCTAATTATTTGCTAGCCCTACGACAAGAAAAAGATGAGTCCTTGCACCAATATATGAACTGCTTCAACAAAGAACTAACGTATATCGAGGGTTACGACCCTAACCTTCTTATAAAAGCATTTACTTCGAGGTTGTGCCATGGCAGATTCCAAGACTCTTTCACCAAGCACATTCCGAAGAGCATGACATAACTGATGGAGAGAGCTAAACCCTACATGAAGCTCGAGGATGTCAGATTTGCGAGAGAAAGAATGGTATCAACCAAAAATAACCCTAGACAATGCGATAAAGACAACAACAGAATAAAGTGTAGCAGCTCACACAGGCAGAAAGATTGTCCCAGAAACTCAGGTTCGAGACCGGATGCGCGTCAAGAACCAAACCTCCCAGGACTATGGATGCCAATCTTTAGGATTCTACATAAAATTCATTCATCCGAGGTACTTCAGTGGCCTCATAAGATCCACGCAAAGTCCAACAAAAAGAATAAGGCAAAATATTGTGAATTCCATAAGGATTATGGCCATAACACAAATGACTTTTAGGATCTCAAAAATAAGATTAAGCGGCTAATTAACATGAGTCAGTTATGTGCCTATCTGTAGGGGTATTTAAGGGATCGAAAAAAGTCCAAGAGCAAAATTCGTCACAAAAATCGTGACAAGGAGCAAAAAGATAATAGTCCTAACAGCAATCATGAAGTCATTTATATGATGAACACTACTGGACCTGCTACTAGGGAAACCAACCGCGAATGAAAGAGAAAAATCTGAGAAGTAGCGTTAAAACGCAGTTAGGGAAAAGCTATGTGAGTGACCATGAAGCTAGGACCGATTATCACCTTTACAGACAAAGATTGCAAGGGAATAGTACATCCACATGAAGATGCCCTAGTTATAACATTTTGGATCTCCAGCTTCGAAGAAAGAAGAATCCTAATTGATACGGGCAGCTCTGCCAACATTATCTTTGTGAACACATTGAAGCAAATAGGGGTGCCCAGCTCAAATGTTTGATCAACGCAGACGGTTAAGATACGATTCAACGGGGACCTCAGCTCTCCCAAATGAAAGGTCACCTTATCAGTTACGGCTAATAAGGAAGAAAATGGGTACTCCAAGGCCACAAAGTTCATACTAATGAACTCCACATCTCCCTACAATGCAGTATTGGGATGACCGTGGCTGCATACAATGAAGGCCGTGGCATCAACATTCCACTAATGCATCAAGTATACAAAAGATAGAGCAGTAGCAATGATACGTGAAAGTCAGGTAGCATCCAGATAGTGTTTTGCAAGAGCTATGAAGGGGAAGAAGAAAACCTTATAGCAATTTAAACTGGAGTATCAAAAAGCTCCACCGAACAACTTAGCTCAAGAGATTAATGATTTCAAATAGCACCCTAGTGTTCTCCAACCTGCTGAGCAAGTACAGGGGATTACCTTCAAGGAAGGAGCAAAAAACTTGATGATAGGGGAATCCCTAGGCTAAACCGCGGCAGAGGAAATCAAGAAGTTATTGGAAGAAAACCTGGACATGTTCGCCTCAGCTACAGAAGACATGAAAGGGATTAGCCCTAATATGGCAATCTACTAGCTCGACATCTACAGGTCTTACCCACTGATAAGGCAAAAGAAAAGGACATTTAACCTAGAAAAAAAAAATGATCGAATCTGAGGTGTAGAGATTACTGGGAATAGGCCACATAAGGGAAGTGATATACCTAAAATGGTTAGCTAACCTTATTCTTATTAAAAAGAAAAATGGAAAGTAAAGAATGTGCATGGACTTCACCGACCTGAACCAAGAATGCCCAAAAGACTGCAACCTAATTCTAGGGATAGATCAAATGGTGGACGCAGCAGCAGGGCACGAACGGCTAATCCTAATGGATGCTTATTCCAACTATAATCAAATCTGGATGGATAAGCAGGATGAAAAATGAACAACGTTCATCACTCAAAGAAGTACGTACTATTACAAAGTAATACCATTTGATTTGAAAAATGCAGGAGCAACCTATCAATGATTAGTAAACCACAAGTTCCAAGAGAAGATTGGAACGACCATAGAAGTCTATATAGACGATATGCTGGGCAAAATTTTCAAAAAGAAAGATCACCTGGGGCATCTAGAATAAGCTTTTGCAATACTACGGAAGTTCAATATAAAATCAAATCCAGAAAAATGTGCCTTCGGTGTGACATCAGGTAAATTTTTGGGCTTCGTGGTAAACTAGTCAGGAATCATGGTAAATGCAGGCCAGATAGAAGTCGTCCAAAACATGAAGTCCCCCAAAACTATAAGAAAAGTCCAAGTGCTGATAGGAAAATTAGCAACCCTAAATAGATTCATCTCCAAATTCACTGATAGATACGCTCCTTTCTTCAAAATCTTAAGAGAGAGCAAGAACTTTCAATGGGATGAGGGTAGCAAACGGGCTTTGCAGTCCATTAAAGACTACCTGGGTTCAGTTGAAACACTAGCCAAAATAAACCCAGGAGATGAGCTCTACCTATTCTTGGCGGTGACCACAGTAGCAGTAAGTGCAGTGCTGGTAAAAGATTACTCAGGAGGGTAAAGACCAATTTTTACATAAGCAAGTCGCTAGTCCCAGTTGAGACTCGCTATACAGAATTGGAAAAGCTCACCCTGGCTCTGGTAACTTCAGCTCGGAAATTGAGGCCTTACTTTCAAGCACATGTAATCAAAGAACTAACCTCTTACCCTCTTAGAGCAGTATTGCACAGACTAGAGGCCTCCATACATCTCATGAAGTGGGCAGTAGAAGTTGGTAAGTTCTAAGTACAAGCCTAGAACTGCAGTTAAAGAACAAGCTCTAGAAGATTTCATTGTTGAGCTGACTCCTCCAGATAAAGTAGTAACAAAAGATAGAGAATGCCCTGATCAGTCAATTACACCGTAGAAATTGTGGGTCGATGGATCCTCAAATATGAAGGGGTGTGGTGTAGGCATAGTCCTAGAAACACCCAAAGGGGATCAACTCGAAAGAGCTGTGTAGCTTGGATTTCGAACCTCCAACAACGAAACAGAGTATGAAGTAGTAATCATTGGGCTGACTCTCGTCAAAAAGTTAGGAACTCAGAATCTGGAACTGATGTCAAATTTAATGTTGGCCCAGTGAGCTAACCAAGAGGAAGGGTGAATTGGGCAGTATTAAAAAATTATCAAAATAATAATAACACATAAAAAATTCAAACAATTAATTTTATCCTAAAATTAATTATTATCTTTATAACAGCGGATATGTGTTATCAACTCGATGCACACCAAACAACAATATAAGTAAAATAAATAAGGCAGCACACCACGATATATCTTGGTTCATCAAGCTACTCTTGGCTAATCTAGTCCTCCGAGCCCCACAGAGATTCGCACCCACTAATCACTAAGATTCCTTTAAATAGGTAAGAACCAAACAGTTACACAATGATTCTTTTCACATGCTCAGAATTAACCATTACAACTTCCTTTTCACAGGCTCAGGAATAACTTCTTCTTTTTCCCAAACTCAAGAATAACCTCTATATTTTACAGGCTCAAGAATAACCTAAATCTTTTTGTACCTTAGGCTAAAGAATCAAAATCTCATAGAAACGCTCCCACTATAATTTTTCCAGATAAGGATGGAACCTTTACAAATCACTCACAATTAATTCTATAAAGGAAGAATTAACACCTCAATCTCTTTACCAGAAGAGATTGAAATCAAACTACCCCTGATTAGATACTCCCAATAGTACCTAATCCGCACACAACTCACCAATTACAGGAAATTGATAAGTTCTTCCCACTCGTAATTTCTACCACCTCAAATCAAATGGAACTTGATTAATGTCCCGATAATTACTAGTGATAGAATTAAGTGAGGAAACAAAATTCTGATTATAAAAAATAATGTGGGTAGCACAAAATTGAGCACGTAATCAAATTATCTCACAAATCATTTTAAAAGAATTTTTATTCTTTTAAAGTTCAAGAATGATTTCTCATACAATCAATTAATCAAGCAAACAATGATAGCAATAGACTCAATCAAAAATATACTTGGAACACTTTTACCAAGAAAATATAAAAATCTGATTATGATAAATATGAATAGTACACAAATAAGTATGAAATCAGATTTTCACCAAAAATTGTTTTAAAATATTTTTATGCAATTTAAAGTTAAGAAAACGATTTTATCAAGATCTTATCAACCAAGCAAATACAGAAAAATAAATTTGCAGTAAAGATTAATAGCTTGAAAAGATCTCACCCGGATAACACTGAAGAATTATAGATTGGAACGCTAGATAGCTTAGCTCGGAGACGCTTACACAATCAGCGCTTTAACTCAAGAACTCCTAAATAATTAATCTCACAGTTTGATCTCTCAAAATAATATCAGAATGATTGCTCTTATAAAAGCTTACGAACTGAATATTTCTTGATATGGTGTCTTTGTTATGTGAAATTCGCAGGTTTATATATAGGGAATGGAAACAAGCCCTCCAACGGCTAGTTTTTAAATGATAAGTATCTAAAAAGCACATATAGACGCCATATATCATTATCTTTCATTTTAGGTATATTTAACTTAATTATAGCTTTTAAAATATTCAAATTTGTCCCTCAAATATTTTTCAAACTCAAATCGTTAGAATAGAAAGAATTATATAAACTAATTTGAGAAATAACCAAAATATATGAACCATATCTATAGGAATGACAAAATATCAATGATATATCTTTCTATTATATCCCTAAAATTTCTCTCATATCTCAACCATAAACGGCTAGTAATGGTAACTGTTTGATCAGAATCCTCGAAATCCTCTAAACCAAAAACAGACTCATCAGTCGACCGACCAACGCCCATAAGTCGATTGCTCAATTTAGGATACTAGCCAAGCAATAATTCCTTCGCCCATCGGTCGACCGCCCATCCATCATCTGTCGACCGGACAATTCAGAGAGTTTCTCAAGTTGACCTATCTGTCGACCTAACGAATCAGGGACTATGTCTAATTTTCATAAGTCGACTTATCTGTCTATTGGACCATGTAGAGCTCCTTCCTTAATTTTATTTTAAATCATTTTCTTTGACATTGTCGCCCCTTTAACTGATTTCTTTTTTTGGTTAGCTCCATTAACTTCTTAAATTCAATTTTAATCAATTATCTTCATTTATTTTTTCAATTACACATAGGAGCAAATAATTTCACTAATTAGGATCCTATAAAAAAACACATAATTATAAAATCATTTTTGTGTCGTGTGTGATCATCGGGATACATTAAGAGTAAAAATATATTAGAGTTGTTTTCACCTAGATTCTTCATAATCTTCAATCTCCTAGTATTCATCTCTACATCCTTCACAATTTCTTCATGATGTTATCATCTCTACATTGTCTCTGCATCTTTTACAATTACTTCATGATATTGTCTAGAGCTCTTTAAATTGAAACACCCAATAAACACATTATTTCTACCAAAAATATCAACATTTAATTGTTCATCAAAATCTTAGGATCAACATTCACAACTAGTAGTCAACTAGATAAATGGAATATACACGGTAAATGAAAAAAGGTCACGCCTTTACGTAGAAAAAAGAAAAGATCAACCATCTTCCTTCATACCAGATCAGTGGTCTGAAATGGTGAAGTTTCTTGAGCAACCATCGATAGCAACACCAGCCAACCTTTGTGCATTCATAGGCAAACTAGATTAGAAAGAAAACTAGAGAACCCCTTTAGTTTGATATCTAAAGGAAAGAACTCTACCAGACGATAAGGAGTCAGCCAGAAGGATCTTGTACAAAGTGTCGAGATACGTTATGACCGATGGCAAACTGTATAAGAGGTCTTCTACTCAACCTCTATTTCTCTGTTTAGGGCCGAAGGAAGCCACCTACATCCTACAAGAAATCCATGAGAGAGTTTGCAAAAATATCAAGGAGTAAGAACCTTAATGCACAAGGCACTCACAATTGGTTATTATTGGCCAACAATCCGCAATGATGCTCAAGAATACATCAAAAAATGTGACAAGTGCCAACAGTTCTCAAATGACATCAAAGTCTTAGCTCAATAGCAAACACCAATAAATAGCCCACGACCTTTTGCTCAATGAGGGATGGACATACTAGGGTCATTCACCCCAGCACCAGGGAACAAGAAGTACTTGTTGGTAGTAATTGACTACTTTACCAAGTGGGTTGAAGTGGAAGGCTTCATGACAATAGGAGAAAATGAAGTGAAAAACTTCCTCTAAAAAATATGATCTGTCGTTTCGGCACTCCAGCGATACTGATGTGTGACATTGGAACCCCATTCACTGGTAACAAGGTTGCATGGATATACGAAAAAATGAAGATTCAGCACTGGACATCAAGCCCAGCATATCCACAATCCATAGGATAAGTTGAGGTAACAAATCGTTCCATCAGGGAAGCACTCAAGAAATAACTAGAAGATGCCAAAAGAAAGTGGGTGGAAGAACTACCAGGAGTCTTGTGGTCTTACTAAACGAAACCAACATCCACCATAGAGGAAACACCATACTCTATAACTTATGAAACTGAAGCTGTAGTTCTAGTAGAGATTGGGTTGCCATCAAGAGGAGATGACACAATTAACCTTGCAAAAAATGAAGAAGTCACACGACAAGAGATGTACCAATTGGAGGAGAAACATGATAAGGCAGCAATAAGAATGGTGACCTATAAGTCAAGGGCAGCAGTACGTCCAAGGCACTTCACAGTAGGGGAGCTGGTACTCAGAAGAGTGATGTTGCATTGCCTAGAGACTTGTTCGGGAAAACTAGCCCTTAACTAGGAAGAACCCTACCGAGTAACACAAGTAAATAGGACAGTGGCCTACTAGCTGGAAGATTTGGATGGTGTGCCAATCCCATGACCATGGAACATCTCACACTTGCGAAATTATTTCATTTAAGATGTTTTGTCCTTTTAAACTTTATGTTTTTGTTGAACTTTGAAAATTTATTTTTATTCGCTCCATGTGAGATGTTCATTGAATGAAGTAAATAAATAAAGCTTTCTTTTCATAAGAAGTATTCCAAACACTTATTTAGTCAAGCTCTGATTAAAGCAGTTATCTAGAGGCCAATTCATCACACAAACACATTGTATAATTCCCAAGTGTAAAAGCAAAGGTGAGTTGAACAAATAAGCTCACCCACAAAGCATTTAGTACTTAAAACTAAGTGTAAAAATGGAGGAGAGCTTAACAGATCAGTTCACCCACAAAACATTTAGTGCTAAAAACTAAGTGTAAAAATAGAAGAGATGTGAATAGATTAGCTCACCCACAAAACATTTAGTGCTAAAAATTAAGGATAAAAACGGAGGTGAGCTGAACAGATCAACTCACCCACAACACATTTAGTGTTAAAAACTAAGTGGGAGAACTGAACAGCTCTACTCAACCACAAAACATTTAGAGCTAAAAACTAAGTGTGAAAACGGAGGTGAGTTTAACAGATCATCTCACCCACAAAGCATTTAGTACTAAAAACTAAATGTAAAAACAAAGATGAGTTGAACAGATCATATCACCCACAAAACATTTAGTACTAAAATTGAATGCAAAAAATGAAGGTGAGTTGAACATATTAGCTCACCCACAAAGCATTTAGTACTAGAAACTTAATGCAAAAACGAAGGTGGGTTGAACAGATCAGTTCACCCACAAAGCATTTAGTACTAAAAACTAAATGTAGAAACAAATGTGAGCTTAACAAATCAGCTCACCCACAAAACATTTCGTACTAAAAACTGAATGCAAAAATGAAGGTGAGTTGAATAGATCAGTTCACCCACAAAGCATTTAGTACTAGAAACTAAATGTAAAAAACAAATGAGAGTTAAACAGATGAGCTCACCCACTGTACGTCGAGGTTTTTACGCGCTCGCGTATTGACTACTCGCAAGTGCATAAAGTCTAGTTTTAATATAGTGAATCTTTAAGATCGGATATTGTTCCCACATGGATGGTGTGAATAATTGAATACCACAATTTGCATAGTCTCATATTATCTAGATAGTTCAAAAAATGTTTTAAAATTAAACTAATTAAAACTAAATTAAACTACAATTAGTGGGTTAATCCTAACTACGTTGATTACCTAGGTATTGATTTCGTTTAGTTAACAATAACGGTGTTTATGGTATCCGACAATCTCGGTTCGTAAACTCACTCGCCACCTCTCCCGAGTGTAAGACGAGTGAATACGTGACTTAGCGTCAACAAAGAGGTTCCCCTCAACGTCTTAACAATGCTAGGTCACATGAGTCTTGCCCCAACGTCATCGATTGCACACTCACTAACGCCCTCCCGGGTCGTTAGATCGTAACGATGTGTTTAACCTAGTCCGAATCCGGGGCTACCTCTTCCAAGTGTCAAACCCCGTATTCTCCAATCCAACCCTAATACCTTAACAAGCATACTAAGATTGTCATAAAATGATAAACACAATTGGAATTAAAAACAAACAACCGTTAAAGAAATATATATTAAATCAAACTAGTATTTACACAACTACATCGATCCCTAGCTAATATTTATCTAATCTATCATGATCTTGGCCATTATAACATTAAACCAAGAGGGATTCATCATCATTTACAATAAAATATTAAGTTACAAAGAGAGAAACAAAGAGAGAAAGATCAAATCTTAAAGTGGAGTGGTTTCTACTTGTGCCGAAGATCGATCCGCTAGCGTTTCCTCTTCTCTGGATGATGAATCTCCTATTTGAGCTCTTAAAAAATGGCCAAGGATTACCTCCTAAGGGTTAGGGGGTGTTCAGCTTCCAAGAGTTCTCCAAACCTTTTTAATGGAAGTGGGAGAATGGGTATTTATAGGTGCAAGACTTCAAAATATCTGAAACTATCTTCTTTGTTGTGCAGAGCTGACCGCCGCAGTAGTAGGGATCAGCACCGCGGCGGTGGAGAAGTCGGCCAGCTTTCTAAACTATCTGATATTTCACCGCCTAGGCGTGAGTAAGTCAATTTAAGCTTCGCCACAGCGATGGATATCAACGCCGTAGCAGTGAAACAGCTCCAACTCTCTGCACTTTCACCGCCTAGGCGGTGGCCATACCGCCTAGGCCATGGGACTTTGCTCATTTTCAACACTCTCTGCATTCTCACCGTTGTGGCGATAGCTTCCTCGCCGCAGTGGTGTCTCTTGGGTTCTTGAAACCTTATTTCTTCAACGTTTCTTCACCGTTTTCACTCGTTTGTCGTTTGTTTGCGTCCCTAAATCTGAATTACATAAAAACTACAAAAATGCAATTAAATATAACTAATTCACTCAAAAACTACCAAATTCGGCTTAGAAGTAGATATGTATTTTCTACCTATCACCCACAAAACATTTAGTGATAAAAACTAAGTGTAAAATTGAAGGTGAGCTAAACAGATCAACTCACCCACAAAGCATTTAATGTCTAAAAACTAAATGTAAAGTTGAAATGGAAGTTAAATAGATCAACTCACTAATGAAACATTTAGTGTGAGAAACTAAGTGTAACATTGAAGGGTAAGCTGAGAAGATTAACTCACTAATTGAGACATTTAGAAAAAAAACTAAATGTAAAATCGAAGGTGAGCTGAGTAGGTCAGCTCACCATTCAAACATTTAGTATTTCAAACTAAGTGTCAAAATGAAAGGTGAGATAAACAAGTCGTCTCACCACAAACATTTAGTGGACAAAATTAAGTGTGAAAATCTAGCAAACGACTTAACGCAAACATTGGGTAACTGGTAGGTGTGATCCACCTACGTATTTCCAAACTGAATTAAGTTAGTTTTCTAGCATTTATATAGTATTTTATTATATTTTAATTAGTTTTCTTACTTTTTGTATAAATCAGGTGTGTGGGGCAAAAAGATAGGAAACTGGAGTGAAAACAATAAGATCAAACCAAAGCGAGTCGAAGTTATGGTGGATAAATAAGCTCGGAGGCTAAATTGTAAAACAAGCCCACCGCCTAGGTGGTGAAGAAGCTGAGAAAAGAGCAAATGTTACTAACGGACCACCGCCTAGGCGAAGATTTCTTCGCCTAGGCAGAAATCCAACAGAGAATCAAAGACAAGCTACTGACAGCCCACTGCCTAGGTGAAAATTCTTCTGCCTAGGTACAAATCTAGCAGAATGTTCTTCCAAGTCCTCCGCCTAATTCTTCGCCTAGGCGATCACCAAACCTGCAAAGCCGGTACAAGTGCTATAACTTCAAGTCTATTTTGGACTATGATGAAATCCAATTTTAGAAACACTCAAAACATCGAAGTTGTAGATCTTTTTATTATATTGCCATAGATTTTTGAATAACCTCAATTGGAGTTCAAATGAAGAAGTTACAATCAAAACAAAATGTAAACCTACAATTCCTCGGCCTAGGTGGAAATTCCTTTACCTAGGCGAAAACCCTCTACACAACCTTGATATTTATTTAGATATTTTGAGATCTTTTGCCTATAAATACCCCTCTCTTCCCCCTTCTCCGACCTCTCTTGCATTTTTGAGCACCTTAGTCCATATTTAGGCCTAGATTTAGGAGTTTTAGAGGTGGAGCTCACATCCCGAAATGGAGAAGACGGCGAATCAATCGTTGAGCGTTCTTAGCAGTTTATCTTCGAACGAGACTAAGTTCTTCGATTGTTTTTCCTTACATCTTTATCTTAGGATCATGTGAGCATGTTTAGCTCGATCTCATTGTTTATATGGTTATGACCACGAGTTAAATATGAATTGTAGTAGGGATTAACGGTATATTTATAAATATGTTGTTTGGATGATTTCGATGTTGCGTTTATGTTTGTTCTTCGTAGTTTCATTGTGTTTATCGCATTGTTTGTTTATCATGCTTAGTTAGATAAATTGAGAATACGGGGTTTGATAAATCCCGGATTTGGATTAAGGTAAACAAACGCCACGATTCAATAACCCGGGAGAGAATTGGATTGTGGACAATCGATGACGTTGGAACAAGACTCACACGACCTAGAGTTGTTAAGACGTTAAGGGGGACTTATTCGTTGACACGAAGTTGCATTATATCCCCTGTCTTATACTCGAGAGAGGTGGCGATGGAGTTTACGAACGGAGATTGTCGATAGGGTAAATATAACGCACGATCCAACAACCTGATCAGGGGTTAGATTGTGTGCAATCAATGATGCTGGGCGAGACTCACGTAACCTAGGGTCGTTAAGACGTTGAGGGGGACTTCTTCGTTGACTCGAAATCATGTATTCCCCCGTCTTACACTTGGGAGAGATGGCGGTGGAGTTTACGTACCGAGGTTGTCAAATAGGTCGAACACTGTAAAAGTGAGTAAATCGAAATCGAACACGTATTTGTAAACACGTTAATCCCTAGGCAATGCTTTACCCTAAAACATATTTGTATATTAGTGTAGTTAATTTAGGTTATATTAGTATTAGTTTAATTAATTAAATACATTTGTTTTTCGCCTAGATAAAGTTAGGTCGACAAATGCAGTATTCGATAGTAATGACACCAATCTCTATGGATACGATAACCCAATCTTTCACGATCACACTATATTAAAACTTAGACCTCGTACACTTGCGAGTAGTCATATACTTCGAGGGTGTAAATCCTCGGCGTACAGTAACAAACACTCGTTGTAAAATACCTAATAAGTTAAACAAATGCAAAGACAAAAGCTTTGTGATGAAAAGGCACCAATAAAACAATGCATCAGTAAAATACTTCAAGAAAACATGAAAGAAGGTTACTAACTTAGCTTACTGTAAATAAAGGTTTGTATTCAAACATCTTGTTTGTTCTAGCCAAAAGCCTATGTTGGTTCATAACTAGCTTCGTATACTACCAAGTGATAAAGGAGGACAGGCAAAATAAGAACAAATGAACATACACAACAGCAACATAAACATAAATACTAGAACCCATCTTTTTTGTATTAATAAAAGAAAGATGAGGTATATCATTACAAAATAAAAATAAAAAATTGTTCATGAAAAAGAGAGAGAGAGAGAGAGAGAAAAAAGAACAAAAAATTATTCACATATAAAAAATAAAAAAATAAAAAAAATAAAAATAAAAATTCTTCATCTTAACTAGGGCTGAGTTGGGTGGCATCAATCCGACCCAAGAGAAGGCAGGGGGCCTAACTCCTCACAATTCAAGTTAGAATGGTAGAATTTGTGTTCTTCGTACCGATTGATCCTATGGACCAACTCTCGGATCTTCTCTTTCTTCTCCTCGTTTTTCTCCCGAAGCTTATCTCGTCTCTCCATCATCAAGTCGGCATACTCCTTATGGAGATGCACATGGCTCGACAGCTCACGAATTTCCTTATCTGACCTCTTTAGATGGTCCCTGAGTTCTTGGAGCTGGGAGATGGCACGGAAGTAAGCGGCCTTCATGGTATAGAAGATGGCGCAAGCGTCCTCTAGGGCTCTGAGATGAGGATGCTCTTCGGATAGGGTCTTCGCCATTGTCATTAGGGTGCGAAAGTTCTCGCCCAACTCGATCTCTTGTTGCCTTTTGTTCTATATGGCCTCAAATGAGAAGGATGGGGATTGCATTGACATTACTACGAGGACAAAGGGATGAGAGAGTGAAAGAATAATGAAAAGAGATCTGTGAAAATTCAAATAGAGAAAAAGAAAGTGTTAGGTATTTGTGAAACCTCAATGCATTGTTTGGCTATTAATAGCTAAACCAATGAAGAGAAAAATGATAAAAGGTGAAAAAGAATCGTAGAAAAATTGCATTTATGATAAATAAGTGGCATGCACTAATAAAAGACGTACGATAATTATGAAAGCGTATCTCCAATATTAATGGGGTTAGCTACTGTTTAAACAACTCATAATTAAAATAGTGTCATCATTGGAAAAAAAAAATGTAGCTATTAAAAATTGAAAAGATAATCGTCAAATCAGAGCATTGGACTCTGGTTTGTGACGTCTAGTTGGCCAGCGATCTGAAGCCCAGCAAGAGCAGAGATAGCATCACTAGGAAGGACTTGGACTTAATCATCACCCGTTAGCTAAGCTGAGGATTACAACATTGGAGGAAGAACTAGACCGAAATTGAGTTGGCCAAAAGAGATCAGATATGAGCTAGGGCACCTCAGCTATTGATGTAAGGGTCTCTGGCGGAGGCATCTCACCTTCAGCACAAGGCACATCTCCTTCGGCAATAGCACCTTCCACCTCTTCTTTATCTTCCACCTCCCTATGCAGGAAGGAGAAGTCAATTGTTGGGTGATCCCTCGTCACCAAGCTCTGGCAATGGCGGTAGCCAACTAAATGAATACTATCTTCCAATGAGTCGAAATGGTCCTAGAGCTTGATGATATTTTTTTTGTTCTCTTTTATCTTCTCCACTATCTCTGCTATCAGCTTCTCCACTATCTTCGTGTGGTTGGAAGACGTCATCTCTAGCCCAGCAGTCTTGAGCTTCTCTTTGTTCAACTCAGTTAAAGCGTGGCTCTTTTTGCTTTCTAGGTATTAGAGGGCATCATTCTTTGCCTGAAGATAAGTATCTTTGGTCTGGAGGTCAGCCTTTAGAAGATCTATCTCTGACCGTGCTGAGCTGACCTCTTCCCTCAGAGTAAAGTTCTCGTCCTAAGACTTACTGCTCTCTATAAGGAACAATTGGTTGCGCTGTAAGACTTACTGCTCTCTGTAAGAAACAATTGGTTGCTCTTCTACAGTGCTTCATATTGTGCATTGGCGGCATGCAGGTTAGCCACGAACTTCTCTTTAAAAGACCTCACCCTAGCTAGGTCAGTTCTAAGAGAAATCTTATGTTCCTGAAAAACACAAAGGTCCTCCTCCAGGCGGCTAGATTTTGTTAGCTTATGCATGAGCTGAGTATCCAACTCAGACACATCATCATAACTCCCTGCCAACGCAAAGAAAATACGGATGTTCCGCAAAACAATAGCAATTGAACAAAAACCTATATAACAGCATTAGGAGATCCAAAACTTATTGAATAAAGAATAAATTATCTGAAGGAGTGTATAAACAAGGGTCCTGAAGAGCTCAGCTGGCTGCGATTCCCAATCTTGGCACAGTTCTTATCCCTGGACTACTCGAACAAGGTGTTGATGGTGTTGTCAAAGATCTCCTAGCGATTGGGAATCGAAGGTCCTACCTCCTTTAACTGGTGGCACATCTGCTCACGAGACATGCCTCGACTGCTTGGAGAATGAGACATCCCCTTGCTAGAAATAGTTATTGTAGGGAAAGGTGGCTAAGTGCTCGTTGAAGTAGGCGCTGCAGCACGGTTAATAGGAATCCCAATTATATGGGTGACAAGCTCCAGCCCCCTAATCTTAGTGGGAACTGGAACTTGAGCAGAAGGGACTGGCACAGAGACGACCCCACAACAATGTCTGCTCAATGGTCTAGAATCATCGGAGTCAGAAGATATGGGGAGAATGAGTTAAGCTGTTAGAGGTCAAGAAGCCACTGGAAGAGCTACAGTAGGCTGAGTAAAAGGCTTGACAATGGGCTGAGCAATAGGCTAGGCTGCTAGCTGAGGTACTAGTTGCCCAGATGGCCTAGAAGGCCTCCTAGCCGGTCTTTTCCTCTTCTTCCCCAAAGCCACGTCATGCAAACAGTTGACTCTAAACTCATAAATTTCTAGTTAAATGAATGGATTGAAAGCAAGAACCTTGCAAGACCTTTCTTCTGGGACTAGGTGTAAGATGAAGACGTTTGCAGGGATTTTCACCTACATAAGATGATCCAGGAAAATGTCAAGGCCACTATTGAAAAACTTATGAGTTCAATTGCAAAAGACATAAGGAAAAATAAATTACTTAAAAAGTTAAAGTGCTTCAGCACAACTGGAGGCTGCCATATTTCATCAGAAAAGAATTCCCAATTACCCTTGAAAAAGAGGTATCGCCTCTGCCAACCTCATTTCACCGCAACAGGAAGGTTGGTAAGAAAGAAGTACTTCTTAATGAATGAGTAGTAAAATATCTCAATATCATGAAGAAATTTAAGGAAACACAGACACTCCTAATCATATCTACAGAAAGGGGAACATTATTTACCCTAGAAAGGGTTATAGCTCCCGTGATCTAACAAAAACTATTGGGCGCTAATTGGGTTGGGGTAATCTCTAATTGGAGAAAAAGATTGTGAAAAAAATGAGTAAAAGGAAGTGTAAGGCCATATTCAAACATCCACAAAAAACAAAAAACATATTTCATCCTTTTTGGCATTATAGGGACGTTCGTCCTCATATGGAACCCTAATAGAAATTGAAGGGGGAATACTATATTGTTCTCAAAATAGCTCGCGACATTCCTCCAGGAAAGAACTAGCACCATGATCACCCCAGTAAACTAGGAAAACGGTAGACTAACGGGCGTTAGTAGGCGTCGTGTGCTCCGCAAGAGCATTCGACAACAAACCAGCCTCAGACGGACTATTTAATAGACTCAACAACATTTTAAAGAGAATAAAAAAAATTAAAAATCAAGCATGAATAAACTACACAATCGAGATATTAAAAAAAAAATAGAACTTATGTAAATAGGAGAAGTAATCTTTTGTCTCTCTTCTCTGAATCATCACGAAAATTAGGAGGACAAATGATATGGGAGAAACTCCAGCCCACAATTAATAAAGACTTGAAAGCCTTGATGGGTCAGATCCGGTTAATAATCCAACCCGGAAGAAGTAACCCGATGATCATTCTAGGCTAAACACACCAACCCATTAGGGATGAGGTCAGCTCATAATGGGTGGCTCAACAATTAATAAAAGAAGGCCTTGTAAAGAGGCCTGATCGAGGAAAAATAAAATCCACACTAGAAGGCCAATTAAAGGTAAAGCCCAAGAACCCCAAGACCTCTATGCATGAGGAATATCGCAACTAACTAACCTTACATAAGCAAGATCACCGCCATATCCCATGCAAATAGAAGAGGATTATGGAGAGGGAGACCTCACCAACAAAACGGCACAAATTGAGAAGTCTATATAAAGGGAATGTATCAACATATTATTTTATGATTCAAATACTTTATCTTTCACCCAAAAAAAATAGACTAACTTATTCTCACGCCGAAAGTTCTTTGGCCGACACCACACCGGTGTCCCTTGGAGCTAATCGATTTTGCAAGTAGAAAAAAGGAGGTTGTGAAGGTTTTTAGCACGTATTTAATCGTTTTCACGTGCTATAGATTTTGGCATCATCAACCATAAACCCCATAATTATAATAACTAGGAATAAATATTCTTATTTAGAGGAATCTAGGGGAACTCCTCTAATGATCCCAAGATTTTGATAGACAATTAAGTGTTGATGTTTTTTGTAGAACTAATGGATTTATTGAGTGTTTATGTTTCAGTTTAAAAGAGTTTCATTCAAGATCAAATCATGAAGTGATTATGAAGGATGCAGATATGATATTATCATGAAGAAATTGTTGAAGATGCTAAAGATGCAAAGAGGCTGACAAAGAGACGAGCATTAAGAGACCGAAGATTTTGAAGAATCTAGGGAAAAATAACTCAGGTTAATTTTTACTCTTAATATATCCCGATTAGGATCACACACGACACAAAAATAATTTTATGATTATGTGTTTTTTTTATAGGATCCTAAATAGTTAAACATATTTGCTCCTATGTGAAATTGAAGAAGAAATATTGATTTAAGAAAGATTAGAAATTAAAATTGATTTAAAGTGTCAATTAAGTTAACCGAGAAAATAAATCAGTTAAAGGGGAAAAAATGTCGAAGAGTTGAGTTAAAAATTAATTAAGGATAGGAGTTCCGGCAGGATCGGTCAACCTACCAATATGGATCGGTCAACTGATGAGAAGGAGCTAGGAAATGATTCAATCTCTTAATCGTTCGGTTGACAGCTAGGTCGACCTATGGCCAAAAGTGGAACTCTCTTAATCGTTAGGTCAATAAACCAAAGTGGAGCGGTCAACCTACCATAGTGGAGCGGTCAATCGTTAGGTCGACAGACCAAGGAGTAGTGGTTGACCGTTGGGCTAGAACGTTTGGCTTAGGCTACAACCTAAATCGATTGGTTGACCTGTGGTGATTGGTCAGTCAACCGATGATTCGATTTCAGGTTTAGAGGATTTCGTGGATTTTTTCAAAAAAATAGCCGTTACTAGTCGTTTTATGGTTAAGATTTGAGAGATATCTTAGGGATTTGATGTTATTTGAGATATATAATTGATTCCCCATAGATATCGTTCATAAAATTTAATTATTTCTCAAATTGGTACATGTAATTTTTTCTATTCTATCTAATTGATATTGAGAAATATTTGAGGGATTAAATTGAATGTTTTAAAAGTTATAATTAAGAGAATTGAACCAGGATTGAGTAATAGTGATATAAAGGGTTTATAAGAGCAATTAAGTGTCATGAAAAATGAAAACTAGCCGTTGGAGAGAGTGTTTTAAATCCTTGTAAGTAGACCTGTGTTTTTCACTTAATAGCAACTCCAATCAATCAAATTTCAAGAGCTATTCAGTTCCTGAGCTTTCTGAGAGTGATCATTCTAAATTCATACTAAGTGTATTGTAAGATTATTCTTGAGAATTTTTCTTGAGAAAATTTGATGTGATTATTGTTGTTATCGATTTGCAGTTTCATTGCTATTCCTTTTTTATTCATTCGGTGGATTTCTGGTGAAATCGTTCCAAGTATTTGCTATTAATTGTTATTTGATATTATTGTTTACTACTTGAAATATTGATCTTTGAAATCGTTTTTCTGAACTTTAAATTGATTTAAAAAAAATTAAACGATATTTTGTGAAAATCTGATTATGTGCTAAATTGTATGCTATCCGTTTTTATTAAAATTAGATTTTGAAATTCTCACTTTATTTCTATCACTAGTATAGGGACATTAATTGAGTTCAAATTAATCTGGGGTGATAGAAGTTCCGAGTGGAAAAAACAGTTATCAATTTTTGTAATTGGTAAGTTGTGTACGGATTAAATACTGTTGGGAGTATTTAGTCAGGGGTAGCTGGGTATCAATATCTTCATGTAAAGAGATTAAGGCTTGATCTTTACCTAAGTACAAAAATGTTAGGTCACTCTTTTCCTGGGAAAAGAGATAGGTCTTAATTCTTCCTTAATAGTGTTAGATTTTGAGTGAATTTGTAAAGGTTTCATCCTTATTTGGGAAAAGGATACTTGGAGTGTTTTTGTAAGGTTTGATTCTTATCTTAAGGTATAAAACAATTAGATTTGATCCTTAGTCTGTGAAAATATTAGGTTAGTCTTGAGCTTGGGAAAAAGAAAAGGTTATTCTTGAGTCTAGGGAAAAGAAAAAGTTATTCCTGAGCCTGAGAAAAGGAAAATTGTAAAGGTTGATTTTGAACCTGCAAAAAGAATCATTTGTAAGGGTTTGGTTCCTACCTGATTAAAGGAATCATAGTGATTAGTGAGTGAGACTCTCCATCGGGCTTGTAGGACTGGATTAGTCAAGAGTAACTTGGTGAATCAATATAAATTTTGGTGTGTTGCAATTTTTACTTTATTTATTTTCAGTTGTTTAGGTGTGCATCTAGATTGATAACACATACCCCTGCTGTAAAGATAATAATTAATTTAGGATAAAGTCCAGGAACTGAATAACTCTTGAAATTTGATTGAATGGGTAGCTTACTAAGCCAACATTCTCTTTGTGGTCTATTGAGTTATCTACGGAACCTGGCAATATCAAGTTTACCCTTTCCACGTGCATCAAAGGTAATGTTGTTATCATCTCTAGGTGACCTTCTACTGAGAAGGTAGGGGTGGACTTACCTATGGGTTACACGACGTTCACTCACTTTGATGGACTCACTTGGACCTTAGTAGGCTCTCTCAAGGAATATCACTATAAATATTGAGCCCTTACTCTCCTCTTATAGAATTATAATCTTGGACATTACATCTTTAAATCTATTCATATGGTATTTTCTCTATTTTTATTGAGATTAGAGGAATTACTTATTCTTGTTCAATAAAAGACTTACCTTATAGGCGTCTCTAAACTCCGCATCATCGTCAGCATCGTCATCACATTCTAAGTCACAGGGATTCTCTGGAATCTCTTTAGATTCAATAATGAAATCCATGAGCTTTCCATGTCCATTCTTCAAATAAGAGTCTTCCCTTGTCAGAGAATTAGAGTTAGAGTCATCCCACATCGCCACAAACCTTTCTAGATACATTTTTGCGCCGTTAGCACAATCAGGTGAGGAATGTCCAAAACATTCGTAGGTGTAAACCTGAGCCTGGGGTTCTTACTTGGACCCTTTGGCTTTTTATTTCAGAACATTCATTTTTTCTTTGTGGGTCCACTTGCCGATGGTCCATTAAAGTTATCCTTTATTAGCTTGCCAAACTTATTTAAAAATTGTGCCATCTCATCATTAGGAAAATCATCACCCTTATGTTTTTTTGGTTTCTTTGACTTCTTTGAGGTCGTTAAAGTAAGATTTTTTTAACTTATTTAATCGATTTGTACAACAAGACTTCAAACATCGTAAGTTTCCCGTTATGATCTTCGATAGATAACGTGTCAATGTCTTGCCTTTTCTTAATCTATGATTTTAATATTATTTTAAATATATTCAGTTTACTAAACAATATTAAAATAAAGTAATATGCATAAATATGTGCCATGAGGAAGCATAAATTGCGACAAAAATATTTTTTACACAAAAAAACCTCGAAAGCGTAAGAACCACAATGCCAATTCGTGACATGAGCAATCCTCTAATATATCCAAATGTTAATAAAATTCAACTACAAACCTCTAGACTTACACTACAACATTTTCACTTGAAGTCTCATGTCCACTGCTTCATTTATCTAGCTACTTACCTCTTTCTAAAACCTTCAGAAAACTTGCTCCAGTTATGTCGATGATGTATTCCAAGCTCTTCACCTTGAACTATCTTAGTTGATTGGCTCATAGCTACAACACATTGATCTCCTCCTGCAGAAGGTTGATTATGCACAAAAATCCTTTGAATTGTGTGGGTGGTTATTGTTGATAAAAACTTCATTAATTTGATTACACATTTAAGCACAATGATAATCATTGAATCAAAGGGAGAAAGCTTCTGCCACTTAGGGCTTTAGGTGATGAAGACTTAAAAAATAAGCTCTCTCAATGACAAAGGACTTGGAAGTCTAGGTTTTCTTAATATGGGCAATGAATAGTACTAAAACATTAGTTTTTTAATAATTCCAAAATTCCAAAAAATGAAAAATATAATATAAGGATCATTAATTATTAATTGAGGCGGCATACTATCATCTAGAATTTCTAATTGGCTATCTAGGTGGTTATTATCAACGGACTAGGTGTTTGAATGTTTTGTTAGACTGTCAGGACACGTAGCCTTGTACCTAAACATATACGTATTGTACATGCCCTAAGTTTCTAAAACCAATTTTCATACCAATTTTAGCTTTGAAAAATATGTTGGGCTTGTGAAAATGATGTTGTGTGTCCGCATTACTATATGTACCTCGTCGAAAATGACCAGACTTTTTGAAGATGTTCTTTAAACATATCGACAATGTTACATAGTATAAGATATACTAACAGTTCACAAACTATTGCAAAAATAGAGAATACTAATCGCTATGTTGCTAAATTATGTCAAATCAAAAATTAAGGTCCTACAATTGCAAATAAGTTTACCACGTTCATTAAAGGTGGCTTCAACAATCTATCAGGTAGTAGTTAAAAAAGGTAAGGGATCTCTTGAGAATATCTCTAGGATTCCAGAGTCTAAGGGCATGTTTGATAACCAATTAATTTTTAAATGCTGAAAGTTGAAGTAGAGAATTTTAAGTGTTGAATTTTGTTTTTGTCTGATAGTACAAAATTTGAATGTCGAAAATTGCTTAATTTACTAACTAATGTTGAATCAAAATAGTTTTATTTTGTGTTATGTTTTATGCTTTTTGGTTTTGTTTTTTTATTATTTTTTTTATTTTTTGATTTTTTATTGTTTCGGATTTCGTCTACTATTTTGTGGTTTGTTTATTATTTTATTACTTGTGATTTTATTTTTTTTCTGTATTATTTTATGTTTCCTATGTTTTTCTTTTACTTTGTAAGTTTTATTTTATTTTGGGGTTCTATTTTTAGTTTATTTGATTGTTCCATTTTATTTTATTTTTTGTTCTTTTTTTCTTTCTTACTTTTTACCTTTTAATTGTTTTCTTTTGATTTATTTTCTATTTTTTATTTTTTACTATTTTTTTCTATTTTTTCTTATTTTGAGTCAAAATAGAAAAATAAAATATTTTAAAATAATGGAAAATAAACAACGTAAAAAAAGTGAAAAATTCAAATTGAATTTTTAAATTTTTTTATTTACTATTAGAAAAATTAAAAACTAAAGAAAACTAGAACACAAAAAAAAAAAAAAAAAAAACTGAGAAAATAATATTTTATAATATTGATCATAATAAGAATAAATTCACAAAAATAAAAATAAAAAATAACATCAGTTCAATTGACTTGTTTCGTTCACGTCAGGCCTTTCATCCCTAGCTGATAGAGAGTCGTGTCTTGTCGACGAGTGGTGGTGCCTCTTGCGGTGCCGACGGGGTGGAGGGGCCTATCAGGGAAGCGTCTGCTCGACGTGAGTCCGTAAGTTCTGAGCGAGACTCCAGACTTCTCTCATTATCTCTCCCAAGAGTACTGGTGATTCTCCTACGGGACTATTCTCGAGGTCAGCCGTGCGAGTTAGCTATCTCGAGCTTTCACTGTCGTTAGTCATGAGTCCCATTCACAAAACAACCGTTCAACTGAGAACGTAAGAATAACAGTAAGTTGTTCTCACAGACAGCGCCAATCTAATGATGCCTGGAAGTAAATCACCAAACACTTCGGCTTTTGAGACTGGGGAAGTGATTGACGGCGATGGTTAACTCACTTTCTCTTGGTTGGGTTCCTGCAAAGCAAAGCATCGCAAGTGGACACGTTGGCGTTACACCTCCGGTATGAGAATCAGTATACGTTTCTGAAAGAAAGATAATGTAGTTACAGCGTAAGAGAGCATAATAACACATCATACCTTAGACATGTAGGCTTCTGACCTTTATGTAGAAAGTGAAGAAGACTCATTTGTCAAATCTTCCATAATTCTCTGGATACCGATATGGTAAGTAGCGCAAATCTTGGTTCTCTTTCCATAGAGATCGTGGGATAGAAACCAGAGATCGTGAAACCATTATGGCAACGATGCTTTCCTTTATAGGATAACCAACTCTGACCACCTTTGGAGCAGGAGCATAATGACACTCATGTCCTAGGAGTACTATTAAACCAAGACGGTTGTGGAGATCCATAGCGGATATGGAGACCTGGGCAGGTTTAGTAACCCAGAGCGAGTATATAGAAGGGCTTATCCGATCGGTCAGTTTTGGAAATCCCAGACCAGTGATGTGCTCGAGGACACGTGGCGCACTAGTGTCTTTGGGTTAAATTTTTCCTCCTCAATACTAAGAACATTACTCTAGCCATAGATCTTCAACGATACTCATTGGGAGAATTGGATCATGAATATTAACAATGAAGTATGTAAGATAGGATATATCACCCTTAGAAAATATGGATCTATACATGTGATTATGTTTAATATAATTTAAAGTCTTTGGCTAGAGTAGTGTAAGGATTGGATGGGATTCCAATTTTTATCACAATATGAAATTATCATTGGAAAACATATGATGAGAATTGGGTTTTGGTTTTATTCATGCCATATTAATTCTTTCAAGATAACAAAGATAGAAAGATCAAAATGCATGGTAATTACAATTGAGGGGTTCTCTATATTAAGTTCCTATCACTAGACATTTATATACGTTGGTGGATGCAACCACAACTAGTGGGAAAAAATATAAAACAAAATACTTGATTTTCACCGTCCTTGATATCAACCAAATAGGTAACATAGAATTAATACATGAAGTCATAAGAGTTTGATAGAATGTAGGGAAAAGAATTACAAACTACTTAGAAATTCAGGAAAAAAAAAGGAGAAATAGTTGTCTAGGGCTTAATGCCCTAGATAGTATAAATAGGCCTTATAGGGTTGGCCATACCAAGACTCGCCACTCCCTTTTTCTCTCTCTCTACACTATTGAATAGTTTATTTTTAGTCACGCTTACACAATTCAAACCCTCCATATCCTCAATTAATCTGGCAAGCAAAATATTTAGAAAATTTAAGGAGCACCATCGGAGCTGATTTTTCAAGTAGATATTATTAGAAGCAAGGCGCTTGTATTGCTATGTAGAGATTTAGTAGAGAACATATAGAATCTTTCAAGCTTTCAGCTACAATATTAAAGCACGCTCCAAAGGTAACTAAATATTCAATAGTGATGTTGCCAAAAAAAAATTCCACACATGCCGAGAGTCAGACACGTGCCCAAGACCTCCTCAACTTGCAACTTTAACCTGCGAAACCAGTTAGCTCCAAGGGACACCGATGTGGCGTTGGCCAAAAAACCAGGCCCATTGGGAAGCCTTCTTCTATTCATGTCAGCCTAAACATGATTGGGCCTCTTATGGATCATTCTATCTACTCATGCACTGAGCTTTTTCAGTGGGCTAACCCAACACAATTTAGGTTGTCAACACACCTGGTCCATGGGCGATCTCTGGGTCAATTCCTATGGGATGGATTTTACTACCCGACCCTAGCCATCATCTTCCTACTAGTTTCTATCAAACATTAGTGGGAATTTCCCCCACATCATTTGCCCTCCTAACTTTCGTGGCGATTCAAAGAGGCAAGATGAAATATCATCCTCTTTAGAATAAGTTCTTATTCCTTGTATTCAATTTGCTCGATTGTCCTGCCGTTTTTGTTCTTTTTTCATCTTCTCTTGATTGTTCTGCTCTAAGAATGGATTCCAACCCTTCACTTAGTTCAATTGAGGCTAGTTCTTAGTTGACCCCACTCTCTAAGATGGTGGTGAAAACTAAGGCTCGTCCATCCACCGATTCCCTAGTGAACTAGGAAAATCATGGTACAAGCGAATTTAAAGAAGAATGGCTTGAGTCCTTCCAGGACACATATAACATCCCTACCTCAGTCACAATTAGGGTTCCTTCAAAAGATAAGTGTCCCTATTCCTGCAAAGATGATAATATATACCTCTTTGTATGGATGTTCGAATATAGTCTTAGACTCCCTTTCACTGCTTTCCTTTGTAATCTATTCCATCAATTAGAAATCACCCTACCCCAATTATTTCCTAACGGGTTTTACCAGATTATGGGTGCTCTTGCACTGCTCGGTTAACTAACGTTCCCTTAACGATAGAGATGGATAGAAGTGTCTGCTCTCTTAAGTTCCTTCATCAGACAGAGAGGTACTACTATTCTGCCATCAAACAATACTCCTTCCTTACCGATCTCTCTTATGTCGTAAAGCAATGGAAGAGGAGTTATCCATTCTTCAAATAAAGATGGGAATTCTCTCCTGTTGAGATGGAGCAACCCCCTGTTGTATTGCGACATTTCAATTTCCTGAGTAAGAAATAAAAACAAAACTACAAAACAAAAATTATATACAAAAGAAATGCCTACAGTAAAATTGGTTCATTTAATCACAATATCGACAATAACTCAATTCAATCCCCGGTAACAGCGCCAAAAACTTGGTAGCGATGGTCGGAAACTGAATATTCTCAACTAATCCCCGGCAACGGCGCCAAAAACTTGGTAGGGCGTAAATACGCCACTACTTTCACTCACAAGTGTATGAGGTCAAGTTTTAGTATAAATCGGGAGATTTAGGGTTATCGTGTCCACAGGGATTGGTTGTCGTTACTATCGAATACCGTGTTTGTCATGACCTAATTTTATCTAAACGCTAAAAATTGAATATAATTAAATACTAATACTGAAATACTAATTTAACTATACTAATACTACATTGATATAGTTTTGAGAGAATAGATTATCTAGGGATTAGTTTCGTTTACGAATACGTGTTCGATCTCGTTTTCGTTTATGTTAACTGCGTTCGATTTATCCGACAATCTTAGTTCGTAAACTCCCCCGCCACCTCTCCCGAGTGTAAGACGAGGGAATACTTGACTTCGTGTCAATGAAGAAGTCCCCCTCAATGTCTTAATGACCCTAGGTCACGTGAGTCTTGCCCCAACATCATCGATTGCACACAACCCAACTCCCTCCCGGGTTATTGGATCGTCGCATTGTGTTTAATCTAGTCCGAATCTGGGGTTACCTCTCCCGAGTGCCAAATCCCATATTCTCTATATATCATTCTAAGCATAATAACAATACAAGAATGATAAACACAATCAAACATCGAAGAACAACCACTAACAAAACACAAACTCATTTAAACAACATATTCGTAAATTTATTAATAATCCCTAAACAACCTACATTTAGTCCATGGCTATAACCATATAAACAATGTAGAATGGACTAAAGATGCCCAACAGCTACCGAAATGAAGAAAATAAAGAAAAAAAATGAACAACTTAGCCGATATCCGAAGATTTGGCGCTAAAATCGTTGATCGATCGCTTCCTCCTTCATCTTCCTCTACGGATTGAGAGCTCTCCCTAAAAAATCTCTCAAACTCACCCTAAAATATAGTCTAAGGCCTTAGGGGGTGATTCCATCTGAAGAGAGGAGGAGAGGAAGGGTTTAAATAGAGAAAATATCCAAAAAAAAAATATCTAATCTGGTGCAGAGCTGACCGCCACGGCGGTGGATATGTCGGTTTAATGTTCGCCGCAGTGGTAGAGAAGGTGGTGGATTCAGGGGTCATCCTGCAGTTTCACCGCCGCGACGGTGGATATCCAGCAAGACTTTGCCCTTCTCTGCATTTTCACCACCACGGCGGTAGGCTGTTGATCTGATTATTGCCTCCGTGCTTGTTTTTCCACCGTTCTCCAATCGTTCTTGGTCCGAATTGATCGTTTATGCTTCGATTTCATACCTTTTCAGCCATACACCTGATTTATACAAAAAGAATAAAAACTAATGAAACCATAAGAAAAATGCTATAAAAATACTCTAAAACTAATAAAACCGGTTTGGAAATATATAGGTAGATCACACTTATCAAATACCCACAAACTTGAAATTTTGCTAGTCCTCGAGCAAAACACACACATGAAAATGAAAAAAAAACAAAAAAAAAACAACTAAATGAAATAACAAACAACCTAAAAATAATTTAAACATAACGAGATGCGAGTTTTACATTCTTCTACCGGCCAAGTCATTTTTCCCTCAACAACCGCCAGTCATATTAGTTCACGCGGTAAAACGCATCATGTGTTGTTCTAGAATTTCAACATGCCTTCTCGAAATATTACCTACCCTTTGGCATCGATCACAAGTTTTTACAAACATATATGCATCTTTAAACAAGGAAGGCCAGTAAAAAACTCATTGAAGCACTTTCACTGATGTCCGAGTCACGCCAAAGTAACCGCCACAAGGTGATGAATGGCAGTGATAAAGAATACTCACCATTTCTTCTTCTGGAACACATCACCGGATCACTTGATCAGCAAACTTTTTAAAGAGCAACGACTCGTCCCACAAATAATACTTTGAAACGAACAGGAATTTCTTCCTCTGGGCTCTTGTCAAATCTGGTGGTAACACTTTACAGGCTAGAAAATTCACGATGTCTGCAAACCACGGAAGTGCATTGCTAATTGCGAATAACTGCTCGTCAGGAAACACTTCCGTAATGCAGGACTCATCACCGACGTCCTCTTGAACTAACCTTCACAAATGATCTGCTACAACATTCTCACTCCTCTTTTTGTCTCATATCTCGGCATCGAACTCTTGTAACAATAGAATCCACCTTATTAGACGCGGCTTGGCATATTTCTTTGCAAATAAGTACCGGATAGTCGCGTGATCCATGTAGATGATTGCTTTTGATCCAATAATATACGATCGGAACTTATCGCAAGCAAAAACGATCGCCAGCATCTCTTTTTTCCATTATGGTGTAATTCTCTTGGGCATCATTCAACGTCTTGCTCGCATAATAGATAGATCGGAAGATCTTCTCCTTGCGTTGGCCTAACACCACACCAACCGCATAGTCGCTCGCATCGCACATAATTTCAAATGGCACCTCCCAGTTCGGAGCGACCATTATAGGAGCCATGATCAACTTCTCCTTTATCGCTTTGAAAGCCTTCATGCAAGCTTCATTGAATTCAAATGAAGCATATTTTCAAGTAGGTAACATAACGGCTTCACCATTTTTTAAAAATCTTTGATGAAGCACTGGTAGAAGTCGGTACGCCCCAAGAAACTACGAACACCCTTCACATTAATCAGCTGCGGAAGCTTCTCGATTGTTTCAATCTTTCCTCGGTCTACCTCAAGCCCTTTTGAAGAGACTAGATTACCTAACACGATCCCCTCTTTGACTATAAAGTGGCACTTCTCCCAGTTGAGGACTAAGTTTTTCTCATCACGTCGGTCAAGAACAAGCGTCAAATTATATAAGCAGTGATCAAAAGACGAACCGTAGACCAAAAAATCATCCATGAAGACCTCCATTTTCCCTTCCACCATATCCAAAAATATTTCCATCATACACCGTTGAAAAGTAGTTGGTGCATTGCAGAGGCCAAACAGCATACGTCGATAAGAAAACGTCCCATATGGGCATGTGAAGGTGGTCTTTTCCTAAACCTCTGGTGCAATGGCTATTTGATTATATCCTGAATAGTCATCAAGAAAGCAATAGTGATCTTATCCGGTTAGACGATCCAGCATTCGGTCAATGAAAGGGAGTAGAAAATGATCTTTCCTCGTTGCTTTGTTCAATCTTCTATAATCAATGCACACTCACCATCTAGTGATGCTTCGTGTAGGAATAAGATCATCATTTTCATTCTTCACCACCGTCATGCCTTCTTTCTTTGGCACCACTTGCACCGGGCTAACCCACTAGTTATCGGATATAGCATAGATAATTCTCACATTCAAGAGCTTCAACACCTCTGCTCTAACAACTTCTTTCATCATTAGATTTAACCATCTTTGATGCTCAATAGAGGGTTTGAATGAATCCTCCATCAACATCTTATGCATGCAAATAGTAGGGCTAATTCCTTAATGTATGAGATAGACCACACGAAGGTGGATCGATGCCTCTACAAAATAGTAATCAACTTATACTCCTTTTCTTCTGTCAAAGATGACGAAATTATAACCAGATTGGTTGAATTTTTCCCCAAAAAGATATACCGGAGGTGATTCGGTAATTGCTTGAGTACTAATCCACCATGAGGCGGATTTGATTTCTCAGGAGAGTTAACAACTTCTTCAATCATTGCCACATGAATAGAATCATCTACGTCTTTAGATTGAGCATCCAAAGTCAGCATGTAGTCTACAACTCCAACTTCCATGGTTGAGCCCTCCTCACCAAGATCCCCCATAGACAAGAAATTTGTGAGTGTATACTCTAATGAATCCGTCTCCACATTCGCAAGAAAAAATTCCCTCACGCAAGAGTCAACAATATCTACTCGATTGCATTTGGGAAGTTCATCCAGAAAGTTCATTGTGTTGAAAATATTAAACTTTATCTCATCTTCATTCACCCTCAACGTAAGATTTCCATTATGTATGTCTATTAAGGCCTTCCCCGTTGCAAGAAAAGGCGTTCCAAGGATTATTGGGCTTTCCCTATCCTCCTCTATTTCTAGCACGACAAAATCCACCGGGAAGATGAATTTATCCACCTTTACCAACACGTTCTCAATGATTGCCTTCGGATAGGTTAACGAACGGTCCACCATTTGGAGGGAAATCGTGGTTGGCTTTGCACTTCCAAGTCCCAACTTCCGGTAGACGGAAGATGGCATCAAATTGGTACTTGCACCAAGATCACACAATGACTTGTCAAAATGAGATTTCCTAATAGTACACGGGATTGTAAAACTACCCGGATCTTTCAATTTTTTAGGCAATTTCCTTTGTAGTATTGCACTACATTCCTCCGTCATCTTAACCATTTCGTACTCCTCCAACTTCTTCTTCTTCTTCGTCATGATATCTTTCGATAACTTTTCATAGTTGGGCATTTGCTCTAATGCATCCGCAAAAGGAATGTTGATTTTAATTTTCTTGAAGATTTCAAGAAATTTTACAAATTGTGAATCCAACTTCTTCTTTTAGAATCTTTGGGGATATGGCAACGGCGTTGCTAGAATTAGTGGATTGTCCGGGAATGTTATTCTTCCCGGAAGCACCCTTTGCTCTCTTCTCTTCTCCTCGACTTTCTCTTCTTTCTTCTCCTCATTTTTGTCCCACATCTTGTCTTCATTCATCTCCTCCTTTCTCTCATCAACTTTGTCATCAACTTCCTCCTCCACAATTCTCCTTGGTTTATCATGTTGAAACTTATGACTTACCCTCGGTTTATCTTCCGTCGGCTTGCTTGCCTCTACTTCTTTTCCGCTACTCAACTTTATCACCTTGTATTCTCTCGAGTTGGTTTCCGTGTTACTTGGAAACTTCCCCTTAGTTTGCTCTTGGATGGCACTAGCAATTTACCCAATTTGTGTTTCCAATGTCTTTACAGTGGCATTGGTGTTTCAATATATTGTATCAATCGAGTCAAGCCTCATCTCATGCTTGTTTAGCCATTGTGCGTCTCATGAAAAATGGTCTGAGTTTCTTTCATGAAAGAACCCAATACTTCATCCAAGTTTGGTTTTTGATTGTGCATCAGGGGTTGTTGCATTTGACTATTTTGTTGCATTGGAAATCTTTGAGCTTGAGTTCTATATCCGGTCGGTGGCCTCAATGTGTTCTGATTGTTCGCATATGAAAAGTTTTCATAATTGTGAAGACCCGGATTGTAGTGAGTTGGAATGTTTGTGGTGGGCCTGAAAGTATAGGCCCGATTGTTTACGAAATGACATTCTTCAAAATTACTATCCAAACCGGGTTGAGAATCGCTTGCAAAATTCTCTTCTCCACTACTTGACGAAGCACCCTTAGTAAACAAAGCGACTAATTGTTCTGAGAGTTCGGTGACTTGGGCCAATATGGTCGTGATGTGATCAGCCTCTTGAATTGTAGCGACCCTTCGTCCCGTATTTTCCTCATTCGGCCATTGATAATTATTGGCCACCATCTCCTCCAATAACGCGTTTGCTTCAGCCGGAGTCTTTGATAACAATGATCCGCCCGAGGCAACATCAACTGTGGTTCTAGTTTGGCCGTCCAACCCGTTGTAAAAGAGTTGGGTTTGAAGCCAATCTTGATACCCGTGTTGGGGGCACTTTCGCAACAAGTCCTTGAACCTATCCCACACCTCAAAGAGTGGCTTGAAGTCTTGTTGGCGAAACTGCCCAATCTCGCTTCTTAACTGCGAGGTCTTCGACGACGAAAAACATTTGGTAAGAAACCCTTGAGCAAGGTCCTCCTATGTATTGAAACCAGCCCCTTGCTCGATCACGAAGAGAAAATGGAAATAGTCTCAATCGAATTATGTCCTCCGCAACTCCATTGATTTTAAAAGTATCGCAAATCTCAAGAAAGGTTGCCAAATGAATGTTGGGGTCTTCGTGAAGATTCCCGCCATATTGGTTTTGTTGTACCATGTTGATTAGGGCGGATTTCAACTCGAAGTTATTAGTCTAAACTGGCAGCCTTCAAATTCCAGAATAATTATCAAGCATCATCGGCCGATAATAGTCTTTGAGGACTCGTTGTTGATTCTCAGGGTCCGGAGGCTGCTGAGAAAGTGCCTGCGGCACAAGCAGTTGTTGAGGCACGTTTTGCATATGGTCTTCTCCACCGGTCATAGTTTCAGCTTGATTTCTTCTCTTTCTCCTTATCCGTCACAAAGTTTTCTCAATCTCTGGATCCAGAGTGAAAGACTCCAAGCTCTTACTACGTCGCATACACTGCTCAGTCACAACAAATAAATCAAATAAACAAATGAACTGAATGAAAATAAAACCAAAGAATTATCTTGATTAATATTCAACCACTTGGTCACAATATCAATCAAATTAAAACACATCCCCGGCAACGGCGCCAAAAACTTAGACGCGGCCATTTAAGATGCTCACGTCTGACTTTACTCGCAAGCGCACGAGGTCAAGTTTTAGTATAATAGATCGTGAGATCGGATATCGTTCTACTGGGGATAGTGTAAATTAGTTGAATATTGTAATTTGCATAGTCTTATATTATCTCGACTTTTCAAGAATTGTTTGTATTTTAATTAATAACTAAGATAAATTACAACTATTGGGTTAGTTCCAACTATATTGATTATTAAGGTATTGATTTATTTCACTTAATACATATTTGACTTCATTTAGTTAACAATAACGGTGTTTATCCTATCCGACAATCTTTGTATCTATAACTCGCGCACTCCCTCTTCCGACTGTAAAGAGAACGAATATAAGACTTCGCATTGACACTGAAGTCCCCTCGAACGTCGTTTTGAACACATAGTCACATGAGTCGTGAACCAACGTCATGGATTGCACACTCTCTAACTCTCTCCTGGGTTATTGGACCGTCGCGTTGTGTTTAACCCTAATCCAAATTCGGGGTTCCCTCTCCCGAGTGTCAAACCCCGTATTCTCTAATTATCTAAACTAACATAATATCAAAAATAATGGTAAACACAATCAGATTTATATAAACAACCATTAAAGTAATGTATATTCAATCAAACTAGTATTTACATGACTTACAACAACACCTAGATAATATTTATCTAAACTACATGATCTTAACCATACAAACATACAAAACAAGAAGGATTCAACATCATTAGATAATGAAAAGTAATTACAAAGATAAAAACAAAGGAAGAAAGATCAAATCTGAGAGTGGAATGGTCCACTGTCACTAAGGATCGCTCTGCAAATGCTTCGTCTTCTTCAAATGATGAACCTCTTCTCTGATCTCTCAAGAATGGCTAAGGAACACTATGCTAAGGTTAGGAACGTTCAAAACTCTTTTTCACAAGTGGGGGAGAATATTTTATAGCACCAAGGTTTCAAAAATATCTAGAAATATCTTATTGTCTGTGCAGAATTGACAGCCGTGGTGGTGGGTAAGTCGGTTAGCTCACTGTTGTAGTGGTGAGATCGCGCTGCGGCGGTGGGCCAAAATCTTAACTCTCTGGACTTTGACTGCTGCGGCGGTGGGGCTTGAGCAAAATTCACCCTTCTCTATATTTTCACCGCCGCAACGGTGACTTCCTGCCGTGAAACCTTGTATCTTTTCATCGTTTCTTTGTCGTTTTCCCACCATTTCGCTCATTTGTCACTTGTTTATGTCCCTACACCTAAATTACATAAAAACTAACAAAAACACAATAAAAAACACTCGAAAACTGGCGAATTCGGCTTAGAAGTAAATATGTATTTTCAACCTATCAAAAGGTCATAAGCTAATTTAAGAAGCTCTTGGTGCCAAAGAAACGAGCCTACAAGGAGCTCACCTACGACCCCTTTGTACTACCGAATATGTATGAGTCTCAAGTCAGCCACTTACAAAGTTTGGCCTTGGGAAAATGGAAAAAGATGCCCAAGAAAACCTCGCAATCATCCATGCCAACCTTTGTTCCTTAGCCGACCATGGCTCCTCCCAGAACTTCTTAGCCTTAAGCACCTCAATCCATCCTTACTATATCAATGGACTCTGATGACTCACAACCTCTGAGCAGGAGGCGACGTGGAGTAGTGTCTATTCCTGTCCCTAGTGCTTACATTCCAGTCCCTACTAAAATTCGTGGATTGGAACTAGTTACTCAAACAGTTGAGACCCCCATCATTCGAGTCTTTGAGGCTACAACGGTTAGTGTTTGGCCTCTTTTCCCCTCATCAATGTCTAGCCATGGCACATCTGCATCTCCGAGCTTGCGAGGAGTTTCTCGGGAGCAGATGTGTCACCTACTAAAGACAGTAGGTCCCTCAGTTCCAAACCATCAAGTAATCTTCGACAACGCGATTCGAACTCTCTTCGAGCAGTCTTGGGATAAGAGTCGATCTAAGATTGAGAACCATAGCCGAGAAGAGCTCTTTCAAACTCTTGTCTGTGCACTCCTTCAAGTGACCTTTGTTATTTTATTTACTATACCTATTTATTTTTGAAATTGTATATGTCCTCTGATGTTGTATTAGAGATTCTGATTTGAACACATATCCACTCTATAGAGCATCCACTTGTCTTCTGCCTTGGCTGGCAACTCAGATGATATAGCTGAATTGGATACTCAGCTCATGCACTAGCCGACAGAGTCTAGTCGACTAGAAGAGGATCTTCGAGCTCTCTATGAGAAAAAGGTTTTCCTTGAAATAAAATTGGTGTTGGAGAGGTCATCTAAAGAAAAATTAGAGACCGACCTATGATCCATTAATGCTTAGAGTGAGTTTCTCCAGAAAGAAATCAGTTTCTGATCAGCAAGAACAATAGGCTTTCGACTGAGAGCAGCAAGTTGTCAACTGAGAACTCTTCACTCATAGAGAAGATCAGCACACAGTAGTCTAAACTTGATTTGCTTAAGGTCGAACTAGAGGCAAAGACTGAAGCCCACCGATACTTAGGAAGAGAAAAAGAGTTGATATCGAATGAGCTGAACTCAGAGAAGCTCAATAGTTCAACTCTAGAGGCAAAGTCAGCCGACCAGGCTAAAGTAATAAAAGACTATTTGAGTTGGTTTCACCTAATTTTTTGGGACTTCATGATTCAATCTTTGATTGGAACTCTTATATTGAAACACTCAACAAACACATTAGTTCCACCAAAAACATCAACCCTTAATTGTCCATCAAAACCTCAGGATCAATAGTAACCGACCAATGGAGCACTCCAATCCTCCTCTTATCCTAGCTCTCCAATACAGGCACAAAGGTCGGTCAGAGCTGGCATGTAAGGCCGCTCCAAGAAATCCACCACCTCGGATTGCTGATCTGGACCAAAGGACAATGCCAAAATTGAGAGGGCATCGGCTTTCTCGTTTTTGGTCCTTGGAATAGCTTCGAATTTACAGCTACCAAAGGTGGTCACTAATTCTTTTACTTTCTCCACGTAGAGGTGTAATATCTCTTTATTGACTGAGTATGTCTCATTTATCTGATTCACCACCAGTTGTGAATCTGACCTTACTTCCAAATCACAAGTTCTAACCCTTTTGCTAGGGTCAGTCCTAGGATTACCACCTTATATTCTACCTCGTTATTGGATGCTCGGAAATCGAGTTGTATAGCCCTCTCAAGCTGATCTCCTTCTGGTGTCTCCAAGATTATCTCAACTCCACATCCTTTCACGTTCACTGCCCCATCAACCCATAACTTCCAAAGTTTTATTGATGGCAACGAACACTCCCCATCTTCTATAGTTGCTTCTTCTAGAGCTATCAGTTCAGCAATAAAGTCGGCCAAGGCTTGACCTTTGATCGTTATTTTGGGCTTAAAGTTAATGTAGAATTCTCCAATTTCTACCGCCAACTTCATAAGATACCATGAGGCCTCTGGTTTATGCATTACTACTCTAAGTGAGTATGAAGTCAACATGTTGATTACATGTGCTTGAAAGTAAGGCCTCAACGTTCGATCCGAAGTTACCAAGGCCAGAGTGAGTTTTTCCAGTTCAGTATAGCGAGTCTCAGATGGGGCCAATGATTTACTGACGTAAAATACTGGCTTCTACCCTCCTGGACATTCATTTACCAACATTGCGCTGACTGCAACTGTGGTAACCGCTAGATACAAGTAGAGCTCATCTCCAGGGTCAACCTTGGCTAAAGTTTCAACAAAGCCTAGGTAGTCCTTGATGGATTGTAAAGTGTTGGCCTAGTGAGCTACCCAAGGGGGGGTGAATTGGATAGTATTACAAATTATCAGAATATAATACTTCAAAAATCAAACAATTAATTTTATCTTAAAATTAATTATTATCTTTATAGCAGCGGATATGTGTTATCAATTAGGTGCACACCAAACAACAATATATAAGTAAAGTAAATAAAGCAGCACACCACGACATATCTTGCTTCACCAAGTTACTCTTGGCTAATTCAGTCATCCAAGCCCCATGGAGATTCGCACCCACTAATAACTAAGATTCCTTTACACAGGTAGGAACCAAACTTTTACACAATGATTATTTTCACAGGTTCAGAATCAACCTTTACAATTCTTTTTTCCAGGCTCAGGAATAACCTTTTCTTTTTTCTAGGCTTAAGAATAACCTACCTTTTTACAGGTTAAAGATTAACCTAATTCTATTACAGGGAGAATCACTACCTAATCCTTTTTATACTTTAGACTCAAGAATTAAACCTTACAATCACTCTAGGTATCATTTTTCCAGGTAAGGATGAAACCTTTACAATTCACTCACAAATTCAATCAAGAAATAATTAACACCTAATATTTTTATACCTTATGCAAAGATCAAAACCTCAATCTTTTTATCGGAATAGATTGAAAATAGCTACCCTTAATTAGACACTCCCAGCATAATCAATTCGACACTCAACACACCAATTACAAACAATTGATAAGTGATTTTCCTACTAGGAGCTTCTACCACCTCAGATAAATTCAAACTCAATTAATGTCCCGATACCAATGATTGAAAAGTGAGAATTTCAAAATCGGATTTCAAATAAAGATGGGTAGCAAACAATTAAGCACGTAATCAGATTTTCTCAAGAAATTGTTTCAAAAATAATTTTCAATAAAAAAATCAAAAAATAATTTCAAAGATCAAATTCCAAATAATAAATAATAGAATCAAGCAATAATTAATAGTAAGTAATTTGGAATGATCTCACCAGGATTCCACCGAATAACTAATGATTAGTAATACAACTTCAAATCGGTGATCGAACAAATAATCTCCAAAGAATGATTCTCAAGAAAGATCTCACAAACTCTCAGTACGATAACTCTTAGAAAGCACGAGAGCTAAATAGCTCAGAATAAATTTAGATTATATTGATATCTAATGATACTTAGAAGCGAAAAAGGCAGGCTTGTTTGTAAGGGAATAAAACAAGCCCTGCAACGGCTAGTTCCCATAAATTATGACATTTAATTACACCAATAGACCCTTTATATGATAATGATTCATTCCTGATATAATTCATTTAAAATATCTCTTAAAATATTCAATTAAGTCCCTTAAACTTTTATTCAAACTCAATTAGATAAGATAGAAAGAATTTCATGTACCAAGTTGAGAAATATCAAAACTACTTAAACCAAATCTATAGGGATAATTAAATATTAATTAAATAACTCAAAATATATTAGATCCCTAAGATATCTCACATATCTTAACCATAAAACGGCTAGTAACGGCTACTTTTTGAATAAAATCCGAAATTCTGTAAATTTTGAAACAACTTCATCTGTCGACCGGCCAACACCCATCAGTCAACTGCCAAATTCAGGATGTAGCCAAGCCAAAAACTCTTCGCCTATCACTCAACTGCCCATCCATCACCTATCAACTGGACGATTCAGAGAGTTTCATAAGTCAACCTATCTGTCGACTTAGAAATTCAGAGAGTTCATTCTCTGATCACAAGTAGACTCACCTATTGACATAGAGATTCAGAGACTTCTTGTTTTAAGCTCAAGTCGACCTACCTGTTGACTGAGAGATTCAACAACTTCAATCATGAATTACCGATCGACTTATCTGTCGACTGAGAGATGCTAGAATCCTTTCTTGATTTCGTTTTAAATCCAATTTCATCGACGTTTTTGCCCCTTTAACCGATTTCTTTTCTCGGTAAGCTCCACTAAATCTTAAATTCAATTTTAGTCAATTATATGTATTTATTTTTCAATTACACATAGGAGCAAATAATTTAACTAATTAGAATCCTATAAAAACACACATAATTTTGAAAAATATTTTGTGTTGTGTGTGATCCTAACCGAGATACATTAAGAGTTATAATTTAACCTAAGTTGTTTTCCCTAGATTCTTCAATTTCTTCAAACTCTTAATCCTCTATCATCTTTGTCATCATCTTTAGCATTGCCACAATATCTTCATGATCATTTTTATCACTGGAACTAATAAACCGAAACACTCAATCAAATCGTTAGTTCTACCAAAAATATCAACCTTTAATTGTCCATCAAAATCTTAGGATCAACACAAAGCTCATTCACCAGCCTCATCCTAGTGAAAGTTCTAACTCCCTCTCAAAATTTTGAAGAAAGGGGCATATCTATCTGTAAACTTGGATATGAACCTGTTTACAACAACCAATCTTCCTGTCAGCAACTGAACCTCTCGTATCGTTGTAGGGGGTTTTGTGTTCTGGGTAGCCTCTATCTGTCTTGAGTCGACCATAATTCCCATCCTGTTTACCACAAAGCCCAAAAACTTACCCGACGTTGCACCAAATGCACATTTTTCAGGATTCAATTTGATATTATACTTTCGTAGTACCACGAAAGCATCTTCCAAATGTGTCAGGTGATCCTCTTTCTCGACATTCTTGACCAGCATGTCATCTATGTAGACCTTTATAGTTATTTCAATTTTCCCTTGGAACATATGGTTCACCTGTCGCTGGTAATTCGCCCTTACATTTCTTAAACCAAAAAGTATCACTTTATAGCAGAATATACCTCTCGGGGTGATGAAGGTTGTTCCTTCCTCATCTTAATGGTACATTCAGATCTAATTATGACCTGAATAAACATCCATCATGGATAACAACTCGTGCCCAGCTGCCGTATCTACTATTTTATCTATTTTGGGCATCAGGCAACAATCTTTTAGGTATGCTTGGTTAAGGTCAATGAAATCCACACACATTCTCCATTTTCCATTCTTCTTCTTGACCAACACTGGATTGGCTAGACACTTCGGGTAGATCACCTCCTTTATATGCCCTATTCCAAACAACTTTTGTACTTCTGACTTGATCACCTCTTTTTTTCTGGGTTGAACGTCCTTCTCTTTTTGTCTGACCAATGGGTAAGATCTTGAGATATCAAAACGATAAACCACCACCTCAGGGATGATTTCTTCCATATCTTTTGGTGCCCAGGCAAACACATTCAGACTCTTTTCTAGTAATCGCATGAGTTTTTCCTTTTTATATTTGCTTAGCGACGTGCCTATCATATACGTCTTTGTCCCTTGATTGAAAGTTACTTCTCGTACCCACTCAACTAGTTGAAGGACACTAGGATGTTCTAAAAAATCATCTGTCTCCTAAGCTGAGCTATTGGATGGAGCTCCCACAAGCTCTAGCTTTAATTGCTATTGGATAGCCTTTTTCCTCTTTATAGATATTGCGAAACATTTCCTGGATACTACCTAGTCTCCTTGGATGACAGCCACAGATGAGTGGTTTATTTACCAATAAATCAAGTACTTTTCGATTCAAATATTTGTGCGTTTTTAAGTATTTTTGTTAGTTTGATGTATTTTTGTGTTGTTTTGTAGGAATTCAAATAATTAGGTGAAAATGTGAAAATATAGTAAAATGAGGTGTATTTGGTTGGAATGGTTCGTCAGTAGTACAGGTGCAGTGACTTCAAGACTGATTTTGACCACCATGTAATCCGATTTTAGAAACCTGCAAAACAAAGAAGTTGTATATATTTTCCTTAGCTTTTTATAACCTTTTGAATCATCTCAATCAGAGTACAAACGAAAATGTTATGGCTAGATTTCAGAAGTTGTGCGCTGCAGCACGAAAAGTTTTCGCCCTGCAGCGCCAAAGTTCTGTCCCAAAATAACGGAAACTTTGCGTTGTAGTGGAAAAAAAATCCCGTTGTAGCCCCAAAACGCGGGCATGACCTATTTTGAGCCTTATTTCTACAATCTTATGCCTCAAACCCTAGGGGTGGCGATATTGGGGAAGAAACACCATTAGACGTATAAAAATTGCTAGAGAGAAAGCTTGGAGTGAAGATCATTAAAATTTATTAAAGATTTGAAGTTCATCCCTACAAAAGAGTTTGTTCTTCCTTGCTCTCACCCTAATCTTTATTGAATTTTGTATTTGTAATATTGTGTTAAACATGTTTGCATTTATGAATTTCTTGAAAAGATTAGTCATGGATTCTACTATATTGAGTTAAAATTTCTATCTAGGAGGATTTGAATAGATTTGCATGAACTACGTTTTGAGACTTTGAGATATGGTTAATTGAATTTTACGTTTCAATCATTTGTGTTTTCTTTATGCTTATTCTCTTATTTATGCAAACAATAAATTGGACATTCTAGATATGTGGGATTAGAACACGACAAAGGTAATTTTGCACGGTGAGACTGGAAAAACACAACCCCAGTATACGAGCGCAAAAGGTTGTATAGTTTGGGTAGCCGTTAGATGGGTAAAACTTCACGATTGAATAATAACTGAATTGAATAGACATATTAGTTCAAGTGATTATTCAAACTACCTTACTAGACTCGACAGAAGGAGCGAGGTTACTATAGAGACCCATGGTTAACGATTGGGCATGAATTTAATTAACAAGCTTGAGTTAGATTAGTATCGTTTAGCAAAGTGATGTCAAACCCCCTAGAACAATTGTGTATAGGAAGTCCATATTTTATTTTGCTTTTGATTTTATATTTGTTTTAGTTTTGTTTTTATAAACCTTAAATTTGGATGCCTAAATAAAATTAAGTTATGATAATCACGGTACTTAGCGACGATTTAAACCAATCCATGTAGATACGATACTCTAGTCTCCCTATACTACTAAAACTTGACCCGTACACTTACGGTGTAGCAAAATAAATCGCTACCAGCCATATTTCCGTCATTTACATACTTAACGCACTGATGAAACATAGATTCTACAGCACTCATTGCATGGAGCCAAGGTCGTCCCAAGATGGAATTGTATGGAGACATGGAATTCAATACCATAAACTCCGTTACCTTGGTTAATCCGTCCTCGTCCTTATTTACTGTAAAAGATAAGGTGATCTTCCTTTAGGGGAGCTCAGGTCACCATTAAACCCAACCATCACCATTAGGGTCTACCCCATATCTGAACTGGGCACGCCCATCTGTTTGAGCGTGTTAACAAAGATAATGTTGGCAGAACTGCCCATGTCAATCAGGATTCTCCTCACCTCAAAGCTAGAGATCCAAAGCGTTATTACGAAAGCGTTCTCATGAGGATGGGTTATGCCTTTACAGTCATTATCATTAAACATGATGACTGGCCTCGGTTTCTCGGCCAAAAACATTGTCTCCCCGTAACATCGTTCCACCACTGCCTCACGGACCTTCCTCTTTCGTTCACTCTTCGTTTCTCTAGTAAAAGGACAAGCAATGTTTATCATGTAAATGACTCCATGAGCATCGTTAGGGTCATCGTCTTTCTATTTTTTATCGCAGTTCTCGTGACAATTTTCACTCATAGACCTTTTCATTTCCCTTATCTACTCCTACAAATAGCCAAGTAACCAACCCATGTCGATCAACTGTTTGATCTCCTTTTGGAGGTCCAACAATCATCCGTGTCATGTCCATAATCCTTGTGGAATTCACAATACGTGGCCTTGTTCTTCCTATTAGATTTTGTTTGGATTCTAGGAGGCCACTGAATTATCTCAGATGAATGGATTTCATGAAGAATTCTGGAGATTAGCATCCGTAAACCTGGAAGGTTCGGCTCTCATCATGCTTCTACTCTCGATGCTGAGCTTCTAGGATGTTCTCTCTGCCTGTCCGAGGTACTGCCCTTAGTTCTCTTATTGTCTCTCTTATTGGATCTAGAGTTATTTTTTGTTGATACTCTGTCTTCCCTCGTGTACCTGAAGTCTTCCCGTTTCATATAGGGCTTTGCCCTCTCCATCAGCTCAGTCATGTTTTTCAGGTTGTGCTTTGTAAGTGAATCTTGGAATCGGCCATATCGCAATCCTGAGGTAAATAAATTTATGACGAGGTTGGTGTCACAACCCTCAATACACGTTAATTCCTCGTTAAAGCGATTCATATACTGGCGCAAGAAATTCCCCTTCTCCTATCGTAAAGCTAATAGATAGCCAACCCCCTTCACCAACCTTTGGCACGTGATAAAGTGGCCAATGAATTGCTTCCCGAAGTCAGTAAAAAATGAGATAGAGTTAGGTGGTAGTGTGTGTAACCACTCTGAGGCAGATCCTTTTAGGGTGGGAGCAAAGGCTCCGAAAAGCACAAAATTACCCACTCCGTAAAGTGCCATCACATGCCTATACTAGCGAATGTGATCAACCAAGTCCGTCTTCCCGTCATATTTTTCAAACTTAGTTGGGTCGAACTTATCTGACAAAGGTGCTCCTAGGATGTCCGAGGTGTATGGCATCTCAGTCCCTTTCAGTAACGTCTCCAGCTTATCAATCGGCAAGTCCCTCTCCTCCAAGACCCTATGTTGCTAGTAAGAATCTACTGTCTCAGTTCAGCTGAAAAGACGTCTTTCTCCTGGGTGGCTGCTCATATCTATCTCAACAGCTTGTCCTCCCTGTGAAGGTGGGTCCAGAGACTCTGGTGACTCTACCTGTTCCCCTAGGCCATTATTAGCAGGGGACTGTTGAACATTCCCAGTGATCTACTCAGCCATCCACCCTAACATGTCTTCCATTACAGCAATCTTTTTTTTCAAAATATGGATTCTTGAGTCAGTGGTCTGTACCTTAGGAGAATGAATAGTGTGAATTCTCTCTAAAGCTTCCATTGGTGCCTCAGTGCTCACGTGGTGGGACTTCACTCCCCTAACTCAGACCTGTTCCTATTGGTCATAACTGCCTCATCTCAACTGTGAACTTTTTTCTGTTTCTCTTCCCACAGACGGCACCAAATGATGCTGCCAAAAAATCCCCCACACGTACCGAGAATCAGACACATGCCCAAAACCTCATCAACCTGCAACTTTAACCTGCAAAATCAGTTAGCTCCAAGGGAAACAGGTGTGGTGTCGGCCAAAGAACCTCCAGCGTGCGAATAATTAATTAGTTTATTTTATGATGAAAATCTTTCAGTATGTAAAAAAACTACCCTGGTCCCTTGATACCCTGCCTTCAAATATCGACCATTTATCTTGCACAACCCGTTCATGTCACTACTCCCTCCACGATCCCTTCTTTAACCTCACGAAAACTGTCCATGATCCCACTATGAACCGTAAAATAGTTATGCCTCTTTGTGTGCATGGGATCATGAGGGTTTTCAGTCAATCACCTAGTGGCCTTCCACTGTCATTCTTACCTGCTTGCGACCAGGCCCCATTAGAGAGCCTTCTATTCATGTCAGCCCAAACATGATTAGGCCTCTTATGGATCATTCCATCTACTCATGCACTGGGCTCCTTCAGTGGGCTAACCCAACACAATTTATGTTGCCGACACACCTGGTCCATGGGCGATCTCCGAGTCAATTCCTATGGTTCGGATTTCACTACCCGACCCGACCCATCATCCTTCTACTGCCTTCTATCAAATGTGGACGGGAATTTACCCCCACATCAATTAGATTATGTGTTTTATTTCGTGTTAGATAGATTGATTTAAAGAATGATAAAATTAATTAAAAGTTTTTTGTTTTTTTTTTAATTCTGCTGCGTGAACAAAGCTTTCAATTTTTATTTTCTTCAAAGACCTATAGGACCATTTGTATTCTTAGGTGGAAGGTTTGTGCCATTGAGACAATTAGTATCACGTGGATCTTGTCTCAGTGTTGTGACTTTAATCTCAGTAGAGTCCACTTTCACTTATTATATTCCATTTGATCGGGGTTCACTATTTATTTGGGGACTTTCCTATTCCATATGATTTATCATGTTGCAAGGCGTTGTTCGTTGAAGGGTAGCTCTTGTTAGAGAGACTTCACATGTAGCTCATGCTCGGGCTGAGGCTCATGCTCATAAGTGGCAAGTTATGGAGGCACCACCTATTGTAGTACTTCCTGTTAAGGAGATCCAGATTCATATTCCTGAAGTTGTTTCAAGGATTCATATTTTTATATCTCTTGCATAGATTGCGACATATTACCATCAAAGTCTTAGACAAATCATTTTTTATTTCCTCAAAATCACTTAAAAAAAAACAAATTATTCAAAAATCATGTTTTGATTTTCAAAAAAAATACCTCAAGAAAAACAAAAGCCTTCACAAAAATCGTTCATGTTTAAATTATGTTTTTATGTCCTAAAAATCACTCAAAAGAAAACCAAAGAGATCTTAAAAAATCAGCTTGTTTAACTCATGTTTTGATTTCCTAAATCACTCGAAAAAGGTCGTCAAAAATCATACTTAATTAATTTCACTAAAATCATTAAACAGTCTACAAAACCATCCTTGCTTAAATCATGTTTTTCCTAAAAGCATACACAAAGAAAAAAGTAAGTCCGCAAAGAATCATGCTTTGTTTAAACCATATTTTTTATAAAAATAGAAGATAAGATGATATAATAAAATGTTTCAAGAAAGTTTTCTTTAGTAGAAGATCACTCAATCTTATTCCATGTTAGAATTCATAAAGATCAGTTCATAAACATATTCATTCACGTGCCCAAATTCATATTAACTAAAATGTTTTCTTATACCCAGATTTCGTTATTATGTTCTTGAATTGTGTACAAAATGCCCATCCAATTTTTTTTCCAATTGAAAATTTAATCTAACTTTAAGGTTAATAAATAAACTTTTCCACATCCTTATTTGAATTTTTTTAATACTTTTAAGGGATAAAATTCACTTGGACTAATTTAGTTTGACTTAGATACCGTCTTTAGACGAGTGTTTAGGAGTGCCTAACACATTCCCCAAGCATATAATCGACTCCCTAATCATAGAATTTTTGGTTAGACAATTTGTTTTGTTAGGTCAATATTTGGATCATTTTAAAATTTAAAAAAAAACGATATTTCAAAAAACCCAAGTAACCTAGCCCACCAATTCAAACCCATGCTAGGTGGCGACTCCTTCCATCTTTAAAATTCGATCCAAGTTAGTTTTTTGAAGAAAATAGTACCTGTTGGCCCCATCTTTTTTTTTTTTTAATAAATAAGATCTCAAAAATATTTTCAAAAGTATTTCTAAGTAAATGATTTAACAAAAAATAAAAATAAATACATTCAACTCAACCTAAATTGTTGTTTTTTCAAATGAAGTGTGTCAGCTGGCGACTTCATTGGGGAATGTTAGAGAGTTAGGCTTAGGTTGTCTAATTAACTTCAATTAATTTGAGTTCAGGTTATTTTATTTGGTGCTCTCATATTCTTTTTTTTTTTTTGTTTTTTGTTTTTTTTAATAAGCATCTGTGAGTGTTATGAATACTATATGATTTTGACAATAATTTAAATAAATATTAAAACTATCACTAGAATATTCTCTAAAAATATAATAATAAAATAAGTAAGAAAAAATAATTGGTTTATGAGTTCAAAGAGGCACGAATGATTGTTGACCCAAAGTAACGATTATCTCCCTACGTGAAGGTTCTGACGGTAATGACTACTCCAAGATACAATCGTTGCTCACAAGCACGTCCTCTTGGGATTTACGTCCACCGGAAGACTAATGAACCGTCTTTATCGAATTGCCCTTGAATATAATATAGAGATATACTAATAGGTAGGAGAACTCTTAGGATATTTTTTCTATATCTCTCGAAGAGTAGGCTATCCCTTTATATAGTGTAAAAAATTATAGGAGTTACAAGAATAATCATAAACACAATAATTGATAGAAAACACCAGAACAAAAACTAAAAATTAATAATAATAATTGTCAAATAAAAACTAAAATTTTAATATATAAAATAGAGGTTTTTGAAATTTTTAATTAATGTTTTCTTAAAGAAAACTAGTAAAGTTTATAACAGTGAGTTGGTTTATACTATCTGTACACTCTTCTTTCCTTTATTTATTTATTTTCCTTTTACATACTATGTCACAATTATAACTCCTTCCAACGCACGTGTACTCTGAATTCGCATCACATTACCTGACGATAATACCATTTAAGACTAGATAAAGGTTTCCCGTAGATTTGTCTAGTCGTGCAGGTTTGTTCGTCAAAATAGGTATCGAAGATTCCTCGCTCAAGTCACTGACTTAAGATGCTTGTACCTATAGGACACCAGAGATCTGAAGATTTGGGAATCGAGACTTTTGGGATACGTTAGTTGAACCCATGAATCTAAATTGTGATGCTAAGCTAAAATGTTGTCCAAATCCTTATAGGAAAACCCAGTTTCTAAGTATCTCAAATTAAACTAAGTTCAAGTTTAGTTTGGTTTGGTTGGTTAACATGATTTTCTCCCCTTATTTTTAATTTATTATGACGTGTATATGAAGTAAGGCTAATAAGCATGTAAATAAGTAAGGCATATAAAATAGAACGAGCAATTAAAATACAAAAAAGAAAAAAAAAATGTTCCCCTTTTAAACCACTTATCGATTATGGAAAAATCGACAAGTTTGGTCTTGCAAGAAAAATGTTTTTTTTTTTTTTTTTTAAGCTTTAGTCATGATGAAAAAACTTATGTATTAAAATAAAAGAAAGAAAAATTTAAAGTAAATATTTTCCATTCGTTTTTTAAGGAAATGTTTTTCTTTATTTAAGAGAAAAGAAAATTAAAGACTAAAAATCATTTTTGTTGTTTTTGTTGGTGGAGAAATATGTTAAAAAATATTTTTGGATTTGGAACAATATTTGTTAAGAAGAGACAAAGGTTTTAAGAAGATTAAAAAAAATTATTTATAAAAAAGGTGATTAGAAAAATAAAAGAAGAATTTTTTTAAAGAAACATTTTGGACTTTTGAAAAATATTTTAAATAAAAACTTTTTTAAAAACAATATGAGTAGAAAAATAATCCTTTGTTTAAAGAAGCAAACTTGTTTTTAAAACCAATGGGAGAAAAAAAAAAATTAAAGAAAATAAACATTTTTAGTGAATTTTTGTTTGAAAAATATATTTTAAGAAGAAGAACATTTTTAGAAAAAGAAATTTTAGTTTTTGAAAAGGAAAACACATTTTTATTAAAAAAAAAAAAAAAAAAAAAAGGAAAAGTGAAAAAACATTTTTAGAAAGAAAAAGAATTGTCTTCTAGTGAAGAAGACATTTTCGAGAAGGAAAAAAAAATTATTTGTAGAAAACTCATAGTTTTGAGAAGAAAACTCAGTAAAAAAATATTTTTTTAAGAGAAGAAAACATCATTTATTTTATTTGCAAAGAAGAAAATAAATTTTAGAATTTTTTTTTACTTTAGAGATGAAAGAAAGATTTAAAGTTTTATTTATAAAAATATTTTAGACAAATGTTTTTTTGAGCTTTCTTAGATGAAGAAAAAATATTTCTAAAAAAAATCTTTATTTTTATAGAAAGAACTTTAAAAGTGAGGGAAAAAAAACAAGAAAACTTTTTTAAGTAAGTGTCATCATTTTGGAAATAACACAAATGAGACTCGGTATTTTCTAATTTTTTAGCAAAATAAAGGTAACAAAATTTTGCACATATTTTTGCCGTAAAAACCTTAACTAAAACCATTTTAGGGGATGATTTCTCTAAACCCTTATTTAAAGTTTCTCACAAAAATGAGAAACCTAAAAACAGGGTATGGAAAATGGAAAATCCTCCCTTATGGTCCTTTAGCTTAGGTAAACTTTCTTTTGATTTTTCATTTTTGATATGTAAGAAAATGAGAAAAAAAAAATATAAAATAAAGCCCTTTATCTATGATTTGAATCGAGTATTTCAAATTAAGAAACAAGATCAATGGGTAAATTGTGAAAAAATAAATTTTTCATTTTTTAAGCCCTAAAATGTGCCCTTTTTTCTAGTTACTTGTCTCCCAACGGATTGTTGCTCAAATTAAATAAATTAGAACATTGTGAGAGTGTGAAATCATTAGATTAATTGTGCCTAAAATTTATATTATTAATTGCAACAGATTCATTCCGTTAAACTAGCTCAATTGCTCGGATATAAGATATATATAAGGTTGTCTAGAAAACCATTGCATATAATACGCTGTAGAGAAACATTCCATGAATTTAACATACCTTGTACATTTTTAGAGTCATATTCTTGTGTGTTAAACACTCTTAGTGCTATATAGGGTGAAATAGTATTTCTATCATACTATATTTTTGAAAGAGTGAGAATTTAAGAGAGTCGCCAAAGTAAGCTTTTCTATGAGGAATATTCATATCAAATCGGTGATTTCGCGGAGGATTACAGTTGATAACATTCACATTCCGGTATTATTTGCATCATACATATTCTAAACTTATTCGATGACTTTGTTCCACTTTTATCTATGCATTACTTAAGCTTAATTATCTTTGTGTGGATTACTTGTGAATATACATATATCTAGACTTGCATAAATGGTTCATATCATTATTCTAGATTGTGTTAAACATAAATTGTTGCTCTCTTGATAAAACAAACTGAGATTTCACATTGTGCTTTATGAAAAAAAAATTACATACATTTTAAATCCATCATTTTGAGAAAACCTAAGAGTTTTAATAAGAGAATCAAAAAGTATTTTCTAAGAATATCACTAATTTGTTAGATTTCATATATTGGATACGGGAAGAACTTGCATTGCCAACGAGATAAGTTACTCATCAAGATCTATGCTAATTGGACATTTTCACTTAGCTCCCTAAGAGTAAATAAAAATGTCTTAACTTCATTGTGAAAAGAATCATACTTGTTATAAATTGAGCTCACTATTGATTAATTGAATCCTTTGAATCACGTGAACTACATTGATTATATCTCTCATACATGATTAATTGTGTGCGTACTCTTGCATATCATATCATTTGTACACATACTTTTATAAGCATTGAGTGAGTCAATATAGGGTGTATTGAATTAGAGGTGATTAACAAAAGCTTTGAAGGTTAGACCCATTAAAACTAACAAAGAAATAAATTCAACTTATGAGGGTGTAAACTGTAATTTAAAACCAAGGTGTTGATTTAAGTGAGGGAATTGTTACAAGACATAAACACAGGTTGTCTTGTAAGAGATTGTCACAACATATAAACGTACCTTACTTTGTGAGAAAGTGGCACGTAGCTTAACTTATGAGAGATTAGCAACATATAAAAATACCTTATCTTGTGAGAAGCTAAGAAAAGTAGACGTAGGCAGTGAGGGACCTTGGCCTAACCACTATAAATCTTTGTGTTTATATTGTCTCTATCTTTATCCCGATCTATGTGCTTGTACTTTTATTGTTTACTTATATATTTCACCGTACCTCTTTAACACTTATACTCGATTGTTATATTGCTTAAGTGTATTTTGAAGAGAAAATTAGAGGCGTGTAAAAACTTATACATTATTTGCACTACCTAATTTATCCCCCATCTTGGGTGGACTTGGACCAATAGAAATCCAAAAAATAACTCAAGAAAATCAAGTCCTCTCCCCCTTACACAATGTAAGCCCTTACCTAGCTCATTTCCCTTTTTGTTTCTTAAACCTTATCAAATGAAGAAAATTAAGGTAAGAACACTTGTTTTATTTTGTTTTTGTTTTTCATTTCTTATGAAAAAAAGTAATTTTTTTAACGGTACCTGTGTAGTCAGATTCCTTTTGTGAATCTGACGAAATTCCTTACAAATGAAATACTATTAGTATAAATAAAGTACCTGCGTAGCCGAACTCCTTTTTGGGATCCTATGAAATATCATAAAGATAAAATTAATTCGACACAGTGTTGTCTAATTTTTCTAAATGACTAAGTACTATAACTTACATGTTTCATATGTTTATCAGAATTACCATTATTTATTCTAGTTGGGAGATGAGAGAGAGAGGGGGGGGGAGAAAATTCGGCACCGACATCGGGTTCTCATTGAAGAAGATAGTATAGGAAAGAAGGATGAGAGAGGAGGAAAGTGTAAAAAACACCAAAAAAAAACAAAGGATATCTGTGTTAGAAATTTAAAGGATAAAATAATAATTTAATTAAATTTTCAAAGGTTAAAAATAATTTAATTAAATTTTATTTCCATTCCTATGTTTGATTAGTGTTTAGTCGTATTTTTTGACCGATGAAGAAATAAAACATAATCCCAAGATAATTAATACCATTTTTTTTAATTATTAGTTAATTTCATATTTTGTGATATTGATTTTTTTTTTGATAATGGGAGGATAAAATTGTCTTTTTCATAATCATTTCAATCTCTTGTGGAATGTGATGTATTAAATGTCTCCTAACAGATGAGGCAACGAGTTCTTGTAAGGATATCATTGAAAATAACAAAGGAATTATATAAACCCAATTCAAAAACTGTACTTCAAGAATCTTGTTGGCATCCAAAAAACTGACAACCTTTTAGCCTGAATTCCTTTTTCAAATTGAAAAGAAGGCCACATGGAGGGCCATAATGCCCATTGGCCTATCTCAGAGGAAGGACCTAAATTCATAGCTTCAGAGGAGAGAATATTCCCCAAAAATCCTCATGTACAATGTGTCGATGCAACTATTGCTGAAATTGGAGGAACAGGTACTATAGGGAATACGACATAGGCAACAAGTTTCGGATGAATAACACTTTGCAACCCTAGCCATTATATTTTCACTTTGCAATCTGAATTATAGGTCATGATTAAGGGTTTATACCACTTATTTTTTCAGTCATTTTGTCATTAATCAGATATATTTTCAGTCATTGTATAAATTTTAGCCAATTTCTTATTATTTTTTTGTCAAAAACTACTTAGTTCTCTTTTAGATAAAAAATAAGTAAAAAATTTATTGTATTGACAATTTTATCCTTAACTATTTAAAAATGATTCAATAATTAAAAATCAAATACATAAATAATTTTTTAAATTTATTTTATATATATATATATTCATCATTTACCTTTTTACACAAGATGCCTATTTAAAAAGAACATACTTCTTTAATTTTTTTTTAATTGTTTTTATTATATAAATAGTGGAACTGTGTGTTCATCAGTATCCATGAATTTGTGTCTTCTTCTTCTCTTGTATCAAAGCAATGATGAAGAGCAATAGAACAATGATCAAGAACCCACATTTTTATATGCAAAATACTTAGTTTTCGGGTCGACCGAAACCCCCTAACTCGCCGGAAACTCTACCATTATTGCCACACTTTCTTCAGTCCTCTTCTGGGTTTTGTTTTGGAACTTGTAATTCTTTCATTGCTTTTTCTCTCTCCCCACCATCACCTAGCCTGTTCCTCTCTCTCTCTCTCTTTTTATTTCGGGCATGGTGCCAGATTTGTGCTCATCGGCACAGATCTATGTCGGATCTGTGCTGGCGAGCATAGATCCTTGCCGGTCCTTTCGCATCATGATGTAGTCATGAGCGAGAGTGAGGACAAATCCAATAGCAGAGGTGTGGCTAGACACGATCGCGATTGTCAGCATGGGGAGCGAGATAAGATCGGTGACGAGTGATTGGAGCTTGGAGTCCAAGAGGTGATGCTGAATTTTGTTCGATTCAGCCCACACGAGATCATAGCCATTGGAGAAAAACTTACCTTTGGCGTGGATGGTCCATTAGCCTTTGACAGGATGCGACGGAGGGCGACCTTGATGGAGTCGACAAGTGTCAAATTAATACAGTGCTCATCATCGCCGGTGTTAGTGAATGAAATGAAGGGGGCAAAATCCCTTAAAATAAAACCCTTAAATTAGTTAGAGTAACCTAAAAAGATAGGGGTGTCCGTGAATTTTTATAAAAATAAAAGATTAAAAAAATTATTATTTTTAAATAAGAGAAGGGCATTCATGTATTTTTACAAGAAAAAAATAGTCAAATGAGTTGGCCGATATTTGTAAAATGATAGAGAAGATATTTGGTTACCGACAAAAAGATAAGGAAAGTAAGTTGTATAAACCCTTATAATTAATATTCTCAATTTCCAATTCCAGTAGAAATTTCACTCTAAATTCAAAAGTAGCAGTGAACTGAACTTTTACTTTTTTTTTGGGTACAATAAGGAATTAGAAAAAATATGGGCCTCTAAATGGGTTTTCTTCATTCATCTTTGCCATGAGTAATATCTCCATGTCTTCTGGTGGTGTCTCCATCATCTTTATTTCCATCGCACTGTTAGTTCATTTTTTAGCCAAGAAATATGTGCATTTGTTGCCTTCCCTTGGGGTGAATTGAATAATGTATTTGATGCTCTTGAGGAATCTCTTGATATCTTCCACCCACTGTTTGAGTTGATATGATTCAGGGCAGTCTTTTGTAATAAGTTTTAAAACTTTCATGGAGTCTCTTTCTACTATCGGGTGGAGGATAATCTCACAAACTCATAATGCAAATACCGTTATGCTGTCTCTATATCTAAGCCTCCAAACTTGTACAAGTGGGGAGGTTACCAAAATAACCCACAATACATGAATCAAGGTGATCACGAACAAGACATCCAATGCCTCCGACGTCGGGCACTACCATCAATGTTAGACTTGAAAAGACCTGCAATAGGAGACAACCATTTAGGGTAGGAATTAAGTCCATTGCTAATATGTCTTCTGAAATTGCTACTTCTAATGATATTTTGATTGACATTTGACCAACCAATCCTCTAGTATAAGTTTGATGATGTATATATTGTAATTGAGAGAATAGGGTGTGGAGAATAATTGACGGTAAAGGTTAAGTGAAAGTGTTATTTATTTAGCAAAAAGTTTTGGAAACAAATGAACGACGGGGGAGGAGCATCAGTGGGCCCCACGCGCCTATCTCCTCCATGCAACTCACTCGCTCCACTGCACACGTTGCACCCCGCAACCAACTGGTTACTTGGCTGTACGCTCCACTCTTTCCTCTGCTCTCTCTCTCTCTCTCTCTCACACACACACACACACGCGCGCGCGCGCACTAATGATCAGGGGTTCACGGTTCTCTTGATTTTGTGCTCAGCAATCTTTGGATCGCGGAAGAAGAGTTCCGCCACAACACGAACTGTTTCTCGGTCTAACAGAGTTCATATCTAATTTTCTCTTTCTTCCTTGTAGAGAGAGAGAAGAAAATCCTGATAGCAGAAAATGGTTTATACACTCTCAGGGATTCGCTTGCCTTCTGTTCCATCAGTTCACAGTAACTCACAAGGATGGAGCTATCGTTCTGATCGAAGGAACCCAAATCTCACTCTGTTGTCGAGAAATCATTATTTTTCTCGTAACATTCTTTCCTCAATCCTCTCTGCTTATATATCATAATATTTATTGTTTACTTTTTTCATTTGCTGTGCATTTACATTTACGTCGGACGGCAAACTCTAATTTTGGTGTTTTTTCTGTAGTGATCTTCTAATTTGTGGATTTACCATCTAACTTTCTTTCAAATTTGTTGGGGACAATATAAATTTGTTCTGCTGTCGGAGAATGGTTTGAATGCATAATAGAATGACTGGATAGTATGGTTGGTCTTTGAGTGATGTCTATCGGGTTACATTGGGCTTCCATTGATATATAAACATTTTCCGTTGGATTTGGGCTCACCGCACTTCTCGTGTGATTTCCAAGTTTAGCTGAAGGCCTTTTGTTCTAGGTTCCATTTTATTGCTGTTGATGTTGGTCTTTTAAAGTAAAATAGTTTCTCCTGTGATGCAGAATTTTTACAATTTTGTGTTATCAATAGTCTTTTGTCATGGCTTTTTTAAGGGTTCTTATTATATAGTCCTCAATTTAGAACAACTTATTTTTTTAATTCTTACCAATGTTTTAGTTAAGTTTAATTATGATATAAACTACAAATTCAACATCTGGTTGATATCCATTCGATAGATTTGAAGGACTAAATACTTATTGAAAGTACTAAAACATAAAGAGAAAAAATCTGAAGATAAAAAATTGTAAGGGACTTATTTCTAGGACAATCTAATAATCCTGTTTTTTTTCAACTCAAAAGGAGTGCTCTTCTAATAACCTAGCTCTTTTCTAGATAGTAGAGCAATTGTGTATTTTGTGTTACTCTTGTGTAACGTAGTTTCTTATAGGTGGTGAACCAATTGTGTATTTTGTGATATTCTAAGGTAAACATGGGGCAAGTTGGGGGTAATGCTATACAATAACAACAACAAATCACTTGTCACACGAATCTATTTGGGCCAAGACTCGTTTTAGGGAATTTTCTTTCTTTAGATTTGGTGCAATAAATCATTTCTAATTGTCTCTACCTCTTGTTCACATTCCGCCTAAATCAAATCACACTTTATAACTGTGCATGACAGATCATTTATGTACATGCACAAACCATCATGATTTTCTCTTAAATCTTATCTTATTTTCAATTTGTGTTACTCCAAACCTCTTGGGGTAATGCTATGACAGTGACCAAAAAGATATTATTGTTGTTTCAACATAATGCTGGTACTTGTGAGAAGTAAAAATCCAAAATTAATAGGGATTGGAACTATAACAAAAAGCTATGGCAATTTCAAGTTTATGCTATGGCAAGTAGAAATCCAAAATTAAAATAAATATAAAATGGATAAAGAGATTGTAGTTTATAGTTTTGTGGCCCAATTAGAGGGAATGGAATACTAGGTGGATTCCCATATTAAACAGGTATTTGAGATGAGGCCTTGAGAATACATCAATTGTACCTTTGGAAGCACACGTGTTTATGTTGATTATTGACTTGTTAATATATTCTCAGATCCTAGGTGGTTCCAACTTCAAACCATATCGTATCAAGTGGAGTAGCTCCTTTTATATATGTAGACTACTTTAGGAAGCCTCATAAATTTGATGTGGGATTCTAACACCTACTCTCATCTTGATTTTATTGAGTTTGTGATTCCCAAAAGATTGAAAGGTCCTAGATTTATCATATAAGCTCTGATACAATCTTTGATCCTACCAAATGAAGTGCAATCTCAAGTTTGAACAAGTGCGCTTTGCTCCTCCATTTTAAAATTTGAGCATGAGTTTTTTCATCCACTGCTTTTATCCTGCTGGACTTTTAACAAATTGCACCCCCAATGTATTTATTCAACTTTTGTTCTTCTATATTATTTAGGATTTGAACATGTGTTCTGATGCAGATCCCTTGAGAGGGTGAAAAACATTCATTCTTTTTCCCCCGCCTCTCGGATTTATATTTTTTTTTTGCTTTCGTGTGTATCGATTAGAGTTATGACAGTGCACAATGAGTCCTGCTTTATGACCATTTTCACTACTCCATCTTTTTGCATATGACTGGAATTACTATGCAAGTACCATGTCTTAGTCCTAATCCTAAAACCTTTGTACTCGAGGCTTCTCTCCAAAGTTGACCTTGTGTAAAGAGTTCTCTAGTTTGACATATGGACTTAGATGATATATTATTATACTGTTGTATAATTAAATAAGGGATCCTTGTAATGTTTGGGCTGCGAAGTTTATTGGTCATGTCTTGCATCATATTAGCAGCGTGAAAGCTAGATTTAGTCACTAAATCAGTTTAAGTGAATGTACATTCCTTCACATGTTAAAGTATATGTATGAAGATCGCACTTCCTTCTGATTCTTCAATACATGGTGCACAAAGTAATATCTGTGCAACATTCTTAGACAGAACATCAGAGCAAGCACTCGATGAAAATGCACCAAATTGAATAGGAACTAGGCATCTTCTTGAAACTTGATTTTTTTTTTTTTTTTTGTAAGAATTACCTCATACGGATTGGACATGGTTTCGAAATAACCTTCAATAGTTGTAAATTTTGAACTCACGCTAATAGTAGATTCCTTATTAGTAAAAATTTTGCAGACTTTAGTTTCACAGTAGGCAAACATATGAAAGAATTTGCCAGTTCCTTAATATGTTGAACTCACGTTGATAGTGGATTCCTCATTAGTAATAATTTTGCAGAATTCTATTTCACAGTAGGTAACAATATGAAAGAAATTGGCCAGTTCTGAGTCATTATCCGTAATGTTAATATATGGATACATGGGCCTTGGCCCATTATGTTAAACCCTAATCCTTGTCTATATATAGGCACCTTTGTACATCTCAGTATTCTGTAGGCTTGACACATATAATACAATTTTCTCATATTCTCTCAATATTTCGACTCTCAATTATTCTAATATGCTATGAAGAGTCAAGTTTTCCTGGCCTTGTTCTTACTAAGTTCCGAATCCTAAAACCAAATCTTTTTCAAGGCTTCCGTCGTGTCGATGCCTACACCATTCAATATTGCTGTACAACAATCCAATACCAAATCTACCTCCACCACCGTACTTTTCTCCAAACGATGGGTCCAACGCCACCAAAGAGAAGCCAAACCACCGACACAAGCGCTCTCACGTGCCTCTAGTAGTCTCAGAAATGCCGTTAACTTCATTGACTTCTACAGGCTTCATCGTTGCTCTGATATCAACACGGATCACACCATAGGAATCGTCTTTTCGAGATGATGGCAACCATACTAACCACGGTCCAAACAAACCCACCACGATCCCACACATGCGCTACAACTATATTGCTGCTCCGTCGCACTATTCCACGAGCCTACTTCACCACGTCAGCCCTAGAACACATCAACATTCACGTTAGTGCCCATGTGAACAACAAGAAACACTAAACCAATGCCTCTTGTCCAACACGTCACGGTCACGTCATTGGCACATCATTTAATTTTGGCACATCATTAAATTTTGGCACCACCGCATCACAAATCACCTTTTAAGCTATCATGTCATCAGACACGTCATGACCATTTCAATATATGGTTGCCAAGTCATCACAATGCCATATCAACACTTGTCACATCAACCCTAGTTCATCACTGTTGTTGATCGGTTTTGTATTGATCCAAAGTACATTTGGCTGGTTCACCACTTTTTGGACCGGTTCTTGAGGATTGGAGATTAGTTCCTAGCTAATTTCAACGTTTGAATCCATTTGTGGTCTCCATTTATTCAAATTTGAATTGCACAGTACACTTATCTTTATATTGTTAATTCGGTTCACCACTTTCTTTTAACCGATTCAAGGGTTTATCGATTTGTTTGTCACGACCTTAGACCGGTTCTTGGATAATTTCAACCTCCTGATTGCATCCAAAAACTCTGTTTTTCCAAATTCATATCAGACAATATACTTTTTGTATGTTGTTGATTTGATCTAAAGGTGATGCCCAAGCATTGTCCTTCACCTGCCGTTCTTGCTGTCAATAGGGGTTCTGATCCTGGCTCCACCATTGTTTCTATCTTTATTGGAGATTTAGTTTCACTCTCTAAACATTTTCTTTCCAATTCTATTACAAACTTTTCCCTCGATCTTTCACTTACTACAAGTAATTCTTCTTGGTTCTTTGATTCTACCTATTGTAAACATATTACTTCTAATCATAATATTTTCTCATCAAAACTATTTGTTGTAAATGCGTCAATGGTTCATATTGCTGATGGTATCCGTGTCACTCACACTGGTTAGATTTTTACTTCACATCTTTCAAATGCTGACATGTAATCAATTCCAAAATTCACTATAAACCTTTAATGTGTTGTGCAATTCTGTGAATTAGAACTTGAAGTAATATTTTCTAATATTGGTTGTCGTGTGCAGGATCTCGGTCAAGAAAAACTCTTGGGGGTGGTCATAAAATTGGACGTCTATTTGTGCAAAGTATTTGCACCTTCTAAATAAATCCCTACCACCACCAGCCCCTATTCCTTCAACAACTTGTGCAACTCTACCACCACCACCATCATCATAATCATCACCCCATCATCCTCATTACCATCGCCACAACCACCTCTACCACCATCATCATCACCACCAACTTATTTATCTTCTCTTAGCCGTTGACATTCTTCGTTAGTCATGGTATTCTGGGACTATCTTTTTATTCCAATAAGACATTGCACATGAAAGACATGAAAGGGTGTCAAAATCCCCTGCTCTCGAATCTATTTATTGATTTTGTCTTACCGGAACTTGCATCTATTGGACGTATCCATTCTTTATTCTCTAGTGGGAAATTAGGATCTACCTCTACTGAGCATCTTGACTGCATTCCATGTCAATAAGTTAAACAACGTGCCTTACCTTTTTCCGTTAGTGACTTAGTCTCTCTCAGGCCCTTTGACCAAGTCCACTTTGATGTTTGGGGATCCTTACTTTCTACGAAAATTTGGGGGGGGGGGGGGGGGGATCCAGATATTTTGTTATATTTGTTGATTACTACTCTCAGTATACCTGACTATACCTCATTCACAAGCGTTCCGAATTACCTCAAATTTTGCTGCCATTGTTCAAACTCAATTTTTCTGCAATATCAAAATCTTCAGATCTAACATAAATGAGAAGATGTTGGATGAGACTATTAGAAATTATTTGGCGATATTAAACCTGACGGAGGGGATGACCCTTGATCGATCTTTATGGCGTAAACGAATTCATATAGCCGACCCTACATAAATGAGACAAAGGCTTAGTTGTTGTAAATAATGAATACAAATAACAAAATGAACGAATATGAAGAATTAAAACATAAAAGAGAGTTAAGAGCTTCCCTTTACTTTCCGAATGTTGGGAAAGTGAAGCCTATCCAATCTTAGACTTCCAAGAATAGATGCCGGACATACTACTTCAAACCAAAAAGTCCGATTGTCACTATCACTCCCAAGCTTAGCCAACAAGTCCACAATCGTGTTAGCTTTTGATAGGCCTTGGGTTCTAGAAGGAAGGGTACTTTGGGTAAATCAAACTAGTAGTTGTTGTTTGTTATTTTCTGTAGTGGTTTGTTATTTTCTGTTTGGGGTTGTTTTTAGATTCTGTTAGGGAATGAGAGTATGGGGAATATAAGGAGAAGTTGAGGAGGAAGGTGGGTATCGGAAAACTCATGTATTGGGCTTGCTCAATTTGGGAGAGACCCAAGCCTCTCGAAAGCTGGGATTTCTTTGTTATCTTTGGATCGTTCAATAAAATTTCCATAGTTACTGTTTGGTTCTTATCATATTTTTTTCAATATCGATTTAGTTCTTAACATTTGGTATCAGAGCATTGACCGCCGGGGGGGGGGGGGGGGGGGGGGGGGGGGTTGCTGTGTGAATGTTAAATCTGTTCATCATCACCTTCACCATCGGTGATTGATGGCAGCAAAGAATCTGACTCAGCGGATCGACGCGATGGAGGAGGACCAGAAGGGAATTCAACAAGAGGTTAAGATTGATGAAGGAAGAGATGCAAAATATGAAGGAGGAGATGCAGAATATTACCAAGAGACTGGACAAGCTCCTTAAGATCTATGTTCCATGAGGAGTCAGCGCGTCATGCTACATCTTTGTCGTTTGGCAAGGTGATGGAGGCTAGAGTGATTAAACCGACGGTGGAAAGCTCACAAACAAATGACGGTAACCCTAATTTTCCAATCTTGGTTAACCATCCTCTCGATTTGCCGACTAATCCTCTCGATTCACGCTCTGATTTCCGATTTCGGAAATTGGAGATGCCATTGTTCGATGGCTCCAATCCCGATGGTTGGATTATGAAGGCTGAGCGATATTTCTCTCTCCACCGTTTTTCGAACAAGGAGAAGATAGAGGCCGCGATCATCAGCTTTGACGACGACGCGCTACTCTGATACCAGTGGGCGAACAGGCGTAGCTCCATTGATTCGTGGGAAGAATTGAAGCTTCAGTTGTTGAATGAATTTCAATCTATAAAAATGGGTTCACTCCAAGAGCAGTTGCTAGCTTTGGAGTAGACAGGTGACGTTCGAGAGTATCGCCGGAGATTTCTTGAGCTCGCGGCGCCGCTGGAAGAAGTGTCGAATGAAATTGTGATCAGGAAGTTCATCAATGGGTTGAAGCCAATCGTTCGGGCTGAGATTCGGGTCTTGGAGCCAAGCACTTTGGGTCGAGCCATGGAGCTAGCCTAGCTGATTGAAGAGAAATTAGAGGCCCAGACAATCAAGCCCAATAATTCTGTACAGGCCAGCAACTTGGATTTGGCCCAGGAAATAGAGGAAATTTATTATTTAACAAATGGGTCGGGTCAGAAGATAGAAGAAAATTTCCAGGTTTTTTTTTCTTTCTTTAGCCCAGAAGAGATAAGAAAAAGCTTGGGCCGGGCTAAGGTAATTTTAATTCTCACAATAGGAGTTGTTTTCCACGATTTGGAACATTTATTCGATTGATCTCAGATGGTTATAGAATAATATACGGTGGTAATCCTTACTTTATTTCTCGCAGTGCACTTCTCAACGCTCACAAAGATCACCATGGTCGGTCAAAAAGAATGATGTGGGATCCCAGGAAGCCACCAACGACGAAAAATAATATACTTCAGTTTCACCTTGAGGACAAGGTGAATGTTTGGGAGGCGGGTAATGATAGGCCTTGGGTTCTAGAAGGAAGGGTACTTTGGGTAAATCAAACTAGTAGTTGTTGTTTGTTATTTTCTGTAGTGGTTTGTTATTTTTAGTTTGGGGTTGTTTTTAGATTCTGTTGGGGAATGAGAAGATGGGGAATATAAGGAGAAGTTGAGGAGGAAGGTGGGTATCGGAAAATTCATGTATTGAGCTTGCTCAATTTGGGAGAGACCCAAGCCTCTCGAAAGCTGGGATTTCTTTGTTATCTTTGGATTGTTCAATAAAATTTTCGTAGTTACTGTTTAGTTCTTATTATATTTTTTTCAATATCGATTCAGTTCTTAACAGCCTTCCTTAATAGTGCAAAATAAAAGCATGTACCTGAGTAGGTAGATTCTTTATATTTCTAATCATTGACATTAATCTCCATGGCACCGTAGAGTTACCAACAACCATCTTGACTAGCAGAGCATTGTCGGTGACCATATTAACATAAACCTAATTGAAATCAACACAATATTGAAGCGCGAGCTGCAACGTTTTTGTCTCCTCAAACAAACTAGAACCAAACCCAAGAAATTGAGAGAAACCAAACACTAAGGTCCCCTTAGCATCCCACAATGTACTGGAAAATTGAGAGAAACCACACTTTACTTTCTAAAGTCAAGTCGATATCGCCTTTATCACTTTGAGTTTGAGGAGGGATGTTAATATATGTATATATGGGTCTTAGCCCGTTAGATTAAATCCTAATCCTTACCTACATATGCATCTTTTTGCATCTCCACATTTTTTTAGGCTTCACACATATCAATACAATTGTCAAATTTTCTCTCAATATTCTACCTCTCAATTATTCTAACACTTAAAAAAGTTTAGATAAGAAGGATTCATAAGGAGAAGGAAGTTGGGTGGGAAATATGTTGGTTTGGAAGAGCTGCGGAAATTCTTAGGCCCCGTTTGGTAACCCATCCCATCCCAGAAATTCCCATTCCATTCCCAGATTTTTGGGAATTCTGTTTGGGAATAGCGTTTGGTAATTTTTGTTTCTATTTCCATTTCATTCCCATTTGAGAATTGTGCCCACTTTTTTCTTAAGAAATGAGAAACAAAAAAAAGTTGTTTCTCATTATTCCCATTCCATTCCCAAAACCCATGGTCACTATTCACCTACCGGGGACTACCGCCCGCCGCCGCCGACCACCGACGCCGGCCCCTATCATCTTCGGCGACCGTCGCCGGTCACCGTCCGGCCGGAATTTTCCGGCCACTTCCGGCAGTCGCCGGCGACGGCGCCATTGTCTTTTGGCCGCCGTCGCCGGCGCCACCACCGTCTCCGACGCTGGAGCACCGGCCGGCCGGCCGGAGACAGCGCCACCGCTGTCAGGCCAAAACAGAAAAGAAAAGAAAAAAAAAAAAAAAGATTTTAGGATAAAATCGTTACCAAACACAATTCTCTTCCTAAAACAAAAAAAAAATTATCGTTACCAAACGCGATTCTACTCTTAAAAAAAAAACAAAATTCCCATCCCATCCCATCCCATTCCCATCCCACTGCTGGAATGGAAACAGAAACGGTTACCAAACGCCACCTTAAATTTCTATCACCCATTTCCAAATCACAAACCTCACTAGTGTCGAAGACGACAATTGACATGTTTCAAGTTAGTAGCTGCGAAGAAGTTGATCAAAAGGTCGCAAGGTGTCTCTACGACAATGGTGTTCTATTCAACATTGTCAGATCTCCTCTTTCGGCAGACACGGTACAAGGTATAAATAATGCACCTAGAGGTTATAAATCACCAAACTATGGGAAATTACGGACTACCCCATTGGACAAGGAGAATAATCGAAGTCATTAAGCCCTCAATCCACTTATGGAAGACTGGAATACACATGGGTTTTCTGTAGTTTCTGATGGTTGGTCAAACCTGAAAAATGTTCCACTGATCAATATCATGGCTGTATCAGGAGGAAAATCTATGTTCGTGAATGGATATGACGTTGCATCGATTGAGGAAACTGGAGCAAGTTACTTTTGAATGCTATTGACTACGTTGGGCATTCTAATGTGGTGCATGTAATTACCGAGAATGCATCCAATTGCAAGACTGCTGGAGCAATTATTCAATGGAAACATCGGCACATATTCTGGTCAGGTTGCTTCGCTGATTTATTGATGAAAGATATTGCATTGAATGACCATCCATATCTTTCTTTTGTTGGAGAAACATATCAAAGAAGTAAAACATTGGTGAAATACATGAAGAACCATAGTTCTTGTGGAAATATGCTTAAAACTTTTTCATTCTTGGTGCTTCTTAAATTGATGAAAGCAAGATTTGGTCATCATTATATTGTCTTAAATCATCTTATGAAAGTAAGGGTAGCTCTTGTGTCAATGGCTCTATAAGTAAACAATGGGGTGACTTGAGAAAAAGGGATAATGCAGAACAACATGATATTGTCCATCAAACTACAATGGATAATGAGTTTTGGAGAAACTCTACCAAAGTTATTAAGGTGACAAAACTTATATATTCAATGATAGTTTTTCAGATTGCGACAAAGCTGTTATTGGACAGGTCTACGAACAAATAGATGCCATGTTGGGTCAAATTGGAGATGTTCTTGTGGATGATCCTGATCTTTATGACCTAATTCACCAACTCTTTGTGGAAAGATGGGAACAAATGAACATCCCACTTCACTGCTTGGCTTATGTTCTAGTTCCCAAGTATTACACAAATTCATGACTAATGCAACCAGCTCCAGGAGGTGTAAAGCGGACTAAGCCTCGCATTGACAAAGAGGTGCAGTGGGGTTACTTGAGGCTGTCACCAAGATGATTCTGGATGCAAGCTAAGCTGCTGTCATAAGACAACAAATAAACAATTTTGTTAGCAAAAAAGGTGTTTTTTTCCCAACCAGAAGCTATACATGACAGATCAACAATGACAGAACTTTCATTGTGGCACTTGTACAGCGTCGCAGCACCGAAGTTATATTATTTTGCAATTAGAGTGTTGTCTCAAAGCGTCAACACTTGTGCGGATAGATGTTGGAGTACTTACTTGTACATCCACAGTGTGAAAAAGAAACAAGCTGAACATAGATCGAGCTGAAAAATTGGTTTTTGTTCATTATAATCAGCAGATGCTGACAAGATTCTGGGAGGATTATGAATGAACTTATAAAAACTGGGATGCATATTCAGAGTATGACAACATAGAGGAGGATATTATGACTATTGAGGCACGGTATCAAGTTGCCTTATCAGATTGTGAACATGATGATACCATTGGAGATTGTTGGGGATAAGCCCTATAGATAAAATCCTAGTTGGATTTGTTTGTGGTAATAATCTCAAGTAGTTAAACAATAAAAGGGGCAAACTTGGTACCATGTATGTATTATATAGCTGTCATGATTCCATGGATATTCAATTGAAATGTTGGCTTGTTTGTGGTAATAATCTCAAGTAGTTAAACAATAAAAGGGGCAAACTTGGTACCATGTATGTATTATATAGCTGTTAAGATTCCATTGATATTCAATTGAAATGTCTTAGCTTTTTAATGATATTAAAAGTATTGAGATTGTAGACATTTGGTAATTGTATCCTAAATCTTCCTGATTGTAGGAATATTAATTGGTACTTGATAATCCAAATATATTAGCTTGGGGGGTGTTTTTCTTTATTGAGGATGGTGAATCTCAAGTCATTAGTATGAGATGCTGGAACAACCACAAGGGGAGATTTGTTAAGTGTTAACAAGTGCCTGAACGTGACCATTCTTGATATTCTATGTGGGTAATATTGCTTAAAGTCAAAATAGAATATCTGAGTTGTAATAGTGCATGTGATCTTTTGACTTGGGTTACTATTTGTTATGTATGTGCATTTCTATATTTTGATAGTACTAAGTGTTGTCTCCTAGCCACGAAACCTCAAAGGTAATCATTGAGTATAGTGAACATACATATGATTATTCCAGTATGCAAGAGAGGATTTATCACCCTTTATAAAAAAGGGAATCAGATATGATTTATTTGAAGTCTTTGGCTAAAGCACTATGATAATTAGAATGAGATTCTAATTGGTATCGTAAAGTAAATCAAGGATCATGAACATATGATCGAACTAGGGATTTTGACTTTATCTCACCTTGTTGGTTCTTTCGGGACATTAAGATAGAGAGATTGAATTGCATAGTAATTACAATTGGGTACATTTTTTGATTAAATTCACATTAACTGGGTATAACTATGATATGTGGGTACACGGGACTTATGATTGGTGGGGATGTTGTAGAGAATTGTTCTTTACAAAGGGTAAAATTGGAATTGTTTCAATTTCAATTGATTGATTAATTAGTAAAATAATTGATTAATTAATTATTTCTACCGCCCAGCTTTTGATACGAACCTAATGAGACACACAAAATGGAGATTTGAAGTTAAAGTAGTCCTCGAAAAATAAATTAATAATAATCTGAACTGTTTGGAAGTTCGGGGGCCAATGTGCAATAAAGGAAATAGGGAGCCTGGGTTTTTTACCCTAGACTAGTCCATAAATAAAGGGCCACGCATGTGACCGCCCATTACAATATAGGAGGCCAAAATCGTCTGTCCTCCCCCTTTCCTTCTTTGTGCTATCGATTTGATTCTTACTACCTCCTATAATCAAATTGAATCTACCTCACATTTACTGATTTAGAGCTAGATTCTTAGATAATCAGTAGGCATCATTCAAACGGAGTTCTTTCGTGTGGATATCATTAGAGGTGGGACACTTGTGCCGCTATTCGAAGTTTTACACTCGTACGAGATCTGAACTTGCCGCTCTTGTGAGAGTCCACTCAAATCACTCCTCAGGAATTACCGACTATGAGGTTAAAGCACCGGAAGAGGTATAAAAAATAAATACAATTTATTCTTATGTTATTTTATTGTTTCGTATCATCGCAGACTGATTCGAGGTTAAAAAATTAATTGTGAAAAGAAATTTATTAAATTTTTTGTATTCCTTCGTTCACTTAGAACTAATTTCCTTCGGGGATACCATGCTATCTACCCCTCCATGTCCAATTGCACCATTGATTTCTCAACAAACCCAACCACCTGGTCCATCTCAACCTTCTTTAACATCTCTTGGGTCATCTCTCGGACAAGCTCGAAAGTGTCTTGAAAAAGTGAGGGTGAAGAGGCAACAGAGTAAGCAAGAAGCTAAGAAGCGAAAATGAAAGGTTGTCTTTTAGTTTTGATGTTTTTTGTTGTGAAGTTTGATTCTATTGTTATGGAATGGTAGCATCTTTTGTAACTTTAATAATTTATATTGCATCAAATATTTATCTTTTATTTCATTGAAATTATTTTAATTTATTCGTTCCACCCATGCCCCAAACCTCAGATTCTTCTATGTGTCTACGCTTCCTTGCCCCCGCTCCTACTTCGTGCAATTAAGATCTGAAGCAGGAAATGAACAAAACAATCGTTGTAGAAGATTTCATGAAAACCAATTGAAAAATGATGGGCAAATGTTTGCGGTAGATGTTTGCAAGAGATCTTCAAATTAATATTTGCAAAAAGGGATTGATGTTGATTTTATCGGAATTAAGAATTATTTTTCCATGTTAAATCCTTTATTGGTAAATACGGTGCATCAACTCAAGGATAATGTAAAGTTATTTGGGATTTCTCGAGATGCAGAAATCAATTTTTTGAAGTTATTGAATCATCAAAAATCTTCAAAATACTTAGTTCTTTGGCATGGAAAACTCCAACATCTCAAGTAGTACTCGAGGGCACGTATTTTTGAAGTGGATGAGATTGATGTGGGACAGGGACCTTGTGCAAATTATGTGTTTTTGTATTTTTTATTATTTTCTGATTTTTTTTATAGTTTATTTTCTTAGTTTAAGAAGGTTTTAGAAATATTTTTCTCAAATTGAGTTCTACTAGGATACCATAATAGGTAGAGTTATTTTTGGGATACTTTTCTTTCATTATAGGCATCAATATTGGTAGTTTTCTAACTTTGTTTGTTCTTACTCTACAAAACTAGGCTTTCTTGGTTTTAGATTTATTTGCTATGAATTGTTATTGTAGGCATCTTGGCCAAGAAATTCAACATTAATATGCTTTGAGATTTTTCTCTTTCTTGTGGATTCAAGAACCCCCTTGTTTGCTAGAACACTATATATCCCCCCGTCTACTAGAATGATATGTAATCTCTTAATCGTTATTCTGCTGCACCATCGTTGGTTAGTAAGTACTTTACTGTGGCTGAATATAAGATATGAATTTTTGATAGGGGGGGATCTCTTTTCATTCCCTGATTAAATAAGCTTATTTGTTGTGTTATATATCACATTTTCTTTTTTATCTTTTATGCAAAGGATGTTTCCTAATCTGATGCTTGTTTTTAGGGAAGTTTTTTGCTGGGAAGCCTTCACATGATTCTGACTCTACACCTTTTACGGTTGCTGAATCTGAGAAGGTCCTTGTTCCAGGCAGCCAGGGTGATAGATCAACATCCTCAACAGATGTAGTGGACGCGGTTGATCCAATTTCAGAAGATACGCGAGTATGAAAATGTTCTTTTCCAATCATATCATGACAGACTATTGCATGGGTCCATATCCTCTGCAAGTGTTTTGTATGGAGATAGTACTTTTTGTTTACAGATCATTTCATAAATATGCTGCAGAAAATATTGTCTCATCTATCTATGTGATATGAGCCCATTTTATGGAGTGGAGACACATGCATATTCTATTCACAAATCCATCTATGTTAAAAACAGTTGGCCCTTTCTCTTCTAAATGCTTGTGTAAATTTATAAAAAAAAACTTATATTTGAGGATTAGAAGTTGAGTCCAAGTCCTAATCACTTAAGTGAATATTAGGAGCTACATGTACTGATCACTAAAGAACTCTTGGATAATCGGATCTCTCATCATGATGGTGCATATCTTTTCCCTTATACAGATCATCTTGCTTGTGTCATCATGTGGGGGTGTGGGCTGCTAAACCTCAAATATGAAGTGCATGCCACTATAAAGAAGCAATCCTGGTTCGAATACGAATGTGTTATATAGTTTTGTACTATGCAGTAATAAATTTGAACTGCTCCCACCATTTTAGAAATGAAAAACACGTCCTAAAGCTCATCGTGTAAACTGAGAGACAGGCCCTGAATTTGAAATTTTATCCAGTATGCCCCCACAAATTTGGATTATATGTTTGGAGAAATGGTGACTCATCTTGATAATTTTTCCCAAGAAACAACATATTTCTTTAAATCTACAGCTAACTCTAGGATATTAAACTATTCCAGTTTCGTTTTTCATTACAATCGTATCGTGGCATAGATTCTTTAAGGAAGTTTATATGGACTTATTTGAACCCGCATTTTTTTTGTTTTACAATTTTCTCTCTCTCTCTCTTAATTTTGGTTTTGACATTTACTAATTAGCTCAGTCTGGCATGGACATAAGGATTCAAATATGGCACTCAAGATGGCCTTCTCCTTCGCCAATACCCAATATTTATGCTAATGTGCGCAGATATGTGTTTATAATGTTAGAGGAAGGAATAGAGAGGATTTGTTATCCATTTAATAGGTTGTTTATTGTTCTTACATGATTTTTTGTTTCTAGGTATTACATGATGAAGACAGTCCAGATATGGAACATGCCAGTGAAACCAAGGATGACCAAAATTATGTAGAATCAATGAGTGTTCATACTGGAGTTGATGACGCGTTAGACTCAATGTCTTCTACTGTTACAGAAAAAGATGGTAAACATCTGGTTAAAGAGACATCTGTTCCTTTATATGATACAATCAGCAGAGAGTCAGAGATGGTCAGAAAAAGATCCATTCTGCCACCTGAAAATGGAAATAGAATATATGAAATAGATCCACTTCTGAGAAACTATAGTGAGCATCTTGATTATCGGTGAGTTGCCTTCCTTAATTGCTGATATAAACTTCTAAAAGCACCACTTAGCAGTAGATGAAATGAGGGAAGATGAAAACACAGTCTCTTTGAACTGTCGGATATTAGGTCATTTTATCTACAAAATATGCATATCTTCCAGTTAATTTTTGTTACTATTGCCCTTGTGTTGTTGGATTGTCTTCTTGTAGTTGTAGCAATTACATGAAATGGATCTCTGCTCTTTCTCATTTCTTTTCTACTTTCCTATACGTTTCTATAAGATGACTTATTTTTTTTTGGGTGGTGGTGGTTGGGGGTGGGGTGTTAATAGAACTCAATCTAGGACTAATATTGAGTCTTTCTTCAAGATGCTCTCATTTCATGGACGGTGAAGTGTTACAGGTGGTTTTACAGCGATCTGTGTAGCCATTTTCCATTTCTGACCGAAAAAGGATTGAACTTCATTTTACTCATTATGTGTTTATGTTCTGATGGTTAATAAGGTTATTATTTTTGTTTTTCAATACGAAAGTAGATAATGTAAAGAACAAAAAGGGGAGCATGGATTCACAATCATATTTATAATACAAATTTGTGCAATTTGTTTTAAGAGGATAATTGAAAAAAATTGGATTTACTTCTGTTCCTCAGATGAAAAACTGTGGTCCTTTATATTTTGTTTTTTTGGGCCTCATTTCAGATGTTATTCGAAGGACATCTGTGGGGTACTTTAAAAATCTCAATCTCAGATGTTAACCTTCCATTTACCAGTAGATGCTACTTTCAATCCCTAGGGTTTTTATATAATACCTGGCAGATTGTATATTTGTTTGTTTTGTATATATTTTTTTTATTTCATCCAATTTTTTGGCTTTCTTTCCTTCACTCAAAATCTATACTCTTTTCTTATTTTTCATCTTTCTTTCCTTCACTCAAAACCTATACTCTTTTCTTGACTTTACCCTTGGTCAACGTGTTTACTTGCTTCTTTAGGTATGAACAGTACAAGAAAATGCGCGAGGCAATCAACAAATACGAGGGTGGGTTAGAAGTGTTTTCTCGTGGCTATGAGAAGCTTGGATTCAATCGCAGGTATCACTCTGAATTAGACTAATTAGGCTCATGTTTACGCCTTAATGACTTATTCTATATGTTATTGCTAATTCTATCAAATTCCTTTGTCAATATGCTGACCCGTCGTTGTACACTATTGTCAGTTTCCGCACTAAGTTAGAAACCATTTTAGAATAAAGGTTGAAAGCCACACTCATCTGAGACTTTTTGCAAACTCCCCTAATAGAAGTGACGTAGGCCATTCATTTTCACTGTCATATGATGGACATTATTGAGAAGTGATTGGTCGGGGTACATCAAGTTTTATGTTATAGCCAATCTCTATTAGGGAGTGTGCAGACTTGAGCTCTGGTACCTCATGAGCCTAGGTTAGTGGTTGTCGATGAGGTCGCCACGTCTGGTGGTGGTGCTGTATGGGATGATATTGTCACATACGATGAATGCGATGAGATGATGTCAAGTTGGACGTGATATTGTCACATTTTCATTTGGTGCAGGGACACTCTATAGAATATGAATGGAAGGTTTTCTTGAACCAATGTAGAGAAAGAACTGCAAAGAAAAATAGTTTGAATTTTGGACTTCCCATTGGCTGTGCTTCTGATCTTTTGACTGTGGGTAAGTGATTTTTTTCTTCTTCTGATTTCTTCTTGATTTATTTTGCAGTGCCACAGGAATTACCTACAGGGAGTGGGCACCTGGTGCTAAGGTTAGCTTTGCTTTTTTCATGTGATTATTGAATCCTTGTATGATGAGCATATGACATGTAGATGCAGCAGACACATGTTTGTATCTCTGTATACAGGCCTTCCCTTGAACTGCAGTGGTTCTGAACCATTAACTTGATCTACTATTCTATGTACCTGCTGGTCTTGATGTGTGGTGTCCCTTCTCTTTTCTTCTTTCCCTGTACGATCTGCGGGTTACTGCATTGGCACACCATGTGGAGTTTTTTCTACACTTTCTTCATAATATTCCTCTCAGAAAAATTAATACAACTAGTATATAATGTATATGCATACATGAACGGTTGTAAATGCGAGTGAAATTTGTGTGATGCGAGGGTGGGTGCAAATACAGGAATAATATGTCATGTCTACAATATCTTACTTGGCTTTCCTTATTTTTTGCCTTTTTAAGCATAATCTAATGAAATTTTCTTTTCTTTATCTTTGTTTTATTTTTTAGATTAGAGCAATTTGATTTGATTTCTATACGTTCATCAAGGATTTTCTTTTTCTCTTTTTCTTTTGCAATATACAGTATGGTTGTACAAACCACTGAAACTACCTGTCATTTATGGGGTTAAGGATGCGTAATTCCAACCCTTCTCAAAGTCCCCAGCGGGAGTCTCATACATTGGGTTGCCATTTTATGCTGTTGTACAATCTCTTCAGAGAGTGTGTAGATTTTTAGCATCTGTGCAGTGTTAATTAACCATTTGTTACTGTGTTGCCTACAATTATGGGTCTTTGAATCTGTACTCGATATTTGTCAGCATGTATGCCCATTTTTATGGTCAGTTTTGACAGTTTCATCTTGTAATTTTCTGGACAAGTAGCTTGTTTGAATGTTTTCCTACCCTTTTAGTTAGCTTTATTCAGCTAAATTCTGTGATGTTAATTTTGCAGGAGCCTTTTAGTAATAATTACTTGAGCTGTTGCGTGATGATGCCTCTGAATGTTGTTTGTAGTGTTTTGTTATTCAAAGTAAATGCATTTAATTGAATAGTATAATAGTTCTATCCTTTTCTCATTGCATTTTCAGTCGGCATCTCTTATTGGAGATTTCAACAATTGGAATCCTAATGCTGATATCATGACCAGGGTATGTTATTGCTCATTTTCCCAAGTATCACCCCGTGTTGGATATAATTCTATTATTCATGTGTAAAGTTCCTTGGATTGTTTTCTTCTGATAGTATTTGTTCATTGACTAATTCCTTTAGGGTTTGATGGTAAAGTAAAGGGGAAGAAGGGAAAAGAAGTTAAAGAAAAGGAGAAACAGCTAATTAGGTCTTAATCAACCTAGTCATCCAACATCAATGATAAAGTACAAAAATACCCATATATATTAGCCAACTACAATGAACACTAAACACCTCCTTGAAGTTTGAGAATATATAAATAATGCCTAGCTTGGAGCAACGTTTTCAAAACAAGCAGAAGCTAGTGGCTTGGTAAAGATATCACCCAGTTGATCAATTGAGCGAATGTAAGGAGTGTCAATTTTATTTCTACTGCATTAGATCACAAATTTTTATACTCTTATGAAACACAAGGGGTTAGCGACGAAGATAGCAATTTGATGGTAACAATGATTTGCCATAGTAGGAGGGACGCAAATACCAAGATCCTGAAGACTAACAACATTTTTGATGTTGCGAGAGCCATTGCATGGTACTTTGCTTCAACTATTGAGCAAGATCATTTTTCTTCTTGCTATGCCAAGTGACCAGATTTTTTTCAACAAATGTACGATAATTATAAGTATATAATCTGTCAAAACGACAACCAATTCAATCAACATCACTGAAACCAATAGCACTTAGAAAATTTGAGTGGCGATAAAGTAAGCCTTGGTCAGGAGCACACTTAAGGTCACGTAAAATATGACAAACAACCTCAGAGTACCGTTAGCATGGGGTTTGCATGAAATGACTAATCACATCAACAACATAAGCATCTGGACAATTCACGATAAGGTAAATAAATTTTCATACCATGTTGTGGTAACGAGTCGATTGGAAAGATCTTTGCCTTGCGCACTATCGAGTTTAACGAAGGAATTTATTGTGGTATTGACATTCTTGTTGTCAAGAGACTGATTTAAGATATCAAGCACATACCATGTTGTGATAGCGAGTCGATCAGAAAAATCTTTGCCTTGCGCACTGTCAAGTTTAACAAAGGGGTTTATTGTGGTATTGACATTCTTGGTGCCAAGAGACTAATTTAAGATATCAAGTACATACCTCCACTGAGATGAAGAAATACATTGATGGGGTTAAGCAACTTCAATCCATTGGTAGTGTTGAAGAGCACTTTAGTCATTGGTCTGAAATTGTGTACTCAAATACGTTTCAAGTGCCTTTGAAATCATTCCGATAGATAATGACATCATCCACATACACATTAAAAGCGAAGGTAACATACTACCAAGATTGCTTTTCGCAGATGACAAACAAGAATTTTACTACCAGGAATCACATGTCCAAGAGGTTGTTCTATATATACTATTCTTGAAGAAAGCTGGAGCAACAAAATAACATTGAAAAAACAAGGCATTGTCTTAATAGACAAAAAAAAGGTAGATAGTGTTTTCGTGAACAAGGAGGCTCGTAAATCCACAAGAAGAAGAGAGAATCTTAAAAACATGAGTAATTGAATTAATAACAAGAGTTTGTCAAGATTGTATTTATAGCTCACAACTAATCCAAGACTTGTAGGAAAAGAAAACCCTAAACCTCTAAGAAAAAGGAAACAAACTAGTCCTAATACTTGTTGGAAAATAAAAATAAAAATAGGAAACAGGAGGAGATTGCTTGAGACCATTTAGTGCCTTTCACATATGGCAAGCAAGAGGTTCACTACCACATATCCAAGAGGCTGTTCTATTTATACCATTCTTGAAGATCGCTGCCACAACGAAACAATGAAAAAAATAGTATCGCTTTTGTTAAAGTAAGAAGAGAATATGAAAAGAATGAAAATGTTCAACCATTGTGTTAACTTCTCCCTCTATTTATAATAGAAATTAGAAAACAATACAGGAAACCCTAGATAATACAAGAATGACATAAATAACTTTTAACACTCTCCCTCAAGTTGGAGCATATATATTTTATGCTCCTAGCTTGTTACAAATGTACCTTATCCTTGAGTCTCCTAACAGTTTAGTGAATAAATCAGCTAACTGATCAACTGAATTTACATGTTTAGTCTCAATCAACTTCTGCAACAATTTTTCTCGAATGAAGTGACAATCAATTTCAAAGTGTTTTGTTCTCTCATAGAAGATTGAGTTGGATACAATGTGAAGTGCTGCTTGATCATCGCATATCAGGTCCATCGGTGAAGAGTGTTCAAATCAAACGTTTCAACTAAGTTAACTCACAAGTGGTATGGGCTATCACCCTGTATTCCGATTCTACACTTAATCGTGCCATTGCCGTTTGTTTTTTACTCTTCCGAGAAGCAGGATTATCTCCAATAAACACACAATACCTTAGAGTAGACTTCTTATCCAAGGGTTATTCGCCCATTCTGCATCTTTATAGCACTTTATTTGAGTGTGATCGAAGTTATAATATAGCAAACCACATGTTGGGGATCGATTAATGTTACCGCTTCGAAGTTATGCCCAGCCGGGGCAAAAAAATCATTAGTGTCTCTCTTCACGCAATAGTCAAAATTATAGCTGTTAAAGTAGCCGTTATTATTTATTCCTTACTAGCGATGCTTTATTCCTTACACATAGCCGGTCCCAAGCCCAGGTAAAGGAGGAGGGTTGCGTTACGTAACTGACAGTTAGCGAAAAACTTTGTCAGAACTTTTATAACATGAATCCAAAGATATTAAACGTTGGGGCGTTCCCTACTAGCAATGCGCTGCATTTCCACGCCCGAATGTAGTGAATAATGGGTTAGGGTGGGCTAGGGCATCAATCGGAAACGACGCGCCGTGTTTTCGCCCGAATACGTTGTCAAATGAAAGATGGTTGCTGCATTATGGTGGATGGGTGCGGATATAGAAGTTAGTCTATGAGAATAGGCTTAGGTTGATAACTTGGAATATAGGAACGCTGACGGGTAAGGCTCGCGAATTGGTTGATGTGATGTGTAGGAGGAGGATTAATATTCTATGCTTGCAGGAAACTAAGTGGGTTAGGGAGTGGTTTAGAGAAATTAAGAGTACGAGATATAAATTATGGTATACGGGGAAGGACAAACATATGAATGGAGTGAGCATCACGGTAGATAGAGATTTAAAGGATAGCGTTATTGATATTAGGAGAATTGGCGATAGGATGATGGTTATAAAGCTGATGATTGGAGGGGAGGTGATTAACGTTATTAGTGTATACGCTCCCCAAATTGGATTGCAAGAAAATGTTAGACTAGAATTTTGGGAGAAGATAGACGAAGTGGTTCAAAGTATACCTAATCTAGAAAAAATATTTATTGGGGGATACTTGAATGGTAATGTCGAGAAGGAAAGGGGGACTTTCGAGAAAGTACATGGTGGTTATGGATTTGGGGAGATGAATGCAATGGGTGAGATGATTTTAGATTTTGCTATGGCGTATGATTTAGTAACTTTAGTTGTTCACTTATTCTAAATACATGCTTGAGGAAAAAGGATGAACACCTTATCACATTTAAGAGTGATCAATGGAATAGCCAGATAGATTTTGTCCTTACTAGGGCGAGTGATCGTTTAATATGTAATGAGTGTAAAGTCATACCCGGAGAGAGTATTGCTATCCAACATAGACTAATGGTAACTGATCTCAAGTTTCAGGGGTGGAAACGAGAGTCTAAGATAAGTAGGCATGTAAGGATACGTTGGAGAGATCTAAGAGGTGAAAAGATGGAATTATTTAAGGATAAAATTAACAATGATGAGTTATGGAAGAGATATGAGGATGTGAACAAAATGTAGATTGATATGGCGAGTCGTATTAGAGAGATAAGAAGAGAAGTTTTAAGAGTTTATAGAGGAGGAGGACCACGATATAAAGAAAGTTGGTGGTGGAATGATGAGGTCCAAAAAGCCCTTCGGGACAAGAAAATAACTTATAAAGAATGACAAAAATATCGAAGTCGGAAGAGTTTGGAGAAGTATAAACATGCAAAAATGGAGGTGAAAAAAGTAATTAAGGAATCAAAATTTAGGGCGTTTGATAATTTATATAAAAAATTAGATACGAAAGGGGGAGATTGATATATTTAAATTTGTTAGGCGACGTGAACAAAAGACTAGAGATATTGGAAGTGTCAGGTGCATCAAAGACACTGATGAAAAGTTCTTGGTGAAAGATGAGGAGATTATGGAACGATGGAGAAATTATTTTTATAATTTATTTAATGAGAATGACGTCGGGGAATCTAAACTAGAGTTGCCTAGTTCATATTCAGATAAGATTTATAGGTTTTATAGAAGAATTAGGACTTCAGAAGTTAAAATAGCACTAAGGTAGAGGCGAATTGGAAAAGCAATGAGGCCAGATGAAATCCCTATATAGGTGTGAAAAAGTTTGGGAGATATTGGGATAGAGTGGTTGACTAGACTTTTCAATGACATTTTGAGGACTAAGAGAATGCCTGGCGACTGGAGGAGAAGTATCTTAGTGTCCATCTATAAAAATAAAGAGGATGTTTAAAGTTGTACAAACTATAGGGGCATAAAACTTATGAGTCATACTATGAAATTTTGGGAGAGAGTGATATAATATAGAATAAGACATGAAACGAGTGTAGAAGAGAATCAATTTGGATTTATGCCCAACTGATCAACCATTGAAGTTATCTATTTACTCAGGAGATTAATAAAAAAATATAAAGAAAAGAAGAGAGATTTACATATGGTATTTGTAGACCTAGAAAAGGCTTATGATAGGGTACCTAGAGAAGTTTTGTGGTGGGTGCTAGAAAAGAAACAAGTATCCAATATGTACATCGTGGTAATTAAAGATATGTGAAAAGGTATAGTCACTAGTGCTCGAACAGGAGGAGACGATACTTGTGCATTTCCTATTAATATAGACTTACATCAATGATCATCTTTAAGTCCATACCTCTTCGTTCTAGTGATGGATGAACTCACAAAACATATTCAAGATGGAGTACCTTGAAATATGTTGTTTGCGGATGATATCGTATTAGTGGATGAAAGTAGAATAAGTCTTAATACTAAGTTAGAAAGATGGAGAGAAGCGTTGAGTCAAAAGGTTTGAAGGTTAGCAGAAGCAAAATGGAATATATGCATTGCAATTTTAGTCATGTCTGGAGAGACGGTAGTGCGGTTAAAATTGGAGACGAGGAGGTGCCGAATATTGATCATTTTAAATATTTAGGTTCAATAATTCAGAGTAGTGGCGAAATCGAGGAGGATATTACGCATAAAATCAAGGTAAGTTGGTTAAAGTGAAGAAGTGCAGTTGGGGTGATTTGTAATCGTAGGATTTTGTTGAAATTTAAAGGAAAATTCTACGAAACTGCTATAAAACTAGTGCTTCTTTATGGTTCAGAATGTTGGGCGGTAAAAACGAATCATGTCCAGAAAATTGGAGTAACAGAAATGAGGATGTTACGGTGGATGAGTTGGAAGATGGGAATGAATAAAATTAAGAATGAAACTATTAGAGAAAATTTAAGAATAGCACTCATCGAAGAGAAAATTAAAGAAAATCGTTTACGATGGCTTGGGTATGTGCATAGAAGACCCATAGAAGTATCAGTGAGAAAATGTGATTTAGTTCAAGTTCAGGGGACTACTAGAGGGAGAGGTAGACCTAAGAAGATGTTGAACGAGATTATTAGAAATTATTTGGCGACATAAAACCTGACGGAGGGGATGACCTTTGATTGATCTCTGTGGCATAAATGGATTCATGTAGCCGACCCTGCATAAGTGAGATAAAGGTATAATTGTTGTATTGTTGTTGTTGTAAAGTAGCTGTTATTCTTATTTTATTAAGTAGCCATTATTCCTATTTTTGTTAAGTAGCCGTTATTCCTATTTTGTTAAGTAACCGTTATTCTTTGTTTTTCTAACCCTACGTAATGAGGTTTTGTTGTAATAAAAAGACATATTTGATTGATTGATTATTGAATTATTTGAGCAGAACTCTCGTCTTTTTATTATTTTTGTTCTTTTTAATTGGCTTCCTTCATTAATTGATATTCAGAACTCACTTTGATCTTTCACGCTACGCGTGCAAACCAAAAACCAAGCCACCACAGATAAAAAAAAATCTAGGCACTATCAATTAGCCCAGCCATGTTTTGTTGCAACAGTCCGACAATCCAAAATCTGCTAGCTAACCTTTAACATACCTCACCGGGTCTGTTCTAGCCTTCGTCGGCCCTCGCTAGAGCTTAACTGCACCCTAAATCTACTCCAGCTTCCTTTCGTAGCGGTTGCTGATTGCTTTTGTGCCCAAGGCACGGTCTATAAGTCCTACTATACTTCCAAAAAAAAAAAAAAAAGAATACACACACACACACACTATTGTTTTATTTCCAGTTTTTGCATTTTTAATTTAAAAAAAATTAAAATAAAATAAAATAGATCATTTCTATTTTTCTTGTCACATTAGTACCTTATTGCATTATTTTCTTTCGTGATAATATAGCATTGTATTTAGAATATTTGGAGCATTAACATTATCATCACTTTATAATACACTTCATGACTATTCGAGACCTATAAACTTCCCAAAATTCCATTCGGCAAGAACTCCAAACCATGCATTAGATTGTGGCTAATGTCCAAAACTCAATAGACCACTTTCAAAATTCTATTGACCACCTTAAATAGGAACTGAACCAAAATCGAGATGATTTATATACCGATCTCCATACTCGGCAAACTGAATTCCATAAGGAGATCCGCATTGAGTTAGGTAGCTTGATAAGAAGTCACTCAACTAGTTGAGTAACACTTAAACCATAGGGCTATTGGGCATATGGATAAACAACCAGTAAGAAAATAGACTGGAGTCTAGTTTTCCTCACCGAAATGCAAATTTATGAGCCCTTCACTCGATGTCCACCGCTTCGAAAGTTTAACATGCAAGTTCTTCACCTACCTTAGCTCATTTCCACAGTCACCCCAAGTTAGGCACAAATGAAAGAAAGGTAGGCTCTAAATATGCATTTGATGAGGCTCCAAAAATTCTCGATGAAGTATACCCCCGTGAAGGGGAGACACTTAGCTATCCTAGACCAATAAGAGCCCCGGGTAGACTCCATCAACATGGCTTTGACCATGATGATAATACTAAAAAGGTGAAGGTTGATGGTTCTTGTTATGATGGCACTCGAAACCCAAACACTTTCTTAGTTTGGCTAAATGATTGGAGGAGTATTTTGAATGGTATGAGATGTTAGACAACCCTAGGGTTAGATTTGCCAAAATTAAAGTTATTTAGTTTGCTAAGAGAGACATTAATGATTTTTCTGCCCCTCTCGTACATAAGTTCGAAGTGGTGCCCTTAGTCAATCCCCATCAATTCTCCCCAGCAGAAACCAACTCGCCTCCGGAGAGTTATAAGAATAATATTGCTCCAAGAGATCAGGTGCAAGTCGACTTGACTTCTCGTTTAGAAACCACGTAGCTTCCAAGAGTGATCAACCCTTCCATTTAACAAGATACCTTTGAAATCCACCTCGTGAAGAGCCAATGGTCTCGTCTTCTAATACTTCTTCAATTTGATCATTGGCAAGCGGGGTAGCGTAGCTGTTGGCACAGGTGAATCAACATCTTTCCTAGGAAGAGTACTAGTGGAAACAATAGGAGACTCAAATGTGCTTCGATAAGGTAGCAAATCGTCTACATTGAAATTAGGACTAATACGCATATGAGATGGTAAATCGAATAAATAAGTATTAGGTCTAAGTCTAAGGAGAATACAGTGTGGCCCTATAGCTCTAGCATACAGTTTCTTAAAAGAATGTTTTGGGTATCATTACATATTCATCCTCTTTAAATTCTACATTTCTACAGTGAAGATCAGCAACAAGTTTGTAATTTTCATTACTCACAGTTATCTTGCGCCTTACGTTGGCATGTAGATCACGAATATGTTGGGTAAATAATTTTGTAGTCTCAGAAGGCCGAGAATCGGGGGGCATGGAATTAGGTAAACAGGTGGCAGGGTGAGAACCCATGCACAATCTCAAAAGGGCTTTTGCCAGTGGAGTGATTGATTGAATTATTATAAGTAAACTCCACAATAGGCAACAATAAATCTTAATTACCCAACTTATCACCCACTAGACAACGAAGCAAATTATCGGAACTGTGATTGAGTTTTCCCAACAGTTTGGGGGTGGAAGTCTGAGTGGTACTAAAAAGCTTCCAAACTGTCTTTCGAAAGTAACTGACAAACTTGACATCTCAATTTGATGCAATAGAATTAGGTAATCTATGTAATCATATAACTTTCCTGAAAAATATTTTGGTCACATGTGACGCGTCAGGCGACTTATTGCAAGGGACTAAAATGGGTCATTTTAGAAAATCTATCCACGACAACTATCACGAATCATGACCTTGAATTGTCCTAGGTAGACCAAGGACAAAGTCCATACTTAAATCCTTCCGCGACATGTGAGGAATAGGCAAAGGGGTGTACATGCCCGTGTTATTTTTTCCTAGCCTTAGCCATTTGACAAGTTTGACATTTTTATACAATTTTGGAGAAATCCTTCTTCAAGCTAGGCCAATAGAATCTATCCTCCACCAGCGCAATAGTTTTGTCGCTACCAAAGTGTCCCCCGAGCCCCCTAGCGTGTAATTCCCGTACTAAAAAGTCACGAAGAGATGTGCAAGGGATGCACAAGCTAGTACTGCGAAACAAGTAAACATCGTGAATGACGTAACCAAGATGGTGAAGTTGCAAACCCTCTGCGATATCATGAAAAATGACACTAAAATCAGGGCAAGTAGAATACTCTTTCATTCTTTCAAAATTGACAACATGGGCATTCATAGGCTGTAAAACCATACAAACCCGATTTAGAGCATCTGTAGGTTTGTTCTCTACACCAGGTTTAATGATTAAGGACAAATGTAATTCCTGGAGGAATTCTACCCTACCCGCATGTTTAGCACTACGTTTGTGTTTTTGAAGATATCAAAGTGCTTGATGGTCGGAATACAAAACAAACTCTTGGGGTAATAGATTGTATCTCCAGTGAGAAACGTCAAGAAAAATTTCAAATAAGGGGATATGATTATGGTTTATTTATGCAAATAGATCATCAGGTTCTTACAACAAATTGAAACCGAAGATATATTGCCCTATTAAAGATCAACAATAATGCTTATGTGGTGAAACTTCCTGAAGAATTTTCTATATATCCCACTTTCAACGTGCTACCTTACAAGAGTATTTTTTGTCGGAGGATCCACATTATCTTCATCCTTACTCGAGAGTGAGTTCTTTTCAAGTAGAGGGGATTGATGTAAGACAATCAATCTCTTAATTTTGCTGTTTAAGAAACTTTAAATTTGACCAAGTCATAATTATTTTTTCCATTGTCAATTAGGATTTCTACTTTTTTTGGGTCAAATTTTAATGATTTATTTTTCTTGAAGTATTAGGATTAATTTTTTCCGTTTTCCCTAGAAGTTATGATTTCTTTGCTACAAGTTTAAGGATAAGTTGAGGGACAACCTCTTGTTATCCATGTAGTTATTTAAGTGTAATAAAACTTTGAGATTTTCTGCTTTCCTGTGGATTGAAGAGCCCATTGGCTGCTACAGTATTATCTAGGCTCGTTTCTTTTTATTAGAATGATATCTAGTCTATTTTCCGTCTACCAGAACGATATTTAGTCTATTTTCCTTTGAAATCACCCTCATGAAGAGGCGCACTCCGATACCATTGATGTCCAATAGCTTTGATAGTCATGGCTAGATCTACTACTTTGCGCCACTATCGGAGAATTACCTATAATAAAAATTTGTCACAAGGAAGAGCGTGGCAATTGAGAATATGCACTGTTTTTCTTGCAAGAATTTGGTCCTTGGATCCATAATTCAATCCAACTAACAATGAAGGATTGAAGATAGTCCAGCTAATGACGTCTGCAGCAAAAAAAAAAAAAAAAAAGACTTCTAGCCACCAATTCGCAAAAAAAGAGCCACAAATCAGCCAAAAGCAAAGATCTGTCACTTCCAGCAATTGTAGACCACAAATTCGTACTCTAGACAACACATCCCAACCACAATATTTGGCCAAAACAAGCCAAACGACAGATTGAAGATAGCATGTTGAAAATTGCAAAAACCGTATGAAAATAAAATTTCATCCATAATGTTTTCTATTATTCTTACATCACCCCAATAACAACGGAAAAAGCACCTTAGTGTGTTTTTTGCCTTTCGACACTTACACCAACATTTGATGCTGGTGTCAGTACCTCAATAATTACTTGTCTCGGCTCTCCTGACGAATTTATTTGGTAAACGATCAATTGCTTTGATACCATGTTAGATTGAGAATATAGAGTTTGATATTAAAGAAGAAGAAAGGAAAAGAAGAGGAGAAAGGAGAAGGCAACTAATTTGTTCTTAATTAACCTATTCATCCAACATACCGAAGCACCTTAGTGTGTTTTTTGTCAGTATCAGTACCTCAATAATCTGCTTGTCTCTGTTCTCCTGACGAATTTATTTGGTAAGATCAATTGCTCTGATACCAAGTTAGATTGAGAATATAGAGTTCGATATTAAAGAAGAAGAAAGGAAAAGAAAAAGAGAAAGGAGAAAGGCAACTAATTTGTTCTTAATTGACCTATTCATCCAACATCCCGAATTTTCATATTAATTGAATATTGAAGTACAAAAATACCATTCTACATTAGCTAACTAATATAAACAGTGCGTGTCAGGAATTCATATGGAATGAGCTGGCTTTTCTGAAATTGAAGTGCTTAGATAAATGCATATATTTATTCTACTTTTTGAGGCAGTGGACAACTGTTTAATTCTATATGTTTATTAGTTCTTAAGAATTCAAATTATTTTGGATAGTAAATACAAGGTTTGGTAGGCATGACATGCTTTTTTGGTTCATCATGTAGTCTGGGTCAAGTTCAAATTTTGTTATTAGTGAAGTACTTTAAGTCCAAAATGTCTGAATTAGTTAATTGTTCTAACTTCTTGTTGTAAATCAGATACAAAAAAGGCACTGGACAGGTTTGAAATAAGCTTGGTTACCGCCCGATGCCCGTTAAAAATTTAATTGATTTTTTATCTACTTTTTATACCTTTTTGAGGCCTGCAGACAACATCAAATACAATTCTATTTTAATACTCCAGATTATTTACATTCAAGAACGTTGAAAGATGACTAGCAAATTTAACTATGAATCTAGAACTTCCTTTTTTGGAAACAAAATACCAACTTTGTTCCTCACCAAATGTTACTGGGATGAAATTGTTACAATTTCCTTTTATATCGTATTAAATTTTATCCGATGTAGATAGGTAGGTAGTTTGCTTTGTGTTCCATGCTGTCACCGTCATAGGATTTGTAGGGATGGCACCAGCAATTACGAACAAATCATTTGTCCCACCTAAGTAGGGTCGTTACTTGAATTGATTTACTTCATAGAGCTTGGTCTTGGTGACACTCAACTGTTAAATATATTTAATCAAGTTTTCCCAATTTCTTTATAGTCTACCTGTCTCTCTCATAGCTTTTTATACTTGAATCAAATCTCTTTAAGAATCGAAAAAAGTAAACGAGAAGAAAGAATGCTTTGATATAGCTATTGAACGCTATGGTTCTTTGAATCAACAAATGCATTTTTTAAGTGAAGAAGGTCCATGTGATTTGGTAATGAGCTCTTTCCCTACCATGCTGCATTGCAGAAGTTACCAAGCTGTTCCTCATTGATTACCTATACTTAGTTTATACTGCATAGTGTAAAACTGGCGGTAGAAAGGTAAGCCATTGAGTTTGCTAGAAGTTAAGATTCATGATCCTTCATTACAACTGATGATTATTGGAAATTTACCTTTTTTCATGTGTTGAAATTAGTCTGCTCCTTTTGGATAATAGCATGATTAAGCATAAAACTCACTAATAGCATATAACAGAATGATTTTGGTGTCTGGGAGATTTTCTTGCCAAACAATGCAGATGGTTCTCCACCAATTCCCCATGGTTCACGAGTGAAGGTATCATTTCTTTGTGATAAGCTATTGCGGGTGCAACAAACGTGCTGCCGTTTTATTTGCTTTGGCTCAATATGTTTCACATCTTTCTAGTATGAGAATATTTTCATTTTTTTTTAAATTTTATATTAGAGTTCCAATTTTCCTTTTAATATGATATCCGGAGTCGATATAAATTGCTTAAGGGAACCCGCATGATAGCTTGGCATTTTACCTACTTAATTGCGTAATAGTACTTGATAGAAACACAAACCATGTTGTAACTATGAGAACGCTCTTTTCCAAATTTGATGGTGCTGGTCTATTGTTCATTTCTTGAGAATTTGTCGCCAAAGCATCTGTTGTGTGTGTCTGTTTTAGGCGATCATAAATGTAGTAGTGTCACATATAAGAAATCAATGATAAGCTTGATATTTAGGAAAATAGAACATTAGCTGCATACTGTTTGTGCATCTGAATAGAAACCCCACCTACAGCATCTGTCGCGCGCGTGTGTGTTTTAGGCGATCATAAATCTAGGAATGTCACGTATACGAAATGAGGAAGAAATCAATGACTCGCTTGATATTAGGAAAATAGAACATTAGATGCATAATGTTTGTACATCTGAATAGAAACCACCTATAGTTACTGTTTTTCTTGATCATACATGTGGTGGTGTCGCATATAAGAAATTAGGAAGAAATCAATGATAAACTTGATATTAGGAAAATGGAACGTTAGATGCATAATGTTTGTGCTTTTGAATAGAAACCACCTACAGTTACTGTTTTTCTTGGTTATGGTCTTCTACTTCAATCAATATTTAATTTGCTTAAACTGTTTCAATATGTTATCTGTTGTTATATGTTGTGTGCTGCTGAATTTTCTTTTTTACGAAATTGGAGATCCGTATGGACACTCCCTCTGGCATAAAAGACTCAATTCCGGCGTGGATCAAGTTCTCCGTACAAGCTCCCGGTGAAATTCCGTATAACGGAATATATTATGATCCACCAGAAGAGGTAAGTTGTATAGCATTTTTCGTTCAAATACAAAATTGATTAATTCATCAAATATAAGAAATGCGTTTTTTATGATAAATAGCGAGTATTTATGGTTTGTCTTAAAACGGTACATTTGGTTTATTATTTCATGATTTCTTCTGAGAATGACAACTTCTTGAGTAGTTAATGTGCTTATATTTCTAATATGCAAATCATGCCATATTAGTTTTTTTACAGGAAAAATATGTCTTTCGACATCCTCGGCCAACCAAACCAAAGTCACTTAGGATTTATGAAGCGCATGTTGGAATGAGTAGCACGGTGTGCATTCGTTCTCTCTCATCCAGTGTGAACTGTAATTTTGTCACCTAGTTTTCTTATTTTATCTTTATGCAGCACATTGAATACACGCAAAACACATTTTTGTTTGACTTGTAAATGATTTCGTATGTCTTATTGTCTACAGTGATTTTGACCCAATATACATGCTTTACTTTCCGTGCCAGTTCCGTTGCGACATAAAAATGGACCTAGGTTTTTCTAAAATGTGGAGAAGGCATGTCTTTTGGGCCTTTTGCTGGCAGACATTTTAAAAGGCCACTAGTTTGTTTCTTTTGCTGAGTGAGCAAAAGTCATTGGTTTGTTATTACTCGATTACAATGATACTCTGCTCTAAAAACCCCTTCTTTTTTTTTTGGGTCAGTTGTTCCCCATAGAGACAAAAGGTATATATTTGTACAAAAAACGGTGTATGCGTGTGTGTGTATATGCACTAGTATATAACCAGTGCTTGAAGGCGTAGATTAAAGGAGATAGAATGGCGGCCACAAAAATTAGTTGGTATGGTGCAGATAAACCAGGGTTGGCCTTGAGAAATCGAAGATCCTGTTTTATAGAAAAATAGTTTTAAATTTTATCAAGTCAAAAGCTGGTCGAAAGAGGATTGTTCCTTGCTGGCTTTTGGTGGTGTTGATAGAGGTCTGTGGTGCATTGGTCATCGGGTTTGAGAGGAGCGAATGGCTAGAGATTGAGAAAGAAAAGGAATATGAGTTTTAACAGAGGAGGTTTCCATAGTTAGACATGGAGTGTTGAAATATTATATATATGCATTATTTTTTATTTTATTTTTGGTATCGTTATTGTAGGGCTCTATTAACCCATTTATTTCGGTGATATTATTTCTAATTTAGCCTGCTCCCGTGGCTATATAATTAGGGGAATAAAACACATTTAGTATGTACAAAAATTATCAATTATATTTTTCCTCTCTTATATATTTTTTGGTATCTAGAGCTAAGTTTTTTTCAACTCACCCAAACCCTAAAGATGCCACTAGCCACCACCACCAAGCTGCCGAATCCCTAGCCATGCCGCCACCGCGACCCTATTTTCGCACCGCCACTGCGAACCAGTTTCACATTGCCGCGAAATCGTGAAAACCCTAACCTTAGCCCAGTTGTGAACTCGCGAAACCCTAACCCTAACTCAGTCACCGCCACCGTTGCCCCATCGCGACCAGATCGCGACCCACCCTGTCTTTGCACAATTGGGAACTTACACAACCTTAACCCTAGCCCATTCGTCGTTGTCGCTACACCACTGTGACCAGATCGTGACCCACTATTTTCGCATAGCCGCGAACCAAATCGCAAAATCCTAACCCTAGCCTAGCCACTGCCAGATCTTGGCAAACCTTCTTCGTTAACCAGATTGCACCAGTAGCCGCTGCAACTTTGCGACCTCCTTCTTCGTGAACCAGATTGTGTTCAACCTAGTTTTGCGAACCAACTTCAGTAGCTTTGCTAAACCTAGTTTCGCGAACCACCTTCAGCAGCTTTGTGAACCACCTTCAGCTCTTTTCGCGAACCCAGTCGGTCGAAGACTGCCGTCCAACACCTGTCTTGTGCTACTGATAACTGCACGTTGCGGGTTGTCCACTGCTGCAAGTTGCAATTAGTTCGTTATCCATAAATATCTGTTGCTCTTGCCATTGTTCTCCATCCGTTGGTGTGCTGGATGTCTTAAATACATGCCCGTGTCGTTTCTTTATCGTATGGTTGGGTGACTTTGTCTCTGATTAATCTTCTCACTTGTAACTTCTTTTTTCGGAGCCCGGTTTTTCAATAGTATCTGTCCAATTGTTTCACTGCTACAATCTCGTCTCCCTATGCCCATGGCATTTGGAAAATAAGACATCGTTCTTGGTCTTGTAGATCCACCATCAGCTCATCCAGATATTTCCCAAGTTCAAGCCCAAATTGCTCACCTTCAGGCTTAGTTAACCAATTTGGTATCATCTTTGGGCCCCACGGCTGCTCTTGCCTCTGGTACTCCTACTGCGCTTCATGGTAAGTCTGGTCATCCTACTTAGATTTTGGATTCTAGGGCTAACAATCCCATTACTGTTGAGCTTTCTACCTGTGCCTCCCATCTCATATGTCAATCAATCTATGTGCATTGCAGATGGTACCTTTATCCCTATTCGTTGCTAAGGAGATGCATGTTTGTCCCCCGATATCACCCTTCACTTTGTTTATTATGCCCCTAAATTTGCTTAAAATGCAATATAGGAAATGACACAATTATGCTTGACATCAAAATGGACGCTAATATTATCTTTGAAATTTCTTTTGACATCATTTAAAATTTAATCAATTGTGCTCAATAATCCTGATACGAACATTCACTAGAACAAAAGGCGCCAAGAGTAAGGGAGTATTGCATTAAAATAAAATAAAAACTATTAAACTGAAAAATTACCATGGATTGTAAAAGCCATAAATTTAGGGAAAATGATTTTAAATTTTAAGAAATCAAATAGTGGGTCTGAAGAGGATTGTTCAGTGATGGCTTGCGTTTGTGTTGATAGAGGTGTGTGGTGCGGTGGTGGTCGGGTTTGAGAGAGGGGCAACTAGTTAGGGATTGAGAGAGAAAGGGACATGAGTTTTAATAGAGGAGGTGTACATAGTTAGGAATTAAGAGAGAAATGAAACTTATTTTAAATATAAAAGATTGAGAGAGAGAGAGAGAGAGATGTGGAATTATTAGTTAGGGAAGCAGAGAGAAGTGGAGCTTTTGAAGAAATGAAAAAATTTGAGAGAAAATGATAGAGGCGTGTGAAACAACTATGCATTTCAAGTAATATTCCCATACAATATGTCTGAAAAATATGTTTAAAAAATGTACACTGAGTTGTTATATGTTTGCATATATATATTTATTCTATACATGATGACGTATTTTATATTTGAGACATTTTAAGGCTCTGAATTAGATATGGCCAAAATTACAAGATTTTAGGAAACATTTTAGCCCTTGAATTAGATCTAAGGACTGAGATCATGAAATTTCAAGAAACTATCTCAACATATAAACAACCATCTCCAAGCTTGATTAATATTTTGTTGAGAAATTAAGTAACAAACTCCCAGCAAAATGTCTTTTCATGATTGTTAGAACGGTAATTATGTCTTTCCAGTACTGATTAGAGTTTTCCATATTGTTTAGGATTTCTTATGTTGTTCTCTAATTACTATTATAAATAGAGAGAAAGGCTAACATAATTGAAAAGCCTTCTTATTCTTCTCGTATTCATTTATCTCTTTAACATGGTATTAGAGCCAAGGTTATGGGTTTCTCTTTCCCTCGTAGTCAAATCATCCGTGCAAGTCGGGGGTTGCACATTTCTCACCATTCTCCCGTAGTCAAATCATTCGTGCAAACCGGGGGTTGCACTTAAGGGCGTGGGTTAGATTCTTATCCCACATCGACTATTTGAGAGTTCACAAACCACTATATAAATCAAAGGAGTTACTCCACTTAGTACCATATGGTTTTAAGTTAAAACCTCCTATCATGCCATAAAATGAGCACCGACAATGTTGACTTTGACAATGGCCACCTCGAAATTCATTACTACGACTTTCTCGGTCACCTTGTTTCCCTTGATCGGTAACAACTTGTACAACTTTGGATCATTGTAAGTAATTGGTCCCATTCAACTTGCGGGTTGTTAACAGTTGGAGGGTAGTCGTCGACATTAGTTCTCGCCAATACAACAACAAATACAAAACAACTTGACAAGGGAAACAAACCAACAACACAAATAACTGTAGCTTAAATCATTAAAAGTAGCTCAACCATAGACGTACTAACGTCTGGCCAAAAAGGGAGCATTGTCGAATCTGGACAAAGACAACAGCGGCTAGAGAAATCTAGGGTCTCGAAACCCTTGCAGTTGTTTTGAAACAAAGGCAGCAACAGACAAATCATTCAATCACAAATATGGCAGGGAACTTTAGAATGAGTGGCGAATCGAAGTTGCGATGTGAGTCGACGGCGGAATAGTAATGCGAAGCACTGATCGATGGCGGCGAAGCTCGGACTGGCAGCGACGATCGTGGATGTGGTCGAGAGTAGCAATTAGGGTTGAACAACAATGGTGAAGGTCGCCGATTGGCTAGATTAGAGATGGCGAAGGTCGGATCTGATCTGGACGGTGCCGGATCTGAGTGGTAGATGGGCAACGATTAGTTAGGGTTTTGGCGGCAACGGCTGAAAACGATTTATTCTCTCTTTTCTTTTATTTATTTATTTATTTTTTCAATGGAGGGAAGAAAGAAAAAAAAAATTAAATCATGGATGAATAGGACTACGGGATTAATGTCCCATAACTTGCTCATGATACCATGTTAGGATGTTTCAACTTAAAACCATATGGTGTTAAGTGGAGTAACTCATTTGATTTATACAGTGGTTTGGGAACTTTCAAATAATCGATGTGAGACATGAATCTAACTCCCATTACTTCGCTAGCTCAACGAAGTAACCCTATTGTATGTCTTTCTTTTCATCCTTCCACTTCTATACCTTGGATCATAGATTCCGCTGCCATCGATCACATTTCAGGTACCTTTTCTCTATTTACGCATATTCAGTCATTTCACTCATTGTCCCCTGTTACTGTTGTTGATGGTTCTACCATCCCTGTTGTGATATTGACACTGTAGAACTTTCACCCTCTTTCTCTTTATTCTCTGTCTTGTATATTCCCTCTTTTGCTTTTAATTTGATATCAGTTAGTAAGCTTATTCAACAACTTCATTGTTCTGTTTCCTTCTTTCCTGATTTTGTCATTATCTAGGATTTGAAAACACAGAAGACAATTGGCGTAGGGCGTGAGAAAAATAGCTTTTATTATTTCGACAATCACGATGAGACACTTGTTATCCCGCCCACTGCCTGTCCTACCGTTGCATTTGCCCACCAAATTCATTGTTACCTAGGTTACCTCAGTCTTGCCAATCTAAAGGTACTTGTTCCTAGTTTACGTCATTTGTCCTCCTTGGATTGTGAATCTTGTCAGTTGGGAAAACTTCATCGTACTTCATTTACTTCCTCGGCTCAGTTTCGAGCATTGAGTCCTTTCCGTTTAGTTCATTCAGTCGTTTGGGGTCCTTCTCGTATTGCCTCTACATTCGGCCTTCGTTATTTTGTCACGTTTGTTGATGACTTCTTCGGGGTTATATGGCTCTATTTAATAAAAGATCGTTTTGAATTGTTTTCCAATTTCTCTGCCTTTTGTGCTAAAATTAAAACTCAATTTAATGTGCTCGTGCGTATACTTCGTAGTGATAATGCTTGAGAATATTTTTCTCAATCCTTTACTTCCTTCATGTCACAGTCTGGTATACTGCATTAGTTTTCTTGTCCTCACACACCGCAACAAAATGGAGTCGCTGGGCATAAGAATCGACATCTCCTAGAAGTGGCTCGAACTCTGATGTTTGAGATGAATGTTCCTAAACACTTCTGGGCAAATGCAGTTCTTATAACTTGCTTCTTAATTAATAGAATGCCTTTTTCTATCCTGAATGGCAGAGTTCCTCATTCTATTCTTTTTCCCTGATCACTCTGGTTTGCTTTTCCTCTCCGTATCTTTGGATGTGTTTGTTTTGTCCACCAGTTGACTCCTGGTAAGGATAAGTTAGATCCTCGTGCCATAAAATGTGTCGTCCTTGGTTATTCTCGCACACAAAAGGGTTATCGGTGTTATATTCCTTTTTTTACGTTGCTCTTTCCTCTGTTCGGATGTCACCTTCTTTGAGTCTACCCCTATCTTTGTTGTTCCATTCCCTCGGGATGATGTGGATATCACCCTTCCTTTACCAAGCCTCCCAGACCCGACACCATCTCCTTCCACTCCACCTGTCCTGCCTAGTAGTCGTTCACCACCGTTGCAGGTATACTCTCGTCGCCAGAAGGTAGTTTCCGCCATCGAGCCCATCGTCTCTATGTCTTCAGATTTTTCGCTAGTTCATCTATCTGTGTTTGACTTGGACATACCCATTGTTGTTCGGAAGGGTAAGTGCAAACGTACTCAACATCCTATTTCTAATTTTGTCTCGTATACACATCTATCTCCTTCATATTCATCTGTTTCTATTCCTAAGCCTGTCACAGAGGCTCTCACTCACCCCTGGTTGGATGACCGCAATGAAAAAAGAAATGCTAGCTTTACATCAGAATGGTATTTGAGATCTTGTCTCGCTTCCACTTGACAAAACCATAGTTGGATGTAAATGAGTGTACATAGTCAAAGTTCATCTAGATGACATCATTGATTGACTCAAGGCTCGTTTAGTTGCCAAAGGTTACACTTAGGTATATGGTCTTGATTATTCTGAGACCTTTTCTCCCGTTGCCAAATTCGTTTCTGTTCGCTTGTTTATATCTTTGGCTGCCACCTTTCGTTGGCCGTTACATCAACTTGATATCAAGAATGCGTTCTTAAATGGCAATTTGATTGAGGAAGTGTACATGGAGCAACCTCCTGGGTTTGTTGCTCAGGGGGAGTTTGGTTTGGTATGTCGCTTGAAGAATTCATTTATGGCCTCAAGCAGTCTCCTCGAGTATAGTTTGGAAGATTCAGTGAAATAATCATTGAATTTGGTCTTCGCCATTGTGGAGTCGATCATTCTGTATTCTACAGGCACAGTAAAGTCATGAGAATATTGTTGATTATGTATGTGGATGATATTGTGATTACCGAGGATGACCGCCAGGGTATTTAGGAACTCAAAATGTTTTTGCATAACAAGTTTCGAACCAAAGATTTGGGTCAATTAAAGTATTTCTTGGGGATTGAAGTTTCTCGATCAAGTCAAAGTATTTACCTGTGTCAGAGGAAATATGTTCTTGATCTATTAAGTGAAATAGGAATGCTAGGAGCTAAACGAATTGATTTACCTATGGGTCCAAACATAAAATTATTGACAAATTAAGCTGTACCACTGACAGATTCAGCATAATACAGACGGTTAGTTAGGAAGTTGAACTACTTGACGGTTACTAGACCAGATATTTCCTTTGCCGTGAGTGTTATCAGTCAGTTCTTGGATCGTCCCATGACTTATCAATGGGATGCAGTGATTCGTATCCTTCAATATCTGAAAGGTTATCCAGGATGTGGTTTGTTGTATCAGAACTTCGATCACACTCAAATTATGGGATATGCAGATGCAGATTGGGCCGGATCTCTCTCAGATACGAAGTTTACTACAGGGTATTGTGTGTTTGTTAGAGGTAACCTCATTTCTTGGAAGAGTAAAAAGCAGATAGTTGTGGCGTGGTCAAGTACAGAATCGGAATATAGGGCCATGACCCATACCACTCGTGAGTTAACGTGGTTGAAACATTTGTTGGAAGAACTTAGATTCGAATACGCTTCATTCATGGATTTGGTATGTGATAATCAAGTAACACTTCACATTGCATCCAACTTAGTCTTCCATGAGAGGACATAACACATTGAAATTGATTGCCACTTCATTCGAGAAAAAGTATTGCAGAAGCAGATTGAGACTAAATATGTAAAATCAGTTGATCAGTTAGCTCGATTTATTCACTAAACCGTTAGGGGATTCAAGGATGAAATATATTTGTAACAAGTTAGGAGCATACAACATATATACTCTAGCTTGAGGAGGAGTGTTAGAAGGATAATTATGTTTTTCCTGTACTGATTAGGGTTTTCCATATTGTTCCCTAATTACTATTATAAATAAAGAGAGGGATTAACAAAATTGAATAACCTTCTCATTCTTCTCGTATTCATTTATCTCTTTAACAATGATTAATATGTATTGAACTAATTATATGATATTCAAGATTAATGTATTGAATTAAAATTAGTTCTTTTAGGCACGGTGTGTATATATATATATGGAGAAATATAACCACAAAGGTTTCTTGGTTCTGCAATCTAAATTTTCTTCGACAGTGTTCATTTAGACCACTTTGTTTTGCCTCGTCAGATCTTGGAACAGTGAGTCTGGCCTTACATGAATAAAACAATTTGCCCAGATTGATAAATGCTGGAGCTAGCTTTCTTTTTTTGGCTGAGTAAAAACTTCATGAAACAATGCAAGGCGCATCAATCCATGTGGAAAAAAATTTAAGGATCCAAATCCAATAGAAAGTCAAGGAGGTATCACGCCCAGAAGGGTAGCAACTCCTAAAGATAAAGGAACTCCATCAAAACACGTTTCCGACAGGGTCGAATTTATGCTGCTGCTTCTCCCGCAAACCAAATTACCAGGAATTAGCATATACCAAGCAATCCCTTCGGGACAAAATACCATCAGCCATGAGTCCTAGTCATTGGCATAAAATCAAGAGCTGAATCCTCCCCAGCCAAGCACGTACTGCATGTATTAGAGAGATGGAAGCTCTTTCCGGGAGGTTGTCTGGGGCAAGTATGAAACTTGAGGCAACTGAAGTGATGAAGGCAACTATAGTTGGAGCTTTGAGTCTTCAAAGGTATTTCCATGGAAAACTAGTCGTTCTAGAACCAACCAGCTCATAGTAAAAAAGACCCGATAGAAAGCTTAGCAGATTTGCTTTATGAGTTGCATATGACAATCTATGAAAAGCTAGTTGTTATATTACCAATCAGCTAATAGTAAAAAGACTTGATAAAAAACCAACCTGGCTTCCCAAAACAGTTTGTTCTCCATGTCATCCCCAAAATGCGTTATGTGCAACTTAGAGACCAAATTTTCGAAAACCAATACCTCCCCATCCCTTAAATTCTTCATGAACAAAGGAGTCCAAACAAGCCTAGATCCCCCGATAAAAGATGAATCCTCCTTTAATCTTTTGAACCTGCCCACAAGAAATTGTTCTGAAAAACATGTAGATTTTTTTCCACCAAAGCAATGACACCGAGATGCAATAAGTTGGTGTTAAGAGAGTGTACTTTTATACATCTACCTTTCGTAAAAAAAAAAGAAAGATTTTCACGGGTTTCGTCGAGCTATTTTAAATGCTGATTGCTCTTGTTTGTTCTTGACTCTCAAGTGCAGAAGCTCGAGAGAGAGTTGTTTGTTTTGTGGTTTGGTTGGTCTAGTTTGGTGGTCATTTCTTTGTTTTGGGTATTCATCTTAATTTTCTGCTGCAAATAGGTATCATTATCATTTTTTTGGTGCAAATAGCTTGACGTGAATTGTCCTATAGTGTTGGTTGTGTTGTCTCAAGTACTGGAGGAAATTTGTCTGTCTTGAGTATTTTGTTGAAGCTTAGGTTGTGCTATCTTGAGGATGGAGGAAGTTTTTATTATTATTGTAGAAACCCAGTGGCCCTAACTCACTCTCAAAAGATGTCTTGTAAGAGGAAGATTGTCTTGGACTTTATATATAGCTCGGGATTAGGTAACACAAGTGATGAGGGATTCAACACAGCCCCTCATATGTTGGGTGAACTTTGCCAAATTACTGTAAACGGATATCGGGGGGCCCAATATCTATGTGGGATTCAAGACTTTGACAAATCATGCGAATGGATATCGGGGGACCTAACATTGATATGAGATTCAACATGCCCAACATCAGACAAAAGGCTTGGGCCTTATACCATGTTGAAATCCAGTAGGCTAACTCACTCTCAAAAGACACCTTGTAAGAGGAGGATTGCCCTAGATTTTATATATAGATCAAGATCAGGTAACACAAGCTATGTGGGATTCAACAATTATTATGATTATTATTTTTGTTATTGTAATTGTTATTGTTATTTGTTATTACTATTAGTGTTATTTTTGAGTATGGGATTTATTGGTAATCTTTCTTTGCCACCCAAGATGATAAAAAAAAGATCCTGGGGGTAGCTCTGTGTTAAAGTAAAAGAAGAGCAAAGAAAGAATGAGATGACTTCACCATGATAGTCAGCTTCTCCCTCTATTTATAATAAAATATGGGTTGTACACATAAGACTTAATACAAAAAGAAAGAAAGTACCTTCTAACAGCCCCCTTCAAGTTGGAGCGTATATATCTTATGCTCCCAACTTGTTACAAATGTAATTTATCTGAGAATCCCCCAAACAGTTTAGTACATAAATCGATAGAATTAACATGTATAGTATGAATCAACTTTTAAAGTAGTTTATCTCGAATAAAGTGGCATTCAAACTTATTCAAACTTATTGTGCTTCGTTCGCTAATAAAAAACTGAATTTGATGCTATATGAACTACTGCTTGATTATGATATGTTAAACTTATAGGAGGAGAGTGGTTGAACACAGGCTCTTCTAGCTTGTGTTTCAACCAATTGAACTTACACGAGTTATGTGCCATAGCTCGATATTCTAATTTGGCTCTTGATTGGGCTAGCACACTCTGTTTTCTTAGTTTTTGAAGAGACCAAATTACCTGCAATCATAGTTGTTAAAGGCTCTAGGCGCAACGAGGCGCACTAGGTGTTCCGGAGCCTAGGCGCTAGGCGCACGGCGAGGCGCTAGCCTGAACAACATCAGGCGCACGACATTTTAAAAAATAAATAAATTAATATATAACACTTTTATATTACAAATCTAAAATCAAGAAGTAAAACTATGACTAAATTCCAATTAGAAAATATAAAATACACTAGCAAGTAGTCTGGAACTCCAAATGGAAGTTTTTAAACATACACAAACAAAGAGCAAATAAAAATACAATCAACCAAAATCTAAATAATCAAATATCATCGTCATCATCCACTAGTCATTTAATTTGTCCTAACTCCTAACAAACAATTAAACGAACAAATAATAACAAAAATAAACTAAATAAATAATTAAACAATTAATTAAGTAAATTAAATAAATAAAACATAAATAATTAATTAAGTAAATAAATAAAACATAAATAATTAATTAAGTAAATAAATAAAACATAAATAATTAATTAAGTAAATAAATAAATAGAAGACATACAGTCGGAGCAGCAACAACGGTCGAAGAAGAGAAATAGAACTAACGAGAAGAGAAATCGAACTAACGAGAAGAGAAATCGGAGCAGCAACAGCGGTCGGAGAAGATAAATCGAAGCAGCAGCAACGATCGATCGACGAAATTGGAGCAGCAACAGCAATGATCAACGAAATCGATGGAGAAATCGAAGGAAATAGAAGGGAATCGAAGTGCGATTCTGTTCCGAGTCTTAATCAAAGGCCGATTGTGCAGGTAAGGGGTCTGGAACCTCTGAGTATTTATATGGGACTTGGGCTAGGGCTAATTCGAGATTCAATAAAAGCAACGGATTCAATAAAAACGCCTTGTCCACCACAGGCGCACCTCCAGCGATGCATGCGACTCTCGCTCAGGCGGTACAAGCGCGCGCTTCTTGTACCTTCATCGCCTGGACCTGAGCGAAGCACAGGTCCTGCGACCTGAGGCGCCTTGCGCCTAGGCGAGAGCCTGAGTGCGCCTTTGACAACTATGCCTACAATAAATATACAATAGCTTGTAGTGGATTTTCTGTCTAAAGGAGATTTGACCAATCAACATCTATGTTCCTCAATGTGAGCTTATGATTGAATAGACCACGTCGCAGTGGATCTTTCAAATATCTAAGAATGTGGACAACAATTTTCCTAGTTCTTGGATGATATAAAAGATGGCCGATGAGCTAACTGCAAAATATATATCAGATATGATAACAATCAAATAATTCAGCTTCCCAACTAATCATCATACTACCCTGAGTCTGTTTAAAATTCTCTTTCATCTGCATGTAGTTTTATATTCGGATCATAAGTGAGTTTATTGGTTTGGTCCCTAACATCCCTGTTTTGCTTGACAAATCAAGGACATATTTCCTCTGAGAAAGATAAACACCCTTACTTTATCGAGCGATTTCAATTCCCAAGAAATACTTTAATTGACGCAAATCTTTTGTATGAAACATACCGTGTAGGAAATATTTGAGTGCCTGATGGGGATCGACAACAAATCTTTGTAACCTCATTGCTTTTCCTACGGCTCCTCTCTACCTCTGAGAACAAATCCATCAAGTTTCTGTCAAAGCCCTCTATTTATACGCTGAACCTCCTCTCCGTTTTCATCTGCATGACCACCCAAACCGATGTCTGTTCTTCTGTAACAGATGCCTCTGAAACTTTGTCTCCAAATCCCTCCACTACTATCAATTGTCAAGACTCAAAGATACCTCCATTTGCGAAGCACAATCACACCCCTCTCTCCATTTGGAACTGAGGAACTCTTGCCCCTTTTGGTCATCCACATTCCCTTCCATAATTGACCAGCAATAGGAAGAAGCTCTGTCCATCGCTGAAAACTATGTTCTTGAAACTGGAAAAGCATGCCTCCATTAGCCGGGCAGCTCTCATCTGCATCAGGAAAAGAGGATGAAGAACTAAATGTACCTCTTAGTTCTCCAGTCACCCCGTTAGTATCAAAAAATTTGAACAGCAGCCCAATTAACTTGGAGTCTTGGACACCACAACCTGGATTGAATCAGGTTGTCCCACCCCTGTCGATGCATGGGCCTAGGAAGGCTGTTCCCTAGTCTTTGCCTCTTCCTCCACACTCTTTGAAAGATGTCGGCCTGAAGTTTTCAGCATCTTCTGAGGCTTGATATCCTCCTATGGAAGTTCTGGCAAAAGTTTCCGAAAAACAGACTGCGTAGTTGAAAATTGGAGCTGCTAATATTAGCGAAAGTTACCCTAAGAAAACTATTCTTGAAGTGGATTGTTGCATAAGGCTTAGTTTTATACGTGCTACTTTATTTTTTTTTTTTATTTTTTATTTTTTTTTTGGATAGGAGCAGATTCTGCACTGTAATTATCTGCTCTCATTATGGTTGTCATACCCTCTTACCTTTGATCACCTGTATGATCTTCGTGGAAAATATTTTGAGTCTGTTAAGCATTAGTTTGAATTTCAGTGACTGTACCGAGTGACATTTTTCGAGTTGCAGGAGCCAGTGATAAACACATATGCCAACTTTCGAGATGATGTGCTCCCTCGCATTAAGAGATTGGGCTACAATGCTGTTCAGATTATGGCTATTCAAGAGCATGCATATTATGCTAGTTTTGGGTAATTATTTTTTGCTTTATTTGTGAGCTTGTTTGTTTACTCTTATTGAGGGTTCAGAAGGTCTTCTTCACTCCTATGTGGATATTCATGTAATTCATTACATGCCTCAGGTATCATGTCACAAATTTCTTTGCACCTAGCAGTCGTTGTGGATCTCCAGATGATCTCAAGTCTTTGATAGATAAAGCTCATGAGCTAGGTCTGGTTGTTCTCATGGATATTGTGCACAGGTAATGATTGCTTGTATCTTTGTACAATTTGTATTTAGATAAATGTTTATCGTTTGGCAGTATCCTTTATATTTGGCTTCAAGTTGTCTCAGCGTGTTTCTTTGTGGTGTCCTAATTGTACTCCAGTTATCTCTCCATGGTTCATTTGTAGTATGCATGCATTTGTTCAAAATATGAATTCCTAGAAAAAATTATTGCGAATGTTTATTGGCCATATTTCTCCCTTTGTGCTTCCACTTTCCTTCATCAACAAACAACATTGTCTGTAAAACTCTCAGGAGGATCGAGGAAGAATAAGGTGCTATTACATTTACAATGTGGCAGATTACCATTTTTAGATTATGCCATTATTTTCTGTGTATAGTTTTTGGGTTTTTGTGTTATCCAGTCATTTTAAATTGTCATAAATTTGATTGAAGGAGAAAGGAGAGATTAGACAACCCTAATCAGTTCTCTGTTCTCACATTTCTATCTGTCTTTTCATCCTCTTCTCTAACCGATTTCTTCAATATCTCACACACTAACTTGGTGCTAGAGCTTCCATTAGTCCAGTTGTAGTTACCATCTGATGGAGCAGTAATGATGTCAGAGTCTGCACTATGACATCGGCCAAGGTGGTTCACTTATTGATAATTTTTCAGACCTCTTAGGCGATCTATGGTATGCTTTTTTTGTTACATCTTTTGTTTGGTCTGTTCTTTTAATTGCAATTCCTAGGAGCGAACTGAATTAAAGGAGGCTGATGTGGATGTTTAGCCACCGTGTGGTTAATTTTTTGATGACAATGCTGGGCTGTAAAGACTTAAGAAGAAACCTGTTGATGACTTTCAGATCAAGGACTTGGGTGCATGAAATATTTTGTCGGGATGTAGTTCGCCAGGTCTAAGGAAGGTATATTTGTTAATAAACGCAAATATATGCTCGACTTGGTGAAATAGGTTTGCTTGGAAGCAAAGTAGCTGAAACACCATTTATTTGGCCCACGCATTTCCAGATATAGCTTTTTTAATAAGCATAGTCAGTCAATTCATGCATTCACTTGGTCTGGAACACTTCGATGTTGTGTATACAATCTTGAGATACTTGAAAGGGACTCCTGGAAGGGGTATGTTGTTTAAAAAATGTGGACATTTACAGATTGAAGTCTACATTGATGTAGATTGGGCCGGGAGTATAACTAATAGAAGATCAACTTCCGGTTACTGTACTTTTGTCAAAGGAAATCTGGTTCTTTGGCGAAGCAAAAAAAAAAAAAAAGTGTTGTGGCTAGGAGTAGTGCAAAAACTGAATTTAGATCAATTGCTCATTTGATTTGTGAAGTGTGGATTATAAGACTTTTAGAAGACTTGAAGATCCATGACTCCTCACCCATGAAGGTATACCGCGACTAAGGCAGCAATCTCAATTGCCCATAGTTTGGTTTTTCATGTTAGATTGAAGCATGTGGAAGTGGATAAGCATTTTATCAAAAAACAATTGATAGTGGAATGATCTGCATGCCATATGTTCTGATCACCGAACAAATTATTGTTATATTTACAAAAGGACTTCATAAGAAACAGTTGACTACTTGTTTAGCAAGTTGGCAGTGGATGATATCTTCAAGCTGGCAATGGAAGATATCTTCAAGCTAGCTTGAGGGTAAGTGTTGGAAAATAGAAGATTTAGAGGGTTTGATTGCTTGGGGATTTCTGAATATTAATAGGTGTTTTATTGCTTTAAATATAAAATTAGTCAAATCTTGTAAATTAGGATAGTCTAATTAGGTTAGCTTATTTGGTTGTTAATTAGTCCTTGATTTGATGCCTTGTATTTTTCTATAAAGAGGTAACTTGTACCACTTTTTATTCCTCGAGTCAATAAACAAAATACTTTCTGTTAATAGACTTTGGTGCCACCTTTGCCCTTGTTGCAAAGTTGACTACTGTCCCTCTCATTGTTTTGTTGGTTGCTTCGTATTCCTGGCCTCTGCATCAGTTGATAGAATGAATTTCTCAATTGTGACCCGACCGACACTATCATCTATATGGAGCCTCCCAAAATCTGTCGACTCCAAAAATCGGTTTGTGGATTTAAGCAATCCCCTTGTGTGTGGTTCCTGCTTTATCCGTCGACAACATCAGGGACATTGCATCATTATCTCTGTTTCTATGGATGACATTATCATCACAAAAGATGATGGACCTGTCATTAATTAGGTAAAGAAGGATCTCGGACAAATTTTTGAGATTAAGGATTTGGGTCTTCTCCGATACTTCCTCAGTATTGAAGTTGCTCAGTCTCGACAAGGTATCTCTCTATCCAAATTGAAATAGACCCTTGATCTTTTTCAGGATACTGGCGTGCTTGGATGTAGACTTGCTTCAACTCCTATGGATCCAAACCTTAAGTTGACAGCATACTCAAGAGAATTATTACCAAAATGTCGGTATATCAACGACTTGTGGGTCACCTCATCTATCTGAATAGTACGAGGCCAAACTTTACGTATGTTGTTTGTGTTGTGCTTCAGTTTATGCAATCACCAAGAACACCACACCAGGATGCATTTTACCGTATCCTTCGGTACCGTAAGACTTGCCCCAGTCTTTGTTTTTATAGGAAAGACCCTTTTGCTTTACAGATGCCGACTATGCAGGGTCGAAGAACGATAGACGTTCGATTTCTGGTCCGTGCACCTTTGACGGAGGACACCCAATCTCGTGGAACTGTAATAAGCAATCTGGTTTCTCTTGATCTTTCACTTAAGTTAAGTATCGCGCCATGGCTCAAGGAACATGTGGACTTCTTTGGCTTGGTTCTCTTCTGACCAGGATAGAACAAACTGTTGGAAACTCATATAACTTGGATCTCCATGTTTGAGTATGTGTTGCTTCATTTTGACCTTTAGGTTTGAATATAACGGGCTTCAGTCAAAACTCTTGATTTGAGTATTGGGGGCGGACCTCTAGATCCGAGTACGGTGGGCTTAACCGGGAATTAGAGAGTTGTTTAAAACTTGATTTAAAATTTTATACATATGTATACTAGATTGAATACTCTGGTTTACAGTGCACTCATGCGTCAGTTGGATCTCCAGGTCGTAGTATTGGTGTTTCACTGTTACCCTTAGGTTTGAGTATGTGGGCTTTACTTGGAACTCTTGATCCAATTATTGGGGAATTCACTCAGACCTCCAAGTCCATTGATGACTTAACTCGGATATATAGTGTTGGTTAAAAAGTGATTCGGAATTTTATTCAAGTCGTATGGGCACAATATAAAAGGCTTAATCTTATCGTTCTGTCATTGCGTTCCTTTTTAATGATTTTCTCCTTTGGTTCCTTTTTTTTTTCTTCTTTTCTTTCAATTATACCTCTTGTATTTTAAGTGGTTAGGTACAAGGAGAGATCGCCAGTGCTTGACAAATTGGAAGGTGGGGGTGTTTGGGGTTTACAATGATGTATATTATTATTAAGTATGTTTTTTAAGCAATGTATAATTATACCTCTTGTATTTTCCTTGCTGCTTTCTTCTAGCTTCATCCCGCATCCATGGCTGGTTGAGAGCTGGACCGTTTGAGTCACTCTCTCTCTCCCCCCCCTCTCACTCTAGAAAATTTGTATCATTTGTTTGGTTTTACTAATATTACACTTTGTGCCCAAATCGTTTGAGCAAATAAATTAAAAAAAATTGATCACCATTTGGATACTGTGAAATCGCCTTTGAAATTTATAATTTGAATATTCAAGGAACTCAAAATTACTATATTTATTTATTTGTGTATTTTAATTTTTACATTTTAATTGGTAAAAGCTAATTCAACCAAAACCCATTTTACGTCCCAAAACACTAATATCGTTTATCAATTTTGTGGGATTGAGACAAATGTGAAACTTAAGATGTCAAATGTGTAATTTGGTAAACCTTAAGGGTTAAAAGTGTAATATGTTCTTAATTAGGGGAACCTCGGCGGTGCAAGGAGAGCTTTATTAAAAAAATCCAAAGAATACAAAATTCAGAGGGGGGTGATGCCTGCCTTCTGAAAATCAATGAAACAATTACTAATCTAACGAAAAATTCCTTTAATCTTCCTACTCATTATTATATTGTGAGATTTTATATTCATTACAAATTTCACAGTACACACACACACATATATTAGTTATGTTGGTCGTACCATTATGATTAACCTAATATTTGTTTTGTCATTTTTTTTCTACCTGAACTATTGAATCCAGCCATGCATCAAATAATACTTTGGATGGGCTGAACATGTTTGATGGAACTGATAGTCATTACTTCCACTCTGGATCGCGAGGTTATCATTGGATGTGGGATTCTCGTCTTTTTAACTATGGACATTGGGAAGTATGATCTTCATTTTAGAACTTATTGTTATAGATTATTGCAATTCGTTTTTCTTTTCGGACTTCTCTCTACCATAAGTAACAAAGATTTGATGATTCTTCTTGTAGGTTGTACGATATCTTCTTTCGAACGCAAGATGGTGGCTGGATGAGTACAAGTTTGATGGGTTCAGATTTGATGGTGTGACTTCAATGATGTACACTCACCATGGATTACAGGTAAGTGAAAGTGCTAGGTCAACTTATATTCCTGCTAGTGCATTATGGTGACATATTTCGATTGAAGTACTAATGAAAGATTAATCATTCATCAAGCTCTTAATTAGGATCCATTTTACGAAGAACAATTGTTAGGTTAGAAAGGGTTTTGAGTTGGAGGTAGGAGAAGAAAGGATTTAGGAGAAGGAAGATGATGAGAAGTTTTGAGAGAAGGAAGAAAATGAGATGTTAAATGGTTTGAGATGTGTGATTATTGTGTTTGAATGTGTATTGTACATACAAATCAGTATTTAGTTTTTCACTTGAGGGCAAAATAGGAATAAAATTTTATAAACTCCCTTCCCAGGTTAGGGAGTTGCCGTGGATTGAGAAATCTGGCCAAAGGGTAGGAAAAGCTGTTTTCCGCATTCCAAATGAAAGGAGTTGTTGGGTGCCTTATGAACTCAGGCTTTAAGGCATCTCAGTCTTTGCAATCCCCGCCCTCTCTCTTGAAGTACAACGGTCCTGCCTTGTGTTCTCTTGCTTCGTCACCTGATGAGCCTACAATGGTTTCTTTTCTACACTCCCTTTGATGGATGCCCGGACCTAGGCAGGTTCCTTTTGATGATTGATCTGGGAAGGGCATTGCTAAGCGAAAGTGAAGGCTAGATGTAATGCTAGTTTACCATATTTGTAATGTATGTACTACATAGACATTTTTTAAAGTCCAAATAGAATTTAAATACCAAATTCAGCATTTCTAATTTCTAATTCCGTACACTGACCCATCCCCAAAAAAACTTTTCTTCTTCCTTGTTTCAAAAATATAGATTTCCACTTTTAGCATTGGTCCACATTTACCTCTGTTGAGTTTGATAAGCTTGTTTTCCTTTCTTCTTCTTCTTCTTCTTCTTCTTCTTCTTGGCTCTTATATATAATATTATTTTATTTCTCCATTGGTTCTCTCAATCCCAATTTGTTTGGATATGGAACCTGAGATGGAGAGAAAGTCTACTTCTGAAAGTGGATAATATATTAAACATAAATAGTTTGAAGAAAGAAGGAATATTCATGTGGTTTCTCCAATTTAAATTTGTGTTCGGCATTGACATTTGAAAAGTCTCTGAATCTTGAAAGGAAAAACAGGGATTAAATTGTGTGGTGATAAAAGAAGTCAGAAGATCATTGGACCTACCCATAAGAATTCATTCTTTCTCGGCATATTGATCGCATTTTGAATTTTTGTAAACTTGTTAAATCAATGTTGTGGTGTTGAACTTGATATGTATATGTATTATATCTATTTCTTTATCAATATTTACTTCAGTGATATATGCTAACCTACTTTCCTGATTTTTTCCGCTTTGTTAAATCATTTTAGATGGCATTCACTGGAAACTACGAGGAGTACTTTGGATTCGGAACTGATGTTGATGCTGTGGTTTATTTGATGCTGGTTAATGATCTTATTCACGGCCTCTTCCCTGAAGCTATAACCATAGGTGAAGATGTATGTAATCATATTTTCTTTAGTACTTCAATAGAGAATTACATGTGCCTATGACACTAAGGGAATCAGGGTGATCTCATAGTTCCTACGACACACAGAACCCACAAATCATTAAATGATGCATATACTCTTCCAATTTTATCTTCTTCTTTACAAGAAATAATTACTTCCACATCAGTGGACCCATTAATGTAAATAAAAATGCCACTACCAATGGCATTGTCAATACCCTTTCAATGAAAGCGGAGATTGGATAAGTTTTTTAGTGTTGCTGATCAACCCCTTCCAAACCAGATAGCAACCTAATTGTCTTGCTTAATTTCTGCGTTTGTGCATTTTTATTTTTTTAAAACTCAACTGCCTTTGTCTTTACGGTGACCACCACCCACGAAGACAAACATACCACTGTAAACTACGATCGCTATCACCGGGGCAATTAATTACACAATGATTACCCCTACTACAGTGATTAAATCTCCTAACCATTACAACTTAAACTTACTTCTCACACTCAACTGGTAGTTACCTGCAAGATATAGGGATGCCCCATGTAGTTTTGGCACATTCGGATGCAGTTTGAAACTTATTGAGTGAAGGCCCCAGTGTGAAGTCTACTTATGTGTAAACTGTTTGGGATCAGCAGTTGGCATCAATTTGATATACCTTTTTTACGAGGTTACAATTCATTGCCTATGATCTTTTGATGATTAAAGTATCGTCTTTGCTGGGTTGAGTCTTCTTAACCAGTATTGTGTAGTAACAATAGCAAAATGATTGTAAATGTTTTTAAGCGGTCTCCAGATTATGGTTTAGGCTCTTGTATGTTTGAGTCTGTGGATGGTTTGGCCTCCTGGGATTCTACCCGTTTTTTAGTGTTGGGGCTTTAATTTTAGTTTGGCTAGGTGATGTACATGTAGTTATCAACGCAACTTGCTTGTTTAAAAGAAAAAGCCCTACCTACCACATCTTATTCTACTATCAATATATCTTATTTCAATGCGAATTCCTCTTCACTAATAGTACTAATTTAAAAATAAATAAAAACTGATGGTTTCTTCGGTGCTCCAATCCTCTAGACCTTGTTAAAGTAAACGATTGTAGAAAAATAATGAGACGCCTTAACCATTGTGTTAGTCTCTTCCGCTATTTATAATAGAAATAAGGAAACGATACAGGAAACCCTAATCACTAGAGAAAACCCTGAACAATAGAGGAAATATATAAATACCGCTTTAACACTCCCTCTCAAGCTGGAGCATATGTATTGTATGTTCTTAACTTGTAACAAATGTACTTTATCCTTGAGCCCCCTAACGGTTTAGTACATATATCAGCTAACTGATCTACTGAAATTTCTTGTGTAGTCTCAATCTGCTTCTACAATAATTTTTTTCAAATAAAGTGACAATCAACTTCAATGTGTTTTGTTCTCTCATGGAAGATTGGGTTAGGTGCAGTGTGAAGTGTGGCTTGATTATCACATACCAGATCCGTTGCGAAGAGTGTTAAAATCCAAGTTCTTCCAGCAAACGTTTCAACCAAGTTAACACACAAGTGGTACGGGCCATTGCCCTGTATTTTGATTCTGCACTTGATTGGGTCACTGCCGTCTGTTTTTCACTCTTCCAAAAGATAAGGTTACCCTATAGTAGATTTCTTATCCAAGGGTGATCCAATGCAGTCCGCATCTGTGTAGCCTTTTATTTGAGTATGATCGAAGTTCTGAAGTAGCAAACCACAACTAGGAGCACCTTTTAGATATCGGAGAATATGGATCACTGTATCGTAATGACAAGTCGTTGGACGATCCAAGAACTGATTGATAACACCAACAACAAATGAGATATCTGGTCTAATAAGTATTAGGTAGTTCAACTTCTCAACTAACCGTTTGTATTGCGCTGAATCTGTCAGTGGTACATCCTGATTTGCCAACAATTTGGTGTTTGGATCCATAGGCGAGTCAATCTGTTTAGCTCCTGGCATTCTTGTTTCGCCCATTAGGTTAAGGACATATTTTCTCTGAGATAGGTAAAGGCCTTGACTTGATCGAACAACTTCAATCCCCAAGAAAATACTTTAACTGACCCAAATCTTTAGTTTGAAACTTACTATGCAAAAACATTTTGAGTTCCTAAGGCTCCGTTTGGTAACCATTTCCATTCCAGAAATTCCCATTCCATTCCCAGATTTTTGGGAATTCTGTTTGGGAATAGCGTTTGGTAATTTTTGTTTCCGTTTCTATTTCCATTTCATTCCCATTTGAGAATTGTGCCCACTTTTTTCTTAAGAAATGAGAAACAAAAAAAAGTTGTTTCTCATTATTCCCATTTCATTCCCAAAACACATGGTCACTGTTCACCCGCCGGGTGACCACCGTCCTCCGCCGGCCACCGTCCTCCGCCGCCGCTGGCCATCTCCGGCGACCGTCGCTGGTCACCGTCCGGCTGGAAATTTTCCGGCCACTTCCGGCCGCCACCGCTGTCTGGCTGTTGTTGGCGACGGCCCCATTGCCTTCCGGCCTGCATTGCCGGCGACAGCTCCATTGTCTTCCGGTGTCGCCGGCGCCGGAGCCACCGCCGCCCGTCGTCGCCAGCGATGGCGCCACCGCCGTCAGGCCAAAACAAAAAAAAAAAGGAAAAAAAAAAAAGATTTTAGGATAAAATCGTTACCAAACACAATTTCCTTCCCAAAACAAAAAAAAAATTATCGTTACCAAACGCGATTCTACTCCCAAGAAAAAAACAAAATTCCCATCCCATCCTATCCCATTCTCATCCCACTGCTGGAATGGAAACAGAAACGGTTACCAAACGCCACCTAAATACGACAGTGGCCATCCTCGGTAATCACGATGTCATCCACATACCCAATCAGCAATATTCTCCCGACTTTATTGTGCTTGTAGAACACATAATGATTGACACCACGACGTCGAAGACCAAATTCAATGACCACTTCACTAAATCTTTCAAACCATGCTCGAGGAGATTGTTTGAGGTCATAAATAGATTTCTTCAAGCGACATACCAAACTGAACTCTCATTGAGCAACAAATCCAGAAGGTTGCTCAATGTAGACTTTCTCAGTCAGATCGCTATTTAAGAAATTTTCTTGATATCGAGCTGATGTAATGGCCAACGAAAAGTGGCATTCAGAGAGGTGAACAAGCGAACAAAAGCGAGCTTGGTAACGGGAGAAAAGATCTTAGAGTAATCAAGACCATATACTTTAGTATAGCTGTGGGTAACTAAGCAATGCCTTGAGTCGATCATTGATGCCATCCGGATCAACTTTGTTTGCATACACAATTTACATCAAATTATTATTTTGTCAGGTGGAAGCGAGATGAGATCTCGAGTACCATTCTTCTTCCATTGCGGTTGACCACCAAGGTGAGTGAGGGCCTTTAAGACAGAGTTAAGAATAAAAACAAAAGACAAAGAAGCAACGAAATAGGAGTATGAAGGAGATAGGTGTATATACGAGATAAAGTTAGAAATAGGATGGTCAATACAGGTGCGCTTACCCTTCCGCACGACAATGAGCATTTCCAAGTCAGGCATGGACGGGTCAACTGAAGAAGAGTCTTAGGAAATAGAGTCGATGGGCGCAACAACAAAGGCTATGTTTTGCCGACGAGAGTATATCCACAAAGGAGGTGAAGAACGACTAGCGGGACAGGTTCTGGAGTAGAGGAAGATATTGTAGGGTTTGGTAGGCTTGAGAAAGGGAGTGTAACATCCAAATCATCTCGAGATGATGGAGTAAAAAAGTAATGGGTGGACTCAAGGAATATATCTGCACATACAAATGAGCGACGTAATGATGAATTATAACAACGATAATCCTTTTCTGTGCAAGAATAGCTGAGGAAAACACATTTTAAAGCACGGAGATCTAACTTGTTCTTATTTAGAGTCAATTGATGAACAAAACAGACACCCAAATATACGAGGAGGTAAATTAAACAAAGAAGAACGAGGAAAAAAAATGGAGCGGGGAACCTTGCTATTTAGGGTAGGTGACAACATCTTGTTGATCAAGAAGCAACTCTGTAAGAACTGCATGGTCCTAAAAGTGTTTGGGAACGTTCGACTCAAAAAGAAGAGTGTGGGCCACTTCTAGGTGATGTCGATTCTTACGCTTAGCAACTTCATTTTGCTGTGATATGTGAGGACAAAACGACTGATGCAAGATACTAGAGTGTGAAGAAGTAAATGACTGAGAAAAGTGTTCCCGAGTATTATCACTTCGGAGTGTACGCACTAGTACAATAAATTGAGTTTTAATTTCAGCACAAAACACACGAAAAATGAAAAATAGTTCTGAACGATCTTTCATTAAATAAAGCCATGTAACTCTGGAAAAATCATACACAAATGTGACAAAATAATAAAAACCTAATGTACAAGCAACACGAGAAGGACCCCAAACATCTGAATAAACTAAATTAAAAGTACTCGACGCTCGAACATGAGCTAGGAAAGCAAATGAAATACGATGATACTTACCCAATTGACAAGACTCACACTCTAAGGAAGACAAATGGCTTAAATCAGGAACAAGTAACTTGAGGTTACTAAGGTAGGGATGACCGAGGTGAAATGGATCTGGTTGGCTGATGCAACAACAGGGCAAACAGTAGGTGGGATAGTAGGACTCTTGTTGTGATCATCAAAGTGGTAAATGCCATTTTCTTCAGGCCCTATGCCAATCGTTTTCAGCTTCTTCAAATCCTGGAGAAAGGCAAAATCAGGAGAAAATGATTCAAAACAATTAAGATGTTTAGCTGGCATCAAATTAAAAGAAAAATGATGGAATATACAAGACAGAGGATAAAGATAAGGAGGGTGAGAGTTCTACTATGCCGATGCCACGGATAGGGATAATGGAACCATCAGCAACTGTACTAGGAGACAATGAAGGAGATGATTGAAAATGTGTAAATAGGGAAGAGGTATCTAACATGTGATCAGTGACAGCAGAATCTATGACCTAGGGTGTGGGAGGGGAAGGGTGAATTGAAAGACAAGCAATAGAAGTATCTCGTTGAGCTAAAGTAGCAATAGGAAGAGATGCCTGCTGAGATGTCTTATGTTATGAACACATCTCAATCAAGCATATAATAACACATTATGAGCAATGGCAACAAGATTGGTCATGAAAAATCAAGTTTGAGTTATTGCCAAAAAGCTGTGTAATTAGTTTTAGAACATTTGAAACGATTTTGATCAATTCGAATAATGCAATGTTAATTTGATCAAATTGAATGCTAGGTATGATCCTAGACACCTTCAATACGGCATAAAAACATTCAAAACATTTCAATAACAAACTAAGATCAACCCAAAAATTGAGTAGGAGAGAGAAATGTTATTGCTAGCATGTAGTCGACTACATATTCTGATTTTCAGCATATTAGTGGTTTCTCGTCCGTTCTCTGAAAACCCTAGCCACATCTCCCAACCGCCGAAAACCCTAGCCACATCTCCCAGCCGCCGCAACCCCTACATCTCCCAGCCGCCGCAACCATAGCACGTCACCGGAGGTTCGCCGGGCTTAGCCGACCTTAGCCGGCCGTCGCTTGCCCAGATTTGCGACTCACGATCGTCGATTCACAAATCTGATTAGCCGCAACCACTGTCCGACCTTCGCCGGCCATCACTAGACCTTCACCGACCTTCGCCGAACCATTACCGACCTTTGCTAGCCTTCGATTGCTCTGACTTGAGACTCACGGCCTTCGCCGTTGCTCTTTCTGTCCAGATTTGCTGGTAACACAAGGGTTATTTTTCGTGAGAAAGCCCTACGGATGTTCGTGAGTATTATTCTGATTCTCATGTTCTTCGTTTAAGCTCTAAAGTTGTTTGTGTTGTTGATTTGTTTCCCTTGTGCACGTTTGTTTGTTAGTTGTTTTATTAGCAGGCACTAATGTCGACGGCTACCTTCCAACCGTTAACAACACGCAAGTTAAATGGGACCAATTATTTAAATTGGTCTAAGGCTGTGAAAATAGCCCTTACTGGACAAAGGAAATACCGTCATCTCATGGAATTTGCCCCGGCAGAAGATGATAAGAAGTATGAGGAATGTATTCAAGCTGATGCGCAGATTGTAGCGTCGTTGTGGAATTCAATGGAGCCTCAAGTAGCTGATCTCTGTACTCATCTAGATACATGTAAAACCATAGGGGAATATCTTCATATGTTGTATTCTAGTAATCTCACCAGGATGTATGATTTATCGGTCGAGTACTTCCAACTTCAGCAAGGCATGCAATCCATTACAGATTATTTTGCCACATTCAACAGTCTTTTTGAGGAGTTAAATACTATTCTACCGATGACTATTGATCTGAAAGAAATGCAAAAACAACGTGAGCAGATGGCTGTCATGAAGTTCTTAGCTGGATTTCGCCTAGAATTTGAACCGGTCCTATCTCAGATCCTTTCCCGTGCTACTCTCCCCACTATCACTAAAATCTATTCTTGCGTCTCGCGTAGCACTACCAAGGACAATATTTCTGGCTCGAGTTCGTCTGCGCCATCTGAGCATTCGGCGCTTGTTACGTAGATTCCTACACGAAATCGAGGTGATCAACTTAGTGGTGGTCGTGGTGGCCGTGGTAGTGACCTTTGGGGTGGACGTAGTGGCCGTGGTCATGGCTCACCTTGTGAGTGCTCCTTTTGTGGAAAGGAGAATCATACTAGAGAAACATGTTGGGATTTAGTTGGTCGTCCACCCAAATTCGCCAATGCAGTGACATCTGATCCAGATAATCCTACTATTTCAAAATCTTAGGCGGCCAAGAACATCTCTAATGAGGAATATGCTCAATTCCTTCAGTGTAAGACATCCTAACATGCATCTCTTCCCATTGCTTCTTTAACACAACGAGGTACTTCTTCTACTTGTCTTTCCACTCGCCCTTCCCCTCCCACACCCTGGGTCATAGATTCTGCTGCTACTGATCACATGTCAGGTACATCTTCCTTATTTACACATATTCAATCATCTTCTTCGTTGTCTCCCGTTACATATGCTGATAGTTCCACTGCCCCTATCCGTGGTATTGGTACAGTGGAACCCTCACCCTCTTTATCTCTCTCATCTGTCTTGTATATTCCTTCGTTTTCTTTTAATTTGATGTCAGTTAGTAAGCTTACCAAACATCTTAATTATTTTGTCTCATTTTTTCCTGATTCTGTCATTCTCCAGGATTTGAGGACGCGAAAGATGATTAGCACAGGGCGTGAGGAAAATGACCTTTACCTTGATGATCATGGAGAGAGTCCTGCTAACCCACCTATTGCCTGCCCTGCTGTTGCATCTGCTCACCAGATCTATTGTCGCCTTGGTCATCTCTGCTTTGGCAACCTCAAGTTACTTATTCCTGATTTACGTCATTTGTCTTCATTAGAGTGTGAGTCTTGTCAATTGGATAAGCATCATCGTATTTCATTTGCTTCCTTAGCTCATGTTTGAGCATAGTCCTTTTAGTTTAGTTCATTGAGATGTTTGGTGTCATTCTCGTGTTATTTCTACATCAGGTTTTCATTATTTTGTGACATTTTTGAATGATTTTTCCAGAGTTATTTGGTTTTATTTAATGAAATATCGTTCATAATTATTCTCTATTTTTCGTGCGTTTTATGCTGAAATTAAAAGTCAATTGAATGTACCAGTGCGTATTCTTCGTAGTGATAATGCTTGAGAATACTTTTCTCATCCATTTACTTCCTTTATGTCACACTCTGGTATCTTGCATCAATTTTCTTATCCTCACACACCACAGCAAAATGGAGTTGTTGAGCGTAAGAATCGACATCTCCTAGAAGTGGCCCGTACTATTCCTTTTGAGATGAATGTTCCCAATCTCTTCTGGGGCGATGCGGTTCTTACAATTTGCTTCCTAATCAACCGGATGCCATCCTCTGCCCTAAATGGCAAGGTTCCCGATTCTCGTTCACCCTTGTTTAGTTTACCTCCTCGCATATTTGGGTGTGTTTGTTTTGTTCATCAGTTGACTCCCGTCAGGGACAAGTTAGATCCCCGTGCTTTAAAATGTGTCTTCCTTGGCTATTCTCGCACGCAAAAGGGTTATCGATGTTATAGTCCATCATTACATCGTTCATTTGTGTGTGCAGATATTACATTCTTTGAGTCCACCCTTTACTTTTCTGCCCCATCCTCTCGAGATGATCTGGATGTTACACTTCCATCGCCAAGTGAACCAAACCCTACACTATTTTCCTCTACTCCAGATCCTATCCCATCTAGTCATTCTTCAACCTCTTTGCAGGTATACTTTTGTCGCCAGAAGGTAGCCTCCGCTGTTGTGCCCATCGCTGTTGTGCCCTTAGATTCTTCTCTAGTAGACCCACCCATGTCTGACTTGGACATGCCCATTGCCATCCGGAAGGGTAAGCGCACCTGTACTAACCATTTTATTTCTAACTTTGTCTTATATGCACACCTATCTCCTTCATATTCCTCTTTTGTTACTTCTCTGTCCTCTATTTTTATTCCTAAGTCTGTTTCAGAGGCCCTCACTCACCCTGGTTGGGCAAAAGCAATGGAAGAAGAAACTTTTGCCTTATATCAGAATGGTACTTGGGATCTCGTCTTGCTTCCGCCTGACAAAACTTTAGTTGGATGTAAATGGGTGTACACTATCAAAGTTCATCCGGATGGCACCATTGATCGACTTAAGGCTCGCTTAGTTGCTAAAGACTATACTCAAGTATACGGTCTTGATTACTATGAGACATTTTCTCGTTTGTTTATCTTTCTGGCTGCCACTTTTTATTGGCCATTACATCAACTCGATATCAAGAATGCCTTCTTAAATGGCGATCTGACTGAGGAAGTATATATGGAGCAACCTCCTAGGTTTGTTGTTCGAGGGGAGTCTGATTTGGTATGTCGTTTGAAGAAATCTATTTCTGGCCTCAAGTAGTCTCTTAGAGTATGGTTTGGAAGATTTAGTGAAGTGGTCACTGAATTTGGTCTTCGGCGTTATGGAGTCGATCATTCTGTCTTCTACAAGCATAGTAAAGTCAGGAAAATATTGGTGATTGTGTATGTAAATGACATCGTGATTACCGGGGATGACCAAGGTGGTATTCAAGAACTCAAAAAGTGTTTGCATAGTAAGTTCCAAACCAAAGATTTGGGGCACCTAAAATATTTCTTGGGGATTGAAGTTGCTCGATCAAGTTAAGGCATTTACCTGTCTCAGAGAAAATATGTCCTTGACCTATTGAACGAAATAGGAATGCTAGGAGCAAAACCGATTGACTCATTTATGGATTTAAACACCAAATTGTTGCCAGATCAGGGTGTACCACTGACAGATTCAACGCAATATAGACGGTTAGTTGGGAAGTTGAACTACCTGACAGTTACCAGGCCAAATATCTCATTTGCTGTTAGCGTTATCAGTCAGTTCTTGGATTGTTCAATGACTTGTCACTGGGATGCAGTGATTCGTATTTTCCGATATCTGAAAGGTGCTTCTGGTTGCAGTTTGCTATATCAAAATTTTGGTCATACTCAAATAAAGGGCTACATAGATGCAGACTGAGCCGGATCACCCTTAGATAGGAAATCTACTACTGGGTATTGTGTACTTGTTGGTGGTAACCTTGTCTTTTGGAAGAGTAAAAAGCAGACGGTAGTGGCGCGGTCAAGTGCAGAATTGGAATACAGGGCAATGGCCCATACCATTTGTGAGTTAACTTGGTTGAAACATTTGTTGGAAGAACTTAGATTTGAACACACTTCACCGATGGACCTGGTATGTGATAATCAAGCAACACTTCACATTGCATCCAACCTAGTCTTCCATGAGAGAACAAAAAACATTGAAATTGACTGTCGCTTTATTCGAGAAAAATTGTTGCAGAAACAGATTGAGACTAAATATGTAAATTTAGTTGATCTGTTAGCTAATATATTTACTAAATCGTTGGGGGGTTCAAGGATAAACTACATTTATAACAAGCTAAGAGAATACAATATCTTTGCTCCAGCTTGAGGGGAAGTGTTAAAGGGTATTTATGTCTTTTCTGTATTGCTTAGGGTTTCCCGAACAGTTTAGGGTTTACTGTATGGTTTCCTAATTCTTATTATAAATAGTGGGAGAGGCTAACACAATAGTTAAGCCGTCTCCTTCATTTCTCTCTTTAACATGAAATTCTCATATATGCATGAATTGAGCAAACCAATGACACGTATCATGATATATTAGCATATTAAACATGTTTGAATCAAAATATCATGAATGTATGTATTATCGGGGTGTGTGCACGACCTATGAAGTTGTGAGTTCAATATCCTTGAGTAATTTTGTCGAAATGAAAAATTACATTAAGTGAATCATACCCCTTTCGCCTTGAATGCATCTCCATGATGTATTTCCATAATCTAAGGATGATTTACACTTAAAAAACAACATTAGTAATATTAAAACGTCGAATGAGGTGTTAGTGTCAACATAACATTTGAGAGATCTTATTGATTGAAACCGCTTGGGCTAATAGAGTATTTTTACCAAATGATGTGGTTTTCTCGACGTCTTGCCTGTCTCAGCTTTTAAAGAGAGAAAGTGGAGAAAGATGTTTTAGGGGGTCTGAAAAAGGAAATGGAGGAGGTTTTGTAGGGTTTTTTTTTGGGAGGGGAGGACATTTTGGTGGTGGATACGGCGGTGGTGGTGGTGTATTTTCTGGTGATGTTGGATTTGGGTGGTTGCGATGGTGTAGGCAAAGGGATGAGCCCAGGAGAGAAAACAACTGAGAAGAAGAAGAGAACAAAGAAGAAGAAAAAAGAAAAGGGAAAAAAGATTAAAAAAAAATGAATAAAAAATAAACAAAATTAAAAAAAGTTTAAATTTACCCTTTAGCTCCTAATTCTGTCCAATTTGGACGGAAAATTTAACAAAAAAACCTTTTAAAATCACGTTCATACTTAGGGAGTTCAAATTGAAATACAAGAAAGTTATTTGACCATCTGAGCTAGGATAACAAATGCATGGTGACCTAGTTCTACATTATTCATATCCTTTTACACATTGTCATCAACATCTTTGAGACTATATTTAATCACACGACTTCTGCATACAATATATTTATGCTTAGTAGAACCATTCTCTTGATTGTTTTATTAGATGCATGTCCCTGCTACTGCCACCAACACTTGCAATGCCAGCAGCACCATTTCTATCATTCAACCCAATTTAAAGCAAACCAGTAACCATATCAAACAATTCATCACCACCTACAGTTGAACACTTCGGCAACCGATCTTGCACCCTACCCAAGGCAATCCAAAACCACCTACGATTGAGAACCTCGATTGCATAAAACAACCATCTCAACCACCATATTGAAGAAAATCTCGATTGCGATTAATGATTTATAGAGGTAACAATTTAACACTGAGAGAGAGAGGGGGAGGGAGAGACCCATATTTAGTAATCCCTGAACTCTTTTGTTGATATCAAGTATCGTTGAAATAGGAAAGAATATTATTCGTACAAAAAATTCCATTTCCCATAATTTTAGGAACTTTTGTACCAGAGGCAATGATATATTCAATTATAGCTTGTTTCCTATCTTATTCATTTCAAATTGGATTCATTAATTTGAATTAAAATATAAATGCATTCCTTGGGACTTCCTCCATGTACGAAGAAAGTGGGAAAAAGGGTAGCAAAATGCGTTATATGGATTCCTGGAGGTCCCTGGTTCAAATCTTGAAAGCAGACTTTCTATTTGAAGAGATAAGACTACGTATATCTGATCCTCCCTAGACCTCTCAATGACCATAGCCTTCATGCATTCGGTTGCGCTTTTTTAGAATCCATAGATTCAAGGTAAAATCCCTCGATGATGTATTTTATCACACTTGTTTGGCTGATAGAGGGATCAAATGATCTATAGTTCATTTTTTTGTAGCTGGAGGATCAAAAGCATGGTTATTGGAAATGTTTTAGGTATGAATATGTTAGATACATGTGACTTGATTGGTGAACTAGTATCTTTCCCCAAAAGCCTCTTTTTTTTTTTTTTCTTCCTTAAAAGAAAAAAAAAAAAGATATTGAATAATTGTGAAACTTTCACTGGGCCCATATTTAGGAATATAATAATTGAAATAATTTTTTGAGAAGATCCATCTTTTTCCATTCTTCTAGAGCATTTCCAAAAAAAGACTTTTTTATTGACGGGTTCCATATTGTATGTAAGTCTGTTACTTTTACTATTATTATTTCATTATTTTGCTGCTATTATTATTTACTACATGTTTTTGACTTACCTTATATTAGAGGAGTTATATTTCTTAGTATTAATGGTAAACAAGTATTTTATTCTATCATGGGTTTTGTCTATATAAATTATATTTTCTAAGTCCTTTTAGTTTTTGTAACTTTGCATGTGTTATTGAGATAATAAACCCTAGCCTTCTTTCTCTATTTTCCTTTGATTCAATGTTATTCAAGAATCTTAACACCTTCAACTTAAGAGAAGAAAAAATATCATTCGACAATGAATTTAGGAATCATAGGTTTCTTTTTATGTTGATGACAATCATTTATTAAAAAACGTGATACAATAACTTCTACCTTATCAATTAATAGTGAAAGAACGAAATCTGTGGGAGGGAGGGAGGAAGGGGTGCTAGTCTTTGCTTCTAGCAACTTGCAGAATTAAACCAGGACTAATAAAGTTAGTGCATGCAACTTGCTTATGGTATGGAAGTTTATAATACCGTTAACATAACATTTTTTTTTTATTGTTTTCAGGTTAGTGGAATGCCAACATTCTGTATTCCTGTTCATGATGGAGGTGTTGGGTTTGACTATCGCCTGCATATGGCAGTTGCTGATAAATGGATTGAGCTACTCAAGTATGCTGGCTTTAAAATCTTGAATGTTTCTTTTACATTATTGAAACGTAAATCCTTCTTTTTTGACAAGTGATCTACAGAAGCAATTCTAAAAAGTGTAAGATCCATGCAAATATGAACTATTAAAAAATAAGGTAATTCTGACGACAAAATAGTAACAGTCTTGAAGATATTATTATTATTCCCATCTTGATTTCTTATAGTAGCCTTAATGAAACTGCAGCATATGCATAATTAAACATCGGAAGCTTTATACTTCTGAAGTCTGTCTTCTTTGGATGTTATTTTTGTGTAGCGGAATTGGATTGCTTGGAGTGGGCAGGCGATGCCAATGGGCTTTGTAATTGAAGTCTTTCTATGGCTTGCTGATGGGTGTCCAGGAGATTGTGTTCTATATGGATGACATGTTAAGATATGAGGCCCTAGTTAAAGTGGTCTTTCTTTGCTTGGACAGTTCCCTGACCATGGATAATTTGATAGGACATGTGTTAATTGCCCGTTGGCCACTGACATATGGGATATGATGTTTTCTCTATTTGGGATTGCCTGGTTCATGTCGAACTCATGTAGAAATCTCCTTGGTTGCTAGCGAGATGGACGCCTAGACGGTTTATCCCATTTATTTTTTTCAATGGGTTATGGGCCAGTGACTAGACTTTGTTTTTGGTGTAAGAGCTATTATTGCTCAGTAGAATAGTGATGAAAAGACTAGATATCTTTCTAATAGAAGAAAAAAAGATAGACAGTGTTATGGTGGGGGCGCTTGAATCCACAAAAGAGAAAAATCTCAAAATATATTAAACTTGAACAACTGAATAATTCAATTACAAGAGTTGTCAAGGGTGTATATATAGCTCTCAACTTGTCTCTAGTATAACTTGCACCTTCTTGTGTAACCAACCCTTTTATTGTCCTCATTCCCACGAAGGACAATCTTGTGTCCGCTACAGACTTTAGGCCAATTAGTTTATGCAATTTTTCAAATAAGGTGGTAATCAAGATCTTGACCAATAGAATTGGTTCCTTGTTGCCTAAGATCATTTCTCCTGAATAAAGTGCTTTTGTGCAAGACAAAAATATTATGGACAACATTTTCTTAGCACAGGTTATGGTGCAAAAATTTAAGCACAAAGTGCAGGGGAAAATGTTATCATAAAACTGGACATGGCTAAAGCTTATGATAGAGTTTCTTGGTACTTTTTGACTGTTGTGTTAAGGAAATTTGGTTTTTGCGAGGTTTGGATCGATATGGTTTATAAGGCTATTTCAAATTGTCATAGCTCTATGCTGGTTAATCTATTCTATACGTCTGAGTATATCATTTTGTTACCACCCTTGCTTTGTACATTTTTATTGACCTATGAGCCTCATATTTCATTGTGAACATCTACTTACAACAAACTGTACCTTTTCCTTGGGGAAGACATACCAATTCCCAAGTCTGATCCTTCTCTAATGCCTTGATCTTCTCAAGAACAACCTCTTTTCAGTCGGGAACAGTAATAGCTTCCTGTACGTACTTAGGAATTTTCGTTTTTGAAAAGCTCTAAAGTTTGAGGACAATATGTGATAAGACACAATGACATATAGGGTGATTTGTTTACGGCTTTATGCCTTTTCTATGAGCAATGGGGACATTATGTTCTTGAAAATCATAAGGTTCTAGACACGAGAAAGAATATAAATTATCTGATATACTCGGAATTGAATCTTGACAGTCTAATTGTGCTTGAAGCTCAACACCTTGTCGTTTATGCCTTCTAGTATAGACACGCAGCTCTGTGTTTTTCTCAGGTTTTATATCTCCCTCTGCATTAGATTTTTCGGTTTCAAGTTCAATAAACTCGTGTTCATGGAGGGATTTTTTTATAGGAAGAATCTGCGGTTGAGGAGATGGAGAGGTCATTTCTAGACAAGAGGTCACAGAGCAACTAGCAAAGGGACAACTTTTCAGAAAACTTTTCTTCATTCAAATGACTCTCCCCTTGAAGAGAAGTTGGGGGAAAAAACAATTGATTTTCAAAGAAAGTGGCATCCATACTCACATAAACCCAGTTGGTGGTAGGATCAAAACACTTATATTCCTTTTGAGTTGGCGAGTATACAAGAAAGACACATTTATGAGATCTCATGTCAAGTTTACTACGAGTATAGCTGTGAACATGAACAAATGCAACACAACCAAACACGTAGGGAGACACATCATTAAAGAATCAGGCATGAGGGTAAGTCTTCAACAGAATGTTCAGAGGTTTTTGAAACTGACATACTCGGGACGACATTCTATCGGTGAGGTAAGATACAGTAAGAACGGCTTCTCCCCAAAAGTTGTTTAGGAACCCTAGTGGTAAACATAATTGCCCCGGGCGACCTCCTATGTCTCATAGGACTAATTGTTTTTTAGTTGTGCCTTTGCAACCCCATTCACATATTTAAACTTCCCATGTCTCATCAAAAAGATTTTGGCGGATTGAGACCACTCCATAAAGTTCCTTCAATTTAGTTTAGCTCTAGAAATTTGAAGGGTAGGGTTCTCAAGTTGAATAGGGATTTGTAGGGGAATAGAAGTTTAAGACAATGATGGTTGGTCAAGAGAAAAATACAGTTTTTTTTTTTTTTTTAAACACTGTTGACTTGACTGAGTTGACTAGTTGGCTTTACTCAGTTGTGTGGCACTGATGAGTTGACTTGGCAAGCTGATGAGTTGTCTAAGCTTGGTTGACTTGATTAGCTCAGGGTGAGTTGATTCAGTTGTCTCGACTGAGTTGACTTGGTTAACTCAGATCAGAGGATTTAACCCATCTTTTCATGAGCGAAGGAAACACATTGAGGTCGATTGCGACTTCATTTGAGAGAAATTACTACAAAAGTTGATCCACACCCGACATGTTAACTCTTTTGATCAGTTAGTTGATTTATTCACTAAACCTCTTGGGGGTTCTCGGATAAAATATACTTGTAACAAGTTGTGAGCAGACGATATACATGTCCCAACTTGAGAGAGTGTGTTATTGTATTAAGGGTTTATTTGTATTTGTATTAGGGTTTACATGTACGTATTGGCCGTACGACCCATAATTTCTTATAAATAGTTGGAGAGGCTGACTGCTAAAGTCAAGCCGTGTCGTTGTTTTAGTACTCACCTTTTTACCATAACAATTACATTCATAAAGTTTGATTATTGGTTCTATTTAGATATGATGGGATTTATTTTGTCCCTCGGTGTTAAATTCGACGTATAATGATATATAATGATATAAGTGCTTTCTTAAAAAACAATGTTCAAAATTTGAATAAGATTGTTTCGGCTCACTAAGCATTTAAATAGTTAAGCGGACAAAGTTTAAACACAAAGCTAGAGGTTTGAACTTGAATTCGGCTCAAACTTGAATATAAAGGGGAAAAAAAAGCCCTTGCTTAAACAGTGAATACCTGGCTTGTTTAAATTCCTAGAGACAATTACAGATTATTACGAGTCAATTATAGTGTGCAGGGAGGGAGGAACGGACCTGTCAAAATAATTCTTTTTAGATATTTACGAAGGGCTTTGCTGTATCTTTTCTTTTTCTTCACAATACTATGCATTAATTATGGGTCATATCTGAAATTTGAGCAATGTCAAACCTTCACTTTGACGATGTAAGTTATGTTTTCTTTCTTAACTAGCATCCGTCCATTGCTTTTATCATGTATGCCATTATTAATCTGCACCTTTTTGATACAGGAAAAGGGATGAGGATTGGAGAATGGGTGATATTGTGCATACACTCACTAATAGAAGGTGGTTGGAGAAATGTGTTGTTTATGCTGAAAGTCATGACCAAGCTCTAGTTGGTGATAAAACGATCGCATTTTGGTTGATGGATAAGGTTGTACAAGTTCTTTTAGCACGCCATTATCACTCAATGCGCACTCTATACATAAATAACATAGTCATAGAAAAGGAATCTATATGCTTCAATATTTTAAGAAAATGAGGTTCAGCTTCATATAAGACCTCTCAAAAGTTCGATGAAATATCAAAATAGAGTACTGCCATCAAAATTTTACCATATCTATTCTTGAATTATACTAACTGTTTGTTACTCCTGGAATAACTATGGCATGCATAAATTGACATCGTGTTCTCTATTAACACCCCAAAATGTTATTGACAGGTTATATTGCATTAGCAATAAAATAAAAAAATAAAAAAATTATATTTTATTTATTTTTCCTCTTTTAGAAAATTTATTTGGTGAATAAGAAAATAAAAACATGAAAGAAAGATATTCTTTAACTTGCTCAATTAATCAAGGTGGAAGAAGAGATTAACTCGGAGAAACATAATGCTAACACTGATATTATTTTGTTTTATTTTCCTTGCTATTGTTTTTGTTTTAAATGGAGTAGGATTGAACTTTAGTGTTACTAATTTGGTAGCACGTGCTTGTGCCTGGAGTCACTACCTCCCAGTTCTGGCGAGAAAGTCTCCTGCCCTACCTACCTCCATTCAAAGGACTAATTAATTTAAAAAACAATCAATTAATTAACAAATTTAATAGTTTGAATTTTGTGTGATTTGCAAATTTGGTTGTTTTAAAATTAGTAAGTTAAACCCAAGTGTTTGACTTTTTTCAGTTTAATCTGATGTGAAGTTTGGAGTGGAAGATTCCTTTTCATTGTGACATTATTGGGGGGAACACCCTTCTTATTTGTTAAGATAGATGGTTTTTACACTAGGAGTGGACCTCAAACTATTTTTATAGGTGCAAATTGTTAGGAGGTTTCAACCTAAAACCATATGGCATGAGATGGAGTAATTCCTTTCATATATAGACTACTTTGGAAAGCCTTAAAATTCAACATTGAATCTGTGAGGCTTCCCAAAGTAGTCTATAAATGAAAAGAGTTAACCCAGTTAACATCATATGTTTTTAAGTTGGAACCTCCTAATATGGTATTAGGGTTAGGTTTGGGAAATCTAATTTGTGTGTCCCTAATTGTCTGAATGTATGTCTTTTCTTTTTTGTTTGTTTGATTGCATCACGTGCAAGGTAGGGGGTTCCATGTGAAGGTGAGTATTAGAATCCCTCCCTCGCGTGCAACCCTACCTTGCACGTGCTACAATTGACAGCCATCAGAAGACAAGAGAGAAGACAAACAATTGTAGACATACAAACAAGGCTTCCCAAACAATTGGCTATAGCAAGGCTTCTTCAGTGGTAAGGTAGCCTGAATTGGGAACATCCCCTCCTCAAGCGAGGATGTCCATAGATAACGTCATGAACGCTAGATAATGCGCTTGAATTCATGGAATGTAAAAACCATACACATCAGACTACAAGCGTTTATAAGTTCATTCTCTGCACCAGGACTATGATTAAGGACACATATTCTCGAAGGAACTATACCCATCCTGCATGCTTTCTACTAAGCTTCTTCTAGGATTATAGATATCTAAGCTCTTAATAGTTGGAATACAAGGCAAACTTTTAGAGTGAGATAAAATCTCCAGTGCTGAAGAACCTGTACAACAATATAAAACTCTTTATTACAAATAGATTATTTTTGTTTTGCTTCATTGAGTTTGTAGGTGAAGTATGCTACTGGATGGCCCACTTGACTCAACAAGCCCCCAATTCCAATGCCACGTGTCACAAGTGACACAAAGACCTTAAAAAAATCAAATTATCTTACGACAGGTGTCTCGGTCATCTTGTCTTTGTGCAATCCGTTATCGAGGGCAATGGTGCTAACTCTTTAATGAAGCATCGGTATATAGTGGCTAACCATGAAAACTACAAACATTTGAAAATGTTTTAGGTTCAGGCCACTCTCTAATAGCATTGACTTCAACAATGCCATGAGCAAGCATTATGAATCCCAATAAAAGCACTTGAGACTGCATAAAGGAGAGTTTTTTGAGATACAATTTGGCAGTGGTAAGTGTCTCAAGAACCAACCGAATATGGCTTATGTGCTCCGCCAATATGCTGTATTTGAGAATATCGTCAAAGTAGACCACCAAAAAGTTTCCAATAGAAGGACATAAAATCTCAGTTAGGGCCCTTGTGAAGGTACTTCACATTAAAGAGTCTGAAAGGCATAACTAACAATTCGTAGAAGTTATCTTCGGCCTTAAAGGTAGTCCTCCACTCATCCCTTGGTCGGATCCTAATTTAGTGGTACCCACTATCTTGCTGTACCATTTGGACCCTGTTATTTGTTCTAGTAAGTCATCAAATCTATGGATAGGAAATTTGTACTTAATTGTGATCCTACTAATGGCTTTACTATCCATACACATTCTCCAAGAGCCATTCTTCTTGGGAGTCAACTAAGCAGGAATTGCACAAGAACAGACGCTAAGTTGAATTCGACCTTTTGTAAAGAGTTCATGTACTTGCCTATTCATTTCTTCTGGTTCTTTGGGATTCAACCTATAATGTGGGAGATTAGGCAATTAAGATCCTGGTACTAGATCTATGGTATGTCTAATGTCCTTCATAAGTGGTAATTCATTATGAATTTTTTTAGGTGTCACATCGCCAAACCCCCTTTACAATTTTGTGAGCACTCAAGGGACATCAACACTTGCCTCGATGGGAAATCAAATTTCTCCTTTCCCAACCAACACCATTAGGACAATCGAGCCCCTACTTTTGTTTAAACCTCTGGCAAGATAAGGTGTGAAGTTTGTTCGCATAGGTGGTTTGAGAAGACGACTTATTTTTCATTTGACCGTTTTTTGGATTGGGTTTGGTTGGTTTTAAAATGATATTTTTCCCATCAAGTTAAAAGGCATAACTATTATTCCTACCGAAGTTCTTAGCGTTCACATCATAGAACCGTGGATGGCCTAAGAGAACACAAACAACATCGAGGGGTAAAACATCACAAAAATCTATGTGAATTGTCACCCATCTTGATTGGTATTAGACAAGTCTAAGAGACAAGTAATGAGGTCGTATCTACCTAGGCAACACTATGGGGGTGAGGATGCGGGTCGGTTTTGAGTTTTAACCTAGTATAGCACATTCATCAAACTTCCTCCCATCGATAACCAACTTACAAACTCTATCTCCACACTTGACATAAGTGTGGAAAATATTGCTACGTTTTCAAGCGCCAGATTCTATAGGTGCAATAATGATACATCTCATAACGTTAAGATAAACAATTCTAGACTCATCCCCAAGTTCTTCTCCCTCTTTCAATGGTTCTAAGTTCTTTTGTTTGGTTAACTTCTTCTTCATCTAGTGGTTCTACCTCTTCAACATCTATTGCCAAGGTTCGGTATCAACAACATGAAACAAAGTGACCTACACCATGACAATTGTGATATTCATTGGACGAGAGATCCTTGACCTTAGTTGCACTAGGTTTTTGGTAGACATTGTGGCTAGGGTTAAAACTTATCGTACAGGTTCTTGGTGGGCCGTGGGTTGTAACTACCCTTGGGGTGCTAAAGAGGTAGGTTGTGATTGATTCCCCTCACTCTACCCCCTAACTTTTCAAAAGTTTTAGGTCTAGACTCTAGACTGATATGATCCTCCTGTTTGAGAAATTAGTCTCTTCTTAATCTGGAGAACCTTTCTATTTCTAGAGCCTTGTGATATGCCTCTTCTAATGACTCTGGCGAATGGAGAGGGACTTCCCTTTCAATATCAGACCTTAATCCATTAATAAATTTGGTAACTCAAACGCATGATTTCTCATCAATATCACATCTCGACATCAGTTCCTCAAAACGAGTTACATAATCAGATATGCTAGTGGACAAGTGTTTAAGGTTGATCAATTGGTTCATTAATTGTTTCACATAGCATGTTGGAGGGTACAATCTTTCATTCTATGTTTCATATCCTCCCAATGGATAATAGGTGACTCTCCAACTCGCTCCACGTTTCTTTGAACACTTTGTCTCCAGGTTTCTTTGAACACCTTGTCAATACATGATACAAACCCAATAAGTTTCACCTTTACAAATTTGGCCCTATGGTTCTCTGACATCTCACACCATTCAAAATAATCTTCCATATCATTTAACCAATCTTGCAAAGTGTTAGGGTTTAGAGTGCCATCATAACAGGAAACATCAACTTTCACTTTTCTAGTGATATTTTTCAGTTAAAGCGAAGTTGATGGGGTTTACCCCGTAGGTCTAGGATAGCCACATGTTTCTTCCTCAAGTGGATATACTCCATCAAAAAATTCAAGAATGTCATCAAATGGACGTTTGAGGGCTATGGGCTGATGACTATCTAGGGAAAATCTTCTGTTAAAGTCCTTGGGCCTACCCTCCCTTTCACTCATTCTACGATCAAGTGCATGTGAGATGGTGTTAAGGTGAAGAACACGAATGTGGAACTCTCGGAGCAGTGAGAATTAAGTTGTGGAATGGTGGATGTGCATTGTGATGAGGGAAACTAGACTCCACTCTGTTATCCCCTGCTGGTTGTTTTCCATATGCCTAGCCCTATTCAAGTGTTGCTCAACTAGTTGGGTGACTTGTTGGGTGATCAGGCTAGCCAATTTAATGCGGATGCCCTTATGAATTCAGTTTGTCACTTATGGAGGCCGGTATATAAATCTTCTAGATTTTTGTTTAGTTCCTCTCGAAGGTGGTCAACATAATTTTGAAGATGATTTATCGAATTTTGAAGGTTAACCACAATCTCTTGGTTGTTTTGATTTCGTGTTGAATTGTTTTTTGGATTTTTCTAGGTCGCAAATAGCCATGGGGTGGATTCTAAGGAAATATTGATATTAAACCCAAAATGTTCTTTTGTTTAAAAAATAAATAAATAAATAAAATGGGCTTAAAACCTGTGGCTAGTGCACAAGATCAGGAGCCACAATGATTGCAGCAATAGCAAGGGACACTAGCGGGGTAAAACAGCTCGAGAACGATCCTACGACATTCCGTCTGGCTCCGGCGATGTCAGATCTTTTTTGCTGAGGGTTGGACGAAGAGTGTGGTGGCCAGAGGGGGGTTGGGCAAGCAATGGGAGCCTTGGAATAGGCAGAGTTGGCCGGCGAAGGTCCGTTGGCGTCCCGACGAGAGCTCGGCTTGGTTCAGCGAAGTCGGATTTAGTACGATGAGGGTTGGATTTGAGCAGCGAAGGCTGGATGGTTACGGTTGGGTCTGTGGCTGGGCTAGGGTCATAGTTGTGAGCAGAGGTGGCGTGAGGAGTAGATCTAGGGTTTTGTGGTGGTGAGCGACAACGTGAATGCAGTAGGTTGATTGGATCTGAAGGGTTTGATGGGTGATGGCTTGTGTTTTATATCTAGGGTTTCCGATGAGCAGTAGCCCCGAGGTCAACTTGAAGCTCTGATTCCAATTGATGACGGAGGTCAAATAAGCAACGATAAAAATAGTGGAATGTTTGCTCAATAGTTCAATAGTTAGCAGTCAATAATCAAAGTTATGTTTCTATTACAATGACTTCCCATTATATAGGCCTCTTGGCTTGAGCTAAAAATGGAAATCGTCAAATAAATCCCATTAATTGATTAAATTAATGGGCAAGTTTTATGCCTAAAAACATTGAAGTTGAAAAGGAATAAAAGGATAAAGAAAATACTTAAAAAAACAATTAGGAAAAAATGCTAATGGTCTTTCCGCCCTCGCCTAACATAGGTGTGAAGCGGTGGCCCTAGTCGATTCCTATCATGATCAATTCTACGTGTACTCAAGAATTTAGTCTTCAAAAATGACTTGGACTCTTTTACTGCTAGGGCTAATAAAGAGCCTGTAGCAACCCAAGTAATATCGGCACTATCAAGATCCATGGATCATTAGTGCAGTCTGTCCTCTGAATATATAGTTACTGAATACAATTTCTTTTAAAACAGTGTAAATATGATTACTGGTCCGTATCATGTTAACCTAAAACTAAGATAAAGTAAGACTTTGATCTCCGCAAATTCTGATAAATTGTTTAATTAATAATAGGATCAAATATTATTTCATGGATTAATTGATTAACCCTCAGAAATTGACCTGCCTTTTCAAATAGCCTATTTTTTTTTATAGGTCTTTTTAGTGTTCTTATCCATTTTTATAATATTCATTATTTTATAGTCCGTCAAATTTTGATAATTTTTACACAAGATGTTCCATTCTTTAGTTGTTTCTTGAATCAGCTTTGATGTAGAGAAGAGTTGGTGACTTTACCTCTATGCTACCATTAGAGAAAAAATATAGCAGGCACAGTTTTGTACATTTACACTTAAATTATCCCTGTTTTTGCACTTTTCAGGATATGTATGACTTCATGGCTTTGGATAGACCATCAACTCCTATGATTGATCGTGGCATAGCATTGCACAAAATGATCAGGCTTATTACTATGGGATTAGGTGGAGAAGGGTATCTAAATTTCATGGGAAACGAATTTGGACATCCTGGTACAGATAGTATTGATTTATTTATTATAAGTTATTGTTGGAATATTCAATATTGGTAGTATTTGTATATAGGGAAAGTTAAATATGTAGATTAGGAAGGTATTATCTGTCGTAGTTAATTTCCTTATTTAGTCTTAATTACTTCTATATGTAGCGTAATTGTACAATTAGAAAAATATACAATTGATTAATTCATTTCAATTTGGCATCAGAGCTAAAACAAAAAAAAACCCTAGCTTTTGCAGCCGCCGCCGGCCCTTTACAAGCTTTCGACGTTCGCCGCCGGCCATTGTAGTCGTCGACGAAGTTTGCCGGCATCCAACAACAGCCGACAAAGGTTCGCCAGCGTCCCTTACAGCCAGGCGACGAACGAAAGCTCCCCTACAGCCAACGACGAGCCCTCATTACAACTGACGAAGCCTCGCCGGTCCTCTACAGCCGCCGACGAACACTCTCCGGCCTTCTACAACCGACAACGAAGCCTCGTCAGTACTTTATTCGCCGCCGACAGCCTCGCCGGAACCCTAGCAGCCGACGAACTTGCCCTCGCGAGATCTGTACGAAACAGATCTTGCGATTATAACTCGATTGCACTTCGTGAGGTTCAATTGCAGCGACCGACGAACACTCACGGCCCTAGCCACCGCCACTGCCACCGCTGCCGGATTTGCTTGAAATCGACGAAACCGAGTCAATTCAGTGAGTCAACTCAGACGATTCTCAGTGAGTCAACTCAGCATCCAGCAGCTTGGTTTCGCGAGATTTACTCGTTGAAGGCCAACCCGACGATTCTCAATTTCTGACGATATTTCCCCTTGCCTTCACCATGTCCAACGTTACCACGGAATCCATCCCAAGGTCCAGCCAACTTACCGAACCAAAGCATCTCTCTTCCGAATCCCACTCCGTCCAAATCACCTCTGTTCGTCTGAATGGAACCAATTTATTGCGTTGGTCTCAATCGGTACGAATGCATATCCGTGGACGAGGATGGATGGGATATCTAACCGGTGATGCAAAGGAGCCCTCCATCAAAGATCCGTCGCATACGACTTGGGATGCTGAAAACTCCATGGTGATGACGTGGCTCGTAAACTCTATGGATAGGAAATCAGCTCTAACTACATGTGCTACTCTACGGCGAAAGAACTTTGGGACAATATAAATCAGATGTATTCTGATCTGGGAAACCAATCTCAAAAGTATGAGTTGACTCTAAAACTCTGTGATATCCGTCAAGGCGAAGACAGTATCACCAAGTATTTCAATTCATTGAAGAGAATATGGCAAGATCAAGATATGTTCGACGATCATGAATGACATTCGACCGAGGATTATAGCCACTATAAGAAGTTGGTGGATGATGATTGTGTTTTTAAGTTCTTGGCAGGTCTGAAACCGGAACTTGACGAAGTTGGGGGACGAATCATTGGTCGTCAGCCTCTTCCCTCAATTAATGAGGTTTTCTCGGAGGTCCGAACGGAGGAGACTCGTCGGAACGTTATGCTTAATAAGCCACAAATTATCAGCCCTACAGTTGCACCAATTGACTAGTCTGCTTTGGCTGCTGCTAATGCTTACTCCAGCAGGTTTCCACGCCGAGCAGAGGAACGTCCTCGTATATGGTGCGACTACTGCACCAAGCCCCGTCATACACGGGAAACATGCTGGAAAATCCATGGGAAACCAACAAATTTGAAGAGCAATAAAACGGGAGAAAAATCTAACCGATCCTATCCTTTCGCGCATGAAGCTGCCACCACTCCATTCAACAAAGAACACATTGATCAACTTCTGAAACTGCTGACTTCTCAAACAGGTAGTAAATTTAGAGCATTTTCTTGTTCCTTAAACTCAGCACCTTGGATTATTGATTCAGGTGCTTCTGATCATATGACAAGTTTTTATCACATTTTCAATACCTATTCACCGTGTTCTGGTAATGAAAGAATTAGAATTGCAGACGGTAGTTTCTCACCCATTGCAGGAAAAGGCCAAATAACAATCTCAGATAGTGTTAATCTAAAAACAGTCCTCCACGTTCATAAACTTACTTGTAACCTCTTATCTGTAAGTAAACTATTGCGAGATTCGAACTGTCATGTCATTTTCTCTGAATCTCAATGTTTCTTTCAGGATCAGAGCTCGGGGAAGATGATTGGCAGTGCTAGATTGGTGGATGGCCTGTATTACTTCGATGATAACTCCTTGAGGAATAAAACAACTCACGGCACCAGTGGTATGAGTTCAACGTCTGTTCGTGATAAAATCATGCTTTGGCACCTTAGATTAGGACATCCAAGTTTTCAATATTTTAAACATTTGTTTCCGACGTTATTTAAGAATGTGGATTGTTCTTCTTTTCATTGTGAAAGTTGTTTGTTTGCAAAAAGTCAGCGTACTTCTTATATTTCAAAACTATATCGTGCATCTAAACCATTTTATTTAATTCACAGCGATGTATGGGGTCCCTAAAAAATCACAACACTATCCGGAAAAAGATGGTTTGTGACATTTATTGATGATCACACACGTTTATATTGGACATATTTGATGCGTGCAAAATCTGATGTAGCAGCTTTATTTAAATTTTTTTGCATTATGCTAGAAAACCAATTTCAAATGAAACTTAGCATTTTTCGCACAAATAATGGAACAAAATATTTCAACGAATGTTTAGGCAATTTTTTGAAAACAAATGGTATTCTACATCAATCCACGTGTCGTGACATGCCCCAACAAAATGGCATCGCTGAACGAAAAAATAAACACTTACTCGAAGTCGCACGTGCACTCATGTTTTCTATGCATATTCCAAAATATTTGTGGGGTGATGCTCTTTTAACAGCTTCATATTTAATAAATCGCATTTCTACACGTATTCTAAATTACACCACACCATTTGATAACTTCAAAACACACTTTCCAGCTTCTAGGATATTAGCTGACCTACCTCTTAAAATATTTGGCTGCACCTCCTATGTTCATATTCCTAGCCAATTTCGGTCTAAACTTGATCCTAGAGTAGAAAAATGTGTTTTCATTGGTTATGCACCAAATCACAAAGGGTATAAGTGTTACAATTCACAAATCAAGAAAATTCATGTTAATATTGACGTCACGTTTTTGGAAAATGTTTCTTTCTTTGACAAAAAATCCCTTTCAGGGGGAGAATGTAATGGAAGGGAATTTTTGGGTCACTGATGATCCTCTCCCTACCACAGTCTTAGAAATTTTTCCTCCAAATCAGTCAAAAACAAGTGATGACAATATTGAAAAACAAAAAGGGATCCCTACTAGTACACAAGTGCCGGGCATAATTCCTTCACAAACAGATGAAGAAATACCACGATCATGTACTGAGTTGCGGGTTTATACTCGGAGAGGTACAAAAAAGAATACAGATCAGCCTACTATTCTAGTGCAAGGTCAATCCGACTCCCCAAGCAATGATCCAGGTAATTCTATATCTTTACCACCTTCTAATGAATCTTCTCAATTCAGTATTCCTCCAGATCTTAATATCCCTATAGCCATCAGGAAAGGAGTTAGAACCTGCACCAATCACCCCATATCTAGATATGGATCCTACACAAAATTTTCCGAACCTTATAGAGTCTTTACTTCTAAAGTTACTAATCTGTTTATTCCAAGGAACATTGAGGAAGCACTAGGTGATACAGGTTGGAAGCTAGCAGTTCTGGAAGAGATGAATGCTCTTAAAAGGAGTGGTACGTGGAAAATAGTTGATTCGCCAAAGGATACAAAGATAGTCGGGTGCAAGTGGGTATTCACAGTTAAGTGTAAGGTAGATGGAAGCATAGAACGGTACAAAGCAAGGCTCGTGGCTAAAGAGTTCATGCAAACATATGGAATAGACTACCAAGAAACATTTGCTCCAGTTGTTAAGATAAACTCGATTCGGGTTCTATTGTCCTTAGCTGTGAATCTTGATTGGCCACTACACCAATTAGACATGAAAAATGCTTTTCTAAATGGAGACTTGGAGGAGGAAGTGTTCATGAGTTTACCACCAGGTTTTGAAAGAAAGATAGGACAAGGAAAGGTGTGCAAGCTAAAGAAGTCACTATACAGCCTAAAACAGTCTCCAAGAGCGTGGTTTGAATGCTTTGGAACCACTGTAAAAGGTCAGGGTTATCAACAAAGCCAAGCAGATCATACTATGTTTTATAGACACTCAATTGATGGTAAGATTGCCATTTTAATTGTCTATGTAGATGATATCATCTTAACATGAAGTGATAGTGACGAGTTGAGAAGACTTAAAGGAAAACTTGCTGATAATTTTGAAATCAAAGACTTAGGTCCATTAAAATATTTTCTTGGAATGGAATTTGCTAGATCAAAGGGAGGCATATTTGTGAGTCAAAGAAAGTATGTACTCGACCTACTGAATGAAACAGGGTTACTCGGGTGCAAAGCTGTAGAAACTCCAAGTGAACCGAATGAGAAACTACAACCGGCCAAACCTGAAGTTGTGATAAACCAAAAACAATATCAAAGACTAGTGAGGCGGTTAATCTACTTATCACATATCCGTCCGAATATAGCATTTGCTGTAAGCATGGTTAGCCAATTTATGCACTCACCAGGACAAGAACACTTCGATGCTGCCTATAGAATACTAAGGTACTTAAATGGTACTCCTGGAAAGGGAATTTTGTACAAGAAACGTGGCCACCACCTTGTAGAGGTTTATACCGATGCAGACTGGGCTGGGAGCATCACGGACAGGAGATCGACCTCCGGTTACTGTACTTTTGTTGGTGGGAACTTCGTCACATGACGGAGCAAGAAATAGAATGTCGTAGCTAGAAGTAGCGCAGAAGCGGAGTACAGATCAGTGGCTCACGGCATCTGTGAAGTGTTATGGATTAACAGATTACTCGGAGAGTTGAAGATATCTAATTCAGTACCTATGAAGGTCTACTGTGATAACAAATCAGCCATTGCGATTGCTCACAATCCGGTGTTGCACGATCGGACAAAACATGTGGAAGTGGACAAGCATTTCATTAAGGAAAAGATCGAGAGTGGACAAATATGTATGCCATATGTACCGACTACTGAACAGATCGCAGACATTCTAACAAAAGGATTACCAAAGAAGAGATTCGACTATCTACTATGCAAGCTGACAATGGAAGATATCTTTATACCAGCTTGAGGGGGAGTGTTGGAATATTCAATATTGGTAGTATTTGTATATAGGGAAAGTCAAATATGTAGATTAAGAAAGTATTTTCTGTCGTAGTTAGTTTCCTTATTTAGTCTTAATTACTCCTATATGTAGCCTAATTGTACAATTAGAAAGATATACAATTGATTAATTCATTTTTATGCATGATTTGTGTTTGGGCTGTTAATCATGTTTGGAGTTGACTCGATTTTGCCTTTAACATTTATAACTTATGCACGGCTTTTAATGTTTGGTTTGTTTTACCAGAGTGGATAGATTTTCCAAGAGGCCATCATCAACTTGCTGATGGCACATTAATCCCTGGAAATAATAACAGCTATGATAAATGCCGACGTAGATTTGATTTGGTAAGTGTTTACTCTAGAAGGTGGCAATGGTTGTTTCTGGTTACTATTTATGTGGAAAGGAAAATGCTCTATTGTGTAGGTTCACATTTATCATGATTTGTGGGATATTACAAAATTTTACACTGTATTGGTAAAAGAGTATTGTAAGATTTTCTCATTAAGGTGTAAAGTGATGATGTAATGCGCTTCGATCAGATTTAGATCAAGGAATGTTTATTAATCAAAAGTTTTCTCCCTAGCTTATATCTATGTCAATGTGATTCTCTTTTATGAAATAGAAGCATGTCTGATTACGTTGGTCCCTTTCATAATTGTTGCCATTTTCTTGGACTACTTCAATTTGGAACTGTGTGTGCACAGAGAACTACATTGCTATTGATTAAGCATATAGAAAAAAGCGGTCTATACTTCAACAGAATATGTTTTTAGATCAAATTTGAGAGGGAAAAAGAACTTGTGAGTAATTCACTTCATATTTAATTAGAATCTTGATGTTGAGTGACAAATTGTTACACCTGACGCTTTTTATGAGACACGAAAAGAAGGTATCCTGATCTTTACAGATTGACCGGAAAGGCGATACTTTCCCCCCTTCCCAGCCAAAAGAAAATGTAAGCAAAAAATGATTTTAATAAAACCATCATTTCAAGGAACTATATCTTCATCTTTTGTTCATTTTACTTAAATAGTCTCATACTTGGTATCGTATTTAAAGTGTTAATGATCATAGTTAACAGCGGGATATAAAAATGCGTTTCATGCTTAAACTTCCCTTCTATGAACAGTTTTGCTCTTTTTGCTGGCAAAGCCTTTATCAATCTAATGTTGCCTATAATATGTTCATTGCTTTGTACCTTTTTGAATATTCTTAATGTCCTATGGAACTTCAGGGGGATGCATATTATTTGAGGTATCGGGGGATGCAAGAATTTGATCAGGCAATGCAACATCTTGAAGATACCTATAGTGTATGTGTAATTTTTTGCTTACCATGTTTCTTTTCATCTCCTAACCATAAAAAGGTACTCTGATATATTTTGGCACAAGTCACACAGGAATGCAGTTTGTGTTGTACACTATATATGGAAGGTATAAGTGCAATATCATTTATCAGACGAAAAATGGTTACGTTGCAAATGTAGTTCCGTTTTTTATGTGATCAACTTTTCCTTGAATAATTCTTCATCAACTTTACTCACTATTGTAACATTTAGAATTATGATGATAATGTATTGGCAAACAGCTTTTAGACGCAAATTGTTTCTGCCTGTGGCATTTTTAAGATTCTTGTTTATCCACGTTTTATGATCTGATGGATTATAAACTATGAACTTTTATTTCAGTTTATGACTTCTGAGCACCAATACATATCGAGGAAGGATGAAGGAGACAGAACAATAATTTTTGAGAGAGGAAACTTGGTTTTTGTCTTTAATTTTCACTGGACCAACAGCTATTCAGACTACCGTGTAGGCTGCTTCAAGCCAGGGAAATATAAGGTATACTTGAGTTATTTTTGTTTTTGGCTTGGCTTGGCAGTATTGCTTCGCAAAATATGTCATTGCACCCCCTCCCTCCCTTGAGCATCAAATTTTAGAATAAAAAATGTATTGGTGTACACGTGAATTGAAACACTGGTACTTCCTCTCATCCACCCCCCACGCACCTTTTCTTGTTTCCTGCTAAATCACAATTATGATCTTTTATTTTTGTTAAAGGGTATTTATGTCTTTCCAGTATTATTTAAGATTTCCTGTACGGTTTAGGGTTTGCTGTAGGGTTTCTTAATTTCTGTTATAAATTGAGGGAGAGGCTAATACGATAGTTAAGTCTTCTCATTCTTTTCATATCACTTTTTTACTTTAACATAGTATCCAGAGCAGGTTACGGGATATTGATTCCATAGATCTATTCAAACCACCATTTTTCCTCCCTCCCTACTGTTCGTACGAAAAAAAAATTAAAAAAATTCTGAAACCCTAGCAGCCCACAAGCCCTCGTAGCCGCCGCCGCCTATCAAACACTCAGATCTTCCGTCATCCAGACTATTCCGAGCCTCGCCGCCATTGTCCAAGCCATTCTGAGCCTCCACCACCCATCGTCGTCCCCAACATAGAGCCCTACCATCATCGCGAACCAGATCCCCTACTCGCTATCCACCAGTGATGTCGTCCACGTCGCAGCCGTCTCCTCTAACATCGGCGACCTTCGCCGGCCGTCAATTGCCCGAAATTGAAACTCACGGCCTTCTCTTGGTCTTGTTCGTGAGTATTGTTCTGATTGTCGAGATTTAAGAGTATTCTGGACCAGATCTGAGAAAGTATTGTTCGTAAGTACTGTTCGTTCAATTGTTTAGATTTGAGACAGTATTCTGGACCAGATCTAATGTCCCGAATGTTCATGAGTATTGTTCTGCTTATAATGTTCTTCCATTTAAGCCTTACAGTTGTTTGTGTTGTTAGTTTGTTTCACGGAATCCGCCCCGGCAAAATATGATAAAAAGTATGAAGAATGGATTCAAGCTGATGTGCAGATTGTAGCGTCATTGTGGAATTCAATGGAGCCTCAAGTTGTCAATCTCTGTACTCATCTAGATGCGTGTAAAGCCATATGAGAGTATCTCAGTATGTTGTATTCCAGTAATCTCACCAGGATGTATGATTTATCGATCGCGTACTTCCAACTTCAGCAAGGCACGCAATCCGTTACAAATTATTTTGCCACATTCAACAGCCTTTATGAAGAGTTAAATACTATTCTACGATGACTATCGATTTGAAAGAAATGCAGAAATAACGTGAGCAGATGACTGTCATGAAGTTCTTAGCTGGATTACGCCTAGAATATAAACTGGTCTGATTTTAGATCCTTTCTAGTGCTACTCTCCTCACTATCATTGAAATGTATTCTCGCGTCTCGCGTAGCACTACCAAAGACAATATTTCTGTCTCGAATTCGTCTGTGTCATCTGAGCATTCGGCGCTTGTTACTTAGATTTCTACAACGAGATCGAGGTGATCAAGTTAGTGGTGGTCGTAGTGGTTCTTCTCGTGGTGGCCGAGGTGGTGGCCCTCGGGTTGGACGTAGTGGTCGTGGTCGTGGCTCACATCGTCAGTGTTCCTTTTGTGGAAAGGAGAATCATACTAGAGAAACATGTTAGGATTTAGTTGGCCGTCCACAAAAATTCGTCAATGCAGTGACATCTGATCCAAATGATCCTACTATTCCAGAATCTTGGGCAGCTAAGGACATCTCTGATGAGGAATATGCTCAATTCCTCCAGTATAAGGCACCCCAGTAGACATCTCTTCCCATTGCTTCTTTCGCTTAACGAGGTACTTCTACTGCTTGTCTTTCAACTCACCCTTCTCCTCCCATACCCTGGGTCATAGATTCTGCTGCCACTGATCACATGTCAGGTACATCTTCCTTATTTATACATATTTAGTCATCTTCTTCGTTGTATCCTGTTACAGTTGCTGATGGTTCCATTGTCATTATTTGTGGCATTGGTATAGTGGAACCCTCACCCTCCTTTTCTCTATCCTCTATCTTGTATATTCTTTATTTTTCTTTTAATTTGATGTCAATTAGTAAGCTCACTAAACATCTTAACTGTTTTGTATCATTTTTTCCTGATTCTGTCATTCTCCAGGAATTGAGGACGCGAAAGACAATTGGCATAGGGCGTGAGAAAAATGACCTTTATTACTTTGATGATCATAACAAGAGTCTTGCTATCTCACCTACTGCTTGCCCTGTTGTTGCATCCGCTTACGAGATCCATCGTCGCCTCGGTCATCCCTGCCTTGACATCCTCAAGTTATTTGTTCCTAATTTAAGTTATTTGTCTTTGTTAGAGTGTAAGTCCTGTTAATTGGGTAAGCATCATAATATTTCATTTGCTTTCCCAGCTCATGTTCGAGCATCGAGTCCTTTTAGTTTAGTTCATTCAGATGTTTGGGGTCCTTCTCGTATTACTTCTACATTCGGTTTTCATTATTTTGTCACATTTGTGGATGATTTTTCCATAGTTACTTGACTTTATTTTAATAAAAGATCGTTCAAAATTATTCTCTATTTTTCGTGCGTTTTGTGCTGAAATTAAAATTCAATTTAATGTACCAGTGCTTATTCTCCGAAGTGTAATGCTCTAGAATATTTTTTTCAGCTATTTACTTCATTTATGTCATACTCTGGTATTTTGAATCAGTCTTTCTGTCCTCACACACCGCAACAAAATTGAGTTGCTGAGCGTAAGAATCGACATTTCCTAGAAGTGACTCATATTGTCCTTTTTGAGATGAACGTTCCCAAACACTTCTGGAGCAATTTGGTTCTTATAGTTTGCTTCCTAATCAACCGGATGCCGTCCTCTACCCTGAATGGTAAGGTTTCCCATTCCATTCTTTTTCCTCCTTCACCCTTGTTTAGTTCACCTCCTCGAATATTTGGGTGTGTTTGTTTTGTTCATCAGTTGACTCCCGATAGGGACAAGTTAGATTCCTGTGCTTTAAAATGTGTTTTTCTCGGCTATTCTCGCACACAAAAGGGTTATCGATGTTATAATCCATCATTACGTCACTTATTTATATGTGCAGATGTTACCTTATTTGAGTCTACCCCTTACTTTTCCTCCCCATTCTCTCCAGGTGATCTGGATGTTATACTTCCTTTGCCAAGCGTACCAAACCCTATACTATCTTCCTCTATTCCAGATCCTATCCCGCCTAGTCGTTCTTCAGCTCATTTGCAGGTATACTCTCGTCGCCAGAAGGTCTCCTCCGCCATCGCGCCCATCGATTCTGTGTCCTCAAATTCTTCTCCAGCTGAACCATCCATGTCTGACTTGGACATGCCCATTGCCATCCGAAAAGGTAAGCGCACCTGTACTAACCATCCTATTTTCAACTTTGTCTCATCTGCACACCCATCTCCTTAATACTCCTCGTTTGTTGCTTCTCTGTCTTCTGTTTCTATTCCTAAGTCTGTTTCAGAGGCCCTCACTCACCTGGTTGTGCAAACGTAATGGAAGAAGAAATGCTTATCTTACATCAGAATGACACTTGGGGTCTCGTATCGCTTCCGCCTGACAAAACATCAGTTGGATGTAAATGGGTGTACATTGTCAAAGTTCATTTGGATGGCATCATTAATTGACTCAAGATTTGCTTAGTTGCTAAAGGCTATACTCAGATATACGGTCTTGATTACTATGAGACCTTATCTCTCGTTGCCAAGCTTGCTTTTGTTCGTTTGTTCATCTCTCGGGCTGCCACTTTTCGTTAACCATTACATTAGCTCGATATCAAGAATATTTTCTTAAATGGCGGTCTGACTAAGGAGGTATATATGGAGTAACCTCTTGGGTTTGTTGCTCGGGGGAGTCTGATTTAGTATATCGCTTGAAGAAATCTATTTATGGCCTCAAGCAGTCTCCTAGAGTATGGTTTGGAAGATTTAATGCAGTGGTCACAGAATTTGGTCTTCGGCGTTGTGGAGTCAATCATTCCGTCTTCTACAAGCATAGTAAAGTGGAGAGAATATTGTTGATTGTGTACATGGATGACATCGTGATTACCGGGGATGACCTTATTGGTATTCAAGAACTCAAAAAGTTTTTACATAGTAAGTTCCAAACCGAAGATTTGGGTCACCTAAAGTATTTCTTGGGAATTGAAGTTGCTCAATCAAGGCAAGACATTTACCTGTCTCAGAGAAAAAATATCCTTGAACTATTGAGCGAAATAGGAATGCTAGGAGTTAAACCGATTGATTCGCCTATGGATCCTAAGCTCCAAATTGTTGCCAGATCAGGGTGTATCACTGACAGATTCAGTGCAATATAGACGATGAATTGGGAAGTTGAACTACCTGATAGTTACCAGGTTAGATATCTCATTTGCTGTTAGTGTTATCAGTCAGTTCTTGGATCGTCCAATGGCCTGTCACTGGGATGCAGTGATCCGTATTCTCCAATATCTGAAAGGTGCTCCTGATTGCGTTTTGCTATATCAAAATTTTGGCCATACTCGAATAAAGGGTTACAAAGATGCAGACTGAGTCAGATCACCCTTAGATAGAAAGTTTACTACTGGGTATTGTGTATTTGTTGATAATTTTGTCACTTAGAAGAGTAAAAAACAGACGGTAGTGACGCGGTCAAGTGCAGATTCGGAATACAGGGCAATGGTCCACACCACTTGTGAGTTAACTTGGTTGAAACATTTGTTGGAAGAACTTGGATTTGAACACTCTTCACTGATAGACTTGATATGTGATAATCAAACAGCTCTTCACATTGCATCCGACCCCGTCTTCCATGAAAGAACAAAACACATTGATGTTGACTGTCATTTTATTCGAGAAAAATCATTGCAGAAATAGATTGAGGCTAAACATGTAAATTCAATTGATCAGTTAACTGATATATTTACTAAACTGTTGGGGGTTCAAGGATAAAGTACATTTGTAACAAATTAGGAGTCTACAATATATATACTCTAACTTGAGGAAAGTGTTAAAGGGTATTTATGTCTTTCTAGTATATTAGGATTTTCTGTACGGTTTAGGATTTGGTGTATGGTTTCTTTATTTCTGTTATAAATAGAGAGAGAGACTAACATGATAGTTAAACCTTCTCATTCTTTTCTTATCAGTAACAATTCTTATATGCTCATTTTTATCAAATTCTTAGTAAATGTAAAGTGTTCCCTTTCCAGGTAGTTTTGGATTCTGACAATCCGCTTTTTGGAGGCTTCAGTAGAATTGATCACAAAGCAGAGTACTTTACCTTTGTAAGAAAAAATTATTTGAACACCAAATATTTTCATCTCGACTTTGCTTCCCTTCAAAAATAGTTATTCATGAAGTATCCTTGTCTGTGCAGGAAGGCGTTTACGATAATCGACCACGTTCTTTCTTAGTGTATGCACCTGCTAGGACAGCAGTTGTCTATGCTCTTGCGGAGGATCCAGTGGAACCTGTTGCGGTTTGAGTCTATTAATAGAGCTCTCCGCAAATACACCTCTGCCTTATAAATGCAGAACTGTCCGCATAGCCATTGTGAACAGTCCCTTACATTTCTGGGCGGCCAAGAAAATGGAAGAAGGGTAATAGATGCGAGAAACTGGATGATAGTGCAGTGTCGGAAGGCGGATCTTTAGTTGACAAGTACAAAAGTTTGTGATGTTATGATCTTTGTTATTGTTGTTATGTTATGAGTGCGGTTTGGGTATTTTTCCATTGTACAGTTAAATATGCTCCAATTTCGTCTCCTAATTGGAATATTAGGGAATCTAGTGAGTTGCATATCTTATAGTTTTTTCTTGAATTTGGCCGTCAATAATCATATTCTGTCTTTCCTTCTACGAGACCTACCACTACCGGTATCTGCTTTCTTGAGTTCATCTTATTGGGTCTCAAAAGATCCAAAAATACTATTATGGGTCCCTTTTCAATTTATTTTTCAAAATGGGTCTCTCCGGCCTTACGAAGGCCAGTTTCCATTTTTTTTTTAAACGGGCCTTGTAAAGGCAGGTCTTAGAAATATGGGGCTGCCACCCTCCATGGCATCCCCCCATTCCCATGCATTGGATTTGACCGATTGTTTTTTATTTATATATATAAAAATTATATATAAATTATAATTATTTTGGGTTTTTATTTTGGTGATTGTTTTATTATTATTATTATTATTATTATTATTATTATTATTATTTAAAGTTTATTTAATATTTTAAAAATAAAAATTATATATAAATTATAATTATTTTGTAACATGTAATTAATTTAAAAAAATATTAAAAAATAATAATAATGAACATCATATTGAAATTAAACGCGTTAACCAATACAATTAATCATAAAAAAAAAAAGAATATTAGATAAACGCGTTTGTGATTTTAGTTTTTTACAATTTTATTATTTTTTGAAAAAATAAATTTTAAAAATGGTATACATAAACTTATATAACAAAAGATGATTTGGTACATGTTACAAAATAATTTTTTAAATTAATTACATGTTAAAAATAGTAAAAAAAATAAAAAATCATAACAAATAAAATAGATTTCGGCCATGTGAGGGATGGAATCCATGAATGGATGGATGAATACATGAACCCATGGAATCTAAAATAGATTCCGGCCCTCATAGGGTCAAAATCTATTTTATTTGTTATAATTATTTTTTTACTATTTTTAAATTTAAAATCTAATTAAAATTATAATTTTTGTATAAATTTTTATAAGTAATAAATTTTGTATACGTTATGTAGCCAATTAGCTTATTTTATTAATTAAAATTGTTTTATTTTTAAAGCTTAATTATGACGAACGTGGTGTTATATTGGGTAGTAGTATTATACAAGAGCTGAATGGATTTATATCGTACAATATGCTTCTTAAAGAGATAAAATCATTTAATATTGGCACAACATTGGACAAGTTTCTAGACGTGATTAGGCCGAAGGCAGTTTTAGGCGGTCAAAATGTACGTTTGAAGCTTCAATGCCGTTACAATTAAACTGTAAAGAGCTAAAATCACCAACGCGTTTATTTAATATTTTTTTATGATTAATTCCACTGGTTAACGCGTTTAATTTCAATATGATGTTCATTATTATTATTTTTTCAATATTTTTTAAAATTAATTACATGTTACAAAATAATTATAATTTATATATAATTTTTAAAATATTAAGTAAACTTTAAAGTTATCATAATATAAATATAATAATAATAATAAAACAATCACCAAAATGAAAAACTCAAAATAATTATAATTTATATATAATTTTTTTTATATATAATTAAAAAACAATCGGCCAAATCCAATGCATGGAGATGGGGGGCTGCGATGGAGAATATTTCTAAGACCAGCCTCCACAAGGCCGGTTTTTTTTTTTTTTTTTTTTTTTAAAAGATGTGAAATCAGCCTTGGCAAGGCTGGAGAGACCCATTTTGAAAAATAAGTTGAAAAGGGATCATAATAATATTTTCAGATCTTTTGAAACCCAATAAGATAAAAGAACTTTCTTAGATATCCTTTTTATTTTTTCCTCTTTTGGGTCGCAACATTTTGTACTTTATGTGCTTTAATTTCTTACATTTCCAATGGTGGTGTCTTTTCATATTTACATTTTTGCATCCATTTCTATATTTATTTTTGGAACAAAAATATACATACTAATTCAACAAGTAAATAATGAGGCCGAAATAACATTCCGTTTGGCTTATAGTGTGTATTGTTGCGTATTGTTAGTGTTATTTCCATTTGATAACCGTCTTTTCCAAACCAATGATAAAATTTCCAAACCAATGATAACCGTCTTTTTCTTTTAACTGGCTGCAAACATGGGATTGACAAGTTCATTTATGGAAATTAATTAGGATCAAAAGTTGTTTTTATTGTTTAGGGGTTTGAAGCATCAAATTACATGCTGAATTTATCAGAAAAGGTTTTCATAGAAACATGAACATCCTAGATACTTTGTCAATCGTGTGCATGAAATAATTTTAAAAAATATATTAATTTCTAGATAAAGAATTTCAAAATGATATCCATGTCTATTTTTCTGAACAAACTAATATTGTCGACAAGAGAGTTGGTAAATGATGATGCCTAAATTTCGAGTGTCAAATGTGGTGCATTGTCGATCTAGAATATAAACTTCGAAAGTTTGGGTTCTTACAAAACAATAAACAACGGGTAGATCTATTGGTGTTGCACTTCCGATGTAAGAATCCCAAGTGCTTAGATTTGGTTAAAAAATGATAGAGTTTTGCTTAAAAAAATGTGTACCTTGTCTTGGAAGCCCTCCCCCTAATTGTATTTATGGGCAGGGAAGACTTGTTGGGCATGTCTTCCCTTAAATTTTGACAAATCCTCATTAACTTTGGATTGAGGCATTATGGCTCACTAGCTATCCAATCCATTTTCCTTATATAGTGGGATTTGGTAATCGTCCCCAAGTAAAGGTCAACGCCCGATCTGAGAACGTAGATTGCTTAATCTTCTATAATCCCGAGGATGAGCAATCATGTTGGATATAAGTCTTATAATCAATCATGCTTATATTATTCAGTGGTTTTTTTTTTTCTGTAGAATTACAAATGTTGATCCTAAGATTTTGATGAACAATTAAATGTTGATGTTTTTTGTGGAACTAACAATTTTATTGAGTGTTTCAGTTTATTAGTTCCAGTGATGAAAATGATCATGAATATATTATGACAATGTTAAAGATGTTGGAAGATTAAGAGTTTGAAGAAATTGAAGAATCTAGGAAAAACAACTTAGGTTAAATTTTCTCTTAATGTATCCTGGTTAGCATCACATATGATACAAAATATTTTTCAAAATTATGTGTGTTTTTATAGGATCCCAATTAGTTAAATTATTTGCTCTTATGTGTAATTGAAAAAGAAATAAAGATAATTGATTATAATTGAATTTAAGATTTTAGTGGAGCTAACCGAGAAAAGAAATCGGTAAAAGGGGTGAAAACGTCGAAGAAAATAAATTAAAATTGAATTAAGGAGAGGATTCCAGCATTGATCAGTTGACTTGTAGGTCGACTTATGAAAGATAAGTGAAGTTGTTGAATCTCTCGGCTGACAGGTAGGTTGACCTGAGCTTAAATGGTGAACTTTCTAAATCGGTTGGTCGACAGGTAGGTCGACCTATGGCCAAAAGAGGAAGTCTATGAATCTTTCGGTCGACAGGTGAGTCGACTTGTGTAACTCTCTGAATCGTCCGGTCGACAGATGAAGTATGGGCGATCGACCGATGGGCGAATGATTTTTGGCTTGGCTACGTCCTGAATCGGGCGGTCTACAGACGGACCTTGGTTAGTCAACAGATGGATCTGTTTCAGGATTTATGGAATTTTGAATTTTATTCAAACAGTAGCCGTTACTAGCCGTTTATGGTTAATATATGTGAGATATCTTAGAAATCTGATATATTTTGAACTATTTAATTAATATTTAAATATCCCCACAGGTTTTTTTTATAAGTATTTTTTATATTTCTTAATTTGGTACATGTAATTCTTTCTATCTTATTTAATTGAGTTTGAGTAAAAGTTTGAGGGACTTAATTGAATATTTTAAGAGATATTTTAAGTGAATTATACCAGGAATGAATCATTATGATATAGAGGGTTTATTAGTGTAATTAAATGTCATGATTTATGGGAACTAGCCGTTGGAGGGCTTGTTTAATTCCCTTATAAGTAAACCTGTGTTTTTAAGGTTTTAATTAATCAAGATAATCCCAATCATTTTGAGTTATTCAGTTCTCGTGCTTTCTAAGAGTAATCATATTGAGTGCATTGTGAGATCTTTCTTGAGATTTGTTCTTGAGAAACATTTGTTGTGGATTATTGCTACTAGCAATCTGAAGTGTCATTGCTATTCTATTCATTATTCTTTCAGTGGAATTCTGGTGAGATCATTCCAAATTAATTACTATTAATTGTTACTTGATTATATTATTTATTATTTGGAATTTGATCTTTGAAATTATTTTCCGATTTTTTTATTGAAAATTATTTTTGAAACAATTTTTTGAGAAAATCTGATTACGTGCTTAATTGCTTGCTACCCATTTTTATTTGAAATCAGATTTTGAAATTCTCACTATTCTATCATTAGTATCGAGACATTAATTGAGTTTGAATTTTTATGGAGTAGTAGAAGCTCCGAGTGAGAATATCACTTATCAATTGTTTGCAATTGGTGAGTTGAGTGTCGGATTAGATATTACTGAGAGTGTTTATTCAAGGGTTGCTGATTTCAATCTCTTTCGGTAAAGAGATTGAGGTTTTGATATTTGCCTAAAGTATAAAAAGATTAGGTTTTAATTATTCCTTTATAGAATTGTGAGTGAATTGTAACGGTTCAATCCTTACCGGGTAAAAAGATATTTGGAGAGTGTTTGTGTGAGGTTTGATTCTTGAACCTAAGGTATAAAAAGAATTATGTCGTGATTCTTCCTGTAATAGAATTAGGTTAATCTTTCGCCTGGTAAAAAGATAGACGTTATTCCTTAAACTGTGAAAATGAATTATAAAGGTTGATTTTGAGTTTGCGAAAAGAATTATTGTGAGGGTTTGGTTCCTACCTTTAAAGGGATCTTGAGTTTAGTGGGTGCGATTCTCCGTAGAGCTCGGGGGACTAAATTAGCCAGGAGTAGTTTGGTAAACCAGTATAAATTTTTGTGTGCTGCATTATTTATATTGTTTATATTTTGTTGTCTGGGTGTGTACCTAGTTGATAACACATATCCGCTACTATAAAGATAATAATTAATTTTAAGATAAAATTAATTATTTGATTTTTGAAGTGTTATATTCTGATAATTTTTTAATACTACCCAATTCACCCCCTCTTGGGTAGCTCACTGGGCCAACAACAAGGTCAAATATTATTCAATTAAAAGTATTTTTGTATTATTCTATATTATATCATGTTGCTATAGAATTTAATATATTAAGTTGAAAACGTTTTATTTTCTAATGGCGATTAAAAGGAATGAGATTATAGATGTTCTGCTAACTTATTATATGCTAAATATTTCGAGTTAGGTTGAATTGTTAAAATGAGTGTTTAACAAATTCAAAATACATTGTGGGGTGATTTCTCTTTTAGAATGATGAATATTCTACATGGTAGTTTTACTCAATGTCAAGAATATTGGAGTTGTTATGTATATTTGTGATCTTTTGACTTGAAGTATTAGGTATTCACATGTGTGTGTTCCTATAGATGCTATTCATATAGAGTTCTTCATGTGGATACTGTTGAACCTAATGTTTTGATAGACAACTAAACGTTGATATTTTATGAAACTAAAGTTTTTATCAAGTGGTTTCAAATTTAAGTTCCATATGTTGAAATGAGAAAAATATTTGATCGAAAAGAATAATCATTGAAGAATTCATAACGGGTGCAAGATGAAGGCAATGAAGATTTGAATAGTATTGAAGACATTGAAGACAATTAAGTGAAAGCAACTCATTACCTTTATACTCTTAATATGACCTAAATTAGGATCATGAACGACACTTGAAAATGAATAAATCTTATGTGTGTCTTTGTAAGAAGTGATAAGTTTAAGATCCTAATATGATTTTTATAAAGTGCTAAGTCATTAAAATATTTTAGTTAAGGGACTAGTTGAAAAAGTGGTTTTAATAATTAAAATGGTGAGTTTTCGGGTCAATTTGGTCAACCGATGAAAGGGGTCGGCCGACTAACGAAAACAGTAGCTTAAGGAAGTGAATTAGGTGGCGTACTGGTCGATTTGGTTAACCGACAGGAACAGTCGCCCTACTAACAAATCCAATAGTTGAAAATGGAGAAAGGAGGAAACCTACTAGTTGGATCGATCAACCAACCAGAGGCTAGCCAACGGTCATAAAATAGACTGTTCGAGTGGGTGGTCGACCGATAGGAGGCTCGGTCAACCGACGTCGGCAGTAAAAAAGTTTGACTAACTCGGTTTTTTGGTTTATTCTCCTCGATTTTGATGGTTTAAGTGAGGTTTTCAAGGGAATTAAATGTATTACTTATATATATATATATATATATATATATATATATATATACTGCCTATTTATTTAGCTCATATATTGAATTATTCTCTTAATTGAATTGATAAAGCTACTTCATATCCTTAAGGATTTTGAATTGAAAACGTTTTGGGGATCAAATCAAGTTTTTCTAAGAGTATTTTTAATTGAAACATACTTATTTTGAAGGTATATGATATATAGGGTCTTAAATTGTTATTTAATGACATATCTTCAGAAAACTAGCTGTTATAGGTTTATTAATAGAGCTCTGTGCGATTCATAATAATTTGTCAAGAACATTCAAATTTGGGCTATTATAAGAGAGATTTTTGCATCGAAATTTATAAGTAAGATTATTGAAAGAGTTCTTGATAGAAGCGCTAAGTGTTTTAGTCACCGGGTTGTGTTTGTTACTAAGTTATCGTAATAATTTTTCAATGAATTCTGGTGAGATTTTTTCAAGCTAATTATTTTGCTTCCTTAGATTATTTGTTCAATTTCTTGGATAAATTGTTTTGCGAAAAATCTTTTTCAAATCTAATTTCAAGAAAATCTTTTATAACGATTTTTATTTAAGAAATATGATTATCTACTATTTATCCATAAAATATTTTAAATCAGATTTGTGTTTCACATTAAATCTATCACTTAGTATTTTTAGGACATTAATTGAGTATAATTGTATTAAGGTGGTAGAGGTTCTTTGTGGGAAGAAACTAATAAATCTTTCGTATTTGTGAGTTTGAGTAGATTAGATACGTTTGGGTCAATGTCTAATCAAGGTAGCTAGATTTTGATATTTAGGATGTGAAAAATATTGAGTTTAATCTTTCACATGAAAATGGATTAGGGTTTTATCTCTAGCCTGAAAAGGGATTAGCGTTTGATTCTTAACCTAAAAAAAGATTAGATTAATCTTTAGCCTTTTAAAAGATTAGGTTTTAATTCTTTTTTGTAATAAAATCAGAGTGTTGTAAAGGTTCTTTCTAAGCCTGTGAAAATGATGCGTATAATAGTGTGAGAGAGTGATACGACGATTCTAAGCCAGTGAAAAGAATCAGGGTTGTAAAGGTTGATTCTAAACTTGTGAAAAGAATCAGGATTGTAAGGGTTTTGTTTCTACATGGGAAATGAATCAAAGGATTAGTGGATTGCAAAATCTCTATGGAGCTAAGGGGACTGGACGTAGATAAGAGTAGTTTGCCGAACTAGGACAAATCTTTGTGTGCTGCATTGTTACTTTTCTGTTTATTTAGGTGTGCACTTAGATAAACATACTTTCGTTGCTTAACAAGATAATAATCAATTAGAGAAATTGATATCTTGGATTTGAATTTATTGTTTAAATTTTTATAACTACCCAATTCACCCCTCTCATGGGTAGATCTTTTTGGCCAACAATTGGTACCAGAGTTGGTTTTAACTCGATTGGCTTAACATCTTTGCAAAACACGATCACATGCGGTACACTGAGGATAATATTGTATGTGAATCTTATGCTTGCCTTGATTTTGTATGTGAACTTCTTGATTGTTCTAATGTTTTGAGTGAATCTCCTATTTGTTGTAATAATCAAGGATCTGTTAGTGAGAATGACAAAGATAGTGATAATGAGGTTGCTGATAAGGTTATTGTGACATTAATTACTCTCACAAATATTTTTCAAAGAGAATTTGAAACTTAACAGAAAATTGCTTTTTTTGAAAATAAAAAGTTCAGTACTACTAAATCTCTTGAAAAGAAGAATTTAAAAAAATATTTTGAAAATGCTGAATTTTTGAATGCTCTATCGAAAATTGATAAGTTGCTTGAAAGAATTGATTCTCTTGAAGAAGAAAGTGCGTTTTTTAAAAATTAGTGTTTCGAATTTTCAGCACAGTAATTTTAAAAGAAAAAATATTGAAACTTTAAACAAAGATTTAAGTGTTGAATTAGAAAATTGAAGATATGAACTTGACAGAGCTTGTTTAAAAATTCATTCTGTTGGAAATGATTGTAGAATTTTGAAAAATGATCTTGAATTTATGCATAAGAAGAATTTTGGCCATCAGGTGAATGTTAGTTCGTTGGAACGATCACTTGAAAAGACTCAAAATGAGCTTAATGAGGCAGTTGATAAATTCAAGGATATTAAGAAAATTAAGATAATTGAAAAACAGTAGTCTCTAAAGCAATTTCTCAATATGATTATCAATATCATGCTTTTGTACGGGAAATTGAGTATTCTAAGAAACCTTCTAAAAATGCTAGATGTTATTATTGTGGAAAGTTTGGTCATATTGAGAAATGGTGTTACCAATTTCATGGTTACCCAGTTGGATCCAAAAATAACTGGATACCTAGAAAAGAAAACTTTCATGCAGGAATAAATGGTGGATTTGTTGAATCTAGAACAATGAATTGATATTATATGCCAATGAGGAATTCCAGATTTACTGAATAGAGAAAGATGAATCAAAATGATATGGAAATATTTAATGAGAATTTCAGAGAGCAGGAAGTTCAGTATGGGTGATCAATCAATGATTATTATTAAAGAACAACGCACAATTAATATAAAAAAGCCAAAGTATAAAGTTGTGGTTGATCAGAACAAGACAAAACAATCCAGAGCATCATATAAAGGCAAGAATATCGTTACTGAAACTGTTAAGAAGAAAGCCGCTTCATATACGGAAGGCATTATAAAGGTGAATTAGTCGAAATAAAAATTAGCTGATTCAAAGGAGGACAAGTTCGAAATTGAAAATCAATCAAATGTACACACACTAACTTCTCCCAAGGATGAACCAGGTATGTCAAATTTCTTAAAGTATAAATATGTTAATTTTGTTAGGGAGACCGATGCTCCGCACTTTTCTAATTTATTTATTTATTTTATGTGTGTGTTAAAATTAATATTAAAAGATATATTTTATTAAGTAAATATTTAAGTAGAATAAAAATACTTTTTGAAATGATTATTTATGTGGATCAAAATGAAAAAATAGAATAAGGATTAAGTAGACAAAATGACATGGTTTCTGGTCCAGTTGGTCAACCGAATGAATTTGTTGGTCAATCAACAAAAGGCGGTGAGGGCAGTACTTATTCAGTCTAGAAATGTTGTTCCACCGACCAAATTGGCCAGTTAACCTAGCGAATCAAGATTTAATCCCTCTAAGTCCCTCTTTCTTGTTCAAATCTAAAATTCCCCTATCTCTCTCTCTAAGTCCTATTCTAGATCTAAGAAATTCTCATCCAAGAACACTTACGGCTCCTCTCATTTGGGATATATTGAAGGATTTCCAGCAAGGATCTTGCCATTTCAAGTTATTTTTGAGCAGTTCTTCAACAAGTAAGATATTTTCTCTCTTTCTCTTTGGTTTTTGGTTGGAGTTTTCATCTAGGGTTGTTCTTTCCTTGGTTTAATATTAAGATTTTTTAGTAGACATATTCTTGAGTTGAAAATGGGTGTTAAGCAAAAGAGGGAAAAAGAAATATCCTAAGAAACCTGATTTCAATGCCATATTTTTCTTGACCAAAGAAGATGACGAAAAATACTACAAAGAAACGATGAATCATATAGTTGTTTGTTCTAAACCGGTGGATTTTACTATTTTAAGGAACGATCATATTAATATTGAGGATGATGTTGATAGATTGGGATAGAAAAATTCTTTCCCAAAACAATCCATGGATATCGCATTGTGTTAAAATGTTTTACAATAACCTATCTTTTGGTGATAAGAAAATAATCTCTTATGTTATTAATGGGGTGAACATTGAGTTAAGGATTGAAGATTTTGCTAGGATTTCAGGAATCACAAGAAGGAACGTCTTTCTTTACAATAATACTCCTTGACTTGTGGATAATTTTAATGCGAATCAAGTGCATAGAAACTTGAATTTGGTCGAGAGTAAGGCGGGATCATTGAGTCTTGAGAATTGAATTCTCCACTCTATAATCACTTACTCTATTGTTCCCGGGGGAGGAGGCCATACTACGGTTACTAACTTTGACTTATATTTGATGAATGCTATCTTAGCGGGAAAACATGTCAATTTAGCTCATGTCATGTTCGAAAACATGCAATATTAGTTGAGTATATCCTCAAGAGTCTTACCTTATGGTGATGCCCTTTAGAGGAGTTTTGTGCATTGTGGTGTTGAAACAGATAATGAAGATGAGCCTTATATTATGCCGAGTCCAACTTGGTTAAATACAAATAGCATAATTTTAATGGGTTGTGAGCTTGTTGGAAATACATGGGTGAAGAAAATATGAGAGAAAATGGAGGGAATGGTTGAAGAAGAAGTGGAAGAAGTGAGTCTTGGAAGCTTGGTTCGAAGAATGGATCAGTTTTAAAGTTAATTTGATAATATTTAGCAATTTACTGAAGTGCTTGATTGGAGGATGAATATGATGTTTGACGAGATGAGTGGACTTAGAGTCTCGATGGAAGCTGGGTTTGGGATGATATCGAAAAATATAGAACAAATTTATGTGATGATTTAGCTGTTTGGAGGACAACATCAGTTTGGAGGACAATAACATTTTAGAGGACAACAGTCCTTCGGAGGACATGCTGCAGCAGGAACATCTAGTCTATCCAGTTTGTATTACCAACCTATGCCTCCCAGTTCCAGTGGACAAGCAGGAGGATACTATCAACAACCACCTTCCAGCAGCTCGCTCGGTCTACATTACCCATTCATTAATCATGATCCTCATTAGACTTTTCTTATTCTCTTTATTGTGGTGTATAATGGTATTTTGACAAGTTTCATTACTTATTATGGCATGTAAAATTTAACTTAAGACATGTGGTGCTCTTTAGACTTATATAGGTTTGATGGATATTGGCCTATAATCTTGGATTCTTGTCTATACTTAATCGTTTAATTCCTCATAATGGTCCACATAAATATTATTATATGTGCTAACTTGAAAATTTTAAAAGATGCGATTAATATAGTTTTGTGAGAAAATGTTTTTTAAACTTTAATGAATTAATTTTTTTGAAAGTTGATGTTTTAAATTAAGAGAGTATGTTTTATTGAGAAATATTTTCTTTCAAATTAGCAATAATTTTTGAGAATATTTTTGAGGTGAATAAAATGTCATTCGTCTTTATCCTTACTTTTTGAGATGACAAAGGAGGAGAAGTTGTGTGATGTTTTGATTATTTGTTCGTCTAAGCATTGCAATTATATAGGGGGAGAATATTTTATATTATACTATGCTATATTGAAAATCTTTTCAAAATGTTTATGTTTCTCATTAATGGTGTTTAAATGTGTTGAAAAAACCCATCCTCAGATTTAGGAGGAGCATGGTTATAATATTTTAAAAAAAAAAAAATCAAAGTTAATTGTCATCATAAAAAAAGGGAGATATTGTTGAACCTAATGTTTTGATGGACAAACGTAGATGTTTTATAGAACTAATGTTTTTAATGAATTAAATTTTTAGAAAGTTGACGTTTTAAATTAAGAGAGTATGTTTTATTGAGAAATGTTTTCTTTCAAGTTAGTCATAGTTAGTCCTAAGCATTACAATTATATAGGGGATAATATTTTATGTTATGCGATGTTATATTGAATTTTTTTCAGAAATGTTTATATTTCTCATTAATGGTGTTTAAACGAGTTAAAAAAAAATAAAAACCTGTCTCCTGGTTTAGGAGGAGTGTGGTTATAATTGTTTTTGAAAATACATCAAAGTCAATTATTATCATAAAAAATGGGGAGATTGTTGAAACTAAAGTTTTGATGTACAATTAAGCGTTGATGTTTTAGGGAACTAATGTTTTTATTGAGTGGTTTCAGATTCAAGTTCCATATGTTGAAATGAGAAAAAAAATTTGATCGAAAAGAATAATCATTAAAGAATTCATAACGGGTGTAAGATGAAGGCAATGCACATTTGAAGAGTATTGAAGATATTAAAGAAAATTAGGTGAAAATAACTCATTACCTTTGTTGATCCTAAGATTTTGATGAATAATTAAGTGTTGATGTTTTGATGGAACTAATGGTTTGTTCAAGTGTTTTAGTTAATTAAGTTCTTGTGATGAAGATGTAATAACAAATTTATAAATGGATGCTAAATGATGATGTCAAAGATGATGAAAAATTAAGAGTATGAAGAAATTAGGGAAAGCAACTCAGGTGAATTTCAACTCTTAATATCCCAATTAGGAACACTCACAACACAAAAAGTTTTTATTATTTTTGTGTGTTCTGATAAGACGAAATTATTTGCTCCTATGTGTATTTGAAAAGAAATATTTATAATTGACTAAAATGGAATTTGAGAAGTTAGTGGAGCTTATTTAGAAAAGAAAATGGTTAAAGGGGCAAAACGTAAAAGAGAATAAGTTAAAAACGAGTTTAGAAAAGAGATCCAGTAGACATAAGTCAACTGGTAAGTCGATCGGACCAAGTAGCAGTATCTCTAAGTCGACAGACAGGTCGACTGGTGAAAAGAAGATGAACTCTCTGTATCTTGAAGTTGACAGGTAGGTTGACCGGTAAAGGTAAATTGAACTCTCTGAATCTTCAAGTCGAAAGATAGGTCGACTGATGAACGCAACAACTTTGGCTTAGATATATCTTGAATCTAGCAGTCGACTGACCGGTCAACTGAGGGCGCTGTTTCAAGATTCTGTGCATTCTGAAATCATATCTAAAAGTAGCCGTTTTTGGTTGGGATTTGAGAGAGATTTAAGGGATATATTGATATTTAAGATATGCTTCATCTATTATTTAAATCCTATTAATTTGGTTCATTAAGTTTTTATATTTCTCAATTTGGTACATGAAATTGTTTCTATTCTATTCTAATAGAGATTGAGAAATATTTGGGGGACTTAATTGAAAGTTTTAAAAGCTATAATTAAGTGAATTGAACCAAAATGAAGTCATAATGATACGAATCAAGGGCCTACCTATCCTTAAAAGGCCCACAAAGAATCCTTAAAGAGACGAAAGAACCCTATAATAAGTTTTCTACAAATATCTAAGGAAGGGAAGCCAAGAAACATAGGATGTGACCAACCGTTATCAAAACTAAATCCATTCGGTTTGCCACCTAAGTTAGGCATTTAATGAGCATTAATGCCCATCCAATCAAGAATTAAATTCTTGGGATTACATGGATATGACACATTCAAGGTATATAGATATTTTGACCAAAATATCTTAGAGTTAACCGAAAACCTTGAAACGTGATTACCCATTACCAAAACCAAACTGAATTGGTTTGCCACCTAACCAATGCATTAAATGCACATTCCATAAAGTATTAAATGATTAAGGATGACATGAAAGGGGTGGAAACATTGAACCTAGATATTTTAACTAAAATATCTAGAGGTAACTAGGAAACTTGAAAACCAACCATTGGTTACAAGGCAAGTTAACCCGATTCGATCTGAATCCAACTGAAAGAGTGCTCACCAAGCAATGAATCACCATGTAGAATTAAATTCAAAAGGATATTTCAATACTAGATACAATGCACCTAGAAAGCATAATGACAACTAACCTGAAATACTGAAACTAACCGATACTTAGCCCTAAAACTAAACCGGAAACGTCACATCAAGCCATTAATGAACCCATGTGCAATCCATATGGTTGGAGGAGAAGTAATGATTGGTAATGATTACCAATCATTACCAAATCTAGGAAAATATTTGGTAATCATTACCAAATATTTAAGAATCTTCCATTCTATTCAAAATTCGTCCAAAGCTGAACAAGACAAAAACAAGAGACCAAGTCCCCTAGGAAAAACACTTCCTAAGAGTAGACTGGATATGATTGCCATTAATTAATGCGCAGGCATCCCAGGCCTATAAATAGGGGATCAATTTTCATAAATTTTAAGTCGTAAAGTCCTAGCTTCTCTCCTTAAACTTGCGCCAAGATCTTAGGTCCTAGGCCTTTCAAGTAATTATCTTGAATAATACACTACTGTTCTCCTGAAATTCGGTTCTGGAGGGTGTTCTTGAGGTTCTTAGAGCAAGAACTTAAGAGGTTGACAGTTACCGATCAAAGACAATCCAAGAGGATCAAGAAGGAAATGGAGGTAATCACTTAGGGAAAACTACTTCCCGTAAGTAAGTATTCTTGAGGTTCTTGGAACAAGAACTCAAGAAGTCTATGGCAACCGATCGAGTTCAAACCAAGAAAATCAAGGAGGAAAAAGAGGTAATCACTTTAGGAAAACTACATCGCCTAAGTAGGTATGTCTTCTTGAAACACCCTTTGATCTTGTCTTAAATATGCATATTATGTTTGTACATAGCATGATCATGTAGTATTCATACTTTAATTTCACATACATAGCATGTATAACAAGTAATCAAGACAATAATATAGAAAAAATGTCAAGATCATCAAACTATGTTAATATTGTTCAAGTTCATGTCAAGAATATTAAGAACACACCAAGAACGTGAAGAACACATGAAACCACACTGAATTAACTACTTTTGACAAGATCTTTGGTTACCACCCAAAATATGTAGGTAACCTACATAAGGGTTCGGTCACCAATAATAATAAAATCAGTTTTACCCTAACAGAATGAACTATGTGATGACCTAATATTTACCCCCCAAAGTACGTAGGCAATCTATAAGGGTTCATTCATACCTTTAATAACATAAACCATATCCTTTAACCTAACATAAGCGAACTACGTAAAGACCTAATTCTCATTAATCTGAGATACGTAGGCAACCCACGTGCAGGTTCGGTCGCATATCCAAATAATTTAGTTTTAGTTTGCATTTCTTTTAGCTTGAATATTTATATTCCAGTCTCTTATAAACAACTATTGGGTTGTCGCTGCCTAGAATAGTATAGTATAGTATAATATTTACTACTTACATCATGATAAAATACATCAAAAGAGGAAAAACTTTGAAAAGGAAATTATTTTTATTTAAGTAAATCAAAGAAACTGTTTGGTTATGTTTAATAGTGAATATCTATTTAGACCAAGGTACCATTTAAGGATGGGTGTCTTGGGGTGTGTAAAACTTTTCCAAGCATAACCGACTCTAGAACTTAAAGAATATTTCTGCTACACAGACCTTTGGAAGTCAAAACACGAGCCATTTCAAAGTAAAATGATTTTCTAAAACTCCCAATGACCTAGCACACCATTTAACCCCTTTCTAGGTGGTGACTTCGTTTTGAACATAAAATCCCACCCCAAGAAGTTTTTCAAAATCAATGCCCAGAAAAGCCCTTGAAAAACTATTTTCAAAATGAACGAATTTGGATGACTTAAAGGGGGAGGAATAGAACTTGTTTCCTTATCTTTCCGATCTCTATTTCTTCCGCTATCAAAATTTAGGGTACATCAAAGACCAAATGCAAAAAACCTTGGAATCATTAATGGCAACTAAATCGAAATAGTGAATGTAACCGGTATTTAGCCCCTAAACCAAATAAAAAATGTCACTTCAAGCCATAAATGCTCCTATGTTCAATCAATCATATCCAAGATTGTGTAATGATGACTAATGATTGCTCATGATTTCAATCATTGAGCCTAGCCAAGTAATCATTACAAAATCTTTGGAAGATCTTTGAAAATCTAACAGAATCAAGCAAATTCGTCCAAACCTATTCAAGATCAAGACAAGAGGAGATGACCCTTAATCAAAATAGACCCAAAGGAAGGCCTTGGTATGGCCTACACATTGGCCTTTGCACAGGCACCCAGGCCTATAAATACATAGTCTGTTTTCATAATTTCAAGAGTTGAAACCCTAACTTTCTCTCTCTAGGCTGGAGCAATCCTCTTGGGTCATTAGGGTTTTCAAGATTTCTCTTCAATAAAAATCTCAAAATTCTACTGAAATACCGTCCTAGAGGTGTTCTTGAAGTACTTGGAGTAAGAACTCAAGGTGTTGATAGCAACCGATTGAGGACAACGAAAAATATCCAAAGAAGGAAAGGAAGGTAATCATTTAGGGAAGATTACTTCCCCTAAGTTAGGTATGTCTTCCTAAACCTCCTTTAATCTTGTCTTAAATATGTTTGTGTTACTTATATATAGCATGGTCATGTAGTTATTAGACTTATATTTCATCTAAATAGCATGTGTATCAAGTAATTAAGTAAAAAACAAAGGAAACATGTCAAAATCATCAAACTATGTCAAAAACATCCAAGAACATCAAGAACACTTCAAGAACATGAAGAACACATGAAACCAGTTCATTTTGCATAAATGAACTACATGCTGACTTGATCCTTATTTATTTGCCAAGGTACATTGGCAACCTACGTACGGGTTCAGTTATTTTTAATAATAAAAATCATATCATTTTGTATAAATGAATTATGTGCTGACTTGATTCTCATTAATCTGTGATACGTAGGCAACCCACATATGGGTTCCGTCACCTATGTAAATAATTTGTCTTATCTTGCATGTTGGAACTACATGTCGACTTGATTCCCTGTGAAAACAAGGATATGTAGCCAACCTTTATATGGTTCGGTCATTAAAAAATACAAAAACATTTTCATTTCATATGTCTTGCATGTTGAAACTACATGTCGACCTGATTCCTTGTGAAAATAAGGATATATAGGAAATCTTTATAAGGTTCGGTTGGTTTAAAAATACCAAAAATAATTGTTTTTTATTCTTATATATGGTTATTGGGTTGTCGTTGCTAGTTTTTTTTGGTAGTATTTACTTCTTTTCATTACGTTATATACAAAATGCATAAAAAAGATAAGAAACTTAAAAAGGGAAATTATTTTGTTAAGCAAACCAAAGAAAATTACTTAGGTGATGTTTAAATATGAATATTTATTTAGACTGATGTACCATCTTCGGACAGGTATCTTGAGGTGCGTAAAACCTTCCTTGAGCATAACCGACCTCCCGAACGAAAAAAAATCTCTGATACAAGACCTTTATGAGTCAAAACAAGGCCATTTCAATACAAAACAAATTGAAATTCTAAAATTTTGGTGACCTATCACACCATTTAACCTATTCAAGGTGGCGACTCCATTTTCAACTCAAGTCCCGACTTAAAAAAGTTTTGAAAATCGATGTATGGAAAAGCTCTTGAAAACTATTTTAAAAAATGAACAGATTTGGAGGATTTCGAGAGGGTGGAATAAAACTTATTTTCCTCTCCTTCCCGATCTCTACTTCCTCCTACTTTCAAACAAAATCTGGGGTGCGCTAGCTAGCGACTCTGCTGGGGACAGTTTAGAGTGTTAAGCCTAGTTGGAGACTCAATCTATATTCACAATTAAATAGAATTCAAGAAATATGTCTTTGGTTTGTCAAACGTAAAATAATTCCCTAAAAATAACAATAATAAACATTTCTATCCCTATGTATATACTAGTATGCATCTATTTACTGTCTTTACATACTTGCGTTCATATTATTGTCTTCCAATATTTGAATTTAATTACAATCTTTACATTTATGCATTTTCTTTCTGTATACTCTCTCGAACGCATGAGCACCACTTTTGCATTGCATATCATGATGAAAAACCCAAGCTATAACCCTCTTAGGGATAGAGAGGCCAGCAGTAGGGGCTGAAGTCATGCGATGTGATTATGCTGACCTAAGCTCCAAAACCCTTAGGATAGAAAGAGGAGTTAGTAGAAGCAAGGCCAGGTGGGTTTTTCTCTCGGGATCTTACTACGAAACTTGCCTCACTTGGATCACAAGCCAAAGATGGATGTTCCCTTGGGGCGGACGCGAGAGGTTTGAAGATCTAGAAACTGAAGCTTTCTAAGACGCGTTAGAAGAAAAGCCATAACGACATATAATGAATCTAGGATAGATGATATCCAAAACTCTGTTTTACTTAGGACACTATCTTGGAAAGAGAAATTATATTTTTTATCCTATGTATAACTGTTTATATAATTGTTATACTAGGTACCTAGAATAACATTTCTAAGACCAATAGGGCAATAATAGTCAACGTAAGAATTCTCATTTTATCCCACACATAGTTAGCTTGCTCAATGACAAAAAAACATTTTTAAAAATTTGAATACAGAGCACCAGCAAGAAAGAACAAAAATGGATTTACTTAATATAATAAACCCTCAAATACAAACATCAAACCATAAATGACCATTTCATCCGTGATAATGTACTTAATACTTTCCCTAATAACATCTCAAATACATTTGCTTTAAATAATGCACGAAAATCCCACCCTGATAAGTTAAAGTAATAACCTTTGCCAAAGAAAGTTGTTGTCTAAAGTTCATCCGCTAAGACAACGTGAAAGAATCTACTTTGATCGTGCAAAATCATGTCGAGCTTACGAAGACATAAGAAAGTGTCATCACACAATCAAATCAAGATTTTACAATCTAATAGTAAACATACCTCGTGTCACATTTCCCTAGGAGATACATGACACGTCCTAAGCATAGTGTCTTTTCCCATAAGGCCTATACGGTAGAAATTATGCGCCATAAGAAATACATTTTGGTTTAGGTTTAAAAAGCCTTCAACAGGTCAAAACTTTTCTGATAGGAAGCCAGTTTATGCTCTCCAATTAGACTATCAAAATAAAGTCACCCTCAGTGGGAAGTCTTGAATTCATAGACCCTTTATCGAGTCCTAGGAAACGATCATCTATCTTTTGAGGAATAAAAAGAAAATTATGTCATTAAGTCTTAGGCACAATGAACATTTGTTTAAGGAAGAAGAAAGGAAAACAAATCCAATTAATAAATCCTAGAAGAAATGATCCATGTTTTTTGAGGAAGAAAAAGACAAGTTTATCATCAAGTTCTAGGAACAACGATCCCTACTTTGAAAAAAAAAGAAAAAAGGATAATTCTGTTACTAAGTCCTAGGAGCCATGATCCATGTCTTGAGGAAATAAAATGACGATTTTGCTTTAGAGTCCTATAAAGAATAATCCATATCTTGGGGATAAAAGTTTAATTGTTCCATAGTCTTAAGATGATCGTAACTTCTAAATTTGAGGAGAAATTGAAAATCGCAAGTTACCCTGGTCCTACGAAATCAAGTCCAAGTCGAGGACTGTCCAAAACATATTTGAGAGTTTCCTACTAGAGATACATCTTATCCCATTACAAATGGCATAAACAAAATCATACATTTATATAGACTTAATCATACATAAGCAAGAATACAATCATGCACAAGGATAGGAAAATTTTGCATCCTTAAAGTTCATTAGCAAAAATTTAGGTTTTTAATCACATAAATCCTAGAAAATTTGCTTTAAGTAACTTTTGTTAAAATCCATCCAAGATTTTCTTGCAAGATCAAAAAATAGACCCCATCATTCCCTCTATCAAAGACAACCAAAGACTACTGCGATGCAAGGAAGCGTTGTCTCTTTATGACAAACCCTAAGCTAGATGAACCCAACCTCACTATTCTGAGAAACGAGAAAACAAGACCATATCTATCTTTGTCTTTCTCTTAACTTCTTAAGTCCATTATAATGAATTAGGTATTATCTTGTAAGACTATATACTAGATATATGTATCACTAAATGCAGGCTTATTTTATCTAAGGTTGACCCAAGTCCTTATACTCTAACTTTCATAAATCAATTTGCTTGTCATAATTCACATACTGCGAATAATCAAAATAATGATAACATAATTTCAATACTAAATTGAACCATTATCTAAAGGAAAATGTTAAAAGAAAAGTCTTGTTTCAACTAGATGATGCTGAGATATTGACACAAAATTAAGAACTTTAGAAAACCTAAGAGCCCTGATGTAGAATCGTTACATATGTTCCAACCCTGGAATGTCCGAGGAACCACATAAGATTATAAAAGACCTCATCAACCGAAATAAAAAGGAGAAACATCTGGAAGATTCATGATGTGAAGGATGATAGATAAAGTCTTAGAGCCTGACCCTGCCAGAGAAAAGATCTTGAAAGGTCAGACAGATGAACAAAGGATGATGAACTAAAATAGCCTAGGATTTTACCATAAATAATAAATCCGAAAGCGTATGGAAACCTATTGAAAATGAAAGTAGGATGAACCTTGTAAGATTAAAAACAATCAAGATTGGAAGAAGACAACGAGACTTCACCAAGATAGTAGCTGATAATGGAAGTAGTCAGCATAAGGGAGGAATTAACGAAGACCTCGGAATTGACTCAAACTACCATAATTCTCCAAAAATGTAAAAATCGTGAAAGTACGTGTTAAGAGAAAAATAATAAAATCAAGATCGGCCTCATAAGGTTTTTGAACCCTGAGTGGTTATGCGAAAGCAATTAGGTGAATCACGTTCTCTATAAAATCCGAGTATTAAGTTGTAAGGGTGTCTCAACACCTAGTGACTTAGGCCAACTAGATCGGGATTACTACCCAAAACTCCCTACATGGATTATATAGGAAGTATGAGTCCTTACTTATTAGAGTGAAGAAATAAGAAAAAGAAGAAAGAAAAACATAAATAACTTTCTTAAGACTACCAGGATAAAACAATAATTGTTAGTCATCACTAAACTAACAATTATTTCTCCACCACTTTTTTTCTCCCTCATTTGAGTCATCTTGGGAAGACCTATTCCGTTCGCCTTTAGTTCAAGACAAAATAAGTAAATCAGAGTCGTTGATGAATTCTTGGGTAACATACAGGGCCTAGGTAATCTCGATAACAATATTAGAAAATATCAATTATCAAAACATGATGGAATTGAACTAGACAACCTCGTTAATTAGGTATTATGGATTTCATTTCTTGAATTTCGAATCTTTTCCCCAGTCATAGTGGGGGGGAATCTTATCAAGATATCTCGACGAATAAATCTAATATAATGTGCCCCAACTAGAAGATTATGTCCTGAGCGTTTGGGAGAATCTAATAGAACCCGCATGGGTTGCCCACGTATCCCGAACTGAGTGTTTGACTTCTAATGTTCAATTGAGTCTGAGAATCTCTATGGGTTGTTTTTGTATTGCGATGTCATAGTTTTAGATAATGATCGTTTTTCTTAATGAGACGACCGAAAAACCCACATGGGTTATCTATATACTCTGATTTCCTAGGTCAAGAATCGAGTCGAAATGTAGTTTAGCCCTCGCTGTGCTAATTTTCAGATTATTGACTGCACCCAAAAGGGTTTCCTACATACCTTGGTGATCTACCAAGGATCAGGTCGAAGCGTAGTTTGTGCATAGGTATCCTTTGTTGTTTACCTAACAAGAGGATTAAAATTGGCTTCTCATTGAAGTGGAGGGAATTCTCTTGAGATACTCCCTGATACAGGGCTAAGAAAATGCTGTAAGGTTGACACTTCTCTAATTTTAATTGGGTTCCCTACGTACTTGGTGAGTTACCAAGGTTCAGGCTGTAATGTAGTTCCGAACTATGGGATGATTTTAAGGATCATATCTGTCGCAGGTAAAGATAGTTGAATTTATTAACAAAAATCTTGCTCTAGTCTAATGGATAGAGTCTTTTAGCAAGGTAAGATCGATCATTGTCCTAATTGGTAGCTTGTTTAAGTCTTTGAATGACGTTGTTCTATTTTGGGCTATAGGAGACATGGTACTTAGAGTACTGGAACAGTGCTAGAAATTACTCTACTCTAGGAAGATCTTGTTGGATCATAGCAAGGTCAATTTTCTAAAGACACTCTACTACACCCCGACGCTTCGTAAGAACAAGAAAGGTCTGTTGAATCTAAGATTTTGATGGACAATTAAATGTTGATGTTTTTGGTGGAACTAATGATTTTATTGTGTGTTTCAGTTTATAAGTTCCAATGAAGATATTATCATAAAGAAGTTGAAATGGATGCTAAATACTAAAGAGACTGACAAAGATGATGGATACTAAGAGTTTGAAGAAATTGAAGAATCTATGGAAAACAACTCATGTTAAATTTTTACTCTTAATGTATCCCGATTAGGATCACACACGGAACAAAATATTTTTACAATTATGTGTGTTTTTGATAGGATCCTAATTACTTAACATATTTTCTCCTATGTGTAATTAAAGAAAGATAATTGATTAAAATTGAATTTAAGAATTTAGTAGAGCTAACCGAGAAAAGAAATCGGTTAAAGGGGCGAAAATGTCAAAGAAATTGAATGAAAAATGAATTGAGGAACAAGTTCCAGCAGGGCTCGGTCGACTTATGGAAGAGTAGCGGTCGACTTATGAAAATGAGCCAAAGTCCCTAAAATGTTCGGTCGACAGGTAAGTCAACCTGTACTTAGAGGATGAACTCTCTGGATCTTCCGATTGACAGGCAAGTCGACTTGAGAAACTTGCTGAATCGTTTGATCGATTGCTGATAGAAGAACGGTCGACCGATGGGCGAAGAGATTTTAGCTTTCACTTCGTCCTGAATTGGGCGGTCGACTAATGGGTCATGGCCGGTCAACTGATGGTCTGTTTCAGGTTTAGAGAATTTCAAGGATTCTGATCAAACAGTAGCCATTACTAGCTGTTTACGGTTAAGATATACGAGATATCTTAGGGATCTGATATATTTTGAGCTATTTAATTAATATTTAAATATCCCTATAGATATGGTTCAAGTATTTCTGATATATCTCAATTTGGTATATATAATTCTTTCTATCTTATCTAATTGAGTTTGAGAAAATGTTTGAGGGACTTAATTGAATATTCTAAAATATATTATTGAGTGAATTATACCAGGATTTAGTCATAATGATATATGGGATTTATTAGTGCTTTTTAGATACTTATTATTTGAAAACTAGCCGTTGGAAGGCTTGTTCTAATTCCTTATATATAGACCTGCGGATTTCACATAACAAGAGTATAATGCACACAATATCAAGAACTATTGAGTTCTTAAACTTTTTTAGGAGTCATCATTCTGATATTATTTTGAGAGATCAATTGTGAGATCTATTATTGAGAAGTTTTTGAGTTAAAGCGTTATTTGAGTTATCGCCACTGATCTAAGTTGTCTTGGCAATCTATTCGGTGTTTTCCTGGTGAGATAGTTCCAAACTTATTCTTTAATTGAGTATTTTATTATTATTATTTGCTTGGTGAATTGATCTTTTTGAGAAATCGTTTTTTGAACTTTAAAAACATAAAAACTTTTAAAAACGATTTGTGTGTTATTCTGATTACGTGCTTAATTGTGCTACGGACATTCTTTGTTATAATTAGATTTTGTTTTCTCAATTTATTTCTATCACTAGTATTGGGACATTAATTGAGTATTAATTAATCTGGGGTGGTAGAAACTCTGAGTGGGAAAAAGTTTATCAATTCTATAATTGGTGAGTTATGTGCAAATTAGATATTATTGGGAATATCTAATTAGGGGTAGCTTTGGGTTTCGATCTCTTCCTATAAAGATATTGAGGTTTGATCTTTGCCTAGAGTACAAAAATGTTTGGTTACTTTTTTCTCGTTGAAAAGAGCTTAGGTGTGATTCTTCCTGATTATGATCAATTGTGAGTGAATTGTAAAGGTTTCATCTTTACCTGGGAAAAAGATACTTGGAGTGATTGTGAAGTTTAATTCTTGAGCCTAAGGTATAAAAAGAATTAGGTCGTGATTCTTCCTGTAATAGAATTAGGTTAATCCTTAGTCTGTGAAATGATTAGGTTAGTCTTGAGCTTGGGAAAAAAAGAAGATAAGGTTATTCCTGAGCTTGTGAAAAGGATTGTAAAGGTTGATTTTGAGCCTGCAAAAAGAATCATTGTGAGGGTTTAGTTCCTATCTGTAAAAGAATCTTGAGTTTAGTGGGTGCGAATCTCCATGGGGCTCGAAGGACTGGATTAGCCAAGAGTAACTTGGTGAACCAGGATATATCGTAGTGTTCTACTTTTTTTCTTTATATTATTTATATTCTGTTATTTGGGTGTGCACCTAGTTGATAACATATATCTACTACTATAAAGATAATAATTAATTTGGGATAAAATTAATTATTTGATTTTTGAAGTGCTATATTCTGATAATTTTTATTACTACCCAATTCACCCCCCTCTTAGGTAGCTCACTAGGCCAACAATTGGCATCAGAGCTGATTTTAGCTCGATTAGGTTTAACATCCTAGCTAAATCAGTCATGTGCACACACCATGGATAATGTGTTTTGTGTATCCTCTTTTAATAGTGGTAAATTCGTATATGAAAATGTGATTTATGATTCTTGTGGTAGTGATGGAGATGATGATAATGAAAATGTCCATATTTTTATGAAAAAATTACTTTATTTCACACTACTTTTTTGCTAAAAAGAGCTTGAGTTTAAAAAAAAAATTGATTCTTTTGAAAATAGTGGAAAAAGTGTCCGAAAATCTAAAGTGCATTTGGATGATTATTGTGGTACAAAAGAATTTTTGGATATTGTTTTTGAAATTAATAATTTACTCTCTAAAGTGGATTATCTTGAAAATGAAAACAGAATTTTAAAAAATAATTTTGATATGATTTCCAAGCAAAGGTCAGATCTTGTTTCGAAAATCGATTTACTTAAGAATTTTTTTGAAAAATCAAAATCTGACCTTAAGACTGTTTCAAGAGATTCTGAGAATGATTTTTCTAGGTAAAGTGAATATGTTGCATCGTCTCATCCTTCATCACAAGCCAATGATAGTTTTGTTGGTATTGTTAGAAATGATTCTTATTTTACATCTCGTGCTTTCTATGATAAATTGGATTTGAGATGTTATTATTGTAATAGGGTTGGGCAATTTAAAGTATCATGTCTGTTTTTGAACCCTAAGTTTATGTCTAACAAGAATGGATCCAAAATGGAATGGATACCGAAGAAAGTTGTTCAAATGTCTTATACAGAGTTACATAATGTTGGAAATGGATCCGAAGGAACAAACAAAGAAGTTATATCAAAACCAAGACAAGATGTCATTAAGGATCCACAAGTGACACATGAAAAGCAAAAAGATGCACCAAAGACAAAGTGTGAAATTGCAAGAAAACCACAAGAGACACGTGCAAAGAAAAAAGATTTACCAAAGCCAAGATGAGATATCACCAGGAAGCCACAGGTGATATGTGCAAAGAGAATCATCAATGTATCAAATGAAAATAATCAAAGGCATAGAGGATACAAACAGGCCAAGAAGAATTCCACACCCAAATCAATCATCAGTATAAATGAGGTAAAGATCAAAGTTATCCCAAATGATAGAAAAGGTACTCCTAACCCTCCGCATTTTAAATTTATTAAATTTATGAAAAAGAGAGAGTCCCTACTTACCAAATTAGTAAGTTGGTAATTGTTTTAAGCCCTATTTTACATGATGCATTCACCTGTTGTCTTAGAAACATTGCATGGTGATTTTGAGAATCACATTTAGTTAAGGGGTATTAACATGTCTTTATATGCTTATATCAAGTAGTGATCATGAGTTTATTTTAAAGCATGTTATGTGATTTAGAAGATTAATCGAGTGTTTGTGATCTCACTAAATAGTGCTAATTATTTGTTGCATATGCATTTTAGTAAGATTATTTGTATAATGTGTTGTCATTCATGCTATTTGCTGTTATACAAATGAGTTGAATTAAGCTAATTTTTATGCATATTGACTTATTAAACTGTATGATATTTTATATTGAGGTGATTTAAAAAATAAAGAATGATTTGGTTTATGCATATTGTATTAAATCTATTTTTGATACTATATAAATGTGATCATTTGAATATTCATAGCGCATCAATCTGTACTTAATGTTTTAAGTTGATACTTTGTGCACATGAATATATTTATGGATATTAAGTATTTTGCTATATGGATGACAATATGTTCTTCTCATACATCTCATATCTATTGATTTTTAAATGATTATGATTATAAAGGGATCTAGAATGATATGAGATAACATCGTTATTCTTGATATATGCTTCTTGTCCTAGTACATTAACGATTATATATTTCTAGATTCTATCTATAAGGAATATATTATTTGGTATTATAAGTAAGGCATGTGGTCTTAACTGAAACTATATAATTACATGATATATTAATAAAATATTTTGATTGCCTCAGGTTTATTCTCCCAAGCATAAATTTGATTGTTTTAAATTATATATGGGGAAAAGTATTCATAAGAGGGGCAATATCATGTTATGCTTAAATTGAAAAAGATGATATTGAAGATTTTGATAGTTTCAATTAGCTTGTTGATATACTCACTAAATCTCTAGCAAAAAATTAAAGTTCATGACATTTGCCTAGAGTAGTGATGTTTTTGGTTCCCCTTCCCCATTTTTTTTTAGATGACCAAGGGGGACTTTTTTTTTTTTTTTTTTTATATGTTTTATTGAATATCTTAAGGGAGAGCTTCAATTATTTTGATAAATATCTTAAGGGGGAGTTTATTATATTTTGAAATTTGTGCTTTGTTGAATATCTTATGATTATCTTCACTACTATACTTTAATAAGTTATAAAATCCATCCTCGAATTTAGGGGGAGTGTGGTTACATTTTTGTTTTGAAAAAAATATCAAAGTTAATTGTCATCATAAAAAATGGGGAGATTGTTGATCCTAAAATTTTGATGGACAATTAAATGTTGATGTTTTTGGTGGAACTAACGATTTTATTGAGTGTTTCAATTTATAAGTTCCAATGAAGATATTATCACGGAGAAGTTGAAATGGATGTTAAATACTAAAGAGACTGACAAAGATGACGGATACTAAGAGTTTGAAGAAATTGAAGAACCTAGGGAAAATAACTCAAGTTAAATTTTTACTCTTAATGTATCCCGATTAGGATCACACACGACACAAAATGTTTTTACAATTATGTGTGTTTTTGATAAGATCCTAATTAATTAACATATTTTCTCCTATGTGTAATTGAAGAAAGATAATTGATTAAAATTGAATTTAAGAATTTAGTGGAGCTAACCGAGAAAAGAAATCAGTTAAAGGGGCAAAAATGTTAAAGAAATTAAATGAAAAATGAATTGAGGAACAAGTTCCAATAAGGATCGGTCGACTTATGGAAGAGTAGCAGTCGACTTATGCAAATGAGCCAAAATCCCTGAAATGTTCGGTCAACAGGTAGGTTGACCTGTACTTAGAGGATGAACTCTCTAAATCTTTCGGTTGATAGGAAAGTTGGCCTATGAAACTTGTTGAATCATCTGGTCGACTACTGACAGATGGGTAGTCGACCGATGGGTGAAGAGATTTTAGCTTAGGCTATGTCTTGAATTGGGTGGTCGACTGATGGTCTATTTCAAGTTTAGAGGATTTCGAGGATTCTGATCAAATAGTAATCATTACTAGCCGTTTATGATTAAGATATGCGAGATATCTTAGGGATCTGATATATTTTGAGCTATTTAATTAATATTTAAATATCCCTATAGATATGGTTCAAGTATTTTTGACATCTTTTAATTTAGTATATGTAATTCTTTCTATCTTAAGTAATTGAGTTTGAGAAATGTTTGAGGGACTTAATTAAATATTCTAAAATATATTATTGAGTGAATTATACCAGGATTTAGTCATAATGATATATGGGGTCTATAAGTTCTGTTTAGATACTTATTATTTGAAAACTAGCCGTTGGAAGGCTTGTTCTAATTCCTTATATATAGACCTGTGGATTTCACATAACAAGAGTATAATACACACAATATCAAGAACTATTGAGTTCCTAAGCTTGTCTAAGAGTTATCATTCTGATATTATTTTGAGATATCAATTGTGAGATCGATTATTGAGAAGTTTTTGAGTTAAAGCGCTATTTGAGTTAGCGTCACTGATCTAAGTAACGTGCAATCTATTCGGTGTTTTCCTGGTGAGATTGTTCCAAGCTTATTCTTTAGGTGATAGTCTAATTTTGTATTGAAATTATATTTTCATGAATTTTGATTATCAGTGATGTGTGATTTATGACAAGCAAATTAATTTGTGAAAGTTGGAGTATAAAAACCTGAGTCAACCTTAGATAAAATAAACCTGTATTTAGTGATACGTAGATCTAGTATATAGGCATAGAAGATAATACCTAATTGATTTGGAAGAGACTTAAGAATCTTAAAGGAAAAAAGAAGAGATAGATATTGCCTCTTTAAAGTTCTTGGTCTTTTGTGAAACTTATGACCATTGTGAAACTTATGACCCCCATTTGGATTAGATCGTAGATATGGTGCCGGAGGTGATTACATTGGTCGGTATGATGACCAACTCCTCCAGAGTGGTATTGAAAAAAACTATGAGGGTTAAACCTTGAAGTTTGGGGTTTTGTTTGTGAGGGAAAATTAGTTTTAGAAATAATTTCTTTAAGCAATCGTGGAAGATTTCGGAAAATGGCATAGGAAGCGAGGTAATTTTCTTTCGTTTTTGATGTGTTCGAGTTAGCTTAGGAATTTACGAAGATCTACTTGCATAATCTAAATATAGAAAAGAGATGAGAGGTTGGTGTTCTAAGTGGATAGGGGTCCCGGTTATTGGGGTTGTAGGTAGACTTCTTTCTTGACAGGCTAGTTTGCCTTGTTTAGTCTCTTTGATAAACTGGTCTATGTAGTCCATCCGCTTCCATATTTTGGAATTTCCCTTAGGATTGAGTTTTCATTATGTTCAAGGTTTTTGTTCGAACTAGGCTACTCTTGGCTTGTGACGGTGGTAAAAATGTCATCTTCCTGTCTATCAAGGTTGATGTAATTTTCTATGGCGATCAATTTTTCATGAGGGAACTTCTAGATTCTTATTTCATGCGAATGATTTAGCATGCTAAGGGTATCTCCAAGTGACGGTAATTGGTCATCTTTTTTCTCTTCTTGGAATTATGAGGTAGGGTTCATCTGACTTAGCATTTATTTCAGGGAGGTAATGTTTTCTCGCATTGTCGAAATCTTGGAGTCGTTATGAGTACTTCCAACAAAAGGAGGGATTGGGTCCATTTTATATTCTTGCGAGCGGATCTTGGACGACTTTTAGCAAAGGTCACCTAAGCTAGATTTTTTGAATTTATTAAGTGATTAAAAACCTAGACCTTCACTAATGATTTTTTAAGGATGAAAATTATCCTATCTTTTTGCATGGATTTATTCTTGACTATGTATGAATATGTTTACATGAATGGATGATTATGTTGTATGTATGCAATCCTAGGGAAATGTAGCTCTAGTAGGAAATTTTGAGGCATGTTTTGGACAAACCTCGGCTTGGAATGGGTTTCGTAGGACTAAGGGTAACTCGAAATTTTTGGATTGACCTAAACTTAAAAGCTACAGGTTCTCTAGGCTTATGGCACAATTGACCCTTTATCCTTAAAATATCGATCTTTTGCACTTAGGACTTCATGATATAATTTTATTCCTCAAAATAGATCATCAATCCTAGAACTAAATGATAGACTTGTCCTAAACTTCATCCAGAAAATAGATCATTATTCTTAGACCTAATGACAACATTGTGCTTTTTCTTCCTTAAAACATGGATTATTTCTCCTAGGAAATGACATGATTTGTTTCATGTTTTTTCCTCAAATATGGGATCATTTTCCCTAAGACTTAATGAAGGGTTTGAAATACCTTTAAATTCATGATGTTTCCTTGAAGGTGAATTTTGTTTTGACATTTTGGCTGGTGAACCGTATCTGGCTTTTTAGCCGAACAGGTTTTGACTTGCTTCAGACATTTTGAATCTAAACCAAAATGTCTTCCCTATGGTTCATAATTCCTACTGTATAGGCTTTGGGAGAAAGGACACTACACTTAGGACATGTCATGTAAATCCTCGGGAAATGTGACCCAAGATGTGCTTATTATTAGATCACACAATCTTGATTTGACTGAGTGCGACACTTATTTCTTGGTAATCTTGGAGTGATTTTGCATGATCGAAGTAGATTCTTTCTTGTTGTTTTAGTGGATGAACCTTAGGTAGCTTTATTTAGCAAAGGCTTTTTTTTTTTCCAGATGATTTATCGAGGTGAGGGTTTTATTTATTCGAAGGTGAATGTATTTATGATTTTATTAGATCAATTTTTATGTGAATTATCATGGATAAAAGGGTATTTGTGATTCAATGTTTGTACTAAGAGTTTATTGTATCAAGTAAAGCAAAGATTATTGTTCTTTCATGCATCTTGCGTCGTATTCCGATTTTTTGAAAACAATTTTTGACTTGAGTAAGCTAGCAATGCGAGGGATAGAATGAGAATTCTTACATCGTCTATTATGCCTCTATTTATCCTAGAAATTTTATTCTACCTATCTAACATAACAATTACATAAATAATTGTACACAAGATAAAAATAAAATTCTCTCCACGATAGTGTCCTAAGTAGAATAGAGTTTGGGATATCATTCTATCATAGGCTCACTACATGTGGTTCATGGATTTTCTACTAACACATCCTAGAAAAGTTTGGTTCCCAAATCTTCAAACTTCCATCTTCCTCCTCGAGGGAATATTCATCTTTGGTTGGTGATTCGAGCGAGACGAGTCTCGAAGTCAGATCCTAGGGGATAAATCGTCTGGCCTTGCTTCTACTGACTCCTGTTTCTACCTTACAAGGTTTTGGAGCTTAGGTCGACATGATGAAATCGCACTACTTCAGTCCCTACTGCCATCTTCTCTATCTGTAAGAGGTTTACGACTTTGGATTTTTTCTCATGATGTGCAATGCAAAGTGATGCTTGTCCATTGGAGAGAGTATACAGAAAGTAAATACAGGTATTTAAAGACAGTGATGTAAGTAAAAATATTTAAAGACAATAAAGTAAATGACAGTATATAAACATATTGAAAGAACTTCTTGTTCTTGTTCTTGTTCTTGTTCTTGTTCTTGTTCTTCTTCTTCTTCTTCTTCTTCTTCTTCTTCTTATTATTATTATTATTATTATTATTATTATTATTATTATTATTATTATTATTATTATTATTATTTATGGAATTATTTATGTTTAAAACCAAAGACATATTTCTTGGGTTTTATTTAATCGTGAACATTAGATATTTTTTAGAAAATATCTAGGAAATATATTGTAAAATATCTTGGCATTTAATGCTCATTAAATGCTTGGTATGGCCCTTTATGTGAGGGACTTTGATTGCAAGTCATGATGACTTCGGTTTGGTTGTTTACGAACCGAGTCTTATGCCTTAGTTACTTCAGTTAACTTAGACTTGTCATGACACTTCCTTGGATTGATCAAGGTATTTAGTTTTATTTCTCTATGATAATTGATATAAAATGAAAAAATAGAAAAGTATTTATGGTGTCAAACAGATGAAACCGGTGATAGTAAATGTTTCAAGGGTCAAAGTTGGTAATAAAGGTAAATTGGTGAAATTTCATATAGTTGAAGGTTAGTAACTCATTTTTTATTAATATTAATGGAAATTTGATGAAAATCAACCTTCAATAATATCATCTTAGTCCCCCTTAACTTTAGAAATTTCGAGGTTGACCTGAAACATTTACTTATACTGAATTCAGTCAAATTTGACAGTTTTAATGTTTTTTTTTTTTTTTTTTGTTGTTTTTTGTAGTATCCGTTGTGATCTAAGATAAAAATTCATTCCCTTTAAATCTCAGTTTAAAGTTTATTTGAACTTGTACTTCAATTCGATATTAATTGGGCAGGACAAAATGCGGTGTCTACAAGGATCACACACTTATCTTACATTCTCTCTCTCTAACCTCAAAAACTCTCTCAGGTTTTCTTAATTCCTAAGTTTTTATCCTCTCAAACACCTTCAAAAATCTTCCAAAAATCCCTCAAACAGTCATCTTGGCACTCTTTTACAAAGAGTTCAAGAAACTTCTCAGAAACAACCAAGCAAAGACGAAAAAGAAGAAGAGAAAAAAGAAGAAGAAGAAGAAGAAGAAGAAGGAAATATTACTTAGGGAAAGACCACTCCCTGAAGTTAGGTAAGTTTTGATCAACCTATTTTTTGTTTGTCTTTTGTTTTGTTTGGTTTTGTGCATATTGTCTTTCGTTTGTCATTTGTTTTGGTTGGTTTTGTACATATTGTCTTTGTTTTGTGTCAAGAACAACAAGAACCTTTTGGTGTGCGTAGCATCTTTGTATTTTGTCAAGAAATACAAGAAACCAAACTCAAAGAACCTAAAATAAACTGACCGATTACTAACTATGGACTACTACAACCAATTGCTGACTATTTATTTTTCCTGCTCTGCGCCTTTTCACGCTAGCCTAGATTATGGCGGTGACTGACACTTTTTTTTTTTTAGCCTAGATTATGGACTGGCCCTACATCTTAGGCCATCGACTAGCCTTACGTTTCAGATCATGGACTGGCCCTACGTCTCAGATCATGGACTAACACCCTATATAATACTATGTTGAGACCTTTGTGGCTAAAAGGTGGAATAAAGGGAGACACTCTATCCCTTAGGGAATAAGTGTGTGTCTTTTTCAGAAACATTTCATCTTCCTTAGTTACAAGTAGGACTGCGCGCGCGCGCCGATACACACACACACACACACACACACACACACACACACATATATATATATATATATATATATATATATATATATATATATATATTATTTTCCTTTTACCAACAAAGTAAACAATAACATTAACCTTGTCTAAGCAAGTAAGTTTGGTTGGAGCGTTCTTGACAATAATCAAATGTGCATATCATTACCATTAGTATCATGTTTGTTCTTATTTGTCTTAAATAAACAAAAAACAAAAACAATAAAAAAATATAAAAAGGAAAAGGAGTTTTACATAAAAAGTTTTCTACATAAAAAGACTTTTGTGTTTTACTCTAAAAAATAAACTTTAGTTTTTTTTTTAATTAAAAAAAAATAAAATGAAATTTAAGTTTCTTTTTGAAAGGGGAATGTCTTTAAAAGATATTTTTTTCTAAACTTAAATGTCTTTAAAATGTGTTTTTTCTAAACTTACATATCTTTAAAATTTGTTTTTCTAAACTTAAAAATCTTTAAAAGGTATTTTTTTTCTAGACTTAATATCTTTATTTTTTTTTTTAAAACCAATTGTCTTTTAAAAGTATTTTTCTAAACTTGTTTTCCAAAAACTATTTTTTACGTTCTCTTTTAAAAACCTTATTTTTTAGAAAAAAAAAATGATTTTTGTGAAAAGTTATTCATTTTTTTTTCCAACAGAATGTCTTAACAAGTTTTTACAAAAAAATATATTTACTTTATTTTCATAAAATATGTGTTTGGTTATTACTTTTCTGAAAAATGTTTTTTTGGAAGGTTATTCTTTTAAAATAAAATTTTAATTTTTTCTTAAAAGTGGGACTTTTAAAAAGATTTTATGTTCTTACTTTTTCTAAATCATTTATTTAAAAAAAAAAAAAAATCATTTCTCAAGTTTACACAAAAATATTTTATTTCCAAGATGTTTTATAAAAAAATATTTTTATGTCTCTTCCAAATTCTTTTACTCTTTTATTCCAAACCTTTGATTTTCAAAACTAGCAAAAATTTAAAGTTTTATTTTCTTAACAAAAATGCTTTATAGATATTTCCCCAGAGAAGATTCTTGAGATCTTTGTTTGTTTTTCTAAGTTATAAATGTTTTTATATAATTTGTTTTCATAGTTAAAATTTGTTGTTTTTATTATGTTTTCTTTACTTAAAAAACATGTTTTTCCACATTCTAATAAAATGTTTTCCTTAAATTTATTTTACTCGTTTTTCACCTTTTAAAGAATGCGCACTAGTTTTTTGTCAAAACTTCCTCAACCAAAATATAAACCCCCCCTCCCCGGAGCTAAACTTGTCGATTCTTCTATAATCGATAGACGATCTAAAAGAGGGACATTTGTTCTTTTCTTATTAGATTGGTTTATCTATTGTTGTTTATTCTTAAATATTTTATTTTATTTTCTTACATACAGTATACATAAAAAGACAAAAAATATTAAAAATAGAAATTAGTGTGTTAACCAAAATCGAAGAAAATTACTTGGACTAGTTTGAATTTCAATATTTATTTAAACTTAGGTACCGTCTTCGGATGGATGTCTTAGAGTGCCTAACACATTATCCTAGCATAACCGACTCCCGAACTTTAAAGGAATCTCTAGTTAAGACCTAGTATCTTTCAAGTCAAAACTTGGGCCATTTCTAAAGTAAAAAATTCTTTTCAAAATCCCTGTGACCTAGAACACCAGTTAACTCAATGCTACGTGGTGACACCATTTTTTAAACAAATCTCGGCCCAAAGAAACATTTTCAAAACTGGTGTCTGGAAAAGCCCCTGAAACTGTTTTTTTCTAAAATGAATGGATTTTGAGAGGCAGGAAACCAAATCGCGTTTTTCACTTCTCACTTCTCACTTCTCTTTCTTCCAAAATCCGAGGTGCGTCAGAGATTGGGATGTCAACCTTAATAATAGCGATGCCATTCAACCCTGTGGAGAACGATGTTATCCTATCCCTTAACCTCGACTTGCCGAAGAAGAAACGGAACAAGCCTAGATTAGATAAGCGACCTACAAATAGAGGGCTGCCCAGTACTACGATTGGAGCGTCCACCCATTTTTGTTTTTAAGTCAAGGACCTCGTCCTGAAGAAGGTTATATTTGAAACTTGATAAGAGGGGGCCGATAAACTTGGTCCCATGTGGAAGGTATTGTACAAAGTGATCTGAGTAGAAAGACCAAGCACCTATGATCTAGAGACGGAGGAGGGTATGCAGTCCATGCACTAAGAGTGAAACAACATCCTCTCCACAAATCGGTAGTTCATACCTAGGGATTGACCATAGTCATCTGTGAAACACAAATAGCAATGATACGGTTCGAGGGCCTGTAACAGGCACTGACCACCTAGTAAATTCGACCATAGATTAGGCGTTAAAAAGATACAAGATCCCTCGCATATACTTAAATTGGGAGAACTTGAAAGGGCTCACGAATAAGCCTCAGTACAAATAACCCATCGTTGATCGGCCTGAGTGATGCACATTGGAGGACTGCAAGGATTGAGCACCATGCAAACCACCTGTTCTTAAACCATGACCTAACCCTATCTATGCCAGCTTAAGTCATGGGTTGGGAAGTAGGAGGAGGGCAATGGGCCCGAAAGTATTACCTATGCAATTTTTTTATTTTATTTTTTATTTGCAAAGAAGACAAGTTTGAGAGAATTACAGAGGATGATACGAAATCACTCACAAGATTGATGCATTAATAGGAAGGTGGTGATCTTCATCGAGCACCAATCATCGTTCTTCCTACTGGTTGGCAGATGTGGTTAGCATTACTGTTTGCCAAGTACACTTTCGTGCACCAACTAACTTTACGAAAGAGAGTTACTAAAGTTGAGATTGTGTCAAAATTTACAAGTATGAAATTTCATCGAGACAGAAAGAACAAAAAGAATTGAAGAAATGAATCAAGAACGGTGCACTAGACACAACACACAAGACATAAATTTTCAAAAAAAAATTCTCTTTGTATAATGCTAAATGAAATAATTAAAAAAAAAAATGAGGGGATGTTTGCTTGATTATAGAGTACTGTTCGTGGCGGAGAAATTAAACAAAAATAAAATAAAATCCTAATTAGAGCAGAGATAAAGTGTACACAACCTAGACAAAAGTTCACAAGTGCTCTCCTTAGATAGATAAGTGGCCTCTTATTCCTTGCTATCTTGGCTGGCTCAAATCCTCCTCTTCACTGGAGTCCTTGAAGCCCTCTTCGCCCTTTGAAGACCGCCCAATGGAACCATCCTTGGGTTTCTGCTTGGGAGCACCATTCCAGTCAATAGTGCCCTCTAAAACCTTTGACTCCATCTCGATCTCATCAATAGGTAATCACTAAAACATAGACCAGAGGGAGGTCTGGAGCCATCCTCAATGACATCGGTCCTAAGCTGGGTGACCAGCTGCTCGTACTTAAGAGGACCCTCTTCCAACTCTCTACGACCTCCCTCCAGGCCTTCTCTGCTACTTCTTAGACTTGGGCCTCGTGTTTACAGAGGGTGTCCTCAAGTAATCTTTGGCTCTCAATGACCTCCGAGTCTAGTTGGGTCGTCTAGAGGATCAGGCTATCCCTTTAATCGGTTAGTGCCTTAGTCTTTTCTTTTAGCATGTTGACTTCCTCACCCAAATTCTTTATTCTCAGGTGCACAACACGGTAATCAGAGTGGTCTTGCATCCACCACTAATTAGTCATGGCTATCCGAAACAATCATTGCACGGTGACAAATTAAGTTACTTGAATTCAATGAACGAATAATTTAAGTGACTTGGGTTATTTGTGAACTTACCTTAGTCAGGTCCTTAAACAAATCCATGTATAGGAGGGCAGCCTCGGTGTCCTCCAGCTTCTCGAAATCCTCCAGGGGGAGCATTTGGTGTATGAAATTAGGAACGTACTCTGGATGCTCTAACAACTATTGGTTGACTGGGAGGCCAGTGTCCAATACCCCAATGAAGACCCCTTTGCCCTCTGTCCATTGTAAGGTGCAGCCTTTAATCGAGGATCCTCCTCGTACCAGGGGCATTCGTGTTTGTGATATTTCTTCGAGGCCCCCTCCTCTACTTTTCTCTTCTCCTTTCATTTGGGTTCATTAATCTAAGGTGGACAGTGACCGACGATGTTGGTCCGGTTCATAGCTGGAAACTCTAGGAAGGATAGGTTCCTTGGTGGGTTTGGACCCAGCATACGTGGCACCCTGGTCATTGGATGGTGCACTAGGGGTGCCCTTACCCTGGGGCCCACTCCTTGCCCTACTATTAATAGAGGATATTCTAATGGTCACCTAGTCTATGTCTAAAAATAGAAAATAAGGGGGAAAGTGCATTTGATAAGATGAAGAAAAAATACAAGGGAGAGAAAGTTACAGCCCATTTGATAGGGCTTACCGTTGTCTGGGCCGCTCAGTTGAATTACTGGTGGAAGTAACAAACACCGGTAGAAGTAGATGTCATACAAAGTTAACTTGATCAGTTGGTTGGTGTAGTAAAACTCTGTACCAAGGACCTGGTCTTGAACTTCAACAAGATATTGGGTGGAGTTCAATTAGCTTGCCGACTTTCTCGTTTACTACACAAAAAAGTGTAGACACCGCATTTTGTCTTGCACAGTCAGTGACGAATCAGGTATAGGTTCAGATAAACTTTAAACTCATGTTTAAAGGGAATGAATTTATACCTAAGATCACACTATGAAATATACAAAAACAACCAAAAACATGACAAAAATGCAAAAATGTTGAATTTGACAAAATACAGTTAAGTAAAAGTTTTGGGTCAAAATCGAAGGTCCTATAATCTAGGGACGTCTAAAATGACTTTACTAAGGTTTTATTTTAATAAAATAATCTTTAGTATAGATAAATCTTAGTTACTACCCTTAAATCAAAGGACATTTCAAACAATTAACTTGACTACCCCAGCCCGACTTTGAAACATTTACTTTTCACTGAATCTTGTCAAAATTTAACACAAAACATAATTATTTATCTCATGAATACTTAATAAAAACTACCAAGATACAATCCAAGACACCTTAATCAAGGTTTTAAAAGGTCCTGACAAAGCCTAAAATCACAAGGTGATTTAAGGTTTGGGCTTAACTTGGATTTTCACCAAATCTAAGTAGTCTTTACAAACCACCCTAGGCCCAAGAAATCAAAGGTTCTATCCATCATTTAAGGCCAAAAAAAAATCCTTACAATGACCAAGGATCCTTCCTATAGGTTTCCTACCAAATGGTACAGGAAGGGGACAAGACACTTAGGGCACAACCAGCCGTTATCGAAACTAAACCGATTCGGTTCGCCACCTAAGTAAGGCATTCAATGAGTTTTGAATTCCCATATCATCAATAAATAAATTATTGGTATGATATGTCAAGACCACATTCAAGGCATCTATATATTTTAAGCAAAATATCTTAGAAACCAATCGAAAACCTTGAATCGCGACGACCTGTTACCAAAACCAAATTAGATAAGTAGCCTCCAAGCAAAGCATTAAATGCACATGCCATCAAGTATTAAATACTTGGGATGAAATGACACGACTAGGTTCGAAGGATCTATATATTTTCACAAAAATATCTAAGGGTGACTAGGGAATTTGGAAACCAACCGACGGTTACAAGGAAAGTTCACCTGATTCCATTCGAAATGAACCAAATTTGTGGCCTCCAAGTCATAACGCATCACTTTGAATTAAATTCAAAGTGACACCTAAGTACTAGGTTCAATGCATCTTGGGAACATTTATGACGACCAAATCGAAATAGTGGATCTAACTGGAATTTAGCCCCTAAACCGAACTGGATCCATCCCATCAAGTCATTAATGCACCCATGTGCAAGGAATTCCATTAGTAGAGAGGTAATGATTGTAAATCATTGGCAATCATTGCCAATGATTATCGTTTAATTATTTTCAAATCTAGCCTTCTCCCCTAAATTTGTTCCAAGCCAAATCAAACCAAGACAAAATAGCAAGTCCCCTAGGCCAAACACCCCCCAAGGAAGAGGCTGGTGTTGCTTGTGCATTGCCCAATGTGCTAGCCCCCAGCCTATAAATAGGGGTGTTGGGTTCTTATTTTTTCAAGTCTTGAAGGCCTAGTTTTTCTCTCTAAACTGGAGGACATCTCTCAGGTCCTAGGCCGCTTAAGCGGATTTCTCAAAAAACATGTCATTATTTTGTCGTAATCTAGCCATAGAAGGAATTCTCGAAGTTCTTAGAATAAGAACTTCAAGGATCGACGATCACTGATCAAAACCGAGACAAAGAGGAAATGAGGTAGTCTACTTAGGGACGAAACATGAGTTGTACATAGTCTATACGATTCTCCCCAAGAACATCATATTTATTTTTCTTTTTAGCTAAATAACACGTATATATACATATATATACTTATATACTACACCGACAGACCCTTGTGGCTAAGAACTCGGGATAAAGGGTGGTCCTCTATTCTTTCGGGGATATGTGTGATTCTTCTTCATAAACCTTTGTGTTTTCCTTAGTTACGAGTAAGAATGGAATAAATATATGGTTTTTCATTTGACTTTTAACTCACAACTCACACACAAGCACTAAACTAACCAAAGCAATGGAGTTCGTTTAAGGTTTTTGACAAAATCAAAGGTGTGTTTTAAGGTTGTGATTCAGGTTTGTTCAATCAAAACTAACTGATAATCAACCAAAACTTAACTAATCTAACTCAGATTTTAACCAAAACCAACCCAGCTTTTCAAACATAATAGGAATAAACTACGTCTGACCTGATCTTTGGTAACCACCCAAAGTACGTAGGCAAACCATAAAGGTTCGGTCAAATCTCTAATAATAAACCATATCCTTTTCCCTAACCAAAACAAACTACATGATGACTTGATTCTCATTTGAGATACATAGGCAACCCATGTGCGGGTTCAGTCACATATACAAACAACTTAGTCTTACTTTGCATTTCATTTAGTATAGCTTTCATATTTACATATCTGTCTATATATAAATTGTTATTGGGTGTCGTTGACTAGTAGTATCTATAGTATTTACCTTCTTTCCATTAAATCATGTCAAAAACACATAAAAAGAACAAAAACTTTGAAAAAGGGGAATTGTTTACATTTAAGTAAATCAAAGAAAACTACTTGGATAAAGCTTAACAATGAATATCTATTTAGACTTAGGTACTGTCTTCAGACATGTGTCTTGGGGTGTCTAACACCTTCCCCGAGCATAACCGACTCCCGAACTAAAAGAATATCTCTAGTACATAGACATATGGAAGTCAAAACATAGGCCATTTCAAATGAAAAAATGAATTTCCGAAATCTCAGTGACCTAGCACATCATTTAACCCTATACTAGGTGACAACTCCGTTTTTGACAAAAATCTTGGCCCAAGAAGTTTTTCAAAATTGACTCCTAGAAAAGCCCTTGAAAAACCGTTTTCAAAATGAACGGATTTGGACGACTTAAAGATGAAGGGATGAAACTTGTTTTCATCCTTTTCCCGATTCTCGACTTCTTCCGTTATCGAAGTCTGGGGTGCGTCAGAAAGAAATAAGATAATGTTAGTTCACGAAGATAGAAAAGTTAACCGACCAACTAGTAACTATCCTCTTACCTACTAGCCATCACTCCCACTATACAGTTGTGGTGTGATCCCTTTCTCCCGACCTAAAATTTTGACCTTCTCAATCGAAGAAAAAGAATATTTTGTTTCATTTGTGAATCGAGGAGTCTAGACAGACCAGGAAGGTTGATCTGGAAAAAATATAATACCACCCCACTTTGCCAGATAGAGACTGCAAAAAAGTAATTCCCAAAAGAGCTTATTGTGCGGGGTGAGTTCCTTAACCCGGAAAATAATGTATGCAGACACCACCAGCAGGACGTTCAGTACAATATGTGAAAGACATGACTTCAATGACCAATAGAAGGACCAGACCCACCAATGCAGTAGGAACTAAACAAAAAATCCAAGTTGGCAAAAGAATATGGTAATGTGCCTTGGCAGTGGTAGGTGCACTCGATCACCAGGATTCAGGAGTATCCTACAGGCGGTACCTAAAAGAGTCTATGTACCCAACCTATCTTTTAGCTCATTTTTAGTGAGGATGGACTTTGCCTTCAAAAAATGTTTTGTTCGGGGTACCTCAAAGTGGGCTTCTCCCTGTGTCTTCTTAGGTGTTTCACGTGTTCAAGTATCCAGGAAAACCCCCTCCAAGATGTATGACACTGAAAGCCTATTTGATCCTCGATTGGCCTCCAGGTCCTAGGAAGATCTTACTCCTACTTCTACACCAGATATATTGGACTCACTCTCCAACACTGTAGTGGCCAGGACCTACCACTAGGCGGGAGCACGTAAATGGAGGATAAGGCGAAGAGCTGCCTTTGGGGATCCGATGAGTTTCCACCACTCTGACAAGAAGGTGATGGCATTGACTCCTATGAGGTTGATCCTATACTCAGTTCAGAAGAGTACGAGAAAGTGATGTTGATAGATACACAAACCATAATAAATAAATAAATGCAGAAGGAAGGACAAATACCACTTAATGGAATTTGATCTCTAGAGGGCTCATTAAATCTCATAAATGAAAAGTGACAAATGAGCCTAAGGGACCCCTTTTATGTAGGACTCTAGAGGGAGATAAAGGGTCAAAATCCAACAGCTTAGATGTCCTTGATTTGCCTGCCCGATGTGACGAGAAATGGGTGTTAGCATCCCAACAACTTCTATCTCACTCCACCAACGGACGTCAGGCAATCCACTTTCCTGGGCAGCCACCCAAGTTGTTCCACGATCCTCGCTAACCTTCATGCCCTAGTACATTGAAATTTTGTGCTCGAGAGTGGCGGGCAACTAATGAGGGGTATTAATGTCGGCCACCTAGGAGCACTCGCGACTCTCTATGTGGCGAGGTGAGACCCTTCCATGACCCCCATTCATTGCCCAACAACTACTTTCCAGGTTGACGATACTGCCCTACGCCTTTGTCCAGTCTGACTATACTTTAAGCATTCATCTGTCCTTCTGTCGGTCTATTCACCATCCAACGGCGACCAAACAAACTTTTTGGGCCACCAAGTAGGCTCCTACACCCTTGTGGGATGGGCTCATCCTGATCATTTAGACCAGCCCATGGGCTCTTTTTGGTAGGCCACAATGCAATGCCCAATTTCGTAAAATATGTCATGCGTCTTCTCATTGGCCACGCGCCATATTATGCTAATTAACCGTGCTTAGGGTCCAAATGTCTCGTAACTAATTCGACTTCTCTCTTATAAATAGTAGGTAGTAAATGCTCTAGGTGTGATTAGAAGTTCCACTTTATTAATACCTACTCTCTTTTCTCCTGAGCTCTTACTTGTACTTCAGATGGACTTCGTTGGGCATACTCCAATAGGTCTTTGTGTATGTATAAGTTCAGACCATAAGGATTTGACCGTTGACTAGGCAGAGATCACCGTACACAAGATCGTTAACTCAGCAAAGAAACTCTCCACTTGAACTTTGATCGGACCCACTGCAGGTGTCAACTAATTTGTGACGCCAACAATGTTGAAATGTTATTAAGTCATAACTCACATGTCACATGCATGTTTATTAATGTCTATACTTATTAGAAATCGTTATAATTTTGACATGTCATATCATATGTTAATAAGTTCTCAAGTTACATGTCATACATAAGTCCCTTTATTTTTTTATTTATACATATATATATATAAGCCATTTAATTTGTCACATACATATAAAAAGTTGCGTCTTCGCCTACGTGGGATATACACGATAGGTTCCTCTTTAAATCCTATTTTATGTCACATCCATATTCAAAGCTGTTAAATCACGTTACATATCATATACAAGTTTATTAATATTTTATAAAAAATTTTAAAAAGTAATAATAAATAAAGAAACCTAAAATTCTTTCAAATCATAGACATTTTAGTTTGATCTTGTATCCCTCTACTTGTCCCATACAAGCATTCCAAATCTTAAAACCCTTTTGCATATCACATATATGCATTTCAAGTTACTGGGCTATGTATCATTTTCATATATTATTCATTCATAATACTTGTTATATAGCCGTAAAACTTAAATTCCCCACACATTTGATAAGAAATATTTTCGAAGTAAATTCCGTCTTAAAGCACGTAGAATTAAAATAAGTTGAAATAAAATTGATAAGGTATCATCTTCAAACGAACATCTTAAGATGTCCAACCTTTTTCCTGAGCATAACAAAATCATAATATTTCAGAGTCTCTGAAAAAAATGTTATTAAAAAAGTCGTTTTTACTTGAAATGACCGACTATTTCAAATTGTTTACTATTTAAAATATAACCGGCAACTTTAGCACACTATGAAACCCAATGCTTGGTGGAAATTTCAAATCTTTATTTTTTAAAACCCGACGCGCAACAAAATTCATTTAAAAAAAAAAATCAAATGATTTCAACGAATGTGTCAAACACGCTAATCCTTTCCATTTGGTTTTAAACTAATTTTACTGAAAGACAAAAAAATCTTGGGGTGCATCTAATAGTATTGATTTTTTTAGGGGGTTATGTGTCCCTCTTGCAAATACTCTCCCTCTGCCCGTGGTCAGATATGTTGAAGGATGGTGTCTCATAGTGGTGCAATGAAGAAGTAGGAGAAAAAAGGAAATAAATAAAAATAAAAGAAGAAAGAGGAAAAACAGCAACAAATCATTATAAACAACAATAAGAAAAGGTAGTCCGGTGTTACAAAGTTCCCGCTATGCGCGAGGTCCGGGAAAGGGTCAGACCACTTAAGTTTATTGTACGCAATCTTACCTTACTTTTTTTGCAAGAGGCTATTTCCACTACTCGAATCCATGACCTACAGGTCATATGACGACAACTTCTATCGTTGCGCCAAGGTTTCCCTTCAAATCATTATAAACAACAATAAAATAAATAAAAGGGCATTTGAGTTTGTTTCAGTATATTAGAAGGATAAATTTGTCCATATAAAATGTTTCTTAAATTATAAAGGTAAACTTGTGTGCAAATCTTGCGGGAAAAGGGTGGTACACGCATCCAATCTATTAAGATAAGGGAATCAATCAGTATTTTCTAAATATCAGGGCTGGTTGTAGTAGGTGTCTCAATGACGGGGGCTGGTTGTGGTAGGTGTGAAGGGGGGGGTGTGGTTATCAATCATATTTTTTGTGCCATGCCAGACTTTCATTACAATCAACATCGGCGTTGGACTTTTAACGGTATTAAAAAAAATATCCAAGGATCTTTGGTATCTCATGTTTGTTGGGTGGTAGTTAACCAACAATATGTTGGATTCTTGCCACTGACTCTCATGATTAATTCCGATAATTGACCTTTTTTAAGCCATTCGAGAACCAAAAGAAGGGAAAAAAATTTAATTATATTTTTATCATTAATTTGACTATCTTAATTGTAAATTTGATGAGGGATATTTTTAGAAGTCCTGAACAAATCTATCCACAATAAATGAAATTACGAGCAATACAAAAATACCATTGTCAGAGTAGAACTCAGAGGGACCCAAGGATACTCCAGATCCCGACTACATAAGGCAAGAGAAGTGAGATCACGAGAAACCCCGAGACCTCAAACTTCTACCGAAAACCTCAAATTACCCGAGGATTCATCTCGAGGTAGCTCACACAAGATTGTTGAGTCTCAGAGTTACAAGAGATTGAGCATACACACCTCTAGCTCTAGCCTTGACCTATTGCTCAGGACCTGCCACCGAATCCCATGATATAGGGAAAGATGATTGGATGACTCATTCAAAGGCATAAACCCTTAATCCTGCGAATCTCGAGAGGATTAAGAGGGATTGACCTAAATCTCAAGAAGTACTTACCAAACAAGTCTTCCCACACATATAGATACAAATAGGGACTACCAGGGTAAGGTTCCTCCTATTCACTAGCGAACACTCTGTCATAATTCACTTAGACCTAAACTATACTAATTCTCATACCGTAGGTTCAATATCGAGAGATCTAGCTGCGTGTGGATTGTTTTGCATAAACCCTAGACAAATAAGGTTTAATATCATCATATCGGCACCGTCTGTGGGAAAGACATATTGTTTGTCACCTTTGTGAAATTTTTATGGTCACTCTTCGATCTAGAATAAGCAACTGAAAGGCAATATATTCACATCACTGATCCAAGCATGGGGCTATTTGGTGATTCTTATGCACTACTTATAGAGACAATAAGGGAGATACGAGAGTTCTCCCGAATGAATGTGCAAAACATGCAACATCTTATTGGGCAAACTTAATTGCCACCATCGTTGCGGTTACCACAGGGCTTTGTGGCTCCCTACATTGACGCACGTGCCGTAGTAGATGAAAGAGGAATATCACAACAAGAATAACGACAGGAGGGGGAGTTGTGAAGGAAATGACATGAGCTAAGGTGTATCTAGATGACTTCTAAGGGATTAAGAAGAGCTCCAACGTACAGATGTAGCTCCCCGAGAAGAACAAATATCCCTACAATGTAAGCAATCACCCAATGTTCATTCTAGGTTTGGCCCTAGTGGACAACAAGTTCAGTCTCAAGAGAGAAGAAACCCGGTGCCAAGAAACAATATTGCCCCAACAAATGCTTGATCATGTAGCGAAGAGGCTAATGACCATACTTATTTGGTCGAGACTTCATCTAGTTCCCAATCCAAAATCTAACAAATTGATGCAAGATTGACGAGAAAATTGTGATCTTCAAAACCAACTTAATGCTATAAATGATAAGTGACATATCGGGAAACACGAGTCGAAAGTCTAAGACATATCTAAGAGGACCGAACGACCTTCCACTATTTGGTTGCTAGGGAAAAGGTTCTGACCAACTTCAAGATGCCATCATAGTTCATCAATTACCACTGAACAACATGCTGGGGATAAGCCTTATAAACAATCATAGGTTGGCTTATCTCTAGTAATAATCTCAAGTAAATAAATAATAAAAAGTATTTTGATATTATTATTTAATTGTATGAATGTTTCTTTAAACCTTGGATATTAAGTTGAAATATCTTAACTTTTTAATGGTGATTAAAAGGTAGAAACTGAAGACGTTTGAAACTTATATTCTTAATTGTTCCGAATTAGTACTTGGTTGTTGAAAATTGGTCTTCAACAATCTAGGCTAACTTGTTCTTTTGTTGTCTCTTTTGAGAGGGGTGAGTCTCAAACCATTAGTATGACATACCAAAACAATCCCAAGGGGACTTACAAGTATAGTAAGGGAACGAGCGTGATACTTCTTGAAATCCTATATGGTAACTTTACTCAATGTCAAAATAACATATCTGATATATGATTGTATTTGTTATTTTTTGTTTATTTACTTAAGGTACTATTTGTTACATGTATGGTTATTCATAGAATGATAATACTAAGTGTTGTATCCTAGTTACGGAACTTCAAAGGTATTCTTTGGGTATAGTGGGACACAACGGAGAATGTACGAGTAGGCAAAATAGGATCTATTACTCTCAGCAAAGAGAGACGTGTCATTTGTAATTTGAGTTAATATAATTCACCCAAGCCTTTGGTCAGAGTAGTGTAACGATTGAGATGAGATTTAAATTAGTGTTTCAGGGAATTATATTATCAATAAATGTACAAATGATTGGCCAAGGGGTTTTTGACCTTATCCATACCATGTTGGTCCTTTCAAGAATATATGATAGAGAGATCCTATCATACGAAAATCATATCCGAAGAGGTTCTCTTAGTGAAATTCCTACAGACTAGATATGATTATGATATGTGGGTAGACGTGGTTCACAACCAGAGGAAATGTCTTTAGGGAAAATTGTTTTTTCCATGAAGGGAAAAATTAGAATTGTTCTAATTTTAATTAATTTATTTATTTGTAAATTAATTAATTAATTATTTACTTTGACCATCTAACGTTTGGTATGAACCTAATGGGTCACACACAATGAAAAATAGAAGATAGAAAAGTCATTGAAATGTTTGGAGGGTTAAAGTGTAAATATAAAAGAAGGGAACGGGGGTTTTGAATCCTACACAGATAGTATAAAATAGAAAGACCATCATTTGTTGCTCCCTAGTACAAATTTCTTGTTGGAGATGAGCCCTATAAACAATCCTAGGCTGACTTGTTTCTCTTAATAGTCTCCTGTAAATAATAAAAGGTATTTTGATATTATTTAATTATATAAATGTTTCTATACACCTTGGATATTGAGTATAAATGTCCTACTATTTAAATAGTAATCTCATGTAAATAATAAAAGGTATTTTTATATTATTTAATTGTATAAATATTTCTGTAGACCTTGGATGTTGAGTATAAATGTCCTGATATTTAATGTGATTAAATAGGAGGAGATAAAAGACATTTGGTGGCTCGATATTCTAAAAATTTTATAGTCGGTATGGAATTGTTGAAATCAAGGCTAGCTTGACTGATGTTTTTTCTTTGATAATCATAAGTATCAATCCATTAGTATGGGATACTAGAATATCTGCAAGAGTACTTACTAAAAGTAAGAACGTTCCTAACATGATCATCCTTGATATCCTACATGGTAGTTTTGCTTGAGTCAAAATATGATATCTGGGGTGTGATTGTATTCCATGAACTTTTATACTTGAGGTACTATATATTACATTTATAGATTGCTATACATTTATAATACTAAGTATTATTCTCTAACCACGATCCTTGAAAGGTATTAATTGTGTATAGTGGGACATATATGTGAATATATGAGTATACAAGAAGGAATATGTCATTCTTAGCAAAAAAGATATGTGACCCATGTGATTCGTTTTAATATAGTTCATCCAAACCTCTGTCCAGAGTAGTATGATGATTGGGATGAGATTCCAATCAGAATCACAAGATATTATATTATTAATAAAAATATATATGATTGGACTAGGAGTTTTTTACTTAACTATATCATGTTGGTCCTTTTGGAAAAACTAATAGAGAGATTGTGGAATAAACATTAATACTTGAGGGGGTTCTCTTGGTTAAATTCCTACCAACTGAACATAACTGTGATATGTAGGTAGATGTGACTCGTAGTCAAAGGAAATGTCTGAAGGGGAAAAATATTTTCTTCTCAAAAAGCAAAATTAAAAACGTTCCAAGCCTCCTATAGTAGCATTGTTCGTGTTTAAATGTTCTCGGAAGATCCTTCTCAAACCTTATCTGAGTAACTACTAGCTTTGAGGAAGCACTGGAAGAGGTATAATTTATATTTAAAGAATTTTAATATTGCCTGTATCTTTGTTCTAATTTTAATACAATACAATTATGCTCAATTAATGTCCCGAAATATTACGTGATAGATTCTATTTTGAGGAACAAATCTGATTTAAGCAATTTAACGTATAAACAACAAATAATCAGATATCTCAAATAAAAACTATTTTAAAAGTTTTTCATGATATCAGATTAAAAATGATTTTTCTCAAAATAATTAATCCAAGTAATTAAACAAACAATCTAACAAAGGAAATTGATTAGCTTGGAAATATCTCATTAGAATTTCTTAAAAACGATTATAATAATGTAGTGATGAACACAAATTGGTGACCAAAACTTTTAGCGCTTCAATCGAGAACTTTTTTGATATAAACTCTCGTAAAAATCTCAGTGTAGAATTCTCTCTTATAATAACCAAAAGTTGATTGTTCTTGATTGCTTTTATGAAATTCACAGGTCTCTATTAATAGACCTAGAACTAGGCCTATAACGGCTAGTTTTCAAAAGTTAAGTCAATAAATGATAATCTAAGACCCCATATATCATATAATTTCAAACTAACTATGTTTCATTTAAAACTAATAGGGGTTTTTTACTTAACTATATCATGTTGGTCCTTTTGGAAAAACTAATAGAGAGATTGTGGAATAAACATTAATACTTGAGGGGGTTCTCTTGGTTAAATTCCTACCAACTGAACATAACTGTGATATGTAGGTAGATGTGACTCGTAGTCAAAGGAAATGTCTGAAGGGGAAAAATATTTTCTTCTCAAAAAGCAAAATTAAAAACGTTCCAAGCCTCCTATAGTAGCATTGTTCGTGTTTAAATGTTCTCGGAAGATCCTTCTCAAACCTTATCTGAGTAACTACTAGCTTTGAGGAAGCACTGGAAGAGGTATAATTTATATTTAAAGAATTTTAATATTGCCTGTATCTTTGTTCTAATTTTAATACAATACAATTATGCTCAATTAATGTCCCGAAATATTACGTGATAGATTCTATTTTGAGGAACAAATCTGATTTAAGCAATTTAACGTATAAACAACAAATAATCAGATATCTCAAATAAAAACTATTTTAAAAGTTTTTCATGATATCAGATTAAAAATGATTTTTCTCAAAATAATTAATCCAAGTAATTAAACAAACAATCTAACAAAGGAAATTGATTAGCTTGGAAATATCTCATTAGAATTTCTTAAAAACGATTATAATAATGTAGTGATGAACACAAATTGGTGACCAAAACTTTTAGCGCTTCAATCGAGAACTTTTTTGATATAAACTCTCGTAAAAATCTCAGTGTAGAATTCTCTCTTATAATAACCAAAAGTTGATTGTTCTTGATTGCTTTTATGAAATTCACAGGTCTCTATTAATAGACCTAGAACTAGGCCTATAACGGCTAGTTTTCAAAAGTTATGTCAATAAATGATAATCTATGACCCCATATATCATATAATTTCAAACTAACTATGTTTCATTTAAAAATGCTCTTAGAAAAACTCGATTTGGTCTCCAAAAGTTTTTCGATCTAAAACTCTTAAAGATATGAAGTAGATTACCAATTCAATTAAGAGAATAATTAAATATATGGTCCTAATAAATAAAAAATAAATAATATATGATATATAATTGAAACATTCAAAACTCTTTAAAAAATCATTTAAAATCGTTAAAAATAAGGAGATTTGACCCAAAAAATCGAAATAGTCAAAATTTGAAATGTTAACCCTGTTGGTTGACTGACCCCCTGTGTTATTCTGGTTGATAAAATACTAATCAGATTGTCCAGTCTAATAGTGCCCCTTGTGCTGGCCGAATTGTATCAGTCGCTAACAGCTTGCCGAGTTGGTGGTCATTATTTTTTTGGGAGTTGTACATTGTTGTAGACATGGCTCATTTTTCACTTGTCTAGGTTACTTTTAATGATCTGGTGTTTAAAAAATCTAATAGTCGATTGATTATCCTCACTGCTACCTTTGATCATGCAGTGACTTCGTTATCCTCCTGATTAGATGATACTTCTTTTGGAGAGTGTTAGCTCCGACGTGATATGGGCCACTCGTCGTACAATATTGACTGACATCTATCTGGATTGCGTGGACTTCCCTATTATCCATCTTCTTGAATTTAGATGTTGCGTTCTTTATATCCTTATTCGAGTTCTTCTCCAGTTCGGACGGACACAGTGTATCCCGGTAATTAATAATATACTCATAGCACGATATACCTTTCCTTTTGGGAATGAGGCCTAAGATAATACAGATTGTGCTCAGTGGTGGAGGCATTGTTTGACTTCTTATGGTGTGTCGTTCTCGGCCCATCCTTCTACTAATTCAGAGTACGTGGCTTAGATAGATCTTTACTTTTGCCTAATGATTCCGAGGTCTCTTCAGACATTTGTGGCTAAGGTTTCCTTCTCTGTCGATAGGGGATAATTCATCTATTTTGGATTATCCTTCGCCTTTCTCTACAGAGGAGTTTGCCTGGATTTGTATTTGTTTGGAGGCTCCAGATTATGTGAGGTCCTTGAATTTTTCCCTCGCTTCCTGATCATCGGTCATCTGATGCTTGTAGTTGGCCCTTCTCATTTGTATTTCATTTGCTGCATTTAAGATGTTAGTAGTTACCTAGTAATAATTTGTAAAATTGAAAATCCTTGTTCGCATTTAGTTCTTCTCTCTTAAACCCTACGTGATGTATAAATGGAAATCTAATTATTATTTGCGAGGATATCATGTCATTGCTTTCCTATTTGTTTTATTATCATGGTTCTTATGGTTCTCTTTTTAGAGCTGAGTTAAATATTCTTTGCCTTTAGCCATCTTAAGGTATCCTCCATTGTCCTTGAATGGTTCCTGAAAAGAGAGAGAGAGAGAGAGACGTCTTCTGGGATTGAGAGTTTGATCACTGGATTGCCTTAATTCTTCTTGACAAAATTAACTTTGGTTCCTTACTGTGTGCTTTTCCTTAAGGTAACTTGATTTATCTAGACGAATCCTCTAGTGGTTTCTGATTTGGGGTAGCAAATCTTTTCTAGGCTAATTTCCATCTCTTTCATCTTCCTCTATTTCCCTTAGTGTCAATTTTATTGTCTTAAGTTATTATTCTTATGCGCCTTCGTATATTCCATTTTTATCCATTATAGGATTATTTAACTAAAGCATAATTTAACTTCCATATTCGAGTAATCAAATATTTGTTTGCTATCATAATCTTTTACATTGGAGAAGTCTTGATTATGGTAAGTGACACACCCTGGATTTCAATTAGTGAAAGAAGTAGAGAATCGGGAAGAGGATGAAAGCAAGTTTCATCCCTTCCTCTCTAAGTCATCCAAATGTGTTCATATTGAAAATGGTTTTTCTGGGCGTCAGTTTTGAAAAACTTCTTGGGCTGAGATTTTTGTTAAAAACGAAGTCGCCACCTAGTATGGGGTTAAATGGTATGCTAGGTCACCGAGATTTTGGAAATTCATTTTTCCTTTTGTGGCCCATGTTTTTACTTCCATTGGTCTATGTACCAAATATATTCTTTAAATTTAGGAGTCATTTATGCTTAGGTAAGGTGTTAGACACCCCAAGACACCCATCCGAAGACAGTACCTCAGTCTAAATAGATATTCATTGTTAAACACTATCTAAATAATTTTATTTGATTTACTTAAACAAGAATAATTCTCTTTTTTAAAGTTTTTGTTATTTTTATGTATTTTTGACGTGATTTAAAGGAAGCAGGTAAATACAACAGCTTTTACTAGTTAGCGACCCAATAACAGTTTATATACTGATAAATATGTACATATGTAGGCTATATTAAATGAAATGAAAACTAAGACTAAGTTGTTTGGATATGCAACCGTACCCGCACGTGGGTTACCTACATATCTCGAATAAGAATCAGGTCATCACGTAGTTTGTTTTGGATAAGGTAAAGGGTATGGTTTTTTATTAGAGGTGTGACCAAACTTTTTTGGGCTGCCTACGTACTTTGGGTGATTAGCAAAGATCAGGTCAGACGTAGTTTATTCTTGTCTCATTGAAAACTGGATTTATTATTAGAGGTGTGACCGAACCCTTATGGGTTGCCTACGTACTTTGGGTGGTTACCAAAGATCTGGTCGAACGTAGTTCAGTCTTGTTATGTTTGAAAAGGTGGGTTGGTTTTAGTTAAATCTAAGTTAGTTTAGTTAAGTTTTGGTTGATTATCAGTTAGTTCTGGTTGTGGACAACCTGAGTAACAACCTTTGTCAAGAACCTTAAACAAACTCCTTTACTTTGGTCAGTTGTGAGATGTGAGTTAAAAAGTCAAAATAAATACCATATATTTATGCTAGTCCTACTTGTAACTAAGGAAAACGGGAAGGTTTCTGAAAAAGAATCACACATATTCCGGAAGGAATTGAGGCCTTCCCTTTATTCTCGGTTCTTAGCCACGAGGGTCTATCGATGTAGTATATAACTGTATATGTATATATGTGTGTTTTTTTAGCTAAAAAAAAAATACGATGTTCTTGGGGGCTAATGTATAGACCCTATACAACTCATGGTGTGAATAGTCATTTTGTTCAAGTCCTCACGTGTTTTTACCACGTGGTTGGACGATTTGATATTTTTGAATGCCTTGGAATGTTTTTGAATGCTCTTGAGATGATTGGGATGATTTTGTATGATTTAACCCTAATTTGGTTGTTATAGTTAAGGTTAGGTGTTTGCTTGATGTTCTTGACAAAATCAAAAGCTTGTTAGGTTATTTTTAGGGTTTGCTTGATTCTTTTATGGATTTTATGTTTTAAGAGCATGAAAGTGAGTATATTATTTACATGATCCTACTATATACAAAGGAATACAAACAAAATCAACCAAGAATCATAGGGGGTTTGATAGGAACATACCTACTTAAGGGACGTGGTCTTCCCTAAGTATTTACCTTCTTCTCTTTGATCTTCTTGGTTGGTGGTTGGATAGTGGTTGATTGGTGGTCACTGTTCTTTGAGTTCCTATCCAAGAACCCAAGAACAACAACCAACTTAGGGGATGTAGTCGTCCCTAACTAGCTAATCTCCTTCCCTCCATGGCTCAGTGTTGATTGGTGATCGTCGATCTTTGACGTTCTTGTTCTAAGAACTTTAAGAACTCCTTCCATGACTAGATTTCGGTAGAATAACAATGAGTTTTTTGAGAAATTTTCTTGAGAGGCCTAGGACCCGAGAGAGTTGCTTGAGTTTAGAGAGAGAACCTAGGCCCTCAAAACTTGAAAAAATGAGAACCCCAGCACCCCTATTTATAGGATGGGGACCCGTACATTGGGAAATACATAGGTCAATCCAACCTCTTCCTTGGGGGGTGTTTGGCCTAGGGGACTTGCTATCTTGTCTTAGTTTGATTTGGCTTGGAACAAATTTAGGGGAGAAATATTTGCTAATGATTACCAAATATTTTCAAAGATTTGGAAATCATTGTAATCATTACCAATGATTGGAAATGATTTCCAATCATACCTCACCACCAATGATATTCCTTGCACATGGGTGTATTTATGACTTGATGGGATAGATCCAGTTTGGTTTAGGGGCTAAATAACGTTTAGATCCACTATTTTGGTTTGGTCGTAAAAAATGCTCCCAAGGTGCATTGTATCTAGTCCTTAGGTGTCACTTTGCATTTAATTTAAAGTGATGATTCATGACTTGAAGGCCACACATTCGGTTCATTTCAGACAGAATCGGGTGAACTTTCCTTGTAACCGTCGGTTGGTTTCCTAGTTACCTAGTTACCCTTAGATAGTTTTGTGAAAATATGTAGATCCATTGAACCTATAAATTCCATTTCATCCCAACCATTTAATTCTTTATGGGATGTGTATTAACTATATTTCTTGGAGGCTACTCATTCGATTTGGTTTGGGTAACGGGTTGTCACGATTCAAGTCTTTTGGTTGGTTTCTAAGATATTTTACTTAAAATATCTAGATGTATTGAATGTGGTATTAACATGTCATCCCAAGTATTTAATTCTTGATAGTATAGGCATTCAATTCTCATTTAATGCCTTAATTAGGTGGCGAACCGAATCAGTTTAGTTTCGATACCGGTTGGTTGCACCGTAAGTGTCTTGTCCCCTTCCTTTGCCATTTGGTAGGAAACTTCTAGGAAGGATCCTTAGTCATTATAAGGCTTGGTTTGTGGGCCTTAAATGATGTCTAGGCCTTTGATTGCTCGGGCCTAGGGTGGATTGTCAAGACTACTTGGATTTAGTAAAAATCTAAGTCAAGCCCAATCCTTAAACCACCTTGTGATTTAGGGATTTGTCATGACCTTTACAAGCCTTAATTAAGTTGTCTTGGATTGTTTCTTGGTAGTGTGTGATCTATTATGCATGAGAAAAAAAATCGTTTTGGGTGTTAAATTTGACAAGATTCATTGAAAAGTAAATGTTTCAAAGTCGAGGTGGGGTAACTGAGTTAATTGTTTGAAATGTCCTATGATTTAAAGGTACTGACTAAGAATCATCTGTAATAAATATGATTTTATGAAAATCAAACCTTAATAAAGCTATTTTAGACCTCCTTAAATCATAGGAATTTTGATTTCAACCCGAAACTTTTATTTAGCTGTATTTTGTCAAATTCAATATTTTTTGCATTTTTGTCTTATTTTTGGTTGTTTTGGTTTATTTCATAGTGTGACCTCAGTTAGAAATTCATTCCCCTTAAACCTAATTTTAGTTTATCCGAACTTGTACTTAATTTGACACTGACTGGGCAGGACAAAATGCGATGTCTACAATAAGTATAATTTTAACAGGAATTTGGAACAAACACCTTAATTTTGTGTTATCTCGAGTTGTTTAGCTCATTTTCATCAAGCTTATATATTTAATTTCTTTTTGAGATTCCTATTTGGATCACCTAGACCCTATATGCTTCCCGATGTTTTTCAATTATTTTTATTCTTTTCTGTTGTCTTGATGCTGAAGGCAACTGTAATGGGCCTTTCTGAGATGAACCAAAAAATGGAAAAAAGTAATAATTGAGAAACAAATGTAGTTGGTGATAACTTCAACAAATATTGATTTGTACTGACATTTTTTAGAGAATCATACAGATAGCTTGATCCACCTGATCGTTTTCGTGTGACTACTCAGTGTTTAGAAACTTTCTGAGACCAGTCTTTTCTCCTTTCTTTTTCTCAACACATAGTTACAAGATTTTACACATTAAGAATAAGGTAACTTGAGTCAATCTCGAAGTCTTCATTGAATCTACCCCATCTAGGATGTTTCTTCATTATCGGTATCTTCCTAGTAAGGTCTTCTTGTATTCTTCTAGATTGCTTCTTTTCTCCTTAGAATTGAAAGATTTGCTTTACTTTTTTTGATTATTTGGAGTAGGCCACATGGGTTTCCAAAATTGTTCTTCAGTGGATCTGTTATTTTTGGGGATGATCTCGGTTATATAGCTTTTCTTAAAGACAATCTTCTTTTGTTTATCTGCTCGACCTTTTTTTTGAGAATTTCTCTTTGGCGAGGCTAGGTTTCGAAACTTTCTGTCTCTCTTCTCAACGCTTCATCATGAATCATCCTTTTGAGTCTCCAGATTTTTCTTCTTCAAGTTGGTTGAGGATGTCTTCTGCAAATCTTCCATTTAATTCTTCATAGCTTCTTTGACATCTCCGGGTTAGAACGTATGTAGTGATTCCACATTAGGGCTCTTAAGTTTACCTTATGACTTTCTTAGATTCTATTATCAATATCTCACCATCATTTTGTTGAAACAAGACTTTCCTTTTAACGTTTACTTCGGATTATGTTCCACATTAACGTTAAAATTATATTATCAAAATCTTGATCTTCTCGTGGTATATAAATTATGATAGACAAGTAAACTTTTGAAGGCAAAAAATGAAAGATGAAATTAACTTTAGATAGATAATACTGCATTTCTTAAAAGTAGGGCTACACCATAGTCACTTTACTTAATACATTACTTTAACACCAAACACTTACTAAAGGGAAAAAATAGGAAGATCAAAAGCAAACAGATATCTTATTCCTTTTTTAACTTACTACCTCGTCCCAGTTAGTATTCTTCTTCATTGACATTGATCACTCCTGCATGGATGAGATCCTCGACATGATTTTTGAGGATGTAGCATTGATCCGTGTGATGGCCAACTCCTCAGGAGTAGTAATCGTAAAAGGCATATGGGTTAAACTGTGGAGACTAAGGATTGGGTCGGTGAGAAAGAAAATGTGCCAGCAGATTATCACTAAGGCAATGGTGGTAAATCTCGGAAAGGAGGACAGGAAGTATAGTGAACTTCCTACGCTTCTGTACGGCGAGCATTTATTACATGCTCGCGTATTGACTACTCGCAAGTGTACAAGGTCAAAGTTTTAGTTTGATGGATCTTGAAGATCGGGTATCGTATCCACAGGGATTGGTTGTCGTTATTATCGAGTACTATAATTGTCATGACCTAACTTTATCTAGGCTAAAAAAAATGATTTTAAATTAATTAATACTAATACTAATATAAACTAATTTAATCTATACTAATTATACTAATACGAGATGGTTAGGGGATGGATTATCTAGGGTTTAACTTTATGTACTTAAACGCGTTTGATTTTGTTTAGTTTACAATAATGGGGTTCGACCTATTTGACAATCTCAGTTCGTAAACTCCCACGCTACCTCTCATGAGTGTAATACGAGGGAATACACGACTTTGTATCAAAGAAGAAGTTCCGTTCAATGTCTTAACAACCCTAGGTCACGTGAGTCTTTCCCCAACGTCATTGATTGCCCACAATCCAACTCCCTCACGGGTTATTGGATCGTCGCGTTGTTTACCCTAATCCGAATCTGGGGTTACCTCTTTCGAGTATCAAACCCTGAATTCTCGATATATTAATCTAAGCATAATAAACAAACAATACGGAAAACACAATCAAACAACGAAGAACAATCATTAAAGAAGCACAACTCAAACAAAACTACGTTTTCATAAATAATATTAATCCCATATATAGTCCACGTTTAACTCATGGTCTTAACCGTTTATACAATTAAAATTGAGCTAAACATGCTCAAACAACTATTAAAGATAATAAATAAAAGAAGAAACGGATGAACTTAGCCGATATCCGAAGATTAGCTGCTAAAATCGTTCACCGATCGATTCTCCTTCTCCGCGTGGTAATCTTCTCCTTCGGAATTGTTTGAGCACTCCCCATACTCTCTCTATATTCTAAACTAAGCCCTAAGGGCTCTAATGGCCGGGGGGTCCAAAAGAGAGAGGAGAAGAGGGGTTTAAATAGGCAAAAATCTAAAATAAATATCTAAATCTATGAAGAGGTCACTGCCTAGGCGGTGGAGTATGTCGGTTAGTGATCGCCGCAGCGGTGGACTTGGTGACCATATTGCATTTTCATCACCTAGGCGGTGAGCTTCCAGCAAGAATTAGCCCTCTCTGCATTTTCACCGCCTAGGCGGTAGGCTGGTTTTTAGAATTTTGCACTCGTGCTTGTTTTTCCACCGTTCTTTGACGGTTTTTGGTTCGATCTGATCACTTATGCTTTAGTTTCAAACATTTTTACCCCAAACACCTGATTTATACAAAAAGAATAAAAACTAATAAAAACGTAATAAAAATGCTATAAAAAATACTTTAAAACGAACAAAACCAATTTGGAAATATATAGGTAGATCACACCTATCAGCTCCTAATAGGTTCGAGTGGTTTTGAGAGCCTGACGGGTTATGCGAGAGTTATAAGAGAGTAGTTCAGCGGTAAAAGGTTGACGCTTAGGGTAAATTGGGGTTCCAAACACAGGAGTCGAATATACAGTCCCATCTTTTGGAGTGTTAGGCATGCTACAAGTTTGTGAGTTAGGCATGGCTTATCCTATTTCTTTGATAGCTTGACCTATAGAGTTTATTTGTTCCCACATCTTATAGATTTGTCATGGATGAAGTTTTACTTAGTGACCTCATCTTCAGGTGCTTGAAAGGTAGGTATTTCAGTCATGGGTTCCATGATAGTAGTCTAGGTGTCATCCGAGCTTTTTCCAAAGTTCTTCTCATCTTCAAGATCTTCCTCATACTCCTCCCACTTAATGTTGTGGTTTTTGACCTCTTTCATGGGCTCTGAGTAGGTTACATAATAGGTATTTTCACAATTTCCCGAGGCAATCCATTCTCCATTAGGGGGGGTTTAGGGTCATGCCTCCATATTCTGGTGTTGTCGTATTCATTTTATGTTATCCATTCCTTTATCTAGTCGAGGGTCATGTTTTTGTTTGCCATGGTGATGGAGATGGAAGCTTCCCCAGAAGCGACACTGGATTCATATCATCTAGTGCTTTCTTCAGAGTAGCAACACTTTCTTGCATCTTGGTGCATTTAGCACGATTTTACAAAGTTGATTCGATCTTGTTGTCTTAACATACGAACCTTTAGATAGTTGTTTGGTAAAGGCTATTTTTAGATGACTTGTTGAGGTAAGGTTTTTATGTATATTGTTCAATAAGAGAATATTTGTGAATTATGAAGGCAAGAGTTTATGTACATTATTTCAGATGTAAGGGGCATTTATGATTTATATGATGTTACTGCTATATTATAGAGTTTCTCACACTAAGAATTGTATAGGTAAAATAGGGATTCCCATTCTTCTTCTACAACTTGTTGGCTAGTCTAATTTTAAAGGAGTTTTTTACTTTGAACAAACTTGAGAAATATGAGATACAACGGGAATTCCTATGTTGTCTATAATAACCCTTTATTAGTACTACAAATTTCTTCTATGAATCCAAAACAGTAGACGTATAGAAAATATACATAATTAAAAGAACAATGTCTCTCTCCAAAATAGTATCCTAATGCCAAAGACGTTTTTGGGTATCATTCTATCCTAACTTCACTATTTGAGCTTCACAACTTTCCTACTAATGCATCCAAGAAATGTATAGTTCCTAGATCTTCAAACCTTTGGCATCCTTCAGGGGAAGCAACAATCGTCAGTTGGTGATCCAAGCGAGGAAACTTTCTAAATCAGTCCCAACAGATAAACTACGTGACCTAACTCCTATTGATTCCTATTTCTAGTCCAACAGGGTTTGAAGACCAAACCCGGTAGGCTATCCACTCATGAGTTTAGCCCCTACTATAAGGTTGTGTTATACAAGATATGATTAGTGCTCGTGCCTTAGAGAAAGCTTATAGAAAATAAAATTCAAAAATATAAAGATAGAAAATAATTGCAGGAAAGTAAAGACGAGAAATAAATGTAGGGTATAAACCAAGAAATATACAGGAGATGAAGCAAGAAATAAATGAATTCGCACACCCATATGCATGATAAATTAAATATGCACAAAGAATAAAATACGTGATTAATTTTTTATTTTTTATTTTTTATTTTTTTATTCTATATATTTTTTTAGATAAAAAAGAATCATTTTGTTTACAACAGAAGACATATTTCTTGCACTTAGTTTTAACTTGAAAATAGATTTAAACTCCTACTAGGCTTGACCCTCAAAAGTCTCCATCGGAGTCGCCAGCTGACGCACCACAAATTTTGAATAAAAAAAAGGTAAGAAAAGAGGAAAACGCAATTTGGTTTTCTCTCTCTCAAATCCGTTAATTTTTAGAAAAAAAAAATATTCAGGGGCTTTTCTTGGCGCCGATTTTGAAAACACTTCTTTGGACCGAAATTTGTTTGAAAAATAGAGTCACCAAAATTTTGGGGGGGTCAGTTATGCTCGGGGAACATGTTAGGCACCCCAAGATACCCGTCCGAAGACGGTTCCTAAGTTTAAATAAATTTTTAAATTCAAAACAAGTCCAAGTAATTTTCTTCGGTTTGTGTTGACACACTAATTCCCATTTTTATTTATTTCTTCTTCTTTTATGTTTATTTTATGTAAAAGATTTTTATTTTTTTTTTTTTTTTTTTTAACAACAACAGATAAAATGGAAATAAACAAAGAAAAAATGTCCCTCTTTTTTACCGCCTCTCGATGATGGAAAAATAGACAAGTTTGGCCCCTGGGGGATTTTTTTATTTTTTATTGTTTAGTTAAGGTTGTTTTGACAAACTAGTATGCGTTTTGATGCAGGAGAAATTCCCACCTTGTGTGAGAGCCGAAAAGGTATAACTCTCTACTAAATTAGAATGTAAGTCCCCATTTATAGAACAATATAAATAGGGGTGTAACTCTCCATTTATAACAATATAAATGGGGGGGAGGGGGGGTAACTCCCCATTAATAACAATACAATGGGGATATAACTCCCCATTAATGACGACATAATGGGGAGTCAAAGAGATGTAATGGCCGAGAGATGATCAAGTCTATAAATAAGGAAAATGTATCATATTTACATTACATTTAGTTTTTTTTCCTAATATCCTAAAGCAGATTGACTTATTCTCATGTCAGAGGTTCTTTGGTCGACACCACACTGGTGTCCCCTTAGAACTAATTTGTTTTGCAGGATAAATTTATTGGTTGCAAAGATCTTTGGTACATGAGGAGCTCTTCCACGTGCGAGAGATTTTTTGGTAACATCATTTGGTTCCATATATAGGAAACCAAGAAGAAAGAGATAATCTTTGTTGACTATCGGAAACCACCGACGAGTTCTATGATTACTATCAGCAAAACCACAAATTCAGACAAAGAATCTATATGAGTATTCTAATTACATGTTAACACATTTAACAACTGTATTAGTTTTTAGAATTGAATGTGATGGACAGATCTGCAAACAGAATCATTCCTAATCTGTTTCTGTTCTGAAGCCAATGTACAGATCTGCAAAATAGGTAATCGAATAGAGAAAATGAATTGAATCGAATCGAGAACAAAATAATCGAAATACAATCAATGAATAAACAATCGACAAACAAGAAATGGATCAGGATCTGACCTGGAATAACAACTTGGATGAAATGTAAAGGTAGATCTGAATCTGACCCGATCTGTCCTAAATTGTAACATCAGTCTCCACTCCGATCTGACCTGAACTGCAACTCCGATTTGATTTAAAGTGCAACTCCAATCTGACCTAAAGTAGATCACTAATTTGACCTGAATCAAACCTCTAATCTGAATATAAACAGCAATCATGGTGAGAAGCATCAATCGATCACCAACCAAAAAATGATCCAGTCTCGTTAAGACAAAAAGAGCGATGAAGTGTCGACCAAATCTGGGGAAGGGAGATCGATGAAGCAAACATCGAATGATGAAAATAAAAACAAGGATTCAAAGCTCAATCGTCAATCGTGAATGAAGAACATAGGAGTTGATTTGAATCTCAATCAAAGATCTGTGAAATGAATCGACGATCGTGAAATCTGTGAAAACAACAATTGACGATGTTGGCAGTTCAATGGATTCCGTACCTAAGTCATAAACTGAGTTTCTTATCAATTTGTGTCATTATTTAGTAGCTTATTGTTAGGGTTAGGTTACAGTTTGGTGTTCAGCGAGGCTCTTTTGGCTCCAGCAATACCGTTATTATCTACAAGAACTGGGGGGATTTCCTTCTGTTAGTAAAGTAATTGTGTGTTGTTTGTGGATTCAGTGCTAGTGATAGAACCGAACACAAGTTGGGATCATGGTTGATGCTAACCTGCTCTCAAATATCGGTGATTTCATTGGCGATGTTCTGGACTGCTATGGCTACGAATCCCATGAGCGTAACTTTGACTTTAAATGCAATAAATCAGATGATTAGGTTGATAGATTGGGTGAAGGCGACATTTGTACCAGCTTTGGTGTCTTTGATTGTAGTGATGTTGCTTGTGTATCTGATCTATCCGCCTACAATAAAGAGTAATCCTGATGCACCCAAGCATGCGAAGCTGAAGTTGGAGAAGATGGGGCCTGATGTACTAAAGAGCTTCAAACAAAACAAGGAGGTGGCTATAGTGAAAGGAGGGTATGGAAAAGAAAACCTAGGGCTAAATACACTAAATCCCCTAAGGTAATATCTATATTTACAATTTATGGCCTCAAGTTTATTTTGCTTGCGAATTGCGACACATATGACGTAAATAATATATTTTTGCCTTACTTACACATCAACCTTTCCTCTAGTTCCATTAATGTGCAATAAATATTATAATATGTGAAAATAACTAGTGTCTTAGCTGTACTAAATAACCACTAAATGTTATACTATGTATTGTGCCACAATTCAAGTGTTATGTGTAGCACAAAATATACTAGAGTAGCATAATATTGCGTTCATGTGAACAATCTGACAAATTAGGGCTAATTACTCTAAGGCCCTTGAGGTAACAATTATATTTATAGTTATACTATCTAAAGTTTATTTTTAAAAAATTTATAAATAATTGTTGAGTCTTGATAAGTCAAAAATTGTGAAAAGCGAGCTGATAAATTTAGCTCAGACTATGGGAATGAGGATGATATCGGCATTGGTGACATTGCCAATCAAGATGCAAATATGCTAGGATTCATCTCAGTGAGAAATATTGTGGAGATGACGGAGATCTCGAAGCTAATGTCCTTGGTAGAAAAAGATAAGTGAAAATAGCCACGTGGGGAAACATCCTGAAATGAAGCTGGTGGAATGCATATCACATCCACTACAAGCACATTGCTGGAAATACACAAAGGGACCTGAGGTAATAAGTATATTTATGTTTAATGCCCGAGGTTTAATTTAGAAATAAGCTTATGATTTATTGATGGCATCTTGGTAAATCAAGAATTGAAGAAAATTACATTTTTTGATTAAATACTTAAAGTGCCTTGAAAGAATATCAAAATTGCAGTTTGCATCTATTTAATTCAATGCATGAACTTATGACATACATGTGATAATTATAGGAAGTTTAGCATTTGCTAAAGAACTAAATATAGAAAGTGTATTATAATTGCAGAATACAACCCGCAAACTTGACAAAGATTATTCAAAGTCCTAGGGCTTAGCAAAATTACACTTTGTCCCCTATAACTTTTATCCCGACAAATTACATGTTATGCGAACACTATTGGCACTTAAAATATTCAAGTACGCCCAAAAAGTGTATACAATTTGATAACTCAGTTATACTATGAAATTAGTATCCGAACTCTATATGAAGTGATTGACAAGATGGAAAAATGTTAGTCGACATATATAGCCTAGAGGCTAAGTATTTTAAAGCCAACTAAATGTAACATTTTATTTATTCTATCCCTAAGATATTATGTTTTCCTTCCAAGGAATGAATTATAAATTTTGGGAATAGTATGCTAGAGGAATAACTAAATTCCAAAAATTTCCCAAGGGAATAGATGAATTAGAATTAGTACCTCAACATTTTGGCATACATGCAGAAGTAAATGAGTATATTGAATGAGATTATGGGAAATACTCAATTTATGAGTTAAATTTTTGAAGGCTTGTATGGGTATGAAAATGGACAAATTGTACCATCAAACTTTGCATTTGAGATATAAATTTAGTGGCTAAAAGTAAACTTTATTTTGCCCCAAAGATAATACAAGAAAATATTTTTAATTACAATTTGTACCTCCTACGTTTTATTATTTGGATAAAATTCGTATAAAAATAATAAAGATGGAGGAAGTGCTTAAGGAAGTTATCCAAGATTGATTCTTTTGGTTAGAAAGTACTTTTTGTGCAATGAGTGATAAAATTATCAAAATCAAACTAAACTGCCTAGATCAGTTCATTCATAAACCGAGCTGCCTAGATTAGTTCGACAAATAAACCAAGTTGCTTAGATCAGTTCGTGAAGCTGCTTAGATCAGTTCATCAAATTAAGCTGCTCAGATCAAGTCATTGAATACACATTTGGTGACAAAACATCACATCTCAAAGCTTATACTAAGCTGCTCAGATCTATTCGTTAAGAGAACCAAGTTGTTTAGAACAGTTCATCCAAGAAATGATTTGTGACAAGTCATCAAATTTCGATTTGGTAAGCAAACTATTCTTATCAGTTTGTTCAACCTCTCGCAATAATATGGATATACTCCATTTATTCTTAACTGTTATGTTTGAGAATTTACTCCATTTACTCTGAAAACATTATGTTTGAGAATTTAATATTGTATATGTGGACAGTTAACGTTGCATGTTTTTTCCATTCTTAGCTTATCTTTGGGAAAACGTTATTCTTGGAATTTCAGCACTTATTTGCAACAGATGAAATCCACCAGTTTTTGATAAAACAACGGATGCATCATTATAATCCAAAAAAGAAGAAAGGTACTTTACATTTTTCATCCAACTTGACTACATCTTTTTCCAACATAAATCAGATTTCACCATCATGGGAATGCTTCCAATGAGGATTTCTCTCTCATCTTGTTATAGGGCATCCTTCTCAAGGTATTGTTCTTTTCCAGTCTTAAACTCATCACTCTTTACTATGGAGTTAGTACAGAACTGAACGTGTGTCTGGACTTTAACCCTGGTTGAGTGAAAACCAAGTGACTTAGATCACTTTATTAACGAAACTGAGCTACTCGGATCAGTTCGTCAAAGTAAACATTTGTAAATCTAGCAGAAACAGTTTGGAGCAATAACAAAGCAAAAGAAGGGAAGTTGACCTTTCCTCTTACTTCTTCAAATCAACACTCAGGTCAGGGGGAAAATGATGTAGGAGAAATTCCCGCCGAGTGGGGGAGTCAAAAAGGTATACTCCCCACTAAATTAGGGTGTAACTCCCCATTTATAGAACAATATAAATGGGGTGTAACTCCCTATTAATAAAAATATAATGGGGGTGTAACTCCCCATTAATGATGACATAATGGGTAGCCAAAAAGGTGTAATGGCCCAGAGATAATCAAGTCTATAAATAAGGAAAATGTATCACATTTACATTACATTCAGTCTTTTGTCTAATATCCTAAAGTAGACTGACTTATTCTTACGACGGAGATTCTTTGGCCGACACAACACCGATGTCCCCTTAAAACAAACTCGTTTGCAGGACAAATTTACAAGTTGCAGAGATCTTTGGTACGTGAAAAGTTGTTACATGTGCGAGGGATTTTTTGGCAACATCACATTTTATAGGGAAGAAACATGGTAAAATGAATTTAAGTAATTAAGAAAATATTTTTGGAATGTGAAAAACCATGTGTTTTTTAGTAAAGAAAACATACTATAAAAAACAAGCAAAAATTTTAACTATGAAAGCAAAATATCGATAAAAAAAACATTTATTGATAGAAATAGTTTAGAAACAAAAGATTTCAAGAGTTGTTTTTAGGGAAAGTCTCTAGAAAAACATTTTTTTGTTAATGAAAGAGATATAAATTTAGATTTGATGAAAACAAGGTTAAAGATAAAAGAGTAAAAGGTTTTGGAGAGACATTTTTGGAAAAAATATTTTTAGAAAACAACTTTTTGGAAATAAGAAAAAACCATTTTGTGAAAAACTTCAAAAAGAATTTTTAAAGATGATTTGAAAGGGTTCTTTTGAAAAAACAAACTTTTTAAAAGAACTCTGTGTTATCAAAAACCTTAAAAAAAAAAAATTTAAATAAAAGTTTTTCTTTTTTAAGAAAAATTTGAAAAACTATTTTTTTTAAAAAAAAAAAAGTTAAAAAATATATATTTTTATGAAATAATTGAAAAATGTGTTTGTAACACTTTATTAAAGGCAATTTTATTTTATTTTTTTGCAAAACAAAAAACATGATATCTTTTCGTAAGAATCATTTTTTTGGGGGAAAAAAGATTTTAGAAGAAAAACAAGTTAAGAAAAATACTTTTTAAAGACATTCCCTTTTTAAGAGGAAACTTTAAAATCATTTCTAAGATAACTAAAGCTTTATTTTTCTTTTTTTCTTTTTTTAAAGTAAAACAAAAGTCACTTTTTGTGACAAAAACTTTCTATGTAAAACTCATTTTTCTCATTTTTATTTTTTCTTGTTTTTGTTTGTTTAAAGAAAAGTAAAGGAGAAAATATGAAATAAAAATTAAATGCATTTTTTATTCTTGTTAAGAACACAACCACCAAACCAACTTGCTTAGGCAATGTTATGTTTTTGTTAGATAAGGAACATAAAATAAAATAAAATGATATATATATATAGCCAATCCTACTCATAACTAAGAAGGGAGAAATGTTTCTGAAGAAGGTCACACTTATCTCGTGAGGAATGGAAGGTCTTCATTTATTACACCTTTTAGCCACGAGGAACTTGACATAGATTATAATAGGGTCCGTCCGAAGACTTGACTTATATATATAGGGTGCCAGCCAATAGTCCAAGACTTAGTGTCGGTCTATGATTTAGGCTAAAAAAGAAAAAAAAATGGTGTCAGTCCATGGTACTTGACTTAGTGTCAGTCCATGATCTAGGCTAAAAGAAAATAAAATATTGCCAGGCTAGAATCTTAGACTTAATATCAGTTAAGGGCCTAGTCTAAAATAAAAGAAAATGGCGTCAAGCTAAAGTCAGAGACTTAAAACCAGTCAAGCGCCTAGGCTCCAAACAAAAGGAAAAAGGGTGTCGGGCTAAGGTCAGCAACTTAGTGTCGGTCCATGGACTAGGCTAAAAAAGAAAAAGAGCAGGAAAAGTAAAGCGTGGAAATGAGCAGAGTAGGAAAGTAAATAGTTAGTGGTTATAATAGTTGGTTTGTTTTAGGTTCTTTGAGTTTGGTTTCTTGTATTTTTTGGAAAAGATAAAAAATGATATACAAAAAGAGGGTTGAAGAAAAGCTAACCTAGCTTAAGGGGATCCCTAAGAGTTTACCTTCTTCGCCTGCTTTCTCCGTCTTCTTCTTTTTCTTCTTTTGTTTGTCTTTCTTGTATGGTTCTGGACCTCTTTGTGAGATAATTTTAAGATGATCTTTTAAGAGTATTTAGAAAGTTTTTTTGGATTTTTTGAGAGGTGTACAGCTAACACACCCCGGATTTCGATTAGCAGAAAAAGTAGAGAATCGAGAAGATGATGAAAACAAGTTTCATCCCTTCTTATCTAAGTCCGCCAAATCCATTCATTTTGAAAATAGATTTTCAAGGTATTTCTAGGCGTCGATTTTGGAAAACTTCTTTGGCCAAGATTTTTGATTAAAAATAGAGTTATCACCTAACATGGGGTTAAATGGTGTACTAAGTCACCGGGATTTTGAAAATTCATTTTCCCTTTTGAAATGATCTATGTTTTGAGTTCCATAGGTCTATGTAACTGAGATATTCTTTAAGTTCAGGAGTTGGTTATGCTAGGAAAAAGTGTTAGACACCCCAAGAAACCTATCCAAATACGGTACCTCAGTCTAAATAAATATTCATTGTTAAACACTATCCAAGTAGTTTTCCTTGATTTACTTAAACGTAAATAATTCCCCTTTTTAATGTTTTTGTTCTTTTTATGTATTTTTTACATGATTTAATAGAAATTAGGTAAATACTACAGCTATTACCAGTCAACGACACCCATATCGAATTTTTTCATGACACCTCCACAAATGGAGTGTACTTTGCTTATAATTGTAGACTCAATTTGACACTTTTATTTGGTTTTAATGGAAATCTCATATCGATTCTTAGTCAATATCGACCTTAAACTGAAGCACGGCCTGAATCCGAACAAAATAAAGTTTATAAGTCTAATAAGGCCCCGTATAGTCACAATAAGGATTATCTTTACTCTTTTCCTTTTCTTGTTTAGCAGTCAATTTATTCAGATATAATTAGAGACCGAAGCAGGCTTGTAGACAAAAAGGAATGAAAATTCTTATTTTGACTATTTTGTTCTTTACCAGTCCTAGAGGTACTTCATTTCGTAAGGTTTTAGGGTAATGATATACTGAAAACAAAACTAAATGTCTCTCTCCAACATTTTGTCCTAAGTAGAATAGGTTTTGGCTTTCATCTATCCTAGACTCACTATATGTAACTTTGGCTTTTCTTATAACATATCCTAAAAATCTTGGTTCCCAGACCTTCAAACCTCTGGCGTCCTCCCTGGGGGAACATCCATCTTTGGTTGGTAGTCCGAGCGAGAAGAGGTTTGTAGTCGGATCCCAGGGGATGCAACCCCTGGCCTTACTTCTACTAACTTCTCTTTCTAACTTAAGGGCTTTCTGGGCTTAGATCAGCGTCATAACCTCGTTGACTTCAGCCTCTACTTCCAACCTCTCTATCCATACGAGGGTTATAGCTTCAATTTTCCATCGATGTTATGCAATGCAAAGTGAGTGCTCGTGCATTGGAGAGAGTATGCGGTAATGTAAACGCAAAAATGTAAAGATGATATTTAAATGCAGTAATGTAAAAATAGTAAATGTAAATGCAGTAAATAAAGATATTAAATATGTATGCGTGCTGATATATACACATGAAATGATATGCTTATTATTTTTTTGTTATTATTATTATTAATGTTATGGTTGTTATTGTTATATTTTTAGTAGGGAATTGTACATGTTTGAAATCAAAGACATAATGCTTGGATGTTATTAAATAGTGAATATAGATTTAGACTCCAACTAGGTTTGACTCCCTTATGAAAATCCCCAGCAAAGTCGCCAGTTGACGCACCCCGGATTTTGATTAGCGAAAGAAGTAGAGAATTGGGAAGAGGATGAAAACATGCTTCATCCCTTCCTCTCTAAGTCCTCCAAATCCGTTCATTTTGAAAATGGTTTTTCAAGGGATTTTCTAGGCATCAATTTGGAAAAACTTCTTAGGCTGAGATTTTTGTCTAAAAATAGAGTCGCCACCTAGCATGGGGTTAAATGGTGTGCTAGGTCACCAGTATTTTGAAAATTCATTTTCCCTTTTGAAATAGCTTGTGTTTGAACTTCCATAGGTCTATGTACCAGAAATATTCTTTATGTTCGGGAGTCAGTTATGCTCGGGGAAGGTGTTAGACATCCCAAGACACCCGTCCAAAGATGGTACCTCAGTCTAAATAGATATTCATTATTAAACACTATCCAAGCTGTTTTCGTTGATTTCCATAAACGTAAATAATTCTCCTTTTTAAAGTTTTTTTTTCTTTTTATATATTTTTGACATGATTTAATGGAAAGCAAGTAAATACTACAACTACTACTAGTTAGTGACACCCAATAACAGTTTATATATAGACAAATATGTAAATATGCAAGTTATACTACATTAAATGCAAACTAAGACTAAGGCCCCGTTTGGTTAGTGTTTCCAGTCCAACCCAACCCAACCCAACCTAAAAATTCTGGGATTGATTTTTGGTAACGCATTTTGTAACACAAAACTCAATCCAACAAAACCGAAAAAATGAAAATTGATTCTCAAAATCCTAAGAAAATGAGAAACAAAAAAAAACTTGTTTTTTTTTTTTTTTTTTTTGTGCCTAAAAAACTCAATCCAATGAAGGGACACAGTTAGAATTGTTTTTATTGTTAATGAGACCCCTGTTTGACTTCTGTTAGCTCAAAACAAGAGTTTTTTTTTTCCCTTCCTTCATCTTCGTCTTCATCCTTGCCTCCTCGTTCGTGTGTCTTCGTCTTCATCGTCGCCTCCACTTCTCCTCGCAATCATCTTTGCAATCATTCTTCCTCCTCCTCTCGTTGCTGTCGTCTTTCTTCTTCGTTGTCTTTCTTCTTTGTCATCTTCATCTCCATCGTCTCGCTTTCTAGGTTCTTGAATCGATTTCGATTTCATCACGAAATTGATTTTCATTTCGATTTTCAATTTCGAAATCAAAATTAATTTCGCTTTCGATTTCATCATGAATCGATTTAGGGTTTGATCCTTGATTTTGGTTTAGGGTTCGTTCTGGATTTTGGTTTAGGGTTGGTTCTTGATTTGGTGGTTTGGTTGAATATCATAAAATTAATTCTAGGGTTAGTTCTTGATTTGGAGATTTTGGTTGAATTTAGGGGTTTGGTTGAATCAATTATAGGGTTGGTTCATGAAATCAATTCTAGGATAATATCGTTACAAAACGTGATTCTGTTCCTAGTACAAAAAAAATTGTCGTTACCAAATGCAATTCTATTCTTAGTAGGAAATAGAATTCTCAACCCAACTCATCCCAGTTGGGTTAAGAAAAGTGGGAACACAAACCAAACGCCACCTAAGTTGTTTGGACATGCGACCAAACCCACATGTGGGTTTCCTACGTATCTCGAATGAGAATTAGGTCATCACGTAGTTCGTTCTAGTTAAGGTAAAGGATATGGTTTATTATTAGAGGTGTGACCGAACCTTTGTGGGTTGCCTATGTACTTTGGGTGGTTACCAAAGATTAGGTGAAACGTAGTTTATCCTTGTCTCGTTGAAAATCGAATTTATTATTAGAGGTGTGACCAAACCCTTATGGGTTGTCTACGTACTTTGGGTGATTACCAAACATCGGGTCGAATGTAGTTCAGTCTTGTTAAGGTTTGAAAAGCTTGGTTAGTTTTGATTACATCTGAGTTAGTTTAGTTAAGTTTCGGTTGATTATCAATTTGTTTTGTTCATACAAACCTAAATTGCAACCTTGAAACAAACCTTTGATTTTGTCAATAACCTCAAACGTTTAACCCTAATCTAGTTGTTATGGTTAAGGTTAGGTGTGTGCTTGATGTTCTTGACAAAATCAAATGCTTGTTAGGTTGTTCTTAGGGTATGTTTGATTTTTATGGTTTTATGTGTTAAAAACATGAATGTAAGTATATTATTTACAAGATCCTACTATATCCAAGACAATATGCACAAAATCAATCAAAAATCATAGGGTGTTTGGTAGAAACATACCTACTTAGGGGATGCAGTCTTCCCTAAGTGTTTACTTCATTCTCCTTGATTTGTGGTTAGCCGGTGGTTTATCAGTGGTCGCTGTTCTTTGAGTTCCTAGCTAGGAACCCAAGACAACAATCTACTTAAGGGATATAGTCGTCCCTAAGTAGCCCACATCTTTTCCTTCTTGGCTTAGTGTTGATCGGTGATCGTCGATCCTTAAAACTCTTGTTCTAAGAACTTTAACAATTCCTTCCATGGATGGATATCGACATAATAAAGATGTGTCTTTTGAGAAATTTGGTTGAGAGTCCTAGGACCCGAGAGATGTGCTCGAGTTTAGAAAGAGAAGCTAGGCCTTCAAGACTTGAAAAAATGAGAAGATGGCACCCCTATTTATAGGCTGGGGGCCTGCTAATTGAGCAATGCACAGGAAACACCATACTCTTCCTTGGGAGGTGTTTTCCCTAGGGAACTTTCTATCTTTTCTTGGTTTGATTTGGCTTGGAAAGAATTTAGAAAAGAAGGCTAGATTATCAAAGATTTGGTAAAGATTACCAAATCTTTTCAAAGATTTGGTAATAATTGGCAATCATTACCAATTATTTCCAATCACTACCTCTCAACCAATGGCATTCCTTGCACAAGGGTGTATTTATTAATTAATGGGATGGATCTGGCTCGGTTTAGGGGCTAAACGTTGGTTAGATCCACTATTTCAGTTTGGTTGTCATAAATGGTCCCAAGATGCATTAAATCTAAACATGCCATGTCATACAAAACATTTAATGATTGATGGGATATGCATTAAATTCTTTGCTTGGTGACTACTCATCTGGTTTGGTTTCGGTAACGGGTCGTCATGATTAAGGCTTTTGGTTGGTTTCTAAGATATTTTGCCCAAAATATACAGATTCCTTGAATGTGGTCTTAACATGTCATACCAAGCATTTATTTCTTAATGAGATGGGCATTCAATGCTCATTGAATGCCTTACATAGGTGGCGAACCGAATCGGTTTGGTTTCGATAATGAGTTGTTGTGCCCTAAGTGTCTTATTCTCTTCCTTTGCCATTTGGGTAGGCAACTTCTAGGAAAGCTCATTGGTCATTATAAGGCTTGGTTTTTGGGCCTTAAATGATGTCTAGGCCCCTTGATTGCTTGGGCCTAGGATGGTTTGTCAAGATAACTTGGATTTTGTGAAAATTTAAGTCAAGCCCACACCTTAAAAACTCACCTTGTGATTTTGAGATTTTTCATGACCTTTCCAAGCCTTGATTAATATGTATTGGATTATTTCTTGGTGGTTTGTGATTTGACATACATGAGAGAAAGAAATGTTTTTGGTGTAAAATTTCTCAAGATTCAGTGAAAAGTAAATGTTTCAAAGTTGGGTTGGGGTAACCAAGTTAATTGTTTAAAATGTCCTATGATTTAAGGGTAGTGACTAAGATTTATCTATACTCAAAATGATTTGATAAAAATCAAACCTTATTAAAGTCATTTTAGACCTCCTTAAGTCATAGGGATTTCGATTTTGACCCGAAACTTTTACTTAGTTGTATTTTGTCAAATTCAACATTTTTGCATTTTTGCATTTTTGTCATGTTTTTTTGTTATTTTTGTATATTGCCTCGTGTGATCTTAGGTAGAAATTCATTCTCTTTAAACCTAAATTTAAAATTTATCTGAACTTATACTTGATTCGCTACTGACCGGGTGAGTCAAAATGCGGTGTTTTCAATAGCTTGTAAATCAAAGCAACCCGAGAGAGTTTTTAGACTTAGAGAGAGAAAGAGAAATCAAAGAAGAGTGTGGTCCCTTGAAAAAAAGTCCCCTTTTATGGGGTTGTCTTGCCTATGCATTCCTGGATGCGCAGGAAAATTAGAGGGCCTTAAATTCCCCAGATTGATGGGGGCTACCCATTAGGGTGTAATCATGACATTTAAACCCCCTATAAATGGTATTGCATGTGGAATCTTCCATATTGCCACAATCAATCCATAGCATTATGGAAACAACTTTGGGATGCTCAAATTTGGTTATTGCAACTCCCAAGAAGCATCCAATGTTTTGTCTTATTCCTGGGTGGTGTGCTCGTAGTGATTTTTGTGTTTTCAACACCCATTTGTTTAATTAAAGGCTTATTAATTATTTTTTCTTGAAATTAGAAGTTTAAAAATGATATTAAACTATCCATTTCAAAAAACAAAATATTTTGGGTCGTCAATTTGATAAAATTGGCTAAAATGAAAGTTTTGGGTCAAAACGTAAAGTAATTGTATTTGGTGAATTTTTTTTAAATTAAACGAGCGGGACAAAATGCAGTGTTTACAATAGGGAAGTTGAGTCATCAAAATTTTTAAAAGTTTAATACAAAAATGTGGGGGTCCTAAGAATAGGGACTCTATGGTTAAATAGGGGAGATCTACTTGTCAAGAAAATGGTGTCAGGCCAAAGTCTGAGACTTTGGGCACCAAAATCAAAATTAGCTGCAAAATCAATGCAACATGATCGCATGTATCCCATTTTAATCTCAGGTTTTGGGACTTCACTCCATCCTGACCAATTATTATCGACCTCCTTATCTTCAGACCTCGAGAATATGAGGCAACTAATGGGTCATATTTTAGGAAGTCCCCAAATATGCCACGTGTAAGAAGAAATCCACATAGAGTACACACGAACCCCAATGATCAAGAATTAAGACTCATGAGCAACGCACATGAAACTGAACTTAACGCTAAAACTCAAGGATTTGTCCCAGAATCCTAGAGCCAAGACCAAGAACGAAGTTAACACTAACTACAATGTGGACCCTTCCCAAGATCAAGAACGAAGTTAACACTAACCCCAATGATCATGAATTAAGACTCATGAGAAACGCACGTGAGCCCGAACTTAATGCCAGAACTCAAGGATTTGTCCCAGAATCCCAGAGCCAAGACCAAGAACGAAGTTAACACTAACTACAATATGGACCCTTCCCGAGATCAAGCCTGATCACTTCCAAGTGCAATCACCCTCGAGATAATCGAAGATAAGTCAAACCACGTCCTGAGCTCGGGAGTAGTTATAAACCAACTCAAGAACGATTACTGAATCCCACTATATAAAGAAAAGGAATGCGATATACATAGCAATGGCCCACAACTTCTCAGTCCTATGAATTTTGTGAGTATTCATGGAGATTGCTTGAAATTTAGGGAAGACTTATGCAACAAGTCCTTTCATGCCTATAAATACGAAAAGGGATTTCAGAGAAAGGTACGCACTAATTTTCCTAGCTGACAAATCTTCTTATGAACTCTACTTATTCTCACACCGGAGGCACAACACCAATAGACCCACCCGTAGTGTATTATTTTGTAGGAATCTAATGTTTAAAAAATATTATATTTCAAATTTGAAGGAGATCATATCTAACGATTCAGTTTTAGTCATCGTTGTCTTATAAACTTAAATATTAAGGAAATATCTAACGATTCAGTTTTAGTCATCGCTGTCTTATACACTTAAATATTAAGGAAATTCATTTTTTTAATAGCTTGTTTTTTTATATGTATATAATTTATTTAGTATTTAATTATTATTAGGGTAAATTGACTTCCCCACCTCTACCTTGACCAAACATAACTTTATCCCCTCCACTTTAAAAACTATGCTTTACCTCTTTCTACTTTTAGTAAAGTGAGAAACTAACATTCTGATAAAAAAATTATTAAATTATTGAGTTGTTCTTTTAATTAGAATGAAAAAGATAATATTATCCCTACAATATCATTTATATATATATATATATATATATATATATATATATATATATATATATATATATATTTAATCTACTTTTCTATTTTTTTATATTTCTTTTTCTTTTATATTTCTTTTTTTTCTCTCTCCCTATGCACACTGAAGGTCTACACCCTGTCCCTCTCCATCAATAATGGCGTTATCCCAATACACCATTAGATTTCTCTCTCTCTCTCTCTCTCTCTCTCTTATAAACACTAATTCTAGTTTGAAAAATAAATAAAATAATACTTTCCAAACTGGATTCAGACTCTAGCAATCTGTTTTATTCCCAACTGGCCTAATAGTCTTACTTCTTTCTCCGGTGCTCTATATAGCAAAATCGGAATCCATTGTTGTTTGTTAGTATGACATACATATTTTACACTTATAAGTAGAAATGTGATATCAAAGGTCACTTGTGTCTGAATCGTCCTAAATCAAACAAGAAGATACGTACCTAACTATTAATTCAAGAGAATTGATGCAACCCGGATTTCGATAGCGAAAAAAGTAGAGAATCGAGAAGATGATGAAAATAAGTTTCATCCCTTCCTCTCTAAATCATTCAAATCCATTCATTTTTTAAAATGGTTTTTCAAGGGCTTTTCTAGGCATCGATTTTGAAAAATTTCTTGGGCCGAGATTTTTGTTAAAAACGGAGTCGCCACTTAGCATGGTGTTAAATAGTATACTAGGTCATCGAGATTTTGGAAATTCATTTTATCTTTTGAAGTGGCCCTTGTTTTTACTTCTGTAGGTCTATGCACCAGAGATATTCTTTAAGTTCAGGAGTCAATTATGCTTGGAAAAGGTGTTAGACACCCCAAGACACCCATCCAAAGACGATACTTCAGTCTAAATAAATATTCACTATTAAACACTATTCAAGAGGTTTTCTTTGATTTACTTAAACAAAATAATTCCCCTTTTTAAAGTTTTTGTTCTTTTTTGTATTTTTTGACATGATTAAATGGAAAGTAGGTAAATACTACAACTACTACTAATCAGCGAAATTCAATAACAGTTTATAGACAGACAGATATGTAAATATACAAGCTATACTAAAAGAAATGAAAACTAAGACTAAGTTGTTTTGATGTGCCTACATATCTTGAATGAGAATTAGATCATCATATGGTTTGTTTTGGTTAGGGTAAACGATATGGTTTATTATTAGAGGTGTGACCGAACCCTTGTGGGTTGCCTACATACTTTGGGTGGTTAACGAAGGTCAGGTCAAACATAGTTCATTCTTGTTATGTTTGAAAACCTGGTTTGGTTTAGTTTAAGGCTGAGTTAGCTTTAGTTAAAGACTGGTTTGTTGAGTTTGTTTTGGTTGATTATCAGTTAGTTTTGATTGTGGACAACCTTAGTTAGCTATTATTAACAATTTTTAAAGTTGTGAACAACCTAAATCACAACCTTAATTAGGTTTATTAACAATTTTTAGAGTTGTGAACAACCTGAATTACAACCATAATATATACATAACAAACCTTTGATTTTGTCATGAATCTAAAATAAACTTTTTTTTTTTTTTTTGCTTAGTTTAGTGTTAATGTGTGAGTTGTTAGTTAAAAGTGAAAATAAATATCATATATCTATACCAGTCCTACTCTTAACTAAGGAAAATAGGAAGGTTTATGAAGAAGAATTGCACATATCCCCGAAGGAATAAAGGTCATCCCTTTAGTAACAAAGGTCTATTGGTGTAGTATATAAGTATATATATATGTGTGTGTGTGTGTGTGTGTGTGTGTGTGTGTGTGTGTGTGTGTGTTTTGTTTAGCTAAAAAAGAAAAGAAATACGATGTTCTTGGGGGAATCGTATAGCTCATGCTCAACCTTTGGTGTGATAGAAGTTTGGTTTGAATCCTAACATATTCATAACACGTTGTCAGATGATTTGATGTTTTTTAATGTTCTTGAATGTTCTTGAGATGCTTGAAGTGGTTTTGTATGATTTCACCCTAGTTTGGTTGTTATATTTAAAATTAGGTGTTTGTTTAATGTTCTTGACAAAATCAAAAGCTTGTTTGGTTGTTTTATGGGTTTTATGCGTTATGTACATGAAATTAAAGTGTGTTATCTACATGATTCTACTATATACAAGCAACATATACAAGATTAACCAGAGATCATAGGGTGTCTTATGGGAGCATACCTACTAAGTGGATGTGGCCTTCCCTAAGTGTTTACCTCATTTTCCTCTTTGATCTTCTTGGTCGGTGATTGATCAGTGGTCGTCGATTCCTCGAGTTCTTAGCCAAGAAACTAAGAACACCGTACTTAAAAGATGAGGTCATCCCTAAGTAGCTAACCTCATTTCCTTCCTTGCTCCTCTTCACTCGGTGATCATCGATCCTTAGAGTTCTTATTCTATGAACTTCAGGAACACCTTCTGGGAAGGATTTACACAAAATATTGATGTGTTATTTGAGAAATATGCTTGAGAGGCCTAGGACCCGAGAGAGTTGCTCGAGTTTAGATAGAGAAGTTAGACCTTAAGGACTTACAAAAATAAGAGGGACGGCCTTGTATATATAAACCTGGGGGCCTGTGCATTAGCCAATGTACAGGCCAATCCAGGGTATTTCTTGGGTAGTGTTTGTCCTAGGGGACTACTTGTCTTGTCTTTATTTTGTTTGTCTTGGGACGAAGTTAGGATAAGAAGTGAGATTCTTAAAGATTTGGTAATAATTACTAAATCTTTTCAAAGATTTGGTAATGATTAGCAATCATTACCAATGATTTTCTCTCCTCTAATCAAAATCCTTGCACATGGGTGCATTTATGACTTGATGTGATGCATCTGGTTTTGTTTAGGGGCTAAGTACCGGTTAGATCCACTATTTCGATTTAATCGTCATAAATGCATCCAAGGTTCATTGTATCTAGTCCTTAGGTGTCACTTTTCATTTAATGCAAGGTGATGAGTGATGACTTAGAGAGCACTCATACGATTGGATTCAGATAGAATCGAGTGAACTTACCTTGTAATCGACGTTTGGTTTCCAAGTTCCTAGTCAACCCTTAAGATATTTTAGTGAAAATATCTACATCATTTAAACCTAGGCATTCCTTGTCATCCCAAGCATTTAATTCTTGATGGGATTTGAATTTAATGCATTGCTTGGAGCCCATTTATCCAATTTGGTTTGATAACTGATCATTATGATTCAAGGTTTTTGGTTGGTTCTAAGATATTTTGCTTAAAATATGTAGATACCTTGAATATGATCTTGACATGTCATCTCAAGCATTTAATGCTTGATAGGATGAGCATTCAATGCTCATTGAATGCCTTACTTAGGTGGTGAATCAAATCAATTTACTTTCGATAATGGTTGGTTGTACCCTAAGTGTATTGGTTCCCTTCCTTAACCATTTGGTAGGAAACTTCTAGGAAGGTTCATTAGTCATTATAAGGATTCAATTGTGGACCTCAAATGATGGCTAGGCCCTTTAATTGATTAGGCCTAGGGTGGTTTGTCAAGACTACTTGGATTTGGTGACAATCCAAGTCAAGCCCAATCCTTAAAGTCATTCTAGACCTCTTTAAATCATGGGAATTTTGAGTTTGACCAAAAACTTTTACTTAGTTGCATTTTGTGAAATTCAAGATTTTTGCGTTTTTGTCAAGTTTTTGGTTGTTTTTGTATTTTGTATAGTGTGATCTCAGGTAGAAATTAATTCCCTTTAATCTAGGTTTATAGTTTGTCTGAACTTGTACTTATCCGACACTGATTAGGTAGGACAATATGCAGTGTCTATTGTTGTCCCTCTTTGTCATGCGAGTTTACTCGTAATGATAAAGAAGAAGACACCAATATTTTTTTGTGAAAGCATGAAAAGACATGTATTTAAAACTATCCTCAAGGACGGAAACATACTTGATCCTTTAGGATTTGAGGAAGATAGAGATTGGTCACTTCTACCATTATATACTTCATTGGTTAACGAACAATCAACCCTAAAAGACTACACTGGAAGGATGGCGATGCATCTTATTCATGTCTATCTATACTCTTAGAATATGGCAATGTAACTAATCATACAGAGCACGGTGAATACGACACTCTATACAAGCCCTCCCAATAACTATGTTGTTGTCATATTGTATTGTTGATTGCTAGTACTATTTTGGTTGCCAGGGTTGTATTAGCTACTAACATATTTGGTTGCTAACATAGTATTGGCTACTATTGTAGTAATGGTTTCTTAGGACGGTGTTCATACTACCTGGCCCTAATATTGTCTCACTTAGTATTGTCTCGCTGGCTATGTCATTTAATATTGTCTCGCTGGTGGTCTCATTTAATAATGTAAATACTGCTCCAAAAGGGTGATGTGCGGTCAATCGTATGGGAGGCGGAAAAGATAATAATCGGTCAACCGCCTCCTAGTTGCAAAGAAGATAACCCTTGGTCAACCGACTCCTAGTTGCGAAGAAGATAACCCACAGTCAACCGACTTCTAGTTGTGACGTTACCCAAGGGTTCTCCTAAATATCTCAAATTAGTGAGAATCGGGTCACATGTAGTTCTAGAATATAAAGTAAATTCTACAACTACACAATACTTTGAAATTAAAATATTGTCTCGTTGGCTGTCTCATTTAAAAATTAAAATACTAGTTGTCTCACTGGTTGTCTCGTTTAAAAATTAAAATACTAGTTGTCTCGTTGGTTGTTGGTGGCCACTAATTTAAGTGCTACTACTTTCACCGCAAGCGTACGGATCAAGTTTAAGTATAATAGACCTTTCGGTTGGGTATCGTATCCACAAGAATTGGTTGAGATTACTATCGAGTACCACGATTGTCATAACCCGACTTTATCTAGGTGACAAAAATGGAATTTAATTATTACTAATACTAAACTAAAATACTAATTAAGTTAACTGTACTATAAATACTATATTGAGATTGTTTAAGGGATTCGATTGCCTAGGGATTAAGTTTATTTATTTAAATGCGTTTGATTTCGTTTTAGTTAACATTAACGGCGTTCGGCGTATCCGACAATCTCAGTTCGTAAACTCCATCGCCACCTCTTCTGAGTGTAAGATGGGGGAATACATGACTTCGTGTCAACGCCAAAGTCCCCCTCAACATCTTAACGACTCTAGGTCACGTGAGTCTCGCCCCAACGTCATCGATTGCACACTTTCTAATACCCTCCCGAGTCATTAGATTATCATGTTGTGTTTAGCCTACTCTAAATCCAGGGTTACCTCTCCCGAGTATCAAACCCCGTATTCTTAATATACCTAAACTAGCATATAATCATAGAAAACATGGTAACACAATCGAAATTATAAGGAACAACCATAAACGAAACACAAATTCAACCAAAACTACATTTTCATAAATAATACGTTAATCCCTATTACAATCCATGTTTAGCTCATGACCCTAACCGTTTATACAATGTAAAACGAGCTAAACATTCTAAAACAATAATCCTAATATAAGATATAAAGAGAGAAACGAGAGAAACTATCCATAATCCGAAGATTTGTCGCTAAGAGCGTTCCAAGATCGCGTCTCCTTCGTTGCTTTGTGTTCTTCCTCTTAGGATTTGCTTGAGCTCTCCCAAAACACTCTCTAATATCATAGGAACCCTAAGGGGTATCCTACGGCCCAAAAAAGGAAGATGAGAGGAAAATAGAGAGGTATAAATAAGCAAAATATCCTAAAAAATATCTATTCTGGTGCAGAGTTGACCGTCGCGGCGGTGGGTATGTCGATTTAATGTTCGCCTAGGCGGTGGAGAAGGCAGTGGACTGGGAAACCATTCTGCTGGTTCACCACCTAGGCGTTGAGTTTACAGTATCTATTGCTCTTCTCTACATTTTTATCGCCGCGACGGTAGGCTACTTTCGGAATATTGCCTACGTGCTTGTTTTTACACCGTTCTTCGACCGTGTTTGGTTCGAATTGATTGTTTGTGCTCTGATTTCATACCTTTTTACCCATACACCTATTTTAATACAAAAAGAATAAAAACATATTAAAAACATAGTAAACATACTCGAAAACTAACAATATTCGGTTTGAAAATAGATAGGTAATTTACACCTATCAAATACCCCCAAACTTAGAATTTTTCTAGTCCTTGATCAGAACACCCACACAATAAAAGAAAATATAAAAACTAAGTACTAAAAATAAAAAACACGAAAAACAAATATGTGCAAGTTTTGAGTCTCATCTACCGGCCAAATGAACTATCCCTCATCAGCCCCCAATCCTATCAAGTTTAGGCATAAAAACACACCATGTAATGTTCTAGAATTTCAACATTTATAATAGTAAGCGTCGTTATAGATCCTACTAAAGTGTGTGTGTTTAAAACTCAAATATATAACTGTCAGTTAATCAGATTAGATTATCCACCATATAAGCGCATGACAAAAAAAAAAAACCGAAGGTATAGGGAATTGATAGGCTTGACCCAAGATCTATTCTCCACTAATGTAGACTTGGAAGTTCAAAAAGATCAATAGGTCTTGGTTCGGTTTTGGACAAATGGCCAAGGGTAATTTTGAAAGAGAAAACTGGTTAACTTCGTTAACTTGACGTTACCCAAGGCACATCACTTGGCGCTCTCATACTCAAAACCCCATAGATAAATTTGAAACAACCCTAAACATATATTAAGAACAACATACTCACTTGTCAAAAAGAAACAAAAATAAAAACCGCATTTACATTTGATTTTTTTTTTTTAACACACCCCCAAACTTATTTGATTTGTACAATTTAAGGGGTGTGTGAAATATGAATGAAAAACAACAAGTGAGTTCTCGAATACTGAACCAATTAATAGCTCGCCCACAACCCAACTGCTCACATCAAGAAGCATTTGCAACTACTAGCTTGATTCACTCACATTGTGCCTTTGGTTAAGCGATGTAGGGTTGGATAAGGTTCAATTGGCTATGGTATTGGTTAAGTGTTTAGAATTGAAAAGGCATTTAGGTTTCAACAAGGTAATGAGGGGTAATGATATATCAGGGTAAGCTTCAAAAGGCTGAAGCAAGAAAATGAATGCCTAAATCATGTCTTCCAAACTACCTCGCCTAGGATTTCGCCTCGAATTTCCCCCGAATCAAGTTCTAGAAACCCTAATGTCATGAATTTAGGTGACAAATAATCGTTCTCAAATTAATTAGACAGTTTTATATTGAGTTAGCGTGCTCGTGCAAGTAGGATCTATAATAACTATTACTACAACATAAAGTTGAGCACACAGAACATACATGCATGAGTTTTACGCTCGACCACAATAAACAACTAGGGGATAGAGTCATCATCGGGTAAAGGCCTAGATAACGTCCAAACTCAGCACAAAACAACAGCTAAACTAAACAACTAATCCTAAACAAGTATGCACACGGTAAAAACAGTAAAACATGCTAACTAAAACACATATTTAAAACATACTAACACATCACCACCAACTTAACACAGACATTACCTAAAACAACTCGTCAACAATCCCAATAGACAGAATATAACATGATATTGAAGACGAGGGTTTAGAACACATACCTGGGAGGCGAGAGAATTTTGCCTCCGACTCAAATTGATGAAGATGGATCTAATTTATTTGTGACCCTGGGTTACCTCCCAAGAAACTCTTGGTTTAATGTCCTCGACCCGACACATGCCCTCAAGACTAGCGAGATGTTTCAATGAATGGAACACAAGTGTACTTGTCGATCTAACATCTTCAAGCATCCTGTAGGAAAACAAAAACAAAACTACAAACGAAAATTATATACAAAAGAAATGGCTAAATTAAAATCGAGTTATTTACTCACAATATCAGTAATAATACTCCTTCCAATCCCCGGTAACAGCACCAAAAACTTGGTGGCCGCTAATTTAAGCGCTATCACTTTCACCGCAAGCGTACGGATCAAGGTTTAGTATAATGGACCTTTCAGTCGGGTATCATATCCACAGGGATTGGTTGAGATTACTATCGAGTACCAAGATTGTTATAACCCGACTTTATCTAGACGACAAAAATGGAATTTAATTATTACTAACTAAACTAAAATACTAATAAAGTTAACTATACTATAAATACTATATTGAGATTGTTTAGGGGAGTAGATTGCCTAGGGATTAACCTTATTTACTTAAATGCATTTGATTTTGTTTTAGTTAACATTAACGGCATTCGGCGTATCCGATAATCTCAGTTCGTAAACTCTCTCGCCACCTCTTTCGAGTGTAAGACGAGGGAATACATGACTTTGTGTCAATGCCGAAGTCCTTCTCAATATCTTAACAACTCTAGGTCACGTGAGTCTCACCCCAACATCATCGATTGCACACTTTCTAACTCCCTCCCGGGTCGTTAGATTGTTGTGTTGTGTTTACCCTAATCCGAATTCGGGGTTACCTCTCCCAAGTATCAAACCCCGTATTCTCAATATACCTAAACTAGCATATAATCATATAAAACAAGGTAACATAATCGAAATTATAAGGAATAACCATAAACGAAACACAAATTCAACCAAAATTATATTTTCATAAATAATACGTTAATCCCTATTACAATCCATGTTTAGCTCATGGCCCTAACTGTTTATACAATGTAAAAAGAGCTAAACATGCTCAAACAATAATCCTAAGATAATATATAAAGAGAGAAACTAGCCATAATCCGAAGATTTGTCGCTAAGAGCGTTCCAAGATCGCGTCTCCTTCGTTGCTTTGTGTTCTTCCCCTTAGGATTTGCTTGAGCTCCCCCATAACACTCTCTAATATCATAGGAACCCTAAGGGGTCTCCTATGGCCCAATGAAATAAGAGGAGAGGAAAAGAGAGGGGTATAAATAAGCAAAATATCCTAAAAAATATATATTCCGGTGTAGAGCTGACCGCCGCGGCGATGGGTATGTTGGTTTAATGTTCACCTAGGCGGTGGACTGGGAAAATATTCTATTGGTTCACCACCTAGGCGATGAGTTTACAGCATCTGTTTCTCTTCTCTGCATTTTCACAGCCGCAACGGTAGTCTTGACGCCGCGGCGGTGTACTTCTTTCAGAATTTTGCCTCCGTGCTTGTTTTTACACCGTTCTCCAACCGTTTTTTGTCCGAATTGATCATTTGTGCTCTGATTTCATATCTTTTCACCCATACACCTATTTTAATACAAAAAGAATAAAAACATATTAAAATGTATTAAAAACGTAGTAAATATACTCGAAAACTAACAATATTCGGTTTGAAAATAGATAGGTAATTTACACCTATTAGTTGTCTCGTTTAAAAATTAAAATACTGGTTCTCTCGCTGGTTGTCTCGTTTAAAAATTAAAATATTGATCCTAAAGAATGATGCGCGGTCAATCCTATAGGAGTTAGTAGGATGACGCTCGATTAATTGTCTCCCGGTTAGGTGGAGGATAACACTCTATCATTCGTCTCCAAGTTGCAAGAAGGATTACACTTGATCAATTATCTCCTAGATGATGACATTCTGTCAATCACCTCTAGGTAGTAATGAGGATGACACTCTGTCAATCATCTCTGGAGAGTGAGGAGGATGACACTCGGTCAATCGTCTCATAGAGGATGACACTCGGTCAATCATCTCCAGATAGTGAAGAGGATGACACTCGGTTAATCGTCTCTCAAAGGATGACACACGGTCAATAGTCTCCGGGTAGTGAGGAGGATGACATTTGATCAATAGTCTCCTAGAGGATGACACTTTGTCAATCGTCTTCGAGTCATGTGTAGTGATTAGGATGAAGACTGGTCAATCGTCTCTAGGTAACGTGAAGGATGACACTCTGTCAATTGACTCTGGATAGTAGTAGTAAGAAGGATGATGCTTGATCAATTATCTCCAGGTAGTGGTTGTGACGAGGATAATGCTCTATCAATCGTCTCCTGGTAGCATGGAAGGTGACATTTTTTCAATAATCTTTGGGTTGTGTGGAGGATGAAAATATGGTTGTGTGGTTTAGACTTGTGAAATATCTTAATATTTGGTGGAATAGGTTCTTGGTTAAGGAAACTACCTCTTGGGTCGTTATATCAATACAAGATTGAAAATAACTGAGTGAATTCACTTGAGCGAAGACCCTCGAGGAATCTTGACACCTAGTGGATTTTTCTTGGCAATATCCTACTTGAAACTTCCTGATGAGGACTAGAAAACTTCCCGGGGGAAAGTTTAACCTCGTGTGAAATGTGCCCCAGCCATAAACTAGGGTTTTGTGACACTTGTTTATGTTTGGGATTATATAGTTTCAATTTTGAATTTTTGCATTGATTATGATTGGGATTGGTACAATTCTTATATCATGAAACTCTACAAGGAGAAGATACGATATAATGTACCCCAGCTCTAGCTAGGGCGATGCTTATCACAAAATCTCAACGGAGAAACCGGATATAATATGCCCAGCTCTAGCTGGGGTGAGTCCTATCACAGATTCTAAATAAAGAAACCGGATATGATGTGCCCCAGCTCTAGCTAGGGCATTGGACTATCTCTTGATCATTCAAAGGATGTGGTAAAGCCTACATGGGTCGTCTTTGTATCCTGAATTGAGCATATGATTTATAGTGTATGTTTTGTTTGGAAACCCCCGTTGGGTTGTTTATGTATTATTGGTGTTACTGGTTCTGGATGCATCATCAGCTGACCGAAAGCCACCTGGGTTACCTACATTTACTGAGTTCCTAGGTTAGGAATCTAGTCGAAATATAGTTCGGCCCTCGCTATGTTATCTTAGATTGTCAACCGTACTCGCAAGGGCTTCCCACGTACCTTGGTAATCTATCAAGGATCAGGTTAATACATAGTTCGAGCACAGGTATCCTTTATTGTCTGCTTAACAAAAAGAGCGATAGTTGGCTTCTCAAGAAAGTCAAGGAACTTCTCGGGAGATGCGCCCTGAAACAGAGCTGAGATAATGTCATGATACGGACATCTCACTGGTTTCGACTGGACCGGCTTGGGTCTCCTATGTACCATGGTGATCTACCAAGGACTAGTCAAGGTGTAGTCTGCTGGGGATGCAAGAATTGTATTTAAGGTGATAATGCAACCCGTAAAAGAGGTTTCTCGTATCCTGGTGTTTACCAGGACTTAAGTCGACACCTAATTCTTCCTTGGTTGGTTAAGCTCTAGTATAGTTAGATTTGGATTGGTGGGTTATTGTCACGTTTGGTATGCTTCAATCCCAATTGATTAGAGGATTTATTATTGAGCAGCTCTGTGAGGATTATATTATTTTTCATGATTCATTCTCAAATAGCATGGGAGTTTAAATATTTATGCTACTCCATGGGAATTTTTTGCATTTATGACGTGATTCAATACCGATTAATGTGGGATTTTTGTTAATAACGATCGGAGAAGGTTTCGTACATGTCCCGGCCTTTGCCAGGAGTCAGGTTAAACATAGTTTCCTAATTGAGTATCGTCTATTGTTTGGTAAACAGGAAGAGTGCATATAGCTTTCTCAGGAGAGTCAAAGGACTATTCCTAGAGAAGTGCCCTGGTCTAGAGCAAAGAGAGTGTTATAAAGATAATACTCGTCTCTCCTTTTTATTTTGACCAAACCCACTTGAGTTTCTTATATTCCTTGGTGATTTACCAAGGATCTGGTCAAAATGCTACTGGGTATTCTTATTTTATATAGGATATCTGATTGACACTTAATTCAATGCACATGGTTCATTGCACATGGTTGGGCTTAAGCTTGTCAACTGAACCCACGAGGGTTTCCTACATATCCCAGACGTTGTCGGGAATCAGGCTAACAAGTAGTTCCTGCGTCTTCGATGAGTTTAAATATGTCGACCGAACCCACGAGGGTTTCCTATGTATCTCGAGAATTACCAGGAGTCAGGCTAACACATAGTTCCCACATCTTTGGTTTACTGAGATTAGTTAAGTTCATTATGATTCGGGTATTTCACTTCGTGTTGTGAGACAAAATGGATGATGTTTCCATCTAGAAAACATGGACATAATGAAATGTGCCTCAATCGTAGACTAGGGCAGTGATTAGACAAGTTTTGTTGTGGAATCTAATCTGACATCTCTTATCGTGCAATTTATGATTATTGATAGTGTAAAGTATGCCTTAGCCTGCAGGGTAGGGAGGATACTGATTAGCTACAAGATTGCAAAGCTAAATTAGTTTGCCTCTCTATTTGTCTGGGTGATGAATTCAAATTTTGTTGATTAGATCCCAGAATATTCCTGGCCAACGAGTTCATTATCATTTTGTTTGTGAAGTTGGTATCTTAGGAGGTTGTTAGCTGGTGAAACCTATTGGTCGTGCAGTTTTGTGTATTGTATCTAGTCACAAGTTACCAAGAGTGATTATCTATATTACCAAGGCTTACAGATTGTTTATTCTTTTTAGGGAGTCTTGGATATCATCTTTCATTACACCGGATTGATAGTGTAATTAAATTAGTTTATCTTTCTAGGTAACATTGTTTGTTCTTTGGATTATATTTGTTTTGTATTTTGATGTTTCTCCTAAGTAAGATGGGTTTGCAAATATTTGGTATATTGCATTTTTAGGGGCGGGAGTCTTCGACTTGGTTTTCCCGGCTATACTTTAGTCTTAAGTAGCCAAGAATGCGCATGGTCATAATCGTTGTTCTTGGAGAGGTAAGCTTAATCCTTTTCCCCTAGTCCTCCGCTAGGGATAGATCGTTAATGATTAGTTATGGTCACTCGCAATTTCTTTTGTAGAATAATGGTAGCAGTGAGATTGACATTTCTTTCAAAAGCCATGTATGAATCTTCCCAATTCCAACTTTTCTCTCAAGTCGAAACCCTAATGATAAAACCTTGACTTTCTTTCTAGACATCATTATATTAGCCATGGGTTTTTCAGGTGATGGCAGCCGTCATCCTTCCCCCTCTCGTGGGAAAGGCAAAGCCCTTGAGACCTCAATTAGAGGGAGTGTTTCGAAACACTCCCGAGGACGACCCAGGACATTGGTATTAAGGATTTCAGATGATGTGCCTATCATTTTCTCTTCTACTACTGAGAAGACCTTTAGAGCGTCTAGAGTCAATGAGTTAATGATGGCCAGCTCTTCAGATATTATACTAGCAGAAGCGAGGAGTAGAGCGCATATTTGACAAATTAGCTTTTTGCCCGAGTTGATCTTCACCCTTTCAGCTTCAGATGACCCAGAGTTGGTGGATAAGCACTATCGCGTCCTATTGCTTCTATTTTTCGTTGGGATTTCCATGGCTTCTTTATCTGGCAATTGGGAAATCTTTATCTACAAATGGTCTTCTTTTTCACCCTTTCAGCTTCAGATGACCCAGAGTTGGTGGATAAGCACTATCACGTCCTATTGCTTCTATTTTTCGTTGGGATTTCCATGGCTTCTTTATTTGGAAATTGGAAAATCTTTATCTACAAATGGTCTTTTTTTCTTGTCAAAAGATCTATCTTGGCGGTAACTTTGAAGTGTACCACACTTATCTAGTGGTTGAAAGCCCGTTGTCTTATGGTGCATGGTGGTTTTCTAGTTCTACAGCCTCTTAATGAATTTGGATCACAAGATAGTATCCAATAAGGTTGTATGGTTAATGGCGGCTATTATGGGGATTTGAGATGTTGGGCATAGTTGGTTCGGTGATAACTGTAGGCATACCAAACTGGTTTTGAAATCGACTATTGCTTATTAGGATTGTAAGTTATCGTGAAGGTATGATGGTATGGTAGAACCTTCGATCATTTGAGATATGATGGTATGGTAGAATCACCGACTGTTTAGGGTAGTGTGGTATGGTTGGATCGTTGAATGATTAGGGTAGTATAGTTTGGCTTAATCGTTGACTGTTTAGGTAGGATGGTACTACTAAATCGTTGACTGCTTAAGGTAGTATAGTATGGTTGTATCGTTGCTTGCTTAGGGTAGGATGGTACATCCCTTACCTCTCCATTTTTCCTATGTCGTTTGTTCTACCAATTATCTGCCCAGAGATGAAGGAAGAACGTAGACAACCAGAAATCATATCTTGTTATGTAGATTTGCTAGGTATTATTAGTTTTCAACCTTTGCTCCTTCTAATCCTGAAGAATTCTGGATTACTACTCAGATTTTGAATTTTTTGACCCGATTTCAGAATGGTTGTCTTTAGATGAACCTAAGATCTTCCTCAGTAACTAAAATTGAATAACTCATTTTCTGTATTTATTCATCATTTTTACTTCCTAGCACCCTTTACTAGGGAGTTACCATGCGAACCTAGACTTCTACCAATGGGTGGAGAGCGTATAATGGGTTTTATCCATTCTAGTCTATGCACAATGATGGAAACTATAAGGACACACTCTAGCCCATGGAAGGGAGTTCCTTAAGTTGAGTGATCAAACCTCAATAGGTTTCCTACATACCTTAGCAGTGATTCCAAGGATCAAGTCAAGTATAGTAACCTAGCAGGGTGCCCTGATATAGGACTGAGAGAATATTGTGAGGCTGATACCTCTCTTTCGTTTTAATTTCAACCAAACCCTCTTGTACTTCTTACGTACCATGGTGATCTACGAAGGATCAGGTCGAATGTAGTTCTGAGCTTAGATGATTCTAAGAATCGCATCTATCGTAGATAGCTACATTTGTTTACAACAATCTTGTCCTAGCCTAATGGATAGAGTCTCTTGCCTAAGCATTAGCTAGTTAGTTAAGATTTGATTGTTATATTTGATTGGTAGTTTATTTAAGACTACGTTGTTTTTTATTTGGTCTAATAGAGGTTTGGTACTTAGAGTGTTTAAACAGTGCTAAAAATCACTCAAATCCAAGAAGATCCTATTGAATCCTAGCAATGGTCAATTTTCTAAAGACACTCTACTATATCCTGATGTTTCACAACGATGGGCGCGGTTTATTATCGACATGCACCTTTTGTGGGATTGACTCCTTGTCTAACTTCTGAGTTAGTTGGACCCATTATTAGAGATGGACATTGGTGCGGTGACTAGCGAGGTAACTTGACCATATTAGACGTTCAAGGATTGCATGTTAGCCTACTATTTCCTAGATAAGATGTATGTGTGCAAGTGTTATATCGATGATGGCCTATGGATGCAAGATGCCACAGTTTTTTTTTTTTTGTGTGTGAAATTTTGATGTCTATTTTTCCTCATGTGTATAAACATTATGCATGCCTATGCGAAACGTGATGCATTGTGCTTGCGTAGTATTTTCGATACTGACTTGTGTGTTGTATTTTATGACGCCCCAAATCTTTTGTCCTGAATTTTTCCTAGGGAATGCATCATCTAACTAGAGATTCTAGTTTTCTCATATAGTGTGTCCTAGGATGTCAACGTTAGGTATCTTTTGTTATTAGCCATCTTCCTAGGTTACTTCCATGTCGATCCTAATGCGAAAAGCTAACCGGTGCTTCTAAGAGACTTTCTGCTCCTTTGCTCTTTCTTACGTTGCAATTAGAATTCTAATTAGGATTTTTCTTTGAACAGTCTCTAAGTTTTGGTGGCAAGATGTGAAGGTTCGGATAGGAATAGCAGAGGGTTATTTTAAGTCTCGCTTGGTTGAGATCGGGATTTCCCAAAATGGGAACATCTGGCTCAGAATAAGGATTACTATTGATTTGGCTTAGGCTTTCAGTGACTATTTGGATGAGTTTTGGGAGAGGGTTTAAATGAATGGCTCATTTAGCAAGGCTTCTTCTCTTTCTTTCCCGTATTTTCCTAAGTTCATTTTTAATGCTTTAAGCATTATCCTATACGTTCCATGTATATTTCCCTTTTCACTTTATGCAAGATTATTTTGTCTAGAGTATACTCAGGTAATCATATTCAAACGTTCGATCATCCTAATGATTGTCACAATTTTGCATCGGATTAATTTAAATTATGACAAAGATAAGTTCAATAGTAATTTAGACCAAATATCCTTAGCTATTAGTTAATGAGGTTGTCTAGTTTCAATTCAATTAAGTTCTGATATTGATATTTTCTAAGATTGTTATCGAGATTACTTAGGTCCTATATGTTACCTGAGGCTTCATCAATGGCTCTACTTCACTTCTTTCGTCTTGGACTGAGAGTGGGCGAGATGAACCTTCCTGAGCTGACTCAGAGGAGGGAGAATAAAAGTGATGGAGAAACAAGTGTTAGTTACTGACTACTAACAAATGCTTCTTCTTTTTTTTCTTTTTCTTTTTTTTGTCTTGGTAGGGTTAAGGGAATTTTCTGTTATTTTCTTCACTTCCGCAAGTAGGGAGTTATAATTTCTATACAAATCCATGTAGCGAGCTTTGAGTAGTGATCCTGGTCCAGTTGGCCCAAGTCACTAGGTGCTGAGACACCTCTACGACTTAATACTCAAATTGTATAAAGAGTGTGATTCATCTATTGGCTTTCGTGTGACCACTCAATGTTTAGAAGCTTTCTGAGACCGGTTTTTCTTATTTCCCTTAACATTTACTTTCAGGATTTTATATTTTTTAGAGAATAAGGGTAATTTGAGTCGGTCTCAAAGTCTTTGTTGGTTTCACCCTAATCCCGACTAGTTTCCCTGTTTGTCCAATATGGCTTATTGTCTTTTTGTAGTCTTAAATGTCTTCAGTTTTGCGAGGTTCTTCTTATCTAAGTTTTTGTGGCATCTTAGAATTGGTTATGTCTAGATAAAGTCTTAGCTTATGTTAGTCAGTCTTTATTTGTTCAGCTACCCGATCTTTCAAGAATTTTTTCGCAGACAGGTCAAGGATCTAAAACTTTATCTATCATTTTTCGTGTCGTAAGTCTTCAGGATATTTCTTCCTTCGTTCTAGTTTGAGAAAGTTTTCTGTATTTCTTCAACGTTACTTGGATACTCCTTGGATACTCCTAGGTTGGAACATGCATAGCGATTCCATAATAAGGCTCCTAAGTTTTCCTTCTAACATTCTCGGAATTTTTTTTTTGTCAATATCTCACCATCATTTGGTTGAAACAATACATTTCTTCTAATGTTTTTCCTTCGGATAATGGTCTAATTTAGCATTGAAATTATATTATCATTATTTTTTAATTATTCGCGATGTGTAGATTGAGACAAGAAAATTGATTTTTGACAATTAGAGTATAAAGACCTGAGTCGACCTTGGATAAAATAAGCATGCATTTAGTGATTTTAGATCTTAGTACATAAGCATATAGGATAATACCTGGTTTATTAGAAACTACTTAAGAAACTAAGATAAACGAATATATAGACATTTATCCCCTATTCTTTGATGGTCAGAGTTTCTCTTGAGATACTTATAATCCCTTACTGGATGAGATCTTCGACACAGTTTTAGAGGTCTTGGTACTGAGTGGTATGGTAATCAGTCATTCCGGAGTGACACTGGCAAAAAGTGTGACAGTTAAACCTCGAATCTTAAGGGTTTTCTAGGTTAGGGAGAATAGGTGCTAACAGCTCATTCTTGAAGCAGTAACGGTAAGATTAAGAGAGTGGCATATCAAATGTGGCAAACCATATCCTGAATTGGGTAGACTTGGAGGTTTGATGAGGCAATTGAATTGAGGTTGGTAATTGACTGCGTTTTTTGGAGAATTGTTGGGATATAAGGTAGAAATGAAAGGTTGGTGTTCGGGGTGGATAAGGGTCCAGATGACCTATTTGATCTTATCAATAGATTGACCTATGTAGTCCAACTTCTTCTATATCTTGGAACTATCCCCTAGGATTGGGTTTTCCTTAGGTTCGAGGCTCTTCTCCCAGCTAGGCAAGTCTTGACTTGCGGCAGTAGCATAAGTGAAGTGTTCGGGTTTAGCAAGGTGGTTGTGATTTTCAGTAGCAATCCATTCTCTATGAGAGAGCCTCTTCATTCATAATTCATCCCAACATTTTATCATGCTAAGGTATTTCCAAGTGACAGTGATTGGTCCACTTCTTGGGATAGCGAGGTTGGGTTTATCTGGCTCAGTATCTATGTCAGGAAGGTAATGTCTTCTTGCTTCATCGGGATCTTGGTGTCATTCTAAATACTTCCAATAGAGAGAGGGATCAGGTCCATCTTACGATCTTGCAAGCAGCTTCCGGATGGCTTTTAGCAAAAGTTACCTAAAGTAGATTTCCTAGGTTCATTAAGTGACTAACCAACCTAGACCTCTACTAATGAACTTTTAAGAATGAAAATTACCCTACCTTGATGTGTGGTTATATTCTTGACTATATATGAGTATGTATATATAGATGATGATGTTCGTGTTGTATGTATGTAAACCTTGAAGGACGTACCTCTAGTAGGCAGTTCTCAGATATGTTCTGGATAGACCCCGGATTGGAATTCGCTTTCGTAGGACCAGAGTAACTTGCAACTTTTCATTCCTCCTTAGGTTTAAAGTTATAGTCATCCTAGGACTAGGGCATGATTTACCTTTTATCTTTAAGGCATAGAACATTCTTCTAAGGACTCTAGGGTACGAACGTTAATTTTTTCCTTAAGACATTGACCAGGGCTCCTAAGAATTAATGACAAAAATATCCCTTCTTTTTTTTAAAGTAGGGATATTTTGCTCCTAGAACTTGGTGATAGACTTAGCTTTTCCTTTCAATTTGGTCACCGTTATTGGGTCCTAGTGATAGCCTATATTCTTCCAATGGATTACTTTTCTTCAGGACTTTGTGACAGGATTGTCCTATATTCTCCTCAAGCATAGATCATGACTCCTAGGACTTGATGACAGAATTATCCCTTCTTTTTTCTTTTCAAAAGAGGGATAAGTGCTCTTAGGACTTGATGACATACACAATTTTCTTCCTCAGAAACGGATTATTGTTCTTACGACCTAATAACGGAATTATCCTATATTTTCCTTCAAAACATGGATAATTTTCCCTAGAACCTAATGGCGGCTCTATCATCTTTCTTCCTCAAGAAATGAATTATCATTCTTAGGGATTAAAGAAGAATATAAGATGCCTTTGATTTCATTATGTCTACTGAGGGTGGATTTATTTTGACAGACTGTTAAACCCTAGGTGGCCTCTTATCAAGATATATTTTGATTGGCTTAAGGCGTTTTGAACCTAAACAAAATGTCTTCCTAATGATGCATAATTTCTATTGTATAGGATTCATTATAAAGGACACTATTATTAGGACATGACATGCCTCTCTTAGGGAACTGTGACCAAGGATATGTTTACGATTTGGATCACACAGTCCTGATTTGACTGGGTGACGACACTTTCTTATGTTTTGGTAGTTTAATGTGATCTTAAACGATCAAAGTAGAATATTTCATGTTGTCTTAGAAGATGAATTTTAGACGGATTTGTTTAGCAAAGGCTATTATTATCCCTTTTTTTAGATGGACTTTTTGCTTTTATTTAAAGATGAAGGTAATTGTGACTTTATTAAAGTAAGTTTTAAGTGGAATATTACAGATGCAATGGGAATTATATTTTGATGTTTATGTTTTGATGATTTATTGGGTTAAGTGAAATAAGAATTCTTATTCCTTGTTGCAGCTTGCTCTGTATTCAAAATTTTTAAAATGTTTTTTCAATGCTGAGCAAGCTAGCAATGCATGGGATAGAGCAAGAATTCCTACAAGGATTATTATGCCCCTACTTGACCTAGAAGGTTATTCTATGTACTTGGTAAAATAGTAATGTAAATAGTTGTACATAAATTGAAAATGACATCTCTCTCCAAGATAAGTGTCCTAAGTATATCAGAGTTTTGGTTATCCTATATGTGGTTTTGTCTTTTCTTCTAGCATATCCTAAATTGTTCAGTTCCCAGACCTTCAAACATCTGGCATCCTCCCTGGGGGAACATCTATCTTTGGTTTGTAGTCTAAGAAAGAAGAGGTTCGTAACTGGATCCTGAGGGATGCAACCCCCAGCCTCGCTTCTACTAACTTCTCTTTCCAACTTAAGGGTTTTCAGGGCTTAGATTGGTACGATGAAACCACCGATGAAAGCCTCTACTACTGGCCTCTCTATCCCTTAGAGAGTTACGGCTTGGGTTTTCATCATGATATGTAATGCAAAGTAAGTTCTCGTGTATTAGAGAGAGTATACAGTAATGTAAATGCAGTAATGTAAAGACAGTAAAGGTAAATGTTGTAAATAAATACAGTAGATATGTATGCATGCTGATATATATATATATATATATATATATATATATATATATATATACATGAAATAATATGCTTATATTGTTTGCTATTATTATTATTGTTGTTGTTGTTGTTGTTGTTATTGTTATTGTTATGTTTTTGGTAGGGAATTGTTTATGCTTGAAATTAAAGACATAATGCTTGGATGTCATTTAACAGTGAATATGGATTTAGACTCCAACTAGGCCTGACTCTCTTATGAAGTCCCCAATAGAGTCATCAGCTGACGCACCCCCAAATTTCGATAGCAGAAGAAGTAGAGAATCAGGAAGAAGATGAAAACAAGTTTCATCTCTTCCTCTCTAAGTCATCCAAATCTGTTTATTTTTTAAAATGGTCTTTCGAGGTCTTTTTTAGGCGTCAGTTTTGAAAACGTCTTGGACCAAATGTTTTGTTAAAAACGAAGTTGGCACCTAGCAAAGGGTTAAATGGTATGCTAGGTTACCTGGATTTTGGAAATTATTTTTTCCTTGTGAAATGGCACGTGTTTTAACTTCCATAGGTCTATGTACAAGAGATATTCTTTATGTTTGGGAGTCGATTATACTCGAGAAAGGTGTTAGACACCCCAAGACACTCATCCAAAGATGGTACCTCAGTCTAAATAGATATTCATTGTTAAACAATATCCAAGCAGTTTTCTTTGATTTACTTTAAGAAAGTAATTCCTCTTTTTAAAGTTTTTGTTCTTTTTTATGTATTTTTGACATGATTAAATGTAAAGCAGGTAAATACTACAGCTACTACTAATCATTGACACCCAATAAGTTTATATAAAGACAAATACATAAATATGCAAGTTATACTAAATGAAATGGAAACTAAGACTAAGTTGTTTGGAAATGTGACCGAACTTGCACGTGGGTTGCCTACGTATCTCGAATGAGAATCAGATCATCATGTAGTTCATTCTGGTTAGGGTAAAGGATATGGTTTATTATTCTAGGAGTGACCGAACCCTTATGGGTTGCCTACATACTTTGAGTGGTTACCAAAGGTCAGGTTAAACGTAGTTCATTCTTGTCATGTTTGAAAAGTTGGGTTGGTTTAGTTTAAGGTTTAGTTAGTTTTAGTTAAAGACTGGTTTGTTTAGTTTGTTTTGGTTGATTATCAGTTAGTTTTGGTTATGAACAACCTGAATCACAACCTTAATTAACTATTATTAACATTTTTTAAAGTTGTGAACAACCTGAATCATAACCCTAATATATACATAACAAACCTTTGATTTTGTCAAGAACCTTAAACAAACTCATTTGTTTTGGTTAGTTTAGTGTTAGTGTGTGAGTTGTTAGTTAAAAGTAAAAAAGAAATATCATATATTTATGTCAGTCCTACTTATAAATAAGGAAAATGAAAAGGTTTTGGAAGAAGAATCACACATATCCCCAAAAGAATAGAGGCCCTCCCTTTATCCTGAGTTCTTAGCCACAAGGGTTTGTGGGTGTAGTATATGAGAGAGAGAGAGAGAAAGAGAGAGAGAGAGAGAGAGAGAGAGAGAGTGCAGGTGTGTTTTGTTAAGCGAAAAAGGAAAAAAAATATAATGTTCTCTGGGAATCATATAGCCTATGCACAACTCATGCTGTGATAAAAGTTTTGTTTGATGGATTCACATGTTCTTAACATGTTGTCAAATGATTTGATATTTTTGAATGTTCTTGAGATGCTTGAAGTGGTTTTGTATGATTTAACCCTAGTTTGGTTGTTATAGTTAAAATTAAGTGTTTGTTTGATGTTCTTGACAAAATCAAAAGCTTGTTTGGTTGTTTTATGGGTTTTATGCATTATGTACATGAAAGTAAAGTGTGTTATCTACATGATTCAACTATATACAAGCAATATATACAAGATTAATCAAAGATCATAGGGTATTTTATAGGAACATACCTACTTAAGGGATGTGGTCTTCCCTAAGTGTTTAGCTCATTTTCCTCCTTGATCTTCTTGGTTGGTGGTTGATCAGTGGTTGATTCCTCGAGTTCTTAGCCAAGAACCGAAGAACACCCTATTTAGGGGATGTGGTCATCCCTAAGTAGCTAACCTCATTTCTCTTCTTGCTCATCTTGACTCAGTGTTGATCGATGATTGTCGATCCTTGGAGTTCTTGTTCTATGAACCTCAAGAACACTTTCCAGGACCGAATTTTAGCAGAATAAAGACCTATTATTTGAGAAATATACTTGAGAGGCCTAGAACCCAAAAGAGTTGCTCGAGTTTAGAGAGAGAAGTTAGGCCTTCAAGACTTGCAAAAATGAGAGAGATGGCCATGTATTTATAGACCTGGGGGCCTGTGTATTAGCCAATACGCATGCCAATCTAGGGTATTCCCTGGTCAATGTTTGGCCTAGGGGATTGTTTGCCTTGTTTTGGTTTTGTTTAGCTTGGAATGAATTTAGGATGGGAAGTAAGATTCTTAAAGATTTAGTAATCATTACCAAATCTTTTCAAAGATTTGGTAATGATTGGCAATTATTACCAAACATTTGCTCTCCTCCAATCAAAATTGTCATACCCTATGCCTGGCCTCAGACATTGGGGCCATACCAAAATTTTCACAGCCCACCTCGGTCCCCAATGTTCGAGGCCGAGCAAGATTTCGACTTGATTTCACCCGACCAACCACATGTATTTATAAACTATTTACTTATATGAATTTTCAAAGAAAAAAATATTTAAATATTTTACCAACTCAAAATATTCAGCGGTTATACAAAATCGACTATTCTGTAACAAAACTATAAAAATAAAATAAAAAATCAATTGCTCACTCCCAACAGTTGTCCTGATAGACTCCAAAATAAAATCCACTACATCCTTTGACTCTACCTAGCACCAATAGTGGACCCATCTCTAGCTGAGGTACCTGAGATAAAATAGTTTATCAGTGTACTATCTTCATAATATAAAAATAATTTATGAATCAAGTATAAATATCAACACCACTTTTCAAAACAGAATATAAATATAACCGTACACTGAGCCGAAATAAAATTCCACAGCTATCATCAAAATAAAACAAATGCATTTAAATCAACTATTTAAATTACTTTGATATATAATAAAATACCACACGCATACTTTCCTACTAGCCATATGATCGTTTTACCTTACGATCGGGAGTTATAACAACACCGGTTATAATGGTACCATAACCTATACAATTATGAAATTTAAGGTTGCCATCAATGTCAGGACCATTCAATATCTCCAATGGTAGGAGCCAACATGTGGTATAAACTACCATATCAAGATAATAATCACCATCGTCAATAATAGCAACAACAACAACCACAACAACAACAACAACAACAAGAAGTTGCAGGACTTGCCCTCCTGTCATATCACAACACAACAACGTCCTCTATGACATACCCTCCTATTAGAACCAATAACATCATGTAGGACATGCCCTCCTATCGGGATCACACTATGACATAGTATTATAATAATAAAAACCACTTTTCCACAATCAACTTTTTCTTGATCCGTCTAAAGTTATAAAACTGTCAATTTTAATAAATATTTTATTTCTCACAATTTGGTACGAAAATATAATTTGGCAATTTATATAGAAGACAGTACACTCACCTCGATAATTACGTTATTTTTTACCACTATTGTTGTAACAGTGAAAGGGTCGGCCTCGCCTGTGAACCTAACAACGTTGGGGCCTAAATTAAGAATTTAACTAAATAAATCTAACATGCAATGCATGAAATGCGTGATATTAAAATGCAATTTTTCCATTCCCAAATTTTCAAGATTACATAAAATTTATTGAAATTAAACGTTCTATTTTCTCAATCCAATATTTATTTTACAACTAAAATATTATAAGTTACATTCATAAAATTTATCAATTAAAAATTCAATTATAGAGAAAAAAATATCAACTAACTAGTAATGATATTACTAGGTAATGAAATACCAAAAATATCATTCTAATCTAATTTACAATTTTTACTTTTTAAATTAATTTTTTTTTTCACAATTTAAGTATTTTATTTATAACTATAATTTTAATATATATATATATATATATATATATATATATATATATATATATATATATATATATATATATATATATATATATATATATGTTTGTGTATATGTATATGTATATGTATCTACATATAGGTATATCTAATTTGTGAATAATTTAATTTAAAGTAAATATTAATATTTGTGTTAGTTGACAGTTAGTGAATATTTACTATTATTTAGGTAATAGAAAGTGGAGGTCATGTCAATTATTATTTTTATCATAGTGGCACAACGAAAGCATAGCGGCAGAGTAGTTTGTCTTTTACTTCTACTTCTCCATAAAAATAAAAAGGGAGAAACCGAGTCGCGGTCCCAGAAAACTGGGTCGTTACAAAAATCTTTACGCATGGGTGCATTTATGACTTGATGGGTTGCATTCATTTCAATTTAGCGGCTAAGTACCAGTTAGATCACTTTTTTGGTTTGGTCGTCATAAATGCATTCGAGGTTCATTGTATCTAGTCCTTAGGTGTCATTTTCCATTTAATGCAAGATGATAAGTCTTGACTTGGAGGGCACTCCTACGATTGGATTCAGATGGAATCGGGTTAACTTACCTTGTACCCAATGGTTGGTTTCCAAGTTGCTAGTTAACCCTTAAGATATTTTAGTGAAAATATCTACATCCTTTGAACCTAGACATTCCATGTCATCCCAAGAATTTAATTCTTGATGGGATGTTCATTTAATGGATTTCCTGGAAGCCACTCATCCGGTTTGGTTTCGGTAACAGATCGTTACGATTTAAGGTTTTCGATTGGTTCTAAGATATTTTGCTTAAAATATCTAGATACTTTGAATGTGATATTGAAATTTTATCCCAAACATTTAATGATTGATGAGAGGGGCATTCAATGCTCATTGAATGCCTTACTTAGGTGGCGAACCAAATCAGTTTAGTTTCGATAGCGTCGGTTGTACTCTAAGTGTCTTGGTTCCCTTCCTTAGCCATTTGATAGGAAACTTCTAGGAAGGTTCTTTGGTGATTATAAGGATTCAATTTTGGGCCTTAATTGATGGCTAGGTCTCTTGATTTCTTGGGCCTAGTATGGATTGTCAAGACTACTTGGATTTGGTGAAAATCCAAGTCAAGCCCAATCCTTAAATTACTTTGTGATTTAGGGATATGTCATGACCTTTCCAAGCCTTGATTAAGGTGTCTTGGATTGTTTGTCAGTTGTATGTGATATGGTATGCATGAAAGAAACAATTGTTTTTGGTGTTAAATTGATAAAATTTAGGGATAGTAAATGTTTCAAAGTCGATGTGGGCTAAACGAGTTCATTGTTTGAAATGTCCTATAATTTAAGGGTAGTGGCTAAGATTTATCTATACTAAAGATGATTTGATGAAAATCAAACTTTAGTAAAGTCATTTTATACCTCCTTAAATCATGAAAATTTTGAATTTGATCCAAAACTTTTACTTGGTTGCATTTTGTCAATTTCAACATTTTTGTGTTTTTGTCAAGTTTTTGGTTACTTTTGTATATTGTATAGTGTGATCTCATGTAAAAATTTATTCCCTTTAAACCTAAGTTCAAAGTTTGTCTGAACTTGTACTTGATCCAACACCAATTAGGCAGGACAAAATGTGATGTCTACAAGAATGTGGTTCCAGATCAATTAAATGTAAGGATATTTTGTCCATTGATGAGATGGCGGCGTCCCTTTCAGGCATTTTCACTGGTCAGATCCTTGTAGGCAATTTTGAAAGCCTCTTGCAAAAATCTGGGTAGTCAAATCGTATATGCCTCACCACTTTCTCTCTGTCCTCCACTTCTTATACAAACCCAATTGAAAAAACAAAAGCTATTGAGAAAACCATCAATAGATGACAATATGTGAGAAAAAGGGGGAGAGAACCAAAATATCCATGTCTTGAAATATGCGTGAATCGAAGCCATCAGAAAGATACTGAAGGTCATCGATGGACCATTTGAGAGTGACAGAGGCAGTGAACTTAGACCAGAACGCGAGCAGTAGAATTGCAAACAAAACCCCCAATTTGTGCTTACCCTTCTCGAATAGACTCCCCTCCGAACCTTTTTTTAGAATGGATTTGGTGGTGGTTGTTTTTGCTTGTGATTCTACGTCCTCCATTTTCGTTTTTCTTCTTGCAAATTCACGTAAAAAAATAAATAAATAAAATAAAATAAAATTTGCCTTCAAAGTGTTCAACAGATATATTAAGAGTCGTGGAAGAAGAGGGGAGCTAATGTACTTGGTTTAACTACAACCACAACCAATGAACGTCAGAGTGGGAAGACGCGGCATGTGGGAAAGAAAAAAAAAAGAAAAAGGAAAAAAAAATAAAGAGAAAAATAAAATAAAAATGGTAATTTTGTCAAATTACCAAAAAAAATAAAGGATAAATTAAATTATGTCTATTTTTAGGTATACTTTGTTAGTTTAAATGAAATATATTTCTCTCACTTTGTAGAATGGAGTAAAATATAGTTTTTAATCAAAGTAGAGGAGGGGGGGAGGGCTAAAACACAATTTAAACTTATTATTATTATTATTATTATTATTATTATTTTCCTTCTTTAGCGTGGGTCATGAAGAAAGATAAGCTAGCCCGAAAACTTTAAACATTCGGGGCCAGCCTTGTTCGTAAATCATAAGCACCTGCGAACAGGGGTAGAGAGAGAGAGGGAGGACCTCATTATTCTAGAGCAAAAGACAAAGCTAGTGTGTGTGTTTGTGTGTTTTAGAGAGAGAGTGGAGAAGATAAAGAAAGGAATTCGAGGAAGGCGGTTTTCTTTGGAGATGACGCAAACACAGAGGCAACCGGGCGAGCAGCTACAGACGCTCATGCAGGCGGGTCAGATTTCTGGAACCCTAAGCTTCAATGGAACCCTAAGCAAAGAGGACGACGAGATGTCCAAATCGGCTCTCTCCACGTTTAAGGCGAAAGAAGAGGAGATCGAGAGGAAGAAATTGGAGGTGAAAGAGAGAGTTCAAGCTCAGTTGGGTCGGATTGAAGAAGAAACCAGGCGATTGGCCAATATTCGCGAGGTGACGCATGATTTTAACTTTATATACTGAAACTGATGGCACAAATTTAGTGATCTATTTGTTTGCTTTCAAAATTGAAGTTGTAGACCTAGCAAATCTAGGGTTTTGTGGATCTTGACTATTTTCCCTCAACTTTTCTAGGAAAAATTGGCTCTCTCAATTTCTTAAGCATTTTTCTTTTTTCTTTTGGGACTTTTGAAGCATGCCTAAATTAGGTGCGCAAAAACTTCAGCCAAAGAACCACGGCTCTGAATCTGAAGTCTCAAATCAATTGAATTTCAGCTTAAAATCTCACATCGCGATTTGGGATCTCCAAGCAGTTAGAAGTCATCAAAAGATGAGGTCCATGTCTTTCGATTAATCCGTAACGGCTACATTAGTTAGTTAAATGTTTCAAGATAGAACACTTAGCGCACCATATGAAATCTAAATTAAGCCATGAAATGAACTACATATATACGCAAATTAAAGGCTAAACTGAAATTGGTAGTAATGAAAATGCACAATTTTAAGATTTGGGGTTTCATATTATGCTGTAGAAAGCTGTTGTTGGGTATTGTTTTATTTGGAATCGATTTCAATAATTTTCTTGAATCAAGTGCAAATGAATGATCAGGAACTGGAAGCTCTGGCTGATCCAATGAAGAAAGAGGTTTCGCTTGTTCGTAAGAAGATTGATTCGGTCAACAAGGAGTTGAAGCCACTAGGACAGACCTGCCAGAAGAAGGTGAAAACATAACACACGACATAATTCTTCCTTTTTTTCATGATCCATGACATAATTATCAATTGGGAGGCTTTTATTCATCGCAGGAGAGAGAGTATAAAGAAGCTCTAGAGGCTTTCAATGAAAAGAACAAGGAAAAAGTGCAGCTGATTACGAGATTGATGGAGGTAAATTCAAAGATTTTATCTTTTAATCTGTTATGTTCTTCTGAAATCTGGAAATTAAGGGCTAATTATTAGTTGAACCAGCTGGTGGGTGAAAGTGAGAGAATGAGGATGAAGAAGCTGGAGGAGCTGAGCAAGAACATAGAAACAATACGTTAAACGGTGATCCAATGCTGATGATGACTAGTTAGGTCTGTGTGATGTATCTTATCTTTATAAAGACTCCTATTTGTATTTGGGTGTTTTGGGTGTGGTTGTATTGTATGGTCCTTTTCCTTTTTTTTTTTCTTTTTTCTTTCTTTTTTTTTTTGGGGGTAATTAGAATTGAAGGATTTGCTAATTTAGGAAGGGGAAATGAAATACCCATTGAACAGGTTTGTAACTAAACAGGTCTCAGCTTTGCTGTTTTCTTCTTTCTGTTTTTTAAATTTACTTTTCTTGTAAGTCGATCATTTATGCTTTCTCGCATGTCAGCGATTGTTCTTTGCTTGAAAGGGAGGACATTCGAACAGCTGATCATGCCATTGCCATCTTTATGTCATATGCATATTGAGTACCTGTTTGGTGGACCGAACATTAACCGAACCATATTTAAACTCACATTAACTAATTAATCCACTTACTTATTAATCCAATATTTTGGCTCTTGTTCTACATGTATCATATTTGGCAAACGTAGGCATTTATGCCAAAATAGCACACATGATAACACATTTCTTTGTAAGAACCGAAAAAGGGATGGCACACAATATAGGTCTTTGGAGTTGCACTTAGCTTAATATAGTACATTAATAGTAATATGATACCATTATTTGAATAGGTATTCCAACAATTGTTACAAATTGGTGTTTCATTTTTTTATTTTTTTATTAAAATTAAAATTAACTGAATAAAATTAATCCAATCTGACTCAAATAAAACTAATCCTACTCAAATAAAATAAAATAAAATAAATCAATTTATCTAACTCAACTCAAATAAAATAAAATTAATAAATTAAATTTCACCAAACCTAATTAAACCCAAATAAACAAAATTTATTTAAATTTAATTAAATTAAAATTAATATAACTTTAACCAAACAAATCCTACCTAAAACGTAAGTGCAGTTTGTTACAGCAGCTTAGTGTTGTAAAGCCGGTTCCATTAATTTACCGAGGTTTCTCAATCATTCATTTTGTTCTGTAAGATTTTATTTCCCTTCGAGCATTCATGGAAGAAGGCAAATTAAGAATGCTTGTTCATTTATGGTTTTATTCCACATCAGAGTTTTATTTGTCATGTCCCCATAATTGCCATTAAGTCACGAAGAATTATGGAGAAACGTGGTAAAATTGCTATACATTTATGACATTTGTGAAAGGAACCAAAAAAAGGTTAGTTATTGGGGGTTACATTGAGAGGATAAAAATTATGGAAGTACCCTAGTTGTTTTGTGGGTTTTATTTCGGGTTGTTTTTTTTTTTAATTATCCGATTAGATTTCTTTTTATTAACTAATATTTCATTCTTTAAAAATGGGTGATTGATTTACTTGAACTAACTATGATGTACAATTAAGGATGATTACTAAATTAAAATTAATTAACTTTTATATTCTTAAAATGACGATATTTTTTTTATATATATATCAGTTGCTTGATTTGATTATAAATTTATGATTATGGAATCATTAGTTCCAAACCAATACCCGAATCAACTATTTTTCATCAATTAAAAAATTCATGTTGAATTTAAATTGAAAAAAAGTATTATATTTAATTTATCAAATACTAAATTATACAACACAATATACATAACATGTACATCATTTTAAAGTTACGTTTAGGACAAATATAAATATGTGTTCAAAACAACAATATGACCATTGGATCACAATCTATTGCTAGTATTCTCACCTTAAAAATTTGTACCGAAATTTTTTAAATTCGATTGCTAGTTTTCTCAACTTAAAAATTTGTATCGAAAATTCCTAAAATTATGAAGTCATGAGTTGACTAATATTCTAACTTTATTTTCATTGTGTTCAATTCAATCATTGATTTTCTATTAAAAAAATATGGAAAGACTCATATTTCTTCCCTGACCATAGTAGGCAGCTTGCCTTGATAATAGGTTGGATAGGTGTTTGTTTGTTTGTTGTCTTCCCCGACCTTAGTAGACAGGGATTATCCTGCCCTAATAATAGGTTAGATAGGAGTTTCTTTACTTATTTTCTTCCCTAACCTCGGTAGGCATGACTTATCTTGCCTTGATAATAGGCTGGATAGGTGTTGGTTGGTTTACTTTCTTCCCTAACCTTAGTAAGCAGGGCAATCCTGATGTCTCCAGACCTTGTATAATGCAGGATCATCCGAACTACATTTGACCTGATTCTTGACGCAACCGACATATATAGGAAAAACCCAGCGGGTCTAGCCAAAACTTAGGAGATGTTGATGCTCAACATTCTATGCCCCTTCGTTGTATCTTTCTCTAGAGCTGATATTTTGACCCTCCTAATAGCTTAGTTTCCTAGTAATTCATGAAAGGATTCATTGTTTATTTTCTTTAACCCGCTCCCATATGGACAAGGGATTGTACGAACTACGTCTGACCTGATCTTTGGCAAATATGCCAAGGTATGTAAGCAACCCCGTGAAGGTTTGGTCATAATTTTTTCTGATGTTCTACCCTTAATCATGGTGTGGGGCAGTGTCTTATTTCAAAGTTCTTCGTCTCCCTATTCCCGACCATGAACATAGGATGTTCAATCTAAAAAAAGTTGCAGAGACTCTTCCTCACCAATTTTAGTATTCTTTGTCTCCCAATTTCGACCATGAACATGGGTCGTTTGAACTGAGGAGAGCCACCAAGACTCTTCCTCACTAATTGCTTTTTTCTTCGTCTCACTATTCCGACCATAACATGGGTTATTCAAACCGAGGGAAGCCGCCATAACTCTTCCTCACTAATTTTATTTCTTTCATCTCCCTGTTCTGACCATAAACATGGGTTGTTTGCATCGAGAAAAGTCACCAAGACTCCTTAAAATACATATTTCACTTTCCTTGTTATCAAGTGGTCAACATTTTGGTGTTTCAAGGCCTATGTGCCCTGGCAATACCATTTTCATTTCTTTCTCTTAAGAGGCCAACCTAATTAGACCAGGTTTGGCTTTTTTTTTTTTTTTTTTTTGTATTGTTCATCTTAGCGGAACAGAATGGTGTGTCTCCTATCTTTATTATTTCAAGTAACCTCGCATATGAAAGATGGACAACTGTAGACTTTGAATGTTTTTGGGTCTAAATTGAATGTTTAAAAAACTTTGAATTAATGTTTAAAGGGACTTATTTCAATTTTAGATTTCATTTTACTTTTTTTAAGAATAATCCAAAATCATAGCTCCCAATGGAATCCGAAAACATTTAAAAAGTTGGGCCAAAATTGAAACTTCTAAAAGTTGTGTTAGGATTGCATTGATCAAAATGAGAGTGGATCTCAAGGGGATATCACTTCTTAAATATTTAATTTTGGTTCCCAATTGACAATTGTAAGAAATTGTGTACTTTTAGTGGATCTCAGGAGGATATCACTTGTTAAATGTTTAATTTTGGTTCCCAACTGACAATTGTAAGAAATTGTGTACATTGTAAATATTACTATTTTGACCCTGAAAACTTTATTTTTTGTCAATTTAATCAAATTACAATTAATCTCACTTTATTATTTCAAAGTAAACATAACAATCATTTATTGGATACTTTAATTTCATGTTTTTTAATTTAATTTAAAGAAAAATTAAAATAAATTGTATTTTTATTAATAGAAGGTGCCCATAACAACCAAATTGCTTCTTGTACACCTCCTGCTAATAAGATGAAACCTAGAATACCTTTTGGGAGTAGAAATAGTGACTTGGAAGTGAGCCCTAGTCATTTTCCAAAAATGGTAAGAGTTAGGATAGTGGGTTTGGAAAGTCAACCACACAATATCATTTTTGGGGGCCAATTGAGTAATTTTCACAAAATAGGGGGAGCCACCCATCAATAGGGTGGCTGACCAAGAACCCTGAAGGCTTGCACATTCAGGAGAAAGCGTGATCTCCTGAGTGCGTGAAATGGGGGGTTGGCTATATAAGAGCAGCCCCCTCCTCTATTTTGCAGACATTCTAACTCTTTTGTACTCCCAAAACTCTCTCTCGGCCCTAGGAAAGATTCTCCATATTCCATCTCTAAAACCATTTGAAAAACAGATAAAAGAGGAAAGAAAAAAGAGAAAAAATAAAAATAAAGAAAGAAAGAAAATGAAGAAGACGAAGAAGAAGAATGAGAGAAAAGGAAGAAGAATTCCTCACCAAGTTAAGGTATGTCTCTCCTAGCCTCCTCCAAACACTGCTTATTTTTACTAAAACCTCATGCAAGGACAGTTCTAAAACTAAAAAAACTAACAATATGTTCCTAAGGAACATTCAAAAACAAGTTTACTTTTCAGTTATTTATATTTCCTACATTTATTTTCAGTCATTTACTTTTCCAATTATGCACTTTTCTATGCTTTTATTTTCAATTATTTACCTTACTGCCCTATGCCTTCCCATGCTATTTACTTTTCCTATTCTGTGCTTTTACGCGTTTTAAATTTCCTGCATTTTTACATATTGTATTTACTTTACTATCTTCACTAAAAACAACCAAAAAAATGTATTTGACTAAAAGCTAGAAGGGGATAGTCGCCTATACCATATTTTAGGTTTTCTGATTTGGTGCAAAAAATTTAAATGGTGACTTTAGGAAGGCTTTTCCTCAAAACAATTTTTTAATTAAGCTTAATTTATCAAACAAAATACTGCACTCTATTTCTCATCAATCTATTTTTACTTTTCCGAGGATTCCCAGGATCCTTACAAACCTATTTCACTTTAAAATTCTTGGAATTTCTTCAGTAAGTCTTTCCCAAAAAACTGTTTTTCCTCTCTTGAGGATTCCAAGGATCCTCACAAAGCTGTTTTACTTTAAAACTCTTGGAATTTCTTCAGTAAGTTTTTTCCAAAAATCAATTTTTACTTTCTTGAGGATTTCGAAGATCCTCAACACCGTTTTAATTTAACTTCAGGAATCTCTTTAGTAAGACTTTCCTTAAAAAAATTGTTTTACTTTTCTGATTATTTCAAGGATCCTCACAAAACTATTTTTACTTTAAAATCTAAGAATCTTCAGTAAGACTTTACTAAAAATCTATTTTACTTTCCTAAGGATTTCAAGGATTCTCACAAAATATTTTTTAATTTAACGTCGGGAATTTCTGCAGTAAGCTTTTCCCAAAAATCTATTTTTACTTTTTCCTGAGGATTCCAAGGACTTCTTCAGTAAGGATTTCAAAAATGTTTTTTCAACTTTCTTAAACAATAAAAATAAATTTCTTCAATAATGATTCCGAAAAAAACATTTTTACTTTTTTTACTTTTTTTTCTCCTCTTTCTGCCAAGGAAAGTTTTTATATGCATTTTAGTATTTTGGTTTGCTAATATAAGCCGAACTAAAAAATCAAATAAAACTCCCCTAGGGGCCAAACTTGTTAATTCCATTACATAATTGATTAGCGATCTAAAAGGACATTTTGTTTTAAGTTTTCTTTAAAATAAAAAGCGAATAAGGGAAATAACTTTAATCAAACCAAAAATCTCTTAGACTGAGTTTAATTCAAAGGATTTGTAGACAAAGGTACCATTTGTGGACGATGTCTTAGGGTGTCTAACACCTTTTCGAGCATAACTGACCTCCGAGCTTTAAGAATTCTCTGATTAGGCCAAATATTTTCAAGTAAAATTTAGATAATTTAAAAAATTCAATGTTTTTAAAAATCCCGATGACCTAGCACATTATTTAAAATCAAAGCTAGATGGCAACTTCATTTTTAAGAAAAATCGACCCAAAAGTTTTATTGGCCCAAAAAGTTACCCAAGAAGGGGTGAATTGTTTAGTTTTAAAAATTTATGCAATTTAAATCTTCTAACACTTAATTTATCAAATAATAAATTTATCCTAAATTAATTATTATCTTCATTACACAGCAGATAAGTGTTTAAATCTAGGTGTACACCCAACCAAAATGTAAAAAAAGTAAATAATGCAGCACACCAAGATATATCCTAGTTCAGCAAGGTAGCCTTGCCTAATTCAGTCCCCGAGATCCATGGAGATTTGTACCCTCTAAATCCCTTTAAAAGTAGGAACCAAACCCTTACAAAGATTATTTTCCCATACTTAGAATCAACCTTTTCAATTCATTTTTCTCAAACTAAGGAATAACCTTATCTTTTTTTAGGCTAAAGACTAACATAATTCTATTACAGGAAGAATTACAATTTAATCATTTTAACAGGCTAAAGATCAAACCTCATAATCCTCACAAATATCTTTTTCCCATATAAGAATTGAACCTTTACAAATCACTCAAAATTAATTCTATTCAGGAATAATTAACTCTTAATTCTTTTTAAAGGAAAAGAATAACCTAATCTTTTTATATCTTAGGCAAATATCAAACCTCAACCTTTCTTCCGAAAAAAATTGAAACTCAAGCTACCCTGACTAGATACAGACCCAACCATATCTAATCTACATAAACTCAACAATACAAAAAATAATGAGTTTCTTCCCACTCGAAGTTTCTGACACCTCAAAATAATTATACTCGATTAATGTCCCAAAATATATTACATGATAGAATTTAAGTGAGGAATTTAATATCTGATTGTAACAAGTGTGGGTAGCACAAAATTAAGCCATAATAAGATAATATCACAAAATCGTTTTAAAAATAATTTTTATGCCCTTAAGTTTAAAAAACAATTTTTCAATGATCTTAAAATCAAGTAATAAACAATATATGAAATCAAATTTCAACACAATAATTTGGAAAGATCTCACCATGAAAACACCGAAAGAATAGAATCAGAATCATAAGACAGCACAAATCGGTGACATCAACTCAATAGCGCTTTAGCTCAAGAACTTTTCACACGAATGATCTCTAGAATAAATCTCAGAATGATAACTCTCAGAAAACTTAGGAACGTGATAGTTGTTGATGTGAAATGATGTGATGTCATTAGATCTCAAATTCGCAGATCTATATATAATGATTTTAAACAAGCCCTCAAACGGCTAGTTTTGACAAGATAAGTCTTTAAAGAGCACTTATAGACCCCATATATTATATTTTTTCGATCCAGGTATAATTTACTTAAAACATCTTTTAAGAGCACTTCTACACCCCATATATCATATCTTTTCGATCCAGGTATAATTTACTTAAAAATACCTTTTAAATCTCTCAATTAAGTCCACAAATTATTTCTGAAATTTCAAACACAAACATAGGAAGTATTTAGTTGCTCAAATTGAGAGAATCTAAAATTATATGTACCAAATAAATGGGGATATCAAAATAGATGTATCATATCTTTAATATCTTCAAATCCCCCAAATCTCTCCATCAAATTTGCCAAAAACGGCTAGTAGTGGCTAGCTTTTTACTGAAACCTTAAAATCCTTGAAATCTCAATCCACACATTCGGTTAACCGAACCCCTGCCAGTCGGTTGACTGAACGATTCAGCATATAACATAGGCCAAACCCAAAAAGGTAGTCGGCTGACCGAATACCCTATAGTCGATTGACCGATCGATTCAAGTTGCAATCCAGGCCAAAATTAAACCACAAGCAGTTGACTAATCCTACCATGGTCAGTTGACCGATTAATTCAGAGAGTTTCACTTGGCCAATCGGTTAATCGATCGATTTAGAGAGATACACCTTCCAGCCCAAAACCAATCGGTTGACTGAACCTCTGTTGGTCGGCTGATCGATCAATGCTGGATACTCTATTTTCCACTTATTTCAACTTCAAAATTCATCTTTTAATCCTATTAACTGATTACGTTTCTCGCTTAACACAATTGACACTAAAATTCAATTTTAAACACTATTTTCACTTAGATCAATTTTCATTTTTTCAATTTCACATAGGAGCAAATATTTGAACACTAATTAGGATCCTAAATTTCATTAAATCAAACACACATAAATATAACTCATCAATTAGTGTCGTGTATGATTCTAATTCGGGATACATTAAGAGTGTAAGAGTATTTGAGTTATTTTCACTTAATTTCTTCGGAATCTTCAATATTTTTCATTTCTTCATTGTCCATCTTTGCACCCTTGATAATTTCTTCATGATTCAATCTTTAATTGAAACTCTTATATTAAAACACTCAATAAACACATTAGTTCCACCAAAAATATCAACCCTTAATTGTCCATCAAAACCTCGAGATCAGCAATCTCTTTTTTTTTGCTGATGACAATTAACTTTAATGTTTTCTTCAAAACAAAAATGTAACCATTCTTCCCCTAAATCTGAGGATGGGTATTTAACTCATTGAAGCACAATTATTAAGATAATTCAAATAATTCAACCAAATATTCAACATAATCATAAAAATCAATTTAAACAATAAAATTCAACCAAATTTTCAACATAAGCATAAAAATCAATTTAAACAATAAAGATATTTAATAAATCATAATATGATCATTCACCAAAGATATATCTTTAATCAGTGCAATGCTTAGGTGAACAAATTCCTAAATATCAACTAACTCGTTTAAAGGTCAATATTTCAATTTAATCACAATTTCCCTCTTTGTATTCCCCCTTTGTCAGTCAATTCAAATGATAAACATCAAACACATTTGATAGATAGAATTTATCTATTTATTTCCAAACCGATTTTGGTAGTTTTCGAGTATTATTATTGTGTTTTAATACATTTTTATTTGTTTTATTATAAATCAAGTGTTTGAGATGAAAAGGGGCGAAAACGGTTCATAATCGAGTAAATCGGTGGAATGTAAAGAAAGCAAGATCAAGACTGGCCCATCGTTGTAGCGGTGAAACTACCATTGCAGCAATCAATAAAATAGAAACCTTCTGCCCTTCCACCACTGCAGCAGTGGCCTCTACTGCTGCAGTGATTATCCAGCAAAATGCATAGACTTCTCACCGATGTCGCGGTCCGACACCAGATCTTTTAGATATTTTGGGATATTTTCTTGATATTTTTGAATACCATTATATCCCTTCTTCTCCCCAAAACACTTAGCACGTTTTTTAGGGAGTGTTTTTGGAGCTCCAAACCCTATCAACTAAGAGAAGATCACAAAGCCAAAAAGAGAAAACGTTCTTGAAGCGATTTTAGCGTTGGTTCTTCGGATAACGGTTAGTCTCCTTATTTGTCTCTTTATTTCTTAGTTTTGATTGATAGTTTTGTATATGTTTAGCTTGTATATTGTTGTATATGTGGTTATGGCCATGAGAAACTAAACATATATTGTCTAGGGAGCGATTTGTGTATGAAAACGTCATTTGTTTAATCTTTGTTTCGTTATCAGTTGTTCATGCCTATTCGATTGTGTTCATCATTCTTCTACTTTTATATGCTTGTTAAGATATATTGAGAATACAGGGTTTGACACTCGAGAGAAGTATCTCCGGATTCGGACTAGAGTTTAAACACAACGTGACGATCTAATAACTCGGGAGGTAGTTAGAACGTATGTAATCCGTGAGGTCGGGGCGAGACTCATGTGACCAAGTGTCGTATAGATGCTAGACAGGGACATCGGCATTGACGCGAAGTCACATATTCATTGACTTTACACTCGGGAAAGGTAGTGAGTAAGATTTTGATACCTAGATTGTCAGATGGTGTGAATGTCGTTAATGTAAACTAGATTGAATCGAACGCGTTTAAATGAACGTAGTTAATCCCTAGATAATTTATTCCCTTAAACGTCATATTAGTATTATAGTATTTTAGTTTAATTAGTTAATTAGTTTAGTATATTATTTTATTAACAAAAACTTAATTTGAGTCGCCTAGATAAAATTCAGTTATGACAATCGCGGTACTTAACGATAATCTAATCTAATCCCTGTGGATACGACAACCCTTACTCTTCTCACTTTACTAAAACTTTACCTGTACACTTGCGGTGAAAATAACGACATAATATTCCGCTACCAAGTTTTTGGCGCCATTGTCGGGGATTAGTTTTTAGATTGTTGTTGATATTGTGAGTAAATAACTTGATTTTAATTTAGGCATTTATTTTGTTTATAATTTTTGTTTGTAGTTTGTTTTTCCTGCAGGGTACTTAAAGATGTTAGATCAACAAGTAATGTTGCATTTCTTTCAACGAGATTCTGAGCCATTTTATTGTGCTTGGGATAGATACAAAGAGTTGTTGTTCCGGTTCCCAAATCATCTTTTCCCAAGGGAGTGTCAATTACTGAATTTCCTCGACGGGTTACAAGCCGCAACAAGAACATGGGTGGATGGAGGAAATGGTACCACTTCTTTCTAAGACCTACCCGTGGACGAAACCTATTTGTCATTGAAAGACATGGCTGAGTTGGACTATCAAATTTGGAATTTTTCAACAATCACCAAAACTTGGGAGCTAATTCCAATATTTTGGTGCCATGGATTGACACATCGGACCAACCTGTGGAGTCTTCCCCCACCCTGGAAAAAATGTTCATTATTATTTTGGGGGAAACTCAAATTTTCTTGAGGGAAACGCAAAACTGTCTCAATGTACATGAGGATCGACTTGATAATATTGAGACGATCTGTACTGAAATCGACACGACCATAGAGTCTCTTGAGACGTAAATCTGTCAACTTATTTGTTAGTTATATAGTTTAAATGTTTTATTATTTAACTGTATGCATGTTTGTTTAGTTTAGTGTAAATGTGTTTATGTTTGTAGTATGTGTTGTTGTGTGTTGAGTTTTGCATTCTTCTGGGCCATTACTCAATGATGAAATTCTCCCCTGGTTATTTTTCGAAGTCAAGGGTAATGTCCATTCATGTGTGTTCTGTGTGCTTGGCATGTCGTTTTGGTAATAGTTATTGTGGATCCTAATTTGCAGGAGCACGTAGACTCAATGTATAGCTATCCAATTTGTTGGCCCAGTGAGCTACCCAAGAGGGGGGGTGAATTGTATAGTATTAAAAATTATCAGAATATAACACTTAAAAAATCAAACAATTAATTATATCCTAAAATTAATTATTATCTTTTATAGCAGCGGATATGTGTTATCAACTAGGTGCACACCCAAACAAAAAAATATAAGCAATATAAATAATGCAGCACACAGAAATTTATACTGGTTCACCAAGCTACTCTTGGCTAATCCAGTCCCTGAGTTCCACGAAGAGTTGCACCCACTAAACTCAAGATCCCTTTAAAGGTAGGAACCAAACCCTCACAATAATTCTTTTCACAGGCTCAGAATTAATCTTTACAATTCATTTTCTCAGGCTCATGAATAACTTCTTGTTTTTCCCAGACTCAAGAATAACCTATTTTTTAACAGGTTAAAGATTAACCTAATTCTATTACAGGGAGAATCACGACCTAATCATTTTTATACCTTAGGCTCAAGAATTAAACCCCACAAACACTCCAAGTATCTTTTTTCTAGGTAAGGATGAAACCTTTACAATTTACTCACAAATTCAATCAAGGAAAAATTAATACCTAATCTTTTTATACCTTAGGCAAAAATCAAAACCTCAATTTCTTTACCGAAAGATATTAAAACCAGCTACCCTTGATTAGACACTCCTAGTAGTATCTAATCTGATACTCAACTCACCAATTACAAACAATTGATAAGTGATTTTCCAATTCGGAGCTTCTACCACCCTAAATAAATTCAAACCCAATTAATGTCTCGATACTAGTGATAGAAAAGTGAGAATTTCAAATTTTGATTTCAAATAAAGATAGGTAGTAAACAGTTAAGCACGTAATCAAATTTTCTCAAGAAATTGTTTCAAAATATATTTCAATAAAAAATTCGGAAAACAATTTCAAAGATCAAATTCCAAATAATAAATAATATAATCAAGTAACAATTAATAGTATGTAATTTAGAAAGATCTCACCAGGATTCCACTGAAAAAATAATGATTAGAATAGCAATGACACTTCAGATCAGTAGTAGCAATAATCCACAACAAAAGTTTCTCAAGAACAACTCTCATAAAAGATCTCACAACGCACTCTGTATGATTACTCTTAGAAAGCACAAGAGCTGAATAACTCAGAATGATTTTGATTATCTTTCTATTTTTCTCATTTAACATGTAAAATCCACAGGTCTATTTAAAGCCACTTGAAATAAGCCCTATAACGGCTAGTTCTCATAAATCATGACATTTAATTACACCAATAGACTCTCTATATCATAATTATTCATTCCTGGTATAATTCGCTTAAGTATATCTTTTAAAACATTCAATTTAGTCCCTCAATTTTTTACTCAATCTTAATTAGATAGGATATAAAGAATTTCATGTACCAAATTGAGAAATATCAAAACTACTTGAACCATATCTATAGGGATAATTAAATATTAATTAAATAACCTAAAACATATCAGATCCCTAATATATCTCACATATTTGTCGACCAACTAAGGACCATCAGTCGACCGCCCAATTCAGGATGTAGCCAAGGCAAAAACTCTTCGCCCATCGGTCGACCGCCCATATTCATCTATCGACTGGACGATTTAGAGAGTTTCATAAGTCGACCTATCTGTCGACTTAGAAATCCAAAGAGTTCCTCTTTTGGCCATAGGTCGACTTACCTGTCGACTGACCGATTCAGAGAGTTCATTTTTAAAGCATAAGTCGACTTACCTGTCGACCGAACAATTCAGGGAGTTTGCCTCATAAACACAGGTTTACTTACTTGTTGAGTGATCGTTTCTGGAACACCTCTACTTAATTCATTTTCATTCAATTTCTTCAACATTTTTGCTCCTTTAACTAATTTCTTTTTTCGGTTAGCTCCACTAAATCTTAAATTCAATTTTAATCAATTATCTTTATTTCTTTTTCAATTAAACATAGAAGCAAATAATTTAACTAATTAGGATCCCATAAAAACACAAATAATTTTGAAAAATATTTTGTGTCGTGTGTGATCCTAACTGGGATATATTAAGAGTTAAAATTTAACTTGAGTTGTTTTCCCTAAGTTCTTCAATTTCTTCAAATTCTTAATCTTCCATCATCTTTATCATTATCTTTAGAATTGTCACAATATATTCATAATCATTTTCATCACTGGAACTAATAAATTGGAACACTCAATAAAATCATTAATTCCACTAAAAACATTAACATTTAATTGTCCATCAAAATCTTAGGATCAATACAATTGATTTGAAGCCGACTATTCATTAGCCAAATTCATGACAATTTAAGGGATTCTAGAACCTGATTGGGGGAAACTTGAGTGAAAATCCTAGGCGAGGTAGTTCAGGTGACATGATTTAGGCATTCATTTTGTTGCTTGAGCCTTTGAAGCTTACCTTGTAATATGTTTATCTCTTGTTACCCTGTCGAAGCCTATAAGCCATTTCAATTCTGAACACGTAACAAATACCCTGGCCGGTAAAATTTTTTCCAAACCTAAGTGGCTAAACCAAAGGCACGATTTGAGTGAAATCAAGTTAGTATTCGTTTATGCTACTTGAAGTGAGCGGTTAGGTTTTGGGCGAACTTTTCATTGGTTCGGTATTCAAGTACTCACGTGTTATTTTTCTTTCGTTTTAACCACACCCGTGAAATTATAATAATCGAATAAGTTTGGAGGTGTGGTTGTTAAAAAAAAAAAAAAAAAAAAACATAGGTAAAAATAGTTCTATTATAGTTTCTTTTGACAAGTAAGTACGTAGTTCTTAAATGTATGTTCAGGGTTGTTTCAAATTTATCTATAGGGGTTCGAGTGTGATTGTGTGCCAAGTGTTGTGCCTTGGATATCGTTGAGTTAATAACATTAACCGATTTTATATTCCCGATATACCCTTGGCCATTTCTCGAAAACTAAACCAAGTCCTATTGATCTTTTTGAATATCCAAGCATACATTATTGGAGAGTATAACCCAATCAGGCATATGGATATCCCAATTCTTTATGGTTTAAATCGTGAGCTTTGTTGGTGGATAATCCAATCCAGTCTTTGGATGGTTATATTATTAAGTTTCACAAATACACTTGAATAGGATCTAGAATGGCATTTACCATTATTGAATGTTGAAATTCTAGAACACCATATGGTTTGTTTTACTCCTGAACTCGATATGATTGGGGGCCGTTGAGGGAAAACATTTTGGTCAGTATAGTTGAATTTCAAAACTTGCACGTTGTTATGTTTAGGTAGTTTGTGTTTTAATTCGTATTTAGTTTTTGTGTTAGTTATTTCGTTGTGTTTTTTTATTTTAGTATGAGTGTTTTGCTCGAGAACTAGCAAAATTCTAACTTTGGGGGTATTACACATTCTCCCCACTTGTTATCTCAAAAAGTGGAGAAAGGAAACCAAAAACATTTTAACCCCAATGGAATATTTTTCTTTAAGAGCTTACCAACTCTTTTTGATTTTCAATAAAAAATAAAATTTATAAGCATAAAGAAAAAAATTCAATAAGAGAACAAAATTAATTTTTTAAGTATAAAAGATATTTTCAATTTTTCATAATATATGTGGATCATCATAGAGAATAAATACTAAGCATAACCGATCATGCCTAGATAACCACAATAAACTACATACTACTCAGTCAAGTATCGAAAATCCTAAATTAAGCTATTACAGACCAGATTACTTAGAGTGAGACGAGTTCAATATTACATAACACAACTGAGAATGATAAAAGATAAAAACTAATGAGGACCCTGTCCGGTGAATGGATAGTATAGTCCCAACGGACTAGTCACCGGCTGCTGTGGATACTGAACAACATGTTGAATGTTCAAACTCGAGGGCATCTGCTGATAATATAGCATCGATGGTCCTGCCCCTGATGGCCCTACTGCAGAAGATCCTCCGAAGGATTGTTATACTCCCAATGTAGTTTATCCATTGTAGTGCTACTGGGTGACAAACTGCAAGTTCTGCATGAACTGGAACATTTATTGCATATTGCCTATGATTCTGCCAAATCCAGCTTCCATAGTTTCCGTAATCCTACTGTATCCGTTGTTTATGTTCCCTCTCATATTTTCCATATCACTTTCTAGCTCTGACATTTGGTAATCAATCATATTCGTATGTACTTAGAGATCATCAACCTGATCTCGAAGCAAGTCCATCTTTTGGTCTGAGCTCAACTCTTCCTCATCATCTTCTTCTTTAACTATCATTATCGGTCTCTCCTTACCTCTCTTTTTCACCCATTTATTCCTCTTGAATACATACCCCATTAAAATGATGTTACTCACATTTATCCATGTCGGGGTCACTGAGAAGAATTTTATTTCTTCAGGATCAGCTTCCACTCCAAAGTGGTCAAATACTCTTTGAAGCACATCGGCATAGGGTAGTACTCTAGAGGGTTTTTTGTAGATGATATTTCATGTGATCTATCATGACATAGGCTAAATCAAGTTTTCTCCCACCAACAATCTCATTCAACAGATACAATTCAAACTCATTCACATTTGCATGAGTTCCTCCTCTAAGCACAATCGTATGTGTAATCATTGCATGAATGAGGTGGTGCTCAAGTGATAGAGATCTTGCTCTATCTCTATCCAATCCAAATGTATTTCTTATTTCAATTTTATTAAAATTTCTCGAAAGCCAATGAGTGATATAGTAAGGAAACACATTTCCTGTATCCAACTTCAAAATTTCACTAAGAATTGCCCTATCAAATCTAATTTTCTTTCCTTTTATAAACAACTTCATTTGATCATCATTAAAAGTAAGATTGTTATAGAACATTCTCACCCATATAGGCATCCAATCATTAATTTGGGAGACAAAATTAGTACAACCCAAAATACTAACGTACTTTTCAAGATCGATTCCTTTCTTCTTTAAACCATCAAAATCTATAGGTTTACAATACACAACATTTCTATTAGCAAATTTCTCTTTGAACCTAATTTATTTCTCCTTGTTTTGAATGTGGGTTTTGTTATATTTGAGTTTTGGGGTAGGTCTCTTGATTCTAGGCATTTTTCTCACAATTTTTAAATCAACCAACCAAGAAAACACAAGAGATCTAACTTAGATGAAGGGTATAACCGAAACCCTAGAAGAGATAGAATAACCAACCTTTGATCGAAGCTATAGGTTTCCAAACGGTAGATCCGAGCCCTAAATCTTTAAATCCAAGCTGATTCGTGATGATTTCTTGAAGATTTTAGATGAAAGGTGCTTGGGAAATGAAGGATTTTCGAAGGAGAAGGAGTTCAAAATTGAATGGGGGTGAAATGAGAAGGCAATGGATTATAAATCCCATAACAGTCAGTTAACCAACTGTTTTGTGGTCGGTTAACCGACGTCTGTAGAGCCTACGTGCTGTAGCTCTGCTTTTGTCAGTTGACTAACAGCTTTTCTGTCGTTTGACCGACAGGTTTGACTCATTTTCGTTCTTTTGTGAATTTTAGCCCTAATTTATCAACTTAACTTATTTTTTACCTCTTATTTTAAACCACACATATTATTTAAAATATTTTCACACCCACACACTTGCACATACCCACACACATCATAAATATCTAATTTTCGAATTGCGAAGCATCAGTCTCCCTAACGAAATTAATATATTTGAATTTTATAAAATTTGACATACTTGGATCGTCTTTGGGAAAAATTGGTGTGTGTACCTTTAGTGGATTGTTGATATCAAGCTTGGTGTCCTTTGAATCCACTATTTTTTCTTTTGCCTGATTTGTCACGTTGATTTTCTCATTTCTTTGACTGGCTCCTTTTTGGATAGGTTCGGTGATAATTTTCTTGCCTTTGTTTGGTGCTTTAAGTTATTTTTCCTCATTCTTCTTTGTCACCAGTTTATATATAGTCCTTCTTTGATATTGATTTCCAATCATTTGTTAAGGATAAGGATTGTTTGATTTCATGTATTAAACTCGCTATTTTTTTATCCTTCCACTTTGCATATACTGATTCTTCCTCATTTATGCATTGAATTTGGTCTCCTTTATTGGCATGTAACATTCATTGTATCCTCGTGTTTGTTCGAATCTCCGATTGGTACCTGATAAAAGTTTTTTCTTTTTGGTATCTAGTTATTTCTGGATTTGACAAGGTAACCATGCAATAAATAACACACTTTATCAAAATGACCATATTTCCCACAATAAAAACATTTAGCATTATTAGTACGTTTCTTCGGATAGTCATTGTTCCATATAGGAGCACGATATCGTTGGTAATATTGAGGAGTTGTTTTAGCGACTATTTATTTTTTAACAAGTTTAGTTCTCCTAATATCCTTGAATTTATTCATTGCTTCATCAAGCTCATTTTGAGTCTTTTCAAGTAACCGCTCCGTTGTACTAACTTTTACTTGTAAATCAATATTTTTCTTATGCATAAATTCAAGATCATTCTTAAGAATTTGACACTCATTTTCAATAGAATGGATTTTCACACGAGCTCTATCAAGCTCACACCTTGCATTTTCCAACTCAATGCTCAAGGCCTTATTTAAAGTTTTAAGATTTTTCTTTTCAAAATCATTCTGCTGAAGATCATAAATATGAGTTTTCAAAACCTTGTTTTGGTCTTCAAAGACTTGATTTTTTCATACAACTTACCAATTTCAGATAAAGCATTTGTAAATTCAACAATTTCAAAATATTTGTCCAAATTCTTCTTCTTAAGAGACTTGATAGTACTAAACTTATTATTTTCAAGAGTTGCAATCTTTTACCCAAGTTTAAAATTCTCTTTTCCAAAAACATAGGTAAGGGTAATCAGTATCTCAATAGACTTATCTGCATTCTCATCATCACAAATTCTATCATTCTTACCAACAGAACAACAACTATTAGAAGAAGTGGGAGACTCTACATTAGTACATATGACATTATGATCAGTGCATTCCATGTAATAGTGTTTAGCTAGACTATGAAGTATATCTAGCTAAAACCAACTTTAGTACCAATTGTTGGTCTAGTAAGCTACCCAAGAGAGGGTGAATTGGGTAGTTCTAAAAATTTATGCAATTTAAATATTTCAACACTTAATTTATCAAATAATAAATTTATCCAAAATTAATTATTATTTTCGTTACGCAACGGATAAGTGTTTAAATCTAGGTGCACACCCATACAAAATATAAAGAAAGTAAACAATACAGCACACCAAGATATATCTTGGTTCAGTAAGCTAGCCTTGCCTAATCCAGTCCCCCAATCTTCACGGAGATTCGCACCCTCTAAATCCTTTGATCCCTTTAAAGGTAGGAACCAAACTCTTACAATGATTCTTTTCCCAGACTCATAATCAACCTTTACAATTCATTTTTCCCAGGCTAAAGAAGAACCTTATCATTTTTTAGGCTAAAGACTAACATAATTCTATTACAAGAAGAATCACAATCTAATCCTTTTAACAGGCTAAAGATCAAACCTCACAACGCTCACAAATATCATTTTCCCAGGTAAGAATTGAACCTTTACAAATCACTCAAAATTAATTCTATTTAGGAAGAATTGATACCTAATTCTTTTCAAAGGAAAAGAATAACCTAACATTTTTATATCTTAGGTAAAGATCAAATCTAAATCTTTTTTCAGAAAAGATTGAAACCCAAGCTACCCTGACTATATACAAACCCAACCATATCTAATCCACACAAACTCACCAATACAAAAAATAATGAGTTTCTTCTCACTCGAAACTTCTACCACCTCAAAACAATTATACTCGATTAATGTCCCGAAATTTACTAATTGATAAAATTTAAGTGAGGAATATAATATCATATTATAACAAGTGTGGGTAGCACAAAATTAAGCACGTAATCAGATAATATCACAAAATCATTTTAAAAATAATTTTTATGCTCTTAAGTTTAAAAAATAATTTTTCAATGATCTTAAAACCAAGTAATAAACAATATATGAAATCAAATTTTAGCAAAATAAATTGGAAAGATCTCACCAGGAAAGCACCGAAAGAATAGAATCAGAATCACAAGACAGTGCAGATCGGTGACGCCAACTCAACAGCACTTTAGCTCAAGAATTTTTCACACGAATGATCTCTAGAATAAATCTCAGAATGATAACTCTCAAAAAACTTGGGAACATGATAGTTCTTGATATGACATGATGTGATGTCATTAGATCTCAAATTCGCAGATCTATATATAGTGATTTTAAACAAGCTCTCCAACGGCTAGTTTTGACAAGATAAGTCTTTAAAGAGCACTCATAGACCCCATATATCATATCTTTGCAATCCTGGTATAATTTACTTAAAAACATCATTTAAATCTCTCAATTAAGTCCACAAATTATTTCTTAAACTTTAAACACAAAGATATGAAGTATTTAGTTGCTAAAATTGAGAGAATCTAAAATTATATGTACCAAATTAATAGGGATATCAAAATAGATGTTTCATATCTTTAATATCTCCAAATCCCTCAAATCTCTCCATCAGATTTGTTAAAACGGCTAGTAGTGGCTAGTTTTTTACCAAAACCTTAAAATCCTCGAAATCTCAATCAACACATTCGGTTGATAGAACCCCTATCAGTCGGTTGACCGAACAATTTAGCATATAACATAGGCCAAACCCAAAAAGGCAGTCAGTTGACCAAATACCCCACGGTCGGTTGACCAATCGATTCAAGTTGTAATCCAGGTTAAAATTAAAACACGATCGGTTGACCGATCGATTCAGAGAATTTCACTTGGCCAATCGATTGACCGATCTCTCTTGGTCGGTTGATCGATTGATTCAGAAAGATACATTTTTTAGCCCAAAACCAATCTGTTGACCAAACCTCTATTGATCGACTAACCGATCAATGTTGGATGCTCTATTTTGCACTTATTTCAGCTCCAAAATTCATTGTTTAATCTCGTTAACCGATTATTTTTCTTGGTTAACACAATTGACACCAAAAATTCAATTTTAAACACTATTTTCACTTAGGTCAATTTTTATTTTTCAATTTCACATTGAAGCAAATATTTGAACACTACTTAGAATCCTAAATTTCATTAAATGAAACACACATAAATATAACTCATAAATTAGTGTCGTGTGTGATCCTAATTCGGGATACATTAAGAGTATAAGAATATTTGAGTTGTTTTCACCTAATTTCTTCGGAATCTTCAATATTCTTCACTTTTTCATTGTCTATCTTTGCACCCTTAATAATTTCTTCATGATTCAATCTTTGATTGGAACTCTTATACTGAAACACTCAACAAATACATTAATTCTACCAAAAATATCAACTCTTAATTGTTCATCAAAATCTCGGGATCAACAAGATTTTTTTCAAAACTGGTCCCTAAAAAAGCCACCTAAACCTCTTTTTTATAAAAATAAATAATTTAAAAATAATCTTATCCGAAAGCATTTTAAAAAATAAGCTTCCTTTAAATAATGAATGAACTAATGCTTAGCGCTCTTTCAAGTGGAGGTGTTTTTCGTTTTTCTTTCTAGGGTACGTTATAGGGTCTATTTGAAAAAATTTCTAAAATTGCAAAAGTCAAAATATTTTTCTTTTAAACCACCCCAATGATTTATCTCTTCTACCATTTTCTTGTGTTTCGTTTATTCCACCACTCACCCCCTCCCTACTTCAGTGATGGACATTAAATTAAGGAATAATACTAAAACATTAAATTTATGAAAATTAAATTAAAGAAATAATATAAAAGCAAAAATATAATATACAAAAATTATGAACATTAAATCAACAAAAATTATATAAATAAATATGAATATTAGATTTACTAATAATATATAAGCATTAAATTTATAGAAATAATATTAAATTAGATTCAATTTTTTTTTTTTACATGTACCTTAAGGCACAGGTCGTACGCTAGTATATATATATATATATATATAAATTTCGAATCAGTAGATTAGAGCTCCGAATCTATAGATTGAACACACACACACTCATACACACATATATATTTGTATAGTATATTAGAGAGAGATAGAGAGAGAGAGAAAGAGTGAGGATATGAGAGATGAGATAGATTGAGAAATAGAGAGAGAAATCACCGGTGCGTGGTGGTGGTTTCTGTTATAGTGGTGGTGTGGTAGTTCGCCGTCGTAGTGGCGGTGGTCATTGGTTGGTTCAACAATGAAGAAATAAAGGGGAATGGTGAGGGTGGGTTGCAGGGGACGAAAATAATATAGAAATACAGAGTGTAAGTAGTGACAAAAATAATATAGAAATACAAACTATAATTTGGTCTAACTATAAGAGTGCAAAGTGAAATTAAACAAAAAAAAAAATAGCCATGTTTTAGAAAGAGAGAAAATGAAAGGTTGATATTTTCGCGAGAGGAAAAAATTGGACCAATTTGTAGATGCATCAGCTCATTAATGCTAATAATAGTGACCATGTGAGATCGAAAAAGAAAGGAATTGTCTTTATCCAAAGGGGATAAAGATAAATAAAGACATCCTTCCGGATAAAAAGATTTACACTACATTTGTTCTTAGATGTAGAATCTCTCGTCCTCATTTCACATGTACCTATTTTCTATGCATGATCCAACAACGAAGTAAAACTTACAATTAGTTGGTTTACTAATTAAATTATTTTAATGAGTTTAAAGTCAATAAATGCTTTTAATTATTTCCATGATAGAGATATCATTTTTTTTTTCCAATTTGATTATCCAAGATAAAAATATTATTATAACATAATATTTTTTTTCAATTATTTATTTTATATTTTATATTTTTATTTTCTATTTTTTACTCTCCCTTATTTTATATTTTATGTTTTTTTATTTTCTATTTTCGACTCTCTCTTATTTTATATTTTTTATTTTACATTTTTATTCTCTAATTTTTATTTTTGTTATTTTAATTTATTTTTATTTGTTTGTATGAAATTTTTAGAAAATTGAAAAAATTGAAATTAATAATTTAAAAATAAAAAAATGACAAAAAAATATTTGAAAACTAAAAATAAATTTTAAAAAGTAAAAAAGGAAAAAGGAAAAAATATTTATTTCATTTTGTATTTTTAAATTCAAAGTTTGCCTTTAGTTTTATTTATGTTTTTAGTTTTTTAGTATTTTATTTCTGATCTTTTTATATTCTATTATAAGTTATTGATCTCCTCTATCATTTTGCACTATATCAAATACCTCCCTTGTCATTTTGCAAATACTAGAGACATCCCCTATCTTTTTACTCAAACACCACTTACCTCCCTTTGGACAAAATTGCCCTTAGGTTATTTTTAAAAAAAATCATTAGCACCCTTTATTTTTAAAATTATATTTTTTACTCTAAACTTTTTAAATAATTATATTTACCTCTCACAACCGCCCAACTCCCACTGCCACCACCCACCGCCACCTCCTATCGCTACCACCACCCACTACCATCCGCCACCTCCCGCCGCCGCCACCCAACACTACCTCCCACCACCACCGCCCAATTCCCACCTCCACCTCCCACCACCTCTTACCACCCATCGTCGCCACCACTACCCATCGCCACTGCTCACCACCGACCCCCACCACCACCAGAGAGAGAGAGAAGAGGGTTAAGAAAATGGTTAAATTTATTATTATTATTTTTTAATGAAATGGCTATATATATATATATATATATATATAAAATGGGGGTGGGTAGTGGCGGTGGGAAGTAGGGGGTGGCAGCGGTAAGAGGTGGCAGAGGGTGGTAGGTGGTGGCAGTGGTTGGAAGTGGCGGAGGATAGCGACGGGTGGTGGCTGGTGGTGGTAGCGGGTGGTGGCGGTGGGTGGGTGGTGGCGGTGGAAGGTGGTAGGTGCTATGGGAGATGGCGGCGGGTGGTGGGTGGTGGAGACTGTAGGAGGTGGTGGTGGCGGTGGGTGCGTCGGTAGGAAGTGGTGATGAATATATATAAATTAAAGGATTATTTATGTATTTTACTTTTTTATTATTTAATTATTTTTTAATTAGTCAAGGGTAAAGTTGGTATTATAATAAAAAAAATATTATTTTTTAATCAATAAGGGAGGTAAGTGATGTTTGAGTAAAAAGATAAGGAATGTCTCTAGTATTTACAAAAATGTCAGGGGAGGTATCTGGTATAGTGAAAAATCACAGGGGAGATCAATGGTATATACCCTACATATATATATATATATATATATATATAAGAAGACAAATAAAACATAAAATACTAAACAAAAGAAAACAAAATGTAAAAATAAAAATTAAAAAATATGATAAAGAGATAGAGAGTAGAAAATAGAAGACTCTTAGATCTCAGTGGAACTCATGAGGAGATTGACCACTATAGTCCAGCGGGTAGGAGGTTGTCGGTAGAATATTACAATGAGTACATCTTGCACAAGATTGCTAAAGAGATTGGTATCCCAAGCAAAATGGATATTCATATTGCACATTCCACAAAATAAAAATAAAAATAAAAGGCAAAAAAAAAATAGAATTTTTACTAATAAAATGCGGTAAGAGGTGTTTGAAATATTATAAAAATAGTAGGGGTGACCTTGATATTATCCAAAATGACAGAGTGTCTTATGTATAACCTCTTATTTTAATATAATCTATTAATAAATCTGGACCGTCAAATTTGGAATGTATACATTCCCAATTGAATCCTACGAAATGAACGGTTGCAATTAAGGTGGCTATCGCCTCTTTAGTTACATTGAGATAGTTGCAGGTTAGATGACTAACTCGCAATAAGAATAGAGTGAGGACGGGGGTTCGAATCTCGCCCTTTTTTATTTTATTTTTTCTAATTTTCCACCATCAACTCTACTTCTCCCCCGCCATCCAACCAGACCATCCTTTCATTCCCCTTTACTCATTTCATAGCCCTAACCTTCATTCGTCGTTCATCCCCCACGTTCGACCACCTCTTCCCATCTTCATCGTCATTCAATCCGACACCCACCTTCCAACTCTAGCACAAATGCTCCCATGCTCTTTGACAATTTTAATGCGAATCTGTGTAGAAATTTGAATTTAGTATGGAGTAAGGTGGGAACATTGAGTCTAGAGAAATGAATTGTCCACTCAATAATTACTTACTCCATTATTCTAAGGGGTGGAAGTCATGTTACGGTTACCGACTTTGATCTATACTTAATGAATGTTATTTTAGAAATAAGTTAGGTCAATTTAGCTCATGTCATGTTTGAACACATGCAGTATCAGTTGAATGTATCCTCTAGAGTTTTGCCTTATGGTGATGCTCTTGAGAGGATTTTGAGCATTGTGGTATTATTCATGATGAGGAAGATGCGGCTTATATTATGCCTAGTCTATCTTGGTTAATGCAAATAGCATAATTTTAATGGGATATGAGTTTGTCAGAAACAAATGGGAGAAGAAAATATGAGAAGAAAATGAGAGAAGAGCTGAGGGAGAAGTAAGTCTAAGAAGCTTGAATCAAAGAATGGATCAGCTTCAAAATCAATTTGATAATTTTCAGCAATATACTGAAGTGGTTGATTGGAGGATGAATGGTATATCCAGTTAGTTTAGGGGACTTAGAACTGGTATGGATAGACTGTCAGTCTCGATGAATGCTAGGTTCGGAAGAATTCCGAACAACATGGAACAAATGTATGTGATAATGCAAAACTTGTAGCCGTTTGGAGGACAACAGTCATTTGGAGGACATGCGCCAACAGGAACATCTAGTTCATCCAGTTCGTATTACAAACCAATGCCTTCCAGTTCTAGTGGATAATTGGGAAGATATTATAAACAGCCTCTTTCTAACAATTCGTTCGGTCCATATTACCCATTAATGGGCCATAGTCCACATTAGTTCTCTCATACTCTCTTTATTTTGGTGTGTAATTGATGTGAACTTCACCTAGAAATAGTTACACTCGAAACCAATTTAGGGTTTCTAGGATCGATCTAAATTCAGATTTATAAACAAAAAGAAAAGGAATAATACAAACAATATAGAATTTGGATAGATTACCTCAAGGTTTATGAATGAAGCTTGAACCAAAGATATAAAGAGAACAAACCTCGACCCAATGATTATAGGTGAATCACAAACTGAAGGTATAAAATTTAAATGCCACAAGAAATTCTTGATAAGTTCAAGAAAAGTTCGTTGAAGAACTTAAGAGAAAACTCTCACAATTATATTAATCAAAAAGTAATGTGTGAAATTTGCAAGTCTACAAAGCCCTTTAAATAAGCGGCCAAGAGAACAAGAAAGAAACTCTAATATGTCTTCAAAAATTCGCAGGCCTACATGAAGGAAAAACAAAACCCTAATATCTAAGACTAAATAAAGAATAAGGAAGTTTTCTAACTTGCCTTACATTCCTAATTGGAAAATGAAAAGATTACTTGGCAATCATACCTTACAAATAAGCCTAAAAAGAATTAAAAGACTTAAAATAATAAAATAAATTTGTAGGTCTCATCCTAGGCCCATTTAAGATCACACTTTAAGGCCATTCGTTTGCCTTGATGAAGTGGACTAAGTCTTGATTGTCTAATAAGCCTAATTTGGGCTTCACCATTATAGACTTGACCCAAATCTCTTGAATAAGTCCATTAAGTGCTTTTTTGAATCTTTTTGTCATTACCCTTGTTATTAGGCCAACTAAACCATGCAACAAATATCTTGGTGCAGCTGATATATTCTCATCAATAATGGTATTCAAACAAATTTCATTAAATACTATGAAATATAATATTTAACTTAGGACATGTGGTGATATCTAGACTTATATAGGCTTGTTGGATATTGGCCTATGTTTTTGGATTTCGTTCTATGCTTCGTCGTTTATTTCCTCATAATGGCCCACATAAATATTATTATATGTGCTAATTTGAAAATCTTAAATTATTTAATTTGGTGGAAAAGTTTTTTAAAATTAAAAATTTAATGAGTTTAGATTTTTAGTAAGTTGATGTTTCAAATTAAGAAGGTGTGTTCTATTGAGAAATATTTTTTCAAATGAATTTTACAAGAATAAAAATGGTTGTTTTTTGAATTAATATTTCTATGAATATTTTCTTTCAAATGAGTAAAAAAAAATTAGAATATTTTTTGAGCCAAAAATAGACGTCTTTCATCTTTGTCACCACTTTTTGAGATGACAATGGAAGAAAAGTCGTATGATGTTTGAGTATTTGTTCTCTTAAGCATTGCAATCATATAAGGGCAGAAATTTATTCTAAGGAGAACAAACCTCGACCCAATGACTATAGATGAATCACAAACTGAAGGTATAAAATTTGAATGCCACAAGAAATTCTTGATTAGTTCAAGAAAAGTTCGTTGAAGAACTTAAGAGAAAACTCTCACAATTATATTAATAAAAAAGTAATGTGTGAAATTCGCAAGTCTACAGAGCCCCTTAAATAGGTGGCCAAGAGAACAAGAAAGAAACTCTAATATATCTTGAAAAATTCGTAGGCCTACATGAAGGAAAAATGAAACTCTAATATCTAAGACTAAATAAAGAATAAGGAATTTTCCTAACTTGCCTTACATTCCTAATTGGAAAATGAAATGATTACTTGGCAATCATGCCTTACAAATAAGCCCAAAAAGAATTAAATGACTTAAAATAGTAAAATAAATTTGTGGATCTCATCCTAGGCCTATTCAGGATCACACTTTAAGCCCATTCATTTGCCTTGATGAAGTGGACTAAGTCTTGATTGTCTAATAAGCCTAATTTGAGCTTCACCATTGTAGACTCAGCCCAAATCTCTTGAATAAGTCCATTAAGTGCTTCTTTGAATCTTTTTGTCATTGCTTTTGTTATTGGGCCAACTAAAATATGCAACAAATCTCTTGATGCAGCTAATATATTCTCATTAGTAATGGTATTCAAACAAGTTTCATTAAATACTATGAACTATAATATTTAACTTAGGACATATAGTGATCTCTAGACTTATATAGGCTTGTTGGATATTGGCCTATGTTTTTGGATTTCGTTCTATGCTTCATCGTTTATTTCCTCATAATGGTTCACATGAATATTATTATATATGCTAATTTGAAAATCTTAAAATATTTAATTTGGTGGAAAAGTTTTTCAAAATTAAAAATTTAACGAGTTTAGATTTTTAGTAAGTTGATGCTTCAAATTAAGAAGGTGTGCTCTATTGAGAAATATTTTTTCAAATGAATTTTATAAGAATAAAAATGGTTGTTTTTTGAATTAATATTTCTATGAATATTTTCTTTCAAATAAGTAAAAAAAAAAAATTAGAATATTTTTTGAGCCAAAAATAGATGTCTTTCATCTTTGTCACCACTTTTTGAGTTGACAATGGAGGAAACGTTGTATGATGTTTGAGTATTTGTTCTCTTAAGCATTGCAATCATATAAGGGCAGAAATTTATTCTAAGGAGAATAATGTGTTATGCTATATTGAAAATAATATTGAAATGTTTGTGTTTCTCATTAACCTTGCTTAAACGAGTTAAAAAAAATATCTTCCTCAAATTTAGGGAAAGCATGGCTATATTATTTTTTGAGAAAACATCGATGTTAATTTTCATCATAACAAAAGGGGATATTGTTGAACCTAGTGTTTTAATAGACAATTAAATATTGATATTTTATGAAACTAATACTTTTATTGAGTGATTTCAAATTCAAAGTTCCATAGATTGAAATGAGAAAAATAATGGGTCGAAAAGAAATTGAAGAATCAATGGAATTCAAGATGGGTGCAAGATAAATGCAATGAAGATTTTTAGAGTATTGAAGACATTGAAGTCAATTTAGGTGAAAACAACTTATTGCCTTTATATTCTTAATGCAACCCGAATTAGGATCACGCAAAACACTTTAAAATGAATAAAGTTTATGTGTGTCTTAATGACAAAAAGATAAATTCAAGATTATAAATGGTTTTTATAAAGTTTTAAAGCATAAAAATGTTTTTACTTACGGGTCTAATTAAAAATAAATAAATAAATGGTTTAACACTTAAAATGATGTGTTTTCGGTTCAATTCGGTCAACCGAAAAAATAGGTCGGTCGACTAATGAAAACAATAGCTTAAGGAAGCTAAAGGGTGACCTACTGGCCAATTCAATCAACCGATAGATAGAGTCAGTTGACTAACGAATCTATTAGCTTATTAGTTTGGTTGACATATTTCTCAGTTCTTCTCTCAATATTTTGTCGGGCCTTTTCATGGATTTGCTTAACAAAATCAGGATTCTTCTTTCCATCTAAATTGACACGCTCATGCATAGGTAAAGGAGTTAAATCCAAATGAGTCAACGAATTAAAACCATATACAATTTCAAATAGTAAAAATTTAGTTACAGAATGTACACTCCTATTATATGCAAACTCTACATGCGGGAAACAATCTTCCCATGTTTTTAAATTCTTTTGTATTATAGAACGCAATAAAGTATATAAAGTCCTATTAACTATTTCGATTTGACCATCAGTTTGTGGATGACAAGTAATAAAAAGTAAAAGTATAATTCCGAGCTTACCCCCACAAAGTCTTCCAAAAATAGCCTAAAAACTTAGCATCTTTATCTGAAACAATAGTCTTAGGCATGCTGTGCAACCTAACTATTTTCTTGAAGAACAAATCAGTAATATGTGATGCATCATCGATTTTATGACATGGATAATCATGTGATCGTGTTAGCTAAACTGTGAAGTCTATTTAGCTAATTAAGCTCTAGTATCAATTGTTGGCTCAAAGATCTATCTAATAGGGAGGTGAATTGGATAATTAAAAATTTAATAAATAACTTCAATTTCCTTAACTGATTATTATCTTGTTACTTAGCGGAAATGTGAATTACTAGATGTACAACCAAATAGATAAGAGATAGAGAAATTGACACGCATATTTTTAGTGGTTTGGCAAGCTACATTTGCCTACATCCACTCCTTTGAGCTCCCACAGAGAATTCACAATCCACTATCCAATCTTGAATCTATCGGTCAATCAGTTGCATGGGCGGTCGACTGTTCTGACCTTTTTCTCATAATTTTAGATTTTTCAAACTATTTCTTGATCAAGTACTTAGGAAAATATATTTTTCACATAAATTTATCAATTACGAACATTTTAAAAAATATTTCAAGTTAACTTCAAGTGTTGTACGTGATCCTAATCGAGTTGCATTAAGAGTTTAAGATGAATTGAGTTGTTTACCTTGTAATAAAAAGCATTTCTTCTTTCTAAAAAATTCTTCAAATGTTTTCATTGCAACCATCTCAATCTTTATCATTCTTCTTTATAAGATCAATCTTTTCTCATTTAAGCACCAGAACTAAAATCTCAAATACTCAATAAACTCATTAATTACTTAAAATATCAAGATTAATTGGTTCATAAAAATATTTAGGATCCTCAACCAATTATTAGTCACACCCTAGAGATTTTTCATCATTTATATAATATTTCGCTTAAAAAAAAAAAAAACATGAGAGCTTTTCCTAAGATTGTTGGGTAGTTTGCCAATGAGTCAGTTCAGAAACAAACACAATTCTTAAATTTTCGACGAGTTAGAAATGGTTGGCAATGCACCTTCGAATTGGTTCTCATAGATATTGAGACATTCAAGCGGTAACGAACAAAGCTCTTCCAGTAACATCTCTTTCAACTACTTTATCAACACGTCGAGCAATCGCAATGGCTTTATGTTCGACATTAGCGGTGAATGATTGATTGTAATTAACTAGGTTAGAGGACTCAGAATCGGTTCGTCAACATTTTATTAGTACAATATTCTCATATCAAATTCTTTGCTTCCATTAATTAAAGGGACTAGATAGTTGCGTGAAGATGGTGGAGGTTGTCAGCATATGATAATGCTCTTTTTGTTTGAGAAAAGAGATGTGGATTTCTGAAAGAAGAGATGGAGAGACAAAAAGAAAAACTTATTGTAAATGATATAATTATGTACTAAGCATGTAGTCATCTTCATTCAATTTAACCATTAAATTTTAACCAAAGACGTTTTAAAATCAAAATGATACATATAATACTCAAAATAAATTATTAACAAATTTTGGTATGAGGTTATCAAGATTTTTTTTTGTTGAAACTTATACAGTAAGGTGTGTACAGATCAACATACACACATCTCGACATATAATTTCTAGAGTGCTTTCTAGGAAAGTCAAATCCTTATTGACAAGGAAATGAACACCTCCCATTGCCAACCGAATAAAAAAAAAAGTGGTCTAAACCACTTCGTATCTTTTTGTCCAAGTTCTTTTTCTTTTTGTCTCACATTGTTTTTTCCTTTGTAAGTTTCTAGACAACATAAAAATTTAGTCCGATGAAAAATGTGATTTTTCCTAGAAATTACCAGATTACCTTTTGGTTAGAGCAACTCCAACAGGTAAGTCATCTCGTGTGCCATCTCAGATTTAGCTATTTTGAGGCAAAAGAAGAAGAAAGAAAGAAAGAAAAAAAAAAGGCTCTAGGGAATGTGGTATCATCTGTGCCATTTTGGTAAAGATGCTATGTTTGTGCCAAATATCGAACAGGTAGATGAACAACCAAAATGGTCGTCAAAGCAGTCGTTGCTCCAACAGTCATGAAATCATAAAAAAAAAAAAACGGATGGCACAAACAACTATCTATAGAATTAAACAAATAATTGAAGAAATTTAACAAAAACACTTACCAAATCCTCGTTGTTGCTCACTGTACTGCCCAGATCTTCGTCGTCGTCTGGACCAGCATCGCCATCGTAAAGATCTTTTCCAGATCCATCGTCGTCTCTGTCGCCTTCTCCAAATCGCATCATTGTTCTCCTCGCCATCCATCTCTTTTTCTCTCTCTCTCTCTCTCTCTCTATTTGTTGTATCGTTGATTTGGGTTTGCCTTGGGTTGGGATTATTTAAAGTAGAGTTAGGTTGAGTTAATTGCTATGAGTTGGGTTGAGTAGGGTTAATTGGGGTTGAGTTAAGGTTTAATTAAATTTGATTGGGGTTTCAATAAGTCACCCATCAATACCACTAAATCCCTCCGTTTTCCATAAAATAAACTCTTCCAATTCCTCTCCCATCTTTAATTACAAACCCAAAATCTCGACACAGCATAGGTTTCTTGCTCCTTCCTTTCTGTAATGGCGAAAACAACTGTCAAAAACGTTTATGGAAAGTAAACCTACAATAATACACCTCAGTCCCAACAAATTCATTCCTTGCCTACCATTCAATTTGTCAAAATTGAATAAAAATATATTCAAATTAATGTGCAAAATATGCTCCTCAAAATTATATATATTTTTTTGGAGTAGTGTCGTATTGAGTGAATATTCACGTATCGGAGAAAATAGCGGTTTATGGATGTGAGCATTGTTATTTTAGAAAATAAGTCACCCATAATACCACTAAATCACTCCGCTTTCCATAAAATAGACTCTTCCAATTCCTCTCCCATCTCCGATTCCACAAAACCCTAAATCTCAACACAACATACGTTTTTTGCTCATTTATCTCTGCAATGGCAAAAACAAGGCATACTACATCTTCTTCTCGAAAGAAAAGATCAATCACAAGTCTAGATGGTATGTTAAGGCACATTGTTAGGGTTCTACTTGTTTCGATTTTGATTTCAAAATGGAAACACCAATGCATGTTGTTGTATCGTATAAAATTTACACTCATATTGCATGAATTTCGCCCAAACACTTCATTTTCAAATATTAAGACTTGGTGTGAATGTTCTAGGATTATTTTAAAATGAAATTGAACATTCTCTTGAAATCTACCCATACATGTTTGAAATTGAAAAATATCTTGGAGTTTAAAATCAATCACGCAAATATTAGATGTGGTATCGCGCAAGAGACATGAATTATCTTTGATTGTCTGAACCATCATGAACATTGCAGTTTTGATTCACTTGATTATTGATATTTCCATTTTTTATCATGAAATAAAATATGTTGATTTAATTGAAATTATATGATTCCATGCTACATTGTTGAAATATTTTGATGATCTCTTAAAATTGCCTCAAGATAATTAGATTAATCTTAAAAGTTGTTCTCTTCATGATCTCCACTTTTTGATATAACAAAGGGGAAGAGAATATGATATTAAAATAGAAAGAGTTATATGACGTTCTAATATTGTATGTGTTCTCTTAAGCATGAAGTAATATTTACAATTATATAGGGGGAGAAGTTTTTATAAATGGGGCAATAATATGTTATGATGAAATTGAAAATGGGATATTGAATATGTTGATACCTCCAATTAGCTTACTAATATTTTAACCAAACCTCTAGTTGAAGATCAATTCGTGAAAATCATTCGAGGTTTGAGTATGATTAGGCTTAACGTGTATGTTTAGATTCATGTTTTTTATTCTCCGTCCCCACTTTTTGAGATGACAAAGAGGGAGAAGTTGATGTTCATTGAGCCAAGTTGATGTTTAATGAGTTTGTTGATATTTAGGGATTTGTTCGCCTAAGCATTGCATTAATTAAAGGGATATGTTAGTTATTGGGCTTAATGTTGAATATTATTGTTGATTAAATTGGGCTTATATTACATATCTTTATCATTGTTTGTTTGTGTTTTCATAATTATGCTTAAATGAGTTTAAATACCCATCCTCGTATTTAGGATGAGCGTGGTTACATTCTTTATTGAAGAAAACATCAAAGTTAATTGTCATCATAAAAAATGGGTAGATTGTTGAATTCAAAGTTTTGATGAACAATTAAGTATTGATGTTTTTAATGGAACAAATGATTTTATCAAGTGTTTCATATTTATAAGATCCATACATGTGATTAAGAAGAAGACCTCATAAAAAAAAACATAAAGGGTGCAAGATGGACGTAATGAAGATATGAAGAGTTTTGAAGATTTTGAAGAAAAATAGGTGAAAACAACTCTCTACTTATATACTCTTAATGCAACACGAATTAGAATCACACAAGACACTTTAAATGTGTTATTTTTATGTGTGTCTTGATATGAAATGATAGATTTTAAGATCCTACTTTAAGATATTGAATTTGCTCCTTATATGAATTGAATTTGATAATTGACCTAGATAAAAAAAAACGTGTTTTAAAGTATAAAAAGTGAAGTAATCTGGTCAAATTGGTCAACCGAGAAAAGTAATTGGTCAACCAAATTGAATAGTGAGTTTTGAAGTTGAAATGAGGTGCTATTGTTCTAATCGGTCAACCAAATTAAAGAGGTCGGTCAACCATTTGAAACAATGGCTGAATTCGCTAAGAAAGTGAGCACACTAACCCAATCAATCAACCGAATGAAATGGGTTCGTCAACTATATGAGTCAGTAGGTAAATCAAAGAGAAATTGGAGTCTAAACCAATCAGTCAACCGATTGGAGGTAGTTAGTCAACCGACTAGCCTAAAAGCAACGGTTGTATTTTGGTTTTGGACAGGTCGGTTAACCGACCTATGGGGCTTGGTCAACCCACTGAGGTAGTTGGAAAATCGAGAGATTTGGTCTCTTGGTCGAAGTGTATCCGTTTTTTAGGATTCCATGGGAAAAATTTGGGGAATTTTAACCTAATTGAGATATTATCTACCTATTCTATTATCCCTATTGATTTGGTCCATATACTTTGAGATTATCCTAATTTAAATGGATTAATACTTCTTATCTCTATGGTTTTAAATTGAGAATAGTTTTGTGGACTTATTTGAGAGAATCGAAAGTTAGATTTAAGTGAAATACTCCTAAATTGAAAGGTTATCATATATGGATTTAAGAGTGTCTTTTAAAGGCATATCTTTGAAAAATTAGTGATTGGAAGGCTTGATAGTTGTCTATTAATATAAATCTGCGGGAATTGAGATCAAGATAACAAAAACAATTAGTTCAAGCTTTTTTAAGAGTTATATTTACGTTAATATTTTTGTTAGAGATTTATTCTATGTTCTTGATCTAAAGTGCTTGTGATTTACAATCACCAACTTGTGTTCTATTGCAATACTATCGTTATCTTCGGTGTTTCTCAGTGAGATATTTCCAAGGTTTGTTTTTTTCTTTGAAATTATATTTTTATTGATCGTGTGATTTAGGATTGTGTAGAAAATCATTTTAAACTTAAAAGCATGAAAATCTTTTTAAACAATTTTATTTGATTATCTAATTACGTGCTTTAAATTGTGCTATGCACTTTATTAATTAATCAAATTTTATTTATCTTACATTGTATCTATCACTTAGTAATTATTCGGAACATTAATCGAATATATTTGTATTGAGATAGTAGAAGTTCCTTGTGGGAAGAAACTTGTAAACTTTAAAGCCTGAAATCTTTTTAAACGATTTTATTTGATTATCTGATTATGTGTTTTAAATTGTGCTATCCACTTTATTAATCAATCAGATTTTATTTGCCTTATATTGTATCTATCACGTTGTAATTATTCGGGACATTAATCGAGTATATTTGTATTGAGGTGATAGAAGCTCATTATGGGAAGAAACTTGCATTTTTTGTATTTGTGAGTTTGAGCAGATTAGACACATTTGGGGCGGTATCTAGCCAGAGTAGCTAAGTTTCGATCTTTTTCCTGTGAAAAATATTAGAGTTTGATTTTTGTCCTTCAAAAAAGTTAGGCTATTCGTTTCCCTTGCAAAGAATTAAGTTTTGATTCTTTCGATAATTAAATTGTTATTGTGAGTGAATTGTAAAGGTTCATCCTTATCAGTGAAAATGATAAGTGAGAGAGTATTAGGTTAATCTTTCGCCTGGTAAAAAGATAAGGTTCATCATTGGCTTGGGATAAGGGTAATTTGTAAAGGTTGATTCTATGCCTATAAAAGAATCACTGTAAGGTTTGATTTTTACTTGGTAAAAGGATCAAAGGGGATTAGTGGATTGCGAATCTCTGTGGAGCTCAGGAAACCGGACGTAGGTAAGACTAACTTGCTCGAACCAGGATATATCATTGTGTGTTGCATTGTTCATTTTATATTATATTATGTTTGGGTGTGCACTTAGTATTAAACACATATCCGCTGCATGAATAAGATAATAATTAATTTAGAAAAATTTATTTTTTGATATTAAGTGTTTAAAGAAATTAATTGTTTAAATTTTGTAATTACCCAATTCACCCCCTCATGGGTAGCTCTTTGGGCCAACAAACACCATCACAATGGACCAACCTCCAGATAACTAAGGCAGAACCAATATCCATCATTATGCTTGCAGAAGCGACCACTAAAATTTTACCTACCCCTCATCCCCATCTATCCTTCCACCCTATGATAAAATGAAGAAGGTCCAAAAGTTAATTCCATGATCATCGCGTGAAACACAAAGTGAGGCAAACCAAAAAGAAAGGAAGTGGTTATCTTTATCTCAAATTAAAGGCAAAGGGGAAAGAAAAAGCTACCATAGAGACAATCAACCTTGACAATCTCCCTCATAAAGAGTACGAGGACAACACGATAATGGCAAACCGAAAAAAGTCAAAAGTGGCCAAAATGCTAAGCAACAAAGATTGGGAAAGCCTGCATTTGATTCATTCAAAAGAGGGCATCGGGTAAAATCTGCAAATCAACAACCATAAATAAATAATCTTTTGTTACACTTTGTCAAATGTAGAAACTATAACGTATTTAAATCGCAGTGCTTTCATAAATGGAAGGGGTAAACCACTATCCCAAGTAACAGTTGGAGACGCCAACTGAATCCTACAGGAAAAACAAATAGCTGATAATGTGAGTACCATTTCAACTTTTGTCATCCTTGATACTAAACAACAATAACTAGACTGTGAGAAAATCAACTTTAATACTAGTTATTGTCGTTCATAATAAACCAGGGTAAACATTTATGTAAACCTTTTTTATGCATAAAGAAAATCAATCATATAATGTTTATGGTAACGTTAATGTCCCATGAATCATCTAGTGTATGACATTTCATTTTAGGGCAAAATACATTTTAAACCCTCTAACTATAGACACATTTCTATGTGGTCCAAAATGTTGTGGCATTTTAGTTTAAACCCTCTAGGTATGTAGATGGTTTTGATTAGTCATTGTGTTAGATTTTTCATCCAAACTAACAAAAAACCATCATGTGCACTGTACACGCTTTTTCTTTTTTTGGGGGGAGGGGAGGAGGGGTAAAATCGTCTTTTCATATTTTTTTCTTCTTTTTTCTTTCTTTTTGTTTTTTCTTTTTCTTTTTGTTTTTCTTTTTTTTTTTTTTCCTTTTTCGCTTCATTTTTTTATTTTCTCATTAGATCTATCTTCTCTATCTTTCATCCTCATTCCCTCTCTCTCTCCATCGCCATGACCTCTTCTTTTTCTTCTCCTTCTTTCGCTTCACTTCTAGTATGCAATAGAATTCCCACAACTTTAGATTTCATCTCAAAAACCAAAACCCAAATCATCCCTCAAAGTGAAATTTGATGTCCTTTTGAATTTTCTTTTTTATTTTCATATCTCTGCGATAATCTGTTGGCTCTTGATTTCAGCTTCAAAATTGTCTCTCTACTGAAATGGAAGATTCTCTCCTACAAATTATTGCCAGCGAAAGTCACCACCGGTCTACCCAACGGAAATCGGAGAACTTCCGGTAAATTAAACACAGTGTCACGGCTGAAATCTGACAACTTCGAAATCTTCTTTGCACCTTCATGCACCTCAAATTTTGGAAAATAAAGAAGCGAGAGATGAGGAAATCGCAATTTGGATTCCTCCCTCTTAAAATTCTTAAAATCCGTTCATTTTTGAAAACTAGTTTCAGGGGCTTTTCTAGACGTCGATTTTGAAAACGTTCTTTGGGTCGAAATTTGTTTCAAAAATTGAGTCACCACCTAAAATTGGGTTAAATGGTGTGTTAGGTCACCGGGATTTAGAAAATCATTTTATTTTAGAAATGGCCCAAGATTTAACTCGTAAAACAGTTAGTCTCCACCAGATATTTATTTAAAGTTTGGGCAGTTATACTCAGGAAAGGTGTTAGACACCCAAACACACATGTCCGGAGACAGTACCTAAGTTTAAATACATCTTTAAGATTGAACTAGTCCAAGTAATTTCCTTCGATTTTGGTTAACACACTAATTTTCATTTTGAAATATTTTTGTATTTTATATTTATTTTATGCAAGAAAATAAGAAAAGAAAAAAAAACATTAAGAAAAAATAGTAATAGATAAAACAGATTGAAAATAAAGAACAAATGTTCCCCTTTTAGACCGCATATCGATTATGAAATAATTGACTAGTTTGGCCCCTTGGGGGATTTTATTTTTTTTATGCTTGATTTGATAAAACTAGTATGTATTTTAAAATAGAAGAAAAAAATAAATTTAAGAAAAATATTTTTATTGGAATGTGAAAAATCATGTTTTAAGTAAGAAAAATATAACAAAAAACAACTAAATTTTTTATTGTAAAACGAAATATATAAAAATATTTATTTACGAAAATAATTTAGAAAAATAAATGTTTATTATTAAGAGTAAAACACAAAGTACTTTTCATGTAGAAAATATATAATATGAAATCTCTTTTCCTTCTTTCTTTCTTTTTTTTTCTTTTTCTTTTTTCTTTTTTATTTTTTTATTCTTTTTGTTTGTTTCAAAAAAAAATAAGAACAAAACATGACATAAATGGTAATGATATGCACATTTGATTTTTGTCAAGAACACTTTAACCAAACTTGCTTGCTTAGGCAAATTTAATGTTATTGTTTACTTTTATTAGTTAAAAATAAAAGAAAATATAGATAAAAGTGTCAGTCCTACTCGTAACTAAGAAGGAGAAAATGTTTCTGAAGAAGGCACATACTTATCCCCAAAGAGATAGAGTGTCTTCTTTTATTTCGTCTTTTAGCCACAAGGGTCTCGACGTAGTAATATATACAGGGTGCTAATCCATGATATGAGACGTAGGGTTAGTCCATGATCTAGGCTTATATATATATGGGTGTCAGTCCATATCCTGAGGCGTAAGGCCAGGCCATGATCTAAGCTAGTGCAGAAAGGCGCAAAGTAGGAAAAGTAAATAGTTAGTTGTTAGTAGTTAGTAGTCCATAGTTAATTAGTTTTTAGTTGGTTTATTGAGTTTGGTTTCTCGTGTTTCTTGAAAAAAGACAAAGATATTATGTATACCAAGAGTTCTTGTAGTTCTTGACACAAAACAAAGACAACTACATACAATATGTACAAAACCAAAGACAATAAAGACAACCCAAAGAAAATATGTACAAACAATCAAACATAACAAATAAACAAACTAAAGAGAGGTAAAAGGAAACTTACCTAATTTAGGGGTGTGGTATTTACTTAAGTAAATATTTTCTTCTTTTCTATCTTTAATATCGTCTCCTTCTTGACTTGATTGTTCTTGAGAAGTTTCTGGAACTCTTTGTAGAAGAGTGTCAAGATCACCTTTTGAGAGAATTTTGGAAGATTTTTAATGTGTTTGAGAGGTGGAAAGCTTAAGAAATCAAGGAGTTCGTGAGAGATCTTCAAGTTTAGAGTGCGAGGGTCTATCCAGTGTATGCTCCTTAACAAAATAGGTTGCCTTTTATAGGCAATGGCATGCCTGCGTATTCCCCAATACGCAGGCATTGCCAGCCTGCATTAAATAATCATTAAATGCCTTTTAATGTCAGTTTAGGAAATGAATTATGAAGATCTTCTTGGATTTTCTTGGTAATGATGAGATATTTTTAATGATGAGATTTTTTTTACAAAATCTTTTCAAAAAATCTCTTATTTAATGCATGTCATTAATGCTTCAATAACTACCATTAAATGCTCTTAAATGTTTTAGAATGATAAAGGGCAACTTAGGCTAGGTTAAGGCAATAATAACCTATGGGAAATGATGACATTCTCTCATGATAAGATTTTTTAGCAAAATCTTTCCATAAAATTGCCAAAGTTTGTCATTAATGACTTCGTTTAATGTTCTTCAATGATGGCATGTTAATCAAATTAAGTTAGGCATCATAACATTTCATAGAAAATGATAACATTCTATGGATGAAATTTGTAATGGCCCAGTTTCTCAAGGCAACCATGCGGTTTCTCCCTTTAGAGAGTTAATATTAAAACTGAATAATCAATATTTCATTTTATAAAAATCTGAAAAATTTTACAAACTACAGCGATAATTATAATTATCGATTTATCAAGTCAATTTTACAACAGTAAATAATAATTACAAATTAAATAAAAATTCAAATAAAATTTTATGCGCAGCACCATTTTCATCAGCCTTGCAAATAAAAACTCTGGGGTTGTGAGCCACAGCTCAATAGAATTTTTAACCCCTTTACTACGTGCATTTAATTAATACACAAATAAACACATAGACATATTTTTTACTTAATTTTCACATAATAATTCTAAATATTTCATGAAAACTAATAATTAAAAACTAATAAAAGCTTTAGCATGAATCACATACTAAAGAGAGAGAGATTAAATACAAATATTTAAAAAATTAAAAGTTTTACCTAAAATCTGAAGCCAAAATCCGAACCGAAATTGATATTGTATTTAATTAGTATTATTGTTATTATTATTTTTTTCATAACTTGTATACATACGTGCCCATAGGCAGTGAAATGTTTCACCGCCACATATATATATAAAAAAATTGTATATTATTATTATTATTATTATTATTATTTACTTATTATATATATATATATATATATATATATATATATATATATATTATCTGTGCTGACCAAAAATGGTCGGCACGTATATATTATATGTGCTGTATTCGTGAGAAGACAACACATATATGTATTATATATATTATATTTGAATTTACATAAAATATCCCTCTTAAAATAAAAATAAAAAATATTAATTATATTTCAAAACTCTTAAAATTATATTTTAAATAATGCAATAGTCCCAAAAAATTTTAAAAATCAATTTAAAATTAACATTTAACTCTAAAAAATTATCAAATAGTTATTTATACTGTAAATTTTCATAATATACAAAACAATCCAAAAAATATTAAACTTATATAAAAAAATATTTTTAAAAATATAAATTTTCGGAGTATTACAATTTTTTGAGTATTACAATCTATCCCCCTTAAATAAATTTCGTCCTTGAAATTTTGTCTTTAAAATGGTTCAAAATTGCACAATCTTATTAATTACATTATAAAATATCATATTTCTAAATATTTTTACTGCACACTCTGATTATAATAAAAATAGTGATAATAAATCTCAATTTAATTTTTTTTTACATACGCGCAAAAATATCATTACAGGCTTTCAATAGAAATAAATAAACAATTGTTATTAATAAATGCAAAAATCGCTTAATCCTATAATTTATATGGCATAAATTTCTATCGAAACATTACAACTAATGATACCAAATTTTTCTAGCACATGGCTATGTATCAAAACGAGTTCAATACTCACGTACAGGTATGTAAAAATATTACAACTATGTATAAAAATTATATAGACGACCTCGCGTCAAAAACAAGGTAATGCTAAACTACACATATATTCAGATTATATAAATAATACTAAAATTATTTCAATTGTCAAGTGTTCAAATAATCACAACAGTCATACACACTGCGACCTTACCTAACATTAGTAGTTAACCAATCTCCACCTAAATTTCTTAACAAAATATTTTATTAGTGTATTATCTTCATAATATAAAACTAATTTATTGATCAAGTACTTTATCAAAATTCATTTTTTTTAAAAATAAATAAATAAATAAAGTCACACAATAGTGTAAAAATCTCAAATATATCATCATAATAGAAAGCTGAATTTAAATCAACAGATCATTATTATTTTTATATAATAAAAATATTACACAATACTTTCCCACTAGCCATAGCTTTGGTAATTAACAACAATATATCAATCACGTGGAATTAACTACAACATCGTCAACATATTCAAGTACTTGCAGAACTTACCCTCATGTCAGGTCTCAATACTACATATTCAAAGTCAATCTCATATTCAACTACTCCTGTCAAATCAACAAATTATTTTTATCACCTGTAGGACTTGTCCTCCTACCAGGTCTAATAACATATTCATAATCAATTCCATATTCAACTCCACCTTATTATATTGTCAATACCATATTCAACCTTACCATATTCAACTCTACCATATTAATAATCAATACTATATTCAACTCTACCATATTGATAGTCAACAACACGTGGTAAAAATCACTATATCATGCCGATAATCATCGTCAACAACAACACAATGTCCTACAGGATATACCCTCTTATTAGAACCAACAACATTCCGCAGGACATAAAATCCTGCCGGGACCACCACACTATGGCATAGTAAGATAGTAATAAAAATCACTTTTCACAATCAACTTTTTACTTGATCCATTTTTTGTTATAAAACAATCATTTTTTGTATGTCTTTTCTTTTCACAAATTAATACGAAAATATAATTAACCAATTTATACAAAAGATAGTACCCTCACCTTTTACATGTCACACTTATTGATGTTTTAATGTTTCATTTTTGCTTTCAATATAATTGACGTTCCACTGTTCTCCTTTTGCTTAAATGATACTCTAATATGTGTAGTTCTTAATTTTACTCTACCATGTGAAATGTGATTTAGTTAAATGATACTAACACTTTTAATTGGTTTTATTATTTAACTATGTCTATCAATTGGTGACTCTTTTGGCAGAAATTAGCGAAAAATAAAATTTAGGCTACATTTTTTCACTTTTTTTCGGTTTTCTTTTCGCTCGTGCTTGACATAGCATTCACAGTAGCTATAATATTGCTACTTTATATCTTGAGGCACTAACACTTTTCTTTAAGTAATTTTTTTATAAATAAATAAATAAGTTACACACTGTTTGGTAAGTAGCCATTGTTTCTTTCTTGAAAAAATGTTTAAATATAAAAATAAAAAGTCCAAACATGATTTTAGTTCTATTTCGGAAAGCAAAAACATATATTTTTTTTTCTTTTCTTGATGAATTATACGAAAATTATTATTTTTAAGTATTACTTCATTTATTATGAGTAATGGGTATCATAACCCAAGCCTAGGGTAGTTATAACCAACTCTGATAGCACTTTATAACGACCCGATTTTTCAGGGCTGCCACGCGATTTCTCCCTTTAGAGAGTTAATATCAAAACTGAATAATCAATATTTTATTTTATAAAAATATGAGAAATTTTATAAACTACGGTGATAATTTTAATTATTGATTTATCAAGTCAATTTTACAACAGGAAATAATAAATACAATTATTATAAATTAAATAAAAATTCAAATAAAATTTTATGTGTAGCACTATTTTAATCGGGCCTGCAATAAAAACAATGGGATTGTGAGCTAAAGATCAGTAGAATTTTTAACCATTTTACTACGTGCATTTAATCAATCCACAAATAAACACATAGATATGTTTTCCAAATAATAATCCTAAATATTTTATAAAATCTAACAATAAATTTAGCATGAATCACATACTAAAGAGAAAGAAATTAAATACAAATATTAAAAGAGTTGAAAATTCTACCTGAAATCCGAAGCTAAAATTTGAACCAAAATCGATATTGTATTTAATTATTACTATTATTATTATTTTCATAACCTATATACATATGTATACATATATATATACATATATATATATACACACACACACACACACACACACACAAGGCCCATAGGCAGTTAAATATTTTACTGCCACATATATATATATGTTGACCCAGTGGAATACCCAAGAGAGGGGTAAATTGGGTATTTAAAAAATTTATCAGAATAAAACTTCAATAAATCAAATAATTAATTTTAATCCTAAATTAATTATTATCTTTATAACACAGCAGAATAAATTAATCAACTAGGTGCACACCAAATAGAAAAAATAAACAAAGTAAATATTACAACACACCAAGATATATCCTAGTTCACCAAGCTACTCTTGGTTAGTCCAATCTTCCGAGCCCCATAGAGATTCGCACCCTCTAATTCTCAAGATTCCTTTACATGTAGGAACCAAACCCTCACAACGATTCTATTATAGGCTCAAAAGCAATCTTTACAATATCATTTTTCCAGGCTAAGGAAGAATCTCTACTTTTTACAGGCTAAAGAATAACCTAATTCTTTTTAACACTAAGGCCAAATAATCAAAACCTCACCAATCACTCCAAATATCCTTTTACCCGGTAAGGATTGAACCATTATAAAAAACTCATAACACAATTCTATCTAAGAAGAATCACTACCTCAATGTTTTTACAGGAAGAGACTGAAACACGGTTATCCCGAATTAAATACCTCCAACAGTATTTAACCCATCACACTACTCACCAATACAAATTGATAAGTAGGAAATCTCACTTGGAACTTCTACCATCCCAAATAAATAATAATTCAATTAATATCCCAACTAGTGATAGAAAAATGTGAGATAGAAAAATTTGATGTTAAACAAGATATGGGTAGCAAATTTGAGCATGTATTCAGATTCAAGAAATTGTTTGTAAAATATTTTCTTCAATAAAAATCAAAAATAATTTTTAATATCAATTTCCAAAAGATAAACAAATAATGCAATGATAGAATATAATTGGAAAGATCTCACTTGGAATCCAAAGAAAGAATAATTAGAACGATGTAACTTCAAATCCGTTTGTAGCAAAGATTAATAGCAATTTGATCTTCAAGATTGCCTCTCAGAATAGCTCATATAATATCATAGATTGATAACTCTTAGAACAACACAATATGATATTTCTCTCTTTAGCTCACTTCTCTTCTTATTGATATAAGAAATTCGCAGGTCTATTTAAGAGAGAATGAAAACAGCCTTTTAACGGCTAGTTCACATGTGTCATGACAATTAATAGCACTTATAGACTCTTTATATCATAATAACTTTATTTTGGTTCAATTCACTTAATAACAGCCTTCAAATCTTTTAATTAAGCCCCCCAAATATTTCTCTATCTCCATTAATTAGAATAGAAATAATTTTAAGTACCAAATTGAGAAACATTAAATATTAATGAACTAAATCATTAGGATTTAAATATTAGGTGAAGCATATCTTAAATATAAAAATATCCCCAAAATCTCTATCAAATCCTAACAAAAAATGGCTACTTTTGGATATAATCTCGAATAAACAAAATCCTGAAACAGTGCATCCGGTCGACCAATCAGTCGAATGCTCAATTCAGGTTGTAGCCAAGCCATTGCTGTTGCGTTCATCGGTTGACCTGTCTATCGACTTGTAGATTCAGAGAGTTTATTTTGCCTTCATCGATCGACCTACCTGTCGACTTGGAGATACTAAGAGTTCATCTTTTCTTGGTCCGTCGACCTGCCTGTCAACTTAGAGATACAAGGAGTTAATGTTTCTTAGTCCGGTCAACTCATCAGTCGACTTACATCTTCTGGATCTCTTTTCTAAACTCATTTTTAACTTATTTTCTTTTACGTTTTCGTCCATTTAATCATTTTCTTTTCTAAATTAACTCCACTAATATTCTTATATTCCATTTTAGTCAATTAAAATTATTTCTTTTCAAATTACATATTGGAGCAAATAAATTCACTTAATCAAAACACACATAAACACAAAATATTTTGTGCCATGTGTGTGTTCCTAATTGGAATATTAAGAGTTGAAATTCACCTGAGTTGTTTTCCCTAATGTCTTCAAACTCTTAATTCTTCATCATCTTCGACATCATCATTTAGCATTCATTTAATTTGTATCTTTATCACTGGAACTTAAATAACTAAAACACTCAATTAAACCATTAGTTCTACCAAAACATTAACACTTAATTATTCATCAAAATCTTAGGATCAACAATATATATATATATATATTATCCTTATGCTGACCAAAAATGGGCAGCACATATATGTATTATATATATTATATTTGTATTTACATAAAATACCCCTCTTAAAATAAAAAAAAATATTAATTATATCTCAAAACTCTTAAAATTATTTTTAAATAACACAATATTCCCAAAAAATTTAAAAGTCAATTTAAAATTAACATTTAACCCCCAAAAATTATCAAATATTTATTTGTGCCATAAATTTTCATAATATACAAAACAATCCCAAAAATACAAAACTTATATAAAATAATATTTTCAAAAATATAAATTTTTGGGGTATTACAATTTTGTGGGTTTTACAAAATCTTCCCATAAGATACTCATTTCATACTTGACATTAATGCATATCTTTCTTGGGAAGCCCCCAATTTGGCTAGGGGTACTTTTGTAGAGGAATCTTATGCTTATTCCTTGGCTTAGAAGGTGTGCTATTAGTAAACTTGGTGTCTTGGGCACCCATTTGCCTAATCAATATTTTATTACTTGATTTTGGAAATTAAAATTTAAACACGAAATTAAACTAAAATATTTTTTGCCATCAATTTGACAAAACCGGTGAAAACGAAAGTTTCAGGGGGTTAAAACGTGAAGTAATTACAATTGATGAAATTCCTCAAATTAAAAGGTGGAAACTGAATTAGACATATTAAAAGTGACTTCCATAGAAAATTCCCTTTTAATATTATCATTTTAGTCCCCATTAACTTTTAGAAATTTTGAAATTGACCCGAAACATTTGTTTATACCCAAGTTTGATTAAATTGACAATTTCATGGTTTTTTTATGTTTTTCATTTTTTTTAGTATCAAATGTAATCTATGGTGGAAATTCATTTTCTCTAAACCTAAGTTTAAAGTTTTTCCGAATTTACACTTTAAACCCGATACTTTTGAAAACTAAATGAGCGGGACAAAATACGATGTCTACACTCTCTTACAGACTTCAACAAACCTATTGAAGAAATTCCAGAAGGAGATTCCATCGACCACAGCGTGGTTCACCATGTACCCAACGAACAACTCATCACCAAGTTCCATCACCTACACGGAAAATTAGAAAAAAATTCCTAAAATAACTGGGTACATTAGTCAGATCCAACAATTTGTCAATTAATAGGTGGGGAGCTCGGGAAAGAACAAAATCAATATAGACGTCGTTACAGAGGATGTGGATATGCCCATTTAGGTCGGTGGAGAGCCGGCCTACGAGAGTAGGAAATTGGGTTAGTGTTTTATGGAGAGAAATCTTCAAGAGAAAGATGAGAGAATTAGATTGAAGTGGCGGTGGTGAGAGAGCCTTTGCGATTTCATTTTGAGGGATGTCAGAAATGAAGAAGAAGAAGAAGAAGAAGAAGAAGAAGAAGAAGAAGTTGTGGCTATGGAAAGAGAGAGGAAAGGTGGATAAGAGAGAAAGGAGATAGATATAATGAGAAAATCAAAAAAAAAAAATTATGAAAATACTATTTTAACCCTAAAAAAATGCATGTGCATTGCACATGATGGTTTTCTGTTAGTTTAGTTAGAAAATCAAAAAGAAGAACTAATTAAAACTACCCATACCTAAAGGGTTTAAACTGAAACACAACAAACTTTTTAGACCACATAAAAATGTGTTAGTAGTTAGAGGGTTTAAAATGTATTTTGCCCTTCATTTTATCCACTATGTGAATATAAGACTTCACCCATAGACTGATATATTAAGGATGAAGCTATATATAAATTACGTAAATATTTACGTGAGTTAAAGTTCGACTTAAATGTTCAGTTTCAACTCTGGGTGATAAATGCTTTTGGCGAGTTCTTGGAAATGCAAGCAATCAACGATTACCAGAGCACAACATCTAACAAGTTGTTGGACATGTCGAAATTTGCGATAGCGCAAATATGGGTAAGTAAAGTCTTCACTCATATTCTTTTTTATTTGTAATACTCAAAATACCTTCACCATCAATCCTTCACCATATTCACTTCCAATGATAGAATATTGTTAAGCATAAACCCAAAAACCTGATGGCAAGAGTATTCAACACAATTGAGAATGCCTTTACAAGAAACTGCAGGAACATTATTTTTCCCATGAATAACGATGGTTGTCATGCATACCCGAATCATAGGACTTTGTTAGTCTTATATATTTTTTAAAAGAATTGAACTTTCTACAACTCCATTCGGTCTAGAATCCCAACATCAGATTACTACTTCAAGGATGCGTAAATAGTGGTACGTTCAACAAATAGTATAACTTCTACAAATTCTACATTTATGTACGTTTTTGTGACTAACACAAGTCTATAAATAGAACGAATTTGTTGAGCAACATATCAATGCGCACATACTCCATGACTGGGGCACCGAACCTATGGAACCGTGTCCAACTTCTCCTATAAAATCAAGAGCGTACCTATCAAAAAACATTCCTTGCAAACACTTATAGAGTTATGTTAATAATATTACTTATCTAGCCACTAATTAATTTGATTACGTTGCTTCATCCATTTTAGGACAGAGTGCGGGGTTTACGTGATGTACATAATGAAACAGTATACTAACAACAAACCCATTGAACCAAAGTTAAACATGGTTGGTACAAGGGAACTCCGTAAATTGTCATAAACATCCTTCTAAATGATCCATTTCATAGCTGGATAGCTTCGGGGTGTAAAACCAAAAAGGAAAATCAGTCATTAGCATGAAATGTGTTTCTCCTAAAACCCAAAAATGTACATAATGAAACATGAACTTAATTTATGTATGTATTTTTTTGTATATTTTGGGATGGTATACAAGATATTTTTGTGTGACAATTTGAATTCCAGTAAAATAGATAACTTTTGATGTTCTTTGTGCATAACTTAAAAAACAAATTACACTTCACGTACTTTTAACAAATAACTTATATAAAATGATCCATGAACATTCACTTGTGTCTATAATTGATGAAAAACATTATGGACTAAACATCCAACTACTTAACCAATGCATTAACACCTAAACCAAAAAACCACAGCACAAGTGTTTTCACACTTTACATGAACTTACGTATCCGATAATGTTGAATTTATACTAATAAACAAATTATGTGCACATTTACGCAATTCGTACAAAGATTTATCCTGATTCCACAAAAAACAAATGAATAAAAAAAGCCAAAAAAAAAAAAAAACACCTTCACATCTTATGAAGTTAAAAACAGTATACATACAAACACGCAAACACGACTTAGGTTTATATAGTATCTCCATATCTGCAATACGAAAAAGGCTTCAACAATTAATAAACACATTGAACAATGTATTGCAACTACTACCAATAGCCATTCCATGAACCAAACTATAAGTGCAAGGCTCTTCGTTTGGCTACACAGTGCGTACAGTGAATCCCAATATTCCAAAGTTTTGGAATACGAGAACAATAAAACACATCATCCCGATTCCCAATAAAAAATCAATTAAAACCATAAAAATCACGTATACATGAATTGTAAAAACATGTTTACATAAACATTTATACAATTATTCCAATTCCCTTAAAATGCCATCTTAAACATAAATCTCACGTATAGGTGAATGTTGTATTAAACGTTTACATCAGTATGAATGTACTAGTTCAATCTCCCAAACATAATAAGCAAGCCTAATAATTATGCAAAGCATCTCAACCTTCGCTTTGAGACCCGTTACCTAAGCACGCAGTTGTAACACTTCTTTTCTCAAGCGACTATACTCCATCATCATAACTTGGTACGTCCACTTGCAACCTTAATACGCCACTCCATCCCCTTAATGATGTTTACGAGTTTAGCTGCATCTTTATCCCATTTCATCACAGACTCATCAAACAAACTGTTGGCATTCCACTCTATTTTTATTATTAAAACCTCAACAAAATGCTCACATGTGCATTTTCCTGGTTAAATACACTCTATTTATAAGCAAACAATCAATTACATGTATTTATATCCAGCCTACTACACATTTGCAATTAAGTGTATATCTGATGACCATGCAAAAACTAACGACATTATTTGTTTATCATTTTTTTGGGGATACATGAACATTCATGTGGCTCAACAAAGCTCCCAAAATATGGCTTCGAATCCACCTCAACTGCCTACTCTTAAAATAACTTAAAGTTGTCTTCTCAACACTAATTATACAACCACCCAATTAATCATGACATGAATGACAAGTTCCATCAATAATTTCACATAGAATATATAACCAAAAGTTTCAATAAAATGCATGAACTTCCATATCTTCAAATTATGAAAATACAAGTGAATGTTCAAGTAACAATTCTACTAATAATACTTGAACAAACAAGTAATAATGGTAATATTGATTGTCAATCTAAGATCATCATCAACATATATGACACCATCAAATAAATGTGTTAAAATTTTTTTGAACCAATTATAAGAAAACAAACACAAAACAATACAAAACATCTAACACTAACATTGCCCCATCCCTACCCCATCAAACTGAACTATACATACTTTAAATAGAAGTAGTGCATAACTTTCTATTATGGTGCCCGTACTTTTTACATCGTCCACATATTATATTTTTGCAACCTCACCTTTCAATGGTATGCGTTTCTTCCTTGGACGACCAGGTTGTTTCTCGATAATCGGATGAATGATTAGGGCTTCCAATTCATTCTATTATGGTTTCTCAAATGTAAGGACACCATATATTCCTTCCGAATAACATTTCTTGTAGTAGTTAACAAAAAAAATATACCTCTATAAATGAATATAAATTCACACTGCTCTTCTGTATAGCCGAACAACCATGAACACAAGGGAATCTATTTCCTTTCCAGTTAAAACACGTAAACGTTCTTTTCTCCACTTTTACCAGCACAGAAGGGTTTAAATGCACTTCAAACACATTCTTCTCACACTCCACAAAGTCCCACATCCATCCATCTCTAATCATCTACATAACCATCTGGTCACAACATGGACATATAACACCATTCATTAGCAAAGACTCAGCACGCCTAACTGACAAGTGTGCCATTAACTTGCATCTAATCTTGTTAACCATCAATATGATAGGCAGGTGGTGATAATCGCCAATCCAAGCATTAAACGACTCAGCTAAGTTGATGACATTTCATTCAATGTGTTGATCCAGTAAAATACCCAAGAAGGGGGGTGAATTGGATAATTAAAAAATATTATCATAATATACTTGAATAAATCAAATAATTAATTTTATGCCTAAATTAATTATTATCTTTATATCACAGTGGAATTAAAATAAATCTAAGTGCACACCCAAACAACAAAAATAAACAAATTAAGAAAACAGCACACCAGAGATTTATACTGGTTCACTAAGCTACTCTTGGCAAATCAAGTCTCCCGAGCTCTACAGAAGTCGCACCCACTAAAACCAAGATTCCTTTAAAGGCAGGAACCAAACCCGCACACCGATTCTTTTACAGGCTCATAATCAACCTTCACAATTTCTTTTTCTCAAGCTAAGGAAAAACATCTACTTTTTACAGCCTAAAGAATAACCTAATTCTTTTTACCACTTAGACTCAAGAATCAAAATCTCACCAAAACACTCTAAATATCCTTTTACCTGGTAAGGATTGAACCGTTACAAAATCACTCAAAACAAAAACGCAATTCTTATTTAGGAAAAATCACTACCTTAATCTCTTTACAAGAAGAGACTAAAACTCTGCTACCCTTGATTAAATATCCCTAATGATATTTAATCCATCATAATTCACCAATACAAAAATTGATAAGTAAATCTCACTCGGAGCTTCTACCACCCCAGTCAAATAAAAACTTAATTAATATCCCAACTAGTGATAGAAATACGTGAGATACAGAAAAATGATTTTAACAAGAATATGGGTAGCAAATTGGAGCACGTAATAAGATTCAAGAAATTGTTTGAAAGAATATTTTCTTCAAAAATCAAAAACAATTTCTAACATCAATTTCCAAAATAAAATAATAAACAATAAATAATATAGAAAGATCTCACCCAGAATCCATAGAATTAATTATTAGAACAGTATAGCTTCAAATCCGGTATAAGCAAGAATAGATCGTAGTTGATTATCAGAATCACTCTTAGAAAAGCTTAGAGTATCGTAGAATGATAACTCTTATGAACGCTCTCTCAAAATGATATAAGCTGATTTTCTTTCTTAGAATGATTAGCTATACTTAGAAAATTCGCAAGTTTATATAAATGCATATGTAATCAGCCTCCTAACGGCTAGTTTACAAGTGTCATGACAATAAAATATTCTTATAGACCCCTTATAACAAAAGGACTTAATTTAGGTTCAATTTCACTTAATAACAACTTTTAAAACTCTTAATTAACCCCAAAGTATTTCTCAATCAAAATAAATAAGTGTAGAATCCATTTTAATTACCAAATTGAGAAACATTAATATTTAATCAACCATATTGAAAGGATTTAATTAGTATATGAACCATATCTTAAATATAGAGAATATTCCTTAAATCTCTCTCAAATAACCAAAAACGACTACTTTTGAATTTAAAATCGGATCAAACAATATCTTAAACCAGCATATGCAGTCGACTGCCCAACGCCGCTTGTAGCCAAACCATCGCCGCAGCGAGAATAGGTCGACCGCTCGGTCAACTCGCAGATTCAGAGAGTTTGTCATGCTTCTACCGGTCGACAGCTCGGTCGACTCACAGATTCAGAGAGTTCAGATGTTTTCATAAGTCGACCAATCGGTCGACTCTTCAATTCAGGATGTTTCATCTTCCTTCTCCAGTCGACTCCTTAATCGACTACCTCCTTCTTAATCATTTCTCTGATCTCGTTTTTAACCTACTTTCTTTTACAATTTCGTCCTTTTTATCCATTTTTATATTTTAAATAAGCTCCACTAATATTCTTATGTTCCATTTTAGTCATTCAAAAATATTTCTTTTTAATTCACATAGGAGCAAATAAATATACTTAACAAAAACACACATCAAAGATAAGATTGATTTTGTGTCATGTGTATGTTCCTAAATAGGATATTAAGAGTTAATATTTACCTGGGTTGTTTTCCCTAATTTCTTCAAACTCCTAATACTTCTTCATCATCTTGATATCTTCATTAAGCATCCATTCCATTTGACATCTTCATTTAGCATCAATTCAATTTGACATCTTCATTATAGAAACTTTAAATCACTAAAACACTTTATCAAACATTAGTTCCACCAAAACATCAATATTTAATTGTTTATTAAAATCTTGGGATCAACACAATGTTTACCTCTAAAAAAACATATTGCAGAATCTATTAGACGGCATATCACAACACAAATTTTCAACCTAGCCTCAACCTTCTACTTTTAACTCTTCTAACAATTTGTAATATTTCTCCATCCTCGTGGCATAAGCCATCATTGAATATTTATACACCAACCTCTCCTTAAACCTTTGTTTCATACCAGCAAATTTATCCCTCAAATTGTTCTTCAAATTATTCAAAAAATATGAATGAAAATCATTAGGAAACATCCTACGCATATGCCTTCGATTATATCCCTGTGTCTATCCAAAATGAACGTTAACCCACGTTCACGCAACACAACTTTTGATAAATGGCACATAAACCAATATTAGTTGTCATCATTCTCTACATCAATCATATTAAATGCAACTAGAAATAAACCTATGCAAATAAAATGACAAATTCAGAAGTTGCTCTACATTTAAAATTCAAGGTACAAAAAACAAACAAAAAATATAATACCGTTATTTTCATTCTTGGCATTAGCCCCCAACAAACAGTTGTTGTACCTACCACATAGAAAGGTACCATCTAAAAATAACATTGGACGACAATACTTAAATCCACTGATAATGACATTATGCGCAACGAACAACCTTTTAAAGTGTCTCGTTTCTTTATTATAATTCAACACCAAATGGCTACCCAGATTTATCCTCAAACAAGTATCGATATACCACCGCAATTAATCATATAACAACTTGTGATCACCGTACAAATCATCTCGAGCTTTCTCAACTCCATTCCATGCAATGTGATATGGAATTTTAATACCGTAGTCATTCTTGAATGTGTGAACCGCATCAATTGGTCTAGTAGCCAGAGTGTTCTGAACTAAGTCCACTAAACAAGACTTAACCACACTTGCATTCATCTTTTCATTCTCTGTTGTCCTGAACGTAGTCCCGGTGATTATTTTCAAGCTCCCATATATAGAAAAAACCCATTCCTCTCTCTACTCTCCCATGAACTCTTCACCCAAAACCTCTTTGTCCCTTCAAAGAACACTCAGTTGTTACCCTTTTGTTATTGTTCTTTAAGTATTTAAAACTAAAACCTCCTTGCACAACATATTTCCTTAGTATTTCTCTAAACTCCACTACATACCCTTAAAGCTTTGACTGACTTCTTTGATACATTCTGTCACAACCCACCTCGGGCACCCATCACTCGAGGCCGGGCGTGACGTCGGCATAACGCTACCTGCCCAATCAACTAAATATATACAAATACACATAAATACACGCGCTACTATAAATATTTTTATTTTCCCAAAAATACCTTAACCTTTTACGGTTTACATCCAACTGGCTTATCTCCAAAATGACACTATTACCAGACTCTACCTAGTGCCAGAGTGGACCAACTCCTAGTTGTGGTATCTTGATTTTCGCACTGCAAAACTATCACCGTCCAAAACCTACCGGAACGCTGGCGCTTGTGAACCTATTCCGAATCGCCCGCCGGCAGAGAAGTTGGTGTTTGGTTTTTGGGTTTTATTTTTGTTTTTATGAAATCATTTTTTTTTTCCTTCTCTGTTTGCTGGGTTTGGGTTCAGCAGACACACTCTCACACATACTCACCGCCTCTACCGGCCGACAACACACATACACTCACGACAAGGCCAACCATCGCCACCACACACACACACCTAGTCGTCGAACGAACACACACACACCCAGCCACCATTGTCAACACACACACATACCACCGGCGACAAAACAAATACACACAAATGATCCTCGACTGAACACAAACACACACCACCAGACAAACACACCCACGAACCTTACACAGCAGCGACACACATACGCACGATCACTGATCACCTACACACATCTGACGCTCACACACACATATCAACCCACGCACATGCACATGGCAAAACAGAATAGAGGAACCCACACACACACGCATTTCTACGATCAGAACCCGCCGTCGACCAACATTGACGATTCACATGCACACAACGATCATACAGCCACACATACCGTCGGTAGAACCTTCTCATACACCGAAGATGAAACAACTAAATAGATGGCACACACAAACACTCGGCAGCACACGACAGCACACACACTCACATCAGCGCACCATCGAACGAACAACCCCAGACCGCCGACGACGATCACTCACTCACACCTGGAAGGCCACCAGAACACAACAACCCACATACGTCGGCGACACCCATACACTACCAGACGACGACGAACTGGACAACCAAAACCCACATACTCACTGTCGAATTGATCCCACACCGCCGGCGACCGCCTTCATAATGGCATAACTAAGAATTCATAATGCTCATACCTCATCCGGAACATCGTTTTCCCCACCTCACTGTCTCTAACTTTCAACTGGTGATATCCTGATCGAGGATATTTTTTGGAAAACACACTGGCCTTCTACAGTTGGTCAAACAGATCATCCATTCTAGGCAACGGGTATTTATTACGAATCGTCACCTTATTCAACTACCAATAATCAATACATATCCTTAACATGCCATCTTTCTTTTTCACGAATAACACTGGGGCTCCCCACGGAGAAACACTAAGTCTAATAAACCTACGGTCTAACAGATCTTACAATTGAATCTTCAATTCCTTCAGCTTGGTAGGCGTCATACGATAGGGTGTGATTGATATCGAAGTAGTTCCTGGAAGTAACTCGATAGTGAATTTCATCTCCTTATCCACTGGAAACCCTAGAAACTCTTCTGGGAAAATATTGGAAAAATCCCTAACCACTGGAATATCCGCCACCTGAACTTTATTATGTCTGGTGTTAATCACATGCACGAGGTATCCTTGACATCCCTTCTTTAGTAACCTTCTGGCTTCCAGGACTGAAATCAAGCTAACAGGGGTAATGATCATATCTCCCGAAAATACCAATTCTGGCTCGCTTGAGACCCGAAAGATAACTTTCTTTTTAAAACAATCCACCGTGGCATGATAACCGGATAGCAAATTCATACCCAATATCACATCAAAATCGTGAATACTCAGAGGTAGTAGATCTACCAATAATTCTCTATCACCAATCCGAAGCGGACTGTCTTTATACGCACTATCTACCAACACGGATTCACAGTTCTCAGCTGCTTCTCCGCACAACATTCTCCATTAATTTCGCTATGTTTATTAATTCCACATAACTTTTTGATATGCCTGCTCATCAACCTGGAATGTACTATTAAATTAAATCTTTTCTAGAATCGTCTACATCTTGTCTCTTCCGTTTTTACCAAATCAGGAGCAAATTGGAACTAAACATCGAATTTAATTTCATACTACAGAACGGTCATATTTTCCTGTTTCAATAATATGAATTCCCCCTCCAATAAAATTACAAGGTTTCCCCTTAGTATTGCCTAAAAGGCAGTTTTATGTACACCCTTGGATGTTGTACGCTGTGATAGAAGCCACGTATATCAAATAGTAGCGCAAAAGGTTGGGTAGTCCCATAATATCAGTAAGGTGTTGTCTAATAATCCAATTAATAACTTAGTATTGGATGAATTAAGTGTGCTCTGTCACACTATTGGTTTAACAACTAAAACATTAAGGGCTACCGACAGTGAATGCCAATGTCGAGTAATCCAGAGATGGTTACTTATCAGTTATAATTTAATATTTAAAACTACTAGCACCCTCACAATCGTAATTCATCCATCACTACCACCAACAGCACCACCCAATCTACCAACTAGTAGTATCACAATTTTGTCGCACCCACTAATTGCCAATAGATAAATAACAATGCACGACGCCAATGTACTATCTAATGCAATACAATAACTATCACTCACATGCCAAAACCACCTACTGACACCCTATCTTAAGGTCCACCACTGGCTCGACAAACTGATATGTCTACAGAACCTATAACCTAGGCTTTGATACCACAAATGTCACACCCCACCCCAGGTACCCGTCACTCGAGGCCAGGCATGATGTCGGCATGACGCTACCTGCCCAATCAACTAAATACATACAGATACACATAAATACACGTGCTACTGTAAATGTTATTATTATTTTTTTCAAAAATACCTGAACCTTCCATGGTTTACATCCGACCGGCTCACCTCCAAAATGACATTATCACCAGATTCTACCTAGTGCCAGTAGTGGACCAACTCCTAGCCGTTGTACCTCGATTTTTGCACTACAAAATTATCACCGTCCAAAACCTACCGGGATGCTGACACCTGTGAACCTGTTCCGAATCGCCCGCCGGTCGAGAAGTTGGTTTTTGGTTTTTGGGTTTTATTTTTGTTTCTGTGAAATCATTTTTTTTTTCTTTTTTTTTTTCCTCCTCTGTTTGTTGGGTTTGGGTTCAGCTGACACACTCTCACACACACTTACCGCCTCTGTCGGCCGACAACACACATACACTCACAGCAGGGCCGACCGTCGCCACCACACACGCATACCTAGTCGTCGGATGAACACACACATACACACCCAGTCACCATTGTCGACATACACATATACTACTAGCGACATAACAAATACACACAAACGATCCTCGACTGAACACACATACACACCGCTGGATAAACACACCCACGAACCTCACACAGCAGCAACACACATACGCACGCCCACTGATCACCCATACACATCCGACACTCACACACACACATCAACCTACGTACATGCACATGGCAAAACAGAACAGAGAAACCCCCACACACACATATTTTGACGATCTATTCCCGTCGTCGACCAACATTGACAATTCACATGCACACAACGATCACACAGCCACACATACCGTCGGCATAACCTCCCCACACATCAACGGCGAAACAACCAAATAGACAGCACACACAAACACACGGCAACACATGACAGCACACACACTTACACTGGCGCACCACCGAACGAACAACCCCAGACTGCCGACGACAATCACTCACTCACACCTGGAAGGCAACCAGAACACAGTAACCCACACACGCCGAAGACACCCACATGCCATCGGATAACGACGAACAGGATAACTAAAACCCACACACTCACTGCCGGATCGATCCCACACTACCGACGACTGCCTTCTCTCTCTCTCTCTATTTTTCTTTTCTCTCTTTTTCCCTGTTTTCCTGTTGCTGAAATGTACGTGTGTGTGTGTGTGTGTGTATATATATATATATATATATATATATATATATATATATATATATATATATAAATTATCATTTAAACCCAAAACTTAAAATTAATATTTCTAAAATTGTTAATTGTCCCCTAAAATTTTTAAATTAAATAATAAATAACACAATCCACCCCGTTATTTTCTAAATGCTCTAGAATGCAACTAAAATTTATGCATATATGGAAATTAGGGTCTTACACATTCAATTTAATGATCAAGTAATGATACGTTTTGAGGTAGAGGGCAAAAAATTGCCAACAGGTCATCATTCCTATTCAAGTCATGCGTGCCACCTTGCCCCCTGAATGTTTAATTAACATGTCACACCCACTGCCACTCGATCCACTCCCGCTCCCACATATCTTGATGTCTACACCTATATATTCAAGTTTGCATACAAGTGCAAGACTTAATACTACATCTAAATCATTTTGGCACGATATTAAAAGCCTATCATGCTTAGGAAGAGAGTAAAACAACTCAAATGAATCCCCCCTCAACCCATCCTACCTCGACATCAACTTTTGAATTAAAAATTCATAGGTGAAGTCATCATCAACTCTTATACCCATCGAGTACCCATCAAACTTGCACAAAACAATACACATTTTCATTTGTGTTCAAATACTCTTGCATAAGACAGATAGAACTCTACATTGTCCACCGCTAAAAATTATATAGCCCAAATTCATCAACTATATAAATATTCACGTCTTTAATTGTTTGCTAGTGAATACCTAATAATGAACTATAAGTGAAAACATTCACGCATGCATATTCTATATAAATGTTCACGTATTCTTATTAAAAATAAACTTAAACATGAATCATTCCTTATCAAGCATATCGTTTGTATCAACACATATATACTTTCTAATGGTATAAGCACATAAACTGCAATTGACAATGACAATAAAGGTTCACATTACAACATAATATGCATGGGTGTCCATGTATTTGTTTTCACCTATGAATATTGACGTAATTGTTTCACCAAGATATGACAAGAACCTAATAACACGTGTATAATTGGATGTTCACGCATGCATGACCATATAAAATGTTCACGTATTTCATTCAACAATCAACTTAAACAAGCATCATTCGTCATCAAAGCATGACATTTGGGGTGGTCAAACGACTTCATGTATAAACGAAAACCTTGTAATTACGCATATCAAATATGAAACCTGAAGAAAACATCTACAAATGTAATCGCATGCAACACAATGAACAAACTCAATCGAAATCATCTTACCTACAATCCAACGCTCTCACAGTTTTAACACAATGTTCTTCTTCATCTCGAACAATCTACAACCCCTTCTATTTTGAGTCCTTTCGAGTTTAAAAAAAAAATTACTCCACACAGATGTCTCCAATTCGAATGCACACTCAAATTGAATGACCCACCAAGTAAAGAATCTTATCCATAATAATGGAAACTTCCAAAAATAACTTAATTGAAACTTACCATAACTGTATTTTCCATTTCAGTTGTGTCCGTGAAATATGCAGGGGTATATGCGTCCATCTCTTTCACAAAGCCGACTGCCAGGGATTAAGCAATATATGGGTTGTATGGAATGGATTAAACATTAACACAACTATTTTTTTATTATTATTAACTTAATAGATTAACTCTATATAATAAAAACCTCAACAAAAATTGCCACTCCTTTGATGCATCCCGGATTTTGGAAGCAGATGAAGTAAAGAACGGGAAGAAGAGGAAAGCAAAATTCCATTCCTCCCTCTCAAAATCCTCAAAAATTTGTTAATTTTTTAAAACAAGTTTTAAGGGATTTTCTAGGTGCCGATTTTGACATTCGTTGGGCTGGGATTTATTTAAAAATTAGAGTCGCCCCCGAGCATTGAGCTAACTAGTGTGTTAGGTCATTGGGATTTTAGAAATTCATTTTTCATTTTAAAATGGACCAAGTTTTTTGACTTAATAGCAGTTGGTCGTTACCAAAAAATTCTTTAAAGTTTAGGGGTCGGTTATGCTCGGGGAAGGTGTTAGGCACCTTAAGACACCCATTCGAAGACGGTAGCTTAGTCTAAATGAATATTTACGTTTAAACAAGTCCAAGTGGCTTTCTTCAGTTTCGGTTAACACAATAATTCTTGTTTTTTAATTTTATTTTTTTTTTGTCTTTTTATGCATTGTTAAATTTAAGAAAAATAAGAAAAAATTATTTATTTGAAGTAGCAACAGATAAAACAGATTAAGTGAAAATATTTTATTTATTTTTAATCCCGACCGAACCTGTAAAGGTTGCCTATGTATCCCAGTTTTCACTTGGAATCAGGTCGAAACGTAGATCGCCATGAGATGGTTTTCTTTAAATAGACGATTGAACCCGTACGAAGGTTATGTGTGTATCTCAAATTGCTGAGAATCAGGTAGAAACGTATTTCATCTGATAAGATGACTTTTTTTTTTTTATAATGAGATAAGAACATAAATGGCACAAATGGTAAGTGTTAAATCCCACATTGCTTGTATTACCTAATCATGAGCTATATATAAAGCCAAGGATAATCCTCCTCTTACAAGGTGTCTTTTGAGAGTGAGTTAAGCCGTTTAAAATTTCTATATGGTATCAGAGTTAAGGTTATAGGTTTCTCATTCCCTCGTAGTCAAATCATCTATGCAAGCCGGGGGTTGCACATTTCTCATCATTCTCTCGTAGTCAAATCATTCGTGCAAATCGGGGGTTGCACTCAAGGGCGGGTGTTAGATTCCTATCTCATATCGCTCATCTGAGAATTCCCAAGCCACTATATAAATCAAAGGAGTTACTCCACTTAGCACCATATAATTTTAAGTTGGAACCTCCTACATTGGTATCAAGAGCCTAGATCTAAACCCTAGCCACCTATAGAGAGAGAAAGTTTACAATCGGTGTTGGTCTTTGTAGTCTCTGGGTGCAAATTCCGATAGCGGCTGCAATAAAGCACCGAGGGTCACTAGAGCCTTTTATTCTTTCTTTTTCTCCTTTTACTCTTGCCCATATTACTTTATTTTCTACTGCTTGTTTTTCAAGCCCTTCTCCACCCTCACCTTTTCTCTAATGGGTTTTTTTATGAGAGGCAAAAAGTCCACTAGAAACTTTCCTTTTCCTTTAAGAGAGATCAAATGGTTCAAATTGGCCACAGCTTCAAAAACAGTTTGAGAAGGCTTATTCTTTATCCTTATTTTAGGAAACCAAATTCTCGCAGGGTGATTATCGAGATTTGAATATTTATATATTTGGTGATAGATTGTTCAATCTTCATAGTTTAGATACCAAAGTTGATACACCCATCCTGGTTCCTTACTAAGAAAGCCTAACCCTACCCATCCCGAAAAACCCATCTTTCCCAACTGCTTGAACACCGCCCACTTCTTGAGTTTCTCTCGTCTCCAACTCTTGCTTCAAACTCTTTCTCTAGAAAAATGTTCTATACTCTCTCTCTTTCTAAACCCTAAACTCCTTTGGGGTTTGTTTTTGCAGCGGCTGAGTTCGAGAAAAAAAATACATTAGATGGGTAAATCAGCCCAAAAAAACATTAGCCACCAAAGTTAATACACCCCATGTTCTCTCTCTATCCACTCGCAATTCATTTCATGGGTAGCCCACACACCTCTACTCTATTTTCTTTAATCCACAATCACCATCCTCTTAACCCCTCGTTTCACTAAAACGTAGACCATTCATGGTCATCAAAATCCGCACTATTGTGGTCATCAATTCTATACTATAAATTAGTCTCTTTGTCGTCAGTAGAGTTTCTTCCATTCCAACCAACAAGGTGTAGCAGTTGAGGGGCCTCTGCAAGTCAGGGGTTTGTGCTTGCGGCAAAACACTTGTTTGGAGGAACAACCATTGCTTGTTACGCGCTACAGTGGGCCACCGCTTGCTACAACGAGCCACCAGATGTTCCAAGATCATGCTCCAGCACTCTTCCTAGAAACCAGGCGTTGACAACACCAAGCCACTAGCTCGGGCTCATTTTCTCCTACTCAAAGACAAGATTGGACTCTCCTTCTAGAGCTCTATCTTGTAGGGGCATGTTAGAGTATTTCAAATATACAAAATGAATGTTTCCTTTTGAATATTTTTCATTTTGTCATTACCTAAATTACTTTAGTATTTCTGTTGTTTCCATATTTAATAGTGTGTTTCATTTTGTAATTCATCTCTCCCTTGTATAAATACTCAAGCATTGATATTAATAAAATCACACAAATCATTTCTATTATTCCTCTCTATTCTACATGGAATCAGAATTAGACTTTTGTCTGATATTGAGCGTGTTAAATCCCACATTAATGATGGGCCCCCCAATATCCGTTCGTCGTGATTTGTCAAAGTCCACCCTGCGTGTGAGGGGGTGGGTTGAATCCCACATTGATGTTGGGCCTCCTGATATCCGTTCGCAGTGGTTTGTCAAAGTTCACCTTACATGTGAGGGGGTGTGTTGAATCCCACATCGCTTGTGTTACCTGATCATAAGCTATATATAAAGCCAATGGTAATCTTTCTCTTACAAGGTGTCTTTTGAGAATGAGTTAGGCTGATTAAAATTTCTACAGTAAGTGGATATATACTTTTGATTTTGTCAAGAATACATAAATATTTGTGAAGAAGGTGTACACATATCCCCGAAGGAATAGACGTCCTCCCTTTATTCCAACTTTTAGCAAGAAAGGTCTCGATATATATATATATATATATATATATATATATATATATATATATATATATACATAATGGTTCCAATCCACAAGCTCGAGACTTAGTGCCAGGCAATGATTTAGGCTAGTGCGAAAAAGTAAATATCAGTTATTAGTAGTCAATACTTAGTAATCCTTCATCGAAAATTTGTTTTGAGTTAATTGAAGTTCGGTTTCATGTGTTCTTGACAAAGTCAAAGGTGCTATGCACAAATCATGGTGTTCTTGATATGAACTATGATATCTACACTATGTACATGATCTAAACTTCTATGAACTACCCAAATATACTATATACAAGTAATATAAACATTGATATATGTGTTTTGATGATGTCAATATATGTATTTTGATGATGTCATAATATGTGTTATGATGATGTTAATATTAGTGATATGATGATGTGACAATAATAATATTACATACAAATTATATGTTGCAATATGAATCATACCTCGAGTGTACTAACTAATGTAATATCTTAAGTGCAGGTATCAAGATTCAATTATACATTACGTGTACTAACCATTATGGAATCTTAAGTTTAAAACGCAAGTGCAATCTCAATATTAAGAACGCAAGACTTAGATAAGATTAAGTTTATTAGGTTAAGTCTATAAGATGTTACTCTTGAAGAGATTATAGACTTTGACTCATTAGGATGTACGCACATACTGAGAGTGTATACATTCATGATATTATGATTTAAACATATTCATCATTTGATTATATCATGATACATGTAATTAGATTGTCCAATACATGATTATTTGTCAAATTCTCATCTTGATCACAATATGCTTAATATAAGAAAACTTGTTTTCAACGTAATCAAAATATACATTGCATGCATTGCTTGATACAAATAGTTATTATAAAATAACAACATGATATACTTGATCTAATATGCTTAACTTATGTTTATATCATGAAATGATGTGTTCAACACATACCTTACATGCATTAGAATTTGAAGAATGCTCTATATATGCCTACAATGATAATATGATCAATATACCCATACATTTGTGATATCTTGATTCTAACATGTCCAATATACTTATATATCATAATGCATATCATTGATTTGATCAATACATGCATATATGAGAGATTGACTTTTTTTAAATCACAAATATGCTTAAATTGCTTAAACTTGATTTCTATGTGATCATAAGGTACATTGCATGATCTTAATGTGAAAACACTTCAAATATCATTGAAATAATGTTCTAAAAGTGTTTTGAATAGTAAACGATCATGGACTGAGGCCAAAGTAGTGGTATTTCTACCGCCTCTTCACTTTCATTCTCATCTTCCACAATTCTCTTTTCATTACCCACTCGATTATCCACTATTTTCCCACTCCTAAGAGTAGTAATTGATTGAACGTGCCCGTGAGGCTCGCTTGTCTCTCCAATAAAGTATTTACCCCTAGGATTATTTACCGTTTGGCTAGGAAGCATCCCCTCGTCCCTCTTATTCAAAGCTTCGATGATCTACACTATTTGGGTCTCTAGTCGAGCTATGGACTGAAAATGTGAGTTTACCTTTTGGATTTGTACTTAAAGTCCCTCTAAGGCTTTAAGCGTTTGTTGCATCTTAGCGGACTGAGCATTCCTAGCTAGCTGGGAGTATGTTTCTTGACATTAGGATTGATTAAATCCTGTGGGGTAGGTTCTGGTATTGGGGCCTAGAGGATGGGACAAAGGTTGTCCTTGAGCCAGTGTCTTCCATGAGAAATTATGATGATTTTTCCACTCCGAATTGTAGATGTTGGAGTACGGGTTATTGTCTTATCGAGGAAACGTTTGAGTAGCGTTGATATGCTCTTGAACGTATTTAGGAAAGTGCGTTCCCGCAGGACACTCAAGGACAATATAGGATGGATTTAGGCAAATTGAACATGTTGCAGCTGGATAAGGGGATGAGGGTGGTTGATTTCACAACAATAATTGATCTAATTTTTGGGAAATTAGATCAACACCTGTGTTGCGAGATCTACTTGCTTAACCTCGTGCATCCTTCTTCGCGCATGTCCAAGGCCTTCTTGCCTACTAGCTAATGCATGTTGTAAAGAAGTTTCACTCAAGTTTTCAAACATGCTCCACTCTTCGTCCTTGGTTTTCACAAGGAATGTTCGACCGCATGATGTATCCACCATGTGGCGGTTGCGTTCAATAAGCCCCTCATAGAAACTTTGCACTATTTTCCATTTCGGTACCCCATAATGTGGGCCTTGCCTCAAAAGATCTTCATTTAATCCCAACTTTCATAGAATTGTTCAGAGGGTTGTTAGGATAATGAAGCTATGGCTTTCCTGATTTGGTTGGTTCTGTTAATTGGGAAAATTTTCTACAGGAAAGCCTTTTGAAGCCCTTCCCATGTGGTGATTGATCCCGAGGGCAGAAAATGGAGCCACTCCTTTGAATGGACATATGAAAAAACTAGTCGTCCATGATAATAACTATTGATCTGAGGGTACTCATGTGAGCAACTTGCTCAACAATGGTAGTAAGAGGAAGGATGGCAACATAGGCCTCTTCCACCCTAGCTCGCTGAAGGGTAAAGAGATAGTGAGTCTCCTCGACATCATGAAAAATAACTCTAGGCATTCTTTGAAACTGAGAAGAGGAAAAACAGAAAACAACAAAGTGAGGGATTTAACCTAGCACGCCTCCAATATTTATAGAAAGAAAAGCGCTAAATGAGATTCTTCCTCAGATGTCTTACCAGTTAATCGAAACGACGATGTATGCAAACAAATCGACGTGAATGGCCTGCAGGGGAAATCGTGCGTGCTAATATGAATATATTCGTGAAAAATCATTCAAATGTTCATGATGACATGTTAGCCCTAGAAATGGGTAATCCTATCCTCCATAGCCTACTTTGGTGGTATTGTGCCCTCGAAGGTTAGGCGCTTCTCTCAAAGAATGCCTAGCCTTTTTAATCAATTAATTGAGAGATGATGAGGCCTTTTTTGCTATTCTGACAAGACAAAAGAGGCCCTCCATTTCCACCACTTGGCGGAGTAAACCAAAAGACTAGCATCTTCCTTATAGGACCAGGCAGCAAAAGGGCACATGGACCCTCGACGGCATAGGCCGTACCCATTCTCCAAGGTTTTACCCTAGGTGGCATGAGATCGTTTAGATCTCCTTGAATGACACAGCAGATCTGATGGAACTCATCTTGGACCGATAGAAGCTTTGTGCAATCTTTCTCCTACTCCCGTAATAGGTGAGACTCATCGGTGCCGGAGACATGCAAGCCTCGAAGCTCTTCTCGTATGAGGCGCGCTTGGATCTCTATCTCCCTCGCACGGGCTTCGACCTTCCTTCTTGACTCCACAATCTTTATCGCGACAATGCACATAAAAGCCACCTTGCGAAGAAGCAGTATAGCGTGGGACAATGCAAAACCCTTTACCACATACAGATCAACCCTTCGCAGATAATTCGTATCGTGAGGCATGAGAATTAAGTGACAGAAGTCCAGAGTGTTAGAGGAATCTCTGCAAACGGTGGATTCCAGTGTGAGTTTGGTATTCTTCACCTCCCAAGCTAGAGGTATCTCTGATGGAGGAGTTATCAGGGTTGGCAGAGTCGACAAGGTATTGTTTTTGCGGTGGCGGGTCCTCCTACCTTCAGCATGCGCGGACGGCGCAGGAGGATCCAAAGCTCTTATCTTTGGTTTCGCTATTCAAATTTTTTTTTCGAAGGAAAATGAATCCAAGAAATCTATAAATTAACTCCTAAAAAATGAAAGGGTCCTCAAAAGGTGTTCTAAATAAGGACTATACAAAGCTAAAGACAGGTGTCACCACGAGAAAATTTACACCAGAAGACTCCAACGATATAACCACCTGGCTTAGGAGTTTGGGAGGATACTGATGGTGGTAAATTTGGTCTTGAGCTACCAACTCCAAAAGCTTAGATTACTCGTCATCAAAGGCTTAGGCCACGATAGTTCTAGTCCTAGGCCCATCACCTCCAGTTGGCCAAACCCCTGAGGAAAGAACGTTGTCTATGGAAAAGCCCAGGATCCATCCTAAGAAAAGGCCAGGTCATCGGGGGCAAACAAAGCATAACACTAATCTCCAAAGGGTGACCCATCACCAAATAGCCAAAAAATATTTGTCTGGCGTGGAAGACACATAAAGGACAATGCAATCATTATGCCATAAGGGAATTGGTGACGAGACACCCCATTCTCTCTCCAAAATCGGCTAAGAACCGTATAAATACTTGGGGTAAGGTGAGAGTTCAAGTATGGTGTTTAATGTGCTATCACTCAGCATTACATCTAGCTTTTTATTACATATTTCTCCATTGGATACTTACTCTCACGTCAGAAGTCTTTTGTTGAAATTCTCCCCCCTGTGTCAAGGATTTATGCAAGAACCTCTCTGGAGGCAGTAGGACGGAGGCAAGCGAGGGCAAAATTATAAATTACTGTGTTACTATTTTTGGGTAATATCATATATTACTATTTTTTAATGATGTGATAATATGATTAATCTTAGTTCATGGTTATGGGAGGGTAGGATTGGAGTGATGGAAAATAATTGATTATAGTTAGCCTTGACTCTTTTAGGTTGCGTTTGGGTAAGGCATTTGACAAATTCAAATAATTTGGTAAATGATGGGATTTCGAAATCCCATCATTTACTAAATCTCTTGTTTGGATAATTCTCAAAAGAATAAAATGAACAAGTCTCAAAAAATAAAAAGAACGAGAAATCAGAACAACACCCAACGATTATGAAATTGCAACGAACAAGAACAAGAATAGCTGATTTTGATTGCAATTTATGTGACCAACAAGAACAATTAGAAACCAAAAATTCCAATTCCAATTCCAATTTCGATTTCGATTTCTGTGAAATTGCGACAAACAAGAAAAATATCGGAATCATCTGGCTTTTGTTTGATTTCTGCGAAATTGCGACGAACAAGAACAAATCGGAGAAGAAGAAGAAGACGACGGAGACAAACAAATCGCAGTCAATGAAGAAGAAGACGAAGATCGGAGACCGACGAAGCCCTACACCTAAATCGTAGTCGACGACCAAGAAGACGACGACGAAGACGAACCCTAAACCTAGATTTGCAGATCGATTGATCGATCGATGAACCTGAAATCATCGACGATGAATCAATGGATGGTGAACCTAAGCAACGATGATCGACGAACTTGCAACAACGACTAAGGACGACGATGGACGAAGGACGGACAATCGACGACGATGGACGAACGAACCTGCAGTAGCGACGGACAGTGAGGAAAGAGCGATCAATCAAAGATTCAAGAAGAAGAAGACAACGAACAAGAACGATCGAACAACCGAAGGCTTTTATGAAGAATAACGATCGAACAACCGAAGAGCTCAAGCTGAGGAACGAAAGAAAGATTTGTAAAATTACACCTGTTTCAAAAGGATTTCCAAATTCTCTATTTACCATTTGAACGGATTTTACAATTCTCTCCCTCCTAAAATTCAAATAAAAAATTTGTTAAAAGAAGATTTTAAAATGTTCTAACCAAATCAATCTCTCTTAGAAATTCCTAACCCAAACACAATCTTAATTAGAGCATTTCAACATCGGACGATTACGTCCTAATCCCCATCTCTGTCTGCCCGGCAACAGAGTAAAGCGAAATTCAATTGAGAGAATCTAGGGGGAGAGGGATTTTTCAGACCAAAAAAGTGAAATCAGACTCGCTCGGGCCCACGCCTGGGGCTGTAGCGATGGCGATTATGAGCGTTTCGTGAATCGGAAAATCTGTCGAAATTTCGATGGAAATGCCTGGTAGACGATCGAATTACACTTTGCTGAGTCAGATTCCGGACGATCACCTCCACCAGCAACCGCCGTCGAAGTTCGTTGCCTCAGATTACGAGTCTCTCCCCGGAGACCAAAATAAAGGGAAGTGTGATAGAGGTTTCGTCTGGGACCTGACAGATCATCGAGCAGTTCAGCCGCATAGTCGGATCGGCACGGTGGCTTTTCCGGGGACCCTAGGCATTCAGAGGCAGTCTAGCGGGAGTAGCTTCGGCGAGAGCTCCATTTCTGGTGACTTCTATGCGCCGTCTCTGTCCAATCCGGATGGCTTTGCGTATTTGCATGACGGTGGAGGTGAATTGAGATTCAAGGCTGTAGACGGTGGCGGAGGATCGTCTTCATCGAAGAGTTGGGCGCAGCAAACGGAGGAGACTTACCAGCTCCAGCTGGCCTTGGCGCTACGATTGTCGTCCGAAGCTACGCGTGCCGATGATCCCAATTTTTTGGATCCTGTGCCGGATGAATCGACGTCACGGTTTTCATCGTCGTCTGCTTCAGCAGAAGCCACGTCACATCGATTTTGGGTATGCATATAGGGGGTCTACACCCATTGCTTCCTCTTGTTTATTCATATGAAGCCATGGTTTTCAACATGTGGGATTTAATTTAAGAGCGAATTCTCTTATAATTATGCCAAACAATGTATTTTTTCTTCTGGGGCTAAGAGCGGTGTCGGATTTTGGACGAATAATAATGACAAGGAATTCAGTAAATGAATATACGATGCTGTCATTTGGCAGTGTGGATTAGGTCAAGAATTGGACTGAGGTGTTGTTTAATAAAACTGAAAATATGTTTTGAAAATTTGATGCTGATAAATGATGAACTGATTAATCACTTAAGTAAAGGAGTTTGATTGTGCACTGAAATTTAAGTGATGTTTGATCGATGCAAATTATTAAATTTTGAGCCTTTTTAATTACGCTGATTTTACCCTTCACTACTTAAGTTCAAATTATATTTTGACAAAATTATTTAACTGAGTATTTTGATATATGTTAATAAAGATATTTTAATATGTATTTTAGAAATAAGGTGTTCATAATTAAAAACCTCAAACATAAAATCTCATTTGTGGATTTGGTATGAACTGAGTCTTGTAAAATTTATAGAATGTATAAGAAGACATAACAATTTTTGTTATACTCCGATAAATTAATACTAAGCATAAATGTAAGAAAAACTCAATCTCTAATGCTTGTTTGGTTTGAACTAATGGACTATTGGTGGAATCGAACGGAAGAATATATAAATTGGTGTAGATACAAAATAAGATTACAAGTGGAATCATTATAATGTTTATTTTTATTATTATTATTATTATTATTATTATTATTATTATTATTATTTTGTTAGCAACAATTGTATTATCAAACCCTCATAATTTGTTACGCAATTAAACTAATTTAAAGGTGCTTAATTGAGTAATCACATAGTCTTAATTAAACTAATTGAGGGTGAGTCTTGGGTACAATGGTAAGGTTGTTCCATTGTGACATGGAGGTCTCAGGTTTAAATCTTAAAAACAGTCTCTTTGTAAACAAGGGGTAAGGTTGTGTATATCTGACTCTCTTCAGACCCCTCAATGGCGGGATTGTGCACTCGGCTGGCCTTTTTAATAACCTGTCTTTTTCCTTTTTTTTTTTTTGGTAGACAAGGATAGCAGAGAACTAGAAGATGCTGAAAATCGATGTAGGTAGTTGTTACGAGCTGGCCAAAGAGTCTTACAGTCTTAGCCTAAATTGGGATTCTTTGTGAGAGGCCAGGTTAATGCCACTAAAGGGAGTAATAATTATTTGGATTTTCCAACCTTATTGGTTAGTAGCAACCACCAATGAGGTTGAACTAATTATATGTAGTCCTTTCTAATCTCACAGTTTTCTGGTGTGATCTCTTGGACTTAAAATCAAAGAGATGAGGGGTCTTGCTCATTGTACTTTTCTCTTGGATAAATTTAACTATTTTCTATTTTTCTTCTATATAGTTTCCTTTTTTGTTTTTGTTTTTACAGATGTAATATACATAATGAATTGAGTGCAATGGTTTGAATATGGGTTTATCTAGAACATAGTCCACAGTCCACACAATCCACGTGTTGGACTTGGCCGTCATCACCTGTCGCTTTGAGTACGGACTTCGCTCTAGACCAGGTTAACCATGAGTATGCAGATTTGCTCTCTGAAATTCATGAATTCATGTTCCAATACCACATATTCGCTGTATTTTAACCCTACCCTAAATACGTGAGGAGAAAGTCCTGACAGTCAATGATCATTTATGATATTAATCCTTAAATTTGTTGATGATCATCTATCATATTAAACCCTAAAATTGATTCCTTGATTGAAAAGTAGGTTATTTATGAGAAGCAAGAGAGGGGTGGGGGTGGGGGGGGGGGGGGTGGGGGGGGTGGGGAGAAGAGAGGGGAATAGAGGATGAAGATATGGGTGTGACGAATAAGAAGAGTGAGATTGAAAAGAAGGGATGGACTTATTGTTTTTGTATGACCAAGGGTTGTGTGTGGGATCACCTATTCATCACCAATTGCAGCCTTGGACTTGGGCACAAGTTTGCCTCCTGTTGTCATGAAATAATGCCAATATAGTTATTTAGACACTTGGGTTGAAATAATCGGCGACAATGTAGAAGCTAATCCCCATTTTGATGGATGGCATTCTATGTTTATTTTATGTCTAATAGCACGCCATTTTAATTTTTTTTTGTTATTTATACAAATATTCACCATTTTAAGATTTGAAACATATTGTTCTTAGGTCTTAATTATGGAATTCAAAATATCTATAGGTTTACACTCAGTGTCTCAAGGCGTATTGATGCAGGATCACAACAGATTTCTAAAGTTTGAATTTCGTATCATCTATAATTTAGATACCTTAACTGTAGAATTTCTTTTCTTTAAAGAATCATTTTTTATTAGAATTTTTGGAGTTGTTTGCCCATAAATAGGGCATGTGTTACATTTCTGCTGACTTGAATATTGATTTAATTAGGTGTTGGTCTGTTGAGGTCTCTCTTTTCTTAGTCTCTCTCTTCTTCCCTATCTTCTATGCGGGCTGTCTTCCACTACATATGCTCAGTATCTCAAGGCCTATGCCTCACATTGGGAAGTCGAGACTCCTTACTAGATGGTTTGGCATTTTACTTTGCACAATACACTTTGCTTTCACTATATGTGTGGTACATTTATATTATCTCTTAGTCTTGCATGTATAGCGTAAAACTAATGCAATGTGTTATTTGAAAAATTTGACAAATTATATATGTATAGTCTGTAGATATTGATAAAAGACACCCTTTTTTTTTTTTTCACTAAAAGGTGTGGGCGTAAGGCGGGGCATTTTAACCTATCCAGGGTTGGGTGTAAGCCCACGAGGGGTGGGGCATAGGTCCCATGAAATATGAATTTTTAATATTTCAAAAGTATACAAGAATTAAAATTTACATACAAATAATAGGAAAGAATAGTAGAAGGCAAACAAAAAAAGGGACTATATATGTAAAAGTTTATTCAAGTTACTAACAAAGTAAAAATGATAATTTATATAGCATAATGGAATGTAAATAAGTAAATTTGCAGTTCAATGCTCACTAGAAATATCTATTTAATCACTCAATGAGATTAAAACAGATGATGAGGACTTCTAACTATATTTTAGATTTTCTAATAGTAATTTATGTTAAATGCTAACTGTAGAAAATCTAATGGGCCTAACTCACTCTCAAAATATGCCTTGTAAGAGGAGGATTGCCCTTGGCTTTATATATAGCTCATGATCAGTTAACACAAACAATGTGGGATTCAACACGCCCTCTCACGCACAGGGTAGACTTTGACAAATCACTGCGAACGGATATCGGGAGGCCTAACATCAATGTGGGATTCAACACGCCCCCTCACGCGCAAGGTGAACTTTGACAAACCATTGCGAATGGATATTGGGGGCCCATTATTGATGTGGGATTTAACACGTCCAATATCAGATAAAAGTCTGGTTTTGATACCATGTAGAAAATCTAATGGGCCTAACTCACTCTCAAAAAACGCCTTGTAAGAGGAGGATTGCTCTTGGCTTTATAGATAGCTCATGTTCAGTTAACACAAGCGATGTGGGATTCAACACGCCCCCACTTGTAGAGTGGACTTTGACAAACCACTCCGAATGGATATCGGGAGGCCTAACATCAATGTGGGATTCAACACTAACCTTAATTAAAATCTTAAAATAACATAATTTTAATTAACATGTAATTATTTGAAATAAAAAAATGGAAAAAAAATTAAACAGCAAATTGGGCTTAAGCCCCAAGCCCTGGGCTTCGTTCAGTTTGCCTAGAAGTCTGGGGTGTATGCCCAAGGAGCATTTTGTCCAGCCCATAGTTCAGGGACATCTCTACTACGCCCTGCCTCTGAGCTCGCTTAAGAGACACCTTTTGCAACACTTCTCCATTTTTTTTATTAATAATTATTTGCTAAGAAGTCCCTTATTGGTTTAATGGTGCTCCCAAATAAGCATATTACCAAAGGGTCTTCTTCTCCACCTTTTTCGAAATGGTTTAGGTAAGATGCTCCTTAGTTGTATTAGGGTTGGGTCTTGGGAAGCATTTGTTGGATCTCATGGGTTTTGACCATCTCTTTCATCTTTATTCATCTTTCCGTGTGCACACGTGGAGTGCATGTTCAGTCCCACATCAGTTTAATAGGTCTTTCTAAGCTGACATATTAGTTGTCATATAGTTTTAGGGTGGATTCTCGTAAGAGATTACTGGTGTAACTAATTATACGGAAGCTTTTGTGGCATCAACCTTACTAATGCTTAAGTTTTGATGCATTGCACTTGCTCTTGTTTTAACTTCTTCACCCATTCCTAAATATACAAGATTTAATCTAGCACTATGAAATCTTATTTTTGGTAGCAGAGATGTTCTTGATGATTGTGATATTTTGTGCAATTAGTGTATTATCTTACTGTTAGCCCCTGGCACTGCAGATTTAGGAAATGGCACAAACTCGGTGCATTTACTCACCAGGTTTGGTGCTAGCGACACGCACCAAGGCATCGGTAGCAAAACGTGCCATGGTGCATTTTCTAACTGGATGTGGTGCTTGCGGCGCGCTACTATGTCGTCTGTACAAAATGACTTGGAGGTTGACCTGAGTAGGCACAAGTGTTGGACGAGGACAAGAGTTGGTTAACAAAAAGTCGGTGTGATGGTGCCAAGATAGGGTAACTTGGTGCAGACGCTGGCGCTTTCGGCTAATAAGCTAAAGGTGTTGGCCTTGATAGCTGTACCATTATGGCTTCTCAAGAATTTTGATGTCTACTGCTGCACCTTCAATTATTTTTCTTAAAGTATTATAAGTGGACCACTCTCCTCGAAGACCCTCGGTATGGCTGTGAACGTTGTGTGCTGGAGATGTTGGCACAACAAGGTAAGGTAAGGTGTAAGGCATGACTTACACACGATGGATGGGAAGTTTAGGGCGTGGCTTACCCGAGAATTTTGGTTTATTGCGGAAATCAGGGTGCAGTGCGTCGGCGGACAAGGGCGTCCTGGGACAATGACGGTTGGCATTATGCGTCGTTGAAGCTTAAACTTGAGGTGATCCTAGGCTTGATGCTAGGATTTGTGCTCATTGGTGTGGTATGACATCGAGCAAGACTTTGGCACGAGGTCAAGGCAACAAGCGTCAAAATACGTCGTCAACTCGTTATATGTCGGCAACATGGGGTGGTGTTGGGCAATGCTGGTGGGCATTGTGCGATGTTGGAACAAGGTGCTTGGAAAGCGTGGGCAAAATAGGATGTTGTTAGACAATACTTGTGGATATTGGGCGGTGTTAGCATGAGGTGCAAGGCAATCCTAGGTGCAGTGCTAGGATTGGATTTTATGGGGCACGACATGAAACCACATTTTGGTTAGAGTCATATGTGGGTGATATGGCAAACCGTTGGGGCACAAGAGTGTGTTTGGGTCTTAGTCATGCATGCGACATGGCAAGCCGTTGGGGCGTAGTGACAAAATGATGAAACAGGATGAGCGTAAGGTCAGCTGGACAACTTGGGTGTCGCTGTTGCTTAGTTAATGTGGGCAAATTTGGCTAAGGTTTAGTTGGAACATGTGCCTGGCATGTAGGGGAAGTTACATGAACCTGGCCATAGATTCAGTAGGGTAATTGTCATACATTCCTGGCCAGACACTTGTCCGGTAGTTCCTTGCCCATGATCCTAGCAGTTTGGGGTGTCAAAAGCCTTCTTCCCTCGTTAAATTCTGATTTGAACATTAGGGTTCAACAGAGAGAGCTGTTCCTGCAACCCGTGACCAGATTTTGTTGTATGTTTCCTTGTTTTTGTGATTTATAAAAACAGGGTTGGCTTCAGCCGCACGGGTGGTGCGTTTTATACAATTTCTGTTGCGTGTGCATGCGTTGGGTTGACTTGACATTGTTGTTGTCTCGAAATAGTGTGGGTGTGACTAATTGATTGGCGAACAATCAGGCCATCGCATTTGCAAAAATATCATATTTGAAAGTAGACCTGTGAGCTGTGACACTTACTGTGGTTACCAGAATACTCTACTGCCTTTAGCGATAGGTTAATGCATACGGAAGTTCAGATACATGGTATTCTGAGGTTCCAAAACTCGAAATTTGGCGATCCAAAACTTCTAACTTGAATATTTTAAGCTTCAATTTTTTTGGGCTAAATTATATTACAAGCTTTTGTACTTTGTACTTTGTTTAAGTTAAGCTTATCGGCTTTGTCGTAATTGAGTCTTTAACTTTCAACAATGTGTCACTTAAAGCCAATAGTCTGATAGACCATTAATCAAATGCACCTATGTGAGGAATAACAAACAGAGCGTCTAGAAGAAATGCTTGTTGAAGTTAGTTGAGAAGCTTCTCTACAAGTGGGGTCAAGTTGATGAAGTTGTTTGACAAGTTGGTTGTTAGGGGAGTTAGTTAGGAGAAGGATCTCAGCCTAAATAAATAGAAGGTCATTGGAAGGGAAAAGGGACTGGAAATTTGAAAGTAGAAAGGGAGAGTCCAGACTCTCGAACACCTGGTTATTTGTTCTATCATTTTGCTTGTATTTTTTTTCATTCAACTTTGATAATTCAAGTCCAATTCAGCCTATATTGCATTTATCTGTTTCTGTTCACTACAAAATTCTCTATTTGGTGAAGGGTGATATAACAAATTGGTATCAAGAGCAGTAACAATTCTGGGATAAAAATGGCACAAAGGAAGGTTGAGGCTTTGGAGGAGAGGATGGACTTTGAAGCTCAGAAAATCAGTGGTTTGGAGAAGACAATCGGAGGGTTGGAAAAGACAGTCGGTGGGTTGGAGAAGACAGTTGGGAGCATAGAGAAGACAATGACTCTTATGATGGAGAAGTTAGATAAATTGATGCAAAAGGAGGATTCGTGTTCTTTTTCACGAATGGAGGAGAAGCACAATCAGCCTCAGATGATGGAGTCGCAGACTATGGGAGGTGGTGTGATGACTGAAATGTTTGGGAATAGATCCTATCGAAGATTGGAACTACCAATTTTCACAGGAACGGATCCTGATGGGTGGATTTTTCGAGTAGAAAGGTATTTCATGATGAATAAGATGAACGATGGAGAGAAATTAGATGCGGTCGCTTTGAGCTTGGAAGGAAAAGCTCTTGCATGGTATCAATATGTAGAAGATAGGTCTCGATTTCGTACCTGGAATGAATTTAAGTTGGCTTTCCAGAATCGGTTTTGTTCGAGTATGGAGGGGTCTCTTTGTGAGAAATTTTTGGCCGTACGCCAAGAATCCACGGTCGAAGAATATCAGGAGTGCTTTGAAGTCTTGGCATCACCATTGAAGGGCCTATTAGAGGAGGTTATGGAGAGCACCTACCTTAATGGATTGAAGTCGACGACCAGAGACCTAGCAATTTGTCTGAGATGATGGAGGCTGCACGCTTAGTCGAAGATAAGAACAAGGTGATCCAATCCACGCGGGTTAGATATGGATCCAATGGGTCGTGGAGCAAGGCATCGGGTTCTAGGTCGGGTTCAACTTATTCGAACCCTAGGTATACGATGAACTATGCAACGACGACGTTTCGACCTTCGAACTCAATCAGATCATCATTGACAACGACCACCGGTCACGTCGGACCAGACCAAAGGAAGACACCACCGGAGGAGATGACGGCGACACGAAACTCATCGGCTTATAGGCAATTCACAGACACTGAGTTTTTGAGTCGTCGCGCAAAGGGATTGTGCTTCCGTTGTGAGGGGAAGTATTCTCTTGGCCACATATGCAAGAATGGGCAACTGCAGGTGTTAGTTGTAGCCGATGCTGGTGCAATTGAAGAAGCAGGAGAGGAGGAGTTGGTAGAAGAAGGTCTTGAGCTTGTGGAAGGCGAAATCGAACTGTCAATGAACTCTGTAATGGGGTTTACTGATCCACGTACAATGAAGTTGCGAGGGAAAATCGGATCACGAACAGTGACGGTATTGGTAGATTGCGGCACATCGCATAACTTCATCTCTAACGATGTAGTACAGCGGCTGAATCTGCCAGTAACTGCAACTACGGCGTACTAAGTGTTCATGGGAACAAGGGAAGCAATGTGTGCTGATGGAATTTGTAAAGGAGTATTACTGTCTCTTCCTGCAGTTGAGGTGGTGGAAGATTTTCTACCATTGGAGTTAGGCAAAGAAGACGTGATCTTGGGAATGCAATGGTTGATAAAATTGGGAGCGATGTAAGTCAATTGGAAAGCATTAACTATGAAGTTCGCCTTGGGACGAACCATGGTAACATTGAAGGGAGAGCCAGGACTATGCAAAAAGCCGATATCGCTCAAAGCGATGATGCGTACTATACAACGCGAAGGACATGGATATTTGTTAGAATTACAGTCACTAACGTCACAGAACAGTGAAGATGATGTGGCTATGGAAGTTTCCCATGCCTTCGGTAAGTTGTTACAAGAGTATCCAGAAGTGGTGAAGGAGCCGAGGGGATTACCCCCTCAACGGGAGTTGGATCATTGCATCATTTTGAAGGAAGGAGTAGAACCGGTGAGCGTGAGGCCATATCGATACCCACAAGTGCAAAACGACGAGATCGAACGATTGGTAGGTGACATGTTGGCAACTGGTATCATACAACCGAGCGATAACCCTTTTTCGAGCCCTGTTATTTTGGTAAAAAAGAAAGATGGCAGTTGGAGATTTTGTGTTGACTATAGGACTTTGAATCGGGTAACTGTTCCAGACAAATTTCCGATTCCGGTGATAGACGAGCTCTTGGATTAACTATTTGGGGCACAATTTCTTTTTCTAAATTGGATCTTAAGTCAGGATATCATCAAATCCAAGTGAGCCCTTGGGATGTGCCTAAGACTGCCTTCAGGACCCATGAAGGTCAATATGATTTTCTTGTGATGCCGTTTGGACTGATGAATGCACCAGCGACCTTTCAAGCTTTGATGAATGAGGTATTTAAATAGTATCTTCGGAAATTTGTGTTGGTATTTTTTGATGATATTCTGGTCTATAGTAAATCTATGGAAGAACACCTGGAACATTTGAGGACGATTTTGGAGACTTTGAAGAGACATTCATTGGTAGTTAACCTCAAAAAGTGCGTTTTCGAGCAAAGTGAGTTGGAATACTTGGGTCATATCGTGTCGGCTAAAGGGGTGGCGGCTGACCCTAAGAAAGTACAAGCAAAATGATAGAACAAATAATTAAGTGTTCGAGAGTCTGGACTCTTCATTTCTACTTTCAAATTTCCGGTCACTTTTCCCTCCCAATGACCTTTTATTTATTTAGGTTAAGATCCTCCTCCTAACTAACTTCCCTAACAACCAACTTGCCAAACAACTTCAACAACTTGGCACTACTTGTGGAGAAGCTTCTCAACTAATTTCAACAAACATTTCATCTAGACGCTCTGTTTGTTATTCCTCTCACATAGGTGCATTTGATTAATGGTCTATCAATAATCAATGGTGGAATGGCCAACTCCGACTAACTTGAAAGCCCTACGAGGGTTCTTGGGTTTAACAGGGTACTATTGGAAATTTGTGAAGAATTATGGGAACATGGCGGCACCACTCACCAATCAACTGAAGAAGGATCGTTTTGGGTGGAATAATGAAGTACAAAGGGCTTTTGAAGCATTGAAAGGTGGCAATGACAACGGTCCCTGTATTAGCTCTCCCTAATTTCCATCAACCGTTTGTGGTGGAAACGGATGCTTCTGGTTTTGGCATTGGTGCGGTGTTGATGCAAAATCAGTGGCCAATCGCATTCTTTAGCCAGGTCCTTAACCAAAAGGATCGATCTAAGTCGGTATATGAGCGCGAGCTAATGGCCATTGTTTTAGCTGTCCAAAAGTGGCGACCTTATCTTTTGGGACGCAAATTCATTGTGCGTACTGATCAGCGGAGTTTGCGATTTTTTCTTGATCAACTGTTGGTGTCTGATGAGCACCAGAAATGGGTTTCGAAGTTGTGGGGCTACAACTTCGACATAGAATACCGACCTGGAAATGAGAACAAAGCGGCCGATGCTTTATCAAGGAGAGAAGAAGGTTGTGAGCTGGTTGTCCTCACAATTTCATGTTATGCACAGTTTGCACACGCCGAAAAACTGCAAAACGAGGTTGATTCCGACCTCATTTATGGACCCATCAAACAATAGATATTTCAAGGCTCCGATTCATTTCCTGACTATGGCTTGCAGCGTGGCATTTTGTTGTACAAAGGACGGATGGTGATTCCGTAAGAATCCACTCTCATTCCGCAATTGTTAGGAGAGTATCATGGGGGGAAGATTGGAGGACATTCTGAGGTCTTAAAGACATTTCAACGGCTGTCTCGAGATGTTTATTGGCAGGGTATGAGGGAACAAGTGCAGCGTTTTGTAGCTGAATGCTCAATTTGTCAACAGAATAAACATGTGGCTCTAAGTCCAGCAGGGCTACTGCAACCGCTACCTATACGGGATCAAGTTTTTGAAGATTTGTCCATGGATTTTGTGGAAGGGTTGCCTAAATCCGATGGGTTTAATTGTTTATTGGTGGTGGTTGACTGTCTTTCGAAATTCGCTCACTTCATTCCACTAAAACACCCTTTCAATGCCCAAGATGTTGCTGCAATATTCGTGAAGGAAGTTATCCGTTTGCATGGGGTTCCACGCTCCATCGTTTCAGATCGTGATAATGTGTTCCTCAGCAAGTTTTGGACAGAGTTGTTCCGTTTACAAGGGGGTTCCACGCTCCATCGTTTCAGATCGTGATAATGTGTTCCTCAACAGTTTTGGACAGAGTTGTTCCGTTTACAAGGCACCTTGTTGAAGCATAGTACCGCCTATCATCTGCAAAAGGACAGCTAGACCGAGGTGGTTAATCGGGGAATCGGGACTTATTTACTGTGTTTTGCGGGAGATAAACCTAAGCAATGGGTTAAATGGTTACCTTGGGCGGAGTATTGGTACACTACTTCATTCCATTCATCTATTTACACCATAGTTGTCAAAGGCGCGCTTGGGCGCGTGCCCAGGCATAAGGCGCAGCTAGTTGAGGGTTCTGCGCCTAGACAAACCCTAGCCGATGAACATCACGAAGGTGAGCGCTTTGTGAGCCTAGTCGACAGTCGCGCCTCTATGGTCTTTTAATTTTTTTTCTGTGTTAACCCTAGCCCATAAAATACCCAGATCCCTTACCTAGCCTCCCACGAAGAGCTCCTTTGATTTGATGTTCGATGTTCGATTTTAGCCTCGATTTGATCTTCGATGTTCGATTTCAGCTTCGAATTGATCATCGTTGTTCAATTTCAGCTTCGCATACACTTCAATTCCTTTTCTCCTTCGATTTCTCCTTTGAATTCGTCTTCTCCATCGATTTCACCTTCGAATTCAGGTTCGAATTCATCTTCTCCATTTCGTTGCTGCTCAACGTCATTGCTTTGCTACGATTAGGCTGCTTCTCGTTGCTGCTCCACGTCAAGATATGCATTCTGTTATTTAATAGTTATTTAATAATTTTATTTATTTATTTATTTATTTTTTTTTTTTTTGTGTTAAGTATTTGTTAACATAATTTAGTTAACAAAATTTAATTAAGTAATTTTTGTACTGCTCTTTTTGTTCCTTGTTTGTTTGTTTGAGTGATTTAGTTTAGTTAACAAAATTTAGTTAAGTAATTTTTTTTTTGGGTACATATTTATTTATCTATATTTGTAAACATAGTCTAGTTGGGTACATATTTATTTAAGTATTTGTATTTGCTCTTTGTTCGTGGATGTTTAAAGAATTCTATTTGGAATTTCTGAATGGAATATTTAGAATCTCGATGAATTGAATTTATTTGAATTTTTTTTTAGTTAATTATTCTTATTTATTGTCTCACATACTACTCTAACTTGAGTGTGTGTTTTATTTTTTATAATTGAAATTTAGTCATAGTTTTAATTTTAGATTTGCAATATATTAGTGCTATATATTATTTTTTATTTATTTTTAAATGATGTGTGCCTAGCGTCGCTCAGGCTAGCCCCTCAACTTGTGCCTAGCGCCTAGGCTCCAGGGGACCTTGTGCTCCTCGGTGCGCCTAGAGCCTTTAATAACTATGATTCACACTACTCCATTCTGAGTTCTCTATCGTCGTGATCCGCCTCCCTCGTTGCGTTTTGAAGCTGGCTCCACTCCCATGTCCGAGGTGGATTTTCCACTGCAGGCGGGGGACCACATCTTGGAGGAACTCAAATACCACTTGAACTGTTCTCAGAAACGCATGAAGGATTATGCGGATAAGAAGAGACGTGTAGTCGAGTTTGAGGTCGGGGAGTGGGTTTATGTGAAGCTACGACCTTATCGTCATATGTCTTTAGCAAAGAAAGCAAATGAGAAGTTATCCCTGTGGTTCTTCGGTCCCTATCAAGTGGTGTCTCGGATTGGCGTAGTCGCATACAAGTTGGACCTACCGTTCGCCACCTCCATTCATCCCGTGTTCCATGTTTCGGTGTTGAAGAAATCGGTGGGCAATGTTACTCGGGTACAACCTTTACCGGAGATTCTTACACACGATATGGAGTGGTTTGTGGAACCTGAAGCCATGCTAGGAATGCGTTACAACGTGCAAGGGAAATTGGAAGTGTTGATCAAATGGACAAATCTTCCTGATTTTGAAGCTTCGTGGGAAGAATTCGAGCTTTTGAATGCCCAATTCCCTACTTTCCACCTTGAGGACAAGGTGAAAGTCCAAGGAGGAGGTATTGATAGACCATTAATCAATTGCACCTATGTGAGGAATAACAAACAGAGCGTCTAGAAGAAATGCTTGTTGAAATTAGTTGAGAAGCTTCTCCACAAATGGGGTCAAGTTGTTGAAGTTGTTTGACAAGTTGGTTGTTAGGGGAGTTAGTTAGGAGGAGAATCTTAGCCTAAATAAATAGAAGGTCATTGGGAGGGAAAAGGGACCGGAAATTTGAAAGTAGAAAGGGAGAGTCCAGGCTCTCGAACACCTGGTTATTTGTTCTATCATTTTGCTTGTATTTTCTTTCATTTAGCTTTGATAATTCAAGTCCAATTCAGCCTATATTGCATTTATCTGTTTTTGTTCACTACAAAATTCTCTATTTGGTGAGGGTGATCTAACATAGTCAACGCATTAATTAGTGCACTTTAAAAAGCATCCACTGTATGACTTAATTACAAACTTTAGAAAGTATAAATACTCAATCAAGAGTATTGAAAGTAGAGGGGCTTAAACAGAATAACTGACGTATTACATGCACTTATGTTGCAATTTGGCCAAAAGTTTCATTGTTAAGGGAATATTTTTTTGTAGGTATTAAATAATGGGAATATATATCTTACATTGTAATTATTACTAATAGCATCGATCATTTACTTCTCAATTTTTTTTTCTTGACATTTACAAGAGGAAATGATTTTCAAGTATTGGCTGCTACATCGCACATTGGTGCATAACGGATTTGGAGGAGGCGATAGTGTCATGGGCTGATATGTCAGTATGACTGAAATTTACAGTACAAACAGATGTTGAGGAACCTTGAACTGATATGGTGCTTTTAACACCTACCCTCACATGCAAACTTAATTTGCATGTGGAGCGATTTGACAAAGTCATAATGGCCAAAACAGAGATCAAAGATGGACTCACGTCTCGTAGAGAAACGAGAGAGACTTTGCCCGTGATACCATCTTAAAAGATTCTAAACTAAAACCATACAAGTATAGGTGTAGTAGTTCATTTGACTAATATGTTGAGAAGTCCTGTCAAACCGACATGGGACTTCACAAAAAGCTTGAACTAGGGGAGTATCTTCTCACTGTTTTCATATACTTAATGAAGATACTACACGAAGTCTACCCCTAGTTTACCATGTTTTAGGTCAAGGGTCCAATTATGTTCCCGTTTCCATGTTTAAGGTAGCATTGTTCTTGACATGAACCACATGGGAATCTTATCATACTAGTAAGCACCTACACTAGGGTAGCATTAGGTTATCCGGTGACTGAGGGGATAGAATCTTATGCATTAGTTTTGTTTGAAGGAGGCATAACTTCTGTTGCCAACTGATAGCATGTGTTCAAACTGCTTACATTATCATAGGCTGTTGTTTTCGAGGTTATATGACAAACAAATACTCGCTGCGAAGGGGAAAATACGATTTGTAGTCCTAAGATTCGATTTATGTCCATTGGTTCTGGTCTTAAATTGTTGATTCTTTCCCCATCCCCTTTTTGTTCGTTGCTTGCTTCTCTAAATAATCATTTTTTTTGGCTGGTTCTTATAAAACTCATTTATGTATTAGGTAAACAGCTGCTTGTCGTATTCGGACCGAGTTCCAGATGGTTTCTACTTGATTTCTGGGATGGATCCATACATTTGGACTGTATGCACTGATCTTCAAGAGAACGGCCGTATTCCATCAATTGAATCATTAAGAGCTGTTGATCCTGGCATTGAATCCTTAGTTGAAGTGATTTTGATAGATTTTCTTAGTGATCCTAGCTTGAAGGAACTACAGAGCCGTATTCAGAATGTGTCTTCAGGTTGTATCACCACAAAAGAGGTTGTTGACCAGCTTGCAAAGATGGTCTGCAGTTGCATGGGGTGAGTTGTTGCACAGCATAGTAAGAAACTCCAACAATATGTCTCTCTTGTATTCTTTTTGAACTAAGTTTTGTTGCCTTCACAAGGGGTGCAGCTCTCATTGGAGAAGATGACTTGGTTCCTATCTGGAAAAAATGCAGTGATGATCTAAAGGATTGTTTAGGATCTATGGTGCTCCCAATTGGTCGGCTGTCTGTTGGTCTTTGTAGACATCGTGCTTTGCTATTCAAAGTATGTCTTGGTTACATTTATTGATCAGTGCGCATTATTTCAAGATTCCAATCTCATTCCACTTGAAGGCATTTTAATAGCTTTGTTTCACCTGATTTTTTATCCTATTTCAATTGTATTCTTCTGTCAGTTAAAGCTCAAAGTGTTCATGTATATATATGATCTGAGATCGTATTTGGTACTTCCCCTCCTTTGTCTTGTTATTGTAAACCAGAACTCGTGGCACATGCGATGCATCTGCACTTATATTATTATTCTTAATCAAAACATGTGTATTCTATTTTTTGTCAGTTATATAGTTTTACAATGATGTATGCATTCATATTATAGAAAGTTAGTTATTACTTTACAATGGGTATTAATATGGGAAGGATAGCATTGACGATTAACGTGCTAAAGACACCAAAATAACTGCCAACACTGACTCATGCCTAACATATTGTCTAAATAATTAAGGGGAGAAACATATTTGGTGGATGACGTGTGAGTGGGGTTTTCATAAGCACTTCAAATATGATTTCTGCAGGTGCTAGCAGACACAATTGATTTACCATGTCGAATTGCCAATGGATGCAAATATTGCACAAGAAATGATGCATCCTCATGTCTTGTTCGTTTTGGGATTGACAGGTATACTTCAATAATCAACAAGATATCCAAACCTTTTTATTTTGGTCAGATTTTGATTTTTGGAATCCATTCTGCACAAACTTTGGTGATCTCAAGCTTCCTAAGATGGTGGTATGTTACTGCCTTGAGCATTTTTTTAGTCAAGAAGTGGTCTTGTAGCGAATAGTGTGATGCTAATGCCTAATATATTGGTAGAAGGTGCCGCTATTATACTTACTAGGTTTTCTAATCATATTGTTGTTGGTTAGAGCAGTGCCATGCATTATACTCATGCACCTCGGAACCATCTCATGTCTTCTTTTCCTCCTGTTCATATTTTTTTTCCACAATAACTTGTGAATACTTTTTGGTTAGGTTTGTGTATTTTGTGTCTCATGCTCATATTTCTGTTATTTTAGTTTGAACTTTGAAGCGAGAATGCTTTTGAACCGGGTTTTTGTTGGTTCAGTCTAGAGAATGGTTTGTGAATTTATACATTGCTAATGCAATGGTCAATCTTTTGTTTGTGAATAACTTGACAATATTCTTTTCCTGCAGAATATTTAATTTTCTCTACTTCAGGCTTTATTGTTGTCCTTTCTGTGTGGTTTATTGGCATTTGGTGGCAACTGCATCTTTTAGATATATGCAATCACTAGGAGAACTGTCTTGTCCAGTAAGTAAAATTGTCTGTATCCTTACAGGGAATATTTTGTTGATTTGATTGCAAAGCCAGGATGCTTATTTGAGCCTGATTCATTGCTCAACAGTCCATCTTCGATATCAATTTCTTCACCGTTGCGCTTCTTCCCACGGGTCAGGCAGGCTGAACCTACATCTGATTTCAGGTCACATGCCAAACAGTACTTGGCAGACTGCCAATCACTTAATCTTTTATTCGATGATTCATCTGCAGGTGATTATTTAGTTCTTTCATTCTTTGAATGTTGTTTGGATACTTGCTCTCCACCCCCCTGTCCGTTGCTTACCTTGATGACCTTGATGTTGAAGAGCCATGGAAGATGTAAAGCTTTTTGAGGATCATGACTTCAATGAAATTTCATAAATTCATGCCGATCTTTGTACAAAGAAAATATATAAATCGAAAACTTCAATTGTTTTGGTATTTAAGTAAGGAGAAAATTATATTTGTTCGGAGGTTCCAACTTAAAACCATATGGTATTAAGGGGAGTAACTCTTTTCATATATAGACACCTTTGAGAAGCCTCACAAACTCAATGTGGGATTCTAACACTTACTCTCACGTGCAGCCTTGCCTTGCACGTGATGCAATCGACAAAGAGAATAGAAAAGATAAGCATTCAAACAATCGGGGGCAAACAAATGAGGCTTCCCAAACCTATCTGATACCATGTTAGGAGGTTCCAAATTAAAATCATATGGTATTAAGTGGAGTAACTCATTTCATATATAAACTACTTTGGGAAGTCTCGCTAATTCAATGTGGGATTCTAACAATATTTTTGGTCCTTAAAGTGTGGGGTGGGTGTCTATGTGGACCCTGAGGTTTTACCAAATTGCACATTTGGTTCCTCAAGTTTCACATTTTTTTCAATCTTGCAAAATTAAAAATGCCGTTAATGATTTTGGATGGAAAATGAGTTGTTGTTCGGCATGTGATCTTCTAATGAGGAGATATTTTTGTTATTTCATCACTCTACTAACTCTAAGACGTTTTCCTATATCTAACTTTTCGTCTGAAGAACCATATAAGGAAGCCTAAATCTTTGTTAGGGGTGAATGTCTTAGGTTTAATGAAGTGATGAAAATATTACTATTAGAAGGTCACGTGCTGAGCACAACCCCTTTTCCGTTCAATCATTAGTAGTATTTTCAATTTTGCAGGATTGAAACAGATGTGGAGAACTTGAGAGATTAAATATGCAATTTGGCAAATCTCATGGTCCACATAGACATCCACTCCATACATTAGGGACCGAAAATGTAGTTTTCCACTAAGGAGTTTGAGCTTTTCATTAGTCTACCACATGTTTAAAATTTGATATGGAAAGTAAACAGTTGAGCTTCTAAACTGTAGATCTTCTGTTATAAATGAATACTGCTTCAAATGGCTACCTTTGTTCTTTTAGATCGGATGTTTATCATGAGAAAAATACAAGGAACGCCACTTTGAGACTTGGTGGGATTAGTTATGATGGTTTTGTTATGCATTATAAAATAGTAAGTCTGAGGAGGCATGTGGTTTATAGGAAGCTCAAGAAATAGAAAATTACGGAGAAATCTGGAAATTGTTTCATTAGTTTCAAGTCTTACATTTGACTGTAATATGCTGACAAGCCGATTGTCTTTGATGCATATTTCTATTTTTAGTTGCAGGATCCTTCTAAAATGGTCATGCTCACGTGCCAGACCTGCAATTATACACCACTTCTTATTAGGAACCTTGCACCAAACCCGCTTTTATCATGTTAGAACTTGCTCCCAACACACTTCCGTCATAACTAAGCCTCAAACCAACTTTTGTTCAAATATTTTAGCTGAATGGATTACCATTATATAGTAAAGAATGAAATAGGACTTCTTAAAAGCAAACTGGATTGTTGAATATATTATTTCGAACCAGAATTCATTTCATCATTCAAATAATATAAATATTTCTCTGAAAATAGTTGCACGCGTAGTTGTTAAAGTCGCACTTGGGCGCAAGGTGCACGCAGGCACTACTTGTGCGCCTCGCCTAGGTCAAGGTTCAGGCCTTGCATAAGGCGCTCTTCTTAGGGGCTGAGGCTCTTCTGCTTCTCTGCTTCTGTTTCTGCTGCTGCTTCTGCTTCTTCTTCTTCCTTTCTGTTTTTCTCTCTTTTTTTTTTCTTTTTCATTTCTCGTTTTCATTGCGGTTTTTATTTTTTATTTTTATTTTATGTTATTGTTGTTAGTAAATATTTCATTTTTATACTATAATTGTTGATCAATTATTTAATTTTATGCTAAAATCTCTATTTATTTGGAATCAAATTAGTTTATTTTTATTTATTGGCTCATATGAGAGTGATTTTTTTTTTTAAATAATTGAATTTTAGTTCACAATTTCACTTTTTGAGTCTAGTTTTACAATATAACAATACTATAAATTATTCTCTATTTTTTTTTGTTGTGCTCCTTACTTCGCCTCGCCTTGTGCCTTGCGCGTAGGCTCCAGGGAACCTTTGCGCCTCGGTGTGCTTAGAGAATAACTATGGTTGCACGGTCTTAAGGGCTTCAAACCTTTAAACTCCTAGACTCAAACAACCACACTCACGCTCCCCGCCCCCCCGCTTTGCGCGTCTAAGTTTCGACGTGGATGCTTGGCAAACCACACTTTTATATGTGTTTCTATCCTATGCTGCTGCCACAGTTTGGAGGGTGAGTGGCAGATTTTCTTTTAGGTTTCTTCAAAATCCCCAAAACTACGGGAAGAAGGCTTGAGTGGCTTTAGACAAGTGGTGAGGGAAATAAACTTGAGAGGGAAGCTTTAGTTCAATCGTGAGACCTTGTTATGTCAAACCACTGAGGATGGTTGTACTGTTGCAAAGGGAAGAACAGGAGGGAGTCAGTGGCTATCTGGAGGATGAGGCTTGACCTTTTGGTGGCTTTGATTCATGGGGTTGTTTCCAAGGTGAAAGCAAGGTCATACAACCCTTGTTTCTTTGTAGAACTCCCTGAAATTGAGTTACAATGCATGGATTGAGGTGGTGGTGAGGTTCCATTAGATTGGAGGTGGTAGAAAAAGCAATTTCGCTGCTTCTGTTGGAGTTGCTGCTTCTTCAAGGCCATTTCAGGCAAACGTGGTCTAGAGGAGTGGAACTTCTTGTGTGAGTGTGACATTGCCGGACCCACTAGCCACGGAGGTGGCATCGGTCTTGTGAGAGGGGGATTAGATTCAGTTGGGCAGAGATTCTTGCCTCTTTCACATCCATTTTTTCAAGAAGATTCTGGTCAGGATTATAGCGCTAGTTTTTGAGCGGTGTCAGAATTGCGGAAATGGGCGAATACAAAATGGAGAGTTCCGTCAGGCATCCAGGTGAAGGAATTGAATTCGCACCTTTAAATTTTACTTTTCTGAAGCTGCAGCACCGTGGAGTGCTGGAAGGTGGGAGATGGGTGATGGATGGGTTGGAAGCGTGGTTGGACTTGTGGTGTTGTGTTTGGGATGTCTCATGTATTGGGCAATTGGAGAAGACGATATGGATACAAGTGGTGGCTGGGGTACCGGTTTTCTTGTGGGGTGAAGAGTTTTTTAGAGCAATTGGCGAGCAATGCAGAGCTTTTGTTAGGTTGGATGGGGATACGAGGCGTCAGAGATGGAATTCCGGCGGAGATATAGGTGGGGATGGGGGGACATGGAGGGTTCGAGTCCCTCTGTGTGAGGATTGTTGGGCCACTGGTTTAGAATCTGGTCAGATGGTCTTTGTCGGTGACAAGATCGAGGCCAAGGTGGGAAGGGGGAAGGGAGTATACATGTGTGCACGGGAGTTCAATTGGGTGGAGGGGCCGCCATTGGCAGTGATTTAGAAGGTAAGGATGCAGAACAACTGTTATTTTCAAAATAATTGCAGGACAACTTGCTTGGGTCGGGTCGGTTGTCGTAGGTGGGCAGGCGGTTTTGGGCGCTCCAAATAGGGGTGAGGGGATTGTGAGGACTGGAAGAGGGATTGAATGTGTTGGTACTTCTGTGTTATCCTGGGAACAAGGCAAGCCCCAATTAAACCCTACTCCTTTAGTGGCTAGTGGGCCTACTGAAGCGTTTGGGGGCATGGGCCAGGTTGGTTTGAGAGGAAAGCTTTTGAACTTGTATTCAAATGGGGTTGGGCTCTTAGGGGCTATTTTTGTTCAGTTCAGGATACCATGATGGGCCATAGAATAATTGCCTCTTCTAGGATGAAATAGTCGCCAACTCAGGAGGTGAGGGGCACTGTTTCTGTGAACAGGGAGGATGGGCCCAAAATATTGATGGCGGAAGAGGAGTTCGGCAAACCTTCTGAGGCAGTGGTTTGTCATTGTTCTCAAACCTCTTTTAAGCCCCAAATTTCCTTCCCTCAAACTTCAGGTTGAAAAGCAGCGGCAACATGGGGTCTTACAGATTAAATTCTGAAGTGAGGGATTGAAGATTTAGGGCTGATTGTTCAGGAAACGGTTTCATGCGGGGACCCCATTGAGACAACATGTATTTGGGAAATTTAAACTATAATTTTACAGGTCATCTGGTTGCTTTTGAAGAACAACACTACGCGTCGAGAGTTAATGGCTCGAATTTGGTTACAGTGCTCAGGAAGGATTAAGTGGCTGATTCTATTGAGAGGAAACCTTCAGAATGGCTTCTAGCAAAAATAAAGCTGTCAAAGTTGATAGTTTCAGTGGATTTTTGAAGGCAATTTGGTGGGATTCTTTTTGGAGGTGGAGAAGAAGAGAGTAAGATTTGGCAGTGGCAAGCCCAAGAAGAGGAGAGGCTATTTAGAGAGGTGAAGAATGTAATATCTGGCTTTATGATGGTAGGTGCGAAGTGGGGGAGAGTAGGGAAGAGGGAGGGGGGAGATGAGGTTGTTTTACTTGACTCTTGTGTTTGAGATGAAGTTGAATTTTTTTTCGTGGAATTTGTGGGGGTGAATGATATGACAACAAGGGGTAGTTAGGAGGGAGGTGTTGACAACATGAGCGGCGGATGTAGCGTGCCTCCAAGAAACAAAGATGGAAGAGTTGAATTAAGATTGCTTGAAAAATTTGGAATTATAAATGGGTGGATGGGGTTTTGATCATTGCAGTTGGGACAACCGATGTTTTTTTTTTTGACATGGGACACTAGGGTGGTGCAAAAATCGATATGGAATTCATACGATGGCTTGCTACTTCTAATCGGTGGTCTATGGGTTTGAGTGATAGTTTGTTGGTTTAGATGATCACCTGTGTCCTATTATGTGGGGATGGGCTCAAGCTTTTGGGCTTGTAGTCGAGTAGGTTGGTATGCTATGGTGGGATTATAATGTTATTCACTTTCCGCATGAAATTAGTACCTTGATGGCCATGGAGGTGGTTTCATTGATGGAGAAGGGTTGATTGATTTGCTCCTAGTTGAAGGGGCATTTACTTGGAGTGATGCAAGAAATCTCTCTTGTATGTTGCTCATTTCCCTGCTATGGTTGAGTGTTGCTTGTCTAGGCCAACTTCCGATCCTGGTCCCATGTTGCTTCATTGTGGGGAGCTTAGTTGAGGGAGGTTACCATTTAGATTTAAGAATATGTGGCTCATAGTTGATAGATTCTTTGTTAGTGGGTGGTGTTTTAACTATGAGGGGTTTCAGAACTCGAGTTTTGCTTTTGCACCTTTTGACCTTGTTGAAGCTGGATCACGAGAATTGGAATAAAGAGGCTTTTGGAAGGTTGTAGGTGACTAAGGCATGCTTACTTGATGAGATGCATAGATCAGTTGGGTCCAGTAGTAAAAGAGGAATAATCGGCGATTAGAGGTAGTTTCTATTAGAATCCCATCTCACCTTGTTTTGTGGGACTTCATTTAAGGATCTTTTTCACCTAGTTCCATATGGTTTTAGGTTGGAACATTCTAACATGGTCTCTGAACTTTAGAAAGTCTTTTTGGAAGTCTACACTTTCTCTTTCTCCCTTGTAGTCAAATTACTTGTGCAAGTTTGACGTTGCACACTGCTTCCCATAATCAATCTTTCATGCAAATCGGATTCCAAGTAAGGGTGAGTTTTAGCATTCCATCCCATGTTGGTTTCATGAGACCGTCCAAACCATCACATATATTAAAGGAGCTACTCCACTTAGTGGCATATGTCTTTAGGTTAAAACTCTCTAACAATGTCAAAGGTGAGTTGATTGAAGTCTTCTCTGTGAAGTGATGCGTTGGAGGCAAAAGTCGAGGGAATTGTGGCTTTGAGAAGGTGACAGGAATACTATCTACTCTTGTCTTGTAAGAGAAGGAATTCTGTGGCTTCTCTTCTAGTTGATTGAAATCAGGTGCATGCAAGGAGAATGTGACTATCAGGGGCTTGTCTTTGAATCAATAACTCTTAGACTTTCTTTGGATGACCTTGTCTTTTAGGGCATTTGGATGAAAGATGAGGGTTTTTGGAGGAGGATTTATTGAAAATTGTTGGTGCTTTGAAGTCTTTTCCAAAATCAAGTTCTAGGGGGTTGGGACAATGGGATTCGCTTTCTCCGTCCTCCTTTTTCATTCTTATGAAAGGATAGAGTATCCAAGAGGCGAGAGCAACGAAGATGCCAATGTTTGGTGCCTTTTTTGGTTGGTAACAAAGAGGGATCTGTGGTGAGAGTTTTCTATTTATTTGTGGATGCCATGCTTCAATTTTGTCAGCTACGGGTGCTTCATGTTGTTGTACTTCGAGACAAATTCTAGTTTGTAGGTTAACTTTGGCAAATTCGATATTTTACTGTTTGGTCCATGTGAGTGGTGTTGATGCTTTAGCATTGACCTTGTGTTATGGTGTGGGGTCCTTGCCTTGTATTGGGCTATCTCTTGGAGCTAAATACGAGTTTAGTGTTATTTGGGAACTGGTGTTGAGAGGTTTAAGAAGATTTTGGCAGCTTGGATGGTCAGAAAGGTTCAATCTTATCGAGAGAACATAAACAAAATACATGCATTGCAAGCTTGGTAATACTCGGAGACGTGTATGGTAAAATTTGGAGATTAGGAGGCCCATAGGGTTGATCATTTTGTTTGGGTACTTGTATTCTATAATTTAGGAGAATAGAGAAATCAAGGACATTACACGTAGAATCAACGAGGACGGATAAGTGGATGGATAAGTGGAGAAGTGCAGTTGGGGTGATTTGTGACCGTAGGATACCATTGAATTTAAACAAAAATTCCACAAAACTGTAATAAGAACCATCAATGTCCTTTTATGGATCCTCTACAATAAGATTGACTATTCTCTATGGTTATAAATGTTGGGCGGTAAACAAGAAGCTTGTTCAAAAAGTAGGTATAATGGAGATGTGAATGTTAAGGTGGATGAGTGGTAAGATGAGAAGGGATAAAATTAGCAATGAGATTATTAGGGAGATTGGGGGAATAACATCCGTTGAAGATAAGATAAAAAAAAATTATTCAATATGGTTTGGACATTTGCATAGAAGACTTGCGGATGTACAAATGAAAAAAAAAAGAAGGTGTAATGGAGATGTGAATATTAAGGTGTATGAGTGGTAAGACAAGAATGAATAAAATTAGCAATGAGATTATGAGGGAGAGTTTGGGAATAACACCCTTGAAGATAAGATGAGAGACAATTGCTTATGATGGTTTGAACATGTGCATAGAAGACTTGCGGACATACAAATGCGAAATGTAATTTAATTCAAGTTGAACGTACTCCAAGGGGGAGAGATAGACCTAAGAAAACTTGGAATGAGACAATTAGGAATGATCTGATGACGTTGAACTTAACTGAGGAGATGACCGTTGATTGTCAATCTGTATGGTGCAAACAGATTCATGTAGACGACCCTATTTAGATTGGATAAAGGTTTTTTTTGTTGGATGATATTTGATGTCTATGTCAGGATTTTGGTCCTTAACGTGGGTTTATCTTGAAGGGGCAAAATTTTGTTTGTGAAGCTCGCCAATCTTCTAATTTCTTGGAATGTCATTTTTTTTTGTTTTTAGTAACACAACTTTTTTTAATATATATATATATATATATTCAGGTATTTGAATTTATAGATTCCCCTTTGGGGGACTCAACTTACTGAAAGCTTAAGTATTTGTTACAATTTGCATGGGGTTGGTATGCCTCTGAATTTCAAATATGAGTTTATTTTGCTTCCACAGTTTTCTTTATGTACTCTTTTTACATCAAATTTCAAACATTGCTAAAGATTATGGTTTATACTTTACCTCGCTTAAAAGCCACCTCATCGGGCATCAACTTTTGAGGGCAGTGCTTGCCCTTTTTCTGTGCTCGAGATAAAAAATCACTTTCTAAATGTGATGACTAGAAGTGCTACGGATAATAATGCTCCACATAAAAGAACTGCATAGCCCAATATCATCATGCTTACATGCATTATTAACCACTTGGATTGAAGAGCATGTACTCATAGTGTGGGTTGATGTATTTCAGTTAAAAGATCCAATGTAGCAAAGCCGTGGGTAAAAAGAACACTTGGAGCAGTTATTGTGCTTAAATCATTTGGATTTATATATATATATCAATATGGGACAAACTCCATGAAAAATAGGCTTTTAGAGATGAGGCCTTGTGAAGAAGCCAAGTCCATTTTGGGCCACCGAACCCTGCAACTGATGAGAAGGCCCTATGGAGTCCAAGGAAGCGTATACGTTGTCACACTCCCTGCCTTCCACAGGTGCCTAGAGAACTGGACAGACGCAACAAAGTGACGACCCGGGAGCGGAATCCCCACCGATAGGGGGATAGGAGATGGCCATCTCAAGGCATTTCATGACCTATAGAGGCTTTCAAGCCAACAAGAAAACTACAATTGAGATAGTAGACTGCTTTGCGCGTGGGGAATCATTTCTATGGAGGGTTGTTTGTCTGCTGCCTTTGCCCCTGCTGGATAGCTTTCAATAGATGCTAAAAGATAGAAGGAGTTCACTTCAGCCAGCTTGCTATGGATGTGAAATTCCCTACTTCTCTTTCTAATCATATGTGGCTCTAGCTTCACTAACTCGATTCTAGGCGACTGTCAGACAGAGAAGAAGAATGAGTCTTTCTTCCCGATCTCCGCTCCATATAATCCGCAATTAGGGGAGATCTCCTTCCTCAAATTCCTCGCCAGCTATTTCCTAGTAGGGTCTTTTGTCTAGAATATGACTGACTTAAGTAAGGTAATTGATAGGAGTTAGCAGGCGAAGGCAATTGTGAAGACTTTCAGACTTCAATCGATTTAAAAAGTTAGTTCAAAGCCTTAGTTCAATGAACGCATTCCAAATGCCTCGTGCAAGAAAGAAATATTAGTAATGGCTTGAATGAAAGAGAGAGTTATGCAATGTTGGCTACAGAAAGCAAAACAACCTTCGAAAACACTCTAATCCAAATCTTAGATCACCAATAATGGGAAAGGTGCATGATGTTTCTTATCGTTTGTATACCATGGAACCGTCTACTAAACTTCAAATTTATTTGTTTATTTATATCAACTTTATTTATTTATTTATTTTATTTTTTATTTCTCTTGCTAATCTTCCTCATAACGTGTACTAATGGTTATCGAGTAACTGGCTATTTTAAGTGTTTGCAAGATTTTTAGATCTAGTTCTTTAAATATTATTCTTCTTGGCCATAGAACAGCCTTTTGGTCATCTTTTTGCATTTTCTGCTCCTTCATTTTATTATATCTTTTACCACTTTCGATATCCAGTGCTGTTATTTAGATATGTCACTGTATGATTTTTCCCTTTGACCTTTGCTTTGTCTTGTTTGATTTATAGATTTTTTTTAGACCTTGGTGCGGGGGTGGTTAACCTTGGCAGTGCGGGGAAGGTTTTATTGATCATTTGAAATAGAATTCAAAAATAAGAGGGGGGCGGGGGCTTTTACCTGACCTCTATAAGAGGTTTGGAGTATTGATTATTGTTTCTTTTCTTTTTTATTTGGCATCCTTTATCACAAGGGCTTCAATTGTGCACCAGCAGTGGGGTTTGAACCAGAGAATAGGCTTGCGAACGATTTGGCTTTGAATGGGACGGAGGTTGTATTACTTTTCATATTTTTTTTTTTCTTTTTTATATAATTTGGAGGGCAAGGGCTGCGCTAGGCTGTGCCACCAGAGAATGTGTCTTCCGGCCATTGCCGGCTGTAACCATAGCCATGCCACCAAAACAATCTGCTGGTATCTGTGGGTTTTCCGGAGATAGGGAGATTTGTGGGAGAGATGGAGATGGCTAATAAAGGCCCTGGAATGTTGCAGTTGTTGGGGAGAGGGAGGGCTGGTGAGGGGAGGGCTGGTGAGGGGAGGGCTGGAGATTGCTGCAGGTGTTTACTGGTGGGTTGCAGTTGTAGGGAGAATCAGAGGGGTGAGGTCGCGGGAAGGTTGCGACGGCGAACAGGGGTCATGGTGTGGCAGAAATAGCAGAACTGGGGTTTTGCTTACAAGGGATTTTCGGCTTTTCCCCAGCAACCAGGGAATACATTAGTTGAGTCGAGGTCCTTCCTTGATTGATAAATTAATCATCTTTATGCCTGAATTTAATGGAACAAGCAAGAATTCGTGAACCACTGTTACTGAATTTTGACAATCTGGCAATAGCTCATCAATAAATTCAATCACATGATTCACATCCATGTAGCGAGACATCGCTTATTTTGGACCTTCTAATTTCTTGAGTAATGGAGACATGAGTGACTTTATTTTACAGTAGCTTTACAATGTAAATTTTCCTCTATTCTTTTACCTTTCCCTTTTCTTTTCTTCTTCCTTTTCTTTTGAGGTGGTGGGGTGGTGGTGTTGGTGGTTCTTTTTGTTCTATTCTGCACTGGATGTTATTGCATTTATGGCCATTTTTTCAGGCACATTCATCTCTAGAGTTTTTGATGTATTTCCTCCTGGTGCCTCAAGTGTCCTTTAAGTGTACGTTCATTTATTACTGTAGATTTGAGCTTGAGGTTAAAGTTTATTATTATCATTATTACAGGTAATATTATTGATGGAGATGCTGGAGGTGCCGTATATCCGCAGCTATCAGATAGTAATTATATGGATAAAAATAATGTGACTAGTCCAAGCAACAGCAATGAATTTTTACAGTTGCCTTTGCCTCCAATAAATACCAGGCAAAAGACTCGTGGTAGAGATTCACGACCTCATAAGGTATTTAATGCTCAGACCACTATGGATTCAACAAATATAGCCAAGGATTTAGTCGCCTCGAAACATATGCCACCAATCTGGCATGGAGATGTCCAACTAAGGGTGTCCCAACCAAAGGTGGACACTAAGGATATGCACTTTGTTGATAAAAGTCATCTGGTACCAGCTAAACAAAGTAGGCAACTTACCCTTGATGTCGAAAATTTAGAAATTCCATGGAGTGATCTCGTTCTGAAGGAGAGAATTGGAGCTGGTAAATTTCCTCCCTGTTTTTTATTATGTTGACTGTGATTTTTTTTTTTTTTTTTTGTGGTGTTGAAGGGAATTTTTTCTTCCCAATCATCTTTAAGAATCTGTACTTGAAAACACCGGTTTCCATTTTCCAGGTTCTTTTGGTACCGTTCACCGTGCTGAATGGAATGGCTCAGTAAGTAATATATGCTTTGTTTCTTTGAGAGAATAGGGTTCTTCTACCGTACTGGATTCTAAATTTTTTTGCTATTAACTTACCCGTATAGATTTGTTGATGCAACATATGATACATAGTTGGACTTCTGACTGGTCAGAGTAACGGTGGAGGAAAAGGAAGAACTAGATTTAAAACTTGGCGTCTCAGTCTTCCCCGGGATTTAACTCTTTTATCATGCATTACATACTCAATACTTGAGGAAGACACAAACCGTTGTAAATGAAAATTCATCGTAACTCTTTCTGATAATGTAGTTATTTCAACATATATTTGGTGGAACATAACTTGGCAAATGATGATCTAGTGAACTTTATCTAGATGACCCGGTTGCGCAAGTTTGACCGTATAAGGCCCATAAAAAAAATGATCTCCTACGATTTTAAATTTGTGGAACTACCATTGACTATAGACACGCAATACAATATTGTTGAATCCCACATTGCATTTGTGGGGCCTTTCAAAGTAATCTTTATATGAAAGGAGTTACTTTACCTAATGCCATATGGTTTGAGGTTGGAATATGATAGACCATTAATCAAGCACACTTATGTGAGACAAAGGAAAAAGGAGAAAGGTACAACTTAGTTGGCCTAGAAGCTTAGTTGGCATAGAAGCTTCCATTTTCGGTTAGGAGGTTGAGTTGTTAGGCTAACAGAATGTATTCTGTTATTCAGCTGCATAAGTTGCTACTATTGGGGTTATAAATAGTAGAGGGGAAGAGGAGAGGGGCACCGAAAATCTGAAGTAGAAATTGTGAGAAACCAGGTTCTCGAATTCCTGGATATTTGTTCATTTCCTTTATTGTTTTTCTTTCAATCAAAGTTGTTTTGTATTTCATTATATCGGTGAATGCAATTACAGTCCATTTACTTAAATCAATTCTACTATATTTCCTATTTGGTTACATTTGGTCTATCAAATTGGTAATCAGAGCAGTTTCAATCCTGGAAAACATGGCTCAAAAGAAGGTTGAAGCATTGGAGGAGAAGATGGACCTTGTTCATTTAGAATGGCAGAGGGAATTTGACTCTGTGCGGACTGAAGTTCAGAAGATTGGAAGCTTGGAGAAGGCAATCACGCTGATGATAGGGAAATTCGAGCAGTCCGTGAGAAGAGATGATACGTGTTCTTCATCACTAGTGGAAGAAAAGCAGAAACCGTCTGAGATGATGGAATCGCAGACCTTGGGAGGAGGAATTACGACTGAATTTATGGGGAATAGATCGTTCCGGAGATTGGAACTACCAATCTTCACAGGAACTGATCCTGATGGATGGATTTTTAGAGCTAAGAGATATTATGCGATGAATAAGATTGGCGATGGAGAGAAATTGGAAACAGTGGCTTTGAGTATGGAAGGGAAGGCTCTTGCATGGTATCTATATGTAGAAGATAGACTCAAATTTCATACTTGGAACGATTTCAAAATGGCTTTTCTGCATCGTTTTCGATCGAGTATGGAGGGATCCCTTTGCGAGAAATTTCTGGCAATACGCCAGGAGTCTTCTGTTGAAGATTATCAGGAGTGATTCGAAATCTTGGCATCTCCATTGAAGGGGCTATCGGAGGAGGTTTTGCAAAGCACATACCTCAATGGATTGAAACCATCGATCCGAGCAGAGGTAAGGCTTCTCAAACCTAGAAATTTATTGGAAATGATGGATGCAACTCATTTGATCGAAGATAAGAACAGGATACTTCAATCCACTCGGGTCGGGTCTGGATCCACTGGGTCATGGAGCAAACCGTTAGGCGTTGGGTCGGGTTCAGTTTATTCTAGCCCGAAGTATTCGTCGAACTTAGCAGCGACGACGATTCGACCCTCAACTTCGTTCCGATCATCGTTGACGACAAATACTGGTTATGGTGGAGCAAATCAGAGGAAAACACCGCCTGAAGAAACGTCGGCGACACGGTTTTTGTTGAATTACAGGCAGTACACCGACTCTGAGTTGCTGAACCGGCGTGCGAAAGGATTATGTTTCAAATATGAAGACAAATATTCTCCAGGTCATGTTTGCAAGAATCGCAAGCTGCAGGTCTTGATCGTTGCTGATGTTGGTAAAATAGAAGAAGCAGGTGATGATTATGAAGTAGAAGAGAGTCTCGAGCTGGTGGAAGGTGCAATAGAATTATCAATGAATTCTGTAATGGGATTTACTGACCCACATACCATGAAATTGCGAGGGAAAATTGGACCACAAACAGTGACGGTATTGATAAATTGCGGCGCATCGCATAACTTCATCTCTAAAGATGTTGTGCAGCGGCTGGATCTACCCGTAACAGCAACCACGGCTAGGGATGGTCGTGGGCCGGGCCGGGCTTAGACTAGTGTATTACAAAAAAACGTTGGGCCCTAGCCCGGCCCGGCCCAGTGATCGGGCCTTAATTCTATGCCCAAGCCCGGCCCTATAAGAAAAATCTAAGCCTAAAGCCCGGCCCCTGGGCCCCCGGCCCTATTTTTTTTTTTAAATTTCAAAAATAAATACGAAAAATTCAATATCAAACTAATAAAAAATATTAAAATTACAATTTCTAAAGGCAAACCAATATTCCAAACAAACCAAACCAACAAAAAATATTAAAATTACAATTTCTAAAGGAAACCAATATTCCAAATATTAGGGTTGTATTGTAATGTATGTATGTATATATATATTTTATTTTATTTTTTATTTTTTTAAATATCCTTCGGGCCGGGCCGGCCCGGCTCTAAAGGCCTTGTCCAAGCCCGACCCTAATTTTGATCGGGCCCTAATACTTAGGCCCAAGCTCTGCCCATGAGCTCAAACCTTAAGGCCAAGCCCTAAAAAAATAGGGCCAGGCCATTCGGGCCGAGGGGGCCCCCAGGCCCATGACCATCCCTAACCACGGCGTACAAAGTGATTATTGGAACGGGAGAAACAGTGGGTGCAGACGGAATTTGCAAAGGTGTGGTGCTACTGTCCCTTCCTGAAGTAGAGGTGGTGGAAGATTTTTTACCACTGAAGTTAGGCAAAGAAGATGTTATTTTGGGAATGCAGTGGTTGACGAAATTGGGAGCAATGCAAGTTAATTGGAAAGCCTTAACTATGAAATTTACTTTGGGACAGACTCTGGTGACATTGAAGGGAGAGTCGGGATTATGCAAAACACAGATATTGCTCAAAGCGATGATGCGTACTATACAACATGAGGGACATGGCTATTTGTTAGAACTGGAGTCTCTAGCGGCACAGAACGACAAAGACAAAGCGGCTATGGAAGTTCCCCACATTTTCGATGAGCTGTTACAAGGATATCCGGAAGTGGTGAACGAGCCGAAGGGATTACCCCCTCAACGGGCGCTAGATCACGGCATCATTTTGAAGGAAGGAGTGGAACCAGTGAGCGTGAGACCATATCAGTATCCACAGGTGCAAAAAGACGAGATCGAACGATTGGTCGATGATATGCTGGTAGCAGGTATCATTCAACCAAGTCATAGTCCATTTTCCAGCTCTGTTATTTTGGTAAAAAAGAAAGATGGCAGTTGGAGATTTTGCGTGGATTATAGGGCTTTAAATCGGGTAACTATACCCGACAAATTTCCTATTCCGGTAATAGATGAACTCTTGGATGAATTATATGGGGCACATTTTTTCTCAAAACTAGATCTCAAGTCGGGATACTATTAAATTCGAGTGAGCCCACGTAATGTGCCTAAAATGGCCTTCATGACACATGAGGGTCACTATGAGTTCCTTGTGATGCCGTTTGGTTTAATGAATGCCCTAGCCACTTTCCAAGCATTGATGAATGAGGTATTTAAAAAGTACCTTCGGAAATTTGTGCTCGTTTTTTTTGACGATATTCTGGTGTATAGTAAGTCCATGGAAGATCATCTGGAGCATTTACGGACGGTATTGGAGATCTTGAAGGAACATTCATTGGTAGTAAACCTCAAAAAATGTGTTTTTAGGCAACGGGAGCTAGAGTACTTGGGTCATATAGTCTCGGCAGCAGGAGTGGCTGATTCCAAGAAGATCCAGGCGATGGTAGAATGGCCAACGCTGACTAACTTGAAAGCCCTCCGAGGGTTCTTGGGTTTAACGGGGTACTATCGAAAGTTTGTGCGGAATTATGGGCACATGGCGGCATCACTCACAAATCAATTAAAAAAGGACCGTTTTGGGTGGAATGATGACGCGCAATAGGCATTTGAAGTTTTAAAAGTGGTGATGACAACGGTACCTGTATTAGTCTTTCCTAATTTTCATCAACCGTTTGTGGTGGAAACTGATGCCTCTGGTGTTGGTCTTGGTGCTGTGTTAATGCAAAATCAGCAACTGATTGCATTTTTTAGCCAGGTCCTTAGCCAAAGGGATCGGACTAAGTCGGTATACGAACGCAAGCTAATGGCTATTGTCCTCACTGTCCAAAAGTGGCGACCTTATCCTTTAGGACGCAAATTCATTGTGCGTACTGATCAGAGGAGTTAGCGATTTTTGCTTGATCAACGCATGGTGTCTGAGGAGTATTAGAAATGGGTTTCAAAATTGTGGGGTTACAACTTCGACATTGAATATCGCCCAGGAATTGAGAACAAAGTGGTCGATGCTTTGTCGCGAAGAGAGGAAGGTTGCGAGCTTACCGTTTTCACGTTTTCATGCTGTGCACAAGTTGATACGCTGCAAAACGAGATTGATTCCGATTGTATTTATGGACCCATCAAGCAACAGCTACTACAAGGGTCGGATTTGTTTCCTGGCTATAGTATCCGACAGGGCATTCTGTTGTACAAAGGATGAATGGTGTTTCTGTCAGAATCTAATCTCATTCCACAACTATTAGACGAATATCATGGGGGCAAGATTGGAGGCCACTCTGGGGTCTTAAAAACATTTCAACGTTTATCCCGAGATGTTTATTGGCGAGGGATGACGAAAAAAATACAGTGTTTTGTGGTTGAATGTTCCATTTGTCAGCAAAATAAAATGTGTCTTAGTCCAGCCGGACTACTACAACCGCTACCTATTCCAGATCAAGCTTTCGAAGATTTGTCCATGGATTTTGTGGAAGGTTTGCCTATGGCCGAGGGGTTCAATTGTTTGTTTGTGGTGGTAGACCGTCTTTCGAAATACATTCATTTTATTCCACTCAAACATCCTTTCACTGCCCAAGATGTTGCGGCCATATTCGTGAAGGAGGTAATCCGTTTGCATGGGGTTCTCGGCTCCATCGTCTTTGATCGTGGTAAAGTCTTCCTCAGCAAGTTTTGGACGGAGTTGTTTTGTCTGTAAGGCACAACGTTGAAGCACAATACCGCTTATCATCTGCAAATAGACGGGCAAACCGAGGTGGTCAACCGAGGCATTGAGACCTATTTACGATGTTTTGCGGGTGACAATCCCAAACAGTGGGTTAAGTGGTTACTATGGACAGAGTATTGGTACAATACCTCATTCCACACATCCACTCAGACCACTCCATTTCGAGTCCTCTATGGTCGTGATCCACCACCACTGCTGCGTTTTGAAATCGGATCCACTCCGATATCTGAGGTGGATTTTCAATTACAAACACGAGATCAAATCTTGAGGGAACTCAAAAACCACCTGCATCGTTCTTAGAAACGCATGAAGGATTATGCGAATAAGAAGCGCCGCAAAGTCGAGTTTGAAATAGGAGATTGGGTTTATGTGAAGCTCTGGCCTTATCGTCACAAATCCTTGGCAAGGAAAGCGAATGAGTAGTTGTCTCCTAAGTTTTTTGGCCCTTATCCGGTGCTGTCTAAAGTGGGCATAGTGGCATATCGATTGGCCCTGCCACCTACTACTTCCATTCATCCAGTATTCCATGTTTCGGTGTTGAAGAAAGCAGTGGGCTCTAATATCAGTGTGCAACCCATCCCGGAGATCCTTACGGATAAGTTGGAGTGGCATGTGCAACCAGCATCGGTGGCAGGATTGCGCTACAATGTGCACGAGAAGTTGGAGGTATTGATTCAGTGGCAAGATCTTCCAGATTTTGAAGCATCGTGGGAAGAGTTCGAGTTTTTGAACACGCAATTTCCCGCCTTTCACTTTGAGGACAAGGTGAGATCTCGAGGGGGAGGTATTGATAGACCATTAATCAAGCACATTTATGTGAGACAAAGGAATAAGGAGAAAAATGCAGCTTAGTTGGCATAGAAACTTCCATTTTCGGTTAGAAGGTTGAGTTGTTAGGCTAACAGAATATATTTTGTTATTCAGCTACATAAGTTGCTACTATTGGGGTTATAAATAGTAGAGGGGAAGAGGAGAGGTGCACCGAAAATCTGAAGTAGAAATTGGGAGAAATCAGGTTCTCGAATTCCTGGATATTTGTTCATTTCCTTTATTGTTTTTCTTTCAATGAAAGTTGTTTTTCATTATACCGGTGAATGCAATTACAGTCCATTTACTTAAATCAATTATGCTATATTTCCTATTTGGTTTCATTTGGTCTATCAGAATATCTTGACATGGTATCAGGTATGGGTTTGGGAAGGCTTGTTTGTTTGTCCTCTAGTTGTTTGGTTTCTCTATTCTGTCTTTTGATGTTCATTAATTGCTACCACGTGCCAGTAGGGGTTGCAGTTGACTGTGGGTGTTGGGAAGCTTCGTCCTCTTCCTCTTTGAATTGTTGGGCTTCTTTCTTCTGTCTTCATATGTCTATTAATTGCCACCATGTGCAAGTCCGGGGTGCACTTTAGGGTGGATATTTGGAAGTCTCATTTTTTGTCTTCCGATGTTGGTTAATCGCCGCCATGTGCAAGTCGGGGTTGCACTTGAGGGTGGTTGTTGAATCCCATATTTCATTTGTGAGGTGTCTCAATTTTTTTTGTATATGAAAGGAGTAGCTCGACCTAATGGCATATGATTTAAGATTGGAACCTCGTAACAAATATAATTAATGTTTTTTTAGTTACCCCATTTTTAAGTATTAAATATAAATGGACTCACTTGGGCAAACCTAACTTATTAAAGCACAAGTTTTAAAAATTTCTTTTATAAAAAGCCCTACTCCCCCCCCCCCTTTTAATGCCAACTGTACCCTTAAGGATAAAATACATTTTCATAAACCAAACCTATCCTTTCTCTCTATCTTTCCTTTTACGCTGCCTTTTTTTTCTATCTCTCCCTCCTTTCGCCACCGACGGCATGCACAGGATTTTCAACGAACTTGATGGGAACGGGCGAGGACCTCATATGCCTTGACTAACTCTGATGGCATCTCAGGATGATTGGAATTTGTGTATGCATCGGCGATTTTGAGCTTTGGAAGAATATATAAGGTTCTGATATGAACCAAATCAGTAACTATGAATTTTATTGAACAACCAACAGATAACAAGATAAATCAAACATTCGAGAGGCTTGGGAACTCTCCAAATGAGTGAAGCTCAATGCAAAACAATTCTAGATAATTCCCTGCCCATTCTACCATAGCTACTCCTTTTATGCTTACCATTTTCTTTTCCTAACAGAATAGTAAAACAGATCCCTAACATAAAATATGCCAAACCAACTAACAACCACCATTAATCTAATCTACCCAAACTACCCCCTTCTAGAACCTAGGGCCTAACATTACCCACCACCCAAACATTTACCTTGTCCTCAAGGTGAAATTCAGGAAACTATATATTATTTTTCATCGTTGGCAGTTTCCCGGGATCCTACACCATTCGTTTAGTTCGACCATGGTGATCTTTGTGAGCTTTGAGCAGTGCCTTGCGTGAATCAAATTAGGAACCATGGCCCGGCCCAAATTGGAGACCAAAGTTTTGCCTAGAACAAAAGGTCAGATTACCTCCTGTTGTCTTGAAAGAATTGGCAACCATGGCCCGGCCCAAATTAGCGACCTTAATCTTTTCTTCTATTTTCTGGGCCTCTTTTAATGTTTCTTCTATCTTATGGGCCAAATCCCTGGCTCGGCCCAAGTTGCAAGGCTCCAAATGAAATGGCAAAATAGAATGGTGGCCCAAGTTGGTGACCTTATCCTTTTTTTCTATCTTATGGGCCTCATCCAAGGCTCGGCCCACAAAGTTTCCAGGCTCCAAACAGATTGGCAAAGGAGAATGTTGAGGTTTCATTCGTTCAGCCCGTGTACTATGCTCCTCTTCTGGCTTCAACCCATCGATAAGAATCTCTAGGGTTACTTCCTCCAGATTTCCGTCTGACGGCGCTGCAGACTCGAAGAACCTCCGGCGATTCCCTCATACGCTGCCTTTCTGCTCCAGACTTAGTTCAGTACCAATTAGTTCAGCCCTAATTTCAGATTTCAGTCCCTGAACAGAAGCACCGAAGGCCACTTCCTCCGATACCTTATCCAACGGCGTCGAGACGAAGATGGCGAAATCGTCGACTCTCGTTGCGATCAGATCTTCGTCGAAATCGTCGACTCTCGTCGCGATTAGAGACGGTGCTCTTTCCGGGGGAGACGAGAGTGTGTTGGACCTCCGACGATAATCTCGCACACTGCTCTCCTGCTCCAACACAAGCCTCTGTTCATGGAGTGACCCTGTCTGAGCAGATCGAAAGTGCTTCCAAAGCAATCTCTCCAACTCCTCCCACAGAACGAAGGATCGGTTCTTTTCGTCCCACTGGTACCACAATAAGGCGTCTCCCTCGAAGCTGATGTCCACCGCCTCGAGTTTTTCTTCGTTCGTGAACCGGTGGAGAGAAAAATAGCTTTCTGCCTTCAAGATCCATCCATCGGTATTCGTACTGTCGAACGTCGGCAGCTCCAATTTACGAAATCGGAAATCCCGCCGTTGACCGGAAACAATGGCAGACCCATTGTGGTTCGGCGTATCTCCGGCAAAAGGGTTCACCTCTGTTTCCTTGGCCTTTCTCGTTGATGAAGCGATACGAATCGATTCCTCTTGCAACTTAGTAAACTGGTCAACTTTTTGTAGCATCATCTGCATTTCTCCTCGCAGCGAATCCATCTCACGGCGAAGCATCTTCCCAGGCTTCCATGGTAACACCTTCACAACGTTGAACCTGTATAATTTCTTCTCCTTTATCTTCTTGTATCAAAGACGGATTATCTTAGTCCGGCCGCCGTACAGAGCTGCGTATGCCTCGATGTCGAGTTGCTCGCCGCTCACGATCGGTGTGCGATATTGCGACTCCTCGCCGCCGTTGGCATAGATCTCGTCAATCATTTGGGCTGATTACAAATCAGATTCTAGAAGGAATTGGTTTATCAAATTGCTCTGGTACCAATTTGATAAGAACCAACACAGTAGCTAAGTATTTCATTCAACAATCTAACGATTATAAGGATAAACCAAGTATTCGAGATGCTTGGGAACTCTCCAAATGAGTTGAGTTCAATACAAAACAATTTACAATTCCTCCATTGCATCAATCCGTTGAGCAACATTTCTGGCTGCCATCTAGCCAGGTATCAGTTGTCAATGATGAAGATGATGATGAACAAATCAATGATCGCACAACAACACCTAGGTACATGCTATGATACCAATTTGATATGAACCAAATCAGTAACTATGAATTTTATTGAACAACCAACAGATAACAAGATAAACCAAGCATTCGGGAGGCTTGGGAACTCTCCAAATGAGTTAAGCTCAATGCAAAACAATTCAGAATAATTCCATGCTCATTCTACCACAGCTACCCCTTTTATGCTCACCATTTTCTTTCCCTAACAGAATAGTAAAATAGATCCCTAACAGAAAATATGCCTAACCAACTAACAACCACCATTAATCTAATCTACCCAAACTAACCTTCTTTCTAGAACCTGGGGCCTAACAGGTTCCTTCTGCGACGACTGAGGAATAGATTGAGTTTGTTGAAGGTTGATTTTGGCTATGGTGGAGGAATAGATTTTGAGAGAGGAGGGTGATTTTTGGCGATTGCGGAGGACGAGATTGACACAGATCAACAGATCTCGAGTGGGACGATTTTAGCAATGGCGGAGGATTATCCCCTAGTTGTGCTACCACCACGCCGCAAAATGGGAGCTTGTGTAGAGCCTCTTTCTTTCTGGCGTAACAATGGTGGAACGTAACAAAAGATTACGACCCTTGACTTTATGCCACTCTTACTGAGTCCGTTCTTGCATATGTTATTGGTTGTTGCCTTATCTCGAGAACTTGAATACAACAAGAGCTCTTTTTGAACCAGACAAGGAACAAGACGTTTCGCGTCAGTGTGGCTTTCATGATAACATATGTAATAGTTCAAGCAATTTGATTGTTTGCTTTCTTTTGAAGATTTTTTTTTATTGTTGTCAATTTTGTAGAGTTTTGCTGTTGATTTGATTTTTTTGAAACGTTTTCTGGTTATTTATTGTTTTATTTGCGGAATTTTGCCAAAATTTATGGTCGTTTGATTTCTTTAAGTAGTTTTTTGCTTGTTTGCTGTTGATTTTGCAGAAGTTTGTAAATAAATTGTCGTCATTGGATTTATTTGAAATATATTTTGACTGTTTGTGGTTGATTTTGTTATTTTACAATTTTTTTGCTGTCTATTGATTTTTTTTAGTAGTTTTTCGATTATTTGCTGTCGATTTGTAGATTTTTTGGCGGGAGTAAAGTTTGGGGGCATACTACTAAAATTATAGTACTTCTTTTTGATTGCTGGAGTTCTTGTGTAGAAAAAAATAGCAGGGGTTAGTGTCGTAAACAACTAGGCCTTTGGGGCCTAGCCCGAATTAACCCTATAATTAAAAACTATTCATATAGCTTAGTGATCTTCCAGCGAAGTACGACTTGAATTCTATAATATTTCCCTTTTTTTAATTTATATTTTGAAATATCTTGCTGTCCTATGCTTTCCTTTCATATTCTAGTTATGCATTAAGCTCTACCCTTAAGACGCAGCCTGTTTTTCGCCAAAAAGCTGTTGCTTTATAATAGGTTCATAGGTACACATTTTGGAATAATTATTGGTTACGTGCCGTTGTTTTTATGTTTAGTCTCATAAGAGCTGTAACTTTCAGGATGTGGCTGTAAAGATTCTCATGGAGCAAGACTTCCACGCAGAGAAAGTACAAGAATTTTTGAGAGAGGTAAGTGTAGGGTAATTTCTGAATGAGAACAACAACCGAATGTACCAGTTTATATCCTATTTTATTTCTGTTTGTCCCACCATAAATTTGTTGTTCCTCTGCGTTTCTTTGTTAGGTTGCGATAATGAAGCGATTGCGGCATCCAAACATTGTGCTTTTTATGGGTGCTGTCACGCAGCCACCAAATTTATCAATAGTAACAGAATATCTATCTAGGTTTTAGTATCTCCTTTTTTATATCTTCCACATGAGGATTCTATTACGCAGTCATTTGTAAAAACTATTGAAGAAGTTTTGCCTGGCTGATTATCTACGATATTACCGAATGCAGAGGTAGTTTATTTAGACTTTTGCATAAACCTGGTGCAAGGGAAGTGTTGGATGAGAGGCGCCGATTGGGTATGGCTTATGATGTGGTATGTGTATGTGATTTTTTTTTTCCATGGCGTTGATGCTTGTATGTATGTATGATATTCTTTTAATTTTAGACATCTTTTCGTTCCATTCCCTTTTCAACTTGGTATTTAATTTGTTAAAGTGCGGCTTAATGGCTTGCTACTTTTTTCATAGGCAAAGGGAATGAATTATCTCCACAAAAGCAATCCTCCCATTGTTCATCGAGATCTGAAATCTCCGAATCTGTTGGTTGACAAAAAATACACTGTGAAGGTAACGCAACAGGTTTCTTAAGCATAGCATTTGGCATGGAAGTTTTTGCATAGAGAACCTGGTATTTTACCACACTTTCATAGTCAACACGTCAAACTGAAATGAACCTATGTAGATTGCAGTGTTATTCTTGTCAAACCTACCTATTTTCTATCCTTTTAGTACTCTCGATGGTCGCTGTGCATTGTGGGCCACACATTAAGCTTTTTGGACCACAGAAATTGAGTTGCCAATTTCAAATCTAAGTTTTATGATAACATGATACAATCTGAGGTTGATAGCTTCTTTACCTACTGGTCATCTCTCTTCAATAGATGCCAACTAAGGACTTCAGGTGTCACATTTTCTGCAGTGGTGGAGAGCAGAAAAAAACATGTTTATTTGTCTGCATATTGCTTTTTAGTCTTTTTTGAAAAACCCTTCAAAGCATGTTGTAGTACACATTTTAATTGATCCAATTGCTATGCAGCGCATACTCTCAAGTCACTTGTGCAAAAATAAAAATAAAAAATTATTTTAAAATCTTGTTTATGCTTGGTGTATGCATATGGCTATTGGCATGTGAAAGTTGCTATGAGAGCATGATGTCTTTGGCAATTGTTTGAGAAAGGGATTTACCCTTCTTGGCTGTGAATACATGTTCATAAACCATACCTTCTATTTGTTGCTGAAGATTGTCCAACATATTTCATGCATTTTATCGTAAGGAAGATTCTTGGGAAGTGTGATTTTGGAGAGTAATGAGTAAACCTATTTTAGAGTTTGTGGCAAAGGATATTGGTTTTGTAAGAGTAAGAAAGAGTGCGTTCTTTGAGAAAAAGCATATAAGAAGAGGAAAGCCCTGGTGTAAATACGCAAGAAATTCTCTTGTTTTACTTAATTGTACTGATTCCCACTAGGGCATTTTCCTAAATTAAATTTTAGGGTTGGATTTTATTGGATATATGATCTATGACTTAACAGCGTGTTTCCAGGATGGATAGTTATTTGGGACTCACCAAGAAGTACATGACTATATAACTATTAGTAAACATTATAGCTGGTAGATCTGACATTTGACTGTTTCCACCTTGTTCTGAAATAATTTTCCTTACTACCTGTGAGTGGTGTTTATATCTAGAAAACCTTAATGCTGCATTTAGCATGCAGGAATGGAATGGGATAAGTATGAGATTAGAATGTTTGTGGGATTGGAATAAAACGACCATTGCCATTCCCATGTTTAGTTGACTTGATTAAATATAGGAATAGGAATGGAATGAATTCTCAAATAAAATATGTCATAGATTCATAATAATATTAAAAAAAGGACAAAGTTTAGTTAAAAAATGAGCGATCGGAGCTCGAACGACGTAAAAAAAAACCGAACTCTGATTTTTTTGTTGAAAAAATTACCAAACAATAAAAATGAAAATATTTATGAAATTACTGAAGACATATTCGGACTTCCGGCAACATTCGGATTACATTTCCAGAGTTTCGACAACATTCTGGTGACATTAGCGGAGTTCTGACAACGATCTGGTAACGTTTTTGGAGTTCCGACAACATTTCAACAATGTTGCCAGAGTTCCAACGACATCCCGTGGAAGTTGCCAGACATTCAGAAACATTCTGGCGGGGTGGCAGTAGCTCTGGCGACATCATTGGAAAAGGTGACTGGATGATAGAAATAATTGCTTTACCAATATTTCTCCATTTTGAATCGCATGACTCATCCCACTTAATACTATGTATGATTTTGGATTGCGTAATCCCATGAATTGTGGGATCAATGAATGAAATGAAAATCATTTGGATTGCCTAATTCCATGAATTGTAGGATTAACGAATGGAATGAAAATTATCTCGCGTACCAAATATAGAAATGGAAGGGTCAATCTTATAATCATTTCATTCCTTAGTTGAATCCCATGTACTAAACATGGTGTAAGGCCTCATTTTGAGTAAATAAATGTACTGTTAAGTAATCTCAGATGTTCGTACATGTAGAGATACGCAGTGAGGAAATGTGTTGCGAGGAAGACTTGATTAAGATGTAGATTGCCATAGGGTAGACCTAAGAAAGTGCAGGAGAAACAATGAGGAAGGTCTTGATTATATGTAATCTAACGCAGTAGATTATTTACAACAAATGAATAAATGCATTGGCGTAAAATAATTCATTTGGTTGACTCCTAAGTGGGTGAATGACTTTGTTGTTGTCGTAGTTGTAGTTGTTATTAAGACCATAGAAATGGTGCACTGGAGTTTACTATCACACTTAGGGGAGGTCAGGCTAGAGACTTCTGCAATTTTAAAGGTCGATAGGGTGGGCTTTAGTTTGCTATACGGTATAGAATAGGAAAGTTCCACCGACTATTTAAGAAAATTTCCAAGAGAGTGAGCAATATATTTTCCTCATTTTTTTTTTATTTCTCAAGGGTGTTAGAAGGTTCCAACCCAAAATCATATGACATCAAGTGGAGTAACCCCTTTCATTTTTGAGAAGCCTCACAAATGCGATGTGCAATTCAACACCCACCGCCACATGCAACTCCAACTTGCACGTGGTGTAATCAGACAAATATCAGAAGACATAAAAGAGAAACCAAACAACTCGGGGACAAACTAACGAGACTTCTCAAACCCAACTTTAATATCATGTTAGGAGATTCCAACTTAAAACCATATGGCAATAGTCTGGGTAGCTCATTTCATATGAAGACTAGTTTGAGTAGCCTCAAAAATATAATGTGGGATTCAACATCCACTCTCACGTGTAACTCTGATTTGCATGTGCAGCAATTGACAGGCATCAAAAGATAGAAGAGAGGGGCCAAAAAACATCATAAGACAGAAGAGAGAAGCCAAACAACTCGGGGTTGGGGACAAACAAACGAGCCTTCACCAACCTATTTCTGATACCATGTTAGGAGGTTCCAACCTAAAGCATATGACATCAAGTGGGGTATCCTCTTTCATATATAAACTAGTTTGGGAAGCCTCACACATGCAACGAGGTATTTAACAAAGGGAGAGCGGGGGAAACTTTATTGATCACCAAAAATATAAAACTATTAGGGGGCATAACCTAACTGATAGAAGAATACAAATGAGTGAGGAGGATATTAACCCAACCCTACAATATAAGAATAGAATCAAAGGGAACCAAGAAAAGAATGAAACTAACGAAAAGGAATTCAACCCTAAATTTCTCAAAAATCACTACGCTATAATGTAACCTTTATTAGCGGTGTCCAACGGCAGAATGCCTTTGAGCTTGTCAGGAAACCTCTACCAATTAGTGAAAGTGAATCACCCTTTAAAAAACTCAAATTAGCGGCTTTGGTCATTTGTGATCATTTCTTGATGTTAGTAAATCTGCTATATATTTGACACGGCTTTGCCGTAATGCTGAAACTATAGCGAATGCATCTATCGTCATTGATGCATAAATAAAGAGACCAGTGAGTAGTGATTGAATCCCTTCTATGGTTCCACATGAGAAACTAGTATGAATATAACCTACATGTCCAATTGATCTATGAGCTAGAAGTCTTTTGACTTTCGCTTGGGCCATGTCGGCTAGTGCTCCTAAGATCACAGAAGCCATGCTATCTTCCAAGAAACGGAGAAGACCCTTTCTCTCTTGGACAGGTCCTTCCAAACCGGTAAGGTTTTAGAAACAAAATCCCTAGGAACCTTGAGCATTTTTGAGGGTTCAATACTTCAATGTGACTAGCCAACACACAGGATGAGACTTTACCATTGTGGAGCGGCTTTTTGCAAAAAGATGAGGGGGAAAGTCAGTAAGATGTCGGAGAAGCGAAATCACAAACGCAGATTGGTCGCGGCTGAATATGAACTGAGACTATCTATTATTTCCCGTTGCTAAATGTGTGTGGCTTTCTTTACATTTGCTCAGTTTTCAACTAGTTTCTGATGGGGGTTTAGAAAATAAAAATGCCTTGCCTTCTATATGCTACTTGCTGATCCAGTTAAAAATCAGTCATACAAATGCTAGCGCATACCATTTTGAAGTGTATTTTTTTTTGCTGGATTTAACATATTAACTGTCTTCTTAATCTTTTATTTCTTCACACCTACCATCACTTCTTCCTGACATACCGATTCTCATTTATCAGGTCTGTGATTTTGGTCTTTCCCGTCTAAAAGCAAATACATTTCTTTCGTCTAAGTCTGCTGCAGGAACTGTAAGTGTTTTTTTTTTTTCCGGGTTTTAATTGTGTCAGCATTTATTCTTGTTATCTGTAACTCTTTTTCAGTGGTTTCCATCACAAATCAATTTTGCATATCTGCTTTCTATTAATAGCCCGAGTGGATGGCACCAGAAGTTCTCCGTGATGAACCATCAAATGAGAAGTCAGATGTGTACAGTTTTGGAGTGATCTTATGGGAGCTTGCAACTTTGCAACAGCCTTGGAGTAATTTAAATCCAGCTCAGGTTTTTTACAGTTTATGTTCTATTGCTACTTTATGCATGGTGCAAGCAGTGGTAAATTATTCCTCACCCTAGTCCATTAGAGCATCACAAATATGTTGAATTTGGCACATGAATAGTAGCATAGCACATGTGGTTTAGGGTGGGTAGTCCAACAGTTGTTGCAAAAACAATGTGCTATATTTTAATGTATTTTGTATTAAAATAAAAAATAGATATTGATTTGAATGAAATTTTTATTCATCAAATTTCAGTATAATTTTTTTCATGTACTTTGAATTTGAATTTTGAGTTAGTATTATGTATCTGCATGTATTAAATTATTGATTAGATTGTGAATCCAGATGTATCAAATTAAACTAAATAAATCAGGCCAAGTTGAATCTAAATTAAACTAAAAAAATTAGCTCAAATTAAATTACAACCTAACTTAGTTAATAAATTAAAATTACTCTGTGTAAGGCAAGTATTTCCTTCCCAATTGCAATCTTCCACCCGGAGTGAGAAGAGGCCTCTGAAACAGTGTGTTTGGAATAGAAGCAAAAGATATAGAAGCAACATAAGAGGAATAGAAAGGGGATGAATGCGCATATGAGACAAAATTAGAGATAAGATGTGCAATAAAAAAGCGCTTAACCTGCAGAACAACAATAGGCATGTCCAAATTGGGTGGTGGTGGGACAAATGGCGAAGGATCTTAGGAAACAAGGACAACTGGTGTAGCAGCTGAGGTAGATGGGGAAGATGTGGCCATTTGACAACGGGCGTATACCCGTAGAGGAGGACAAAAAGCTTGGGGATTGGGTTCAAGTGTGGAGGAGGATGAGACAAGGGAAGACAAACTAGGCAAGGGAAAATGATGAGATCTAAACCAACTAGAGATATATATTCAAAGAAATAAGGAATGGACTCAAAGAAAGTAACATCACCACACAAAAATCACGACCTAAAAATGACTATAACAACGATAACCCCTGTTTAAGTATGAGAATAGCCTAGGAAAAGACATTTTGAGGCCCAAGGGTCTAACTTGTCTCGACTAGAATTAATCTGATGAATAAAACACATTCAAAAATGCGAGAAGGTAGGCCAAAGAAGGGAGCATGAGGGAAAAGACGGGACTGTGGATCTTGCCATTCAGGGTGGGAGAGGGCATTCGGTTAATCAGGTAGCAAGCATTAAGGACCGCATAACCCCAAAATTGCTTTGGAACACACATTTTTAAATAATAGGGCACGAGTGACCTCAAGATGGTGTCGACTTACGCCCAACGACTCCATTTTGTTATGGGGTATGAGTGCAAGATGACCGATATCACCACAATATTCGCGAGCATTATCATCAAAAGTCCACGAAACTCCGAACGATCTTTTATTAAATAAAGACAAGTAATTTGTGAAAAATCATTTGACAAAAGTCACAAAGTACCGAAATTTCAAAGTTGACAAGACACAATTTGGACCCCAAACACCCATATTAACTAACATAAATGGACTCAACTTTGTTTAATTGACTAGGAAGCGTATCAGACACGATGGTGCTTTCCCAATTGACACAACTCACAATATACGGAGGACAAATGACTAAGACTAGGAACTAAAAGTTTGAGCAGGACAAGGGATGGATGATTAAGGCGGCATTGAATTTACTGAGTAGATGCAATGACAATACAAGCAATAGAGGCCACAAAAGTATCATCTCCACTGTCAAAGTTATATAGGTCAAATTCACTCCCGACGCCATTCATCTTTTGATTCCCCAAATCCTGAACAAGAATAGAATCGAAAAAAAAAAAAAAGAAACAAAACAATTAAGTTGTTTTGTCAACTTACTAACATACATGAGGTTAAACGAAAAAGATGGAATATATAAATGATAAAGACATGGAGGAAGACCGGTGCACAATGGCCACCACTAATAGGAACCATAGAACCATCAATAATAGTGACAGGATGTATCAAGTAAGATGAGAAGACTAAATGTGTATAAAAAGAAAAGAATTATCTTACATATGGTCAATGGCAGCAGAATGTATAACCCATTTTGTGGGAGGGAAAGGGTGATTGAAAGGCAAGCAGTAGAAGTACCTCGCTAGGGGTAAAGAAGCAATGAGAGAGGCTTGCTAGGATGCCTTATGTTGAATGAACTGGATAGGTTTCTCATTAGAGATGTCCTTGGCTGCTTGAGACTCAGAATTTAAAATGGGAACTGAATCTGATGTCATTGCATTAGCAAAGTTAGGTGGGCAGCCAAGTAAGTCCCAACTAGTTTCTCTGGTATGATTCTCTATACCACAGAAAGAGCATTGATGATGTTGTTCACGACCATGACCATTGCACCCACCTCAAAGGCCCCTCCACAGCCACCATGAGAGAACCACCACGACAACCACTAGACTGATCACCCCGATCTCGTGGAGGAATCTGCGTCACAATGGTTGAATTTTGTGATGATGTAGATAAACTAGAGACGGAAGCACTTTCTCTGGTGGTGCTATGCAAAACTCGTGAATAGATATCAGTAATAGAGGAAGAGTAGCATTAGTAAGCACTTGAGGTTGATTGGCTCAAATTATAAGTATACCGCTAAAAATTTCATGACTAACATTTGCTTATGTTGCGTCTTTTCTTTCACATCAGTAGTTATTAGAAGAACTCTATTTAACTCCTCATGAAGTATTGAACGTAGCAGAGTAATTTGTAATAAATTGCTTGGCTTGATTGAGTTGAAAATACCCAATTAATAAATCATACATCAGGGTGAGATTACTGGAATATAGCAAACAAAGATATTCTTGGATCGCTTTATATGTATCCAAATGAATACACATATCAACAATTTGATGATCCATCAAGTTCCACAACAATGATACTGTTAAAGTTACGAGAATGAAAAAAAAAAAGAATGAGACTGCTTAACAATTGTGTCAACCTCCCGAAAAAATACAGAAACCCTGAACAATACAAAAATGACATACATACCCTTTAACACTCCCTTCAAGCTGGAGCATATATATTGTATGCTTCTAGCTTGTTACACATGTACTTTATCCTTGAGTCTCCCAATGTTTTAGACTTTCAGTAAATAAATCGGCTAACTGATCGAATTAATTTACATGTATAGTATCAATCAACTTCTACAACAATTTTCCTCGGAATGAAGTGACTATCAACGTCAATGTATTTTGTTCTCTCATGGAGGATTGGATTGGATGCATTGTGAAGTGTTGGTTGATTATCACATTCGAGGTTCATTGGTGAAGAATGTTCAATCCAAGTTCTTCCAACAAATATTTCAAAAACAGTTAGCAAACAAGTGGTATGGGTCATCGCGTTGTATTCCTATTCTGCACTTAATCGGCCACTACCGTTTGCTTTTTACTTTTTCAATATACAAGATTACCTCCAACAAACACACAATACCTTATAGTAGATTTTCTATTCGAGGGTGATCTGACCCACTCTGTATCCGTATATCCCTTTATTCAAGTGGGACCAAAATTCTAATATAAGAGCAAATGAGATACTCCGTCTCGTAACAGTCAAGTAGGTTAACTTCCCAACTAATTGTCTGTATTGCACTGAATCTGTCAGTGGTACTCTTTGAGCTTCCAACAGTTTTGTATTTGCATCTATAGTTGAGTCAATCGGTTTAGCTCCTAGTATTCATGTTTCGCTCAACAGATCAAGGACATATTTTCTCTGAGGAAGGTAAATACCTTCTCGATATAGCGACTTCAATATCCAAGTAATACTTTATCTGACCCAAACCTATAATTTGAAACTTACCGTGCATAAACTTTTTGAGTTCTTGAATACCACTGTAGTCGTCTCCAGTAATCACTTTGTCAATAACATATACAATCAACAATATTCTCTCTGAGGAAGGTAAATACCTTCTCGATATAGCGACTTCAATATCCAAGTAATACTTTATCTGACCCAAACCTATAATTTGAAACTTACCGTGCATAAACTTTTTGAGTTCTTGAATACCACTGTAGTCGTCTCCAGTAATCACTTTGTCAATAACATATACAATCAACAATATTCTCTCTGTTGTACTATGCGTTTAGAATACTGACTGATCGACTTCACAACGTAGAAGACCAAACCCAGTGACCAAGTCACTGAATCTCTCGAACCATACTCAAGGAGATTGCTTGAGAGCATAAATGGATTTGTTTAAGCGACATACCAAACCAGATCCTCTCAACCACAAACCTAGGAGGTTGCTCTATGTATTCTTATTTAGTTAAATCGCCATTTAAGAAGGCATTTTTGATGTCGAGCTGATGTAACGGCAACAAAAGGTGGCAGTAAGAGCAGGGGTGTGCAATGGGTTGGGTCAACCCACCAAACCTGCCCAAATTGCAACATGTGCATTAAAACGCAAACCGCCCATAGTAATCTGTGCATTTTTGGCGGTCCACGGTTTAAATTACCAACCCGCATACCCAACCCACATAGTACTGGTTTGGTTCGTTGTTTTGGCCCAACCTTTCCTAACTCGCCCGTCTCAACCCGCGATTTTCCTCACGTCCTATGTCGATTGCCTTACGCGTACTCAAATCCTTGATAATGACAGAATCAGGAATAAAAGAAACAAATAAATTAAGATGTTTAGCAAGTTTCCTAAGTGACATCAAATTAAAAGATAAAGAAGCAATATACAAAGCACAGGATAAAAAAGAGGAGAGAGAGGTTCCATGGCGCCGATGCTACGAATAGGGACTGGATGTATGTGTGTGTAAATAGGGAAGAGGTACCTAACACGTGGTCAGTGGAAATAGAGCTAATAACCCATGGCGAAGATGGGGAAGGATAAAAGGAAAGACAGTTGAGTTAGAGAAGCAATGGAGGTAGATGCATGCTGATATGCCTTAAAATGAAGGAATTGAGCATACTCGTCATTGGAAATTCTCTTGGCTGTTGAAGAGTTAGACAATAGAAAAGGATCGACCTAATCAGATGCCACATCATGAGATTACTTAGGATGTTGACCAACTAAATACCAACAAGTCTCTTGGTTATAATTTTCCTTGCAGTAGGAGCATTGACGATGTTAGCTGCTACTACAATCCCCTCGGCGCCACCACTACAATCACCTTAGGAATGACCATGGCGACCACCACTAGACTGGTCAGTCTACTGAGATATCTATGTAACCACAACTGAACGATCTGCCGAAGGGAGACTAGAGAGCGAGTAGTGTCCTGATAGGTTGAGGCGTTGGATTTGAACGGAGACGAAGGTAGTGACATCAGATTTGGACGATGACGGCGGTGAAGGCTTCGGATTTGGACGATGTTGGCTTTGTTGATGTCTAATGTGGCCGGCAACGGTGTTGGAGGCGTTAGGGCTGGATGGTGACAACGGCGGTGGCATTGGATCTGGAATCAGAGATGGCGGCAATGATAGCAACGTCACGGTACAGATCTTATGAGATTAGGGTCTCATTGGAACCTACACTTGATATCATGTTAAAGTTACGGGAATAGCAAAGGAAGAACGAGACTGCTTAACAAATGTATCAGTCTCTTTCTCTATTTATGATAGAAATTCGGAAACAATATGAATCCCTAAACAATACAGGGATGACATAAATGCCCTTTAATAGATACAATATGGGTATCAACTTAAATCCATTCCTCTTATCAATTTGTGTTGGGGTGGATTCGGTGAGGTGACGGTGTTCCCTGTGTTCGGTAAGTGCAACTTGCATAGTTTTGGACCACTGTAAAATAATTGGTATCATTCAACTTTCGCATTGTGAATGATTGATGTGACATAGAGTGCCTGCAAAGTGAATTATACTATACATAGGGGATTGGGAGGACTCCACACCAATCCAACGGATTATAAGACAATGGACAAAGGAAATGAACAAACAAGAACGAATAATAGAGCTTAAATGGAAGATCATTTTTTTTTTTCTTTTTGAAACATACAGATGTTTGTAAGGGTTTCATAGGAGGTCACCGCTGGTGGCTGGAGCATGGCTGTCGGAAGTTGAGTAGGACAGAGGAGGGTGGATGAAGGTCTGAACAACTACGGTGAGGCGAGATCCAGTCTAGACGAGTTCAGGCGAAGGTCTAAACGCAGTGGTGAAGTGAGATTTGGTTTGGATGGGGCCGGACCAGAGTTTTAGGTTGGCGCTGGCTAGGGTTTTGGGCTGCGAGGGTCTGATGAACACATCTTGGCCGAACCTGTGCCACAGATGTCTGTGCGGGTTTGCCCGAGGTGGAAGGATGACCGAAGAGTTCCGTTTTAGGATCACCAGAGGTCGAATAGGTAAAGCGGCGATGGTGGCGGCAAGTGAAGGACGACGATCTATGGCTTCATTTTTATTTTTATTTTTTTGGTGCGGGAGGTGGGAAAAAAAGAGAAAAACATTTGTAGAGCAACTAGGGGGAGTCATAACTTGCTCTTGATACGATGTTAATGTAAAAGAGAGTACGAAAAGAATAAGACAACTGACCACTTTGTTAGCCTCCCGCTATTTATAATAAAGTAGAGAAACAATCCATAAACCGTAAATATAAATGAATTGACAGAATTACCCTATAACAGTATCACATGCGCATGTTTGAGATGGATTTTAGTGGATGTTGGAAGACATGAAAGTTCTTTAGTTCATACATATAAGACCAACTACGAAGCAGTGATTTATTATTGCCATGGTTGGATAACTACCTTTGATGAGGTTTCCACACCTTTTCATAGTATAGCTATTCTTGATTAGCCTTTATGGATTCCAATTTCTTCCGTTCAATTTAATATATCTTTTACTGTCCTGTGTTTCATCATTGAATACCGAATATGCATAAGGTAGTGTTTTGAGCTCTTTTATATGATTAATTTGTATTAATCTGTGCCAGGTTGTTGCTGCTGTTGGTTTCAAGGGTAAGAGGCTTGAGATTCCACGGAATATAAATACTCAAGTAGCTGCCATAATTGAGGCCTGCTGGGCGAAGTGAGTCAATTCCTTGTTTAGTTTATTAAATTCTAGCTCGGTTTGCAGTTACTTTTTACTCTTACTTTGGTATTACTGTAGTGAGCCATGGAAGCGCCCTTCTTTTTTCAATATCATGGAATGCCTGAGACCGTTGATTAGACCTCCCACGCCACAGCCGGGACATACAGACATGTCATTGCTCATGTGAATTAAACACCAGGGAAGCATTGGTTGTACAATTTGTGGAAACTGTTGATGATCTAATTTCTGGTTTCAATCACTCGGAGGATCCCAGGTTTGCATTTTTTAAAGTCTACTACCTTTTGCTCTTGGTGCTATACCTTTGTTAGTAAATATTTGTTGAAATGCATGAAATTATAGACTGGAAGCCCCAATTTTGATATTTCTTAGTTCAAAATACTTTTGGAAGACAGCATCTTCCCCTCCCAGTTGTTTATGGAACACCTGTTCTATGCGGCATTTACTCTAGCGCGGGTGTTGAATTTCCTGTTTGTCAACATGGGACACCTCCCCTGCAGAAGGTGGGTGGTGGTCGCAAATAATGCGCTGCCACTTTCACCGCAAGCGTACGGATCAAGTTTTAGTATAATAGACCTTTTGGTCGGGTATTGTATCCACATGGATTGGTTGAGATTACTATCGAGTATCACGATTGTCATAACTTAATTTTATCTAGGCGCTAAAAATGGAATTTAATTAATTACTAATACTAAACTAAAATACTAATTAAGTTAACTATACTATAAATACTAATTTGAGATTTTTTAGGGGAGTAGATTGTCTAGGGATTAACTTTATTTACTTAAATGTATTTGATTTCGTTTTAGTTAACATTAACGGTATTCGGCGTATTCGACAATCTCGGTTCGTAAACTCCCTCGCCACCTCTTCCGAGTGTAAGACGAGGAAATACGTGACTGTGTTAACGCCGAAGTCCCCCTCAACATCTTAACGACTCTAGATCACGTGAGTCTTGCCCCAACGTCATCGATTGCACACTTTCTAACGCCCTCCCGGGTCATTAGATTGTCGTGTTGTGTTAACCCTAGTCCGAATCCGGGGTTACCTCTCCCGAGTGTCAAATCCCGTATTCTCAATATATCTAAACTAGCATATAATCATAGAAAACACGGCAACACAATCGAAATTATAAGGAACAACCATAAACGAAATACAAATTCAACCAAAACTGCATTTTCATAAATAATACGTTAATCTCTATTACAATCCATGTTTAACTCATGGCCCTAACCGTTTATACAATGTAAAACGAGCTAAACATTGCTCAATAACTACCAAAATGAAGAAAACAAAGAGAAAAAACGAGTGAGTTAGCCTATATCCGAAGAATTGGCTCTAGAACCGTCGAACGATCGTTTCCTCGTTGATCCTCCACCTCGGGTTGAGAGCTCTCCCTCCAAAATCCCTAAATATACCCTTAGATATAGCCTAAGGGGCTCAAAAATGCAAGAGAGCAAGAGAGAGGCCGGAGAAGGGGGAGGAGAGGGGATATTTATAGCCAAAATATCCTAAAAATATTTCAAGACTTTGCAGGGGAAATCCGCCTAGGCGAAGAAAACTTCGCCTAGGTGAAATTAGGTCAGTTCGGCTGATCGCCTAGGTGGTGAATTAGGCGGTGGACTGGGAGAACATTTTGTTGGATTTTTGCCGAGGCGAAGAAGGCGAGCGGTTGTCAGTAGCCCATCTTCATTTTCTGCTGGATTTCCGCCTAGGCGAAGGAATCTTCACCTAGGCGGTCGTCCGTCAGTAACATTTTGCTCTTTTCTCAGCTTCTTCACCGCCTAGGCGGTGGTCTGGACGCCTAGGCGGTGGGCCTGTTTCATCTTTTAGTCTCTGAGCTTGTTTATCCACCGTAACTTTGAACCGCTTTGGTTCGATCTCATCGTTTTCGCTCCAGTTTCCTATCATTTTGCCCAACACACTTGATTTAATACAAAAAGATAAAAATTAATTAAAACATAATAAAAATAACTATAAACGTACTCGAAAACTAACAAAGTCGGATTGGAAATACGTAGGTAATTTACACCTATCAATGGGGTTGTCCATTACATGCATTGATATGGAACCGGACTTCAATATTATTTTTATTTATTTTTTTCCATGCAACACTGGATGCATAATTGCAAAAGGTGTGCTTATTATGCACCTTAGGTGTTGGGAGTGTTTCATGAGAAGTCTTGCAAGCTTTTTGCTGTTTTCTGGGGCTCCATTTTTTATTTGTTCTATGGTGTGATTTTATGCAGGTTCTACACTGTACATATCTGTTCAGACTGCCTGTTGAGGATACTGAATTTTTTAATTGGCCAAAGAAGCTGCCATTGTTCTTATAGAAAATGAGTGCCTGATTTTCTGACTTCCTTGCCCATGAATTATTGTTGTCCAAAAAATTTCTATTAATCGCCATTGTGAAAATTACTGGTGCATCTGGTTGCTCATAATTTTGTATCTGAATGTTGTAACCAAAAACTCAAAGGATCATTTTTCTGGCATGTCATCACTTGAGCAGGTCAAACATCTTTAATATCAAAGGTAGACTATCCACAGTTTCTCACTCTGTCTCGAACATCATCGGGTTGCTGTTGGCTGTTTTTGCTTTTGGGAAGTATATTATCATATTGATGGCAGTCTGACTTGGTGCAGATGGAAACAGCTTCTGCCAGTAACAACTCCCCACCCACCCACCCTCGAAAAAAAGAAATAGCTAAAGAGAAATAAAACAGAGAAATAAAGTGAAAGAAAAGGGTCATGGATTAATGCAAGTGTATGCACTTTTCATTTAAAGAATAATGCGGAGTCTTTCCATTCGTTCCCTTTTCCCTTGTCCGTTTGGTTTATTATTATGAAGATTATGCATCCTAAATGGTATTTCTATGGAGTTAATTGGTACCTTATTAGAATATTTCATTTTACAGACTTTTAGTATTTATCCATACTCAGTTTTGACTTTTTATCTGGTAATGTACCACTGAAGATGTCTTTTCTTTCCTCTGGATAATTCATTACTTCGGAACATGGTTCAAATTTTTTCTTCCCTTGTCCTGTTGAGAGGTATATAATTTTGTTCTATCTTTCATAAATGGCGGCATAATATGGTGGGGGAAATTCCTCCACAGTCGTGTTGATCTTTTAGGCAAATCTTTTTTGTACTTGTTTCGTGCACTTTTAATAATTGTTTACTGCAGTCTAGAGACTTGATCTTTTACTTGAAAAGAAAACGTGTTTTGGTGTTTGTGCACCAAATGGCTTCTCATCAGTGCAGGGTTTCTATATATATATCTATATATATCTATATATATATATATATATATATATATATTTTGTGTGTGTGTGTGTTTTAAGGGCTAAAACTCATCTTCTTTGGTGTGGATACCATTGAAATTGTGAGCAAGCTTAGGTTTCAAATTAATGTGCTAGGGCTGTCCTGAAGGGAGTTTTTAAAACTATTTAGGTTCAGCATTTTTCTTTTTCTTGGAGAATAAGTTATATGTAAGGTCCATATTTTTGTGTTGTTTAAAGTCGGTGACCATGAGTCCGTAATGCTGAATGTCGTATTAGGTGTGTTCTTTCGTAGATCTTTATGTTGAATGTCATCTTCAAATGATTCAGCATTTCAGTGTAGAGAATATAAGACCAGAGGTAAGGGCATGAATTGTATACACACTGCACTGCTTGTATGTCCTGCACAGTTTCTAAAAAGCAAAAAAAAAATACCAAAACAACAATTTTTTTAAAGAAAAATATGCATTTTCGATTGGTGCAGTAGGAATGTTTGCACGCCATTATTAGCTGTCCAGATGCCCACAACACTGGAGGAGCACTGTTTGGATGGCTCGTGGCGGCAGACCGTCAAAATTAGGATTTTTGACCTAAAAACAATATTCAGTGTCATACTCTGTGCTTTTAGGGTTGGGGGTTATTTCTGAAGTCTTGGAATTTCTAAGAAATCAGTCCCTAGCCTCTCGTGTGTTTTTTGTGTGGAATATGAGAGAATCTAACTTTCCAATTCTAGACTTTCTTCAAAAGTTCTCCTTTTAGTCAAATTTTTGATTTTCGGTGCTCAAACAATTTAAAAATTGATTTTTGATTGTTTCATAAACCACCACCACCACCATAATATGCCGAACTAAGATCTTTTACATTGCTCTTGATCGTTCCTTTCAAAGAGAGATCACTTCTTACGAGGTTTGTGAAGCATAAGTTTTTTGAGAAAAATAGTAGTTGTTTAAGTTAAGATTAAGGGGGGATATACATACTGATTTGAAGCTGACGGGGACTGAGATCGAGCTAAGGGGGTTCTGTGGATTGGAGTGAATCAAAGCTTGGGGGCACTAAAGAAGTAGTCCGACGCATAAGAGTCTTCGAGGGGTCAGCTAGCAACGCAAGTGTAAAGTGTCATATCCAAGTTGTGTGTTCCTCCAGGCATCTTGCTTTCTAGTCAATTGATAGCTTTGTATAGTAAAATGACGCCGCGTTTTCCACGTAAAAATCTGAGTCACATTTGTGCTTTTGATTTTTTTTTTTTTTGTTGTTTTGGTGGTCATAGTTTAGTCTTTAAGTTGCTCACTCTATTAATTCTAATTAAAGATTAAAATCATATATTTAAAAAGTGTCTAAGTGGTTGATTGGTTAGTCAACCCTCTTTTTATCTACTTGGACTGGAACCGACTTTTCAAGTTAAAATTTAGAGTTTTGACTTTGTGTAAATGTTTGACAAAATTAACATTTTGGTCCTAATGGTTTCAATTTTAACATATGACACTAAAGTTTCTTAATCATTTTAGTATAATCGTAATCATTATCTCCAATACAATTTTGCATGGAAAATATTCACGCACCATGCGCTTGAAGGCTCTTTTGATTGGATGGAATGGAATGAGAGTAGAATAGAATGAAAGAATGAGAAAATTATTAGAAATTGAGAGAAGTTCTTCCATAGAAGCTTCTGTAGGTTCTACATGAACAGTTGTTAGATTGTCGAAGTTTGTTAATTTTTTGTTAAGTTTTCTTCCTATAAATAGATGTTCTTTGTACTTGAGAAAATCAATGAGAATGAGCATATTCCATTCTATTCCTCCTTTTTTATTTCTAATATGGTATCAGATGTATTTTTCCTTCTTTTTATTTCATTCTTCTACTGATCAATAGTAGCTCTACTGAAAAACCACCTCCATTCATGGCTCATGGAGGTGGTAATCCATTGCCCACCACCAATGATAACCGATTTCAACCTCTTACTCCTCCCTCTTCTTCTACCACTACCCAAACTCGACCAGATTTTCTCTCAATGGACAATACTCACAGTCCATTCTTCCTACACAGTGGTGACATCCAGGATTAACTTTTATTTCTCATGTTCTCACTGGTCCTAACTATCATACTTGGAATCGAGCCATGCGTATGGCTCTCAATGCCAAGAACAAGCTTGGTTTTGTCGATGGAACTCTTCGACAGCCCTTTTCGAATGATCATTCTTTCGGTGTTTGGTCCCGTTGCAATAGCATGGTCATCTCTTGGATTCTCAATTTCGTTGACAAAGACATCGGCCATAGCCTTCTCTACATGGCCACTGTTGAAGAAGTTTAGACCAATCTTCATGCTCGTTTTCGCCAAAGCAACACTCCCCGCATTTTTCAGCTCAAGCAACAATTAGCTACACTTTGTCAATGATGACTTGATGTTAATCTCTATTTCACAAAATTAAAAACACTTTCGGATAAACTCAAGGATTACCAACCCATACCTGAATGTAATTGTGGAGAGATGAAATTCTAAACTGATTTTCAGCAGCAAGAACTCCTAATGCAATTTCTTATGGGCCTCAACGACTCCTTCACTGTTGTGTGTGCTCAAATCTTGATGCACGATCCACTTCCCACCGCGAGCAAGGCTTTCAACCTTGTTATCCAAGAAGAATGCCAACAAACCATCGAATCTACCCTTTTGACCAACGATTCCATGGCGTTTCAAGCTTCATCCCCTCTTCTCGCCGCTTCCACTTGTCGCCGAAATCGACTGGCGTGTTCTCACTGTGGACGGGTAGGGCACACTGCAGCTGTGTGTTACAAATTATGTGGATACCCATCCATAAACCCGACCCACCCACAAACCTGAAACCCGTCTTTTTCAACCAAACTAACCGGACCTCATTTTTTAAATCTCAGCCCACCTGAAACCCCTCTATTTCCCCTTAGCCCATTACACCGGCCTATTCCCCATATGTTCATTCCAGCCCAACTATTTCTCCTCATGCCCATATGATTTCGGCCCAACAACAGAATAACCAGATGATGGTTTCTCTAATACCTGATTCCTCTTCATCTATTCTTTCTAATGATCAATGCCAGTAGCTAATCTCATTTCTTAGCACTTAGCTTCAGTAAGGGTCGCCTGGCACTCCGTCTGACACTTCTTTGTTTGACTCCAGACCCTTGGCTTCACACTTCGTTGGTATTATTTCTCCCTCTATTTTTTCTATTTGTGCTCATACAAATTCTGTTCAGTGGGTTCTTGACACTGGTGCCACACATCATGTTTGTTGTGATTTGTCTTTATTTTGTACATATCTTCCCTCACACAACACTCACCTTCACCTTCCTAACGGCCACTGTGTTAAAATATCTTGTATTGGGTCTGTCCAATTGTCTGAGCATATTCTACTTTCCAATGTCTTATTTGTGCCTGATTTTAAATTCAATATGTTGAGCATAAGTGTCCTCACTCAATCTCTACATTGTTCAGTACAATATACCTCTGATTCTTGTACTATATAGGACCTTATTTGGGGCTCGACAATTGGGAAGGGTAGGCGTGCAGGAGATCTTTACTTCTTAGAGTTAGGAATTTTTTATTGTAATACTCCAAGTTTACTTCATTGTTCTATTTTGCAAACCAAATCTGTAATATCAAAACATGCTATTTGGCACTATAGATTAGGTTATCCCTCATTTGTAAAACTTCAAGTATTACATAATCAATTGCGAATTTCTAGTTCTTTTTTTAATTCCTCTCCTCTTTGTTCCAAACGTCGTTTACCATTTATTTCCTATAACAATTTCTCGCCTAATGCTTTTGATTTCCCATTTGAAGGTTGTTCATATTCTTCAATATATAAAAGGTACTCTAGGGTAAGGCTTTTTTTTTTTTTTTCTCTAGTAGCTCTACCATTCAGATTAAAGCCTTTGCTGACTCAGATTGGGCTACATGTCTAGACTCCCGACGCTCTATTAGTGGATCTTGTGTTTTTCTTGAAACTTCTTTTGTGTCCTGGAAGTCCATGAAACAACACACTGTCTCTCGTTCTTCTGCCGAAGCCGAATACCGTTCCATGGCGAGTACTACTTGTGAAATTGTGTAGTTACTTGCCTTGCTCAAAGATTTCAGGGTTACTCACCATGGACCAACCTTATTATTTTGTGATAATCAAACTGCTCTTCATATTGCAGCAAATCCAGTTTATCGTGAGCGCACCAAACATATTGAGATAGATTGTCATATCATCTGTGAGAAGATTCAAGGTGGCTTGCTGAACACTTTGTATGTTACCACTCAAAACCAATTTGTTGACATATTAACCAAGGTTCTTCATTTGTATCAATTTCGTTTTCTTTTAAGCAAGATGGGAGTCCATAATATCTACTCTCCATCTTGAGAGAGAATATTAGAAATTGAGAGAAGTTCTCATCTAGAAGCTAAGCTTCTATAACTTCTAGATGAAAAGTTATTAGATTGTTGAAGTTTGTTAATTTTTTGTTAAATTTTCTTCCTATAAATAGGTGTTCTTTGTACTTGAGAAAATCAATGAGAATGAGCGTATTCCATTCCATTTTCTTGTTTGGTTTATAAGGAATGAGAGAAGAAATAGAATAGTACAATATAGTAAAATTCTCATTATGCCCTTATGAAATCATTATTCTATTATCTTGTTTAGTTGATATGAAATGAGTAAATGAATAGAATAGTAAAATATAATTAAATTTTCATAATGCCCTTTTAGATTTCAATATATATATATATATATATATATATATATATATATATATATAGATTACTTAAAAAATAATAATTATAAAATATTAGTGATATCATATATGAAAAATATTCAACATCTACTATTTTTTAACATACACAACTGCTATTTTTTAAAAGAAAAATTATCAGCTAAAAACTATCATTTAAGCCAAACTAATAAATAAATAAATAATGCACAATTGTTACTTTTTAACCTGCATAGAAATTTATAAAATAAATAAAAGAGATGAACCAAAAATAAATAAATCGTGAATTGGAAAAATTAGAAATTGAGGTCCATTTTATGGACTGGACCGAGCTGGAAGTTCAATCATGGACTGAAAATTCTTGGACTGGATTGGGCTGCTAGCGAAGAATTATGTTGGGCTGAAATAAATTTACTCAAGGGATTTTTTGTAATTTAGATTTTGATTTCATTGCACTGGATTTAATCCAACCCATATAATATGGAATCCCATTCCCTAACTTTTCATTCCAATAGAATCACAAAATTGATTACATTGGAGAACCAAATATCGGAATAGGAATCGAGAGCGGAATTGTGATTCCATTCCTCCCTAATCCCGTCTAACCAAACATATCATGATTGTTTCTAAGAGGTTTTATGAGCCATTTCAGTCTCTTTTCCTTCTTTGCAGATAACATATCTATATTACCACTTACCTTTCCTGTTTTTTTGCTATTAACCATATACTTCCCTTGTTATTTGTCAATCCCTTATCATTTTTTTATCAAAGATCACTTAGTTCTCTTATAGGTATAAAATTACCCATTTTTTTTTTTTTTTTTAATTGTAATGACAATTTTAACTTTAGCCATTTAAAAATAATTATCATTAAAAACTAAAATACATAAATAACCATTAAAATTTTTGTTCTATATTTTCTTCTTCTAATTTTTATTCTAACCTCTCTACTTAAAAAAAAAAAAAAAAAAAAAAAAAAAATCACTCATGAGGCCTCAGACCCTATCCTATGGCCTTCTTCTTCTTCTTTTCTCTCTCTCTAATCTGAACAAGATCTCTGTGCTTTGGCGCACAGATTGGAGCCGATCTGCGCATCGGAGCACATATTCGGTCTGGAATCGGGCAACGAAGGGAGCGGCGGCGGATGGCGGTGATTCATGGGTATATAACTAGTTCTTATTAAATTTTTTTAAGGGTATAAATGTTATTTAAGATTATTAAATGGTCGACCATTAATATTGATAAATGCGGTTGTAATTTGGCTCAATTGAAAATAATAAAATTTAAATGTCAAGAACCAAATATGTCTAAACTCAAATGGTGGGAACTAATTAAATACTGGTCTTATTTGTGAGTGACCAAAAAAATCATTAACCCAAAAAGAAAAGAGTTCAAAAAGTTAAGTATAAGAAAATAATTTGAAAACGAAAGGGGGTGTTAGTGATTTTTTTATAAAAATGGAGGAAAAAAATTATTATTTTTTAAATAAGAGATGAGTATTTATATATATTTTACAATAAAAAGTTGTTCAAAGGGGTTGATCGGTATTTGTAAATTAAGAAGAGAAATATCTAATTAACGGAAAAAAGATAGGGGAGATAAGTGATATAAACCCTATCTATATCTATCTATCTTATACGTTTTTGTAGAAATTTATAAGGTGGAAGTTGCCTTAAAAATAATGGGATGCACGACAGTTGAGTGTTTGTTGCCCAAAATTGTGATGAAATTATTGATTTGTATTGAAGTGAGATTATTATGAAATTTGAGTTATTTACATAATAAATATAATTTTTAAAAAAAATCTGAAAACACGCGAATCTCAATTTTTTTACATAAGTCGAGCATCTCAGTGTTCCAAACACCGGGACTGATTCAATTTTTTTTTAAGTGGTTGGTCCTAGCGTTGTGAACGCCGGAACCAACTAATATTAAATGGTGGGGACTAATTGAATACCGGTCTTATTTGTGAGTGACCATTAATATTGATTAATGTCGTTGTAATTTGGCTCAATTGAAAATAAAATTGAAATGTCAAGAACCAAATATGTCTAAACTCAAATGATGGGGACTAATTGAATACTGGTCTTATTTGTGAGTGACCAAAAAAGTCATTGACCCAAAAAGAAAAGAGTTCAAAAAGTTAAGTATAAGAAAATAATTTGAAAAAGAAAGGGGGTGTTAGTGATATTTTTATAAAAATAGAGGAAAAAAATTATTATTTTTTAAATAAGAGATGAATATTTATATCTTTTTACAATAAAAAGTTGTTGAAAGGGGTTGATAGGTATTTGTAAATTGAGAATGGAAGTATCTGATTAACGGAAAAAAAATAGGGGAGATAAGTGATATAAACCCTATCTATATCTATCTATCTTATACTTTTTTGTAGAAATTTATAAGGTGGAAGTTGCCTTAAAAATAATGGGATGCACGACAGTTGACTGTTTGTTGTCCAAAATTGTGATGAAATTATTGATTTGTATTGAAGTGGGACGATTACGAAATTTGAGTTGTTTACATAATATATATAATTTAAAAAAAGTAAAATCTGAAAACACACGAATCTCAATTTTTTTTACATAAGTCGAGCATCCTGGTGTTCCGAACACCGGGACAGATTCATGTTTTTTTTTTAAATTTGTTGGTCCCAGCGTTATAAACGCCAGAACCAACTAATATTTTTTTTTCTTAAAAGCTTGGTCTCGGCATTTAGAACGCCAGGACCAACTTGCCATACTCACCAAACAGAGAGAGGAGAGAGAGAAAGAGGGCAGTACGCAAGACAGAGAGGATGCCCCATTCGGTCGACCGAATTGAATTTTTGGTCGACCGAATGAGGTATCCTGTCGATTCAATTGAATTTTTGGTCAACCGAATGGAGCATCTTGTCGACCAAATTTAATTTGGTTGACTAAATTGAATTTTTGGTCGACCGAATGGGGTATCCGATCGACCAAATTCAATTTAGTCGACCAAAAATTGAATTTGGTCGACAGGATGTCCCATTCGGTCGACCTAAAATTCAATTCGGATGACCAAAAATTGTCATGATATAACAAATAATAAATTAAATATTTCCATGAATTTTTTTTTTATTACTTGAATTTAATAAATAATAAAATAAAAATAAAGTGTCAAAAATCATTTTGAAATGTAAAAAATCCTTTATTAATAAAGTGTAACAAAATGCCAAAAATCTTTTACTAATAACAATCAAACATTAGGGGTATAAAGTGTCATAAATGCTTTAATTTTTTTTTCCATGCCTTGTTCGTTCATTCTCTACTCTCTCTCTATCTTGTGTGCTGCCCTCTTTCTCTTCTCTCTATCTGTTTGGTGAGTATGGGAAGTTGGTCCCGACTTTCTAAACGTCGAGACCAGGCTTTTAAGAAAAAAATAAATATTAGTTGGTCCCGGCGTTGTGTGAACGCCGGGACCAACAACTTAAAAAAAAATAAAAATTGAATCAGTCCCGGTGTTCGGAATACCGGGATGCTCGACTTATGTAAAAAAGTTGAGATTCGCGTGTTTTCTGATTTTTTTTTAAATTATATTTATTATGTAAACAACTCTATGAAATTTTACGGTATTATCTGTTCAAATTGAAACTATGGGCACCAGAGTGAAGTACTGGTCAAACTTCAGGGGTGCAAAGTGCAAAACCTCATAAATGTTCCCTCTCAAGATTCGCTTACCCCCAAGCCAAAAGTAGGACCTATAAGCCACACCGTTTGGAAACGGAAAAGGCCTACAAATAGCTGTGTATATGGCCCTGGATATTCATTGGAATGTGGCCTAGTGTTAACCAAAGTCGTTGCCATGTTAATCGAGCTCGGTTAACTTGGCTAAATGAAGCACGGTGCTGTGGTTTTGATGTCTTGCAACATACCATCGCTTGAAGTATGCAACGGATTACACCAACAGAGTTAACCATGGGCTGGGCCCCATTGTTGACTCTATTATGCCTCATCGGATATATTGATACCTACTGCTGTCACTCAAATTATTTTGCTTAAAGATTATAAGGGAGTGCCCTTCTCTCCAAATCCAAGACAAGGCTGGACCCTATATGTGTTAAGGGGTGTCGACACGACAAGGCAAGGCGTATCCTAAGACGTAGGCATGATGGGAATATGTGAGTAAGGCATACCCAAAATTCTCGGCACGGGTGACAATGGGACATGGTGAGCGTCGATGAAATGGGGCGTCACGGGTCAATGCTAGCTGGCAATGGGTGGTGCCAAGGCAAGACGCAAGGTGATCCTAGGCACAGGGCTAGGATCAAAGTTGATAGGCATCGTCATGCGTGAGCATACAATGGCGTCGTTGGATGACGATAGTGGGCATCGGGCGTTATTGAAATAAGGCGCGGTGATCCTAGGCGCAATGCTAGGATCGACATTCATGGGTATAACATGAAGACAAGCTTGAGCAAGAGGTCAAGCTAATAAGGCAGAACGAGGGCGTAAGACACGTTCTGGACATGTGTGCGACATGGCGAGGCGTCGACATCCGTCAGCATGACCAAAGGAACGAGACAACAACCAGACAGCGTGTTGGCATGACGTCAAGCAAGCAAAGACATTGGGATGAAGTTCTAGCTAGCAGTAGACTGAATTGACTAGAAGTTATGGTGCATGTACAAGGTATGTGTTGAGACAACTACCATGTATGGGCTGGATAAGTGTCAGGACATGTGTTATGTTTTTCCCTAGGCAGTTGGGGTAGTCAACCGTCAATGTTTCCTATAAATATTGTATGTGCATGACTGATTTAGGCAGAGTGGGTTTTCCTGCGAAATTAGATTGAAATTGTAAGACATTGTGGTTCCTTGTTCCTGAGTTAAATATAAGGTTGGGTTTTTCTGTAATTGTTCTGTGCCTTTGCGTAGATGCGCTTGTGTTGTCTATTTTTCGGTGCACTGTGTTGTATTGCGTTGTAGGAACATGACTGACTGATTGTGACAACAATCAAGGTTGAAAATTCGAAGTTGAAAAATTAACCCTCTGACACCTAGTAAGGTGATGTTCAATAGAATTCGGATAAAAATTTGCCAATTCGGGCTCCCCAAAACTCGATCAGGTCTTTTCCAAGATAAGAGAACATGTTTGTCAATGCAAGTAAATTTAGGACCAATGAATCCGAAATAAGCCATATTAAATCTCTCCATTACGTTTTTAAAATCCAAAGCTCTGGATTGATTAATGGTCTCCTGTATGAGTTCGTTTAAGTCCCATATTCATCTTAATTGAATCAGTTAGCTCTATAGGGCACTGGGTCAGGAAAGAAGGTCCCATTATGATATTAATAGAGCGAAATCCCACCAGATAGGAATGAATTTACTCAAGTAAATCGCAAGAATAAAGGAAAACATACAACTCAATCCACATATTTAGCAACGCAAGTTAAAAACAAAACTCATGATACAAAATTCTTGATTAAGTTATTTTCACATTGGAGGGTATTTGGTCAATATTACAGTGATATTCCAAGTATTTTCCTAAGTTTAGGTTAATTGGAGGATAGAGAGTTGGAAGTACTGACAACTTTCAAGTAATATCATTTGGCGTCATCTATACAAAAACGACAAAAAGTTCAATATAATGTCGCAGATAAGAACATTACGTAAAATTGGAGATGACATGGCCTTAAACATCAGTAGGGTGGTAGGAGATTTGCACTCTCGTAATGAAGATATTGTTGCTCTTAATTTTTAAATCAAAGAGTTATGTACTTTGGTACTTCAGGTAGTAGAGGCCCAAACAGAAAAAAGATCAGCCGAAAGAGCTAGAAATGAGGCCAGACTTCGGAGTAGATCTACAAGATCCACTTCATCCATCTCAGTTAATGGCAGAATGTCAGGATGTGAGGATGCATGAAGATCGAATGTCACTTCAAAGTAGAAGGAATGAAATTAAAACGATGATAACTAAATTGAAGAGTCAATCAATTCTGATAAAAAAAGTTAAAACAAGAAGGGTGGGGAACTTTATCAAAGGGACGAATTGGAAGAACTCCTTGGAACGACAGAATCTCCATTCGTACCAACGTTAATAAATGAATGACCCTTATAAACTGGATAAATATGAAGGTAATACGGATTAGATTAACCACATTAATCACTTCTGACACATGATGGATCTTTATGGAGCAGGAGATTCAATTTAATGCCGAGTAATCACTACAACATTAAAAGGATCTGTGTTGGAGTTGTTTCATGGATTGTTTCCATAGTTTGTTGGTGCATTCTTGAAATTGGGTAAGTGTAGACACAACATTTTTGCCTACCTCAAAATTTTTATTGCAATTTATTTTATTTTATTTAAAAAAAGGAAAAGAAAAGAAAACATAATAATAAAAGAAAAAGAGAGAGAAAAGAGAAAAAAATAGAAAAGAAAAAAAGAAAAAGAAAAAATAGAAAAAAAATAAGAAAAAGAAGAAGATAAAATAGAAAAGGAGGAAGGGAAGAGAGAGATAGAGAAAGGAAAGCGGGATAGAGAGAGGGGGGAAAGAGATAGAGATAGAGATAGAGAGATATATAAAAGGAAAAGAGATAGAGAGAGAGAGAGAGGAAGAGAAGAAAGAGAGAGGAGTGGGTCTCTCCATAAAAAAAAAAAAAAAAAAGAATACACTAAGGCCACGTGGATAGCTTTCACACGAACAGTTATCCATGCGGCTGTCTTGCACGGGAAGATAAGGGGCAGACGTTGCGCTCCCCCACCTTAAAAAAAATCCCTTCTTTGGTTTGTTTTTCTTTTCCTTTCCGAACAAGGACTAGGATAGGCAACCAATTAGGGTTTTCTAGGATTTTTGAGTGTTTTTTTATTGTTCATATTTTCCTATAGATAGGACCCTTATTCTCATAGTTTTGGGAGCTCAAATTCAGAGAGAAACCCTTCTAAAAGTCGATTCTCAGAGAGAAACCCATTCTGGAAGTCGCATTTGAGAGAGAAAAATCCATTTATTGGCGATCTTTGCTAGAACATATATGTTTTTTTCTTTCAATATAAGTTTTTTTTTCTTTTTTAATTATTTTTCGTATTTTCTCTTTATCTCCTAGGCCTTTCCTTGGGCGTTCTCCTATTTTTATCGTATTTTAAGTTATCACAATTTAAATTTCTGCAAATTTAATTCTTCTTAAAATTATCCTATGATTTGATGGAAACATCGGGACAAGATTTTATCTTTCAGGCTTACCCTCTGAGTGTTTGATAAGTAATTTTTATTTTTGTCACATTTATGTTATCATATTATATAATTTACACTGTTAGGCCATCTATTCAAAATTTAAAATAAAAAAATGTAGCTATTAATTTTTTTCTTTTTTTTGGGAAACCTAAATTCGTATTTTGAAAAAAAGAAATAATAAGTTTGTTTTTGTAAGAATTAACTCCTTTAATCCTTGCGGTGAGTTCAACAATTCAATAAATTGAGGGATAGATTTCTATAGAGTGGAATTTGGAAATAGTCTGTTTAGAAAATATCTTTCCTCAGTAAGTCGTTTTGTTGAAATCCGCATAAGTTTTGGAAGAGTTAACTTCGACAAATCTTGTTTATGTGACATCCTCTTGATTCTCATCTCCATATTATTTGAGAGGTCAGGACTTCTTTGACTTAATTGAGAAAATTAAGAAAGTAGTTCATGATATCACATTTTTATAAAATCCATGTAGTAATTAATGTAATATTCCACGCCATTTTGCATATTACCTTTTGCACCACTTAGAAGACTTGTTTAGGACACTTTTCACCACCTATATTTTTTATTACATTAAATATTCTAGTTTAGACTCCATGATTCATGCCATCAAACTACTTTTTTGCCATCTAGTATATGCATGTTTAGGATACGTACACCACTTACACTTTTTATATTCATAAACGGATAGGCCATTTACGTATTTCATATTTGCTATGTTAGGCATTAGATCCCTTCCCCATGTAGACTAGAAATCATTAGCATATCATTATACCTAGATTAGAAATCATGTATTTCATCCTCTTAGAACTTATTTCACACGTAGTCTAAACTTCATTCCTATCGTAAGGCATATAGTTATGTTAATTCATTTAGGTCTCTAGTTTATTCCCATTTTCATATCCCTTGCATTGGCATACTTAAATTGAAATGTTTTGCACAAAGGAAATCATGAAAAACTACAAACATGTTGCTTTGTTAGCTTAGGTCATTTCATCACAAAATAAACATGTTCTTTCATAAATAAAAATAGTTTCATATCATGATAGTTAAACACCGTTATCCTCATGTTTTGCATTTTGCATTCATACCTTCATAAGAATTATCGTAATTCACTTAGATTGATTTTCCTACTTAAATTAAAGAAGTTCATCACTAACATATAATAAGTTTTTTATTGGAGATTATCCTTGTCAAATTCTTTAATATTTGATAAGAGGTCATACTGGGAGAATATTCCAAAAAATACCAAAGACTTGTCCTGTTCTAATTTGAAAAATTAAAAAAAAAAAGTTTTCATAATAGAAGGAAAATGATTTTTAATAATAAAATAAAATTTTAGATTTAAAATTAATTGGACTTAATTGTGCATAAGGTACCATTTTCGAACGGGCGCATTGGGTTGCCCAATATCTTTCTAGAGTGTAATCGACACTCGAACTCTTTAAATGAATTTTTGCTTTGATCGTCTCTTTGGAGTAAAATTTAATTATGCCTTTCAAATTATTATTAATTTTTTCTAAAAAATTTGACGACCTAGCACACAAATTGAACCCAATGCTAAGTGAAAACTTCTTATTTTTATAAATGGCCTAAGTATATTTTTTTTGAGAAAATCGATGCTTTAAAAATTCATTCTCTTTACAACAAACTATTTCATATTATTTTAACCTTTCCAAAATAAAGCAAGGTAGGTCAGCTGGCGACTTTGCTGGGGATAGTTAGAGGGTCTGTTGATCCCAAGGTTGTGATGGATAATTAAGTGTTGATGTTTTTGGTGGAACTAACGAGTTTATTGAGTGTTTTAGTTTAAAATTTCCATTGATGATATTATCATGAAGTAATTGTTAAGGATGGAAAGAGACGGACATGAAGAGATTGAAGATTTTGAAGAATCTAGGTGAAAACAACTCAAATTCCTTTTTACTCTTAATGTATCCCGATTAAGATCACACACGACACAAATTAAATGATTTATATTTTATTATTTTTTTATTAGGATCCTAATTAGTTCACATATTTGCTCCAATGTGAAATTGAAAAAAAAATTGACCTATGAAAGATTAGTGTTTGAAATTAATTTATTGTGTCAATTAAGTTAACCGAGAAAAGAAATAAGTTAAAGGGTCTAAAATGTTGAAGATTGGAGTTGAATTGAGTTAAGGAAAAAATGTTGCAGCATTAATCGGTCAACCGACCAAGAAGGATTGGTTAACTGATAGGCATAGGCTTGGAATTAGGAAAGTCTCTGAATCGATCAGTCAACCGAAGGCTGATAAGTGAACTCTTTGAATCGATCGATCAACCAACTATTGATGATCGGTCAACCAACCAGGGCGTAATTTGGCCTAGAGATACATCCTGAATCAATCGATCAACCAACCCATGGGGATCGGTCAACTGACCATTGTTTGAGAATGGCTTGGCTAGCAATCTGAAACGATCGGTCGACTGATGGCCTATGATCGGTTCAGGCGGTAAAACACATCATGTAGTTCTAGAATTTCGACATGCAATAATTGTGAACGCCATTCTAGATCCTGTAAACGTGTTTGTGCGAGACTCAATAATATAGCTATATAACGACCGGATTAGATCATCCACCAACTAAACTCGTGACTGAGAGCGTAAAGGGCTAGGATTTCCATACGCCTGATTGGGGTCTACTCTCCACTAATGTAGGCTTGGAAGTTCATAGAGATCAGAAGGACTTGGTTCGGTTTTGGAATATTTGGCCAAGGGTATTTTGGAATGGAAAACGGGTTAACGTTGTTAACTTAACGTTACCTAAGGCTCAACGCTTGGCATATTCATTCTCGAACCCCCATAGATAAATTGGAAACAATTCTAAATAAACATTTTAGACCGACGTACTCACTTGTCAAAGAGAAATGTAAATAAACAATATTTACATAGTTTGTTTTTAACGAATCATACCCCCAAACTTATTCGATTAGTATAATTTCACGAGTGGTTAAAAATGAATGAAAAATGACAAATGAGTACTCAAATACCAAACCAATCTGAAGTTCGTCCTAAACCCAACCGCTCACATCAAGTAGCATTTGCAACTGCTAGCTTGATTCACCCAAATTTGTGCCTTCGGTTAAGCGATAAAGGTTTGGAAAAAGATCAATTGGCCAGGTATTTGTTAATGTGTTCATAATTGAAACGGCATTAAGGCTTCAACAGGGTAACGAGGAATAAACATGTTACATGGTAGGCTAAAAAGGCTTAAGCGATAAAAAAAAAATGCCTAAATCACGTCTCCTGAACTACCTTACCTAGGATTTTGCCTCAAGCTTCCCCTCAATCAGATTCTAGAATCCTTAAAGTGTCATGAGTTTGGCTAATCGATAATCGGCCTCAAATCAATTGAATAGAAATACATTGAGTCTATGTGCTCGTGCAAATTAGGATCTACAATAATTTTCATGAAAACACATTGTCAAGCACACAGAACACACATGCATGGGTATTACCCTTGACCTTGAAAACAACCAGGGGGTAATATCATCATCGGGTAACGGCCCAGATGAACGTAAAACTCAACACGCACACAACAACAACACAAACTAACCTAAACAAACATGTACACAAGAAAACAATAAAACATTTAACACACTATATTACACATCACTTCTGAACTTAAAACGAATAGTGTTCTCAGCGGTCCCAATCATCAATCTCAAGATATGAAATTAAAGCATGCTGACGAAGGGGGTTTAGAACATATACTTGGGAGGCGAGAGAATCTCGCCTCCGAATAAATTTGGCTATGATGAATTTAATTTATTTTTGCCTTGGGTTGCCTCCAAGAAGCGTGTGGTTTAATGTTCTCGGCTCGACATTCTCAGAACACCCTCAAGCTTGGTGATATTTTGCTTTGTTTGGCTCGATCTTTCAATGAAACGCCTTACCAGCTTATGTGCGTGGCGCCAAGTACTATAAATGGCTTAGAATCCCTTTGAAAGGAATGCATCAATACCTGTCGATCTAACATTGGCAAGTACCCTACATAAGAAACAAAAACAAAACTACAAACAAGAATTATATAGAAAAGAAATGCCTAAAGTAAAATTAGGTCATTTACTCACAATATCAATAATAACAAAAAAACATAATCCCCAACAACAGTGCTAAAACCTTGTACATCGAGCGTTTGTTACACGCTCGTGTATTAACTACTCGCGAGTGTACGATGTCAAAGTTTTAGTATGATGAATCTTTTAATATTGGGTATTGTATCCATAGGGATTGGTTGTCATTATTATTGAGTACCGTGTTTATCATGACCTAACTTTATCTAGGCTAAAAAGAATGTATAAAATTTATACTAAACTAAACTAATTAACTAAATTATCTATACTAATATAATGAGATGTTTTAGGGGAAAGAATTTTCTAGGGATCAACTTGATTTACAAATACGTGTTCGATCTCGTTTGACTTACGTTTATGGTGTTCGACCAATTTGACAATTTGAGTTCGTAAACTCCCCCGCCACTTCTCCTGAGTATAAGACGAGGGAATTCATGACTTCGTGTCAACGAAGAAGTCCCTCTCAATGTCTTAGTGACCCTAGGTCACGTGAGTCACGCCACAATGTCATTGATTGCACACAATCCAACTCCCTCCCGAGTTATTGGATCGTTGCGTTGTGTTTACCTTATCGACAATCTCAGTTCGTAAACTCCCCTGCCACCTCTCCCGAGTGTAAGACGAGGGAATACGCGACTTCGTGTCAATGAAGAAGTCCTCCTCAACGTTTTAACGACCCTAGGTCACGTGAGTCTTGCCCCAACGTCATCGATTGCCCACAATCCAACTCTTTCCCAAGTTATTGAATCATGGCATTTATTTACCCTAGTCTGAATTTGGGTTTACTTCTTTCGAGTGTCAAACCCCATATTCTCGATATATCTATATAAGTATAATAAACAAACAATATGGAAAACACAATCAAACTTTGAAGAACAAACAAAACGAAACACCAAAATAATTTGAAACACATATTTATAAATATATTGTTAATCCCTATACAATCCATGTTTTACTAACGGCGATAATCGTATTTACAATGAAGCACTAGCTAAACTTGCTCACATATTCCTAAGTTAAAGAAATAAGGGAAGAAATTGAAGAACTTAGCCTAGTCCAAAGATTTGTTGCTAAGAACTGTTCAACGATTGCTTTGCCGTCTTCTTCTCCTTCGGGATCTGAGCTCTCCCTCTAAAACTCATCTACCCAACCCTAGATATGTTCTAAGGTTGGTAGCATGCAAGAGAGACTGAAAATGAGAGAGGAGAGGGGATTATATAGGCTAAATATCTAAAAAATATCCTAAAAAATATCTAAACTGTGCAGAGGTGACCGCCTAGGCGGTTGGGTATGTCAGTTGGCTGATCGCCTCGGCAGTGAAGACTGCGGTGGAATTAAGTGACCATCCTATATTTTCACTGCCTAGGCGGTAAGCTTCCATTAGGAATTGGCCCTCTCTGCATTTTCACTACTGCGGCGGAGGTCTGGACGCTGCGACGGTGGGTTTATTTTTAGAATCTTGCTGCCTTGCTTGTTTTTCCACTGTTTTTCAACCATTTTTGGTTCGATCTAATCGTTTACGCTCCAGTTTCCTACCTTTTTACCCCATACACCTGATTTATACAAAAAGAATAAAAACTAATTAAAACGTAATAAAAACGCTATAAAAAATACTCTGAAACTAACAAAACCAGTTAGAAAATATATAGGTAGATCTCACCTATCTCCTGCGAAAAGAAAATTGTAAAATTTAATTCTGAGCCTATAAACGAATCGTTGTGTAAAGGTTTGGTTCCTACTTATTTGAAGGAATCTAGTGGTTTAGTAGGTGCGAATCTCCGTGGGGGCTCGGAGGACTAGATTAACCAAGATTAGCTTGGTGAACCAGGATATATCGTGGTATTCTATCTTGTTATTTTATTTCTTATTATTTGGATGTGCATTTAGAGTTAATTACATTTATCTGCTGCTATATAAAGATAATAATTAATTTAGGATTAAATTAATTATTTAAAAATTTAAGTGTTGAAATATAACAATTTGCTTTAATTTTTTACAACTACCCAATTCACCCTCCTGTTGGGTAGATCACTGGGCCAATAATTAGTATCAGAGCTAGTTTAACTGGATATACTAGATAACAAAGATCACATAGCGCAGCCGATAGGCACACTTGGTGAGGGGCAGTCTATGCATTGACCACCTTTGTTTATAGGTGAAAATTATGCATTCTGGAAGGACAGGATGATTGTATTCCTTCAGGCCACAAATTATGACGTGTGGCTAGTGATTGAGGATGGTCTATTTGTCCCTATGGAAAACAGAGTTACCAAGAAGAAAGAGCAACTGACAACTTTTGATAAACAAAAGTTTTCCATTAATTCTCAGGCTATTAACATTTTTTTTAGATGCTAATGAATATTCCAGGGTCTCAGGTTGTGGATTGGAGAAAGAAATGTGGGACAAATTGCAGGTTACCCATGAAGGGACTAGTCAAGTAAACTAGTAAACAATCAATGCCTTAATCCGTCAATTTGAATTATTCAGAATGGGAGAAGCATAATCGATTTAATAGATGTGCACACGATTCAATAATATCTGCAACCATTTGAATCAACTCGGAAAGCTATACTCCACGGAGGATAAAGTTCGAAAGATCTTGAGATCTTTAACTAAAGTATGGGAGCCGAAGGTGACTGCGATTGAGGAAGCTACGGATCTTGCAAAATATGAAATTGATGACCTCATCGACAACCTAATGACGCATGAGAAGACAATTCGAGGATATGAGGATGATACTAGGAATATAAAAAAGAACTCCTTGGCATTGAAGGTTTAGAAAACGGAGGAAGAGGATGACAGTGATGATGTGAGTCTTGATAGTGATCAAGAAAAAGATGTGGTGCTTCTCACGAAGAATTTCAGAAAGATGACTCGACGTACATTCCGTGGAAGGAAGAATTTCAACATGAACAATGTGGAATGTTATAACTGTCGCAAGACAGGACACTTCCAAACTGAATGTCCCGAACCGAAGAAATATAAGAAAAAAGAGAAGAAAAGAAATGAGAAAAAGAAAGAAAAGAAGAGCAAGAAGAAGTATATGAAAGCTACTTGGGATGATACTGAATCGAGTAGTTCGTAAAAATCAGGAAGTGAAGGATCGTCCATGCTTGTGCTAATAGCCACTGGTGATGAGGTAACTAAATGTTCAAGTTCTTGCTATTTAGATTTTGATGAATTATTTGATGCATATCAAGAACTTACGCATGATTATAAAAACCAGTGTTCTAAAATCAATGCCCTTCAAAGTACAATTATCACATTAAACAAACAAGTAATGGATTATGAAACTGAAAACATTGAATTGAAATTCAAGATGTCAGATTTACATTCAATAGTTCTCAATTTCACCGGTGTTGAGAATAATTTGAAAATACTTTTGGAAAATTCACGAGGTAGTTTTGATAAAGCCAGTATTAGATTCTAAAAAATCTTAAACAAAAACGCTTTCATAAATTGTTTTGTGAAACTAGGGGTTTTGTTAGATGTTTGAAATGTAACATTGTGGGGGCATACTATTTGTAGATGTTTTGCTAAAATATCTAACTGCAGACAAGTTTGGGTTCCAAAGTGAACAAAAATTATTCCAACTAACAAGATCAGACCCACGTAGACTGGGTTGCACTTAGGAACTATTTGAAGTGCTCCTTTTAGATTATTCTGAAAGCATCGATAGGCAAGGACAAATGGTTCTTGGACAGTGGTTGTTCTCGGCACATGACGGGAGATAAATCAAAATTTATATCTTTTACATCTAAAGATGGAGGTTATGTGACATTTGGAGACAATGCTAAGGGTAAAACTATTAGTATAGGTAATATCGGTAATGGTACTATTGTTATTAAAGACGTTTTATTAGTTGATGGTCTTAAACATAACTTGCTTAGTATAAGTCAATTATGTGACAGGGGTTATAATGTTGTGTTTGATCATGATGGATGTATAATTAAGAATGGGCATGATAGTAGCATCTTATTGGTTGCATCACGTTTTGAGAATGTTTACACATGTTTATTTGATGATTGTACTTCTCAAAATTTATCTTGTTTAAATATTTTATCTGAAAATAACTGGTTATGGCATAGGAGACTTGGGCATACTAGTATGAAATTGATATCTAACTTATCTAAGAAGAGTCTCGTACGTGGCCTACCTGATTTAAAATTTGTGAAAGATAGAGTATGTAATGCATGTCAGTTAGGCAAACAGTTTAGATCATCATTTAAGAAAAATACGCACACGTCCACGTCTAGATGTCTTGAAATGTTGCATCTTGATTTATTTGATCCAAATTCTATTGCTAGTCTTGGAGGTAAATTTTATGCATTTGTAATAGTTGATGACCAATCTAGATTTACTTTGGTGTTCTTCCTTACTAAGAAGAGTGAAGTTGCTTTTGTTTTTCTAAATTTTGTAAACGTGTTCAAAATAAGAAACAATACTCTATTATTAATATTTTCGTAGTGATAGAGGTAGAGAGTTTAAAAATGATGATGTAATTAATTACTGCGATGAGCATGGTTATGCTCATAACTTCTCTGCACCGAGATCACTACAACAAAAACAGTATTGTGGAAAAAAAGAACATGATGCTTCAGGAGATGGCCAGAACGATGCTAAATAAAAGTTGTTTACCAACCTACTTCTGGGCCGAAGCAGTAAGTATCGCTTGCCATGTGGTAAATCGGGCATCAATTCGTAGAGGGTTTAATAAAACCCCTTATAAAATCTGGAATGGTAAGACTCCGAACGTATCCTACTTCAAGGTATTTGGTTGTAAATGTTTTATTTTGAATGATAAGGATAATCTAGGTAAATTTGATGCTAAATCTGACTATGGGATTTTCCATGGATATGCTACTAACAGTAAGGCTTACAGAGTTTATAATAAACATACGTTAGTAGTTGATGAGTCTATGCATGTTGTTTTTGAGGAAGCTGATCCATTTTTATCGAGAAAGATTTTGGATGAGGATGATACAGGTACTTTAAATAACCAAAACCAATGTGATAATGTGAAAAACAAACCTCAAAAAGAGGAGGCTAAGGGAGAGGATTCGGCGTTACCATGAGCTATAAAGACAGTACCGGGACACTCGGTAAAAGAAATCGTCTGTAATTTCAAAAGAGGTGTCGATACTCATTCCTCCCTTAGTGATATTATTAATCTTGCTTTTCTATCTCAAATTGAGCCTAAGAATGTGAATGAGACATTAATTGATGAATCTTGGATCTCCGCGATGCTAGAAGAGTTAGTTCAATTTGAGCAAAATAAAGTATAGTCTCTAGTTCCTAGGCCGAATTTTCATCCAATAATTGGTACTAAATGGGTTTTTCGAAATAAAAAGAATGAAACCGGTATAGTAATTAGAAACAAAGCAAGATTAGTTGCATAGGGATATAATCAAGATGAAGGAATTAATTATGATGAAACTTATGCACTTGTGGGTAGATCAGAAGCTATTAGAATGCTACTCGCTTTTGCATTCTTATGTAATTTTAAGCTATATCAAATGGATGTAAATAGTGCATTTTTAATGGCTTCTTAGGGGAAGAAGTTTTTGTGGAACAACCCCCAAGATTTGAGAGCGATAAATTTCCCGATCACATGTTTAGACTTCGTAATGCTTTGTATGGCTCAAACAAGCTCCGGGAGCTTAGTATGAGAGACTTAGACGATATTTGATTGAAAATGGTTTTCAAAGGAATCTTAGTAATATAACTCTATTTATTAAGAAAACTGATTCTGATATCCTATTAGTACAAATTTACGTTGATGATATTATTTTTGGATCTACTAATTAGGATATTTGCCAAGAGTTTGCCAAGATAATGCAGGTTGAATTTGAAATGAGCATGATGGGAAAGCTGAATTTCTTTCTTGGGTTGCAAATCAAGCAAACTAAAGAAGGGATCTTTATAAACCAAGCTAAATACACCAAGGAGTTGCTAAAGAATATGACTTGGATGGTGCTAAAGGGTACAAAACTCCCATGGAAACAGCTTCAAAGATAGACAAAAACGATACAGGCAAAAACGTAAATGAAAAATTCTATCAAGGTATGATTGGTAGCTTGTTGTATTTAACTGCTAGTAGACTTGGCATTGTGTATAGCATTTGTTTATGTGCTAGATTTCAGTCTTATCCTAAAGAATCTCACTTGACTGCAGTTAAGCGAATCTTTAGATATTTAAAATGGACGATTGACCTAGGATTATGGTATCATAGAAGGAGTGATTTCAAGTTAATAAGTTACTCCGACGCTAATTTTTTCGATTACAAAATCGAGCGAAAAACACATGTGGGTCATGTCATTTACTAGGACATGCCTTGGTTTCTTGGTCAAGCCAGAAACAAAATTCGATAGCCTTATCCACTACTGAGACTGAGTACATAGCAGCTGGTAACTGTTGTTCTCAAATTTTATATATTAAGCAATATTTGAATGATTTTGGACTATGTATGGAGGAAGTCCCGATCTATTGTGATAATAAAAATGTTATTTATCTAAGTAAGAATCCTACACAGTACTCACGAACTAAGCACATGGAAATTAGACATAATTTTATTCGTGATCATATTAAGAAAAGAGACGTTGTTATTGAGTATATTGATACCTCTAACTAGCTTGCTGACATATTTACTAAACCTTTAGCGGAAGATCTGTTTGTGAAAATCAGCCAAGGTTTAGGTATGGCTAGGCATAATGATGTTTGCCTAGAGTAGTAGTGATTTGTTGGTTCCCCTTCCCTACTTTTTGAGATGACAAAGGGGGAGAATATAGTTGATGTTTATTGAATATTCTAAATGAATTGAATTGATTGTTATATGGGAAGATATAAAAGGGAAAATCATAGTTGCGCTTAAAATGAGTTAGTTAATATTTAGGTTTTGTTCGCTTTAGCGTTGCACTGTTATAGGGGGAGAACAATATTGATATGATCATGTTGCTTTATTGAATATTTATAATTGTTTTATTGATCATATTTTGTACTTCATTGAATATCTGATGATCTTATTGAATTATCTTCATGATTGTGCTATAACGAGTTAAAGAACATGTCCTTGGATTTAGGGGGAGCGTGGTTATATTCTTATTTTGAAGAAAACATCAAAGTTAATTATCATCATCAAAAAGGGAGAGATTGTTGATCCCAAGGTTTTGATAGACAATTAAGTGTTGATGTTTTTAGTAGAATTAACGAGTTTATTGAATGTTTTAGTTTAAAAGTTCCATTGATGATGTTATCATGAAGTAATTGCTAAGGATGCAAAGAGGCGGACAAAGAGACGGACATTAAGAGATTGAAGAATCTGAAGAATCTAGGTGAAAACAACTCAAATTCTTTTTTACTCTTAATGTATCCCGATTATGATCACACACGTTACAAATTAAATGATTTACATTTTAATGTTTTTTTATTAGGATCCTAATTAGTTAACATATTTGCTCCAATGTGAAATTGAAAAAGAAAATTGACCTAAGAACAATTAGTGTTTAAAATTGATTTATATTGTCAATTAAGTTAACCAAGAAACGAATTCGGTTAAAGGGTCTAAAACGTTGAAGATTGGGGTTGAATTGAGTTAAGGAAAAAATGTTCTAGCATTAATCGGTTAACCGATGGGCATAGGTTGGGAATTGGAAAAGTATCTAAATCGATCGATCAACCGACCAAGAGAGATTGGTCAACCGATGGCCGATAAGTGAACTCTCTGAATCGATCGGTTAACCGACCATCGATGATCGGTCAACGGACCAGGGCCAAAATTTGGCCTAAAGAAGCATTTTGAATCGATTGGTCAACCGACCCATGGGGATCAGTCAACTGACCATTGTTTGAGAATGGTTTGGCTAGCAACCTGAAATGACCGGTCGACTGATGGCCAATGATTAGTCAATCGACTGAGCTGTTTTTGATTTTGAGAATTTTTGGGATTTAATCTAAAACTAGCCGTTATTAGCCGTTTTGTGGTTGATATTTTGGAAATATTGTAGGGATTTGAATATATTATAGATATATTACTTTTATTTAAATATCCCTATAGATATGGTACATTCGTTTTAAGTGTTTTTCAATTTAATCTATTTAATTCTTTCTATCCTTTCGATTTGAGAATGTGAAATAATTTAGGGATTAAATTGAATGATTTAAAAATAATATTTAAGTGAAATTAACCAGGATTAAATGGTATTGATATATAGGGTCTATATGTGCACTTACTTGTCATATCTTGTGGGAACTAGCCGTTAGAGGGTCTGTTTCAAATCAGTTTAAATAGACCTGCGTTTTTCACATATCAATACATCATTGTATCAAGAACTTTCAATTTGTGATCTTTCTAAAACTTGTTATTCTGAGATTATATCGAGATATTATTGTGAGATCATTCTTGAAAAAGTTCTTGGGAATAAATGCTAAGTATTTTGGCAGTCACCGATCTAAACTTTGTGGCGATTTAATTTTCATTCTTTCGGTGATATTCTGGTGAGATCTTTCCAAGCTATTGTTTCTTATTTTGATTTGTTATTATTATTTCTTGCATAGATATAAGATATGTGTGAAATCATTTTCGAACTTTAAAGTGCAAAAAAATTGTATTAAAATGATTTTTGTGATAATTTGATTACTTCTTATTTTTGTGCTACCTACTTATTTTATCACTTAATTCTATCACTAATAATTATCGGAACAATAATTGAGTTTAAATTGATTTAAGGTGATAGAAGATCCGAGTGGGAAGAAACTTATCAAATTTTTTAATTGGTGAGTTTTGTGCAGCTTAGATACCGTTGGGAGTATCTAATCTGGGGTAATTGGGTTTCAATATCTTCCGGTAAAGAGATTGAGGTTTAATATTTTCCTAAGGTATAAAAAGGTTAGATTACTCTTTTCCTTTGAAAATAGATAGACGTGATTCTTCCTGATTAGAATTAATGATGTGTGATTTGTAACGGTTCCATCCTTACTGGTGAAAATGAAACTTGGAGTGTTTTTGGTGAGATTTGATTCTTAGCCTAAGTATAAATGAATTAGGTTAATCTTCATCCTGTTAAAAAGATAGAGGTTCTTCCTTTGCATATGAAAAGAAAATTGTGAAGGTTGATTCTGAGCTTGTAAAAGAATCATTGTACAAAACTTTGATTCCTATTTGTTTAAAGGAATTTGGTAGTTTAGTGGGTGCGAATCTCTGTGGAGGTTCGAATGATTGGATTAACTAAGATTAGCTCGGTGAACCAGGATATATCGTGGTTTTCTGTATTGTTATTTTATTTCTTGTTGTTTGTGTTGGCCCAGTGAGCTACCCAAGAGAGGGGGGGGGGGGGTGAATTGGGTATTGATAAAAATTATCAGAATAATAATACTTTAAAAATTCAAATAATTAATATAATCCTAAATTAATTATTATCTCTTTATAGCAGTGGAAATATATAATCAACTAGGTGGACACCCAACAACAATAAATAAGTAAAGTAAATAAACTAGCACACCACGATATATCCTGGTTCACCAAGCTACTCTTAGCTAATCCAGTCCTCTGAGCCCCATGGAAATTCCCACCCACTAAACTCAAGATTCCTTTATAGGTATGAACTAAACCCTCACAATGATTCTTTTCACAGGTTCAGAATCAACCTTTACAATTCATTTTTCCAAGCTTAGGAATAACCTTTTTTTTTTCCAGGCTCAAGAAAAATTTAATTCTATTATAGGGAAAATCACGACCTAATCATTTTTATACCTTAGGCTTAAGAATTAAACCTCACAAACACTCTAAGTATCATTTTCCCACGTAAGGATGAAACTTTTATAATTTACTCACAAATTCAATCAAGGAAGAATTAACACCTAATTTTTTTATACCTTAGGCAAATATCAAAACCCCACTTTCTTTACTGGAAGAGATTGAAACCAGCTACCTTTGATTAGACACTCTCAGTAGTATCTAATCCGACACTCAACTCACCAATTACAAACAATTAATAAGTGATTTTCCTACTCGAAGCTTCTACCACCTTAGATAAATTCAAATTCAATTAATGTCCCGAAACTAGTAATAGAAAAGTGAGAATTTCAAAATCTGATTTCAAATAAAGATGGGTAGCAAGCAATTAAGCATGTAATAAGATTTTCTTAAGAAATTGTTTCAAAATTTTCAATAAAAAATCCGGAAAACAATTTCAAAGATCAAATTTCAAATAATAAATAATAGAATCAAGCAACAATTAGTAGTAGGTAAGTTGGAATAATCTCACTAGGATTCCACCAAAAGAATAAGGATTAGTAATGCAACTTCAAATCGATGATCGAACAAATAATCTCCAAAGAATGATTCTCAAGAAAGATCTCACAAACTCTCAGTATGATAATTCTTAGAAAGCATGACAGCTAAATAGCTCAAAAATAACTTTAGAATATATTGATATCTGATCCACTATAGAAGTGAAAAACGCAAGTCTATTAATAAGGAAATAAAAGAAGCCCTCCAACGGCTAGTTCCCATAAATCAAGACATTTAATTACACCAATAGACCCTCTATATCATAATGATTCATTCCTGGTATGATTCACTTAAAATATCTCTTAAAAATATTCAATTAAGTCACTCAAACTTTTACTCAAACTCAATTAAATAAAATTGAAAGAATTTCATGCATCAAATTGAGAAATATAAAAACTACTTAAACCATATCTATAGGGATAATTAAATATTAATTAAATAACTCAAAACATATCAGATCCCTAAGATATCTCACATATCTTAATCATAAAACGGCTAGTAACGACTACTTTTTGAATAAAATATGAAATTTAATAAATCTTGAAACAACTCCATCAGTCGACCGGCCAAGACCCATCAATCGACCGCCCTATTCATGATGTAGCCAAGCCAAAAATCCTTTGCCCATCGGTTGACTTCCCAAACTTCATTTGTCGATTGGACAATTCAATGAGTTTTACTAGTCGACCTATCTGTCGACTTAGAGATTTAGAGAGTTACTATTTTGGTCATAGGTCCACTTATCTGTCGACCGAAAAATTTAGAGAGTTTATCTTCTAACCATAGGTCGACTTACCTGTCAACCGACCACTTCTGGAATACCTCTCCTTAATTCATTTTCATTCAATTTCTTTGACGTTTTTTCCCCTTTAATCAATTTCTTTTCTCAGTTAGCTCCACTAAATATTAAATTCAATTTTAATCAATTATCTTTATTTCTTTTTCAATTATACATGGGTGCAAATAATTTAACTAATTAGGATCCAATAAAATACACACATAATTTTGAAAAATATTTTGTGTCGTGTGTGATCTTAACCGGGATACATTAAGAGTTAGAATTTAACCTGAGTTGTTTTCCTTAAGTTCTTCAATTTCTTCAAACTCTTAATATTCCATCATCTTTGTCATCATCTTTAGCATTGTCACAATTTTTTCATGATCATTTTCATCACTAGAACTAATAAACTGAAACACTCAATGAAATCGTTAGTTCTACCAAAAACATCAACCTTTAATTATCCATAAAAATCTTAAGATCAACAATCTCACACTTTTTGATGATGACAATTAACTTTGATGTTTTCTTCAAAACAAAAATGTAACCACACTTCCCCTAAATCCGAGGACAGGTAATTTAACTCGTTAAAGCAAAGTAATGAAGATAATCATAATATTTTCAACAAAGAAAAAATTTCAATATATATTCAATATATAATATACTCCCCTTTAAGATATCCAACAAGATAATTCAAGCTCCCCTTAAGATATTCAATAAAACATCAACAAATTCTCCTCCTTTGTCATCTAAAAAAAAATTGGGAAGGGGAACCAAAAAGATCAATTCTTAGCATGCAATCTCCCACAATATAAGTGTAAACAATCTAATTCATTATAAGGAGAAAAAACTAAGTATGTAAGATTTTCTGATAAACATACAATAATTCTAAGACAATAAGAAAAAATGTAAATCAAAACAGGTCTTAGGAATTCTTACCAACTCATTTAAACTAACTTTCTTACTCATGGCATGGTCTCCAAAAATCGAGCAAATCGATGAGACGTTGGTGGATGAAAGTTAAAAAAAATGCCAAGTTCAGAAACTGTAGGCTCACTGCTGCAGTAGTGAAACCACTGCTGATCAATCAAACAGAAACATTATGCTTGACCACTGCTGCAGCAATGGCGTCCACCGCTGTGGCGGTTCGACACCAGGTAGCTTAGATATTTTGGGATATTTTTTTAGATATTTTAGATCCCTTAATATCCTCTTCGTCCCCAACACAATATGGATGGTTTTTGGGATAATTTTGGGATATTTTGAGAGCTCAATATCAAGAATCAATCATCAATTGAAGAAGATGAAATAATTTCAGAGCGATTTTTGCAGAAGTAGAATACTTCACTTTACATATTTGCTTTCAGTTCTTTGTTTCTCTCTTTCTTCTTAAGTTTTGTATATTGAATGATGATATTAATCTCTTATTTTAATGAATATTTGGTTAATATAATGAGTAGCTAAATATCTATTGTCTAGGGATTGATATAGTTTATGAAAACGTTGTTTGAGTAAATCGTGTTTCGTTAATGGTTGTTCATCTATATTCAATTGTGTTTACTGTTCTTTTACCTCCATAGTATGCTTGTTATGATATTGTGGTTGATTTGAGAATAAAGGGTTTGACACTTGGGAGAGGTAACCCCTGATTCAGACTAGGGTTTAAACACAACTTGACGATCTAATAACTTAGGGGAGTATTAGAATATATGCAATCCGTGAGGTTGGGGTGAGATTCATGTGATTAGTGTCATTTAGACGCTAGATGGAGACATTGGCGTTGATGCGAAGTTGTATATTCATTCACTTTACACTCAGGAGAGGTAGTGAGTGAGTTTTCGATATCTAGATTATCGAATAGTTTGAATACTGTTAATGTAAACTAGATGGAATCAAACACGTATAAGTAAACAAAATTAATCCCTAGATAATCTATTCTCATATAATATATATTTTGCATTGTAATTTAATTAGTTAATTTATTTAGTTTAGTATATACCGAAAAACAAAAACCCTAAATTTAATTGCCTAAATGAAGTTCGGTTATGATAATCGCGATACTCAGGGACAGTTTAATCCAATCCCTGTGGATACGTGATAGGTGTGATCTACCAATCTATTTCCAAACTAAACTAAGTTAGTTTTCGAGCGGTTTTATAGTATTTTATTTCATTTTAAATTATTTTTATTCTTTTTGTATAAATCTGGTGTATGGGGTGAAAAATGTATGAAATCAGAGAGTAAACGATTAAATCGGACCAAGAACGGTCAGAGAAAGATGGAAAAATAAGCACAGAGTTAATAATCAGATCAGCAGCCCACTGCCGTGGCGTCAGACCACTACCGCGACAATGAAAATGCAGAGAAGGGCAAAGTCTTGCTGGACATCCACCACCGTAGTGGTGACATCCACTGCCGCGGCGATGAAACTGCAGGATGGTCCTTGAATCCACCGCCTCTCCACCACTGCAGCGAATATTAAGCCGACATACCTACTGCCGCGGCGGTTACCTCTGCACCAGATTAGATATTTTTTGAGATATTTTCTCTATTTAATCCCCTCTCCTCTCCTCTCCTTTGCTCAAGCCCGGCCATAGGATACCCCTTAGGGTTCCTATGATTTTGAGAGTATTTTGGGGAATGCTCTACCAAATCTGAAGGAGAAGATTACAAGGCGAAGAAGGAGAAGCGATCTTGGAACGGTTTTAATGCCGAATCTTTAGACTACGACTAGTTTCTCTCGTTTCTTTATTTATTTCTTAACTTTGGATTATGTTTGAGCATGTTTAGCTCATTTATCATTGTATATACGGTTATGTTAATTAGCTAAACGGATATTGTTTAGGGATTAATAATATTTATGAATATGTGATTTTGAAATCGGTGTTTCGTTAATTGTCTTTCTTCATTATTCGATTGTGTTTTCTATGTTTTCTATGATTATATGCTAGTTTAGATATATTGAGAATACAGGGTTTGACACTTGGAAGAGGTAACCCCTGATTCGGACTAGGGTAAACACAACGCGATGATCCAATAACCCGGGAGAGAGTTGGAAAGTGTGCAGTCAATGACGTTAGGGCGAGACTCACGTGACCTAGGGTCGTTAAGTCATTGAGAGGGACTTCTTCATTGACACGAAGTTGCGTATTCCCCCGTATTACACTCGAGAGAGGTGTCGAGGGAGTTTACGAACAGAGATTGTCGAAGAGGTCAAATACCGTTAACGTAAGTCAGACGATATCAAACACTTTAAGTAAATGAAGTTAATCCCTAGGTAATCTACTCCCCTAAACAATCTCAATATAGTATTTATAGTATAGTTAATTTAATTAGTATTTTAGTTTAGTATTAGTATAAATTAAACACATTTTTATTGCCTAGATAAAGTTAGGTTATGACAATCGCGGTACTTGATAGTAATCTCAACCAATCCCTGTGGAAACGATCACCCTAAATCTCCCAATCTATACTAAAACTTGAACCGTACGCTTGCGGTAAAAGTGGCGACGCGTAATTGTGGCCACCAATACGACAACCCTTACTCTTCCCTATTCTATAAAACTTGACCCATGCACTTGCGGTTAAAGTAGCGACGTAATATTCTGCTACCAAGTTTTTGGCACTGTTGCTAGGGATGTGTTTTTAGATTGTTGTTGATATTGTGAGTAAGTAATTTGATTTTAATTTAGGCATTTATTTTGTTTACAATTTTTGTTTTTTGTTTGTTTTGTTTTTCGAGGTACTTGGAGATGGCGCATCAACAAGTCCTCTTAGATTTTTCTCAGCGGGATTCTGAGCCATTTTATTGTGCTTGGGATCGATATAAAGAGTTGCTCATCCGGTTCCCAACCCATCGTTTCCCGGGGGAGAGTCAACTACTGAACTTCTTCGATGGGTTACTAGCTGCAATAAGAAATTGGGTCAAAGGAGGAAATGGTATCACCTCATTCGACCAACTAACCACGGACGAAGCCTATTGGTTGTTGGAAGATATATAGGAGTTTGATTTTTGTAGTTGGAATTATTCAACAAACTACCAAAGCTTGGAGGTAATTCCACCGTTTCGACACTATGGATTGACACCTTGGACCAACATTTGGAGTCTTCCCCCACCTTGGAGGAATTGTTCGCTCAATTAATGGAAAAACTCAGGCTTTTTGGAGGGAAACAAATTACCGTCTCAACGAGCATGAGGATCATTTTGACAATATTGAGATGACTTGTGATGAAATTGATACGACCGTAACGTCTATTCAGATGCAAATCGGTCAGGTAATCTGCTTCATTGAGGTCGAGTCAGACACAAGTCACATCTAGATGTTAAAGCCACCGTGAGGAACCGAATACAAGGAGAAGTACATTGGGTTTGATCGATGATGAAGATCCTAACGAGGAGGAGACCCAAAAATTGAGTAATGATGAAGAATCACAAGATAACACTTGTGATTATCCACCATTTGAGATCCACGTTGTGATTTTGACACCAATCAAAGACGAACATTTTTATGAGGATCCAAAGTGGCTCGCTTGTCCTCCACCACTTCCAACTCTGTTTATCCATGCCTACCAAGCACAAAATTCAGAGATGAATCAAGTTGAGAGTACGGACTGAACAATGCCAAATCTCGCCAATCTTGAGGGCATTCTGAACCAAGACCTATACGTCATGTTGTATGACAAATACTATGGGCGAAAGCCGTTCTTTGATGAGCCCTTCTCCATGTCAAGCTGAGGACATTAAACCAAGCGCTTCTTGGGAGGCAACTCAAGTTTCAAAATAAATTAATCCATCACCGCCAACTTCATTTGAAGGCAAGATTGTCTCTCTTTTTAGGTACGTGTTCTAAACCCACTTCATCGTCATGCTTTATTTCTATTGTTGAGATCGATGTTGGGTCATTGTGGACACTTCCCATTTTAGGTTTGGGGGTGATGTGTAGTATGTTAGTATATTTTTCTTGTTGTTAGTTATGTAGTTTATGTTTAATTGTTTTATTGCTTAATTGGATGCATGTGTGTTTAGTATTAGTATCAATATGTTTATGTATGAAGTAGTAATCGTGTGTTGATTCGTTGAGTTCTTCTGGGTTATTACCCAATGATGAAAATTATCCCTTAGTTGTATATCGAGGTCAGGAGTAATGCTGATTCATGTGTTCTGTGTGCTTGGCATGTCGATTAGGTAAAAGTAATTTTTTATCCTAAATTGCAAGATCACGTAGACTCATTGTATAGATATTCAAACGATTTGACATCGATTATTCAGTAGCAGGTTCATGACAATTTTAAGGAATCTAGAACTTGATTGGGGGAAACTTGAGGTGAAATCCTAAGCGAGTTAGTTCAGGAGACATGATTTAGGATTTCATTTTTATTGCTTGAGCCTTTGTAGCTAACCTTGTAAAATGTTTACCCCTCGTTACCTTGTCGAAGCCTATAGCCGTTTCAATTCTAAACACGTAACAAATTCCTTGGCCAATAAAAGTTTTTCCAAACTTAAGTCGCTAAACCAAAGGCACAATGTGAGTCCAAAATCAAGTTACATTTGTTTATGCTACTTGAAGTGAGCAGTTGGGTTTTGGGCGAATGTTTGATTGGTTCGGTATTATAGTACTCGCTTGTATTTTTTTTATCGTATTCCCACACCCCTTTAATTGTTCAAATCAAATAAGTTTGGGGTATGGTTTAATAAATTTTTTTTTTTTTTTTTTTTTTTTTTTTTTTTTATGTAAATATAGTTCTATTTTCGTTTCTTTTGACAAGTGAGTACAATGTTCCTAAATGTTTGTTCAGGGTTGTGTTTCTTAAATGTTTAGGGTTACGAGTGAGATTAAGCGTCAAGCGTTGTTCCTCGAGTATAGTTGAATTATAACGATTACCTGTTTTCTATTCTTGACATACCCTTGGCCATTTTCCAAAAGCCGAACCAAGTCTTATTAATCTTTTTGAGCTTCCAAGCCCACATTAGTGGAAAGTCGAACCCTATCAAGCATATGGATTTTCTAATCCTTTACAGTTAAAGTCATGAGTTTGGTTAGTGAATAATCCAATCCGGTCTTTGGATAGTTATATATTTGAGTTTTCACACACATACTTTGAATGGATCTAGAATGGCCTTTACTAATATTGAGTGTTGAAATTCTAGAACACCACGTGGTGTGTTTTATTCCTGAACTTGATTTGATTAGGGGTCGTTGAGGGAAAAACATGCTGGTTTATTAGGTGAATTTAGAACTCACATGTCATTACTTCTAGTTCATTTTTTTTTTCGTGTTTAGTATTGAAGTTAGTTAATTAGTTATGGTAGATTAATTTATTGTGTGGGTGTTTTGCTCGAGGACTAGCAAAATTCTAAATTTGGGGGTATTTGATAGGTATAATTTATCTATATACTTCTAAATCAATTTTAGTAGTTTTCAAGTATTCTTGTTGTGTTTTAATATGTTTTAATTCTTTTTTTTTTTTTTTTTAATCAGGTGTTTGTGATGAAAAGGAATGAAAACAGTTGAAAATCGAGCTAATCGGTGGGACATCAGTGGAGAAAAGTTGAAAAAGACCAAGTTCAGAAACTGCAGGCTCACTGCTGCAAGGTGAAAACCACTGCCGATCAATCAAATAGAAACATTCTGCTTAACCACCGCTACAACGGTAAACTTCACTGCTGTAGCAATGGCCTCCACTACTACAGCGGTGCTTCCCACCACTGCAGCGATCAACTGGCAAAAATCGACTAACTTCCCACCACGGCAGCGGTCCGACACCAGGTGGCTTAGATATATTGGGATATTTTCTTAGATATTTTGGATTCCTCAATATCCCCTTCTTCCCCAACACAGTATGAATGGTTTTTGGGACAATTTTGGGATATTTTGAGAGCCCAAGATCAAGAACCAAGAAGAGGAGATCATCAATTGAAGAAGAGGAAATGATTTGGGAGCGATTTTTGCGGAAGTGGAATACTTCACTTCAAAGATTTGCTCTACGTTCTTTGTTTCTCTCTTTGTTCTTACACTTTGTATATTGAATGATGATGTTAATGTCTTATTTTAATGAATATTCGGTTAAGATCATGAGTAGCTAAATATCTATTGTCTAGGGATTGATATAGTTTATAAAAACGTTGTTTTAGTAAATCGTGTTTTGTTAACAGTTGTTCATCCGTATTCGATTGTGTTTACCCTTTTTTTTACCTCCATAGTATGCTTGTTAAGATATTGTGGTTTATTTGAGAATACGGGTTTGACACTTGGGAAAGAAAGCCCCAGATTCGGATTAAGGTTTAAACATAATGTGACGATCTAATGACTCGGGAGAGTATTAGAAAGTATGTAATTTGTGAGGTTGGGGTGAGATTCATGTGATTAGTGTCGTTTAGATGCTAGATGGGGACATCGACGTTCATGCGAAGTCGCATATTCATTCACTTTGCACTCATGAGAGATAGTGAGTGAGTTTTCAATACCTAGATTGTCGGATAGTTTGAATACCGTTAATGTAAACTGGATTAGATCAAACATGTATAAGTAAACAAAATTAATCCCTAGATAATCTATTCCTATATAATATATATTTAGCATTGTAATTTTAATTAGTTAATTTATTTAGTTTAGTATATATCTAAAAACAAAAACCCTAAATTCAATCGCCTAGATAAAGTTCGGTTATGATAATCACAGTACTCAAAGATAATTTAATCCAATCCCTATGGATACAAAAACCCTTACTCTTCCCTATTCTATAAAACTTGGCCCATACACTTGCGGTTAAAGTAGCGATGTAATATTCCACTACTAGTGATCCACAGTAACATTCTCACTACCCTTCCTATTGCGAATCTCCACATCAAACTCTTGAAGTAGGAGAATCCTTTGAATTAAACAATGTTTGGCATCCTTTTTTCATAAATAAGTAGCAAATAGTTGCGTGGTCGTATAGATTATTGTCTTGGACCTGATGATGTATGACTGAAACTTGTCACAATCATAAACCACCGCCAACATCTCTTTTTCCATACTGGTCTATTTTTCTTGTGCATCATCAAGAGTTTTATTAGCATAATAGATGGACAAAAAATCTTCTCTTTTCATTCGCCTAATACTGCTCCAACTGCATGGTCACTGGCATCACACATAATCTTAAATGGCTTATTCTAATCGGGTGCATCCAAAATCAAAGTCAAGATTAATTTTTGCTTCATCACATTAAAATCCTTCAAACAAGAATCATCAAATACGAACGGAGCATATTTCTTAAGTAAATTACACAGGGATTTAAAATCTTCAAAAAATCCTTTACGAATCTTAAGTAGAAGTTGGTATGGCCTCGAAAACTCCTGATCCCCTTGACATTAGCTAGTGGAAGAAACTTCTTAATCATGGCTATCTTTGCTCGATCCACTTCTTTTCCTTTAGACGACACTCGATGACTTAGAACAATTCCTTCCTACACCATGAAGTGACATTTCTCTTAATTCAAAAGTAAGTTCTTCTTTTCACACCTCTCCAACACGAGTGACAAGTTTTGGAGACAACGATCAAAAGAAAACCCGAATACCAAGAATTAATCCATGAAAACTTAAATTATGTTCTCAACCATATCAGAGAAAATTGTCATCATACACCTTTAAAATGTGGCGGGAGCATTACAAAGACCAACGTGCATTCTCTGGAAAGCAAACATACCATTTAGGCATGTGAAAGTAGTCTTTTCTTGATCCTCTGGTGCAATGGCTATTTGATTATAGCTAGAATGCATGTCAAGAAAATAGTAATAGTCATAACCAGCCAACCGATCTAATATTTACTCAATGAAAGATAGGGAGAAGTGATTCTTGCGAGTGGCTTTGTTTAACTTCCGGTAGCCTTTGCACACTCACCATCCTATGATAGTTTGAGAAGGGATTAGCTCATTGTTTTCATTTTTAACCACCGACATCCGTCATTTCTTCGGCACAACTTGAACGGGGCTTACCCACGAACTATCCAAAATTGCATAAATGATCTCGACATTCAATAGATTGAGAACTTTGACTCAAACAACTTCCTTCATTATCGAGTTAGGCCTGTGTTGATGCTCAATTGAGGGCTTATAGGAGTCCTCCATAAGAATCTTGTGCAAACAAATGATTGGGCTTATCTTCTAGATATAAAAAATGGACCAAGCAAAAGCGAATTTGTGCTTCTTTGAGATAAGGAGTAACTTTTCTTCTTCTTCTTGACTTACTGATACCAAAATGATTATTGGATTGGTACAGTTTTCTCCCAAAAGGCATACCGAAGATGCTTAGGTAATTGTTTAAAAACTAATCAGCCTTGAGATGCACTTGAAGAGTTGAATGAACTATTATGCCCCTCAAGAATATCCACTTGAGCCACATTAACCACTTCAGTAGGCAAATCTTGAAGAGCTAGAACACAATCCACAACACTATTTTCCTTAGTATGTCTATCCTCACCGAAATCCACTATAGATAAGAAATTAGCGAGACTATACTCCAAAGGATCATGGTGTACAATCTCTCGAATGAACTCTTTAATGCAAGAGTCTACTACCTCCACTCGATTATAAGTCCGACTTTCTTCTGGAAACCTCATGGCGTTGTAGATTGCTGGCGCAAAATTACGTTGCTACTTTTATCGCAAGTGTGCGGGTTAAGTGTTAGTAGAATGGGAAGAGTAAGGGTTGTCGTATCCATAGGGATTGTATTAGATCGTCACAAAGTACCGTGATTTTCATAACATAACTTTATCTAGGCGACTCCAATTTATATTTTTATTAATATAATTAATATACTAAACTAATTAACTAATTAAACTAATTAATCTAAGATACCAATATTGACGTTTAAGGGAGTAAATTGTCTAGGGATTAACTTCATTCATTTAAACGTGTTCAATTCAATCTAGTTTATATTAACGGTATTTACATTATCCGACAATCTAGGTATCGAAATCTCACTCACTACTTCTCCCGATTGTAAAGTGAATGAATATGTGACTTCGCGTCAATGCTAAAGTCCTCCTCGAGTGTGTATATGACACTTGGTCACATGAGTGTCGCCCCAACCTCACGGATTGTATAATTTCTAACGCCCTCCCAGGTTATTAGATCGTCGCGTTGTGTTTAAATCCTAGTCCGAGTTTGGGGTTACCTCTCCCGAATATCAAACCTTGTATTCTCAAAATCAACCCTAATACCATAAAAAACATATTAAGATTGTAATAAAATGGTAAACACAATCGGATAAACATGAACAACCATTAACGAAACACATTAACGAAACACAGATTTATTCAAACATTGTTCTCATGAAGTCAATCAAGCCCTAGACAATATATGTTTAGCTATACATGACCATAGCCCTATATTCAACTAAATACAAGCTAAACATATTCAAATACCAAAACGGGTTCAAGAAATAAAGAGAGAAACAAAGGAGAAAAGTCGTTATCTGAAGAATGGATGGATCCACGTTCACTAAAACCACTTCGATCTTGTTCCCTCTTCTTGAATTTGTGATCTCCTTTGGTATATCATGGAGCTCTCAAGAACACTCCCAAAAATGTTCCTTATGTTTTGGGAGTAGAGGGAAGATATATATAGGATTCAAAATATCTCAAAATATCCCAAAATATACTAAAAGATATGCTGTCGGACCGCTGTAGTGGTGGGGAAGTCAGCAGCCTTCTGCTGGATGACCGTTGCAACGGTGGAGCTCTTTGCATTTTGTCCACTGCAGTGATGGCAAATTCAGCAACTCCTTGTACTTTGACCGCTATAGCGGTGGATGCAGGTTCTGAATATTCACCGTTTTGCTATTTTTCTTCACCGTTCTTCCACCGACTTGCTCTTTTATGGACCGTTTACGTCCCTTTTCACCCCAAACACCTAATTTATAACAAAATAAATAAAAATGTATTAAAACATATTAAAACGTTATAAAAATACTCAAAAATGACCAAAACCGGTTTGGGAATAGTATAGTGGTAAGTATTCCCGCCTGTTACAGGGGTAATCCGGGTTCGATCCCTAGGCCAAAAACTTGGTAGCCCAAATTTACGTCGCTGCTTTCACTGCAAGTGTACTGGTCAAGTTATAGTTGAGTGGGAAGAGTAAAGGTTGTCGTATCCACAGGGATTGGATTAGATCGTCACTAAGTATCGTGATTGTCATAACCTAAATTTATCAAGGCAACTCAAATTTATATTTTTGTTAATATAATTAATATACTAAACTAATTAACTAATTAAACTAATTAATCTAATATACTTATATTAACGTTTAAGGGAGTAAATTTTCTATGGATTAACTTTATTCATTTAAATGCATTCAATTCAATCTAGTTTGCATTAACGACATTCACATTATCCGACAATCTAGGCATCGAAATATCACTCACTACCTCTTCCGAGTGTAAAGTGAATGAATAAATGAATTTGTGTCAATGCTGAAATCCCCCTCGAGCATCTATACAACACTTGATCACATGAGTCTCACCCCAACCTCATAGATTGCACACTTTGTAATGCCCTCCCGTGTCATTAGATCTTCGCGTTGTGTTTAAACCTTTGTCCCAATTTGGGGTTACCTCTCCCGAGTGTCAAACTCTGTATTCTCAAAATCAACCCTAATACCACAACAAGCATATTAAGATTGTAATAAATTTGAAACAACTCTGAACATCTATTTAAGAACGCCGTACTCACTTGTCAAAAGAAATGGAAATTTAACTATATTTACATGTGGTTCTTTTTTTTTTTTTTTTTTTTTTTTTTTGTAACATACCATGCCCCCAAACGTATTTGATTATTACAATTTCAAGGGTTTGGTTAAAACGAAAAAAAAAAATGACAAGTGAGTACTTGAATACTAAACCAATCACAAGTTCGCCCTAAACCTAGCCGCTCACTTCAAGTAGCATACATGAATGCTAACTTGATTCACTCAAATTGTACCTTCAGTTTAGCGATATAGGTTTGGAAAAAATTTAATTGGCCAGGGTATTTGTTATGTGTTCAGAATTGAAACGGAATTACAGGCTTCGACAAGGTAACGAAGGACAAACATATTATAAGGTAAGCTTCAAAGGCTCAAGCGATTAAAATAAATGCCTAAATCATGTCTCATGAACTACCTTGCCTAGTATTTCGACTCAAGTTTCCCCCAATCAGGTTCTAAAATCCCTTAAATTGTCATGAATTTGGCTAATGGATAATTGACCTCAAATCAATTAAATAGCTATACATTGGGTTTACGTGCTCGTGCAAATTAGGATCCACAATAACTTTTACCAAAACGAAATGCAAAGCACACAAAAAAAACATGAATGGGCATTACCCTTGACCTCGACAAACAACCAAGGGATAATATCATCATCGAGTAATGGCCCAGATAAATGCAAAACTTAACACATAACAACACATCTACAAACATAAACACATCCTATACTAAACAAACATACATATAAAAAATAAAACTGCACAAACAATAATAATTAAATATACTAAACATACTAAACATCACCCCCAAACTTAAAACAGACAGTGTCCACAGTTACCCAATCATTGATCTCAACATTTAGCATACATTATAGTAATGAATGGGGTTTAGAACACGTACCAGGGAGGCGAGACAAGCTCGCCTCCGAATCAAGTTGGCAGTGACATATATAATTTATTTTTGGACTTGGGTTGCCTCCCAAGAAGCGCTTGATTTAAGGTCTTCGGCTTGACATAGAGAAGTGGTCATCAAAGAGCTGCTTCCGCCCATAGTAAGTGTCGTACAACACCATAGATGGGTCTTGATTTAGAACGCCCTCAAGACTGGCAAGATTTGGTATTATTTAGCTCTGCTTTCAACAAGACTCTTCACCGGCTCATGTACTTGGTGGGCATGAAACAGCATTACAAATGGCGACGAAGGATAAGTGAGCCACATCGGATCCTTGTAGATGTGATTATCTTGGATCGGTGGTGGCATCACAATTTGGATCTCCAATGGTGAAGAATCACAATTGTTGATCCATACTTAAGTTCTCGTCTCATTCGAATAATTGTCATTGAACTCATCTAAGCTCCTTTCGCTCGTATCTGGTTCCTCCCAGTGGCTTTCACAAATAAATGTGGCTTGTTCGTCTCTTAGTGCTACCGCTTCTGACTCATCCTCAATAAAGCAGATTAACTGACCAATTTACGTCTGAAGAGACGTTACGGTCGCATCAATTTCAGCATAGACCGTCTCAATATTGTCAAGACGATCCTTGTGCTCATTTAGCTGGTCATTTGTTTCCCTGAAGAAAATCTGAGTCTTCCTTATAACTATAGCAAATATTTCTTCCAAGGCAGGGAAAGACTCCCCCTGTTAGTCCGGGATGTCAATCCATGGCCCCGAAACGGTGGAACTATCCCCTAAGCTTTGTTAGCTTGTCGAATAATTCCAACAGTGAAAATCATACTCCACCATGTCTTCCAATGATCGATAGGCTTCATCCGTGGTTAATTGGTCGAAAGAGGTGGTACCATTTCCTCCTCTAACCCAATTTCTTGTTGTGGTAAGTAACCCATCAAGGAAGTTTAGTAGTTGACACTCCCTCGGGAAACGATGATTCAAAAACTGGAATAACAACTCCTTGTATCAATCCCAAGCACAATAAAATGGCTCGGAATCTTGTTGAAAGCAATACAAAAGCACTTGATGATCTAACATTGTCAAGTACCCTATAGGAAAAACAAACTACAAATAAAAATTATAAAAAAAATAAATGCCTCAATTAAAATCATGTTACTTACTCATAATATCAACAACAATCTAAAAACTAATCCATGACAACGGAGCCAAAAACTTGGTAGTGCGAAATTACATCGCTACTTTCACCGCAAGTGTACAGGTCAAGTTTTAGAAGAGTATGCAGAGTAAGGGTTGTCATATCCACAGGGATTGGATTAGATCATTGATAGGTGTAATTTACCTATCTATTTCCAAACTGAACCTGTTAGTTTTCGAGTATATTTATTACATTTTAATACGTTTTTTTGTGTTTTTGTCTAAATCAGGTGTTTGGGGTGAAAAGGAAAGAAAACGGGTCATAAATGATCAAATCGGATCAAGAACGGGGAAAGAATGGTAGGAAAACAAGCAAAAGGGCAAAATTCAGAACTTGCAGCCCTACAGCCACGGCGGTGAAACCACCGCTGCGGTGGTTAAAATGCAGAGAAGACCCTAAAGTATCTGAAAATCCACCGCCACAGTGGTGAGATCCATCACCGTGGCGGTGAAAGAACAGAATTTATCTGTGCTTACCACCATATCCACCGCTACGGTGAAGACACTGCTGACATGCCCACCGCCGCAGTGGTTGCTTTGCACTAATTTTAGATATTTGTTTAGATATTTTTGTTCCTTATTTCTTCCTCCCTCCTCTCCATTCAGCAAGAAGAGACCCCTTAGGGTTTATAATATTTTGAGAGTGTTTCAGGAAGTGCTCAACCAAATCCGAAGGAGAAGAACACGTTACGAAGAAGGAGAAACGATCGTTGAACGGTTTTAGCGCTAAATATTCGGACTATGGCTAAGTTTATTTTGTTTCTCTCTTTAATTTCTTAACTTCGGTAGTTAGTTAAGTATGTTTAGCTCATTTTTCATTGTAAAAATGGTTATGGCCATGAGCTAAACGAATTTTATCTAGGGATTAATGTAATTTTTAAAAATGTCGTTTGTTTGAGTTGTGTTTCGTTAATGTTTGTTCTTCATTATTCAATTGTGTTTACTGGTTTATCACACTTATATGATTATTTAGATATATTAAGAAATTGGGGTTTAATACTCGGGAGAGGTAACCCCGAATTTGGACTAGGGTAAGCACAATGCGACGATCTAATAACCCGAGAGGGAGTTAGAAAGTGTGCAATCAATGACATTGGGGCAAGACTTATGTGACCTAGTGTCGTTAATACATTGAGGGGGACTTCTTCGTTGACGCGAAGTCGCATATTCACTCATGTTACACACGGGAGAGGTAGTGAGTGAGTTTACGATACAAAGATTGTCGGATAGGTTGAACACCGTTATTGTAAACTAAATGAGACCGAAAACGTTTTTGTAAATGAAGTTAATCCCTAGATAATCGTTTTCCTTAAACATATCATATTATTATTATAGTTTAATTAGATTAATTAACTTAGTATTAGTATTAATTAATTATAAACTATTTTTTATCACCTAAATAAAGTTAGGTTATGATAATTACGATACTCGACAATAATCTCAACTAATCCCTATGGACACGATAACCCTTACTCTCCCCATCTATACTAAAACTTGACCCGTACACTTGCGGTGAAAGTGGTGACATAATATTACGCCACCAAGCTTTTGGCGCCGTTGCTAGGGATTGTGTTTTAGATTATTACTGATATTATGAGTAAATAACTTCATTTTAATTTAGGTTTTTCTTTTGTTTATAACTTTTTCTTTGTAGTTTTGTTTTTTATTTCTCCTGTAGGATGCTTGACGATGTTAGATGAACAAGTGCTTTTTCATTTATTTTAACGGGATTCCAAGCCGTTTTATAGTGCTTGGGATTGATATAAGGAATTGTTACTCTAGTTTCTGAATCACGGTTTTCCAAGGGAGTGACAATTACTGAACTTTCTCTATGGTTTATTAGCCGCAACCAGAAATTGGATTGAAAGAGGAAACAATACCACCTCTTTGGACCAATTAATCATAGACGAAGCCTATCAGATATTGGAAGATATGGCAGAGTTCAATTTTTAGTATTGGAATTATTCACCAAGTTATCAAAGCTTGGGGGATAGTTTCACCACTTTGGAGCCATGGATTGACACCCTGGACCAAAATGTGGAGTCTTCCCCCACCCTGGAATAGATATTTGCTATAGTTATAGGGGAGACTCAAGCTTTTTGGAGGGTAACAAATGACTAGCTAAATGAACACGAGGTTCGTCTTGACACAATTGAGATAACCTGCGCCGAAATCTATGCGACCGTAACGTCTCTTGAGATGTAAATTGGTTAGCTTATCTGATTAATTGAGGTCGAGTCAGACGTGGTGGTTATGGGAGATACAAATGCCACATCTATTGAAAGCCACCACGAGGTGCCAAAAAAGAGCGGAAGGAGTTTGGGAAAATTCACAGATGATTATTCGAATGAGCCAGGAACCCAAGCCTGGATCGACGATTGTGATTCGTCACCATTAGAGATTCAAATTGTGATTCCACAATCGATCCCAAATGATCACATGTACGAGGATCCAATGTGGCTCACTTATCCTTTGCCGCTAAAAGCAATGCTCTTTCATGCCCACCAAGCTTATGAGCCGGTGGAGAGTTCTGTTGAAAACATGGGCCGATTAGAGCCAAATCTCGACAGTCTTGAGGGCATATTAAATCAAGACCCATACGTAGTGTTGTACGACACTTACTATGGGCGAAAGCCGCTCTTTGATGAGCCGTTCTCCGTGTTGGGCCAAGGACAATAAACTACGCACTTCTTGGGAGGCAACCCAAGGTAAAAATAAATTAAATCCATCATAGCCGACTTGATTCGGTGGCGAGATTCTCTCGTATCCCAGGTACATGTTCCAAACCTTCGTCTTCATTATAATGCTATATTCTGTCATTGGGATTGCTGATGGGTGGTTGAGGACATTGTCCATTTTAAATTTGGAAGTGATGTGTAGTATTTTTGTATTATTAGTTATGTTTTATTGTTTACTATGTATGCATGTTTGTTTATGATTAGTTTGTCCCCTGGTTGTTTATTGCGGTTGAGCGTAAAACTCATTAATGTGTGTTCTGTGTGCTTGACGTATCATTTTAGTAAAAGTTATTGTAGATCCTAAATGCATGAGCACATAAACTCAATGTATAACTGTCTAATTGATTTGAAAATGATTATCTATCACCCAAGTTCATGACAATAGGGATTTTAGAACTTGATTTGGGGAAAATTCGAGGCAAAATCCTAGGCGAGGTAGTTCGGGAGATATGATTTAGGCATTCCTTTTTATTGTTTGAGCCTATGAAGCTTAGTTTGTTAAATGTTTATCTCTCGTTACCTTGTTGAAGCCTATGATCCGTTTCACTTCTGAACACGTATCAAATACCCTGGCCGATTGAACTTTTTCCAAACCTTTATCGCTAAACCAAAAGCACAATTTGAGTGAATCAAGTTAGTAGTTGAAAATGCTACTTGAAGTGAGCGGTTGGGTTTAGGGCGAACTTTTAATTGGTTCGGTATTCGAGTACTCATTTGTCAGTTTTTGTTAATTTTAACCACTCCCGTGAAATTCTAATAGTCAAATAAGTTTGGGGGTGTGGGTAAAAAGAAAAAAAACATTTGTAAATATAGTAACATTTTCGTTTCTTTTGACAAATGAGTACATCGGTCTTAAATGTATTATTCTAGGTTGTTTCAAAATTAATCTGTGTGGGGATACAAGTGTGAGTGAGCCAAGCATGTGCCTCGGGTACCGTCAAGTTAATGATGTTAACCTGTTTTTTATTTTCGATATATCCTTGGCCATTTTCCCAAAACCAAGTCCTACTGATATTTTTGAACTGCATAGCCTACATTAGTGGAGAATAGAACCCATGTTAGGCTTATGGAACTTACACATTATTGTTTTTATTGGTTTTCATTTTTAGTTTTTAATTTCACAATTTGTTGTTTTATTTTCTTGTATTGTGTAGGTGTTTTGTTTGAAAACTAGCAAAATTTCATGTTTGGGGGTATTTGATAGGTGTAATTTACCTATCTATTTCTAAACTGAACCTATTAGTTTCCGAGTATGTTTATTATATTTTATTACGTTTTAATACGTTTTAAAGTGTTTTGTCTAAATCAGGTGTTTGGGGTGAAAAGATATGAAAACAGATCATAAATGATCAAATCGGATCAAGAACGGTGGGAAAACAAGCAAAATGGCAAAATTCAGAACCTGCAACCCACCGCCGCAGCGGTCAAGATGCAGAGAAGACCCTAAAGTCTCTGAAAACCCACTGCTGCAGTGGTGAGATCTACCGCCATAGTGGTGAAAGAACAGAATGTCTCTGCGCTCACCGTCGTATCCACTGCTACGGCGAAGACACTGCTGACATGCCCACCGTCGTGGCAGTCACTCTACACTAATTTTAGATATTTATTTAGATATTTTTGTTCCTTATTTCCTCCTCCCTCCTCTCCATTCAGAAACAAGAGACCCCTTAGGGTATATAATCCTTTGAGAGTGTTTTGGGGAGTACTCAACCAAATCCGAAGGAGAAGAACATGTTGCGAAGAAGGAGAAGTGATGGTTGAACGGTTTTAGTGCCAAATCTTTGGAACGGCTAAGTTTATTTTGTTTCTCTCTTTAATTTCTTAACTTTAGTAGTTTGTTGAGCATGTTTAGCCCATTTTTCATTGTATAAATGGTTATGGCTATGAGCTAAACGGATTTTGTGTAGGGATTAATGTAATTTATAAAAATGTCGTTTGTTTGAGTTGTGTTGTGTTAATGGTTGTTCTTCGTTATTCGATTGTGTTTAATAGTTTGTCATGCTTATATGCTTATTTAAATATATTGGGAAATTGGGGTTTGACACTCGGGAGAGGTAACCCTGAATTTGGACTAGGGTAAACACAATGCGACAATCTAATAACCCGGGAGGGAGTTAGAAAGTATGCAATCAATGACGTTGGGGCGAGACTCCTGTGACCTAGTGTCGTTAAGATGTTGAGGGGGACTTCTTCATTGATGCAAGTCACATATTCACTCATCTTACACTCGGAAAATGTGGTGAGTGAGTTTACGATACAAAGATTGTCGGATAGATTGAACACCGTTATTGTAAACTAAACGAGACCCAAACACGTTTTTGTAAACGAAGTTAATCCTTAGATAATATTTTTCCCTAAACATATCATATTAGTATTATAATTTAATTAGATTAATTAAATTAGTATTAATATTAATTAATTATAAACCATTTTTTATCGCCTAAATAAAGTTAGGTTATGATAATTACGGTACTCGACAATAATCTCAACCAATCCCTATGGACACGATAACCCTCACTCTCCAAATCTATACTATAACTTAACCCATACACTTGCGGTGATAGTGGCGATGTAATATTCCGCCACCAATCGTCGCTAAGTACCGTGATTGTCATAACCTTACTTTATGTAGGTGACTCAAATTTATATTTTTGTTAATATAATTAATATGCTAAACTAATTAACTAATTAAACTAATTAATCTAATATACTAATATTGACATTTAAGGGAGTAAATTGTCTAGGGATTAACTTCTTTCATTTAAACTCATTCAATTCAATCCAGTTTACATTAACAACATTTACATTATCTGACAATCTCGGTATCGAAATCTCACTCACTACCTCTCCCGAGTGTAAAGTGAATGAATATGTGACTTTGCGTCAATGCCAAAGTCTCCCTCAAGCATCTATACAACACTTGGTCACATGAGTCTTGCCCCAATCTCACAGATTGCATACTTTCTAACGCCTTCCAGGGTTACTAGATCGTCGCGTTGTATTTAAACCCTAGTCTGAATTCGGGGTTACCTCTCCCGAGTGTCAAACCCCGTATTATCAAAATCAACCCTAATACCATATAAAGCATTTTAATATTGTAACAAAATGGTAAATACAATTAGATAAACATAAATAACCATTAACGAAACATAGATTTGTTCAAATAACGTTTTCATGAAGTCAATCAATCCCTAGACAATATATGTTTAGCTATACATGTCCATAGCCCTATATTAAACTAAATACAAGCTAAACATATTCAAATACCAAAAAGGGTTCAATTAATAAAGAGAGAAATAAAGGAGAAAAATTGTTATCAAAAGAATGGATAGATCCATGTTCACTAAAATCGCTCCGATCTTGTTCCCTCTTTTTAAATTTTTGATCTCCTCCTTTGGTATGTCTTGGAGCTCTCACAAACACTCCCAAAAATGTTCCTTATGTTTGGGGAGAATAGTGAAGACATATATACGATTCAATATCTCAAAATATTCCAAAATATCGTAAAAGATCAGCTGTCGAACCGCTGTAGCAATAAGGAAGTTAGTAGCCTTCTGTCGGATGACTAGTAGTGCATAAATACGTCACTACTTTCTCCACAAGTGTATTGGTCAAGTTTTTGTATAGATTGGGAGAGTAGGGGAATCGTGTCCATAGGGATTGGTTGACGTTATTATCAAGTACTATGTTTATCATGACCTAATTCTATCTAGGCTAAAAAGAATGTATAAAATTTATATTAACTAAACTAATATAACCTAAATTAATCTATACTAATATGAGATGTTTTAGGTAAAATAATTGTCTAGGGATTAACTTAGTTTACAAATACGTGTTCGATCTCGTTTGACTTACATTCACAGTGTTCAACCTATTTGACAATCTCTATTCGTAAACTCCTTCACCACTTCTCCTGAGTGTCAGACGAGGGGATACGTGACTTTGTGTCAATGAAAAAGTCCCCCTCAACGTCTTAACGACCCTAGGTCACGTGAGTCTCGCCCTAACGTCATCGATTGCACACTCTCTAACTCTATCCCGGGTTATTGGATCGTCGCATTGTGTTTAACCTAGTCTGAATCCAGGATTACCTCTCCCGAGTGTCAAACCCCGTATTTTCGATATATCTAAACAAGCATACATTCATAGAATAACGGTAAACACAATCAATATTTGAAGAATAATCATAAAGGAAATACTGAAATCATATGAATCACATATTTATAAATATATTGTCAATCCCTATACAATCCACATTTAACTAATGGACATATCCATATTTACAAGAAAGCACGAGCTAAACATGCTCACAAATTCCAAAGTTAAAGAAATAAGGGAAGAAATCAAAGAACTTAGCCTATATCCGAGGATTTGGCGCTTGAACCGTTCAACAATCGCTTCTCCTTCTTCTTCTCCTTCGGGTTGTGAGCTCTCCCTCTAAAACTCCTCAACCTACCCCTAAGTATAGCCCAAGAGTGGTAGCATGCAAGAGTGGGCCAAAAATAAGGGAAAACGATGGCTTAAATTGGGAAAATATCTCAAAAATATCAAAATTGGTGCAGAGATGACCACCGCGATGGTGGGATTCACTGCTGCGGCGGTGAATAGGTCAGTTAAGTGATTGCCTAGGCGGTAAAGTTAGCGGTGAAATTGGTGACCATCCTGCAGTTTCACTACCGCGGTGGCGGTGGATGTCCAACAAGATTTGGTCGTCTCTGCATTTTCACCGCCGCGGCAGTGGGCTTCTTTTTTGAATATTGCTTCCTTACTTGTTTTTCCACCATTCTTCGACCGTTCTTGGTCCAATCTGATCGTTTACGCTCCGTTTTCTTACCTTTTCACCCCACACACCTGATTTATACAAAAAGAATAAAAACTAATTAAAACGTAATAAAATACTATAAAAATCTTTGAAAACTTAGTTCAGTTTGGAAATAGATAGGTAGATCACACTTATCAAATACCCCCAAACTTGAAATTTTGCTAGTTCTCGAGCAAATTTAAAACGAAAAACACCCACTCTAAAACGAAAAACACCACTAAATTAAATAACAAACAACCTAAAAATAATCTAAACATAACAATATGCGAGTTTTGAATCCTTCTAATGACCAAGTCATTTACCCTCAACAACCGCTAGTCATATCGAGTTTAGGCAGTAAAACGTGGTGTTCTAAAATTTTGACATTCAATAATGGTGAATGCCATTCTAGATCCTGTTAACGTGATTGTGTGAGACTCAATAATATAATTGTACAACGACCGGATTGGATTATCCACTAACAAAACTCGTGACTTAGATCATATAGGACTAGGATTTTCATATGCCTGATTAGGGTCCACTCTCCACTAATGTAGGCTTGGAAGTTCATAGAGATCAGAAGGACTTGGTTCAGTTACGGATCATTTGGCCAAGGGTCATTTGGAATAGAAACTGGGTTAATATTGTTAACTTAAAGTTACCCAAGGCTCAACGCTTGGCACATTCACTCTCGAGCCCCCATAGATAGATTGGAAACAATCCTGAACAATCAACTTTAAAACTGACGTACTCAATTGTCAAAAGAAAAGAACATATATATATATATATTTTTTTTTTACGAGCGACACTCCCAAACTTATTGGATTAGTATGATTTCACGGGTGCGGTTAAAATGAAAGAAAAATGACAAGTGAGTACTTGAATACCGAACCAATCCAAAGTTCGCCCAAAACCCAACTGCTCACATCAAGTAGCATTTACAACTGCTAGCTTGATTCACTCAAATTTGTGCCTTCGGTTAAGCGATAAAAGTTTGGAAAAAGATTAATTGGTTAGGGTATTTGTTAATGTGTACATAATTGAAGCGGCATTAAGGCTTCGACAGGGTAACGAGGGATAAACATGTTACATGGTAGGCTAAAAAGGCTCAAGCCATAAAAAAAAATGCCTAAATCACGTCTCCTGAACTACCTCGCCTAGGATTTCGCCTAAAGCTTCCCCTCAATCAGGTTATAGAATCCTTAATTTGTCATGAGTTTTTCTAATTGATAATTGTCCTCAAATCATTTTAATAGTATTACATTGGCTCTATGTGCTTGTGCAAATTAGGATCTACAATAATTTTTACCAAAACGCATTGTCAAGCACATAGAACACACAGGCATGGGTATTACCCTTGACCTTGAAAACAACCAGGGGGTAATATCATCATTGGGTAATGGCCCAGATGAACGCAAAACTCAACATGCAACAATAAATACAAACAAACACAAACTAACCTAAACAAACATGCATACAAGAAAACAATAAAACATTTAACATATTATACTAAATACTACATATCACTTCTGAACTCAAAACGGACAGTGTCCTTAGCGATCCCAATTATCAATCTCAACATATGAAATTAAAGCATGCTGATGAAGGGCGTTTAGAACACGTACCTGGGAGGCGAGAGAATCTTGCCTCCGAATGCATTCGGGTGTGACGGATTTAATTTATTTTTGACATTGGGTTGCCTCCCAAGAAGCGTATGGTTTAATGTCCTTGGCCTGATATACTCAGAACTCCCTCAATCTTGGCAAAATATTGCTCTGGATGGCTCGATCTTGCAATGACACACCTCACCGGCTTATGTGCGTGGCCAAGCACTATAAGATGACTCAGAATCCTGTTGAAAGGAATGCATCAATACCTGTCGATCTAACATCGGCAAGTACCCTGCATAAGAAATAAAAAGAAAACTACAAAACAAAAATTATATACAAAAGAAATGCCTAAAGTAAAATCGGGTCCTCTACTCACAATATCGACAATAACCAAAAAAACACAATCCCCGGCAACGGAGCCAAAAACTTGGTAGCGCATAAATACATCGCTACTTTTACCATAAGTGTACGGGTCAAGTTTTAGTATAGATTGGGAGAGTAGGGGAATTGTGTCCACAGGGATTTGTTGTCGTTATTATCGAGTACCGTGTTTATCATAACCTAATTTTATCTAGGCTAAAATAAATGTATAAAATTTATATTAACTAAACTAATATAACCTAAATTAATCTATACTAATATGAGATGTTTTAGGGAAAATAATTGTCTAGGGATTAACTTGGTTTACACATACGTGTTCGATTTCGTTTGACTTACGTTTACGATGTTCGACCTATTCGACAATCTCTATTTGTAAACTCTCCCGCCACCTCTACCCAGTGTCAAACGAGAGAATACGTGACTTTGTGTCAATGAAGAAGTCCCCCTCAACGTCTTAACGACCCTAGGTCACGTGAGTCTCGCCCCAACGTTATCGATTGCACACTCTCCAACTCCCTTCTGGGTTATTGGATAGTCGCGTTGTGTTTAACTTAGTCCGAATCCGGGGTTACCTCTCCCGAGTGTCAAACCCCATATTCTCGATATATCTAAACAAGCATACATGCATAGAATAATGGTAAACACAATCAAACTTCGAAGAACAATCATAAACGAAACACTGAAATCATATGAATCGCATATTTATAAATATATTGTTAATCCCTATACAATCCTATAACTTTTTGTTCTTGTCCATGATTTCCTTCAAAAAATTCCCATAATTAGGTATTTTCTCTAACACATCCGCAAAAGGAATGTTGATGTGGATTCTCTTGAAAATCTCAAGAAACTTGGAGAAGTGAGTATCTAATTTCTTTTTGTGAAACCGTTGTGGAAACGACAGAGGTAGGGTCACGATGGAAGGATTATCTAGAATTAATATTGATCTTGTATTGACTTTTGGAGCTTCTTTGCACATAGCTTCAACACTAGTTTTTTTTACTTTCGCTCGCTTCCTCTTTCGACTCATTCACCGATGGCCTAGTAATTTCAATCCCTTTTTCCACTCCTCAAGATGATCGTATTTTAATCCTTTGGGTTGGTTTCCATGTCACTTAGGAACTTTCTCAAAGATTGCCCCTTGATAGAGCTAGCAAGTTTTCCAATTTGTGTCTCAATGGACTTCATGGTTGCATTCATATTTGTTCAATGAGTCTCAATGCTATTAAGATAGGCCTCATCCTTATTAAAACAACCCTGAGTCTCCATAATGAATGTATACATGATGTCTCCCAATAATGGTTTCTTCCTATCCACCTGTTGTTGTTGCGAAGAAAAACTCGGTTGTTGCGGAGGAAAACCCTGTTGCTGTGGAGGAAAATCGAGAGAAACTTTCCAGGTATTACGGGTATTTGCATAAGATAAATTTTCATGGTTCTGAAGCCTAGGATGATAATGACTTGGGATGTTATTAGTTGGCCTAAAGGTGTAAGCTCGGTTGGTGATGAAATGACATTCTTCGAATTCTTTATTATTCCCTAGTTGGGAAGCAATAGCCATATTCTCCATTTATTTGCTTGATGAGGTTTCCTTGGTGTTTAAAGCAACAATTTGTGCCGTAATATTCAAAACTTGGGTTGACAAGGTAGCTATAGGATCAACCTCTTGAATGCTAGTTATCTTCCGTCCCATATTGCGCTCATTGGGCCATTGAATATTATTGGCCGCCATCTCCTCCAATAACTCTTAAGCTTCCTTAGAGGTTTTAGATAGCAAAGAACCCTCGAATGTGGTATCCACGATTGTTTTAGTTTGTCCATCCAACCCATTGTAGAAGAGTTGAATTTGAAACCAATCTTGATACCCGTGTTGGGGGTACCGTCTCAATAAATATTTATACAGCTTTCACACCTCAAAAAGTGCCTCATAATCCCTTTGGCAAAATTGAGCAATTTTCCCTCTCAATTGTAAAGTCTTTGATAGGGGAAAGAACTTAGTGGTTTAGGAGAGACGATTTAGGCAATCCTTTTGGATCGTTTGAGCTTCATTGAAGACTACCCTGTGGATTTTACCCCTTGCTTCCCTTGTTGAGCCAATTAGTTATTTCTTTCTTCACTCGCATCGAAGATCCTAGCAAAATGAAATTTTTTCCAAACCCTTATCCTTTTAACATAGGCACAAGTCAAATTTTTGCCTCATTGATATGTGTTTTTGGCCAATAAAGGTATGCAATGTTGGTTTAGTGTTCTATTATCTTGTTTTGTTGATTTCTATGTTTCAATCAAAAAAATAGGAATAAAAATTATTATGCTTTTGTTGTTTTTGTTTGTTTCCGTGGAATAAGTGAGTGCTGCATAAATGAAGAAAGTTTAGGGGTTATCTTGAGATTATAGTTTGGGTATTTGTGAGGTCTAAGGGGCAAGTATTGTGCCTAGGGTAAATATCTATCTATCTATCTATCTATCTATCTATCTATCTATCTATCTATCTATCTATCTATCTATCTACTTATCTATCTATCTATCTATCTATCTATCTATCTATCTATATTCCTTTCTCACATACTCTGTACCCTTGCCCATCATTACAAGCCTATAAAGTTTTATTAATCTTCGAGACTAGCTTAACCTACATTAGTGGAGAGTGGAATGAAGTGGGGCCTAGGGAAATCCTATGCTTCATTGGATTTAGTCATGAACCTCTTAGGTGGATAATTCAATCCAATCTTTGAGTGGTTATATGTTGAGGGTCTTAGCTCGCATACACATGAAATGATCTAGAATGTTTTATGCTAATGTTGAGTGTTAAAATTCTAGAACATCACAAGGAACGGTATTGTTTTTAAACTCAAGATGGTCAGGGGTTGTTGAGGATAAGTTCTTGGTCATCAGTTTGAAATTCAAGTCTCACACATCATTGTTTTTAGTTTTTCCTTGTTTCTTTTATTTTGGTGTTTATTTATGGTCCTTGTTGTTTTCGGTTTTCTTTTCTTGTGTGTTTGTTTTTACTCAGGGGCTAACAAAATTCCAAGTTTGCGGGTATTTGATGATTTGATTTTTATCAATTTATCTCCTAATATTTTATATGACTTTTGAGCATTTTAGTTGCGTTTTTAATGCTTTTTCATTTTATTTATGTAGGTGAGGTAAATTGGATTGAATTGTTTGAAAATCACGGCCTTTGGAAGGAATCAAGAATCAACAAGCGCGCTGTAGCAGAACATGGGCGCGCTCCAGTGCACTCCCACACCGTACGCTGCTCGATTCGTGCTCCAACGCGCCTCCCAAACCAAAGACTCTGTCTGATCCACGCTCCAACGTGCCTCCAATGTTGCCTGAGAAGTTGACCCCAACGCCTATGTTCACACAAGAAGATCATTTTAGCTGGAATGATGACGTTTTGAAATAGATATAAAAGGATTTTGAGCTGAGAATGAGAAGAGTTTTTGGGGACCCTACTTTTGCAGATACCAAGAAGATAAATTGGATATTTGGATGATAGCTTGAGGATTGGAGGCTTGCTTGAAGATTGAGGATTTTTGGAGCTTTTCCTTCTCTAGTTTTTTCAATTTTCTCTTCTCTTTTACTTCTTGTGCATGATAAACTTGAATCATGGGTTTATGTTTGGATTTGTTTGTGGATATTTTGGTGGATAATATGAACATGCTTGGCTAGATTTTTATCTAGGGGGATTTGAATAGCTTTGTATAAACTATGCTTTGAGATTTTAAGCTGTTATTAATGGAATTTCATGTTTCAATCATTTGTGCTTCTTTATGCTTATTCTCCAGTTTATTCATAAGATGAATTGGATATCATAAATGTGTGGGATTAGGCACTCAAGAGAGGTAATTTTACACATTGAGACCGGAGAAACATAACCCTTAGTATATTAGTTCGAGAGGCTGGTATAGTTTGGGTAGCCATTTGATGGGCAAGACTTAATGATTGGATAATTAGTTGAATTAAATAGAGATATTAGTTCAAGTAATTATACAAATTACCTTATTCGACACTCAAGAGAGGGAGTAAGGTTATTTTAGATACCCATGGCTAATAGTTGAGCATGAATTTAATTAACAAGCTTGAATAGGACTAGCATAGTTTCCATTGAACTCCCTTAAATTCATTCTTCCATTAGCTATTTGATTTCTTTGTCAATCATTAATTTAGTTGTTAGTTCAATTTTCATCACATTAATCTCAGTTGCTCAAATAAAATTAGGTCATTTTAATGGTGGAACTTGGTTGATTTCTTTTACCAATCCTCGAGGGAACGATACTTACTCACTCACTTTATTACTTATTCGACCTCGTGCACTTACGAGTACACATAGCACCTAATTATCGTAACAAAACCCTGAAAGAGTGATTCTCATCGAAAGCCCTTTTGAGAAGCTATCCGAGAAAAAGAAAAAATCCGACCGTCGGGAATCTTGGCCAGAAGAGGTATGTTTTCCAATTTCTAATTCTTTTTCAGCTTATTTCTTTTTTTCAATTTAAATTCCTGCTAGTGTATTTCTTTTAATTGTCTGATGACTCGATGAAAATGTTGGGATGAGGTTTCTCATTCTCAATCTAAAACCTTTGAGCGTTAGATGATGACACCCACATCTTGTTTTTTTATTTTATTTTTTATTTTTACATTCTTTTTTAATTTTTTTCAATTCATAAAAAAAACTAAAAACTTAAGTCGTCTGATGATCTAATGAAAACGCCGGTATGAGATTCTCATGCTTAAACTTAGTCCCTAAGTGTTAGGTGAATGATGTTTTTATTATTATTATTATTTTTTTTTCATGTTATTTTATCCTTGTTATAAAAAACCCTAAAAATAAAATAAAAAAAAAATAAAATAAAAAAAAAATCCGAAAACGAAGAAATAAAAGCTTAGTTTGTGAGGATTAATCTCTACAAACCTTAGCATGAATTCAACAATTCGATAAATCGTGGGAGAGTTTTTCATGACCTCGTTTTAATTTCCCAAACAGAGTGGAATTTAGAAACGTTCGGTTTTAAGAAATCTCTTCCCTCGATTAACCTTTTTGTGGGATTCCACCTAAGTTTTGGAAAGATTAATTTCAACAAACTTTGTTTCCGCAATCTTTCCTCAATTCTCATCTCCATAAAATTTGAGAAAATTTCAAATCGTGATTTTCTTGAATTAATCAGTCAAACTTAAAATAGATATCGTTTGCATTATTTAGATGGCATGTTGAGGACACTTTCACCACTTTCACTTTTTTATTTTTTATTTTTTTTATTTTTCACATATAGGTCCTTTTAGATTTCATAATCCATATGTATCACTTGCATCATTTAGACGACATGTTTAGGACATTTTTACCCCTTACACTTTTTTATATTCCATTTTAGACATCATAATCCATATTTATTTCTTATATCATTTAGATGGCATGTTTAGGACACTTTCACCACTTACACCTTTTATATTTCATACATATAAATTCTTTTAGAATTCATAATCCATGCCACTTCTTCTCATTTAGTTACACATACGCTACTTGTACTTTTTTCATATATATTAAATAATTAAATCATTTCCATGTAAAATCACGTTAATTCATGTTGTGTCCCCTGATTAATTCCAATATTCATACCATTTTGCATTGGCATGTTTTAAATTAGAACCTATCTTGCATAAAAATCATATAAGTAGTGTTTGTTAGGTCACTTTTGCATAAATAAAATAGAATTCATATCATGCAAGTGTTTACATTCATATTTTCATACTTATTTACTTATTTCAGTTTCCCCATTTACATTAAAGAAATCTCTCGAAAATATGTATAAAATCACCCCAGGGGACCATCCTTATCAGATCATTAATATTCGATAAGAGGTCATACTGGGGGAACATTCCTAAAATTACAAAAAATTTGTTCCATCTAATTTTTGAAAAATACCAAAACGTTTTCATAAGAGGAAAAGGATTTCAAAATAAAATAAACTGTTCAGACTTAAATTAATTGGACTCAATTGGATGTAAGGTATTGTTTTCGAACAAGGACACCCCGGATTTTGATAGCAAAAAAATAAAATAAAATAAAAAATACAAATTCGGCAAGATGAGAAAACAAGTTTCCATTCCTCCCCTTCTAAGTTCTCCAAATCCATTCATTTTTAAATGGTTTTTCAAGGGCTTTTCTGGGCGTCAGTTTTGACAAACTTCTTCGGTCAGGATTTTATGTTTAAAAATGAGTCGCCACCTAGCATGGGTTAAATGGCGTGCTAGGTCACTGATATTTTTATAAATTTATTTTTGTTTTAAAATGGCTTGTGTTTTCACTTCATAAGGTCTATGTACCATAGATGTTCTTAAAGTTTGGCAATCAGTTTTGCTTGGGGAAGGTTTTATGCACCCCAAGACACTCGTCCATAAACGGTAACTTAGTCTTAATGAATATTCGTTGTTAAACATTACTTGAGTAACTTTCTTTGATTTCATTAGACAAAAAAAATTCCCTTTTTTAATATTTTCCCTTTTTTATGCATTTTTTAAAAGATTAAAGTAGTAAATGTCATTTATTAGGCAACTACAACTAGAAATAAAAATATTTTTGTGTTTTTCACATAATGAAAGTGATAAATATTACACTATACTATATTATGCTAGGCAGCGACAACCCAACAACAGTTTATAAGATATCGGAATATAAATATGCAAGCTATACTAAATGAAATGAACATGTTTTTGTTATTTTTAAGAGATCGAACCTTATATTGGTTGCCTGCGTACTTTGGTGAATATCGAAAGATCAGGTCTGACGTAGTTCCTTTATATAAGGTTTAAAGGATATGGTTTCATTTATTAAAGGTGACCGAAACCGTATGAGGTTGCCTATGTACTTTGGCGAATAACGAAAGATCAAGTCCAACGTGGTTCTTTTGTTTAGGGTTACAAACTAATTTTTCTTAATTTATCTTTAAAAACAAGACATCAATCACAACACGATGTATACTGAAGAAGAATCACACATATCCCCGAAGAAATAGAGGTCTTCCCTTTATCCCGGGTTTTTAGCCACAAAGGATTATCAGTGTAGTATATATATGTACATATATGCTAGTTGACTGAACTGCCAGGTTGTGATTTTGAATTTTAGCATAAACTAAATCAGTTATTAACAATTTATATGGTTACGTTAAAAGTTACAAGAGTTCGGTTTAAAGTGTTTATAAGAGAATCGTAGAGACTATGCATAACTCATGGTGTGATAGATGTTTTGTTTGAATCTTTACATGTTTTTAAAATTTTCTTGAATGATTTGATTTCTCAAACATTCTTAACATGTTCTTGGATGTTCTTTATGTTCTTCATATGATCTTGAACAAATTTAATATGGTTTGGTTTGTATAAAATAAATTTAACGTTATTTAGTTATTTAGGGGTTAGTTAGGTTATGTATATGAATTTAAAGTGTATGAACTACATAATTAAGATATATACAAGTAAGATGCACAAAATTAAATTAAGAACAAAGGGTGTTTTGAAGAGAACATACCTACTTAGAAGAAGTAGTCTTCCCTAAGTGATTACCTCTCTTTCCTCCTTGATCTTCTTGGCTTGTATTTGATTAGTGACCATCAATCTCTTGAGTTCTTTCTCCAAGAACCTCAAGAACACCCTCTGGGACTGGATTTTAGCAGAATAATGGCGTGTTATTCAAGATAATTACTCAAAAGGCCTACCACCTGAGACTATTGCTCAAGCTTAGAAAGAGAAGCTAGGTCTTCAAGACTTGGAAATATGAGAACCTCAGCACCCCTATTTATAGGCTGGGATCCTACGCATGCCTGAGTATATAGGCTATCCCAGCCTCTTCCTTGGGGTGTGTTTGGCCTGGGGAACTTTGTCTCTTATTTTGGTTATGTTCAGCTTTGAACAAATTTTAGTTGGAAATGAAGATTCTCAAATATTTGGTAATCGTTACAAAGTATTTACGTAGATTTGCTAATGACTGGAAATAATTTACAATTTTTAAATCCTATTGGTTTCATAGGGTGCATTAATGGCAAGATGTAACACTTTTGGTTTGGTTTAGGGGCTAAGTACCAGATAGTTTCACTATTTTGGTTTTGTTTCCATTAATGCTTTAAAGGTAAAATGTATGATGTTTCCCTTTGAATTTAATGATCTATGATGATTTATTACTTGGTGATCACACATCCATTTGATTTTGGATTGAATCGGGTTAGTTTGCCTTGTAACCGACGGTTGGATTTCAAGGTTTCTGGTTAACCTAAGATATTTTAATAAAAAACATCTAGATTCCATGCATCCACCCATTCTATTTCATACCTAATCAATTAATTCATGATTTTTTGTGGATTTAATTCTCATTAAATGCATGGGTTAGGTGGTAAACCGGTTTGGTTTGGTTTCGATAATGGGTAATGACATTTCCAGATTTTCAGTTAACTCTAAGATATTTTTATCACAATATCTTGATACCTTGAATGTGGACTATCCATGTAATCCCAAGAATTTAATTGATTATACAAGCATTTAATATGGATTAAATGCCTAACTTAGGTGGCGAACCGAATCGGTTTAGTTTCGATAATGGTTGGTTACTTCCTAAGTGTCTTGGTTTTTCCCTATCGAGATCACTTCTTGAATTTTCTAATTCGACTTCTGATGCTTAATTTATATTATTTAGATTTCTTAAATTTGCAATAACTTGTTGAAGGTTTGCAACATCATTTTTAAGAAAATAATTTTCTTCCTCAAGAAATTCAATTTTATCAAGCAAGTTGTTTGTCACGAGAAAAACATTTGAAAATTCTTCAGTTTCAAAATATTTTTCCAAATCATTCATTTTTCAGTTTAATCTATATTATAATGTGGAAACGTGAAAACTAATATACAAGTAAAGAGTAAGGGATAGAGAAATTGACACACAATGTTTTTATAATAGTTCAACAAACTACTTTTTCTTACTCCCCTGAGCTCTTGTAGATAATTGAATGCACTAAAACCACAACGATTCTTTTTCCAGGTAAGAATCAAACCCTACACTGATCACTTTTACCAGTAAAAACCAAATCTTAGCAATCTATGATTTGGTAACTTTCTTTTATACCAAATCAATACTCTCATCCAGACCAATTACAATTAGGACTGAGCTATAAACTCACAAATACAAAAATAATCATTTTTTTTTTATCACAAGAGCTTCTACAAACATGAACCCATATAAACTTAAATTGATACCCCAATCTAGGTGATAGAAGTGTTTTCACAATATATCAAATTAAAAGCACATGAGACTATTAATCTGGATAATTATAAACATAAGTGCAGAATCAGGCAAACCAGATATTTTAAATCATTTTAATATTATTAAGAAAAAGGTTTATTGATTTTCAAAAATGACTTGTCACAGATATTTCAATTTAATATCACATGTTAGAATACTAAAGATAATCAGATAATATTATAGCACAAAATTTTGAGCACACAAATTAATAATTGGAATAATTTCACAAAGAATCCTTCAAAATGATTTTAGTAAGACACAACAATCCTTGGTGGTCTTTCAGAAAAACATCAAAGTGTGATCACGTCACATTTTGCGCGATCTAATCCATTAATTTAAGTTTTGTTAATCTGGTGAGTTGATTAAATTAGTGTAATTGATTTATTTCATTTGTTTTTTTAGGATTTGAAAAATTAGAGCAAAAACACTATATTTTGAAGCAAAAAAAATGAAAAACAGAAGGCAGAGACCCATAAAACTAGGCCTGGTTAGACCCGCAACTTGACCTGGTTGCGGATTAGGCCTAGGTGCATAACTATGCCATGTACATGACTATGCCATGTGCATTGTGCGCTGTCATGGGGTGGATAGACTTAGGCCACTGCCCCAAGCCCAGTAGCCCAATCTGCCGGCTCAGGTGTGCACGCATTATAGACCTTGGGTCTAGTCGTTACTCTTTTCTTATGAAAATGGCCTTTATAGCCATTTAGGGCTTTTTGATAACATTAAATTGGGAATTAATGTGAATTAAAATGAGGATATTGAGTTTTAGGAATTATTTATTTTCTTCCATTTTTCTTTCTTTTAATGAATCTCCATTCCTTCTTCATGCCCTTTTTTTGAGAGTGAGTTTTTTTTTTTTTCACTTTTTTTTTTTTTTAAACTGTTTTTTCACAAACTCCATTGGAATATTGGGAGCACAAAGGGAATGAAGAAATAAAGAACAACTCAATGAGCAGTTAATATTCCTTCAACTGGGTTAGGAATGTGGTAAGTATTTTGGGTTTATGCAATAATGTATTTTTAATTTAATTTCAGATTAGTATAAACAATTGTATGATGTGGAATATTATTCTTGAAATAATTTATTTGTGATTGAATTTATCTTGAAAAGGTTCTTGTAGAAAGTTTGGCTTTAAATTCAATTGCTCCTAAAATGTTAGATCTAGTATATGTGGTCTAGATCTAACAGTTATACAATAGTATTTTTGGGGTTGATTATTGAACTCGATGGTTTAGGTCTAGATTTTAATCAATCCCAGATTAGAGTAATGTAGGAATTAAATACTAAACATAAATCATGCCGATGAATAATCAATCTAATCTTTCTAAGTAGTTTCGACTTATAGCTAGGAATACTCGTTTTCACAAATTCGAGTTAAAAAGAAAATGTGAAAGCAACATAAATCCCAAAATATGTAACCCATAATTTCGAACCTAGTTCTCTATTTTCATTGTTAAGATTTATTATTTTATTTTCTTTCACTAACCCCCCCCCCCCCCCCTCCCCCCCCTAAAAAAATAAAAATCAAAAAATAAAATCAAAACTCATTTTCGTTAAAGAAAGGGAAATAATTGGAAATTTATAATTACAAGCTCATCCATGTGGTTTCGTACACTACTTGGACACTGTACTACATTAGTATTGCAATACCAAATAAGGGTATTATTTTTTACCAATCAAAGTGCCTCTAATAGAGTTGTTTTCTAATAGAGGCACTTTCACGATCTATAATTTCACAAGTATTGTGCCTTGAATAGTTTTTAAGAAAACATAATTTTCTCTTACTAAAAAAAGTCTAATTTTCTAGATGTTGAAAACTGAAAAAGGCGGGTCAATTTAAAGAGATTTTAGAGTTACACTCCAACAGATATTTTTCAAAAATCTTGCCTAAAATCTCTCCCTTAGACTCCTAATATTTAGTAATAATTATAACATCTAGTTTGACCTTGAATTCAACCTCTTTAATAGCTACATTCAAATAAAAAAAATATGTAGAGATCGGCCACAAAATATATTGAAAGATGTTTTACCGATAAGACCATGAAATCTGGAAAATAAATAACTAAAATGCATTTTCAATAAAACCTTTCAAAAAATATTTCCAAATATTTGAAATCATTTTAACCAAATTAAAAATGATTTAGAAACATTTAAACCAGAAAATTGAGGTAGAAAAATATTGGAATAACATCTAGAATATCTGAAAAAATCTTAACTGATTAGTCGACCGGTTTTATAGTTGGTTAGCCAGGATATATTGTTGTCTATTACATCCAATCCCCTGAGCTCTGTAGAGATTCGCAATATACTAAACTCCTGATTCCTTTCACAGGTAGGAACCAAACCCTCACAATATTTTTACAGGTTCAAGACTAATCTAATTCTTTTCTCAGGCTTAGAATCAAACCTTAACTATCCTGATTATTTTCGTATGATCAGAATCAATATTTACAACCCTGATTCTTTTCACAGACTCATAATCAACTTATCACTCTCTCACTTATCCTTTTCGCAAGTTTAGGAAGAACCTTTATAATCACACTTAATTCTATTACAGAAAGAATTAAAACCTAATATTTTCAAGGGAAAAGACTAACTTAATCATTTTGTACGATAAATATCAAACTCTAATATTTTTCACTTGAGAAAGATCGAAACTCTAACAACCCTAATTAGACATTAATCCAAATTTGTCTAATCCACTCAAAATCGCAAATATAAAAAATAGCAAGTTTCTTCCTACAATGAGCTTCTACCACCTTAATAGAGATATACTCAATTAATATCTCGAATAATAACTACGTGATGGATAAAATGTGACGCAAATAAATCTAATTACAAAAAACAACGGGCAGCACACAAGTAGCACATAATCATATTTTTCAATAAAAATTGTTTAAAAGATTTTAAAAAATTGAGTACAAAAATGATGTTTCTAAAACACCTTATCCAAGTAATAAATGAATAATATAAGGAAGCAATAAAGAGAGCGTGGAAGGATCTTACCAGGATTCATCAAAAGTGATAATGATTCGACAATAAGGAACAAAAATCGGTGACGCAAACAACGAGCGCTTTAGATCGAGAACATCAATCTTTTATTATTATAAGAGATATATTATTGTTGAGAATCTTTTTTTTTTTTTTTTATGATGACGATTAACTTTGATATTTCAAAAATATAATGTAACCACGCTCTCCCTAAATCTGAGGACATGTTATTTTAACTCATTTAAGCACCATAATGAGAAAAATAAAATTTATGAATCACAAAATATTGTTTCTCTTTCTTTCTAATTATACTTACGAACTCCTACTAGGAGAAACCATACAACATTATATAAAATTTACCCCTTATTATCATATTCTCTCCCCTAATAATATTAGAATGAAAACATCAGATTATCTACTCCTTTGTCACATCAGAAAGTAGGGATCATGAAGAGAACAATTTTTAAGATTAATATAGATCATTTTGAGGAAATTCCTGAGATCATCAAAACATTTCAATAAACCATGAAATCATAAAATTTCAATTAAGTCAACATGCTTTATTTTAAGATACCAATTAATATCTTCGCTTTAGATAGAATAAAAAAAAAAAAATTATAATCTTTAATGCACTAGGACATAAACCATATCTCAATGATAATTTATAAAAATATCAACATAAATTTAATGCACACTTTAAACATGGATAAGTACATATTTATCTCATAAAATCTCAGCTCCCTTCTAGAATAATAATCTTTTAAAAAAAAGAGACATTAGATGTATGTTAAACACTTAATGCCTATAAAGATATCAATGTACAATAGTATCAACAGATTGATATGCATACATATTCAGATGATCATATAGATGGTGTATATATATACATATACAAATAATATGATACTTGGCACTGATTTTATCCAACATCTCTTAATAACATATGATATAAGGAATAACCATCACATAACTCCATTTTAATCAATAAACCAATATTAGCAAACATTAAAATTCTATGTGGGCATATAATAAAGGCATGATATTCATAATGACGTGAATAAATTTCTATGGATAAAATTTTTCAATGATAATTTCACATCACATAAATTTCACATATTTTTAAACATAGTTTTCGTAAACCTCATATAATAGGACATAACAAATCACGCACAAATATGTAAACTTATCTAATCATCATGCAATAATATTAAGAAATCAAAAAACATGTAAAACAACATAGGTCTTACAAATTCTTACCATCTTATTTAAACTGATTTTCTTACTCATGACATAGTCTCCAAAAATCACATGACTTTAGTCTTTAGGTGTCAAAAACATAAATGTTTACTTTATCCCCTGTCACATGCTGAGAACAACCAGTTCCTAGGATTAATTTGTGCTTACTCATAGATGATTATTAGATTAACCTGTAAGGAGCGCCTTAAAAAGTTCCTAGATGGTACACAATCTACATGGGTCCAATTTTGTTAGTTGGAGTCTTCTTTGTTCCTTTAGGAACCCATACCTGCTTTTCCTTATATTCTGATTGAAAACAATGTCTTATAGTAGGCCCCTACAATATTACAGTTGAAACATTTCACAACATTCTTAGTTTTGGAGAAAAAAAATTGATTTTTTTTTTTTAATATTGTTTTTGAAAACCAAGACCAACTTTGTCGAAAACACCTCTAGAACTACCCAAAAGCATTTTTAAAATATTCTCACCATTTGTGAACTTGAGAACAATTGAATTTAAATCTACAACTTTGGATTTTAATTCATTATTTTCCTTTTCTAAAACACATGAGGTATTTTTTGAAATCTAATTTTTAAAAGAAGTGTTCTCAACCTCATAATTTTCAATCTATTTATTTAATGAAATCATTATACTTTGTAGGGCACTAATTTGAGAACACTGGTTTTTATAATCATGCAATAGTTCTTGATAGATATCAAATAATTCATCAAAATTTAAAGGAAAAGAACTAGAACATTTAGGTACCTCATTCCCTTTGGCCAGTAGGCAAATGTCACAGTTTCCTCATTATTCCTTGATGTTTTGGAACTGTTGGAATCTGAATCATCGCATGTTTTGCCTTTTTTTCTTTTTCTTTTTGATCCATCCTTGTAACCACGAATAGCTGAATCTTGGGTCATTAGGTTACCAATGAGTTCATCGATAATGTATTTGGTAAGATCCTTGGCTTCCTCAATTGCATTGTGTGATTGGTGAGATCCTTGGCTTCCTTAATTTCAGTCACTTTCGGTTTCCAAACTTTAGTCAACGATCGCAAAATCTTTTATACTTTATCCTCCATGGAATACGACTTTCCGACTGGATCAAGATTATTACATATATTGCTGAATCTCGTATACATTTCTAGGATTGTTTTTGCATCACCCATTATGAATAGTTCAAATTGATGAGTAAAAGCATTGAATTTGGATTGTTTCACTTGATTAGTCCCCTTATGTGTGATTTGAAATGTATCCCACATTTCTTTAACCGATCTGCAACCTGCAACCCTGCTATACTCATTTACATCCAAAGAACAAAGCAAAATATTAATAACTTCAGAATTAATAGACAATTTATGTTTATTGAAGGGACTCAACTGTTCATTTTTCTTAACCACTCCATTCTCTTTAGGAATATATGGGCCATTTTCAATGACTAACCAAGCATCATAGTTAGTTGCTTATAGAAAGGCAATAATTCTATCTTTCCAAAATGCATAGTTATCACCTATGAATAACAGTGGACGATACGTAGATTGTCCTTTAACTAGAGTGTTTACATAGTGTGCCATGTGATATTTTTAAATAGGATGTTAGGCCAATCGAGCTAAAACAAGCTCTAACACCAATTATTGTTGAATCCAATATTTTGATGGACAATTAAGTGTGATTGTAAATATTCCTCCTAAGCCTACAAAAAGGATAAGTTAGAGAGTGATAGGTTGATTATGATCCTGTGAAAAGAATTAGGGTTATAAAGGTTGATTCTAAGCCTACAAAAAGAATCAGAATAATTAGGGTTTGATTCTGAGCCTGTGAAAAATGTTATAGAATGTGCCTTACCTTCGGACTTGACTCTTGATTAAGCTCTTTGATGGGCGAATGTCAATAGTTCAGATATCCATGGGCACAGAATAGGAGATGGGGCATTTTCACGTGAAGAAGAATAGGCTCAGGCTAAGGGCGAGCGAAAGATTAAATTAACGGAGAAGTCAGGCAAGGAAGTCGCTAGCTAGATGTCACCTTTTAGGTTGTCGATGTTCGAAAGTGAACTGTCCGGTTTTGGAAAAATACGTTCTTTGCGACGAAGGGTCTGATCTCTAGCCTTTAGCGAACGATCCTATCAATTAGGTAATCGAAGTCCATACCGGAAGATTTCGGGCATAAAGAGAGATCTTTTCACATGGAGATGAAGACTCTCACTCATTAGCAGTCCTTAGGCCGAGAAATGGTAATAGTATCTATCTTGAAAGATAGGCATTCGATTGATTAAAGAAGAAGGAGAGCTAGCAGAATGCACTAGTTAAAGAAGAGCTAGCGGAATGTAACAAATAATTCGTCTTCTGTGCCTGAAGGGGATCAGTTGTTCACATAACCGCTGTTATCGCCATATCCGATGTTAGAGGAAATTGATCAAAGTCAGGGCTTGATAAGTAAAGGATCGAAATACAAGAAAAATCTTCCTTTAGTAAGAATTACAGTGTGAAAGTTACTGCTGCTAGTCTTTTGCCCGTATTTGCTGCTAGAGTAGCCACTCGTCCTTTCTTCCTAGATGCTTTGAATATCCCTATACCGTCGATTGCCTTTATTACCGAATTACTAGAAAGTTATTCAAAAGGACGAAATACCCGATTTAATAAAATAAGTCAATTGCCACTGGTCAAAGAAGAGACAAGAGGAAAATCAAGACAAGGGGGGATGGCTAATTCCGGGAATAGGATCTATCCCATTCCCTTCTTCGACTATTCGACCTACTCCTCGAAGCAAGAAAGGGAATTAAGATGGCATAGAATTCCCTATTATCAATAAGGAAATGAGTTGGCTTACTGCATCTACCTTCTCATTGCGGGATAAGGGCCGGGGCATTAACTAAGTACTAAAGCAGCTGGAGCATAGTAGGTAGCTAGAGCATAGGCAGAGACAAAGCAAGCACCAGGGTGGGAGGAAAAAGAAGGGCATTTTTTTCTAATAAATTAGGTTAGTCTTAAACCTGTAAAAATATTGTAAGGGTTTAGTTCCTACCTATAAAAGGAATCAGAGGTTTAGTGGATTATGAATCTCCATAGTGCTTGGGGGATTGGATGTGTAAGTAAGAATATCTTACTGAACAAGGATATATTGTGTGATTAAACTTAATTGTAATCTTATTTATTCCACTTCACATACTTCACACTTGATTAAATTGACAATAATCAATAAAGTGTGAGTTTCCTAAACAAAGCTAAAAATTGACTATGTTATTTGACCTATCCAATTCACCTCGTCCCTCTAATGTAGACTTTGTCCAGAAGGATGGAATAATAAATGTAACTACATCATCTATGACATCACCAAGTGACATCATCAACTAAATCATCCTACCTTATTGTAGACACTGTATTTTGTCCCGCTTAATTAGTGTTGACCAAATACAAGTTCAAATAATATTTAAATTTGGGTTTAAAGAGAATGAATTTATACTAGAGATCACACTATATACTATACAACAATACCCAAAACATGAGAAAAAAACACAAAAGTGTTGAATTTGACAAAATACAGCTAAGTAAAAGTTTCGAGTCAACCTCCGAATTCCCATGATTTAAGGAGGTCTAAAATGACTTTACTAAAGTTTGATTTTCATAAAACCATATTGAGTATAGATAAAAATTAGACGCTACCCTTAAATTATAGGATATTTCAAACAATTAACACAGTTAGCCCACCCCGACCTTGAAACATTTACTATCCCTGAATCTTGTCAATTTAACACCAAACACTTTCATTTCATTTACGCATATTACATCACATACTACCAAGAAAAAATCCAAGATACCTTAATCAAGGCTAGAAAAGTTCATGACAAAACCCTAAATCACAAGTTGATATAAGGAATAAGCTTGACTTGGATTTTCACCAAATCCAAGTAGTCTTCACTAACCACCCTAGGCCCAAGAAATCAAGGACCTATCCATTATTGAAATCCCAAAAATGAATCCTTATAATTACCAAGGAACCTTCCTACAAGTTTCCAACTAAATAGCTAAGGAAGGGAACCAAGACACTAAGGGTACAACCAACCATTATTGAAACTAAACCGATTTGGTTTGCGACCTAAATAAATCATTCAATGAAAGCACCTTGGATACATTTGTGATGACCAAACCGAAATGGTAGATCTAACTGATACGTAGCCCCGAAAACCGAAGCGGATCCATCATATCAAGTCATAAATGCACCCATATGAAAGGAATTTGATTGGAGAAGAGAAAATAATTGGTAATGATTATAAAATCTTAGAGAATCTAACTTTGTATTCTAAATTCTTTCTACGCCAAACAAGATCAATACAAGACAATGAGTCCTTCAGGCCAAACACCCCCCCAGGTAACAACCTAGATTGTCCTATTCATTGGCCAATGTGTAGGACCCCAGGTCTATGAATACAAGGTCTCTCTTCTTGTTTTGGCAAGTCTTGAAGGTCTAGTTTCTCTCTCTAAACTCGAGCAACTATCTCGAGTCCTAGGACTCTCAAGCACATTTCTTAAATAACACTTCCTTATTCCACCAAAATTTGGTCCAGGAAGGTGTTCTTGGAGTTCTTAGAACAAGAATTCAAAGGATCGATGACCACCGATTAACATCAAGCAAAGAGGGCTAAGGATGAAGGGAGACTAGCTACTTAGGGACAACCACATCCCCTAAGTAGGGTGTTCTTTGGTTCTTGTCTAAGAAATTGAGGAATCGATGACCACCAATCAAGCACCGACCAAGAAGATCAAGGAGGAGAAGGAGGTAAAAACTTCGGGAAGACCATATCCCTTAAGTAGGTATGTTCTTATAAAACACCCTATGATATTTGGTTAAACTTGTGCATATTACTTGTATATAGCATAATTGTGTAGATAACACACATTACTTTCATATACATAACACATAAAACCCATAAAACAACCAAACAAGCTTTTGATTTTGTCAAGAACATTAAACGAACACCTAATTTTAACTATAACAACAAAACTAGGGTAAAATCATACAAAACCACTTCAAGCATTTCAGGAACATTCAAAAACATTGAAGAACATTCAATAAAGCATTCAAAACATCAAAACATCCGCGAACATGTTAAGAACATGTGAGGATTCAAAGAAAAATTCTATCGCACTATGAGTTTTGCATAGTCTCTGCGATTCCCCCAAGAACATTGCATTTCTTTTCCCTTGTTTTTTAGCTAAACAAAACACACACTAACAGGTTAACTTGTAGACTTAAACCTATATATATATATATATATATATATATATATATACTACACCAACAAACCCCTGTGGCTAATAACTCGTGATAAAGGGAGGGCTTCTATTCCTTTGAGGATATATGTGATTCTTCTTCATAAACCTTCCCATTTTCCTTAGTTACAAGTAAGACTGACATAAATATATGGTATTTATTTTCGTTTTTTAACTAACAACTCACATACTAACACTAAACTAACCAAAATAAAAGAGTCTGTTTAAAGTTCTCGACAAAATCAAAGGGTTGTTATGTATATATTAGGGTTGTCATTTAGGTTATTCACAACTTTAAAAACTGTTAATAAACCTAACTAGGGTTGTGATTCAGGTTATTCACAACTTTAAAAACTGTTAATAAACCTAACTAGGGTTATGATTCAAGTTGTTCACAACTTTAAAACCTATAAATAATAGCTAATTAAGGATGTGATTCAAGTTGTTCACAACCAAAACTAACTAATATCCAACTGAAAGTTACTAAACAAACCATTCTTTAACTAAAGAAAACCAAGTCTTTAACGAAAAAATAACTCATCTTTTAACTAAAATCAACCTAGCTTTTTCAAACTTAACAAGACCAACCTACGTCTGACCTGATCTTTGGTAACCACCCAAAGTACATAGGTAACCCATAAGGGTTCGGTCACACCTTTAATGACACAATCCATATACTTTAAATGAGACAACACTGAACTATGTTCGACCTAATCTTTGGTAACTACCCAAAGTATGTAGGCGCCCAAAATGGTTCGGTCACACCTTTAATAATAAACTAATTTTCAACGAGACAAGAATTAACTACTTTTAACCTAATCTTTGGTGACCACCCAAAGTACGTAGGCGACCCATAAGGGTTCGGTCACACCTCTAATAATAAACCATACTTTTTCCCTAACCAGAACAAACAACGTAAAGACCTAATTCTCATTTGAGATACGTAGGCAACCCATATGCGGGTTTGGTCGCATATCCAAACAATTTAGTCTTAGTTTGCATTTCATTTAGTATAGTTTCCATATTTACATATTTTTCTTTATGTAAACTGTTATTAGGTGTCGCTGACTAGTAGTAGCTGTAGTATTTACCTGCTTCCCATTAAATCATGTCAAAAATGCATAAAAAGAACAAAAAATTTAAAAAAGGATAATTATTTTGTTTAAGTAAATCGAAGAAAACTGCTTGGATAGTGTTTAACAGTGAATATCTATTTAGATTGAGGTATCATCTTTGGACGGGTGTCTTGGGGTGTCTAACACCTTCCCCGAGCATAACCGACTCCCGAAGGTAAAGAATATCTCTGGTACATACACCTATGGAAGTTAAAACATGGGTCATTTCAAAAGGAGAAATGAATTTCCAAAATCCCAATGACCTAGCACACTATTTAACCCCATGCTACGTGGCGACTCCGATTTTAACAAAAATTGCCTAAGACATTTTTCAAAATCGACGCCTAAAAAAGCCTTTGAAAAACCATTTTCAAAATGAACGAATTTGGACGACTTAGAGAGGAAGGGGTGAAACTTGTTTCCACCCTCTTCCCGATTCTTTACTTCTTCCGCTATCGAAATTCAAGGTGCGTCAACTAGCGACTCCGCTGGGGACTTTCACAAGAAAGTCAGGCCTAGTTGGAGTCTAAATATATTTTCACTATCTAAACATAAATAATTCCCTACAAAAAACATAACAGTAACAACAACAACAACACCACCACCACCACCACCACCAACAATAATAATAATAATAATAATAACAATAACAACAACAACAACAACAACAAAACAATAATAAGCATATTGTTTCATGTGTATATATCAGCATACATATATATTATTGTCTTTATTTATTGCATATACATTTACTATCTTTATATTACCGCATTTAAATACTTTCTTTATATTTCTACATTTACATTACTATATAGTCTCTCCAACACACGAGCACTCACTTTCCATTGCATATCGTGATGAAAACCCAAGTCATAACCCTCTTAGGGATAGAGAGGCCGGCAGTAGAGGATTTCATTGGTGGTTTTATCGCACTGATCTAAGCCTCGAAGACCCTTAAGTTAGAAATAGAAGTTAGTAAAAACAAGGTCGAGGGTTACATCCCTCTAGGATCCAGCTACAAACCTATTCTCGCTCGGACCACCAACCAAAGATGGATGTTCCCCCGAGGAGGATGCTGGAGGATTGAAGGTGTGGGAACCAAGCTTTTTTAGGATGCGGTAGAAGAAAATCCAAAACCACATATAGTGAGCCTAGTGATGAGTGGTTTATTTACCAACAAATCAAGTACTTTTAGATTTAAATATTTGTGTGTTTTCAAGAACTTTTGTTAGTTTAATATGTTTTTGTATTGTTTTATAGGTTTTTGAATAAATGGGTGAAAAGATGCAAATTTTATACAGATGCAGTAACTTGAAGGCCAATTTTTAACACGATGCAATCTGATTTTGGAAAATTGCAAAACATGGAAGTTGTAGATCTATGTCTTAGATTTCCATAGATTTTTTTAATCATCTCAATCAAAGTTTGAATAAGAAATTTACATCCAAAAGAAGAAAGGGTGCCACCGTTACAGTGTTGGTCTTCACCGCTGCAGCGGTCAAATGTCAGTGGGCATACTGACTTCCCACAGCTGCAGCATTCTGGCTCCACCTAGATAAGATATTTTGGGATATGTTTTAGATATTTTGGATCCCATATGATATGCCTTCTTCCCCAACACTTATACCACATTTTTTGGAACATTTTGGGAGCTCCAAACCATATCAACCAAGAGGAGAACACAAATGCAAGAAGGGGAAATGATATTGGAGCGGTTTTAGTATTGATTCTTCAAATAATGGCTAGTATCCTTTGTTTCTCTCTTTATTTCTTAGTTTGGTTGGTTGTTTTTATTATGTTTAGCTTGTTTCTAGTTGAATATAGGGCTATGGTCATGTGTAGCTAAACATATATTGTTTAGGGCTTGATGTAGTTCATGAAAACATGCTTTAAATAGATCACCAAGGTACGTAGAAAACCCAAGCGGGTTCGGTCAAAATGAAAAGAAAAAGAGGTATCAGCTTCATGATATACTCTCTACCCTCTACCAAGGACACCTATGGAATAGTCCTTTGACACATTCCTTGTTATCAAAAAAAAAAAAAAAAGAATACCTAGGAAAGAACTACACTTAAACTGATCCTCGACAATCTGCCAAGGTACATAGGAAACCTATTGAGGTTCAGTCATCCAACTGTAGGAACTCCCCCAGCCATGTACTAGATTGCGTTCTCATAGTTTCCACCATCGTCTATAGATTGGAATTCGATGAGTAATTTAGAGTTCTTCATGATTAGAAGGAATGAAGGTCGAAAAACTGCTAGAAATTTTGCAAACTTACATAGCAAACTATGACTTCCTATTATCTACGTTTTTCCTTTATCGTTGGGCAAATAGTCGAGAGAACAAGTGGTATAGGAAAAAGAGAAAGTAAGAGAAATATTGTCCAACCCTAAACAGTCAACGATTCAGAAGTACCATACTACCTTATGCAATCAATGATTCTACAGTACCATCCTACCTAAGCAATCAATGATTTAGCCATACCATATTACCCTAAGTAGATAACGATTCAGCTATACCATACTACCCTAAGCAGTCAACAGCTTAGCCATACCATATTACCCTAAGTAGTCAACGATCTAGTCATACCATACTACCCTAAGTAGTTAACGATCCAGCCATACCATACTACCCTAAACAGTCGGTGATTCTACCATACCATGTTACCTCAATTTATCAAAAGTTCTACTATATTGTCATACCTTCATGATAACTTACGATCCTATTAAATGATAGTCAATTTCGAAACCAATTTGGTACGCTTACAAGTCATCACTGAACCAACTATACATAACACCTCAAATTCCCACGATTCTCGCCACCAAGAATACAAACTTATCAATTACTATCCTATGATCCAAACCCATTAAAAGTCCATAGAACCACTGAACAATAGAAGAAATAGGAAGCAATAGCATTAATCCCTCAACTCTATAGTCCTCTGGAGCCAGAAGGGTAGAGATCGACTCAGGCACTAAGCTGCTATATCAAAATACGTGCTCCATTCCTTACCTCTGCTGGTATAGAACCCGACGAGCCGGCCATCATCGAGTCATCGAATCTAGACTCTCTAAAGGTTTCGTCAGTAGTAGAGTGGAAAGGGTAGGTATGTCATCAAAAATCCTGAGTGCCAATGTCCTGGTCGATCTCGGGATCGCTTCGAAGCACTACCTTTGATCGAGATCTCAGAGGCCTTAGCCTTTGTACGGAGGAGGATTCGTTCCTCTCATATTGACTACTCACAAGTATATGAGGTCAAAGTTTTAGTATAGTGTGATTATGAAAGATCGGGTTATCGTATTCACAGGGATAGGTGTCGTTACTATCTAGTACTGCGTTTGTCATGACCTAACTTTTTCTAGGTAACCAAAAATGTAAATAATTAATTAAACTAAACTAATATAACCTAAATTATCTATACTAATATACTAATATGTTTTAGGGGAAAGAATTTGCCTAGGGATTAACGTGTTTACAAATACGTGTTCGATCTCGATTTACTCACGTTTATGGTGTTCGACTTATTTGACAATCTCGGTTTGTAAACTCCATCGCCACCTCTCCCGATTGTAAGATGGGAGAATACATGACTCTGAGTTAACAAAGAAGTCCCTCTTAATGTCTTAATGACCCTAGGTCATGTGATTCTCGCCCAACGTTATTGATTGCACACAATTTAACTCCCGACCGGGTCATTGGTTCGTCGTGTTGTGTTTACCCTATCGACAATCTCGGTTCTAAAACTCCATCGCCATCTCTCTAGAGTGTAAGACGGGGGAATACATTACTTTGAGTCAATGAAGAAGTCCTCCTCAATGTCTTAACGACCCTAGGTCACGTGAGTCTTGCCCCAATGTCATCGATTGTCCACAATCCTAACTCCGATTGGGTTATTGGATCATGGCGTTTGTTTACCCTAATCCGAATCCGGGGTTTGTCAAACCCTGTATTCTCCATGTATCTAACTAATCATAATAAACAAAGGATAATATAAACACAATCAAACTACGATGAACAAACATAAACGCAACACCGAAATCATCTAAACACATATTTATAAATTATTGTTAATCTCTATAAAATCTACATTTAACTCGTGGTCATAACTATATAAACATTGAAATCGAGCTAAACATGCTCACAAAATCCTAATTTAAAGAAACAAGGGAAGAGATATAAGAACTTAGCCTTATCCGAAGTTTAGCCGCTAAGAACCTTCAACGATCGCTTCGCCGTCTTCTCCTCATTCGGAATGTGAGCTCTCCTTCTAAAACTCCTCTATCTACCCTAAGATATATTCTAATGGACTCGAAATGCCAAGAGAGTCCGAAAATGAGGGAGGAGGAGAGCTTAAATAGGGAAAATATCTCAAAAAATATCTTCAGTATGTGCAGAGGTCACCGCCTAGGCGGTGGGTATGTCAGTTGGTTGATCGCCGCGGCAGTGAAGACAACGGTGGATTAGGATGACATTCTGTAGTTTCACTACCTAGGCAGTGAGTGTCCAACAAGAGTAGGTCAATCTCTGTATCTTTACTGCCGCAGTAGAGGTTTGGACGCCATGGCGGTGGGTTTCTTTTACAATTTTGCCTCCAAGCTTGTTTTTCCACCTTTCTTCGACTGTTTTTGGTTCTATCTTATCGTTTTTACTCTAGTTTCCTATCTTTTTGCCCCACACACTTGATTTATACAAAAATTTTAAAAACTAATTAAAATATAATAAAAATAAATATAAAAATACTCTAAAACTAACAAAACGATTTGGAAATATATAGGTAGATCACACCTATCAGCCTTCCAACGAGAACGGGAAGGACGATGGCCACCATCGCCTGAAGAACTCGTGACTGACATAATTTTGTTAAGAAACAAAGTTAAGGTTTTATCATTAGGGTTTCAACTTGAGACAAAAAATTGGAATCGCTAAAGATTCATACGTAACTTTTGAAAGACATGTCAGACTCATTGCTACCATTATTCTATAAAAACAATTGTGAGTGACCATAACTGATCTTTAAACGATCTATCGCTAGCCGAGCACTAGGGGAAAATGATTGAGGTTACTTCTCCAAGAATAACAGTTACAACTATGAGCATTCTTTACTACTGATAAGTGCGTAAATGTCTATATATTTATTCCTTTATACTTAGTATTTTATGCTTATTTTGTGCCTAATTGTACTCACTAATCTCATATTTTAATTTGGGAAACAAATGAAGGTGTTTGGAGCAAAACAGAACAAATCGTATGTTTTATGTAGTTTTGACACATGTTCGTAATAAGGTCATAACTTTCACCTTCAAACTTTGATTGAGTTTATTCAAGATGATATGGAAATAGCAGAAACAGATCTACAAATTTTATGTTTTGAGGTTATCCCAAATTAGATTAAGTCATTACCGAAATCAGGTTTAAATTTCTTGTAGTTGCAATGCCGACATTCTAATTTGAAGAAAAATGGAGAACATGGACAGTGACCCGTGACCTGACCTGACCCGACCAGTGAACTAACCCAGTTTCCTAATCAACCTAGAACCATTAAATAACCATTTAAGTCTATGGAACAAAGGATAGAAAGTGATTTAAGGAGCAATTAAGTCCATTCAAATTATGTGGGGTTAAAAGTGTAAAAAAGGAAAATTGATGCAAAGGAGTAATGATGTTATTCGAACACATCACACATTTTCCTTTTTTAATTGGTTTTGTACAGAAGGCTGTGAGCGGGATGGAATTGAATATTCATTATAGAGGGAGATATTTTTGGACTTTTTTTATTCATCATAAAAGGGAGGATATTCATTATTCAAACGAAGAATGAAACATGTTTTTTAATTCTTTTTTCTTGTTTATTCGGACAGTGGCTGGTCGGCTCCTCTTCTCTTTTCTCTATTTCATTTTTGTAATCTTGCATAGCCTTGTGTGGCTCAACTTTTTCTCTTGGTCGAAGGAAACTGAAGCCTTGAATTCAATAAAACTATGAGATTTAATTTATTTTCATTATTCAATTTATATTTTGAGTATTGGATGTTCTTTTGTGTCTATTTTCACGATAGTTTCATTTAATCACCAGAAGGCCTACTAGTTTATTATTCATTACAATCTACTCCTAGTTTAGATATCAAATCCGTAATTGTTTGTTCCCTCTAATATGTGAAGCAACTAAGATTTAATGATTTGCTGCATCAGAAATTATTAGATTTTAGGAAGGACACTAAACTAAATTAAATACAACCGCTTGTGCTTGTGTTGTTTAGCTTCATCGATCTCTCCATTTCTTAATGTTGTTACTAGATTAAACCTTTTGCGCTTGTCTTAGGTTGTTTAGTAGTTAGGGTTGAAATTCCGAAGGTGGATGTTGACTTAGACCAAAGTGTGTTTTCTAATTGAATTTCAGTATTAAGTTTGCAATTCTTTTTCTTATTGATTTTCTTAGTTTTTCTATCCTATAATCAAACCCTCCATCCTTGTTTGCAATCCTGTAGCTAATTAGTATCCTCTCCAGCCCACAGGCTGGGGTATACTTTAAATTGTCAATAATCATGACCTACACAATAAGAAGTGTCAGATTAGATTCCCCAATAGAACTTATCTAGTCTCTACCCCAGTCTATGATTAGGGCACATTTAATCCTATCCATCTTTCACTAATGGAAACATCGTCCATTTCATCTTAGAATGCAAAACGAAATGCCTCAATCATAATGAGCTTAATTAATCTCACTAAATCAAAAGACCTAGGAACTATGTGTCAACCTGATTCTTGGCAAAGCCAGGATACATAGAAAACCCTCGCGGGTTCGGTTGACAAATTTAAACTCATCAAAGACACAGGAACTACATGTCAACCTGATTCGCGGTAATGTCTAGGATACGTAGGAAACCCTGTGGGTTCGGTTGACAAGCTTAAACACAGACATGTGCAATGAACTATGTGTTGACCTGATTCTCAGTTGTCTGAGATATGTAGGAAACCTATACAAGGTTTGGTCACGCCTTTTAAACTAAAAACTATTCATGCACATGGAACTAAGTGTGAACCAGATTTTATGTACCAAACAAGAATACCCAATAGCATTTTGACTAGATCCTTGGTAGATCACCAAGGAACGTAAGAAACCCAACTAGGTTCGGTCGAAATAAAAAGGAGAGACGAGTATCATCTTTCTAACACTCTCTCAGCCATAGACCAGGGTGCATCTCTAGAAATAGTCCTTTGATTCTCCTAAGAAAGCCATATACACTCTCCTTGTTCACTAAATAATAGACGATGCTTAACTAGGAAAATATGTCCAACCTGGCTCCTTGTAAAGCCCATGACGTGTATGAAACATTCTCCGATTGCCATTAACAAAAATTCCACGTTAATCGGGATTGAATTACATCATCAACACTAAAAATCCCTATTGAGTTGAATTAATATTCAAAAACCCGCACCAATCGAGATTGAATCATGACAAACAATAAAATCCCCATATAGTTTCTCAATAATAAATCCCGCAATCAATTAGGATTGAACCATACCAAATATGATAATAACCCACCAATCCAGATCTAACCATACTAGACTTTAACCAACCAAGAAAGAATTAGGTGTCGACCTCAGTCTAAGTCAACACTAGGATACGTGAAACCTTTTCAGGTTGCATGGTCACCTTAAACAAAATTCCTCCATCCCTAGCAGAATACACCTCGACCTGTCCTTGGGAGATCACAAAGGTACATACAAGATCGAAGTCGATCCTGTCGAAACCAGAGAGATGTCTGCATCATAACATTCTCTTAACCCTGTATTAGGGCATATCTCCCAATAAGTTCCTTGACTTCCTTGAGAAGCTGACTACCAGTCCTTTTATTAAGCAGACAACAAAGGATACATGTGCTCAAACTACGCGTCGACCTGATCCTTGGTAGATTACCAAGGTACGTAGAAATCCCTTGCAGATACAATTAACAATCTAAGATAGCACAGCAAGGGCCGAACTACATTTTGACTAGATTCCTAACCTAGGAACTCAATGTATATAGGTAACCCAAGTGGGTTTCGGTAATCCGATCATCACTATCTAGAACGATAATACTAATAATACATAAACAACCCAATGGGGGTTTCCAGACTAAAACAAACATTATAATCACATGCTCAGTTTAGGATATAGTGGCAACCCATGTGGGCTCTGCCGTATCCTTTAAACGCTCAAGAGATAGTCCAATGCTCCAGTTAGAGCTGGGGTATATTATATCGGGTTTCTTAATCTAGAACTTGAGATGGGACTTACCCCAGCAAGAGCTAGGACACATTACATTCGGTTTCTCCATTGAGATTCTTTGATAAAGAGTCAACCCAGCTAAAGCTAGGGCATATTATATCAGATCTTCTCCGTAGAGAGTTTTTTGATATAAGACTCACACCTGAAGATGAAATTCATGTGAATGCCTAAATAAAGAAATACAAATATCTAATGCTTGTGAATGTTTGCACCGGGTACCCTTTTGCTATTAGCCATCTCCCTCAGTGACTTCCATGTTGCTCTGGATACGGAAAGCTGACTAGTGCTTCTGAGAGGCTTCCTGTTACTTTTTTCCTTCTTGCGTTGTAATTGGGATTTTGATTGTGATTTTTCTTCAATCAATCTCTGAATTTTGGTGGCAAAATGGGAAGGTTCAGACAGGAATAGCGAAAGGTTATTTTAGGTCTTGCTTGGTTGAGATTCGAATTTCCTAGAATGGGAACATCTGGCTCGAAATAGGGATCATTATTGATTAGGCTCGGGCTTTGAATAACTTTGGATGAGTTTTTGGGATGAATAACTTATTTAGAAAGGCTTATTCTCTTTCTTTCCTGTATTTTCCTAAGTTCATTTCTAATGCTTTAAGCATTAGTCTATATGCACAATGTATATTTCTTTTTTCACTTTATGCAAGGTCATTTTGTCCAGGGTATACTCAGGTAATCATAATTCAGATGTTCAATCATCTTAATGCTTGTTATGATTTTGGCATCAGATTAATCTAAATGATGATGAAGATAAGTTCAATAGTAATTTGAACCAAATATCTGTAGTTTATCAGTTAACGAGGTTGTCTAGTTTCAATTCCATCAAGTTCTGATGTTGATATTTTCTAAGATTGTTATCGAGATTACCTAGGCCCTATATGTTACCTGAGGCTTCGTTGATGACTCTGCTTCACTTCTTCCATCTTAGATTCAGGGTAGGCGGGATGGGCCTTCCCGAGATAACTTAGATGAGGGAGAATAGAAATGATGAAGAAACAAGTGTTAGTTACTCACTACTAACAAATGTTGTTCTTGTTGTTGTTTTTTTTTTTTTTTTTTTTTTTCGTGTGTCTTGGTAGTGGTAAGAGAATTTTCTGCTATTTTTTTCACTTCAGCAAGTAGAGAGTCATACTTTCTATAGAATTCCATGTAACAAACTTTAGGTAGTGATCCCGGTCCAGTTGACCCAAGTGACTAGGTGTTGAGACACTCCTAAGACTTAACACTTGGATTATATAGAGAGCGTGATTCACCTAATCGCTTTCGTGTGACCACTCAGTGTTTAGAAACTTTCTGAGGCAGGTCTTTATTATTTCTCTTAACAATTACTTTTAGGATTTTACATTTTTAGAGAATTAGGGTAATTTGAGTCAATCTCAAGGTCTTCGTTGGTTTCGCCCTTATCCGGACAACTTTTCCCATTTATTCGATATGGCTTATCATCTTCTTCTAGTCTTAAATGTCTTTAGTTATGCGAGGGTTTTCTTATTTTTGTTTTAAGTAAGTTTTTCACGTTGTCTCTGAATTGGTTATGTCTGGATAAAGTCTTAGCTTATATTAGTTTGTCTTCATTTGTTTAGCTACTCGACCTTTCAAGAATTTTTCTCAGGCAAGCTTACGCTCTTAGACTTTATCTATCATTATTCGTGTTGTAATTCTTCAGGATATTTCTTCTTTTGTTTTGGTTGAGGTAGTCTACTATATTTCTTTAAGGTTACTTGGATACTCCCAGGTTGGAACATGTGTAGCGATTCCACAATAGGGGTCTTAAGTTTTATTTCTAACGTTCTCATTTTTTTTTATTTTTTTTTTGTCAATATCTCAACATCGTATGGTTGAAACAAGACATTTCTTTTAACGTTTTTCCTTTGGATAATGGTCTAATTTAGTATTGAAATTATATTATCATTTTTTGTAGTTATTCACGGTGAGTAAAGTGTGACAAGCTAATTAATTTTTGATAATTAGAGTATGAGGACTTTAGTTGACCTGATATAAAATAAGCTTGCATTTTGTGATCTGTAGATGTAGTACATAGGCATATAGGATAATACTTAGTTTATTAGAAATTAGTTAAGAAACTAAAGGAAATGAATATATAGACGTTTATCACCCTATTCTTTGATGGTCAAAGTTTTTTCTGCAATACTTATGATCTCTTCCTGGATGAGATCCTCGACATGGATCTTGAGGTCCTGGAAATGATTGGTGTGGTGACCAATCATTCTGGAGTTATACTGGCAGAAAGAGCGATGGTTAAACCTCGGATCCTGAGGGTTTCCTAGGTTAGGGGGAGTAGGTGCTAACAGCTTATTCTTGAAGCAGTAGTGGTAGAATTGAGAGAGTGGCATATCAAATGAGATGAAATGTGTCCTAAATTAGGTATACTTGAAGGCCGGTGAGATAATTAAATTGAGGTTGGTAATTGACTGCGGTTTTGTGGAGAGCTATTGGGATATGGAATAGAGATGAAAGGTTGGTGTTCTGGGTTGATAAGGGTCCAGATGACCTATTTGATCTCATAAATAGATTGTTTCATGTAGCCCAGCTGCTTCCATATCTTGGAAGTATCCCTTAGGACTGGGTTTTCCTTAGGTTCAAGGTTCTTCCCCCAACTGGCAGGTCTTGACTTGCGGTGGTAGCACAAATGAAGTCTTCTAGTTTAGTAATGATATCAAGATTTTCATAAGCGATCTACTTTTCCTAAGGGAGCCTTTTGCTTCACAATTCGTCCCAACATCTTATTGTGTTAACGGTATCTCCTGGTGATGGTAATTGGTTATCTTCTTGGAGTAGCGAGGCTGGATTCATATGGATCAGCATTTGCGCCAGGCATAAATGTGTTTTTGAATCATCGAGATCTTGAATTCGTTCTGAATACTTCTAATAGAGAGAGAGATCAAGTCCATCTTATGATCTTGCAAGTAGCTCCTAAATGGATATTAGCAAACATGACTAACGAACCTAGACCTCTACTAATAAACTTTTTTTTTAGGATGCAAATTACCCTACCTTTATGTGTGGTTATATTCTTTACTATAGATTAGTACGTATATATAGATGATGATGTTCATATTGTTCATATGCAATCATAGGAAGGTGTTGTTCTAGCAAGCAATTCTCAGATATGTTCCGGACAGACCTCAACTTGGACTTGGCTTCTTAGTACCTGGGTAACTTGCGACTTTTGGTTTATACTCAAGTTTACAGTTATAGTCATCCTAAGACTATGGCATGATTGACCCTTTATCCTTAAGGTATAGATCACTCTTCTTAGGACTCTAGGGCACAATCATCATTTTCTTCCTCAAGACATGGACCGGGCTCCTAGGAATTAATGACCAAAATATCCTTCATTTTTTCTTTTCAAAGTAGGGTTGTTTTGCTCCTAGAACTTGTTGATAGACTCATCTTTTCCTTTCAATTTGATCACCGTTCTTATGTCCTAGTGACACAATTATCCTAGATTCTTCCTGTAGATTATTTTCTTAGAACTTAGTGATATATTGTCTTATTTTCTCCTCAAGCATATATCATGGCTCGTAGGACTTGATGACAAGATTATCTCCTATTTTTCCTTTTCAAAAGTAGGGATAATTGCTTCTAGGACTTGATGACAGACATGTCTTTCTTCCTTAGAAATGGATTACTATTTTTAGGACCAAATGACGAAAATATTCTATATTTTTCCTCAAAACATGGATCATTTTCCCTAGGACCTAATGGAAGCTCTATCATTTTTCTTCCATAAGAGATGGATTATCATTTTTAGGGCTTGAGTAAGAGTCTAAAACGCCTTTGATTTCATGATGTCTATTGAGGGTAAATTTATTTTGACAGTCTAACTGGTAAACCCTAGGTGGCCTCTTTTAAGACGTTTTGAACCTCAACAAAATGTCTTCCTAATGGTGTATAATTCCTACTGTATAAGATTTATGAGAAAGGACACTATGCTTAGGACATGTTTACGCTTTGGACCACACAATCATTATTTGATTGGGTGACGACATTTTCTAATGTTTTGGTAGTTTAATATGATTTTGCACAATTGAGGTAGATTTTTTCACATTATCGTAGAGGACGAACTTTAGATAGACTTGTTTAGAAAATCTATGATTATTTTCTCATCTCTAGATGGGATTTTATTTAAGGCGAATATATTTGTGATTTGATTAGAGTGATTTTTAAGTGGATTATTATGGAGGAAATGGGAATTATATTTTGATGTTTATGTTTTGATGATTTATTGGGTTAATTAAAATAAGGATTCTTGTTCTCTCTTGCGACTTGCTTTGTCATTCAATTTTTGAAACGTTTTGCAGTACTGAGCAAGCTAGCAATGCATGGGATAGAGCAAGAATTCTTACACGGATTATTATGCCTGTACTTGTCCTAGAAGTTTTATTCTATGTACTTAGTATAATAGTAAAGTAAATAGGTGTGCGGAAATTGAAAATGGCATCTCTTTCCAAGATGAGTGTCCAAAGTAGATCAAGGTATTGGTTATCCTCTATCCTAGGTGGTAGCGGAATATTATGTCGCTACGTTTACCGCAAGTATACGGGTCAAGTTTTAATAGAATAGGAAGAGTAGGGTTGTCGTATCCACAGGGATTGGATTAAATTGTTGTTAAGTACCGCGATTATCATAACCGAATTTTATCTAGGTAATCCAATTTAGGTTTTTTTTTTTTATAGAAATATAAATCTAAACTAATTAACTAATTAAACTATAGTACTACTATGATGTTAATGGGAAAATATTGTCTAAGGATTAACTTTTTTTCACTTAATCATGTTTGATTCAATCTAGTTTACATTAACGGTATTCACACTATCCGATAATATAGGTTTTTGTGAAGTATGATGTCTAAGTTTCCTTATGTGTACGGGGACATGTCGTTTCATGCGTCATCACGTTGCCGATGAGGTCATTAATTTCCTATTTTGCAAGATCCTTAGATTCCTCAATTGCAGTCACCTTCGGCTCCCATATTTTTGTTAAAGATCTTAAGACCTTTCAAACTCTATCCACCATGGAGTATGACTTTCCAAGTTGACTCAAGTGATTGCAAATTATGTTGAATCGAGTGTACATCTCTTGTCGACTCAGTTTCTTCCATTCTGAATAATTCAAATTTCCTTATAAGAGTGTTGATTTTTCGATTGCTTCACTTGACTTGTCCCTTCGTGGGTAACTTATAGCTTGTCCCACATCTCCTTCACTAATTTACAACCTGAAACTCTCGAGTATTCATTAGCATCTAAAGAACAAAATAAAATATTAATAGCCTGAGTGTTCATAGAAGTTTGGGATGGACCGATTTTGTCACCCAAAGGAATGAATGGATGCTAGTGTGGGTGGGTATGTTCTATAGTAATCTCACTTATAATGATGTTTATATAACTTCCTATGTTAAAGGAAAAGAAATTTGGTTCAATAGGTGATTACTATGTGATATTCTAGAATTACCAAGAGGAGACGTATTTCTGTATAATACACCTCATTGGCTTTTGACACATTTTAATAGAACGGTTATTGCACAAATATTTAACTTCGAAGGTGATAAAGCATGATCATTATCCCTTGAGCATCGATTCCTTCATTTGGTGCTAACCTATACGATTGTGCCTAGAGGGGAAAACCATGCTAATATGAATGATTTTGACCTTTATTTGATGAATAAGATTATTGATGGTAGAAAATTGGATTTGTCACATATTATGATGGATCATATGAAGTATCATGTTCAGAAACCCTCTGGAGTTAAAACTGATTCAGATGAAGAAAAATTTATGACAATCACATCGGGATGGATTAATGTGGGTAATGCTGCGCTAATGGGATATAAGTTCAAAAGAAATAGATGGGTGAAGAAGAGAAATCATAGAAGGTAAAGTGTGGAGGCTATGAATGAAGAAGAATATGATGAAGAATGAATGAGTATTGATTAGAAAATGGATTTTCTTCATCATCATGTTGATAATCTAAGGATACATGTAGATCTGATGGATGACCGGATGGTTGGGATAGAAAATAGTATGACAAGAATGAATATGAATATGGAAGCTGGATTTGGAAAAATCATGGGAAGTCTGAAACAAATGTTCTAGTTTATGCAATCATCACATCATAGATACTAGCATCAGTATAGTGCTCAACCACACTTTACAGGCCAGCCTATGTTTGGAGCACAGTAGTCCTTTGCAGGGCCATCTGTGGTAGGACCATCAACACCATACCATTAAATGACTCCAGGATCAATTGTTCAACCAAGGGTTCAGTATCTTCAACAGCTAGCCACCAGTTCGATGGGACTGTATTATCAGTTTACTGGACAGGGTCCTCATTAAACTATATCTTTTATTATCTTTTTGATTGTGTTATTTGGATAAGCCCCAGAACTAGTATTTTGGTCTGTAATAGCTAATCTAGGTTTTTGGTGAAACTTAACTTTTAGTGTATGGATTTTGATGGATTAGCTAGATCTAATTTACTTAGTTAGATTTTTATCTCTAATGATGATCCACATAGTATTTGTTGAAAATGATTTTTATGTTTAAAGTTAATTCAATTATATTATATGATTGTCTAGAGTAGTGTTTCTTTGTAGTTTCCCTCCCTAATTTTTTTTTGGGATAACAAAAGGGGAGAATTAGTTGATGTTTTAATGAATATCTTATGAGGAAGCTTAAATGTTTTTGTTGAATATCTTAAGGGGGAGTTTATTATATATTGAAATTTGTTCTTAGTTGAAAATATTATGATTATTTTCATTACTTTGCTTTAACGAGTTAAAGAACCTGTCCTCCGAATTAGGAAGAGTGTGGTTATATTTTTGTTTTGAAGAAAACATCAAAGTTAATTGTCATCATAAAAAAAGAGGGAAATTGTTGATCCTAAGATTTTGATGGACAATTAAATGTTGATATTTTTTGTGGAACTAATGATTTCTTTTAGTGTTTCAGTTAATTAGTTCTAGTGATGAAAATGATCATGAAAATATTGTAACAATGCTAAAGATGATGACAAAGATGATAGAATATTAAGAGTTTGAAGAAATTGAAGAACTTAAGGAAAACAACTCAGGTTAAATTTTAACTCTTAATGTATTCCGGTTAGGATCACACACGACACAAAATATTTTTTCAAAATTATGTATGTTTTTATAGGATCCTAATTAGTTAAATTATTTTCTCCTATGTGTAATTGAAAATGAAATAAAGATAATTTATTAAAACTGAGTTTAAGATTTTAGAGGAGCTAACCGAGAAAAGAAATCGGTTAAAGGGGTAAAAATGTCGAAGAAAATAAATTAAAATTGGATTAAGGAGAGGATTCCAGCATTGATCAGTCGACTTATGAAAGATATGTAAAGTTTCTGAATCTCTCGGTTGATCAGTAGGTCGATCTTAGCTTAAATAGTGAACTATTTGAATCTTCCAGTCGACAGGTGAGTCGACATGTGAAGCATCCTGAATCGTTCGGTCGACAGATGAAGTATTGGCAGTTGACCGATGGGTGAAGGATCTTTGGCTTGGCTATATTCTGAATTAGGCGGTCGACTGATGGGTCTTGGCCAGTTGACAAATGGATTAGTTTCAGGATTTATGGAATTTCGAATTTTATTCAAACAATAGCCGTTACTAGCCGTTTATGGTTAACATATGCGAGATATCTTAGGGATCTGATATATTTTTGAGCTGTTTAATGAATATTTAAATATCCCTATAGATATGGTTCAAGTAGTTTTGATATTTGTCATATTGGTATATGTATTTCTTTCTATCTTATCTAATTGAGTTTGAGTAAAAGTTTGAAGGACTTAATTGAATATTTTAAGAGATATTTTAAGTGAATTGTACCAAGAATGAATCATTATGATATAGAGGGTCTATTGGTGTAATTAAATGTCATGATTTATGGGAACTAACCGTTGGAGGGCTTGTTTTATTACCTTATAAGTAAACCTGCGTTTTTTAGGTTTTAATTAATCAAGATAATCCCAATAATTCTGAGTTATTTAGCTTTCTTTCTTTATAAGAGTAATCATGCTGAGTGCATTGTTACATCTTTCTTGAAATTTGTTCTTGAGAAATATTTGTTGTGGATTATTGCTACTACCGATCTGAAGTGTCATTGCTATTCTAATCTTTATTCTTTCGATGGAATCCTGGTGAGATCATTCCAAATTACTTACTATTAATTTTTTCATCATTCTATTATTTATTATTTAGAATTTAATCTTCAAAATTGTTTTCCAGATTTTTTATTGAAAATTATTTTTGAAACAATTTCTTGAGAAAATCTGATTACTTGCTTAACTGCTTGCTACCTATCTTTGTTTATCAGATTTTGAACTCAAATTGTGCCTTAGGTTTGGAAAATATTTAATTGGCCAGGTTATTTGTTATGTGTTCAGAATTGAAACAGCTAACAGGCTTCAGTAGGCTAACGAGGGGTAAAACATTATACATGGAAGGCTTTAACGGCTCAAGCGATCAATATGAATGTCGAAATCATATTTCCTGAACTACCCCGCCTAGAATTTTGCATCAAGTTTCCTCTAATCAGGTTGTAGAATCCCTTAAATTATCATGAACTTGGCTACTGGATAATTGACGTAAAATCCGTTGGATAGCTAGTACCTTAAATCTACATGCTCGTGCAAATTAGGATCCATAATGACTTTTACCAAATCGAAATGTCAAGCATACAGAACACACATGAATGGGCACTACTCTTAACCTCGATAAACAATTAGGGGAAAATATCATCATTGGGTAATGGCCTAGAAGAACTACAAAACTCAACGCACAAAAACAACAACTACAAACATAAACACACTTACACTAATACTAAACTAGCATGCATAAAATTAAACAACACAATATTTAACAACTATTTAAACTTAACTACATAACCAACATTAAGACTTCAAACTATAAAAACATACAAAATATAAAGCATACAAAATAACATAAACATCCCCCCAAACTTAGACTGGTTAGTGTCCACAGTGACCCAACATCGATCACAACAATAGACATGTAGCATGATGACGAAGAGGGTTTTGAACACGTACATGGGAGGTGAGATATTGAATTCTTACCTCCTACTGACTGTCGTGAGGCATATCGTCCCCACCGCTATCGTGATGGAAGGGATTGTGTGGTTGTTGCCAAAGATGTGCCGAGAGCGGGTGTATCGGGGAATACCCGTTCATATCATAACCTTCTGCCATTCCGAAATACTATAGAGCCTGATTCATCATCTGGTTGTATAAATCTTGGTGCATCCAGAATTCAGCATTTTCATTTCGATTTTGGTATTGTTCATTTCGAATCGCTGAGGCTTCTTGACGTATACCACTTATCGGTGAAGACTCTCCAATATGATCTTTTCTTTGCTGGGGTCTTCGGAACTTTGGGCTTTGGATGGCCCGGTTTCGCCTTCATCTTTACACTCGACTTCGTTGCTTTATATTCGCTTTATGGTCGGGATATCCAAAGCTCTTTTGGGGTGGCACAATTTTTTGTCATAAATTGCAATGCCAACCTTTCGAAATAGCTTTGTGAGAAGAGAGATGAATGGTAGGCCGGTACTGGTGTTCCGGATGGCATATTGGATGATAGAATTGACCAGAAAATCGATATTCAATGGTTGATTTGTCTCAATAGCATATAGAGTCAAGGCCCTGTCTTTTGTAACGTCAGTTATATGAGTTGTCGGATGCAATCTAGCGCAGACGAAGTGGAACCAGATTTTCAGCAATTTCTTCAAGTGCTTGGACAGGAAAATAGCCAGATCTGGCCTCGTATGTACCCAACGCAAATTTTCAAAACATATTATCTTGATGACTGTCTCTAGATCCTCATTCGCTATGTCCTCATCCGAATCTTCATCTGGCTCCTCATTAGGCAACCGCAGGTGCTTTTTATAGTATCAGTATCAAACTTCACCACACGATTTTATACCATAGTCCTGTGGTTCTCGCAATCTATGGCATTTGCGAAGAATTTACGAACCAAGGTGACATCACCAGGGCCATGTTGCCTACACAAGCACTTTTAACGTCTATCTCATATCACATTCTCAATTTCGTCCAGAAGATCATCTATTTCGGTGAAGCCGCGTTCACGAATGAAATTTTGTTTTTGCTCAAACCGATGGAAATATTGTTCTGCTTGTTAGGAAGTGAATTAGCTTGAATCATAATCTAGGGAGGGATCAACTGCTCATGAACCGGATCCCTCACCCCTTTGTTGTTTTGCAACAGCTTTCTTTGGCATAACTTTTTGATTCAACACACAACAACCCATGACCAATTCACAATGTGGATCTTTCCTTTGTCCTTCAACCCATGACCTACCCTTTTCTTAGCAACTTGATTCTGAACCATTTGTGATAAGGATAAAGGAAATACAAAATGAAATAGACAAAATAAAGGATAAAAACTATGACTCCTAATGAATACTTGAATAGGATAAAGAAACCACAAAGAACAACTGAGAAATAAAAAAAAATAAAAAATTACCTAGAAGGAGGCAAATTGCGAAAATACTTACTCCACTTCGAGAAAACGAAACATTTTTCTTGAAACATAACCCACTTTGCTTCAAACTTAGATCTTGCAATTTGTAGCGAAAAATTGAGAGGTTTATTGATTTCGAGTGAAATGAAAGGATTTAGAGGGTCTAATCTAGAAAGAAAAAAAAAAAAGGAATAAACCAAAATAGTAAAATGAACCAAGGGTTCAATTTTTATAATACCAACAATCAGTAGGCTGAAGGGTTTGTCGATTGACAGATTCAGGTAAGAAATCAGGTCAAACTTTCTCTGCAATAAATCAGTTGATTTATCTTACAGCCAGTTGATGATATAGGCAATTTTATTACCTTTCTAAAATCATTTTTTCATTTTTTCTCAAGTGATCCATTAAAGTGTTATATATATATTATTAAGATTAAAAACAATCTTAAAATACTAACACAAGACAACACATCATTTAATCAATAATGTTTAAGTGTGATATACTCGACCCTTTAACAAAATCAATAAATTTAAATTTCATAGAATTTGGAGTACTATTGTCGTCCTTGCAAGCCATAATTTACCTCATTTAAGCTATTAATAGCTATGTATACCAACTTCTGCTTAGCTTGTCTACATTCTCCCAAACTTTGATTATTTCCATTTTGCATGAAAAATCGGACTTGCATATTTCGTGTTGTCTTACTTTGGCCTCCGTATATTTCCTTCGTTCATATTTTTTGTCCAACATGATTTGTATGTGATCCTGCATGAAGCTTTGTGTGCCATTACTTGGTATCCATATCATCTTGGATCCAACTTGATTAGTATAAGATTCTCTTAACTAATAATACCATTTTTTTAATATGTCCATATTTACCACAGTGATGACATCTTACATTATAATAACTCTTTTTGATATATCTTTTAGATGATGTATCATGATCTGTTATTTTACAAGTCAGAAGAAGAATGAGATATGCAATTATTTGCTGAAACACATAAAATATTATCCTAATATGTGTCGTGTGATTGTTTAGCTCGCATGTTGGTAGCACGTAAATACGTCGCTACTTTCATCGCAAGTGTACGGGTTAAGTTTTAGAAGAGTGGGAAGAGTAAGGGTTGTCGTATCTATAGGGATTGGTGTAGATTATCGTTGAGTACCATAATTGTCATAACCTACTTTATTTAGGCGATAAAAAATGTAGTTTTTACAATAAAATATAATAATACTAAGTTAATTGAACTAATTAATATAATATACTAATATAGTAGTATGACGTTTATGGGAAATTATTGCTGAGGGATTAACTTTGTTCACATAAACGTGTTCGTTTTAATCTAATTTATATTAACGACGTTCATCCTATCCGACAATATAGGTATCGAAATCTCATTCACTACCTCTCCCGAGTGTAAAGTGAAAGAATATGTGACTTCACGCCAATGACAAAGTCGCCCTAGAACGTCTATACGGCACTTGGTCACATGAGTCTCGCCCCAACTTCACGGATTGCACACTTTCTAACCCCATCCTGGGTTATTAGATCATTGCATTGTGTTTAGACCCTAGTCTATATCCGGGGTTACCTCTCCCAAGTGTCAAACCCTGTACTCTTAGTATATCATAACAAGCATATAAAGATGGAGTAACGGAAAATACAATCGGATAAACATGAACAACCATTAACAAAACATTGATTTTATATAAATAACGTTTTCGTGAATTACATCAAGCCCTAGACAATATATGTTTAGATATACATGGTCATAGCCCTATATACAACTAGAAACAAGCTAAACATATGCAAACATTCAACCAAATCTAAGAGAGAAAGAGAGAAACAAGGACATTAGCCATTATCCGAAGATTTGACGCTAAAACTGCTCCGAGAACACTCCCTCTTTCTTTGCGTTGTGATCTTCTATTGGTCGAATGGACTTGGAGGTCTCAAGACTCCTAAAAATGTATACCCTCGTTTGGGGAGAAGAGGGACAATATTTATAGGATTCAAAATATCTCAGAATATCCTAAAATATCTTAAAATGTCAGGCGCAGACTGCTGCAGTGATGGTATCACCGCTGCGGCGGTGGATAGGTTGGTAGGATTCAGGCAGGTGACTGCTGCTGTGGTGGAGCTCTCTGCATTTTGACTGCTGCAGTGGTGTCCTGACCGTTGCAGTGGTGGAGTTTCAACAAACTCCCTATATTTTCACCGCTGCAACGGTGGATGCAGGTTCAGAATTTAGCCTTTTTGCTATTTTTCTCCACCGTTTTTCCACCGCTTTGATCGTTTATGGACTGTTTTAGGCCCTTTTTCACCCCAAATACCTAATTTAAGACAAAATAAATAAAAATGTATTAAAACATAATAAAACGCTATAAAAATACTCGAAAATTACCAAAATTAGCTTGAGAATAAATAGATAAATTACACCTATCAAATACCCCCAAACTTAGAATTTTGTTAGTCCTCGAGCAAAACACTCACACTAGAATAAAAAAACACAACTAAACACTACAAGAAAAATGGGTTTTGGCTACAAAATTTTTTTTGTAGCTAAAGCCCTAATTTGTAGCTAAAATGTTTTAGCGACAAAAAAATTATTGTTCTAATTTCGTAGCCTATGTGCCGTAGCAGAAGGTTTTTGGTGACGAATTGTTAATTCGTCGCGCAAGACTACTATTTCGCGACAAATCATTTCGTAGCTAAATTCATAGCTAATAAATTCATTTCGCAGCCAAAGAGTAATTAAAAATCACGGGGATAATTTTTTGGCGACGAAATTATTTTCGTCATTTTTGTAGCCAAAAAATAATTTTTTTCAAGAAATACATTGGCTACAAAAATAAAATTTGTAGCAAATTAGTCTACTTAAAGCTATGAATGTCAATTTATAGCCATCAACCAATCAACAAAAAGTAGCCAAAACTATACAATTGCATTAAAAATCAAATAGTCAAAATATACCAATATTCTTAAATATTAATATGACCAAAAAAACAAAATGTCTTATGAAACATCATTACAAAATAACTAAGAAACAAGCTATAGATGATAAATGATATCCATTGCCCATTTTCCCTCTGATGTGTGATCCGATGTAGATCAATCCTACCCCGAGCCTGCAATTATTGAATTTTCATCTATATCACATACAATAATTAACCATCAAGGTATAAATTGAATTAGAATGATAGACTTACCATTTTCCAAAATGTTGTGTCGAATGACCTTGAGCCCAAAACATGAATTTGTGAACACAAAAAGAGAAACAAAAACCAAAACATAGAAATAGAAACAGAAACAGAAACAAAGAAATAGAAACTTAAAAAATCAGCAACTTCAAAATGTACCAAAACTCAGAGATGATCAACAAACGTTGTCACTTGCTCCCTGGGAGCAGAGATGATCAACAAACGCTGCCTTAACTTAGTATAAACTTGTATCTTGTATATATTGTAGCAAAAATATACCAAAACTCTCTGTTTTTGCAACTGCAAAATTCTTCTGTTTGTTTTATATGTTTCAAGTAGCTATGAGAAAAATAGAAAAACAAAAAACCAAGCAAAATCTGCGTGCAACGCCAGCAAGCAAACGGCCTCTGATGAACCCCCCCCAATTGACGACCTGGAACCAGCCAACAAACCAACCAACACCAAATCAATTACGAAAAAATAAGAACAAATCAAAACCAACCTAATGTTAAGATCGAGGAGGACAAGATCTAAAAACTTAGATATGATCCTTGATGACGCCATCGACCGAAAATTACCCTACGCTGAAGAAGCTCCACCGCCTAGCCTGCATATGAACCGACTGAGATGAGACGGTAACGGAAATAGAAATAGCAAATAGAAGTAGAAACAACAAACAACAAACAGAAATAGAAACAGCAAACAGAAATAGAAACAGAAACAACAAACATAAATAGAAACAGAAACAGCAAATAGAAACAGAAACAACAAATAGAAACAACAAACAGAAATAGCAAACAGAAACAGAAACAACAAACAGAAACATAAACAGTAACAACAAACATAAACAGAAGCAGCAACAGAAATGGAAACAGCAACAGCAGTAGAAACAGAATGGACGGTATTCAATTATTCGTAATCACAACAAACCATATTACACTATCAAGATCATACCTTATCATTGATTTTGAGAAGTACATTTATCAGATATTGATCATTAACCCTTTGAGGGGTAATGTATTGAGTGACAATTCCATACTCTAGTCAATTTTTTTTGCTTCCATGGGCCTTAAATATGGTTCAGTGGTTAGATAAATATCACAGCAAAAAAATCAATACACTGAAAGGAGGACACACAATGAAGTCACACAAAGTGAATGAGGGAGAGAGAGACTGACAAGATATAGCAATATAAACTCAAAAATGAAATAAAAAATATTAGTTAGAAACAAACCATAGAGTTCTGAGTGTTTTCGCTCAGGCAGCAAACACAAAAGGAACTGGGGTGAACAATGTTACCTGTGAGGGTAAACAATGGCCCAGATCTGCTCAAGAGAGCGTGAATCATCATTACCAACGACCCAATACCGTCGAAACAGCAGCAACAACAAAAACAGAAACCAAAATAGAAACAGAAACAAAAACCAAATTTACCTGTGAGGGTAAACAATGGCTCAGATCTGCTCAAGGGAGCGTGAATCATCATCACCAATGACTCAATACTGTCGAAACAGCAGCAGCAACAGAAACACAAGAAAATTGAGAGAAAATGTTACCTGTGAGGGAAAACAATGGCTCAGATTTGCTCAAGGGAGCGTGAATCATCATCACCAACGACTCAATACCGTTGAAACAACAGCAGCCACAAAAAAACAAGAAAATTGAGAGAAAATGTTACCTATGAGGGCAAACAATGGCTTAGATCTGCTCAAGGGAGCATGAATCATCATCATCAATAACTCAATACCGTCAAAACAACAGCAGCAACAGAAATAACACAATTTGCAAATTAAAAACAACAAAACGGGCCCCAACCTTCAGTCCTCTTGGGCAGGAGGAGAATCAAGATGTAAAAGCTACAAGAAATAAAAAGAACACGCAAGTGAAAATTTTCAAATAAACACATAATAGGTAAAGAAAATGCTTATCATGGTTAATAAATTCCAGAAAATGAAGATGTTATTTATTTATTTTATTTTTTGAAGGAAACAACATCCTTAAACAAGGAGGGAATATAGCAATGAAATACAACAAAATGCACAAAGGCAGCAAATCCAAACATAGATACTAACAACAATAGTTGAAAGGATCTGAATCAATCTAGCAATAGCAACAGAAATGGACATTACAGAAACAGAAACGGAATAGAACATAACAGAAACATGTCACAAAATGGCCATTACAGAAACAGAAACAGAACAGAATAGAAATATTGAACAGAAACCTAAACAGAACATAAATAGAACAGAACAGAAACCTAAACAGAACAGAAATAGAACAGAAATAGAAATGGAACAGAAACGTGGTGAGGGAAGGAGCAAGCAATCTACATACTAGATTATATCATTGTGGACCAATTCACTTGGCAACCTGGGCAGGCAGAGCAGCATCTGGATGTTTGGAAACCAAAACAAAAATTAGACAACTGTAATTGAAAACCAACTTCATCTACTGGCGTGTCCACAGATTCTTGATGTTCATAGATAAAATTAGAAATCAAAACAACAAATAATCATAAATAAAGCCAAAAGTTACTGCAACGGAGAGAGAGAAAGAAACTTTGAGATTTCCCAGCCGTCGCCTTCATCGTCATTGCGATTAGGGCTTCCTCCGTAGCCGATTCAATTTCTAGGTTGTTTAGGTAGTGGCGATTTGGTTCCAGGTTGTCGATTAGAGGGAGGCTGAGATCGAGAGAGAGGGATGAGATTGAGAGGCAGTGGCGATTTGGTTCAGGTCGTCGATAAGAGAGAGGGATGAGATCGAAAGGCAGCAGCGATTTAGTTCAGGTCGTCGATGAGAGAGAGGGATGAGATCGAGAGGCAGCAGTGATTTGGTTTAGGTCGTCTGGTTCAGGAATGAGGGATGAGATCGAGAGAGAGGGATGAGAGAACAAAAGGGTTTATCAGGAGACAAAGAGAGAAAAAAAAATCAACTAACGTAATAGAGGGAAAGTGGGGGCGCCAAAATCATGGTAGAAAGGGAAAATAATTGGCGACGAAACTCATTCATAGCCCAATGTCAAATATAGGCAACCACTTTGGCGACAAACCACTTTCGTCGCAGATTTAGTAGGGGGTAATTAATCGCGATGAAAGTGGTTTGTCAATAAATAAAAACATATCTCGTGCTACATTAGCGACGAAATATTTCCGTCGCCAAAATGCTAGCGGAAAATTTTATTTATTTTTTTTGTTTGGCGCCAAGAATTGATCAGACCAATAGTGACGAATTCTAAAATTTCGTCACCTATTAACAACCTACGGCTACAAAATTGCACTTCGCCACCAAATGAGGTCACATTTGGCTACGATTGTTCATTTTGTAGGCAATAGACACATTTGGCGACGATTATTGTGTCGTCGCCAAAGAAAATCGTATCTGAATCCTATTTTTCTTGTAGTGAAATTAACAAACACAAATAACCTAAATACAAACAATCTAAACATAACGATATGTGAGTTTTGAATTCAACTATCGACCAAAACATTCTTTCCTCAACAACCCCCAATCATATCAAGTTCAGGTGGTAAAACTCACCGTATGATGTTCTAGAATATCGACATTCAATAATGGGAAACGCCATTCTAGATCCTTTCAACATGTGTGTGCGAAACTCAATAATATAATTATCCAAAAATCGGATTGGATTATCCACCAACGAAACTCAGGACTTATACCATAAAGGATTAGGATATCCATACGCCTAATTGAGTTCCACTATCTACTAATGTAGGCTAAGCAGTTCGTAAAGATCAAAAGAACTTGGTTCAGTTTGGAACATGGCAAATAGGTATATTGGGAATATAAAATGGGTTAACGTTGTTAACTTAACTATACCCAAGGCATAATGCTTGGCACAAAATCACTCTCAAACCCCCATAGATAAATTGGAAACAACCCCGAACAATCATTTAAGACCGACGTACTTACTTGTCAAAAGAAACGAAATTTAACTATATATATATATATATATTTTTTTTTTTTTAACGTACCATACGCCCAAACTAATTAGATTATTACAATTTCACGGGTGTGGTTAAAAAAAAAAAGAAAAATGATAAATGAGTACTCGAATACTAAACCAATCAAAAGATCGCCCTAAATCCAATCGCTCACTTCAAGTAGCATACAAGAATGCTAACTTCATTCACTCCAATTGTGCCTTCAGTTCAGTGATATATGTTTGGAAAAAGATCAATTAGCTAGGGTATTTGTTATGTGTTCAAAATTGAAACGGTTTTTCCACTTCGACAGGGTAACGAGGGATAAACATATAACGTGGTAGGCTTAAAAGGCTCAAGCGATCAAAATGAATGCCTAAATTATATCTCCTAAACTACCTCACCTAGGATTTTGCCTCAAGTTTACCCTAAATCAGGTTCTAGAATCCCTTAAATTGTAATGAATTTGGCTAATGGATAATTGGCCTCAAATCAATTGAATAGCTATACATTGAGTCTACGTGCTCGTGCAAAACACATTGTCAAGCACATAGAACACACATGAATAGGCATTACCCCTGACCTCGAAAAACAACCAGGGGGTAATATCATCATCGGGTAATGGCCCAGATGAACACAAAACTCAGCATGCATCAATAACAACACACAAACATAAACACATTCTACACTAAACAAACATGCAAACAATTAAACAATAAAACATACTAACATACTACACATCACCCCAAAACTTAAAACGGGTGGTGTCCAAAATATCCCAATTATCAATCTCAATCATTTGAAATAAAGCATGCTGATGAAAAGGGTTTAGAACACGTACCTAGGAGGCTAAACAAGCTTGCCTCCGAATCAAGTCGGTAGTGACGGATCTAATTTATTTTTTACTTGGGTTTTCTCCCAAGAAGCGCTTGGTTTATAGTCCTTGGCCTGACATGGAGAATTGCTCATCAAAAAAAGGCTTCCACCCATAGTAAGTGTCGTACAACACTACGTATGGGTCTTGATTCAAAGTACCCTCAAGACTAGCAAGATATGGCATTTTATGGCCCAAGCTTTCAACAAGATTCGTTGTCAGCTCATGTGTTTGGTTGTCACGAATGAACGGAGCAAATGGTGGCGAAGGATAAGTGAGCCACATCAGATCCTCAGAGATATGATCGTCTTGGATCGATGGTGACATCACAATTTGGATCTCTAATGGTGAAGAATAACAATCGTCGATCTATGCTTGGGCTCCCATCTCATTCAAATAATCATAGTTGAACTCTCCCAAGCTCCTTCTACTCGTTTTCGATTCCTTGTGGTGGCTTTCGATGAATATGGCATTTGTGTCTCTCAGTGCTGCCACTTCTGACTCAGCCTTAATAAAATAAATAAGTTGATCGATTTGCATCTAAAGCGACATTACAATCGCATCGATTTTGGCGCAAACTATCTCAATATTGTCAAGATGATCCTCATGCTCATTGATCCTGTCATTTTTTTCCCTCCAAAATGCTAGAGTCTTCCCCATAAATTAAGCGAACATGGTTTCCAATGCAGGGGAAGACTCCATATGTTGGTCTGGGGTGTCAATCCATGGTTCCAAAGTGGTAAAACTATCTCCCAAGCTTTGGTAACTCAGTGAATAATTCCAACAGTGAAATTCATGCTCCGCCATGTCATCCAACAATCGATAGGCTTCGTTCGCAGTTAATTGGTCGAAATAGGTGCTACCGTTTCCTTCTTAAACCTAATTTCTTATTGCGGCTAGTAACCCATCGAGGAAGTTCAGTAGTTGACGGTCCCTCGGGAAACGATGATTCAAAAATCGGAACGAAAACTCCTTGTATCGATCCCAAGCACTATAAAATGGATCCAAATCCCATTAAAAGAAACGCAAAAGTACTTGTTGACCTAATATCTTCAAGTACCCTACAGGAAAAAAAAAAAAAAAAAAAAACTACAAACAAAAAATTATAAACAAAAGAAATGCCTAAATTAAAATCAAGTCATTTATTCACAATATCAACAATAATCTAAAAGTCAATCCTTGGCAACGGTGCCAAAAAACATAGTAGGGCGTAAATACGTCACTAGTTTCACCGCAGTATACGAGTCAAGTTTTAGTAGAGTAAGAAGAGTAAGGGTTGTCGTATCCACAGGGATTGGTGTAGATTATCGTTGAGTATCGTAATTGTCATAACCTAACTTTATTTAGGCGATAAAAAATATAGTTTTTATAATAAAATATACTAATACTAAGTTAATTAAACTAATTAATCTAATATACTAATATAGTGGTATGACGTTTATGGGAAATTATTGCCTAGGAATTAACTTTGTTCACTTAAACGTGTTCATTTCAATCTAGTTTACATTAACGGCGTTCATCCTATCCGACAATCTCGGTATCGAAATCTCATTCACTACCTCTCCTGAGTGTAATGTGAATGAATATGTGACTTTGCGTCAATGTTAAATTCCCCATCGAGCATCTATATAACACTTGGTCACATGAGTCTCACCTCAACTTCATGGATTGCACACTTTCTAACTCCCTCCTGAGTTATTAAATCATCACATTGTGTTTAAACCCTAGTCCGAATCCGGGGTTAGCTCTCCCCAGTGTCAGACCCTGTATTCTCAGTATATCATAATAAGCATATAAACATGGAATAAAGACAAACACGATCGGATAAACATGAACAACCATTAACAAAACATAGATTTTATATAAACAATGTTTTCGTGAATTACATCAAACCCTAGACAATATATGTTTAGCTATACATGGTCATAGTCCTATATACAACTAGAAACGAGCTAAACATATACAAACATTCAACCAAATCTAAGAGAGAAAGAGAGAAACGAGGAGACTAGCCGTTATCCGAAGATTTGACGCTAAAACTGCTCTAAGAACGCTTCCTCCTTCTTCGTGTTGTGATCTTCTATTGGTCAAATGGCCTTGGAGGTCTCAAGACTCTCGAAAACGTCTACCCTCATTTGGGGAGAAGAGGGACAATATTTATAGGATTTAATATATCTCAAAATATCCTAAAATATCTTAAAATGTCAGGCGCAGACCGCTGTAGTAGTGGGATCATCGCTGCAGCAGTAGATAGGTTGGTAGGATTCAGGTGGGTAACCACTGTAGTGGTGGAGCTCTCTGTATTTTGGCCGCTACAGCGATGGTTTGACTTCTATATTTTCACCGCTGTAGCGATGGATCTTCAGCAAACTCTCTGTATTTTCACCACTGCAACGGTGGATGCAAGTTCAAAATTTGGCCTTTTTACTCTTTTTCTCCACTGTTCTTCTAACGCTTTGATCGTTTATGGACTGTTTTAGTTTATTTTTACCCCAAATACCTAATTTAATACAAAATAAATTAAAACATAATAAAATGCTCTAAAAATAATCAAAAACTACAAAAACTAGCTTGGGAATAAATAGATAAATTACACCTATCAGATGTTAGGGCTACTTAGCTATTTTTTCATGATTTGCATTATTGGCCCGAAGATGTATCCAAGAGTAGGGGGTGAATTGGATAGTTTAAAATTTTAAATACAATTAATTGTGCATATTCAGTTTTATCTTTATTATAGTGCGGAAACGTGAAAACTAAAATACGCATAGAAAGTAAGGGATGGAGAAATTGACATACAATGTTTTTATAATAGTTCGACAAGCTACTATTTCCTACATCAACTCCCTAAGCTCTTACAGATAATTGAATGCACCAAAACCACACTGATCCTATTTCCAGGTAAGAATAAAATCCCACACTAATAATTTTCACAGGTAAAAACCAAACCTTTACAATCCATGATTAGGTAATTTCTTTTCATACCAAATCAATACTCTCATCCAGACTAATTGCACTTAGGACTAATCTATAAACTCACAAATACAAAAAATAACAAGTTTCTAATCACAAGAGCTTCTACAAACACAAACCAATATAAACTTAAATTGATAGCCCAATATAGGTGATAGAATTGTTTTCACAATATATCAAATTAAAAGCATGTGAGAATATTAATCTGGCTATTTATAAACTTTAAGTACGGAATCAAACAAACCAGATATTTCAAATTGTTTTAATATTTTCGAAAAATATTTCAATTTAATATCACATGTTAAAAAACTAAAGATAATCAGATAATATTGTAGCACAAAATTTTAAGCACACAAATTAATCATGAATAATAACTGGAATAATTTCACCGAGAAACCTTCAAAATGACTTGATTAAGAACACAATAATCCTTGGTGGTCTTTCAGAAAAATATCAAAGTGTGATCACGTCACATTTTACGCGATCTAATGCCATTAATCTAGGTTTTGTTAATCTTTTGAGTTGATTAAATTAGTGTAATTGATTTATTTCATTTGTTTTTTTTTAGATTTGAAGAATTACAAAAATACCCTATTTTGAAGGAAAGAATAAAAAACAAAAGGCAACGACCCACAAAACTAGGCCTGGCCAGACTTGCACCCTGACCTGGTTGCAGATTAGGCTTGGGTGCCTAACTACGCCACGAGCATTGTGCACTGTCATGGGGTGGACAGACCTGGGCCACTGCCCCAAGCCTACTAGCCCAATCTCTTAGCTCAGGTATACGAGCATTACGAACCTTGGGTCTAACTGTTACTTTTTAAAAAGAAAATGGCCTTTATGGCCATTTAGGGCTTTTTGATAACATTGAATTGGGAATTAATGTGAATTAAAAAGAGGAGATCGAGTTCTAGGAATTATTTATTTTCTTCCATTTTTCTTTCTTTTCATGAATCTCTATTCCTTCTTCATGCTCTTCTTTCAGCAGTGAGATTTTTTATTTTTTTTTTTCACAAACTCCATTAGAATTTTGGGAGTGCAAAGGGAAAGAGAGACAAAGCTCAGGAAATGACCGACGATGGTAATAATCCTCTATCGCAACAACCACCAATACCTTAACCACCAACCTCATAACTACCACAACAGGTCCTCTAGGATTATTTTATACCTGTTGTGAATAATTACTACTCTGCGATTACAAGGCAAGCAGTCAATGCCAACAATTTTGAGTTGAAGCTCGCTCTAATCAACATGGTTCAACAAAATTAATATGGTGGGCTTCTATATGAAGATCCTAATGTCCATTTGGTGACTTTCTTAGAGATACGTGACACTGAAGATTAATGGAGTCATGGAGGATGTCGTTTAGCTAAGGTTATTTTTGTTCGCTCTTCGAGATAGTGCGAAAGGTTGGCTCCAATCTCTACAAGGGAGGAGTGTCTCTACATGGGAGGATTTAGCCCAAATGTTCCTCACTACGTTCTTTCCCCCATCGAAGACTTCACAATTGAGAGACGAAATCGCTCAATTTTGCCAAAGGGATTATGAGCCATTTTTTGCCTAAATCATCTCTCCTAAACCACGTAGCCCAGGATTTCGCCTCAAGTTTCCCTCAATCAGGTTCTAGAATCTTTTTTTTTTTTTTTTTTGTGCCATAAATATAGCTAAGTTGATAATTACCATCAAATCATTTGAATTGTAAGTGGAAAGGGTCTAAATATTCGTGTAATTGAGAATCCAAAATGACTTATACCAATATAAGATGTCAAGCACACAAAAAACACAAGGATAAGCATTACGATTGACCTCAAGAAATAATTTGGGGATAATACTATCATCGGTTCATGGTCATCCTGATCAACAAAACTCACACGCATGAAAAATATAATACCAAACTAAACCTAACACAAGAAAATAACTTGAAACCAAACAACGGATCATCAAAACGGTCATCAACATACTAGACACAATCATATGTTCAAATACTCCCCCAAACTTAAAATAACCATTGTCCTCTATTATTGATCAACAAAAATACAAAAGAAGGGAATGGGAACACATACCTAGGAAGCAAGATATTTAAGTCTCCCCTCTTATTGATCATCCCCTTGCATGTCATCTCCAAAATTGCCTTGAGGGAGTGGGGTGGATTGGTGATGAGACTGAGAAGTGGGTTGGTATGGTAGGTAGGATACATATGGTTGTTGAAGGTGGTCTGGAAATTAGGGCATCTTAGGGTAACCACTCATGTCATTACCGGCCGACATTCTAAAGTGTTGAATTACCTGATGCATAGATTAGAAACAGAACGCCACAAAGGTCGCATGATTGATCCACCACGGATGATCATAGGCGGCTTGAGCCTATAACTCAACGACTTGGGCATGTAGGGCTTGGATCAGTTCTTCTTGATATTCTACCGTTTAGAGGTCTTACATAGAGACCTTCGCTTTCCCTCGTTCTTTGGAATATTGAGGCCTTGATGGACCCGCTTCATCCACTTCCCTATTATCCCCATCGTTGTTCCATATCTTGGCCATAGATTTAGGATCTAAAGCTTGAATAGGCTTGGAAAAGTTGTCATTCGTAGTATCAATACCCACCGCCCGAAATAGCTCGGTGAGTAATGATGGGAATAGTAAGCCTATATTAAAATTCCTGATGGCATAATAGATAGAGGAATTGATAATGGATTCTATGTTCAACGGTTGATTCCCCTCTATGGCAAAAAAAGCCAGCACTCATTCCTTTATAACCTCCGACGTGTGAGTGGTCAGAAATAATCTAGTGCAAAAGAAATAGAACCAAACTTTGGGGATGTTCTTTAGATACTTGGACTCAAACATGGCCTATATATTATTTGGTCTCAAGCATAACACCTTCAGAAGTCTTTGCAAATCCAGATCTTCGGAATCATCGGAATCCTTATCAATCTCCGGTTCAGACTGGCCTAGGTGAAGGTTAATTGACTGAGAATTGAAATTAACATAGTGATTTTGAACCTTTACCCTGTTGTTCTTCTAACCCACTACATTTATGTAGAATTCCCAAACAAAAAGTGATGGAACCTGGCCCTAGAAGACTGCAATACTTACCCTAATTCCTAGCTTGAATAACAACCGATATCTCGTCAGGTAAATTGTTAGTTTTAACATCGAATCCTCTTTCTCAATGGCAAGACCGAGACTTTTCTTGGCTATTAAAATGATATTCAACTTCCCTGGAGATAAATCTATTCGAGTCAAAATCTGTGACAGGATCCAGGTTTCTTGAACTAAAACACTCACCCTTTTTCCTCTTTGCAATGGACTTTATCGGCGTTGTGACTGACGAACATGGGGTTTGTTTAACCGAGAACCAAAAGCAATCACCAATCAATATTATCACTACGTACTTTTTCCACCAATGAAAACATAGCTAAACACCACAAAGCAGACCCAACACAAGCAGATCACCTAAATCCAACATAAAGCTTCACACACTAAACACCCATGTATCTAACAATAAAATCCACCCAACTATCAATTCAATCAACAATCAAGACTCCAAACACTTGATACTTCACAAGATCCCCAAATCCAACAAAATTTTCTCCAATCACCCAAATCTACCCTCACAATGTTTAAATCACGATTCAAAACTCACACATCACCAACAATAAGACTAGGGCTTCTCAAATTCAAATTTCCTTCTAAAAATAACACCTGATGATTTTATTGACAAAAAATTGAGAGAAGAAGTACACGTCGCGCGCCACTTCCACTTTGAGAGAGCCTTTGTTGAGAAGTTGAAGAGATTTGGTGTATGGGGTTTTTGGGTGGTGATTATGGTGATTGAGGGCTGAGAGTTAGATTTTTATGGATATTTGAGTGTGATTATGGAATATTTTGAGTGGGTTGGAGGGTTGGGTTCATATTTGGGAGAGTTTGGAAGAGAAGATGATGTAAAAGTTAGGGTTTGAAATAAGGAAGGGGAGAAAATGGGTTATGAAATTCGAGATTAAAGGAAAAACGATGGGGGGCACTACAGCGGGGTCAAGGTTACACTAGAGAGGGAATCTCAACACCTCAGGACATCTGAAAGGTATGTCATAGCACCCTCAGGTGCACTGCAGTGGAAATTTGGCAATGTCTTTTTTTTTCATGCTACAGCGTGCTTGAGTGTGTGGACGCATTCTAATTTTTCACGTCTTAATATACTCGCAAGTGCACGAGGTCAAGTTTTATATTATCCCAACGGTTCAAGAAACTCGTCCTCTGGGAAACACGTTTGATTAATTGAATACCACAATTTGCAGTCTTATATTATCCCAACGGTTCAAGAAATGTTTTAAGTTAAATATTTAAACTAAGTTAAACTAAAACTAGTGGATTAGTTCTAATTAATTGGATTACCTAGGAATTGATTTCATTCACTTAATACATGATTGACTTCGTTCAGCTAACAATAATGGTGTTTATCCTATTCGACAATCTCGGTATCTAAAACTCACTCACCACCTCTCCCGAGTGTAAGATGAGTGAATATGCGACTTCGCGTCAATGAATAAGTCCCCCTTAACATCTTAACGACACTAGGTCACATGAGTCTTGCTCCAACCTCATAGATTGCACACTCTCTAACTCTATCCCGGGTTATTATATTGTGGCGTTGTGTTTACCCTAGTCCGAATCCGGGGTTACCTCTCCTGAGTGTCAAACCCCGTATTCTCAAAATCAACCCTAATACCTTAACAAGCATATTAAAATTGTAATAGAACAGTAACCACAATCGGAGTTATACAAACAAGTGTTAAAGAAACACATATTCAATCAAACGTGTATTTACATGAACTACATCGATCCCCAGATAATATTTATATAGCCTACCATGATCTTAACCATTGAAACATTAAAATAAGAAGGATTCATTATCATTCACAATAAAACGTTAAGTTACAAAGATAGAAACAAACAAAGAAATATCAAATCTTAAAGTGGAGTGGTCTACTGTCGCCAAAGGTTGATCCGAAAGTGTTTCTTCTTCTCCGATATGTGAATCTCCTCTTTGAGCTCTTCAAAATTAGCTAAGATCAAGTGTCTAATGTTAGGGATGTCCCTTCACAAATGGGGGAGAAAGGAGATTAAATAGAATGCTTCAAAATATCTGAAAAATAGATATTTTTTTGCACAGAGGGACTACCTCGGCGATGAACTAGGTCGGTTAACTTCACCGCTACCATGGTGACCGACCGCTGCAGTGGTGAAGGCAATATTAAGCTCTCTGGACTTTCACTGTCTCATCGGCGAGATTGGCATTAGGCACATTAGACTTTCACCGCCTCGGCGGTGGCTGACCGCTGCGGCGATGCCTTTTTCACAATTTTCCCTACATCTCCACTGCCTCTGCGGTGGCCTGACTACTAGGACGGTTGGACTGTTGTCCTGAAACCTTGTTTCTTTCACTATTTCTTCCCCATTTTTCCACCGCTTCACTTGTTTATCACTTTGTTACGTCCCTACACCTGATTTACATAAAAACAAACAAAAATGTAATAAAATATTACTAAAACACTCGAAAACTACCAAATTCGTCTTAGAAGTAGATAGGTATTTTCAACCTATCAAATACCCCTAAACTTGGAATTTTGCTAGTCCTCGAGCAAACCACCCTAACAGTAAAATAAACTAACTGTACTAATTAACTAACTAACTAACTACTAAAAATGAATAAACTTTAACAAATAAGAAGTAAACATATGCGAGTTCCAAGATCAATCAAAGAAACCAAGTTGTTCCTCCCTCAACAACCCTCAATCATATCAAGTTCAGGAAATAACACACACCACGTGGTGCTCTAGAATTTTAACACTTAATATCAATAAAAACCATTCTAGATCCATTTAAAGTGTTTGTGTGAGAATTCAAATATATAATTATCCGAACACTGGATTGGATTATTCAATAACTAAGCTCATGACTTAACCATTTAAGGATTAGGAAAACCATATGCTTGACTAGGCTCAACTATCTACTAATGTAGGTTCAGAAATTCATAAGGATCAATAGGGCTTGCATAGGCATTGGAGAACGGCCAAGGGTATCTCAGGAATAGAAAACAGGTAATCGTTATAATTATAATGCAACGATACTCGAGGAACAAACGCTTATCGTTATATCTCTCTCGTACCCCAAATATTAAAAACACAACCCCGAACAAGACTTTAAGAACTTTTATATTCACTTGTCGAAAGAACAAAAATTACAACTATATTCACATAGTTTTATTTTTTTTTTAATCTAACACCCCCCAAACTTATTCGATTTTGTACAATTTTAGGAGCGTGTAAATAATTTCAAAGATTGACAAGTGAATAAACTAATACCAAACCAATAAAAATTTGTCCGAAACCCGCCTGTTTACTTCAAGTAGCATAAAATAATGCTAACTTGATTTCACTCAATTCGTGCGTTTGTCTTAGTGACAATGGTTTAGAAATTTTTTAATTGGCTTTGGTTTTGATACATGTTCAGAATTGAAAAGATTATCGGCTTCGACAGGGTAACAAGGGATAAAAAATTTCAAGGTTAGCTTCGAAGGTTCAAGGGATAAAAATGAAGGCCTAAATCATGCCTCTTAAACTATCTTACCTAGGATTTCACCTCAAGTTTCCCCCAGTCAAGTTCTAGATTCCTTAAATTTGTCATGAACTTATTACTGAATAATCGGCGTCAAATCGTTCGAATAATTATATAGTGAGTCTATGCTATCATGTGATTTTAGGATCAAAATGATTTTTACCTAATAGACATGCCAAGCACACAAAACACACATGAATAGCATCACCCCCGACCTCGATATACGATTAGGGGATAATTTTCATCATCAGGAAATGGCCTAGAAGAACTCAACAACTCAACACGCAAATACTACTTCATACATAAACATCTCTATATTAAATCTAAATACATACATATATACACTAATCTAAGCATTTCACATGCATAAATACAAAAATTTAAATAAAACTTAACTATATGTTAAAGTCTACAATGTACATCTAAGCTTTTACAAAGCGTAACTACGCATACATAAAACATCCAAATATAATACATAAAAAAATTGTTTGTTTCAAAAATTTTGTTCATCATTTTCTACAAAAAAACATAAATGGATGAACATCCCCCCAAACTTAAACGAGGCAGTGTCCACACTGACTGAGCAACGAACCCAATTGCAATATATAACAGTTATGAGAAAATATTGGGTTTGAACACATACCTAGGAGATAAGACATAGAAGTCTCACCTCCTACTGTCCACCTGGGAGGACGTCATTGCCACCACTGTCACGTCTGAAAGAAAATTGTGGTGGTTGCAAATGGTGCGGTGGCAATTGCAGTATAGGTGGATAAGTACTCATGTCAATGCCGAGGCGCTCGCAAATGAGCCGGTGGACTTGGTCTTGATGATGCGTATACTAATCCAGAAACATCCTGCGCTTGGTATTTTGGTGATCCAAATTATATTGTGCTTCGCGAAGAACACCATTGTTGAGCCGAACATCGTGGAGCTCCTTTTAGACCCTTTCCAAAGTGACCTCACCGCGGGCCTCAGATGGCCTCGCCTCTTCCGCTTCAGGCCCTTCATCTTCTTTAGCTTCTTGCTCCCCTACCCTTTGCACTCTAGCTTTCCACATAAGATTTATAATAGCTAGTTCGAGTAGAACGATTGAGGGACAAGGGCTATCCCCGATTACCAGTACACCGGCTTGTCATAATAGGTCGGTCAAAAGCGAAGAAAATAGAAGACCTACCTTTGTTGTATTAACGACATGAAGAATAGAATAGTAGATCAAGTAGCCAACATTTATCGGCTTACCCATCTAGATCGAATATAGCGTCATGGCCCTTTCTTTGGAGACATACGACAAGTGAGATGTTAAGAGAAGGCTACCGCAAACAAAATAGTGCCATATATTGGGGATTGGATTGAGAAATTTAGCCGAGAATGTTGCTAGACCCGGCCTTGTGTGTGTCCACTAGACGTTTCCTGAAGTGATGGATTGAATCACAGTGTCCATGCTTGGGTCTCTGCCCCCATGTAGTTCGTTAGTGGGTGCTAGGGCCGCCAATCCCAAAAACTTCATTGAGGAACTTAGGATTGAACAAGATTGAGAAAGTTCGAACCCTTGTCCGGTAGTCAGTGGCTTTAGTGACATTGGCATAGAACTCCCGTACTAGAGCCACCTTGCCTCGGGGTGGTGATTTACATAACAGTTCTCAACCGTGGCTTTGAATCACATCTTAAAATTCTACCGAGAGGCTGTCTAATTGCCCAAATCCTTGTTGTCGAATACATGTTCGTTTATGCTCGAAATGGTTGAAATTTTCCTCTGCTTGTTTAGAAACAAAGCGGGCGGAATTATAGTCAGTGGTAGCACCCCCGGTGCGAGAACTTGAACCTTCTCCCCGTGCCCTCTTTGAAGCGGCTCGCTTAGTCATGTTGTTTTTCAATCACAATCACAAAACACGGCAACCCAATCATATATGAATAATGGAAATTAATCCCTTGAATCAACACCGTCAAGAACAAGTCACAATCTCAATACACACACACACACCAATCACAACGGTTTCAAAAAAATATCAATAATGTAGCATGCAATTTTTGTATCACACAATCTAACAATCCCTAGAAACCTTGTTCATCACCAAAAATCAAACCAAAATCGCGTAATAAAGAAAATCGTTAAAATAGGGTTTAAGGGTTTAGGGCACAATCCAAATGTAATGATTCTTGATATAAATATTCAAATCAACCAAAGATTTCAACAAATAGATGAAATGTAGGATCAAAAATACTTATTTATTAAAAAAATTCGGTCCAAACAATTGAAAATAGGTAAAATCGCACCGTTCGTTCCTTAAACCCTAGGATTCAAAAATGGGGGAAAATTGATTTTTTGGATGATGATTTGTGGTGGAAATCACAAATTTTGTAAATGGAAGGATGAATTAGTGGGTTAAAAATGGTTTGGGAGGATGAAAATAGAGAGATTTGGGGTTTTAGTGATAAGTATGGTGGTTTAAAAATGAGCGAGATGGTTTTAGAGATGAGTATGGTGGAATCACCGCCTCTACGTTGGAGTGCCTTTTTTAAAACCTAAACATTCTGTTATTTCACCACCTCGGCAGTGAAGTGCCTTTTAAAAACCTTAGCAACCTGTTGTTTTACAGCCTCGGCGATGTAGCGTTACGCTAAAAACTTGACATCCTATATTTTCACCACCTCGGCGGTGAGCTGCCTGCTGGTTTTTTGATGATTTCTTCAAGTTTTCACTACAAGGCTCCACTCCACACACTACCACTTTGTTAGTTCAATGATTTTAAATACGAAACACATCTTCAAGTATCCACACTCATTAATTCACATCCAAACATGCTCTGAAACCATTTTTGGCCTCCAAAAAATAAATAGTAGCAAAAGTTGGGCAAGAACATCCCCTTGGTTTCATATCAAAAAGTGCACTTGATTTACCATCCCCAGCTGGACTTAGCAAATTGCAAGATCAGTCGTCAACGAGGGAGAAACTCTCCACAACTCGTTTTTTATTTCCGATATAGTGCTTCATCATTTCCTCATCACCTTCCAGTTCAATTGAGACGAAGGAAAATTTGCTTGATCCGAAATGGTCCTGACCATCCGCAAAAGGTGTGTCGGCTTTAGGTACAGCTTTTGGTACATCCTTTGGTACAACTTCCATAGATATGACGTAGCCCATAACACCTTCCTGCGTGGTTAAGCATTTTTCACCTAAATCCCCCATAAACATGGAATTTGGGATAGTAAGCTCCATTGGATCTCGATTCATGGCTTAAAGTTAGATTATTCTCTCTCTCCTTATCCTTTTTAGGGTATGCTCGATCTTGGGATCAAGAGTCAAGAATTCCAAACTTCAACTTCGTCGTATGCACAACTCGATCACAGCTAATGAAACAAATAAAAAATAATTTAAAGAAAATAAAACAAAAGAATTGTCAGGATTAATATTCAACCACTTAATCACAATATCAACCAATTCAAATCACCGTTCTCCGGTAACGGCGCCAAAAACATGGATGCATTCTAATTTTTCACGTCTTAATATACTCGCAAGTGTATGAGGTCAAGTTTTAATATAGTGGACCTTTCGATCGGATATCGTCCTTTGGGAAGCAAGTTTCATTAATTGAATACCGCAATTTACATAGTCTTATATTATCTCGATAGTTCACGAAATGTTTTAAGTTAAATATTTAAACTAAGTTAAACTAAAACTATTGGGTTAGTTCTAATTAAGTGCATTACCTAGGTATTGATTTCATTCACTTAATACATGATTGACTTTGTTTAGTTAACAATAACAGTGTTTATCCTATCCAACAATCTCGGTATCTAGAACTCACTCACTACCTCTCCCGAGTGTAAGATGAGTGAATATGCGACTTTGCGTCAACAAAGAAGTTCCCATCAACATCTTAACGACACTTAGTTACATGAGTCTTGCTCCAACCTCATGGATTACACACTCTCTAACTCCCTCCTGGGCTATTAGATTGTCGCGTTGTGTTTACCCTAGTCCGAATCTGGGGTTACCTATCCCAAGTGTCAAACCCCGTCTTCTCAAAATCAACCCTAATACCTTAACAAGCATATTAAAATTGTAATAGAACGGTAACCACAATCGGATTTAGACAAGCAACTTTTAAAGAAACATATATTCAATCAAACGTGTATTTACATGAACTACATCGATCCTTAGATAATATTTATCTAGCCTACCATGATCTTAACCATTGAAACATCAAATCTTAAAGTGTAGTGATCCAATATCTCCAAAGATCGATCCGAAATTGCTTCATCTTCTCTGATATGTGAATCTCTTCTTTGAGCTCTTCAAAATAGGTTGAGATCAAGTGTCTAATGTTAGGGACATCCCTTAACAAATGGGGGAAAAGGGGATTAAATAGATGGATTCAAAATATCTTAAAAACATATATTTTCTACACAGAGGGACCGCATCGGTAGTGGTTCACCGCTACGGCGATGAACTAGGTCAGTTAAATTCACCATTGTGGCAATGACTGACTGTTGCGGCGGTAAAGGGAGTATTGATCCCTCTGGACTTTCACCGCCTCGGTGGTGAGACTGACATTAGGCACGCTGGACTTTTACCATCTCGGCGGTGACTGACCGCTACGGAGGTGCCTTTTTCACAATTCTCCCTATATCTCCACCGCCACGGCAGTGGGACTGCTATCCTAAAACCTTGCTTCTTTCACCGGTTTTCCACCGCTTTGCTTGTTTATCACTTTGTTATGGCCCCAAGTGCATACCATGACCAAGATGTTTTTTTTTATTCGAAGAAAACGTTTAGAAACTTGGGTTACCTCCCAAGAAGTGTTTGTTTTAACGTCCCTAGTTGGACTCAATAATTGGCTTCAATTTCAATCAACGAGCAAGATTCTCTCCATGAAGTGGTCCTCTCCCCCATAGAAATGCTTGAGCCTTTGACCATTCACTCAGAACAGATCTCATTTCTTATCTTCTAGCTCTACAGTACCAAATAAAAACACTTGTTTCACCTGGAATGGTCCAGACCATCTTGATTTCAGCTTTCACAGAAAATGTTTCAATCACGAGTTGAAAAGCAACACTTGTTGTCCTAGAATGAACTCTCTCCTCAAGATGTTCTTGTCATGCCATTTCTTGGCTCACTCCTTATTGAGCCGGGCATTTTCATACGCCTCTTGTTAGAATTTTAACTCATTGAGTTGTAGAAGTCTTTGTTCCCAAAAGCCTTGAAATCAAAGTTGAGCTTCCTCATTGCCCAATAAGCACTGTGCTCCAACTCTACCAGTAAGTTACACATCTTTACAAACACCAATCGATATGGAGACATTCTAATTGGTGCTTCAAAATTTGTGCGGTAGGCCCACAAAGCATTCTCAAGCTTCATTATCCAATCTTTCCGGTTTGTATGAACTATTTTCTCAAGGATTTGTTTAATTTCCTGATTAAAGACTTCGGCTTTCCCGTTAGTTTGAGGATGGTAGGCTAGTGCTACCTTATGCCTCACTCCATACTTGGTCAAGATAGTGTTGAAAACCTTGTTACAAAAATGAGTTCCTTCATCGCTAATAATGGCCTAATGAGTCCCAAACCTCGTGAAGTTGTTCTTTTGAAGAAACTTCAACATTATCTTTGCATCATTGGTTGGTATGGCAATGGATTCTACTCATTTTGACATATAATATACTACCAACAAAATATACGCTTGACCAAAGAAAGGAGAGAACGGTCCCATGAAGTCGATTCCTCATACATCGAAGATTTTCAACTCAAGAATATTCATCAAAGGTAACTCATGCTGCCTAGAAATATTACTAAACCTTTGGCACTAATAGATGGAATTTATCTATATATTTCCAAATTGATTTTGATAGTTTTAGAGTGTTCTTATTATGTTTTAATATGTTTTAATTCGTTTTTATTTGTTTTCATGTAAATCAGTTGTTAGGGATAAAAATTGTGAAAACGATTGAAAATCGAGCAAATTAGGAGGACGTTGGTGGAGAAAAGTTGAAAAAGGTCAAGTTCAAGAACTGTAGGCTCACTGTTATAGCAATCAAAATACAGAAACCTTTTTTCCCAACCACCAGTGCAGCAATAGCTCTCATCGCTGCAGTGGTGCCCTCCACTTGGCAAAGATATTTTGGGATATTTTTGTGATATTTTTTATCCTATTTAATATCCCTTCTTCCCCAACACTTGAAGCACATTTTCGGGGACATCTTGAGAGCTCCAAGATCATAACAACAAGGAGAGATCATCAATTTGGAGAGGAGAAAACAAGATCGGAGCGGAAATCACTAACATGGAATCACTCATTCTTTGGATAACGACTATTCTCCCTTGTTTCTCTCTTTTATTCTTAAACCCTTGTTGGTATTTGATGTTGTTTAGCTTGTTTTTAGTTGAATATTTGGTTATGGCCATGTATAGCTAAACATATATTGTCTAGGGTTTGATGTAGTTCATGAAAACGTGGTTTGAATAAATTGATGTTTTGGTAACGGTTGTTCATTTGTATTCAATTGTGTTTACCATTCTTTCACTTTATTATATACCTATTATGATATATTGAGAATACGAGGTTTGACACTTGGCAGAGGTAACCCCGAATTCGGACTAGGGTTTAAACACAACGTGACGATCTAATGACTCAGGAGAGTATTAGAAAGTATGCAATCTGTGAGATTGGGGCAAGACTCATATGATTAGTGTCATTTAGACGCTAGATAGGAATATCGGCGTTGATGCGAAGTTGCATATTCATTCACTTTACACTCGAGAGAGGTAGTGAGTGAGTTTTCGATACCTATATTGTTGGATAGTTTGAATACCGTTATTGTAAACTAGACTAAAACGAACATATTTAAATGAACGAAGTCAATCCCTAGATAATATATTCCCATTAACTTCATATTATTATTATAGTTTAAATAGTTATCATTTTGGTTTAGTTTTATTATTTCTATTAAAAAAAAAAAATGGATCGCCTAGACAAAACTAGGTTATGACAATCGCTGTACTTAACGACAATTTAATCCAATCCTAGTGAATACAACAACCCTTACTCTTCCCACTATATTAAAACTTGACTCGTACACTTTCGGTAAAAGTAGTGACGAATAATTCGTCTTCCAAGTTTTTGGCGCCGTTGCCAGGGATTGGTTTTTGGATTATTGTTGATATTTTGAGTAAGTGACTTGATTTTAATTTAGGAATTTATTTATTTTTTTTTAGTTTTGTTTATCTTGCGAGGGGCTTGAAGATGTTAGATCAACATGTGCTATTTAATTTCTTTCAACGAGATTCTGAGTCATTTTATTGTGCTTGGAATAGATACAAGGAGTGGCTCATTAGGTTCCCAAATCATCGTTTCCCGAGGAAGTGCCAACTACTGAACTTCCTCGACGGGTTACTAGCCATAACGAGAACTTGGTTGGAAAGAATAAACGGTACCACCTCTTTCGACCAACTAACTGCAAATAAAACCTATTGGTTGTTGGAAGACATGACGGAGTTTGATTTTTAGAGTTGAAATTATTCAACAAGCAACCAACACTTGGGGGATAGTTTCACCATTTTGCCACCATGGATTGACACCCTGGACCAACATATGGAGTCTTCCCCCAGCTTGGAAACCATGTACCAAAATCGGTTTGGAGATAAATAAATATATTCTACCTATCAATCCCTCTCAAGACTCGAGCTTGAAGATGAAAGTGGTGACTCATGCATTATGGAAGACTTACTGGATGAGCATCTTTTCAATGTTGTGCTAAATCTTCCTTGGATTGCAGATATTTTCAATTATCTTGCATGCAATGTGTTACCCCGGTACTTATTGAGCCTTCAAATAAGAAATTTTTGCATGATGTGAAGATCTATCTGAGGGATGATCCCATTTTGTTAAAAAAAAATAAAAAATTCTCCAATCAAGTCATTCGAAGATGTGTTCCTAAAGAAGAAATCCAGAATATCCTCCATTATTGTCATTCATCCTCTTATGGAGGACATTTTGGTGCAACTAGAACAGCCGCGAGGGTACTTTAATCGGGACTTTATTGGCCGAATGGTTTTGTAAAGACTTGTGATCGGTGCCTAGTAGGGGAATTATTAGTCGCTACTTTTACCGCAAGTATAATGGTCAAGTTTTAATATAGTAGGAAGAGTAAGGGTTGTTGTATCCACAGGGATTGGATTAAATTGTCGTTAAATACCGTGATTATCATAACCTAATTTTATCTAGGCAATCTAATTTTTTTTTTTATTTTTTTTTTATAGAAATAATAAAACTAAACTAAAATAATAATTATTTAAACTATAATACTAATATAACGTTAATGGGAATATATTATTTAGGGATTGACTTCGTTCACTTAAACATATTTGTTTTAGTCTAGTTTACATTAACGGTATTTAAATTATCCGACAATCTATGTATCAAAAACTCACTCACTACCTCTCTCGAGTGTAAAGTGAAAGAATATGCGACTTCGCATTAACACTAATATCCCTATCTAGAGTCTAAACGACACTGATCACATAAGTCTTGCCCCCACCTCATGGATTGCATACTTTCTAATACTCTCTTGAGTCATTAGATTATCACGTTGTATTTAAACCCTAGTCTGAATTCATGGTTACCTCTCCCGATTGTCAAACCCAGTATTCTCAATATATCATAACAAGCATATAATTGAAGTATAAGAACGGTAAACACAATTGCATAAAACTGATCAACCATTAACAAAGCATCAATTTATTCAATCCACATTTTCATGAACTACATTAAACCCTAGACAATATATGTTTAGCTATACATGGCCATAACCAAATATTCAACTACAAACAAATTAAACAACATCAAATAGCAACAAGGGTTTAAGAATAAAAGAGAGAAACAAGGGAGAATAATTGTTATATGAAGAATGGGTGATTCTACGTCAGTGATTTCCACTCCGATCTCATTTTTTTCTCTCCAAATTGATGATCTCTCCTTGTTGGTATGATCTTGGAGCTCTCAAGAAGTCCCCAAAACATGCTTCAAGTGTTTGGGAAGAAAGGATATTAAACGGGATAAAAATTATCACAAAAATATCCCAAAATATCTTTACCAGGTGGAGCTAGACTGCTACAGCAGTGGGAAGTCAATAGGCCACTAACCTTTGACCACTGCAACGGTAATGGCCACCGCTGTAGCGGTGGAGGTCATCACTACAGTCATGAGAGCCATTACTGCATAGGTGGTTGGGCAGAAAGGTTTCTGCATTTTGATCACTACAGCGGTGAGCTTGTAATTTTTGAACATGGCCTTTTTCAACTTTTCTCCACCAACGTCCTACTGATTTGCTCAATTTTCAACCGTTTTCACCCTTTTTCATCCCTAACATCTGATTTACATAAAAATAAATTAAAATATATTAAAATATAACAAGAACACTCGAAAACTACCAAAATTGATTTGGAAATATATAGATAAATTCCACCTATCAAATACCCCCAAACTTAGAATTTTGCTAGTTCTCGAGCAAAACACTCACACTAAAATAAACAAACACAACTAATCAACAAACACAAATACAACACAACAAATAAAAACACAAACAAACTAAACATAAAGACGTGCAAGTTTTGAATTCAAATAATCGACCGAAAGATTTTCCTTAATGGCCCCCAATCATATCGAGTTCAGGAATTAAACGTACCATGTGGTATTATAGAATTTTAACATTCAATAATGGTAAACACCATTCCAGATCCTATTCAAGTGTGTGTGCAAAAACTCAATAATACAACCATCCAAAGATTGGATTTGATTATTCACTAATAAAGCTCACAACTTAGACCATAAAGGATTAGGATATCCATATACCAAATTGGGTTCCACTCTCCACTAATGTAGGCTTAGAAGATCAAAAAGATTAAAAGGACTTCGTTCGGTTCTTGGTAATTGGCCAAGGGTATGTCAGGAATAGAAAATAAGTAAACGTTATAACTCAACGATACCCAACGCACAACATTTGGTGCTCAATCACACTCTTAACCCCAAAGATAAATTCGAAACAACCCTGAACAAATATTTAAGAACATTGTACTCACTTGTCAAAAGAAACAAAAATAGAACTATATTTACATTTTTTTTATGACCACACCCCCAACCTTATTTGATTTGTACAATTTCACGGGTGTAGAAATACGAAAGAAAAATGATAAGTGAGTACTCGAATACCGAACCAATAAACAGTGCACCTAAAACCCAACTACTTACTTCAAGTAACATATATAAATGCTCACTTGATTTTGACTCCAATTGTGCCTTAGGTTTAGCGACATAGGTCAGAAAAAAGTTTTATTGGCCAGGGTATTTATTACGTTTTCAGAATTGAAATGACTTACAGGCTTTGACAAGGTAACGAGGGGTAAAACATATTACATGGTAGCCTTCAATGGCTCAAGAGATCAAAATACATGCCTAAATCATGTCTCCTAAACTACCTCGCCTAAGATTTCACCTCAAGTTTCTCCCAATCAGATTCTACATTCCCTCAAATGGTTATGAACTTTCTACTAAATAATCGACGTCAAATCAATTGAATATCCATACAACTGGTCTACGTGATCGTGCAATTTAGGATCCAAAATGACTTTTGCCTAATCGAAATGCCAAGCAAACAGAACACACGTGAATGGGCATTACCCCTGTCCTCGAAAAATAACTAGGGGATAATATTTTCATTGGGTAATGGCCCAGATGAACTACAAAAACTCAGCACATAATAACAACTACTACAAACAAAAACATACTACCCAAACAAACAAACATGCATACAATAAACTAAAACTACACAACTAATAACAATTAAATTTAAACTACATAACTAACAACAAGAAAACATATTAAATATACTAAACATCCCCCACAAACTTAAAACGGTCAGTGTCCACAATGACCCAATCATCGATCTCAACAATTGAAATATAGCGTGCCGACGAAAGAGGTTTAGAACAATACTTGGGAGGCAAGACAATCTCGCCTCCAAGTGAAGTCGGCGGTAACGCTTTAATTTATTTTAAAAACTTGGGTTGCCTCCCAAGAATCACTTGGTTTAATTTTGTCATCTTGACATGGAAGAGGGCTCGTCAAAGAGCGGCTTTTGCCCATAGTATGTGTTATACAACATAACATACTGGTATTAGTTCAGAATGCCCTCAAGCTAGGTAAGATTTGGCATTGAATGGCATGGACTCTCAACTTGACTCGGCTCTATCTCATGTACTTGGAAAGCTTCAATGAATGAAGTTAAAGGTGGTGAAGGACAAGAGAGCCACATCAGATCCTTGTAGATATGATCGTCTTGGATTGGTGATGCAACACCAATTAGATTTCAAGAGGTGAGAACTCAAAATCATCTTCTGATTTATCATCAACGAATAATTCATGAGCCTCATCCTCTTTTGAATCATCTTCATAATGCACTTCCAAAGTCCTCCTACTTGCATTGGGTTCCTCATAGTGGCTTTCACGGATAGATGTAGCTTGTGTGTCTCTCAGTGCCACCACTTCTGACTCGGCCTCAATAAAGTAAATAAGTTGACCTATTTTCATCTCAAGATACGTTACGGTTGCCCTCCTAGTGAAGAGGATGCTTGTTGATTTGTCCTGCCAGATAGTATCTCTCATATTGGCAGAGTTGTACTGGTTGCTGACTTTATGTCGGGAGGGTAACCACTATTTCTTTAGGAGTTGTGAGCTACTTTAGAAATGGAACATCACTCATCCGATTAAGTTACCCATCGCTGCCTAGTGCATAGAGAATCTAATAGTAGACTAGTTATGCTCTCAATTCCCTCAGATCACGCAGTGTCTAGTTACCAACCAGACAGGGTGTCACTTTTGTTAGAGATGGTTAACTCTGAGGTAGTATGGACTAAGAGGCGAGGGGTACGATGTCGACCGATATTGGTGGCAGCATTATTTGTCGCTGCTTTTACCGCAAGTGTACGGGTCAAGTTTTAATATAGTGGGAAGAGTAAAGGTTATCGTATACACAGAGATTGGATTAAATAGTCGTTAAGTACCGTGATTGTCATAATACTAATATGATGTTAATGGGAATATATTATATAGGGATTGGCTTCGTTCACTTAAACATGTTCGTTTTAGTCTAGTTTACATTAACGGTATTCAAACTATCCGACAATTTAGGTATCAAAAACTCACTCACTGCTTCTCCTGAGTGTAAAGTGAATGAATATGCGATTTCATGTCAACGCCGATATCCCTATATAGCATCTAAATGACACTAATTACATGAGTCTTGCGTAAACCTCACAGATTGCATTCTTTCCAATACTCTCCCGGGTCAGTAGATTGTCACGTTGTGTTTAAACCCTAGTCCGAATTCGGGGTTACCTCTCCTGAGTGTCAAACCCCGATTTCTTAAACCAACCAATATATTATAACAAGCATATAATGGAAGTAATAAAACGGTAAACACAATCATATACAAATGAACAATCATTAACAAAATCAATTTATTCAAACAACGTTTTCATGAATACATCAAAACCCTAGACAATATATATACATGGCCATAACCAAATATCTAACTACAAACAAGCTAAACAACATCAAATACCAACAATGGTTTAAGAATAAAAGAAAGAAATAAGGGAGAATAGCTATTATCTAAAGAATGGGTGATTCCACGTCAATGATTTTTGCTTTGATCTCGTTTTCTCCTTTCTAAATTGATGATCTCTCCTTGTTGGTATGGTCTTGGAGCTCTTAAGAAGTCCCCAAAAACGTGAATCAAGTGTCGGGGAAGAAAGGATATAAAATGTTATCCAAAATATCACAAAAATATCCCAAAATATCTTTGCCAGGTGGTGCCTAAGCACTACAGCGGTGGTTGGCATTGCTGCAGCAGTGGGAAGTCAGTAGGTCCACTGACCCTTCACCGCTGCAGTGGTAAAGGCCATCGTTGTAGCAGTGACACCAGATTCTTCTTTTGGCCGTAACTTTCTCTTCTGAACTCCGATTGAGGTGACATCTACAACTTCAATGTTTTAAGATTTTCCAAAATCAGATTTCATAATTGTCAAAAAGGGCCTTAAAGTTACTGCACCTATACAAAATTTGCATCTTTTCACCCATTTATTCAAAAACCTATAAAACAATACAAAAACACATTAAACTAACAAAAGTGCTTCAAAACACACAAATATTTCAATCTAAAAGTACTTGATTTGTTGGTATATATACCACTCATCAAGTATCTATCTGGATTATGTGGACCTGTCTTTCATCCCTTAGTTGGGATTCCAAGGTTGTATCCCCTATATTCCTAGTCTCGTACTTCATTAGTTTGGCAAGACTCAGTACATTCCACTTGTTGATGGGGCATTATTGCTCATTTCGCTTTTGAGTTCGAGGACATGGCTAGAGACACAGTGGCTTATGCTTAGTGGAAACGTCGTCGCTTGATATTTGATGGGATTCCTTTCTCATCACATCCATTAATGGTGACAGAGTATATAATCTGGATAGAACCTTACTATCATCCCGTGGTCTCACTGGCCATTGAGATATCTATGGACGAGGCTCCTTCTTCGCCTGGATCTGCTCTTGCGTAAAGTCTCAGAATTACATGCAATTCCTGCATTCATCTCTCTCTATCTGATCGTATGGCGTCAACTAGTTTTGATTGATTTGTTTGCCTTTTAGCTTTGTATAGCACTAGTAGTTTTGGCTTGTACTCGGTGCATGACGTTTTTTTTTTTTTTTTGTCTTATGTAAAATTTCAGATTGGTAAATTTTGTCTGGGTATTATTATATTTTGTGATTCTACTTTAGAGAGATTTGAGAACCCATTGCCTTTAGATATCTTAAAGTAACCTTCGATGTAAGACAAACAAGAGAAAGGTCACTAACGTTTACTAGGAACTTCCTCCAGGCTTAGGGATCTTGGCAACGGGAAAGCCTATCTTCTTTCGAATGACTTGAACTTGGTTTCATGATTACACTTCCTTATTCTAATGCTTTTTGTCCCTCTTTATCTAATTCTCTAATGATATAGAAAGTAGATCATCTTAGATTTGATTTCTATCCTTTTCACTTTCGTGGATTGACTTTAGTTTGAAATTGTGGTTTTTGCTATATAGCCCTTGTCGCGCCTTTGTATCTATCCCTCTTTATATCTTATATGGTGAGAATAGTTTTAACAGGAATTTGGAACAGTCACCCTAGTAATTTGTTATCTGGTTTTATCTAATCCAATACCATCACGTTTCAATATTTATCTAAGATTGTTATTCGGATTACCTAGGCCCTAAATGTTACTCGAGATTTCTTCAATGATTCTGCTTTATTTCTTTTATCTTGGACTGAGGGTAGGAGGACTAGGCCTTCTGGAGATGCCTTAAATAAGGTATAATAGAAGTGATGGAGAAACAAGTGTTAGTTAATGACAACTAACAAATGTTATTCTATCCTGGTAGTGTTGAGATAACGTCTCATTTTGTTTTCTTTCACTCTAGCAAGTAGGGACTCATACTTCCTATGAAATCCATGTAGCGAGTTTTTGGTAGTGATCCTAGTCTAGTTTGGCCCAAGTCACTGGGTGTTTGAGACACCCCTAAGACTTAATACTCATATCATATATAAAGCGTGATTCACCTAAAGGCTTTTGTGTGACCACTTTGTGTTTAGAAACTTTCTGAGACCGGTCTTTCTTATTTTCCTTAACACTTACTTTTAGAATTTTAGATTTTCAGAGGACTAGGGCAATTTGAGTTGGTCTCGAGGTCTTTGTTGGTTCTACCCTTACCCTGACTACTTTGTCCATTTGTCTGATATGGCTTATTGTTCTCTTCTAGTCTTGAATGTCTTCAGTTATGCAAGGTTATTCTTGTTTTTATTTTTGGGGTTTTTTAAGGAGATTTTTTTTTTTTTTTTTTGGCGTCTCGGAATTGGTTAATGTCTAGATAAAGTTTTAGTTTATGTTAGTTTTAATTTTGTTCAGCTACCCAGTGTTTCAAGAATTTTTGTGGATGGGTTTAGGTTCTAAGACTTTATCTATCATTCTTCGTGTCGTAACTCTTTGGGATGTTTCTTCCTTCATTCCGGTTTGAGGACGTCTCTTGTATTTATTCATGGGTACTTGGATATTTCTAGGTTGAAACATGTGTAGCGATTCCACAATTAGGGCTCATAAGTTTTCCTCCTAACTTTTCAGAATATCTCACCATCCTTTGGTTAGAATAAGACTCTTCTTTTTAACTTATACTTCTAGTAATGTTCCAGTTAGATGTTAAAACTAGTTTTAGTGTAGCCTTAGTTTTTTCAATTGTGTTTAAGTTATGATAGACATGTCAACTGTTGAAAACTAGAAATGGAGATTGGAGTCAAACTATAAGTAGATAACACTGTACTTTATAATAGTAGGGTTATGCTGTAGTTACATACGAACATCATCTAAACACCAAAATTCTCTACTTGAGGTAAGCTAGCAAAAAGCGAAAGGTAGATAGCAAAATATATTAGGGCCTACTAGACCCCTACCCTGGCTTAGTTCATGATTCCATTGAATTTGATTGCTCCACACTGAACGAGGTCCTCGATATGGTTCAGAAGAGTCTGACACTGATCAGTATGATGACCTACTCCTCTAAAATGATACCCATAAAAGGAGTCCGGGTTGAATTGTGGAGAATGCCGATTAGGTTGATGGGGGGAAGAAAGTGTAAGTAGGTTATCCACGAGGCATTAGTGGTATATCTGGGAGAGCAGAGCAGGAAGTGGAGTAAAGCTTCTACATTCCTAAGAGGCTTGGGGTTTGTCAAGATAAGGTGTGGGGGTAAAAGCTCATTGTTTGGGATATGGCCATTTTTCAACGGTAGTTAGGTACAAGATTCCTTTCCTTAACCAATCTGGTCCCATATTTGGCATATTTCTCCCTAGATTAGGTTTTGTGTAGGGATTTCTTATTTAAGTTGTTGTAGCGTTGGCATTTCAGTTATTGGCCCTATGTAAGAGGCCTAATTATTTCTAAAGTGTTTTCTGTCATTGGCATATCTTTCATATTCGTCTTCCCACTTAATGGTAGTGTTGGCAACTGGTATCATCGGCTCGAAATAGGTGACCTAGTAGACTTTCTTACAGTTTCACGAGGTGTTCCATTCTTCGTATCAGGGTTTAAGGTCGCTTCCCTAGGTTCCTAGGTCACCAAAGTTATTCATGGGTGTCATTTATGCTGTAAAGTTGGGAGACTCGTCGTGGTATGTCCTGGGTGGGGATATGGGTTCTTACTTGATTTTTTCGAAAAGCGATGAGGGGTTCTTTTTGCTTGCGGATTTCTTCAAGGCAGCCACTATCTTTTGCATCTTGTTGTGATGACATGACAACAATCCCGTCTTAATGTCTCTAATGCAATAAGCTTTAGGATAGCTATTCGGCAAAGAATATTTTCAGATGTTGATTCTAAGGCGGAATTATTTTTTATTTTTTTTATTTATTTAAAAAGCAAAGACATTGTTGATTTGTTTTTAAGGTATGTTTTAAATGAATTATTACGGAGGTGATGGGCATTATTTGTTTCATGTTTTATGTTTGATGGTTTATTGGGTTAAGTGAAGTAAGGATTCTTGTTCTTTCCTGTAGCTTGCTTCATATTCTAATTTTTACGGATGTTTTTTGGTACCGAGCAAGCTAGTAATGTGTGGGATTAAACAACAATTCTCACACAGAGTATTATGCCCCTAATTATCCAAAACGTTTTTTTATAACACCTTAGTACAACAATAACATCAAATAACTGTATAGAATTTTTAAAAAAAAATGACATCTCTCTCCAAAATAAGTGTCCTAAGTAGAACAGGGTTTTAGTTGGTGGTCTGAGTGAGAAGAGGTTCGTAGTCGGATCCCAAGGGATGCAACCCCCGGCCTTGCTTTTACTAACTTCTCTTTCTAACTTATGGGTTTTCAGAGCTTAGATTAGCGTGATGAAATCACCGACATCAACCCCTACTGTTGGCCTCTCTATCCCTAAGAGGGTTACGGCTTGGGTTTTTCCATGGATGTTATGCAATGCAAGGTGAGTGCTCATGCGTTAGAGAGAGTATACTGTAATGTAAATGCAGAAATGTAAAAACTGTATTCAAATGCGGTAATGTAAAGACAGTAAATGTAAATGCAATAAATAATGACAGTAAATATGTATGCATGCTGATATATACACATGAAATGATATGCTTATTATTTTTTTGTTATTATTGTTATTGTTATTGTTACTATTATAGTAGGGAATTTTTTATGTTTGAAAATCAACGACGTAATGCTTGGATGTTATTAAACGGTGAATATGGATTTAGACTCCAATTAGGCCTAACTCTCTTATGAAAGTTCCTAGTAGAGTCGCCAGCTAACGCACCCCAGATTTTGATGGCGAAAGAAGTAGAGAATTAGGAAGTGGATGAAAACAAGTTTCGTCCCTTTCTCTCTAAGTCGTCCAAATTTTTTCATTTTGAAAATAGTTTTTCAAAGGCTTTTCTAGGCGTCGATTTTGAAAAACGTTTTGGGCTGAGATTTTATTAAAAATAGAGTCACCACCTAGAATGGAGTTAAATGGTATGCTAGGTTACTGGGATTTTGGTAATTCATTTTTTCCTTTTGAAATGGCCCATGTTTTGACTTCTATAGGTCTATGTACCAGAGATATTCTTTAAGTTCGAGAGTTAGTTATGCTCGATAAAATTGTTAGACACCCCAAGACACCCGTCCAAGGATGGTACCTCAATCTAACTAGCTATTCACTGTGTGATCCAAGAAGTTTAATTTCATGAAAATAAACAAGAATAATTCTCTTTTTTAAAGTTTTTGTTCTTTTACGTATTTCTCACATAATTTAATGGAAAGCAAGTAAATACTATAGCTACTACTTATCAATGACACCCAATAACAGTTTATATATAGATATATATGTAAATATGCAAGTTATACTACACGAAATGCACTCTAAGACTAAATGGTTTGGATATGCGACCAAACCTGCACGTGGGTTGCCTACGTATCTCGAGTGAGAATCAGGTCATCATGTAGTTCATTCTCGTTTAGGAAATAACATGGTTTATTGTTAGAGGTGTGACCGAATCCTTATGTGTTGCCTACGTACTTTGGGTGGTTACCAAAAATTAGGTTAGACAAAGTTCATTCTTATCTCGTTGAAAAATGGATTCATTTATTAAAGGCATAACCAAACCCTTATGGGCTGCCTACGTACTATGGGTAGGTACCAAAGATCAAGTCGAACATAATTCAATCCTGTTAAGTTTGAAAAGTTAGGTTGGTTTTGGTTAAATCTAAGTTAGTTTAGTTACGTTTTGGTTGATTATCATTTAATTTTTGGTTGTGAACAAACCTAAATCACAACCTTAAAACAAACCTTTGATTTTGTCAAGAACCTCAAACGAACTCCTTTGCTTTGATTAGTTTAGTGTTTGTGTGTGAGATAAAAAGTGAAAAATAAATTCCATATATTAATGCCAGTCCTACTAGTATCTAAGGAAAACGTGAAGGTTTCTGAAGAAGAATCATACATATTTCCAAAAGAATAGAGGCCCTCCTTTTATCCCAAGTTCTTAACCATGAGGGTTTGTCGATGTAGTGTATAAGTATATATGTATATATGTATGTTTGATTAGCTAAAAAAAAATACGATGTTCTTGGGGAGAATCGTATAGACTATGTACAACTTATTGTGTGAATAATCATTTTGCTGGAATCCGCACAGGTTTTTACCACGTGGTTGGATGAGCCGATGTTTTTCAATGTCTTGGCATTTTTTGAATGCTCTTGAATGATTTTTGTATGATTTAACCCTAATTTTTTTATTATGGTTTAGATTAGGTGTTTTCTTGATGTTCTTGACAAAATCAAACGCTTGTTAGGTTATTCTTAAGATTTGTTTGATTTTTATGGGTTTCATGTATTAAGAACATGAAAGTAAGTGTAACTATTTACAAGATCATATTATACACAAAACGATATGCACAAAATCAACCAAGAATCATAGGGGGTTTAGTAGAAACACACCTACTTAGAGGATGTGGGCTTCCTAAGTGTTTACCTCATTCTCCTTGATCGGTGGTTGACGGCTGGTTGATCAGTGGTCCGGGTTCTTTGATTTCCTAGCCCATAACCCAAGAACAACAAATTATTTAGGGGATATAGTCATCACTAAGTAGCCTACCTCTTTTCCTCCTTAAGTCAGTGTTGATCAGTGATCGTTGATCCTTAAAGTTCTTGTTCTAAGAACTTAAAGAATTCCTTCCATGGATGGATTCTTAAATTCTTGACAGAATAACGACGTGTTTTTTTAGAAATCCACTTGAGAGTCCTAGGAACCAAGAGACGTGCTCAAGTTTTAGAGAGAAAAGCTAGGCCTTCAATACTTAAAAAAAAATAAGAAGATAGCACCCATATTTATAAGCTAGGGGCTGCATTGGGCAATGCACAAGAAACACTAGCCTCTTCCTTGGGGGTATTTAGCCTAGGGAACTTGCTAGCTTGTCTTGATTTGATTTGGCTTGGAACAAATTTAGGAGAGAATGTTAGATTCTCAAATATTAGGTAATGATAACCAAATCTTTTCAAAGATTTGGTAATCATTGTCATTCATCACCAATGATTGCCAAACATTACCTCTTCACCAATGCGATTCCTTGCACATGGGTGCATTTATGACTTGATGGGATGGATCCGGTTCAGTTTAGGGCCTAAAAGTCGATTAGATCCACTATTTCAGTTTGGTTGTCATAAATGCTCTCAAGATGCATTGAACCTATTCTTTAAGTGTCACTTTGAATTTAATGCCAAGTGATGATTCAAGAATTGGAGGACATTTAGCACATTTCGAATGGAATCATGTGACCTCTCCTTACAAACATCGGTTGGTTTCCAAGTTGCCTAGTTACCCTTAGATATTTTTGTGAAAATATCTAGATCCCTTGAACTTAGCCATGCCATGTCATCCCAAACATTTAATGCTTGATGGGATATGCATTAAATGCTTTGCTTGGAGGCTACTCATCCAGTTTAGTTTCGATAACGGTTGGTTGTGTCCTAAGTGTCTTGTCCCCTTCCATTGATATTTGGAAGGCCACTTCTAGGAAAGATCCTTGGCCAGTATAAGGATTGATTTGTGGGACTTAAATGATGGCTAGGTGGTAGAAAAATATTACGTCGCTACTTTCACCGCAAATGTACGGGTCAAGTTTTATAGAATAGTGAATGAGAAGGGTTGAAGTATCCACAAGGATTGGATTAAATTATCGCTAAGTACTGCGATTTTCATAATCGAACTTTATTTAGGCAATTAAATTTTGGTTTTGGTTTTATAATAAACTAAACTAATTAAACTAAGATACTAATAGTGACGTTAATGGGAATATATTATCTAGGGATTGACTTCGTTCACTTATACGTGTTTGATCCAATCTAGTTTCTATTAACAGTATCCAAACTATCTGATAATCTAGCTATCAAAAACTCACCCACTACCTCTCCCAAGTATAAAGTGAATGAATATGTGACTTCGTGTTAATGCCGATGTCCCCATCTGGCGTCTAAACGACACTGACCACATGAGTCTTTCCCCAACCTCACGGATTTCACACTTTCTAAATTCGGGGTCACCTCTCCCAAGTTTCAAACCCCAATTTCTCAATATATTTTAACAATCATATAAATGAAGTGAAAGAATGGTAAACACAATCGAATAGGCAAGAACAACCATTAACAAAACGCATATTCAAACAAACAATGTATTTATGAACTAATTCAATCCCTAGACAATAGATACTTAGTTACTCATGATCATAACCCAATATTCAACATTACATAAGAATAATATCATCATACAAGCTGCAAAGCTTAAGAATGAAGAGAGAAACAAGGAAATGAAAGAAAATCTATGAAGTAGACTATTTTACTTCCACAAAATTGGCTTCGATCTTGTTTCCTCTTCTTCTCTTGATGATTTATCCTCTTAGTTCTTGATCTTGAGCTCTCATGTACCTCCAAAAATATCCCAAAAATCGTGCCTATTGTTGGGGGGGGGGGAAGGGGATATTAAGGGATCCAAAATATCTAAGAAAATATCTCAAAATATCTAAGTCACCTGGTGTCAGACTGCTACAGCAGTGGGAAGTCAGTAGGTTTCCGTCAGTTGACTGATGCAGTAGTGGGAAGCACTGCTATAGCAGTGAAGACCATCATTGTAGTGGTGAAGTTCACGGTGGTTAAGCAGAATATTTCTATTTGATTGATCGCTGCGGCGGTGAGCCTACAGTTTCTGAACTTGGACTTTTTCAACTTTTCTCTACCAACATCCCACCAATTTATTCGATTTTCAACCATTTTCATCCCTTTTCATCCCAAACACCTGATTTATAACAAAACAAATGAAACTGAATTAAAACATTACAATAACACTCGAAAACTACCAAAATCGGCTTGGGAATATATAAGATAAATTCCACCTATCAAATACCCCCAAACTTAGAATTTTGCTAATCCTCAAGCAAAACATTCACACTAAAATAAACAAACACAACTACAAAGTGAACACAAATACTAAACAAAGAATAAAAACACAAATAAACTAAACATAACAATGTGTGAGTTTTGAATTCAACTATTTGACCAAAACATTTAGGGCCTCAATTATATTGAGTTCAAGAGTAAAATGCACCATATGGTATTATAGAATTTCAACATTCAACAATGGTAACCGCCATTCTAGATCATGTTCAAGTGTGTGTGCAAAAACTCAATAATACAACCATCTAAAGACCGGATTGGATTATCCACCATCAAAGTTCATGACTTAAACCATAAAGGTATAGGAAATCTCTATGCATGACTGGGTTCCACTCTCCACTAATGTAGGCTTGGAAATTTAAAAAGATCAATAGGACTTGGTTCAGTTTTAGGTAAATGGCCAAGGGTGTATTAGGAATAGAAAACAGGTAAACGTTATAACTCAACGATACCCAAGGCAGGCACTCAATCACACTTGTAACCCCAAACAAAAATTCGAAACAACCCTGAAAAAATATTTATGAACATTATACTCACTTGTCAAAAGAAATGAAAATAGAACTATATTTACATATGGGTTTTTCTTTTAATGAACAACCACACCCCTAAACTTATTATATTTGTACAATTAAAGGGGTGTGAGAATAGGATAGAAAAATGACAAGTAAGTACTCAAATATTGAACAAATCAATAGTTTGCCCAAAACCCAACCGCTCACTTCAAGTAGCAAAACAAACGCTAAATTGATTTCACTCAAATTGTGCCTTAGGTTTAGCCATAATGGTTTGGAAAAAATTTAGTTGGCCAGGGCATTTGTTACGTGTTCAGAATTGAAATGGCTTATAGCCTTTGACAAGGTAACGAGGGATAAAACATATTACATGGTAGGCTTCAAAGGCTTAAGTAATCAAAATGAATGCCTAAATCATATCTCATGAACTACCTCACCTAGGATTTTGCCTCAAGTTTCCCCTAAATCAGGTTCTAGAATCCCTATTGTCATGAACTTGGTTAATAGAAAATCGACGTCAAATCAATTGGATAGCTAGTACATTGAGTTTAAGTACTCGTTCAAGTTAGGATCCACTATAATTTTGACTAAAACGAGATGTCAAGCACACAGAACACACATGAATGAGCATTACGCTCAACCTCGATAAACAACTAGGGGATAGACCCATCGTCGGGTAATGACCTAGATGAACTACAAAAGTCAGCACACAACAACAACTAAAAACAATAACATACTAACACTAATACTAAACAAACATGCATACAATTAAACTAAGCGACATTTAAACTTAAACTACTTAACTAACAATAAGAAAACATACTAGCATACTACACATCACCCCCAAACTTAAAACGAGCAGTGTCCACAATGACCCAACATCGATCTCAACAATAGAAATAAAGCATGACAACAAAAGCGGTTTAGAACACGTACCTGGGAGGCGAGACAATCTCGCCTCTGAATGAATTCGGCAGTGATGGATTAATTTATTTGAAACCTTGGGTTGCCTCCCAAGAAGCGCTTGGTTTAAGGTCCTTAGCCTAACACGGAGAAGGGCTCATCAAAGACCGGGTTTCGCCCATATTATGTGTCATACAACATAACATATGGGTCCTGGTTCCAAACGCCCTCAAGCTTGGCGAGATTTGGCATTGATTGGCTCGTATTCTCAACTTGATTCTTCTCTAGATTTTGTGCTTAGTAGGTGTGGATGAACGGAGTTGGAAGTGGTGGAGGACAAGCGAGCCATACTAGATCCTTATAGAAATATTCGTCTTTGATCGGTGTTAGAGTTACAACATGGATCCTAAATGGTGGATAATCACAAGTGTTATCTTGTGATTCTTTATCGTTGCTCCATTTTTGGGTCTCCTCCTCTCATTAGGATCTTCATCAACAATCAAACCCAATGTCCCACTTTCATTCGATTCCTCATGGTGGCTTTCAATGCATTTGGCATTTGTGTCTCTCAGTGCCACCGTTTCTAACTCGACCTCAATAAAGCAGATAAGTTGACCGATTTGCGTCTGAAGAGATGTTACGGTCGCATCAATTTCAGCACAAGTTGTCTCAATATTGTCAAGATGGTCCTCATGCTCGTTGAGATAGTCATTCGTTTTCCTCTAGAAAGCCTGAGTCTCCCCCATAAATTCAGTGAACATTTCTTCCAGAGTGGGGAAAGACTCCATATTTTTGTACGGGGTGTCAATCCATGGTGTTGAAACGGTGGAACTATCCCCCAAGTTTTGGTAGCTTGTTGAATAATTCCAACTCTACAAATCAAGCTCAGCCATGTCTTCCAACAACCAATAGGCTTCGTCCACGGTTGGTTGGTCGAATGAGGTGGTACCATTTTCTCATTCCACCCAATTTCTTGTTGAGACTTCTAACCCATCGAGGAAGTTCAGTAGTTAACACTCCCTTGGGAAATGATAATACGGAAACTAAATAAGCAACTCCTTATATTGATCCCAAGCAAAATCATGGCTCGGAATCACGCTAAGAAAAAATCAAGAGGACTTGTGTATGCGACCTCTCCAACTACCTCGCAAAATATACAAAAACTAAAAATAAAAATTAAAAATAAAATAAATGCCTAAATTAAAATCAAGTTACTTACTCATAATATCACCAACAATCTAAAAGCCAATCCCCAGCAACGGCGCCAAAAACTTGGTAGCGGATGTCGCTACTTTCACCGCAAGTGTACGGGTCAAGTTTATAGAATAGTGAATAATAAGGGTTGTCGTATCCACAGGGATTAGATTAAATTGTCGCTAAGTACCAAGATTATCATAATCGAACTTTATTTTAGCAATTAAATTTAGGTTTTTGTTTTTATAATAAACTAAACTAAAATACTAATAGTGACGTTAATGGGAATATATTATCTAAGGATTTACTTCATTCACTTATACATGTTTGATCCAATCTAGTTTACATTAACGGTATTCAAACTATCAGACAATTTAGGTATCAAAAACTCACAAACTACCTCTCCTGAGTGTAAAGTGAATGAATATGCGACTTCACATCAACGCCGATATCCCCATCTAGCGTTTAAACGACACTGATCACTTGAGTCTTGCTTCAACCACATGGATTTCCCACTTTCTAATACTCTCCCGAGTCATTAGATCATCGCATTGTGTTTAAACCCTCATCCAAATTCGAGTTACCTCTCCCAAGTGTCAAACCCTGATTTCTCAATAGATCTTAACAAGCATATAAATGAAGTGAAAGAACAATAAACACAATCGAATAGGTGATAGGTGTGAAAAACCTATCTATTTCCAATCCGAATTGGTTAGTTTTCGAATATGTTTATAGTTATTTTTATTATGTTTTAATTAGTTTTTATACTTTTTGTATAAATCAGGCGTGTAGAGCAAAAAGATAGGAAACTGGAGCGAAAATGATGAGTCGAACCAAAGCGGTTCGAAGTTACGGTGTGGATAAACAAGCTCGGAGGCTAAAAGACGAAACAGGCCCACCGCTTAAGCGTCCAGACCACCGCTTAAGTGGTGAAAATGCAGAGAAGAACAAAATGTTACTGATGGACGACCGCCTGAGCAGAAATTCTACCGCTTAGGCGAAAATCCAGCAGAGGACGTAGAAGGGCTACTGACAGCCGCTCGCCTAGGCAGAATTTCTACTGCCTAGGCAAAAATCCAACAAAATGTTCTCCAGTCCACCGCCTACTTCACCGCCCAGGCAATTAGACTTAACTGACCTAATGCCGCCTAGGCGCAATTTCCACCGCCTAGGTGGATTTGCCCTGCACAGCCTTTAGATATTTTTAGATATTTTTAGAATATTTTTGCTATAAATATCCCCTCTCCTCCCCCTTTGGCCGACTCTCTCTTCCCTCTCTTGTATTTTTTAGCCCCTTAGGCTATAGTTAAGCCAAGGGTTAGGAATTTTAGTGGTGGAGCTCGCATCCCAAAGTGGGAAAGACGGCGAATCGATCATGGAGCGTTCTTAGTGGTTTATCTTCGGACGAGGCTAAGTTCTTCGATCGTTTTTCCTTATTTCTTTATCTTTAGAGTATGTGAGCATATTTAGCTCGTTATTTTCTTGTATATGCGGCTATGGCCCCGAGTTAAATATGGATTGCAGTAGGGATTAACAATATAATTTATAAATACGTTGTTTGGGTGATTTCGGTGTTTCGTTTGTGATTGTTCTTCGTAGTTTGATTGTATTTATCGTATTGTTTGTTTATTATGCTTGGATTGATAAATGGAGAATACGGGATTTTGACAAAACCCCGGATTCAGATTAGGGTAAACAAACGCCACGATTCTATAACCCGGTCAGGGTTTGAATCGTGGACAATCGATGACGTTGGGCAAGACACACACTACCTAGGGTCATTAAGACGTTGAGGGGGGACCTCTTCGTTGGCTCGAAGTCGCATTATATCCCTCGTCTTACACTCGGAAGAGGTGGCGAGGGAGTTTTAGAACGGAGATTGTCGATAGGGTAAATACAACGCGACGATCCAATAACCCGGGAGGGAGTTGGATTGTGTGCAATCAATGACGCTGGGCGAGACTCACGTGACCTAGGGTCGTTAAGATATTGATGGGGACTTCTCCGTTGACTCGAAGTCATGTATTCTCCCGTCTTACACTCGGAAGAGGTGGCGGAGGAGTTTACGTACCGAGGTTGTCAAATAGGTCGAACAACATAAACGCGAGTAAATCGGAATCGAACACATATTTGGAAACACGTTAATCCCTATACAATTCTTCACCCTAAAACATATTAACATAATAGTGTAGTTAATTTAGGATATATTAGTATTAGTTTAATTAATTAAATACATTTGTTTTTCGCCTAGATAAAATTAGGTCACGATAAACGCGGTATTCGATAGTAACGACAACAATCCTTGTGGATACGATAACCCTATCTTAACGATCACACTATACTAAAACTTAGACTTCGTATACTTGCGATTGTAAGTAGCGGCGTGTTTTTCCCGCACTACCAATAAGCAAGAACAACCGTTAACAAAACACGGATTCAAACAAACAACATATTCATGAACTAATTCAATCCCTAGACAATAGATACTTAGTTACTCATGATCATGACCCAATATTCAACATTACATAAGAATAATATCATTATACAAGCTACAAAGTTTAAGAATAAATAGAGAAACAAGGAAATGAAAGCAAATCTATGAAGTAGAGTGTTCTACTTCCTCGAAATGGGCTTCGATCTTGTTTCTTCCTCCTCTTGATAATTTCTCCTCTTGGTTCTTGATCTTGAGCTCTCAACTATCTCCAAAAATATCCCAAAAACCGTGCCTGTTGTGTTGGGGAAGAAGGGGATATTAAGGGATCCAAAATATCTAAGAAAATATCCAAAAATATCTAAGCCACCTAGTGTCAGACTGCTGCAGCGGTAGGAAGTCAGTAGGTTTGTGGGAAGCACTGCTGCAGTGGTGAAGTTCATGGTGGTCAAGCAGAATATTTCTATTTGAATTATCGTTGCAGCGGTGAGCCTGCAGTTTCTGAACTTGACCTTTTTTAACTTTTCTCCAATAACGTCCCAACGATTTACTCGATTTTCAACCATTTTCATCCCTTTTCGTCCCAAACACCTGATTTATACCAAAACAAATAAAAATGAATTAAAATATATTAAAACTTTACAATAACACTCGAAAACTACCAAAATTGGCTTGGGAATATATAGATGAATTCCACCTATCACTAGGCCCCTTGATTGATTGGGCCTAAGATGGTTTGTTAAGACTACCTAGATTTGGTGAAAATCCAGATCAACCCCAAACCTTAAATAACCATGTGATTTTGGGCTTTGTCATAACCTTTCCAAGACTTGATTAAGGTGTCTTGGATTGTTTCTTGGTGGTTTGTGATGTGGTATGCATGAGAGAAATAAATGTTTTGGTGTTAAATTTGACAAGATTCAGTGAAAAGTAAATGTTTTAAAGTCGGGGTGGGGAAAATGAGTTAATTATTTGAAATGTCCTATGATTTAAGGGTAGAGACTAAGATTTGCCTATACTAAAGATGTTTGATGAAAATCAAACCTTAGTAAAGTCATTTTAGACTTCCTTAAATCACCTAATTTCGATTTTGACCCAAAACTTTGACTTAATTGTATTTTGTCAAATTCAACATTTTTGCATTTTTGTCATGTTTTTTATTGTATATTTCATAGTGTGATCTCAGGTAGAAATTCATTCTCTTTAAACCTGAGTTTAAAGTTTATCTGAACTTATACTTGATTCGCCATTAACTGGGTGGGACAAAATGCGGTGCCTACACTCGGTATGCTTTCAAATTCAATAATCATAAACTGCTTGCACAACTCAGGAGGTGATTATTATAGGTTATTGAGGTCAGATATCTCGTGGCATACTTATCCGTCACCTGATTAATTATTAGCTCAGAATCCCGAACACTAGTAACTCTTTGATCTTCATGTTGATGGCCAATTCGAGCCCCAAAATACATGCTTCATACTCAGCTCATTTTTCGGTGCTCTGGAACTTCAACTTGGAAGCTATCGGATAATGCTGCTTGCTCCTAGAAATAAGATCGGCTCCGATTCGGCCCCTCCAGAGTTCACAGCTCTGTCGAAATACATTTTCCTAACAATTTTATCATCTTCTTCCTCCACCGCATGAATCGACTCGTCAATAAATAGCATCTCAAGAGGCTAGTAATCCATTTGGGTTGGACAACTAGCCAATTTATCTCCTATCGCCTGACCCTTCACAGATTTTTGGGTCTTGTAGACAATGTCGAAATCTGATAACAGCATATGCCATTTTGCAACTTTTCCTAATGAAATTGGCTTATCGAATATATACTTTAATGGATCCATCCTGGCTATCAAATAGGTATTCAACGGGAGAATACAATGGCATAGTCTCTGAGTAGACCAAGCCAATGCACAATAAGTTTTCTCCAGCAAGGTATAGCTTTCTTCATACTTCGTGAAGCACTTGCTTAGGTAGTAGATGTATTGTTCATTCTTTTTTAATTCATCAAGTTGTCTGAGAATGGCTCCTACGGAGAAGTCAGGAACCGACAAGTATAGCAATAACTGAACTCCCTCCTGAAATGGCACCAAAACTGGAGGGTTAGTCAGATAGTTTTTAATCTTCTCCAGGGTATTCCGATAATCGGTATTCCATTGCTCATCACTCTCATTTTGAAGTAGCTTGAAGATTGGCTTACAAGTGGCAATGAGCTGGAAGATGAACCAGACTATGAAATTCAACTGGCCCAGAAAACCTCGAATCTCCTTCTCATTTTTCAATGGCGGCATCTCACGAATAGACTTTGTCCTAGAAGGATCAATCTTGTTTCCATGACTGTTTACCATAAAACCAAGACGCTTTCCCAAAGTTACGCCGAAAGCACATTTTGTCAGGTTGAGCTTAAGTTAAAATTTATGAAGTCTATCGAACATCATTTTCAAATGGAAAAGATGGTCCTCGTTCTCCTGATATTTAATAATGATGTCTTCAACATACACCTCTATCTTCTTATGCATGATATCATGAAAGAAGGTCGTTATTGCTCTTTGGTACGTTGTCCAAGCATTTTTTAGACCGAAATGCATTGCCCTATAGCAGAAAATACCCCACGGTGTGGCGAAAGCTATCTTTTCCCAATCTTCCTCATCCATCAAATATTGATTATATTTGGTGAATCCGTCAATGAAGGAATAGAGCTTTCACCCACAATATTGTCGATGATGGAAATGTAAAATCATCTTTCAGACTTATCTGGTTGAGATCAAGATAATCCATGTAGACTTTGATCTTTCCCGGGGACTTTAGCACTGGAATGACATTAGAGAGCCACTCACTGTAATTACAAAATTCGATGATTGAGCATTGAATTGCTTCACGATCTACTCCTTGACCTTGAGGCTGAGCGGGCCTCAGTTTCCTTAACTTTTGCTTAATCGGTACACTCCCGGGCTTTAGCAGTAGCTTATAGGTCATGATATTTTTGTCTATCCCCACTATGCCATCGTAGGACCAGGCAAAGATATCTTGGTATGTTACCAAGAGCGTTATCAATTTTTTCTTCTCTAAAGCAACAAGAGTTAATCCAATCTTTACTTCATTCAACTCTTCCTAGGTCCCCAAGTTTATCAACTCAGTCTCGTTAGTATTGGGGATCAGTTAATTCTCAAATTTTTTAAAGTCTTTCCAAATCTCACCATTGTATGGCAGGCAAGAGTCATCTTCTATTTCCATTCCCATCAGATTATGGTCTGGTTCTGCAATGAAATCATACTCATCGCACTCTAACTCAGTTATATATCATGCATCATACACTGTTAATTTAGGCAACATGAAAAAGTAAAATTCCAACATTTCAACCATAGATTGAAAAAAAAAATAGAAATACATTCATTAAATTTAAAATTCATTACAAAGAAAATCACTTTCCATCTAAAAGGCTAACTAAATAAAAGGGTGAGTACAGAAAATTTCTCTAATTTTACCGAAACACCTGGTGAACCGAAAGGGAACTAGAATCCCAATTCTATAGTTTTTCACTCCTCTTGGTTCGAATACTGGGCCCATGACTTGGCTCTGTCTCTTTTCCCAGTATTACATTCACAGCTTCCTCGATCAACACTTTCTCAAGATACAGCTCAAATTCTATAGCTCTCTTCTCCCTATTGATGGTTTCTATCGGATATGGGAATGTGACCTGTAATGCGGGATTTCCATCGGTTGGATATCTGAGAATCTGCCCATCTTCTTTCAAAAGAATTTCTCCTATCCACTTTTGTCAGCTCATATCCCCCACTCGAATATCCCCATCTTCTCCTTGACTTTTATCGGTTCTGTTATTCCATCTAGGTTTTGGCCTAGTACTCTCCCAGGGATACAGCCTAGGGACTTCATTTCTTTAGCAATGAAGGCCACCGTGCTAGGTAGTGATGGAGCCATCTCGTATTCTCCTTCCTTCATGAAAGTAGCATTCACGATGTCGAACACGTGATATGAGGCTTTAATCTTCTCTTTTTCTTTTTCCTCATTTATTACCAGGATATATCTTCTTATCGCTTGACAAAAATATACAACATCTGAATCGACTGTGATCACAAACAGCATGTCGTCAATGATAAACTTGATCTTCTGGTGTAACAAGAAAAGTATTGCACCGACATTATGGATCCACAGCCTCTCCAACAACAGATTGTATGAAGCTGGTATGTCGAGCACTTGGAATTTCATATTGAACTAGATCGGGCCAATTTTAATTGGCAGGTCAATCTCTCCGACGCTATCTCTTCTGGCCCTATCGAATGCCTTAATGACTATTTTTGATAGCAAAATATTTGACAGATCGATCCCCATTTCTTTCAATGTTAACAAAGGATAGATATTTGGCATCGATCCATTGTCAATTAATACCCGAGCTATAAACATCACGTAGCTCTCGACTGTAATAGTCAGGGACTTGTGACCCGTTCAATCTTCGTGAATATTTTTATTGGTAAAGGTGATGGTGTTAGACACGAGGACATGCTTGACTTGGGTGAAAATTCCTCTGAAGGGATTGTGCTTGGAAAATAAGCTTCACTCAAGACTTTCAGTAGTGCTTGTTTGTGTACTTTCGAGGACAGGAGTAGTGAGAACATCGAGATTTATGCCGATGCTTTACTGACTTGCTCAACTATCTTGTATTCTGAATTCTTCATCGCCTTTAGGAAGTCCTAAGCCTCATGTTCTGACACTAGATTTTTTAGAACTCTTCTTGGTTCTCTCATAGGAACCCTGACTGAGTGATTTTGCCAATTTCTCCAGATAAGATTGGCAATTCCTCTCCTTCTCTAGTTTTAGCGATGATCTCATATTTCCACGGGACCTTATTGAGAATTTTCACAGGCTTTTGAATTCGGAAAGATAAGACTAGAGATTTCTCTTACTTTTCAACCACCTTTTCTGGATGCAATTTGAACCCTCCATTGAGAACCTCAGGGTGTAAACAAATACCGCAGATATCAATCACAACTACTTCTTCCTCGACCTCCTCTGTAAAAATTATATTAACGCCAATTTATGAGAAGGCGTGTTCAAGTAGCGGACTCAGCTAACAGTTTGGGGTACTAGTCTCATGCTTTTTGGGAAATGTGATGGCTCATATCCGTATAAACTCCCAGATCTTATCTTTTAGTTGAAAGCATTGCTCAGCCATATGTCATCTGGTTTCTGAGTGGTACTCACAAAAATTATTTAAAGAAGTGGTTTTACTTCTTGGGTTAGGCTCATAGGATGGAAGAGGTGTCAGCATCCCTTGGTTCAAACAATTTTGGTATAGCTCAGTGATTAAGACTAGAAGGTCTAGTGTTTCCTTTTCGTTATTCCAAAAGTTTTCTTTAGTAGCACGAGGTGGATAACCCAGGTGGTATTGGGTTCCTAGTTTTAGGGTGTGGTTAGGAATTTAAGGTGGGGGGTTCTGGTTTGGCTGCTCACAAAATGCCTCTACCAGATCCTTAAAGGTTTTAATCTATGATAGGTCCAAGGTCATGTACCAATTGAAAGCCAATCCCTTCAAGGATCGCCAGAACATCTTCAGGCAAAGGTTTTCATTCCAAGTATAAACTCCCAACTCTTCTTTGTAGATGCTGACATACCATTTTTATTTTTTTTTGGGGGCGGGAGGCAGTACCCAAGGTGGTGTTAACAGCTCGTTGTACGTCTTTTTTCTGGATGGCTTCTCCATTTTCAATCCTTCTGTAGTTTTCTCTAATTCCTCTATTTTTAGAACCCAAGTCGGAGAGGGTTCATTCTCTTCTTCTCTGTTTTCGATTTTAACGGTCTGGGCTATTTGATTGGCATTTGGGTTGTTGGGTGAAGTAGCGACCCTTTCTAGGTGAATAAGGATCTAGAGTATAGAGGGGGAATAGGAACCCCTGAGGTCGACTTAGTTTGTTAACATTTTCCTTCTAAATGTTACTAGTTTCTTACATTCGAGCTATCTGGGCCATGTAAGGAGATTTAGGATTGCCTTCTAATGTCATCTTAGAATGAGTATGGGCCCGACTACAAGTGAAGACCAGACTTTAGATGGGGGGAACTGAAATTTCTTTTTTGGGACCAATTTTTTTGCCTCATCCTGTTCTTACAACAAACTCATTTATTAGTTCAAGTGATTCTTAGGTAGTCTTAAAATCCATTTGAGATCAAAGTTTTGAATTCCGATGATGACCAATCAAAACAAATAATGATTTATGAAAATCCTTTCATAATTCTCATTGATATTGGAAACTTTGAACTCGCTTGGTTTTTAAGACTTCCAAAGACATCATCAATCCATCAAGAATAAAAAAAAACCTTCCACGTCTTGTATCATAGAATCCTGAGGGGACAATATGGATACAAGATGACCATACTCATGTCAGAGAGTTTAGAACAATATAACAGCCCAAGAGAAAAGAAATAAAAGAAAAAAAATCACAACTTATTTACAAAATGGAACAAAAAGATAACAAAATAAAATATAACATTCGAATATGGAATATTTGGACTTATTTGGACATATTGGCTCGACCCTTTAATTATCGCCAGTGGAGTCGCCAACTGATGTGCCCCAATTTTCTGAAAGGAAAAGCATATGAAACATCAATAAGTAAAAGAAAAGGTTTTTTAAAAGCATTAGTTTTCACAAAAAAATAAAATATTTAGGTCATTTTAAAACAAGGAGTTACCACCTAGCATTGGGTTTAAATGGTGTGTTAAGTCACCGAATTAAAAAAAAAAAAAAAAAAAAAAAAAAAAAAAACCTAAGTAAAAATTGACTCCAAAACATAGTCAAACCAAATATTCATTTAAGAGCTCGGGATTCAGTTATGCTTGGAGAAGGTATTAGGCACGCCAAGACACCCGTTCAAAAATGGTACCTACATCTAATTGAGTCCAATTAATTTAAGTTTGAACGCTGCATTTTCTTTTGAAATTGTTTCTTTCTTATGAAATTTTTTTGATATTTTTCAAAAATAAGATGGGACAATTTTTTTGTATTTTTAAAATATTCCCCTAGTATAACCTCTTATCGAATATTAAGGATTCGATAAGAATGGTCACCGGGGGTAATTTTATATATGTTTTTAAGATATTTCTTTAATTTAAATGGGCAAACTAAAATAAATGAACAAGTATGAAAAATATAAATGCAAAAACAATCATGATATGAATTATATTTTATTTATACAAAAGTGACCTAACAAAAACACTACTTACATGATTTTTATGCAAGAAATGTTTTAATTTAAAACATGCCAATGCACAATGGTATGAATACGGGAATTAATCATGGACCACTACGTGAATTAGCGTGATTATGCGTGACAATGATTTCATTATTTAATAGTTATGAAAAAAGTGCAAGTAGTGTATGTGTGGCTATATGAGAAGAAGTGGCATGAATTATGAATTCTAAAAGAACTTGTATGTATGAAACATAAAAGGTATAAGTGATGAAAGTGTCCTAAACATGTCATTTAAATGAAATAAGAAATAAATATGGATTATGATGTCTACAATGGAAAAAAAAAAAAGTAGTTTAAGTGGTGAAAGTGTCTAAAACATGTCGTCTAAATGATACAAGAAATAAATATGGATTATGAAATCTAAAGGACCTATATGTAAATAAATGTAAATATAAAAAAAATGGTTAAGTGGTGAAAGTGTCCTAATCATGTCATCTAAATAATGCAAATGATATCTATATAAAGTTTGCCCAATTAATTCAATGTAATCCTGTTAGTGGAATATTACATCGCTACTTTTACCGCAAGTGTACGGGTCAAGTTTTAGTATAGTAGGAAGAGTAAGGGTTGTCGTATCCTCAGGGATTGGATTAGATTGCTACTTTATCTAGGCGACTCAAATTTAGGTTTTTTTTATAATAATTATCAACTAAACTAAATTAATTATTAAACTATATTATTACTATGACGTTAATGGAAAAATATTATCTAGGGATTAAATTTATTCACTTAATCGTGTTGGATTCAATCTAGTTTACATTAACAGCATTCACACTATCTGACAATCTTGGAATCAAAATCTCACTCACTACCTCTCCCTAGTGTAAAGTGAATGAATATACGACTTCACGTTAACATCGACGTCCCCGTCTATCATCTATATGACACTGATCACATGAGTCTCACCCCAACCTCACGGATTGCATACTTTCTAATACTCTCCTGAGTCATTAGATCATCACATTGTGTTTAAACCCTAGTCATAATTCGGGGTTACTTCTCTCGAGTGTCAAACCCCGTATTCTCAAACCAACTAATATATCATAACAAGCATATAATGGCAGTAATAAAATGGTAAACACAATAGAATAAAGATAAACAACCATTAACAAAACATCGATTTATTCAAAGCACATTTTCATGGACTACATCAACCCCTAAACAATATATATTTAGCTACATATGGCCATAGCCCAATATTCAACAATATACAAGCAAAACATGAACAAAACTACCAACCAAACTAATAAATAAAGAGAAAAATAGAGACTAGCCATTATCTGAAGAACGTCTACTAAATACGCTCCAAGATCATTTCCTCTTCTGGATTTGTGATCTCCTTTTGGTTAATATATCTTGGAGCTCCAAAAACACTCTCAAAAATGTCCTAAGGGTGTTGAGGAAAGAGGTGATCAAGTAGGGGTACAAAATATCTCAAAAATATCAAGAAATATCTAAGTCACCTGGTGCCAGACCATTGCAATAGTGGGAATCACCGCTGCAGCGGTGGGAAGTCAGTAGGTTCACTGACTCTTCATCGCTGCAGCGGTGGTCTTTTAGCCTTAACTTTTGCGTCTGAACTCCAATTAAAGTGATTTAAAAACCTATGGAAATATAGGACAGAGATCTGTAACTTCCATATTTTGAGGTTTTCTAAAATCGAATTGCATCGTATCCAAAATTGGCCTTGAAGTTACTACACCTGAACCATCTTTGCACCTTTTCACCAATTTATTCAAAAACCTATAAAACAATACAAACACACATTAAACTAACAAAAATTCTTGAAAACACACAAATATTTGAATCTAAAAATACTTGATTTGTTGGTAAATAAACCACTCATCAAATCCCGATTTGAAATTCCCTCAAATTCTATAGAGATAAGAATCAAGAGAAGATAATGAAAACAACGTTTGTCAAAATTGATCTATCAAAACATAGGTGGAATCCCATGAAAAGGTTTACCGAAGTAAGAGATTTCTTAAAACTAAATATTTCTAAATTCTACTCTATTTAGGGGATTGAAACGGGGTCATGGAAAACTCTCTCACGATTTATCGAATCGTGGAATTCATACTAAGGTTCATAAATATTAATCCATACAAACTAAGGTTTTATTTCTTAGTTTTTGGATTGTTATTTTTTTTTTTTTTTCTTTGTTTTTTTAAGGGTTTCTTTATAACAAAGATAAAATAAAATAAAAATAAAGAAAAATAAATAAATAAATAAAGAATGAAAATATCTTTCACCTAACGCTCAGAGATTAAGTTTAAGCACGAGAAAACCCATCCCGACGTTTTCATCGGATTATCAAAGGACTTACTTTTTTATTTTTTTTATATGAATTGCAAAAAAAAAAAATGTAAAAAAAAAAAAAATACAAACAGTGTGATATGGGTGTCCTCGAACGCTCAAATGTTCAGATTGAGAATGAGGAATCTCATTCGGGCGTTTTCATTAAGTCATCAGACAATTAAAAGAAATAAACTTGCAGAAATTTAAATTGTCAAAAAAAAAAAGACTAAAAAAGAATTTAAAATTGGAAGACATTCCTATTCTGACCAAGATTCCTAATGCTCAAGGTTTTTTTTCTTTCTTGGACAGCTTTCTAAAAAGGCTTTTGATGAGAATCACTCTTTTAGGGGTTGTTTCTCTAAATTTTTGAATGAATAAACTGGGTGGAGTAGGGTTCTATTTATGGAGAAAGATGGGATGTGAAAATCACTTAGGAAACCTTAAAAATTAGGTCTGGCCACCTAAACCCAGTTCAAGTTACACTGGGAAAGGGTAAAATTAAAACAAAAAGGCAAAAAGAAGGTTCTAAGGTTGTGGATGTCTAAAATCACGCTCCTAATTCACCGCCTCAACTCATGGCTGACACATGGCATGGGGACCTGCCACTTTTCGCCATTTTTTTATATTGGGGCATTAACTCGGAAGGAGGAGGCCCCATGGCTTTCTATTTTTTTTCTTTCTCTTTGTTTTGCTTCCACAGGGCTAGTGGTAGGCCCCGTCTACTATTTTTCCCTCTCATAGCTCGAAGTGGGAGCCCCCCCCCCCCTCTCTCTCTCTATTTTTCTTCTATTTTGGCTGCCAAGGCCAGTGGTCCCTACCTCCACTTTATTATCTCTCTCTCTTCTATTCTCTCATCCTCTCACTCTCTCTCTCTCTCTCTCTTCTCTTCTTTATTTATCTATTTCTTATTTTCTTTTTCTTTTCTAATTTTTCTCATTTTTATTTTCTTTTTTTATATATATATTTTCCTTCTTTTCTTCTTTTATTCTTTTTTCTATTTTATATTTTATATTTTCTGAAAATAAAACAAAATAAAAGATAAAATAAAAATAAAGTATAAAATATTTTTACGGTACAGTTAAAATGTCGTGCTACACTGTTAGTGGGAAGGATATGGGTAGTAAAGAATAAGTTGCTCATAAGTCTATTGAGAAATTGATTATTTTCATGATTTTTTTTCATAAAAGAAATCTAAGACTTATCGAAAAATTATGTTTATTGAAAATAAAAAATTTTGCATTATTTTATCTCATAAAAAGAAAGATTTAGAAAAATATTTTGAAACTAAAAAATTTTAAAATGCTTTTCTAGAGATAAACAACTCACTTGATAAAATTGAATTTATTGAGGAAGAAGACTCATTTTCTTGAAAGTGGTATTGCAAACCTTCAACAAGATATTGAAAATTTAAGAAATCTTGATAAGTTAAATTAAGCATTAAAAGTTGAATTAAAAAATTCAAGATGTGATCTCGACAGAACACGAATAAATATTCATTCTTTTGAAAATGATTGCAGAATTTTAAATAATAACCTTGACTTTCTCAATAAGAAAAATTTTGGTCTTCAAGTGAATATTGGCATTGTGGAACGCACTCCTGAACAGACAGGAAAAGAACTTAAAGCTGTGGAGAAATTTAAGGATTCAGGAAAATCAAAAGACTTTAAGCTACATCTTCTCATCACTAACAATATCCTACACCTGTACGGTAAAAAGATTATGATATCTCATCTCAAATATATTTCAAACAGAGGTATTGAAATATAAGATATCATTAATGTGGTAAGTATGGACAAATTAAAAAATGGTGTTATCATTTAAGATAATCTTATATTAATCAAGTTGGATTCAGGATGAGATGGATACCAAGAAATGGCAACACAGAGCTTTATGCGGGATCACATAAAAATCATGTTAGACCAAACAATAAGAATGAAAAAAATGTAGGAATATCGGAGCAAGACAACACCAAAAAGCCATAAGTTTTGTTTGCCAAGAAAAATGCAATAATCAAAGGTTTGGAGAATGCATACATGCTAAACAGAAGTTGGTATACGATCCTGTTAATAGCTTAAATGAGGTAAATCATACAGTGGCTTCCATGGACAACAAAGATACTCAGAATTCTATTAAATTTGAATTTATTCATTTTGTTAAAGGGTCGAGTATGTCATATTCAAACATTGTTGATTAAATAATATGTTATTTTGTGTTAGTATTTTATATTTTTTTTGTTTTGGTGTGTGTTTTTATATTAATAACACAAATATATCACTTTAATGGATCGTTTCAAAAAACATGAGAAACATATTTTCGAAAAAAAATAAAAATGCCTAAATGGTCGACCGACTGTAAAATCAATCGACTAATTTATTGCGGAGAAAGTTTGGCTTAATTTCTTAAGTAAAGCAATTGATTGACAAACCTTTTGGTCGACTTATTGTTGGCATATTATAAAAATTGAAACTAGGTTTATTTTACTATTTCGGTTGATTCCCCTTTTCTTTTTTGGAATTCAACCCCCCTGCCTAAATGGTCGACCGACTGTAAAATCAATCGACTAATTTATTGCGGAGAAAGTTTGACTTAATTTCTTAAGTAAAGCAATTGATTGATAGACCTTTTGGTCGACTTATTGTTAGCATATTATAAAAATTGAAACTAGGTTTATTTTACTATTTCAGTTGATTCCCATTTTCTTTTTGGGATTCAACCCCCCCCCCCCCCCCCCCCCCCAAAAAAAAAAAAAAAACAAAAACCTTCACCTTCACTCGAAATCAATAAACCTCTTGATTCTTCACTATAAATTGCAAGAACTAAGTAGTTTGAAGCAATGTGGGTGATGTTTTGAGCAAAAGATTTTATTTTATCGAAATGGAGTAAATGTTCTAACGGTTTCCCTTCTTCTAGGTAAATTTTTCTTTCATTTGTCAGTTGTTCTTTGTGGTTTCTATGTCATATTGAAGTATTTATTAGGAGTCATGGTTTATATCCTTTCTTTTATTTATTTTTGTAATACCCCATAAATTTATATTTTTAAAAATAATATTTTATTCAAAATAAATTTTAATTTTTGGGGGGCTGATTTTGATAGATTATGAAAACTTTCAAATATAAATGAATTTTTAGCTTTGATTAAAAGTTTTAATATCAACATTGTATAAATTCTAGGGGTGTTTGTGTAATTCTTGTAAAAATGTTAGAAATGTCGTTTTTGTTGGTACATTGTGTGTCGTACATGTGGAAGAGTGAATGATTCTTGCTCTCTCTCTCTCTCTCTCTCTCTCTCTATATATATATATATATATATATATATATATATATATTACATAAGGGTATAGATAAGTAGGTCCCATACATATATATGTGGGAGGGGATGGGGTATTTTGGGATGGAAAAAAGATGGAGGAACAAAATAAGAGAATAAATATGAAGAAAAGAGAAAATGAAGAAGAAGGGAGAGTTCAACAGTGGAGAAGAGAAACAAGCAAAAGAAAAGAAAAAAAAATCAATGGGAGAAATGATCATTTTCATTGGGTGCCAATTAATAATTTTGGATTTTAGGCAGATTTCATGATCCCTTTAATATTTGTATTTAACATCTCCATTTATTGTGTGGTTCCTACAATAGTTGTTAATTATAATTGTTAATTTCCATGAACTATGATAATTATGGGAGATACATGCTTATATACTACTTGTTGAATTGGTTAGATACATATACTAAATGGGTTGAGCGTTGGCTCATCACCCCTACAGTATTTATAGCAGGATTTACCAAAAATGATTTTTCCTTGAAATTATAATTTAATTTGGATCAAATTTTTGTAATATTTGTATTTACTGTTTATTATTGTAAAAATTGATTTGGTTAATTGATAATTATAATTATCAATATAGTTTATAAAATTTACCAGATTTATATGTGTGAAAATATTTATCGCAGACTTTTCATTTATTTATCTTTAGGAGAAATCAAGTAGTGGCCTTGGGAATCTAGGTCATTACGAGTGGTATCAGAACTAAGGTTATAAATTATGTAGATTTGATGAGTGTCGTGTTAGTAGTGAACCATAGAATATTTTATTAAGTTAAAAGATCGATTTAAATATGAGTGTATTATCTTCTATGTAAATTGTTAAATTATATTTTCGTACTAAATTATATAAAAAATAATATTTATAAAAATGGAAAGTTTTATAATGTTAAATGGATCAAGTGAATTTTTATATGTGAAAATTGGTTTTTTATTATCCTGTTGTACCATAGTGTGATCCCGACAAGAGGGCATGTCCTGCAGGATGCTGTTGGACCTGATAGAAGAGCATGACCTGTAGGTGATTGATATATTGTGATTGTGATTATCACTATGATATGGTTTTTACTACGTGTTGTGATTATCAATATAATGTGATTTTTACCACATGTTGTAATTATCTATATGGTGTGGTTGAATATGTTATTGACTATCAATATGGTTGAATTGAATATGGTATGAACAATATAATGTGGTGGAGTTAAATATATTATTAATTAAGAATATGATGTCGTGAGACTTAACAAGGGGGCAAGTCTTACACATAATTGACTATGTTGATAATGTGGTGGTTTATTCTACGTGATTGATATATTGTTGCTAATTATCATATTCTATTATTAGTAGGGAACTATTGTGTGGTTTTTTATTATATAAAAATAATAATGACCAGTTGATTTAAATTCAATTTTCTATTATGATAATATATATGAGATTTTTATACTACTATCTGACTGTATTTTTTTAAGTGGAATTTGATAAAAGTACTTGATTTATAAATTATTTTTATATTATGAAGATAATACCAATAAATATTGTCTCAAGTAATTCAGGTAGCGATTGGTCCACTATTAGTGATAGGTAGGGTCATAGTGTGGTGTGCTCATTAAAACTATTGGGGTAGTTGTTGGTAATATATAGGTTTAGTCTTTTATGGCTTTGTTGCAGAGTAGATGTTTCTAGGGCATGAAATTACACCACTACTTACTCTCGCAAGTATACGAGGTCTAAGTTTTAGTATAGTGTGATCGTTAAGATCAGGTTATCGTATCCACAGGGATTGGTGTCGTTACTATCGAATACCGCGTTTGTCGTGACCTAAGTTTATCTAGGCAAAAAAACAAATGTATTTAATTAATTAAACTAATACTAATATAAACTAAATTAACTACACTAATATGCTAATATGTTTTAGGGTGAAGAATCACCTAGGGATTAACGTGTTCGATCTCGATTTACTTACGTTTACGATGTTCGACCTATTTGACAATCTCGGTACGTAAACTCCACCGCCACCTCTTCCGAGTGTAAGACGGGGGAATACATGACTTCGATCCAACGAAGAAGTCCCCCTCAATGTCTTAACGACCCTAGGACACGTAAGTCTCGCCCAGCGTCATTGATTGCGCACAATTCAACTTCTTCCCGGGTTATTGGATTATCGCGTTGTATTTACCCTATTGACAATCTTCGTTCTAAAACTCCCTCGCCACCTCTCCCGAGTATAAGACGAGGGATATAACGCAACTTCGAGTCAACGAAGAAGTTCCCTTCAACGTCTTAATGACCCTAGGTAGCGTATGTCTTGCCCTACGTCATCGATTATCCACGATTCAAACCCCGACCGGGTTATAGAATCGTAGCGTTTGTTTACCCTAATCTGAATCTGGGGTTTGTCAAAATCCCGTATTCTCCATTTACCATTCTAAGCATAATAAACAAACAATACGATAAACACAATCAAACTACGAAGAACAAACATAAACGCAACACCGAAATCATCCAAACAAACATATTTATAAATATATCGTTAATCCCTACTACAATCCATATTTAACTCGTGGCCATATCTGCATAAACATATAAATCGAGCTAAACATGCTCACATGATCATATGATTAATAAATAAGGAAAAACAATCGAAGAACCTAGCCTCGTCCGAAGATAAATCGCTAAGAATGCTCTACGATCAATTCACCGTCTTCTCCACTTTGGGATATGAGCTCCACATCCAAAACTCCTAAATATACCCTTAGATATAGCCTAAGGGGCTCAAAAAGCCAAGGGGGCAAGAGAGAGTTTGGCCAAGGGGGAGGAGAGGGGGTATTTATAGCCAAAATATCCTAAAAATATCTAAAAATATCTCAAGACTGTGCAGGGGAAATCTGCCTAGGTGAAGAAAACTTCGCCTAGGAGAATTTAAGGCGGTTCGGCTGATCGCCTAAGTGGTGAAGTAGGCAGTGGACTGGGAGAACATTCTGTTGGATTTCCGCCTAGGCGAAGAAAACTTCACCTAGGCGAGCAACTGTCAGTAGCCCATCTTCGTCTTCTACTGGATTTCTACCTAGGCGATGGAATCTTCGCCTAGGCGGTCATCTGTTTGTAACATTTTTCTCTTTCTCAGCTTCTTCACCGCTTAGGTGGTGGTCTGGACGCCTAGGCGGTGGTCCTGTTTCATCTTTTAGCCTCTGAGCTTGTTTATCCACCGTAACTTTGAACTGCTTTAGTTCAATCTCATCGTTTTCACTCCAGTTTCCTATCTTTTTGCCCCACACACCTGATTTATAAAAAAAGAATAAAAACATATTAAAACATATAAAAATAACTATAAACGTATTCGAAAACTAACAAATTCGGATTGAAAATATGTAGGTAATTTACACCTATCAGCTGTATACGTATAATGTGAGTATTTTAATTGGTTAGACGTGCTACTTAGTGTGGCTACCAAGCTACCCTAATATAACATGAATTTAGGAACCAATTGCTATTTTAAATGTTATTTTTTTTTCACTTTTGGGGCTTAAATGGAATTTTAGAGATTTTATCAAGGATTAGTGTAATTTATCATAAGAGAGAAATATTTTATTAAAATATTATTTGATGCATTATTTTAATAATGTTGGGATCAATACATTATTTTTAAAATTAGCTATTGAGTTTGAGTTTTAGTGGTTGTATGAATTTTGTAAGTTGTGGATTGTTGCGGGGCTTATGGTTATAAGACCCTACATAGAAAATAATTGTCCTAAAATTCGACGATTCGGAATTATTTTTCAAAACAAAATTTCTAAGACGAAATTTATTTAAGGGATGTAGATTGCAATACCCTGCAAATTTATATTTTTAAAAATAATATTTTATTTAAAATAAGTTATAACTTTGGAGGTTGCAAGTGTAATTAAAACATTTAATATCAATATTGTATAAATTATAGGTGTGTTTATGTAATTCTTGTAAAAGTTAGAAATGCTGTTTTTTGTTGGTATATTGTGAGCCGCACAAGTGGAAGAGTGGATGATTCATGCACATATATATATCTCGATATTACATAAGAGTATAGATAAGTGGGTCCCATTCATGTGTGTGTGTGTGTGTGTGTGTGTGTTTGGGTGTTTTGGGATGAACTAAGATGAAGGGAAAAATAAGAGAATAAAGATGAAAAAGGAATGAGAGTTTGGCAGTGGAGAAGAGAAAAGAGGAAAAGAAAAAAAAAAAAGGGAAAATTATCATTTTTATATGGTACCAATTAATAATTTCGGATTTCGGGTAGAATTATTGATCTATTTAATACTTGTATTTAATATCTCTATTTATTGTGTGATTCATGCTATGGTTGTTGTTAATTATAATTGTTAGCTTCCATGAAATATTTATGATTATTATGTGATAATTTTGTGAGATACATACCTATATGCTACTTGTTGGATTGGTTACATACATGTGTTGGGTTAAAATTCTACTGAACGTTGACTCATACCCCTATAGTACTTATGACAGGATTTACGAAAAAAAAAGTTGTGCCAGAAATTATAATTGGATTTGGATTAAATTTTTGTAATATTTATATTTACTATTTATTATCGTAAAAATTGATTCAATAAATTGATCATTATAATTATCAACATAGTTTGTAAAATTTATCGGATTTATAGGTATGGAAATATTTATTGTAGACTTTTAATTTATTTCTCTTTAGGAGAAACTGAGTGACAGCCTTGGAAAACCGGGTCATTACGATTTCATTTTGTATTTCCTTTGTCCTTTTAAAAATTGTTCAAAATCAAGTTGCTAAGAAAATGGTGGGTTAAGGGTTAAATAGCAAAGGAAAGAAGTTTATAATGCTTAATTTCAAAAAGTTTAATTTTTTTGGCAAAGAAAATCTTTGAGGTTGATCTTAACAAGCATAGAATTGTTTGTGGTAGATCTGTAGACTTTGAAGAGTTAGGGTCTAAGGGTATCAATATCTTGACAAAATTCAAAGGTTTGGGTTGGGATGATTTTTTGTCTAATAATACAATTTTTTTTAGCCATTAGGTAAAATGTTTTTATAGCGATTTCAATTGTTTGGAGGATGGCTTTTATTCTTATGTTACTGGGGGTGTAAATATTAATTTCTCACTAGATGATCTCATCAATCTTCTTGGTGTTCCAAGAGGCACTGTTTTTCCACAAAATAGTAGCAATTGAATTTTGACCAATTTTAATCTTATATGAGCCCTAGAAGAATCGAGAGTCATTAATGCTAGGACAATACATCTTAATCTTGTTCAACATGTTTATCACTCGATTATTACACATTCTCTTGTTTCTCGTGGTAGTAGTCATACCATAGTAATAAACTTTGACACCTTCCTTCTTTATTCCATTATCAACACCAAAATAGACACTCATATTCTCATATTAGAACACATGAAATATCAGCTAAATGTGTCTTCTCATGTTTTACCTTATAGTGATATTGTGTGTCATCTTCTTGAAAATTTTAGAGTTTCCCTTGATGACGACTATGCAACTTGTCTTGTTCTAAATAATTCTGTTTTAAATTCCAACACAATAATCTTGATAGGATACGAGTTTGTTGGAAATCGATGGGTTTGAATGAGAGGAGAAGTTGAAGAATAAGAAAATGTAGAGATGAGAGACTGGTAACGAATTATTTGTCGCTATAATACCGAAAGTGTACAAATCAAGTTTTAATAGTATAGGAAGAGTAAGGTTATCGTATCCACAGGGATTGGTTTAAATTATTGTTAAGTACCATGATTATCGTAACTTAACTTTATTTAGGCGATCAAATTTTGGGTTTTTATAAAAATAAACTAAAACAAATATAAATACAAAAAGAAAATAAAATATGGATTATCTATGCACAAATGTTCTAGGGGCTTGATTTCGTCTCTTTATTCCCATGTTTTCCTATTAAGTAATTATTAGTTAATTCTGTTTATTTAATAATCAAGGTCCTCGTGCTATTGCTCTCTCACTACCTCTCCCGAGCGTCAAGTAAGAGAATATGTAAACACTTCAATACTATTATCCCTATCTAGTATTTAGGTAAAAACATTCATTAAACTCGATATTGGATTCATAATTTGGCCGTAACTTTCTCATTCGAATTTCGATTGAGATTAATCAAAATCTATGGAAAGCTAAAACTTCGAAGTTTTGAGTTTGTTGAAAATAGAATTGAATCTTGGTAAGAAAATGGACTTGAAATTACTGCACCAGTATACATTTTGCACCGTTTTTCCCATTTATTTGTAATCCTACAAAACACAACAAAAACACATTAAAATAACAAAAATGCTTGAAAACACACAAATATTTGAATCTAAAAGTATTTGATTTGTTGGTAAATAAACCACTCATCAAATACTCCCAAACTCAAATGTTTGCTTGTCCTCAAGCAAAAGAAAATAAAATAAAAGACAAAACAAATTAAGTACTAAAAGCTAATGATGAAATTGTGAGTTTTGTATCGAATCAATAACTGTGCAAGAATCTTCGCAACCACAAGATGGTCCAAGCTCAAATGAAATGTACAAATTGAGATTATCTAGAATTTCAATCTACTCAAGACTCTCGATGTGTAAGTGCATGCACAATTACTCTCACCCAACCAAATGAGCCCCGAATATATTTATGTGCTAATGAGACAATGGACAATCTCTAGATAATGAAAACAAGAACAACCATAAGCCTATTTTTTCGTATCACTCTCCACTATTTGTGTAGGTATATATGTCACTGGAGATCAAAAGGACTTTGTGAGTTGTAATGTATTGCTAGGATAAAAGATAGATGAAAATGTCGTGTTTAGGCTCAAATCACCATAGGCATGTATCACAACTCATGGATCTCGAATGATTTTCGGAAAAAAAAAAAAATCAGTGTCTCCCATTTTCGTCACATGTATTGTTTCCATCGATCCCACAAGGTACTATTCACGAAACAAATAAAAACATATTTTTTTGTTTTTCTAAAACAGGTAAGAACCACACCCCCAAACTCAAACTCAACATTGTCCCCAATGTTGCAGAGAAAACTAGGAGACAGACGGGATACTCACCACTATACTACAACATTTTTTTATTTTATTTTTACAAAATAAACAACTAAAACGAACAAAATGAAACACACAACCCAAACCACCAATGACTTTCCAAACGCCGCCCTTGCTAGTCGTTATACTTAGGGATCCATGCAAATATGTCAATTAGTGATAGGTTTAAAAGGTAGAAATACATTTAGTGGGGTGGATACACAAATGTGGGTAATAAAAGAATTAGGCAATAAGGCTCAATAGGGGTAACGAAGGATAAATAATTTTCACAGGTGAGCTTCAAAGTATCTAAAGAATGCCTAAATCATATCTACAATAACACAACCTAGTATTTCACGTCAAGTTTCACTTAAATGAGTTCTAGTGTTCACGAGATGTCAAAGCCTACCTAAAGCACATAAATATTTTTCGAGTATCCAAAAGGCCAAGCGATCATGATTCATGGTGCTCAAGTGTAATGAGTCAAGAGTGAATTTTAATTAACATAAGTCAAGCACATAGAAATCTCAATGCAATACATTTCAAATGACCTAAGAGAACATCAAGTGTCTATACTCATCATTGATATCAAGTCATTTCATCTCAACAAAACTCACAATTTATTCCAACAACTAACAAAAGGAAAAACAAACTAAAAACTTGGCCAAAAGAACACAAGATATAGGACAAAAATCATACACACAATCATTTCCTAACCCAACACACATACAACAACATGTGTCTCACCCCCAAACTCAAAGTCAAACATATATTCAAATTAAGCACAAGGGAATAAGGCACGTACCTGGGAGGTGAGACAATCTTGCCTCCGAGTGTGGTCGGTAGTGATGCTCCAGGCAAGGTGACCGATGTGGGTCTTTCTCTCATAGCGTGTATCCTTAAGCTCCATTATTTGAAAACTTGGGTTGCCTCCCAAAAAGCGTTTGGTTTAATGTCCTCGTCTTGACAATGGAAAAAGGCTCATTAAAGAGAGACTTTTGCCCATAGTATGTATCCTACAACACAACAAATGGGTCTTTGTTCAGAACAACTTTAAGCTTGGCGAGATGTGGCAATGTTCGGCACGTGCGCTCAACATGATTTGGTTCTGACTTATGTGCTTGGTTAGCATGAATGAACGTTGCTAGGGGTAGTGGAAAATAAGTGAGCCACATCGGATCTTCATATATGTAGTCGTCTTTAGTTGGTGGTGGCATCACAATGTCGATCACTACCGGTGAAGATTCACAAGTGTCGTCTTGTGATTCTTCATCGTCGATCCATTATTGGGTTTCCTCCTCACTTGAATCATTGTCATTAAACATACCCAATCTCATCCCACTTGTATTCGTTTCCTCTTGGTGGCTTTCACATATGGATGTGACTTATGTATGTCTCAGTGCCATCATTTCTGACTCAACCTCAATATAGCGAACAAGTTGACTGATTTTCATCTCAAGAGACTTTACGGTCATATCAATTTCAGCGCAAGCCATCTTAATATTGTTGAGATGGTCCTCATGCTCATTGAGACGGTCATGAATTTCCCTCCAAAAAGCCTAAGTCTCTCCCATGAATACAGCGAACATCTCTTCTAGGGTGAGGGAAGACTCCATAAGTTGGTTTAGGGTGTTAATCCATGGTGCCGAAATAATGGAACTATCCCCCAAGCTTTGGTAGCTTGTTGAATAATTCCAACTCTAACAGTCAAACTCCGCCATGTCTTCTAACAACTAATAGGCTTCGTCTGTAGTTAGTTGGTAGAAAGATGTGATATCATTTCCTTCTTACACCCAAGTTCTTGTTGCGGCTTGTAACCCGTCGACGAAGTTCAGTAATTGAAACTCCTTCGGGAAACAATAATTGGGGAACTGAAATATCAACTCTTTGTATTGTTTTCAAGCACAATAAAATGGCTTAGAATCTTATTGAGAAAATTGCAAGAGCACTTGTTGATCTAACATCTTCAAGTACCTCACAATACAATCAAAACTAAAAAACAAAAATTAGAAAAAATAAATAAATGCCTAAATTAAAATCAAGTTACTTATTCACAATATTAACAACAATCTAAAATGCCAATTCTTAGCAACGGTGCCAAAAACTTGGTAGCAAATTTAATTGTCGCTACAATACTGCAAGTATACGAATTAAGTTTTAATAGTATAGGTAGAGTAAAGTTGTTGTATCCACAAGGATTGGTTTAAATTGTTGTTAAGTATCGTGATTATCGTAACTTAACTTTATTTAGGCGATCAAAATTTGGGTTTTTATAAAAATAAACTAAAACAAATATAAATACAAAAATAAAATAAAATATGGATTATTTATGCATAAATGTTCTAGGGGCTTGATTTCGTCTCCTTATTCCCATGTTTTCCCATTAAGTTTAGTTAATTCTGTTTATTCAATAATCAAGGTTCCCGTGCTATTGCTCTTTCATTATTGATAGGTTGAATTTACCTATATATTTCCAAACCGAATTTGATAGTTTTTTAGTATTCTTGTAGTGTTTTAAATCATTTTAATTCGTTTTTATGTTAATCAGGTGTAGGGATAAAAACGGTTGAAAATCGAGCAAATCGATAGGACGTCGGTGGATAAACGATAAAAAATATCCAAAATAAGGACCTGCAGCCTCACCATTGCAGTAATGAAGCCCATCGCTGCAACACCAACATTAAGGGCCATTGGCCCTTAACTGTTGCAGCGTGGCCTTCATCGCTGCAGTGGTGAAAGGTTAGTGGACCTTCTATCCAGCCACTGCTGTAGTGATAGCCCTCATCGCTACAGCGATGAAACGGCAGAATCCCTATTTCCTATCCATCGCTGCAGCGATGACTTCCATCGTTGTAGCGATCAATCAAACAATTAGCATAGATCTTTTTAGATTTTGTTTTGGATATTTTCGAACTCATTATGTATCTACCCATTCAAATCTTGTATGAGAACATTTTTTACACTTGTTAGAAGTCCTAGATCAGACCAAGAAAGAGAAGCTCATTTGAGGAAAAATAAGCTATCTTAGAGCAGTTTTTGCAGAAGTGGAACCATCCACTTTACAGATTTTCCATTCCTTCTTTGTTTCCATCTTTATTTCTAAACTTTGTGTATTGAACAATGATGTTATTCTCATATTTTAATGAGTATTTGGTAATGATCCTGTTTAGCTAAATAAATATTATCTAGGGATTGATTAGTTCATGAACATGCATGTTTGAGTGAATCCATGTTTCATTAACGGTTGTTTATCTTTATCCGATTGCATTTACCATTTTATTACACCTATGGTATGCTTTGTATGGTATTATGGTTGGTTTGAGAATACGGGGTTTGACACGCGGGAGAGATAACCCGGGATTCAGACTAGAATTAAATACAACATAACTTTCTAATATTTCAGAAGATTATTAGAACGTGTGCAATCTGTGAGGTTAGGTCAAGACTCATGTACTCATTTAGATGCTAGATAGGGATATCAGTGTTGACATGGATACATATTCGCTCACTTTATACTCAGGAGATGTAGTGAGCGAGTTTACGATACCTAAATTGTCGGATAGGTTGAATACCGTTAATGTAAACTAATCGAAAACCAACATGTATTAGTGAACAAAATTAATCCCTAGGTAATCCATTTTCATAGAAGTAATTCCAAGTTTTTAGATTTAATTAGTTTTCAATTTGCAAACACAATTCAAGACTTAAAATATCTAGATAATATTAAGTTATGTCAATTGTAGTACTTAACTAATCCTAGGACAAATCCCATTGGACAATACTCGATCTTCGAATCTACTTTATTAAAACTTGACCTCGTGTACTTGCGAGTAAAATCAAAGTGTTATGTTGATCCTGAGATTTTGATGGACAATTAAACGTTGATATTTTTTGTAGGACTAACTATTTGTTTAAGTGTTTCAGTTTATTAGTTCCATATGATGAAAATTTGATGATAAAGATGATGAAGGATTAAGAGATAGAAAAATTTGAAGAACCTAGGGAAAATAACTCAGGTTTAAATTTCAACTCTTAATATCACAATTAGGATCACACACGACACAAAAAAAAAATTAAATGTTTTTTATAAATATATGTATTTTTAATAGGATTTTAATTAGCTAAATTATTTGCTCCTATGTGTAATTGAAAAATAAATATTTATAATTGATTAAAACTAGAGTTAAGTATTTAGTGGAGCTAATTAAGAAAAGAAAATAGTTAAAGGGGCGAAAACGTCAATGAGAATGAATTAAAAACAAGTTTAGAAAAGAGATCCAGTATCCTTAAGTCAACTGGTAAGTCGACCAAACAAAACAGGTGAACTCTCTGTATCTCTAAGTCGATAAGTAAGTCGACCGGTGAAGAGAAATTGAACTCTCTGAATCTCTAAGTCGACAGGTAAGTCGACCAGTGAAGAGAAATGGAACTCTCTAAATTTTTAAGTCGACCGATGGGCACAGAATCTTTGGCTTGGCTACATCCTGAATCGAGCGGTCGACTGCTGGTCTTGGTCAGTCGACTGGTGTGTTAGTTTCAAGATATTGTGGAATTCCGAATTTATATCTAAAAGTAGCCGTTTTTTGGTTGGGATTTATGAGAGATTTTAAGGATTTTATGATATTTAAGATATGCTATACCTATTATTTAATTCCTATTGATTTGGTTAATTAAGTTTGAATATTTCTCACTTTGGTACATATAATTGTTTCTATTCTATTTAATTATGATTGAAAAATATTTGGGGGACTTAATTGAGAGATTTAAAAGCTATAATTAAGTGAATTGAACCAAAATGAAGTCATAATGATATAAAGGGTTTAAGAGAGTAATTAAGTGTCATGATAAATGGGAACTAGCCGTTCGAGAGCTGTTTCTAATCTCATATATAAAGACCTGCGTTTTTTCATATAAAAAAATAGTGATTAAGAGATCAAGAGATCACATTGGGCCTTTCTAAGAGAAAACACATTGAGTTTTTGTGAGAGTTTTTCTAAGAGACGATCTTGAGAATCAGTAGTTGTTAATCATTATTGCTACCGAATCTGAAGTAACATCGCTCTATTTATTTTTTCGGTGGATTCTGGATGAGATCTTTTCAATTATTTTCTATATTGTATTACTTGATTATTTTTGGAATTTAACCTTTAGAAATTGTTTCTGATTTTTTATTAAAGAAAATATTTATAAACAATTTCTTGAATTTGATTACGTGTTCAATTACGTGCTACCCATTTTTTATTAAAAATCAGATTTTGAGTATCTCATATTTCTATCACTAGTTTTGGAATATTAATTGAGTTTTAATTTATCTGGGGTGGTAAAAGCTCCGAGTGAGAAAAATCACTTGTCAATTTTTATTAGTAAGTTGAGTGACGGATTAAATACTGTTGGGTGTATTTAATTAAAGAGTAGCCGATTTCAGTCTTTTCCTCTAAAACGATTGAGGTAGTAATTCTTCCTGAATTGAATTATTTTGTGTGAATTTTGTAACGGTTTAATCCTTACTGTGTAAAAGGATATTTGGAGTGTTGGTGAGTTTTTGATTCTTTTGCCTTTGTGTTAAAAAAAAATTATGTTATTCTTGAGCCTATAAAAAGTAGAGGTTCTTTTTTAGCCTGTGAAAATGATTTTGTAAAGATTGATTCTGAGCCTGTAAAAGAATCGTTGTGAGGGTTTAGCTCCTACCTTTAAAGGGATCTTGAGTATTAGTGGGTGCGACTTTCTGTGGGGCTCGGAGGATTGGATTAGCCAAGAGTAGCTTGGTGAACCAGTATAAATTTCTGGTGTGCTGCAATCTTTATTTTAGTTATTTTTGTTATTTGGTGTACATCTAGTTGATTTTATATATCCGCTGTGATATAAAAATAATAATTAATTTAGGATTAAAATTAATTATTTGAGTTATTAAAGTATTTTCTCTCTGATATTTTTTAATTGCCCAATTCACCTCCCTTGTCTTGGGTATTCCACTGGGCCAACACATTAAATAATAGCGAATAATTACCTCTCCCGAGCGTCAAGTAAGAGAATATGTAAACACTTCAATACTGTTATCCCTATCTAGTATTTAGGTAAAAATATTTGTTAAACCCGACCTTATAGATTACGCAAGCTCGAAATATCTCCTGATCTATTAAAGCTTACATTGTGTTTAACCCTAGTCCGAGCCCGAGATTACCTCTCCCGAGTGTCAAATCCTAAGTCTCAATTTAACCAAAATACCGTATGTGAACATAAATTGGAAGAATTAATAAGGCAAACACAATTGAATAGAAAACCTAGTTGATAAATATACAACTTGATCACCTCCTAATCTCACAAAATCTTAAATTTTCAACTAGATTACTTAGGAGTTTATTTTCTCCCGGACTCACAACAACCTAAATTATGTACTCCTAATTCTGGTTACGAATTCAACATTTTCCAATTATAAAATTCGCAACCTAAACTCGTCTAACTCATTGGCCACATGAATCAAACACATTAGGCCAATGAAATGCATAAAATGGAATTAAATCTAACAATTAACAAAATAATCTAACACGATTCAAACGAGACTACATCAAGCCCTAGATTAAATTATGAACACAACATAGATAGATCCATAACCAATCTTTTTAATAAAATCATAAATGTAAACATGTTTGATATAATATTACATATACGAAATCAAATCAAGATTATGGGTGAGAAGGGAAGAGAAAATCTTATTGTGGGATGTCGGCTTCAAATCTTCAACTCCAAGTGCCACCAATGGTGTTTTTATCCTCAAATATCGCATCAAATCACCACCATTGGGTGTTTTCTCGTCCAAAATCCCCTCTTGTTGCTCCCAAATTGCCTCATCTTTGTTCCTCCTCTTGCTTTTCTTGGTTTGAGATCTTAAAGGGGTATTTATAGGGCTCAAAACATAGGGTTTTGGGTCAAAGACGATGTATACAGTACTACAGCACGCATTTTAGCGCACTTCAGTGCTCTATGGGTAGAAATCAGCCTATCACTAGTGATGGAAGGGCGATGCAACACCATTTTTCACACTGCAGCGCGCTTTGGGCATCACCAATGTCGGATTCGTAATTTGGCCGTAATTTTCTCATCTGAACTCCGATTGAGGTAATTAAAAATCTATAGAAATAGAAGACATAGATCTATAACTTCTGTGTTTTGAGTTTTTCTAAAACCTAATTGCATCGTGGTAAAAAAATGGCCTTGAAGTTATTGCACCTGTATACATTTTACACTGTTTCTCCAATTTATTTGTAATCCTATAAAACACAACAAAAACACATTAAACAAACAAAAATGCTTGAAAACATACAAATATTTGAATCTAAAAATACTTGATTTGTTGGTAAATAAACCACTTATCAGAGATGTCAGAAATATTGAAGGAACAATGGGCTTTAAGGATCAAGTATGTTAGCGACTCGATCATCTCCAAGATAAATTTGAGAATTCAATAGTATATTGAAATTATTGATGGGGGCACTCTGATTTTTTTTTCCTGAAAAGTCGAGGATTAATGTGTTCTTGCTCAAATCGCTTTAAAGGATTCTCAGTGAGATTATTCCAACTATTATTCTTGATTAATTTATGTGCTCAAAATTATCTATTATAATATTATCTAGTTATCTTTTGTTGTTGAGTCAATGTTATTAAATTAAAATATATGTGAAAAAAATCATTTTTGAAAACTAAAATGATTTGAAATATCTACATTACTTGATTATGTGCTTAATTTGATAAATATTTAGATTAATATTCTCATGTACTTTTAATTTGATTAATGTGAAAACACTTCTATCACCGCAATTGGACTGTAAATTTTAATTTATATTGGTTTGTGTTGGTACAAGTTAATTTATAGCTCAAACCTAAGTACAATTGGTCTGGGTGAAAGTGTTGATTAGGTATAAAAGGAACTTATCTAATTAGAGATCGTAAATTTTTTGTTCTTACATGTGAAAATTATCAGTGTAGGGTTTGATTCTTATCTAGAAAAAGGATTGGTGTGGTTTTAGTGGATTTAATTCTCTGCGAGAGCTTTTGGGAGTAAAAATAGGCAAGAGTAGCTTGTTGAACTACTATAAAAACTTTGTGTGTCACTTTTTCTATCTCTTACTCTTTGTGTATGCATTAGTTATCACGTTTCCGCATTATAATCAAGACAAAATTGAATAGGGATAATTAAATTGATTTAAAATTTAAAATTATTCAATTTATCCTCCTTCTTGGGTAGATCTTTGTGCCAATAGTTATATATACACATTAGGGATTTTTTTTAGCCTCTTTAGTCACTTCTTTAGCTAAGCTGCCTCTCTTATTCTTTAGGGTTCTTCAATTTTTTTTAGCCGATTCCATTTTTCGATTTTTGTCTGTTGAATGGAACTAATGATTTTATCAAATGTTTCAGATTTATAAGTTTTAGGCATGTGATTAAGAAGAAACCTCAAGAAGAAAACATAAATGATGCAAGATGGACGCAATGAATATAAGAAGAGTTTTTAAGACCTTGAAGAAAAATAGGTGAAAATAACTTTATACGTATATACTCTTAATGCAATCCGAATTAGGATCACACATGACACTTTAAATGAGTTATTTTTATGTGTGTATTAATATGAAATGATAGAGTTTAAGATCTTAATTTAACATATTGAATGTTCTCCTTGTGTGAAATGAATTTGATAATTGACCTAAGTAGAAAACATGTTTTAAAGTATTTAAAGTGAAATAATTTGGTCAAATAAATCAATTGAGAAAAGCAATTGGTCAAGCGAATTAAACAATAAGTTTTGAAGCTGAAATGAGGTGCTACTGATCCAGTCAGTCAACCAAATTAAAGAGATTGGTCAACCGTTTGAAACAGTGGTTCAATTGGCGAAGGAAGTGAGAACACTAATCCAATCGGTCAACCAACTGAGGCAGTTGGAAAATCGACAGATTTGGTCTCTTAGTTAAAATCTATCCATTTTTTAGTATTCCAAGGAATAGATTTGGGGGATTTGAACCTAATTGAGGTATCATATATCTATTCTATTATCCCTATTGATTTTGTCCATATACTTTGAGATTCTCCTAATTTAAATGGATTAATACTTCTTATCTTTATGGTTTTAAATTGAGAATAGTTTTGTGGACTTACTTGAGAGAATCAAAAGTTATTTTTATGTGAAATACTCCAAAATTGAAAGATTATCATATATGAGGTCTAAGAGTGTCTTTTAGAGACGTATCTTTGAAAATATAGCCATTGGATGGCTTGATATTTGTCTATTAATATAGATCTACGGGAATTGGGATCAAAACATCAAGAACTATCAATTCAAACTATTCTAAGAGTTATATTTATGCTGAGATTTTTGTGAGAAATTTGTTCTACGTTCTTGATTTAAAGATCTTGTGATTTGGCATCACCGATTTGTATTCTATTACGATACTATCATTATAGATTTTTGTGAGAAATGTACACAAATGCATTTTCAGATTTGTTCAAAAAATCAACCAAACTAATCAACAGATTTTGTTTGCCCAAGTGAATCTAATCCTTATAGATTCAAAAAGGTACAATATGATTTCATCTCTTTTCATTTATGTTGTTCATCTCTGAATCTGATTCTCTGTTTTGATTTATTTTTCATTTTTCCATATGTTCTTTTTCAATTAATAATACGTTTTACAAAAGAACAGATTAGAATTATCACTTTTTATTTTAATTTTGAGATTTAAAACTGACAACTACTCTTACTGCCCAATTGAATAGTAAGGCCCCGTTTGGTTAGTATTCCCAACCAAATTCAACTCAACCCAACCCAAAAATTCTAAGTTTGATTTTTGGGAACACGTTTGATAAATACAAAACTCAACCCAACTCAATCCAAAAAATAAGAATTGATTCTCAAAATGTTAAGGAAATGAGAAACAAAAAAAAAATATATATTTTTTTTTCTACCCAAAAAACTCAACCCAAAGTTCTCAACTCCGGCCACTGTCCGCCGACCACCCACCGCTGATCACCGTCCACCGCCAGCCACTTCCGGCAACCGTCTCCCGACACCATGCGTCGTCATTCATCCACTGCCAGCCACTGTCCGGCCACCATCGCCGTCGCCGGTGTCCGGCCATCCGGCCACCGTCTGACACCACCACCGCCAAACACAAAAAAAAAAATTCAAAAAAAAAAATTAGTTTTAGGATAAAATCGTTACCAAATACGATTATGTTCTTAGTACAAAACAAAAACTGTCGTTACCAAATGCAATTTTGTTCCCAAAATTCTCAACCCAACCTATTTCAGTTGGGTTCAGAAAATTGGGAACACTAACCAAATGTCACCTAAATCTCTATAGTTTCGTGGTTCAAAAAATAGCATCTAACGTACCACATATTGTTCATGACCTGCTCACAATTTCGGCCCAAATCTGTTGGTCCAACCTTATATTTCTGGACTGCATGTGGGTCCCAAATATCAAACTCGATTACGTGCGAGTCAACCTTCGGTTTAGCCCAGAACCCTTCCAACCCTCCCATTGCACAACCCTAATCATATTAGTGATTGCTAGAAATTACTCAGTTGGATCAATTTGATACAAAAGGGAAACTTCATGGTGTGATTTCCTAATAATTATTTTTTGGGGGACAAAATGCTACCATACAAACATTTAAGAGTAGAAAGTAGATTTAGCATAACCTTTAGGTTGCGTTTGAGTAAGACATTTGATAAATTTAAGAGATTTGTAAAATGATGGGATCTTGAAATCTAGAATTTTTTGGATTTTGAAATCCCATCATTTATAAATCTCTTATTTGGATAACTATTTTAACCGAATAATTTGATTGTTTGATGTTATAATTTTCTTGTTTAGATGAATTAGACACTATTATAAATTTTTCTAAAACTGAGAATAAAAACAAAAGAACAAAAATCAAATCACAATTGAATCAAACGATAAGATGAAAACAATGAACAAAAACACTATTGTAAGTTTTTGTTTAGATAACTATTTTAACCGAAGAATTTGATTGTGTGATTTTATAATTTTTTTATTTGGATAAATTAGACACTATTGTAAGTTTTCTAAAACTGAGAACAAAAATAAAAGAATAAAAACCAAATCGCAATTGAATCAAATGATGAAAACGAAATTGAAGACGAAAACGATGAACAAAAACCCATTAAAAAAAAAAAAAAAAAAAACCTTATGAAGACGAAATTGAACGAAACCTAATCGGCAACGAAGAACGATGAAGATGAAATTGAATGAATCCTAATTGCAATTGAACCAAATGAACCCTAATAGGTGACGAAGAACTATGGATGATGAAAAAGAAAATCGACTATGGAAGACGGCGTAGATCGATGAAGACTTGACGAACCCAACCTCAAGAGCGAAGATGCGATCAAAGACATAAAGACACAGTTGATTTTGTGCAAAGATGCGATCGAAGAAGCGAAGATAGGGGTTGTCGTCGGCGAAGGAGAGGCTCTTGTATGGACGGAGGTCGTTGCGAGGAGATGGAGGAAAGATTGTTGAAATTTTCTCTTGGGTGAATTTGTCAAATTCCACATTTTTCAAAGGGTTTATAAATTTTTTCTTTCACCCAAATTTGACCATTGAAGTATTTTACAAATCCATTCTACTCAATATCCAAATAAGGTATTTGTTAAAAAAGAATTTTTTGAAATTTTTCACCTAAATGAAATTCTTTTTAAATCGAAAAAAAAAAAAAAAATCGGGAAAAATTGGTGTTCGGGCCTTTTCATATAGGGGCAAAAGGGTCAAAGGAAAATAGAAAATAGAAAAATCCGGCGAATCGCGAGAATTGGAGGCTGTTTTCTTGCGGAACAGGCCAGCCTTTCCAGCTTCGATAACATCGAAAGGTCACCTTTCATTCCTATTATAAACCCCCATTTCTGACTTCCTCGATCTGGTTTACTCTCTACACGTTCAACATATTTTCTCTCTAAATTCACTTCTCTGTTTATTCTCTTCATCTGTCAACATGTCTTGCTACAGGGGCAAATACGCTGGTATTTCATCTCCCCCCCTTTTTCTCTGAGTTTTTACCATCGTTTTTAGGTTGTTGGTGGCGTTCTCCAAAACTGATTTAGATTCCGTATATATTGCTAATGCATATGCTTCATCTTGGTGTTTATTTTCTAGATCGTTTCGTTGTTGTTTTTCTTCGTAACAAAATTTCTCGTGGTTCTCTAGATCTTGACATGTTACTCTTGGGTTGATATTGGTTTCATTGTCTGTGATTTTTCCATAATCGGTTGTTTTATTTTTATTTGTGTCCTGTGAATCTTACGCCGTAATGTTATCGGTAAAAATAGAGAAATGGAATTATGTCATAGATCTGACGAGTTTAATTAGCTATAGCGTTTGTTTTCATGGAAATGGAGCCTATAATTTGGAATTAGAAACAAACGCATTTAAAAATCTACCAATTTACATGCGTTTCATTTCCAAACCTTTTAATTCTTTGCCGCAAAACGTTACCTTAGAAGACATGAAAAACATATCATTTTTCCAATTTTGTGCTATTTAAGTTGTACCTAATATGTTATTGTTATGATCATGTCTTATCTATACCTGCAACGCTGAACCTAGTGTTCTCAATCTTCTTTTGAATTTTCTGTATTATTATGTATTATTATTATTGATATCCTTGCATAATATCGGCCATGTTCCCTGTAATTAAATTTTTTGTCTGTAATGCATTCATGTTACCGGTCCTTGCATCTCTCAAGATTTGTTTTGCATTTATTAATTTTTAGGTTGATGGCTTGTTTTGCTGTCTCCCAATCTGCAAATTGTACTATTTTTATATTTGTAAATTGTTATATTTTCTCCAATGCTTGCATATATAGTTGATTTGATTCTTAAAATAGTAGCTTATAAATTTCTTTTTTATACCTGTTGTTGCTTCGTAGACATGGGATGCTTGCACTGATATAATTTACTTTCTCTTAGTGTGTATCTCGAATCAGCAACTTTGTGCTAATTGTTCATGTCTTTTTAAACTTTATTTTTTTGGGTTTGTGTAATGATGGAGTGGGTAAAATTTTACAAGTTTGATTTCGGTTTCTTTTTCTGAAAGACCTCCTTGATATAATCCATCTACTCTGTTTCTGTTCTTCGGTTAATGAATCTTAAATTCCACTTGTAGATGAGCTCATTGCAAATGCTGCTTACATTGGTACCCCTGGAAAGGGTATCCTTGCTGCTGATGAGTCAACTGGCACAATTGGGAAGCGTCTGTCCAGCATTAATGTAGAGAATGTTGAGTCAAACAGGAGAGCTCTGCGTGAGCTTCTTTTCTGCACTCCTGGTGCTCTGCAGTATCTCAGTGGAGTCATCCTCTTTGAGGAAACACTATACCAGAAAACTGCTGCAGGTAATCACAAAAATTGAATATTGAAATTGCATAACGTTATGTGATACGTGATATGTCATGTGCACATCACTTTGTTGGAATTGATGGAAGAAATTTTCACTTAATTCTTATGTGGCATTCCATGTTCCTTTCTGTCATATCATTGAGTTGGACATTTTAACAATACTTTTTGAGAGAATGAAAGGAATAAATTTAGGCATTACTATGGTAGTGAAGGTTGAATGTCAGCCTAGGTTTGTGAGAGTGAGGCGTCCAACATAGATACAACTCTTTCCATTAATTTTAACAGTTTAATTGCAAAAGGTTAAAGAGTAACATTGTTTTGTTTTGAAGTTGAAGGATTAAATAGAACATTTATTGAAACTAGGAGGGCCAAAATATAATTTTTCCATTATATGTTATTTGTTATTCCAATAGATAAAATCATAACCAAAATAGTATTCTGTGAAAATAAATAAAATTTCTGTGCCCCTGTTATGCCATTATTACTTCTGCCACTTACCGATATCCATTACATGTATTTTTGTATCTTTTGGTTCTGTTTGCTGGTTCTTATGAGAATCAGAAGAAGCTGATTTAGTATCTGTTGGTTTGCAGGTAAGCCCTTTGTTGAGGTGATGAAGGAAGGAGGAGTCCTTCCAGGAATCAAGGTGGACAAGGGAACCGTTGAGTTGGCCGGAACAGATGGCGAAACCACCACCCAGGGACTTGATGGCCTTGCTCAGCGTTGCCAGCAGTACTACGCAGCCGGTGCGAGGTTTGCCAAATGGCGGGCTGTGCTGAAGATCGGCCCGAATGAGCCATCTCAGCTGGCAATCAACGAGAATGCAAATGGGCTAGCTCGTTATGCAATCATTTGCCAGGAGAACGGTCTGGTACCCATTGTCGAGCCTGAGATCCTTGTTGATGGACCCCATGACATCGACAGGTGTGCTGATGTGACTGAGCGGGTTCTTGCCGCTGTCTACAAGGCCCTCAATGACCACCACGTCTTGCTTGAGGGAACTCTCTTGAAGCCAAACATGGTGACACCGGGCTCGGAAGCCCCTAAAGTCGCACCAGAAGTGATTGCTGAGTACACCGTCCGGGCACTGCAGAGGACCATGCCACCTGCAGTTCCGGCAGTGGTGTTTTTGTCAGGTGGGCAAAGCGAAGAGGAGGCTACCCTTAATCTGAATGCCATGAACAAGCTAAAGGGGAAGAAACCATGGACTCTTTCCTTCTCTTTTGGGAGAGCCCTTCAGCAGAGCACCCTCAAGGCTTGGAGTGGGAAGGAAAAGAATGTGGAGAAGGCACAGGCTGTGTTCCTTGCAAGGGCGAAGGCAAACTCGGAGGCAACTCTTGGCAAGTATGAGGGCGGTGCCGCCCTTAGCGAGGGAGCATCTGAAAGCCTCCATGTTAAAGGCTACAAGTACTAAAAACGGGTTGTGTCGTATGCTCCAGATTGTTTTCCAGCTTCTATTTTGGTATTTGACTAGGGGGAAAAAAAAAGTTTCGAGTTTAATCTTTAGGTAGTGTGTGGATGTATGGAATTGGGACTTGGAATTGGAATTAGGAAATGAATGCAGATAAATTTCAACATTTTTGTATGCCTTCATTTCTAATTCCAAGTCCAAGGCTCCAATTCCACGCTTCCAAACCCTACCAGACGGTTTCGGGATTAGGCTTCTCTCGTAATTTTCTTCATGATCGATGTTTCTGGATTTAATAAGTTTTGTGGAAGGAACCATGGCTTTGGTGAAATTGAGATACTAATTTTGTAGCATTTGCCTCTTTCTTTTCTTTTTTCTTTTTTCTGATATGATTCTGTTGCCTTATATTTCTTCTGTCTTTGGCAAAATATTGTAAGTTGAGAGATTTTTATTGGATTTCAAACGAGTTGAATTTCTGGAGTCAGCAGGTGTTGGGACCAATGTTTTTAAAATCGGACCGGACCGGACGTCGAACTAAAAAAATCATCGGGTCACAGGTTACCGGTTCAATTGGTTGGCGAACCGCGGTTGAATCAGTGACGTCATAATTACGTTATTAATATATATATATATATAGTTTGAAGTAAAAAATATAAAAAAAATACAAATACATATATATATATATATACACACACATTGAAGAAAAAATATGGTAAATGAAAAAAAGTCAAAAGCAAAAATTAAAAAGACAAAAAAAAAAAAAAAAGACAACAAGGAATGAAAAATAATGAAAAATTAATAAAAATAAAAATAAATAAATTTGGTTTACAGGTAATACTTGTATTGTGATTGAAATCACAGTCTCTTCATCTGAAAACCCATGAATTTAGAACAGAAATTGAAGGCCAGATGAAGAATCAAACAATGAAGAGTTCAAATTTCAATAAATCAAATGATATTAATAATCGTTGCAAAACAAAAAAAAAAAATGAAGATAAAAAGAGAAGAATTAATAACAGGTTCAACAAGACAAATATATTCGCATCAAATACCGAAAACTCCAAAAATTACCAAACAATAAAAAGACACGAATCCCTCCTTCTGACACCAGCGAAGCACTAGAGCTCCACACAAACATGTGAAGATCTTTATCGGCCTTTGCTCCATTTGACATCTGGAAACAAAACAAAATCAACGATTAACCCCTCTCTCTCTCTCTCTATCTCTAGAAAGAGCCACCGCAACTACACATATTGAGCGAGAGAAAAAATGAAAATTAGGGTTTCTGCCTTTCAGGTGCCTTTTATACTTAAAGGTAAAAAACACAAAAATCGGCCGGTTTTAATGGTTTTTGATCCAAAACGGTTTTTGGTGGGTAACAAGACCGGATTTTAGGCCGGTCGACGATTCAACCGATCGAATTGGCCGGGTCCGATCCGGTTTTTAAAACATTAGTTGGGACCTGTCCGAAGTTCTTCCAAACTCTATTGCAATTGTTTTTGTTAGCTCTATTTTTAATAGTTTATCCCGAAGACATAATTGTTAAACATATTTGATAACCATTTAATTTGAAGTGACGAAATTATAAGTGTTGAATTTATTAAGTACTAAATATTTTAAATATTCAATTTTTTAATGCTTTTAATTTCAAAAACAATTATCTTTGTACAAATTTTTGTTTCTAAAATAATTTTTACAATTTTATTTTTCAAAATATTCTCTCTTTTCGATAATTAGATATTATACGGTATAAGTGATAAGTGCTAAAAAAATTAAGTGAATCACACATTACTTAAAATTTTGAACAATTTTTTAAATAATACTTATTTTTTTTAAGTGATTGCTTAATTTTGGTATCAAACAGACTTAATTTGATAAGTACCTAATACATTTAGTTTTAAGTATTTAATTGCGCTATCAAATGGGGCTTTAGCTTAATTGGACTTTAGCGATTTTTTTCCTAGATTGGTGCGATATTGAAGATATACACAATACAGGAACGAGAGGAAAGATGCGACAACATGGAAGGGTTAATGGTAGTGGTGGATTGAGAGGAGAAATGTGGCAGTATGGATGGGTTAGTGGTAGTGGCAACGAATCTACAACATGCTTAGTAGCTTATACGTTTCTTCTTACCTTTCAAAAATGATAGTTTTAAAACCGAGAGAATTTGTGAGGATCTTAAAAATGGCGCAAAATTAATTAAAAAATTCAAACTAAATTTACAAGTTAGTTCGTACAGAAGTGTGATAAGTGCCAAAAGTTCACTAGAGATATTCATATTCCAGGTCAGTTGCAAAACCTCATCTTAAGTTTATGGTCTTTTGCAAAATGGGGATGGACATCCTAGGACATTTACTACAACATCAGGGAACAAATATTTCGTGCTAGTGGTCATAGTCTACTTCACGAAATGGGTGAAAGCAGAAGAATACATTACAATAGGAGAGAATGAATTAAAGAACTTTTCATGAAAGAATATCATATGTTGATTTAGCATCCTAGCAGTGTTGATCTCCGATAATGGAATTTCGTTCATAGGAGGAAAAATAGAGAAGTTATGCAAGGAGCTGAATATTGATCATAGGAAGAGCAACCCAGCTCATCCATAAGCTAGTGACCAGATGGAACTGACGAACAGGGCAATCAAGGTGGAATTTGGTTAGTGTTTCCACTTTTCTGAACCCAACTGGAATGGGTTGGGTTGAGTTGAATTGAATTGGGTTGGGTTGAGAATTTTGAGAACAGAATTGCATTTGGTAACGACAATTCTTGTTTTGTGCTGAGAACAGAATGTGTTTGGTAACTATTTTATCCTAAAACTAATTTATTTTTTTTGAATTTTTTTTTTGCGGCGGCGCCGGCTGTGGTGTCAGACGGCGGTGGTGGGCTGATAGCCGGCCGGCGGCGGAGGTGGCCGGCGACGGTCGCCGGAGGTGGCCGAAGACGGCGGTCTGTCGCCGGAGGTGGCCGGGGACGACGATCGGTTGCCCGCGATGGTCGCCGGACGGTGGCCGGCGGCGGCGGGTGGGGTGGTTGGCCGACAGATGAAGACGGAAGTTGAGAACTTTGGGTTGAGTTTTTTGGCCACAAAAAGAAACAATTTTTTTTTTTGTTTCTGGTTTCTTTAGGATTTTGAGAATCAATTCCTATTTTTTGGGTTAAGTTGGGTTGAGTTTTGTGTTTGCCAAACGCGTTCCCAAAAATCAAACCCAAATTTTTTTGGGTTGGGTTGGGTTAGGTTTGGTTGGGAACACTAACCAAACGGGGCCCAAGGGACCAATAAAGAATAGGTTGGATGAAGCCAAGGGGAAGTGGTTGGAAGAGCTCCTCGTAATACTATTGTCTCATAGGACGACTTAATGTGGATCTACTGGGGAGACCCCGTTTTTATTGACCTATGGGACAGAGGCACTTGTCCTAATGGAAATTGGATTACCTAGTTACAGGGTCTGTGATTTGATGTAGAACATAATAAAGTCTATATTAGAGCAAACCTAGATGCTTTAAAGGAAGAGTGGGATGAAGCGTAGATGAGGATGGTTGCATATAAGTCAAGAATGTGAAGGAATTTCAACCAAGCAGTTCAACCCAAGTACTTCAACATTGGAGATCTAGTGGTTTGGAAAGTGATGCTTCACAGGCCAGAAGCATGACTAGAAAGGTCAGCTCCTAAACAACTAGAAAGGTTAGCTCCTAACTGGGAGGGACCTCACAAGGTACTCAAAATAAATAGGCTAGGAAAAGCTTGATAGAACTCAGATACCGAGACCCTGGAACATTGAGCATTTAAGAAAATATTTCATTTGAAATTGTTTTCAATTTTAATGTTAAACTCTACCATTGGATGTTATTTATAAAACAGTTTGATGCAAATTTGACATTGTATTATGGAGAAATTAAATTGAACAGGAAACGGTTGAGGTCAGGTTCAACTATAAACCCAAGAGTGTCAAAGCTAAGTTTAATTATGAACTCAAATGCCTAAGGAAATTGCTAAATGAAACTACTAAGAAGACTATAGAGGTCAGGTTCAGCTATGGACCTAAGAGCCTCAAGGCTAACTTTAATTCAGAACTCAAAATGCCTAAGGAAACTACTAAGAAAACTATAGAGTTCAGATTCAGCTATGAACCCAAGAGTCTCAAGGCTATGTTCAATTCTGAACTCAAATACCTAAGAAAGTTACTAAATGAAAATGTTAAGGAAACTGTAGAGGTCAGGTTCAGCTACGAACCCAAGAGCCTCAAGGCTAAGTTCAGTTATGAACTCAAATGCCTAAGGAAACTGCTAGAAGAAACTACAAAGGTTAGTTTTAGCAACAAACCCAAGAGCCTCAAGGCTAAGTTCAATTATGAACTCAAATACCTAAGGAAAGGAAAATGCTAATTTAAGAAACTTCTAAAGAAATGTTGATTACAAAGGCTTAGGTTAACCTACAAACCCAAATACCTCAAGACTCAGCTCGTCCATGAATTTAAATGACCAAGGAATACAAGCTAAGGTCAGGCCATCCTAATCCCATATTGACCCTACGCAAGGGGAGGGCAAGTACACTTAAAAACATGCTCACTTAGTCTGCAACAAGTTCTACAAAGGGAGATGAATATGAGAGATTCGCAAGTAATCCAAAAGCCGGTCAACTTGTTAATCCTGAGAAAAATACAAGATTCAAGAGAAAGGAGTCAGGTCAACCCATTTAAAGGAGGAGATAAAATCTAAAGAAAGGCCAACCTAAGGGCTGACCTTGAGGAACTTTAGACGGTCAAATAGGTCTACCACAATCAAACAAATATCAATATGGAAGAAAACAAACCGTAACATCAAACAAATTGATAACAATTATTCAAAGATATATATAAAAGCGACATCCAACACAGCAAACCAAGAAATAAGATGTTGGCCCAGTGAGCTACCTAAGAGGGGGGTGAATTGGGTACTTATAAAAAATTTAAACAATTAAATATTTCAACACTTAATTTATCTAATAATCAATTTATCCTAAATTAATTATTATCTTCGTTACGCAGCAGATAAATGTTTATATTCTAAGTGCACACTCAAACAAAAGATGATAAAAAGAATAACAAAGCAGCACACCAAGATCCTGGTTCATCAAGCTAGCTTCGCCTAATTCAGTCCCCCCAAGTTCCACGGAGATTCGCAACTACTAAACCCTTGATTCCTTTACTAGGTAGAAACTAAACCCTTACAATGATTCTTTTCCTAGACTCAGAATCAACCTTTACAATTTCCCTTTCCCCAAGTTAAGTAAAAACCTTATCTTTTTACCAAGCTAAAGACTAACCTAATTCTATTATAGGAAGAATCACCACCTAATCCTTTTACAAGGTAAAGATCAAACCTAATCCTTTTACTGGCTAAAGATCAAACCTCATAATTCTCCAAGTATCCTTTTCACCGGTAAGGATGAAACTGTCACAATTCACTCAATTCGATTCAGGAAGAATCAAAACCTACTTCTTTTCAAGAAAAAGAATAATCTAACATTTTTATACTTTAGGCAAAGATCAAACCTCAACATTTTTCCTGGAAAAGACTGAAACCTTAGCTATCCTGACTAGACACCGACCTAATCGTGTCTAATCCGCTCAAATTCACAAATACAAAAATAATTATGAGTTTCTTCCTACTCGGAGCTTCTACCACCTCAAAACAATTATACTTGATTAATGTCCCAAAATTTACTATGGGATAGAATTAAAGTGAGACAAATTAATATCTGATTACAACAAGTGTGGGTAGCACAAAATTAAGCATATAACTATATATTATTACAAAATCGTTTTAAAAAGATTTTTTACGCTCTTAAGTTTAAACATGATTTTTCAATAATCTTAAATCCAAGTAATTAACAACAACATGAAATCAAATTTCAGCTTAATAACTTGGAAAGATCTCACTAGGAAAACACCGAAGTATAGAAACATGATTGCAAAATAGTACATATCGGTGACGCTAATTCAACAGCGCTTTAGCTCAAGAACTTTTCATACAAATAATCTCTCGAAATAATCTTAGAAGAATGATAACTCTCAGAAAACTTAGGAAGTCGATTGTTCTTGATATCTCTTAATCCAAATTCGTAGGTCTATATATAAGGAATTAGAACAAGCATTCCAACGACTAGTTTTCAAATGATATGCCCCTAAAAAGCACCTATAGATCCCATATATCATATACATTTAATTCTGATATATTTCATTTAAAAATAACTTTTAAATCTCTCAATTATGGCCAGAAAGTATTTCTTAAACATCAATTATAATGATAGGAAGTATTTAGTTGCTAAAATTGAAAGAATCTTTAATTATATGTATAAAATCAATAGGGATATCAAAATAGATGTATCATATCTTTAGTATTTTCAAAATCCCCTAAAATACTCTATTGGATTTGTCAAAAATAAATAGTAACGGCTAGTTTTTGACCGAAACCTTAAAATCCTCGAAATCTTAACCAACACAATCGGTTGACCGAAACCTACCTAGTTGGTTGATCGATTGATTCAGGATGTAACACGAGCCAAACCTTTAAGGTAGTCAATTACCCTATGGTCGGTCGACCGATTGATTCAGGATGTAATCCAAGCCAAATCAAGCCACGGTCAGTTGACCGATCGATTCAGAGAGTTTCACAAATCCAGCCTATGACCAATCGGTTGACCGATCCTCTCTTGGTTGGTTGACTGATCGATGCTAGATGTTCATTTTTACACTTATTTTAGCTCCAAACTTTATCGTTTAAACCTATTAACTGATTTCTTTTCTCGGTTAATACATTTGACACTAAAATACATCTTTAAACATTATTCTTACTTAGGTCAATTTTCATTCTTCAATTTCACGTAAGAGAAAATATTTGAACACTAATTAGGATTCTAAATTTTATCAAATCAAACACACAAAAAATATAGTTAATTAATTAGTCAGTTGTTTTTACCTAATTTCTTTAGGATCTTCAATACTCTTTATTTCTTCAATGTCTATCTTTACACCCTTGATAATTTCTTCATGATTAAATCTTTAACTATAACTCTTTTACTAAAATACTCAACAAATTCATTAGTTCCACAGAAAACATCAAACCTTAATTGTCCATCAAAATCTTGGGATCAACAATCTCCCCATTTTTTTTATGATAACAATTGATTTTGATGTTTTCTTCAAAACAAAAATATAACCACACTCTCTCTAAATCCGAGGATGGGTATTTAACTTATTGAAGCACAATCATGAAGATAATTCAAATAATTCAATCAGATATTCAACATAAGCACAAAATGATCATTTCACTGTAGTTCTATCTTTAATCAGTGCAATGCTTAGGCGAACAAATTCATGAACATCAACTAACTCGTTTAAAGCTCAATATCTTAATTTAATCATGATTTTCCCCTTTATCAATCAATTCAAATGATAAACATCAAATAAATTTTCTCCATTTTCCATCCCAAAAAGTAGGGATGGAGAATCAAAAACATTACTCTAGGCAAACATAATTATGCCTAGCCATACTTAAATCTCAAATAATTTTCATAAAATGATCTTCCGCTAAAGGTTTAGTAAATATATCGACAAACTAATCAAAGGTATTCAATATCCCCTTTTTCAATTTGAGCAACACATATTATTGCCCCACTTATAAAAACTTTTCTTCCTATATAATTGTAAACAAGCTAATTCATACATAGGAGAATAAACATGGGACAATCAACACATTTCAACAATGTAGCATGAAATCATATAATTTTAATTAAGTCAACATGCTTTCTTCATGATACCAATTAATATCTTCCCTTTATAAAAACAAAAAATATGTAATCTTTAATGCATTAGAACATGAAACATATTTTAATGATAATTTATAAAATTGTCAACACAAATCTAATGCTTGTTTTATCACAGTGATGATCAATAATTGGAATTCAAACCATATGAATGCATTATGTAATTCATTTACCATTTAAATAACTACAACATTTCAAATAGATTAAGATATCATGCATTTTAACACAATAACTTAATTCAATGATGAATAAGTCATGGATTGATATAATATATTTCACATATTTTCAAACATAACTTTTAGTAGATCTCATATAACACAACATAATATTATCACATATAAATATGTAAACTTATTTGATTATTATACAATAATTCTATGACAACATGAGAATATGTAAAACAACACAAATCTTAGAAATTCTTACCATCTTATTTAAACTTATTTTCTTACTCATGGCATAGTCTTCAGAAATCATGTGACTTTTGTCTTTAGAAGTCAAATACGTAAATTTGAGGATAATTTCACATCACACAAATTTCTTAAATAATTATGCATTATAACAAATTAAGATGCCATTTCAAGATGTATAACAAATTAGCTCAATTCAATTTATTTGTATAAAAAAATATATGGCATGAATGGCAATATTATACAAATAATCTTACTAATATGCATATGAAACAAATATTAGTGAGAGCAAAAACACTTTATTCATTTTAAGTCACTTAACATGTTTCAGAATGAAATACATGAACAATCCTCAATATGCGCACATCATAAAAACATGTTAATATACTTTAATTAAATGTAATTTACAGAATCACCATGCACTATTTCTAAGACAAAAAATAACGTATCATTTAAAATAGGTCTTAGAAACCATTACCAACTTACCTATTTGGCAAGTCGGACACCTCCCCCTTCAACAAATTTAATGAATTTAAACTGCAAAGGGTTAAGAGTACATCTTATATCTTTCGGGATGACTTTGCTCTTTACCTCATTTGTATCAATGATTGATTTGGATGCACAATTTCCATTGGCCTGTTTGTATCCTCTAAGTCTTTGATTGTTGCTATTTGATTCAATGATATTTTCATTTCCATGTGTCACTTGTGGCTTCCTGGTGATATCCCATCTTGGCTTCGGTAACTTTTTCCTATTTGCGCGTATCGCTTGTGGTTTCTTTGTAACTTCACATTTTGTCTTTAATACGTCTTTTCGCTTTGTACGTGTCGCTTGTGGATTCTTGGTGACTTCCCATATTGGATTTGATATAACTTTTTTGTTTGTTCCTTTCGATCCACTCCCGTCATTATGTAACTCTGCACAAGACATTTGCATAACTCTCTTTGGTATATATTTCATTTAGAATCCATTCTAGTTAGACATAAACTTAGGGTTCCTAAACGGACATGATACTTTAAAATGCCCAACCCTATTGCAATAATAACATAACATCTCAGCTTCTATTGATTATCATAAATAGCACGAGAAGTAAAGCATGAATCATTTCTAACAATAGCAACATTAGAATCATTGGCTTATGATGAAGAATGAGACGATGAAATATATCCACTTCAATAGATTATTTTAAAAAATGAAAAAACATTTTTAGAAGCTCTTGAAATAGACTCGAGGTCGGATTTTGATTTTTCAAATTTTTTCTTCAGTAAATCAATTTTTAATTCAAGATCTGATCTTTGCCCGGAAATCACGCCAAAATTATTTTTAAAACTCTGTTTTCATTTAAAAAAAAAATCCACTTTAGAGAACAAATTATTGATTTTAAAAACAACATCTAAAAACTCTTTTGTTCTACAATAATAATCCAGATGTACTTTAGATTTCTAAACATTTTTTCTTCTAGTTTCAAAGGAATCAATTTTTCTTTTTAAAACTCAAACTTTCTTTAGCAAAAAGAAGTGTGAGATAAAGTAATTTTTTCATGATAGACATTTTCATTATCATCATCTCTATCACTACCACTAGTGCTACAAGAATCATAAATAATATTATCATATACGAATTTATCACCTTCAAGAGAGAATACACAAAAAAATATTTTCTATAGTGTGTGCCACGTGATTGGTTTAGCTAGGATTTTAAGCCTATTGAGCTAAAACCAGCTCTAGTACCAATTGTTGGTCCAGTAAGCTACCCAAGAGGGGGTAAATTGGGTAGTTATAAAAAATTTAAACAATTAAATCTTTCAACACTTAATTTATCTAACAATCAATTTATCCTAAATCAATTATTATCTTCGTTACGTAGTGGATAAGTGTTTATATTCTAAGTGCACACCCAAACAAAATATGATAAAAAGAATAACAAAGTAGTACACCAAGATATATTCTAGTTCAAAAAGCTATCTTTGATTAATCTGGTCCCTCGAGCTTCACGGAGATTCGCAACCACTAAATCCTTGATCCCATTACCAAGTAGCAATCAAACGGTTACAATGATTCTTTTTGCAAACTCATAATCAACCTTTACAATTTTTCTTTTCCAAGCTAAGGAAGAACCTTATTTTTTTAACAGGTTAAAGACTAACCTATTTTTATTATAGGAAGAATCACCACCTAATCCTTTTACAGGTTGAAGATCAAATTTCACAACTCTCCAAATATCATTTTTACTAGTAAGGATGAAACTGTCACAATTTACTCAATTCAATTCAAGAAGAATCAAAACCTACTTCTTTTCAAGGGAAAAGAATAACCTAACCTTTTTATAGCTTAGGTAAAGATCAAACCTCAATATTGTTTTCCAGAAAAGATTAAAACCCTAGCTACCCTGACTAGACACTAACCTAATCATGTCTAATCTACTCAAACTCACAAATACAAAAAAATATAAGTTTCTTCCCACTCGGAGCTTCTACCATCTCAAAACAATTGTACTCGATTAATGTCCTAAAATTTATTGCGTGATAAAATTAAAGCGAGGCAAATTAATATCTGATTAGAACAAGTGTGGGTAGCACAGAATTAAGCACGTAATCAGATAATATCACAAAATCGTTTTAAAAAGAATTTTTAAGCTCTTAAGTTAAAAAATGATTTTAAATAATATTAAATCCAAGTAATAAACAACAATATGAAATCAATTTTTAGCACAATAATTTGGAAAGATCTCACCAGGAAAACATCGAATTATAGAAACAGGATTGCAAAACAGTACAAGATCGGTGACACCAATTCAACAACGCTTAAGCTCAAGAACTTTTCACACAAATAATCTCTCGAAATAATCTCAGCAGAATGATAACTCTCAGGAAACTTAGGAACTTGATAGTTCTTGACATCTCTTAATCCAAATTTGCAAATATATATAAAAAGAATTGGAACAAGCCCTTAAACGGCTAGTTTTCAAATGATAAGCCCCTAAAAAACACCTATAGACCCCATATATCATATCCTTTAAATTCTGATATATTTCATTTAAAAATTACTTTTAAATCTCTCAATTATGCCCACAAATAATTTCTTAAATATCAATCATAAAAATAGGAAGTATTTAGTTGCTAAAATTGAGAGAATCTTTAATTATATGTACAAAATCAATGGGAATATCAAAATAGATGTATCATATCTTTAGTATTTTCAAATCCCCCAAAATACTCCATTGGATTTGTCAAAAATGGATACTAATGGTTGGTTTTTGATCGAAACCTTAAAATCCTCGAAATCTTAACCAACACAATCGGTTGACCGAAATCTACCTAGTCAGTTGACCGATTGATTTCTAATGTAACACAGGCCAAACCTTTAAGATAGTTGGTTGACCAATTACTACACAGTTGGTCGACCGATTGATTTAGGATGTAATCCAGGCCAAATCAAGCCACGGTCAGTTAACCGATCCTTCCACGATCGGTTGATCGATCGATTCAAAGGGTTTTACCTTTCTAGCCCATAACCAATCAGTTGACCGATCCTCTCCAGGTCGGTTGACCGAACGATGCTGGATGTTCATTTTAATACTTATTTTAACTCTAAAATTTATCGTTTAAACCCATTAACCAATTACTTTTCTTGATTAACACAATTGACACTAAAAATACAACTTTAAATATCAATCTTACTTAGGTCAATTTGCATTCTTCAATTTCATGTTGTAGCAAATATTGGAACACTAATTAGGATCCTAAATTTTATCAAATCAAACACACAAAAAATATAATTCATTAATTAGTGTCGTGTGTGATCCTAATTTGGGTTGCAATAAGAGTATAAGAGTAGTGAGTTGTTTTTATCTAATTTCTTCAAGATTTTCAATAATCTTCATTTCTTCGATGTCTATCTTTGCACCCTTGATAATTTCTTCATTATTTAATCTTTAATTGGAACTCTTTTACTGAAACATTCAACAAATTCATTAGTTCCACAAAAAATATCAACCCTTAATTATCCATCAAAATCTTGGGATCAACAGAAGAAGTTACGATTATAGACCAGATAGCCAGAAGGCTATCGATTGTTAGAATTCCACCAACGTGATAAAATAAAAAGCAGAAAATAAGGAGATTAAAATAAAACCATCAGGCCTCATCATAGGTGAATTGGAAATTGTCAACCTCTTTGAACAACCTCCGTTCTTCAGTAAGCTCTTGGACCCGCAAATTGGCTCTCTCTTTTCTATTTGTCTCTTTATTTTCTGGTATCGTAGCTCTCTCTCCTCAACAACCGGGAAATGCCATTTATGTTTGAGATCCTGGATATCTTAGTTCTTCTTATCCAGGATGTAACAAAGCTCAACCAATTTGGAAGTGGTGATATAGTGAAAGGCATCTAAGTGATCATAGTATGAGCGAATCCTTTTGAACTTACGTAAGAGGCGATGCTGGGGTATGTCCCTCTTCATATTCCTAGAAGGCACTCCACCTTCTGTTTTCATTTTGCAAACTCCATCCCTAAGCAATCTATATCAGTGGAAATGTCCATCTCCTACAAAGAAAAATAAAGATTGGAAGCATATTGAATAAGAAACACAAAGACAACAAGGGACGTACTTACCTCTGCTAGGAATATCTCCATATGGGAAGATGAATATTGTAGAAAAGCGGCAAGGTTTGAAATGAAAAAACTTGTTAATGCAAAAAAATAAATAAGGAAGAATTTATAAAGGAGAAGAAAGCATGAGAAATAATAATAAAAAAAAACAGTCTTAAAAGCATCTAAGAAACGACAATGGACACAATGACAAACAAGACAAACAAGATCATTCAAGAAAATCAAAGGACAAGTATAGCAAGAGATGATACCCTTCCTTGGATTTCTCGGCATGTCCCCAGGGAGAAAGACTTCTCCATTATCCTGAATCTGTCGTTGCTATTTCGATATATACATATAAGACATAAAGCATCCAAGGTACTCCTTGACTTATTATGACTTCAAAATTCCCTTATTGGTCGGGAACTTCTTTGCCAAATGATATGTCGAAGTGAGGGCCTTTAACTCATTCAGGTACAATGTTCCAATGATGACATTGTAATCCAATGAGCAATCCACTATTATAAGCATGACGTTCAGAGTAGAATGCATGGGCTCGATCCCAATGGTAAGTTCTAAAGTGATCCAACCCAGTGGCCAAACAGTCTCTCCCCCAAAGACTACTAGTGGCATCATAATGGCCTCAAATATTTTTATCCATATACCCATCTCCAGCATTAGGAAAGTATATAATTTTAACTAAGCTTCCATTGTTGATGAGGATCCAACCAATATTATAGTTGGAGATCTTTACAATCACAACAATAGTGTTACCGTACAAGGTGTAGATCCCTTTGAAATCTTCATCAGTAAACTTGATTGCCTCAAGCTCGGCAATTAGGACCTTGGTTACCTAGAAGATATAATACTTGGTCTTCATCTTTCCCTTTTGAGCATGGACTTTCTCATTGGCCAAGGAGGTCTTGACGGGATCGAAAATTAAAAACAACATATTTACCAGCAGAATTTAAAAAATTTAAATCACACTTAATACAGGATCTAACCGTATTAACATTAAAACAATAAAGAAAGTAATATTAAAATGTATTTAATCCATCAGTTATCTCTTTCGGCGCTTCTTCCTCAAAGATGGTACTTCTTAAAGCATGATCTGAGTAGGCTCTTCTAAGAGAGCGTCTGAACATAAATAATATTGGCATGGGAGATCGATCATCTCAGAAGTGACACAATTATCTCACTTATAACGATATTCACATAGAAGATCTCGGATGGAAAAAATGTTCTTGAAATTTGTATAATTCTAAGACTCTAGGACATCTCTGATTTGAATCTAAGGGGTATTAAGATTCAAATCAATAGATGAAAATTTGAAAAACAAAATCTCACACAAAAAATGAGATAATTATCTAAGAGAACTAGGGTGGCCGAATTTTTCCTAGGGTGTGGCCGAAACTTTAAGGGGTAGGTGACCATTATCAATCTTTCACCTTATAAATACTTTCCAAGGTTCAAGACCCTAGCCCCCTATTTTCTGCATTTGCACTTTCACCCTCAACTTTTTGACTCCAACGATTATTGCCCATTCCTTTTTCAAGGACTCTTCTAACTTCAATTGTATTGTGTGTAACCTATTATATTCATGTTGAAAGATGAATGGTGAAATTAATTCATTAATTATTTTAATAATCAATTAATCAATAAAAATTAGAACAATTCAAAATTTGTCTTTCTGGAAGAAAATATTTTTTTCCCTTAAGGCATTTTCTTTGACTGTAAGTCACGTCTACCACAGTTATGATTACGATATTATACGATCTATCTATCTATGTACCGGAAAGGACGGATAGGGTCGAGTTGGTAGGAATTTATCCAAAATAACATTCCCAGGTGTGATTATGGTATTATACAATCTCTCTATCTATGTACCCGAAAGGACGGATAGGGTATAGTTAAGTCCAAAACCCATACTCTAATCAAATGTATTTGATTACTAATATAATTCCTTGTAATAGCAATTGGAATCTCATCTCAGGCATCACATTTCTCCATCCAAAGACTTGGGTGAATTATATTAAATCGAATCACATATGACATATTTGTTTTGCTAAGAGGGATAGATTTGATCTTGTATACTCGTATATTCATATGTATGTCCTACTAAAACCAATAAGGCTCGTGGATAGAGAATAGTCCTTAGTATTATGAAAGTATAGCAACCCAAACATGTAATATACAACAGCTCAAGTCAGAATATCACAAATACAATTACACCTCAGACATCCTATTTTGACCTTGAGCAAAACTAACATGTAGAATATCAATGATGACCACGTTCAGTGACTTAATACATTAGTAAGTCCCATTGAGGTTGTTCTAGTATCTCATACTAATGGTTTGAGACTCACCATCTCCAAAGAGAAAATAGCGGAACAAGTTAACTAGATTGTAGAAGACCATTTTTAACAATATAATACCTATATAGGAACAATTTAGAATATCAAGTTACCAAATATCTTCGGCCTTCTCCTTTTAATCATGTGAAATAGCCATAACATTTCAACTTGATATCCGAGGTCTATAGAAAAATTGATATAATTCCAAAATAAGATCACAAATATCGTTTTATTAATACTTAAGATCGAAATATTTTACATATATAAGACTTAAATGTAATATTACCAGATTTACCATAGGGTTACATCCAATAATATTCCACTAATACTCTATCTAATTGAAAGAGTACCTTATACCCATCTTTAGAACGTGTCAATTTAACTCTTGTAAATTCATAGCCTTAGTGAGTAGATCCGCTACATTATCCACTGTGTTTACAATATCTTATACCCATCTTTAGAAGGTGCCAATCTAACTGTTGTAAAGTCTTAGCCTTAGTGAGTAGATCCACTACGTTATCCATTGTGTCTACTTTCCTAATATCTACATCATTTTTCCTAATGATTTCACGAATTGAATGGAAGTGTCGCTCTATGTGTTTGGATTTGTGATAAGATCCTAGTTGTCTTACTTGAGCAATAGCACAATTGTTGTCACAATACAAAGGTATCGGTGACTCAATAATTTAAACCACCTAAGTTCAATAATTAATCGATACACCTTCCTTAACAGCTTCAGAAGAGGCAATGTACTAGGCCTCAGTAATGGAATCAACAGTTTTAGTTTACTTACAACTCCTCCAACTAACAGCCCTACCATTTAAGATAAAAGCACATCCTGAAGTTGACTCTCGGTTATTCACATCAGATAAAAAATCCAAATCAGAATAACCTTTAACCCCTAGTTACTCTCCGCATAGACTATAAATTTATCTGTAGTTCTTCTCAAGTATTCGAGGATAGATTTGACATCATTCTAGTGTTCTAAACTGGGATCAACCAAATATCTGGTGATCAATCGAACATTATAACTAATATCGTGCCTGGTACATAGTATTGCATACATGAGACTTCCAATTGCTAAGGCACATGGTGACGTACCCCGGATTTTGGAAACAGAGGAAGAAAATAATGGGAAGAAGAATAAAACAAGGTTTCGTTGCGCCTGTTTCAAAATCCTCAAAAATCCATTCATTTAAATAAAAAAAATAAAAATTCAAGGGCTTTTGTAAGCACTGGTTTTGAAAACCTTCTTTGGGCTGGAATTTATTTTGAAAAATAGAGTCGCCACCTAGCATTGAGTTAAATGGTGTATTAGGTCACTAGAATTTTTAAAATCATTTTTACTTTAAAGTGGCCCAAGTTTTGACTAAAAAATAGTTGGTCTTTACCAAAGATTTATTTGAAGTTTGGGAGTCGATTATGCTCGAGGAAGGTGTTGGGCACCCGAAGACACTCGTCTAAAGACGGTACCTAAGTCTAAATAGATCTTTATGTTTGAACAACTCTAAGTAACTTCCTTCGATTTTGGTTAACATAATAATTCCTATTTGTTTTAATGTTTTTGTCTTTTTTTATGCATTTTATGTTTAAGAAAACAAGGAAACTTTATTTATTCAAAGCAACAACAGATAAAATATATTTAATCAAAATAGTTTATTTATTTTTAATTGACGACATAAACCCTAAACCCTAAAACTTTTGAAAGTCAAATTAAAAATAACATATTAATCCCTAAAATTCTTAAAACTTAATTTTAAATACTATAATAAACCCTAGGAATTTTTATAGTGAAATTTAAATAACGCAACAAACCCCATTATTTTCGAAATGTTATTAAAATGCAACTTAAAATATGCATGTACAAAAGTTAGGTCTTATGTGAAAGATATAGTGAAGTCTTAGACAATTTTGGCAATAGGGCTAGCTTATAAGCCAAGGTACCAACCTTTTCTAGAATCTTGTACGACCCAATGTATCTCGGATTTAATTTTTTCCTTTTTACCAAATCTCATTTTGCCTTTCCATGAAGATATACATAAACATATGTAATCACCTACCTCAGGCTCTAACTAACGCCAACATTTGTCAGTGTTCATCCCGAGGTTTTGATGGACAATTAAGGGTTGATGTTTTTGTGGAACTAAGGTGTTTGTTTAGTGTTTCAGTATAAGAAGTTCTATTAAAGATCAAATCATGAAGTAATTATTCATGATGTAGAGATGGACATTAAAAAGATGAAGAGTATGGAAGATTTTGAAAAAATTAGGTGAAAACAACTCAAACTTCTTTTACTCTTAATATATCCCTATTAGGATCACACACAACACAAATTAATGAGTTATATTTATGTGTGTTTAATTTGATGAAATTAAGATCATAATTAGTGTTCAATTATTTGCTCCAATGCGAAATTGAAAAATCAAAATTGACTTAAGTAATATTAGTATTTAAAATTGAATATTAATTGAGTTAATCGAGAAAAAACATTGGTTAACGGGATTAAAACGATAAAGTTTGGAGTTGAAATAATTTGAGAAATGAGTGTTCTAGCAAAGACCGGTCAACTGACGAGTGAAGGTTTGGTCAACCGATGGGCGAAAGCAGAAAAATGAGAAGTCTCTGAATCGATTGGTGAACTGACCATGGGAGATCAATTAACCAATTGGCCAAAGTAAAACTCTCTGTATCGATCGGTCAACCAATCGTAGAGGATTGGTCAACCGACCAAGGCTTAAAATTAGTTTAGAAATGCAACTTGAATTGACTGGTCAACTAACTAGGGATGGATCGGTCAACTAACTATGGATGGGCTGATCAACCAACTTCCTTAAGGGTTGAAACGGCTTAAAAAACTGTATTGATCAGTCAACCGATGGGCTGATGATCGATCAACAGACTATCTGGTTAGAATTTCGAGGTTTTTAAGGATCAAATCAAATACTAGCCGTTTTTGGCATATCTGATTCAGATATTCTTGGGATTTGAATATATTTAAGATATATCACATCTATTTTGATATCCCTATAGATATGGTACATAAATTGAAGTGTCTCTCAATTTGGTTCATTTAATTATTTCTATCTATGCGATTTGAAATGGAAAAATAATTTGTGGATTTAATCGAAAGATTTAAAAGCCATATTTGACTAAATTATACCAGGAATGAATGTTTATGATATATGGGGTCTATAGGTGCATTTAAATGTCACATCTTGAGGAAACTAGCCGTTAGATGGCCTATTTTAAATCAGCTTAAATAGACTTGCGAATTTCATATCATTAGTATATATCAATCAAGAACTATCAAAGTTCTTAAGATTTCTAAGAGTTGTTATTTTGAGATATATTCGAGAAATCTATTGTGAGATTATTGTGTGAGAAGTTCTTGAGAAAAAACACTATTGAGTTGGTGTCACCTATATGTGATGTATTGCTATTTTGATTTCAATCTTTCGGTGTTTTCTTGGTGAAGTCTTTTCCATGCTATCATTCTTTATTGTGAAATCATATTATTATATTTGCTTGGTTGATAAGGTCGTATTAAAATTGTTATATAATTTTAAGAGCATAAAAATTATTTTTAAAACGATTTTTGTGATTATCTGATTACGTGCTTTATTTTGTGCTACCCACATATGTTATAATCAAATATTGAATTCCTCACTTAATTTCTATCACATAGTAATTATTGGAACATTAATTGAGTTTAATTGGTTTGAGGTGGTAGAAGCTCCGAGTGGGAAGAAACTCAGTGATTTTTTGTAATTCATGCGTTTGTGCGGATTGGATACGGTTGGGACTGTTTCTAATCGGGGTAGCTTGGGTTTTAATCTTTTCTAGGAAAACGATTGAGGTTTGATCTTTACCTAGTAGGTAAAAAGGTTAGGTTATTCTTTTCCTTGAAAAGAATTAGGTGTGAATTCTTCCTGAATAAAGTTCATTTTTTAGGGAATTGTAACGGTTCCATCCTTACTGGTGAAAAGGATACCTAGAGTGTTTGTGAAGTTTGTTTCTTAGCCTGGTAAAAATATTAGGTTGTGATTCTTCTTATAATAGAATCAAGTTAGTCTTTAACCTGTAAAAATATAAGGTTTTTCCTTAGCCTATGAAAAGAGAATTGTAATTATTGATTCTGTGCCTGTGAAAGAATCGTTGTAAGGGTTTGGTTCCTACTGTTAAATGAGTTTTAGGTTTTTAGTGGCTGCAAATCTCCGTGGAGCTCGGCAGACTGGATTAGCCAAGGTTAGCTTGGTGAACCAGGATATATCTTGGTGTGCTGCATTGATTTACTTTAATTATATTTTGTTGTTTGGGTGTGTACCTAGATTTAAACACTTATCCTCTATGAAACAACATAATAATTGATTTAGGATAAAATAAATTATTTGATTAATTAAGTGTTTTAAATTGTTTAAAGTTTTATAACTACCCAATTCACCTTCCCTCTTGGGTAGCTCACTAGGCCAACAGTCATCATAACTCTTTTGCCTTCTTTGAGAAATTATTAGTATTTTTTGAATCACATTTACCTTCTCTGTTGTCATCTGAGCTATGTTAGGTATCAACAATTTTCGTTCCCCAACTTCAATCCAACAAACTAGAGTTTTGCATCTTCTGCCATAATGGTTTATACAGTGCCATTCAATTATCGAATGTTAGCTATTATTATAAGAAAACTTCATCAAACCTAAGTAATGGTTGGAAATTCTAAAACATAACCCGTCACGTGTCTTCCAATGTTTGAATCATACGTTCTGATTTGTCATCAGTCTGAAGATGAAAAGTCGTACTGAACCTTAATTTAGTATCCAGAGTAGTTTGAACACTAGGCCAAAATTTTAATATAAATCTTAGATCACTATCCAATAATATGAAAATTGGGACACCATGTAATCTGACAATCTCATCAATATAAATTTTTTCATACTTTACCATAAAGTACGTGTTTTTTACAACCAAGAAAATGGGCAAATTTGTAAGTTTGTCAACAATTACCGAGATAGAATTATGTCTTTTTTTAGCATAAAAAAATCTTGATAGAAAAAATCCATCATAATATATGCACACTTTGATAATGAGATAGTTAAATAGTGCAATAACTCTCATGTCTGTTGGTGATTAATCTTTACTTACTAACAAACAAGACAATTGGTAACAAATTATGCAATTTCTCGTTCAATTCCATTCCACCAGTACTGCTCTCTCAAATATCGATACATTTTAGTACTCCCTATGTAATACCCCGAAAATTTATATTTTGAGAATATTATTTTATATGAGTTTAATATTTTTGGGAGTATTTTCCAAATTTAATGTATAAATAATATTTGTTAATATTTGGAGTCAAATATTAATTTTAAATTGATTTTAAAAAGCTTTGGGATTATTGTGCTATTTAGAATATGTTTTTAAGAGTTTTAGGATATAATTAATATTTTTTAATTTTAAGGGAGTATTGTGTAAATAAATAAATAAATTAATTAATTAATAGTAGCTAAAATTGTTCCTTTGTGAAGAAGGAAGAAAAATCGGCCAGAAATATATAAGTGATGCATATATAAACTAGGGACATTTGTGATAATTATAATGCTAATAATAATATAATAATAAATCTACTAATAATGATCAAACCACATGGCCTATATAAGTGTCCATCTGTGACACCTATGTTGGCCCAGTGAGCTACCCAAAAGGTGGGGTGAATTGGGTAGTACTAAAAAATTATTAGAATATAACACTTGAAAAATCAAATAATTAGTTTTATCCTAAATTAATTATTTTCTTTATAGCAGTGGATAAGTGTGATAAATTCTAGGTGCAAGCTAAACAACATAAAATAAATTAAAGGTGATAGGTTGAAAATACCTATCTACTTCTAAGTCGAATTTGGTAGTTTTCGAGTGTTTTAGTAATATTTTATTGCGTTTTTGTTTGTTTTTATGTAAATCAGGTGTAGGGACGTAATCGAGTGATAAACAAGTGAAATAGTGGGAAAACGGTAAAGAAACAAAGAAAGAAACAAGGTTTCAAGACAGAAAATCCACTACCGTGGTGGTCAGGCCACCGCCGAGGCGATGGAGATGCAGGGAGAATTGCACAAGTCTCACCGCCGCGACGGTGAAAGTCCAGAGAGATTAATGCTATCTGCACCGCCACAGCGGTCATTCACCGTCAAGGCGGTAAAAGTCCAGAGAGCTAAGGGTTTGGTTAACCGACTTACTCACTGCAGCAGCGGTGAACCACCGTCGCGGCAGTCACTCTGTGCAGAAAACATATATTTTTCTAGATATTTTGAAGTCTTCTATTTAAGCCCCTTTTCCCTCATTTTTAAAGGACATTCCACACATTAGATGCATGATCTTAAGCATTTCTTGAGAGCTCAAAAAGGAGATTCAATATTTGGAGAAGAGGAAGCAATCCCGGACCTATATTTAGCGACAATGGACTATTCCACTCTAAGATTTGATCGTTTTTCTTTTGTTTTTGTCTTTGTAACTTAACTTTTCATATAAAATGATATTGAATCCTTCTTGTTTTAATATTTGTATGGCTAAGATCATGGTAGGCTAGATAAATATTATCTAGGGATCGATGTAGTTCATGGAAATACATATTTGATTGAATATATATTTCTTTAACAATTGTTTGTCTAAATCCAATTATGTTTAACATTTTATTACAATTTTAATATGCTTAAGGTATTAGGGTTGGTTTTGAGAATACAGGATTTGACACTCGGGAGAGGAAACCCCGGATTCAGACTATGGTTAAACACATCACGACGATCTAACGACTCGGGAGGGTGTTAGAAAGTGTGCAATCCATGAGGTTGGGTCAAGACTCATGTGACTATGTATTATATAAAATGCTAGAAAGGGACTTCGGCGTTAATGCGAAGTCATATAATCGCTTATTTTACACTCGAGAGAGGTAATGAGCGAGTTTGAGATACCTAGATTGTTAGATAGGATAAACACCGTTATTGTTAATTAAACGAAGTCAAACATGTATTAAGTGAATGAAATCAATCCTTAGGTAATCCACTTAATTAGAATTAACTCAATAGTTGTTAGTTTAACTTAGTTTTTAATTATTCAAACTCAAACATCTCTTGAACCGTCGAGATAATATAAAACTATGCAAATTGCAGTATTCAATTAATCAAACACATTCACAGAGGACGATATTCGATCGAAAGGTCCACTATATTAAAACTTGACCTCGTGCACTTACGAGTAAATTAAGACTTGAAAAAAGTACACATCCAAAAGGAAATAAATAATGCAGTACACACCGATATATCCTAGTTTACCAAGCTAATCTTGGCTAATCCAGTCCTCCAAGCCCCACAGAGATTCTCACCCACTAATCACTAAGATTCCTTTAAACATGTAGGAACAAAACCTTTACACAATGACTTTTTTTCGCAGGCTCAGAATCAACCTTTACAAATTCCTTTTCCCAAGCTCAGGAATAACCTTTTTATTTTTCCCAAGCTTAAGAATAATCTTATTTGTTTTCAGACTAAAGATTAACCTAATTCTATTACAGGAAGAATCACAACCTAACTCTTTTTATACCTTAGGCTTAAGAATTAAACCTCACAATCACTCCAAGTATTGTTTTCCCAGGTAAGGATGGAACATTTACAATTCACTCACAATTTATCCTAATTAGGAAGAATCACACCTAAGCTTTTTTCAACGGGAAAAGTGTAAACTAACCTTTTTATACTCTAGGCAAAGATTAAACATCAATATTTTTATAGGAAGAGATCGAAACCCAAAGCTACCCCTGATTAGATATTCCCAATAATATCTAATCCACACACAACTCACCAATTACAGAATTAATGAGCTTTTTCCCACTCAGAGCTTCTACCACCTCAGATTAATTAATACTCAATTAATGTCCTGAACCTAGTGATAGAAATAAAACGAGAAAACAAAATCTAATTATAATAAAGAATGCAGGTAGCACAATTAAGCACGTAATCAGATTAACACACAAATCATTTTTAAAAGATTTTTATGCTTTTAAAGTTCAAAAACGATTTCTTAAAAAGATCAATTCACCAAGCAAATAATAATAATAAAATACTCAATTAAAGAATAAGCTTAGAATGATCTCACCAAGAAAACACCAATAGATTGCAAAATAGATCGATGGCTCATATTGGTGATGCCAAATAAATTAGCGCTTTAACCTAAGAATTTTAATTCCAAAATAATCTCACAATATTTTTCAGTATAATATCAGAATGATAACTCTTAGAAAGCTCAGGAACAGAATAGTTCTTGATATTGATATATATATTATGTGAAATCCGCAGGTCTATTTAAAGCCACTTAAAACAAGCCCTATAACGGTTAGTTTCCTCAAAATATGTCATTTAAAATCACCTATAGACCCTATATATTGATTCCTTTCAATCCTGGTATATTTAACTTAATAATATAACTTCGAAAGCTCTCAATTTTGTCCCCAAAATAATTTGATCTTAATCAATGAAAGTATTGAAAGAATTATATTTAAATATATGGACTAAATCGTAAGATCAAAATAAAATCCCTTAAATCTCTTCCATATTTTAGGCTCAAAATATTCTCCACTAAAATAACAATATTTAAACTCAAAATTCGCAGGTTTAAATATAAGAATTTCAAAGATATCTTATAACAACTATTTTTCAAATATTATGTCATTAAATGACACCCCAAGACCCCATACATCATATATAATCAAAATAAATCTTTTTCATTTAAAAATATTCTTGGGAAATCTTATTTTGGACCTTAAACATTTTTAAATCTAAATTCATCAAAATAGAAAGTATTAAAGCACTTTAATTAAAATAACATTTAATTAAATAGACCAAATTAATAGGGATAATATAATAGATAAATCATATCTCAATTAAGTTAGGATCCCTAAGATATCTCTTATATCCTAATCATAAAATGACTAGTATTTGAATAAATCGCGAAATTTCACAAATCCTGTAACTGACCATTGGTTGACTGGCCAACACCCATCAGTCGACTGCCTAATTCAAGACATAGGCCAAGCCAAAATTTCTTCTTCCATCAATCGACTTACTTGTCGACCAGACGATTTAGAGACTTTCATAAATCGACCTACTTGTTGACCGGAAGATCCAGAGAGTTCATCCTCTAAGCACAGGTCGACTTACGTGTCGACTGGACGATTCAGAGAGTTCCATAAGTTAACTTGCCTATTGACCGAATGATCCAAAGAATTCTCCTTATAACCACAGGTCTTACCTATCGACCGACCATTGTTGGAATACTTCTCCTTAATTCATTTTCATTCAATTTCTTCGATGTTTTCGCCCCTTTAACCGATTTCTTTTCTTGGTTAGCTCCACTAAATCCTTAAATTCAATTTTAATCAATTATCTTTCTTCAATTACAAATAGGAGCAAATAATTTAACTAATCAGGATCCTATAAAAAACACACATAATTATAAAAAATATTTTGTGCCATGTGTGATCCTAATTGGGATATATTAAGAGTAAAAATTTAACCTAAATTATTTTTCCTAGGTTCTTCAAAATTCTTCGATCTCTTAACGTTCATCATCTTTGTCATTGTCTTTAGCATCCATTCTCTTCATGATTATATCTTCACTGGAACTTATAAATTGAAACACTCAATAAAATCGTTAGTTACACCAAAAACATCAATATTTAATTGTTCATCAAAATCTTAGGATCAACAATGTGTATTATGCTCTCTACTTTATACATATATATAGATATATTAATATATATATATAGGAAGCCTAATATAAAGACGTGGGGAGGCTAAGGTAATCATACTAGGAATAATAAAAAAAGAAAAGAAAAGAAATTGGAGCCAAAAAGAAATTAGGGCCACAAGAAAATTTCATTGGGAATAAAACTGGAATTCAAAATACACATACACACACACACACACACACACACACATACACATGTATATTCTGAATATTTTGTGTACTCCAGTTCGGATTTCGGCTCGAATTTCAGGTAGAATTTCTAACTCTTTTAATATTTGTATTCAATCTCTCTCTTAACTATATGATTCATGTTAAAATTGTTATTAAATTTAACTGTTAGTTTTCATAAAATATTTAAGGATACTATATGAGATACACGTTTACGTTTTTATTTGCGATTCGATTGTTATATGTTTATTTTGGGGATTGATTATATCCACGTATTAGAGGGGTTGAAGTTCTACTGAGTATTGGCTCACAACTCCAGAGTTTTGATTGTAGGGTCGGTGAGAGTGAAACAACGACATGAATGTTATTTGAATTCCTATTTAATTTGTAACAGTTGTATTTATTATTTACTATTGTAAAATTAATTTAATGAATCGACAAATTAAATTTGACGCCGTCGCATTGTAAAAATTCTCTAATTTATGAAATAAAATATTGGATTATTAAATTGCTTATTATTAATTATATCAGGGCTATTAGTAATTTCTCACTTTGGATTATGAATTCAATGATATATACTTTTCCACACTTTGTATTTAGTGGACAATCGAGTTAAGCTTGCAACAAAATTAAATGGATGTCTACTACTACTATTAGGGAATTAATTCTCCAAATGTGTTATAAACAACCACTCTGGTTTAATCTCCAATATAAATATTATCAAAATGAAATATTCAAATATAAATGTGAAATATGGTGGTTTATAAATGGTGAAATATTTGGAATAAAAGTAACTATAAGAGAAACCTAGTGGTGGCCCTATGAAACCGGGACGTTATAGAGTGGTATCAGTTCCAGGTTTGCGACTACCCTAGACTTGGGTTATTGTACCCATTACTCATAATAAATTGTTTAATATTGAAAAAAAAAATTAGTATAATTTATTAATTTATTATATTATTGTGTAAAAAAATAAAATAAAATAAAAATAAATTTGGTCGTCTATATTTTGTTATCTTTGTTGATATGTATGATATGATATTTAAAATTCTGGAGCTCTCTTAGGTTGACAACCAAAATGGTTGTTTCGGTGGTTTTGGGGATTTAATCTCCCCATTCATCACTAAATTGTTGATATGTATGATATCATATTCATAATAAATAAATAAATCACAGATATATAGAACAATGAAAATCGCATAGAAACAATGAAATAAAAGACTCTACTTGGAAAATTCTATATTTAGCTCCTAAATTATGGTATGGTTGTCTATGTGGACCTTTTAGTTAGCCAAATTGCACAGTTTTTTCAATTTGTATCTTTGGTTTCAATTTGGTCGTTTATGATCATTTTATACTTTTGGACACTTTGTGCTCTCGAAGTTTGACTAAAATCTCACTTTGGTCTTTACAGTTTCAATTTGAACATATTAACATCTTAGGCGGCGTTTGATTAATGCAACATACCTATAATAAGTAAAGTAAGATTGAGTTAGTACCGTGTTAGTTATGGACTATATGATATGTTATTGAATTGAAAAGATTGGCTTAAAGATGTTTACTGTCTTCTATATAAACGATCAAATTATATTTTCGTATTAAATTGAAAAAAAAAAGTGTTGATGAAAATGGACAATTTTATGATATTAAATGGATCAAGTAGAACTTTTAAGGGTGGAAAATGGGTTTTATTATCTTGCTTTGTCATAGTCATCTCGTCAGGAGGGCATGTCTTGTGAGATGTGGTTGGTCCTTATAGGAGGACATTTCTTGTAGGACATTATTGTTGAGTCCTGTTAGGAGGGTAAGTCCTGCAGGTGGTTGAATATGTTGTTGATATGTTGAGACCTGTTAGGAGAGCAAGTCCTGCAAATAGTTGATTATGTTGTTTATATGATATTTTATACCATCATGTTGACTCTTACCATTGAAAATATTGAATGGCCCTGACACTGATAACCACCTTAGATGGCACAGTTATATAGATTACGGTTTATTTACTAACAAATCAAGTACTTTTGAGTTCAAATATTTATGAGTTTTCAAGTATTTTTGTTAGTTTTAATTAGCATTTGGTTCTTGTGTAGTAAATCAAGAAATGAGCCAAATCAAGAGAAGAAGAGGCCAAATAGCAGCTTGGGGCTACAACGGGTATCCAACCACCATATTTTGGGCTGCAGCGTGAATTTCAATCCCATTTTTTACCATGATGCAAGTTGATTTTGAAAACTCTCACAATATGAAAGTTATATATCTTTATCTTAGTTTTTCAAATAATTTTGGACTACCTCAATTGGAGTTTGGACGAAAACATTATGCTTATTTTTCAGAAGTCTCAAGTTGTAATAGGAAAGACCTGTGCTGAAGCACGAAAACGCACGCTGTAGCGCGGTTCTGCGCAATTTGGCGCTGCAGAGGGGAATAAATGGTATTGCTACACCATTCTTTCAAATCCTAATTTACTAGAAGCGATGCTGCAGCACAAAAATGCATACTGCAACACCAACTCTCGGGCCTAAATCAAAATAAGGGGCATTTTGGCTCATTTTGAAGAGGAAAGAGAGAGATCTGAGAAGGACAAGAGTGGAACAAGGAGAAGGCGTGAAATTAAAGATTTGAATCAGAACTTCTTTACAAAATCATATTTGGATTTCTTCTCTTTTTCCTAATATTGTTTGAATTTTGTATTTGTGATATTGTATTAAACATGTTTATATTTATGAAATTCTCGATAATATTAATTATGTATTTATCTATGTTAAGTTCTTAATTTTATCTAGGACTTGATGTAGTCTCGTTTGAACCATATTTAGAATATTTTGTTAATTATTAGTTTTAATTCCATTTTATGCCTCTCCATGTTTAATGCATTTGATTCACGTAGCCTATGAATTAGATGATTTTAGGTTACGAATTTTATACTGAGGAGAGATTGAATTTGTGACCTAAATTGAGAATGCATAGTTTTAGGTTGTTGTGAGACCGGGAGAAGATCAATACCTAGAATTTCTATTCAATTGTGTTTCCTCTTTATAATGCTTCCAATTTATGCTTCCACATGATATTTTGGTTGATTTGAAAACTTGGGATTTGACACTCGGAAGAGGTAATTTCGGATTCGAACTTAGGTTAAACACAACGTAAACTTTATTAAATCGGGAAATATTTAAAGCTTGGGTAATATATAAGGTCGGAGCATAACAAATGTTTTCACCTAAAAACTAGATAGGGATATCGGTATTGAAGTGATTATATATTCTCCTACTTGACACTCGAGAGAGGCAGTGAGGAAGGACGAGGACCTTGATTATTGAATAAATGGAATTAGCTAATAATTGCTTAATAGATAACATGGGAATTATGAGATAAAATCAAGCACTTAGAACATTTGTGCATAGAAAATTCATATTTTATTTTATTTTGTTTTTGTAGTTATATTTGTTTTAGTTTTTTTTTTTTTTTTTTTTTTTTTTTTTTTTAAATCTAAAAATTTGGACGCCTAAATAAAGTTAGGTTATGATAATCGCGATACATAGAGACAATCTAAACTGATTCCGGTGGATACGACACTCTTCTTCTCTCTATACTATTAAAACTTGACTCATACACTTGCAGTGTATAATGACAATAAATTCGCTACCATACTCACAGATACAAAAAAATGTAAGTTTCTTCCCACAAAAAACTTCCACCACCTCAATGTAAATATACTCAATTAATGGTCCAAATAATTACTTCGTGATAGATACAATGTGAGGTAAATAAAATCTAATTAAAAATATAAGTGGGTAGCACAAATCAAGCACGTAATCAAATAATCAAACAAAAACCATTTAAACGATTTTTAGGCTTTTAAGTTCAAAATAATTTTTTAAATAATCCTAAACCAAATAATCAATATAAATATATTTTAGAAAACAAATAATAGGACTTGGAAGGATCTCACCAGGAAACACTGAAGACAAAAAAGATATCGTGATTAAAACTCAAGCTGGTGACGCCAAATAACAAGGGCTTTAGATCAAGAACTTAAATAGAATTTCTCGTAGAAATATCAGCAATAATATCAATCTTAGAAAAGCTCAAAATTGATGTTCTTGATGTTTAATCTCATTCCCACAAGTCTTATTAAATAGACCTAGAACTAGCCTTTCAACGACTAGTTTTTCAAAGATATATCATAAAATGACACTCTAAAACCCCATATAACATATCTTATCAATTTAGGTATGTTTCATTTAAAAATATTCTTTGAAACACTCATTTAGGTCCATAAAACTTTTTCTCAATTTAAACCCATAAGAATAGGAAGCATTAAACTACTTTAATTAAGAGAATATCAAAATATATGAACCATATCAATAGGGATCACATAATAAGTAATGCGTATTTGAATTACACTCAAATCCCCCAAATCACTGTCTTCGAATCATAAACAATGGATAATTTTTACCAAGAGATCAAATCGGTCAAAACATTGATTGAGACAGTCGGTTAACCGATCACAGCATTCTGTCGACCATCATGTGCCAATGCTAAAAATAGTCGTTGGCCTTACACCCAGTCGATTGACCGACCTAGTCAGTGGGCCTCCTAATTTCATCCATTTCATCCACTGACTCATTCGGCTGACCAACCCTTCTTTGTCGGTTAACCGAAATGATCAGAGTTCTTACTTTCTTACCCATTTCAACCACTGTTTCAAATGGTTGACCAATTTCTTTTCTCGATTGACCGAATTGACCGAAAACACAATATTTTATACTTTAAAATATATTTTTCAATTAGGTCATTTATCAAAACCATTTCACATAAGACGTACATACAATATTTCATTTTAGGATCTTAATTTATTTTAAGTATTGTGCATGACCCTAATTTGGGTTACATTAAGAGTATATTAGTAAATAATTGTTTTTACCTAATTTTCTTCAGCGTCTTCAAAACTCTTCACATCTTCATTTGCACCCTTTATGATTTCTTCAACAAATCTTCTTCTTAATCAAACATATAGAACAATAAAGCTAAAACACTCAATAAAATCATTATTTCCACAATAAATATCAATACTTAATTGTTCATCAAAACCTTGAATTCAACAACATGTGTTAAATATCCTTGATATATATATATATTAATAATATGTTTACTTCTAAAGTTGAAGTTGAGCTAATAGGGGTAATGATTCTATCCCTAAAAAATACAACTTTGTCTTACTTGGGACTCGAAATATGACTTCATTTTTTAACATTCAATGGAGGTGTGATATGATGCGAACCTCACTAAGAATTAGTAAGACCCGAAACCAAATTAAGGTTTCTTCACTAGGATCGATCTAAATTTAGATTTATAAATGAAAAAGAAGAACACAATAATACCGAATATTGATAGAACACAATAATTCTGAAAGTTGGATAGATTACCTTGACCGAATCGTTTATGAATAAAATGAGAACCAAAGGTATAAATTAATAAACCTTGACCTAATAATTATAAGTGAATCATGAACCGAAGGTATAGAGTTTGAACACCATAATAAATTCTTGATAAGTTCAGGAAAAGTTCTCTGAAAAACTTAAGAGAAAACTCTCACAATTATATTAATCAAACGTAATGTATAAAATTCACAACCTACATTGCATCTTAAATGGGCAGCGACAAAGAAAAATCTTAGATCAACAATGAATCCTAGAGCAATAAAGAAACCCTACTCCTAATCTAAAAACAAAAAGACTAATTCCTAATCTAAAAAGAAAAAGACTAATATGACATTCATGCCTTACAAATCAACAATAAAATTAAAAGACTATAATTAATTAGATAAATGATATGAAAATTGTAGTCCATTCACCTAAGCCTATTTAGGTTCATGCCTAAGCCCATTCTCTTGCCTTGATAAGATGGACTAGACATTGACCATCATTTGAGCCTAATTTGGGTTTTACCATTTGAGACTCAGCTTAAATCTCTTGAATTAGCCCATTAAGCGCTTCCTTGATCTTCTTGGATCTTGCTCTTGTGATAGGCCTAACTGGAACTTGTAGCGGATCCTTTGATGGTACTTGTTGATTCTTATCATGATAACTAGATAAAATATTCATACGCTATATCATATCAAAATCATGAATACCTAAAGACAATAAATCCAGCGACAACTCTCTCTTACTTTTATTGTATTCGCAAACTCCTTGCATTTTTTTGAAGTTGTTGATCTCAAACATATCAACCAACCTAAGTCATTTTAAAAACTTTTTCATTTGACATCCTCTTTCCTCACAAAATCTAGATCAAATGAGACAATGTATTTTGTGTATCCTCTTTTGATAGTGGTAAATGTGTATATGATAATGTGGTTTATGATTCTTGTGATTTTAGTGGTAGTAATGGAGGTGATGATAATGAAAATATCCATATTGTTATGGAAAAATTACTTTCTTTCATACTACTTTTTGCTAAAGAGAGCATGAGTTTAAAATGAAAAATCGCTTCTTTTGAAAATGGTGGAAAAAGTGTTCGAAAATCTAAAATGCATTTGAATGATTATTGTGGTTCAAAAGAATTTTCGGACGTTGTTTTTGAAATTACTAATTTTCTCTCTAAAGTGGATTCTCTTGAAAATGAAAATAGAGTTTTAAAAAATAATTTTGATATGATTTCCAGGCAAAGGTCAGATCTTATTTCTAAAATCGAGTTACTTAAGAAACATTTTGAAAAATCAAAATCCGACCTCAAGGCAGTTTCAAGAGCTTCTGAAAATGATTTTTATAGGCAAAGTGTATATGTTTCATTGTCTTATTCTTCATCACAGGCCAGTGATAGTTATGTTTCTATTGTTAGAAATGATTTATGTTTTACATCTCGTACTTTCTATGATAAATTATATTTGAGATGTTATTATAGCAATAGGGTTGGACATTTTAAAGTATCATGTTTGTTTCGGAACCCTAAGTCTATGTTTAACAAGAACGGATCCAAAATGAAATGGATACCGAAGAAAATTGTTGAAATGTCTTGTGCAGAATTACAAAATGTCGGAAGTGGACTTGAAGGAACAGTTAAAGAGTGTATATCAAAGCCAAAATAAGAAGTTAGCAAATATCCACAAGCAACGTGTGCAAAGCGAAAAGATGCACCAAAGACAAGAGGTGAAGTTGTAAAGGAACCACAAGAGATATGTGCTAAGAGAAAAGTTGTACCAAAACCAAGATTGGATATCACCAGAAAACCACAAGCGATACATGCAAAGGGAATCGTCAATGAATCAAATGGCAAAAATCAGAAGTTGAGAGGATACATACAAGTCAAGAGGAATTATGCACCTAAAGCAATCATGAGTACAAATGAGGTAAAAAGTAAAGTTGCCCCAAATGATAGAAAAAGTACTCCTAACCCTCCGCATTTTAAATTTATTAAATTTGTTAAAGAGGGAAAGTCTCGACTTGCCAAATAGGTAAGTTGGTAATTGTTTCTAAGACCTATATTAAATGATGTGTTCTCCTATTGTCTTAGAAACATGTTATGGTGATTATGACAATCACATTTAGTTAAGGTATCAACATGTTTTTATGTGTTTATATTGAGTAATAATCATGTGTTTAATTTTAAAACATGTTACAAGATTTATAAGTTGGATTGAGCTGAGTTTTTATGAAATTAGTGATAAGGTGAATTAAATGATAAAGAATGATTTATTTGATCTGAAATGTTTAGGATTGTGATTATATGCTTGCATGGATATATTTATATGAATTGAGTATCTCGTTATATGCATAACAATATGTTCTTCTTAAATGTCTCATATCTCATGATTTTTAAATGATTATTATTGCGTAAGGGATTGATCATGTTATGATATAATATCTTTAATATGTATGTTATTAAATAAGATATGATTCATGTTCTTGGACGTCAGTGATTATGTATTAATGAGAAGCATGTTTCTTGAAAAGACTCAATCTCAATTAATTAGTTGATATGATTAAAATTGCCTGCAATTGATTAATGATTGTACATGATATTGAAGATGTTCACTTGATTTTTACTAATGATCTTCTTCCAAGCATGTTCAAAAGAGTTTCAGGCTTTAAGATTACTCAATGAGAAACAAATATTCATACCGAAACTCAAAGTTTGAGTCAAGAATAAGAACGAGGTTGATTCAAGGATATAATCGATTAAAGTTGAATCTTCATTCAACTAAGTGGTAAAACAATCTCATTCTTTCATTATTATGAGAGAAATTTAAGTATCATAATTTGATTATATGATTATGCTATATGAGATTCTCTAAAAGTAATGTTTAAAATATGCGAAATATCTTGTATCAATTCATAACTCGTTTATCATTGAATTATTTGTCAATTTGCATAATCTCTAAATATATATAACATGAGTTATTCGTTAATGATTATTATTGAAAAATGGAGCTGAATTTTTTTTACATAAATATGCGTTATATTAATAGCTTCATAAATTATCATTGAGAAATGCTTCCTACTTTAGTGTGTTAAAGAACATATGTTTTGTTTCTATAAAGGGAAGACATTAATTGGTATCATGAGTAAGGTATGTAGATTTAACTGATAATTATATGATCGCATGCTACATTGTTGAAAGATTTTGATTGCCTCAAATTTATTCTCCTAAGCATGAATTGACTTGTTTACAATTATATATAGAGAGAAGTATTTATAAGAGGGGTGATGTTTTGTCATGCTTATATTAAAAGACGAGTTTCGTTAAAAAATCAGAAGAGTTAATATGCTTGTGAAAAATTAATATCGTGCTATATTACTAAGATGTTTTGATTGTCTTAAGGGAATATTATATTCCTAAGTGAGTTACTTGTGGGTTCCCCCCCTTCTTAAATTTTGTTTTTGAAGATGACAAAATGGGAGAAATTAATGATGTTTTATTAAGGGGAAGTATTTTAATATTTTAATTAAGTATTTTTTATTTATGAAGAGGGGGAAAAATTAGATGATATTTTGTTAATGGGGAGAATTAGTTGATGTATGATTAAGTGGGAGTATGTTTAAAATAGTGCATAGTGCTTTCATTGAGTATTTTAAATTTGTGCAAAAGGGGAGAAATTAGTAATGTTTGCTTTAATGAGTATTTTAATTTGTGCATTATTGAAATCTTCATTATGATGCTTTAATGAGTTAAAGAACCCGTCTTCGGATTCAGGGGGAGTATGGTTATATTTTATTTTGAAGAAAACATCAAAGTTAATTGTCATTATAAAAAAATAGGAGTTTGTTGATCCTAAGATTTTAATGAACAATTAATTATTGATGTTTTGATGGAACTAATATTTAATTGAGTGTTTCAGTGATTTAAAGTTCCAGTAATGAAGATGTCAAATTAAATGGATGACAAATGAAGATGTCAAGATGATGAAGAAGAATTAAGAGTTTGAAGAAATTAGGGAAAACAACCTAGGTAAATATTAACTCTTAATATCCCATTTAGGAACACACAAATGACACAAAATGTATTTTATCATTTATGTGTGTATTGATTAAGTTAAATTATTTGCTCCTATGTCAAATAAGAAGAAATAATTTTAAATGACTAAAATGGAATATAAGAATATTAGTGGAGCTTGTTAAGAGAAGAAAATGGATTAAGGGGTGAAATTGTAAAAGAAAATAAGTTAAAAAGGTATTCAGAGAAGAGATCCAGGCACAGCAGTCAATTGGTGAGTTGACCCAGACATAGAAGTTGTAACATCCTGTATCTTTAAGTCGACTAACAGGTTGACCAGCTAAGAAGGGCTGGACTCTCTGAATCAACAAGTCGACCAATAGGTCAACCGGTGAAGTAGTGTTGAACTATCTGAATCTGTGAGTCGATCGGGCGGTCGACCTATGCACGCAGCAGCGATAGCTTGGCTACAACCTGAGTTGGGCAATCGACCGAAAAACTATTTCAGGATACTGTTTGATCCGAGATTATGTTCAAAAGTAGCCATTTTTTGTTGGGATTTGAGAGAGATTTAGAGGATATTATCTATATTTAAGATATGGTTCACATATTAATTAAATCCTATTGATTTGGTACATTAAATATTAATGTTTCTCAATTTTGTACTTGAAATAGATTCTATTCTCATTAATTGAGATTGAGAAAAACTTTGGGGGTTTAATTGAAAGATTTGAAAGTTGTTTTTAAGTGGAAATTGAGCCTAAATGTCCCTATGATATAAGTGGTCTATAAGAGCTTTTATCTCTCATAACACATGTAAACTAGCCGTTAGAAGGTTGATTACATATTCCTTTAAATACACCTTCGAATTTCATATATCATTAAGCAGTAAACAAGAGATAAATCATATCATATCATTTGTGAGCTTTTATAAGAGTTATCCTTTTGCAATATCGTGAGCTTTTCTGAGAGACAATCTTGAAGATCAACTGTTGTTAATTTTTGTTGCTACCGGATCTGAAGTTACATTGCTTTATTTAATTATTCTGTGGATTCTGGGTGAGATCTTTCCAATTATATTTTTTCATTGCATTATTTGATTATTGTTTGGAAATTGATCTTAGAAATTGTTTCTGATTTTTTAAGAAAATATTTTTACAAACAATTTCTTAAATATGATTACGTGCTCAAATTTGTTACCTATATCTTGTTAAAATCATATTTTTCTATCTCACATTTTTCTATCACTAGTTGGGATATTAATTGAGTTATTATTTATCCGGGGTGGTAGAAGCTCCGAGTGAGATTTTTTACTTATCAATTTATATTAGTGAGTTATGACGGATTAAATACTGTTAGAGGTATTTAATCAGGGGTAGTTGGGTTTCAATCTCTTCCTGTAAAGAGATTGAGGTAATGATTCTTCTTGGATAGAATTGTGTTGTGACTGATTAGTAAAAGTTCCATCCTTACTTGGGAAAATAATAGTTGGAATGTTTTATGAGGTTTTGATTCTTGAACCTAAGGTATAAAAATAATTAGGTTAGTTTTTAGCCTGTAAAAAGATAGGTTATTCTTGAGCCTGTAAAAAGTAGAGGTTCTTCCTTAGCATGTGAAAATGATAGTGTAAAGGTTATTCTTGAGCCTGTAAAAAATAGAGGTTCTTCCTTAGCCTTTGAAAAGGATACTGTAAAGGTTGATTTTAAGCCTGTAAAGGAATCGGTGTGCGGGTTTGGTTCCTACTTTTAAAGGGATCTTGAATTTAGTGGGTGCGACATTCGTGAAGCGCGGGGGACTGGATTAGCCAAGAGTAGCTTGGTGAACCAGTATAAATCTTTTGTGTGCTGCATTACTACTTTGCTATTTTTGCTGTTTGGGTTTGCACTTAGATTTATTATAATTCCACTGTAGTATAAAGATAATAATTAATTTAGGCATTAAATAAATTATTTATTTAAGTTTTATTCTGATATATTTTTAATTACCCAATTCACCCCCCCTCTTGGGTATTCTACTAAGGTAACACTGTCGACTTAGAGATTCAGAGAGTTCTATTTTCCTTCACCGGTCAACCTACCTGTCGACTTAGAGATTCATAGAGTTCTATTTCTCTTCACCGGTCGACTTAGAGATACAGAGAATTTCACCTGTTTTGTTCGGTCGACTTACCAGTTGACTTATGCATGCTAGATCTCTTTTCTAAACTCATTTTTAATACATTTTTATTTACTTTTTTGCCCCTTTAACCATTTTCTTTTTTTAATTAGCGCCACTAAATACTTAACTCCAACTTTAATTAATTATAAATATTTCTTTTTTAATTACACATAGGAGCAAATAATTTAACTAATTAGGATCCTATTAAAAATACACATATTTATAAAAATTATTTAAAAATCTTTTTGTGTCATGTGTGATCTTAATTGGGATATTAAGAGTTGAAATTTAAACCTGAGTTGTTTTCCCTAGGTTCTTCAAATTCTTCAACCTCTTAATTCCTTCATCATCTTTATCATCAAATCTTCATCATTCGGAACTAAAAAACTGAAACACTTAAACAAACTATTAGTTCTACCAAAAACATCAATGTTTAATTGTCCATCAAAATCTTTAGATTAACAATCTCTCCATTTTTGATGATGACAATTAACTTTGACGTTTTCTTCAAAACATTAATATAACCACACTCCCCCTGAATCCGAGGATGGGTTTTATAACGCTTGTAAGCATAAGAATGAAGATTTTAAAAAAATGATCAATAAAACACAAATATAAAAATTAAACTTCCCTTAAGATATTCAATAAAACATCAATTAGTTATCCCCCTTTGTCATCTTCAAAAACAAAATTTAGAGAGGGGGGAACACTCAATAATTCTACTTTAGGCAAACATATTATTTACTTTGAAATAATAAACCTAAAGTAATCAAATCAGAATATTGATAATACCTTTTTTCTTTTTAAACACATTGAATCAATTCAGAAAAATCAACTTTATGCATTATAATAATTTTCAGCAAATACTATGTGGATCATCATTAGAGATAGAAAAATTAACCAAGTCGATCAAGTCTAGTTAATCCATCAAAATTCATACAATAGAAATCAAGTTTCACCACAATCCTAAATTAACTATTACAGACCAAAAATAGTAAATGTGGAACTTGTCTGAATAACAAAATTTAAAAAAAAAAAAAAAAAAAAAAAAAGGGTCTAATGGGGGCTCTGTTCAGAAAAGTGATAATAAAGTCCCATCGGACTAGTAGCTGGCTGTTGAGGATACAGGAACACCTGGCCGAACAATTAGTCCTGGAGTCATTTGCTGATGAAATGGCGTTGACGGTCCTACTCTAGATGGTCCTACTGCAGTTGGTCCTCCAAAGGACTGTTGTTCTCCAAACATAGGATGTCCTATAAAGTATAGCTGAGCACTGTACTGCTGCTGGTATCCGTGATAAGATGACTACATAAACTGAAACATCTATTCCAGATTCTCTATGATTTTCCCAAATCCAGCTTCCATGTTCATATTCATTTGAACCATTTTTATTTTCTAGCCCAGTCATTCGATCATCCATTAAATCTACATGTATCCTTAGATCATCAATCCGATCATGGAGAAAATCCATCTTCTGATCTATGCTTATTTCTTCTTCATTTTCTTCTTCATCGCCTACAACCTGCATTCTTTGCCTTTTCTGATTCCTCTTCTTTACCCATTTATTTCCTCTGTACTCATATCCCATTAACGAAGCATTCCCCACATTGATCCTTCCAGGTGTGATTGTCATAAACATTTGCTCATCATGATCAATTATAACTCCAAAGTGATCAAACAACCTTTGGAGTGCATCAGTATAGGGTAGTATTCCAGAGGGTTTCTGAACATAATACTTCATGTGGTCCATCATGATATGAGCTAAATCCAATTTTCTCCCTTCAATAATCTCATTCATCAAATAAAGATCAAAATCATTTACATTAGCATGACTTCCCCCTCTGGCACAACCGAATAGGTCAGCACCAAATGAAGGAATCGATGTTCAATAGATAATGATTCTGCTTTGTCTCCCTCTAAATAAAATTTCTCAGAAATTGCCCTTCTATTGAAATTTATCAAAAGCCAGTAAGGGGTATTGTACAGAACTACATCTCCTCTAGGTATTTCCAAAATATCACATAATAACCCCCTATCAAACCAGATTTCTTTTGCTTTAACATAGGATGAAATTGAAATATTATTGTAAGTGAGATTGTTGTAAAACACTCTCACCCATACTGGAATCCACTCATTCCTTAGGGGTATTGTACAAAACTACATCTCCTTTAGATATTTCCAAAAATATCACATAATAACCTCCTATCAAACTAGATTTCTTTTCCTTTAACATAGGATGAAATTGAAATATTATGTAAGTGAGATTGTTGTAAAATATTCTCACCCATACCAGCATCAACTCATTCATTTGGGTGAGAAAATCAGCCCACCCTAAATTCCTAAAATATCCTTCAATATCAATATTTTACTCTTTCAAATCAACAAAATCAATAGGTTTGCAACCTAAAACCTTTTGGTTGACAAACTCATTATATTTTTTCTCATCCTCTTCCTTTCGAAAAAATTCATTGTCAAATGTAACCCTATTAGCACGATTCTTGATTCTAGGCATTTTTCACACAAATCTATAACAACTCAACCAAAATATCTCAAGAAAATTAGTCTAAATCAAGAACCAACTGAAACCCTAGAATTTAGAGAAGATCAACCTTGTTTTTCGATAGTAATCAGCCTCCAACACACAGATCTGAGCCTTAAACCTTTTGATTCAACCAAAAATTCTTTTAATCGAAGCCAAAATGAACTGATTTCGTGAGATTTAGGCTTGAACGAACTTGAGAGATGAAGGGTTTTAGAGAAGAAGGGTTTTTAGTTTCAGATGAAATGAAATAAATAAGTTAGGCTATTTATATCTCGACATGATCAGTCGACTAGGAAGTCGACAGATGAACATAGCATGACTCTCGATATTCCCATCTGAAACTGTCGATCAACTCATAAGTCGACTGGTCATTCTGAGCTGTTTGATTTTGTGCATTTAAACCTAATTTGATCAACTTAGCTTAATTTTTTACCTTTTATTTTGATCCACATATATTTAAAAAAAATATTAATTACTCATACATTTAAACACACACACACACACACACTCACACATATATTGCAAACATTTAAATTTCAAAATGAACAGGCTCAATCTCCTTAACAAAATTAATAAACTTAAACTTAAGAAATTTTGACATACCTTGATCATCTTTGGGAGCAAGTGGTGTGTGTACCTTTGGTGGATTACTAATTTCTGACTTGGTATCCTTTAACTCCACCAATGCTTGATTTTTCACCTTGATTTCTTCTTTCTTGGGTATAGCAATTCTTTAAACTGATTTAGTAAGAACTTCTTTGCCTTTGTTCGGTGCTTAATGCTGCTTTGGCACAACTTCGTAAATGAACTTTTTCTTATACTGGTATCTTGCCGTTGGTTGTGGATAAGCTTTGTCAGCTATCACATATTAAGCTTGTTGCTTCTGTACTCTTGTATTTGGCATGTACTGATTCTTCTTATTAGGTATATTGAACCTTGGTTCCCTCTTTGGTAGGGCATATTCATTGTACCTTCTTGTCTGTTCAAATCTCTTTGTCAGCACGTAGTATTCATTGTACCTTTGTCTGAATCTCTGATTTGTACTTGCACCAAAATTTTCTCTTTTTGGTATCCAGTTATTTTTGGATCCAATAGGGTAACCATGTAATAAATAACAATATTTTTCATAATAACCAAATTTACCACAATAAAAACACCTAATATTGTTACCACGCCTCTTCGAATAGTCAGTGTTTCTGACGGGAGCATAATATTGTCTGGGATTTTGAGAAGCAGCTTTAGTAACTATTGATTTTTCAACAGATTTAGTACTCTCAACATCCATGAATTTATCCCTTACTTCTTTAAGCTCCTTTTGAGTCTTCTCAAGTAACCGTTCATTGGTGCTAATGTTTACCTGTAGACCAAAATTCTTTTTATGCATAAATTCAAGATCATTCTTAAGAATTTGACACTCATTTTCAACAGAATAGATTTTCATACAAGCTCTATCAAGCTCACACCTTGTATTGTCCAATTTAATACTCAAGGCCTTATTTAAGGTTTCAAGATTTTTTTTTTAAAATTCATTCTGTTGAAGATCGTAAAAATCATTTTTCAAAATCTCAGTCTCATCCTCAAGAGACTTAATTTTATCACACAACTTATTGATTTCAGATAAAACATTTTTAAACTCAACAGTTTCAACATATTTGTCCAAATTCCTTTTCTTGAGAGATTTAACAGTACTAAACTTGTTTTCAAGAGTTGCAATTTTTTTTCTCTAGTTTAAAATTCTCTTTTTCAAAAACATACGTAAGAGCAATCAGCTTCTCAATAGCCTTATTTGTATTCTCATCATTGCAAATTATATCAGTCTCATGATCAGAACAATGACTATTAAAAAAAAAAAACAGAATTAACAGTAGTACACATAACTTCAGAATCAAAACACTCCATGTGATCGTGTTTAGCTATACTGTGAAGTATATCGAGCTAAAACCAACTCTGATACTAATTTTTGGCCCAGTGGAATACCCAAGAGGGGGGTGAATTAGGTAATTAAAAAATTATCGAATAATAACTTCAATAAATCAAATAATTAATTTTAATCCTGAATTAATTATTATCTTTATATTACAGCAAAATTATTAAATCAACTAAGTGCACACCAAACAATAATAATAAAATAAATATTACAGCACACCAAAAATTTATACTGGTTCACCAAGTTACTCTTGACTAATCTAGTCCTCCGAGCCCCACGGAGAATCGCACCCACTAATACTCAAGATCCCTTTAAAGATAGGAACCAAAAGCTCACAACGATTATTTTACTGACTCAGAATCAACCTTTACAAAATCCTTTTCACAGGCTAAGGAAGAACCTATACTTTTTACAGGCTAAATAATAACCTAATTCTTTTTAACACAAAGACAAAAGAATCAAAATCTCACCAACACTCCAAATATCCTTTTACCCGATACAGATTGAACCGTTACAAAATTCACACAAATCAATTCTATCCAAGAAGAATTACTACCTCAATCTCTTTATAGGAAGAGACTGAAACCAACTACCCTTTGATTAAATACCCCTAACAGTATTTAATCCGTCACACTACTCACCAATACAAATTGATATGCAAATTATCTCACTCGGAGCTTCTACCACCCCAGATAAATTAAAACTCAATTAATATTCCCAAACTAGTGATATAAATATGTACGATAGTCAAAATTTGATTTTTAACAAAAGATGGGTAGCACGTAATCAGATTCAATCTCTAATGGATAATTCCCATATGTTATGACACTTAAATGCTCTCTTAGACCCCTTATATTATTATGACTTCATTTTGGTTCAATTCACTTAATCATAACTTTTAAATCTCTCAATTAAGTCCTCCCAAATATTTCTCAATCTCAATTAAATAGAATAGAAACAATTTTATGTACCAAATTGAGAAACATTAAAACTTAATGAACCAAATCAATAGGAATTAAATAATAGGTGTAGAATATCTCAAATATCATAAAATCCCTAAAATCTTTCACAAATCCCAACCAAAAACGACTACTTTTAGATATGAATTTGGAATCCCCAATATCCTGAAACTGTGCCATCAGTCGACCGACCAATCGACCGCTCGATTCAGGATGTAGCCAAGCCAAAGATTTTGTGTCCATCGGTCAACCTATCTATCGACTTAGAGATTCAGAGAGTTCTATTTTCCTTCACCGGTTGACCTACGTGTCGACTTAGAGATTCATAGAGTTCTATTTCTCTTCACCAGTCGACCTACCTGTCGACTTAAAGATACAGAGAGTTTCACCTGTTTTGTTCGGTCGTCTTACCGGTCGACTTATGCATACCAGATCTTTTTTCTAAACTCATTTTTAATACATTGTTACTTACGTTTTCGCCCCTTTAACCATTTTCTTTTTTTAATTAGCTCCACTAAATACTTAACTCCAATTTTAATCAATTATAAATATTTCTTTTTTAATTACACATAGGAGCAAATAATTTAACTAATTAGGATCATATTAAAAATATACATATTTATAAAAATCATTTAAAAATCTTTTTGTATCATGTGTGATCCTAATTGGGATATTAAGAGTTGAAATTTAAACCTGAGTTATTTTCCCTAGATTCTTCAAATTCTTCAACCTCTTAATTCCTTTATCATATTTATCATCAAATCTTCATAATTCGGAACTAATAAATTGAAACACTTAAGCAAACCTTTAGTTCCACAAAAAACATCAATGTTTAATTGTCCATCAAAATCTTAGGATCAATAACCAACTAATCACATAATATGAAAAATAATGAATAAAGTAGTGTTGCATGTGTGGTACCAACTAGTTAAGTAAAATAAGTATAGACTCTCGTTTCAAACTGACCTCACAATCAACAACAAATCCTAGGGTCCACTACTGACTCAAAATTATAACACTTAGTCTAGAAAAACCTATAACCTATGTTTTGATACCAAAAATTGTGACACCCTACCTCGGGCCCCACATTTGAGGCTAGGTGTGACCTCAACTTAGTATTACACAACCAAAAACAAATATAACTCAGATAGCAAATATACAATGGACTGACAATTGACATAAATTTTAAAATTTTACAAACTCAAAATACAATGACTATACATATACAACTATTCCTTAACAAAAACATAAATGTCTAAACCCTTTATTTCCAACAACTTCCCGTAATAGCCTTAAAAGTCATGCCACCCTCTGACTCTAACTAACGCCAATAGTGGATCACTCTCTATCTGGATTACCTGAGATAAAATATTTTATCGTTGTATTATCTTTATAATATAAAAATAGTTTATGGATCCAGTACATTTATCTGAATTCACTTTTCAAAATAGAATATAGTCATACACTGAGTAGTAAAAAATCACAGATATCATCATAATAGAAAAATTGAATTTAAATTAACTGATCATTTTTACTTTTATGTAATACCCCACATATACTTCCGTACTGACCATAGGATCGTCCACCTCACAATTGAGAGTTACGACGGTACCATAACCTATACATCTGTGCAATCTAAGGTTGATAATGTTAGGGTCATTCAATATCTCCAATGGTACGAGCATACATGTGGTACAAGCCACCTATCATACTGATAATCAACAACAATATATTAACTACTTGCAGGACTTGCCCTCTTATCAGGTTACAAACACCCCAACATGACATGTCCTTTTGTCGGGTCAATAGAACATCCTGCAAGACATGTTCTTATGTCAGGATTAACTACATCTCATAGGACATGGCCTCTTGTCGGGACACACACTATGGCATAGTAGGATAATTTTGTTTTTTCAAAAAAAAAAAAAAAAAAACTAGTTTCCACATTCAAAGTCTTTACTTGATCCCTTTAACTTTTCAATACAGTCTATTTTAATAAATCTTTTTTGTTCACAATTTAATGCAAAAATATAATTTGTCAATTTAAATAGAAAACTATACACTTACCTCGGTAGTTGTATGACTGATTCACTACTGTTGAAAAATTGACACTAACAAGGTCATCTGGGAACCTCACATATGACAGAGCCTAAAATTAAAAGTTTAAATTAAATATAAATGAAATACATGATGATTAAGTAAATCTATTATTTCTCAATCTAAAAATAAAATTTTCGTCCACTTATAAGAAATTGTAGAAAACTATCTTTTATTTTAATTCCTTTTAACTAGATAAATAAAATAATTAAATAACTAAAATCTATAATATTCAGTAGTTGATAATTTTATTTACTCAAGAAAATAGTTAGTCAATTTAAAAATTAAAATATAAATAGTTGTTAATTTAAATTATCTATTTTAAATCTAATTTATTTATTTTTCGAACAAAATATAGCAACAACAACAACAACAACAACAATAATAATAATAATAATAATAATTTTCGTTCAATACACTATACACATTCCCTAAAACTATATATACAAAACACACATAAACACACTAATTATTAACTAATTTTTTAATATTTTTTCTTTTTATCAGGAAATCCAAACATAAAATAATGTGTATGAGTACATAGTTTTATACATCTATATACACACCCCATATGATCTATATACATATAGTCATAAAACGTACCCCATGATCTACTCATAAGGTGTATTAAAAGGACAATAACCTTATATGAAAAAGAAGAATGAGTGGTGAAGAATGGAGCCAGGGACTTACTTTTGGAGCTTTTTATTATGGGAAAAGTACAATTTAGACCCTCTAACTATTGACACATTTCTAAGTGGTCCCTCTAAGTTTAAACGTTTAATTTCAAACCCTCTACGTATCATAACATTTCAAATTCATCATTCCGTTAGAAATTCAGTTAAAACTGACGAAATTTAAGGGCAAAATGGTCTTTTCACGTTTTTAAAATTTTTTAATCATTTTTAATTAATTTTTTTTTTATCTCTCTCTCTTCATCCCCTTCCTCTCTCTCTCTCCCGCCACCTTCCTCTCCCTCCTTTCCTCTCTCCGCCACCTCTCTCTCCCTTTCCTTCTTCCTCCCCTTCCTTTCTCTCCCTCCCACCCCACCCCCTGCAACAGGGGGTGGTTCCATCCCCTTGAAATAGGGGTATTTTCACCCCCTGTTGCAGGGGGTGGGGTGGGAGGGAGAGAGGGAAAGGGGAGGAAGAGGGAGAGAGAAAGGGAGGTGGTGGAAAGAGGGAAGGAGGGGGAGAGAGGTGGCGGGAGAGAGAGAGGAAGGGGAGGAAGAGAGAGAAAAAAATTAAAAAAAAAATTAATTAAAAATGATTAAAAAATTTAAAAAACGTGAAAATACCATTTTGCCCCTGAGATTCTGTTAGTTTTAACGGAATCTCTAACGGAGGGACGAATTTGAAACGTTATGTTACGTAGAGGGTTTGAAATGAAACGTTTAAACTTAGAGGGACCATTTAGAAATGTGTCAATAGTTAGAGGGTCTAAATGGTACTTTTCCCTTTTCTTATATAGTCTTAATTTAAGAGATGAAAGGGGAAAAAAGGTTCAAACAAATAATTGTCTTAACCTTTAATCCTTATGTACAAATAGTTTAATTTGTATTCCCTAGAAAAATTCATAAAAAAACAAATATATCCCTATATATATAATTACAAACCTCTAAAGATAAATCCATTCTCTCTATTTATCCTCCTTAAGTCTAACCTCTTTCCTTAGCGAACCACTGTTCACTCTCTCTCTCTCTCTCTCGTCTTCACATTTTCACTCCACTGCCCATCTGATTCTATTGAAGCAAAAAATAAATAATGAATGAGTTTAACGAAATTTCTTAGGTTCAATTGCAGACTTGGTCACTCTTTTTAAGACGTTTCGTGGCTCTACCCAAGAATGTGCAAGCAGTGTAAAAGCCCCATCATCCCCAAGATAAAATAGCCCAAAATCACCTCTGTTTAGGACCTTCTATGCACTGCAGAAGACTTGAATACTAAACACCCACTCTTCATTTGAATGAATAAACAAACTCCTCGGAAATCGAAGTAAAAAGAAAACTGTTTTTGGATTTGAAGAGGAAAATACTATTTCGGTAATGAAGAATAGAAACTGTTTTGATGTGTTATAGAAGAAGAAACACATGCAGATGCAAACTCACTGCCTCAAAACAGATGAGGAAAACAATATTTATAGGCAAGAAAAAACTAAAAAATAGATCAGAACGTTTGAAATGTTTTAAAACCGAATCAGAAATTTATTAGCAGAAACTAAAACATTTTTTACAATGTTCAAATTTTGTAATGAAACATAACATTTGCATTTGGTTTGAAAACTATGGTAATAGTTCAGATGTTTTTGAAACATTTCAAAACTGATGCGTTTTGATTATTCATACTGCAGAATTCATTTTTGAAAAAAAAACAAAAACTAATATGATTCTGATTAATATATATATATAATATATATATATATATATATATTTTATTAAATAATTTTTATCCAAAAAATAAATAAGTACCACCTCATGACACGCATGCTCGACTCGACACGGCACGGCTGGACGGACGGCGGCGGCAGCGCGCACGTGTGGTAAACAAATAGGGATGTAGCTCATCTCCCCTCCATAAAATGTAGGTACCCGTTGGGGCACACCTCAAGTATCCCACATGCCCTTAATTATACATCTCATCAATTCTTCTTCCAACCAATGTGGGATAGAGGAAATGGAGGGAAACCTTAAGACACTTTAAAAAAAAAACAATTTAAAATTCATTAAGTTCCAACAATCCCCCACTTGAATTTTTAAAAACATTTTTTTTCATCGAGCAGTATAAGACAATATACGATTGTGCGTAAGCAAAAGTGTCTATCGACTTGAACCTTTACATAGTGAAGATGATTTAGATTATATTAAAGTAACTCGTAGTTTTGAACTCTATCTCTAACAACATCACACACACATCCCTATTAGGGTGTAGTCCAAAAGCCCGTGTTTTACGACTATACACGTGTATCGCAGTATAGTGAACGCTCTAGAGAATTTGCCCAAAAATTCCATAGGAAGTGGCCACACTTCCACATTCACATAAGTAAGTCTATCAAGAGTACTCCTGTAGCTAGGTACTCCACTCCAAATAGAGTATAGATCTCATTAAGAGTTAATAAAAACTCAATCTTCTATTGCTTCAGGATATCATGCTTCAAATAACACATTTATGAAATAGAACTCAAAATTATTATTATAGCATGATTTTTCTCATATCATTTCATGAGTTGTTATTACCCTTTGAACCTATTTCTTGGGATCTCCAGTCTATAGGTTGGGTTTCCCTCACTAGTGACTCGTCAATCTATGGGCTTGAGTCCTATTCCTTTTGAGGTTTTGTAAACTGTTTCTCGAGCTAATCCTTTTGTCAAATGATCTGCTAGGTTATCATCAGACCGTACATGATCCATTCTCATAGCCCCTGTCGAGATATACTCTCTAATAGTACTGTGTTTGCGACGTATTTGTTGTTTTTTTTTCTATTATAATAATGGTTCTAAATCTTTGTAATAGTCGTGGTACTATCGCAATGGATCAAGACAACTGGAATCAGTCTCTCTCATAAAGGGGTATCAGAAAGCAGGCTTCTTGACCACCCTGCTTCCTCGCCAGCTGAAGCTGGTGCAATAATCTCAAACTCCATAGTAGATTGAGCCAAAATTGTCTGTTTCTTAGATTTCCAACAAATAGCACCACCAGCTATGCTAAATATATAGCCGCTAGTTGCCTTGGAGTCATCTGAAAGGGTGTTCCAGTCAGCATCGCTATATCCTTCCAGAATAAGGAGAAACTTTTGATAATGTAATCCAAGGTTCATAGTTCTTCTTAGGTATCTCATAATCCTATCAATAGCATGCCAATGCTCAATACTAGGTCTGCTTATAAACCTGCATAGTACTCCTATAGCATACGCTATGTCGGGTCTAGTGCAATCAGTGGCATATCGAAGACTATCTATGATGCTCGCATACTCAGATTGTCTAACACCTTCATTGGTGTTCTTGAACAACTTCACACTAGGATCATAAGGAGTACGTACGGGTTTACAATCAAAATAATTGTATTTCTTTAGAATCTTCTCAATATAATGAGATTGATCCAAAGAAATTCCCTATTTAGACCTAGTTATTTTAATACCAAGGATTATACTTGCTTCACCAAGATCTTTCATGTAAAAATTAGCACATAGCATGGATTTCACATTATTCACAACATGAATATTAGAACCAAAAATCAGCAAGTCATCCACATAAAGATATATAATAGTATAAACATCATTTTCAGATTTATAATAAAAGCATTTGTCGCTTTTATTTACTTTAAAACCATGTGAAATAATTAGATTATAAAATTTCTTCTGCTATTGTTTAGGTGCTTGTTTTAAACCATAAAGAGATTTATCTAATTTGCACACTTTATTTTCTAGACCAAAAATTACAAATCCTTCAGGTTGGTCCATATAAATCTCTTCTTCTAATTTACCATTCAAAAAAGCAGTTTTAACATCCATTTGGCACACAACAAGATCATGAATTACAGCAAGAGATAAAAGTACACGAATAGATGTAATTCTAGAGACAAGTGAGAAAGTATCAAAGAAATCTACATTCTCTCTTTGTCTAAACCCTTTAACTACGAGACGAGCCTTATATTTATCAATGGTTCCATCGGGTTTCAATTTCTTCTTAAGAATCCACTTATATCCTATTGTTTTACAACCAAGAGGTAAATATACTAAATGTCAAGTTCTATTTGACTCGAGAGAGTCCAATTCATCATCTATAGCCTCTTGCCATAAATTGGCATCTATAGAGGACAATGCCTCTTAGAGGGTGAGCGGATCCTCCTCTAAGGTATATGCATAGAAATCTGAACCAAAGTCCTTAGCAATACGAGGATGTTTACTCCTTCTAGGTTCAATATCTAATTCCTTATCAGATTCATTAATCCTAATGACAGGTTCATTACTAGATGTCAAGCCCCTACTATTCTTCAATTTGAAAGGAAATTTATATTCATAAAAATCAATATCATTTGATTCAATGATAACTCGATCTTTCAAATAATAAAATCTATTAGCTTTGCTATTCACCGCATAACCAATAAAAACACATTCATAAGCTCTACTGGCAAGTTTTCTTTTTTTTTTTGGATCAGGAATTCGAGCATATGTCAAACAACACCAAGTTTTAAAATAAGACAAATTTGGTTTCTTATTTTTGAAAACTTCATAAGGTGAAATTTTACTTTTCGATTTGGGTACTCTATTAAGCACATAGCATATCGTCAATAAAATTTCACCCCACTAGTGAGAAACTGTACCGAAGTTAAGTAAAATAGCAGCTACAGATTCAGCAAAAATTCTATTTTTCCTTTCAGCCTTATCATTCATTTCAAGAGAATACGGTGCAGTTTTTTCATGAATAATACCATGAGAATTATAAAAATCAATCAAAATATTATAATCATATTTGGTTCCTCTATCACTACGTAACCTCTTAATTTTCTTATTGTATTGATTTTCAATCTCAGTTACAAATAATTTGAACATATCAAATGCTTCACTTTTATTTTTTATGAGATAAACAAAAGTGTAATGTGAGCAATCATCTATAAAAGTAATAAAATAACGTTTACCATTTCTAGTCATGACACCATCAAATTCACAAATATCAGAATGTATCAAATCAAGAGGTTCAGATTCTCTAATTACTGATTTATGAGGGGTTTTAGTAATCTTGGCTTGACTGCAAAATTTTCACTTTTCAAAATCATTCAAAGATAGTTTAGGAACTAGTTCTAAGTTGCTTAAGTTTTTAATAATGCGTTTGTTAATATGACAAAGTCTAGCATGCCAAATATTAAAAGAACACAACATGTAAGCAGAAGAATAAATTTTATTAATTTCAACATTCAGTTTGAACATTCCATCAGTTGTATAACCCTTCCTAACAAAAATATTATTTTTGGTTAAGGTGTACAAATCAGCCCCAATAGTTTGAGTGAACCCTGTCTTGTTAAGAAGATAGCTCGAAACCAAATTATTTCTCATATCTGGAGTACGCAGAACATCTTTAAGGATGACTGTCTTTCTAGAGGTAAACTTTAATTCCACTTCACCAGAATCGGCAACAATAGTGGAGTGGGAATCACCCAGCAACACTTTATTGTCTTCACTTTCAGAATAAGACTTGAACATGGTACGATCATAACAGACATGGTGTGAGGCACCAGTGTCTACTCACCACCCTTCGGATCTACCAACTATATTGATTTCAGAGATCATAACTAGAAGTTGGTCCTCGATAAGATTCGTCTGTGGAGCAGGACGACGTCTTTGCCGGCAGTTCCGGGCCAAATGGCCCACTTTCCCACAGTTATAACAAGTAAATTATTCAGAATTATTTTTTGAAGGAGGTTTGTTTCTATTATGATTTTAATGCACATTTCTGTTCTGGTTGTTGTGGTTGTGATCTTGATTTTAATTTTTCATATTTTTCCCTTTGGGTTTCAGAACAGCATAAGATGATTTTTTGTGAGCGTTGTTAGAAACAACAAGCACTTCATCTTTCTGATCTTGTTTTCGGGCTTCCTCCTCAATCCGAAGACGAGTGATCAAACTTTCTAAAGAAAACTCTTTAGTTTTGTGCCTCAGAGTATTCTTAAAATATTTCCAAAGGGTAATTTGTCAATTAAAACAGCAATTTGAAATTGTTCATCAAGAGACATACCTTCAGCAATTATTTCATGAGCGATTTTCTGAAGTTCATAAGACTGAACTTCCACAGATTTGTCGTCGGTCATTTGGTATTTCAGATACTGACTAACAACATATTTTTTACTTCCAGCCTCCTCAGTGTCGTATTTCTACGTAAGAGCATCCCAAACTTCCTTTGCAGTTTTGTAAGAGCAGTAATAATCATACAGATCATCAGACATACCATTAAGAATGAAATTCTTACAACGAAAATCACTTTCCTCCCAAGACTTAACTTCTTGAATCTGAGCGTCAGTAGGAACTTGAGATAATTGAGGTTTTTCGGTTGTACAAACATATGCTACTTTTTCAATAGTTAGAAAAAATAACAATTTCTGTCTTCATCTTTTAAAATGAAATCCTTTGAATCGAAAGAGTTTGTTGAGATCAATAGTGACTTGTTTAAATTTGTGATCAGTAGACATTTTAGCAGATAATCGGCAGAATAGAACGTCTTAAAATTGTTGAAGTAGAAAATAAATAATGAACGAGTTTACCGAAATTTCTTGGGTTGATTTACGGACTAGGTCCCTCTTTTTAAGACGTTTCGTGGCTCTGCCCAAGAATGTGCAAGCAATGTAAAAGTTCCGTTGTCCCTTGGATAAAACAGCTCAGAATCACCTTTATCTAGGACCTTCTATGCACTACAAAAGACCTAAATACTAAACACTCACTCTTCGTTTGAATGAACAAACAAATTGCTCGGAAATCGAAGTAAAAAGAAAACTATTTTCGGATTTGAAGAGGAAAACACTGTTTCGGTATTAAAGAACAAAAACTGTTTTGCTATGTTTTAGAAGAAGAAACACATGCAGATGCAAACTCATTGTCTCAAAACATATGAGGAAAACAGTATTTATAGGCAAGAAAAAACTAAAAAACAGATCAGAACGTTTGAAATGTTTTAAAACCGAATCAGAAATTTATTGGCAGAAACTAAAACGTTTTTGACAACGTTCAAATTATGTAATGAAACGTTTATAACGTTTGCGTTTGGTTTGAAAACTATTGTAACAGTTCAAATGTTTTGAAACATTTCAAAACTGATGCGTTTTGATAATTTATACTGCAGAATTCATTTTTGAAAAAAAAAAAAAAAAAACCTGATCTGATTCTGATTAATATATATATTATTAAATAATTTTTATCCAAAAAATAAATAAGTAGCACCTCATCACACGCACGACTCGGCACAGCCGGACGGACAACGGCGGTGGCACGCGTGTGGTAAACAAATAGGGATGTAGCTCCTCTCCCCTCTACAAAATGTGAGTACCCCTTGGGACACACCCCAAATATCCCATATGCTCTTAATTATACATTTCATCAATTTTTCTCCTAATCAATGGGGGATAGAGGAAATAGAGGGAAGGCTATGACACTTAAAAAAAAAAAAAACAATTTAAAATTCATTAAGTTCCAACAGATTCACCGTCGTCACTCAAGACAAAGACGACCGCCGGCTACAGACGAAGATGACCGTCTGCATCTCCGTGCCTTTGGCCTCGCCATTGCTGAAATCGTTGTTCGTCTTTCGCCACGCCATCGCCATCGCCAAACGTACCCAGATATCGAACAAATAACCCACCTTCAAACACTGCCCGTGGATTAGCTCCCCAAGAACATGGATCTTCATGTTCGCACAGGCTTTCAACACGTATAGAAGCGTATAATTATCGGAGCTCATTCCCGTTGACAAGTGGACGGCCCTCCTCAATACCATTCCCATTAATCAACACCTCGGCTTGAAGCCGGAAACAAACAAATCTAGTGAGAGAAACTGACAGAATTTTTTATCTCCCGGAAAATATTGTTGATCAGCGGAATATTCCTTTTTCTCGCCGTACATTCCTCGTGAATTCTAGTGATTTCGATCGGACGACATTTTGTTCGTTCTCCGAGCACTAATTCTTTTATTTGTTCTTGTGTTTGACAATTAATTACATTTTGTTGCCTCTTTTTGTTTTAGTTTTACTTTTGTAGGTTTATTTTATATTTTTCTCCCTAAAATATTTGTTATCAAATTTTTTGATTGTTTTGAAAATAATATTCAGATCTGGAATTCCCAGATTTTTATTTCCGGGTATCTGTTTTGAATTTTTCGATGATTTTAGTAGTTTATTTTTGTGATTAGAATTCATATATCTGAATTTTTCAGTGATTTTGTTAGTTTTTTTTGTAGGTTTGGTGAATGTTCAGGCATGTATTAACCCACGTTTTGCGAGAATGTAAATGCTCTCTTTTCAGATTTTGAATAAGATACGTGAACGTTGACGCAAATGTATAAACTGTTTAAACACTGAGTGAACGGTGTGTGGACAAAATTGTATGTTAACATAGTGAAATATGTATTACTTTCACTTTTAAGCACAACATAGATATGAGATTCAAATTTAATATTGTTTTAGAGTGAAATATGTTTACTTGAACGTTTATGCACAATTTTAAATATATTAATTTATTAGAGAAATTCAAATCGAACAGATAATATAAAGAAATGATGATTTTGCATAAATGTTAACGTGTTATATTTTGTTTCTTAGATTTAAAATATATGATACATGAATATTGACGTTGTTGATCCCAAGATTTTGATGAACAATTAAGTATTGATGTTTTGGTGGAACTAATGTTTGATCAAGTGTTTCAGTGATTTAAAGTTCTAGTAATGAAGATGTCAAAGTGAATGGATACTAAATGAAAATATCAAGATGATGAAAAAGTATTAAGAGTTTGAAGATATTAGGGAAAACAACCCAGGTAAATATAAACTCTTAATATCCCATTTAGAAACACACACATGGCACAAAATGAATTTTATATTTTATGTGTGTTTTTGGTTGAATATATTTATTTGCTCCTATGTGAATTAAAGAGAAATATTTTTGAATGACTAAAATAGAATATAAGAGTATTAGTAGAGTTCATTTAAATATAAAAATAGATAAAGGGGTGAAATTGTAAAAGAAAGTAAGTTAAAAACGAGATCAGAGAAGAGATCTAGGAGGGATTCGTCGACTGATGAGTCAATCGGAGAAAGAAGATGAACTCTCTGAATCTACGAGTTGACAGAGCGGTCAACTGGTAGAAGCTTGGCAAACTCTCTGAATCTGCGAGTCGACAGAGCGGTCGACCGGTGAATGCTTGGCAAACTCTATGAATATGCGAGTCGACTGAGGAGTTAACCGATCAAGTACATAAGCTACTTTCAGTATCCTTTAATCGATTGGGCAATCGACTGAACGCGCAATTTCAGGATATTGGTTGATCCGATTTTAAATCCAAAAGTAGCCGTTTTTTGTTAAGATTTGAGAGACATTTCGGGGATATTCTTCACATTTGAGATATCGTTCATATACTAATTAAATCCTTTCAATATGGTTCATTAATTATTAAAGTTTTTCAATTTAGTACTTAAAATGGATTCTATACTTATTTGTTTTGATTGAGAAATATTTTGGGGATTTAATTGAGAGTTTTAAAAGTTATTATTAAGTGAAATTGAACCTAAATGAAGTCTTCATGTTATGAAGTGTCTATAAGAGTATTTTATTGTCATGACACTTGTAAACTAGCCGTTAGGAGGCTAATTACATGTGCCCTTATATGGACCTGCGAATTTTCTAAAAAACAAAAAATCATTCTAATCATTCTAAGAGATAAAATCAATCTATATCTTTTTGAGAGAGCGTTTATAAGAGTTATCATTTTACGATACTAGGAGTTGTTCTAAGAGAGTGATTATGATAATCAACAGCGATCAATTTGTGCTGACACCGGAATTGAAACTACATTGTTCTTATCATTAATTCTATGGATTCCGGGTGAGATATTTCCATATTGATTATTACTTGTGTATTATTTTATTTTGGAAATTGATCTTAGAAATTGTTTTTTGATTTTCAAAGAAAATATTTTTTTTTTCAAACAATTTCTTGAATCTGATTACGTGTTTCAATTTGCTACCCATATTATTGTTAAAGTTAGATTTCTGCATCTCACATAATTCTATCACTAGTTGGGATATTAATTGAGTTTATATATATCTGGGGTGGTAGAAGCTCAGAGTGAGATTTACTTATCAATTTTTATATTGGTGAGTTGTGACAGGTTAAATATCATTAGGGATATTTAATCAAGGGTAGCTGGGTTTTAGTCACTTCTTGTAAAGAGATTGAGGTAATGATTCTTCCTAGATAAGAATTGCATCTTTGTGAGTGATTTTATAACGGTTCAACCTTTACCAGGTAAAAGGATATTTGGAGTGTTTTGGTGAGGTTTTGATTCTTGAGCCTAAATGTTAAAAAGAATTAGGTTATTCTTTAACCTGCAAAAAGTAGAAGTTATTCCTTAGCCTTTGAAACGAAAATTGTAAAGGTGGATTATGAGCCTGTAAAAAAATCAGTGTGCGGGTTTGGTTCCTACCTTTAAAGGAATCTTGATTTTAGTGGGTGCGACCTCCATGGAGCTCGGGGGACTGGATTAGCCAAGAGTAGTTTGGTGAACCAATAGAAATCTTGTGTGCTGCTTTCTTAATTTGTCTATTTTTGCTGTTTGTATGTGCACTTAGTTGATTGATTAATTCCGCTGTGTTATAAAGATAATAATTAATTTAGGCATAAAATTAATTATTTAATTTATCAAGTTTTATTCTGATTATTTTTTAATTATCCAATTCACCCCCTCCTCTTGGGTATTCTACTGGGCCAACACACGTATATGTGACAACTATTTATGTTTAGTGGAAATTGAGTAAATGTTGAGTGAATGATCGTTCTAAATTGTTTGAGTAATATTAAGTGAACATGGATTTGAGTTAACTTAAACGCTGTTTTGAAATATTAAGTAAACATTCATACAAATATTTGAATGAACTAAAATATTATTTTGAAATATTGAATAAATAATTACACAAAATATTCAAATAAAAATTGAAATATTGAATGAATATTACGCCAACATTAACATAGTGAAATATATATTACTTTAATTAACTTTTAAGTATAATATGGATATGAAATTCAAATTTAATATTGTTCAAAAGTGAAATATGTTTTTGTGACACCCCACCCCGGGGCTCCCAACGCCCGAGACCGGGTGTGACCTCAACTTGACGTTACCTGACCAAAAGCAAATATATATAGAATGATGTACTACTATAGATTTTTTATCAAAAAATATTTACCAACTTCAAAATTTAGAAATACACGTATCCCAAATATTCATAAAAAAAAAAAAAAAAAAAAAAAAAAAAAAAAAAACTGAATCTTTCATGATTCACACTTGTTCTGCCAATTCTCAAAAACGACACCACCCTCTGACTTTACATATTGCCAGTTGTGGACCCGTCTCTAACTAATGTACTTGAGACCAAATATTTTATTGGTGTACTATCTTCATAATATAAAAATAATTTATGAATCAAGCATAATTATCAAATACCACTTATCCAAACATAATATAAAGATAGTCGGACACTGAATCGAAATAAAACTCTATAGATATCATCATAATAAAATAATGCATTTAATTAACCAATCATATTATTTTGTTATAAAATACCATACACGTATTTGTCTATTAGCCATAGAAACGTTTCACCTCACGATCGGGAGTTATGACGGTACCGTAACCTATATCACTATGCAATCTAAGGTTGTCATCAGTGTTAGAACCATTTAATATTTCTAATGGTAGGAATCGACAAGTAATATAAACTACCATATCATCAACATATTCGAATCCACCACATTATATTGTCAATTTCATATTCAACTCTACCATATTAATAATCAATATCATATTCTACTCTACCATATTAATAGTCAACAATAACAACAACAACAACAACAACAACAACAATAACAACAACAACAATAACAACCACTTGCAGGACTTGCCCTCTTGTCAGGTCACAACACAAATGTCCTATAGGATGTTCCCTCCTGTTAGAACCAACAACATCTCTCTCAGGACATGCCCTCCTGTCAGGATCACACTATGACATATAGGTGTAATAATACAAATCACTTTTCCACAATCAACTTTTTACTTAATCTGTCTAAAGTTATAAAACCGTTCATTTTAATAAATCTTTTATTTTTCGCAATTTAGAACAAAAATATAATTTGACAATTTACATAGAAGACGTTACACTCACCTCGATATTTGTGTTACTGAAAACACTATCGTCAAAATACTGATGTAGTCGGCGTCGCCTGTAAACCTGCAGTCGAGAGAGAGAGGGAGATATTTTATTTTTATTTTTTATTTTTGTAATGACCACACATATATACATGATTGAGCATTATTTTCTTCTTTAAGAAGGAAACAATGTTAACCGTGTATATTTATTTGATTGCTATATATATATATATATATATTGTTGATGTATAAAACTGGTACACACCTCGGTCCAGTTGGATAACAAGTGGGTTATCTTGCTAAGGTAGAGTCGTCGGTTGAAAAGTCCTCGTGTGAGCTGTGTTGGATCTTGGGAGGACTGACCTGTTGTGTCTAGAGTCTTTCTCCTCAGGGAGTGTATTTGTAGAAGGCTCAGACTGGGGTTTGTCCCGGTGAAGTCCCTCTTACATGGTAATTAGTGCTCAGAGAGAAAATGTACAAAATATAGCAAGTAAACAAATGAACTCGTGCATAATGTAAGTGTATTTAAGCGTATTTCGGGCTTACATAGCCCCCGATATATATAGGCGTTGGAGATGATTAGTCGGGCCTAAACACGATTAATTAGTCAAAACCCTGTGATTAACTGATAATCCCAGGCGTTTAGGTGATAATCGTTGGGCTTAGGATTTTGGGCCCATTTGGCGAAGCTCGCGGGCCATTGTCAGGCCTGCGGCGATAAGCTGGTAGAAGATAGCGAAGATCCGTGGAGTCTTGGAGAAAAAATAAGGTGAAAATGGGGGCCGATTGAGGTGAACGACTGAGTCCCTGAAACTGATCGCCGAGGGCACGATGCAAAGCTTAGAGTGGTACATCCCTGCGGGGCTCCTCACTCATCCCTGGGTGTAAATGAGATTACAGGGAGGAGTCGTAGTCGTTGTATGCTCCAACATGGCGTTGTGGATTTTGAAATGTGTCTTTGTCATTGCGATGGTATTTTTGGGCACTTTTGAGTCAACACTTGGGATCCCGCCATGTGTCAACCCTCGCAATGACAGAGACGCATCCTGGAGTCCACAACTCCACGTTGGAGCATACACCGACTACGGCTCCTCCTTGGAATCTCATTTGTACCCAGGGAGAAGCAAGGAGCCCCTTAGGGATGTGCCGCTCTGAGCTCTACGCCGTGCCCTCGACGATCAACTTCAGGGACTCAGCCGTTTACTTTGATCGGCTCCCATTTTCACCTTGTTTTTTTTCTAGGACTCTACGGATCTCCGTTCTCCTCCACCAGCTCATCGCTACAGGCCTGACAAAGGCCCGCGGGCTTCGCCAAATGGGTCCAAAAGCCCAAACCCAATAATTATCCTAAACGCCCCAGATTATCGGCTAAACATAGGGTTTCGACTAGTTAATCGTGTTTAGGCCTGACTAATCATCTCTAACGCCTATATATATCGGGGGCAATGTAAGCCTGAGGTACGCTTGAATATATTTATATTATGCGCGAGTTCATTTGTTAACTTACTATATTCTGTACCTTTTCTCTCTGAGCACTGATTACCACGCCGGAGGGGCTTCACGGGGATAAACCCCGGTTTGAGCCTTTTGTAGGTACACACCCTGAGGATCAAGACTCTGGACACAGCAGGCCAGTCCTCTCAGGACCCAGTACAGCTCACGTGAGGACTTTTCAACTGACGACTCCATCTCAGCAGGATGACCAACTCGTCATCTGATTGAACCATACTCGATGTGTGTACCAATTTTATGCACCAACAATATATATATATATATATATATATATATATATATGTTGGTCTAGTAGAATACCCAAGAGGGGAGTGAATTGGGTAATTAAAAATATATCAGAATAAAACTTGATAAATCAAATAATTAATTTTATTCCTAAATTAATTATTATCTTTATATCATAGCGGAATAAATCAATTAACTAAGTACACACCCAAACAACAAAAATAACAAAGTAATAATGTAGCACACCAAGATATATCTTGGTTCACTAAACTATTCTTGGCTAGTCCAGTTCTCCGAGCCCCACAGATATTTGTACCCACTAATTCTCAAGATCCCTTTAAAGGTAGGAACCAAACCCATACACTGATTCTTTTACAGGCTCAGAATTAACCTTTACAATTTCTTTTTTCAGGCTTAGGAATAATCTTTACTTTTTAAAGGCTCAAGAATAACCTATCTTTTCACAGGCTAAAGATTAACTTAATTCTTTTTATCACTATGGCTCAAGAATCAAAACCTCACAAAACACTTCAAGTATCCTTTTCACAGGTAAGGATAGAACCTTTACAATTCACTCACAACGCAATTCTTATCCAGGAAGAATCACTACCTCAATCTCTTTACTGGAAGAGACCGAAACCTGGCTACCCTTGATTAAATATCCCCAACGATATGTAACCCGTCACACTACTCACCAATACAAAATGATAAGTAGGAAATCTCACTCAGAGCTTCTACTACCCCAGATAAATAATAGCTCAATTAATATCCCAACTAGTGATAGAAAAACGTGAGATACAGAATTTGATTTTAACAAGATATAGGTAGCAAATTGGAGCACGTAATCAGATTCAAGAAATTGTTTGTAAAAATATTTTCTTTAACAAATCAGAAACAATTTCTAAGATCAATTTTCAAAATATAAACAAGTAATGCAATGAAAGAATATAATTGGAAAGATTTCACCCGGAATCCACAGAATAATCAGATAAAGCAATGTAATTTAAGATCTGGTAGCGACAAATATTAATCACAATTGATCTTCAAGATCACTCTTAGAATAACTCACAAACTCTCAGAAAGATAACTCTTAGAAAAGCTCACTCTTATGATATGATATAATTTCTCTTCTTTACTGCTTAAATTTGCTAATGAAATTCGCAGGTCTATTTAAAGGCATATATAATCAACCTTTTAACGGCTAGTTTACAAGTGTCATGATAATTAAACGCTCCTATAGACCCCTTATATTATAAGGACTTCATTTAGGTTCAATTTCACTTAAAAACAACTTTTAAATCTTTCAATTAAATCCCCAAAGTATTTCTCAATCTCAATTAATAAGCATAGAAACTATTTCAAGTACCAAATTGAGAAACATTAATATTTAATGTACCAAATCAATAGGATTTAATTAATATATGAACCATATCTTAAATATCACCAAATCCCTTAAATATCTCTCAAATCCTAACAAAAAATAGCTACTTTTAGATATGATTTTGGAATCCACATGATCTTGAAACAAATCCACCAATTGACTCGGAGATTCAGGATGTAGCCAATGCAATTAATCGGTCGACCGCTCGGTCGACTTCTTGATTTAGAGAGTTTTATTTAATCTCACTGGTCGACCTGTCAGTCGATTCGTCAATTCAGAGAGTTCAGCCACCATTGGACGGTCGACTCCTCAGTCGACTGCTACCTTCTGCATCTATTCTCTGATCACATTTTAAACTCTTTCTCTTTTATATTTTTGCTCCTTTAACTAATTTCTTTTTTCAATTAGCTCCACTAACTTTCTAAAATTCCATTTTAACCATTTATAAATATTTCTTTTCAAATACATATAGGAGCAAATAAATTCATCTCAATTAAAACACATATAAATAATAAAAATATTTTGTGTCGTGTGTGTTCCTAAATGGGATATTAAGAGTTGAAATTTACATGGGTTGTTTTCCCTAATTTCTTCAAACTCTTAAATCTTCAACTTCATCATTTAACATCCATTTAATTTGATCTTCAATATCTTCAACTTCATTATTTAACATCCATTTAATTTGACATCTTCATCACTAGAATTTTAAATAACTGAAACACTCAATTAAAACATTAGTTCCACCAAAACATCAATACATAATTGTTCATCAAAATCTTAAGATGAACAATATATATATTTAATTTATTTGTTTACACTTATTATCCCTCTTGAAATAAAAAAAAATATTAATTATGTCCCAAAATTTTTAAAATTATATTTTAAATAACTTAATAATCCCAAAATTTTTTAAAATCAAAATTAAAATTAACATATTAGCCCCTAAATTTTTTAAAATCAAACTTTTAAATATCACAATAACCCCTAAAATTTGTAAAGTAAATATTAAATAGTACAATGAACTCCAATAATTTTTTAAATGTTCTAAAATGTAACTAGAAATATGCATGCACAAAAATTAGGCTTTACAATCCTTCCTCTTAAAATAAATTTCGTCCCGAAATGTTAGTTACCTTAAACAAATAAATGCGGATATTTATTCCTCAACTTCTCTTCTCTTTCCAACGTCGCCTTTTCAACGAAGTGACTGAGCCATAGCACTTTCACCAATATGATCATTTTCATCCACAACACTTGATTTTTATGACTTAGAATCTGTACGGGCTCCTCAACGTATGAATCAACTTTATTGTGTGTGTGTGTATATATATATATGTATGTATGTATGTATGTATAAGCATATGTATAATATAAAGGTTGAAAAGAAGAAATAAAGATAAATAAAAGTAACTCAATACAATGTTAATTTCGGTTTAGATTTTAGGTGGAATTTTTAACTCTTTTAATATTTGTATTTAATCTCTCTCTCTTTATTATGAAATTCATGCTAAAATTTTTGTTAATTTTTAATTGTTAGTTTCATAAAATATTTAGGATTATTATGTGAAAAATACGTCTATGTATTTATTTGTGGATTGATTAAATGAACGTAGTAAAGGGGTTAAAAATTCTACTGAGATCTAGCTCACAACCCCACGGTTTTTATTATAGGACTGATGAAAATGAAATTGTGTCAGGAATTATATTTGAATTTCTATTTGTAATAATTGTATTTATTATATACCATTGTAAAATTGATTCGATAAATTAAGTATAATTATCGTCGTCGTATTGTAAAATTTCTTGGATTTATGAGTAATAAAATTTTGTATTAATTTTTCAAAGGGAGAAACTGCGTGACGGCCTTGAGAAACTAGGCTGTTATAGTTTTATTTGAACGTTTACGCACAGTTAAAATGTATTTGTAGGTGAGATTCAAAATAAACAAGTAATATAGGGAAAGATGTATTGCTTGAACATTTACGCATATAAGAGAAATAAGATCAAACCTAACATTTTTAAAAGTTTGGAAAGTGTATTTTTAAAATGTATTGCTTGAACATTTGCACACATAATAGAAATGTATCTTAATCAAATATTTAAGTATTTAAAAAATGCTTTACTTGAAGGCTTACGTGTTATTAAAATGTGAGATTCAAATCGTAGCTGTAATATAGGCAATGTGCAATACCCTGAAAATTTATATTTTTGAAAAATATTATTTTATATAGGTGTAATATTTTTGGGAATAGTTTTGTAAATTTGTGGTATAAATATATACTTGATAATTTTTGGAGTTAAATGCTAATTTTATATTTTTAAAAATATTATTTTATATAAGTGTAATATTCTCGTGTTGTTTTGTATGTTATGAAAATTTATAATAAATATTTGATAATTTTGGAGAAATAAGAGTAATTATTGAGTTTAATATGAATTACTTTATAGTTATGGGGTGTTAAATATAATTGTTTGAAACTTAACTCTTAAGCATTCCATTGGTGGCCAGAAAAATTAAAGACAAAAAAAAAAAAAAAGGAAAAAAATGGGCCACAAATTACAAAACATCTCATATAATATATATGCATGTCATTACGTGGCATATGATAGGAAAGAGAGAAGTGAAATAATAATGATAAGATAAAGAAAATGAGAGTTCATTTTGGATGAGGAATCAGGGAGGAATAAGAGCCGAAAATAGGGATTGTAAATGGAAATAGGATATAGGAACATAAACATTGACCAAATGGCACACACAGCTCCTTTAATTTGTGGTCAAGGGAAGCAAATACTCTCAAATAAATGAGTAAAATTTTATCACGTCAATTTTGGCTTCGGATTTTAGGTAAAATTTCTAACTCTTCTAATACATGTATTTAATTTCTCTATTGTGAGATTTATATTATTATTGTTGCCAAATTATAATTGCTAATTTCTGTGGAATAATTATGATTACATGAAAATTATTTGGAAATCATGCCTGGTGTTTTATTTGTTGTGTTGATTAAATGCACGTGTTAGAGGGGTTGGAGTTTTATTGAGTATTGGCTCACAACCCCACGATTTTGATTACAGGGCCGGTGAGAATGTAGCTGCGCAGGAAATTTTATTTGGATTCTTATTAAATTTGTAATAATTGTATTTATTATTTACTGTTATAAAATTGAATCAACGAATTCAATAACTAAAAGTTATTACTAATTTTTCCAGATTTTTCGTTATAATTATACTGAACTAGTTGTGCAAAATTTTAAACTTGGTAAATTGATATTGACAAATAGAAAATAAAGAAATGGACACTATATATTGTCATGTGCCAAAGTGGCGATTTAGGATGAAATAACTTTATAATATAATTTGTTTTTAGATTTTATATAATGTAATTTTCAAAGAATTATAATTGTAGCCGTCGCATTGCAAAAATTCTAAAAAATTTATTAATAATGAAATAATGGTGATTCGATTTCAGTGTTAAGGAATTATATTAGAATTTCTGTTTGTAATCATTGTAGTTAATATTTACCGTTGTAAAAATTGACTCAATAAATTGAGTATAATTATTGTGTTATTCTGAAAAGTTTAAAACGGTAATTATAACTGTGGCCGTAATTGTATATTAAATTACAAATTTAAACTTTAGTATTAAATTGAGCGTGTATCAAATTTACTAGTTAGTTTGTAATGTATATATATTATAACTTTAGTATTAAATTATATTCATATTTAATTTTATTATTTATTGTAGTAAAATTCATTCGAAAATTCGATAATTAGAATTATCGCCGTAGTTGGTAAAATCTCTCAATTTTTTTGTGGGACAAAATATTGGTCGCACGGTGTTAGCGTTAATTCTCCGAGAGGAGAAACCGCATGATAGCCCTGGGAAATCGGGTCATTAAAAGTGGTATTAGAGCGAGTTTGCGACCATCCTAGACTTGGGTTATAGTACCCATTACTTATAATAAGTGAAGTGATAATTTTGTAACCCATGTATGCCCTTTTGTGTTTTTGTAGCGGAAGGGTAGACACTATGACGAACCGTGTTTTTATTTGAATTATTGAATATGAATAAAATTACTACAAAATATTTAAAAAAAAAATAATTAAGTGGGGGAGGGGGTGGACTGTATATATATTTAGCTATATCTTAGGGTAAGTGCAGTGAAGATATATTAACTTTCGAACTTTGATTTGTGCAATTCTTTGTGAAAACAAAGGGTAAAGAAGATATTCTAAAACAAATCTCTATCATTATAGCATACTCTCAAATTAAAACAAAAAAATGAAAAGAAAAAAGAGAAGGCATCTATAAAGGGGTGCCAGTTCACATTACGTTTAGGTTTTTCTTGAAGAAAAAAAAAATGTTAAGTGCAAGTATCATTACTCATTTTATTGAAACTACTCTTGGTCGAAACACATATTAGGCTTTCTCAGAATTAGTGGTCCATAGTTGCATGCATTGACGTCTCTGTTATATTTTCGGTGATTTGACACTTTGCATCCATGTGTTGTTAACATTATTTCACTTTGGTCTCTACAATTTCAATTTGAACATATTAATATCTTAGTTGGCGTTGGATTAATGCAACTTACCAATAGTAAGTTAAGTGTGGTTGGGTTAGTGTCGTGTTAGTCGTGGGCCATAAAATGTATTGTTAAATTGAAAAAAACTAAATCAATTTAAAAGGTGTTTATTGTCTTCTATATAAATCGTCAAATTATATTTTCGTATCAATTATGGGAAAAAAAATTGTTGATAAAAATGGATAGTTTTATGATTATTAATGGATCAAGTAAATTTTTAAGTATGGAGATCGATTTGTATTATCCTGTTATGCCATAGTTGTCATCTCGTCAGGAGGGCATGTCCTATGAGATATGGATATATGTTGTTACCTATTAGGCAAATCCTGCAGAGTGTATATATGTTGTTACCTGTCAGGTAGGTCCTGCAAGGTGGATATATGTTGTTACCTGTCAGACAAGTTTTACAGGGTAGTTGCTCCTACCATTGGAGATATTAAATGTCCCTGACACTAATAGCCATCTTAGATGGTATAGTTGTATAGGTTATAGTATTGTTATAACGTCTGATCGTGAGGTAAACAATCCTATGGCTGACAAGGAAGTATGGTATTTTATTATATAAAAGTGAGTTGATTGTCTATTTCAATTCAGTTGTTCGATTATGATGATATTTTTGTGGGGATTTGGATACTCTTAGGTGTGATTATATTTTATTGAAAAGTGAATTTTGATAAAAATACTTGATCTATATAATGCTTTTATATTATGAAGACAATACACCGATAAAATATTCAAATAGATATTAGTCCACTACTAACAATAGGTGGAGTCAGGGTGTGCGGTAATTGTTGAATTTTTGGGGGGCTATGTGTAATATTTTTATATACATTTTGCGTGAGTATTGAACTCAGTGTTGAACTCGTGACTTGGGAGACACATTTATGTAGTTGGGATGTTTTTATGCATTTGATATATATTTATATGATTGAGAGGTATTTGAGTGTTTTAAGACGTATTTGTATATTTAAGATGTAATTGATTTTTATAGTTTGACACGTATTTATGTGTTCCGAGGCGTATTTATGTGGTTGACACACATTTATGTGTTTTGAGACGTATTTATATGGTTGAGATATATTTATGTGTTTGCGACATATTTACGTGTTTCCAGATTTATTTATGCGGTTTGGGATATATTTATGTATTTTGAGATATATTTATAAGATTGACACGTGTTTATATGTTTCAAGATATATTTCTGTGATTGTTACGTACTTATGTGTTTTGAGATGAACTTATGTGGTTAAGGAATTATATTAAAATTTTTGTTTATAATAATTGTAGTTAATATTTACCGTTGTAAAAATTGACTCGATAAATTGAGTATAATTATTGTGTTGTACTGAAAAGTTTAAAACGATAATTATAACTGTCGTCATAATTGTATATTAAAATTACAAATTTAAACTTTAGTATTAAATTGAACGTGTATCAAATTTACTGGTTAGTTTGTAATGTATATATTATAACTTCAGTATTAAATTATATTTATATTTAATTGATTATTTATCGTAATAAAATTTATTCGAAAATTCGATAATTAGAATTATCACCATAGTTGGTAAAATCTCTCAAATTTTTTGTGAGATAAAATATTGGTCGCACGGTGTTAGCGTTAATTCTCCGAGGGGAGAAATCTCGTGGCGGCCCTGAGAAATCGGGTCGTTACATAAGGTGTATTACTTGAATATTTACGTTAACATTAACGTCCTTCACCTTCACTAATTAAGATTTACGTTAACGTTTATGTATCATTTTGAAGTGGACCAAAGAAAATCTGATTACGTCATCGTGTAAATCTTTTTCTGCAGGTTCTATTGATTTTTTTTTTTCTAAATTTTTTGATTTGTTTTATACTTGTGAGAAAGAATATTGCAATGATATGGGAAGTTCCATTACTTTTGTCTTGTTGCATAGGATAAAATGATAAAATCCGTAAATATGAGTGAACAATTGGAGGAAATATTAGCGATCTTTTTCTACAAATTTTATGAGGGCTAAAAACTTAAATAATTGAGTCAAATATCTATTTTCTAATTTCACTATCTCTGGGGGACTATATAATTAATTACCCTACTTTTTTTTTTGGCGCATATATATATATATACTCTTTATTGTTTAGGTGGCTTATTCTATAAAGGTCATGCATTCTTCATTTTTTTTAGTGTTATCTCCCTTCCACCGCTTGACAATTTTGATTGAGTTATACTAGTCTCCCACTTGAATCTCTAAAATATTATTTAAGCTCAAAAATTAAAAATTAACATTGGGAAATAGCGATTGGTCCACCAAACTTTTAAAAATTAAATTAAAATTAACATATCCACCCCAAAATTCTTAAAATTATTTTTTGAAATATCATAATAACTCTTAAAAATTTTAATGTAAAATTTAAAATAACACAATAGACTCAAATATTTTATAAATGTTATAAAATACATATAAAAATATACACTTACAAAATTGGACCTTACACATCCGATTCCCTTTCTTTATATAGCGGGATTTGTTGATTGTTCCTCCAGGGTGTGTAAAGGCCCAAGCTATGCATACATATGTCCAGTCTCTGATAACCACAAAATACTAAACAATATTGTGTAGGCATGGGCTGCATCTTGGAGTAAAGTCAATATCCGAGGTTTTCGGGAAATTATTTGTGATCTCGATCCTTTGCCTCATCTCATTTGATCTCGGACAATATCCTTGAGTTCATATGATATGTTCGGTCGTGGTCATCTTGGTCAAAACTTTTCGAAATCTATCTCATAAAATGCTAACAAAATTTTTAGTGACCATTGAAATATAAATTTAAAATAAATTGATAAAGAATAATAAAATAAATGTTTTATAAAGGAAAAAATAAAATAATTCAAAATAAATATTATATAATAAGGACAAATAAAACAACCTATCCTATAATGTGAGATTCACTGGAAACTTATGCAGTCTAGCATAGTCACCCCGACTAGTGGGAACATACGCGTGGCGAAGGACAACAAGTGGCAGAACCTTCAGCCACCACCATGCCCTCGCCTCTCCGCCATCAATTCCAGTCCCCAGAAAATCCTTTACCATTTATATAGCATTTTTACAAGAACAACCATGCAAAATAATAAGTGAACTTTGATCCAAATCAACAAGGGGGCAAAAAATTCAAGAGAGTGCACCGGTGCGGTCCCACAAGCCGACGAGCTTGAAGCCGGCAGATGAGAACGAGGACACAGTGACGTTCCGCACCGTCAGCCGCGACGAAGAGGGCCGTAAGTGCGTCGAGAAGGTGGAGGTCGACACACATAATGTCGACACCCTGAAGCACGTCGAGAAGAAGCTAATCGACAATGGGATCCAGCGGCAGGACCGCCACCCGGTCGACTGGCGTCCACTGGAGAAGCAGCCGAAATCAGTTCACGGCGGGAAGTACACATGGGAGGGACCAGGAGGGATTGAGGACGCGGAGATGGACCCAGCGCCAACTGCGATCGACGAGAAGGATCCTAATTATGTTGATGAGGAGGAGGAGGGAAGGGTACTGAGGGGGGAGGTGTGACTGGGGTGGAGGGAATGGTGGTCGGGGAGGTGGAAATTCCGAAAATGGCAGAGGAAGGGGTGGCGAGGGTGGACGTCGATCCCAAATTTCCGTAGGATCAGAATTTATAATTTGCTGCTGTTATTATTATTTTGGCGATTTTTGTTAACTTTTATATATATATATATATATATATATATATAATAAATCAGCTCATTTATATTCAGGGCTGTTGGATGTCTCTATATATTGATAGCCCTGGGATCAAATCACATTCTCATTTGAAAATGTCTGCTACAGTAACTAAAACCATTTTTGGGAGCGAAGCAATTTAGGCTATTGGATCCACATTTGATCCAAGGGCCCAGATCAAATGTCTGCTGTCACTCTCTGCTGTCAGTCTCTCCCTCCCCTCTATTTCACTCTCGACCTCACTCTCTCTCTCTATCTCACTCGCGACGGCGCCCCTCACTCCGGTCCCAGATCTGTGACGATGAGGACGGCAAATGACCGACGGCTATGCCTCCCGAATCACTCTAAGGCTTGACTCTCTCTCTCTCTCTCTCACTCTCTCTCGAAGCAATCTCTCGCTTCTCATCCGAAGCGATCGCCATCGTCGACGAAATGATCTCCTTCGCCAATGCCATCGCTGTTCGCCATCGCCATCATCGCCCCGATCTGTAGCAGTAGCCGTTGCCGTCGACTTGGCCGGATCTAGATGGCGATGGCCGTCAGTCGTTGGCCGGCGGTGGTCTGATCCGGACGGCGTACGATGATACGGTGGTTTGAGACAGCCGATCCTTTCTCTCTTTCACACACGTACAGATTCAATCGCCACTATTTTAAGCCGTGCATTTGAGTTGTTGTCGAGTAGAGGTTGCTCGGAGCCAAAAGCTTGCCCATTGAAGATGGATTGGCAGCTTTAAGCCACCCATTTGAGATGTTACTAAGAAGATAGTGCTTGGAACTTGGCCATCGAAGATGGATGGCTTGTTTTAGTCCTCCCATTTGAGATGTTGCCAAATAGAGAGTGTTCGGATCCCTGAGCTCATCCATTAAAGATGGATGGGCGGTTTTAGGCCCCTATTTTGAGATATTACTGAGCAAAGGGTGCTCGAAGCCCGGTGCTCGACCATTTTTCTATACTTGTAACATAGGGCCTCTCACTTCATTTCAAAGATGTCCCATATACATGTGAGGTCTTAGAACAGTTGGCTTAGTAACCAAATTTTCCTCCATTAGTTATCCCCCAATCTCGAGTATTTTACCTCAGTGAAGAATGTTTGGGACTCCGAGCTGTCCGCCCAATAGGAGGAGCCCTTTGGCCGGCTAAGGTCCATTGTTTGTGGGCATGTTTAGCACATGCGATGGAGGTTCTAGCTTGCTGGGGAAGCCAGAAGGAGGATAGTTAGATGGATGACTCGTGTCAACTGGAGCATTAATCGATGAACCGAGAGACGTTGGACTTGCGTCCTTTCGCGTGGACTCAAATTTTCCTATAAATATGTGGTTCCCCCACTTTATTTGATACTTGCAAAAATTTTGGAAGCTTTTCTTCTGCCTGGAAATTAGTACCTTTTTTCTCCTTTGCCCACCTTCCTACTATGTCGCTTTCTTCATTCTCTTCTTCCAATTCTTCACTTGGCTCGATTCTAGGCTCGGGGTCTAATTCTTCAGATCGGACCTCACCCGCCACCTTGTCCTTCATGGTTGAGTGTCATTCAGCTTAGGTAGACGTCTCCTCATATTCACCAAACAGGCTCCATAAATCAAGTGGCGCAGTCCACTCTACTTTGGTCGCTGCGATAAGCATAGTAAGCCGGCTTAACAAGAGCTATGGCACGTCCTCTTCTCATGATCCTATAGCTGAGGTCCGGCCTGAGGACGCCACAATGAACTAATTTCTTTAGTCATGTCCTATGTCCAAGGTCCTACGAGATGAAGTAGTGACCAACGCCTGACTGAAGAAGCTCTATGTGAAATTCCCGGTCACGAGCTTGATCTGGAACATCGAGTCAATTATGGATGAAGATGAAGTCCTTGAGTGTCGGAGTAAATATACTTTCTGGGCCTCGGTACAGACGATCATCCCTTGGCCTGAGCACTGAGCTGTCTGCCTCCATAGGGCTACCTGATTGTCTATAAACATCAATTAGAGCCAGGTCTGCGGTTCCCCATTGATGAGTGGTTTATTTACCTACAAATAAAGTACTTTTAGATTCAAATATTTGTATGTTTTCAAGCACTTTTGTTAGTTTAATATGTTTTTGTATTGTTTTTTAGGTTTTTGAATAAATAGGTGAAAAGAGGCAAAGTTAATGCAGGTGTAGTAATTTCAAGTCCATTTTGGACAATGATTAGACTCGATTTTGGAAACACTCAAAACATGGAGGTTGTAGATAATTGTTTTATCTTTCTATAGGTTTTTGAATCACCTCAATTGGAGTTTGGAGGAGAAAGTTACATAAAAAATAACAAAAGGTGTCACCGCTAAAGTGGTGACACCACAGCCGCAGCGGTCAAACAGCAGAGAGTTGCTAAACTCTTTGCATTTCCACTGCCATGGCGGTTAGACTACCGATAGAATAGATATTTTGGGATCCCATATGTATTCCCTTCTCCCCCAAACACCCTATAACGTTTTGGGAGTGGTTTTGAGAGCTCTAAACACATTCAACCAAGAGAAGATCACAAGGCCAAGAAGGAGAAAGTGATCTTGGTGTGGTTTTATTAACGATTCTTCGGATAACGGCCAGTCTCCTCATTTATCTCTTTTAGTTTTAGTTTGGTTGGATGTTTTGTATATGTTTAGTTTGTATTTCATTGTATATGTGGTTATGGCCATGAAAAACTAAACATATATTATCTAGGGCTTGATGTAATCCACAAAAACATTGTTAGAATAAAATCGATGTTTTGTTAACGGTTGCTCTTTGTTTATCTGATTGTGTTTGTTGTTTTTCCATGTTTATATGCTTGTTATGATATATTGAGAATACGGGGTTTGACACTCGGGAGAGATAACCCCGAATTTGGACTAGGGTTTAATCATAACGTGATGATCTAATGATCTAGGAGGGTGTTAGAAAGTGTGAAATCCATGACGTTAGGGCAAGACTCATATGACTATGTGTTCTAAATAACGCTAGAAGGGGACTTTGGCGTTAATGCGAAATCACATATTCATTCACTTCTCAGGAGAGGGAGTGAATGAGTTTATGATACTGAGATTGTCGAATAGATTTGAATGCCGTTAATGTAAACTAGATTGAAACGGACACGTTTAAGTGGATGAAGTTAATCCCTAGGCAATTCACTCCCATAAACTTCTATATTAGTAGCATTAGTATAATTAGTTTAATTTATTAGTATAGTAATTATTACAAAAACTATAAATTTATGTTGCCTAAATAAAGTCCGGTTATGAAAAACGTGGTACTCAATGATAATCTAATCCAATCCCTGTGGATACAAAAACCCTAACTCTTCCAACCCTATACTAAAACTTGACTTGTACACTTGCGGTGAAAGTAGTGACGTAATATTCCGCTACCAAATTTTTGGCGCTGTTGCTTGGGATTGGTTTTTAGATTATTGTTGATTTTGTGAGTAAATAACTTGATTTTAATTTAGACATTTCTTTTGTTTATAATTTTTTGTTTGTAGTTTTGTTTTTATTTCTAATGCAGGGAACTTGAAGATCTTAGATCGACGAGTATTGATGCATTTCTTTCAACAAGATTCTGAGCCATTTTCTTGCGCTTGGGATCGTTACAACAGGCTGCTATTCCAGTTTCTGAATCATAGGTTCCCGAGGGAATGTCAACTCCTGAATTTTCTCGATGGGTTATCAGCCGCAACCAGAATATGGGTGGAAGGAGGAAACGATACTTCCTCTTTCTACAACCTAACCGCTAATGAAACCATTTTGTCATTGGAGGAATTGGTGGCATTTGAGTATCAAAGTTGAAATTATTCACCAAGTCACCAAAACTTGGGGGATTTTTTTAACACCACGGCGCCGTGGATTGACACTCCGATTCAAGATATGGAGTGTTCCTCCGCCTTGGAGGAAATACTCGCTACCGTTATGAAGGAGACTCAGATATTCTTGAGGCAAACACATGATCGACTCAACAAGCACGAAGATCGTTTTGATTATATTGAGATGGTTTTCTCTGACATCGATGTGGTCGTAATATCTCTGCAGACACAAATTGGTCAGCTTATCTACTTTATTAAGGCCGAGTTAGATGTGGTGACACTGAGAGACGAACAAATCACATCTGAATGTGAAAGGCACTGTGAGGAACCGAATACAAGTGGAAGTCACTTCGGTAAGATCGAAGACGATCAAGCTAATTAGGAGATAACCCAAGTATGGATTGGCGATGGAGAGTCACATATTAATCGTTGTGAGTTTTCACCATTTGAATTCCAGTTGGTGATGTTGCACTCGATCTAAGACAATCGCATCTACGAGGATCCGCTGTGGCTCACCTATCCTACTCCATTTCCAGTTCAGTACATTCATGCTTCCCAAGTACATGAGAAGAAGCTAAATCGAGTTGAAAGCTCCGGCCGATCAATGCCAAATCTCGCCAGTCTTGAGGGCGTTCTAAATCAAGACCCGTATGTGGTATTGTTTGACACGTACTACAGGCAGAAACTACTCTTTGACGAGCCCGTCGTTGTGTCAAGCCGATGACCTTAAATTAGGCGTTTCTTGGGAGGTAACCCAAGGAAAAAAATAAATTAGATCCATCTCCGTTGACTTGATTCAGAGGCGAGATTCTCTCACCTCCCAGGTATGTGTTCTAAACCCCCATATTCTCTATAATACTTTATGCTTTTATTGGGATCGCTGATGGGATGTTGAGGACACTGCCTCTTTTTAAGTTGCTATGGTGATGTGTAGTATGTTTAGTAGGTGTTACTATTGATAGTTATGTTGTTTTGTTTTTATTGTGTGCATGTTTGTTTAGGTTAGTTATTGTTATGTGCTGAGTTTTGACTTTATCTGGGCCATTACCCGATGATTAGTCTGTCCCTTGATTGTTTATTGAGGTCGGGCATAAAGCTCATTCATGTGTGTTCTGTGTACTTGATGTATCGTTTTAGTGAAAGTTATTGTAGATCCTAAATGCACGAGCACGTAACCTCATTGTATAACTGTCCAATTAATTTAAAAATGATTATCTGTCACCCAAATTCATGACAATAGGGATTCTAGAACTTGATTTGGGGGGAAATTCAAGGCGAAATCCTAGGCGAGGTAGTTCGAGAGATATGATTCAGGCATTCGTTTTTATCGCTTGAGCCTTTGAAGCTTACTTTGTTAAATGTTTATCCCTCGTTACCCTGTCGAAGCCTAAAAACTATTTCAATTCTAAACACTTAACTAATACCATGGCCAATAAAACTTCTTTCCAAACCTATATTGCTGAACCGAAGGCACAAATTTGTGTGAATTAAGTTAGCATTCGTGTATACTACTTGATTTGAGCAGTTGGGTTTAGGGTGAACTTTTAAATTGGTTCGGTATTCGAGTACTCACTTGTATGTTTTTCTTTAATTTCAACCACACTCGTGAAATTGTAATAATTGAATAAGTTTGGGGGTGTGGTTCATTGAAGAAAAAAATAATATATATACGGTTTTATTTTCCGTTTCTTTTGACAAGTGAGTACTACATTCTTAAATGATCGTTCAGGGTTGTTTCAATTTTATCTATGAGGTTTTGAGTATGAGAGTGCCAAGCATGTGCCTCGGGTATCGTTAAGTTAATGACGTTAACCTGTTTTCTATTTCTGATATACCCTTGGCCATTTTTCCAAAATCGAACCAAGTCCTAATGATCTTTTTGAATTTCTAAGCCTACATTAGTGGAGAATAGAACCCAATCAAGCTTATGGATTCCCTATACCTTTTTGGTTTTAGTCATGGGCTTATTTGGTGGATAAATCAATCCGATTGATGGATAGTTGTATAATTGAGTTTTCTCTCACACACATTGATAGGTTCTAGAATGGAACTTATTATCATCAAATGTTGAAATTCTAGAACACCGCATGGTGTGTTTTATTCTTGAACTTGATAGGATTGGGGACTGATGAGGGAAAAATCATTTGGCCGGTAGATGATATTCAAAACTTACACATTATTGTTTTTAGGGTTTTTCGTTTTTAGTTTTTAATTTCGTAATTAGCTGTTGTATTTTCTTGTTTGTGTGTTTTTGCTTAAGGATAAACAAACGTTTGAGTTTGGGGGTAGTTGATAAATGATTTATTTACCAACAAATCAAGTACTTTTAGATTCAAATATTTGTGTGTTTTCAATCACTTTTGTTAGTTTAATATGTTTTTGTATTGTTTTTCAGGTTTTTGAATAAATGGGTGAAAAGAGGCAAAGTCGGTACAAGTGCAGTAACTTCAAGGCCATTTTGGATAATTATTAGACTCGATTTTGGAAAAACTCAAAACATGGAAGTTGTATATCATTGTTTTAGATTTTTAGAGATTTTTGAATCACCTTAATCAGAGTTTGGATGAGAAAGTTACAGACACAATACCAAAATGTGTCACCGTCGCAGTGGTGACACCACCGCCGCAGCGGTCAAACAATAGAGAGTTGCTAAACTCTCTGTATTTCCACTGCCACGGCGGTTAGACTGCCAACAGAACAGATATTTTAGGATATTTTTTTATCCCTATATCATCTTTTCTTCTTCCAAACACCCTAGAACGTTTTGGGAGATAAGTTTGGACATTTGTTGAGCTTCTTGATCAAAGATCAAAGAGGAGAACACATTTTGATGAAGTAGAAACAAGATCAGAGCGGTTTTGGTGGAAGTGGAACATCCCACTCTTAAGATTTACTTTCTTTTATTTATCTCTCTTTGCTCTTAACTTTGCATGTTGTATAATGTTGTTTTTCTCTTCAAATCTTGAATATTTGGTAATGATCATGTATAGCTAAACATATGTTATTTAGGGGTTGATTAGTTAATGAAAATGTTGTTTGTTTGAATCCGTGTTTCGTTATCGGTTGTTCGTCTTTATCCGATTTTGTTTACCATTTTATTACAATCTTGATATGCTAGTTATGGTATTAGGGTTGGTTTTGAGAATACGAGATTTGACATTTGGGAGAGGTAACCCCAGATTCGGACTAGGATTAAACACATCATGACGATCTAACGACCCAGGAGGGCGTTAGAAAGTGTGCAATCCATGAGGTTGGGTCAAGACTCATGTGAATAAGGGTTGTATAGACATTGATGGGGACTTCGGCGTTAACACGAAGTCACATATTCGCTCATTTTACACTCGGAAACGGTAGTGAGCGAGTTTACAATACCAAGATTGTCGGATAGTTTGAATGCCATTATTGTAAACTAGACTAAAACGAACACGTTTAAGTGAACGAAGTCAATCCCTAAATAATTTATTCCCCTAAACGTTATCATTAGTATTATAATTTAACCCAAAATTTAATTGCCTAGATAAAATCCAATTATGACAATTGCGGTACTTAGCGACGATCTAATCCAATCTCTATGGATACGACAACCCTACTCATTCACTATTCTATAAAACTTGACCCGTACACTTGCGGTGAAAGTGACAACGTAATATTCCGCCACCACCCATCCGCTAGTGGATCCGCACTGTCTGCGCGGAGTATGGGTTGTGTCCTTCACAACTTACTATGAACAACATGAGGGTGGTGGCAGCGGCATACATTATCTTCTACGCAGAGGGGATCGAGCTGAGCATTGAGCTCTTTAAGGTCATTTTGTTTTACCAAGTCGCTCTCCCGAGAAGGTGGATAGTGTTACATTTCACCCAAGTCGATCTTTTTAATCGATCTGGATTCGTTTATTAAGGATTGAAAACCAAATTTATTCTTTCTCAGGGGGAGTGGCTGGCAGTTCGGCTTAGATGATGACAATAAATACCCCGTTCAGATAGATTGGGGGAAAGTTGGTAAGAACATGGTCCACTGGAGGGGATATTGGGTAGTTTAGGGGATTTTTGAGACTTGTGCAGAATTTATTTATTTTAAACTGTTGGCCCAGTGGAATACCCAAGAGGGGGTTGAATTGGGTAATTAAAATAATAACTTCAATAAATCAAATAATTAATTTTAATCCTAAATTAATTATTATCTTTATATTATAGCGGAATTATCAAATCAACTAAGTGCACACCAAACAACAATAATAAAATAAATATTGCAGCATATCAAAAATTTATACTGGTTCACCAAGCTACTCTTGCCTAATCCAGTCCTCCGAGCCCTACGGAGAGTCACACCCACTAATACTCAAGATCCCTTTAAAGTTATGAACTAAACCCTCACAACGATTTTTTTATAGGCTTAAAATCAACATTTACAAAATCATTTTCACAGACTAAGGAAGAACCTCTACTTTTTGCAGGCCAAAGAATAACCTAATTCTTTTTAACACAAAGGCAAAAGAATCAAAACCTCACCGACACTCCAAATATCCTTCTACATGGTAAGGATTGAATCGTTACAAAATTCACACAAAATAATTCTATCTAAGAAGAATTATTACCTCAATCTCTTTACACGAAGAGACGAAAATCGACTACCCTTTGATTAAATATCCCCAATAGTATTTAATCTGTTATACTACTCACCAATACAAATTGATAAGCAAATTATCTTACTCGAAGCTTCTACCACCCCAGATAAATTAAAACTGGATTAATATCACAAAACTAGTGATAGAAACATGTGAGATAGTCAAAATTTGATTTTTAACAAAAGATGGGTAGCACGTAATTAGGCACGTAATCAAATTCAATAAATTGTTTATAAAATATTTTCTTCAACAACAATCAGAAACAATTTCTAAAGATCAATTTCTAAAAATTAAACAAGCAATGCAAAATAGAAAGTAATTGGAAAGATCTTACCCGGAATCCACTGAAAAATAATTAGAACGTAGTTACTTCAGATCCGGTAGCAGCAATGATTAATAGCCAATGATTCTCAAGATTGTCTCTTAGAATAGCTCTAAAAAAATCTCAGTATGATATCTCTTAGAAAAACTCAATATAATCTCTTGATCTCTTAATCTCTGTTAGCCACTTTTCTTGATGATATGAAAAATGCAGGTCTATATATATGGGATATAAATCACATTTCTAACAACTAGTTCCCATATGTCATGACACTTAAATTCTCTCTTAGACCCCTTATATCATTATGACTTCATTTTGATTTAATTCACTTAATTATAATTTTTAAATCTCTCAATTAAGCCACCCAAATATTTCTCAATCTTAATTAAATAAAATAGAAACAATTTTAGGTACCAAATTGAGAAACATAAAAACTTAATGAATCAAATCAATAGGAATTAAATAAAAGGTATAACATATCTTAAATATCATAAAATCCCTAAAATCTCTCACAAATCCCAACAAAAAATAGCTACTTTTTGATATGAATTCGGAATCCTCAATACCCTGAAACTACCCCATCAGTCGACTAACCAGTCGACCGCTCGATTCAGGATGTAGCCAAGCCAAAGATTATGTGCCCATCGGTCGACCTCTCTGTCGACTTAGAGATTTAGAGAGTTCCATTTTCCTTTACCGGTCGACCTACCTGTCGACTTAAAGATACAGAGAGATCCATTTCTCTTGACCGGTAGACTTACCTGTCGACTTAGAGATTCAGAGAGATTGCCTGCTTTGTCCGGTCGACATACCACTCGACTGAGAGATACAGAGAGTTTGCCTTATACGCTTCGGTCGACATACCAGTCGACTTAAGAATACTGAATCTCTTTTCTAAACTCGTTTTTAACACATTCTCATTTACGTTTTCGCCCCTTTAACTATTTTCTTTTCTTAATTAGCTCCACTAAATACTTAACTCCAATTTTAATCAATTATAAATATTTCTTTTTTAATTACACATAGGAGCAAATAATTTAACTAATTAGGATCTTATTAAAAATACACATATTTAAATAATATCATTTAATTATCTTTTTGTGTCGTGTGTGATCCTAATAGGGATATTAAGAGTTGAAATTTAAACCTGAGTTGTTTTCTCTAGGTTCTTCAAATTCTTCAACCTCTTAATCCTTCATCATCTTTATCATCAAATCTTCATAAATTGGAACTAATAAATTGAAACACTTAAACAAACCATTAGTTCTACCAAAAACATCAACATTTAATTGTCCATCAAAATCTTAGGATCAACAATCTCCTCCTTTTTGATGATGACAATTAACTTTGAAGTTTCTTTCAAAACAATAATATAACCACACTCCCCCTGAATCCAAGGACGGTTTGTTTTAACGCTTTTAAGCATAAGAATGAAGATTTAAAAAACAACTGATCAATAAAGCATAAATATAAAAATTAAACTCCCCCTTAAGATATTCAATAAAACGTCAACTAGTTCTCCCCCTTTGTCATCTTCAAAAATAAATTTTAGGGAGGAGGAACACTTAATCATTCTACACTAGACAAACATCATTATGCCTAGCCATATCCAAACCATGAATGATTTTCACAAACTGATCTTCCGCTAGTGGTTTGATAAAAATATCAGCAAGCTGGTCGGAGGTATCAATATACTCAATAACAATATCCATTTTCTGAATGTGATCACGAATAAAGTGATGTCTAATCTCTATGTGCTTAGTTCATGAGTACTGTGTAGGATTCTTACTTAGATAAATAACACTTTTATTATCACAAAAGATCGGGACCTCCTCCATACAAATTTCAAAGTCATTTAACTGTTTCTTAATATATAAGATTTGAGCACAACAGTTACCAGCTGCCATATATTCAGCCTCAGTAGTGGATAAGGCTATTGAATTCTGTTTCTTGCTTGACCAAGAAACCAAAACATGTCCTAACAAATGACATGACCCACTTGTGCTTTTTTGCTCAACTTTGCAACAGGCAAAATCAGCGTCGGAGTAACTTACCAATTTAAAATTACTCCCCCTAGGATACCATAATCCTAGGTCAGTCGTCCCTTTTAAGTATCGAAAAATTCGATTAACCGCATTCAATTACGATTCTTTAGGACAAGATTGAAATCTAGCACAAAGACAAACACTATACATAATCTCAGGCCTACTAGCTATTAAATACAACAGACTACCAATCATACCTCGATACATTTTTTCATTAACGCTTTTGCCCGTATCGTGTTTTTCTATTTTTGTAGATGTTGCCATGGGAGTTTTATATTCTTTAGCGCCTTCCAAGCCATATTTCTTTAACAGCTCCTTGGTTAATTTAGTTTGGTTTATAAATATTCCCTCTTTGGTTTGCTTAATTTGTAATCCAAGAAATAAATTCAACTCTCCCATCATGCTCATTTCGAATTCCACCTGCATTATTTTAGCAAACTCTTAGCAAAGATCCACATTAGTAGATCCAAAAATAATATCATCAACATACACTTGTACTAATAGGATATTAGAATCAGTTTGCTTCACAAACAAAGTTATAACACAAATATCCATTCGAAAACCATTTTCGATCAAATATCGGTTGAGTCTCTTATACCAAGCTCTAGGAGCTTGTTTGAGCCCATACAAAGACTTACGAAGTTTAAATACGTGATTAGGAAATTTATCACTTTCAAATCCTGGGGGTTGTTCCACATAAACTTCTTTAGCTAGAAAGCCATTTAGAAATGCACTCTTTAATCCATTTGATATAGCTTAAAATTACATGAACATGCAAAAGCGAGTAGCATTCTAATTGCTTCTAGTCTAACAATAGGAGCATAGGTTTCATCATAATCAATTCTTTCCTCTTGATTTTAGCCCTATGCCACTAATCTTGCTTTGTTTCAAATTATCTTACCAGATTCATCCTTTTTATTTCTAAAAACCCATTTAGTACCAATAACTGGATGAAAATCCAGTCTCGGAAGAAGACACCATACTTTGTTATGCTCAAATTGAACTAACTCATCTTGCATTGCGGAAATCCAAGATTCATCAATTAAAGCCTCATTTATATTTTTAAGCTCAATTTGAGATAAGAAAACAAGATTAATTATATCCCTAAGAGAAGAATGAATACTTACACCTTTTTCGAAATTACCGATGATTTCTTTAATCGAATGTCCTGGTATTGTCTTTATAGCTCTTGGTAAATTCGAATTTTTTTTCTTAGATTCCTTCTCTTGTTGGGAGTCCTCAGGTACAATATCACCTTGGTTTTGATTATTTAAAATACTTGCATCATCATCATCCAAAACCTTTCTCGACAAGAATGAATCAGCTTCCTCAAAAACAACATGCATTGTTTCTTCTACTACTAATGTATGTTTATTATAAACTCTATAAGTCTTATTGTTAGTAGCATATCCAAGGAAAATCCCATAATCAGATTTAGCATCAAATTTACCAAGATTATCCTTGTCATTCAAAATAAAACACTTGTATCTAAAAACTTTAAAATAAGAAATATTAGGAATTTTACCATTCCAGATTTCATATGGGGTTTTGTTAAACCCTCTACGAATTGATACTCTATTTACTACTTGACAAGCTGTACTTACTGCTTCGGCCCAGAAGTAGATTGGTAAGGGATTTTCATTAAGCATCGTTCTGGCCATCTCTTGAAGCGTTCTATTTTTCCTTTTTGCTACACTATTTTGTTGCGGTGATCTTGGTGCAGAAAAGTTATGAGCATAACCATGCTCATCACAATAACTTACCACATCATCATTCTTAAATTCTCTTCATCTGTCACTATGAATGTTAATAATGGAGCATTGCTTCTCATTTTGAACATTTTTAAAAAATACACAGGTAAGTCTGTAATAATCATCAACTATAACAAATGCATAAAATTTACCACCAAAATTAGCAACAAAGTTAGGCCCAAACAAATCAAGATGCAATATTTCAAGACATTTAGACGTGGATGTGTGCATCTTTTTCTTAAATGATGATTTAACATGCTTGCCTAATTGACATGCATCCCATACTTTATCTTTCACTAATTTTAAATTAGGTAGACTACGTATAAGACTCTTCTTAGATAAGTTAGAAATTAACTCCATACTAGCATGCCCAAGTCTTCTATGACATAACCAACTATTTTCAGATAAAGCATTCAAACAAGATAAATTTTGAAAATTAAAATCATCAAATGAGTAAGTTTACACATTCTCGAAATGTGATGCACCTAGCAAGATACTACTATCATGACTATTCTTAATAATGCACCTATCATGATCAAATATAACATTATAGCCCTTATCACATAGTTAACTAATACCAAGCAAATTATGTTTAAGTCCATCAACTAGTAACACATCTTTAATAATAATAGTACCATTACCGATAATTTTACTCTTTGCGTTATCTCTGAAAGTCACATGACCTCCACCTTTAGGTGTCAAAGATGTAAATTTTCATTTATCTCTCATTATGTGTCGAGAATAACCATTATCCAGGAACCATTTGTCCTTACTTATTGAAGCTTTTAGAATAACCTGCAAGGAGCACCTCAACTAATTCCTAAGTGGTACCCAACCTACATGGGTCCGATCTTGTTAGTCGGGAAAATTTTAGTTTCTTTTGGAACCCAAACTTGTCTACAGTTAGATATTTTAGCAAAACATTTATGAATAGTATGCCCCACAACATTACATTTAAAACATCTAACAAGATCCTTTGTTTCATAAAAGAATTTATGAAAACGCTTTTGTTTAAGATTTTTTTGCAATCCAATACCGGCTTTATCAAAAACTCCACGTGAACTTCCCAAAAGCATTTTCACCACCGGTGAATTTGAGAACAATTGATCGTAAATCCATGAGGTTGGGTCAAGACTCATGTGACTATGTGTTATAAAAAACGCTAGAGGGGGACTTTGGCATTACAGCGAAGTCATATAATTGCTCATTTTACACTCAGGAGAGATAATGAGAGAGTTTGAGATACCTAGATTTTTGGATAGGATAAACACCATTATTGTTGATTAAACGAAGTCAAACATTTATTAAGTGAATGAAATCAATCCCTAGGTAATTCATTTAATTAGAATTAACCCAATAGTTTTTAGTTTAACTTAGTTTTTAAATATTCAAACTCAAACATTTCTTGAATTGTCGAGATAATATAAGACTATACAAATCACGGTATTCAATTAATCAAACACATTTCCCAGAGGACGATATCTGATTGAATGGCCCATTATATTAAAACTTGACCTCATGCACTTGCGAGTATATTAAGACGTGAAAAAGTAGTACCGTCCACCAGCCAGGAGATCAAGGACCAAGTACCGTGAATTCTATCGACACTAGGGCCACTCTACAAAACATTGCCTCCAGCTCTGACAGGATATTGAGGCTCTTATCCGAAGTGGCTATCTTGGCAACTATGTTTGAGGAGAAAATTAGGAGCGGCCTGGTGAGGATAAACCTTAAGGAGAGCCTTGGTCCCAGAGAAGAAGGGAGAACCACGACTGTCTAGAGCCGTGAAAGGCTGAGGCCGGGGATGATTACTAGTGCGTGGATGGTGAAATCAACGTCATCCATGGAGAATTTAACTCTGGGGACATATAGAGTCACCAGAGTCATTCGATCTTGAAACAAAAGAAATTATATCACTTAGGCACTCAAAGAACACTGACCATCTGAAGCGTAACCTCTGTAGGTAAGATCCACTTTTGTAAACAACTTCCACCCTACCCAGAGTCACGTATGATTATCCACAGTGGCATTCTAATCCCCAGAGTCGTGGTATTTTGACCTCCAGTCGTGGATGATTTTCCAGATCAACATCCCAACTCTAGGCATCTCAAATGATTCTCCTCAACGACATTTCAACCCTCAAACTCATAGATGATTCTTCAGATCAACATCCAGACTCTTAGCATTGAGAAAACTTTTGTACAATGGCATCCGACCCCAAGAGTCGTCGATGATCATCCATATCAACATCCCAACTGTTGGCATTGTGAATGACTCTCCACAAGCCTCATCCTTGTGCTCAACGTCGAGGATGACAACCAGACCCTCTCCGAAGGTCAATAGTCTGTACCTAGTGAAAGACCAAGGTCATCTACCAAGGGAGGGGCATTGATTTGGTCTAATAGCCTCTGGTTAAGTACCTCTCTTCACCTGTCAACTATAAGTTTGGAGTTTTAAAGGGAAAATGTGATCCTTCACTTAATGGAAAAAACTTGAATGGGTTCTTGAGTGAACCTAACTATGGAGAACTCCCCGATGATCGGCCACAGGGGATTAACTATCGCATTGCACCTCTGTGGATTGAAGGATGAAGAACCTTGAAAAACCCTTCTCCTAAATCCATGACACAATTTTCTTACAATCAACTCGTGTCCTAGACTGGGGGGCTAGTGGTCTATGGTCCTGGGCATAGACGAGAAATTTTTTGAAATTTTTTCAAAAATTTGCAACTTTAAAAACAGTACCAAGCTGAAAGAAACTAGGCAAAAACATTGGGAAAGAGTAGACTCTGAAGTACCTTAGCTATAATACTAAGAAGCTTACACGGTCGTATGCAAAAAAGTAGGAATAAGTGAAAAAGAGTCTGCAAAATCCTAAGTGCTAAAACAAACGACGACCCAAAGCTCAATCCTCCATACCTTCGTCCTGAGGGGCGTCTATAAGAGGAGAATAAACGTTAATCTTTCCCTACTCGAGGGCCCCCTTATCACCATTGACCCTCCAATACCTATCTACTAGGAAACGTCATGCTCGGTACTATCTTCTAGCTTTGAGAACTCCATCTCCACAGGGCTGACGGGAAAATTTGGATGCAGACAGTGGATAGCCGTCATGGTGTCCAAGTTTCCTGCCTCTAGGAAGTAATTAGACATGTTCTCCTAGAGCTCCAAATATCCATGGTTCTTCTTCCACTACTCTATTACCTCTAGTTAGGCCTTCTCCCTAACCCTAGTCAGCGGAGTCCTGCCACTTCTGCTCATGGTCACGATCATGTTAACTAGGAAATTAAGGTTCTGACGGTCAAAGTAGAGCCCAAGGTGCTATGTTTGAACATTAGAAAGGCCAAAACGAAGACTGGCCTCAACTTTGTTATGTTTTCGAATTGTAGCTCGGTAAGAATCCAAGTTGGCGAGAAGTTCGCTCTCCAGGAAAAGAAGATTCACTAACCTAGTAAAATAGAGTTGGGGGAAGAAGGTGGAAAATTAGAAGGAAGTCATTTTGAAAAATATTGTCCAGAGGTCACTACTTAGAGGACCATGGCTCAGAACTCCACTCTTTGGTCTCCGTCGAGATCTCTCCAACGTACGAGCTCTCTTCTTTGTTATCCAACAAAAAACTCTGCACACAACCCAAATAATGGGTGATTCAAGTGACAAGAACCGAGAACCGGTGATTCAATCTCCGGGATGCCCATTCTAGCTAGAAATTGATTTCTGTATGCCGAGGATTTACACCCTCGAAGTATATGACTACTCGCAAGTGTACGAGGTCAAAGTTTTAGTATAGTGTGATCGTGAAAGATTGGGTTATCGTATCCACAGGGATTGGTGTCGTTACTATCGAATACAGCGTTTGTCGTAACCTAACGTTATCTAGGTGAAAAACAAATGTATTTAATTAATTAAACTAATACTAATATAACCTAAATTAACTACACTAATATTCTAATATATTTTAGGGTGAATAATTTCCTAGGGATTAACGTGTTTACAAATATGTGTTTGATCTCGATTTACTCACATTTACGATGTTCGACCTATTTAACAACCTCGGTACATAAACTCCACCACCACCTATCCCGAGTGTAAGATGGGGGAATACATGACTTTGAGTCAATGAATAAGTCCCCCTCAACGTCTTAACGACCCTAGGTCACGTGAGTCTCGCCTAGCGTCATTGATTGCACACAATCCAACTCCCTCTTGGGTTATTGGATCGTGCGTTGTATTTACCTTATCGACAATCTCCGTTTGTAAACTCCTTCACTACCTCTATCGAGTGTAATACGGGGGATATAACATGATTTCGTGTCAACGAAGAAGTCTCCTTCAACGTCTTAATGACCCTAGGTCGTGTGAGTCTTGCCCTAACGTCATTGATTGTCCATGATTCAAACCCCGACCGGGTTATATAATCGTGGCGTTTGTTTACCCTAATCCAAATCTGGGGTTTGTCAAAATCTTGTATTCTCCATTTATCAATCCAAGCATAACAAATAAATAATACGATAAACACAATCAAACTACGAAGAACAAACATAAACACAACACCGAAATCATCCAAACGAACATATTTATAAATATACCATTAATCCATGCTACAATCCATATTTAACTCGTAGTCATAACCATATGAACATATAAATTGAGCTAAACATGCTCACATGAACCTAAGATAAAGAAATAAGTAAAAACAATCGAAGAACTTAGTCTCGTCCGAAGATAAACCGCTAAGAACGCTCAACGATCGATTCGCCGTCTTCTCCACTTCAAAATATGAGATCCATCTCTAAAACTCCTAAACCATAGCCTAAATATGGCCTAAGGTGCCCAAATGGCCGGGGGGTTCAAAGGAAGGGGAAGGAGAGGGGTATTTATATGCAAAATATCTAAATAAAATATCTAGGTTGTGCAGAGGGTCATCGCCGGGGCGGTGGGATTCACCACTACGGTGGTGAGTAGGTCGGTTCAATGATCATTGCGGCGATGAAGAGAGCAATGGATTTGGAAAAACATTTGTTGGTTCACCGCTGCGGCGCTGGGTAGTCAGTAACCTATTTTGTTCTCTGTTTCTTCACCGTTGCGGCGATGGTCCGTCAGTAGCATTTTTCCTTTCTCAGCATCTTCACCGTCGTGGCTTGTTTCACAGTTTTGCCTCAGAGGTTGTTTTTGCCATCGTTCTTCGACCGCTTTTGGTCCAATCTCATCGTTTTCGCTCCAGTTTCCTATCTTTTTGCCACACACACTTGATTTAATACAAAAACATAAAAACTAATTAAAACATAATAAAATACTACATAAATGCTCGAAAACCAACTTAATTCGGTTTAGAAATACATAGGTAGATCACACCAATCAATATCCCTGAGCATTTTGCTTTTCTCACCACCCAAGGCTAGGGGCAACTGATAAGGGTATTTTTGGGCAGCACCGAGTAAGCACCTGGGCCTCAGCTACGTGTCCACCCTCGCCGTGATATGGATGTATTCTAAAATTCGAAGTATTTCACTGGAGCACACACTGACCAAGGCTCTTTCCTAGAATCTTTTTTTCACCCAGGAAGGAGTAATGTGCCTTGCAGGTATGTTGTTGCCCAGAACTCTACGTCGTGCCCCTTAGATAGTAAACTTCATAAACTTAGCTATTTATCTCAATCGGCTCACCACTTCTGTCTATTTCTTCTCCACAACTCTACGGATCATCGCTCTCCTCTACTAGTTCACCCCCATAGGCTTGATAGAGGCTTGCCAGCTTCTCTTAATGGGCCCCAAAGCCAATGCCCATTGAATATCTCCTAAGTGCCCCTGATTATTAGCTAAACACATGATTTCGCCTAATAAACTATGTTTAGGCCCGATCATCTTTAATGCCTATATATACCAGGGGCTGTGTAAGACCGATGTACGCTTTATTATGCGAATTCTTTGAGTTCATTTGTTTACTTAATGTATTTTCGTACCTCTTCTCTCTGGGTTGATATTCTCATGCTGGAGGGGGCTTCGCTGGGACAAATCCCAGCTTGAGACTTGTGCATGTATTACTCCCGGAGGAGTAGGACTCTAGACTCAGCAGGTCAGTTCTCCCGAGACCCATTATAGCTCACGTGAATTTTTTTTAACCATCAACTCCAACTCAATAAAAAGACACCTGTCACCTGAATAGACCATACTCAAGGTATTGACCACTTTGGGACACCAACAGGCTCTTTTCTCTAGAAATGACACTTCAGGTGGTCAACTTTCCAAGGGTACCAGAGTGGCACCCCTTCTTTAAGTTTGAGGTCTATGTACCTGGCCTCGTAATTTTTGTTATGCCATAAGGGTCCTCCCTAGTGGGATCGAGCTTTCCGGTGTTTGGTTCTTTGGTTGTCGAAGTGACTTTCTTGAGGACGAGGTCACTACTTCAAAAGAGCAGGGATGAACCCATCTATCTTAGTAAGGCACTGCTCGTTGTTGGTCGCCCGCTTGATAAATTTAGGCACACTCCATTCTTTCTCCCAACAAATACAAGTTGAGATACAACATGGCGTCGTTATCCTTTTAGTTGGGATATCTTGTTTCCATTCTCAACGTTAGCATACTGATCTCTGGGAGGCTAAGGGACTTGGATCCAAATGTCATCGTGAATGGGGTTTTCCCCGTTGGGGTCTATGAGGTGGTATGGTATACCTAATGGATGGGGTGTAGATCCTCTACCCACTCACCCTTTGATTTATCGAGAATCATTTTCAACCCATGCAGGATGGTTCGATTTATGACCTCATGTCATACCCCACCCTAGGCTCCCATTGCCCGAGTCAGGCTGGTAGTGCCTAAATACGTCGCTACTTTCATTGCAAGTATACATGTCATGTTTTAGTATAGATTGAGAAGTGTAAGGGTTGTCGTATCCACAGGGATTGGTGTAGATTATCGTTGAGTACCGTAATTGTCATAACCTAACTTTATTTAGGCGATAAAAATATAGTTTTTATAATAAAATATACTAATACTAACTTAATTAAACTAATTACACTAATATACTAGTATGACGTTTAAGGGAAATTATTGCCTAGGGATTAAATTTGTCCACTTAAACATGGTCGTTTCAATCTAGTTTACATTAACGGTGTTCATCCTATTCAACAATCTCGGTATCAAAATCTCATTTACTACCTCTCCTGAGTGTAAAGTGAACGAATATGTGACTCGCGTCAACACCGAAGTCCCCCTCGAGCGTCTATACGATACTTAGTCACATGAGTCTTGCCCCAACATCATGGATTGTACACTTTCTAACTCTCTCCTGGGTTATTAGATCATCGTGTTGTGTTTAAACCCTAGTTCAAATCCGGGGTTACCTCTCCCGAGTGTCAAACCCCGTATTCTCAATATATCTAAACAAATATATAAATATGGAATAACGATAAATACAATCAGATAAACACGAACAACCATTAACGAAACATAGATTTTATATAAATTACATTTTCGTGAATTAAATCAAGCCCTAGACAATATATGTTTAGCTATACAGGGCTGTAGCTCTATATACAACTAGAAACGAGCTAAACATATATAAGCATTCAACCAATCTAAGAGATAAAGAGAAAAATGAGGAGACTAGTCGTTATCCGAAGATCCGTCGCTAAAACCGCTCTGAGAATGCTTCCTCCTTCTTCGCATTGTGATCTTCTCTTAGTCGAATGGCCTTGGAGCTCTCAAGACTCCCGAAAATGTCTACCTTTATTGAGGGAGAAGAGGGACGATATTTATAGGATTCAAAATATCTCAAAATATCTAAAATATCTAAAAATATCTAGCACCTAACTGCTACAACAGTGGGATCACCGCTGTAGCGGTGGAGAGGTTGGTGGCTTTCTGGAGGGTGACCACTACAGCGGTAGAGCTCTCTACATTTTGATTACTGCAGCAATGACCTGACCGCTACAACGGTGGAGATTTTAGCAACTCTCTATATTTTTACCGCTACAGTAGTGGATGTAGGTTCTGGATTTAGCCGTTTTGCTCTTTTTCTCGACCGTTCTTCCACTACTTTGATCGTTTATGGACCAATTTAGTCCATTTTCACCCCAAATACCTAATTTAAGACGAAATAAATAAAAACATATTAAAACATTATCAAACGGTATAAAAATACTCGAAAACTACCAAAATTTGCTTAGGAATAAATAGATAAATTACTGATAGGTGTAAATTACCTATATATTTCCAAACCAAATTTGTTAGTTTTCGAGTATGTTTATTACGTTTTAATACATTGCAATGTGTTTTTATTCTTTTTGTATTAAAACAGGTGTGTGGGGTGAAAAGGTATGAAATCGGAGCATAAACGATGAAATCGTATCGAGAACGATGGAAAAACAAGCAATGAGGCAAGATTTTGAAAATAGCAGCCCACCGCCTAGGTGTCCACACTACCACCTAGGCGGTGAAAATGAAGAGTGCACCAATTCTTGCTGAATGTCCACCACCGCGGCGTTGAAATCCACCGCTGTGTCAGTGAGAATGCAGGATGTCACCAAGTCCACCAATTAATCTACTGCCTAGGCAAACATTAAACTGACATACTCACCGCTGTGGCGGTGAATCCCACCGCCTTGACGGTTAGCTTTGCACAGTCTTAAGATATTTTGCCTATTTAAACCCTTCCTCTCCTCCTCTCTTCCGGTGGAACCAACCCCCAAACCACTTAGGCTATATTTTAGGGTGAGTTTGAGAGATTTTTGAGGGAGATCTCTCAACCCGAGGTAGAAGATAAAGGAGGAAGCGATCGATCAATGGTTTTAGCGCCAATTATTCAGATATCACCTAAGTCATTCGTTCCTTTTATTTGTTTTCTTTATTTTGGTAGTTGTTGGGCATGGTTACGCCATTTTACATTGTATACATGGTTATGGCCATTGGCTAAACAAAGGTTGTTTAGGGATTATTATTAAATTTATGAATATGTTGTTTAGTTGAGTTTGTGTTTTGTTTGCGGTTGTTCTTCGTTATTTTGATTGTGTTTTCCATATTTTTTGTTTATTATGCTTAGATAGATATATGGAGAATATGGGGTTTGACAAATCCTAGATTTGGACTAGGATAAACAAACGCTACGATCCAATAACCCGGGAGGGAATTGGATTGTGGACAATCTATGACGTTGGGGTAAGACTCATGTGACCTAGGGTCGTTAAGACGTTGAGAAAGACTTCTTCGTTGATTCGAACTTGCGTATTCCCTCGTCTTACACTCGGGAGAGGTGACGGAGGAAGTTTTAGAACTGAGATTGTCGATAGGGTAAACACAATGCGACGATCCAATAACCCGGGAGGGAGTTAGATTGTGTGTAATCGATGATGTTGGGGCGAGACTCACGCAGCCTAGGGTCATTAAGATGTTGAGGGGGACTTCTTCATTGACACGAAGTCGCGTATTCCCCCGTCTTACACTTGGGAGAGGTGGCGGAGGAGTTTACGAACTGAGATTGTCGGATAAGTCAAACATCGTTAACATAAACTAAAACGTGGTCGAACACGCATTCGTAAACAAAACTAATCCCAAGACAATCTATTCTCTCAAAACTATCTCAACATAGTATTAGTATAATTAAATTAGTATTTTAGTATTAGTGTTAAATAATTAAATATCATTTTTGTCGCCTAGATAAAATTAGGTTTTGATAATCGCGGTACTCGATAGTAATCTTAACCAATCCCTGTGGATACGATACCCGACTAAAAGGTCCATATACTAAAATTTGATCCGTACACTTGCGGTGAAAGTGACAATGCTAAAATTGCAGCCATCAAGGTTTTGGCGCCGTTGCCGGGGATTGGTTTGTCAAATACAGTTTTTGGCGATCGCCACCAAGTTTTTGGTAATGATTGTCGAGGATTGTGTTTTAGACTATTGTTGATATTGTGAGTAAATAACTTGATTTTAATTTAGACATTTTTTAGTGTTTATAATTTTTCTTTGTAGTTTTGTTTTTGTATTTCTTATGTAGGGTACTTGGCGATGTTAGATCGATAGGTATTGATGCCTCTCTTTCAATGGGATTCCGAACTGTTCATAGTGCGTGGCCACGCACATAAGCCGGTGAGGTGTGTCGTTGAAAGATTGAGCCAAACAAAGTAATATCCCACCAAGTTTGAGGGCGTTCTGAATGTGTGAGGCTGACGACCATAAACCAAACGCTTCTTGGGAGGCAAACCAAGGTAAAAAATAAATTAGATCCATCTCCGTCGACTTGAAACGCGCCTCCCAGGTAAGTGTTCAAAACCCCCGTCTTCAATATCATGCTATATATTGTCATTGGGATCATTGATGGTTCATTTTGGGCAATGCCTGTGTTAAGTTTGTGGTGATGTGTAGTATGTTTTTAGTATATGTTTATGTTATTAGTTAAGTTTTACTATTTTTATCGTATGCATGATCGTTTAGGATTAGTTTGTTTAGTTTAGTTGTTGTTTTGTGCTGAGTTTTGACGTCATATGGGTCTTTACCCAATGATGAGTCTGTTCTCTGATTGTTTATTAAGGTCCAGTGTAAAGATCATTCATGTGTGTTCTGTGTGCTTAACGTATCGTTTTAGTAAAAGTTATTGTAGATCCTAAATACATGAGCACGTAAACTCAATATAGCACTATCTAATTGATTTGAAACCGATTATCCTTCACTCAATTTCATGACAATAGGGATTCTAGAAGTTGATTTGGGGGAAATTCGAGGCAAAATCCTAGGCAAGGTGGTTTAGAAGATATGATTTAAGCATTCATTTGATTGCTTGAGCCTTTTGAAGCCTACCATGCAATATCATTATCCCTCGTTACCCAGTTGAAGCCAAAATGCCAATTCAATTTCTGAACATTTATCAAATACCCTAGCCGATTGAACTTTTCCAAACCTTTATCGCTAAACCGAAAGAACAACGTGAGTAAATCAAGTTAGCATTTCTCTACTTGATATGAGCGGTTGGATTTAGGGCGAACTTCTAAATTAGTTCGGTATTCGAGTGCTCACTTGTCGTATGTCGTTCATATTTTTGCACACTCCTAAAATTCTAGAAATTCGAATGAGTTTGGGGATGTGTTACTTAATCCTTTTTGCACACCTAAAATTTTAAATATTCGAACGAGTTTGGGGGTGTGTTATGTTAAAAAAATAAATAAATTTAAATTATGTTTCTTTTTGACATGACAAGTGAATACGATGTTCTTAAATGTATGTTCAAGGTTGTTTCTAATTAAACTATGGGGTTTTGAGTGTGAGAGTGACAAGCGATGTGCCTCGGCTAACGTTAAGTTAACGACGTTAACCTATTTTCTATTCAAATTTACCCTCGGCCATTATTCCAAAACCGAACCAATCCCTACTGATCTTAGCCTCCATTAGTGGAGAATAGATCCCAGGTCAGGCGTATGGATTCCCTATACCTAAAAAGTTTTAGTCATGAGATATATTGATGGATAATCCCATCTAATCAAAGGATAGTAGTATATTTGAGTTTAATCACACACACTTAACCAGGATTTAGAAGGACGCTTACTATTTTTGAACGTTAAAATTCTAGAACATCACATGGTGTGATTTATGCTTGAACTTGATAAGATTGGGGGCCAATGAGGGAAAAAATCTTTTGGCCGGTAGATGATAATAAAAACTTACACATTTTTGTTTTTAGTGTTTTTCATTTTTAGTTTTCAATTTCATAATTAGTTTTTATATTTTCTCTTATTGTGTGGGTGTTTTACTTGAGGACTAGCTAAATTATGAGTTTGGGGGTATTTGATAGGTGTAAATTACCTATATATTTCCAAACTGAATTTGTTAGTTTTCGAGTACGTTTATTATGTTTTAATACATTTTATTGTGTTTTTATTCTTTTTGTATTAAAATAGGTGTATGGGGTAAAAAGGTATGAAATCGGAGCATAAACAATGAAATCGTATCGAGAACGGTCGGAGAATGGTGGAAAAACAAGCAAGAAGGCAAGATTCTGAAAACAACAGCCCATCGCCTAGGCGGTGAAAATATAGAGTGCACCAATTCTTGTTGAACGTCCACCGCCGCGGTAGTGATAATGCAGGATGTCACCAAGTCCATTGCCTACTCCACCACCTAGGTGAATCCCACCGCTGTGGTGGTCAGCTCTACGCAGTCTTAAGATATTTTATTAGATATTTTGCCTATTTAAATCCTTCATCTCCTCCGGTGGAATCACCCCCCAACCACTTAGGCTATATTTTAGGGTGAGTTTGAGAGATTTTTGAGGGAGAGCTCTCAACCCGAGGTAGAAGATGAAAGAGGAAGTGATCAATCATGGTTATGGCCATTGGCTAAACATAGGTTATTTAGGGATTATTAATAAATTTATGAATATGTTGTTTAGTTGAGTTTGTGTTTTGTTTGTGGTTGTTCTTCGTTATTTTGATTGTGTTTACCATATTATTTGTTTGTTATGCTTAGATATATATATGGAGAATACGGGGTTTGACAAATCTCGGATTCGGACTAGGATAAACAAACGCCATGATCCAACAACACGAGAGGGAATTGGATTGTGGACAATCTATGACGTTGGGGCAAGACTCACGTGACCTAGGGTCGTTAAGACATTGAGGGGGACTTCTTCGTTGATTCGAAGTTGCGTATTCCCTCGTCTTACACTTGGGAGAGGTCATGGGGGAGTTTTAGAACTGAGATTGTCGATAGGGTAAACACAACGTGACGATCCAATAACCCGGGAGGGAGTTGGATTGTGTGCAATCGATGACGTTGGGGCGAGACTCACGCAGCCTAGGGTCGTTAAGACGTTGAGGGGGACTTCTTCATTGACATGAAGTTGCATATTCCCCCGTCTTACACTCGGGAAAGGTGGCGAAAGAGTTTACCAACTGAGATTGTCGGATAAGTCGAACACTATTAACATAAACTAAATCGAGATTAAACATGCATTTGTAAACGAAACTTATCCCTAGACAATCTATTCTCTCAAAACTATCTCTACATAGTATTAGTATAGTCAAATTAGTATTTTAGTATTATTATTAAATAATTAAATATCATTTTTATCGTCTAGATAAAATTAGGTTATGATGATCGCGATACTCGATAGTAATCTCAGCCAATACCTGTGGATACGATACCTGACCGAAAGGTCCATATACTAAAACTTGATCCGTATGCTTGTGATGAAAGTGAAAACGCTAAAATTGTGGCCACCAATTACACCTATCAAATACTCCCAAACTTAGAATTTTGCTAGTCCTCGAGCAAAACACTTATACTAAAAAAAAAAAAAAAAACACAACTAAATAACTAACACAAACAACCTAAACACAAACAATTTAAACATAACAATATGCGAGTTTTGAATTCAGCTATTAACCAAAATATTTTTTCCACAACAACTGCCAATCAAATCGAGTTCAAAAGTAAAACTCACCATGTGATGTTCTAGAATTTTGACATTCAGTAATAGTAAACTCCATTCTAGATCCTTTCAACGTGTGTGTACGAAACCTCAATTATACGACTATCCAATGATCGAATTGGATTATCCACCAACAAGCTCACGAATTATACCATAAAGAATTAGGATATCCACATGCCTGACTGAGTTCCACTCTCTACTAATGTAGGCTTGAAAGTTGATAAAGATCAATATGACTTGGTTCGGTTTGGGACATGGCCAAGGGTATATCGGGAATATAAAATAGGTTAACTTTGTTAACTTAACAATACCCAAGGCACAATTCTTGGCAAAAAATTACACTCGAACCCCCATAGATAAATTGGAAACACTTCTAAACAATCATTTAAGAACGTTGTACTCACTTGTCAAAAGAAACGAAAATTTAACTATCATTACATTTGATTTTATTTTTTAACATACCGCACCCCCAAACTTATTCTATTATTACAATTTCACGGGTGTGGTTAAAATGAAAGAAAAAAAAATGACAAGTGAGTACTCAAATACTGAACCAATGAAAAGTTCGCCCTAAACCCAACCGCTCACTTCAAGTAGCATACACAAATGCTACCTTGATTCACTCAAATTGTGCCTTCGGTTTAACGATATAGGTTTGGAAAGAATTCAATTGGCTAGGGTATTTGTTACGTGTTCAGAATTCAAACGGCTAATTGGCTTCGACAGGGTAACGAAGGATAAATATTTTACAAGGTAAGCTTCAAAGGCTCAAGGGATAAAATGAATGCCTAAATTATATCTCCTGAACTATCTTGCCTAGGATTTCACCTCAAGTTTCCCCCAATCATGTTCTAGAATCCTTAAATTGTTATGAATTTGGCTAACAGATAATTGGCCTCAAATCAGTTGAATAGTTTTACATTGAGTCTACGTGCTTGGGAAAATTAGGATCCACAATAACCTTCACCAAAACAACATGCCAAGCACACTGAACACACATGAATGGGCATTATCCCTGACCTCGACAAACAACTAGGGGATAATATCATCATCGGTCCCAGATGAACGCAAAACTCAGCATGAAACAACAACAACACACAAACATAAACACATTTTACACTAAACAAACATGCAAACAATTAAACAATAAAACATACTAACATACTACACATCACTCCCGAACTTAAAATGGGCAGTGTCCACAGCGACCCAATCATCAATCTCAACATTTGAAATAAATCATGCTAATGAAGGGGGTTTAGAACACGTACTTGGGAGGCGAGACAAGCTCACCTCTGAATGAATTCGGCGGTGATGGATCGAATTTATTTTTTACTTGGGTTGCCTCCTAAGAAGCACTTGGTTTATAGTCCTCGGCTTGACATGGAGAAGTGCTCGTCAAAGAGTGACTTCCGCCCATAGTAAGTGTCGTACAATAGTACATACGGGCCTTAATTTAGAATATCGTCAAGACTGGTGAGATTTAGCATTGAATGGCTCGAGCTTTCAACAAGACTCTCAACCAGCTCATGTACTTGGTGGGAATGAAAGATCGTTCCTAATGGTGGTGAATGATAAGTGAGCCACATCGAATCCTCGTAGATGTGATCCTCTTGGACCGGTGGTGGCATCACAATTTCGATCTCCAATGGTCAAGAATCATAATTGTCGATCCATACTTGAGTTCTCGTCTTATTCGAATAATCATAGTTGAACTCTCCCAAGCTCCTTCCGCCCATTTTCAGTTCCTTGTGGTGGCTTTTGATGAATATGTCTTGTGCGTCTCTCAGTGCCACCACTTCAGACTTGGCCTCAATAAAGCAGATTAGCTGACCGATTTGTGTTTGAAGAGACGTTACGGTCACATCAGTTTCGGTGCAGACCGTCTCAATATTATCGAGACAATCCTTATGCTCATTGATCTTGTCATTTGTTTCCCTCCAAAACACTTGAGTCTCTCCCATAAATTCAGCGAACATGGTTTCCAATGTGGGGGAAGACTCCATATGTTGGTCTGGGGTATCAATCCATGGCTCGAAAGTGGTGAAACTAACCCCCAAACTTTGGTAACTTGGTGAATAATTCCAACAGTGAAAATGATACTCCGCCATGTATTCGAACAACCGATAGGCTTCGTCCGTGGTTAATTGGTCGAAAGAGGTGGTACCATTTTCTCTTTCAACCCAATTTCTTATTGCAGCTAGTAACCTATCGAGGAAGTTCAGTAGTTGACACTCCCTCAGGAAATGATGATTCAAAAACCGGAACAACAATTCCTTGTATTGATCCCAAGAACTATAAAATGGCTCGGAATCCCTTTCAAAGAAATGCAAAAGTACCTGTTGATCTAACATCTTCAAGTACTTTGCAAGAAAAACAAAAACTACAAAACAAAAATTATAAAAAAAATACATGCCTAGATTAAAATTAAATTATTTACTCACAATATCAACAACAATCTAAAAACCAATCCCCGGTAATGGCGCCAAAAACTTGGTAGCGCGTAAATATGTTGCTATGTTTACCGCAAGTGTACGGGTCAAGTTTTAGTATAGATTGGGAAGAGTAAGGGTTGCTGTATCCATAGGGATTAGTATAGATTATCATTGAGTACCGTAATTGTCATAACCTAACTTTATTTAGGAGATAAAAATGAAGTTTTTATAATAAAATATACTAATACGAAATTAATTAAACTAATTATTCTAATATACTAGTATGACGTTTAAGGAAAATTATTACCTAGGGATTAATTTTGTCCACTTAAACGTATTTGTTTCAATCTAGTTTATATTAACGGCGTTCATCGTATCCGACAATATCGGTATCGAAATTTGATTCACTACCACTCACGAGTGTAAAGTGAATGAATATGTGACTTCGCGTCAATGCTGAAGTCCCCCTTGAGCGTCTATATAACACTTGGTCACATGAGTCTCGCCCCAACATCACGGATTGAACAATTTCTAACTCTCTCCAAGTTTATTAGATCGTCGCGTTGTGTTTAAACCCTAGTCCAAATCCGAGATTACCTCTCCCGAGTGTCAAATCCCATATTCTCAATATATCTAAACTAGCATGTAAATGTGGAATAATAGTAAACACAATCGGATAAACATGAAGAACCATTAACGAAACGTAGATTTAATATAAACAACGTTTTCGTGAATTACATCAAGCCTTAGACAACATTTGTTTAGCTATACATGGTCGTAACCCTATATACAACTAGAAACAAGCTAAACATATACAAACATTCAACTAATCTAAGAGAGAAAGAGAGAAATAAGAAGACTAGTTGTTATCCGAAGATCTGTTGCTAAAATCGCTTCGAGACTGCTTTCTCTTTTTTCGCATTGTGATCTTCTCTTGGTCAAATAGCCTTAGAGATCTCAAGACTCCCAAAAACTTATACCTTTGTTTAGGGAGAATATGTAAGACCCCGACTTTTGATCTACATATAATTTAAGACGCGTTTTAAATATTTCAAAAATACCGGGGTGGATTTTGATATTTATTATGTGAATTAAAACTTTAGGGGGTTGAATTGTAATTCTTATAAACATTAATATATATATATATATATATATAGTGAGAGAGAGAGAGAGAGAGATGGATAAAGAAGGGGATCGAACGGTGGAGAAAGTGGCCACATGGCCGACTTCTAGAACTATCATATACACTTACATATATATATATATATATATATATATATATATATATATATATATATATATATATAGAGAGAGAGAGAGAGAGAGAGAGAGAGATAGAGAAATCATCAGAGCAAAATTCACGAAGAGAGAAAGAGGGATTCGGCTGGTGGTGGTTCGTCACTGCTCCGGCGAGTGTGTGTGAAATCAGTTGCCTTTCGTTCGTCAGTAGGTGTCTGGGTGATCATCGCCGTCTCCGGTAAGTGGGCGTGTGGTTTTTCCGTTTATTTTGGTGTGGGTATGTGTGTAGGTTCGGCCGTTCGTCGCCGTCCGTTCATGCAGTGAGTGTGTGCATGTGTGTTGGGGTGTATGACTGTGTGTGTTCGGTAACTCTGTGTGTGTGTTCGTTCAGTCGTCGGTTGTTGAGGGTATCGCCATCGGTTAGTTTAGTTTGGCCGGCGTTGAGTGGAAATTAAAGAGAGAGTGCTTGTCGTCGGTAAAGGTGGTGTCGTGATTGTCGTGGGTGTGTGCATACTGTCGTGTATGTATGAGAGTGGTGGGTTCGGTTAGTGAGAGGTTGTCGTCGGCGGTTGGAAACAAAACAGAACAGGAATGGAAAGAACAAGAATAGAGAAGCAGACGAGAGGGTATTCACCGTGGCGGAAAAACTTCTGGGTGTAGAGTTGGGTGGCGTTCGCCATGGCGGTGAGCATTCGCCGCAGCAGTGTCGGTTACGGAGAAGAAAAAAAAAACCAGAAACAACAAACCAAAGCAAAAAGAAGAAGAAGCAGCGAAAAAAAAAAAAAAAAAAAAGGAAAAGAAGGAAATTGCACAAACCACCCTATGAAAAACATAAATCCAATCTTGCGGCCGGTGGAAAATTCGGGGAAGGAAAAATTCCGCACTTCTTTAATAAATACATTTAATTATCTCAATATAAAATACATATTATCATTATCGTTGAATTTAACATTATATGTTCGTATGAAAAATGTCGAAATCGCGATAAGAAATAGTGAGATCGTTCGCATGAATAAATTCGATATAGTAAATTGTAATGGAGCAATATTAGTTAAATAGACATATTTTATAATAAAGGACAGAGAATACGAAATTATGGAGAGAAAAAAATTAGGGCCTACATGGTTCGAATTGGGTATGTTTATATCAAATATTAATTTAGGCTCTGTTACTATTAGGTTCGCAGGCACTCGAGTACCGGTAGAGAATAGGTGGTTAAAGTCTTCGAAAACGGGTAATCAGGTGAGGTACTGTCTTCTTGCCAAAACTATTTATATATATATGATAAAAAATGTGTTTATTTCAGATTGTACGATTTTATAAATGATATGGATCAAGCAAGGTTTTTTTTTGGGTGAGTTGGTAAAAATGAATTTTCGGGGAATTGCGTTGGGTTATAAAAAGAAAGATTTAATTAATTTTTTTAGATTTAGGTGAGTTGGGGAAAATGGATTTTCATTAAATTACGTGAGTTTTTAAAGAAAGTCGAAAAATGATTTTTGCTGGTTTTGGTGGCTTTAAAAGAGAGTGGATAATATTTGGTTTTCGAAATAAAATAAAGGGGAAAAATGGTTTCGTTGAAATTAGACGGTTTTCAAACAAAGGTGAAAAATATGATTTTGGGATTTAAAAGTTGGTTTAGAGAAAAAAAAAGGTGGACGTTGGTGATTTTGACGATATTGATGAGGTGGTGATTTATATTATGGTCTGTTCGGAGGGTGGTCCGGCAGATGGATATTGTTTTGTGATTTGATAATGATATTATTGAGATGACTATGCCATAGTTTATGTCCTGTCCGGAGGGTGGTCCGACAGGTGGTGATTCATATTATGTCCTGTCCGGAGGGTGGTCTGGCAGGTGGTGATTGATATTATGTGGTGATTTATATTATGGCCTCCGGAGACGTCCGGTAGGTGGTGATTTGCGCAGTTAGGTCCGCTAGGAAGGCATATCCTATGGATGGTTACGGTACCGTTGCAACTTCCGATCGTGAAGTTAAAACGATCACTATGGCTTAGCCGATGGGTATGGGGTTGATATGTATGTTTGAGATGTGGTGCTTTTCTTATATTGGGTGATTTATTATTTATTATGGTGATTGGTATGATTTTATACTAGATGGATTTGAATGAAATATATCTATATCGCTTTATTTTCAATACTTATATACTGGAGATTTTACGAGTTATGTGGTGTTTATATACTTACGCTTGATCCATTTAGATGTTGTAGAATGAATTATTATTATTATAAAATGTGTTTACTAAGAAGATAGTACACTCTTAGGTGAATCATTTAGGAGACGGTCCTCTACTGGTATTAGGTGGAGTCATCTGGGAGTTTTGAGTTGAGCTATCAGAGGTGAACCATATTAAAGAGAAAGATTATTTATATCCTGTATAATGAATTGTATAGTAATGTATGCATTTTGTAATGTATTAGAAGAAAGAATGAAATAGGTGATGTCATGTTGTCGTCACGCCGGCCTTGGGATGACGGGTGTCCGGGATGGGTCGTGACAGAAGAGGGATGATATTTATAGGATTCAAAATATCTCAAAATATCTAAATTATTCTAAAATATCTCGCACCGGACCGCTGCAGCGATGGAGAGGTCGGTGGCTTTCTGGTGAGTGATTGCTGCCGCGATGGCCTGACCGCTGCAGCGGTGGAGCTTTTAGCAACTCTCTGTATTTTCACCACTGCAGCGGTGGATGTAGGTTTTGGATTTGGCCATTTTGCTTTTTTTCTCCACCGTTCTTCCACCGCTTTGATCATTTATGGTCCGTTTTAGTCCCTTTTCACCCCAAATTCCTAATTTAAGATAAAATAAATAAAAACATATTAAAACATTATAAAACGCTATAAAAACACTCAATAGAAAATACTATAAAAATACTAAAAAACTACTAAAACCAGCTTGGAAATAAATAGATAAATTACACCTATCACGGGCATTACGTCGACTTGATGTTTCCCGACAAACCACATCATATATATATAAACATGTACTACTGTAGATTTTTTGTTTCCAAAAATATTTGCCAACTTCAAAATTCAAGAATACACATGTCCCAAATATCCATAGCAGAACTACAAGAAAAAACTAAACCTTTCACGGGTCATACCCGTCATGCCAATCCTTAAAAAACGACACCACCCTTTGACTCTACCTAATGCCAACAGTGGACCCATCTCTAGTAGAGTTACCTAAGACAAAATATTTTATCATCGTACTATCTTCATAATATAAAAATAATTTATAGATCAAACATAATTATCAAATACCATTTTTCAAAACATAATATTAAGATAACCGCACACTAAGCTGAAATAAAATTTTGCAGCTATCATCACAATAAAATAAATACATTTAAATTAACTGATCAGATTACTTTGATATATAATAAAATACCGCACACATATTTCCCTATTAGCCATAGGATCATTCACCCCACGATGGGGAATTATGGCGGTACTGTAACCGGTACAACTATGGAATCTAAGGTTGCCATCAATGTTAGGGCCATTTAGTATCTCCAATGGTAGGAGCCAACACGTGGTATAAACCACCATATCATGATGATAATCATCATTATCAACAACAACAAATATCAACTACTTGCAGGACTTATCCTCACGTCAGGTCATAATATAACGTACTACAGGACATGCCCTCCTGTTAGGATCAACAACATTCTGCAAGACATGACCTCCTATCGGGATCATACTATGGCACAGTCAGATAATAAAATCACTTCCCAATGATTCGGCTACGAACCTCTTCTCACTCGGACCACCTACCAAAGATGGATGTACCTCCGGAGGGGACGCCGAAGGTTTGAAGGTCTAAGAACTAAGCTTTTTTAGGATGCTCTAGAAGAAAATCCAAAACCACATATAGTGAGCCGAGGATAGAGGATAACCAAAATCCTATTCTACTTAGGACACTTATCTTGGAGAGAGTTATCATTTTTAATTCTGGTATAGTTATTTACATTACTGTTGTACTAGGTATATAGAATAACCTTCTAGGACAAGTAGGTACATAATAATCAGTATAAGAGTTCTTGTTTTATCCCACGTATTGCAAGCTCACTCAGCACCAAAAAACGTTTTCAAAAAAAAAAAATGAATATGGAGCAAGCTATAGGAAAGAAAAGAAATCCTTATTTTACTTAACCCAATGCCCATTTCATCTGTAATAATCCACTTAAAACTTACTTTAATAAAGTCACAATTACCTTAGCCCTTAAATAATTACAAAAAGATCTACCTCAAATAAAAAGTAATCATATCCTTTGCAAAACAATGTTGTCTAAGGTTCCCCCAGTAGGACAACATGAAGTCTATTTCGATTGTGTCAAATCACGTTAAACTACCAAAATATAAGAAAGTATCGTCACACAGTCAAATCAAGACTATGTGATACCAGTATTAAGCATATCTCGGGTCGCCGTTCCCTAGGAGATGTATATTTTGTCCTAGGCATAGTGTCCTTTCACATAAATCCTATATAGTAAGAATTATGCTCCATAAAAAGGACATTTAGTTTAGGTTTAAAGCGCCTTAAGCGGGACAAAACCTTTTCTGATAGGAAGCCAATTATGGTTCACCGATCAGATTGTCAAATTCACCCTCAGTGGATATCAAGAACTCAAAGGTGTCTTAGACTCTTACTCAATCCCTAAGAATGATAATCCATCTTTTTAGGAAAAAAGAAAAAAGAAAAAGAAAAGATAGTTCTGCCTTTTGGTCTTAGGGAAACAATAATCCATTTCTGAGGAAGAAAAATGTATTTGTCATCAAATCCTATGAACAATTATCCCTAATTTAAAAATAAAAAAGAGGGGATCATTTTGTTATTAAGTCCTAGAATCCATGATCTATGTCTGAGGGGAAACATAGGACAATCCTATCATTACATCCTAATAGAATGATCCATAGAAAAAATCTAGGATAATTTTGTCACTAGGCCTTAAGAACTATGATCAATTTGTAAGGAAAAGACGAGTCTGTGACCAAGTTCTAAGAGCGAATATCCCTACTTTGAAATGAAAAAAAGAAATGATATTTTTGTTATTAATTCCTAGGAGCCATGGTCCATATCTTGAGGAAGAAAATAATGTTTGTACCTTAGAGTCCTAGAAAGAATGATCCGTATCTTGAGGATAAAAGGTTAATCATTCCATATCCCTAAGATGACGGTAACTCTTAAACTTGACAATGAACCAAAGTTGTAAGTTACCTTGGCTCTACGAAACCATGTCGAAGCTGAGGTCTGTCCAGAACATATTTGAGAATTTCCTACTAAAACTGTCTTTTTTAGGTTTGTATACATACAGTACGGACGTAATCATCCCAGTAAACATACTCACGTAGTCAAGAATATAAACCATAGCATAGATATAGGATAATTTTCATTCTTAAAAGTTCATTAGAAGAGGTCTAGGCTGTTAGTCACTTAATAAATCTAGAAAATTTGCTTTATGTAACTTTTAGTAAAAGCCATATGAGAGTCACTCGCAAGGTCGTAAAATGGACCCGATCCTTCCCTCCATTTGAAGTAATCAGGATAACTCCAAAATTTCAATGATGCGAGAAGACATTACCTTCGTGAAACAAATATTGAGCCAAATGAACCCAACCTCATTATTCCAAGAAAAGAGAAAAGAGAAAAGAAGACCATATCTATCTTCACTTTGCCTTTAACTCCTTAAGTCATTTTTAATGAATTAGGTATTATCTTGTATGCCTAAGTACTATATCTATGCATTACTAAATGCGAGCTTATTTTGTCTAAGCTCGACTCAATTCTTTATACTCTAGCTTTTATAAATTAATTTGCTTGTCTCAATTCACACACCGCAAATAGTTAAAAATAATGATAACATAATTTCAATACTAAATTAGACCATTATTCAAAGGAAAATATTAAAATAAATGTCTTGTTTCAACTAAACGATGGTGAGATATTGACAAAACAAATATGAGAACGTTAGAAAGAAAACCTAAGAACCATAATGTGGAATCGTTACATATACTCCAACCCGGGAGTGTCCAAGTAACCCTAAAAAAGTATAAAAAAAAAGACCTTCTCAACCGGAATGAAAGAAGAAATATCCAGAAGATTTGTGATGTGAATAATGATAAATAAAGTCTTAGAGCCTAAACCCGTCCGAGAAAAAATCTTGAAAGATCGAGTAGTTGAACAAAGAAGGCTTGACTAATATAAAATAAGATTTTATCTACACATAACCAATTCTGAAGTATGTGGAAACCTACCTAAAATTATAGAAGGAAGAACCTTGTATAATTGAAGACAACCAAGAATAGAATAAGATAATGAGAATTCATTCAAATAATACCTAATAATGGGGAAAGTAGTCAGGATAAGGGAGAAACCAACAAAGACCTTGAGACTGTCTCAAATTACCATGAACCTGTAGAAATGTAAAAATCCTAAAAGTAAGTATTAATAAAAATAATAAAGACCGGTCTCAAAAAGTTTCTAAACATTAAGTGGTCACATAAAAGCTGTCGAGTGAATCGAGCTCTTTATATAATATAAGTATTAAGTTGTAGGGGTGTCTCAACACCTAGTGACTTAGGCCAACTAGACCGGGATCACTACCTAGAGCTCGCTACATGGATTATATAGAACGCATGACTCCCTACTTGCTGGAGTGAAGAAAAATAACAGAAAATTCTCTTAACACTATTAGGACAGAATAACATTTGTTAGCCATCATTAACTAACACTGGTTTCTCCATCATTTATATTCTCCGTCCTCTGAGTCATCTCGGGAAGGCCTATTTTGTCTACCTTCAGTCCAAGATAGAAGAAGTAAAATAGAGCCATAGATGAAACCTCGGGTAACATATAGGGCCTACGTAATCTTGATAACAATCTTAGAAAATATCAATATCAGAACTTGATGGAATTAAAACTAGACAACCTCGTTAACTAATAACTACAGATATTTGGTTTAAATTACTATTGAACTTATCTTCATCATAATTTAGATTAATCTGATACAAAAATTGCGACAATCATTAAGATGATTGAACTTTTGAATATGATTACCTGATTATACTCTATTCAAAATAATCTCGCATAAATGTGAATGAGGAAATATACATGGCACATATAGGTATAATACTTAAAACATTAGAAATAAACATGGGAACATATGGGAAAGAAAGAGAAGAAACCTTGCTAAATAATCCATTCATTCGAGCCCTTCCCCAAAACTCATCCAAAAGTCATTTAAAGCCCGAGCCAAATCAACAGTGATCTTTATTCCAATACATATGTTCCTATTCTAGGATATTCTGAGCATTACCTACCGAGACCAGAAATAACCCTCTACTATTCCTGTATAAACCTTTTTATCTTGCCACCAAAACCTAGAGGTCGTTCGAAGAAAAATCCCAATTAGAATTCCAGTTTCAATGTAAGAAGGAGCAAAGTAGCAGGAAGCCACTCCGAAGCACTAGTCAGCTTTCTACATCAAGAGTGACATGGAAGTAACCAAGGGAGATGGCTAATAACAAAAGGGTACCTGACGCAAATATTATAGATAACATTCTAGGAGAAAACTAACATTTCTAGAGAAATGATATATTCCCTAAGAGAACATTCTAGATAAAAGGTTTAGGCATCATAAAATTATATAATACATAAGTCAGTATCAAAGTACTACACAGGTACTATGCATCACGAATCACTTTGGCATCATACTTCACAAGAAACCTATGGCATCTTGCATATCATGTTGTATCAACAGGTCTATATCAGTATAACACTTGTACCCATACACCTTATCTGGGAGATCTAGTAGGTTAACAGATAATCATCGGACATGTAATCTGGTCAAATAACCTCCTTATGTAACCATACCACCGTACGTCTCAAATAGTGGTTTTTAACCAAATTATGTTTAAACAAGGAATCGACCTCACATAAGGTGTATCTTGATAATAGACCTTACTCATTCCTAAGAATTACCAGTGTGCAGCAGAGTGTCATTAGAAAAGTCGACCTCACCAGGATCTAGCATGATCTTATTAAAATTGAGCAAGTCCTAGAGTCATGCTAAGCTTCCATTAGACCAAAATGTAATATCATAATTTAAAATTTTAAATACATTAACCAATCAAAGTTAATAATTGATTTTACCTAGCTAAGGCTTAGACAAAAATTCTAGGAAGACGAACTAATTTAGCTTTATAATCTTGTAGGTAATTAGTCTCCTCCCTAACCCGCAGGCTGTGGCATTTTTTACATTATTAATAATTGCGTATCGTATGATAGGAAGTGTCAGATTAGATTTCCCAACGAAACTTATCCAGTTGCTGCCCCAGTCTATGATTGGGGAATATTTTATCCTATCCATGTTTTCCTGATGGAAACAACATCCATTTTGTCTCACGATGTCAAATAAAATTCCTAAATCACAATAAACTTAATTAATTTCATTAAACCAAAAGATGTAGGAACTATGTGTCAGCCTGATTCTCGGCAGAGCCCGGGATTAGTAGGAAACCCTTGCGGGTTCGGTTGACAAACTTAAACTCAACTATGTGCGATGAACTATATACTGACCTGATTCTCAGTTATCTGAGATACGTAGGCAACCTATATACTGGTTCGGTCGCCTTTTAAAACAAAAACTCTTCATGCGCATTAAACGAAGCGTCAACCACTTTTCCTATTAAAACAAGGATACCTAGGAAACCATTACAAGTTTCGGTTGACAACCTAAGAATAGCCAGTAATGTTTCGATTAGATCCTTGGTAGATTACCAAGGTATGTAAGAAACCCATGTGGGTTCGATCGAAATAAAAAAAAAGGATAGGGGTATTATCTTTATGATGCTCTCTCAGCCCTAGACTGGGGCGCATCTCTAGGAATAGCCTTTTGACTCGCTTGAGAAAATCCATATGCACTCTTATTGTTTACAAAACAATAGAGGATGCCTAACTAGGAACTATATGTCAACCTGACCCCCAGTAAAGCCCAAGATACATAAGGCACCCTTGGAGGTTTGGTTGTCAAACCAATAGGCATCGAACTACTGTTCCGACCTGATTCTAGGTAGATTACTAAAATATGTAGGAAAACCTTCTCCGGTCACTATTAACAAAATCCTATGGAAATTAGGATTGAATCATGACAAACAATGAAATTCCCACAGAGTTGCTCAATAATCAATCTCCCCAATTGATTAGAATTGAACCATACCAAAAATAACAATAGCCCACCAATCCAGATTTAACCATATCAAATTTAATCAACCAAGGAAGAATTAGGTATCAACCTAAGTCTTGGTAAATACCAGGATATGTGACAACTTTATAGGTTGGGTCGTCACCTTAAGCAAAATTCTTCTATCCGTAGTAGATTACGCTTCGACTTGTCCTTAGTAGATTACTAAGGTATGCAGGAAACCTAAGTGGGTCCGGTTAAAGTCAGCGAGATATTACCCTTACGACATTCTTTCAGCCTCTATCATGGAGCATCTCCTGAGAAGTCCCTTAACTTCCTTGAGAAACTGATCCTTTTGTTAAGTAGACAACTAAAGGTACTTGTGCTTGAACTATGTGTCGACTTGATCTTTGATAGATTACAAAGGTATGTAGAAAGCTCTTGTGGGTACGATTGATAATCTGAGATAGCACAGTAAGGGACGAACTATATTTCAACTAGATTCCTAACCTAGGAACTTAGTGTATGTAGGGAACCCAGGTGGTTTTGGTCATCCGGTGATCACTATCCAGAACAATAATACCAATATACACAAACAACGCAATGGGGTTTTTTTAGACTAAAACAAATATTACAATTGTGCGCTCTGTTCAGGATACAGATGCAACTTATATGGGTTGTGTTGTATCCTTTGAATGCTCAGGAAGTAGTCCCACGCTCCGGCTAGAACTGGGGCACATTATATTCAGTTTCTTCATTTAGAATCTATGATGAGACTCGCCCCAAATAGTGCTGGGTGATGAGTGGTTTATTTACCAACAAATTAGGTACTTTTAGGTTCAAATATTTGTGCGTTTTCAAACATTTTTGTTAGTTTAATGTAGTGTTTTTTTTTTTGTAGGATTACAAAGAAATAGGAGAAACGGTGCAAAATGCGTACAGGTGCAGTAACTTCATGACCAATTTTGGCCAATAGTCAATTCGATTTTGGAAAACCTAAAAACATGGATGTTGTATATGTATGTCTTATATTCCCATAGCGTTTTGAATCACCTTAATTGGAGTTTTTATGAGAAATATATAGCCAAAATACGAACCTGGTTTAGGCGTTGTTTAACGCGCGTTGCAGTGCGCTAGTGTCAGTGTTTCTGCCCTTGGTACGCTATAGTGTGCTCCCATTGGGCTGTGTCATTGTTTTACCAGAAAATCCTATTTTTTTACCTCTTAAAATACCCCATTTTTCCTCAAATGAAGAAGGAGACAAAGGAGGAAGAAGAGAAGGCACGATTTGGAAAGTAAACATTAGATTTTTGGCGATTTTGGGCGAGAAACACCCCATGGTGTGGCGATTTGTGGTGAGATTTGGGAAGAAAACACCATTGGAGGTATTTAGAGTTGAAGATATTGAGCTCAAACCCACAATAAACATTTTCTCTTCCCTTCTGTCTCCCTAATCTTGATTTAATTTCGTATTTATAATATTATATCAAACATGTTTACATTTATTAATTTATTAGAAAGATTAGTTATGGATCTATCTATGTTGTGTTCGTAATTTAATCTAGGACTTGATGTAGTCTCATTTGAACCATGTTTAGAATATTTTGTTAATTGTTAGTTTTAATTCCATTTTATGCATCTCCAAGGCTAAATGTGTTTGATTCATGTGGCCAATGAATTGGACGAGTTTAGATTACAAATTTTATACTAGGGAGAGGTTGAATTCATAACCGTAATTGGGAGTGCATAACATAGGTTGTTGAGAGTCTGGGAGAAAATCAACACCTAGGTAATCAAGTTGGAAATTTAGGATTTTGTGAAATAGGGAGATGATCGAGTTCTTGATTTACCAACTAGGTTTTTTATTCAATTGTATTTATCTTTTTAATTCTTCCAATTTATTCTTCCACATGGTATTTTGGTTGAATTGAGAACTTGAGATTTAACACTCGGGAGAGGTGGACGCACATTTTTCACGTCTTAATTTAACTCGCAAGTGCACGAGGTCAAGTTTTAATATAGTGTATCTTTGAATCTCATATCATCCACAGGGAAACATGATTGATTAATTGAATACCGTAATTTGCATAGTCTTATATTATCTCGACGGTTCAAGAATTGTTTGAAGTTGAATATTTAAAAAATAGGTTAAACTCACAACTATTGGGTTAATTCTAATTAAGTGGATTACCTAGGGATTGATTTCATTCACTTAATACATGTTTAACTTTGTTTATTTAACAAAAACGGTGTTTCTTGTATCCAACAATCTAGGTATCATAAACTTGCTCACCACCTCTCCCAAATGTAAAGTGAGCGAATATGTGATTTCGCGTCAACGTGGAAGTCACCCTCAACATCTATAAGACCCTTAGTCACATGAGTCTTGACCCAACCTCATGAATTACACATTTTCTAACGCCCTCCCGGGTCGTTAGATCGTCATGATGTGTTTAACCCTTGTCCGAATCTGTGGTTACCTCTCCCGAGTGTCAAACTCCGTATTCTCAAAACCAACCCTAATACCTTGAAAAGAATATTATGATTGTAAAAAAATGGTAAACCCAATCGGATTTAGACAAACAACTATCAAAGAAACATATATATTCAATCAAACGTGTATTTACATGAACTACATCAATCCCCGGATAATATTTATCTAGCCTACCATGATCTTAGCCATAAAAATATTAAAAAAAAGGGATTCATCATCATTAGATATGGAAAGTTAATTAAAAAGATAAAAACAAAGGAAGAACGATCAAATCTTAGAATGAAAGAGTCCACTATCGCCAAAGATCGGTTCGAAATTGCTTCCTCTTCTCCAAATGTTGAATCTCCTCTTTCAGCTCTCAAGATTAGCTTAAGATCAAGTTTCTAATGTTAGGAACATCCTTGACATATGGGGGAAAAAGGGCTTAAATACAAGACTTCAAAATATCTAAAAACAATAGATATTTTCTGTGCAGAGTGACCGTCGTGGCGGTAAATAAGTCGATTAACTTCACTGCTACAGCAATGAACCAAACCCTAAGCTCTTTGTATTTTCACCGCCACGGTGGTGAATGACCATTGCAGTGGTGAGACTAATGCAATTCTCCCTATATCTCTACCGCCATGGCAGTGGGTTTGCTGTCCTGAAACATTGTTTCTTTCATCATTTCCTCACTATTTTCCCATCGTTTTGCGTGTTTATCACTCGATTATGTCCCTAAACCTGATTTATATAAAAACAAACAAAAACGCAATAAAATATTACTAAAACACACGAAAACTACTAAATTCAGCTTAAAAGTATATTGGTATTTTCAACCTATCAAATACCCCCAAACTTGGAATTTTGCTGGTTCTCGAGCAAAATACCCTAACACTAAAATGAACTAACTATACTAATTAACTAACTACTAAACTAAAAATGAATAAACTTTAACAAATAAGAAGTAAATGCATGCAAGTTTCAAGTTCAATCGAAGAAACCAAGTTGTTATTCCCTCAACAGCCCCTGATCAGATCAAGTTCAGAAATAAAACACGCCATGTGGTGTTCTAGAATTTCAACACTCAATATCAATAAAAAACCATTCTAGATCCATTTAAAGTATGTGTGTGAGATCTCAAATATATAACTATCCAAACACTGGACTGGATTATTCAATAACTAAGCTCATGACTTAAACCGTTAATGATTAGGAAAACTATATGCTTGACTGGGCTCGACTATCCACTAATGTAGGTTCAAAATTCATAGAGATCAATAGGGCTTGGATCGACATTGGAGAGCGGCCAAGGGTATCTCAGGAATAGAAAATAGAAAATCGTTATAATTACGATAATTCAACGATACCCAAGTCACAAACACTTGTCACTATATCTTTCTCGTAACCCCAAATATTTAAAACACAACCCTAAACATGAATTTAAGAACTTTAGATTCACTTGTCAAAAGAATGAAAATAAAAACTATATTCACATAGTTTTTTTTTTCATTATAACACACCCCCAAACTTATTCGAATTTGTACAATTTTAGGGGCGTGTAAATAAAATTAAAAGAATGACAAGTGGATACACTAATATCGAACTAATAAAAATTCATCTGAAACCCAACCGCTCACTTCAAGTAGCATATTTTAACACTAACTTGATTTCACTCAATTTGTGCGTTTGGCTTAATGACAATGGTTTGGAATTTTTTTAATTGGCTAGGGTATTGATTCATGTTTAGAATTGAAAAGGTTATCAGCTTCGACAGGGTAACGAGGGATAAAATTTTCAAAGTTAGCTTCAAAGGTTCAAGCGATAAAAATCAAGGCCTAAATCAGGCCTCCTAAACTACCTTACTTAGGATTTCGCCTCAAGTTTCCCCCAATCAAGTTCTAGATTCCTCAAATTTGTCATGAACTTATTACGAAATAATCGACGTGAAATCGTTCGAATGGCTATACACTGAGTTTATATGATCATGCGATTTAGGATCAAAATATTTTTCACCTAATCAACATTCCAAGCACACAAAACAAACATGAATGGCATCACCCCCGACCTCGATATACAATTAGGGGATAATTTTCATCATCGGGAAATGGCCTAAATGAACTCAGCAACTCGACACACAAATACTACTTCAATCATAAACATCTCTATACTAAATCTAAACACTAACATACATACACTAAACTAAGCATTACACATGCACAAACACAAAAAAAATAAAATAAAACTTAACTATATGTTAAAGTCCACAATATACATCAAAGCTTCTACAAAGCATAACTAAGCATACATAAAACATCCAATATAATACATCAAAATTTTGTTCATCCTTTTCTAATAAAAAAATAAAATTGGATGAACATCACCCCAAACTTAAAATAGGTAGTGTCCAAACTGACTGAGCAGCGAACCCAATAGTAGTATATAACAATCATGAGAAAAATTGGATTTTGAACATATACCTAGAAGATGAGACGTAGAAGTCTCACCTCCTACCATCCACCAGGAGGAATGTCATCTCCAGCACCGTCTCGTCGAAAAAGATTGTGCAGAGGTTGCAAGAAGTGTGGCAGAAATTATGGTATTGGCGGATAAGCGCTCATGTCGATTCTGAGGCGCGTGCCAAAGAGCCATTCGACTTGATCTTGCTGGCGTGTATATTGATCCAGGAACATATGGAGCACGACATTTTGGAGATTCAAATTATATTTCCCTTGGCGAAGAACAGCGTTGTCCAATTGGATCATCTGGAACTCCTAATACAAGCTGTCCATGATGATCGGGGATTGGCCTGTAGCCTCTAAAACTGGGGCCTCGAACGGCCCCGTCTTTTCTTCTTCTTCTTCTACTTCTAGCTCCCCCATCCCTTGCGCTTTGCCTTTCCACATTTGAGTAATCATGGTAAGATCGAGCAGAGTGATAGGGAGACAAGGGCTATCCCTGACTATTGGTACACTGGCCTATCTGAATAGGTCGGTCAATAGCGATGGAAATGAAAGGCCGGCCTTTGTTGTTTTGATGGAATGAAGAATGGAAGAATATATCAAGAACCTGACATTTAATGGCTTGCCCGTCTGAATGGAATATAGCGTCATAGCCCATTCTTTGGAGACGTCTGATAAGTGAGATGTCAGGAGAAGGCTTCCACAAACAAAATGATACCAAATTATTGGGCTCAGATTCAGCAACATGGCTGGGAAAGTGGCTAGACTCAGCCCTGTGTGAGTCCATTGGATATTACTTAAAGTTATGACACGGATCACCGTTTCTATGCTTGGAGCATAACCCCCGTACGGTTCGTCAGTTGGTGCCGGGGCTGCCAATCCCAAAATTTCATTAATTCCCTCCAAACTGAATAGGATGGGGAAATTTCAAACCCTTGTTCGATTGTCATTGGCTTCGGTGATGTTGGCATAGAATTCCTAAACTAAAGCCACCTCGCCCCGGGGTGGTAATTGGCAAAATCCTTCCTAACCGCGACTTCGTATGACATCCTTAAATTCCGTCGGGCGACTTTCCAATTTGCCAAAACCTCATTGTCAAATGCATGTTTTCTTATGTTCAAAACGATTAAAATGCTCCTCGGCCTGTTTTGAAACAAGTCAGGTGGAATCATAGTCGGAGGCGGGACCCCCTCCTTGAGAACCCAAACCTTCTCCCATCAGTCTTTTCGATGCGGCCTATTTAGTCATGGTTCCTATCAATCACGATCATAAAAAATGACAACCCAATCACATATGAACAATGCAAAGCAATCCTACGAATCAAAACCGTTAAGAACACGTCACAATCGCAATACGCACACACCAATCACAATGGTTTCAACAAAATTTCAACAATGTAGCATGTAATTTTGTATCACACAATGTAAAAATCCCTAGAAATCATATTCATCACCAAAAATCAAACCAAAATCCCCAAAGTGATAAAACAAATCGCGAAAATGAGGTTTAAGGGTTTAGGGAACAATCCAAATTTAACCATTCTTGATATGTATATGCAAATAAACCAAAGACTTTAACATATATGAAATGTAGGATCAAAAGTATTTACTTGTCGAAATAATTTGGTCCAATTGATTGAAAATGGGAGAAATCGCCCATTTTGTTCCTCAAACCCTAGGATTCAAAAATGGGGTTGAAAATTGATATTTGGTGGACGATTTGTAGTGGAAATCAAAAATTTTGAATATGGAAAGATGGATTTGAGGGTTGGAAATAGTTTGGGAGGATGAAAATTGAGAGATTTGGGGTTTTAGAGGTGGTTGTGGTGGTTTAAATGAGTGAGGCACTCTTTATTCGAACATAGGCTTGACCGCCGCGGCAGTGGGATCATCGCTGTGGCAGTGGAATGCCTGTTTAAAACCTTATATCCTAAAGTTTCACTGCAGTGGTGGTGAGGTCACCGCCTCGGTGGTGGAGCATTTCAGTTTGAATGTTGTCTTCTAGTAATTTCACCAACGTGGCGGTGAGTTCACCACTGCGGCGGTGAGCTGCTTGTTGGATTTTCATGTTTTCACAACAAGGTTCCACACCACGTGCTTCCACTTCGCTAGTTCAACAATTTTAAGTATGAAACACATCCTCGAGTATCCACACTCCTCAATTCACCTCCAAACATGCTCCGAGACCATTCTAGCCTCCAAAAAGTAAATAATAGCAAAAGTCAGGCAAGATCATATGCTCGGTTTCATATCAAAAAGTGCTTGATTTAACGTCCCCAGTTGGACCTAGCAAATTCCAAGATCAGTTGTCAACGAGGGATATACTCTCCACAACTCACTCTTCATTTCTGAAGTAATGTTTGATCCGCTCACCATTGACTCAGAAAATTCATCCGTCATTGCCTTCTAATTTGACGGAGCTGAATGGAAATACATGCTTGATCTGGAATGGTTTGGACCATCAGGACTTCAATTTTTTGGGAAAGAGCCTCAGCTGTGAATTGAACAACAAAACTTGCTGACTGGGGCTAAACTCTCTCCTCACTATCTTCTTGCCATGCCACCTCTTTGTCTTGTCTTTGTAGAGCTTGGAATTTTTATACATTTCATTCTGGAATTCCTCTATTTCATTGAGTTGAATGAGACGTTGTTCACCTGAAGCTTTTAGATTGAAGTTCAATTTCTTTATCACCCAAAAGGCATGATGCTCCAACTCGACTGGCAAGTGACACATTTTTCCAAATACCAACCGATACGGTGACATACCGATCGGTGTCTTAAAAGCCGTGCGATATGCCCACAGTGCGTCATCCAACTTCACCGCGCAATCCTTGCAATTAGAATGAACTGTTTTCTCCAAAATTTGCTTGATCTCCCAATTTGACAATTCGGCTTGGTTATTTGTCTACAGATGGTACGGCAGTGCCACCTTATGCCTCACCCCATACTTTGTTAACGAAGTATTGAATATTCTGTTACAAAAGTGGGTTTTGTCATTACTAATTATGGCCCAGGTGTCCTGAACTGCATCATGATGTTTTCCTAAAGGAACTTAAGCACTATTTTGGCATCATTGGAAGGCGTCGCCATAGCTTTGACCCACTTAGACACGTAATCCACCGCTAGTAGAATATGCTCCTAACCGAATGATGACAGAAATAGTCCCATGAAGTTTATACCCCATATATAAAATAACTCTAATTCAAGAATAGACGTCAGCGGTAATTCATGCCTTCTTGAAATGTTACCCACCCGTTGGCATTGATCGCAAGTTTTCACAAAAGTATAAGTATCTCTAAACAATGATGGCCAGTAAAAACCTGACTAAATCACTTTGGCGGCCGTCTGATTCATTCCAAAGTGACCACCACAAGGTAATGAATGGCAATGATAAATAATACTCACCATCTCTTCCTCCGGAACACATCGTCAGATCACCTGATCAGCACACTTCTTGAATAGCAATGGCTCGTCCCACATATAGTGCCTCAAATCGAACAGGAATTTCTTCCTTTGGGCACTTGTAAGATCTGGTGGTAACACTTTGTAGGCTAGAAAATTGATGATATCCGCAAACCACGGAAGTGTATTGTCAATTTTGAATAGCTGCTCATCAGGGAACACATCTGTAATATAGGACTCATCACCGACGTCCTCTTGCACCAACCATGACAAATGATCAACAACAACATTTTTTCTCCATTTCTTGTCTCTTATCTCCGCATAAAACTCTTGCAACAAGAGAATCCACCTGATTAGACACGGCTTGGAGTCTTTCTTGGGAAATAAGTACCAGATGGCGGCATGATCCAATAGACAATCACCTTGGATCCTATAATGTAGGACCAGAATTTATCGCATGCAAAAATAACTGCCAGTATCTCTTTCTCAGTTGTAGTGTAATTCTCCTAGGCATCTTTCAAAATCTTGCTTACATAATAAATATATCAGACATTATTTCAAATGGCTCGTTCTAATCCGAAGCAACTATTATAGGAGCCATGATCAAATTTTCCTTCATTGCATTAAAAGCTTTCAAGTAAACTTCGTCAAATTCAAATGGGGCTTCTTTTATGAGTAAGTGACACAACGGCTTCACCGTCTTTAAAAAGTCTTTGATAAAGCGTCAGTAGAAGCCGACATGTCCCAAGAAACTACGGACTCCCTTCATATTTGTGAGAGGTGGAAGTTTTTCAGTTGTTTCAATCTTGGCTCGGTCTACCTCGAGCCCCTTCAAAAAGACTCGATGACCTAAGACTATTCCTTCTTTAACCATAAAATGACACTTCTCCCAGTTGAGAACCAAGTATTTCTCTTCACAACAATCGAGAACAAGCACCAAGTTGTACAAGCAATGATCAAAGGATGAACTAAAAACTAAAAATTCATCCATGAAAACCTCCATAATGTCTTCCACCATATCCGAGAATATCACCATCATACACCGTTGGAATGTGGCCGGTGCATTGCATAAACCAAACGACATACGTCGGTAGGCAAATGTCCTATATGGGCATGTAAAGGTAGTCTTCTCCTGGTCTTCCAGTGCTATTGCTATTTGATTATACCTCGAGTAGCCATCAAGAAATTAGTAATGATCATAGTTGGCAAGAGGATCAAGCATTTCATCAATGAATGGAAGCAAAAAATGATCTTTCCTTGTTGCCTTGTTTAATTTGTGATAGTCAATACATACTCGCCATCCAGTGATGGTTCGTGTTGGAATAAGATCATTCTTCTCATTTTTCACAACAGTCATGTAGCTTTTCTTTAGCACTACCTATACCGGACTAACCCACACGTTATCGGATATAGCATAAATAATCCCAATGTTCAAGAGCTTCAACACCTCCGCTCTAACGACTACTTCATTGTCGGATTTAGCCTCCATTGATGCTCAATGGAAGGTTTAAATGATTCCTCCATTAAGATCTTGTGCATACATATTGTTGGGCTAATTCCTTTAATGTCGGAAATAGACTATGCAAAGGCGAATCTTTGCCGTTTCAGAATTTTCAGCAACTTGTACTCTTCCTCTTCCGTCAATGATGTTGAGATTATCACTGAATTGGTTAAATTCTCTCCAAAAAGGTATACCAGAGGTGATTTGGTAATTGCTTGGGTATTAATCCACCGTGAGGCGGATTGGATAGTTCAGGAGAATTAACTTCTTCTTCAATCATAGCCACATGAATTGGATCCTCTACATCTTTAGATTGAGCCTCCATAGCAAGCACTTAGTTTACTACACCAAATTTCGTGGTTTAGCCCTCCTCACTAAAATCCCCTATAGATAAGGACTTTGTGAGTGTATGCTCCAATGGATCCATATCCACATTTTCATGAAAGAATTCCCTCACACACGAGTCAACAACATCTACTTGGTTTTATTTAGGACATTCATCCAAAAAGTTCATAGTTTTGAAAATTTTGAACTTTACCTCATCTTCGTTTACTCGCAACGTCATATTTCCATTATGCACATCAATTAAAGCCTTTCTCGTTGCAAGAAAAGGCCCTCCAAGGATGATTGGAATCTCTCTATCCTCCTCTATTTCTAGCACGACAAAGTCCACTGGGAAGATGAACTTATCCACCTTCACCAATACATCCTCAATAATTTCTTTCGGATAGGTCAACGATCGGTCCACCATTTAAAGAGAAATTGTGGTTGGATTTCCATTATCGAGTCCCAACTTTCTGTAGATGGAAGATGGAATTAGGTTGATACTAGCACCAAGATCACATAGTGCTTTGTCAAAATGAGATTTCCCGATAGTACACGGAATCGTGAAACTACCCAGATCTTTCAGGTTTTCAGGCAATTTCCTTTGTAGTATAGAACTACACTCCTCCATCATTTTTATCATCTCGTATTCCTCGAACTACCTTTTCTTCGTCATTATGTCTTTCAAGAACTTTCCATAGTTGGGCATTTGTTCGAACACATCCACAAAAGGTATGTTGATTTGTATTTTCTTGAAGATGTCAAGAAATTTTGTAAATTGATGGTCCAACTTCTTCTTTTGGAATCTTTGCAGATAAGGTAAAGGTGTGGTTAGAATTGGAGGATTGTTCGGGAATGTAATTCTCCTTGGAATCACCTTTTTATCTCTTCTATTCTCTTCAACTTTCTCTTATTTCTTCTTCCCATTTTCTCCTCCATTTTGTCTTCATTCTTCTCCTTCTTTCTCTCATCAACTTCCTCCTCCACATGTATCTTTAGTTCATTATGGTCAACATCATGGCTTACCCTCGGCTCTTCTTCCATCGGCTTACTTGCTTCAACCTCTTTTTTGCTTCTCAACGTAATACCCATGCATTCCCTCGGGTTAGTTTCCGTGTTACTAGGAAACTTCCCCTTGTTCTGCTCTTGGATCGCACTTGTAAGTTACCTGATCTGAGTTTCCAATGATTTCACAATAGCATTTGTGTTTGTAGATGTGGTCTCAATCGAGTCAAGCCTCGTCTTGTGGTTGTTAAGCCTGTTATGCTTATTACTTATAATTGTTTGCGTTTCCTTCATGAAAGAACCCATCATTTCTTCTAAGTTCAGCTTTCGATTTTGAATAGGAGGTTGTTGCATTTGGTGGTTTTGTTGCATAGGATAACCTTGAGCTTGTGTTCCGTAACCGGGAGGTGGCCACAACGTGTTCTGATTTTTCGCATATGAAAAGTTTTTATGATTGCGAAGTCTCAGATGATAGTGAGTCAGAATATTGGCGGTGGGCCTAAAATTATAAGACCAATTGTTGAAGAAATGACATTCTTCGAATTCACTATACACCTTGGGTTGAGAACTGCTTGCAACGTTTTCTGCTTCATGACTGAATGAAGCATCCTTAGTAGAAAAGGTAACCAATTGTTCTGAGAGTTTTGAGACTTGGGTCGATAAGGTAGCAAGATGATCGGCTTCATAAATTGAAGCTACCTTTCATCCTCTGTTCTTCTCGTTTGGTCATTGGTAATTATTGGGCGCCATTTCCTCCAGTAATGCATTTGCTTCAGCAGGTGTTTTTTACAATAATGATCCTCCCAAGGTAGCATCAACTATGGTTCTTATTTATCCATCCAACCTATTGTAGAAAAGTTGGGTTTGAAACCAATCTTGATACCTGTGTTGGGGGCATTGATGCAATAGATCCTTAAACCTTTCCCACGCTTCAAATAGTAGCTCGAAGTCCCTCTAGCAAAATTACGCAATTTTACCTCTGAGTTGATAAGTCTTTGAAGGCAAGAAAAACTTAGTAAGAAACCTTTGAGCAAGGTCTTCTCAAGTGTTGATACTTCCCGATTAGATCGATTGGAACCAACCATGTGCTTGATCACAAAGTGAGAATGAAAATAACCTCAACCAAATTATGTCCTCAACAATACCAATGATTTTGAATGTATCACATAACTGTAGAAATATAGCTAGATAGACATTGGGGTCCTCATTCAGATTCCCGCCATATTGGTTTTGCTGCACCATATTGATTAAGGTGGGTTTTACCTCGAAGTTGTTGGCTTGAATCGGCTACCTCCGAATTCCAGAGAAATTGTTCAACATTATTGGCCAATAATAGTACCTAAGGACTTGCTGTGGATTGTCGGGCTCCGAAGGCTGCTAAGGTAGCGCTTGTGGTACCGACGGTTGTTGAGGCATGTTTGGCATATATTCTTCTCTTTCAGTCATAGTTTTAGCTTGGTTTCTTCCCTTTCTCCTTATCCTTCTCAAGGTTTAATCGATCTCGAGATCGAGAGTAAAAAATTCCAAGCTTTTACTACATCGCATGCACTGCTCAATCACAACAAATAAAACAAATAAAAAAAAATAATGAATTAAAATAAAATAAAATAAAATAATTGTCTAGATTAATATTCAACCACTTGGTCACAATATCAACCAAATCAAAGCACCATTCCCCGGCAACAACGCCAAAAACTTAGATGCGCCTTTTTCACGTCTTAATTTAGCTCGCAAGTGCATGAGGTCAAGCTTTAATATAGTGGATCTTTTGATCGGATATCGTCTACAGGGAAACATGTTTGATTAATTAAATATCATAATTTGCATAGTCTTATATTATCTTGATAGCAAAGTATGGATTGGTGATAGAGATTCACATATTAATCATTGTGAATTTTTACTGTTTGAATTCTAGTTGGTGATGTTGCACTTGATCCAAGATGATTGCATCTATGAGGATCCGATGTGGCTTATCTATCCTACTCCATTTCCAGCTTAGTACATTCAAGCTCCCCAAGCACATAAATCAAAACTGAATCGAGTTGAAAGCTTGAGCCATTCAATGCCATATCTCGCCAGTCTTGAGGGCGTACAAAACCAAGACCCATATGTAGTGTTATATAACACTTACTGTGGGCGGAAGTCGCTCTTTGACGAGCCCTTCGTCATGTCAAGCTGACGACCTTAAATCAGACGCTTCTTGGAAGGAAACCTAAGGAAAAAATAAATTAAATCCGTCACTGCTGAATTGATTCAGAGGCGAGATTTTCTTGCCTCCCAAGTACATGTTCTAAACTCCCATCTTCATTATAATGCTTTATGCTTTCATTGGGATTGTTGATGGGTTGTTGAGGACACTGTCTATTTTAAGTTTGGCAATGATGTGTAGTATGTTTTATTGTTTTCTATGTATGCATGTTTGTTTAGGATTAGTTTGTTTAGTATAGTTGTTATTGTGTGCTGAGTTTTAATTTCATCTTGGCCATTACCCGATGATGAGTCTACCCCCTGGTTGTTTATTGAGGTCGAGCGTAAAGCTCATTCATGTGTGTTCTGTGTGCTTGACATATCATTTTAGTAAACGTTATTGTAGATCCTAAATATATAAGCATGTAAACTCACTGTATAACTGTTCAATTGATTTGAAAACGATTATCCATTAGCCAAGTTCATAACAATAGGGATTTTAGAACTTGATTTAGGGGAAATTCGAGGCGAAATCCTAGGCAAGGTAGTTTGGGAGATATGATTTAGGCATTTGTTTTCATTGCTTGAGCCTTTTAAGCCTACCATGTAATATCATTTATCCCTCGTTACGCTATCGAAGCCTATGAACTATTTCAATTCTGAACACATATCAAATACCCTAGCCGATTGAACTTTTTCCAAACCTTTATCGCTAAACTGAAAGCACAATTTGAGTGAATCAAGTTAGTAGTTGCAAATGCTACTTGAAGTGAGCGGTTGGGTTTAGGGCGAACTTTTAATTGGTTTGGCATTCGAGTACTCACTTGTCGTTTTTTTTCTTCGTTTAAACTACACTCGTCAAATTATAATAATCAAATAAGTTTGGGGGTGTGGTAAGTTAAAAAACAAATATGTTAATATAGTAAAATTTTCGTTTCTTTTAACAAGTGAGTATGACATTCTTAAATGATTGTTTAGGGTTGTTTTCAATTTTATCTGTGGAATTCGAGTGTGAGAGTGCCAAGCATGTGCCTCAGGTATCGTCAAGTTAACAACGTTAACCCGTTTTCTATTCCTAATATACCCTTGGCCATTTTCCCAAAACTGAACCAAGTCCTATTGATCTTTATGAACTTAAAACCTACATTAGTGGAGAGTGGAACCCCGTCAGGCTTATGGATTCCCTATACCCTTGGGTTTTAGTCATGAGCTTATTTGGTGGATAATCCAATTCAATCAATGAATAGTTTTATAATTGAGTTTTATCACATACACGTTGATAGGATTTAGAATGGCACTTACTATCATCGAACGTTGAAATTCTAAAACACCACATGGTATGTTTTATTCTTAAACTTGATAGGATTGGAGGCCGATGAAGGAGAAATCGTTTGGCAGGTAGATGATATTCAAAAGTTATACATTATTGTTTTTACTATTTTTCATTTTTAGTTTTTAATTTCGTATTGAGTTGTTATATTTTCTTGTATTGTGTGGGTGTTTTGCTTGAGGACTAGCAAAATTCTAAGTTTGGGGGTATTTGATAGGTGTAATTTACCTATCTATTTCCAAATCGAACTTATTAGTTTTCAAGTATGTTTGTTACGTTTTAATACACTTTTATTATTTTTGTATAAATTAGGTGTGTGGGATGACCAGGGATGAAAACAGATTATAAACGATCAAATCGGATCAAGAGCGATGGAAGAACAGTGGAAAAAGAGCAAAGAGGCTAAAATTCAGAACCTGCAGCCCACTACCGCGGCGGTTAAAATGCAGTGAAAAGGCCTAAACTTTAAGCAAATCTACCGCCGTAGTGGTGAGATCCACTGCCGTAGCAATGAAACAACAATCTGTCTCTACTTCCACCGTTGGTTCCACCGCCGCAGCGGTGACACTACAGACATGCCCACTGTCGCGGCGGTTACTCTACACAAATTTTAGATATTTGTTTAGATATTTTGAGCCCTATTTCTTCCTCCCTCCTCTCCATTCATCTAGAGGATCTCCCTTAGGGTTTAATATAGTTAGAAAGAGGTTTTGGGGAGTGCTCAACAATTCCGAAGGAGAAGAACATGCTGTGAAGAAAGAGAAGCGATCGTTGAACGATTTTAGCGCCAAATCTTCGGACTACGGCTAAGTTTCTTTCGTTTCGTTCTTTAATTTATTAGCTTCTATAGTTTGTTGAGCATATTTAGCTCGTTTTTCATTGTATAAATGGTTAAGGCCTTGAGCTAAATGGATTTTGTCTAGGGATTAATAATATTTATGAAAATGTTGTTTGTTTGAGTTGTGTTTCGTTAATGGTTGTTCTTCATTATTCGATTGTGTTTACCATTATTCTTTGATTATATGCTTGTTTAAATATATAGAGAATACAGGGTTTAACACTCGGGAGAGATAACCCCAAATTCAGACTGGGTAAACACAACGCGATGATCTAATAACTTGGGAAAGAGTTAGAAAATGTGCAATCAATGATGTTGGGGGCAAGACTCATGTGACCTAGTGTCATTAGGACATTGAGGGAGATTTCTTTAATGACACGAAGTCGCATATTCACTCATCTTACACTCAGGAGAGGAGGTGAGTAAGTTTATGATACAGAGATTGTCGGATAGGTCAAATACCGTTACTGTAAACTAAACGAGATCAAACATGTTTTGGTAAACGAATTTAATCCCTAGATAATCTATTCCCCTAAACATCTCATATTAGTATTATAGTATAATTAGGTAAATTAGTATTTAGTATTAGTATTAATTAATTATATAGCCCAATTTTTACCGCCTAGATAAGATTAGGTTATGACAATCGCAGTACTCGATAATAATCTCAACCAATCCCTATGGAAATGATAATCCTAACTCTCCTAAATTATACTAAAACTTGACTAGTACACTTGCAGTGAAAGTGGCGACGTAATATTCTGCCACCAATCTACTAATAAGGATATTTGCCAAGATATGTAGGTTGAATTTGAAATGAACATGATGGAAGAGTTAAATTTCTTTCTTGGGTTGCAAATCAAGTAAACTGAAGATGAAATATTCATAAACTAAGCTAAATACCCCAAGGAGTTGTAATGAAATACAACTTGGATAGCACTAAAGAGTACAAAACTCCCATGACAATAACTACAAAGATAAACAAAGATGATACGGGCAAAAACATAAATAAATTTTTTTATCAAGGTATGATTGGTAGCTTGTTTTATTTATTTGCTAGTAGACCTGACATTATGTATAGCGTTTGTTTATGTGCTAGATTTCAGTATTGTCCTAAAGAATCACACTTGACTGCGGTTAAGCGAATCTTTCGATAATTAAAAGGGGACGACTAACCTAGAATTATGGTATCCTAAGGGGAGTGATTTTAAGTTAATAAGTTACTCTGACGCTGATTTTTTCGGTTGCAAAGTCAAGTGAAAAAACACAAGTGGCTCATATCATTTGCTAGGTCATGCCTTGGTTTCTTGGTTAAGTAAGTAACAAAATTTGATAGCCTTATCCACTACTGAGGCTGAGTATATGGAAGCTGGTCATTGTTGCACTCAAATTTTATATATTAAGCAACAGTTGAATGATTTTGAAATATGTATAAAGGAACTCCCAATCTATTGTAATAATAAAAGTATTATTTGTCTAAGTAAAAATCTTACACAGCACTCACGAACTAAGAACATAGAGATTAGACATCATTTTATTCGTGATCACATTCAGAAAATGGATGTTATTATTGAATATATTGATATCTCCGACCAGCTTGCTGATATTTTTACCATACCTTTAGCGAAAGATCAGTTTGTGAAAATCATTGGCGGTTTGGGTATGGCTAGGCATACTGATGTTTGTCTAGTGTAATAGTGATATGTGGTTCCCCTTTCCCACTTTTTGAGATAAAAAAAGGGGGAGAATATTGATATTGACATTTTATTGAATATCTAATAAATTGACTTAATTTAAGGGGAAGCTATTAAATGAGGAAACCATAGTTGTGCTTAAAACCAGTTAGTTAATGTTTGGGTTTGTTCACATAAGTATTGCACTAATGGAGGGAGAGTTTATTGATTATTGATTATATTTTGTGTTTTGTTGAATATCTTATGTATTTTGTTTTTAAATTATTCTTCATGATTGTGCTTTAAAAAGTTGAAAAAAAAACTGTCATTGGATTTTGGGGGAGTGTGGTTACATTTTATTTTGATAAAAACATTAAAGTTAATTGTCATTATCAAAAATAGGGAAATTGTTGATCCTAAGATTTTTATGGACAATTACGTGTTGATGTTTTTGGTGGAACTAACAATTTTATTGTGTGTTTTAGTGTAAAAGTTCTATTGATGATATTATCTTGAAGAAATTTTTAAAGTTGCTAAGGATGCTAAGAGACTGTCAAAGAGTTAAACATTAAGAGACTGAAGATTTTGAAGAATCTAGGTGAAAACAACTCAGGTTAGTTTTTACTCTTAATGTATCCCGATTAGAATCACACACGACACAAAAATGAAGTTATATTTATGTATGTTTTTATTAGGATCCTAATTAGTTAACATATTTCCCCCAATGTGAAATTGAAGATGAAATATTAACCTAAGAAATATTAGTGTTTAAAATTAATTAAAAGTGTCAATTAAGTTAACCGAGAAATAAAATCGGTTAAAAGGGAAAAAATGTCAAAGGTTGGAGTTAAAATTAATTAAGGATGAAGTGTTCTAGCAAGGATCGGTTGACTGACCAGGGAGGATCGGTCAACCGATGAGAAGTTGTTAGGAATTGGAAAAGTCTCTGGATTAATCGGTCGACAGACCATAAATAATCGATCGATCAACCATGGATGAAAAATTGGCCTGGAGAGCATTCTGAATTGATTGGTCAACCAACTCATGGAGTATCAGTCGACCGACTGGCAAATAATTTTGGCTTGGGCTATAACCTGAATCGATCTGTCGACTGGTGAGTTTTGATCGGTCAACCGATGGTGCTGTTTCAAGATTGGAGGATTTCATGGATTTGATCAAAAAATAGCTATTACTAGCCATTTTTTAGTTGAAGTCTGAGAGATATTCTAGGGATTTGATAATATATATATATATATATATATATATATATATATATATATATATGTTTGTTATTTTGATATCCTTAAAGATATGGTGCATATATTTTAAGTGTTTCTCAAATTGGTACATTAATACTTTTTATCCTATTGATTTGAGATTGAGAAATATTTGAGGGACTTAATTGAATGTTTTAAAATCCATATTTAAGTGAAATATACCAGGAATGAATGGTATTCATATATGGGGTCTATATGTGCATTTAATTCTCATAACATCTGGAACCTAGCCATTATAGGGCCTGTTTCAAATCAGCTTAAATAGATATTCAAATTTCACATATCAATCTATCCCAATAAATCAAGAACTAAGAGTTCATGAGCTTTCTGAGAGCTGTCATTCTAATATTATATTGAGAGAATATTGTGAGATTATTCTGGTGATTAAAGTTCTTGGGATAAAGTACTAATTGATTTGATGTCACTGATATGAGTTGTCTAGCTATTTGATTTGCAATCTTTCGGTATTTTTCTAGTGATATTGTTCCAAGCTTATTCTTTATTGGGTTTATTATTATTATTGCTTGCTTGGTTATATAACCTTTTGAAATAATTTTTGAACTTTAAAAGCATGAAAATCTTTTAAAACGATTATGGTTATAATCTGATTACGTGCTTAATTTTGTGCTACCCGTTTTTCTTAATAATCAGATTTTAAATTTCACACTTTAGTTCTATCACTAGTAATTATCAAGACTTTAATTGAGTTTAAATTTATTTGAGGTGGTACAAGTTCTGAGTGGGAAGCACTTATCAATTTTTTTGTAATTGGTGAGTTGTGTGCAAATTAGATATTGTTGATATCTAATCAGGGGTAGTTGGGTTTCAATCTCTTCTGGTAAAGAGATTGAGGTTTAATATTTACCTAAGTACAAAAATGTTAGGTTACTTTTTTCCCTTGAAAAGAGCTTAGGCATGATTCTTCCTGATTAGAATTTTTTTTGAGTGAATTATAACGATTCCATCCTTACCTGGTAAAATGATACTTGGAGTGTTTTGTGAGGTTTAATTCTTGAGCCTCAGGTATAAAAAGAATTAGGTTTGATCCTTAGCCTGTGAAAGGATTAGGTTAGTCTTGATCCTGGTAAAAAAATAAGGTTATTCTTGCGCCTGGGAAAAGGATTAGGTGGTAATTAGGTTAATCTTTAGCTTGGAAAAACATAAGATTCTTCTTTAGCCTGTGAAAGGGATTGTAAAGGTTGATTCTGTGCTTGTGAAAAGAATCATTATATAAGAGTTTGGTTCCTATCTATTTAAAGGAATCTTAGTGGTTTAGTGGGTGCGAATCTCCGTGGGGCTCGGACGACTAGACTAGCTAAGAGTAGCTTGGTGAATGATACATTCTTGTGTGCTGCTTCTTTTAATTTATTTAATTTCTATTGTTTGGCTGTGCACCTAGTTAATAACAGTTATCCGCTACGATATAAGGATCAATAATTGATTTAGGATTAAATTAATTATTTAATTAATTTAGTGTTAAAGGATAAGAATTTGGATTAAATTTTTATAACTACCCATTTCACCTACTCTCTTGGGTAGCTCATTGGGCCAACAAGAAGACATGCCTATGATAGAAGAAATACTTATGTCTGGTGATGGAAGGGAAAAGTACCATTCTCTGGTGGTAGAAGAGGAACATATTTATCTTTGGTGATGGAAGAGAAAAATACCTATCTCTGGTGATAGAAGAGAAAAATACATATCCTTGGTGATAGAAGAGAAACATACCTATCTTTAATGATAAAAGTGAAACATTCCAATCTCTGGTGATGGAAGAAAAAAAGTCTTATCTCTTGTAACAGAAGTATGGATTCTCCGATGACGAATACGAAACATTCCTATCTCTGGTGGTGAAAGCAAAGCCCTCCAATCTCTGTTGAGGAAAGCAAAACGTTCCTGCCTCTGGTGGTAGAAGAAAGTTCTCTTTAATGAAAAATACGAAGAATTCTCGTCTAGGATAAGGAATATGAAGACATATTATCGAGGAGAGTCGGCAAGACTTTTTCACTCACCAAATTATTGTAAGCCTTTAAATACTTGTTTTTTATATTTCATGTCTAACGGAACAAAATGTTAGTATTTCCTTCTATGTCATTATGAGTAAACTCGCATGATAAATAGGGACAGATGTAGACACTGCATTTTCTCCCTTCCAATCAGTATCGAATCAAGTACAAGTTTAGAAAAATTAGGCTTAAAAGGAATGAAATTCTACTTGAGATCACAATGTATAATACACAAAAATATCCAAAAACATGACAAAAACACAAAAACATGATAACCTCAAGAACACCCTACTTATGGGATGTGGTCTTTGAAGATCTTGCCTTCCATCCTAAATTCGTTCTACACAAAACAAGATCAATACACGATAGTATGTCCCCTAGGCCGAACACCCCCTAAGGAAGAGATTAGGTTGGCCTGCACATTAACAAATGCGCAAGCCCCCAGCCTATAAATAGGGGTTCTTGGTTCTCATTTTTTTCAACCCTCCAGAACACCTTACTTACGGGTTATGGTCTTCGAAGATCTTTCCTTTCACCCTAAATTTGTTCAAAATAAAACAAGATCAATACAAGATAGCATGTCCCCTAGGCCAAACACCTCCCAAGGAAGAGGTTGGATTGGTCTGCGCATTAACAAATACACAGGCCCCCATGCGTGGTTCTCATTTTTTCCAAGCCTTGGATGCCTAGCTTCTCTCTATAAACACGAGCAACTCTCTCGGGTGCTAGACTTTTCAAGCAATCTCTCAAATAACACACTGCTATTTGATACGTGTAAAATACCTACCTACTTCAAAACCGAATTTGGAAGTTTTCAAGTGTATTATTAATATTTAATTGCGTTTTAGTTTGTTTTTAATTAAATCAGGTGTAGGGATGTAAACAAGTGACAAACGAGCGAAACGGTGGGATAACGGTGAAGAAACAATAAAAGAACAAGGTTTCAAGAGCACAAGACCCACCGCCATGACGGTTGTAGAGAGGTGTTATTTCTGCCAAAGTCCCACTACCGTATCGTGAGGCCACCACCGCGGTGTTAGAGATACAGGATGTGTTGATAAGGCTTCACCACCGTAGTAGTGATCCCCACCACCGTGACGGTGAAAGATCAGAGTGGCAGTCGACATACCCACCGCCGCAGCGGTGAGCTTTACATGGAGAATAAGATATTGTTAGATATTTTTGAAACCTTGCACCTATAAAACCCTTTCTCGCACTTCCAAAAAAAAAGGAACTCTCGGACATCCCTCACTCTTAGGACTTGATCTTTGGCCATTCTTGAATAGCTCAAAGAGGAGATTCATCATTCCAAGAAGAGGAAACACTAGCGAATCGATCGTTGGTAAAAGTGGACCACTCCACTTTAAGATTTGATTTTTCTTTCTTTGTTTCTCTCTTTGTAAATTAATATTTTATTGTGAATGATTATAAATCTCTCTTGGTTTAATGTTTCAATGGCCAAGATCATAATAGATTAGATAAATATTAGCTAGGGAACGATGTAGTTGTGTAAATAATTGTTTGGTTTAAAATATGTTTCTTTAACGGTTGTTTGTTTAAATCCAATTGTGTTTATCATTTTATTATGATCTTAATATGCTTGTCAAGATATTTGGGTTGGTTTTGAGAATATGGGGTTTGACACTTGGGAGAGGTAACCCCGGATTCGGATTAGGGTATACACAACGTGACGATCCAATAACCCGGGAGGGAGTTGGCGAGTATGAAATCCATGAGGTTGGGTCAAGCTCACGTGACAATGTGTTCGGAAAGATGTTCAAGGGGGACCTCAGAATCAATGCGAAGTCATGTATTCATTCACTAAACACTCGGGAGAGGGAGTGAATGAGTTTTAGATATCGAGATTGTCGGATATGATAAACACCGTTATTGTTAACTAAATAAAATCAAACATGTATTAAGTGAATGAAATCAATCCCTCTGTAAACAAGTTAGTTAGGATTAAGCCACTAATTGTAGTTTAACTTAGTTTAATTTTAAATAATTCTTTAACCGTCGGGGTAATATAAGACTATGCAAATCGCGGTATTCAATTATTCACACTGTCCCTATGGAAAGATATCCGATCTTAAAGATCCACTATATTAAAACTTAACCTCGTATACTTGCGAGTAGTCATTACGCGAGCGTGTAAAAACCTCGTCGTACAAGTTTTTGGCGTCGTTGCCAGGGATGTTGTTTTGAAGTGGATTGATATTGTGACTAAGTAGTTGAATATTAATGCTTACAATTCTTTTGTTTTATTTTCTTTTAAAATTATTTGTTTATTTGTTTCGGAATTTGTGATCAAGTAGTGCATGCAACGAATAAGGAGTTGAAATTCTTGACTCTTGATCTCGAAATTGAGCATACGTTGAGAAGCATAAGGAGAGAGAGAAGAAGCCAAATTCAATACCATGAATTGTGATCCAATGGAGCATTCTATCCCCAATTCCTTGTCTATGAGGGATTTTGGTGAAAAATGGTCAAGCAAATTTCCCTTCGGTTCAGTTGAACTGGAAGGTGAATAGGAAAATATCAAGCGCTATATCGGTAATAAAAAATGAGTTGTGGAGAGTATCTCCCTCGTTGATGAATGATCATAAAATTTGCTAAGTTTAGCCAGGGACGTTAAATCAAGCAAGTCACATTTTTTTATATGAAACCGAGAGTATCAAGTTCTAGCCAATTTTTTCTATTATTTATTTTTTGGAGGCCAGAATGGTCTCAGAGCGTGTTTGGAGGAGAATTAAAGAGTGAGGATACTCGGGGATGTGTTTCGCACTTAAAATCATTAAATAAGCAAAGTGGAAGTGCATGGAGTGGAGCCTTTGTGTGAAAACTTGAAGAAAAAAATATGAAAATCTAGTAGTAGGCTCACCGCCACAGTGCTGGATGCACTGTCGCGGTAGTAAAAATGCAGGATGTCAAGTTTTCTGCATAAACGCCTCACCACCGCAACGGTGAACTCTATCGTCCTGACGGTGAAACTTCAGGTTGTTAAGTTTTTTTAAAAATGCGCTTCACTGCCTAGGATGTGAAATGACAAAATGCAAAGGGTTTTAAAAATACGCTCCACCGCCGAGGCGGTGAGCCTCTGTTTGATTAAAACCATCCCTCTATACAAAAACGCCACAACCTTTTCAAAAAAACTCCAAAATCTCTCTATTTTCATCCTCCCAAACCATTTCCAACCCTCAAATCCATCATTCCCTTTACAAAATTTGTGATTTCCACCACAAATCATCCTCCAAAATTCATATTTAACCCTCATTTTCGCGATTTTCAATTTCTATGGGATTTTGGTATGATTTTTGGTCATAAACTAAGTTTCTACGGATTGTTAAATTGTGTGAAAAAAATTTCTATTCGACATTTTTGAAATTTTGTTGAAACCATTGCGATTGGTGTATGCGTATTGAGTCGCCCAGGGCAATTCGAGCTCGGAACTTTCCTGTATCAATATTCGAGACATCAAGATCAAATCTATCGGCTCATGTGCGAGTGCTTCGGCATTGATATGAGTACTTATCCACCTATGCTGCATGTGCCGCCATACCTTTTGCAATTGCCACAATTTCCATTACAACATGATATTGGTGGCGATGACTTTCCTCCCAGCGAACGGTAGGGGGTGAGGCTTTTATGTCTTATCCCCTAGGTATGTGTCAGTACCCAATTTTACTTGTCATTGCTATAAACTGTTATTAGGTTCGCTTCTTAGTCAGTGAGGACACTGCATCTTTTTAAGTTTGGGGGGAATGTACATTCTATTTTGTGTTGTTACAGAAAGATGTGAAGGATGAATATATTTTTTGTATGAGAATTTTTTTGTTTTGTTATTCTAAACAATGTTTTATGTATGTAAATGTATGTAAAACTTGAATTTTTAGTTAGGTTTTATTTTAATTTTTGTTTTCGCATGTGAAATGCGTAGTTTAGTGTATGTATGTTAGTGTTTAGTTTTAAGGTAGAAATGTTTATGTATGAAGTCGTATATGCTTGATGAGTTGTTGAGTTCGTCTAGGGCCATTTCTCGATAATGAAAATTATCCCCAATTGTATATCGAGGTCGGGGGTGATGCCATTCATGTGTGTTTTGCGTGCTTAGCATGTCGATTAGGTAAAAATTATTATGATTCTAAAATCGCACGATCGTATGGACTTAGTATATAATCATTTAAATGATTTGATGCCAATTATTCAGTAATAAGTTCATGATAGAAATGAGGAATCTAGAGCTTGATTGGGGAAGGCTTGAGACGAAATTATAGGTAAGGTAATTCTGGAGGCATGATTTTGGCCTTCATTTTTTTCGCTTGAACCATTTGAAGCTAACCTGAAAATTTTATCCCTCGTTACCTTATCGAAGCCAATAATCTTTTCAATTCTGAACACATATCAATACTCTATCCAATTAAATTTTTCCAAACCATTGTCGCTAAGCCTAAGTTTCAAATTGAGTGAAACCAAGTAGCATAGACTAATGCTAACTTGAAGTGAGCGATCGGGGTTTTAGACAAATTTTTATTGGTTCAATATTAGTGTATTCATTGGTCATTTTCTTAATCCTTTTTGCACACTCCTAAAATTGTAGAAATTCAAATAAGTTTGGGGGTGTGTTACTTAATCCTTTTTGCATACTCCTAAAATTGTAGAAATTGAAATTAGTTTGGGGGTGTGTTATGTGACTTAAAAAAAAAAAAACAAAACAAACTATGTGAATATAGTTTTTTTTTTTTTTTTTTGTTTCTTTCAACAAGTGAATACAAAGTTCTTCAATTATTGTTTAGGCTTGCTTTAAATGTGTAGGGTTACGAGAAAGAGATAGTGATAAGCATTTGTGCCTCGGGTATCGTTTAATCTTAATGATTTTCTATTTTCTATTCCTGCGATACCCTTGGTCGTTCTCCAAAGCTAAACTAAGCCCTATTGATCTCTGTAAATGTCTGAACATACATTAGTGGATGGTTGAGCCCAGTCAAGCGTATGGTTTTCCTCAATCCTTTAAGGTTTAAGTCATGAGCTTAGCAACTGAATAATCTAATCCGATGTTTGGATAGTTATGTACTTGAGTTCTCACACACACACATTTTCAATGGATCTAGAATGGTTTTTATTGATATTGAGTGTTGAAATTCTAGAACACCACCTGGTGTGTTATTTCCCGAACTTGATCAAATTGAGGGCTGTTGAGGGAAGAACCACTTGGTTTCTTCGATTGAACTTAGAACTTGCATGCATTTACTTATTCTTTGTTATGTTTTTATTCAGTTTTAGATTAGATGTTCATTAATTAGTGTAGTTAGTTTAAATTAGTGTGGGAGTGTTTTGCTCACGGACTAGCAAAATTCCAAGTTTGGGGGTATTTGATGGGTGTAAAATACTTATCTACTTCTAAACCGAGTTTGGTAGTTTTCGAGTGTATTATTAATATTTAATTGCGTTTTAGTTTGTTTTTAGTTAAATCAGGTGTAGGGGTGTAAACAAGTGACAAACGAGCGAAACGGTGGAAAAATGGTGAAGAAACGATTAAAGAATAAGGTTTCAAGAGAACAAGACCTACCGCTGTGGCGGTGACAATGCAGAGAGGTGTTATTTTTGCCAAAGTCCTACCGTCGCAGCGTTAGGCCACCGTCGCGGTGTTGAAAATGTAGGATGTGTTGATAAGGCTTCACCTCCGCAGCAGTGATCCCCACTGCCACAACGGTGAAAGATCAGAGTGGCAGCCAACATACCCACTGCCACAACGATGATCCCCACAGCCGTAACGGTGAGCTGCACACAGAAAGGAATATATTTTTAAATATTTTTGAAACCTTGCACCTATAAATCCGTTTCTCCCACTTCCAAAAAAATAACTCTTGGACTTCCCTAACCCTTAGGACTTGATCCTTGGCCATTCATGAAGAGCTCAAAGTGGAGATTCATCATTCCAAGAAGAGAAAACACTAGCGGATCGATCGTTGGCGAAAGTAGACCACTCCACTTTAAGATTTGATTTTTCTTTGTTTGTTTTTCTTTTTGTAAATTATTGTTTTATTATGAATGATGATGAACCCCAATTGGTTTAATATTTCAATGGCCAAGATCATGATAGATTAGATAAATATTTTCTAGGGATCGATGTAGTTGTGTAAATACTTGTTTGGTTTAATGTATGTTTCTTTAATGATTGTTTGTTTAAATCTGATTGTGTTTATCATTTTATTACGATCTTAATATACTTGTCAAGATATTAGGGTTAGTTTTGAGAATACGTGGTTTGACACTCGGGAGAGGTAACCTTGGATTCGGACTAGGATAAACACAACGCGACTATCCAATAACCCGGGAGGGAGTTAGAGAGTGTGCAATCCATGAGGTTGGGTCAAGCTCAAGTGACTATGTGTTCGAAAAGTGATTCAAGGGGGACTTCAGCATCAACGTGAAGTAATGCATTCATTCACTAAACACTCGGTAGAAGGAGTGAATGAGTTTTAGATACCAAGGTTGTCGGATATGATAAACACGTTATTGTTAACTAAACGAAATCAAACATGTATTAAGTGAATGAAATCAATCCCTAGGTAATCAAGTTAGTTGGGATTAACCCACTAATTGTAGTTTAACTTAGTTTTAATTAGTTTAATTTTAAATAATTCTTTAACTGTCGGGATAATATAAGACTATGCAAATTGCGGTATTCAATTATTCACACCGTCCCTGTGGAACGATATTTGATCTTAAAGATCCACTATATTAAAACTTGACCTCATATACTTGCCAGGTAGTCAATACGCGAGCGTGTAAAATCCTTGTTGTACACTATTATACTAAAATCCAATCCCGAAAGGTGTTCTTGAGGTTCTTGGAGCAAGTACTCATGAGATCTACGATCACTGATCAACACCAAGCCATTAGGATCAAGGAAGAAAGAGAGATAGCTACTTAGGGAATACCACATCTCCTAAGTAGGGTGTTCTTGAGGTTCTTGGAGTAAGAACTTGAGAAATCGATGGTGATTGATCAACTTCCAAAATCAAGGAGGACAATGAGGTAATCATTCAGGGAAGACAACATCCCCTAAGTAGGTATGTTTCTTCAAAAAACCCTTTGATCTTGGTTTAAGCTTGTGTATGTTTCTTATACATAGCATAATCATGTAGTTAATACACTTTAATTTCATGTACATAACACATAAGACCCATAAAAAAACAAAAATAAAAAATAAAAGAACACCAAACAAACACCAATTTTTTGTTATAACAACCAAACAAGTACTTAATCATCGCTATAATAACCAAACTATGTTCAAATCATACAAAATCATTCCAAGAATCTCAAGAACATTCGAGAACATGTTAAGAACATGTGAGGATTCAAACAAAAACTACAATCACACCATGAGTTGGGCATACTCTCTACGATTCTCTCTAGAACTTTAAATCGACTCTTTACTAACTGTTAATATTAACCATGTAACTATTAATAACCGAATTTACTTTCTACTAAATGTCAAGATCACAATTAGGTTGGCTTGTGGATTGGCACCTATATATATATATACACACACACTACACCAATAGACCATTGTGGCTAAGAACTCGGGATAAAGAGAGGGTTTATATTTCTTTGGGGATATCTGTGATTCTTATTCTGAAATCTTCCCATTTTCCTTAGTTATGAGTAGGACTAACATAAATATATGGTATTTATTTTTATTTTTATTTTAACTAACAACTCACATGATAACACTAACTAACCAAAACAAAAGAGTTTGGTTAAGATATTCTTGACAAAAGCAAAAAGCCTATGTACATGTCATGTTGTGATTCAGGTTGTTCACAACTTAAAAAATGATTAATAATAAACATTGTTGATCCTAAGATTTTGATGAACAATTAAATGTTGATGTTTTTGGTGGAACTAATGATTTTATTGAGTGTTTCAGTTTATAAGTTCCAATGATTATATTATCATAAAGAAGTTGAAATGGATGCTAAATACTAAAGAGACTGACATAGATGAAGGATACTAAGAGGTTAAAGAAATTGAACAACCTAGGGAAAATAACTCAGGTTAAAGTTTTACTCTTAATGATTCCCAATTAGGATCACACACGGCACAAAAATGTTTGTTACAAATATGTGTGTTTTTTATAAGATCCTAATTAGTTCAATTATTTGCTCCTATATGTAATTGAAAAAGAAACATTGATAATTAATTAAAATTGAATTTAATAATTTAGTGGAGCTAACCAAGAAAAGAAATTGATTAAAGGGGCGAAAACGTTGAAGAAAATTAATTAAAATCGAGTTGAGAGAAGTGTTCCAGCAATGGTCAGTTGACTGATAAGTCGACTTGAGGTTATAAGGCTAACTCTCTAGATCATTCGGTAGACAGGTGAGTCGACTTATGGAACTCTCTGAATTGTTCGGTCGATAAGTAAGTTAACCAGTGCTTAGAGGATGAACTCTCTAGATCGTTAGGTCGATAGGTAGGTCGACTTGTGAAAGTTACTGTATCGTTCGGTCGACAGATAAAGGTTGGGCGGTCGACCGATGGACGAATAGTTTTTGTCTTGGGAAACTTCCTGAATTAGGCAGTCAACTGGTGGGTGTTGGTCGGTTAACCGATGGCCTATTTCAAGTTTTGAGGAATTTTGGATTTTATTTAAAAACTAGCCGTTAACTAACCGTTATTTGTTTACTTGATTGAGATATCTTAGGGATATGGATATATTTAAGATATGATACTCCTATTTGAATATTCCTATAGATATGGTTCAAGTATTTTAGATATCTCTCAATTTGGTACATGCAATTCTTTCTATTTTATGTAATTGAGATTTAGTAAAAGTTTAAGGGACTAAATTGAATGTTTTAAAATATATATTTAAGTGAATTATACCAGGATTGAGTCTTAATGGTATAAAGGGGCTTATGGAGTAATTATTTGTCATGATATATGGTAACTAGCCATTAGAGGGCTTGTTATAAACCCCTATAAATAAACCTACGTTTTTTAGGTTTAAAAAATCCAATAATCCAAATCAATCAAAATTCAAGAGTTATTCAGTTCCTGACCTCTCTGAGAGTCATCATTCTAAAATCATACTAAGTGTATTATGAGATCTTTCTTGAGATTTGCTATTGATAAACATTTGTTGTGGATTATTGCTACTACCGATCTAAAGTATCATTGCTATTCTAATCATTATTCTTTCGGTGGATTCCTGGTGAGATTGTTCCAAGTTATTTTCTTATTTTCTAATATTATTATTATTATTTTCTTAAAAGTTGATCTTTCAAATTTTTTTCTTGAAAAATATTTTTTGAAACAATTTCTTTAGAAAATTTGATTACGTGTTAAATTGCTTGCTACCCGTTTTTTTGTTTAAAATTAGATTTTGAAGTTCCTCACTTTATTTCTATCACTAGTTTTAGGACATTAATTGAGTATTAATTAATTTGAGGTGGTAGAAGCTCTGAGTGGAAAGAACTTATCAATTTTTGTAATTGGTGAGTTGTGTGCGGATTAAATACTATTGGGAGTGTTTAATCATGGGTAGCTGGTTTTATTCTCTTCCAATAAAGAGATTGAGATTTGGATCTTTGTCTAGAGTATAAAAAGATTAGGTTTTAATTCTTCCTTTATAGAATTGTGAGTGAATTGTAACGATTCAATCCTTACCGGCTAAAAAGATATTTAGAGTGTGTATGTGTAAGGTTTAATTCTTGAGCCTAAGGTATAAAAATAATTAGGTCGTGATTCTCCCTGTAATAAAATTAGATTTATTTTCTGCGTGCTAAAAAGATAGAGGTTATCCCTTAGCCTGTGAAAAGGAATTGTAAAGGTTGGTTCTAAGTTTGTGAAAAGAATCATTATAAGGGTTTGGTTCCTACCTTTAAAGAGATCTTGAGTTTAGTAGGTGCGACTCTCCGTGGAACTCAGGGGACTAGATTAGCCAAGAGTAGCTTGGTGAACTAGTATAAATTTTTGTGTACTGTATTATTTATATTGTTTATATTTTATCGTTTGAGTGTGCACCTAGTTGATAACACATAATCCTATGCTATAAAAAATAATAATTAATTTTAGGATAATATTAATTGTTTAATTTTTTAGGCCCCATTTGGTAACCGTTCCCATCCCAGAAATCCTCACCCCATTCCCAGATTTTTGGGATTTCTGTTTGGGAATAGCGTTTGGTAACCACTCCCACTTTTTTATTTTCATTCCCATTCCATTCTAAAATGGGAATTGTGCTCATTTTTCCTTAAGGTTTGAGAAACAAAAAAAAAAAAAAAAAAAAAATTCCCATTTGTGCCCATTCCATTCTCATTTGCCAAAAGGGACACAGAGGGAATTATTGCAATTGTTAGTGAGACCCCCTTCAATCTTTGGTAGGCTCTTTTCTTTGTCTCTTTTTTTTTTCTTTATTTTTTTTTTCTTCTTCTTTTCTTCGTGTTCTTGCGTCTTGTTTGTTCCTTTTCCTTCGTTCCATCTTCTCAGTTTCCATTTCGATTTCGAAATCGAAACCCTAAGAAAGAACAAAGAATTGTCTCCTTCACTCACTTAATCAATCAAGAAGGAACAAATAAAATTGTTTCCTCTTCTCAGTTCGTCGATCGTCGTTTCAACCTCACTTCGCCGTCGATTCTTCCTCTCAGTTTGTCATATTCACCTTCGTCATCATCATCCAGTCATATCACGTTCAGGCAATAAAACACACCATGTAATGTTCTCAAATTTTGACATTCAATAAGGGTGAGCGTCATTCTAGATCCTATTAACGTGTTTGTGCGAGACTCAATAATATAGCTAGCCAACGACCGGATTGGATTATCCAATAACTAAACTCATAACTTAGACCGTAAAGGACTAGAATATACATTTTCCTGATTGGGGTCCACTCTCCACTAATGTAGGCTTGGAAGTTCATAAAGATCAGAAGGACTTGGTTAGATTTTGGTATATTTGGCCAAAGGGTATTTCAGAATAGAAAACGGGTTAACGTTGTTAACTTAATGCTACCCAATGCTCAACGCTTGGCACACTCACTCTCGAACCCCCATAGATAACTTAGAATTAATCCCGAACAATCATTTTTAGACTGACGTACTCATTTGTCAAAAGAAACGAAATTTAACGATATTTACATTTTTTTTTATTACGAACCACACTCCCAAACTTATTCGATTAGTATGATTTCATGGGTGTAGTTAAAACAAAATAAAAATGAGAAGTGAGTACTCAAATACTGAACCAATCCAAAGTTAGCCCTAAACCTAACCGCTCACATCAAGTAGCATTTGCAACTGCTAACTTGATTCACTCAAATTTGTGCCTTCGGTCAAGCGATAAAGGTTTGGAAAAAGATCAATTGGCCAGAGTATTAGTTAAGTGTTTGGAATTGAAAAAGTTTTTAGGCTTCGATAGGGTAACGAGGGATGATGATATAACAAAGTAGGCTTAAAAAGGCTCAAGCGACAAAACGAATGCCTAAATTATATCTTTTGAACTATCTCGCCTAGGATTTCGCCTCAAGCTTCCCCTTAATCAGGTTCTAAAATCCTTATTTTTTCAGGGCATTATCAAGCACACAGAACACACATGCATGGGTATACCCTTGACCTAAAAAACAACCAGGGGTAATATCATCATCGGCTAACGGCCCAGATGAACGCAAAACTCAACATGCAACAACAATACCACTAAACATTCTATACTAAATAAACATGCAATACGGTAAAACAGTAAAACAAACTAATATCCTACATATCACCGCCAAACTTAAAATAGACAATGTCCTCAGTGACCCAGTCATTATTCTCAAAATATGAAATATAGCATGCAGACGAAGGGGATTTAGAACACGTACTTGGGAGGCAAGAGAATCTCGCCTCTGAATCAAGTCGGCTGAGATGGATTTAATTTATTTTTGACATCGGGTTGCCTCACAAGAAGCGCGTGGTTTAATGTCCTCGGCCCGATATACCCAGAACACCCTCAATCTTGGCGAGATATTGCTCTGGATGGCTCAATCTTTCAATGACACGCCTTACCGGCTTATGTGTGTGGCCCAAGCACTATAAAACGGCTCAGAATCTCGTTGAAAGAAATGCATCAATACCTGTCAATCTAACATCATCAAGTACCCTGCATAATAAATAAAAACAAAACTACAAAACAAAAATTATATACAAAAGAAATGCCTAAAGTAAAATCGGGTCATTTACTCACAATATAGATAATAACCCAATCCCCGGCAACGGCACCAAAAACATGTACGCGCGAATTTAATTGCTCAAGTATGACTACTCACAAGTATATGAGGTCAAGTTTCAGTATAGACTAGGAAAGTAGGAGTATTGTGTCCACAAGGATTGGTTGTCGTTATTATCGAGTACCGTTTTTATCATAGCCTAATTTTATTTAGGCGAAAAAGAATGATTTTAAAATTAATATAAACTAAACTAATATAACTTAACTTAATATATACTAATATAAGATGTTTTAGGGAAAAGAATTGTCTAGGGATTAACTTTGTTTACAAATACGTGTTCGATCTTGTTTGACTTACGTTTATGATGTTTAACATATTTAACAATCTCTGTACCCTAAACTCACTCGCTCCCTCTTCCAATTATAAATCGAGCGAATATGTGATTTCGCATTGACGCTAAAGTCCCCCTTGAATGCCATTTCTAACACATAATCACGTGAGTATTGCCCCAATGTCGTTGATTGCACACTTTCTAACACCCTTCCGGGTCATTAGATCGTCGTGTTGTGTTTAAACCCTAGTCTGAATCTAGGGTTACCTCTCCTGAGTATCAAACCCCGTATTCTCGATATATCTAAACAAGCATACATGCATAGAATAACAGTAAACACAATCAAACTTCGAAGACAATCATAAACGAAAGACCGAAATCATATGAATCACATATTTATAAATATATTGTTAATCCCTAAACAATCCATGTTTAGCTAACGGCCATGGCCATATTTACATTAAAGAATGATCTAAACATGCTCACAAATTCCAAAGTTAAAGAAATAAAGGAAGAAACCGAAAAACTTAGCCGTATTCTAAAGATTCACCGCTACAACTGTTCAACGATCGCTTATCCTTCGGGTTGTGAGTTCTCCTTCTAAAACTCCTCAACCTAACCCTAAGTATATCCCAAGGGTGGTAGCATGCAAGAGAGCTCGAAAATGATGGAAAATAATGGATTAAATAGGGAAAATATCCCAAAAATACCCTAAATCTGTGTAGAGGTGACCGCCGCAGCGGTGGGATTCACCACTATGGCGGTGAGTAGGTCGGTTTGATCTTCGCCGTAGCGGTGGAGGAGGCGGTGGAATCAGGGGCTTCTCTATAGTTTCACTGCCGAGCGCGGTGAGTTTATAGCAACTTAAGCCCCTCTTTGCATATTCACCGCCGCGGTGATGGTCCGGATGCCACGACGGTGGGCTTCTTTTCAGAATATTGCCTCCTTACTTGTTTTCCCACCCTTCTTCCACCGTTCTCGATCCGATTTGATCGTTTATGCTCCGTTTTCGTACCCTTTCACCCCACACACCTGTTTTAATACAAAAAGAATAAAAACATATTAAAACATATAAAAACACATAAAAAATACTCTAAAACTAACAAAACCAATTTAAAAATATATAGATAGATCACACCTATCAGGGGCACTCTGACTTGGCTGGCAATAACATGAGAAATATGTTATCTGGAAGGTAGTGAATAAAAATCCTTCTCTCAAGCACGCCGAGCCCAATGTTTTGATCATGTAACATGGCTCTAAGCTCTATTCGGGGAGGACTTTGTGTTGTTGCCTCTACCATGACTAAGAGGGGATGGCGGTAGAGATCCCAAAGCTACAAGGGGTGCCAAATCAACCTCCCTCTGCCCATTATTATGGGCTCAAGGTCGGGTACTAGGAGCGTGTCCATTGGAATGGATCAAGCAATCTTCAGACTCCGAGGCTCGCTCTTCCCCTCCTACGGGCAAAGACCTGAAAGTAAGTTTGGAATTCGTCGAGTTGGCATTCGACATTATCCATAGGAGAAGCCTCAATTGCTCCTAATGTCTACCAACGAACGGCCCATAGGGCAAGATGGTCGGGCTCATCTGGCCAGTAGGCGATGGATTGTCCTCGACAGTTGGAGCTCGGGCATACGACCTTCGAACCTTTGACATAGCGGTGGAAGGTCGGAGGGTAGGGTTGTTGTTCTCAGAGGATGTTTTATCTACTCATCAGATGATCTGACCAGACCTTGTGATCATCAAGTCTTAGCCGACCGGAGGGTATTGATGAGGGGAAGGCTTTTTGTGGGGTTCCCACAGACAGGGCCAAACTATTGGTGTCAAAAAATGGTTAATACCTCTAGTATGGACACGTGTAAATTTCTTATTAAGGTGGAGGAGATGCAATCCAGAAACTGAGCTCTGAGCTCAATTAACTTCTAATGCTTGGAGGTATTTAATTAATCATAGCAATCCAAGCTAAGCTCTAACTCCGAACTCCAAGGTAATACCGGCACAAAGACCCACCGGGATTATCCCTAGTGAAGTCCTTTCGAAGTGAGAGTAATTACTCAAGGGAGAAAGCTAAAGGTGTTCTTAAATAAGTAAGAAGCAATACCTAATGGCAATGAATGCCTAGGAGTATATATAGCGGTAGGGCTAGATTAGCATCACCGAATTTGGGACTCGAGCTCGATTAATTAACCTAATCCGTCAAATGGAAATTGAGCTCGTAGATGAAGGTCCTATTGATCCTAAGATTTTGATGAACAACTAAGTATTGATGTGTTGGTAGAGCTAATGGTTTAATTGAGTATTTTAGTTATTTAAGTTCCAGTGATGAAGATGCAAATTAAATGGATGCTAAATGATAATGTCGAAGATGATGAAGGATTAAGAGTTTTGAAGAAGCTAGGGAAAACAACTCAAGTTAATTTCAACTCTTAATATCCTAATTAGGAACATACACACTACACAATTTTTTTTTTATTATGTGTGTTTTGATAAGATGAAAATATTTGCTCCTATGTGTGTTTCAAAAGAAATATTTATAATTAACTAAAATGCAATATAAGAAGATTAGTGGAGCATATTTAGGAAAGAAAATGGTTAAAGGGGTAAAAAAGTAAAAGAAAAAGTGTTAAAAACGAGTTCAGAAAAGAAATCCAACAGATGTAAGTCTACTGATAGGTCGACTGGACCAAGCAGCATAAACGACCTGTATCTCTAAGTCAATAGGCAGGTCGACCGGTGAAGAGAAGTTAAACTCTCTATATCTCTAAGTCAACAGGTAGGTCGACCAGTGAAGATAAATTGAACTCTCTGAATCTCCAAGTCGACAGGTAGGTCGACCGTTGAACGCAGTAGCGTTGGCTTGGCTACATCCTAAATTAGGCAGTCGACTGACCAGTCGACTGGATGCGCTATTTTAGGATTTTGTTTATTCTGAAATTATATCCAAAAGTAACTGTTTTTGGTTAGGATTTGAGAGAGATTTCGGGGATATTATTATATTTAAAATATGCTTCACCTAATGTTTAAATCCAATTGATTTGGTTCATTAATTTTTAATGTTTCTCAATTTGGTAGATAAAATTGATTCTATTCTAATTAATTGAGATTAAGAAATATTTGGGGGACTTAATTGAAATATTTAAAAGGCATTATTGAGTGAATTGAACCAAAATGAAGTTATAATGATATAATGGGTCTAAGAGAGCATTTATTTGTCATGATAAGTGGGACCTAGCCGTTAGAAAGCTGATTTCATTATCCTATATAAAGACCGGCGTTTTTCATATACAAAGACTAATGATCAATCAATATCAAGAGAGCAGAAAAAGTTAAGATCATTTGTGAGCTTTTATAAGAGTTATTATTCTGAGATATTGTGTGAACTATTCTAAGAAGCGATCTTGAAGATCAATTGCTATTAATTTTTGCTGCTACGGGATTTGAAGTTACATCGTTTTAATTATTCTTTATGTGGATTCCAGGTGAGATGTTTTCAATTATATTCTATTATTGCATTACTTGTTTATCTTTTGGAAATTGATCTTAGAAATTGTTTCCGATTTTTATTGGAAAAAAAATTATAAATAATTTCTTGAATCTGATTACGTGCTCATTTATTTGCTACCCATATCTTGTTTAAAATCAGATTTTCAATCTCATATTTTTTTATTACTAGATTTAGGATATTAATCGAGTTATTATTTATCTGGGGTGGTAGAAACTCCGAGTGAGATTTTCTGCTTATCAATTTGTATTAGTGAGTAGTGTGACAGGTTAAATACTATTGCGGGTATTTAATCAGGAGTAGTCAGTTTTTAGTCTCTTCCTGTAAAGAGATTGAGGTAGTGATTCTTCTTGGATAGAATTGTGTTTTTGAGTGAAATTTGTAACGGTTCAATCCTTACCGGGTAAAAGAATATTTGGAGTGATTGGTGAGATTTTGATTCTTTAGCCTTAGCATTAAAAAGAATTAGGTTATTCTTTAGTCTATAAAAAATAGAAGTTCTTCCTTAGCCTGGGAAAAGGATATTGTAAAGGTTGATTTTGAGCTTGTAAAAGAATTGGTGTGAGGGTTTGGTTTCTACCTTTAAAGGGATCTTGAGTATTAGTGGGCGCAAATCTCCGTGGGGCTCGGAGGACTAGACTAGCCAGGAGTAACTTGGTGAATCAGAATATATCTTGGTGTGTGCTACAATATTTACTTTGTTTATTTTTGTTGTTTGGTGTGCACGTAGTTGATTATTTAATTCTACAGTGATATAAAGATAATAATTAATTTAGGATTAAAATTAATTATTTGATTTATTAAAATTTTATTATGATAAATTTTTAATTATCCAATTTATAACCCCCCCTCCCCCGGCGCGCGGGCGCTCTTGGGTATTCCACTGGGCCAACAATTGGTATCAGAGCTGGTTTAGCTCGAAATTGTTAGCTAACAAAGATCACATGGCACACATTGTAGGCACACTAGCTGAGAAGCAGTCTATGCACCGACTAACTTTGTTTGCAGGTGAAAGTTATTCATTTTGGAAAGACATGGTGATAGCCTTTCTTCAGGCTACAAATTATGATATGTGGCCACAATCGAGGATGCTCCATTTATTCCAATGGAAAACGGAGTTGAGAAGAAGAAGGAACAACTCACTACTTCCGATAAGTAGAAACTCTCCATTAACTCTCAAGCTATCAATATTCTTTTTTGCTCTTTAGATGCTAATGAGTATTCTAGAGTTTCAGGTTACAAATCTGTAAAGGAGATGTAGGATAATCTATAAGTCACCCACGAAGGGACAAGTCAAGTAAAGCAATAAAAAATCAATGCTCTTATGAGAAAATTTGAGTTGTTCAGGATAGAAGATAATGAATCGATTCATGAGATATACACTCCCTTCAACAACATATGCAACAATATGAGTCAACTTGGAAAGCCATACTTCATGGAGGATAGAGTACGAAAGGTCCTAAGGTCCTTGACAAAAGTTTGGGAGTCAAAGGTGAGGGCAATCGAGGAATCCAAGGATCTTGGCAAATACAATATTGATGACTCATGAATTGGAGATTAAAGGTTATGAGAATGATACCGGAAATGGCAAGAGAAAATTTTGGGCGCTAAAAGCTCAAAAAATTGAAGAAGATGATGATAGTGATGATGAAAGTCTTAATAGTAAGCAAGAAAAAAATGTAGCACTTCTTACAAACAACTTTAGAATAATGACTCGGTGCACATTCCATGGAAGAAGAAACCTCAACATGTCTAAAGTGGAATTTTACAATTGTCGTAAGACCGGTTATTTTCAAAACGATTGTCCTGAATCAAAGAAGGATGAAGAAAGGAAAATAAGAAGAAAGAAAAGAAGAAAGCAAAGAAGAGTAAGAAGAAATCCATGAAGGGTACTTTGGATGATACTGATTCAAGTAGCTCGGAAAATTCGGATAGTGAAGACATGTTCATGCTTGCATTAATGGCCATTGGTGGTGAGGTAATTGAATGTTCAAGTTCTTGTCCTTTAAATTTTTATGAATTATTTGATGTTTATCAAGAACTTTCACATGATTGTAAAAACTAGTGTTCTAAAATTAGTGTCATTCAAAGTAAAATTAACACATTAAACAAGCAAATAGTGGACTGGAAATCTGAAAACAATGGATTGATGTCTAAATTGATGGATTTGCAATCAATTGTTCTCAAATTCACCGACGGTGAAAATAACTTGAAAATGCTTTTGGGAAGTTCACATGGAGTTTTTGATAAAACCGGTATTAGATTTCAGAAAAATCTTAAATAAAAACGTTTTCATAAATTCTTTTCTGAAACTAAGGATCTTGTTAAATGTTTTAAATGTAACGTTGTGGGGTATACTATTCGTAGATGTTTTGCAAAAATATCTAATTGTAGACAAATTTGGGTTCCGAAAGGAACTAAAATTGTCCCGACTAACAAGATCGGACCCACTTAGGCTGGGTACCACTTAGGAACTATTTGAAGTGCTCCTTGTAGGTTATTCTAAAAGCATCAATAAGTAAGGACAAATTATTCCTGGATAGTGGTTGTTCTCGACACATGACGGGAGATAAAGGAAAATTTACATCTTTGACACACAAAGATGGAGGTCATGTGACTTTCTGAGACAAAGCAAAGGGTAAAATTATCGGTACAGGTAATATCAGTAATGGTACTACTATTATTAAAGATGTGTTATTAGTTGATGGACTTAAACATAATTTGCTTAGTATTAGTCAACTATGTGATAAGGGCTATAATGTTATATTTGATCATGATAGATGCATTATTAAGAATAGTCATGATAGTAGTATCTTGATAGTTGCATCACATTTTGAGAATGTGTATACTTGCTTTTTGATGATTTTAATTCTCAAAATTTATCTTGTTCGAATGCTTTATCTAAGAATAGTTGGTTATGGCATAGAAGACTTGGGCATGCTAGTATGGAGTTAATTTATAACTTATCTAAGAAGAGTCTTGGACGTGACTTACCTGATTTGAAATTTTTGAAGGACAAAGTATGTGATGCATGTCAATTAGGCAAGCAGGTTAGATCATCATTTAAGAAAAAGATGCACATGTCCACGTCTAGGTGTATTGAATTATTACATCTTGATTTGTTTGGGCCTAACTCTATTGCTAGTTTTGGTGGTAAGTTTTATGCATTTGTTATAGTTGATGATTATTTGGGACTTATCTGGGTATATTTTCTTGCTAAGAAAAGTGAGGTTGCTTCATTCTTGCTAAATTTTGTAAACGTGTTCAAAATGAGAAGTAATCCTCTATTATTAACTTTTGTAGTGAAAGAGGAATAGAATTTAAGAATGATGAAGTGGTAAGTTATTGTAATGAGCATGGTTATGCTCATAATTTTTCTGTACCAAGATCAACGCAACAAAATGGTGTAGTGGAAAAGAAGAACAGAACGCTTCAAGAGATGGCCAGAACAATGCTCAATAAAAATCGTTTACCCACCTACTTCTAGGCCGAAGCAGTAAATACAGCTTGTCATGTGGTAAATCAAGTATCAATTCGTAGAGGGTTTAACAAAACCCCATATGAAATTTGAAATGGTAAGACTCCTAATATCTCCTATTTTAAAGTCTTTAGATACAAGTGTTTCATTTTGAAAGATAAGGATAATCTTGGTAAATTTGATGCTAAATCTGATTATGGGATTTTCTTTGGACATGCTACTAACAATAAGGCTTATAGAGTTTATAATAAATGTACATTAGTAGTAGAAAAAACAATACATGTTGTTTTTTAAGAAGTTGATCTATTCTTGTCGAGAAAGGTTTTGGATGATGATGATACAGGTATTCTAAACAACCAAACCAAGGTAATAATGTACCTAAGGAGTCTCAACAAGAGGAAAAAACGAAGGAGAAGGATTTGACTTTACCAAGAGCTATAAAGACAGTACCAGGACATTCAATCAAAGAAATCATCGTTAATTTCGAAAAAGGTGTAAGTACTCGTCCTTCTCTTAGGGATATAATTAATCTTGCTTTCTTATCTCAAATTGAGCCTAAGAATATAAATGAGGCTTTAATTAATGAATCTTGGATTTCTGTAATACAAGATGAGTTAGTTCAATTTGAGTAGAACAAAGTGTGGTATCTTGTTCTGAGACCGGATTTTCATCCAGTTATTGGTACTAAATGGGTTTTTAGAAATAAAAATGATGAATCTGGTATGGTAATTAGAAACAAAGCAAGATTCGTAGCACAGGGCTATAATCAAGAGAAAAGAATTGATTATGATGAAACTTATGCTCTTATTGCTAGACTAGAAGCAATTAGAATGCTACTCGCTTTTGCATGTTCACGTAATTTTAAGCTATATCAAATGGATGTAAAGAGTGCATTTGTAAATGGCTTTCTAACTAAAGAAGTTTATGTGGAACAACCCCCGGGATTTGAAAGTGATAAATTTCCCGATCACGTATTTAAACTTCGCAAGGCTTTGTATGGGCTAAAACAAGCTCCGAGAGCTTGGTATGAGAGACTTAGCCGATATTTGATCAAAAATAGTTTTCGAAGGGGTATGTATTTGTGATATAACACTGTTTGTAAAGAAAACTGATTCTAATATCCTATTAGTACAAGTGTATGTTGATGACATTATTTTTGGATCTACTAATGAAGATCTTTGCCAAGAGTTTGCTAAGATAATGCAGGTTGAATTCGAAACGAGCATGATGGGCGAGTTGAATTTCTTTCTTGGATTACAAATTAAGTAAACCAAAGAAGGAATATTTATAAACCAAGCTAAATACACCAAGGAGCTGTTAAATAAATATGGCTTAGAATGAGTGAAAGAGTATAAAACTCCCATGGCAACGGCTACGAAGATAGAAAAAGATGATATGGGTAAAAGCGTTAATGAAAAAATGTATCGAGGTATGATTGGTAGCCTGTTGTATTTAACTACTAGTAGACCTGACATTATGTATAGTCTTTGTCTTTATGCTAGATTTCAGTCTTGTCCTAAAGAATCGCACTTGACGGTGGTTAAGTGAATTTTTCGTTATATGAAGAGGACAACTGACCTAGGATTATGGTATCCTAGGGAGAGATTATAAATTAGTAAGTTGCTCCGACGCTGATTTTTTCGGTTACAAAGTTGAGCGAAAAAAGCACAAGTGGATCATGTCATTTGTTAGGATATGCTTTGGTTTCTTGGTCAAGCAAGAAACATAATTCAAGATGACAACTGGTAACTATTGTGCTCAAATTTTATATATTAAGCAATAGTTAAACAACTTTGGAGTTTTTATAGAGGAGGTCCCTATCTTTTGGGATAGTAAAAATACTATTTGTCTAAGTAAGAATCCTACACAACACTCACGAACTAGGCACATAGAGATTAGACATCACTTTATTCGTGATCACATTCAGAAAAGAGATATTGTTATTGAGTATATTGATACTTCCAACCAGCTTGGTGATGTTTTTACCAAACCACTAGCGGAAGATCAGTTTGTGAAAATCATTCGCGGTTTGGGCATGGCTAGGCATAATGATGTTTACCTAGAGTGAGTTATCTATGTGTTCTCTCCACCCTAAGTTTTGTTTTTGAAGATGACAAAGAGGAAGAAATTAGATGATGTTTTATTAAGGGGGAGTATTTTTTTTGTGCTTTATTGATTATATTTTTTGTTTTGAAATCTTCATTATGATGCTTAAATGAGTTATAAAACCCGTCCTCGGATTCAGGGGAGTGTGGTTATATTTTTGTTTTGAAGAAAACATCAAAGTTAATTGTCATCATAAAAAATGAGGAGATTGTTAATCCTAAGATTTTGATAAACAAGTAAGTATTGATGTTTCGGTGGAACTAACGGTTTAATTGAGTGTTTCAGTTATTTAAGTTCCAGTGATGAAGATGTAAATTAAATGGATGCTAAATGATGATGTCGAAGATTATGAAGAATTAAGAGTTTGATGAAATTAGGGAAAACAACTCAGGTGAATTTCAACTCTTAATATCCCAATTAGGAGCACACACACGACACAAAAAGTTTTTATTATGTGTGTTTTGATAAGATGAAAATATTTTCTCCTATGTGTGTTTGAAAAGAAATATTTATAATTGACTAAAATGGAATATAAGAAGATTAGTGGAGCATATTTAGAAAATAAAATGGTTAAAGCGGTGAAAACGTAAAAGGGAAAGAGTTAAAAACGAGTTCAAAAAATAGATCCAGCAGATGTAAGTCGACTGATAGGTCGACCGGACAAAGCAGCAGAAACAACTTGTATCTCTAAGTCGACAGGCAGGTCGACCGATGAAGAGACGTTGAACTCTTTGTATTTCTAAGTTGACAAGTAGGTCGACCGATGAATGTAGCAGTGTTGGCTTGGCTACATCCTGAATTGGGCAGTCGATTGACTAGTCGACCGAACGCGTAGTTTTAGAATTCTGTTTATTCCAAGATTATATCTAAAAGTAGTTGTTTTTAGTTAGGATATGAGAGAGATTACGGGGATATTACTATATTTAAGATATGCTTCACCTAATGTTTAAATCCTATTAATTTGGTTAATTTATTTTTAATGTTTCTCAATTTGGTACATAAAATTGATTCTATTCTAATTAATTGAGATTAAGAAATATTTGTGGGACTTAATTGAAAGATTTAAAAAGCCATTATTGAGTGAATTGAATCAAAATGAAATCATAATGATATAAGGGGTCTAAGAGAGAATTTATTTGTCATGATAAGTAGGAACTAGCCGTTAGAAGGTTGATTTCATTATCCTATTTAAAGACTTGCGTTTTTCATATAGATCAATCAATATCAAGAGAGCAAAAAGAGTTAAGATCAGTTGTGAGCATTTATAAGAGTTATTATTTTGAGATATTGTGTGAGCTATTCTGAGAGGTGATCTTGAAGATCAATTGCTATTAATATTTGATGCTACTAGTTTTGAAGTTATATTGTTCTAATTATTTTTTCTACAGATTCCGAGTGAGATCTTTCCAAATATATTATATTATTGCATTACTTATTTATCTTTTGGAAATTGATCTTAGAAATTGTTTCTGATTTTATTGAAGAAAGATTTCATAAACAATTTCTTGAATCTGATTACGTGTTCATTTATTTGCTACCCATATCTTGTTTAAAATCAGATTTTCAATCTCACATCTATCACTAGATTTGTGATATTAATCAAGTTATTATTTATCTGGGGTGGTAGATGCTTTAAGTGATATTTTCTAGTTATCAATTTGTATTGGTGAGTAGTGTGACGGGTTAAATACTGTTAGGAGTATTTAATTAGGGGTAGTCGATTTTCAGTCTCTTCCAGTAAAGAGATTGAGGTAGTGATTCTTCCTGGATAATATTGTGTTTTTGAGTGAAATTTGTAACGATTCGATCCTTACCGGGTAAAAGGATATTTGGAGTGATTGGTGAGGTTTTGATTCTTTGGCCTTAGCGTTAAAAAGAATTAGGTTATTCTTTAACCTGTAAAAAGTAGAAGTTCTGCCTTTACCTAGGAAAAAGATATTGTAAAGGTTGATTTTGAGCCTGTAAAAGAATCGGTATGAGGGTTTGGTTCCTACCTTTAAAGGGATCTTGAGTATTAGTAGGTGTGAAGATATATCTTGGTGTGCTGCAATATTTACTTTGTTTATTTTTGTTGTTTGGTGTGCACTTAGTTGATTATTTAATTCCGCTAAGATATAAAGATAATAATTAATTTAGGATTAAAATTAATTATTTGATTATTAAAGTTTTATTCTGATAAATTTTTAATTATCCAATTCACGCCCCCTCTTGGGTATTCCACTAGGCCAACAGGTCCTACGCACTTAGACTAAGCTTCCAGACTCATTCAGAGAAGTTTATGGGCCAGCCCAATAGAAATGGAGATAATAGGCTCATTTTGGCCTTTTCAACTAGACAGATGACCAAGAAAGACCTTGGGTGATTTTGAACATTCCTCTAGCATTCTACCAAGCAAAAAGTGTTAGAAATCCGAAGCTGCTCACGTGGAAGTGTATAAGCGTTCTTGAGCCTCCTTTTGATTCGTTGCTGAGCGAGGGTGCTTGGATCCCTGAGCTTGGAAAATGAAAATGGAAATGGTTGGGAGGTTTTAGGGCCCTTATTTGAGATGTTGTTGAGCAGAGGGTCCTTGGAGCCCATAGCTAACAAGTGGAGATGGCTGAGCTGTTTTAGACACCCCATTAGAGATGTTGCCGAGTAGAGGATACTTAGAACCCAAAGCTCAGCCATTAAAGATAGCTGGGCAGGTTTAGGCACTCCATTTGAGATGTTGCCGAGCAGAGGGTGCTTAGAGCCTGGAACTTGACCATTGAAGATGGCTAGGAGGTTTTAGGCCCCCATTTTGAGATGTTGTGAAGTAAAGGGTTCTAGGAGCCTGATGCTCCGCCATTAAAGATGGTTGGGCAATTTTGAGCCTCCCATTTGAGATGTTGCTGAGCAGAGGGTACTTGAATCCCAAAGCTCAGCCATTGAAGATGGCTGGGCTGTTTGAAGCCCCTATTTTGAGATGTTGCCGAGTAGAGGGTGCTCAGAGCCTGATGCTCAAAGCCTGGTACTCGGCCATGTTTTCACACTTGTAGCATATGGCCTCTCTCTTCATTTGAAAGATATTCCATACACGTGTAAGGTCTTAGAACAGGTGGCTTGGTGACCAAATTTCCCTCTATCATTAACAAACTCCTTTCACGATATTGAAATCAACTCAAAATTCATCTGAAGATTAACAAAACAAATCAAAAAATCTCAAAACAAATATATATTCGTGATCGTTACTAACAAACAAACAAAATAAAATCCATATTTTTATATTTTACATCTTTTTTAGATGAACGTGTTACATTCAACACAACTAAGAGTTCGAAATATGTATGCGATGTATATTTCAGTAATGATTAAACACATAATATAACAAATTAAAGAAAAAAATAACAAATTAATAACTAAAATCTAAAGAAAGTGGAATATAACTCGAGATCGTGTTATATTCAACATGAGGTCATGTTAAATATAACACAATTTCATGTTATATTCAACACGAGATCTCATGGTTTAAACGAAAAACTAACAATGTTGAATCTAACACAATCTCATATTATATTCAATATGGTATCATGTTGTATTCACCATGGTCATATATTATTATGAAAATGGTTTTAAAAAAATACTATTAGAAAACAAAACAGTGTTGAATATAACGCGAGATCGTGTCATACTCAACACGAGATCGTGTCGTATATATTATGAAATTTTTTTTTAAAATAAATTGTGTTATAGAATAAAATGATTTTTTTTGTTGTATAAATGAAAATATTGAATATAACATCATATCATTTCCTATTTACATAGTTACATCGTTTTTGGAAAAATACCATAATATATTCATATTATGTTTATTTGACAATGATTACGAATAAAACAGGATCATTACTTAAAAAAATATTGTGTTATATTCAACATGACCATTGTAATATGAATTTCTTATTCCGTAGCAAAGGATTATGCCCCCTGAACTGCTACTTTCAAAATGTCAGACTGTGAGACGTGACTTGAGGATGTGCTCCATATCGTCATTCCACTTCTCCCCTTCACAGCACTCTCTTACCCCTCTGATCAAAATCCATGATATCCTCTACTCTTTCTTTAACAAACCAACAAAATGGTTCATATAGGAATGTGCTTGAAGACGAAAAACCCAAACATGGCACACGATCCTGTAATTCTCCCCGATTCAAGTTTGTTTTCTGTACAAAAATCATAACGATTTTTTTTTTCATCTCTTTCTTGTAAAGAAAATGAACATTGTACGCTTCCAGTTTTCCAGTAGTTGGTGAAATATATGTTTACAGACCATAAGTTGTGTTAGACCATAAGTTGTGTTCACGACTACTTACTCGACGTCTTCTTTGAACTTTACTCTTCTCTTTTTTATATGTTTTTTCTTAAAATCGTTTCATAAAGGAAAACATGTTGATTTTTATGTTCCTTTTGTTATGTAATCTCATTCATGCATTTGGTAGTGTTTTTTTATTTGATCCATATCTGTTGCATTTTCTTATCATAAACCGTGTGCAAATCCCAACTTTTGCATGTGCATATTTCTAAATGCATTTTTAGAACCATTAGAAAAATATAGGGTTCATTGCGTTATTTAAATTTTACCTTAAAATTTTAGGGGGTTATTATGATATTTAAAAGTTTGATTCTAAAAATTTTGGGGGTTAAATGTTAATTTTGATTTTTAGGTTCAAATATTACTTTAGAGATTTATATGGAGTATTTACGTAATTTATTTTCCATAATTTGATAAGGTTAAAAATTAATAATAATAAATAAGGGAGGATGAGGTAAAAAACTATGACATTCCTTATAAAAGCCAACGAAAAAGCTAGAAGCCATGTGGTTTTTAATAAACAAGTGAAACAAGGAAAAGAAAATAAAATAAAAGAACCCACCAAGATATGAATGTCTTCTTTCATTCCTACACTTTCTCCAATTCCCTCTCTATGTACTCTTTCTCTCTCTCTCTCTCTCTAACCATATCTTCTCTTCTCAATAACATATTTTTCTCTCATTCTCGACCTTGTCTTGACAAAGGTAATCCTCCTCCGTTTTATTTCATTTTACTTAAAATATATGTGTATATACACAAGGAGTATAAGCATATATATATATATATATATATATATATATATATATATATATACAAAAATAAATATTTAAATTTTTTGACATAATCTCCTATATTTATACAACATTCCATACCTATTTCATTTAAATATCAATAACAATAACAATTGAAAACTAACAATTTAGAACAAACACCATTTCACACATTATTTATTCCCAAAAAGAAAAAATACTATACTTTTTACAAATACCTATTATTTATAAAACATAGAAATTAAAATCTTTCGGAATGGAAACGGAAGTAACGGAAACAAAAAAAATATAGCAACAAAATTACCAATAACTGCAAACACAAATTCAACTATCAAACCATCAACAAAAGAGATAAAGAGATAGAGAGAGACGAACTTGTGCCGAGGGGAGGGCGACGGTGGAGGGGAGTGGATCTACGACAACGGTGACTGTGGCGACAAGTGACTGGATCTACGACGATATTGACAGTGGGGGGTGGAGGATCAGAAATACGCCATTGAAGGAGGTTTCATCGTCGCAAGGTAGGGGGAGATGTCATCGTGTTTGTTCCCATATTTCAACATCTAAAGCATAATATTGAGCTTGTATATGTATATAGTCAATATCAAAAGCTTGTTTGTTCCCATATTTCAACAAAATTCATAACAATACCTTACCCACAAAATTTATAGTAACGCGTCTCGATTAAACATAAAATGGTAGAAAAAATATTTTTGCTAAAGATCTAATTTTAAAGGGAATTTTTTTATAAACAATAAAACAAATTTTTATCAGCTTAAGTCATATTGCTAATTGAAATCATTTAAGAATAATTGTAAAATCTATTAAGATTTGTTTAAGAATATTTCCAAATCTAGATTTTTAATAAGGAAAACATCAGACGACACATTAAATCTTTTGTTAAAAAAATATTAGAATGATTCTACGTCTAAAAAGGTAAAACGATTTTGTAGCTAAACAAACATATAGGAGCAAATACAACAATATAAACATAGAAGTATAGAAAAACAATAGCTAAAGTATCATACCTTGCACCTCATCGGGAAGTAAACTGTGAAGAAGACTCTAGGTCGAGCTCTCAATCTCAATCCAAAATCTCCCGATCTCAATAGCTACAGAGTTGTAAAATTAGAGACAAAAATGACATTAAACCTTCATAGATAAGGAACAAAGAAATAAATGTTAACAAAAATTGGAGAAAAAAATAAAAGAATTAACAAAAAATAAAGAAAGAATAGAAAAAACATGGTAGCTACGTGGCGAAAGAAAGATAACGACTCTTCTGTTGAAAGTTGGAAAGGAGGATAATCGAAGACATCCAAACTAATTAGCCACTCGTTCTACCAATAGGCCTCATCTTGCCTATAAGCTTCTGAGCTATGTCTCGCTTACCCTCTTTAATAGAGATCAAGCCAGGCAGTAAAGCTCACGTTGTCGACCAAATTCCAACTAATCAAAAGTGAATCTTAAACTAAAGACACTCATCATATAAAACCCAAAAAATTAATACACACAACAATAACACGATACTATAAACACGAACCAAAATAAATTGAAATAATCTCATTTGTATATACATCTAACCCTTCCCAGACCCCGTAACAATAGAATCCTTCGTGCACTGTGTTGTCCTTTAATAATAACCAATAGTTGAACATCAATCAAGACCACACTAATTTCATTTAAACAGTATTAAATAACAATTAAGCATCAATAAAGGTGAAATCACAAATGAAATGGTTAAAAATAATTGATCTTTAGGTGACATTTGGTTTCGTGGGATTGAAACACGAAATTCAGTATTTCCAAACACCACATAAAGGGTAGTACAGTCGAGACAAAAAAAAAAAAAAACAATTAGAAATAACATTTTATATTGTGTTTTACTCGAGACACATACCGTCACTGACAAATACTAACAAACTCATTCTTGTTCCAAGTTCTCTGATAATAGAAACACTAAACTGAAATAATAAACAAACACAATATAAATAAACACTAAACAAACGTCATCAAAGAGAAGAGGGGATTAAAACAGATACACTAAACAAACGCCAACAAAGAAATAAGAAGACGTAATTAGGGTTGATGTTACCAAAATTAGGGTTGAGGTTACCAAATGACGAACTGTTCTTAAAGAATTCAGAGATTTTTAACAAACACCAAATTCATAATAATTATCTACTATATAAAATAGTATTACTTAAAGTTCAGTTAGGATGTTGCAATAATATATAAGATTAGAGATACAATTCATTAAAAACTTTTAGTGTAATAGAGAAATTTACCCTTTTTCAATTTAGAAATTTAAAGTTAGGTTTTAAATAGCCCTTATATAAAATTCATATTAAAGCATCTAGCCTTTTTCTCCTTAGCTAAATATGAAAATACATAAACAATAATAGATATATATAAATTAAATACTTCACCTTAAAGAATTATAAATGACGTCGACACACAATGAGCTGCTCAAGGTGCAGGCGTAGACGGCGAAGAACCTAGAAGAAATAGAGATAACAAAAAAAGTCAAACCAAACTAAAAATACCAATCTAAAAAAGAAAAAAACACTTACATCTCTACTTTCCCTCTATTAAAAAAAACCGAAAAAGGGAAAATAAAGAAAATACAAAATTTCAATCTCTAAAAATAGTAAAATCAAATTAAACTATAACTTCAAGCATTCCAATTGGGGGGTTGAAAATCATATTAACCCAATTTTAAAAGTGAAAGCTGCAATTTTATTTTATTTTTATACGTTTTTGCTTTAAAAAAAAAATGGTGCAGATTAATTTTAAATTCAAATGCTCACCTGATAGAGGCCGTTTAGCAAGGTATTTGAATTTATTTGCAACCTTTTTTTAATTAGTTGAATACCTTCTTCAACACTGCAACGTAAAACCAAACACTAAAGAAAATAGATATAATTTTGATATTGAACTTTTATAAATCTCAAGCCAACTAACCAAGCAAGATTTGGGCAACAATGTAATAGACCAAGATATGGGCAACTGATTTATGAAACAACATTTTCAAGTTTAAAACACATTCACCAACTATTGCAGGACTAACCAACAAATAGGTAAAAAAAAGAAATTTAGGGACACAAAAAACATATAGATCTTAACACCCCCCCCCCCCCCCCCCCCCCCAAAAAAAAAAAGACTTTACCTATAGATGTCGATTGGAACGAAACTCAGTTTGGAATCTCCGTCAAGATGGTGGTTATATGGAGCAACAACGGTTGATTACCTGTAAAGGGGCTTAGCGATGAGAAACAAAAATTTGGGAGAAAAAACACTAAATAATTTTTCCATAGACCTAACCCCATATGCTTGGAATAAATTCAAGAATGAGGGATGATCCCTAAAACAAATCAAAACCCTACAATCACATACACAGAGAAATTGGGAACACCATATAATAAAAACAACATTTTCATGAATTCCTCCTCCAGAATACAATCAACAACATTTTCAGTAAGTGAACATGAACTTCGGGATTTTGAGGTTATGTAAAAGTATCAAACCTTATTAAAAAAAAAAATACCTTCATTGGAAAGCATGCCCATACATTTGGCTTCCTTTTAAAACTCAATTCCTACAAAAAAAGAAAAAATAAAAATTTAGTATATTATAACCATTAAATACCGAAAAAAAAAAAAAAAATTGATGATGACACGGACTAAAAAAAATCACTATTGAAATGAACACATCACTACCAAATAACCAACATATTAGTTATAAAAATTTAAAAAGATAATTGAGAAACAAATACAATGATATTCATTAGTTGGGTGAGCATGCAAACATCGGATGACATGGTTGAAAGAAATTGAGAAAAAATATGCCATTACTAGTATGCATGTACTTACAACTAAATAAGTATATAAATTTGTACTACACATTGTATTTTCTAACTAAATTTGTGAAAAGGAATAGAACAACTATTACCAGTAAAACCAAAATATAGTTAACTAAGCTCAGATTTTGGATATCATTGTTGACTGAGCTCTACTGTCATTGAATGCCTAGACCCAATTGAAGCAAAGAGCTCACACTCATTTAAAGCAATTGTTAGCTCAATGAAACAAAATACATGACAATAATAAGGTGACTAAAAAAAAAAAAAAAAACTGAAATGTGTTGTTTAATTAAATTTCAGAACAACAGCTTCAATAAGTAACAGAAAAATAACAGTAATTCTCATGCTGATAAATTAGTAATTGAACACTAAATAGATATTGTTAGAACACCAAAAATACTAACAAAACTTGAAACAAAGCTCTGAACAACAAAAACACTAACAAAAGGAGTTTTACTAACAAACAGAGAAGAATTGAAACAACTTTTTTTTGTTCCCAAATTTTTGTTTTTGTTCCCAAAAGAACGCTAACAAATCGGGCCTTACTAACTAAAATAGAAATCACAGGGAACAAAAATAGCCAGAACATATACATAAGGTATAAATGGCGAACAGAAATAGAAACAAAAAACAGGAACAAAAACAAAAACATGAACAGGAAAAGAAACAGAAACAGAAACATGAACAGATAACAGATACATGAACAGAGAAAGGATAGGAAGCATACCTGTGTGTGCTTCTTGTAACAATAAATCAACCCTAACCCCAAATTGAGAGAGATGGAGAGATGGTGGCCATGAACATAAAGACGTGCCATTGGTTATCTAATTTTCAAATCCTAAAATTAATCCTATCAAAACCCTAAATCAAATGAGCAAGAGCAAGAAAGAGGAGAGTACCTATGATTAGAGGTGAACAGATGAATGGAGATGATGAAGCTTTGGGTGGCTGACGACCATCTAAATATGACCGTCGGCGACCTTCACCGTCCTCGCCGAACACCGACGACCACCTATGCACCATCGTCAAAAAGAGAGGGAGAATGGTTTTGAAATAGAAATTGATGAAACGTTTCAATTTTAAGGGTTTCAAAATAGAAAAATAGAGACAATCAAACCCAAAATCAAAAGAGAGAGGGAGAAACATACTTGGAGATAGAGTGGGGAACTCAATGCTAAAGGAAGACGGCCATGGGACAATTGGTCTCCTGGTCGTGAGTGATTGTCGTCTTCGTCTTTGCAAGGGAGGGAGGGAGGCCTCCATCTGCCGTCGTCATCATTACTCTATCCGGTTCTGAGGGAGTGAAAGGGAGAACAAAGGTGAGATCGACGTCTGATGGAGAGGGTGAGAGAGACGGAGGGATTGTGGGGGGAGGGGGCAAACCCTAATTTTAATATTTATATTTACGTTTATTTTGATCTAACGGCTACCAATATCCAGAGACATCCAACGGCTCTCTTTATAAATGAGCTGATTTTTTATATAGATAATTTATATTTAAAATGTCAAAAAAATTAATTATTAATTTAAAGTAAATATAAATTTGATTAGAATGATATTTTTTTATATTTCATTGCTTAGTAATATTGTTAATAGTTAGTTAATATTTTTCCATGTAGTTAAATTATCAATTAATAAATTTTATAAATGTAATTATAATATCGTAGTTGCAAAATTAATATTGGGTTGAGAAAATATGACGTTTAATTTTAATAAATTTTATATAATCAAGAAAATTTGGGAATAGGAAAATTTCTCTTTAGTGGTATGAATTTCATACATCGCATTTTATATTTAGTTAAATTCTTAATTTACACACTATCGTGGTTAGGTTTACAAGTAAGGCCGACCTTGTCAGTGTTTCGACTGTAGCAAAGTAGTAGTGCGATTATCGAGGTGAGTGTATTGTCATCTATGTAAATTGCCTAATTATATTTTCTAATTAAATTGTGAAAAATAAAATATTTATTAAAATTGACTGTTTTATAATGTTAGACGGATCAAGTAAAAATGTTGAATGTGGGAACTGGTTTTTATACCTATAGGCCGTAGTGCGATCCTACCAGGAGGGCAGGATGTGATTGGTTCTAATAGGAGGGCATATCTTGTAGGACGTTGTGTTGTGACCTGACAAGAGGGAAAGTCCTGCAGGTGGTTGTTGTTACTTTTGTTGATGATAATTATCATCATGATATGGTGGTTTATACCATGTGTTGGCTCCTACCATTGGAGATATTGAATGGATTTGACATTGATGGAAACCTTAGCTTGCATAGTTGTACAGGTTACAGTACCATTATAACTCTCGATCGTGAGGTTAAATAATCCTATGGCGAGTAGGAAAGTATATTTCAGATATTTTATTAAATAGAAGTAATTTGATTGGTTGATTTATATTCAGTTGCTATTCGTTGATAATATCTATAGAATTTTATACAGTTTGTGCAGTTATATTCTGTTTTGAAAAATATCACTGTGGATATATTATGTTTGAAAAGTGAATTATGCTAAATGTACTTGATCCATAAATTATTTTTACATTATAAAGACAGTATAACAATAAAATATTTTATCCCAGGTACATCTACTAGAGATGGGTCCACTACTGGCGCTAGGTAGAGTCAGAGGATGTAGTGGGTTTTATTTTGGTGGCTATCAGGGCAACTGTTGGGAGTGAGCGGTAAAAAAAAAAATCGTAGTTTATTATGAAATAATTGTTTTTGTATAACCGCTAAATATTTTTGAGTTGGTAAAGTATCTATATATTTTTCCTTGAAAATCCATATCTGTAAATAGTTTATCAAAACATGTGGTTGGTCAGGTGATGTCAAATCGACGTCATGCCTGGCCATGGACATTGGGGCCCAGGGTAGGGTGTGACAATTTTTGGTATCAGAGCTTAGGTTATAGGTTCTATAGACGTGTTAGATTATCTCGTCAGTAGTAGACTGTAAGATAGGGTGTTGATAGGTTGGTTCAGGATGTAAGTGATAGTTATTTTATTGGATTAAATAGTACATGTGCATCATGGGGGAATTCTGGACCCCAAAAGAAAAGAGGTAGGGCGCGGAAAAGCCTAGATGCTATCGAGCTAATTTTATAAGTGGTTGGGCAACTAGTAGAGCAGTAGGCGAAGGTGATTGAAGGCCAAAGGGCCCAAACTGAAACAACCAATCCGTGGTTGTGCTACTGAAAATATTTATGCAATTGGAACCCCCAACCTTTACGCGAACTGCGGGTCCTACTGATGTTGAAAATTGATTGCGAACCTTAGGGCACATATTCAAGACAATGGGCATTACTGATGACAGTTGAGTTTCTCTCTCCACCTTCTAGTTGAAAGAGGAAGTAGAACATTGGTAGGAGGAAATGAAGTGGCTAATTTTAATTCCAGGCAAGGAGATCAGTTAGGATCAATTTGTTGCCGTATTTAATGAAAAGTATTTCCTCAAATCTTATCGATTTGAGATAGAGGAGGAATTCATATTACTGAAATAGGGAAAGACGTCCGTTCTGCAGTGTGAAATCAAATTTGGTGCCTTATCCCAATTCGCTCCTAATTTGGTAAAGACTAAGGAAACAAGATGTAAATGATTCCAAAAAGGGCTAGATCTGCAAATACATTCAAGGATGACTACCTAGCTAATCAAAAGTTATGTGGAACTGGTAAACACGGCAAAATTAAAATAGAAAGATGTGCGGGAAGCTACCGAGAAATGTGCACAGTACAAAAAAAGTAGATCCAAGTTATCTAGCAAATATCCAAGAGGCACAGCTCGAGGATCTAGCCCTCATCCGCAACTTTCTCGGCCCCAACAACCAACTAGTCGATAAGGATCCTAGGCCACGACAATTATATTATGGGCAACGATAGATCGTACCTGCACAGAGTTCGGGCCAGTAAGGGTAGGGTAGGCACCAGATGTCTAGCCGAGAGGTAGCGAATTATTTATCGCTACAACACCGCAAGTGTACAAGTCAAGTTTTAATAGAGTAGTCATGAGAAAGAGTTATTATATCCACAGGGATTGGTTTAGATCATCGCTAAGTACCATGATTATGGTAATCTAACTTTATCTAAGAGATCCAATTTTAGGTTTTTGTAAAAATAAAACTAAACAAAAATAAATACAAAAACAAAATACAATATGGATTTTCTATGCACTAATGTTCTAGGGGCTTGATTTCATCTCGTTATTCCCGTGTTATCCTATTAAGTAATTATTAGTTAATTCCATTCATTCAAGAATCAAGGCCCCCGTGCTATTGCTCTCTCACTACCTCTCCCGAGTGTCAAGTGAGAGAATATGTAATCACTTCAATACCGATATCCCTATATCATATTTAGGTGAAAACATTAGTTATACTCGACCTTATAGATTACGTAAGCTCTAAATATCTCCTGATCTATTAAAACTTACGTTGTGTTTAACTTAAGTCCGAACCTGGGATTACCTCTCCAGGTGTCAAATCCCAAGTTCTCAATTCAACCAAAATATCATGAGAAAGCATACATTAGAAGCATTATAAGGACAAACAAAACATTGTCTAAATCATTGGCCACATGAATCAAACACATTAGGCCTAGGGAATGCATAAAGTTGAATTAAATCTAACAATTAACAACATATTCACAACACGGTTCAAAGGAGACTACGTCAAGCCTTAAATCTAGATTACGAACACAACATAGACAAATCCATAGCTAATTTTCTCAATAAATTCATAAATGTAAGTAGTTTAACACGATACTACTAATACGAACTTAAAACAAAATATTAGGTTGAAGAAAAAGGTAGAGAAAAGCTTATTGCCAGTTTGGGATCTAGATCTTCAAACTCCACGTGCCACAAATGATATTTTGTTCCTCGATCTCGCATCAAAATGCAATCACCTGGTGTTTTCTCGCCCAAAATCGCCTCCAATCACTCCCAAAAATTGACTCTTTTCGTTCCCATTTTGTCCACTTTTCTTCCCCCTCCAAAATGATCTCTAATTGCACATTTAACGTGTCAGATCCTACCGAGCACACTACAATGCATTATGGCTAAACACACTGACCGTTGTGCGCTTAATTTCGCGCTGCAGCACACATTGGACAGTACCTACACCCACTTCTTATTGTAGCCGTATCTTTCTTGTTTGAATTCTGAATTAAGTGATTCAAAAAGTTATGGAAATATAAGTCGTAGATCTACAACTTTTATGTTTTAAATTTATCCAAAATTGAATTGCATCATAGTCAAAATTAGCCTTGAAGTAACAATACATGCACGCATTTTGCTCATTTTCTCCCATTTATTTGTAATCCTACAAAACACAACAAAAACAAATTAAACTAACAAAAATGCTAGAAAACACACAAATTTTTTAACCTAAAAGTACTTGATTTGTTGGTAAATAAACCACTCATCAAATACCCCCAAACTCAAATGTTTGCTTGTCTTCAAGCAAAAAAGAAAAGAAAATAAAAGAAAACAAATCAAGGACAAAAAGGTTAACGATAAAAATGTGAGTTTCGTATCGAATCAATAACCGTGCAAGAATCTCTGCAAACACAAGATGGTCCAAGCTCAAATGAACTGTACACAATGAGATTATCTAAAATTTCTACTTTAAATATCAGTGTGTCAGTGCGTGCACAATCACTCTCACCCAACCAAACGAGCCTTAAATATATTTTTGTGCTAAGGCGACATTGATCAATCTCTAGATAAGGAATGGAAGAACAACCACAAGCCCATCTTTCGTGTCACTCTCCACTTATTGTATAGGTACATATGTCATTGGAGATCAAAAGGACTTTACAGGTTGTAAAGTATGGCTAGGGTAAAAAGTAGATGAAAATATCATTTTTAATCTCAAATCAACCTAGGCATCATACGCCAAAGGATTCTACTATCCTTCGCGTATATGACTACTCACAAGTGTACAAGATCAAAGTTTTAGTATAGTGTGATCGTGAAAGATCAGATTATCGTATCCACAAGGATTGGTGTTGTTACTATCGAATACCGCAATTGTCGTGACCTAACTTTATTTAGGCGAAAAACAAATGTATTTAATTAATTAAACTAATACTAATATAACCTAAATTAACTACACTAATATACTAATATATTTTAGGGTAAAGAATTGCCTAAGGATTAACCTGTTTACAAATACGTGTTCGATCTCGATTTACTCACATTTATAGTGTTCGACCTATTTAACAACCTCAGTACATAAACTCCACCGCCACCTCTCCCGAGTGTATGATTGGGGAATACATGATTTCGAGTCAACGAAGAAGTCCCCCTCAACGTCATAATGACCCTAGGTCACGTGATTCTCGCCAAGCCTCATTAATTGCACACAATCCAACTCTCTCCCGGGTTATTGGATCGTGCGTTGTATTTACCTTATCGACAATCTCCGTTCGTAAACTCTCTCGCCACCTCTCCTGAGTGTAACACGGAGGATATAACGTGACTTCGTGTCAACAAAGAAGTTCCCCTCAATGTCTTAACAACCCTAGGACACGTGAGTCTTGCCCCAATGTCATCGATTGTCCACGATTCAAACCCCGATCGGGTTATATAATCATGGTGTTTGTTTACCCTAATCTGAATTCGGGGTTTGTCAAAAACCCGTATTATCCATTTATCAATCCAAGCATAATAAACAAACAATATGATAAAAACAATCAAACTACAAAAAACAAACATAAACGCAACACCGAAATCATCCAAACAAACATATTTATAAATATACCGTTAATCCCTACTACAATCCATATTTAACTCGTGGTCATAACTATATAAACATATAAATTGAGCTAAACATGCTCACATGATCCTAAGATAAAGAAATAAGGAAAAATAATCGAAGAACTTAGCCTCGTCCGAAGATAAACCGCTAAGAACTCTTAACGAACGATTTGCCGTCTTCTCCACATCGGGATGTGAGCTCTACCTCTAAAACTCCTAAACCTAGGCCTAAATATGGCCTAAAGTGACCAAATAGCCAGGGGGTTCACAAGGAGGAGAGAGGGAATAGTATTTATAGCCAAAATATCTCAAAATATCTAATACATATCAAGGCTGTGTCAGGGGTTTTCGCCTAGGCGCAGGGTTTTTCGCCTAGGCGGAGGTAAGTCGGTTAACTTTCTGTTGGTTTTCCACCTAGGCGGTGGAATTCTCGCCTAGGCGAAGGAACTATAGGTTTGCATTTTGTTTTGACTGTTTCTTAATCCGAACTCCAATTGCGGTGATTCAAAAATCTATGGAAAGATAAGAAAAAGATATACAACTTCCATGTTTTGAGTGTTTCAAAAATAGGATTTCATCATAGTCCAAAATAGCCTTGACGTTACAGCACTTGTATCGACTTTGAAGGTTTGGTGATCACCTAGGCAAAGAAGTAGGCAATGGACTTGGAAATGTTTCTACTGGAGTTTCCGCCTAGGTGGAGGAATTTTCTACCTAGGTGGTGGGCTGTTAGTAGTCTTTTGTCATTCTCAGCATATTCACTACCTAAGCAGAGGTCTAGATGTCTAGGCGGTGGGCTTCTTTCATAATTTTGCCTCCTTGCTTATTTATCCACCGTAACTTCGACTCGCCTTCGGTTCGATCTCATCATTTTTGCTCCAGTTTCTTATCTTTTTGGCCCACACATCTGATTTAATAAAAAAAGATAAAAACAAATTAAAACATAATAAAATACTATATAAACACTCGAAAACCAACTTAATTCGGTTTGGAAATATGTACGTAGATCACACCTATCAAATACCCCCAAATTTGGAATTTGGCTAGTTCTCAAGCCAAACACACACACTAAAATGAAAAACAACAACAAACTGAATTAAATAACAAAAAACCTAAAAACAATCTAAACATAACAACATGCGAGTTTTGACTTCTTCTAACGGCCTATTTATTTTTCCCTCAACAGCTGCCAATTATTTCAAGTTTAGGCGGTAACACACAGTATGTAATGTTCTAGAATTTTGACGTGCAATAATGGTGAATACTATTCTAGATCATGTAAACGTGTTAGTGTGAGACTCAATAATATAGCTATACAACGATCGGATTGGATTATCCCCCAACGAAATTTATGAGTCAAGGATTACCATAAGCTAGATTGGGGTCCACTCTCCACTAATGTAGGTTTAGTAGTTCATGAAGATCATTAGGACTTGGTTCGGTTTTGGTATATTTGGCCAAGGGTAATTTGGAATAGAAAATGGGTTAACGTTGTTAACTTAACGTTACCCAAGGCTCAACACTTGGCACATTTACTCTCGAACCCCCATAGAAAGATTGGAAAACAATCCCGAAATAATCAATTAATGGCCGACGTACTCACTTGTCAAAAACAAACGGAATTAAACTTATACGTACATATTCTTTTATTTTCTTTTTGAAATCCAACCACACCCTCAAACTTATTTGATTAGTATGATTTTATGGGTGTGGTTAAAACAAAATAAAAATAACAAGTGAGTACTCGAATACCGAACCAATCTGAAGTTCGCCGTAAACCCAACTGCTCACATCAAGTAGCCTTTGCAACGACTAACTTGATTCACTCAAATGTGCCTTTAAATTCAGCAATTAAGGTTTGGAAAACGATCAACTGGCCAGGGTATTAGTTTACGTGTTCTGAATTGAATTTGCATTTAGGCTTCGACAGGGTAACGAGGGATAATGATATTACAAGGTAGGTTTAAAAAGGCTCAAGTGACAAGAAAATGCCTAAATCACGTCTCCTAAACTACCTCGCCTAGGATTTTGCCTCAAGCTTCCCCTAAACCAAGTTCTAGAATTCTTAATGTGTCATGAATTTGGCTAATCAAAAATTGTCCTCAAATCAATTGAATTGAAATACATTGAGTCTATGTATCCGTGCAAATTAGGATCTACAATAATTTTGACCAAAACGCATAGTCAAGCACAAAAAATCACACATGCATGTGTATTACCCTTGACTTTGAAAATAACCAGGGGTAATCTCATCATCGGGTAACGGCCCAGATGAATGCAAAACTCAACATATAACAACAACACACAAAAACATAAACACATTATAACCTAAACACACATGCAATACGAGAAAACAATAACACATAAACAAACAAAACTAAATACTACACATCACTTCCGAACTTAAAACGGATAGTGTTCTCAGCAATCCCAATCATCAATCTCAACATATGAAATTTAAAGCATGCTGACGAAGGGTGTTTAGAACTTACCTGGGAGGCGAGAGGATCTCTCCTCTGAATCAAGTCGGATATGACGGATTTAACTTATTTTACCTTGGGTTGCCTCCCAAGAAGCGCATGGTTTAATGTCCTCGGCCTGACATTTTCAGATGCCCTCAAGATTGGCGAGGTTTTGCTTTGGATGGCTTAATCTTTCAATGAAGTGCCTCACCGGCTTATGTGCTTGGCCAAGCAACATAAAACGATTTGGAATCCCGTCGAAAGGGATGCATCAATACCTGTTGATCTAACAACGCCAAGTACCCTGCATTGGAAACAAAAACAAAACTACAAACAAAATTATATACAAAATAAATGCCTAAAGTAAAATTAGGTCATTTACACACAATATCGAAAATAACAACAAATCAATGCCTAGTAATCATTACCAAAAACTTGGTAGCAATCGCCAAGAACTGAATTCGCCTAACGACCAATCCCCAGCAACGGTGCCAAAAACTTGTACGCCGAAGGATTCTACTATCCTTCACATACATGACTACTCGCAAGTGTACGAGGTCAAAGTTTTAGTATAGTGTGATCGTGAAAGATCGGGTTATCGTATTCACAAGGATTGGTGTCGTTATTATCCAATACCGCGTTTGTCGTGACCTAACTTTATCTAGGTAAAAAACAAATGTATTTAATTAATTAAACTAATACTAATATAACCTAAATTAACTACACTAATATGATAATATGTTTTAGGGTGAAGAATTGCTTAGGGATTAACGTGTTTACAAATACGTGTTCGATCTTGATTTACTCACATTTACGGTGTTCGACCTATTTGACAACCTCAGTACATAAACTCCACCGCCACCTCTCCCAAATGTAAGACGGGGAAATACATGACTTCAAGTCAATGAAGAAGTCCCCCTCAATGTCTTAACGACCCTAGGTCACGTGAGTCTCGCTTAGCGTAATTGATAGCACACAATCCAACTCTCTCCCTAGTTTTTGGATCGTGCATTGTATTTACCTTATCGACAATCTCCGTTCGTAAACTCCCTCACCACCTCTCTTGAGTGTAGGACGGGGGATATAACGCGACTTTGTGTCAACGAAGAAGTCCCCCTCAACATCTTAACGACCCTAGGTCATGTGAGTCTTGCCCCTACGTCATCGATTGTCCACGATTCAAACCCCGATCGGGTTATATAATCATGGCGTTTGTTTACCCTAATCCGAATCCGGGGTTTGTCAAAACCTCATATTCTCCATTTATCAATCCAAGCATAATAAACAAACAATACGATAAACACAATCAAACTACGAAGAACAAACATTAACGCAACACCGAAATCATCTAAACAAACATATTTATAAATATACCGTTAATCCCTACTACAATCCATATTTAACTCGTGGTCATGACTGTATAAACATATAAATTTTCTAAACATGCTCACATGATCCTAAGATAAAGAAATAAGGAAAAACAATCGAAGAACTTAGCCTCGTCCGAACATAAACCATTAAGAATGCTCAACGATCGATTCGTCGTCTTCTCCACTTCGGGATGTGAGCTCCACCACTAAAACTCCTAAACCTAGGCCTAAATATGGCCTAAGGTGTCCAAATGGCCAGGGGGTTCACAAAGAGGGAAGAGGGAATAGTATTGATAGCCAAAATATCTCAAAATATCTAATGAATATCAAGGCTGTGTTAGGGGTTTTCGCCCAGGCGTAGGGTTTTTCGCCTAGGCATAGGTAGGTCAGTTAACTTTCTGCCACCTTTTCACCTAGGCGATGGAATTCCCACCTACGTGAAGGAACTACAGGTTTGCATTTTGTTTTGAATGTAACTTCTTCATCCGAACTCCGATTGGGGTAATTCGAAAACATATGGAAATCTAAGAAAGAGATATACAACTTCCATTTTTTGCGTGTTTCCAAAATAGGATTTCATCGTAGTCCAAAATAGCATTAAAGTTACAGCACATGTACCAGCTTTGCAGGTTTTGTGACCGCCTAGGCAAAGAAGTAGGCGATGGACTTGGAAATGTTTCTACTAGAGTTTCTATCTAGGCGGAGGAATTTCCTGCCTAGGTGGTGGGCTGTCAGTAGCCTTTTGTCATTCTCAGCATCTTCACTGCCTAAGCGGAGGTCTAGATGCCTAGGTGGTGGGCTTCCTTCATAATTTTGCCTCCATGCTTGTTTATCCACCATAACTTCAACTCGCCTTCAGTTCGATCTCATCGTTTTCACTCCAGTTTCCTATCTTTTTGCTCCACACACCTGATTTAATACAAAAAGATAAAAACTAATGAAAACATAATTAAATACTATATAAATGCTCGAAAACCAACTTAATACGGTTTGGAAATACATAGATAGATCACACCTATAAGGCTTGTATCACTACTCATGGATCTTGAACGATTTTCGAGAAAAAATTTCACCGACTTCCCCTTTCATCAAATATTTTGTTTCAATCAATCCCACAATGTATTATTCATAAAACACACCAGAACAACAATGTTTTTTAATAAAGATAACTCATATACAAAATGAAATACACAACCCAACCAACCAATGACTACCGCCCATGCTAGACCTTATGCTCAATGATCCATACAAGCATGCCAATTAGTGATGGGTTTAGGAAGTGGAAAGCTATATAGTGGGTTAGTTGCACAAATGTGAATAATGAAAGAATTAGGCAATGAGGCTCAACGGGGGGTAACGAGGGGTAAACAATTTTCTCAGGGTTAGCTTCAAAAGCCCAAACGATCCGAAACGAATACCTAAATCATCTCTCCAAAAACACAAAACCTAGTATTTCGCCTCGAGATTCACTCAAATGGGTTCTAGTGTTCACGAGATGTCAAAGCCTACCTAAAGCACATAAATGCTCTCTGAGTACCCAAAAGGCCAAGTGATTGTGATTCATCGTACTCAAGTGTAACAAGTCAAGAGTCAATTTCAATTAACACAAGTCAAGGACACAAAAATCTCTATGACATGCATTTCAAAAGACCTAAGTGAACATCAAGTGTTTAAACTCATCATCGATTTCAAGTCGATATCATTTCAAAAAAACTCATTATTTATTCAAACAAACTAACAAAAGGAAAAAAAAAAAAAAAAACTAAAAACATGTCCAAAAGAACACAAGATATAAGACAAAAATCACACACACAATCATTTCCTAATCCAACACACACACGCCAACATATGTCTCACCCCCAAACTCAAAGTCAAACATATATTCAAATTAAACACAAGGGAATAAGACACATACTTGGGAGGCGGACAATCTCGCCTCTGAGTGTTGTCAGCAGTGATGCTCTAAACAAGGTGACTAGTGTGGGGCTTTTTCCCATGGCGTGCATCCTCAAGCCCCATTATTTGAAAACTTGGGTTACCTCCAAAGAAGTGCTTGGTTTAATGTCCTCGGATTAACACTAGAGAAAAGCTCGTGAAAGAGCAGCTTTCGCCCATAGTATATGTCATAAAACATAACAAATGGGCTTTTGTTCAGAACGCCCTCAAGCTTGGTGAGATATGGCAATAATCGGTATGTGATCTTAACGTGGTTTGACTAGGCATTTGTGCTTGGTAGGCATGAATGAACATTGCTAAGGGTGGGGAAGGACAAGTGACCACATCGGATCCTCATAGATGTGATTGTCTTTGATCGGTGGTGGCATCACAATTTGGATCTCAAACGGTGAAGACTCACAATTGTCATCTTGTAATTCTTCATCGTTGATCCATGCTTGGGTTTCCTTCTCATTCAAATCTTCATCATTAAACACACCCAAGCTCCTCCCACTTGCATTCGGTTCCTCATGGTGGAATTCGATGAATATGGCGTGTGTATCTCTGAAAGCCACCATTTCTGACTCAGTCTCAATGTAGCTAACTAGTTGATCGATTTGCGTCTCAAGAGACTTTATGGTCATGTCGATTTCAACACAGGCCGTCTCAATATTGTCAAGACAGTCCTCAAGCTCATTGAGATGGTTATGAGTTCCCCTCAAGAAACTTAAGTTTCTCCCATGATTACAGTGAACATTTCTTCCAGGGTGGGGGAAGACTCCACAGGTTGGTCCGAGGTGTCAATCCATAGCACTGAAATGTTGGAATTATCCCCCAAGTTTTGGTGACTTGTTGAAAAATTCTAACTCTGATAGTCTAACTCGGTCATGTCTTCCAACAAAAAATAGTCTTTGTCCGCGGGTAGGTCGTAGAAAAATGTGGTACCATTTTCTCATTCCACCCACGTTCTTGTTGCAGCTTGTAACCCATTGAGGAAGTTCAGCAGTTGACACTCCTTCGGGAAAGCATGACTGGGAACCGAATGAGTAACTCCTTGTATCTATCCCAAGCACAATAAAATGGCTCGAAATCTCGTTGAAAAAATCGCAATAGCACTTGTTGATGAGACATTTTCAAGTACCTCGCAAAACAAACAAAACTCAAAAAATAAAAATTAGAAATAAAAAAAAAATCTAAATTAAAATTAAATTACTTATTCACAATATTAACTACAATCCTAAAAGCCAATCCCCAGCAACGGTGCCAAAAACTTGGTAGAAAATTATTTGTCGCTACAACACTACAAGTGTACAGGTCAAGTTTTAATAGTGTAACGATGAGAAAGAGTTATCGTATCCATAGGGATTTGTTTAGATCGTCGCTAGTACCGTGATTATCGTAACATAACTTTATCTAGGTGATCCAATTTTGGGTTTTTGTATAAATAAAACTAAACTAAAATAAATACAAAAACAAAATACAATATGGATTTTCTATACACTAATGTTCTAGGGAACTGATTTTATCTCATTATTCCCATGTTATCCTATTAAGCAATTATTAGTTAATTTCATTCATTTAATAATCAATGTCCCCGTGCTATTTCTCTCTCACTACCTCTCCCGAGCATCAAGTGAGAGAATATGTGATCACATCAATACCGATATCCCTATCCCGTATTTAGGTGAAAACATTAGTTATACCCAACCTTATCTCCCGGTCTATTAAAGTTTACGTTGTGTTTAACCTAAGTCCGAACCTACGATTATCTCTCCCGAGTGTCAAATCCCAAGTTCTCAATTCAACCAAAATATCACGTGAAAGCATACATTGGAAGCATTATAAAGATAAACACAATTGAATGGTGATCCTAATTAATCAATTCATAACTTGATTACCTTCCGATCTCACGAGATCCTAAATTCCCAACTTGAACACCTAGGTGTTGATTTCCTCTCGGACTCACAACAACATACGTTATGCAAGCTCAATTCTGGTTTCGAATTCAACCTCTCCTGAGTATGAAATTTGCAACCTAACATTGTCCAAATCATTGGCCACATGAATCAAACACATTAGACCTAGAGGATGCATAAAATAGAATTAAATCTAACAATTGACAAAATATTCACAACATAGTTCAAACGAGACTTCATCAAGTCCTAGATCTAGATTAGGAACACAACATCATCAAGTCCATAGCTAATTGTTGTCAATATTCAAACATTTTGATTTTACTCGCAAGTACACGAGGTCAATTTTAATATAGTGGATTCAAAGATCGAGTGTCATCCACTAGGATTTATTCTTGGATTAGTTAAGTACTACAATTGACATAGCTTAATATTATCTAGACGTTTCCAGACTTGATTTGTGATTGCTTAATCAAAAACCAATTAAACCTAAAAACGTGAGATTAATTCTATTGAAATGGATTAGCTAGGAATTAATTTTGTTCACTAATACATGTTTGATTTCGTTTAGTTTACATTAATGGTATTCAATCTATCCGACAATCTAGGTATTGTAAACTTGCTCACTACCTCTCCTGAGTGTAAATTGAACGAATATATACCTCATATCAAGACTGATATCCCGATCTAGTATGTAAACGAATACATGAGTCTTGACCCAATCTCATGGATTGCACACGCTCTAATAATCTCCCAAAACATTAGCGCGTCGCGTTGTGTTTAACCCTAGTCCGAATCCAAGGTTACGTCTCCTGAGTATCAAACCCTGTATTCTCAAACCAACCATAATACCATACCAAGCATACCATAGATGTAATAAAGTGATAAACACAATCGGATATAGATGAACAACCGATAAAGAAACATAGATTCACTCAAACATGCATATACATGAACTAATCAATCCCTAGATAATATTTACTTAGCCACATATGATCACAACCAAATAAACATGAAAACATGAGAGTAACTCCATCATTCAATACACAATGTTTAGAAACAAAGATGAAAACAAAGAGGGAATGACAAATCTGAATAGTGGAGTGTTCCACTTCCTCAAAAACCACACTGAGATTGTTTCCTCTTCCTCAAATGAGCTCTCCTCTTTCTTGGTCTGATCTAGGGCTCTCTACAAGTGTAAAAGCATTCATAATACAAGGTAGGAATGGGTGGATACAATACAAGGCCAAAAATATCCTAAAAATACAACAAAAGATCTTTGCCACCTGTTTGATTGATTGCTGCAGCGATGGTTACGCAGTAGGGCTTCTGCCTTTTCATCGCTGCAGCGGTATGGGCCATCGCTATAGATTTGGTTGGGTAAAAGGCCCATTGACTCTTCATCATTGCAGTAATGAAGGCCATCGTTGCAGTAGTCAAGGGTCAGTGGTCCTTAACGCTGGCACTACAGCGGTGAGGCTACAGTTTCTTTTCTTGGATTTTTGTCAACTTTTCTCCACCGACTTCCTACCCATTTGCTCGATTATCAAAATTCGGCTTGGAAATATATAAGTAAATTCAGCTTATCAAATACCCCCAAACTTCGAATTTTGTTAGTTCTTGAGCAAAATACCCTAACACTAAAATAAACTATCACTAATAATTAACTAACTTCAACACTAAAAAAGAAAAAAAATACAAACAAACTAGAAGTAATTACATGTGAGTTCTGAATTCAACTAATCAACCAAAATATTTTTTCCTCAATGGCCCCCAATCAAATCAAGTTTAAGAATAAAATGCACCATGTGGTGTTCTAGAATTTCAACATTAAATATCAGTAAACGTCATTCTAGATCCATTCAAGTGTGTGTGTAAAAACTCAATTATACAACCATCCAAAAATAGGATTGGATTATTCCCTAACAAAGCTCATGACTTACACCATAAAGATATAGGATATCTATATACTAGACTGGGTTCCATTCCCCACTAATGTAGGCTTGGAAATTCAAAAGGATCAAAACGACTTGGATCGATTTTTATCAACTAGCCAAATATATATCAAGAATAAATAAACTTTATTAACTCGACGTTACCCAAGGCACATGCTTGGCACTCAAGCACTTTATTACCCCCCCAAAGATCAATTCGAAACAATCCTGAACTAACATTAAAAAAAAAAAAAAAAAAAAAAAAAAAAAAAAGTCGTACTCACTTGTCAAAAGAAACTAAAATAGAACTATACTTATATATGGTTTTTTTTTTTTTTTTTTTTATCATATTAACCACACACCCCAAACTTATTTGATTTTTAAAATTTCACGGGTGTGGGAATACCATAGAAAAAGGACAAGTGAGTACTAGAATACCGAACCAATCAAAAGTTCACCTAAAACCTAACCGCTCACTTCAAGTAGCATTAACAAATACTCACTTGATTTTGACTCAAATTATGCCTTAGGTTTAGCGGCATAGGTTTGGAAAAAGTTTTATTGGCTAGGGTATTTATTACATGTTCAGAATTGAAATGGCTTACTGGTTTTGACAAGTTAATGAGGGATAAAACATATAGCATGGTAGGCTTCAACGGCTCAAGCGATCAAAATGAATGCCTAAATCATGTGTCCTGAATTACCTCGCCTAGGATTAAACCTCAAGTTTCCCCCAATTAGGTTCTAGAATCCCTAAAATTGTCATGAACTTACTACTAAATAATTGGCGTTAAATCAATTGAATAGATATACGTTCAGTTTACGTGATCATGCAATTTAGGATCCAAAATGACTTTAACCAAATCGAAATGTCAAGAACACACATGAATGGGCATTACCCCTTACCTCAATAAACAACTAGGGGATAATTTAATCATCGGGTAATAACCCAGAAGAACTCTCAAACTCAACACACAATTACTACTTCATACATAAACACATTTATGCTAAAACTAAACACAAACATGCATTCATTACAATAAATATTCACAACACCACCATTTACTTCTAAACATGCTTAAACAAAAACTACAATTTAACCTAAACTATGAAACATTTAACAACTATCAAAGTTAACCACATATCCATCAAAATGTCTTCAAACAAGAAAAAGATAATACTAAAAGTATACATACAAAAAAAAAAAAAAAAAAAAAAAAAAAAAAAAAAAAAAAAAACATAAATATCCCATAACATATCAAAAAAAAAAAAAAAAAAAAAACATCCTGCATAACAAAACAACACAGACATCCCCCAAAACTTGAAATGGTCAGTGTCCACAATGACCCATCAGCGATCTCAATAACAGAATATAACATGATGACAAAAAGGGTTTCGAACACATACCTGGGAGGTAAAACATTAAAGTCTCACCTCCTACTTCCCATCTCGAGAAATCTCATCCCCACTGCCGTTGTGGTAGGATGGATTCTGCGGTGGTTGTTGAAGATATGCCGGTAACGGGGCCATTGCGGGGTAACTGCTCATATCATAGCATGCCTACATTCCAAAGTAATGTAGAGCCTAATGAATCATTTGGTTGTACTGCTCTTGGTATACTCAAAATACAATATGTTCATTTCGAATCGTTGCGGCGTCTAGCCGTAGAGCTTACAGTGCTCCCCTTGATACACCACCTGTTTGTAAAGGTTGTCCAATGTGATTTTTTGGCGGACGGGAACCTTTGAACCTTGGGGATTCAGACGGCCCTGCTTCTTCTTCATTCAGCCCTTCAACCTCGACGCTCCAGATTCATGTCATTGCCGCGAGATCCATAGATCTTTTGGGAAGGCATGGGCTATCTCCAGAGATTACCACACCTGCCCTCCTAAAAAGTTCAATGAGAAGAGATGGGAAGGACAGGCTGGTTTTTGTGTTCCAAATTTCATATTGAATTGCTGAATTGATGCGAAATCTGATGTTCAATGGCTTGGCAGTCTCAATAGCGTATAGCGTCAAGGCTCTATCTTTGGTGACGTTGGTCAAATGAGATGTTGGGTGGAGGCTTGTGCATATGAAATGGAACCAAATCTTCATAAATTTGTGTAGGTACTTCAATGGAAAAATTGTAAGATCAGGCCCCGTATGTAACCGTTGAACATTTCCAGAACAAAGGGTCCTGATGACGGTTTGTAGGTCTTTTTGCTCCATTTCTTTGTCCAAGTCTTCTTCTGGTTCTCGAGGAACCAACACCAGTAGCTCGTTTATTGTTTTCGCATCAAATTTCACTACTCGAGTCCAAACCCTAATCCGGTGGTTCTTGGCTTCTTCACAATTGGCAAATAATTTACAGACCAAAGCTATGTCGCCTGGGCCCGGTTGTCCACACAAACATTGTCAATCTCATTCCCTTATCACATTTACACTCTTGACCAGAAGCTCACCCAATTCATTAAAGTCGCGCTCACGAATGTGATTACGCATGTGCTCAAACCGATTAAAATGTTGCTCCGCTCGTTTCAAAACGAATCAGCTTGAGTCATAATCTGAGGCGAGATCGCCAGATAGTGAATCGGATCTCTCACCCCTTAGACGTTTGGCGGCGGCTTTCTTCGGAATGGTTCCTATCAATTCAACATATTTCCACCAAATCACAATGAAACCTCACAAATCAACAATCGAATCAAATCTTCAAGAACACCAACAATCCCCAATTTGCATACACTAATCACAAGATTTAAACAAAAATTGCATAATTTTGGAAACAATACTTGGATCTAACACACAAACCACTTCTAAACAACTTGTTCTTCACCAAAAATCGACCCAAAACCACGATGTCAAGAAAATCGCAATAGGGGTTCAAGGGTTCCACAACAACAATCCATTTTCACAACCAATCTTCACATAAACATTCAAATCACAACAAGATTGCAACATACACATGTAATGTAGTTTCAAAACAACTTACTTGATGAATTATAGAGCACTAAATGGTTGAAAATGGATGATTTCTCCTCTTTGAACTCTAACCCTAGAACCACGAATTTAGGGTTTGAAATTCGATTTTAGTGGTTGATTGGTGGTGGTTATCTTTGTTTTCGAGTATGGAAAGATGGACTTTGAGGATTTCAATCGGTTTGCGAGAAAATTGAAGAGATTTGGGAGTTAGGGTTTTGAAATTAACGATTTCATGAAACGGTGCCCCTTTTATCTGAACAAGGGCACAATCGCTGCAGCGATGTGCTTCATCGCTGCAATGATGAAAGTCCAGTGGGCTTTTTGATGTTCTATCGCTGCAGCGATGGGATTCATCGTTGCAGTGATGGAACAGCAGAATGGATTTTGCTTTGTTGGTCGCTACAGCGATGTTTCTCATCACTCCAGCGGTGAAGGCTGCAACTTTTGCAGTTAGATTTCTGTATTTTTTTCCAAACGGACTATCACCACTTTGCTTTCATTCTGCAATTTCATCACTTTCAAGATCGTATTAATACCCCAAATGTCCAAACTCCTCAATTCACTCTCAAACTCGCTTCGAGACCATTTCAACCTCCAAAAAGTTACTATATCAAAAATTGGGTAAAACCAAACCCACGGTTTGTATATCAAAAAGTGCACTTGTTTTACCGTCCCTAGTTGAACTTAGCAAATTTCCACATCAATTATCAATGAGAAAGATACTCTCCACAACTCATTCTTCATTCCCAAAATAGTGCTTGACTTTCGTTGTTGCCCTGAAGCATTGAGATTAAAATTTAGTTTTTTTATTGCCTAATAGCCATGGTTCTCTAATTCAACCAGCAAATGGCATGCTTTCCCAAACACCAACTGATATGGTGACATTCCGATCGGTGTTTTAAAAGCCGTGCGGTATGCCCATAATGTATCGTCTAATTTTACCACTCAATCCTTACGGTTAGAATGAGCCATCTTCTCCTGGATCTATTTTATCTCTTGATTGGACACTTCGGCTTGGTCGTTTATTTGGGGATGGTATGGAAGCATCACCTTACGTCGGACTCCATACTTTGTCAGTAGAGTATTGAACATTTTATTACAAAAGTAGGTTTATTCATTACTGATAATAGCTCGAGAAGTCCCTAACCTTGTCATTATGTTCTTCTGAATGAATTTCAGAACCACCTTGACATCGTTGGTTAGCGTTGCCACACCCTCAACCCATTTGGACACGTAATCCACTACTAGCAAGATATACTCCTGACCAAAGGATGGCAGAAACGGACCCATAAAATCAATCCCCCAAACATCAAAAGGTCCAACTCAAGAATAGACATATGTGGAAACTCATACCATCTTGAGATGTTGCCAACCCTCTAGCATCGATCACAGGTTTTGACAAAATATTCACAGCACGGTTCAAACGAGACTACGTCAAGCCCTAGATCTAGATTATGAGCACAACATAGACAAATCCATAGATAATTGTTATCGATATTCTAATGCTTTGATTTTACTCGCAAGTTCATGAGGTCAAGTTTTAATATAGTGGATTTGAAGATCGAGTGTCGTCCACTGGGATTTGTTATAGGATTAGTTAAGTACTACAATTGACATAGCTTAATATTATCTAGACGTTTCAAGAATTGATTTGTGATTGCTTAATCAAAAACTAATTAAACCAAAAAACTTGACATTAATTCTATTAAAATGGATTACCTAGGGATTAATTTTATTCACTAATACATGTTTGATTTTGTTTAGTTTACATTAACGGTATTCAACCTATCCAACAATCTAGATATTGTAAACTCGCTCACTACCTCTCCCGAGTATAAAGTGAGAAACTATGTACCTCGTATCAACACCGATATCCCTATCAAGCATCTACACGAGTACATGAGTCTTGACCCAACCTCACGGATTGCACACATTCTAATAATCTCCCGAAACATTAGTGTCGTGTTGTGTTTAACCCTAGTCCGAATATGGGGTTACCTTTCCCGAGTGTAAAATCCCGTATTCTCAAACCAACCATAATACCATACCAAGCATACCATGGATGTAATAAAGCAGTAAACACAATTAGATATAGATGAACAACCATTAAAGAAAAATAGATTCACTCAAACATGCATATACATGAACTAATCAATCCCTATATAATATTTACTTAGCCACACATAATCACAACCAAATATAAATTAAAACATGAGAATAACTTCATCATTCAATACAAAAAGTTTAGAAACAAAGAGGGAATGGAAAATCTAAAGAGTGGATTATTCCACTTCCATAAAAATAGCTCCGAGATCATTTTATCTTCCTCAAATGAGCTCTCCACTTTCTTGGTTTGATCTAGGGCTCTCTACAAGTGTAAAAACGTGTATAATATGAGGTAGGAATGGGTGGATATGATACAAGGCCAAAAATATCCTAAAAATATAGCAAAAGATCTTTGCCACCTGTTTGATTGATCGCTGCAGCGATGGTTAGGCATTAAGGCTTCTGTCATTTCATTGTTGTAGCGATAAGGGCCATCGCTGCATTGATGATTGAGTAGAAGGCCCACTGACTCTTCAGTACTGTAACAATGAAAGCTATCGTTGTAGCGGTCAAGGGTCAATGGCCCTTGAAACTGGCGCTGCAGCGATGAGGCTGTAGTTTCTTTTCTTGGATCTTTTTCAACTTTTCTCCACTGACTTCCTATCGATTTGCTCGATTATCAACCGTTTTTATCCCTACACCTGATTTACATAAAAAATAAAATAAACTATTTAAAACATTATAAAAACCCTCAAAAAGTACTAAATTCGGCTTAGAAATATATAGGTAAATTCAACCTATCACTAATTTTCTCAATAAATTCATAAATGTAAGTATTTAACACTATTACAAATATAAACTTAAAACAAAATATTTAGGAGAAGAAAAAGATATGGAAAAGCTTATTGCGGGTTTGGGCTCTGGATCTTCAGCTCCACGTGCCACCAATGATGTTTTCTTCCTCGATCTCATATCAAAATGCAATCACCCAATGTTTTCTCACCCAAACTTTCACCCAATCTCTCTCATAAATTTTCTTTTTTTGTTTTCTTTTTGTCCCCCTTTTTTCTTCCCTCCAAAATGACCCCTAATTGCTCATTTAACGCGTCAAACTTGACCGAGTGTGCTGCAACGCATTATGGCTAAGCACACTGACTGCAGCGCACAAAATCGCAGTGTAATTTTGCACGCTGCAGTGCGCGTTGGACAGTGCGGGTAAAAAATGTATAAAGTTACAGCACATACATGCATTTTACACATTTTCTCCCATTTATTTGTAATCCTACAAAACACAACAAAAATAATTGAAAACACACAAATATTTGAACCTAAAAGTTCTTGATTTGTTGGTAAATAAAGCATTCATTACTGAGCCAGGACAACCGAATGCTATCAATGCGGTTCACCGGACCATTTCGTTAAAGATTATCCCACGACAGGCCCAATATGTTTATGTTGTTACGAGTTGGGCCACATATCTCCATTTTGTCAGAAATATACTACTACTCCTACCCCTTATGCGAGTAGTATAGGTATTGATAGTCCTAGCGGTGTTCAGGGACGAGGTAGAGGATCGGCTGGTAGACCCCAAACTCGGGGTCATGTTTTTGCTACTACCTAGCAGGATGCATAGGCTACCCCATATGTGGTTACAAGTATCATATATTTATTCAATAGAGATATCCGTATACTTGTCGATCCAGGTTCTACTCATTCATTTGTTTCGGCCACCTTTATGATGCACATAGGAAAATTTCTTATTTCTATATCATATGATATTATTATTTCCACCCCTATGGGCGAGTCAGTGTTGATAGATAGTGTGTACAAATATAGTCTGCTTCGTATTGGTAATAGAGAATTGTCAATGGATCTATACCCCTGAGTATTCACAATTTTGATATGATATTGGGTATGGATTTACTATCCGGCTATCATACCATAGTCAATTGCTTTAAAAAGAAAGTTATTTTTTGAATCTAAGGCGACTCAGAGTTCGTAGTTTAGGAGGATAGAATCATTACCCCTGTTAGTTTGATTTCAGTTCTAGAGGTCAGGAAATTATTAAAGTAGGGATGTCAAGGATACTTCGCGCATGTATTTGATACCAGTTAGCATGAGATATAATTGGCTGATATCCCAATGGTCGGGGATTATCTCGATGTATTTCCAGATGAATTACCAGGGCTGCCAGTGGATAGGAAAATTGAATTCACTATCGAATTACTTTTGGGTACTTCTCTTATATCAATTCTACCCTATCGCATGGCACCTATCAAGCTAAAGAAACTGAAGATTTAGTTACAAGATCTGTTAGACCGGTGTTACTCAGACCTAGTGTTTCTTCGTAGGGAGCTCAACTGTTGTTTGTAAGAAAGAATGATGGTACTATAAGGATGTGCATCAACTATCGGCAATTGAATAAGGTGATGGTTCGTAATAACTACCCGTTTCCTAGAATTGATGATTTGTTCGGTAAGTTACAGAAGGTTAGGGTATTTTCAAAAATAGATCTTCAATCAAAATATCACCAATTGAAAATCAAAGACAGTGACGTGTTGAGGACGGCCTTCCGAACGAGGTATGGACATTATGAATTTCTGGTTATGCCATTTGGGTTGACAAATGTCCCAGTTGTATTTATCAATCTAATGAATCGGATCTTCCATCCTTATTTAGATCAATTTATCATTGTTTTTATTGATGATATGTTGATTTACTCCCAAAACAAAAAAGAGCATGTAGAGCATCTCAAAATTTTGCTACAGATTTTTATAGAGAAACATTTGTATGCGAAGTTCAGTAAATGTAAGTTTTGGCTGGATAGAGTCATATTTTTGGGGCATGTGATCTCGGGTGATGGTATTCAAGTTGAACCAAACAAAGTCGAAACCGTTGTTCAGTAGGAAAGGCCAAAAAGCATTACAAAAGTTTGAAGCTTCCATGGATTGGTGGGTTATTATCATTGGTTTGTACAGGTATTTTTTGTTATAGCTACCCCCATTGACCCGTTTGACCCACAAGGAAGCTAAATTTGAGTGGACTGATAAAAGTGAACAAAGCTTCCAGGAGCTGAAAATAGATTGATATCAGTGCCAATACTTTTTCTCCCGACAGAAGGTGGTGGCTTTGTGATATACAATGATGCTTTACACCAAGGGTTAGGTTGTGTACTGATGCAACATGGCCACATGATTGTGTAAGCCTCTCAACAATTAAAGAATCTTGAGCGTAACTACTTGATGCATGATTTGGAGCTGGTAGCAATTGTCTTTGCCTTGAAACTCTGGAGATATTATCTATATAGCGAGACTTGTGAGATATACACTAACCACCAGAGTTTATAATATTTGCTTACTTAGAAGGAATTAATTTGAGATAAAGGCGTTGGATGGAGTTGATCAAGCATTATGATTATACCATCCATTATCATCCTAGAAAGGCTAATGTTGTAACAAATGCATCGAGTAAAAAATCGACGGGTTTGGTTGCGCACCTTTGAGTTGTTCATACTGACTTATATGCCAGGCTAAGATCTTCGCGAGTCCAGTTGGTAGTTGTTCAGATGGTATTGTTTCTTGTGACTCTAACCTTGAGACCAACATTAATTAACCATATTTTAGAAGCGCAAAAGGCGGATGCTCAATTGGGAAAGATAAAAAATGAAGTAGAGAATAGTCAGAGAACCGACTATCGCGTCAAAGATAAGGATAAGGCCTCGATGTTTGAGAATAGACAATGTGTGCCTAAAAATGCCGATTTGAATAAATATGTCTTGGAAAAAGTGCACAGCTCAACATATGCAATGCATCCAGGCAGTACCAAAATATATCGGGACTAGCGAGAACACTATTGGTAGAATGGAATGAAATGAGAAATTACAGAAGTTTTTGTCGAGTGTCTCATCTGTTAGCAAGTTAAGATTGAGCACCGGTATCTAGGTAGATCATTGCAGCCTTTGCCTATCCCAAAATAGAAGTGGGAACATATCACGATGGCTTTTGTTTCGTGATTACCCCGTACTCAAAGGGGGCATAATTCCATTTAGGTAATTGTTGATAGACTTAAAAAGTCTACTCATTTTTTGGCTTTGAAAACCACGTACTCCATGGACAAGTATACAAAAATTATATATTTACGAGATTGTCAAATTGCATGGTGTACCGATTTCCATAGTATCGGATAGAGATTCGAGATTTATGTCAAAATTCTGGCCGAGTCTTTATGATGTTCTAGGAACCAAGTTAAAATTCAGTACAACTTTTCATCCTCAAACTGATGGCCAATCAAAGCATACAATTCATACATTAGAGGATATGTTAAGGAGTTGCGTTCTAGAATTTTCTAGTAGCTGGGATAATCATTTGATGTTGATGGAGTCTATGTATAACAATAGCCACCATTAGACAATTGATATACAACCGTATGAGGCGTTTTATAGTAGAAGATGCAGAACTCTAGACTGTTCGACTGAAGTTGGGGAACAAAAATTATTGATGCCTGACACAGCTCAAATGACAGCAAAAAAAATACAAATGATTCAGGAAAGATTAAAGATTGCTCAAAGTCAACAAAAGAGCTAGGCCGATAAACATAGACGTGAGTTCATATTTGAAGTGGGTGATTACGTGTTTTTACGTATATCCCCATAGAAGAGTATAATGAGATTTGGGAAGAAGGAAAAACTAAGTTCAAGGTACATTGGGCCATACAAAATTCTTGAAAGGGTCGGTTCAGTAGCCTATCGACTAGCCCTGCTGCCAGAATTAACTAGATTACACGATGTTTTTCACGTTTCGATATTACGAAAATATGTGCCCCCTCTTTGCATGTGTTTACTTCTCATCCAATTAAATTGAAAGAAGATTTTTCATAAGTTTTGGAGCTAGTGCAGATTCTAAATCGTAATGATTAAGTGTTGTGAACAAAAACAATTTCGTTGGTAAACGTGCTATGGCGCCGCCATTCAGTTGAAGAAGCAACATGGGAAATAGAAGATAAGATGAAAAATAAATATCCACATTTATTCGTTTAAGGTAACTTAATTTTAGGATGAAATTTCTTTCAGGGGAGAGATGATTGTAAGCCCCAACTTTGGCATATGCATATTTCTAACTGCATTTTTAGAACTATTGGAAAATTATGGGGTTTATTGCGTTATTTCAATTTTACCTTAAAATTTTAAGGGGTTATTATGATATTTAAAAGTTTGATTCTAAAAATTTGGGGGGTTAAATGCTAATTTTGATTTTTAGGTTCAAATATTAATTTAGAGATTCATATGGTGTGTTTGTGTAATTTATTTTCCATAATTGGATAAGGTTAAAAATTAATAATAATAATAATAAAAAAATAAAAATAAAAAAATGAGAAGGAGCTAAAAAAATAGTGGCATTTCTACTAAAAGCCAACAAAAAAGGTAGAAGCCATGTGGCTTTTAATAAACAAGCCAAACAAGGAAAATAAAATAAAATAAAAGACCCCACCAAGATATGCAAGGCTTCTTTCATTCCTATACTTTCTCCAATTCCCTCTCTTTGTACTCTCTCTCTCTCTCTCTCTCTCTAACCTTATCTTCTCTTCTAAATAATATATTTTTCTCTCACTCTTGACTTTGACTTGACAAAGGTAATCCTCCTCCTTGTTATTTCATTTCACTTAAAATATATGTGTATATACACAAGGCCTATAAGCATATATATACCAAATATATAATATATAATTTATATTTAAATTGTCAAAAAAAATAATTATTAATTTAAAGTAAATATAAATTTGATTAGAATGATATTTTTTATATTTCATTGTTTAGTAATATTGATAATAGTTAGTTAATATTTTTCCATGTAGTTAAATTATTAATTTATAAATTTTATAAATGTAATTATAATATCGTTGTTGTAAAATTAATATTGGGTTGAGAAAATACAGCGTTTAATTTTAATAAATTTTATATAATCAAAAAAATTTGGTAATGAGAAAATTGAACTTTAGTGGTATACATTTCACGCATCGCATTATATATTTAGTTAAATTCTTAATTTAAGCCCTATCGGAGTTACATAAGTGAGGCTGACCCCGTCAGTGTTTCAGTAGTAGCAAAGAAGTAGTTCGATTATCGAGGTGAGTGTATTGTCTTCTATATAAATTACATAATTATATTTTTATATTAAATTGTGAAAAATAAAATATTTATTAAAATTGACTTTTTATAACGTTAAACGGATCAAGTAAAAATGTTGAATATACCTACATGCCATAGTGTGATCCTGATCGAATGCGATGTCTCGCAGGATATGGTTGGTTCTAACAGGAGGGCATATCTTGTAGGCCATTATATTGTAACCTGACTAGAGGGCAAGTCCTGCAGGTGGTTGTTGTTGTTGTTGTTGACAATGATGATTATCATCATGATATGGTGGTTTATACCATGTGTTGGCTCCTACCATTAGAGATATTGGATGGCTTTGACACCGATGGCAACTTTAGATTGCACAGTTGTACAGGTTACAGTACCATGATAACTCTTAATCATGAGATGAAACGATCCTATAGCTAGTAGGAAAGTATATTTCAAATATTTTATTATATAGAAGTGATTTGATTAGTTGATTTATATTCGGTTGCTATTCGTTGATGATATTTGTGGAATTTGATACAGTTTGTGTAGTTATATTTTGTTTTGAAAAATATCATTGTGGATATATTCTGTTTGCGAATTTTGCTAAATGCACTTGATTCATAAATTATTTTTATATTATAAAGGCAGTACATTGATAAAATATTTTATCTCAGAAACCTCTACTAGAGACGGGTTCACTACTGGAGCTAGGTAAAGTTAGAGCATGAGTGGGTTTTATTTTGGTGGTTGTCAAGGAAACTGTTGGGAGTGAGCGGTTAAATTTTGTTTTGTAGTTTATTATGAAATAATTATTTTTGTATAACCGTTGTATATTTTGAGTGTGTAAAGTGTCTATATTTTTTTCCTTGCAAATCCATATCAGTAAATAGTTTATCAAAACATATGGTTGGTCGGGTGATATCAAATCGACGTCACATCCGGCCTTGAACATTGGGGCCCAAGGCAGGGTGTGACACCATGAAAATTAAAAAGAACCAAACATGGTAGAGAGCACAAGTACATCTAACAAAGGTACTTTTATCGTTTCTGTTTGTACATATATATAATCACTAAAAAAAACATGTTGCCTAATGTTGTGTTGAATGTGACCCATCACTTGTTTTCATACCAGTAATATGTGTTGTTTTTTGTGTATGTAGAATGTAACATGTGTTACATTTAACAAAAATCCTAAAAATATCTCTCACAAATTTATGTTTCATCTGTGTTGAATTCAACGTTGTCAGGTGACACATACGAACTTGTTTCGAGACTATAGTTCTTATAAACTACAAGTAAACAAGAAAATTATCCTACAGCATCCATAAAAAATTGACATATAGCATTAACAAATCAAAAAAAAAAAAATTGAATGCTTGTTTTGTGATTTCCTGTTGTGTGCCACCCCAGAATCAAAAGAATGCAAGGTTAGGTCACAAACAAAGCCTGAAATTGCTTCACAAACAAAACTTAAAGCAGCTTCACAAACAGCTGCTCTATCCTCATTGGGTTATGTACTTTAAAACACTTATTATGCGATTTTTTACATTTGTACTTCAATAGGATTTATTAATGTGTCTTTTTTCACATTTTGTTTTAGTTCATGTATTCATCCTATTGCAATTAAGTATAGGACAAACATTTCATAAGCCTTTTGGTTGCTTGCCACAATTCACCTTTGTGAAAAGCATAAGGTCCTCTTGCAAAAAACACAATTTTGGCACACCATAAACGTCCTCATGGATCTGTTTATTAGTCCTAATATTTTTTACAAATTGGATAGTGTCATTACATCTATCATTTGCTTATACAATCTCGCAAAGAAAGCTTTGAGACTTAGTATTTGTATGTCCAATTGCGAGTGAGTGATATCCAACTGATTTTTAGTTTCCCATCAGGAGGAGTTCAAATTGATAGGAGATATGCTAGAAGGGGTAGAAGTTTGTTTTTAACACGACGTGTCTCGACAATAACAAGCTTAGTGTCGTAGACGTGAAAGAATTGTTTAAACGTGCTCTTGGTGGAAAGACGAAAGATGATGTTGAAGACGTAACACGTCTTATATACCTTCACCTCTTAATGACCTATTTTCTAGAAAATAAGGGACAAGCAGTTCATGTGTTAGATATGATCATGGTAGAAGACCTCGATTTGATGTCTTATTCAGCTTAGGTTGATAGAATTCATGCAATGCTGATTTTGTCAATTGAAATGGGTTACCAGAACCCATCCACTATCATAGGTTGTACTCTTGTACTACAGGTATTTTATTTTTTCATTTATTGACACCATTCTTCTCTCTGAAAAATATTGTCTTCTATACTAATTTTATTTGCAACCAATTTTGGCTTTGCGAGCATACAACCTTGATTGAGAGTTCATTGGCTCGTGGATACCATGTGCCAAGGTAGGCATCATGGGATATGGTACATTTGTTGCACACAATCAACACGCGACAACTATTTGAACTTCAGTCAAATGAGGTACACAAAAATATAAATTTTTGTGTTTAATATAACTTGAACATTATGTTATATTCAACTTGGTTATATTTGTGGTATATTCAACATGTTAATGTGTGTAGTGTTATATTCAACATCAAAATTGATCATTCTTTGTGTTATATTCAAAATGGCAATGTGTGTTGTGATATATTCAACATCTCATTAATCATTTTATATATATCATATATAAACAACACAGTTTGTTGTTTGCAGGTTATTACGAGTGAACTGGCAGAGAAAATCGAGGAAACAAGGATGTGTGTTGCCCTTATTGTGGATGATGATTTTGATGAAAAGCTCATTGGTAAGGGAAATGAGAAAATCAATGAAGAACCCATCGGTAATGGAAAAAAGAAATTGGATCAGCTTTCATCTTTTGACTTGAAAATCAGTCAAGAATTCAAAGGGGATGTTTCTCCAGTTGCTACACACAGACCAACTACGTTTATGTATAAGCTACAACTCACAAGAATACAAAAACTATTTTTTGTTTTCACATGAGCTTCTACCAACTTAATGCAATATAAACTCAATTAATGGCCCAAATATTAATGATATAAGTGTTATCAAAGATGTGAGAAACTAAATCTAGATTCTAACAATTTAAGCCCAAAAATATTTTCAACCAAGTTTTTCAAAAAAAAATAATTCAAATAATTTTCAATAAATTCAGAAAAAATAGATTTTTGTCACAAATATATTAAACTCAGAATTTTAGATATATTTCATGTAATGCACAACAATTTTGAGCACACAAATACAATAAGAAAGATCTCACTGAGATTTCGTAAAGAAGGATGTTAGCAGAATCAGTTTTGTATCAAACCCGATTTTTGCCAAGAATACTATTTTTCGATCAAGAATACTCTCAACAATGTAGCCTCAAATTATTTCTCAACATATATTTTTCTCTTATTTAAAAATCCAAAAAACATTTATGATTCTTGATGACTAAAATCTTTGAAATTCGTAGGTCTATATAAAGTGAAATTGAAGATAGCCTATAACGACTATTTGTCGAAAGATATACTCAAAAATAGCACTTATAAACCCTATATATAAAACATATTTATAATAGCTATATTTGAAAAATAATATAACTTTTTAAACTGTCAATTTAGTCACAAAAATAATTTGATCTAAGCCAATCAATAAATAGAAAGAATTTTACCGAAAATATCACAAAATTAGAAAATATAGGGACTAAATAATAAGGTCAATTAAAATCATGAATATATCTCCCATATCTTTGAAAATATATTTCAGCTAATTAAATATAATATTATAATGTTCATATGCTGAAAAAGTTACTGGAATATCTTTGAAACATGCACAAGTCAAAATAAAAATTTAAACTGCATCAGTCAACTAGTTTTTTCACCAGTGGATCCGTTAAACTAAACTTTTTAAAAAAAAGTCATTTTTTCATTCATTGTCTCTCTTGAAAATAAGAATATACTCATTTAAGAATTGATTTTTAAATGTAGAAAATACATTAATTTTAAGCACAAAATCATATCACTTCCAACGGCTAGTTGTATGTGAGATTTTCCTTGATTTTTTCCCTTAAATCCTAACCCCTTTGACCCAAAGATTTTCAACCATTTTGACTATGAATCCAACTATTTTTATGTTTATATTCAAGTTCCAAATTACTTTAAACATTTTGTGAAAAATAATATAGGTCGATTAAAACACTTAAAAAACCTAAAAATAAGCTTCTTTGCATCATTTGGTCGACTAACGATAATTTTGGTCGACTAAAGATTACAACAAACTACTCAATACTTCAAATGTACATAACTCTTTCGTATGAACTTATTTAACTATATAAACATTTGTTGGAAAGATTAAGAAGTTTACTTTCATATGAGATTTGTTTCAGATCAAAATTACAAATGTATGAAAAGTTATAACTAAAAAAAATGCACATTTGTCTTTCATAGAGTGGCCAAAATCAATGATTTTTAACATTGGTTTAGATAGAACACAATTTTTTAATTTTTCTAACACCAGTTCACTGATTTGAACCCTAACACCTATAAACAAGCAAGGAAAGAATATTAACACATTTAAATACTCATGCATTCATACTTATCACTTAATCACACACAATAGCATTTAACACATATTTAAGTATAGTGTGTGATCATAATCGGGTTGTATTAAGATTTTATAAAGAATTAAGTTGTTTTACCAAGTAATAAAGAATATTATTCTGAAATATCTTCAATAGCTTTTGTTGCAACCAACCTGATCTTTAAAAAATGATTTCTCATTTATTCTCAAAATGCTTTCTTATTTCTTATCAAAATACTAGAATAAGTCCCTGAAAATATTTAAGTTAATTGTTTCATCAAAATATTAAATAATGCATTAAGGTTAACAAAAGTTTTTATTGTTTTCTTAGGTATGTCTCCAATTACTCAAAGTGGACGTGTCACTATCTCACAAAGCTATAACGAGAAAAATCAACTAGAACAGATGGACACGATAAATGTCACAATGAAAACTACTCCAAGCATGTGTAAATGAGTTTGTCTATTTATTTCAACCTTATAACAAGAACTTTATCTTCGGTGATGTAATAGTTTTGTAGGGAATAAAATAGGAAGAGGTCCAACATTTATGACTAATATATATGGCCAACTGGAGAGCAAGAAAAAATCAGTTGTATTCGATGAGTTTGTGTTGGCGTAAGCTATATTTTCCATTTATATAGAGTGATTATAAAAATAATTAGTTACCTTATGTGTTGTAAATCCCATGTAATATGGGCAACCTGACAACTAACCTAAAATAAAGTTTTTTTCATTAATTGGTTAGGTTATTCACAGAAAATTCATTGTATATAATTGATATGCCATTTGTGAATAATATACAATAAATAATTCAAACTTTTCTCTGTTTTAACATGGAATCAGAGTGGGGATCGTAGGAATGTTCTTGGATCTTTGCTACATCATATTCCAAATGAGAAAATCTAGGAAACATGATTGCACCAACTGATTTTGTGGAGCTTGCAAATCGTGAAGAGAAGTCTGTGACTGCCATCCTAAAAGACCTGACAACAATAATGACCCAAGTTTTGTCGCAAAACCAGACTTAGATCCAGACCCTAGTGACAACCTACGATTCTGCTTCTGTGCATATTGGTATCAAGCTATATGGTACCAACTATGCATTATGGTCCTAAGTTATTGAAATGTATATAACTCAAGAAGAGACAAGTTGGGATATATAAAAGACAATTTCCCTTAACATTTATAGATCAATCCAATCTTTACAAGATGGAGAATAGAAAATTCTATTGTGAAGGGATGGTTGAAAAATTCTATGGACCCTTCATTAATCAGCAATTTTATTCATTTTCTAATAGCTAATCAGATGTGGGAGTCAATTGCTACCACTTATTTTGATGAAATTGATCATCTCAGGTGTATGAATTGAAGAGACGTGTAACTCGAATGAGACAAGTTGTGGAATCCATTGAATCATAGTACATTGTAGGGAAATTGATTTTCGTCATCCTAATCTGATGGTATACGTTGGTGATATACAAAAGTGGAACGCTCTCCTACAGGAAGAAAGAGTTTATATTTTTCTTGATGGACTAAATGATAGACTAGACAAGATTCGAAGTGACGTACTTCGACTACAACCATTCTCTAGCATTGGACAGGTTTATGCTCATGTCCCAAGGAAATATATCAGACAAATAGTAATGCTTACAGGCATAGAGGCTACAATAGGCGCTGTTATGGCCCCTAAAGAAATAAAAATGGGACAACCATCTATGATACAGATGGCCAAACTTGGGTCCTCATCTTCAAAAGTTAGAGAAATGAGGTCATCTACAAAAATTAAGGGACCAACTGAGGACAGATGAAGTGGCTACACTCACTACGGGAACATGAAACAAACCCATCAAACATGCTTTAAATTACATGGGTATCCAAAATAGTGGAATGAACTCAAGGCACAGAAACAAAGAGAAGGTAATGGTGGATCGGGATTGACAACATTGGTGAATAGAGAACCTCAGTTATCTCTTGTTTCACAAGTTGAATCTAAAAATGAACCAACAACTACTGTCAATGACCAAGGCACTAGTAGCCATGTATTGCTCAATTCTACCGAAGGTTATTACAGGGATTGGCCAGTAAACTCGGGGGATATTAACCACGTGATATTGTTTTCATTTGACTTTGTTAAGATTATGCAATCGAGATGGACTAAAATTTCTAATGCTAATGGAGTTACACATCCAGTCATAGGGGCTGGAATAGTAATCTTATCACTCTCACTTTATTTGTTAAATACTTTATTAGTATTGTCTCTTTCAAATAAGTTAATGTCTATGAGTCAAGCAACTGAAGAATTAAATTGCGTAGCTCTAATGTATCCTACTTTCTATCTCTTTCAAGATATTCTCACAAAGGAGATCATTGGGCATGATACTAAGAAAGGGGGTTATACTACATGGATGACTTCAATTCTAGTAGAGCCAAATAATGTCCAACGACACTCAATTAGTGCCAAAGAGAAACAAATTAGGTTGTTGCATCGTTGTTTGGGAAATCCATCAGTTAGCTATATGAAGCACTTATTTCCTGACTTATTTTCAAATTTGCACGATTCTAACTTTAAAAGTTATTGTAAGACCCGATCTTGCATATACATATTTTTAAGTGCATTTCATAACACTTAGAAAATATTTAAGTGTAATATGTTATTTTAAAAAATTTCTTTAAAAAATTTTAGGAGTCATTATGGTATTTAAAATTTAGTTTTAAGAATATTGGAGGATATTATATTAATTTTAATTTGACCTTATAAATTTGGGGTCTAATTAGCATTTTAGAGTTATGGAAGAGAGATTAATGTAATCTGTATACATAAAAAATCTCTTGATAAGAACCAAATATATATATATATATATATATATGAAGGAATGGTGGAATTATCACCCAAGTTCAACAAGGAAAAGAAAAGGACAATTGTCTTTCAATAGATAAGCAAAAAAAAAAAAAGTCAAACCAATATATAATTGTGTGTGTTCATTTATACTCTCTCTCTCTCTCTAATTTTCTCCCACTCTCTCTATTCTTCCCTCAACCTCAAGTAAATTTGTTTCTTTTACTTTGTTTATTTATTTACTTATTAATTCTCATTCCTTTATACTACATATAAGTAAAATATTAAACTAATATATATATATATATATATATATATATATATATATATATAAAAGATAATTTTAACTACATGTATTTATATATGCTTATATGTACAATTATATATACACGAAATAGTCGGTTGTGTATAATCGTTGAAATTTAAATTGGTAAATATTTATTATTATTTTTTTAAATCAATGTCAATTGAAAATTAGTGGATATTTATTTTTCTCATAGTAGCACAGCGGAAGCATGGTGGTGGAATGGTTTGTCTTTTACTTCTACTTCTCCATAAAAATAAAAAGGGAGCAACAAAGTGGCAACTCTAGGAAACCGGGTTATTACATTCTGATAGATTTATCATAAGTGAAAATGTGCTTTTCGAAAAACAAAATGAAAAACAATTTTTAGCTTGAATTATTTTAAATTACATTGAAAATGATCTTAGAAAATAAGGAAAAAATGGTTTAAACAAGAAAAATGCATTGTTAATGCATTTGCGTTTTTTTTTCCAGTACAATATAGTTTTCTTAATTAAATTCAGATAGTGGTTTTTGACAACGCGTTGTGGTGCCCTAATATATTGGTGTAGAATTTTTTGGATATCATTCAACGCTTTTTTCAAATTAAATCCAACAGCTCTGACTTATATGTTTCTTGCATCTTTGTCCAAAGGAAATAATTCAATGGAGCATATCTCCCATTCTGAGCTATTGTTCCTAAGAAATGAGTAAAACAAATAGTATTATCTTTATTAATTGGTTGTCCAAACTATTAAAACAAAGAAAGATTTAAATTATTTCTTGTATATTATTCACAAAAGGCATATCAATTATATGCAATGAATTTTCTATGAATAACCTAACCAATTAGGGAAAAACTCTATCTTAGGCTAGTGATCAAGTTGCCCAGATTACATGTGATTTACAACACATAAGGTAACTAATTATTCCTATATTCAGTCTATATAAATGGAAAAATACAGCTCATGCCAACACTCCCCCTCAATTTGGTGCATAAATGTCTTTTATACCCAACTTGTCTAGTGAGTTGTGGAAACTTTTATAGGAAATCACATTTTTAATCATATCTACTAGTTAATCTTCTGACCTGATGAACGAACCTCAATGTGTTTGGTATCGCCATGTTGAACCGGATTATGGGAAATCTCTATTGTTGCTTTGTTATCACAGAACAAATTCATTTCAAAGTTAGGTGTAAAACTAATCTAGATTAACAACCTTCCAAGCCAAAGAAGTTCACAAAAGCCCTTGGACATTCTTCTAAACTCTGCTTCAGCACTAGACAATGCCATTACCTTCTGTTTTTTACTCCTCCGTGTAACCAAATTACCACCAACAAAGGTGAAGTATCCGGATGTGGACTTTCTCTCAAACATAACCCCTACCCAATTAGCATTAGTGTAACTATTAATACTAAGATTGTTATTCTTGAAAAATTTAAGTCTTCTTCTTGGGGTAGATTTCCAGTAGCGAAGTATCCGATTTATCGCGATCATATGATCTTCATTAGGATTGTGCATGAATTGGCTTACATACTAACAACGTAAGCAATATCCGGATGAGTGTAGGATAAATAGATTAGCTTACCAACTAATTGATACCTCTCTTTATTAGTAGGCACCTGGTTTAGATGTTCTCCATGTTTGTGATTTTGAACAATCGATGTGTCAACTAGCTTGCAATCAATTATTCCTACTTCAGATAATAATCTAGCACATATTTTCTCTGGGGAAAAAATATACCTTGACTTGACCTGTCTAATTCTATTCCTAAAAAATATTTGAGTCCTCTGAGGTTCTCCATCTTTAAATCAGTGCCCAACTGTTCCCGAAGTTTGAAGATTTTTCTCTATCATCTCTTGTGATAATCATGTCATCTACATAGATTATTAACGTTGTTAACCATTTCCTTTTTATATTTCAGAAAAAGATATGATCTGAGTTGCTTTTATGAAAACTATGCTTTCTCATTACTAAGATAAATTGTCCAAACCATGCTCGAGGTGATTATTTCAGTCTGTACAGTACCCATTGTAACTTACAAACAACTCTAGATCTGGGTGACATAGTGTAACCTGGTGGAATATACTTCATCCTTAAGATCTCCATGTATAAAAACATTCTTGACATCGAAATGATGTATTAGCCAATCTAAATTGACGCTAGAGATAAAAAAGACTAACAATGTTTAATTTTTCCACCAGTCAAAACATCTCTTGATAGTCTATGCCATGTGCTTGTGTATATTCGTTGACCACACCATGCCTTATACATTTCAATGGACCCATCTACCTTGTTTTCTAATTTTCACCCTACCATTTTTTTTTTCTCTGTCGGTTGCAGAAAAATATACCAAGTTTTGTTCTTTTGTAGTGCCTCTATTTCTTCTTGATTCACATGAGACCATTTCAGATCAGCCAAGGCTTTGTGTACTCTACCAAGAACATGAAAAGAAGACAACTTATGTGAAAATGATTTAAGAGGTTTGGATAGTCCCTGGGTGGTCACATGATTAGTAATCGGGTACTTTAATCTTTTTCCTTCAACATCCAGACAGTATCGAGTTGGGGGTTTACTCATATTGTGCCTGAAAGATATAGTGATAACCAACAGGAGTATCCAAAGCATGACCAGGAGATGGTATAAAGGAATTTACCTCAAGGATATTCTTAGGAAATGGGTCATTGGGTACATGAGAGAAAAGGGTACCTTCTACAAAGGTTTTTGATTCACCTTCATCATATCATCTTCTTTACTCTCTCTATATCAATTTTTGCATCATCTTCCATATACACATTTTTCAACAACTATCACCTCATTGTCGTCTTCTTTATGTTGGTCGATTTCCTAACTCGCCTCAAATATCAAACAATCCCACCACTTTTGTTCTTCCTTCCTTGTCTCCCCATGAAAAATAGAAGTAGATGCCAATGAAGGGAAGAATTTTTCAAGTTCTAAGAAAGTGGAATCCATGGTGATAAAGATATGTATAGTAGTGGGATGATAACACCGATATCCCTTTTTGTGTCTGGCATATACCATTAAAAAAAATACAATAAACGGCGTAAGGTTCAAGCTTAGTCCGTTGATTTTTATGGAGGTGAACAGAAATAACACATCCAAGTATACGGTGTGGAATAAGCATCATGGACAACAAGGAAACATGGTTAGACAGTGCTTGCAATAGAGTCATGAACTCCAATATTTTTTAGGACATTTGGTTCAATAGGTTCACTTTTGTAACACCAACATCATCCCAATATCTACTAGGCATGATGCTCCAATTAACAAAGCACGTGCGGTATCTATAATATGTTTGTTCTTTCATTCAACCACGGTGTTCTGTTGTGGTGTCTGAGTACAAGAAGTTTAATGAAGAAGGCTTTTCAATTGAAAGAAAGCCTGAAAGTCTTAACTAACATACTCTCCTCCATGATCCAAACGAAGGATCCAGACTTCAGCTAAGAATTGATTTTGAATCATAGCATGAAATTCTCAAAACACACCAAACACCTTGTATTTGTGTATTATCAAATGCAAAGAAGTTATTCGGGTACAATCATCTACAAAAATCGTAAACCAACGAATACGAAAGACACTTCTGATGGGGGAGGGTCCCCAAACATCGGAATGAATCAAGATGAAAGGAATGTCACTTTTATTTAAACTAATTGGAAAAGGTACATGATTAGTTCTAGCTAAAATAAAATTATCACTGTAACGACCCGATTTCCCAAGATCGCCACTCGGTTTCTCCCTTTTTATTTTTACAAATAAGTAGAAGTAAAAGACAAACTACCCCACCACCACGCTTCCGCTTTGCTACTACGATAAAAATAATAAATTTCCACTAATTGTTAATTCACATAGATTTAAAAATATATATATAAATATTTTAGCGATTATACACAACTGACTATTTCGCGTATATATAATTGTACATGTAAGCATATATAAATACAAGTAGTTAAAATTATATTGCATATATATACATATATTGATGTAGGAGAAATTCTCGCCCATGATTTGTAGAAACCGACATTGAGATGTCAGGTCGGATCAGTTGATAAAACCTAACCCGAAACAAATGGTCCAAAAGCTTACCATGGGCCAATTGTGCTAATGGAACAAATGTGGTATATTTGGTCTTCAAAGGAAGCCCAACCATGCTCAGGATAATCCGGTATAGAACAAGGTCTCCTAATAGACACCTAGTCTACAGCAAGCAAAGACAGCAGGTTAACGTGAGCGGTTACATAACTTCACCTACCTTTCCATGCACACAAGCGTAATTGTCGTAATAGCCTATAATGGGAGCGTGGATAGTAATCATGCTGATTAAATATGCAGCATGGAGAGAGTTATGGTGAGAGACAGTTACGAGGTAAAATGGTTCGTATATATATAAGGAATACAGGTTTCATCGAGACCACTACTCATATACAGTCTAAAACCATTTCACTATTATAAAAATAGCTTCACTTATTCTCACGTCGAAGGTTCTTTGTCCGACACCACCCCGGTGTCCCTTGGAGATAACTGGTTTTTCAAGTTTAGATTATAGGTTGTGGAGATTTCTGGCACATGAGAAGCTGTTACACGTGCTGAGGATTTTTTGGGAATCAAACAAAAAGAAGTTCACTGACGAGATGATACAATTACGATCAAGAACAACCAGTCTAAGTTAGGAAAGTGAAATCCCACCTCCAATGGTTACAGAAGCACATATGGAAACCTCAGATGAGGTTCATGCCATTCCCCACCCTGAGGTGCAGACCACGGATCCAAGAATTGATGCGTTAACGGAGAAGATTGTTGTAATGGAAGCAATGATGATGAAGTTGGCCCAACAAATTACTGGGAATGTTTAACAGCCTCCTCCTATCAATAATGACTTTAGAGAGCAAGCTGAATCACCAAAATCTCTAAACCCTTCACAAGGATGATAAGTTGTTCGGAGGGATATGAGGGACCATCAAGGAGAGATACGGTTACTCAGCCAACCTGAAACAGTGGATTCTCACTAGCGACATGGTGTATTAGAGGAGAGAGACTTACCGATGGATGAGTTGGACACGTTATTGAAGGAAACTAAGATGCCTTTCACTCCAAACATCCTTGAAGTATCGTTGTTAGATAAGTTTGACCGGACCAAGTTTGAAAAGTATAATGGGAAGACGGACCTAGTTAACCATATTCGCCAGTTTAGGCATGTGATGGCACTTTATGGAGTTGGAAACTCTAAGCTTTGCAGAGATTTTACAACGACCTTGAAAGGGTCAACTCTGGAGTGGTTACACACCCTACTACCCAACTCCATTTTGTCTTTTACAGACTTTGGGAAGCAATTCATTGGTCGATTTATCACGTGTCAAAGGTTGATAAAAGGTGTTGATTACTTATTGGCTTTACAATAGGAAAATGTGGAATCTTTGTGCCAATACATAAATTGCTTTAACGAGGAGTTAACATGCATTGAGGGTTGTGATTCCAATCTTATTATAAATTCATTAACCTCAGGATTATGACAAGGATGATTCCAAGATTCTCTGACGAAGAACACCCCAAAGACTATGACCGAGCTGATGGAAAAGACGAAGCCTTGTATGAAACTTGAAGATGTCATGAGTACGAGGGAAGGCAGAGTGTCAGCAAAAGATAAATCCAGACCCAACTAAAAGGATAACAAAGAACAAAGGGCAGTACTTCGGATAGTAGAGAAAACATCCCAGAAACTCAATGATAAAGGCAGGGGTTTGATAAGTGTAATTTATCTGAATATTCTTGAGCTAAATTTGGTAGTTTTTTGAGTGTTTTTATAATACTTTAATATGTTTTAATACATTTTATTTTTTATTTTTTGTTATAAATCAGGTGTTTGGGCCGAAAAATGATGAAAACGGTCTATAATCGAGCAAATAAGTAGGACATCGGTGGAAGAACGGTGGAAAATAAGCAAAAAGGCCATCCTGCATCTGCAGCTCCACCGCTGCAGCAGTTAAACAACAAGATCAAACAGAATGTTTCTACTTGACAACCACTACAACGGTGCTTCCTACTGCTACAGCGGTCCGGCTCCACTTATCTTTAATATTTTGGGATATTTTGTTGATATTTTGGATCCCATATGTATCCCCTCTTCTCCCAACATAACACCCACATTTTTGGAAAGGTTGTGAAAGCTCTAAACCATATCAGCCAAGAGAAGATCACAAATCCAAGAAGAGAAAACGATCTCGGAGCGATTTTAACGTCGATTCTTCGGATAACGGTTGGTCTCCTTTGTTTCTCTCTTTATTTCTTAGTTTGGTTGGTAGTTTTGATTATGTTTAGCTCATTGATTATTGCATATGTGGTTATGGCCATGAGTAGCTGAATATATATTGTTTAGGGCTGGATGTAGTTCATGAAAACGTGTTTTGAATAAATCAATGTTTTGTTAATGGTTGTTCATTTGTATTCAATTGTGTTTACCGTTCTTGCACTTCCATTATATGTTTGTTATGATATATTGAGAAATTGGGGTTTAACACTCGGGAGAGGTAACCAGGGATTCGGATTAGGGTTTAAACACAACACGACGATCTAATAACCCAGGAGGGTATTAGAAAGTATACAATCCATGAGGTTGGAGTGAGACTCATGTGACCAAGTGATGTATAGACACTAGAGAGGGACATTAGCATTGATGCGAAGTCACATATTCATTCACTTTACACTCAAGAGAGGTAGTGATTGAGTTTTCGATACCTAGATTGTTAGATAGATTTAAATACCGTTAATATAAACTAGATTGAATCAAACACATTTAAATGAACAAAGTTAATTCCTAGGCAATATAATCCCTTAAACATCATAGTAGTATTATAGTTTAATAATTAATTTAGTTTAGTATATTTTATTAACAAAAACTTAATTTGAGTCGCCCAGATAAAATTCGGTTATGATAATCGTGGTACTTAATGATAATCTAATCCAATCCCTATGGATACGACAACCCTTACTCTTCTCACTTTACTAAAATTTGACCCGTACACTTGCGATGAAAATAGCAATGTAATATCTGCTACCAGGGTTCAACAGGACCTTCCAGAATTACAGATGTCGATCTCTAGAATACTTCATGAGATCATTTCATCTGAGGTCATGCATTGGCCTTCTAAAATTCTGATAAAATCTAACAGAAAGAATAAGTGTAAGTATTGCGAGTTCCATAAAGATCATGGACATGATACTGATGATTGTTGGGAGATTCAAAGAGAGATCAAACAGTTGATTGATACAGGGCAGTTATGTGGATATTTGCAGGATCAGTCAAAGGAAAATAAGAGGTCAAGTATTGAAGCTCATCCAGAGAACCACAATAAAGAAAGAAATAATGATGACCCAAGCAATACTTATGGGGTCATCTACATGATAAATAAGGCTAGTCCCTTTACTATAAAGTCAAATCGAGAATAAAAGAGAAAGGTATGTGAGGCAGTGGTAGAACAATGCTATGGGGAAGTAATATCTTTAATCAACAAAAGCGGACCAGTAATCACGTTTAATGATGAAAATTATAGAGGCGTAGCTCATCCTCATGACAATGCTTTAGTAATGACACTTTGAATCTCCAACTTTGAGGTGAGATGAATTCTGATTGATACAAGCAATTCTACCAACATCATTTTCGTTAATGCACTCAATCAGATGGGTGTCCCCAGCTTAGATATTGGGTCAACCCAAACAGTGATGGTAGGATTTAATGGTAGCCTGAGCTTTCCTAAGGGAAAGATCACCTTACCCATTATAACAAACAAGGATGCGGGTGGATTGACAAAGACTACGGAATTTATAGTAATGAATTACTCATCTCCATACAACACTATCTTGGGACGACCTTGAATCCATGCAATGGGGGTTGTAGCATCAACACTTCATCAATGTATTAAGTATGTAGAGGATGGCAAGTGGCAGTCATCTAAGGAGACCAGGTTACATCCAGGTAATGTTTTGCAATAGCTATGAAAGAGAAGAAGACTATCAAATAGAAATTAAAGCAGGAGCTCGGATGAGCTCTAATCAACAGCCCAACTCAGGGGAAAAACTCATTAGAGTTCAGGTTAACAGCCTAGTTAAGAAGCAGGAGCTTAGCGGAGCTAGAATAAATAACCCAACTCAAGAGCACGAGCTCATCGGAGCTCAGGTCAGCAACTCAGCTCAGAAGATTCATGATTTTAGGGAGCATTCTGGTGTTCTTCAACCAACTAAGCAAACTTGAGAAGTAAATTTCAATCAAGGAACAAAAAGGTTGTTTATTGGCACATTGCTGAGCAAATCTGAAGAAGAGAAACTCATGCAGTTGTTAGAAAGAAGTCTAGACGTATTTACTTGGGAACCAGAAGATATAAAAGGAATTAGCCTTGAGGTGATGGTTCATTTACTTGATATTTCGAGATCTTACCTTCTAGTAAGGCAAAAGGGAAGGATGTTTAGCCTATAGAGGAAAAAAAAAAAGATAATAGAATCAGAAGTGCAGAGGCTGCTCAGAATAGGGCATATAAGATAGGTGATTTATCCTAAGTGGCTAGCCAATCTAGTGTTGGTCAAGAAGAAGAATGGGAAATGGAGAATGTGTATGGACTTTACTGACCTTAACCAGGTATGCCCCAAGGATTGTTATCCAATGCCTAGAATAGACTAGATGATAGACGCAACAGCTGGGCACAAGTTATTATCCATGATGTACACTTATTCAAGGTATCATCAAATCCGAATGAATCACCAAGACGAAGAAGTAACAGCTTTCATTACACCTAGAGGTATATTCTACTATAGAGTGATGCCTTTCGGTTTGAGAAATACAAGAGTGACATATCAACTATTGGTGAACCGTATATTCCAAGAAAAAATCAGAATAACTATGGAGGTCTATATAGATGACATGCTAGTCAAAGATTCCAAGAAGAAAGATCATTTGGAGAAGCTAGAAGAATCTTTCGTAATATTATGGAAGTACAATATGAAGTTGAATTATGAAAAGTGTGCTTTTAGAGTGACGTCAGGCAAGTCTTTAGGTTTTGTGGTGAACATAAAAGGTATTATGTTCAATTCTGGGCTAATAGAAGTTGTTCAAAATACGAAATCCCCTACAACGATATGTGAGGACCAGGTGCTGATATGAAGATTGACTGCACTAAACAATTTCATCTCTAAGTTTACAGATAGATGTGCTCATTTTTTTCAAAATTTTGAGAGGGAGTAAGAATTTTCATTGGGACGAAGACAGCGAACACGCTTTTTAGTCCATCAAGGATTACCTGGGCTCTATTTAAACTTTAGCCAAGGTTGATCCTGGGTATGAGCTATACTAATACTTAGCGGTGACCACAGTTGCCGTTAGTAAAACACTGGTGAAAGAATGCGCAGGAGGGTAGAGGCCAGTATTTTACATAAGTAAATCGTTGACCCCAACAAAAACTCATTATAATAAGCTTGATAAACTTGCTTTAGCCCTAGTAACTGCAGCTCGAAACCTAAGACCTTATTTTCAAGCACATGCAATTAATGTGCTAACATTATATCCACTCAAACCAGTGATGCGCAGACTAGAGGCTTCAGGTTGTCTTATGAAATAGGCAGCAGAAATAGGAGAGTTTTATGTGACGGTTAAGCCTAGAACAGCAATCAAAGGCCAAGTACTGGCCGACTTCATTGCTAAGCTGACACCTCCAGAAGTAATAGCTGTAAATGATGGTGAGTGAGTGTTCATTAATGCCAGTTCAACTTTGTAAATTATGATTTGATGAAGCATCGAACGTAAGAGGATGTGGAGTTGGAATAATTCTGGAAACTACAGAAGGTAATCAGCTTAAGAAGACTGTACAGCTTAGATTCCGAGCATCCAACAATGAGAAAAAATACGAAGCCATTATTTTGGGTTTGACCTTGACAAAAGAGTTGGGAGCCCGTAATGTGGAGGCAAGGTCGGATTCACAGCTTGTGGTACATCAAATCAGTGGAATTTACTCAGTCAATGACAGGAGTTTGCTCCTCTACGTTGATAGAGTGAATGAGTTTATGATTGTTGGACCAGTAAACTACCCAAAAGGGGGGTGAATTAGGTAGATATAAAAATTTAAACAAATTTATTATCTTTCAACATTTAATAACTCAAATAATCAATTTATCCAAAATCAATTATTTTCTTTATAATGCAGCGGATAAGTGTTATTAAATCTAGGTGCACACCCAAACAACAAAAAATAGATAAAGTAAAGAATGTAGCACACAAGCATATATCTTAGTTCACCAAGCTACTCTTTTAACAAGTAGGAACCAAACATTTACACAATGATTCTTTTACAAGCTCAGAATCAACCTTTACAATTTCCTTTTTACAGGCTAACGAAGAACCTCTATCTTTTTATCAGGCTAAAGATTAACCTATTTCTTTTATACCTTAGGCTAAGAATCAAACCTCACCAAAAAACACTCCAAGTATCATTTTCTCCGATAAGGATGGAACCGTTACAATTCACTCAATTTTAATTCTAATCAGGAAGAATCAAGCATATCTCTTTTCAAAAGAAAAGAGTAACCAACCTTTTTTATACAATAGGTAAAGATTAAACCTCAATTTCTTTATCGGAAGAGATTGAAACCCGAGCTACCCCTGGCTAGATACTCCCAATAGTATCTCATACGTACAAACTCACCAATTACAAAAATCGATAAGTTTTATCCCACTCGAAACTTCTACCACCTCAAATAAATTAATCTTAAATAATGTGCCAAATTTACTAGTGATAGAATTTATGTGAGGAATTCAAAATCTATATATAAAAGAAGTGGGTAGCACAAAATTGAGCATGTAATCAAATTATAATAAAAATCATTTTAAAAGAATTTTTATGCCTTTAAAGTTCAAAAAAATGATTTCATAAAGCTCTTTCAACCAAGCAAGTAATAATAATATAACTTCACAATTAAGAATAAAAGGTCAGAAAGATATTACCAAGATACCACCGAAATAATGAAAATTAAATCGCTAGACAGCTCAGATCGGTGACACCAAAACAATTAGCGCTTTAACTCAAAAACTTCTCAAACAATTGAACTCACAATTGATCTCTCGATATAATCTCAGAATAATGACTCTCAGAAATTTCATGAACTGAAAGTTCTTAATAGATGTGATGTCTTGATCTCTAAAAACACAAGTCTATTTAAACTAATTTGGAACAGACCCTCTAACGGCTAGTTCACCCCATATATCAATACCATTTAATCATGGTCCAATTCGCTTAAATATGGATTTTAAAATATTCAATTTAGTCCCCAGAATAATTCTCAATTTCAAATTAAATAGATAGGAAGTATTAAATTAACCAAATTGAGAAATACTTTAATTGCATGTACCATATCTATAGGGATATCTAAATAAGAGTATCATATCTTCAATATATTTAAATTCCTAAGATATCTCCAAAAGATCAGCCAAAAATTGGCAAGAAAAGGCTAGTTTTGTTCAAATCCCGAAATTCCTCAAAATCTAAAACAGCACAGTCGGTTAACCAACCTCTGCCCATCAGTCGACCGATCTATACAGGAAGCTAGCCAATCCTTTCTCAAATAACCGATCCCCTGTGGGTCGGTTGACCGATCAATACAGGATGTAATCTCAGGTCAAATTTTGGCCTTGGTCGATTGACCGATTATTGATGGTCGGTTAACCGATTGATAAGGGGAGTTCATCTTTTGGCCATCGGTTGACTGATCTCCCTCGGTCGATTGACCGATCGATTCAAAGACTCTTTATTCCCCAGCTAATACTCATCGGTTGATCGAACCTTCATGGTCGGTTGACCGATACTTGCTAGAACAATTTCTTCTCAATTTGTTTCAACTCCAATCTTTAACATTTTTTACTCTTTAACTGATTTCTTTCCTCGATTAACTAAATTGACACTATTAATCAATTTTAAACACTAATCTTGCTTAGGTCAATTTTTCATTTTCAATTTCACATTGGAGCAAGTAATTTAACAATTATTAGGATCTTAATATAAACACTCATAAATATAAATCATTTAATTTGTGTCGTGTGTGATCCTAATCTGGATACATTAAGAGTAAAATAGATTTGAGTTGTTTTCACCTAGATTCTTCAAAATGTTCAATCTCTTAATGTTCATCTCTACATCATTCACAATTACTTCATGATATTATCTTGAATTGGAACTCTTTAAATTGAAACACTCAATAAAAACGTTAGTTCCACCAAAAATATTAACATTTACTTGTCCATCAAAATTTTGGGATCAATAATCTCCCCATTTTTGATGATGACAATTAACTTTGATATTTTCTTCAAAATAAGAATGTAATCATGCTCCACCTAAATCTGAGGATAGATTTTTTAACTCGTTAAAGCATAATCATGAAGAATATTTCAAAAACACATTAGATATTCAATGAATCACAAAATATAATGAAAGATATTCAATAAGGTAACATGATCATAACAGCAATATTCTCCCCCTATGTCAGTGCAATACTTAGGCGAACAAATCTGATACATTAACTAACTCGTTTTAAGCTCAATCAAGGTTTCCCCTTTAAATATTCCCCATTTATCAATCAATTCAAGTCACTAAATATTTTAAATAAACATCAACATATATTCTCCCCCTTTGTCATCTCAAAAAATGGGAAAGGTGAGCCAAAAACACTACTCTAGGCAAATATCATTATGGCTAGCCATACCTAACCCTTGAATTATTTTCATTAATTGATCTTTAGCTAAAGATTTGGTAAATATATCGACATGCTGAATGGAGGTATTAATATATTCAATAGTAAAGTCCATTTTTCTGAATATCATCACGAATAAAATGATGTTGAATCTCTATGTGCTTAGTTCATGAGTATTGTGTAGGATTCTTACTTAGACAAATAACACTTTTATTATTACAATAGATTGGGAATTCTATTCGTCGCTACTTTTACCGCAAGTGTACGGGTCAAGTTTTAATAGAATAGTGATGAGTAGGGTTGTCGTATCCACAGGGATTGGATTAAATTGTCGTTAAGTACCGCGATTATCGTAACCGAACTTTATCTAGGCGATAGAATTTTTAGGGTTTTTGTTATAAGATAAACTAAACTAAAATCATAACTAATTAAACTACAATACTAATAATGACGTTTATGGGAATAGATTATCTAGGGATTAACTTTGTTCACTTAAACGTGTTTGAATTAGTCTAGTTTACATTAACGGTATTCAAACTATCCAACAATCTAGGTATCGAAAACTCACTCACTACCTCTCCCGAGTTGAAAGCGAATGAATATGCGACTCGTGTAAACACTTATATCCCTATCTAGCATCTAAACAATCACATGAGTCTCGCACCAACCTCATGGATTGCACCCTTTTTAATAATCTCCCAATTCATTAGATCGTCATATTCTGTTTAAACCCTAGTCTGAATCCGGTGTTACCTATCCCGAGTGTCAAACCTCGTATTCTCAAACCAACCACAATATCATAACAAGCATATAATAGATGTAATAAAATGGCAAACACAACCGAATGCAAATGAACAACCGTTAACGAAACAACGATTCAAACAAACATAGTTTTCATAAACTAATTCAATACCTAGACAATAGATACTTAACTACTCATGATCATAACCACATATTCAACATTACATGAGAATAATATCATCATACAATCTACAAAGTTGAAGAACAAAGAGAGAAACAAAAAATGGAAAGCAAATATGTGAAGTGAATGACTCCACTTCTGCGAAATTGGCTTCAAGAATGTTTTCTCTTCTCCACTTGATGATCTCACCTCTTGGTTCTTGATCTTAAGCTCCCAAGTGTCTCCAAAAATGTTCCCTAAAACATGCATAGGGTGTTGGGAATGAGGGGATATCAAGACAAATCCAAAATATCTCAAAAATATACCAAAATATCTTTGTTAGGTGGTGCCGGGTCGCTACAACGATGGGGGGCATTGCTGCAGCAATTAAAGGGCAGTAACATACAGTCAGATCACCACTGCAGGGATGGAAACCATCGCTGCAGCAGTGGAAATGGTCGCTGCAGCAATGGTCAAGGCAGTGCCAACACCAAGTTCTTCTTTTAGCCGTAACTTTCTCGTATGAACTCCAATTGAGGTGATTCAAAAACCTATGAAAAACTAAGATAGATATCTACAACTTACGTGTTTTGAGGTTTCCCAAAATTGAATTGAATAGTATTGAAACGTGGCCTTAAAGTTACTGTACTTGTACCGAATTTGCATCTTTTTACCCATTTATTCAAAAACGTATAAAACAATACAAAAACACATTAAACTAGCACAAGTATTTGAAAACACACAAATATTTGAATCTAAAAATACTTGATTTGTTGAAAAACAAACCACTCATCAAATACCCCTAAACTCAAACGTTTGTTTGTCCACAAGCAAAAACAAAAGAAAATAAAAGAAAACAAACTACTACAACAAAATAACAAACACAACTATTAAAAACTAAAGACACAAACAAACTAAAAACAACGACGTGTGAGTTTTGAATTTCAACTAATCAACCAAAACGTTTTTCCTCAATGGCGCCCCCAATCATATCGATTTCAAGAATAAAACCGTATCATGTGGTGTTCTAGAATTTCAACATTTAATAACAGTAAACTTCATTCTAGATCATTTCCAAGTATGTGTGCACAAAAACTCAATTATACAACCATCCAAAAACCGGATTGGATTATCCACCAACAAAGTTCATGACTTAAACCAATAAGGCATAGTATTTCCATAAGCCAAATTGGGTTCCAATATCCACTAATGTAGACTCAGCAATTCAAAAAGATCAAAAGGACTTGGATCGATTTTTATCAACTGGCTAAAGGTATATCAGGAATAGGTAAACGTTATTAACTCGACGTTACCTAAGGCACATGCTTGGCACTCAATCACTCTCGAACCCCCAAAGATCAATTCGAAACAACCCTAAACTATCATTTAAAAACATCGTACTCACTTGTCAAAAGAAACTAAAATAGAACCATATTTACATATAGTGTTCTTTTTTTCTTTATTTTTAAGAACACCATACCCCCCAAACTTATTTGAATTGTATAATTTCACAGGTGTGGGAATACAAAAGAAAAATGACAAGTGAGTACTTGAATACTGAACCAATTAAAAGTTCGCCCAAAACCCAACCGCTCACTTCAAGTAGCATTTACAAATGCTAACTTGATTTTGACTCAAATTGTGCCTTAAGTTTTAGCGACAAAGGTTTGGAAAAAGTTTCATTAGCCAGGATATTTGTTACGTGTTCAGAATTAAAACGGCTTACAAACTTCGACAGGGTAACTAGGGATAAAAACATATATCATGGTAGGCTTCAAAGGCTCAAGCAATCAAAATGAATGCCTCAATCATGTCTCCTGAACTACCTCGCCTAGGATTTCACCTCAAGTTTCCCCCAATTAGGTTCTAGAATCCCTAAAATTGTCATGAACTTGCTATTGAATAATCGACCTCAAATCAATTGGATAGCTAGTACATTGAGTCTATGTACTCGTACAAATTAGGATCCACAATAACTTTTACCAAAACAAAATGTCAAGCACACAGAATACACATGAATGGGCATTTCCCTTAACCTCAAAAAACAATTAGGGAATAATATCATTATCGGGTAATAGCCCAAAAGAACTACAAAAACTCAGCACACAATTACTACTACATACATAAACACATTTATACTAATACTAAACACAAACATGTATACATTACACTAAATATCTAGAACACAACAACGTACTACTAAACATGCATGAACCATGTTTTGAGTTTTTCGAAAATCTAATTGAATCGTGTTCAAAATTGGCCTTGAAGTTACTACACCCATACCGAAATTGCATCTTTTCACCCATTTATTCAAAAACCTATAAAACAATACAAAAACACATTAAACTAACAAAAGTGCTTGAAAACACACAAATATTTGAATCTAAAAGTACTTGATTTGTTGGTAAATAAACCACTCATCAACTTCCTTCATACATACTCCAAAATCATTCAACTGTTGCTTAATATATAAAATTTGAGTGCAATAGTTACCAGTTGCCATGTACTCAGCCTCAGTAGTAGATAAGGCTATTGAATTTTGTTTCTTGCTGGACCAAGAAACTAAGGCATGTCCTTGTAAATGACATAACCCTCTTGTGCTTTTCCACTCGACTTTGCAACCGGTAAAATTAGCATCGGAGTAACTTATTAACTTGAAATCACTCCCTCTAGGATACCATAATCTTAGGTTAGTTGTCCCTTTCAAATATCGAAATATTCGCTTAATCGCAGTTAAATGCGATTCTTTAGGACAAGATTAAAATCTAGCACGTAAACAAACGCTATACATAATGTTAGGTCTACTAGCAGTTAAATACAACAAGCTACCAATCATACCTTGATACAATTTTTCATTTATTTTTTTGCATGTATCGTCTTTGTCTATCTTTGTAGCTGTTGCCATAGGAGTTTTGTACTCATTAGCGCCATCCAATCCATAATTTTTCAGAAACTCCTTGGTGCATTTAGCTTGATTTATGAAGATCCCTTCTTTGGTTTTCTTTATTTGCAACCTAAGAAAGAAATTCAACTCTCCCATCATACTCAACTCAAATTTGACCTGCATTATCTTGAAAAAACTCTTGGAAAAATATTCATTAGTAAAACCCAAGATATATCTTCCATATATATTTTCAAATAGATCAATATTTTACAGTAAACATCCTTTTGGATTGAATCAGAATCATATAATTGTTAACGCACTATGACAGGGAGCATATCTCAAACATAAATCTAGTGCATGCATAAACATGGATAAATGCATATGCATCTCATAAAATTTCAGCTCCCTTTTAGAATAATAATCATTTACAGAACAGTAAATATTAGTAGTATGCTAGACACTTACTACCTATAAATGTATCCATGTGCAGAAAAATATCAACTTGAAACACTAAGCATAGATTGATATGTCATGTATTCAAATGAACATATATATTGTATCGAAAAGAATTATCATGCTTTCATATTAATATTAATCATACAATTTTTATTAATGTCATGATCAATTTAAATTGTTATTTACTCATTTGAAAAATTTTAATATATCACGATATTATGCATTATAATTAATCAAGATATCATTCAAAGATGCATAAAACACCAGCTCAATTTAACACATTTATATAAAATATATATTCATTAATAAGAGCACATTATACAAATGGTCTTGCTAATATGCAACAAGTCATTAATAATACTTAGTGAGAGCTCAAACACTTAATTCATTTTTCAAATCACATAACATGTTTTTTCAAATATATGATCACTACTTGATATAATCACATAAAAACATGTTAATACACCTTAACTAAATGTGATTCTTAGAATCACCATGCACTGTTTCTAAGACAACAAGTAACGCATCGTTTAAAATAAGTCTTAGAAATCATTACCAACTTATCTATTTGGTAAGTCGAACACCTCCCTCTTTAACAAATTTAATGAATTTAAAATGCGGAGGGTAAGGAGTACCTCTTATGTCCTTAGTGACGACTTTACTTTTTACCTCATTTGTACCAATGATTGATATGGGTACGCAATTTCTCTTAGCGTGTGGTTTTGGGACATCTTTCCTGTTTGCACATACTACTTGTGGCTTCCTAGTGATATTTCATCTTAGTTTTGGCAAATATTTTCTATTTGCACGTTTTGCTTGTGGCTTCTTTGTAACTTCACATTTTGTCTTTGGTACATCTTTTCATTTTGTATGCGTTGCTTGTGGATTCTTGGTGACTTCCTGTCTTGGCTTTGATATAACTTATTTGTTTATTTCTTCTAGTTCAGTCTCGACAATATGTACCTCTGCACAAGACAATTCAATATCTATCTTTGGTATCCATTTTATTTTGGATCCATTCATGTTAGAAACAAACTTAAGGTTCATGAACGGATATAATACTTTAAAATGTCTAACCCTATTGAAATAATAACATATCAATTTCTATTGATTATCATAGATAGCACGAGATGTAGAGCATGAACCATTTCTAACAATAGCAACATTACAATCATTGGCTAGTGATGAAGGATAAGACGATGAAACAAATCCATTTCCACAGATTATTTTAAAACATGAAGAAACATTTTCAGAAGCTCTCGAAACACACTTAAGGTTGGATTTTGATTTTTCAAAAAATTTCATAAGTAAATCAATTTTTGATTCAAGATCTGACCTTTACCTGGAAATCATGTCAAAATTATTTTTTAAAACTATGTTTTCATTTTCAAGAAAATCCATTTTAGAGAGCAAAATAATAATTTCAAAAATGACGTCCAAAAACTCTTTTTTAGCACAATAATCATCCAAATGCACTTTAGATTTTTGAACACTTTTTCCTCCATTTTCAAAAGAATCAATTTTTCTTTTTAAAAATAAGCTTTCGTTGGCAAAAAGAAGTGTGAGAGAAAACAATTTTTCCATGACAATATGGACATTTTCATTATCATCATCTATATCACTACCACTAGTACCACAAGAATCATAAACAACAATTTCATATACAAATCTATCACCATCAAAAGTGGATACATAAAAAAAACATCATCCATGGTGTGTGCACGTAACCAGTTTAGCTAGGATGTTAAGCCTAATCAAGCTAAAACCAACTCTCGTACCAATTGTTGGCCCAGTGAGCTACCCAAGAAGGGAGGAGAATTTGGTAGATATAAAAATTTAAACAAATTTGTTATTTTTCAACACTTAATAACTCAAATAATCAATTTATCATAAATCAATTATTATCTTTATAACGCGGCGGATAAGTGTTGTTAAATCTAGGTCCATACCCAAACAACAAAAAATAGATAAAGTAAAAAATATAGCACACAAGCATATATCCTAGTTCACCAAGTTACTCTTGGTTAATCCAGTCCTCCAAGCCCCACAGAGATTCGCACCTACTAAACCACTAGATTCTTTTAATAGGTAGGAACCAAACCTTTACACAATTATCCTTTTACAGACTCAGAATCAATAATTAGTTCATCAAAGGCAAGCATAAACTTATTTAAAAAAATTTGGTCATTCATGATTCTCTTTTTATAATTTTATCAATTTCTATAATTTCAAGCAGGTATCTATGGATTCTATTTAGAATTTCTGTCTTTCTATCGTCACTTCTTCTTTCATTATTATCTCTTTGTATTTGAGCATAGGCTATTTCGATATTATGGGAAAGTTGTATTATGGGTTTTTCAGCAACAAAGGTAAGATAAACACGTTGTAAGGCCTCAATTTCTTCATGAAACTTATTAATATTTTCAGGTGTTCCTAATTCAATACTTTCAAAAGTAGGTATAAATTTTTTCATAAATTCTTTCTTATTGATGGTGAGAGATTTTTGGTAGAAAATGGGGTATTTGTTGTAAAAAGACAGAGTACTTATTTGCAAATATCATGATAAAAATATTTAGGCTTCGTGATATGTATACCATTTCCTTACCAAGCTTTACCTTATAACTGTAAGGGGTCCACCATGTCTTCTTTTAGAACCAACAACCGTAGCTTCCAAAGGCCGCTTCAGTATTCCAGTGTCAATCCAAAGTGCCCAAAAAATGCCTAGCACCGGCAAACAGGGCTGAAGAACTCCAGACACAATACTAAGCCTAAATCGTTCAAGGCTCTAATAGAAAATAGGATAGGATTCTCACGAGTGATGTGGGTAAATATGTTAGGGAAATCGTAACTCATATTTTTGAAACACTAAACACTTTATTTCATAATATATAGCAAACTTTCCTCTAGAGAGAGGTTTACAAACACATTTCTTACAAGAAATTCAAAGGTAGGTTGTTATACTCCTCTTACTTAAAGTTTTGAGTCCGTTTATATAGTCACGGATCTCAAATTACATTTCAAAATCACAAGGTAAGGGATAAGGTTAGTACAACCTTTATCAGAAAGAGGATACAATTTTTTCAAAAGGTAAATAGTAGCACAGTGTCGGAATAGTAGCAGCACAGTGTCGGAACAGTGGTGCCGACGCATTTAGACAAGCATAGTAATGTTACTCATGAGTGAACAGTTACCGACCAGGTCCTTTCCATTGTCTGATCGAAATGTTTTAGCACATGGTTTCAAACACTTATCACAGGTGTCTACATTGAGACGTTTTACAGTACTAACACCTCTTCATCACTTTCACCAGAAATTTCTGCTCAGGAGATCTTCTTCTCAATAGTTTATTTACAATAATCAAAAGTCCCTTCTGTGTGTTTGAGCAGTTGGCAAGTTAGCTTTTTAACAGTTGGGCTTGCTGAAAACTTCACCATTTGTATTATTTCTAGCCATTTTATAGCGGAGGTCTTTGTGGAACCATAAAATTGGCTGCACACAGTGGTTAAAATTAGTAAGTTATCAGTACTCATAGGGTAAACGTACCCTTTGTCCCATTCGATGAATTTCTTCAGTTTTTTCTCCAGAACATAAAAATCTAAAGCTCTTCTTGTAGCAATAAAATGTTCAAGTTTATCATCTTCTAAGAGCTCTGGCGTTTCTTTAAACACTTGATTAGGGTTATATTCTGGGATCAGATTAGCACGATTTTTTTATAACTGGACAATATGATAGGCGTCATGTCCTTTCTCAGGGGCAGCACTGAAGTATTTTATCAACACGGTATGTTGGTTTCTTTGATCACGGAAGCTTTTGATAGCTTCTTGCACCCTCTTTGGCAATCCTTTCTCAGCACTGGTCCTTGGGTCAGAGATAATAAATTCTAAATATCCAAAATTGAATATTTTTTCTATTTGGTCAGCAGGGGTTTCGGGTATGCAGGCCATTCTAGGGAATCTTCCTTCATGAAAAAGGTAGATAGCGGATCTTTCATCTACTTGGATTTGATAAGCAAGCTTGAGATTATTGATATACTTTTGATAAAAAAAAAAATCATTTAGACATTTGAGAATGCTTCTTTTGGCTTTAGAAGAAGAGGAAGCTATTTCAACAAATTTCTTTTCCAGAACAACAGGATTTTGTGGAGGTCTAACGAAAAGGACAAATTTTTTAACAGGGGAGCTAGAAACCGTAAGGGTTTCCTTTACTTTTATCATTTGATCAACATATTGATTGGGAGAGCAGATAAGAGTAACGCTTTGCAGATCATCAATGATTTGACTTATTGGAGTTTTGGAATTCTCAATATCAGTTTTTAGAGTATCAATTTTTGGAGCACTGGATGAACAATCATCATTTTTAACACTGGAGGCTTGGCCTTCCATTTCTTCGTTTCCTTTAGCACTTTTGCTTTTGTGCAAATGGATCAGTTCCTCAACAGCACTTAAGAAATAGTGTCCTTGCGAACAATATTTCTCAATTGATTCCACGGCACTTAAAGGAATCTCGATTGAGATCTCGTCAGCTTCCATGACCTTCCCTAGATAAGAAATCAGCAAGAATATTTTGTTTACCACTTCGATGAATAATATCAAAATTATAATGTTGGGAAAATGTTTGTCATCCGTTCATTTTATTATATTCAAGACTAGTTGGTAATTTATTAAATATAAATCCTTTAACTTGAGTATTATCTGTTACAACTGTAAACTTTTTTGGAATAAGGAAATATCTAAATTTTTCTATCCCATTTTTTATAGCAAGTAACTCTTTAAGATTACTATGGTAACGTTGTTGTGTTTCAGTAAATGTATCGCTGGTATATCTACAAATTTTTCCAGTAGCAGTTTTTAGAATAGCACCCCAGTAGGCATTTGAAGCATCTATTTCCAGAATTAGATCATCTTCATCAGAGGGTAGAGTTAATCTTGGAAAATAAGCAGTAAGACTTTTAATTTCTTTTATCTTGTTAGAAAATTCTTTTGTCCACTCAAATTTAACACCTTTTTTAAGTAGTTTCTGGAAGGGTTGCCTATACTTAGCTAGTCCTTCAATAAATGTTTTAGCATAGTTCAAAACTCTTAGAAATATTTGAACTTGTTTTTTATCTTCCAGATTATCAGGAAAAACTGTAATTTTTTCACAGATATGGGGTTGCATTTCAATTCCTGTAGCATCAATTATTAATCCCAAAAATTCTATTTTATTCTTTCCTATTTCAGCTTTCTTTTTGGATAACAGTATTCCTCGTTGCCTGCATTGATCTGCAAAAACATTAATATGTTTCAAATGATCTTTTTCATTTTCTGAGGATATGAGTATATCGTCAACATATACAATACAAAAATCAGACATCTTACCAAATACTTTATCCATCATTCGTTGGAATATTTGAGGAGCATTTTTTAATCCAAATGGCATAACTAGCCATTCATAATGGCCATTGGGTGTACTAAAAGCAATTATCGGAACAGATTCTTTTGTTAATTTAATTTGCCAAAATCCACTTTTGCAGTCAAATTTTGAGAAAACCTTTTTACCCTTGGTTCTATTGATTAAGCTTTCTTTATGAGGTAGAAAGTATCCATCAAATCTAGATTTTTCATTAAGCTTTTTATAGTTAACCACCATTCTAGCTTTTCCACGTTTTATTTTGGAATGATTCCTAACCATAAAGGCAGGACTAGAGTGAGGACTTTTGCTTTCTCATATTAGTTTTAGATCTAATAGTTCTTGGATTTGTGCATCAAATTCTTTAATATCGTCTTTAGAATATCGCATAGGTTTTACTCGTATTATATTAGTAGGATTGATCAATTCTATGGTAGCATATGTTTTATCAATGTCCCATAAATCAGTAGGATTTTCGCTAAAATTATTTGTAAGTTTTTCAAAAATATCATTTGCACAAAGATAAATATCACCACGTTTTTGCGTATAAACGATGTTTATGTTAGAAAGGCGAGGTAGTTTTATCTAGTGTGAACAGGGTGTTAAAAACTCAACAATTTTTTGGGTAAAGCAAGTTTTCATAAAAAAACTTAAGAAATTATTTCCAAGTAGCATTAATACTCCCATGGTGTTTTGTTGATATATTATAGGTATTCTAATATAGTGATCGCCAAATAGTATCACAATGTTTGTTGCAATGATATTTAGGTCTAAAGGTTTACCTTCAAATCCTTTAGCTTTGATCATTAATTTCTTAGTCTTTTTCCACATCTTATAAGGTAACACGTTTTTATTCATTAAGCAAATATCGGCACCTATGTCTAGGAGACATGGTATATAAACGATATTATTGTTAATAACAATTCCAATTTTAAAGAATATAGGATTTCTCATATGATCCTTGGAGCATGTACTTCTTCGTTTCCTATGGCAAGTATAATTGCATTATAAGTAATTTTATAAGGATAGCAGTAGTCAAGAAAGTTATTTCCTAGTAACAATTCCATTTTTTCATCTTTATCCAAATGTATAGAGAATAATAATTCTTTGTTCTCAATTATTAAAGGAATATCGGCAGTATGTGTTATCGTATGTTTAAATCCATTAAGATCTTTATAAACATAAATTTCTTTTAACATGTTTTTAGGCATTTCGTCAGATATCTTGTAAGGAGATATATGACTGACAGATGCATCAGTATCTATTAGAGCTTCAACTTTTTTTAGATTACTTCCATTAAAATATTTTACTTTAATTTTGTAAATCGGAACGTCAACTTTCTTTTCTATCATTCGTCTGTCTATAGAACACTCTCCTATTTCTCCACCAGTTATTTTTAACGAATAAATCCTTTTAATTTTGCCAAGGTTGTTTGTATCATTGAAATCAGGTAGTATTCTTCTGGTTTTTCCAGAGTTATTAACATTGGATAATCTAGCAATATTAAGATCAGGTTTTTTGTTGATGTTCAATTTCCAATCAGCAGGCAGATCAATTTCTTGTACTGAATCTGGTTTATAGATGTTAGCAAATGGTTCGAACACTTTATCAATTTCGATAAACGCATGTTTCATGAACTTGTCGCTATGATGACTATTACTTAGGAAGTAACCAACATGATGTGTTATGGAATAAGGAAATCTTCCTTCTTCTATAAAATCCTTCCTGGCACATTCATGAGCAAGGCTAAATATCTCATTTATTCTTGGTTCATGTATGCTAACAGCATATTTTGGATAGATTTTTATTCCTAGTATTCCTTGACTAAGGTTTCCGTGGACAAGCCTAGTAGGGAATCAGTTCTATCAAATATTCTATTGTCTAGAACAGTGGCTTTTATGGGGAAGTTAATTCCTTCTCTAAAGCAGGCTTTAAAGACAATTTGTATTCCACCAACGTGTATATATCCGATTTTGTCTTTATCTTTTCCTAATTTTTCTAATTATCTATTAATCATGTTTCTACTAATAAGTGGGATGTTAATTTTTCCTTTTGATTCTTCAGTATTAAGAGAAGCTTCGAATTGACATTCTCTGTAATAGCAAATATTTTTTCTATTAAATTTATCTAGAAAACTTTTTCGAAATAACTCATTATTTCCAAAAGTTCCGACTTTTCTAAGCAATGTTTGATTAATAATTGCTTCGGCTCTATAATCACCCCTATTTTCTTCTTTTTTGACTGAAATGTCAGGATCAGCATTCGTACTTACTTCCTGATTCATCACTAGTTTCTTCGAGATAGAAAAATTCTTCTTCAGTTTCAATAACAGAAATATTATTTGTTTCACTGATATCTGACTCATCTTGTTCTGAGAATATTTTTATTTTAGCATTTTGTCTATTTTTTATATTAGAACATTCATTTGCATAATGACCTATTTCTTTGCACGCCCAGCATTTACAGTCTTTTGTTGTTTTTTGAGCAGTTTTTATTCCTAGTGGCAGCTTAGGGTTTCTACCAAATCTTCTTTTAAAAAATCTTTTTGATTTAAAAGGAGTCTTTGGTCTAAAGTTCCTTTTAAATATCTTTTTTAGTTTATATTTATTTCTTTTAAATAGCTTCTTATTTTGTTTAGGAAATATATCAGCACATCCAAATTGCTTAGGAGCTTCGGATTGATTATCAAAACAAAGTCCTAATTGATGGTCTTTTTTATATAATTCAGCATTTTTAGCAGTAGCACACCATATGCCTATTTGTCTTTGGGCATATTTTGCCAGTTAGGTATGGATTTATAGCTCATTATCAATTCTCTAGCATATTGAGCGGGTAACTTGGTAAAATACATATCCAAATAAACTTGTTGCTCATAGGTATTAAAATCAGCTTTATAGTAATGTTTCGCAAACTCATTTGTGTATATTTCAAAATAGCACATATTGCATATTCTCATATTTATTAAATGATTTATAACATTTATTCTATTTTTTCTTTTGACTTCTTTAGCATTTCTATCCCAAAATTGTCCTAAGAATTCTTTTCTAATAGCACTTTCAAATCTTCCAATTACTTTTACAGCATCTCTGTCCTCACTAGCAGCGTCTAGATTTGTAGTAACGAATCATGTTCTTATACTATTTTTAATCGCAATTCCTAAATTGGTCCACCAATTTCCAACATTTCCTAAGAAAGTTATAAGTATCCATTTTGAAAAAGAGTCTTCAGTAATTTCTTCATGGCCAAATACAGTTCTAAATATGGCTATGGTGTAAAGTGATTTTACCCATTTTGTGATTATTTCATCCATCATAGAAAAATTTCTTATATAGTTGTCTGGATTTAAATAAATTCTATTTTCAGAAATATTTTTCGTTTTGGTCATTTCAAATCTTTGTTTAAGTAATTCTCTATTGGCATATGCTATTCCTCTTCTAGAGTCTCTAAAAGCAGGGTTCGTGCTTACATTTTCAGGGAACGTTTCGTTAACAAAGTGAGGTGTAAAAAGTGAAGGGTCGTTAAGATAATCACTTGTTGTTCTTCTTTGAGAAGGTGGGGTACTAGTACTGGTTGTAGCTGGTTGAGCAGGCTGAGTTGTTTGAGTACTTTGACCCGAAGTAGTTGGGTCAACAGGTTGTCTGACATCACTAGTACTTGCTTCGGTGTTCATAAGAACATTTAATTCTTATAAAATTTCTATATTATCATCACTATCTAGTGACGAAGTTTCATTATCTTCAGTATTTAAAACATAAGTTCGTCGGTAAGATGGCATAGGATATTCTCTAATTCCTATTCTTTTAATTTTTAAATTTTCTATCAATATCTTATTATTATTAATAGCGTTCATTATATTTTTCTTGATTATTTGTAATAATCTCAACACCTTTGGGTAATTCAGTGTTTTCATCAATTTTTTCGATAAGTTTTTTTAGTCAGTATCGTTTTGGGCAGAGTCATAGCCGTCAAAAACAAAATCTCATCCATCAAAAACATAATTTCCTGAGGATTCAGATTCATCTTTTGCTTCTTCTTTTACAATATTAGTATAGTGATCATGCATATCTTTTGGTACTTTCCATTTTATAAAGTCTTTAATTTCTTTAAAGAGATCATTTTCGCTTAGGGCATAGTTTATTAACGCAAGTGTTTCACAAGTTTCTTTTTTATAAACTTGTAGCCAGTTTATAGTATGATATCCTAACATAGATGATTCATGTAAATATACATCACGATATTTTGGTAATCCAATGCTATTCAATCTTTTATTATTTTTTTCATCATTGATAATTTCTTCAAATAACTCTTCCATATCTTCTAAGCAATGGTATTTCTTTTTATTAACCAAACTCATTATTCCCAGTTCATTTTTAGCAGTGTTAGCAATATTCTCAAAATAAGCATCTTTTTCTTCAAAACTTAACTCAAGAATTTCTTCTTGTGTTTTTAGTTTATCTGCCATTATTCTAAATAACAAGTTTTTTCATGAGTTTCATCAATGGGCTCTGATACCACTAGTTAAAAAATTGTGTTTTGGAGTCAATTTGGTCAATTAAGAAAAGCAATCAGTCGATTGACTAAAACAGTGAGTTTTGGAGTTAAAACGAAGTGTTACAAATACAGTCAGTCAATCGAATAAAGATGATAGATCAACTGTTTGAAACAGTAGCTGAAATGGATAAGGAATTGAGCACACTGATCCAATCGGTCAACCAAATGAAGAGGGTCGATCAACCGTTTGAGTCAGTAGATGAAATGGATAAAATTGGGAGCGTATTGGACAAGTTGATCAACCAACTATGGAGGGTCGGTCAACCGACTGTGAGAAGTACCAACGACTATTTTATCTTTGGCACAGATCAGTCAATCGAATGGTGTAGCTTAGTCAACCGACACTTCAGTTGGAAATTCGGCTGATTTGGTCTCTTGGTAAAAAACTATCCATTTTTTATGATTCCAAGAGAGGGATTTAAGGGGTTTGAATATATTTCAAGTTTAAACAACCTATGTAGTAATCCCTATTCATATATGCCATATATTTTGAGATTTATATATTTTGAGATTCTCTTAATTTAAATGATTTAATACTTCCTATTTTTGTGGTTTTAAATTGAGAATAGTTTTATGGATTTAAATGTGAGATTTGAAAGTTATTTTTAAACGGAATATACCTGAAATAAAAGATTATGATGTATGAGGTCTTAGAGTGTCATTTTATGGCATATCTTTGGAAAACTAGACGTTGGAGAGCTAGTTATTGGTCTATTAATAGAGATCTATGGGAATTGAGTTAAACATATCAAGAACATCAGTTTAAGCTATTATAAGAGTGAGATTTTTGTTAAGATTTCTACGAGAGATTTTATATAAATTCTTGATCTAAAGCGCTTGTTGTTTGGCATCACCGATTTGAGTTCTAATTGCGATACTATCATTATTTTCGGTGTTTTCCCAGTGAGATCTATCCAACCTTTATTATTTGCTTCAAAGTTATATTTATATTGATTCCTTGGTTTAGGATTGAGAGAAAATGATTTTAAACTTAAAATCCGAAAAATCTTTTTTAAATAATTGTTGACTGATCATCTGATTATGTGCTATATTTATGTTACCCAATTTATTATTTAATTAGATTTTATTTGCCTCACATTATATCTATCACTTAATAATTATTTGGGATATTAATCGAGTATATTTGTATTGAGGTGGTAAAAGTTTCTTGTGGGAAGAAACTCATTTTTTGTATTTGTAAGTTTAAATGGATTAGACACATTTGGAATAATGTCTGGTCAAGATAGCTAGGTTTTGATCTTTGTCTTGTGAAAAAAAAATAGGGTTTAATATTTGTCCAACAAAAAGATTAAGTTATTCTTTTCTCTTGAACAGAACTAGGTTTTGATTCATCTAGTAATAGAATTGAGTAATTATGAAGGTTCTTCCTAAGCCTACAAAAAGGATAAGTGTAAAAATATAAGGGAGTGGTAGGTTTGATCTTTATCCTGTTAAAAGGATTGGATTTTGATTCTTCCTGTAATAGAATTAGGTTAGTCTTGAGTCTAGTAGAAAGATAGGATTCTTCCTAAATCTGTGGGAAAAAAAATTGTAAAGGTTGATTCTGACCCTGTGAAAACAATCGAGATTGTAAGGGTTTAGTTTCTACTTGGAAAAGAAATTAGGGGTTTAGTGGATTGCGAATCTCCGTGGAGATCGGGATACTAGATATAAGTAAGAATAGCTTACCGAACCAAGATATATTGTTGTGTGTTGCATTGTTTTATTTTCTATTATTTGAGTGTGCAACCGCTGCATAACAAGATAATGATCAATTTAGGTAAATTAGTTATTTGTGTTTAAGTGTTTAATCTTTAAATTTTGTAACTACCCAATTCATTCCCCCCCTCCCTTCTCGGGTAGCTCTTTGGGCTAACAAAAAACACTCCTAAAATTGATTGGAATAGAAACACTAATCGAACAATACCTACAAAAAATATGTGATCATTTTCATGGACGTATTGTTTGAGATATCTGGGAACAAACAGAACATAAATAAAATAAAAAATAATAAAAAATTGAGAAATTATTTTTTTCAAAATTCTTCTTGGGTACTATTTGCCTATTAAAGGCGGGTTTTTTTTTTCGACAATAACTTGGAATAAAAACACTAAACAAACACCACCTTTTTTGGCAATTAAAAACATAAAAACCTTACGTTCAAACTGAAGAATTTCGTATAAAAATTGAGAATAGAAACACTAAATAATCAAAGTGAATAAATTAATTCAACATGCATGAATTTAAAGGACCTTACATATAGCTAAACACTATACAACCAATTGTCTATACAATATGCACAAACACCACCATCCCATCCAAGATAAGAAATTCACTTTTACCTAAAATAACTAAACTCAAAGTTATTTTAGGTTATTTCATGAAACCAATACAATCTGGAAACATGGAAACACAAATTAAAATAGATTTTAGGTCAAAATTCAACAGTTTTAGTTGAAACATATATCAATTAAGAACCCTTAATTTAATCCATACCTTCTTTATTTTACGCTTTTCTCAATCTCTACTCTAGGTCAAATCTATAAAGAACACAAAAAATATACAAAATGCTCGAGAACGTAGTTTATATAACACACACACAAAAAAAAAAAAAAAACTAAAAATCGTTTTAGAAAACAAAAAATGATTTAAAACCAAAAAAAAATGATTTATAAAAAGTCTCTAGACAACCAATTGTTGATACAATATGCATAAACTATAGTCCAAAAGAAAGTCATTTTAACCTAAAATAGCTAACTCAAAAGCTATTTTAGTTTACTTCATGAAACCAATACAATCTAGAATCACAAATTAAAATTGATTTTGGGTAAAAATTCATTAGTTTCGATCGAAATATATATAAATCAAGAATCTCAAATTTAGTCCATACCTTCTCAATTTTGCGGTTCTCTACATCTCTACTCGAGGTCAAACTTGTAAATAACAGGAAAAAAAATGCTTGAGAACATAATCTAGGATGTAAAGTAATGATTGAAAGAGAACAAAAAGAATAGAACAAATGAAAACACACAGAATTGGGAAAATAACAAAAAAAATCTGTTTAGCAAACAAAGAATGATTTATAACAGTTCTCTATTCAACAATGCATATACAATATGCATAAACTACAATCAAAGAGAATAAATTCACTTTTACCTAAAATAACTAAACTGAACCTTGTCTTCGTAATGACTACGTATAATAGAGCAAAAAATGGGGGAAGAGTGAAGAGTTCATATATATGCATGTAGAGAGAGATAGGAAGAGAGAAAAAGAACCTTGTCTTCGTAATCGGATTCCTCTTATGAATCTCCTTCTCCCGATTTCTCTATTGGTGCATGAAGGCACTACTCTTGCAATAGAGGAAACCCAATTTAATAAAAGAAAAATACCAAAAAATCTAGGTTTAAGACTAAATCTACCATATGGCCCTAAAAGTTATTTTTTGCACACAATAGCCCACAAAAAAACACTACTTTATACCAAACAATCCTGATTTTTTTGGCTTGACCATTTTACCCTTTCATCATTGTATGTTCCGTCCTCATCAGTCATTCACCATCAATTTTTGTCGTCTAGATATAGGCTTTGACGGAAAAACCTATAAGCGAAAGATGATGGAACAAGCCCTAGAAATCAACAGCTACACTAGCAATACCTCCATGGCGATGGACATTAAAATCAAAAGCGACAAAGTCAACAATCTCCTCCTCCATCCAAGAGGCAAGTCGTACCTTCCTCAAAAGATCCCAATAAGCCCGTATTCGGAAAACCAACTTGTTGATCCTAAGATTTTGATGAACAATTAAGTGTTGATATTTTTGTGGAACTAACGGTTTAGTTGAGTGTTTAAGTTATTTAAGTTCTAGTAATGAAGATGATGACAAATTAAATGGATGCTAAATGATAATGTCAAGATGATGAAGAATTAAGAGTTTGAAGAAATTAGAGAAAATAACTCAGGTGAATTTCAACTCTTAATATCCCAATTAGGAACACACACAGCACAAAAAGTTTTTATTATTTATGTGTGTTTTGATAAGGTGAAATTATTTGCTCCTGTATGTGATTTGAAAAGAAATATTTTTAATTGACTAAAATAGAATTTAAGAAGTTAGTGGAGCTAATTTAGAAAAGAAAATGGTTAAAGGGGTGAAAACGTAAAAAAGAATAAGTTAAAAACGAGTTCAAATAAGAGATCCAGCATATACAAGTCGACTAATGAGTCGACGAGACCAAGCAGCAGAAACAACCTGTATCTCTAAGTCGATAGGCAGGTCGACCGGTGAAGAAGAAGTGAACTCTCTGTATCTCTAAGTCGACAGGTAGGTCGACTGGAGAAGGTAAACTGAACTCTCTGAATCTCCAAGTCGATAGGTAGGTCAACCGATGAATGCAGCAGCGTTAGCTTGGCTACATCCTAAATTGGGCAGTCGACAGACCAGTCGACCGGATACGTTGTTTCAAGATTCTGTTTATTCCGAGATTATATTCAAAAGTAGTCGGTTTTTATTAGGATTTGAGAGAGATTTCAAGGATATTATTATATTTAAGATATGCTTCACCTAATATCTAAATCCTATTGAATTGGTTCATTAAATTTTAATATTTCTCAATTTGGTACACAAAATTATTTTTATTCTAATTAATTGAGATTGAAAAATATTTAGGGGACTTAATTGAATGATTTAAAAGGCTATTATTAAGTTAATTGAACCAAAATGAAGTCATAATGATATAAGGGGTCTAAAAGAGCATTTAAATGTCATGATAAGTGGGAACTCGCCATTAGAAGGTTGATTTCATTATCCTATATAAAGACCTGCGTTTTCATATATAAAGACTAATCATCAATCAATATCGAGAGAGCATAAAAGTTAAGGTCATTTGTGAGCTGTTATAAGAGTCATCATTCTGAGATATTGTGTGAGCTATTCTGAGAGGCGATCTTGAAGATCAATTGCTATTAATCTTTGTTGCCACTAGATTTGAAGTTATATCGTTCTAATTATTCTTTCTGTAGATTCTGGGTGAGATTTTTCCAATTATTTTCTATTATTGCATTACTTGTTTATCTTTTGAAAATTGATCTTAGAAATTGTTTCTTATTTTTATTGAAGAAAATTTTTATAAACAATTTATTGAATCTGATTACATGCTCAATTATTTGCTACTCATATCTTATTTAAAATCAGATTTTCAATCTCACATTTTTTCTATCACTAGATTTGGGATATTAATCGAGTTATTATTTATCTGGGGTGGTAGAAGTTTCAAGTGAGATTTTCTGCTTATCAATTTGTATGGAGAGTAGTGTGACGGGTTAAATACTGTTAGGGGTATTTAATCAGGGGTAGCCGATTTTCAGTCTCTTCTTGTAAAGAGATTAAGGTAGTGATTCTTCCTGAATAGAATTATGTTTTTGAGTGAAATTTGTAACGGTTCAATCCTTACCAGGTAAAAGGATATTTGGAGTGATTGCTGAGGTTTTGATTCTTTGGTCTTAGTGTTAAAAAGAATTAGGTTATTCTTTTACCTGTAAAAAGTAGAGGTTCTTCCTTAGCATAGGAAAAGGATATTGTAAAGATTGATTCTGAACTTGTAAAAGAATCAGTGTGAGGGTTTGGTTCCTACCTTTAAAGAGATCTTGAGTATTAGTGAGTGCGAATTTCCGTGGGGCTCGGAGGACTGAACTAACCAAGAGTAGTTTGGTGAACCAAGATATATCTTGGTGTGTTGCAATATTTACTTTATTTATTTTTGTTGTTTGGTGTGCACTTAGTTGATTATTTAATTTCGCTGTGATATAAAGATAATAATTAATTTAGGATTAAAATTAATTATTTGATTAATTAAAGTTTTATTCTGATAAATTTTTAATTACCCAATTCACCCCCCTCTTGGGTATTCCACTGGGCCAACACAACCTACAAAAGGTTAATCGTCGGAAGTGTATTGGGCCAAAATTGGAAACAGCCACATACCTGCTGCTCCTCGGTCCTTCACGTCAGTCGAAAAGGCACAATATTCGAGTAGAATGTGAAGTAGAAAGAGGTGAAGGAGGCATAGGTTAAAGGCCACGGAGCTAAGGCTTGGGCTACCTCTCTAACTCTCTCTCTCTCTCTAAAACATCTAAACCCCACTTCTTAAATCCTCAGTGCCCTATTTGATCTTCATATTTTTTCTTTAAATCCAAAATCAATTGCTTATTATATTAATTATATCAAAACAGGATCAAGATAGACTCTTTTTATATTAATTGGTGATGAGTGGTTTATTTCCCAACAAATCAAATACTTTTAGATTCAAATATTTGTGTGTTTTCAAGTATTTTTGTTATTTTAATGTGTTTTCATTGTGTTTTGTAGGATTACAAATAATTGGGAGAAATAGTGCAAAATGCATACAGGTGCAGTAACTTCAAGGAAAGCTTTTACCACAATGCAATTCGGTTTTGGAAAAACTCAAAACATGGAAGTTGTAGATCTACATCTTATCTTTCCATATCTTTTTGAATCATCTTAATTGAAGTTTGGATGAGAAATCTAAGGCCGCATTACGAATCAGACATCGACGTTGTCCAAAGCGCGCTGCGGTGTGAAAAAGAGTGTTGCAATGCCCTCTCATTAGTGTTGATGAGCTAGTTTCTACCCATAGTGCGCTACAGCGCCGTCTGCATCGTCTTTAACTGAAACTCTATTTTTTGAGCCCTATAGATACCCCTTTAAGACCTTTTCGAAGAGCTCATTGGGCAGACAAAGAAGAAGAGACGATTTTTAGAGAGAGAGAGATGCTAGTTTGAAGGGATTGGAGTGCCATTTAAGAAGGGGACTCACTCCACAACTCAAAGTTAGATCTCTATTCCCTCAATCTATCTCTCATTTTTAGATCTTGGTGTGTTGATTTGATTATGTCTTCTTCATCTATTGTTGTAGTTCTATGAATGACAATGTGTAGCTAAACTTCTCTTGTCTATGGATTAATTTAGTTCACCCGTACTATGTTTGATTGAATCTATATTTTTTTAATGGGTATTCATTTCTATTCAATGGTGTTGCTTGTTTTATTGCTTCTATTATTTGCTTGTACTTGATATTATGGTTGATCTGAGAATAGGGGATTTGACACTCAGGAAAGGTAATCCCGGATTCGGACTTAGATTTAACACAACACAAGTTTTAATTGATCGAGAGATTATTAAAACTTGTGTAATCCATAAGATTGGGACGTGACGAATGTAATCACCTAAATCCTAGATAGGGATATCAGTTTTCAAGTGATTACATATTCAATCACTTGACACTTAAAAAAGATAGTGAGAGAACTTTAGAAATCTTGATTGTTGAGTAGGGTGATAGCTCTTAATGTAAACTAGAATAAATCAAGCAAATGTACAAGTAAACGAAGTTAATCCCTATATAATCTATTCTCATTAAATTCATTCCAACCCTTCTAATTTGACTTGTTTTAATATTTTGGACACCATTCAAATCATCTATCATGTAGATAAAATTGAGTTATTCTAATAGTGGTACTTAGCTTATTCTAACGATAATCCCAATGGATGATACTTGATCTTCGGATCACTTTATCACTTGTTCGACCTCATGCACTTGCGAGTATTCCTAACGCATAATTTATCACATTGAGTTTTTGGCGTTGTTGCAAGGGATTGGCGTTGTTGCTGGGGATTGGCCTTTTAGATTATTGTTAATATTGTGAATAAGTAACTTGATTTTAATTTAAGCATTTTCTTTCTAAGTTTTGTTTTTTAGTTTTGTGTGTATTGCGAGGTACTTGAAAATGTTAGATCAGTAATTACTCTTGCAATTTTCTCAACAAGATTTCGGGTCATTCTATTGTGCTTGGGAACGATACAAGGAGTTGCTATTTTGGTTCCCCAATCATCATTTCCCAAAAGAGTATCAATTATTGAACTTCCTCGACAGGTTACAAGCCACAACAAGAACTTGGGTCGAATGAGGAAATAGTACCACCTATTTCTAGTAATTAACTGCCGACGAAGCCTATTGGTTGTTGGAATATATGGCGGAGTTTGACTTTCAGAGTAGGAATTATTCAACAAGCTACCAAATATTGGGGGATAGTTCCGCCGTTTTGGCACGATGGATTAACACCCCAAACCAACCTGTGGAGTCTTCCCTCACCCTAGAAGAAATGTTCACTGCATGCATAGGGGAGACTCAAGCTTTCTAGAGGGAAACTCATGATCGTCTCAATGAGCATGAGGACCTTCTTGACAATATTAAGACGGTCTGTGCTTAAATTGACATGACTGTACAGTCTCTTGAAATACAAATTGGTTAACTTGTTTGCTATATTGAGGCCGAGTCAGAAACGGTGGCACTAAGAGACACATAAATCGCATCCATATGTGAAAGCCACCAGGAGGAACCGAATACAAGTGGAAGGAGCTTGGGTATGTTCAATGACACTGATTTGAGTGAGGAGAAAACTCAAGAATGGATCAACAATGAAGAATCACAAGATGACACTTGTGAATCTTCACCGTTGGTGATCCACATTGTGATGCCACCACCGATTAAAGACGACTACATCTATGAAGATCCGATGTGGCTCACTTGTTCTCCACCACCCTTAGTAATGTTCATTTATGCCAACCAAGCATATAAGCTAGAACCGAATCACGTTGAGCGCACGTGCTGAACATTGCCACATCTCGCCAAGCTTGAGGGCGTTCTGAACAAAGACCCATTTGTTGTGTTGTATGACACATACTATGAGCGGAAGTCGCTCTTTGACGAACCCTTCTCCATTGTCAAACTGAGGACATTAAACCAAGTGCTTTTTGGGAGGCAACTCAAGTTTTCAAATAATGGTGCCTAAGGATGCACGCTATAGGAAAAAGACCTACATCGGTCACCTTGCCTGGAACATCACTGCCGACCACACTCGAAGGCGAGATTGTCTCACCTCCTAGGTACGTGTATTATTCCCTTGTACTTAATTTGAATATATGTTTGACTTTGAGTTTGGGGGTGAGACACATGTTAGCATATACGTGTTGGGTTAGGAAATGATTGTGTGTGATTTTTGTCCTATATCTTGTGTTCTTTTAGTCCTTTTGTTAGTTGTTAGAATAAATTGTGAGTTGTGTTGAGATGAAATCACTTGATATCGATGATGAGTATAAACACTTAATGTTCTCTTAGGTCGTTTGAAACGTATTGCATTAAGATTTATGTGTGCTTGACTTGTGTTAATTAAAATTCACTCTCGACTCGTTACACTTAATCACCATGAATCACGATCACTTGGCCTTTTGGGTACTCGGAAAATATTTATATGCTTTAGGTAGGCTTTGACATCTCGTGAACACTAAAACTCATATGAGTGAAACTTGAGGCGAAATACTAGGTTATATGTTATTAGAGAGATGATTTAGGCATTCTTTGGATCGTTTGAGCCTTTAAAGCTAACCCGTGAAAATTATTTATCAATCGTTACCCCTGTTGAGCCTCATTGCCTGATTTTTTCACTACCCACATTTGTGCATCCACCCCACTAAATGTATTTCTACCTCCTAAACCCATCACTAATTGGCATGTTTGCATGGATTCCTGAGCGTAACAACTAGCATGGGCAGCGTTTGGAAATTCATTGGTGGTTTGGGTTGTGTGTTTTATTTTGTTTGTTTTAGTTCTTTATTTAAAAGAAAAAAAAAAAAAGAATTTGTTGTAGTATTGTGGTGAGTATCACGTTTGTTCCCTTGTTTTCCCTGCAACATTAGAGATAATGTTGAGTTTGAGTTTGGGGGTGTGGTTCTCACCTGTTTTGAAAAACAAAAAGTGTATTTTTGTTTGTTTTGTGAATAATATCTTGTGGGATTGATGGAAAGAATACATGTGACAAAAATGGAAGGACCTGGAAATTTTTCTCAAAAATCGTGCGAGATCCATGAGTTGTGATACATGCCTAGGGTGATTTAAGCCTAAACAAGACATTTTCATCTACCTTTTACCCTAACCATACATTACAATCCGCAAAGTCTTTTTGATCTCCAGCGACATATATACCTACACAATTAGTGGAGAGTGACACGAAAAATGGGCTTATGGTTGTTCTTGTTTTCATTATCTAGAGATTGTTCATTGTCTCCTTAGCACATAAATATATTTAGGGCTCATTTGGTTAGGTGAGAGTGATTGTGCACGCACTTACAAATTGAGAGTCTTGAGTGGATTAAATTGATGATTAAAGTTGAAATTCTAGATAATCTCAATGTGTATTTTTCATTTGAGCTTGGACCATATTGCGGTTGTGGAGATTCTTGCACAATTATTGACTCGATACAAAACTCACAATTTCATCATTAGCTTTTAGTACTTGATTTGTTTTGCCTTCTATTTTGTTTTTTCCTTTACTTGAGGACAAGCATACGTTTGATTTTTGGGGGTATTTGATGAGTGGTTTATTTACCAATAAATAAAATACTTTTAGATTCAAATATTTGTGTGCTTTCAAGCATTTTTGTTAGTTTAATGTGTTTTTGTTGTGTTTTGTAGGATTATAAATAAATGGGAGCAATAGTGCAAAATGTATATAGGTGCAGTAACTTCAAGGCCATTTTTTAACATGATTCAATCCGGGTTTGGAAAAACTCAAAACATGGAAGTTGTAGATCTACGTCTTATCTTTTCATATTTTTTTGAATTACCTCAACTGGAGTTTGGATGAGAAAGTTACAAAAAAATTACGAATCAGACATCAGCGCTATCCAAAGGGCGCTGCAGCACAAAAAAGGGCAATACAGTACCCTCCCATCAGTGTTGATGGGCTAGTTTCAGCCCATAGCGCATTATAGCATGCTAAAATGAGCGTTGCAGTGCCGTCTGCATCATCTTTAACCTGAAACCCCATGTTTTTTAGCCCTCTAAATACACCTTTAGGACCTTTTTGGAGAGCTCATTGGGCAGACAAAGAAGAGGAGGCAATTTTTAGAGAAAGAGAGGCTAGTTTGAAGGGATTAGAGTACCATTGAAGAAGGGGACTTACTCCATAACTCAGAGTTTGATCTCTATTCCCTCAATTTATCTCTCATTTTTAGATCTTGGTTTGTTGATTTGATTATGTCTTCTTCATCTATTGTTGTAGTTCTAGAAATAACAATGTGTAGCTAAACTTCTCTTATCTAGGGATTAAAGTAGTTCACCCGTACATTATTTGATTGAATCTATGTTTTGCTAATGGGTATTTATTTCTATTCGATGGTGTTAATCGTTTTATCACTTCTATTATATGCTTATATATATTATTGTGGTTGATTTGAGAATACGGGATTTGACACTCGGGATAGGTAATCCTGAATTCGAACTTAGATTTAACACAACACAAGTTTTAATTGATCGAGATTATTAAAACTTGTGCAATCTATAAGATTGGGACATGACAAATGTAATCACCTAAATCCTAGATAGGGATATCAGTTTTAAAGTGAATACATATTCACTCACTTGACACTTGGGTGAGGTAGTGAGAGAGCTTTAGAAATCTTGATTGTTGAGTAGGGTGATAATCCACAGTATAAACTAGAATAAATCAAGCAAACGTACGAGTGAACAAAGTTAATCCCTAGATAATTGGTGGGGGTGAGATCTAAGTTTTAGTATAGTGTGATCGTTAAGATCGGGTTATCGTATCCACAGGGATTGGTGTCATTACTATCGAATACCGTATTTGTCGTGACCTAACTTTATCTAGGCGAAACAAAAATGTATTTAATTAATTAAACTAATACTAATATATTCTCAATTAACTACTCTAATATGCTAATATGTTTTAGGGTGAAGAATTACATAAGGATTAACATGTTTACAAATACGTGTTCTATCTCGATTTACTCACGTTTACTGTGTTCGACTTATTTGACAACCTCGGTACGTAAACTCCACCGCCATCTCTCCCGAGTGTAATACGTGAGAATATATGACTTTAAGTCAATGAAGAAGTCCCCCCTCAACGTCTTAACAACCCTAGGTCACGTGAGTCTCGCCCAGCGTCATTGATTGCACATAATCCAACTCCTGATCGGGTCATTGGATCATGCGTTGTATTTACCCTATCGACAATCTCCATTCTAAAAATCCCTCGCCACCTCTCCCGAGTGTAAGATGAGGGATATAACGCAACTTTGAGCCAACGAAGAAGTCCCCTTCAATGTCTTAACGACCCTAGGTCGCGTGAGTCTTGCCCTAACGTCATCGATTGTCCACGATTCAAATCCCGACCGGGTTATAGAATCGTGGCATTTGTTTATCCTAATCCGAATTTGTCAAAACCCCGTATTCTCCATTTATCTAACTAAGCATGATAAACAAACAATATGATAAACACAATCAAACTACGAAGAACAAACATAAACACGACACCAAAATCATCCAAACAATATATTTATAAATATAGTGTTAATCCCTACTAAAATCCATGTTTAGTTATGGCCATAGCCGTATTTACAATGAAATAACAAGCTAAACATGCTCACATGATCCTAAGATAAAGAAATAAGGAAAAACAACCGAAGAACTTAGCCTCGTCAAAAGATAAACCGCTAAGAACGCTCAATGATCGATTCGTCGTCTTCTCCACTTTGGGATGTGAGCTCCACCTCTAAAACTCCTAAACCCTAGCCTAAATATAGCTTAAGGTGCCCAAATGGCCGGGGGGGCTCACAAGGAGGGGAGAGGGAATGGTATTTATAGACAAAATATCTCAAAATATCTAAATAAAATATCTAGGTTGTGCAGAGGCCACCGCCGCGGCCGTGGGATCAGCGTCGCGGTAGTGGAGTAGGTCAGTTAGTTGATCGCCGCGGTAGTGAAGAAGGCGGTGGATTTGAAAAACATTCTGTTGGTTCACCACCGCAACGGTGGAAGTTTAGCAAGATATTGGTCTTCTCAGCATTTTCACCGCCGCGACGGTGGTTTGGATGCCACAGCGGTGGGCTTCTTTCACAATTTTGCCTCCGTGCTTGTTTTTCCACCGTTTTTTCGACTGTTTTTGGTTTGATCTCATCGTTTTCGCTCCAATTTCCTATCTTTTTGCCTCACACACCTATTTTAATACAAAAAGTATAAAAACTAATTAAAATATAACAAAATACTATATAAACACTTGAAAACTAACTTAATTCTATTTGAAAATACGTAGGTAGATCACACCTATCAAATACCCCCAAACTTGGAATTTGGCTAGTCCTCGAGCCAAACAAACGCACGAAAATGAAAACACACAAACTGAATTAAATAACAAACAATCTAAATATTACAACATGCGAGTTTTAAATCCTTATAACGGCCAAGTTATTGTCCCTCAACAACCGCCAATCACATCGAGTTCAGGGAGGATTGGATTATCCACCAACGAAATTTATGACTTGGACCGTGAAGGACTAAGATTTTCATATGCCTGAGTGGGGTCCACTCTCCACTAATGTAGGATTGGAAATTTATAAAGATCAGAAGGACTTGGTTCGGTTAAGAAATAGTTGGCCAAGGGTATTTCGGAATAAAAAACGGGTTAACGTGGTTAACTTAACGTTACCCAAGGCTCAACGCTTGGCACATTCACTCTCGAACCCCCATACTTAGATTGGAAACAATCCCGAACATGATTTAAAGACCGACGTACTCACTTGTCAAAAAGAAACAAAAATTAAAAACCATATGTAAACTTGATTTTTTTTTTCTTTTCTATTTTTTTTTCTTTTCAACGAACACACTCCCAAACTTATTTGATTGTTACAATTGAAGGGGTGTGTGAAATACAAACGAAAAATGACAAGTGAGTACTCAAATATCAAACCAATAAGAAGTTCGTCCTAAACCTAACCGCTCACATCAAGTAGCATTTACAATTGCTAACTTGATTCACTCAAATGTGCCTTTAAATTCAGCGATTTAGGTTTGGAAAAAGATCCACTGGCCATGGTATTAGTTTATGTGTTCTGAATTGAATTTTCATTTAGGCTTTGACAGGAAAACGAGGGATAAACATGTATCAGGGTAGGCTTAAAAAGGCTCAAGCAACAAAACGACTACCTAAATCACGTCTCCTGAACTACCTCACCTAGGATTTCGCCTCAAGCTTTCCCTCAATCAAGTTCTAGAATCCTTAATGTGTCATGAATTCGGTTAATCGATAATCGTCCTCAAATCAATTGAATAACTATACATTGAGTCTATGTGCCCGTGCAAATTAGGATCTACAATAATTTTTACCAAGAAGCATAGTCAAGCACACAGAATCACATATGCATGGGTATTACCCTTGACCTCGAAAACAACCAGGGGTAATTATCATCATCGGTTAACGGCCCAGATGAACACAAAACTCAGCATGTAACACAACAACACAAAAACATAAACACATTCTAACTTAAACACAAATGCAATATAAGAAAACAATAACACATAAACTAACAATACTACATACTACACATCACCGCCAAACTCAAAATGGACAGTGTCATCAGCGATCCCAATCATCAATCTCAACATATGGAATTTAAAGCATGCTGACAAAGGGTGTTTAGAAAACTTACCTGGGAGGCGAGAGGATCTCGCCTCCGTTTAAAGTCGACGGAGATGGATTTAACTTATTTAACCTTGGGTTGCCTCCCAAGAAGCGCGTGGTTTAATGTCCTCGACCCGACATTTTCAGACTGCCCTCAACGTTGGCGAGGTTTTACTTTGTTCGGCTCGATCTTTCAATGAAACGCCTCACCGGCTTATGTGCTTGGCCAAGCAACATAAAATAGCTTAGAATCCCATCGAAAGGGATGCATCAATACTCGACGATCTAACATCGACAAATACCCTACATAAGAAACAAAAACAAAACTACAAAAAAACATTATATACAAAGAAATGCCTAAAGTAAAATTAGGTCAATTACACACAATATCGATAATGAACAACATTGCCAATCCCCAAATATGATACATTTTCTTCTCCTATCTAAAACTTAAGTCCAGAGTCGTTACCGCATTTCTCCGCCAATAACATCAAAACAATCCCCGGCAACGGCGCCAAAAACTTGGTAGGGGCGTAGGAATACGATGCTACTTACACTCGTAAGTATACGAGGTCTAAATTTTAATATAGTGTGATCATTAAGATCAGGTTATCATATCCACAAGGATTGTTGTCATGACTATCGAATACCGCATTTGCCATGACCTAACTTTATCTAGGCGAAAAACAAATGTATTTAATTAATTAAACTAATACTAATATATCCTAAATTAACTACACTAATATGCTAATATGTTTTAGGGTGAAGAATTGCCTAGGGATTAACGTGTTTACAAATACGTGTTCGATCTAAATTTACTCACGTTTACGGTGTTCAACCTATTTGACAACTTCGGTACGTAAACTCCATCGCCACCTCTCCCAAGTGTAAGACGGGGGAATACATGACTTCGAGTCAATGAAAAAGTCCCCCTCAATGTCTTAACGACCCTAGGTCACATGAGTCTCGCCCAGCGTCATTGATTGCACACAATCTAACTCCCGACCGGGTCATTGGATCATGCATTGTATTTACCCTATCGACAATCTACGTTCTAAAACTCTCTTGCCACCTCTCCCGAGTGTAAGACGAGGGATATAACGCAAATTCGAGCCAATGAAGAAGTCCCCATCAACGTCTTAACGACCCTAGGTCGCGTGAGTCTTTCCCCAATGTCATCGGTTATCCATGATTTAAACCCCGACCGGGTTATAGAATAGTGGCATTTGTTTACCCTAATCCGAATCCGAGGTTTGTCAAAACCCCGTATTCTCCATTTATCGAACTAAGCATGATAAACAAACAATACGATAAACATAATCAAACTAAGAAGAACAAACATAAAAACGACACCGAAATCATCCAAACAATATATTTATAAATATAGTGTTAATCCCTACTACAATCCATGTTTAGCTATAGCCATAGCCGCATTTACAATGAAATAACAAGCTATACATGCTCACATGATCCTAAGATAAAGAAATAAGAAAAAACAACCGAAGAACTTAGCCTCGTCCGAAGATAAACTGCTAAGAACACTCAACAATTGATTTGTCGTCTTCTCCACTTCGGAATGTGAGCTCCACCTCTAAAACTCTTAAACCCTAGCCTAAATATAGCTTAAGGTGCTCAAATGGCCGGGGGGGCTCACAAGGAGGGGAGAGAGAATGGTATTTATAGACAAAATATCTAAATAAAATATCTAGGCTGTGCAGAGGCCACCGCCGCGACCATGGGATCAGCGTCGCGGTGGTGGAGTAGGTCGGTTAGTTAATTGCCACGGCAGTAAAGAAAATGGTGGATTTAAAAAATATTCTGCTAGTTCACCGCCACGGCGGTGGAATTTGCGCCACGGTGGTAGAAATTCAGCAAGATATATTTACACCGCCGCGGCGATGGGCTTCTTTCACAATTTTGCCTCCATGCTTGTTTTTCCACCGTTCTTCGACCGTTTTTGGTTCGATCTCATCGTTTTCGCTCCAGTTTCCTATCTTTTTGCCCCCACACACCTATTTTAATACAAAAAGTATGAAAACTAATTAAAACATAATAAAATACTGTATAAACACTCGAAAACTAATTTAATTCGATTTGAAAATATGTAGGTAGATTAAACCTATCAATAATCTATTCTCATTGATTTCATTCCAACCCTTCTAATTTGACTTGTTTTAATATATCGGACACCATTCAAATCATCGATCGTCTAGATAAAATTGAATTATTTTAATAGTGGTACTTAGCTTATTCTAACGATAATCCCAGTGGACAATACTTGATCTTCGGATCACTTTATTACTTGTTCAACGTCGTGCACTTGCACGTATTTCTAGCGCATAATTTATCTCTTCAATTGGTAAGTATTGGCCCAAAGAGCTACCCAAGAAGGGGGTGAATTGGGTAGTTACAAAATTTAATCAATTAATTCTTTAAACACTTAATATCAAATAATCAACTTCCCTAAATTAATTATTATCTTAGTTACACAGCGGATATGTGTTTAATACTAAGTGCATACCCAAACACAATATACAGAATAAATCAATGCAATGCACAATGATATATCTTGGTTTAGTAAGCTACTCTTATCTACTCCAATCCCCCGAAATCCACGAAGATTCGTAACCCACTAAACCCCTGATTTATTTACCTGGTAGGAACCAAACCCTTACAATCTCGATTCTTTTCACAAGCTCATAATCAACCTTTACAATTATCATTTTCCCAAACTCAGGAAGAACCTTATCTTTTTATCAGGCCAAAGATTAGCCTAATACTCTCTCACTTATCCATTTCACTGGGAATGATAAACCTTTACAATTCACTCAAAAAATAATACAGTTACTGGAAGAATCAAAACCTAATTCTTTTCAAGTGAAAAGAATATCCTAACATTTTTTAAGGACAAAGATTAAGCCCTAATATTTTTCACAAGAAAAATATTGAAACCTAGCTACCCTAACTAGACACCATCCCAAACATGTCTAATCCACTCAAACTTACAAATACAAAAAATGTAAATTTCTTCCAACAATGAGCTTCTACCCCCTCAATACAAATATACTCGATTAATGTCCTGAATAATTACTACGTGATAAATACAATGTGAGGCAATTAAAATATGATTAATTAATAAAATGGGAAGCACAATTTAAGCACATAATTAGATAATCAAACAAAAATCGTTTAAAAAGATTTTCAGACTCTTAAGTTTAAAATGATTTTCTAACCAACCCTATACCAAGCAATCAATAAAAAATATAACTTCAAAGTAAATAATAAAACTCGGATAGATCTCACCGGAAAAACATCGAAGACAATGATAGTATCGCAATTGAAACTCAAATCAGTGATGTCAAACAGCAAGCACTTTAGATCAAGAACTTATATAAACTCTCTCGTACAAATCTCAGCAAATATCTCACCTTTATAATAACCCAGACTGATGTTCTTGATGTTAAATTCAATCTCGTTGGTCTCTTTAAATATACCTAGAACTAGACCTCCAACGGCTAGTTTTCGAATATTGTGTCAATAAATGACACACTTAGACCCCCTATAATATTACCTTTCATTTTAGGTCTATTTCACATTAAAATATCTTTCAATTCGCTTAAATAAGTCCATAAAACAATTCTCAATTTAAAATCATACAAATAGAAAATATTAATCCATTTAAATTAAGAGAATCCATAAGTATTTGGACCAAATCAATAGGAATAATAGACTAGGTAGATAATATCTTAATTAAGTTCAAATCCCCCAAATTGAAATCTTAAAAAACGGATATTTTTTTTCCAAGAGACCAAGTCACATGAAACCTCAACCGACTCAGTCAGTTGACCAAGCCGTGTCAATCGGTTGACCGACCAATCCAAAGTTGAAACACAACCTGAACTTATAGGCCAGTCGGTTAACCAACTACCTCTAATCGATTGACCGATTGGTCCAAGTTGTTCTAATTTCTCTTCAATTTACCAATTACTCAAACAATTGATCGATTGCCTCCAATCGATTGATCGATTGGTTCAGGTTGTTCACTTCTTTCGCCAATTCAGCCACTATTTCAAACGGTTGACCCACCTCTTTAATTCATTTGACCGACTGGATTAGTAGCACCTCATTTCTACTCCAAAACTCACTGTTTGATTTGGTTGACCAATTGCTTTTCTCAATTAGCTGATTTAACCAGATTACTTAACCATTTATACTTGAAAACATGTTTTCTATTTAGGTCAATTATCAAATTCATTTCACAAAAGGAGAATATACAAAATCTTGAATTAAGATCTTAAACTCTATTATTTCATATCAAGACACACATAAAAATAACTAATTTAAAGTGTCGTGTGTGATCCTAATTCGGGTTGTATTAAGAGTTTATAAGTAGAGAGTTGTTTTTACCTAATTTTCTTTAAGGTCTTCAAAACTTTTCATATCCTTATTGCATCATCTTGCACCCTTTATATTTTCTTGATCAATTCTTCTTCATAACCAATTGTATGGAACTCTTTTCTGAAACACTCAACAAAATCATTAGTTCCACCAAAAACATCAACACTTAATTGTTCATCGAAACCTAGGGATCAACAATCTCCTCTTTTTTTATGATGACAATTAACTTTGATGCTTTCTTTAATAAAGAATATAACCACACTCTTCCTAAATCCGACCACGGGTATTTAAACTCATTTAAGTATAAATATGAAAACAAAAGTAAACAATGATAAAGATATGCAATATAAGCCCAATTTAATCAATAATGATATTTAACATTAAGCCTAATAATTAACGTCTCCCTTTAATCAATGCAATGCTTAGGCGAACAAATCCCTAAACATCAACTACCCATTGAACATCAACTTATCTCCCTTTGTCATCTCAAAAAGTGAGAATGGAGAATCAAAAACATTAATCTAGGCATATATTGTTAAGCCTAGCCATACTTAAACCTCGAATGATTTTTACAAATTGATCTTCAACCAGAGGTTTGGTGAAAATACCAGTAAGCTAATCAGAGGTATCAACATAATCAATATCCCCTTTTCAATTTAAGCATAACATATTATTTCCCCACTAATAAAAAACTTCTCCCCCTATATAATTATAAACAAGCTAATTCATGTTTAGGAGAACAAACTTGAGGCAACTTTAAGAGATCATCAAAATATTTCAACAATGCGGCATGAAATCATATAATTTCAATTAAGTCAATATGTTTTACTCATTATACCAATTAATATCTTCCCTTTAGATTAAAAAAAAAAACATGTAATCTTTAACACACTAAAACAGGAAGTATATCTCAATGATAATTTATGAAACTATTAATATAAATCTAATACATACTTTAAACATGGATAAGTGAATATTTATCTCATAAAATTTAGGCTCTCTTTTAGAATAATAATCATTTAAAAAATAAGAAACACTAGATTAATACTAGACACTTAATACCTATAAGGATATCCACATGCAATAGTATCAACAGACTGAAATGTCATATATATATTCAATGATCATGGAGATGGTATTAAAAAGAATTGACATGATTTCATAAACCAATATTTGTCATGCGAGTTTTATCAAGGTCATGATCAATACTCAAAATTCAAATCATATGAATGCATCAATTAGATAATTCGTTTATTGCCGCAATATTTCAAATAGATCAAGATATTATGCATTTCAACAAATTAACTTAATTCAATGATGAACAAGTAATCGATTGATATAACATGTTTCGCATATTTTTAAGCATAACTTTTAGTGGATCTCATATAGTATAGCAAACAAATATGTAAACTTATCTAATTATCATACAATAATTCTAAGGCAACAAAAGATTATATAAAACAACACAGGTCTTAGAAATTCTTACTAGCTTATTTAAACGTATTTTCTTACACATGGAATAGTCTCTAGAAATCACATAACTTTCATCTTTAGGTGTCTCCAAAAATCACATAACTTTTGTCTTTAGGTGTCAAATACGTAAATTTTACTTTATCCCGTCACGTGCTGAGAACAACCACTTTCTTGGAACAATTTGTCTTTACTCATAAATGCTTATTAGATTAACATGTAAGGAGCACCTCAAAAAGTTCCTAGGTGGTACCCAATCTAAGTGGGTCCGATCTTGTTAGCCGAGACAATTTAGTTCCTTTAGGAACCCAAATTTGTCTGCATTTAGATACTTTAGAAAAGTATTTACTAATAGTATGCCCCCACAACGTTACATTTTGAAACATCTAACAAGATTCCTGGTTTCATAAAAGAATTTATGAAATCTCTTTTGTTTAAGGTTTTTCTAAAACTCAATTCTAGCTTTATCAAAGATACCACGTGAACTCCCCAAAAGTATTTTTAAATCTGAAACGTTGCATTTTAATTCAATGTTTTCATATTCGAATTTCATCACTTGTGTTGATCCCAAGATTTTGATGAACAATTAAGTATTGATGTTTTAGTGGAACTAATGTTTGATCAAGTGTTTCAGTGATTTAAAGTTCCAATAATGAAGATGTCAAAGTGAATGGATGTTAAATGAAGATATCAAGATGATGTAGAAGTATTAAGAGTTTGAAGACATTAGGGAAAACAACTCAGGTAAATATAAACTCTTAATATCTCATTTAGGAACACACACACGACACAAAATAATTTTTATCTTTTATGTGTGTTTTGGTTGAGTATATTTATTTGTTCTTATGTGAATTAAAAAGATATATTTTTGAAGGACTAAAATAGAATATAAGAGTATTAGTGGAGTTCATTTGAATATAAATATGGATAAAAGGGCAAAATTGTAAAAGAAAGTAAGTAAAAAACGAGATCAGATAAGAGATTCAAGAGAGGACAGTCGACTGAGGAGTCGACCGAAGAAAGAAGATGAACTCTCTGAATCTGCGAGTTGAGAGAGAGGTTGACCGATAGAAGCTTGGCAAACTCTATGAATCTGCGAGTCGACAGAGCGGTCGACCGGTGGAAGTTTGGCAAACTCTCTGAATTTGCGAGTCGACTGAGGAGTCGACCAATCAAGTGCATGGGATACTTCCAGTATCCTTTAGTTGACTGGGCAGTCGACTGAACACACAGTTTCAGGATATTGGTTGATCCGATTTTAATTCCGAAAGTAGCCGTTTTTTAGTAAAGATTTGAGAGAGATTTCGGGAATATTCTTAACATTTGGGATATGGTTCATATACTAATTAAATCCTTTCAATATGGTTCATTAATTATTAAAGTTTCTCAATTTAGTACTTAAAATGGATTCTATACTTATTTGTTTTGATTGAGAAATACTTTGGGAATTTAATTGAGAGTTTGAAAAGTTGTTATTAAGTGAAATTGAACCTAAATGAAATCCTCATGTTATGAAGGGTCTTTAAGAGCATTTTATTGTTATGACACTTGTAAACTAGCTGTTCGGAGGCTGATTACATGTGCCCTTATATAGACCTGCGAATTTTCTAAGAGAATTATTCATTCTAATCATTCTAAGAGATAAAATCAGTCTATATCTTTTTGAGAGAGCATTTATAAGAGTTATCATTCTACGATACTGTAAGTTGTTCTAAGAGAGTGATTTTGATAATCAACTGTGATCAATTTGTACTGATACCTAAATTAAAGCTACATTGTTTTCATAATTAATTCTGTGGATTCCGGGTGAGATCTTTCCATATTGATTATTACTTGTTTATTATTGTATTTTGGAAATTGATCTTAGAAATTGTTTTTGATGTTTTAAAAAAAAATCTTTCAAACAATTTCTTGAATCTGATTACGTGCTCCAATTTGCTACCCATACTTTGTTAAAATCAGATTTTTGCATCTCATATTATTCTATCACTAGTTGGGATATTAATTGAGTTTATATATATCTGGGGTGGTAGAATCTCCAAGTAAGATTTACTTATCAATTTTTGTATTAGTGGGTTGTGACGAGTTAAATATCATTGGGGATATTTAATCAAGGGTAGCTGGGTTTCAGTCTCTTCCTGTAAAGAGATTGAGGTAATGATTCTTCCTGAATTAGAATTGCGAGTTTGTAAGTGATTTTGTAACAGTTCAATCCTTACTGGGTAAAAGGATATTTGGAGTGTTTTGGTGAGGTTTTGATTCTTGAGCCTAAGTGTTAAAAAGAATTAAGTTATTCTTTAACTTGTAAAAAGTAGAGGTTATTCCTTAGCATGTGAAAAGGAAATTGTAAAGGTTGATTATGAGCTTATAAAAGAATCGATGTGCGAGTTTAGTTCCTACCTTTAAAGGAATCTTGGTTTTAGTGGGTGCAACCTCCGTGAAGCTCGTGGGACGGGATTAGCCAAGAGTAGCTTGGTGAACCAGTATAAATCTCTGGTGTGCTGCTTTCTTAATTTGTCTATTTTTTATGTTTGTGTGTGCACCTAGATGATTGATTAATTCTGTTGTGTTATAAAGATAATAATTAATTTAGGCTTAAAATTAATTATTTGATTTATTGATTTTTATTTTGATTATTTTTAATTATCCAATTTATCCCCCCTCTTGGGTATTCTATTAGGCCAACAACTTGCTTGTTAAGTGTGTTAATTGTACTTTGTAGAGCATTAATTTGAGAACACGAGTTTTATAATCATGCGTTAGTTCTTGATAAATATTAAATAAATCATCGTAATCTAAAGGAAGAGAATATAACATTTCGTTACCTCATCAAAGCAAGCATAGATGAATCATCACTGCTCGATTTTTTCGAGCTACTCAACTCCGAGTCATCCCAGGTGGCTTCCATTGACTTCTTTTTACTCTTCTTCACTTTCTTTTTTTTCTTTCCTATTTTCTCTTTTTCTTTCTCTGGCTGGAGACATTCGGATTGAAAATGACTGGTTTAATAACAATTGAAGCACTCAACATTATTCATGTTGAAGTTTTTCCTTCCACGGAATGTTTGTTGGGTCATCTTTCTAAAAAATTTCTTGAGAAGCACCACATTCTTTTCCTACTCGCTATCAAAACTTATGTCAACACTATCGTCTCCTTCCTCAATCTTTTGAACTTTCAATGCTAGGGACTTCTTTTTTCTATTCTTTGTTTCATCCTTATATCCTAGAATAGTCGTCTCGTGGATCATTAGGTTGCCAATAAATTCATCAATGGTATACACAGTGAGATCCTTAGCTTCCTCAATTGCAGTTACTTTTGGCTCCCAAACTTTCTTTAACGATCTCATAATTTTTCGTACTTTATCCTCCATGCAATAAGGCTTTCCGAGTTGACCAAGGTTATTGCAGATATTATTGAATCTCGTGTATATTTCTGGAATTGATTATGCATCACTCATTCTGAATAGTTTGAATTGACGAACTAAGGCATTGATCTTGGACTGTTTCACCTGATTTTTCCCTCCGTGTATGATTTGCGATGTGTCCCACATTTATTTTGTCGATCCACAACTTGAAACCTTGGTATATTCACTTGTATCTAAAGAATATAACAGAATGTTAATAGCTTGAGATCTTATACATAATTTCTGTTTATCCGAGGGAGTCAGTTGTGCCTTCTTCTTAATTACTCCATTTTCCTTAGGAATAAATGGATCATCCTCAATGACCAGCTACACATCATAATTAGTGGCTTGAAGAAAAACAATCATTCTGTCCTTCTAGAATCATTAATTATCTCCTACAAAATAAAGGTAGACAGTGCATAGACTACCCCTCACCTAGAGTGCCTATGGAATGCGCCATGTGATCTTTCTTAGTTAGGATTTTAGGTCAAACAAGCTAAATCAGCTCTGATACCAATTGTTGGCCCAAAGACCTACCCAAGAGAGGGGTGAATTAGGTAGTTAGAAAATTTAAACAATTAATTCTTTAAACACTTAATATCAAATAATCAATTTTCTAAATTAATTATTATCTTAGTTACATAGTAGATATGTGTTTAATATTAAGTGCACACCCAAACATAATATAAAGAATAAATCAATGCAGCACACAATGATATATCCTAGTTCGATAAGCTACTCTTACCTACGCCAGTCCCCCGAGCTCCATGGAGATTCACAACTCACTAAACCCCTAATTCCTTTACTAGGTAAAAATCAAACCCTTACAATCTCTATTCTTTTCACAGGCTTAAAATCAACCGTTACAATTATCCATTTTCCTAGCTCAGGAAGAACCTTATCTTTTTACCAGGCCAAAGATTAACCTAACACTCTCTCACTTATCCTTTTCATAGGAAATGATGAACCTTTACAATTCACTCAAAAAATAATTCAATTACCGGAAGAATCAAAACCTAATTATTTTCAAGGGAAAAAATAACCTAACCTTTTGTAGGATAAAGATTAAAACTTAATTTTTTTTCATAGGAAAAATATCGAAACCTTGCTACCCTGACCAGACACATTCCCAAATGTGTCTAATCCACTCAAACTTACAAATACAAAAAATATAAGTTTCTTCCCACAAGGAGCTTTTATCACCTCAATACAAATATATTGGATTAATGTCCCGAATAATTACTACGTGATAGATACAATGTGAGGAAATTAAAATCTAATTAATTAATAGAGTGGGTAGTACAATTTAGGCACATAATCAGATATTCAAACAAAAATCATTTAAAAATATTTTCAGACTCTCAAGTTTAAAACGATTTTCTAATTAACCTTATACCAAGCAATCAATAAAAATATAACTTCAAAGTAAATAATAAAGTTTGGATAGATCTCATAGGAAAAACACCGAAGACAATGATAGTATCGCAATTGAAACTCAAATTGGTGACGCTAAACAGTAAGCGCTTTAGATCAAGAACTTATATAAAATCTCTTGTAGAAATCTCAGCAAAAATCTCACTCTTAAAACAGCTCAGACTGAAGTTCTTGATGTTAAACTCAATCCCACAAGTCTCCTTAAATAGACTTAGAACTAGACCTCCAATGGCTAGTTTTTGAATATTATATCAATAAATGACACACTTAGACCCCCTATAACATTACCTTTCATTTCAGGTATATTCCACATTAAAATATCTTTTCATTCTCTTAAATAAGTCCATAAAACAATTCTTAATTTAAAACCATACAAATAGAAAATATTAATCCATTTAAATTAAGAGAATCCATAAGTATATGGACCAAATCAATAGGGATAATAGACTAGGTAGATAATATCTTAATTTAAAACCATAAAACAATTCTTAATTTAAAACCATACAAATAGAAAATATTAATCCATTTAAATTAAGAGAATCCATAAGTATATGGACCAAATCAATAGGGATAATAGACTAGGTAGATAATATCTTAATTAAGTTCAAATCCCCCAAATATTTTCCTTGGAATTATGAAAAACGAATAATTTTTTACTAAGAGACCAAGTCACAGGAAACCTCAACCGACTCAGTCGGTTAACCAAGCCTTGTCAATCGGTTGATCAACCGATCCAAAGATGAAACACAGCCTGAACTTATAGGCCAGTCGGTTGACCGACTGTCTCTAATCGGTTGACCGATTGGTTGATGTTGTTCTAATTTCTCTTCAATTTACCCATTGACACAAATGGTTGACCGATTGCCTCTAATAGATTAATTGATTGGTTTAGGTTGTTCACTTCCTTCACCAATTCAATCACTGTTTCAAACAGTTGACTGATTGGATCAGTAGCACCTCATTTTTGCTCCAAAACTCCATGTTTGATTCGGTTGACCGATTGCTTTTCTCGATTAACCGATTTGACCATATTACTTCACCATTTATACTTTAAAATATGTTTTATATTTTAGTCAATTATCAAATTCATTTCACATAAAGAGTACATACAAAATCTGGAATTAAGATATTAAACTCTATTATTTCATATCAAGACACACATAAAAATAACTCATTAGTCAAAAATATAGTTTAGGAACATTGGGCATTCAAAAGAATTGAAGAACTGAAATCTGGAAGTTTCAAATTCTGCATTCGATTCATCTGAACATCCTGTCTTCAAAAATTCATAACAATTTATAGAAAAATTAAAAAAATATGAAGTGTTTTGCAAATGAAACTAGACTCAATGAGGATCATTTTGAGCTATTTTATGTTATATTTGAAACTTGTCATGGTACCTTTATAGACCCCGAAATGTAACTGAAAATAATCCTGTAAGATCTTGATAGCTTTGTTTATTGAACTTCAAAAAATCATAACTGTTGGCCTAGTGAGCTACCCAAGAGGTGGGGTGAATTGGGTAGTTATAAAAACTTTAAACAAATTTCTTATCTTTTAACACTTATTAAATCAAATAATCAATTTATCTTAAATCAATTATTTAACTTTATAACGCAACGGAAAAGTGTATTTAATCTAGATGCACACCCAAACAATAAAAATTATAAATAATATAAATCAATGCAGCACAAGGATATATCCTAGTTTATCAAGCTACTCTTGGCTAATTTAATCCTTCAAGCCCTACGGAGATTCGCACCCATTGAACTGAAGAATCCTTTAATAAGTAGGAACTCAACCCTTACATCGATTCTTGTACCAGACTCAGAATTAACCTTTATAATTTTCCTTTTCACAAACTAAGAAAGAACCCTATCATTTTACTAAGCTAAAGACTAACCTTATTCTATTGAGAAGGAATCACCACCTAATCTTTTTCCCAGGTGCATGAATAACCTTATCTTTTTGTTAGGCTCAAAACTAACCTAATCCTTTCACAAGCTAAGGATAAAACCTTACAAAGTCTCCAAGTATCATTTTCACCAATAAGGATGAAACCGTTATAATTCACTCCAAACTAATTCTATTTAAGAAGTGTTGATCCTAAGATTTTGATGAATAATTAAATGTTGATGTTTTTTGTGGAACTAATGATTTTATTGAGTGTTTCAGTTTATTTGTTCTAATGATGAAAATTATCATAAAGATATTGTGGAAATGCTAAAGATGATGACAAAGATGATGGAAGATTAAGAGTTTGAAGAAATTGAAAAACCTAAGGAAAACAACTCAGGTTAAATTCTAACTCTTAATATATCCCAGTTAGGATCACACACAACACAAAATATTTTTCAAAATTATGTGTGTTTTTATAGGATCCTAATTAGTTAAATTATTTGCTCCTATGTATAATTGAAAAATAAATAAAGATAATTGACTAAAATTGAATTTAAGATTTAGTGGAGAAAACTGAGAAAAAAAATTGGTTAAAGGGGCAAAAATATTGAAGAAATTGAATGAAAATGAATTAAGGAGAGGTGTTCCAAAAGTGGTCGGTCGATAGGTAAGTCAACCTGTGGTTATAAGGTGAACTCTCTGGATCATTCAATCGACAGGTAAGTCGAGCTGTGCCTAGAAGATGAACTCTCTGAATTGTTCGGTCAACAGGTAGGTCGACCTATGGCCAAAAAAGGAACTCTCTAGATCTCTAAGTTGAAAGATAGGTAAACTTGTGAAACATCCTGAATAGTCCGGTCGACAGATGAAGTATGGGCGGTCGGTCGATGGGCAAAGAATTTTTGGCTTGGCTACATCCTGAATTGGGCGGTCGATTGATGGGCCTTAGTCGGTCGACAGATGGAGTTATTTCAAGATTTATGGAATTTTGGATTTTATTCAAAAAGTAGTCGTTACTAGCCATTTTATGGTTAAGATATGCGAGATATCTCAGGGATTTGATATATTTTAAGTTATTTAATTAATATTTAAATATCACTATAGATATAGTTCAAGTAGTTTTGATATTTCTCAATTTGGTACATATAATTCTTTCTATCTTCTCTAATTAAATTTGAGTAAAAGTTTGAGGGACTTAATTGAATATTTTAAGAGATATTTTAAGTGAATTATACCAGGAATTAATTATTATGATATAGAGGGTTTATTGGTGTAATTAAATATCATGATTTATGGGAACTAACCGTTGGAGGACTTATTTTATTCCCTTATTAATAGACCTACATTTTTCGCTTCTAAGATAATCAAATCATTAATCAAGACAATCAAAATCATTTTGAGTTATTCAGCTCTCATGCTTTCTAAGAGTAATCATACTGAGTGCATTATGAGATCTTTCTTGAGATTTGTTCTTGAGAAATATTTGTTGCGGATTATTGCTATTACCGATCTGAAGTATCATTGTTATTCTAATCATTATTCTTTCAGTGGAATCCTGGTGAGATCATTCCAAATTACTTACTATTAATTGTTGCTTGATTTTATTATTTTTTATTTGGAATTTAATCTTTGAAATTGTTTTTCAGATTTTTTTTATTGAAAATTATTTTTGAAACAATTTCTTGAGAAATCTGATTACATGCTTAAGTGCTTGCTATTCATATTTATTTATCAGATTTTGAAATTCTCACTTTTCTATCACTAGTATCAGGACATTAATTGAGTTTGAATTTATTTGGGGTGGTAGAAGCTCCGATAGGGAAAATCAATTATCAATTGTTTGAAATTGGTGAGTTGAGTGTCAGATTAGATACTATTGGGAGTGTCTAATCAAAGGTAGTTGGTTTCAATCTCTTGCAGTAAAGATATTGAGGTTTTGATCTTTGCTTAGAGTATAAAAAGATTAGGTGTTAATTATTCCTTGATTGAATTTGTGAGTGAATTGTAACAGTTTAATCCTTACTGGGTAAAAGGATATTTAGAGCATGTTTGTGTGAGGTTTAATTATTGAGCCTAAGGTATAAAAAGGATTAGGTTGTGATTCTCTCTATAATAGAATTAGGTTAATCTTCTGCCTGATAAAAAGATAGAGGTTATTCCTTAGCCTGTGAAAATGAATTGTAAAGGTTGATTTTGAGTCTGTGAAAAGAATCGTTGTGAGAGTTTGATTCCTACCTTTAAAGGAATATTGAGTTTAGTGGGTGCGACTTTTCGTGGAGCTCGGGAGACTAGATTAGCCAAGAGTAGCTCGGTGAATCAATATAAATTTCTGTGTGCTGTATTATTTATATTATTTATATTTTGTTGTTTAGGCGTGCACCTAGTTGATAACATATATCCGCTACTATAAAAGATAATAATTAATTTTAGGATAAAATTAATTGTTTGATTTTTGAAGTGTTATATTTTGATAATTTTTTTAATACTACCCAATTCACCCTTCTTCTTGGGTAGCTCACTGGACCAAAATGAAGAATCAGGCCTATCTCTTTTCAAAGGAAAATAGTAACTTAACATTTTTTTATACAATAGATAAAGATTAAACATCAATCTCTTTACTGGAAAAGATTGAAACCCAAGCTACCCCTGACTAGATATTCTCAACAGTATTTAATCCGCACAAACTCACCAATTACAAGAATCAATAAGTTTCTTTCTACTCGGAGCTTCTACCACATCAAATCAATTAAACTAAATTAATATTCCAAAATTATTAGTGATAGAATTTTATGTGAGGAATTTAAAATCTGATTATAAAAGATGTGGGTAACACAAAAATAAGCACGTAATTAGATTATCATAAAAAATTATTTTTAAAATAATTTTTATACTCTTTAAAGTTAAAAAACGATTTCACAACGATCTTATAACCAAGAAAGCAATGATAATGTAAATTCACAATTAAAAACAAAAGCTTTGAAAGATTTCACCAGTAGAACACCAAAAGATTGAAAAATGAATAGCTTAGATAGCTTAGATCGATGACGCCAAATCAATTAGTGCTTTAACTCAAGAACTTTTCTCACAATAGATCTCACAAATGATCGCTCAATAAAATATCATAATAACAACTCTTAGAAAGCTCAGGAACACTTAGTTCTTGATTGATTCGGATAACTAATATTCAAAATTTGTAGGCCTGTATAAAGCAATTTGAAACATGCCCTCCAATGACTAGTTTCCTCAAGATAAGCCTCTAAAAGACACCTATAGACCCCATACATTATTACCTTTCATTCCTGGTATATTTAACTTAAATATGGCTTTTAAAATATTCAATTTAGTCCCCAAATTATTTTTCAATCTTAAATTAAATAGATAGGAAGTATTAACGCTTTAATTTAATGTACCATATCTATAAGGATATCTAAATAAGAGTATCATATATTCAATATATCCAAATCCCCAGAATATCTCCAAACGATATGCCAAAAAACGGATAATAACGGCTAGTTTTAGATATGATCCTTAAAAGCCTCGAAATTCAAACAGCACAGTCAGTTGACCGGCCTCTGCACCATCGATCGACTAATCGATAGAGGATGCTAGCAAAGCCTTTCTCAAACAATGGTTAATTGACCAATCCACTATGAGTCGGTTAACCGATCGATTCAAGATGTAATCTCAAGCCAAATTTCAGCCTTGTTCGGTTGACCGATCAATACAGAAAGTTTAGCTATCGATTATCGGTTGTCCGATCTCCCTTGAACGGTTGACCGATCGATTTAGAGACTTTTCTAATTCTCTTGCCCTTGCCCATCAGTTGACCGAACCTTCATGGTCGGTTGACCGATCGTTGCAAGAACTTCTATTTTCAAATTATTTCAACTCCAAAACTTCAACGTTTTCGACCCTTTAATTGATTTCTTTTCTCGGTAAACTAAATTGACACTATTAATCAATTTTAAACACTAATCTTGCTTAGGCCAATTTTCCCTTTTCAATTTCACATTGGAGCAAATAATTGTACTTAATTAAGATCCTATTATAAACACACATAAATATAAATCATATTTGTGTCGTGTGTAATCCTAATTGGGATACATTAAGAGTAAAATAGATTTGAGTTGTTTTCACCTAAATTCTTCAGAATTTTCAATCTCTTAATGTTTGTCTCTGTATCCTTCACAATTTTTTAATGATATTATCTTTGACTGAAACTCTTTAAACTAAAACACTCAATAAACTCATTAGTTCCACAAAAAACATCAACATTTAATTGTCCATAAAAATCTCGAGATCAACAATAACTAAATGTAGAAAAATCGAAATCTGGTGATTCAAAGTGAGTTTTAAAGCTTGAGATGTTTGTTTTCATAGAAAAATATAAAAATAATAGAAAATTAATATAGTTCACATTAGTCATTTATAAGCACGTGCATTGGCGCGGGTATAAACCTAGTTATGCATAAATTTGGAGGAAGGAGGCCGTGGAGAAAAAAAAAATGGTATCACTCTTATCTTCCCAGTTTGAAGTATATACATGAAATCTAGGACTTAAACTTGTCATGTTAATCTCACTAGATCGTTGCTTATGCAGGTAGAACACCAGCTTATAAGATACAATTTCTTTCATTTTTAGTTTTTTTTTTGTACTTTTATTCATTAATATATACTATATTAATTTGGGTTACATTAAGAGTATATAAGTAGAAAGTTGTTTTCACCTAATTTTCTTTAGGATTTTCAAACTCTTCATATCTTCATTGCGTCTATCTTGCACCCTTTATATTTTCTTGATCAATTCTTCTTCTTAACCAACTGTATGGAACTCTTTTCTAAAACACTCAATAAAATCATTAGTTTCACTAAAAACATCAATATTTAATTGTTCATCAAAACATAGGGTTCAATAGTAAGAAATTTTACTTCTTGTTCTTGTTCAGATAAAGAAGTTCATTTGGTACGATCTTGAGTTGTTTCTTGTGCTTAGACTTGGCGATTTTCTTCAATGTCTTTGGATTTGTGATCTTCTGAATCTTACTCCTAGAGTAAAGTTTATGTTGAGTATATTGAATGGTTGTTTTGGTGAGATGGAATAGTTACGGCGGCTTTGGTAAAATTTGAACGGTAGTAAAAGTGGAATATAACATGATCTCGTGTTATATTCAACATGATCTCGTGTTGAATGTAACACGATCTCCTGTTATATTTAACACGCGATCCTGTTTTATACTCAACACAATCTTGTGTTGAATATAACACGAGGGGTAAAATCCTCACAAAAAGATAAAAGAATTATTTTATAATACATGTTTAAAAAAAGTGTATTTGGTAGTTTTGTCCTCACATGAGGATTTCTTGATAACTGTCCCTTTAATAAAATCAATAATGGAAATTCTAAATTCTAGAACATATACATATTCAATTGCCTAATTTAACAACATTAGTACCAGAAATCATGGACTCCATAAACCCAATTCTAGATCTAGGGTTTAAGCTGAGGAGTTCCATCATTGCAACTAATTTTAGATCTATGGTTGCATGTGTGAGTAGAGAAAATACCTTGAAACAACAGACGTGACAGTTATAGAGATCGAGATTCTACTCCCAAAGATCAAGATATATGAAAATCCTAACTTCAGGAGATTTGTGATCTAAGAAAAATGTGAATCCGAGAACTGATAGAGGAGAGTACCTGTGAGATGCGATTCACGAATGGCAAGAAAGATCAAACAACAAGATCTGGTAGGGTTGTGATCAAATCTCACAATATCATCAACCAAATTCAAAATGTAAAGAAGATAAGTTTGGGATAAAAACAAAAATCTGGGAACATAATCTGAAAATTAGAATTTTTAGCCTCAAATTAGGTTTTCTGTTTGGGGGAATAGAGTCAATGTTTAAGGGAGTGGTGATGAAGGTAATTGAGGCAACTGAACGCTGAAAGAGAGAGACTATGAGGCGATGGTGACGGTTATGCGATGGTGAGGCGATGGTAGAGGGAGCGAGGGAGAGAAGGAACATGATTTGCAGAATGAGAGAGAAACAAGGAGTTCAGAGGTTGTAGTGGCAACGTCGGCGACCTACATAGAGGAAAGTAAGAGAGCGAGATTGAGTATTAGGTTTAGGAGAGAACTGTGAAGACTGAGGCACTGAGCGTGATTTGAGACTGAGGAGAGAGAGGGAGAGGAGTAAATTGGGAAGGATCATATCATCCAAATTAAGGGGAAGAGCGTATCAGCCGAATTAGGGGAAAAACTTAATTAGTGGAAATTGAGTCAATCTTACGTAAAATAACAGTGATATGATCAATCCATGCCTTAATCAGTGCCTCAAGATATGTCCGCAAAGTGTCTCTGAAAAACATATTACAGTGGACAACAGAAGGGAAAGAAGGAGACATGGTGAAATAACCGGTTAAAAATTGCTGGCTATGGGGTTCGAACTTATGAGCAGAAGATCTTAAGTCTTTCCCCTTGACCTCTCGTGCGAACAAGCTTTCGCTGTCCATTTTTCGGAATTTAATATATTTCTATAGCTGTGGTCAGAAGTATCCAGATCGAGTTCAGAAACCCTGCAACACCCTCTCATGAACACGCACAACTTAAGTAAAGGGCTTACCGAGTAACCGGCGACGTTGATTCTCAAAATCTTGATCAATTTCTATGGCGGAACATTTGGCGTCGATCTTCGGAACGGAGAAGGACAGAGTAAACTGTCCGTTCTACTTCAAGATTGGCGCTTGCCGGCACGGTGACCGATGCTCCAGGCTCCACACCAAGCCCACCATCAGCCCTACTCTGGTGCTCTCCAACATGTACCTGCGCCCCGATATGATCACTCCTGGCGTAGACCCTCAGGGACAGCCTCTTGATCCTCGCAAAATCCAATCCCATTTCGAGGTCCACAGCCCACGTCTCTCTATCTCTCTCTCTTGAACTTCTTATATACTAGTAGCACTTTTAGCGTGTTCAGTCATTAACACGTATGCATAACTATGATTCTATTTATGTGAGATAGCGGAGGTTTGTTGAATTTCAGTTTGTGTGATGCAGTTTTGAATCTTGATTATGAAATGGTTCGGAATTTATTTGCCCTATTTTTTGTTGAGACTTGGGAGTTGATACTCGGGGTCTGCCTTTTTGAATATTTTGATGACACCGGGTTCTTATTATGAGGCAGGACTTCTATGAAGATTTATATGAGGAACTAAGCAAGCACGGAGACATTGAAAGCCTGAATATTTGTGATAATTTAGCTGACCACATGGTAATTATTCCTAGTGTTTTGGTTGGATCTTGGATTCTATTTGATCATTAATTCGGCTAAATGCTATTGATTTTGAAACTTGCTGAGCAGGTCGGTAATGTATATGTCCAGTTTAGAGAGGAAGAGCATGCTGCAAATGCACTTCAGAATCTCAGTGGAAGGTTTTATGAAGGTTGGGTTCCCCATTAACTCATTCTACATCATCATTTGCTTGCTTGCAAATTATAACTAATTAAAAATATGCATGTCGGGTACACATAGACAAGCACTTCGCTTGGCAAAAAGGAGAAACATCCGCAGAGCCGCAGACACATCCATTAATGCACACCTACATCCTGCAACTTATGAAAACTAGTCAAATACATATTTTCATTGCATTGGTATTGACAGGGTTTTCGATGTCTTGTTTATGACTCTCTTTGCTTCTTTTAGAGAGAATCATTTTGAGAGTTTGAGCGAGTCTTATTACATTGTAAGGTATTACCTTTTGAGTATAGTGAGTGCTTCTTTTAATGCAAGTTTGCAACTCATAGGGAAGATTGGACCTAATGTTGTTATTGTCAATCTTGGATTGGATGCAAACTCTCTCTGTTTGAACTTTGAGCGACTCAATGTCACATTACCTGCACCATCATCATTAAAATCTCGATCTGGATCTTGCAATTCTATGATTTTACAACCTGTACTCACTAAGTTGATTTGAATCTTAGTAGAAGTTTTATTTTGGTAGAATCTTGATATTTTCCGCAGGATATAGATGGAATCTTAGAATCCCAATTGATTTACGATTTTAAGGATGCTAAAGTATCACATTTTCTAAACATATATTCCGTACGTCTTTATAAGATATTGCTTCTTTGGTCTTCATAAAAAATTAACATGTCTTGATTAATTTTTAGTGATAAAATTAAAAAATCTCACAAACTTATTTTTTCGCTATGTTTTCGTGTCTACATGTATAACATATGGAATTCAATTCTTGACCATGATTTTTTTATTAAAATAATAAATTAACCCTTGAATTGATTTTCTATTAGCATGTTTGAAATTGTGTATTACTTTCAGTTGTTTGTTATATTGTTGGATAAAAATTAAATTCTTACTACGTTAGTAAAAAATAAAATAATGAATAAATGTACATAACCCTACTCAAGTGGGACAAAGATGTTTTTATTGTTGTATATACAATTTTGTATCTTGCCAGACAACATCTAAATACTTTGTTTGAAAAAATGAATGTTATATTTATGTCGTATTATGTATTACTTTTATTTTTGGGTTTTTATTATTTTTTACATACTTTACAAATTTCCATAAATAGTTTATATACTTCTTTATTTTTTAGGATCTTATGATCCTCAATCCGATCGTACGGTCCAATCTTTTGAAACACAAATACTATCTGACTTACTAACAACTTTGGCCTGCACCTTGAAGGTCCTTTTCTGTAGTTCATCAATTGGATTATTGAAGTTCCTATCCCACTCACTACAACTGATTGGTTATTCGGTTTTAGTTCATTGGTTCTCCTACATTTAGGTATTTATAGTTTTATACATTAGGTATTGTTAGTTTGCATTGGGGTTATTCATGTTTCCAAGACAACAACTAGGGTATGATTTATTTCTTGACCTTTTTTTTCCGGTTGGTTCTTCTGTCTTTTGCCTTTGTCTGTTTTCAATATTATTTGTATGAAACACGTCATTTGTTGTTTCTTCTGATAATATTCTGAGTTTTTTGTTTGACTTTAGCTAGAATTTGTCTCTAGCGTTAGAGCTGACAGTGGTTGGATTTTGGTTGGTCTTGATATAATGTTCATGATGTTGCCAAGAATACCAGAACCTATCAACCTGCAGGATCGAAAATACTAAGGATGGCACCAGTGTGGTGTTAGTCGAAGAACCTTCGGCGTGAGAGTAAGTTAATATGTTCTAGAATGCGTAATTGAACAACCTACTACTTCCTACTTTTTATACCTGGCTCCTGGGCGGTTGAGGGTTATGGGTGGTTATGCTTCAAGATGTGGTTACTCCACTCTCCCTTCATCTGGTCATGGTTCGTTCTTCCCAACACCACTGCAAGTAGTAGGGTGGTGGGTATTTTACCTAGTTGTTCTTTGGCTTACCATTTTGTCAGACCACAACATTGGGCTGCCTTATGGACCTTTTGAACGCTTATGTGCGGACAACCATGTTGGGTTGATCTTTAATTAATTGTGGGCCGTGGTCAGGTTTCTTTTAACTCAATAAAGTTTATTTCTTCACCAGACCCATAGTATTGGCCCAGTCCAGCATAGACGTACTCAAATGGATAGGACGGTTGACGGGGATTTAACCCTTATTATTTGCCTCTCTGACTTGAGTATTGTTCATGAGAAAGAAAACGAAGAGTCATCACCCTTCACTCACAACATTTGAAGTCTAGTAAGTTCTCTTGTCTTTCTTCCTCTGCATCTCATTGTGATTTTGTTTGTTCATCTTCCTATCTTGTTTTCCTTCTCTGCTTCCTTCACTGTTGCGCTTCACTCTCATGGCTTTTGCTCTGTTGAATAATCTCCCTGAGGCTGGTTCGTCATCTGCATGTGGTTCTGAAACCGCTAACCATTCCAACACTCTTCCTTCTACTTATTCTCCAATAAATTGGGGTGATCATGGCCTCTTGTCCTTTAAAGGATCTCTCATTCCTGAATTCTGAGTGCAATACGGGATTCCTCAATCGATTTCTATTAGGATTCCAAATAGAGACAAGCGCCCTTACTCCCCTAAGGCAAATGAAATATGTTCTTTTGTTTGGATGTTTGAGTATGGTCTCCGTCTCGCTTTCACTGCATTTCTTCATGATTTCTTTAATCAAATACAAATTACTCCAGCCCAACTAATGCTCAATGGCTTCCATCAAATTATGAGTGCCATAGCCCTCTCCCAACTTCGCGACATCGTTCTTACCACTGACATGGTAAGGAGCTTTTTTTGATGAAATTCAAAAAAGAAACTGGACGGTTCTATGTTTCAATACCCTCTAAACTCCAATTTCTTACCAATCTCTCAACCTCACTAAAGAAGTGGAAAAATTGGTACTTGTTCTTTAGTGGTGGTTGAGAGTTTTCCCAAGAAGAGTAAGGGCTAACCCCCATAGTTCTAAGGCATTTTAATCCTCCAAGTAATACTTCTTTGCCATTCGCATACTTTGTTCCCGATCTTGTTTGATTGTCGAATCATGATTATTTGTTGTATGAATAGGTGACAATGCTTGCAAGAGTATCCCCATTAGTCGAGGAATCGCTGCTGAGTTGCAAAAGCTTTTGACTCCATCCATTCGATCTTATAAGACGCTGACCTACGCCCCCTTTACCCCAAGGAGAATGTCTCAAGACAAGAGGAACAGACTTCTGTCATTCGCACTTGGGAAGAGGAAAGGTCTACCACCAAAGGTTGCCCCTAGCTTGTTCCTCAGCATGGTTTGGTCGCCTCTATCAACCCAATTCAACCCATCCCATTAGATTCTGATGACGATCAGCGTTTGAGCCAAAGACGTAGAGGTGGAGTCATTTTCGTTCTTGGACCTAGTGCTCCCCCCTCGTTTTCCCACTAAGATCTGAGGTCTTGTGCACACCACTTGTCCAACTAGTACCCTGATTCCTCCTGTGGTTCCCACATCTCCCGCTTCAGCGCCTGCCCGTGGTACTCAAGCCGTTTCACTTGGCAGGCACGTGTCTTCCCGAAAGCAGATGCGCCAGACATTGAGTGAGGCTAGTGCATCTGTGCTAGAAGCTCATCAGAAATTCAATGACGCTGTCCGTACTCTGATGGAGCAGTCATGGGACAGAGGTCAAACTAAAATTGGATCTTGTACCCCAGCAGAGTTGGTGTCTGCGCCAACCTTTAGGTGTGTTTTCAAATATTAGTTCTAAGTCATTTCATTTCTATAAACCCATGCCTCAATCCTTGGTTAATTTTTTGTAGAGTATTCATATCTTTTTTGCCCTAGCTAGGAGGTCAGACAATATTTTACAATATTTTAGAATTGGATTACCAGCTAGTGTTTTAACTCGGTGAGTCGAGTAAGTTGGAGGAGGACATTCGAGCCCTTCAGAACCAAAAAGGGGTTCTGGAAGCTGAATTGGCCTTGGAGATATCATCTCGGGAGAAGGTTGATAAAGACATCAGCACTTCAAACGGTCGATGCAAGGCTTTGTTGAAAGACAATGAACAACTCTCCTTTGAGATCGCAAGCTTGAAGGCTGAGATGACCGCTAAAGATAGGGCATCCGCTGATGTGATCTCGCAAGCCCAACAAGAGAAAAATGCCCTAACTTTTTAGTTAATATGTCAATTTTAATTTGTTTTAAAATTTTGGGGGTCAATTGTTATTTTAAAATGTTATTTTTTAACTTTTGGGCCAAAATCGCATTGTACATATTTTTATAGGGTAGTTTATGTATTTTTAACATAAGGACAAATAGTAACTTTGAAGATAAGGTCAGTGGATATTATTTAACAATAAGGGACAGTGAATGAGGTGTGGGCTGAAGCTAAAAAGCTAAATAGGGGGAAGAAAAATCAGTTGTGATGTTGAGAAGCTGTGTGAAGGAGAAGGAGAAGAAGATTCGAAGGCCTGCATGAAGCGGCGAAGAAGAAGAATCTGAAGAAGGCCCTCTTATCTCTGCCTCTGCGATACTGGGATTGCATGGGAGGCTGCTGAAAGAGTTAGGGCAACAGTTGAATAAGAATAAAGATCTGCCTTTTTAATTAAATGAGGGTTAGGGCATCAGTCAGCGCAAGATGATTTTTCGGACAAGTAGGCACATATTTTTCTCCAATTTACTTCCTCTATTTCTCTCTCTCAGCTCTCTCAGTCTTTTTCGTTCTCTTTTCCTCAGTGAGCTGTATTGGTGTAACGCCTGTTATGTAATGACGATAACGGTCAATATAGGCCCTTATCGGCCCGATACAGTGTGAATGGTCCCCAAACTCCAATATCGGCCTTGTAACCGTATTGAGGGGACCAATTTTCGGTACGTATTGGCCATTACGTACCGTCACGGCTGATACTTAGAACTATGAAGGAAGGTCATCATCGAAAGATGGGTCGAAGCAGAATGAGAAGGACCACGGCAAGGGAAAAGGGATGAACTCTGACCATTGAAAAAACAGATGGATAGATTCTGACCCAAGGTTAGGGTATCGTTTCGAACCCAACTGTCGGGGTTGAGAATGTCAATCTCAAGAATCGTCCATGAGATCAAGTCATCAGAAACTATGAATTGGCCTCCCAAGATAATAGCAAACCTTGAGCAAAAGGAATAGAGAAAAGTACTGCGAATTCCTCAAGGATCACGGGCACGACACCAAGGACTATTGGAATCTTAAAAGGGAAATCAAGAGGTTGCTGGATCTAGGGAGACTTTGAAGTTATCTCGAAGAGTAGCCCAGGGAGAGGAAGTGATCAAAAGGAGAAAGGAGGAATGAGGACCAAGAGAAGAGAAGGAAGGATGAAGGTTCGAGCTGCTCTCATGTGGTAATTTACATGATATATTCTAGCGGGCAAGTAACTGGAGAATCCAATAGAGCAAGGAAGAAAAGAGTTCGATAGGCAGCACTGGAAAGAAGCTATAGAGAGGTCATAGCAGTGCCGAATAAATCAAGTCCAGCGATTACTTTTAGTGACGAGGATTTCAGAGGGATCTTACACCCTTATGCGGATGCGCTGGTTATCACCTTATGGATTTCTAGCTTTCAAGTACGGAGAATTGTAATTGATACTGGAAGGTCTGCTAATATAATTTTCGAAAATACCCTAAAGCAAATGGGAGTACCCAGTTCGGATGTTGGTTCACCCAGACAATAATGGTACAATAGTGGTGAGATTTAATGGAGATCTAAGTTCTCCGAAAGGAAAGATGGCTCTGTCAGTAACTACCAACAAGTAGGATAACCGCATAACAAAAGCCACATAGTTTGTGGTGATGAACTCTACATCACCATATAATGCGATTCTAGGCCATCCATGGCTCCATTCAATGCATTAAATACCCTAAGGATGGCGGCGTAGCTATGGTTCGAGGTGACCAATTGGCCTCAAGGGAGTGATTTGCTATAACTATGAAAGGAAAAAAGAGGGTCCAATAACATTCAAAGAACGGGTAGGAAGCATTTCCACCTTGGACTTTGACTGATGAGATAGACAATTTCAGAGAACATCCAAGCGTGCTTTAACCAGTAGAGTAGGCAGAATAGGCATCCTTCGATCTTGGAAGGAAAAAGCTGCAAATCATATTGAGATAGGTGTCCTTTGGGGAAATTCCTTGGCATAGTTCTAAGTATTGGCCATTACGATACGTAACGGCCGATACCTACCGGAAATTGCCCCCCTCCCCCCCCCCCCCCCGGCTCTCGATACAGTTACTAGGCCAATACTGGATTCAGAGGATGATTCACACCGTATCAGGCCGGTATGAGTCTCTAACAGTCATTACTGCTATTACAGAGAGGCATAACAGTCGTTATAGGCATTATGCCAATACAACTCACTGAGAGAGAGAGATACTAGGAGAGTTGAAAGAGAGAAATAGAGGAAGTAAATTGGAGAGAAACATGTGCCTACTTGTCGGAAAAATCACCTTGCGTTAACTGTTACCCTAACCCTCATTTAATTAAAAAGGCAAGCCTTTATTCCTTATTCAGCTACTACCCTAACCCTTTCAGCAGCCTCCCACGCAATCCTAGCATTGCAAAGGCAAAGATAGAGGGCCTCCTTCAAATTCTTTTTCTTTACTTCGCGCAGGCCTTCGAATCTTCTTCTCCTTCCCCTGTTTAGTTTTTTAGCTTTTGCTCAGCCCACACCTCATTTGCTATCCTTTATTGTTAAATAATATCCATTGACCTTATCTTCAAAGTTATTATTTTTGCCTTACGTTAAAAATACATAAACTACCATATAAAAATATTTACAATGTGATTTTGGCCCAAAAGTTAAAAAATAACATTTTAAAATAACAATTGACCCCCAATTTTTTTTAAAACAAATTAAATTTAACATATTAACTCAAATTTTGTTAAAAAAAATTCACATATTTTGTTTAATTTTAGGTTTAGCCCTACAAAAAACAACGTACTTCAATAGTACGATGATTTTTTGTCTTTTTTCATATCTTTATATTGTATATGTAGTTAAATATCATAATATATATTAGAATGCGTTTATTAAAGGTTAAATTAGTAAAACAATTATTATTATTATTGAGTTTTTTATGATGTTCTGGTAATTTGAAAAAATTAACGACTGTTACGGTTGATTTCCGTTACGGACAAGCCGATACTCCCGATACCATTATGTAACCCGATACTGCGATTTAAAACCTTGTTCCTTGGTTTCATAGTAAACCAGTTCGGCATAATAGTGGATTTTGGGCTGATAGAAGCGTCCGGAACACCAAATCTCCAACCAGTGTGAGAGAGGTCTAAGTGTTCACAGGCAGGTTGGCAGCACTAAATAGATTCATTTCCAAATTTTCAGATAGATATGCCCCCTTCTTAAAAATCTTGAAGGGAAGCAAGAGTTTTCAATGGATCCAAGAATGTGAAGAAGCGTTGCAATCAATAAAGAATTACCTTGGATCAGTAGAGACGCTAGCGAAGGTTACTCTAGGAGACGAGCTCTACCTTTATCTGGCAGTGACTCCAGTCGCAGTTAGTGCGACACTCATGAAGGAAGACCAGAAAAGTCAGTGACTTGTTTTTTACATCAGCAAATTGTTGGTTAGCCGACACACGTTAAACCAAGTTGGAGAAACTAGCTCTGGCTCTGATCATGTTAGCTCGGAAATTGAGGCCTTACTTCCAAGGGCATGTCATTAACGTAATGACATCTTATCCACTTCGTGCAGTCATGTGTCAGCCTAAAGTCTCAAGCTAATTGATGAAATGGGCAGTAGAGATTGAAGAATTCTTCATCAAATACAAGTCACAAACTGCAATCAAAGGGCAACCTGTAGCAGATTTCATAGCTAAACTTACTCCTGCAAAAGACAAACTAATTGAGGACGGAGAATGTTCTGAACAAACACATGGCACGTGGAAGCTGTGGGTAGATGGAGCATCGAACATAAAGGGTTGTGGTGCAGGAGTAGTCTTGGAAACACTAGAGGGGGATGAAATCGAACGAGCAGTACAGTTCGGATTCAAAACTTCCAACAGTGAAGCTGAATATGAAGCAGTGAAAATCGGTTTGACCTTGGCCAAAGGACTCGGCGCTTGTGATATCGAGGTCAGATTAGATTTGTAGTTAGTGGTTAACCAAGTGAACGACGTGTTTTCAGTCAACGAAGAAAGATTGCGACTCTATGTGGAGAAGGTGAAAGGACTAATGGTTACGTTCAGAAGTTGCAAATTGGACGCAATTTCGAGATGGAAAAATGAGAAGGCCAATGCGTTGTCAGTTCTAGCATCGTCTTTCGGGCCTAACGAGAAATCGAAGATGGTTGAATTCAGGAGCTGCTGCCCATCACAACTTTGACCAATCTCTGTGCCAGCATTAGTCAACTCGATGAAGAAGAAGAAGAAGAAGATTGGATAACACCACTAGTAAAGTACTTGAAGGAGAGATCCCTGCCAGACGATAGACTCTTCAGAAAATCCTGTATAAGGTATGTATGTATGTCATGCTCGACGAAAAACTGTACAGGAGATCTTTCACTCAACCGTTGTTCCTCTGCTAGGGTCCAAGGGAGGCAAATTATATGTTATAGGAGATTCACAAAGGCGTTTGCGGGAACCACCAAGGAGGATGAACCTTGGCGCATAAAGCTCTCACCATTGGCTACTATTGGCCGTCAATGCGAGATGATGCACGAGAGTACATACGGTGGTGTGACAAATGCCAGAGATTCTCCAACGACATCAAAGCTCCGACTCAAAATCATGCACCGATCCTTTGCCCTTTGTTGTTTGCGCAATAGGAAATGGATTGCCTTGGCTCATTCATCCCTGCCCCCGGTAACAAGAGGTATGTGCTTCTTTTAATTGATTCCTTTACTAAGTGGTTAGAAGCAGATGGATTCACAACTGTGGGAGAAAACGAGATAAAGAATTTTCTTTGGAAGAATGTAATTTGCTGATTCAGAATACCAACAGTTCTGATATCAGGCGACGAGTTTCTGTTCACAGGGGAAAGGTTGGAAAGATAGATAATGAATTGAAGATTCAGCATCGAACATAAAGTCTAGCACATCCACAAGCTAATGATCTGGTTGAGGTAACGAACAGATCGATCAAAGAAGCATTGAAGAAAAGATTAGCGAGGCCAAGGGGAAGTGGATGGAAGAACTACTAGGGATTTTGCGACGCCAAGGACTACAACTGGGGAGATGTCGTATTCATTGACCTATGGAACAAAGGCAATGGTTCTAGTTTAGATCGGCTTACCCTCAAGGCGCGACAACAGGATCAACCTCATTGAGAACGAGTCGACACTACGACACGAGTTGGATCAAGTCGGGGAAAGAAGAGAAAAAGCAGGACCACAGATGGCTGCTTACAAATCAAAGGTTGCGAAAGTATTTAACCAAGCAGCTCGACCAAGGTTCTTCAGATTGGGAGACCTCGTACTCAGACGAGTAATGCCGCACCGACCTAAAGCACGGTTAGGGAAGTTAACTCTAAACTTGGAGGGATCGTACCGTGTAACAAAGATAAATTGACGTGGGACCTACTGGTTAGAAGATTTGGAAGGTGTTCCAGTTCCAAAACCTTGCAATATAGGGCATCTTAGAAAATATTGTGTAAGAATTTCATTTTTCGTTAAGTGTTGTTCAATCAATATCAATGAATGAAGTTCTTTCGTTTTGATAATTTGTCGATCCACGTTGCATGCATATTGAAAAAGGCAATTGATAAAAATTACGAGGCAGCCAATACTATGGCGAACTGCTAAAATCAGTTCGGATCAATTGCTAAGTGCGAGAAATGGTGAATTGCTAAAACCAGTTTGGATCAATCGCTAAGTGCGAAAAAATGGCAAACCGCTAAAATCAGTTTGGATCAATCGCTAAGTGCGGAAAAAAAAAAGGCGAATTGCTAAAACCAATATGGATCAATCGCTAAGTGTGAAAATATTGTGAATTGCTGAAACCAGTTCGGATCAATCGCTAAGTGTGAGAAAATGGAGCGAACTGTTAAAACCAATTCGGATCAGTCGCTAATTGCGGCAAAATGACGAACTGCTAAAACCAGTTTGGATTAGTCGCTAAGTGCTGCAAAATGGCGAACTGCTAAAACGAGTTCAGATCAGTCGCCAAGTATATTTATATATCTTTTTTGCTAATAAATAACATCAAAATATATATCTCACTTGTTTCATATTATATGTGCCCCACTTCACTCACATGCACTTCATCTTGTTCCTTGTGCTTAGGCTCCATAACAGTGGGGTCTTGGTGCGCCTTGAGCCTTTGACTACTTTTAATCATATGAACACAATATTTGCTTTACAACCGGCAGTTCACCGGTAAAGCTTTTGACACTTTAAGGTACCTCACGTAAATTTGGAACTATAATATTTACACTTCATTTTTTCGTCAAATTTGTAATTTTTATAACAAAGTCACGGAAATGTAGGAAATTTTGAAATTCAAAATCTCTGTTACAGAAGCTAAACTTCCCAAGGAAAAAAAATCTGAGTAACAAAATAGCTGGATTACAATTGTTTGAAACATCTCTAGTCAGCACCAACATGGAAATTTCTCTATTACAAATAAAAACTTCTCTGTTAGTCACCAACAGAGAAATTTATCTATTATCAACGAAGAGATTTCTCTGTTGCAAAACCACAATTTATTTGTTGCAAATAGAGAAGTTTATCTGTTTCCAACAAACATTTCTCTGGAATAAATCAATTTTTCTTTCTAAGAAATACAAATAGTAACATTTCTATGGTGCAAATCAAGGCTTCTATTGCATTTATAAGTTTCTGTCAAAATTGCCCTGCCATTTCTCTACCAACCATATTTTTTGTTTAATCAAAATTTGTTCAGTTTGAATCTCTGTTGAACAGAGAAATGATTCTGTTTAATTTTTTATTCCAGGCAGAAATTTATTTGTTCTAATTGGAATTTTCTAATTTCTATTTTGACTCTGTGAGGAATGAACTAAATTATCTCTAGTAAAATTACCCTGCAATTTATTTGTATTGCACAAAAAAGTTACTCCCAACTGAGAAATTTCTCTAATGAATGCAAATTTCATTGTTTCGAGTCCTGAACGAAGCAATGTTTCTGTTGGACACATACTTCTCCCTTATGTCATTTATCTGATGATAATGATTTCCAGATGGACTTTACTTCTCGATACAAGGGAAAGAACTCGTAAACAGTACTTGAATTTAAATTTTCAGGACGACCTATTATTGTCGACTTCTCCCCTGTGACCGATTTCCGAGAGGCTACCTGTAGGCAGTATGAAGAAGATGTTTGTAACCGAGGTGGATACTGCAACTTTATGCATCTTAAAAAGATAAGCAGGTGAATTTCTTGGTGAATGTTCCTTTCCCTATGTTTGGTTGTGCAGAATTGGGACCTTGGAATTAGAATTAGAAAGGAACGCATGCAAAAAATTTACATGCATTCATTTGAAATTACAATTCCAAATCTTCAATTCCATGTACCATGCGCTACCTTTATGAATTTATCCAATACATGGGGCCTTTATGAATTTATCCAATACATGGGGCCCCTCTTGATAAAACTGAAAATTAAGTGTTAAATTTTCAGTGCTTAAGTTATAACTAATATGTTAAAGTGTTGAAATTATAAGAATGTACTTGTAATACTAGTTGCCTAAATATCTATACAATTTTTTTCTCTAAATTAATTTTTACAACTTTTATCTTTTTAAAACATTCTTCCTTTATCTCTTCTCAATCGGTACATTCTCTTTTTACAATTGTTTTAATGTAACTTTTTTTTCCCCAAGATTTTATAGTAACACTGTTTAATGGTGGTTGTGGTGGATAGAAGTTTGATGGTATTAAGTGATAAGTGTTTAAAAAAAAGTCAACTTAAAATTTGGAATATTTTTATGTGATACTTATATTTTAGGGAAAATTACAATTAACCCTTTAGGTTTGGCAATGTTTTTATATTTTGCATTAAGTTTGACCTGTTTCACTATAGACTCTGTATCTTTTGTTTCGTTTTTAAGTTATCCTTCTATTAGATTTTGTTGTCAACTTGGATAGAAAATGGTCATGTGTACTGCACGACCTTAATTAGGGATAATTTTAACTTTTTGAGTATTTTCTGAAATTGTATTTGTTTTTCTTTTATTTCTCTATTTTTTTGTTCTCTCTCCTACATTACCCCCTCTCTCTCTCTCATGGCCTTCACCTCTCCCCCAAACCTTACACATTATTGTCTCCGGCACTCCCCCACCTCAGTCCTCTCCCCTCCACTCATCTCTTCTTTTACGGACAGCACCCAGCCACAGCCACCGCAACCCTTGTTTCTATCCTTCCCATCCCACTGGCCACCTTTACCACCACAAACTCCAAGCAAAGGCATAAACAACAATTTTTGTGGAAGCGGACAGAAGCAAAACAAATAAAAAAACCAATGGAAGACAAATAGTGAAACGTTGCTTGGTCAATTAACTTATAAAAGAAGCAAATTGAACCTGAAATTGAATCTGAACAAGGATATTTGCCTTTTAATCCAAACAAAAAATCGATATATCATATTTCACTATTTATCAATTCTACCCATCAAACTGAGATTTATAAAAAGAAACAGATGAACAAGGAGATATTAGAGAAAGAGATTAAAAGCGAAAAATCCTTGAGATTAATCCTCTCCTAAGTCAACATCTTCTCTATGATTCTCTCTTCTCTCTATCTAAGCCACTTGCACTGCCATACCCAAGCCGTCATCATCAAATTCACCATAATCAAAACAAGTACCACCCACCTCACCTTCACGATCATCCGTCACACCGAGAAGAAGAGAGAGATGTTCAGAAGATTATTGAATCTAAATCAAACTCAAGAACCATAAGAAATCAACAAAAAAGGAAAATGGCATCAAATCCAAAAACACAACTAAAAATTCAAAACTAAAATCAAAGTCAAAATTGAAATCAAATCAACAGTTGATTACGAAAACATGTCCCAAATCATCTAAGGACGATGAAGCTCAATCTTCGCTTACCAGATCTTCAAATCTCTGAACTTTCCCTAACTAGATCCCTCCACAGTGACAATCTGTACACGGTGGCCATGAGAAATAGTGGGTATAAAGGTGGGATGTCGGTGGAGGCCGAGTAGATGGTTATCATAAGACACACAAAGAGGGTAATCAATGGTGACAGAGAGAGACCAATTTATAGTACACGGTTGCCATAAGAAGCAGTGTTATAAAGGTGGGATATCAGTGGGGGCTAAGTAGACGGTTGTCGCAAGAGATAGATAGAGGGAAATCAACGCCGGGGGGGGAGGGAGACCAATTTATAGTAACAAGTACAGTCATGTCTACTACACATGGTTCGTTTCAGATAGAGACCAATTTATGGTAACCCCCAAGTGTAGTTATGTGCACTACACATCTAAATTAACGGTAAAGACTAACGGAAGTGTTGATCCCGAGGTTTTGATGGACAATTAAAGGTTGATGTTTTTTGTGGAACTAACGTGTTTGTTGAGTGTTTCAGTATAGAAGTTCTATTAAAGTTCCAAATCATGAAAAAATTATCAAGGATGCGAAGATGATTGTTAAAGAAATGAAGAGTGTTGAAGATTCCGAAGAAATTAGGTAAAAACAACTCAAACACTCTTTTACTCAATATATCCCAAATTAGAATCACACACTATACAAATTGATGAATTATATATTTGTGTGTTTAATTTGATAAAGTATAGGATTCTAATTTGTATTCAATTATTTGCTCCAATGTGAAATTGAAAAATGAAATTGACCTAAGTAAGATTAGTATTTAAAATTGAATATTGGGGTCAAATGTGTTAATCGAGAAAAGAAATCGGTTAACGGAATTAAACTATTGAAGTTTGGAGTTGAAATAAGTTGAGAAAGAGTTCTTCTGGCAATGATTGGTCAATCAAAGGCTAGAGAATCGGTCAACCGAATGGCGTAGGGCTGGAAAAAGAGAACTCTCTGAATCGATCGGTCAACCGATTGGCCAAAGTGAAACTCTCCGTATTGATCGGTCAACCGACCAAAGTGGATTAGTCAACCGACTAAGGCTCAATTTTGGCTTAGAAATCAATCTCAAATCGATCAGTCAACCGACTGCCCTCTAAGGGCTGGCCTTGCTTACACACTGTATTGATTAGTCAACCGATGGTCTGGAGGTCGGTTAGCAGACTGCCTAGTTGAGATTTCGAAGATTTTAAAGACCTGCTAATACTAGCCGTTTTTGGCATATCTGATTCAGATATTCTTGGGATTTTATTATATTTAAGATATAATACACTTATTTTGATATCTCTATAGATATGGTACACGTAATTGAAGTATTTCTCAATTTGGTTCATTAAATGTTTCCTATCTATGTGATTTGTGATTGCGAAATAATTTGAGGACTTAATTGAAAGATTTGAAAGCTATATTTGAGAGAATTATACCAGGATTGAATGGTTATAATATATGGGGTCTATAGGTGCACTTTAATGTCATATCTTGTGGAAACTAGCCGTTAGAGGGCTTATTTTAAATCAGTTTAAATAGACCTGCGAATTTTATATAGAAAAATACCACATCATCAAGAACTATCAAGTTCCTAAGCTTTCTAAGAGTTATTATTCTGAGATTTATTCGAGAGATCAATTGTGAGATTATTGTGTGAGAAGTTCTTGAGATAAAGCGCCGATTGTTTTGGCGTCATCGATTTGAGTTGTTTAGTGATTGAATCCACATTCTTTCGGTGGTTTTCCTGATGAGATCTTTCCAAGTTGTTGAGCTTATTTTTAATTCATATTATTATTGATTGCTTGGTTGAAAGATCGTAGTAAAATTGTTTTCAAACTTTAAGAGCATAAAAATTATTTTTTTAAAATGATTTTTTTATGATTATCTGATGACGTGCTTAACTATGTGCTACCCACACTTATTATAATAAGATATTGAATTCCTCTCTTAAATTCTATCACTAGTAAATTTCGCGACATTAATTGAGTATAATTTTGTTTGAGATGGTAGAAGTTCCGAGTGGGAAGAAACTCATTTTTTTTGTATTTGGTGAGTTTGTGCGGATTGGATACGGTTGGGGCTGTATCTGGTCAGATTAGCTTGGGTTTCAATATTTTTCGGGAAAAAGATTGAGATTTGATATTTACCTAGAGTATAAAAATGTTAGGTTATTCTTTTCCTTTGAAAAGAATGAGGTATGAATTCTTCCTGAATAGAATTTATTTTTGAGAGAATTGTAAATGTTCAATCCTTACCTGGGAAAAGGATACTTGTGAGTGCTTGTGAGATTTGATTTTTAGCCTGGTAAAAGAATTAAGTTGTGATTCTTCCTGTAATAGAATTAGGTTAGTCTTAAGCCTGCAAAAAGATAGGGTTCTTTCTTAGCCTGTGAAAAGGGAATTGTAAAAGTTGATTATGAGCCTGTGAAAAAAATCACTATGAGGGTTTGGTTCCTACTTTTAAAGGAATTTGAATTTTAGTGGATGCGAATCTACGTTGAGTTTGGGGGACTGGATGAGGTAAGGTTAGCTTGCTGAATCAGGATATATTTTTGTGTTCTGCATTGTTTACATTTTGTTTGGGTGTACACTTAGTTTAAACACTTATCCGCTGCGAAACAAAATAATAATTGATTTAGGATAAAATTAATTATTTGATTAATTAAGTGTTTAAAATTTAAATTGTTCAAAGTTTTATAACTACCCAATTTATCTCCCCTCTTGGGTAACTCACTGGGTCAACAGGACGGATAATTTGAAAATGAAAAAGATACAAGGTTTAAAGTGAAATGGACTGAAATTAATTGATGACATAAAAACATGACCAAACGTAAAGGGTCAATAGTGTAATTTTCCCTATATTTTAAGTGCTTGATCTATTTGTTATGAAACACCCTTAAAATACATTCAGTTTTAATTACTTAATTATTTATCAATTGGGCCCTTATTGTTTAATGATTGATGCTTAATTTTAGAGAGCTGAGGCGGCAATTATTTGGGAAGAATAGAAGGCGTCAGAGCCGCAGTCGAAGCAGAAGCCGTAGTCCTCATCAGCATCGCAATTATAATGATCGTCCATATAGAGGCCGTGGTTATGGTAGAAGAGGTGATGGAAGAGGTCAGCGCCACCATGGCAGGAGCTGGAGGCCTGGAAGCAGAAGTCCAGGAAGAAGGGGCGCTTGGAGCAGAAGCCCTGGCGAAAGGAGAAATAGGAGTCCAGTTAGGGAAAGTAGTGCCGAGAGAAGGGCGAAGATTGAACAATGGAATAGGGAAAAGGAACAGGCTGGATCTTCTAACAATAACTATGAGAATGATGATAACGTCATTGTACAGAATGGAGAACAGTATAAGGACTCTTATCAGAAGCAAAATCCGCATAGAGAGGATGATGATTATGACCACAGATCTTGATGGGGCCTCCTGGTTTGTTTCTGTGCCTTGCTTTGATAGATAGGACTTGCGTTGCTTGGAAATTGTGAATTTACTTATAAAAGACCCATTTAAAAATTATGGCTTACTGCCCCATTTTCACTGTGCAGGTGTACGGTTCACTGTCCTATGATTTTGACAGAAAACCCCTTTTTCAGCTCCTACCCATCCCCTAAAAGAAATTGAAGGGGGGTCTACAGGGAAGACTGAAAAAGAGATGACTTAACACCTGAATTTGACCTTCATATGACCTTTTCCCTTATTTTTCCGATTTTACTATTTGTTTTGGGTTTTTTTTTTCAACCTTAAGTGGGGTCTACATGGAAGACTGAAAATGAGACGACCTTAACATTTGAATTTTTACCTTTACAGGACCATTTACCTGATTTCTTCCGATTTTATTATTCATTTTTATGTACGTTTTTGCAACCTCAAGTCATACACGGTTGTTTTTTGTAGTATTACACTGAATTTTACCTTCACATTACCTACTGATTCTGAACAAAATGGCTTCCAGAGCGCGGCTAAGAAAATCCACAAGATGATGGGGTCATTATAACGTCTTTTTCAAAGGGGGAAAAACCTTGTGCGCAAATTTCTTTCTAATGACTGTTTACTTGAATCTAAAGGTTCATGTCATTTCTAGTCCATTCTAAAAAACAGGAAAGCAGGTGGGAACATTTGTCTAATACTTTTTGGTGCATAAAAGATTATGTGAATTTCATTTCTAATGTGTCAAAATTGGATTAAATATCTTGTAGGATTTTGTAAGACGGTAGGTAATGGGCCTTTTGTTTTATATGATCTTATAAAATTTTACAAGTGTGTTGTGCAGGTTTGGTTGTTCCTGCTTAGACCATCGGCTTCATTCTTTTTTATGGCAGGTTACTATGCTATTTTCAGGAAGGGTTGAAAAAAGTTACACGCTGGAGGAACCATGAAAGCAGATTTTCAGGAGAAGGGAAGATTTATTTTCCTACTAAAGTTTGCTTCATGTTTCAGAGTGCATTTTCTGGGCTTTCCTTTTTTTTTTTTCTTCTTTTTTCCTTCTTTTTATAACGTGTGCTTCGCTTAATGCTTTCACAAGCAGGAGGTGAAATTTATAACAGCAGGTGCTTGTGTCTTCGTTGATCACTTGTCTTGAATGCTGTCAGTTTATTCTATAAATCAAGACCGTTTGATGCAAATGCATTGATTTGATTTATTTGTGTAGAATGATGGACGTTGCTTTCAATTTCAGATTGTTTTTGCTGTTAGGTAGAAAGTTGCACTTTTGGGGGGTGTTCAAGTAATTCACCTGGTTGTACAGTTGTAGCTTTCGGCTTTACTCTCAGTTTAATTTGGTCTAATAAAAAATGAGATTGACACATTTGATATCGGCCGACGCGATCAGTAAACCCTAATGTTATATTCTCTGAAATGAATTGTTCTTTGTATGCAAGTTTTACAAATTACTAGTTATTTTGTTATAACTTTGATATTAAGAGAGAATTTGGGTGGGGTTTTTAGTCTCAACTCTTATTGGAAATGATAAAAACGGATCACTTGAATACCATCCCAAACATCAAGGGTTAAAAGTGCAATTTTCCTGTAATATCATGAGATTGAAAACTAACAATCCTCTGATTTGTATCCAAGACTTGATCGTGTACCCATGATAATCTTCTCCTTTTAAAGGCGTCTTCATATTTTTCTCGCGGATTTTGGTGGGGAAACCCAGTCATCTCCTTTAAAGGTGCCTTCATATTTTTCTAGGTATTTTGTACCTTAGACTATCTCTAACAGTCTTTTTATTTTAAATTTTTAGTTAAAATAAAAAGATAATTAACCTCCAAGAGATTACCTAAACCATTCTCTATTTCAGAGACAACATATTTGGTTCTCTAAATTTAAACAAACACGTTGGCTTTTCCATTTGTTTCTCTCTCTCCATCCATGCCATATATTTTAATTGTATTAAATATATACTAATGCTATTTTTTTTGGTTAAAATAGGGAATATTGTTGGAGCAAATTACTTTATAATTTCCTATTTGATTAATTTTATTCCCTATTTCAATAATATTTTCAATGTACCCAAATCTCTCCCTCACATGTTACCCTTGATAATCCCCCCTTCGTGCTCAAATATAATACATTAGTTGTTGATCTGGTTAAATAGTTCTTGTTGAAAACTTACAATATTGAAATAAATAAAAAAGAAATGAGATTAATTGTGGATACAATTACATTAATTTAGATGCAATTAAAAATAAAAGTGTCATTTTGTCACAATCCGTCCCGGACACCCATCATCCCGGGACTGGCGTGACTACAACATGACATCACCAAAACCCCAAATAACCTAATTAATAAAAGCAATATACACCCACTGTATGATGCATACATCTATTAAGGGAGGCACACCCGGCCCAAAGTTTTTCTAACTAAAAGTATTCATCCATGAACCTTCTTAGGTTCGCCTTTGACAGCTTCTCTCAGTCGTCCACATGACTCCATCACATAGCTCTACCTAGTGCTAGTAGGGGATCAACTCCTAGCTGTTGTACCTGCGAGTGTACTGCCTTCTTAGTAAAATATATATATTTTTTTTAAATATTAATACGTTCTAAATATTTCCACAATTTAGTATGGATCAAGCATGGGTATATAAGCAATGAAAATAAAGCGATATAGATAAGTTCCATCCAAATCCATCTAGTATAAAATCATATCAGTCATCATAATAAATAATATCAAATCAACCAATATACGTCAAACACCACCTCTCAAGCACCAATCCCAAACACACACCTCCAAAACACACACACTGGCCAGCCCTAGTGATCGTTTTAACCTCACGATCGGGAGTTGCAACGGTACCGTAACATCCGTAGGAATGCCTTCCTACGAAATATCCACACCCCTTTTTAGGGAGAAATATAATCCATACCCCTTACGGGGAAAAACATAATCCACACCCCTTACGGGGAAAAACAGAATCCACACCCCTTACGGGGAGAACAACTATGACATCGTCAAAATCAAATACAGCATCATCGAATCACAACTCAATAAATATTGTCTACTCAAGATCGTCAAATCACCACGCCTACCACTTTTCTTCAAAACCAACTTTTAAATTCAAAAATCATATTTCACACTTCCTTTTAAGGAAAACGTTCGGTTTTATCAAAATCACTTTTCCACCCTTTATTTTTAGAAAACCAGGCATTTTAGAAAAATAGATGTCTCTTATTCTCTTTTTAAAAACACCGTCTCATTTCACCAAATCTAGCGGAAATTCATTTTTGAACTTCTTTTTTTTTTTGGAAACTATCGAAATCCCGTTTACCAACTCATTCAAATCCTGCTTGATCCATATCATTACAAATTCATACAGTTTAAATAATCACATATTTCATTATATATATATATATATATATTCATAGAAAAATGGTTTGGCAAGAAGACAGTACACTCACCTGAGTGTCCGTTTCCGTAGACTCGATCGCTTATTCCCTACCGGGACTCCGGTGCTTGCGAACCTAATAGTGACAGGGCCTAAATTAATATTTTGTATAAAAAACCCCAAACCACGCCATGCAACCCTAATTTCCTTAATTCCTATTTCCCGCCTTTTCTTTTGGAATATTATTATTAAATTAACATTCCTTCGTTCCGGTTTACTATATAAACTGTGTTCATATTAACGGTCCCATTATTTATTATTTTCGTTTTTGACATTCCAGTGCTAATAATTAGTTTCATAACCACCCACGAGACAATCCAATTCATCAATTAAGAAAGCTCGGAATTCTACCTCTCCCGGATTTTCCGTCTGCCGCGAGATGGATTTTTGGATTCTACTGGGGGGTTTGCATAATTTCTGATTTTTCTCTTCTTTCCTTCATTTTCTTTTTTTTTTTCTTTTTTTTTTTCCTTCTTATTTCTCTGTTTCAGCTTCTGCTTCACGGTTCTATTTTAGTTCAGCCGGCCTACTCCTCTTTCTCTCTCTCTACTGCCGTCGACCGCCAGCAACTTCCCACGTTCAGCCGACCCTCACTGAAGACCCTGCACAACTCCCACCACCACTCAACAACCACCACCAGCCATTCTACAGCCGACCACGCAAACCCACCAGATTGTTGAGCTCACGCACACACTGCCTGCAACGCATGCACACACTGCAGCGACCACCGCCATTACGCCGGAGCACCCACACCCATGCAACATTGACGACACACTATGATCACCTCCACCGTCACCTTCCCCCGAATGACGGCAGCATGCACACCGCTACACACCCACACCATCAGACGAAACCAGAGCACACCCTCACCCGCGAAACACATGCACCGTACCATCCGTCACCATTGACAACCCAATTTCGCCGGCCGACCTGGATCTGCCCTGATTCAGCTGGCACGGCAACCCCCACACGCCAAAAAACACTCCACTGTCACCGTCTGCAACCACCGCCGATAATCAACAGGAAACGATCCACAATTCCTCTCTCTAGATTCCACTACCTGATCTCTCTCTCAAAACAGACTGACGAGACTCTACGACGATGATCGCACCCCCATGCACGTCCGATAGCCTTGCCGGCGATCGTTTCTCAAACCCGAACTCCGGCTTGCTCTCTCTCTCTAGATTTTTTTTCTCTGATTTTCAGATTTCGGATTTAGGATTCTTGATCATGAGATTTTTTTGATCATTACCTATGCATGAAATTAGTGGATTCAAATTATCTAAGCGTGCCACGTCGCTTCTCTATTTGATTTGTTGCCGGCCAGCTGCTCGTCCGATCGCGTGCATATATATATAATAAACTTTTTAATTAATTACTCTTTCCTCCCCCAACTTCCTTTAAATCTTGATTTTAATCAATTTCAACTTTTTAAAGTTTCTAAGATTTTCAATTTCACCCCCTATGAGATTCAATTAAAGGTTAAATGTCAATTTACCTCCCTAAGTTGGGATTTACTGTTTCTAGATTTACAATTTGACCCCTAAACTTTTTATTTGAATTTTTTTTTTTTAATTGTCCTAATTTCACCCCGAATTTTCACAGTTACTCTAAAATACAACTGAAATGACGTACATGCTATGATTGAGGTCTTACACATTTGAATATATATTTAATGGTAAATGTGAGTAACATGAAATGTTTAATGTAAAAAAAAATTGTTCAAATTTCGTTCAAGAAAAAAGGAGCAGACATAAGACATTTTCTGAAAAGGGTTTAAATAGTACTAACATCTAAAATTAAGTCATCATTTCTCTTTTGGAAAGTTTTCATGACTCATTACAAAAATCAAGTCTTAAAAACACTTTCATTCTAGTTCTTCTCCCTCTGCATACAACTATGTCGCATCTCAATGAAAATTTAACCCCTCTCTCTCATTAAAACGTTTTGCTCACTCTTTCTCACCGCCTACCTTAGGTACCTTTACTCTTGCTCTCTTGCTGACATATACATTCTCTTCCTTCTTCTATACCTATCTTGCTACAATGTTCTTTATCTTAATTGTTTGTTTGTTCAATGTTTTTTATTTGTTTGCATAACAATTTTGTTTTCATTTGTTCTTTATTTGGTTTGTTTTATTTTTGTTTGAGGTTATTGTTCAGTTTATCTATCTTTTTTTTTTTTTTTTTTTTTTTCCTGAAGGGCGAGAACAAAAAATAAATAAATAAATTCAAACTGTGGGAATGAAAAAAAAATGGACAGAAAAAAGAAGAGATCTATTTTTTGTGTTTGTACTTGATTCCGTTTCTTTTTATTTATTGTAGATCTACATGATTTGGAGAGGAAAAATGATCATTTTTCAAGATCTAACTTTGTGTTTTGTTATATTTTGTAAGTTATGATCATCTTGTTTCATAGGACAAGATTTTTTTTCCTATTAATGTTTTAAAATATCAGATTAAATTTAAAAAAAAATTAATTCGTAGGACAATTAATTATTTGCCCCCTCCCCCAACAAAAAAATATTTTCCAAAAGCCCCTATCGTTGTCCTAATTCATTGAAATTCAAGATGTGGCATTCGGCTTGGATTTTAAAAAATGCCGAGATAATCCTGGGTGAGACAGATAATGGATGATAAGGTAATCAAGGAATCAGTAAAGTCATTCTGTAGTCTCAAAATATTTCAAATTTGATCATCTCAAAATTCTCACATAGCTTCAAGAGATAGTTGTTGTAGTCTAGCATCGTAGGATCTCTTGTTGCATACATGTCAGTCACCTTATTAATGATTAGCTCAGAATTGCCACAAATTAGCAACTCTTTGATTTTTCATGTCGATGTCAAGTTGGATCCTCATAATACATGCCTTATACTCAACTCGATTGTTGGTGCTTTGGAAATTTAACTTGGAATCCACCGGGTAATTGATCTGCTATGGCCTGTCCTTTTATCGACTTCTAAGTTTTGTAGATGATATCAAACTCAGTTAATAACATATGTCATTTAACAATCTTCGCCGACAATATATGTTTCTCAATATGAATCCTCAAATCTCTTTCTCATTCTTTGGAGGTGGCATTTTGATGACTTTGGTTTTGGAGGGATCAATTTCGATTCCATGATGATGTACTATAAAACCTAAGATATTTCCTAAGGTTAATTCAAAAACACATTTTCCTAGATTAGGCTTGAGCTGATATTTCCTGAACCGATTGATAATCTTCTTCAGGTGGAGGAAATGGTCTTCCTTCACTTAGGAATTAATAATCATGTCATCAGCATATTCCTCTATCTTCTTATGGATCATATCATGAAACAGAGTAGCCATGCTCTTTGATAAGTTGCTTTGATATTTTGGAGACCGAAAGGCATAACTTTGTAGCAAAAGTCTCTCCATGTGATAGTGAAAGCAGTGTTCTTTTGATCCTTCTCATCCATCACAATCTGGGTTGTATATCGAGAACCATAAACAAATGAATAAAGCTTATGTCCACCGGTGTTGTTGATGAGAATATGGATATTTGGCAACGGAATGTCATCTTTAGGACTTTCTTAATTGAGATCCCGATAATCCACGCAGACTTTGATCTTGCCCGAAGGCTTCGGCACAGGCACTACTTTGGAAATCCACTCATTCTAGTTGCTAACTTCGATGATTTGATCATTGAACTACTTTACTATCGCCTCTATAACTTTAAGACTAACATGTGGCCTTAGCTTTCTCAACTTCCGCTTAATAGGGAACATCCAGGCTTTAATGGAAACTTGTGGGTCATGATTTTTTTGTCTAGTCCGATCATATCATCATAGGACTAGACAAAGACATCTTTGTAGCAACCAACAATATGATAACCTCTTTCTTCTCTAAGGCGATGAGCACTGATCTGATATTCACTTCTTTCGGGTCTTCTGGGGTCCCCAAATTAACTAACGTTGTTTTATAGGTGCTAGGAATAGGCTTAATCTTGAATTTTGTTAATGCTTTATGTATCTTACCATCGTCTGGTTGAAGAAAGTCGTCCTTTATTTCTATTCCAATCATATTATGGTCTAATTTTGTATTAAAATCATATCCATTGAATTTGATCTCAGTTACATCAGATGGATCATATATGAGTAATTTAAAAAACCTAAAAGAGTAAAATTCAGACATCCAAACACATAAATTTAACTAAAATAGAATTGAAATATTGAGATTTATTATAAATTTATTTTAGAGCAAGACCTTTTCCATTCGTTTGGTGAAAATGCGAGTACAAGAAATTTCCTAATATTACTAAAACACCAAGCGAATTACAAGAGAAAAAGAATCCCAATTTCTCAACTTTCCACCTCATTTCTCTCTAATGGAAGGTGCATGGCTTGGCGCTACTTCTTCCAACATGACATTCACGAATTACTTATTCGATGCCTTCTCGAGATGTAGTTTGAACCCTACTACTTTATCTTCGCGATTGATGGTTTCCATTGGGTATTGAAGTAAACTCCTCAAGAGTTCCAACTAATTTTAAAGCTGAGGAGTGTGCGCTTGCTGCTTAGTTATGATAACATCTTATCTCGTTTTCCTCTTCCAACTACCAATTACTTCCATGGATGATTATTCCAAGGTTTTAGTGTTCGGATTATGTATCTGCATCTATGTCAGGTATGTTAGTTCCATGGTCGAATGTTTAGAGTAATCTATGGGGTCTGAGTTGATTCGACGTAACTTCTACTGAGAAATAGCCTTGACTATTTTAAAGGGTATTTGAAGTCAAATCAGAATCGTCTTGTGGCCTCTTCATTTTTATAAGGGACTCACTAGATCTTTTTGAACTATCATAAGACATAGAGTGGGATATAAAGAACACAACCTAGTAATCCTAGTAGTGGTATCAGAGGTAAACAAGCGCTATCTAGGTAAATGCATGAGGAGATTGCTCTGTAGGTAGTCCAAACCAAAGAGGGTGACGTACCCCGAATTTTGGAAGTCGAGGAAGTAGAGAACTGGAAGAAAAGGAAAACAAAGTTTTATTCCTCCCTCTTGAAATCCTCAAAAATCCGTTCATTTCAGAAAATCTATTTCAGGGGCTTTTCTAAGCACCGGTTTTGAAATTTTCTTTGGGTTGGGATTTTGTTTAAAAAGAAGTCACCACCTAGAATAAGGCTAAATGGTATGCTAGGTCACTGAAATTTTAGAAAATCATTTTTTGTTTGAAAATGACCCAAGTTTTGACTCAAAAATAGTTGGTCTTTTACTAAAGATTTTTTTAAGGTTCGGGGGTTGGTTATGCTTGGGGAAGTTTTTAGACACCCCAAGACACCCGTCCGAATATGGTACCTCAGTCTAAATAGATGTTCACATTTAAACAAAGTCCAAACAATTTTCTTTGGTTTTGTTTAACACAATAATTCCCTTTTAATGTTTTTGCATTTTTATGCATTTTGTTATGTAAAGAAACAAGATAATTAACTATCTATCAGCAGCAACAGATAAAACACGTAAAATGAAAAATATTTTTGTATTTGTTTATGTCGACCGAACCAGTAAAGATTGTCTACGTATCTCGATTTTCACGGGGAATCAAGTCGAAACATAGTTCATCTGTTTAAGATGAACAGATTTTTATTTAGACAGGTGACCAAACCCATACGTGGGTTGCCTACGTAACTCAGGTAGCTGCGAATTAGGTTAATACGTAGTTCATCTCGAAATGATTTTATTTGTTTCGAGTTCTTTGGAGTTTGGTTTCATGTGTTCTTGACAGAATCACAGATGCTATGCACAACTCATGGCGTGTTTGATGTTCTTGTCATGTTCTTGATGTTCTTGACATCTTTTGATGTTTTTGACTTCTTTTTGACATTTTTGACTTTATATATATATATGCACTATGCATCTAAGAACTAATAAAATACGCTATATACAAGCAATATAACGATATTTAAACAAGATTGAAGGGTGTTTAAGAAAACTGATGGCCTAAGAATTACCCAAGAGGGGGGTGAATTGGGTTTAGCAAATTTTCGTAAATTGTTTCTACTCAATTAAAATTAAGTGTTTATATTATAGTGTTAAGTGCACAACATATATTCAATTAAACAAACAATCACAAACAGAAAAGTAAAGAGTAGAGTTAGAGAGATTGACACCGATATTTATAGTAGTTCAGCAAAATCCCATTGCATAGTCTACTCTCCCGAGCTCCTTCGAGGATTTCACTATCTTTGATTTTCTTTTGGGTGAAGACCAAACCGTCTAAAGTCACCACTTGAGAAGTTCGTATGTCAAGACTTTACAATCTAGAGTGAATATATTCCACTCACAAATCTCTCCTCTTGAGCAAAACCCTTACTCAAGATTTGCAATTAAAATTCTCACCGTCTCACAAAATGGAGTTTCAAAATCACAAGATAAAGAACTCAAGAATCTATGTGTGTGAAGCAATAATACAACAATCACTTAAGGAAATGAATCAAGAAAGAAAGAAAGTGATGTTGCACATAATTTTGTTTGGAAGTTTTGGTACTATCTCTTTGAAACTCTTTGGTGTCATTGATCTTTGTAGCTCAGTTGAATTGTTGGTTATTCTAGCAACTTTCATATTTTTATATATGTGGATATGTGTTGGGAGGATTTCACAAATGTGGTGTTGAGAGCTCTTGACCGTTGGGTGAGCTCTCTTCAATTGTCAAGACAATAAGGCTTATCTTCATTAATTCTTTGCATGGTGTGGATTCTCCCAACCACCTTTGTCAATATAATAATTGCTCCACAATGTCATAATTCATGGATATAATGAATACAATAAATGTTTGACAAATATCAACATTTATTCAAATTTGAATGTAGACAACTTTCCTTGATTCCATGAATAAAAGGTATAAACATGGTTTAGTGAATGTAATACTCAATAAATGAAAAGAGTGAGTTGGTTGGGAACTTCTCAACACAATAAACATGATAATTAAAATGAGGATATGGTAGGTGAGCATTTAATGGGAGACAAGCCTTGGTTGGGCTATAAATAGCCAACTCTACCTATAAAGCTAATCCATTGTGTTCCCACTACAAGTCTTGACAAATACATCCCTTATACATGTATAAATACTTGATCACGAATTTTTGCATCTAAACATATGATGTATAATGTATTTTATACGTGAATAAAATCCATTTGAGCATATAGGAGTATTTCAAGAGGTTCAACATTTAAACACATTCTCATTGTGAAAAACAGAATTTTCTGAATCATTGAGCCAATTTGTCAATTAAACATGGATATAATGTTGAAAATATCAATTGATCATGCATATATAATGTATACATATTATTATAACATATCATAACATGATTTGAACATTCTGAACAAGATTTTATATGTAAAACTAAGTTTTAGTTCATGCAAGAAAGCTGTTAAATTTGTTCTTAAACCTTTGAAATATTTTTGATCAAATTGATTTAATCCAATGATGATTTGATCAAACTGAATGATTTTTATGATATAAAAAACCTTAAATAAGGTATAGGAATATTCAAACATATGAAGAACAAACTACGATCCATCCGAAAAACAGAGTGAACATGGCAGGAGAGAGAAAGACTTCTGACCTTTTTACAAATGGCTACTATTTTGTAGGAAAAACATATCCCAATTATAACTAATATGCATATAAATAAGTTTTATTGATTTAGATTTCCATAGCAAAAAGAATCACCTCATTTGAACTCCAAATGAGTGAGATGTGATTAATTGAGTAAACAAAGGTCTAGATAGAATTTTTTGCAAAAAATAGCTACTGACTTCTGGTGAAATGTTGAAATTTGAATATTCAAAATAACGTGGATCACATGAAATTATACAGTTTTAAATATATCTGAATTATATTTCCAACCATATAAGATTCATAAGATTTGGACAAGTAATAAGAGAGATATGACTAATTTACTACAGAAGATCAATTCTGATTTTTTGGATAGCAATAGTCGATTGTTATAGTATTTTCAACACAATTATATTTTTCTTTGTCCGTTCTTGGTTTTGGTCGATGTCTATGATAATTTTTCAGCCAAACACCTTTAAAATATTGTTTCAAACATATTTGAATAATTTTCATGATCAAAACATATAATGTACCTTATGATCACATAGAAATCGAGTTAAAGCAATTTGAGCTTTTTTGTGATAAAGTGTGAATTTTCCAAATTTGCATGACATGATCAAACATATAATACACATTGTGATATTTAGGCATATCGGACATGTCAAGATTAATATATCATAATTTCATGCACTCTCGATGTGTGTGTGCAACCTATAGAGTTTCGAGTTCAATATCTTGAGTAATGTTGGCGAAATGAAAAATTGCGTTATTTAAATCACACCTTTTGACTTGAATGCATCTACATGATGTATTTCCATAATGGATGATCTATACTTAAAAACAATGTTAGTTCATTTAAAACATGAAATGAGGCGTTATCGTCAAAATCATATTTTTTGAAGATCCTATGATTAAAACCACTTAGGCTAGCAAAGACTTGCGTAATTTAGGAGAGTGGTCTTTCCCTAAGTGATTTCATTTTTCTCCTTCTTTGATCTTCTCGGTTGTTCTTGATCGTTCCTCAACAACTTCTTTAGATTAGATCCTCAAGAACACCTTTAGGAAGCTATTTTGACAAAATTTTAGATTTTTTATGATGTGGAAGGATTGAGAATTCCCTAGACCCGAGAGAGAAATTCGAGAGTAGAGAGAGAAGCTCTTGGATCAACCCCTATAGAAATGAAAAAAATGCTACCTATTTATAAGCTCGAGAAGCCTACGCATTCCCCAATGCGCAAGCCATCCCAACCTATTTCTTAGGGGTTGTTTGGTCTAGGTGTGTGGCCCTTTGATGTCTCATAGTTTTATGGCTTGAGATAAATCTTGAATATTTACTATGATTTCCAAAAATTTTGTAATGATTACAAAATCTTTAAAATATCTTAATAATCATTACTCATCATTGGTAATGATTAGTCATCATTAGAAATCATTGGTCATCACTAACTTTCACATAGGGCATTTAATGACCGACAAGATGTTTCGGTTTGGTTTGGTTGCTAAGTACTAGTTACTTGAACTATTTTGGTTACTTTGCATTAAATGCCATGGAGATTAGATGTATGTAGTCTCCACTTGTCACATTGGCATTAAATTCTTGATTTGATACTTGATTTGATGGGCATTGAATGCCCTTGATGGGATGGAAATGCTCCGGTTAGTCTTGTAACCGTTTAGTTACTTTTGAAGTAACTTGGTTTCTTTAAGATATTTTGATCAAAATATCTTGATTCTTTGAATGTAGTATCCCAAGGTTATTTGAAAAATTAAATTCTTGATGGAATTTTTATTTTATGGATCATTTATGGTATGATGTGATGGGAAACCGAACTGGTTAGTCTTGTAACTGTTAGTTACTTTTCAAGTAACTAGGTTTCCATTTTAGATATTTTGGTAGGAAGATCTTGAAAATATATTGTCATTTAATTCTCATTAATGAGTCATTAAATGCATGATAGGTCCCTTAATGTAATGGGCTTTGAATGTTTGTCATGCTGACTTCGGTTTGGTTGGTTTTGAATTGAGTCTTAAGCATTAGTTACTTTGGGTAACTAGCTTTGTCATGATAGTTTCTTTGATTTTGATAATTTATTTTTGGATTGATTTATTGAGGATTATTGCTCTAAATAAAAAATTAGAAAAATATTTTTGGTATCAAGAAGACGAAACTAGTGATAGTAAATATTTCATGGGGTTAAAACGGGTAACAAAGGTAATTGATAAAATATCCTTAAGTTGAAGGGTAGGAACTAATTTTTATTCATATTAAAGGTGATTTCATAAAAATCAACCTTTAATTATGTCATTTTAGTCCCCCTTAACTTTGAAAATTTGGAGATTGACCCGAAACTTTTACTTATACCGATTTCAGTATAATTGACAATTTTATGTTTTTTTTTTTGTTGTTGTTTTTGTAGTATCCAGTGTGATCTAAATATAGAAATCCGTTCCCTTTAAACGTCAGTCTAAAGTTTATCCAAACTTACACTTTTGATTCAATACAAAGTGGACAAGATAAAATGTAATGTCTATAGCTTCCCTTCTTTGTCATACGAGTTTACTCGTAATGACAAAGAAGGAGATGCAAACATTTTTTTCTGTGGGTCATGAAAATTAAAGAGAGGAAATTTAACTCAACTAAGTAAAGTCAGAAGTGTTCCTAAACATTACTGCATCTACCCCATTAAAGCAGTAAAGATTTTCTAAAAGGATGGCGACAACCGATCCTAGAGGATTACTGCTGGGTAAGGATGGAAAAATACCGATCCTACCACTGATGGAAACAATCGGTCCTAAAGGATTACGCCGACAGCATATGGAGAATGACCGTACCTTATTCAAAGGCTTTCCTACATATCTTAGGATAACTGAAAATTATGTCAAATGTAGTTCTAATAGGTAAAGTAAATCAATATTTGGTGGAAAGGGTTCTTGGTTAGAGAAATCGATTCCTGGGTTGTCACATCAATACATGATTAAAAAATGACCAAGAGGATTTTCACCTGATAACTCTCTCGGGGAAACTCGAAACGTAGTGGAGTTTCATGGACACATCCCACATGGGACTGCTGACAAGGATTAGAAAACTTCTCGTGAGAAATTTTACCTAAGATAAAATATGCCCCAGTCGTAGACTGGGGCTTGGTGATGCTTATTTCATTTTTCAAATATTCTAGATTTTCTTAGATTTTTTGAATTTTGTCTCAGCTCTAGCTGGGGCAAATCTTATCACAGAATCTTGATGGAGAAACTGAATATAATATGCCCCAGTTATAGGTACTGCATTTTGTCTTGCCCAGTCAGTGTCAGATCAAGTACAAGTTCAGATAAATTTTAACCTTAGGCTTAAAGGGAATGAATTTGTACCTGAGATCACACTATATAATTTATAAATATACCCAAAAACATAAGAAAAATACAAAAACTGTTAAATTTGACAAAATGTAGTTAAGTAAAAGTTTCGGGTCAACCTCGTAATTCCATAATTTAAAGGGGTCTAAAATGACTTTATTAAAGTTTGATTTTCATTAAATCATATTTAGTATAGATAAAAATTAGCTACTGCCCTTAAATTATAGGATATTTCAAACAAATTACTCCAGTTACCTACCCTGACCCTAAAACATTTACAATCACTAAATCTTGTAGGTTTATCACAAAAAAAGAATTGTTTCATTTATGCATATTATATCAAATGCCAGCCACCAAAAGACCTTGATAAAAGTTTGTAAAGGTCATGACAAGCTCTAATTCACCAAGATGATTAAAGAGTTGGGTTTGGTTTGGAATTACACCAAAATAAAGTTGTCTTGAAAACCACCCTAGGACCATTGAATGAAGGGCCTAACCATAATAAAAAGGACCACAAAAGGATCCTTTAAATGACCAAAGAACCTTCCAAGATGTTTCCTACAAATATCTAAGGAAGGGAAACCAAGACACTTAGGATGTGACCAACCATTATTGAAACTAAACCGATTCGGTTCGCCACCCAAGTTCTTCCCTCTTGTATTCGGTTCATCCTAGTGGAATTCACATATGGATGTGAATTTTGTATTTCTTAGTACCACCATTTTTTACTCGGCCTCAATAAAGCTAGCAAGTTTACTGATTTGCATCTCGAGCGACTTTACGATCGAGTCGATATCAACACAGGTCGTCTCAATATTATCAAGACGATCCTCATGCTCATTGAGATGGTTATGCATTTCCCTAAATAAAATTTGAGTTTTCCCCATAACTACAATGAACATCTCTTTCAGGGTGGGGAATGACTCCATAGGTTGGTCTGGGGTGTCAATTCATGGCGCTGAAAAGTTGAAACTATCCTCCAAGCTTTGGTATCTTGTTGAATAATTCCAACTCTGATAGTCAAACTCTGTCATGTATTCCAATAACCAATAAGCTTCGTCCATAGTTAGTTGGTAGAATGAGGTGGTACCATTTCTTCATTTCACCCAAGTTCTTATTGTGGCTTGTAATTCGTCGAGGAAGTTCAGTAATTGACACTCCTTTGGGAAATGATGATTGGGGAACTGAATGAGAAACTCCTTGTATCTATCCCAAGCACAATAAAATGGCTCGAAATCCCGTTGAGAAAAACTCAAGAGGACTTGTTGATCACCCATCTCCAAGTACCTCGTAAAACAAACAAAACTAAAACCAAAAATTAAAAATAAAATAAATGCCTAAATTAAAATCAAGTTACTTATTCACAATATTAACAACAATCTAAAATGTCAATCCCCGGCAACGGTGCCAAAAACTTGGTAGCGAATTATTTCTTCTCTATAATACCGCAAGTGTATGAGTTAAGTTTTAATAATATAGGAAGAGTAGGGGTTGTCGTATCCATAGGGATTGGGTTAAATCGTCGCTAAGTACCATGTTTGTCGTAACTCAACTTTATCTAGGCAATCAAATTTTGGATTTTTTTTTATAACTAAAATAAATATAAATACAAAAATAAAATACAATATGGATTTTCTATGCACTAATGTGCTAGGGGCTTGATTTCATATCGTTATTCTTGAGTTATCCTATTAAGTAATTATTAGTTAATTTCGTTCATTTAACATACAATATCTCTAAAACTCACTCACTACCTCTCCCGAGTGTAAAGTGAGTGAATATGTAACCACATCAAAATCGATATCCCTATCAAGAGTTTAGATGATTACATGCGTCTTGCCCCAACCTTATGGATTGCACGTGTTCTAATAATCTCTCGAAACATTAGAACTTGTGTTGTGTTTAATCCTAGTCCGAATCCGGGGTTACCTCTCCTGAGCGTCAAACCCCGTATTCTCAAATCAACCACAATATCATATACAAGAATATAATGGAAGTGATAAAATGGTAAACACAATTGAATAGAAATTCTAATTGATGAATCTAGAACTTGATTACCTCCCGGTCTCACAAGATCCAAAATTCCCAACTCGAATACCTAGGTGTTGATTTTCTCCCGGATTCACAATAACCTAAATTATGCACTCCCTATTCTGGTTATGAATTCAACCTCTCCCGAGTATAAAATTCGTAACCTAAAATCGTCTAACTCATTGGCTACATGAATCGAACACATTAAGTCTAGAAGATGCATAAAATGGAATTAAAACTAACAATCAACACAATGTCCAAACATGGTTCAAAATGAGACTACATCAAGACCTAGATATAGATTACGAACACAACATAGATAAATCCATGGCTAATCTTCTCAATAAATTCATAAATATAGTATGTTCAACACAATATTACAAATATAAACTTAGAATAAAAGATTAGGGAGAGAAAAATGTAGAGAAAAGCTTATTGTGGGTTTTGGCTTCGGATCTTCAACTACACGTGCCACCAATGATGTTTTATTCGTTGATCTCACATCAAAATGCCATCAATTGGTGTTTTCTAGCCCAAAATCACCTTTTGTAGCTCCAAAAATTGCCTCCTGTCTTTTCTACTTTATCTCTCTCTCTCTTCTCCTTTCAAAATGAGCCCTAAAATGTCTATTTAATGCTTCATATCCGTCTGTCAATGCTACAACGAGCAAAGGACAGAAACACTGCCATTTGCGCGCTGCAGTGCGCTCAAGGCCGCACTGACACCTTCTTTGTATTTTCTACATAACTTCTTCGTCTAACCTCTGATTGAGGTGATTCAACAACCTATGAAACGATAAGATATATATATACAACTTCCATGCTTTGAGAATTTCCAAACTCAGATTGAATCATTGTCAAAAAGGGCCTTAACGTTACTGTACATGAACCGATTTTGCATTTTTTTTTCCATTTATTTATAAACCTACAAAACAACACAAAAACACATTAAACTAACAAAAATGCTTGAAAACACACAAATATTTGAATCTAAAAGTACTTGATTTGTTAGTAAATAAACCACTCATCAGTATTTAATAAGCATTAAATGTGCACACCATCAGTAATTAAATGCTTGAGATGACATGGATATGACACATTCAAGGTATCTAGATATTTTGATCAAAATATCTTATAGTTAACTAAAAAACCTTGAAATGTGACTGCCCATTACTGAAACCAAACCAAATTGGTTTTCCACCTAACTAATGCATTAAATGCACATCCCATCAAACATTAAATGCCTAAGGATGACATAGAATGGGTGGATGCATTGAATCTAGATATTTTCACCAAAATATATAGGGGTAACTAAGAAACTTGAAAACTAACCATCGGTTCCAAGGCAAGTTAACCCGATTCGATCCAAAACCAACCGATAAGTGATCAGCAAGTCATGAATCATCATGGTGTATTAATTTCCAAGTGACACATTAAGACTAAATACAATGCACCTTAAAAGCATTAATAGCAATTAAATCAAAATAGTAAAACTCACCTATACTTAGCCCCTAAACCTAACCAAAAGTGTCACATCAAGCCATTAATGCATCCATGTGAAACCCGTATGATTGGAGGAGCGGTAATGATTGCTAAACATTAGTAATAATTGTCAATAATTACGAAATCTAGGAAATGATTTGGTAATGATTACCAAATCTTTTGAGATTTTTCCTTGCACCAAAATTTGTTAAAAGCTGAACAAAACCAAAACAAGAGACCAAGTCCCCTAGGCCAAACATTTCCCACTGAACAGGCTGGATATGCTAGTCCATTAATGATTGCACATGCATCCCAACCTATAAATAGAGGGCTTGTTTTCATAATTTGCGAAACTTAAAGGCCTAGTTTTTCTCTCTAAACTCGAGCTACTCTCTCCGGTCCTAGGCCTCTCAAGAAATTATCTTGAATAACACAATGTTATTCTGTTGAAATCTGATCTTGGAAGGTGTTCTTGAGATTCTTGGAGCAAGAACTCATGAAGAAGACGGTCATTGATCAAAGCCAAGCCAGGAGGATCAATGAGGAAAATGAGATAACTACTTAGGGAAGACTACTTCCCCTAAGTAGGGTGTTCTTGAGGTTCTTGGAGCAAGAACTCAAGAGATCGACAGTGATCAATCGAATTCCAACCAAGAAGACCAAGAAGACCAAGAAGGAAAAGAAGGTTCTTTTTTAGGAAAAGACCACTCCCCAAAACTAGGTATTTGCCTTGAGATTCTTTGTTCTTGTATTAAATTTCATATACTTTGCTTATATATATCGTAATCAGGAAGTATCCATGCTTTACTTTCATGTATATAACACACATAATCCATAATCAACCAAACAACACCTAATATTGCAATAATAACCGAACTATGTCCAAATCATACAAAACAATCTAAAAAACATCAAGAATGTCCAAGAACATGTGAGAACCCAAATCATCCGAGAACTTATTAAGAACGTGTGAGTATTCAAACAAAACATCTATCACACCATGAGTTGTGCATAGTCTCTATGATTCTATCAAGAACACTTCAAACCGACTCTTTACTAACTGTTATCCAACCATATAACTGTTAATAACCGGATTTACTTTCTGCTAAACATCAAGATCACAGCCAGGTTGGCTTGTGGACTGGAACCTATATATATATATATACACACACTACACCAACAGACCTTTGTGGCTAAAAACTCAAGATAAAGGGAGTGCCTTTATTCCTTCGGGGATATGTGTGATTCTTCTTCCAAAACCTTCTCGTTTTTATTAATTATGAGTAGGATTGTCATAAATATATGGTATTTCTTTTCAATTTCAACTAACATACTCACACACTAACAATAACTAACCAAAAACAAAAAAGTTCGGTTAAGGTGTTCTTGACAAAATCAAAGAAGTTATGCCCATATCATGTTGTGATTCATGTTGTTCACAACTAATAATCAACAAAAATCAATTAAAACCAACCCAACTTTTAACTTAACATGAATGAACTACGTGATGATCTGATCTTTGGTTACCCCCCAAAGTACGTAGGCAACCCACATAAGGGTTCTGTCACCTTTAATAATAAAATGAGTTTTAACCTAACACAAACGAACTACGTAAAAACCTAATTCTCATTAATTTGAGATATGTAGGCAACCCACGTACGGGTTCGGTTACATATATAAATAACTTAGTTTAGCTTGCATGTCGGAACTACATGTCGACCTGATTCATTGTGAAAACAAAGATATGTAAGCAACCTATATAAGGTTCGGTCTCTTAAAAAATAACAAAAATATTTTCATTTCATATAGCTTGCATATTTTTATTTTTGTCTCTTATAAACTGCTATTGGGTGTCGCTGACTAGAGAATCATCGACATCCATCAATAAATCATTGAATGCAAATCTTTGGATGAACATGATACCTTTGCGTCAATGGCATTTTGCCGACCGAGGTACACCATCAATATATCATGTCATCAGCATTTTGCCAACGTACTTTGGGTGGTTACTTATTTTATGTACCCCGGAGGAAAACTGAATCCTCATTTTACCTATGATTTTGCATTTAATCTTAGTATTTACCTGTTTTATCAATATATCATGTCAAAATTACATAAAAAAAAAATTAAAAAAAGAAATTGTTTTGTTTAAGTAAATCAAAGAAAATTACTTGGGTATTATTTAACAGTGAATATTCATTTAGACTAAAGTACCATTTATGGATGAGTGTCATGGGGTGCATTAAACCTTCTCCGAGCATAATCGACGCCCGAACTTTAAGAATATCTGGGGTACACAGACCTTATGAAGTCAAAACACGGGTCATTTCAAAGTAATTTTTTTTTTCTAATAATCTCAGTGACTTAGCACACCATTCAACCCCATGGTAGGTGGAGACTCCGTTTTCAACATAAAATCCCAACCCAAGAAGTTTTCAAAACTGACGCCTAAATAAGCCCTTGAAAAACCATTTTCAAAATGAACAGATTTGGACGACTTAGAGAAGTAAGAATAAACTTGTTTCATTTTTTTCTTGATCTCTACTTCTTCCGCTGTACAAAATCCAAAGTGCGTCAGTTGGCGACTTCGTTGGGGACCTCATAAGAGGGTCAAGCCTAGTCGGAGTCTAAATTATTATTTACTGTTAAATAAAACCCGAGAAATATGATGATGATTATTATTAATAAATAATAATAATAAATAAAAAAGAAAGATAAAAACAATAAATAACAAAAAAATAAAAAATAATAAAAAATATATAATAATAAAAAATAAAAGTAATAATAATAAGATAATAATAAATAAATAAATAAATAAATAATAACAATAATAAATAATGATAATGATAATAATAATACTAATAATAATTAAAAATAAATAAAAATTAAGTTAAAATTATGTTACATATCCTGTATATACTATCATGCATACATATTTACTGTCTTTCACTGCATTTATATTACCGTCTTTCACTACTGTATTTTAAATACTGTCTTTACATTCCTGTATTTTCATGCCATATACTCTCTCTAACGCACGAGCACTCACTTTATATTGTATATCATATGGAAAAACCCAAGCCGTAACCCTCTTAGGGATGGAGAGGCCGGCAGTAAGGGCTGACGTCGGTGATTTTACCATGCCGAACTAAGCCCCAAAAACCCTTAGGATTGAAAGAGGAGTTAGTAGAAGCAAGGCAGAGAGGTCTCTCCCCTGGGATCCGACTATGAACCTCGCCTCGCTATGACTACCAACCAACGATAGATATTCCCCTGGGAAGGACGTCGAAGGTTTGAAGGTCTGAGAACCAAAGTTTTCTAGGATACACTAGAAGAAAAAATAGTGAACCACATATAGTGAGCCTAAGATAGAGGAATAACCAAAACCCTGTTCTACTTAGGACACTTATCTTGGAGAGAGATTTTGTTTTTATATTCTATACAATTATTTACATAATTGTTATATTAGGTAGACAAAATATCTTGGACATACTTAAGAAACTTATCTTGGACAAGTAGGGGCATAATAATCCGTGTAAGAGTTCTTATTCTATCCCACACAATGCTAGCATGCTTGGCGTTGAAAAACATTTTCAAAAATTTGAATACGGAACAAGCTATAGAAAAGAATAAGAATCCTTATCTCACTTAAAATAATAAACCCTCAAGTACAGACCTTAATTCCTAAATGCCCATTTCATCCTAATAATGTACTTAAAATTTACTTTAATAAAATCATAAATTACCTTCACATTTAAATAAACAAAAGTCCATCTCAAATAAATAGATAATAATAGCCTTTTCTAACAAAGGTTTTCTAAAGTTCATCCGCTAAGGTAAAGTGAAAGAATCTACCTCGATCGTGCAAAATCACGCCGATCTGACCAAGATATAAAAGGGTGTTATCACACAGTCAAATACTGTGCGATCCAATAATAGCCATATCTCGAGTTACGTTTCCTTAGGAGATACAGGTCACATCTTAAGCGTAATGTTCATTCTCGAAAATCCTACACAGTAGGAATTATACACCATTAGGAAGACATTTTTTTGAGATTCAAAATGTCTTAAGCAGGTCAAAATCTGTCCTGAGAGGAGGCCACCTAAGGTTTACCAGTCAGACTGTCAAAGTAAAGTCACCCTTAGTGGGACGTCATGAGATCAATGGTGTCTTAGACCCTTCCTCAAGCCCTAAGAATGATGATCCATCTTTTGAGGAAGAAAAAGGATAATTTTTTCATTAGGTCCTAGGGAAAATGATCCATGATTGAGGAAAAAATAGGACAATCCTTTCATTAAGTCCTAGGAGAAATGATCAAATTCTGTTGCTAGGTCCTAAGAACAGTAATCCATTTCTGAGAAAGAAAAAGACAAAGTTTGTCATTTAGTTATAGGAGCAACAATCCCTGCTTTGAAAAGAAAAAACTAGGTAATATTTTAGTCATTAAGTTCTAAGAGCCATGATCCATGTCTTGAGGACAAAATGACGACTTTGTCTTAGGGTCTTAGGAAGAATGATCCATATCTTGAGGAGAGAAGGTCAATCATGACATAGTCTTAAGATGATTGCAACTTCCAAATTTGAGGATAAATCAAAAGTTGCAAGTTATCCTGGTCCTATGGAAACCAAGTTCGAGTTGAGGTCTCTACTGAACATATCTGAGAATTGCCTACTAGAGCTACATCTTGCTAAGATTCCATACATACAGCATGAACATAATCATATGGGTATACATACTCACATAGTCAAGAATACGACCATGCATAAAATAAGATAATTTGTGTCTTTTAAAGTTCATTAGTAGAGGTATAGTTTGTTAATTACTTAATAAACCTAGGAAATCTACTTTAGGTAACTTTTACTAAAAGCTATCCGAGAATCGCTTGCAAGATCGTAAAATTGATCTAATCCCTCCTTTTGTTGGAAGTACTCATAATGATTCCGAGATGTTAACGATGCAAGAAAACATAACCATCCTAAAACTAATACTGAGCCAGATGAACCCAGCCTCACTATTCCGAGAAAAAAGAAAAGAAGACCATATCTATCTCGGCCTTTTCCTTAACTTCTTAAAGTCCCTTCTAATGAATTAAGTATTATCTTATACGCCTACGTAATCATTCGAAGTACTTTCCCACTAATGAATGCACAGGCATCCCAGACCTATAAATAGAGGGCATGTTTTCATAATTTTCAAGACTTGAAGGCCTAACTTATCTCTCTAAACTCGCGTTACTCTGTAAAGCCTAATTTTTGCGTATGCATATTTCAAGTTACATTATAAAACATTTAGAAAAATAATGGGGTCTATGCTGTTAGTTAAATTTCACTTTAAATTTTTTAGGGATCATTATGTTATTTAAAATTTAGTTTTAAAAACATTTAGGAGTTAATTGTTATTTTAAGATATTTATTTTTAATTTTATTTGGGCCTAAATAACATTTAGAGATTCAAGGGGGGGTTTGGTGTAATTTAATCATAGGAAGACAAATGATTAAGCAGTAGAAATAAGATATGTTTGAAAAGAAAGAGGAAAAAATGGAATTAATGATTGAGGCCGTCGAATTTGGTGGATAAGACGGAAAATAATAATAATAATAATAATAATAATAATAATAATAATAATAATAATAATAATAATAAAGGGTGGATAAGATTTGAAGAGATTATATACATATAGAGAGAGTGTGCACGTGTGAGTGCATGTGTTGGGGGATAAAAAAAAAAAAGGTAATATCATCTCTTCTCTTCTTTCTATTTTATCTCTCTCTACTCACATTTTGTTAAACCGTCGCACCATCTTCCTCTTTCTTAATTTCCTACATCTCTCTCTTGCTATAAGGTAACTCTCACTTTCTCACTCTTCTTCCTCACTCTTATTCATGTATTTGTGTATAGGTGTTTGTGTGCTGTGTTTATGTGTGTGAGATGTGTGTCAATATATATAGGTGTTGCAGTATATATATGTGCGTGGGAATATGTATATATAAATCACAAAAATGATAATAAATAATAATTTAATTGAAATAATGGAAAATATTTTCTTAATTAATAGATGAAAAATTATTATGGTAATTTTATTAACAATAATAATAATGATGATTATAATAATGGTAATTAGTATTTTTATGGTTGGATGAATAAATATTTTTGTAGCATGATTTCGAAATAATAATTTTTATAAATGATGATTAAATATTTATTTTATTTTATCTAGTTAATATCAATTTTAAAAGAGTATATTTTATTTTTATAAATCAAAATTTTATTTTGGGGATTAAAAATGAATAAATAAATAAATACAAAAGATTAATAATAAATTATTGTTAAGCATTTCTACGCATTTCATTCCATATTACTTTATTTTAGATAAATTCTTAGTTTAGACCCTGTCGCTGTTAGGTTCATAGGCGAGGCCGACACCATCAGTGTTATGACAGTAGTGGAAAAAACAGCGTAATTATCGAGGTGAGTGTATTGTCTTCTATGTAAATTACCAAATTATATTTTCGTACTAAATTATGAAAAATAAAATATTTATTAAAATTGATTGTTGTATAACATTAGATGGATCAAGTAAAATATTGAATGTGGAAACTAATTTTTATTATTATCGAAGTATGCCACAGTCTGGTCTTGACAAGAGTGCATATCCTGCGAGATGTTATTGTTCCTAATAGGAGGGTGTGTCCTGTAGGATATTGTGTTGTGACCTGACAAGAGGGCAAGTCCTACCGGTAGTAATAGTTGTTGTTGTTGATGATGATGATGATAATGAGTATCATCATGATATGGTAATTTATACTACGTGTTGGCTCCTACTATTGCAGATATTAAATGGCCCTGACACTGATGACAATCTTAAATTGCACAGTTATACAAGTTACGATACCGTCATAACTCCCGATCGTGAGGTGAAACGATCCTATGGCTAGTAGGGAAGTATGTGTGTGGTATTTTATTATATATATCAAAGTAATTAAACCAATTAATTTTAATTCAGTTATTTTATCATAATGATACCTTTGAGATTTTGTTACTACTTAGTGTGTGATATATTTTGTTTAGAAAGTAATGTTTGATAAATATACTTGACCTATAAATTATTTTTTATTATGAAGATAGTATACCGATAAAATATTTTTTCTCAGGTACCTTAGCTAGAGACGGATCCACTACTGGTATTAGGTGGAGTCAGAGGGTCATGTCGTTTTTTTTTTAATTAGCAAAACAAGTGTGAACTGTGAAGGTTCAGTGCTTTTTCAGTTTTGTTATGGATATTTGGGACATATGATTTCTGAATTTCGAAGTTAGTAAATATTTTTTTTGAAAAAAATTCTATATCAGTATATATTTATATATATTTGTTGTTTGTCAAGTAACATCAAGTCTAGGTCACGCTTGGCCTCGGGCGTTGGGGGCCCATGGTGGGGTATAACAATTTTTTTGTATCAGAGCAGAGGTTATAGGTTCTATAGACGTGTCAGATTGTCACGTTAGTAGTGGACTGTAAGATAGGGTGTTGAATGGTTGGTTCGGTACATGAGTGGTAGTTATTTTATTTTAATAAATAGTAAATTTGCATCATGCATTATTGTTTGCATTGTTGGCCTTTTTATTTATTAAATTTCATTTCTACTTTTGAATATGGATCTTGAAAATGAAAGTAGTGAGAATTTGGGACCCTTGGTAGCACATAGATACGTCGCTACTTTCACTGCAAGTGTACATGTCAAGTTTTAGTATAGATTGGGAAGAGTAAGGGTTGTCGTATCCACAGGGATTGGTGTAGATGGTCGTTAAGTACCGCGATTATCATAACCTAACTTTTTCTAGACAATAAAAATGTAGTTTTAATAATAAAATATACTAATACTAAGTTAATTAAACTATTTATACTAATATGGTGGTATGAAGTTTAAGGGAAATTATTTCCTGTTGATTAACTTCGTCCACTTAAACGTGTTCGTTTCAATATAATTTAGATTAACAATGTTCATCCTATCCAAAAATCTCGGTATCGAAATCTCATTCACTACCTCTCCCGAGTGTAAAGTGAATGAACATGTGACTTCACGTCAATGCCGAAGTCCTCCTCGAGCGTCTATACGACACTTGGTAACATGAGTCTTACCCCAACATCACGGATTGCACACTTTCTAACTCCCTCCTGGGTTATTAGATTATTGCGTTGTGTTTAAACCCTAGTCAGAATCTGGGATTACCTCTCCCGAGTGTCAAATCCCGTATTCTCAATATATCTAAACAAGCATATAAATATGGAATAATGGTAAACACAATCGGATAAACATGAACAACCATTAAGGAAACATAGATTTTATATAAACAACGTTTTCGTGAATTACATCAAGCCTTGGACAATATATGTTTAGCTACACATAGCCGTAGCCCTATATACAATTAGAAATTAGCTAAACATATCAAAACATCTAATCAATCTAAGAGAGAAAGAGAGAAACGAGTAGACTAGCCATTATCCGAAGATCCGTCGCTAAAACTGCTCCGAGAACGCTTCCTCATTCTTCACGTTGTGATCTTCTATTGGTCGAATGGCTTTGGAGCTCTCAAGACTCCCTTAAACGTCCATATCTCGTTTAGGGAAAATAGGGACAATATTTATAGGATTCAAAATATCCTAAAATATCCAAAAATATTTGCAAAGTGACCGCTATAGCGGTGGGCATGTTGGCAGCTTCACTGCTGCAGTCGTAGGATGACTGCTGCAGCAGTGAGTTTACCACTGCAGCGATGGCATACAGAAGCTGGAAGATTGAGGTTGTTCATATTAACCTATATGCCGAGTTGAGATCTTTACTAGTCCAGTTGGTAGTTGGTCAGATGGCATATTTGCTTGCGAATTTAACCTTGAGACCGTGTTGGCCTAGCAAAATATCCAATAATGGGGGTGAATTGGGTAATTAAAAAACTTATCAGAATAAAACTTGAATAAATCAAATAATTAATCTTATGCCTAAATTAATTATTATCTTTATAACACAGCGAAATTAATTAATCAACTTGGTGCACACCCAAACAGCAAAAATAGCAAAGTAAATATACCAGCACATAAAGATATATCCTAGTTCATCAAGCTACTCTTGGCTAGTCCAGTCATCCGAGCCCCACGGAGATTCGCACCCACTAATACTCAAGATTCCTTTAAAGGTAGGAACCAAACCCTGACACCGATTTTTTTACAGGCTCAAGAAAAACCTATCTTTTTACAAGCTAAAGACTAACCTAATTCTTTTTATACCTTAGACTCAAGAATCAAAACCTCACAAAACACTCCAATTATCTTTTTCCCAAGTAAGGATGAAACCTTTACAAATCTCTCACAACACAATTCTATCCAGGAAGAATCACTACCTTAATCTCTTTACAGGAAGAGATTGAAACCCAGCTACCCCTGATTAAATTCCCCCAACAGTATTTTATCCGTCACAACTCACCAATACACAAATTGATAAGAAGTAAATCTCGCTCGGAGCTTTTACCACCCCAGGTAAATAATCACTCAATTAATATCCCAACTAGTGATAGAAAAATGTGAGATACAAAAATCTAATTTTAATAAGAATATAGGAAGTAAATTTGAGCACATAATCAGATTCAAAAAATTGTTTGTAAAACTATTTTCTTCAAAAATTAGAAATAATTTCTAAGATTAATTTCCAAAAATCAATAAACAAATAATAAGAAATCTGGAAAGATCTCACTCGGAATCCCCTGAAAGAAAATAGTATTCTATTGTAACTTCAAATCAGTAGCAGTAATGATCAACAAATGATTCTCTTAGAAAAACTCACTCAATTCTCAATAAGATATCTCTTAGAAAAGCTCACTCAATTGATATATTATGATATCTCTCGATAATATATCAATTCTCTCTCTTAGAATGATTAGTTATAAATAAAAATTCGCAGGTCTGTATATAGGAATATGAAATCAACCTTATAACGGCTAGTTTACATGTGTCATGACAATTAATAGCACTTATAAACCCCTTATATCATAATGACTTTATTTAGGTTCAATTTCACTTAAAAACAACTTTCAAATCTTTCAATTAAACCCCTCAAATATTTCTCAATCTCAATAAATTAGAATAGAATCAATTTCAAGAACCAAATTGAGAAACATTAATATTTAATGTACCAAATCAATAGGATTTAGTTAGTATGTGAACTTTATCTTAAATATAGATAATAACGCTGAAATCTCTCTCAAATCCCAACCAAAAAGGCTGCTTTTGGATATAATCTCGGATAAAATAATATCCTGAAACATCACATCCGGTCGACCGACCAGTCGACAAGTAGATTCAGGTTGTAGCCAAGACATTCATCGGTCGACCTTCCTGTCGACCTGTAAATTCAGAGAGTTTATTTTTCCTTCACCGGTCGACCTGTCGGTCGACTTGTAGATTCAGAGAGTTCAGCCCTATTGGTCGATCTACCTGTTGTCGACTTAGAGATACAGGATCTTTCAGCTGCTTTGTCCGGTCGACTTATCAGTCGACTGATGTATTCTAGATCTCTTCTCTAAATATGTTTTAAACTAATTTTCTTTTATGTTTTTGCGCCTTTAACCATTTTCTCTTTAAAATTGGTTCTACTAATCTTCTTATATTCCAATTTAGTCATTCAAAATTATTTCTTCTTAATTCACATAGGAGCAAATAATTTTAATCAAAAAACACATAAATGATAAAAATACATTTTGTGCAATGTGTGTTCCTAAATGGGATATAAAGAATTAAAATTTACCTGGGTTGTTTTCCCTAATTTCTTCAAACTCTTAATTCTTCAATATCCTCAACTTCATCATTTAGCATCCATTTAATTTGTCATCTTCATCACTTGGAACTTTAAATTATTGAAACACTCAATTAATACATTAGTTCCACCAAAATATCAATACTTAATTGTTCATCAAAATTTTAGGATCAACAATCTTCCCCTTTTTTATGATAACAATTAACTTTGATGTTTTCTTCAAAATAAAAATATAACCACACTCCCCCTGAATCTGAGGATGGGTCTTTTAACTCATTAAAGCATCATAATGAAGATTTTAATAATGCACAAATTAAAAACACTGAATAAAGCACAATTATAATTTCTCCCCCTTGGCATAAATAAAAAATACTTAATTAAAGCACAAGTTTAAAACACTCCCCCTTAATTTAATAAAACATCACTAATTTCTCCCTCTTTGGCATATTCGAAAACAAATTTAGAGAGGGGGAAGAACCACACATAATCATTACTCTAGGCAATCATATAATATACTTCAAAGAGTAAACCTAAAGTAATTAAATTCTGATATATATAACTCTTTTAAAAGCACATTGAATCAACTTATAAATTTAACTTTAAAAATCAAAACTCATTTTAAGAAATTAACTTTTTAAGCACAAATGCATGAAACATCTCTCAATGGTAGTTTATGAAGTTTATCAATATAATGCATACTTATTTCATAAAACATTCAGCTCTATTTTTCAATAATAATCATTAACGAATAACTCATGCTATATTTATTTAGAGATTATGCAAATAACTCAAGGATAAACAAGTCATGAATTGATACAAGATATTTTGCATATTTTAAGCATGACTTTTAGAGAATCTCATATAGAATGGACATATAATCAAAACATGATACTTCAATTTATCTCATAATAATGCAAGAATGAGATTGTTTTACCACTTAGTTGAATGAAGATTCAATTCTATTCAATTATCTCCTTGAATCAACCTCGTTCTTATTCTTGACTCAACTTTGAGTTTCGGTATGAATGTTTAATCTTATAACCTGAAACTCTTTAGAACATGCTAGGAAGAAGATCATTAGTAGAAGTCAAGTGAACATATTTATCAATTATTCTCATCCACATGTATAATCACTAATCAGTTCCAAACAATCTTAATCCTATAAACCAATCAATTCAGATCGAGTCTTCTTAAGTAATACGCTTCTCATTAACACATAATCATTAACGCTCAAGAACATGAATTATATCTCAATCAATAACATGCATATTAAATATGTTATCTCGTAACATGCTCAATCCCTTACACAATAATAATCATTTAAAAATCAGAGGATATGAGACATATAAGAATGACCTGTTACTATGTATATAGCCAGATACTTAATTCATATAAATATATCCATGTAAGCATACAATCATGATCCTGAACAATTCAAATCGAATAAATCATTCTTTATCATTTAATTTACCTCAATTAAAATATCATGCATTTTAATAAAACAAGATTAAAAAAAACTTAGCTCAATTCAATTTCTAAATCTCAATAACATGTAAGCATATAAGCACATTATAAAAAAAACATGTAATTACACTTTTACTAAATGTGATTTTCATAATCACCATATAATGTTTCTAAGACAACAAGTGAACGCATAATTTAATATAGGTCTTAGAAACAATTACCAACTTACCTATTTGGCAAGTCGGGACTCTCCCTCTTTAACAAATTTAATAAATTTAAAATGCAGAGGGTTAGGAGTACCTTTTATATCCTTCAGGGCGACTTTACTTTTTACCTCATTTGAGCTCATAATTGATTTGGGTGCACAATTTTTCTTGGCTTGTTTGTATCCTCTCTTTGATTTTTGTCATTTAATTCATTGATGATTCCCTTTGCACGTATTGCTCATGGCTTCCTGGTGATATTTCATCTTGCCTTTGGTACAACTTTTCTCTTAGCAAATATCTCTTGTGGTTTCTTTACAACTGGTGCATCTATTCGCTTTGCACACGTCGCTTGTGGATCTTTATTGACTTCCTATTTTGGCTTTGATATAAACTCTTTAACTGTTCCTTCAGGTCCACTTCCGACATTTTGTAATTCTGCACAAGACATTTTAACAATTTTCTTTGGTATCCATTTTATTTTGGATCCGTCCTTGTTAGACATAGACTTAGGGTTCTGAAATGGATATGATACTTTAAAATGTCCAACCCTATTGCAATAATAACATCTCAAATTTGATTTATCATAGAAAGCACGAGATGTAAAACATAAATCATTTCTAACAATAGAAGCATAACTATCACTGGCCTGTGATGAAATATGAGACGATGAAGTATATCCACTTTGCCTAGAAAAATTATTTTCAGAATCTCTTGAAATAGACTTAAGGTCGGATTTTGATTTTTCAAAATTTTTCTTAAGTAAATCGATTTTAGAAACAAGATCTTACCTTTGCCTGGAAATTATATCAAAATTATTTTTTAAAACTCTGTTTTCATTTTCAAGAGAATCCACTTTAGAGAGCAAATTATTAATTTTAAAAACAACGTCCGAAAACTCTTTTGAACCACAATAATCATCCAAATGCATTTTAGATTTTCGAACACTTTTTTCACCATTTTCAAAAGAAGCGATTTTTCTTTTTAAACTCAAACTCTCTTTAGCAAAAAGTAGTGTGAAAGAAAGTAATTTTTCCATAACAATATGAACATTTTCATTATCATCATCTCCATCACTACCACTAAAATCACAAGAATCAGAAATCATATTATCATATACGCATTTACCACTATCAAAAGAGGATACACAAAACACATCATCCATGGTGTGTGCATGTAACCAGTTTAGCTAGGATGTTAAGCCTAATGAGTTAAATTCAGCTCTGAAGCCAATTCTTGGCCCAGTAGAATACCCAAGAGGGGGGGTGAATTGGGTAATTAAAAAACATATCAGAATAAAATTTAAATAAATCAAATAATTAATTCTAAGCCTAAATTAATTACTATCTTTAGAATACAACAGAATTAATTAATCAACTAGGTGCACACCCAAATAGAAAAAATAGCAAAGCAAATATAGCATCACGCAAAGATATATCTTGGTTCACTAAGCTACTCTTGGCTAGTCCAGTCATTCGAGCCCCACGAAGATTCACAGCCACTAATACTCAAGATCCCTTTAGAAGTAGGAACCAAACTCTCACACCGATTCAAAAAATTGTTTGTAAAACTATTTTCTTCAAAAATCATAAACAATTTCTAAGATCAATTTCCAAAAAATCAATAAACAAATAATAAGCAATTTGGAAATATCTCAACCAGAATCCACCGAAAGAAAATAGTATTGCAATGTAACTTCAAATCGGTAGCAGCAATGATCAGTAAATGATTCTCTTAGAAAACTCACTCAATTCTCACTAAGATATCTCTTAGAAAATCTCACTCAATTGATAAATTCTTATCTCTCTTGGTAATATATGAATTCTCTCTCTTAGAATGATTAGTCATAAATAAAAATTCGTAGGTCATGACAATTAATAGCACTTATAGACCCTTTATATCATAATGACTTCATTTAGGTTCAATTTCACTTAAAAACAACTTTCAAATCTTTCAATTAAACCCCTCAAATATTTCTCAATCTCAATAAATTAGAATAGAATCAATTTCAAGAACCAAATTAAGAAACATTAATATTTAATGTACCAAATCAATAGGATTTAATTAGTATGTGAACCATATCTTAAATATAGATAATATCTCTGAAATCTATCTCAAATCCCAACCAAAAATGACTACTTTTCGATATAATCTTGGATAAAACAATATCCTGAAACAGCGCATCCCGTCGACCGACCAGTCGACCGGTAGATTCAGGTTGTAGCCAAGGCGTTCAACGGTCGACCTGCCTATCGACCTATAGATTCAAAGAATTTATTTTTCCTTTACCGGTCAACCTGTCGGTTGACTTTTAGATTCAGAGATTTCATCTCTTTTGGCTAGTTGACCTTTCGGTCAACTTAGAGATACAGTATCTTTCAGCTGCTTGGTTCAATCGACTTATCAGTCAACTAATGTATTCTAGATCTCTTCTCTAAATACGTTTTTAACTAATTTTCTTTTATGTTTTCGCCCCTTTAACCATTTTCTGTTTAAAATTGGTTCCACTAATCTTCTTATATTCCATTTTAGTCATTCAAAATTATTTCTTCTCAATTCACATAGGTGCAAATAATTTTAATCAAAAAACACATAAATGATAAAAATATATTTTGTGCAATGTGTGTGTTCCTAAATGGGATATTAAGAGTTGAAATTTACCTGGGTTGTTTTCCCTAATATTTTCAAACTCTTAATTCTTCAATATCTTTAACTTCATCATTTAGCTTCCATTTAATTAGTCATCTTCACCACTTAGAACTTTAAATCACTGAAACACTTGATTAATACATTACTTCCACCAAAACATCAATACTTAATTGTTCATCAAAATCTTAGGATCAATATACCAACGTTAATCGATTGTATTATAGAAGCGCAGAAGTCTGATGCCCAATTGAGAAAGATCAGAGATGAAGTAAAAATAGTTAGAGAACTGATTATTGTGTTAGAGATAATGATGAAGCCTTGATGTTTGAGAATAGACTGTGTGTACCTAATAATGTGGATTTAAAGAAAGATATATTGGAAGAAGCGCACAGCTCAGCGTATGCAATGCATCTAGGCAGTACCAAAATAAATCGGGACTTGTGAGAACACTATTGGTAGAATGGGAAGAAACGAGAAATTGCAACAATCGTTGCCAGGTGTCTTATCTATCAACAAGTCAAGATCGAGCACCAGCGTCCAAGAAGATTATTGCAACCTTTGCCTTTCCCAAAATGGAAGTGGAAACATATCAAAATCAATTTTATTTTGGGATTCCCCCGTACTCAAAAAGGACAATTCAATTTGGGTGATCGTTGATAGACTTACAAAGTCTGCTCATTTTTTGGTTGTGAAAACCACGTACTCCATGGACAAGTATGCATAATTGTATATTGACGAGATTGTCAAATTGTATGGTGCATTGGTTTCTATAGTGTCAGACAGAAATCCTAGATTTATGTCGAAATTATGGTCGAGTCTTCAAGCTTCTCTCAGTACCAAGTTAAAATTCAGTACAACTTTTTATCCTTAGACAGACGGCTAATTAGAGTTTACAATTTAGACATTGGAAGATATGTTAAGGGGTTGCGTTCTAGAATTTCTAGGTAATTAGAATGATCATTTAACATTGATGGAATTTACCGATAACAATAGCTACCATTCAGCAATTGAAATGGCACCGTATCAAGCGTTGTATGGTATAAGATGCAGAACTCTAGTCTATTGGATTGAAGTTGGGGAACAAAAATTGTTGATGCCTGACATAGCTCAAATGAGAGTGAAAAAGGTGAAAGTGATTCAAGAAAGACTGAAGATTGCTCAAAATCAACAAAAGAGATATGCTGACAAACATAGACGTGAGTTGGAATTTGACGCAGGTGATTACGTATTTTTACGTATATATCCATGAAAAGGCATCATGAGATTTGGGAATAAATAAAAGCTAAGTCCGAGGTACATTGGGCCATACGAGATTCTAAAACAGGTTGGTACAGCGGCCTATCGACTAGCAGAGTTGTCTAGATTGCACGACATTTTTCACGTATCGATGCTCATGAAAAATATGTCGGACCCTTCGCATGTGTTGAGTTCTCAAGTAATCGAATTGAAAGAGGACTTGTCATACATTGAGGAGTCAGTGCAGATTCTAAATCGAAAAAATCAAGTAATGCGAACAAAAATGATTCTGTTAGTGAAAGTGTGATGGTCCAGTCACTCTATAGAAGAGACGACGTGGGAAAGAGAAGAGGAGATGAGGAATAAATATCCGCATTTATTTGCTTAAGGTAACTAAAATTTCGAGACGAAATTTATTTTAGGGAGGAAGGATTGTGAAGCCTAATATTTGCACAGGCATATTTCTAATTGTATTTTAAAACATTTAGAAAAATAATGAAGTCTATTCTGTTAGTTAAATTTCACTTTAAATTTTTTAGGGATCATTGTGGTATTTAAAATTTAGTTTTTAAATTTTTTTGGAGTTAATTGTTATTTTAAGATATTAATTTATAATTTTATTTGGGTCCAAATAATATTTTAGAGATTGAAGGGGGATTGGTGTAATTTAATCATTAGAAGACAAATGATTAAGTAGTAGAAATGAGATAAGTTTGAAAAGAAAGAAATGGAATTAATGATTGAGGCCTTGCAATTCGGTGGATAAGAAGGAAAATAATAATAATAATAATAATAATAATAATAATAATAATAATAATAATAATAATAATAATAAAGGGTGGATAAGATTTGAAGAGATTTTATATATATATATATATGTTGTTGGAAGGGCAACCTCAAGTTGAGGTCACGCTTAGCCTTGGGCGTTGGGGGCCCAAGGTGGAATGTGACATACTCTCTCCGGTCCTAGGCCTCTCAAGTAGTTATCTTAAATAACACGGCGTTATTCTGCTGAAATCCAATCCCAGAGGGTGTTCTTGAAATTTTTGGAGCTAGAATTCAAGAGGAAGACAGTCACCGATTAAAGCCAAGCCAAGAGGATCAAGGAGGAAATGGAGATAACTAGTTAGGAAAGACTACTTCCCCCAAGTAGGGTGTTCTTAAGGTTCTTGGAACAATAACTCAAGATATCGACAATGATCGATTGAATTCCAACCAAAAAGATCAAGAATGAGAAGAAGGTTATTGTTTAGGGAAAGACCCTTCCAACAAACTCTGTATGTGACTTGAGGTTCCTTGATCTTGTCTTAAATTTCATATACTTTTCTTATACATAACGTAATCATGTAGTATCCATGCTTTACTTTCATGTATATAACACACGTAATCCATAATCAATCAAATAACACCTAATTTTTGCTATAATAACCAAACTATGTCCAAATCATACAAAACTATCTCAAAAACATTAAGAACATCTAAGAGCATGTTAAGAACATGTGAGGACCCAAATCATCTAAGAACATGTTAAGAACGTGTGAGGATTCAAACAAAACATCTATCATACCATGAGTTGTGCGTGGTCTCTACAATTCTATCAAGAACACTTCAAACCAACTCTTGACTAATAGTTAATCCAACCATATAACTGTTAATAACTAGATTACTTTCTTCTAAATGTCAAGAACACAGCCAGGTTATCTTGTAAAGTGAAGCACACTGATAGGTGTGATCTACCTATATATTTTCAAACCAAAATTGTTAGTTTTTGAGTACCTTTATTACGTTTTAATATGTTTTTATTCTTTTTGTTATAAATCAGGTGTGCAGGGTGAAAAGGCATGAAAACGGATGCTAAACGATCAAATCGGACCAAGAATGGTGGGAAAACAAGCATAAAGGCATGATTATGAAAACTGGCCCACCGTCGCGGCGGTCAAAATGCAGAGAAGGACCAAAATATTACGAACATCCCACCGTCACGGTGGTGAAAGAATAGGATGGTTCCAGATTTCACCACTGTCGCCACCGCCGAGATCATGACCCCAACCGACATACCCACCGCCGCGGCGGTCACTCTGCACCAGATTTAGATATTTTTTTGGATATTTTTGTTCCCTATTTCTTCTCATTTCCTCTCCTCTGGCCATTAGAGCTCCATTAAGGTTAGGATATTTTAGAGAGAGGTTTTGGGAGTGTTCAACCAATTCTGAAGGAGAAGAACACGTTGCGAAGAAGGAGAAGCGATCCCGAAGCGTTTTTAGCGGCAAATCTTTGGACTACAACTAAGCTTGTTTTGTTTCTTCATTATTTTCTTATCTTCGGTATATGGTTGAGCATGTTTAGATTATTTTTTATTGTATAAACGGTTATGACCATGAGCTAAATGAATTTTGTCTAGGGATTAATATAATTTATGAAAATATTGTTTGTTTGAATTGTGTTTCGTTAAATGGTTGTTCTTCGCTATTTTGATTGTGTTTACCATTATTATTTGATATTATGATTTTTTAGATAATTAGAGAATACGGGGTTTGATACTCGGGAGAGGCAACTCTGGATTCGGACTAGGATAAACACAACGCGACGATCCAATAACCCGGGAGGGAGTTGGAAAGTGTGCAATCAATGACGTTGGGGCTAGACTCACATGACCTAGTGTCGTTAATACGTTGAGCAGGACTTCTTCGCTGACGTGAAGTTATGTGTTCACTCGTCTTACACTCAGGAGAGGTGGCGAGTGAGTTTATGAACCGAGATTGTCGGATAAGTCGAACGCTGTTAACGTAAACTAAAATGAGACCAAAACATGTTTTTGTGAACAAAGTTAATCCCTAGGCAATATTTTTCCCTTAACCATCTCATATTAATATTAGTATTAGTATAGTTTAATTAGTATTTTAGTATTAGTATTAATTAATTATAAATATAATTTTTACTACCTAGATAAAATTAGGTTATAATAATCACAGTACTCGATAATAATCTCAACAATTCCCTGTGGACACGATACTCTTACTCTCCCCATTTATACTAAAACTTGACCCGTACACTTGCGGTGTAAGTGGCGTGCGTTAAATTATGCGCCACCAAGTTTTTGGCGCCATTACAGGAGATGATTTTTTTATTATTCTAGATATTGTGAGTAAATAACCTGATTTACTTTAGGCATTTCTTTTTTGTATATTTTTTTTTTTTTCTAGTTTTGTTTTTATTTCTCTTGCAGGGTACTTGGAGATGTTAGATCGACAAGTATTGATGCAATTCTTTCAATAAGATTCCAAGACATTTTATAGTGCTTGGGATCGATATAAGGAATTGCTACTTCAGTTTCCGAACCATGGGTTCCGGCGGGAACGTCAACTCCTGAATTTCCTCGACGGATTACAAGCCGAAACCAAAAATTGGTTGGAAGGAGAAAACGCTATCACCTCTTTCTACGACCTAACCGTAGATGAAGCCATTTGGTCGTTGGGGAAATGGCGGCCTATGATTATCAGAGTTGAAATTATTCACCAAGTCACCAAATTTTGGGGGATAGTTTCAACACTACGGCACCATGGATTGACATTCCAGATCAAGATGAGTCTTTCCCTGGCATAGAAGATGTGTTCTCTATAGTTATGGGGAAAACTCAGAGAGTCTTGAGGGAGACGCATGATCGACTCAACAAATATGAGGATCATCTTGATAATATCAAGATGGTCTGCACCGACATCGATGTGACCGTAATGTCTTTGTAGACGAAAATTGGTTGGCTTATCTGCTTTGTTGAGGCCGAGACAGAAATGGTGGCATTGAGAGGCGAACAAGCCGAATCCTATTGTGAAAGCCATCGGGAGGAACCGGAGACAAACAGGAGATATTTGGGTGAGATCGATGGAGATTCACATATTTATTGTTGTGAATTTTCATCGTTTGAATTCCAGTTGGTGATGCCGCAATCGATCCAAGATGATCACATCTATGAGGATCTGATTTGGCTTACTTGTCCTTTACCGCCGTTAGCAATGTCCTTTCATGCCCACCAAGTACATGAGCCGATGAGGTGTGATGTTGAAAGATCAAGCCATTCAGAGCCTTATCTCTCCAGTCTTGAGGGCGTATTAAACCAAGACCCGTACGTGGTGTTATTTGACACGTATTATGGGCGAAAGCTGCTCGTTGATGAGTACTTCGGCATGTTAGGCTGAAGACCTTAAATCAAGCACTTCTTGGGAGGCAACCCAAGGAAAACAAAAAGGTTAGGTCCATCTCCGTCGACTTGAGTCGAAGGCGAGATTATCTCGCCTCCTAGGTACGTGTTTTAAACCCCCGTTTTCATTATCATGCTATATAATGTCATTGGGATCGCTGATAAGTCGTTTTGGCCATTGCCTATGTTAAGTTGGTGGTGATGTGTAGTATGTTTTAGTATATGTTTTAGTTGTAGTTTATGTTTTACTATTTTTATCGTGTGCATGTTTGTTTAATATATTTATTGTTATGTTCTGAGTTTTAACGTCATTTGGGCCATTAACTGATGATGAGTCTGTCCCCTGATTGTTTATTGAGGTCGAGCGTAAAGCTCATTCATGTGTGTTCTGTGTGCTTAACGTATCGTTTGAGTAAAAGTTATTGTAGATCATAAATACACGAGCATGTAAACTCAATATAGCACTATCTAATTGATTTGAAAACGATTATCCTTCACTCAAATTCATGACAATAGGGATTTTAGAACTTGATTTGGGGGAAATTCGAGGTGAAATCCTAGGCGAGATAGTTCAGGAGATATGATTTAGGCAGTCGTTTTGTCGCTTGAGCCTTTTCAGCTTACCTTGTTATATCATTATCCCTTATTACCCTGTCGAAGCCTAATATCTATTTCAATTCTGAACACTTAACTAATACCATAGTCGATTGAACATTTTCCAAACCTATATCGTTAAACTAAAGGTACAATATGAGTGAATCAAGTTAGCATTCGATGTGCTACTTGATATGAGCGGTAGGTTTTGGACGAGCTATTAATTGGTTCGGTATTCGAGTACTCACTTGTCGTTTTTCATTGATATTTCACACACCCCTTAAATTGTACAAATCAAATAAGTTTGTGGGTGTTGTTTGTTTGGAAAAAAAATACTATGTACACATAATACAATTTCCGTTTCTTTTTTACAAGTGAGTACATCGGTCTTAATATATGTTCAGGATTGTTTCAATTTTAACAGTGGGGTTTCGAGTGTAGTGTGCCAAGCGATGTGCCTCGGGTAACATTAAGGTAACAACGTTAACCCGTTTTCTATTCTAATTTACCCTTGGCCATGTTCCTTAACCGAACCAAGTCTTATTGATCTTTTTGAACCTCTAAGCCTACATTAGTAGAGAATAGAACTCGGGTCAGGTGTATAGATTCCCTATACCTTAATGGTTTAAGCCATGAACTTTATTGAGGGATAATCCCATCTAATCAATGGATAGTTGTATATTTGAGTTTTAACACGCACACTCTAAAAGGATCTAGAATGGTGCTTACTATTATTGAACATTGAAATTCTAGAACACCACATGATATGATTTATGCTTGAACTTGATAGGATTGGGGGCCGATGAGGGAAAAATCATTTGGCCGGTAGATGATAATCAAAACTTGCACATTTTTGTTTAAGTGTTTTTAGTTATTATTTGGTAATTAGTTGTTATATTTTCTTATACTGTATGAGTGTTTTGCTTGAGGACTAGCAAAATTCCGAGTTTGGGGGCATTTGATAGGTGTGATCTACCTATATATTTCCAAACCAAAATTGTTAGTTTTTTAGTACGTTTATTACATTTTAATTATGTTTTAATATGTTTTTATTCTTTTTGGTATAAATCAGGTGTGTGGGGTGAAAAAACATGAAAACGGATGCTAAACGATCAAATCGGACCAAGAACGATGGGAAAACAAGCATAGAGGCATGATTATGAAAATTGGCCCACCGCCGCGATGGTTAAAATGTAGAGAAAGACCAAAATATTACTGACATCCTACCATCGCGGTGGTAAAAGAATAGGATGGTTCCATATTTTACCACTGTCTCCACCACTGAGGCCATGACCCCAGCCGACATACCCACTGCCGCGGCGGTCACTCTGCACCAGATTTAGATATTTTTTAGGATATTTTTGTTCCCTATTTCTTCTCATTTCCTCTCCTCCGACCATTAGAGCTCCATTAAGGTTAGGATATTTTAGAGAGAGGTTTTGGGAGTGTTCAACCAATTCCAAAGGAGAAGAACACGTTGCGAAGAAGGATAAGCGATCCCGAAGCATTTTTAGCGGCAAATCTTCGGACTATGGCTAAGTTTCTTTCGTTTCTTCTTTATTTTATTAACTTCAATAGATGGTTGAGCATGTTTAGCTCCTTTTTCATTGTATAAATGGCTATGACCATGAGCTAAACGGATGTTGTCTAGGGATTAATATAATTTATGATAATGTTGTTTGTTTAAATTTGTGTTCGTTAAATGGTTGTTCTTCGCTATTTTGATTGTGTTTACCATTATTCTTTGATATTATGCTTGTTTAGATAATTATAGAATATGGGGTTTGACACTTAGGAGAGGTAACTCTGGATTCGGACTAGGGTAAACACAATGCAACGATCCAATAACCCGGGAGGGAGTTGGAAAGTGTGTAATCAATGACGTTGGGGTGAAACTTACGTGACCTAGTGTCGTTAAGATGTTGAGGAGGACTTATTCGTTGACGTGAAGTCACGTATTCACTTGTCATATACTCGGGAGAAGTGGCGAGTGAGTTTACGAACCGAGATTGTCGGATATGTCGAACGCCGTTAATGTAAACTAAAACGAGACCAAACACGTTTTTGTAAACAAAATTAATCCCTAGGAAAATTTTCCCCTTAACCATCCCATATTAATATTAGTATTATTATAGTTTAATTAGTATTTTAGTATTAGTATTAATTAATTATAAATACAATTTTTACCGCCTAGATAAAATTAGGATATGATAATCATGGTACTCGATAATAATCTCAACCATTCCTTGTGGACACGATACCCTTACTCTCCCCATCTATACTAAAACTTGACCCGTACACTTACGATGTAAGTGGCGTGTGTTAAATTACGCGCCACCACACACACACACACACACACACACACACACAAACATACACACACACACATACACACACACACACACACACTACACCGACAAACCCTTGTGGCTAAAAACTCGGGATGGCCTCTATTCCTTTGTAGATATGTGTGATTCTTATTTGGAACCCTTCCCATTTTTCTTAGTTACAAGTATAATTGACATAAATATATGGTATTTCCATTCAATTTCAATTAACATACTCACACACTAACACTGACTAACCAAAAACAAAAGAGTTCGGTTAAGGTGTTCTTAACAAAATCAAAGAGGTCATGCCCATATCTTGTTCTTATTTATTTTGTTCACAACTAATAATAAACTAATAATCAAATAAAATCAATTAAAACCAACTCATCTTTTAACTTAACATGAATGAATTACGTAATGACCTGATCTTTGATTACCCCCCAAAGTACGTAGGTAACCCACATAAAGGTTCGGTCACATTTAATAATAAAATGAGTTTTAACGTAACACAAATGAACTATGTAAAGACCTGATTCTCATTAATCCGAGATATGTAGGCAACCCACGTGCAGGTTCGGTCACATATCCAAATAAGTTAGTTTAGTTTACATGCCGAAACTACATGTCAACCTAATTCCTTGTGAAAACAAGGATATATAGGCAACCTATATATGGTTTGGTCTTTTAAAAAATAAAAATAAAAATATTTTCATTCCATATAACTTGCATATTTATATTTTTTTTCTCTTATAAATTGCTATTGGGTGCCACTGACTAGTTTAGTTGTAGTATTTACTTACTTTATCAATATATCATGTCAAAATTACATAAAAATAGAAAAACTTTAAAAACAAAAAAGGAATTGTTTTGTTTAAGTAAATCAAAGAAAATTACTTGGGTATGGTTTAACAGTGAATATTCATTTAGACTAAGGTACCGTTTACGAACGGGTGTCTTGGGGTACATACAACCTTCCTCAAGCATAATCGGACCCCAAAATTTAAGAATATCTTTGGTACGTAGACCTTATGAAGTCAAAACATGAGTAATTTCAAAGTAAAACAATCCCCGGTGACCTAGCACACCATTTAACCCCATGGTAGGTGACGACTCCATTTTCAACATAAAATCCCGGCCCAAGAAGTTTTTCAAAATTGATGCCTAGAAAAGCCCTTGGATAACTATTTTCAAAATGAAAGGATTTGGATGACATAGAGAAGGATGAATGAAACTTGTTTCCTCTTCTTCCCGATCTCTAAAAATTTGGGGTACATTACCAGCTCTAGCTAGGGCACAAGAATATGTACTAGGGGTTTGGGAGAATGAATTCTAAGGTCTCTGGCCTTTTGGGGTAGGTAAAGGATGATACAGCTCTCCGACCACTTAAGTAAGATGGTATGGTAGGATCTCCGACGACTTGAGGTAGGAAAGTATGGTAGAATCCCCAACTATTGAGATAGGATAGTATGTAAGTTCTTTGACCACTTTAGGTAGGATAGTATTGTTCGCATCTTCAACTACTTGAGGTATGATGGTATGTAATATTTTCTGACGACTTAAGCGAGGACAATAGGTAAATTCTCTGACCACTTAGGGTTTGACAGTATGTTGGAATCTCCGACTAGGATGGTATGTAAATTTTCATACCGCTTAAGGTAAGACAGTAAGTAAATTCTCCAACCATTTAAGGTTGGACATTATGCTGGAATCTCTGACTAGGATGGCATTTAAATTCTCTAACCACTTAAGGCAAGACAGTAGGTAAATTCTCTGACCATTTAAGGTTGGATAATATGTTGGAATCTCCAACTAGGAGGGTATCTAAATTCTTTGACCACTTAAGGTAAGACAATAGGTAAGTTCTCCAACCACTTAAGGTTGGAAAGTATGTTAGAATCTCCGACTAGGATAGTATGTAAATTCTATGACTACTTAAGGTAGAACAGTAGGCAAATTCTCCGACCACTTAAGGTTGGACAGTATGTTGGAATCTCCGACTAGGATAGTATGTAAATTCTCCAACCACTTAAGGTAGGACTGTAGGTAAATTCTCTAACTACTTAAGGTTGGAGAGTATGTTGGAATCTCCAACTAGGATAGTATGTAAATTCTCCAACAACTTAAGGTAGGACATTAGGTAAATTCTCCGATCACTTAAAGTTGGTTAGTAGGTAATATCTTCGACCACTTGAGATTGGACAATATTTCTCTTGCCTTTCCCTTTTTCTTATGCTGTTTGTTTCTTCGACTATCTGCCCTGAGATGTTAGTCATGGAAGTCATAGTTTTCTATGCAGCTTTGCTAGATTTTTAGTAGTTTTTTACCTTCATTCCTTCTAATCCTGAAGAATTTTGAATTACTAATCGAATTTTCTGATTTCTCAGCTTAATTTTGGAATTACCATCATTAGATGGACCCAAAAACTCCCTTTGATGACAGAAAATTAACTGAAAACTCCTGTCTTTTCTTTTTTCTTTATTTTGATCTTTATTTTTTATTTTTTGTGTTATTTTTACCCCTAGCATCCCATAATAGGGAGTAAATTTGTGCACTTAGGCCCTCATCGCTTGGTGGATAGCGTACCATGGATTTTATCATTTTGAATTTCTAATGATGATGGAAACTGTGACAACGCGCTCTAGCCCATGGCTAGGGTTCATACAGTTGGATGACTAAATCTTAATCGGCTTCCTACATACCTTGTTAAGTTACCAAGGATCAAGTTAAGCGTAGTTCTTATAGGAACCTTCCCTTTTGTTTTAAATAACAAAGAGAGTGAGAATAGTTTTCTCAGGAAAGTCGATAGACTTCTTGATAGGTGTAATCTACCTACATATTTCCAAACTGGTTTTGTTAGTTTTAGAGTATGTTTTTATAGTATTTTATTATGTTTTAATTAGTTTTTATACTTTTTGTATAAATCAGGTGTGGGGGGAAAAAAGATAGGAAACTGGAGCATAAACGATGAGATCGAACCAAGAACGGTCGAAGAACGGTGGAAAAACGAGTAAGGCGGCAATATTCTGAAAGAAGCCCACCATCACGGTATCCAGACCTCCACCGCGACGGTGAAAATACAGAGAATGGATTATCTTATTGAACGTCACCACCGCAGTGGTGAAAATACAGGATGTCAACCAAGTCCACCGTTGTCTTCACCGCCTAGCCAATCAACTAACCGACCTACTCACCGCCGCGGCGATGACCTCTACATAGTTTAAATATTTTCCCTATAAATATCATCTCCTTTGAGCCTCTCTCCGGCCATTAGATCCCTTAGGGATTAATTTATAGTAGAGATAGAGTGTGGGGAGTGCTCAAACAATTCCGAAGGAGAAGATTACCACGCGGAGAAGGGGAATCGATCGGTGAATGATTTTAGTAGCTAATCTTTGGATATCGACTAAGTTCATCCATTTTTCCTTTTATTTATTAACTTCTATGTTTGTTTGAGCATGTTTATCTAGATTTCAATGTTTATATGATTATGACCACGAGATAAACATGGATTATCTTAGGGATGAATATTATTTATAAAAACGTAGTTTTGGTTGAGTTGTATTTCTTTGATGATTGTTCTTCGTAGTTTGATTGTGTTTATTGTATTGTTATGTTTATTATGCTTAGATAGATATATCGAGAATATGGGGTTTAACACTCGAGAGACGTAATCCAGGATTTGGACTAAGGTAAACATAACGTCAATCGATGATGTTGGGGCAAGACTCACATGACCTAGGGTCATTAAGACGTTGAGGGGGACTTATTCATTGATTCAAAGTTATGTATTCCCCCGTCTTATACTTGGGAGAGGTGGCGGTAGAGTTTTAGAATTGAGATTGTAGATAGGGTAAACACAACGCGACGATCTAATGACTTGGTCGGGAGTTGGATTGTGTGCAATCAATGAAATCAATGACATTGGGTCAAGACTCACGTGACCTAGGGTCGTTAATACGTTGAGGGGGACTTCTTCATTGACATGAAGTCATGTTATATCCCTTGTCTTACACTCGGGAGAGGTGGCGGGAGAGTTTACGAATTGAGATTGTCGAATAGGTCGAACACCATTATTGTAAACTAAACGAAATCAAACGTGTTTAAGTAAATAAAGTTATTCCCTAGATAATCCATCCTATAACTATCTCGTATTAGTATAATTAGTACAGATTAAATTAGGTTATATTAGTTTAATTAATTAAATAAATACATTCTTTTTAGCCTAGATAAAATTAGGTCATGACAAACACAATATTCGATAATAACGACAACTAATCCTTGTGGATACGATACCTGATCTTTAATGATCATACTACACTAAAACTTTGACCTCATATACTTGCGAATAATCAATACACGAGCGCGTAACAAACGCTGGCCGTATACTTCTCTAGAGATACACCCTGATACAGGGCTGAGAGAATGTTATGAAGTTGACACCTATCATTCTTTTCATTTTAACTGGACCCGCTTGGGTTTCTTATTTACCTTGGCAAGTTACCAAGGACCAGGTCGTAACATATTTTCGAACCAACAAGATGACTTTAAGGACCATATTGGTCATAGGCAAAGATAGCTACATTTATTGGAAGTAATGGTACTCTGGTCTAATGGATAGAGTCTCTTGTTTAAGCATTAGCTAGGTAAGATCGATCATTTGTCTTGATTGGTAGTCTGTTTAAGTCTTTGAATGATGCTATTCCGTTTTGGGTTATTAAAGGCTTGGTACTTAGAGTACTTGAACGGTACTAGAAATTACTCAACTCTAGGAAGATCCTATTAGATCCGGGCAAGGTTAATTTATGTTACACCCGGATATTTCACCAGAATGGGTATGGTCTATTATCAAGACACTCCTTTATGTAAGGTCAACTCCTTGTATAACTTCTGAGTTAGATGAAACCACTATTAGAGGTGGGAAATGATATGGTGATTGGTGAGGTAATTAACCAGGTTACATATTCGAGGATTGTTTGCTAACCCACTAGAGTTTCCAAATTAGGTAAGTATGATGACTAATTTTTTCTCATGTGTATGCAAGTTATGTATGCCTAAGTGAAACGTGACGCATGGTGTTTGTGTAGTATTTCGATACTTACTTATGTACTATATGATTTTTTTTATGCCCAAATATTTTTCCTAGAATGTTTGTACTAGATACCTTTTTCTATTAGCTATCTCCTCTAGGTGTTTCCATATTATCTCTAATACAGAAGATTGATCGACACTTTTGAGATGCTTTCGGCTCCTTTTCTCTAACTTACGTTGTAACTAAAATTGTTAGGCAGGGTTTTGGTAGCAATTATCTCGTGGTGGAGGTTCGGGTGTGGGTCAAGTCACAATCGAATGTCGTGGGTACTTGTGTGTGCTAAATGCACTATAAGGTTAGGGTATATGCCTTTCCTAACACTAATTTTTTTTAGGATAAGTGGTTGTGCCTGAGGTCCTATAAATGGTATCAGAGCCAAGGTCACGGGTTCAATTCTTAGTGGGAGAAAATTCTGGGATTTCTCTTCGAACATTTTTTGGGTTTCAATCATAGGATGGAAAGTTTTGGACATGAATGATGGAAGGTTATTTCGTGTTGATTGGGTGAGCTCGACATATCTAAAAATGGGAACAACTGGCTCAGAATAGAGATCACTGTTAATTTGGCTTAGACTTTGAATGAGTTTTGGCTGAGGTTTTAAGTGAATGGCTTACTTAACAAAGCGTCTTCTCTTTCTTTTCCTCTACTTTCTCGTGTTCATTTCTAATGTTTTAGGCATTATACCTATATGTGCAATGTATATTTCCTTTTTCAAGTTTGTGTAAGATTATTTTGACTAGAGTATACTTAGGTAATCATATTCAAACGTTCCATCATCTCAATGATTGTCGTGATTTTTCCATCGGATTAATCTAGATTATGATAGATATAATTTCAATAGTAATTTTGACCAAATATCTGTAGTTATTAGTTTAAAGAGGTTGTCTGGCTCAATTCCATCAAATTCTGATAATTAAACTTTTCTAAGATCTTAATTAGGATTACCTATGCCCTGTTTGTTACTCGAGGTTTCTTTGACAGCTTCGATTCATTTATTTTGTATTGAATTGTAGCCAACGGAACGTGCCTTCTCGAGATGACTCAAAGAAGGGAGAAAATAAGTAATAGAGAAACAAGTGTTAGTTAATGATAACTAACAAATGTTGTTTTATCTTATTTTTTATTTTTATGATGTTTCTTTTTTCTTTTCTTTTTTTTCACTTTGGAAACTAAGGACTCATACTTACTATATAATTCAAGTAGCGAGAACCCCTACCACTTAATACTAGAACTATATAGACAGCGTTCACCCGATTGCCATCATGTGATTACTCACTGTTTAAAAACATTTTGAGACTAGCCTTTATTTTATTATTTTCTCTTTTTTCTTAACACGTACTTTCACGATTTTTACATTTTGGAGAATTTATGGTAGTTTGAGTCAGTCTTGAGGTCCTTGTTGATTTCGTCCCAATCCTAGATACTTCTCATTTATCGGCTAGTTATATAGTAAAGTCTCATTATCTTTGGTGTTTAAGTCTTAAGTTCTTGAATGAGAAGTACTAAGTCCTTATCGAGAAAGACTTAGTACTTCTCATTCAAGAAATCAGCAACTCTCGGGAAGGGGAAACCTTACCATTCTTAGTACTTTGATCAATCTCTAGTATCGGCCAGTCTGGGGCATGGTAAAAATAGCAGTAATACAATGTCGATTCCAACAATTGGTTGACTTGGTTGAAATCGATCTCCCACACAATTCTCCTTTGCTATTTAATCAATGTACTAGTCAAACTCTATCCGCTGACTTTCTCTGAGACTATTCAAGGAAACAAAAGGAAAGAAAAGGAAAAGCAGTCAAAATACCAAAAGAAAAGGCTACGCAATCGATGAACCACTCACAAATAGAATCATTCTCACCTAAAACACCCCATTCCCTGGGAATGAGGTTGACTCCTTCCTCATTGGGACCAAACTCCCAGTCGACTCCTACCAAAAAAAAGTATTGGGGCTTCCAGTTCTTTACCAATGACTTAAGGTCCGAGAGAAACTGTCTCCTCGACGCGACATATAGCACCACCCCTTCCAGAAGGGCATGGATTTGAGGAAGATGAGAGATTTAAACAGGTCCAGGGATGGCTCCAGTCCCTTGGCCTTATAGATAATGAATCAATCCACGAAGGCCCGAATGGTATTGGGAGCGAGCTGTGATGGACACAGCTTGTACTTCACTCACAGGGTCCAAATCCAAGGGTGAATCGAAAACGTAAATCGCCACGCAAATGCTCTATATAAACTGTGATAAAACTCTTAGAGATGCTGCAGTCCTAATCCTCAGGAAGAGGAAGACGCGTATCCGCCCCCTCTAGGAAGGTGTATTTGCTTCGAGCCTCACTGATTTTCTCCTCTTTCATCTTTGATGTGATCCCCCAAACTGAACTCTCTCTCAGAACAATAACCTCTCTTGTATTGACCTTATCTCCCTAGCCTAAGTTCGCCTCCATGTTGAGACCGCTAACAGGCCCAACACCATCGCTATCGTCACAATGATCGGAGGGCCTAGCGCCACTCAAAAGGTTCACCCGTTCCTCCAGGCAGGGAGCAATACCAACGAGGGGTCAACCTGTCGAAGAAAGAAGACATCTAAGGCCTGTTTAGGAATAGCAGACCCCGACAAAGACTCGAAAGTAGAAAAGGAAGCAATGGAAGATATGTTTAAGGAAAATGAGTTACCTACCGAGAAAAGGGGTGCTCCAAAAGTTGCAAAAGTAAAAATGAACTAAGGGTGCCTCCTTTACATAGGAGGGAACCTGTCCATGCTAATCGTCGCGCCTGATGACGACTTGAAGGCATCTGGAATAGTGCACCATTTAGAAGCCATACGAATGCATGTCATCTCCCCGACGGTTTTACAGGAAGCACTTCAGGGGCTCATTGAATAAGTGTAGACTGATTGGACATGCTTAGGCATGCGCATGGTATGTGCGTGATGTGCGGCAGACGATAGTAGGCTTTTCGCGGATTTAGGGTGGGCTAATCATTACCATTCTCAGGCCGCCCATCCATATCCTCAGGCTTTTCTTGCCATCCTAGGGCTAACTGTTCCTATCGCGGAACTGCCCATTCTCCTTTTCGAAAAGAAGGCCTAACTTCCATGCAACGCCCCTCAAATATCAAAAAAGGTTGATAACACCTCAAAAGACTCCAATAGAAGCAGCAAAGCTCCAGAAAAGGCTCATAATAAAGTACCCAGTCTTTCAAATTTCTTCTCAACACTTGGGACTGGGGGGCAGATAGGTGTAAAATACCTATCTAATTCTAAACCGAATTTGCCAGTTTTCAAGTACTTTATTGAAGTTTGAATATCATTTTAGCTGTTTTTATTAGTCAAGAGAAGGGAAGTAAACAATCGGCAAACTAAGCGAAATGGTGCAAAAAAGGGTAGCCAAAAAGATGAAAAAATGAGGTTTCAAATAACAGAGCAATTCTGCCTAGGTGAAGTTTCCACCGCCTACGCGAAAATTCAGTAGAAAGATGCAAAAACTAAAGATTTGGAATCTAGCTAGGTGAAGTTTCCACCGCCTAGGTGGAAATCCATCAGAACGGTGGATGAACTGAACTGCTGGATAGAGCTGCACTGCCGTAAATCCGCCTAGGCGAAGTAGCTACCGCGTAGGCGGAATTCCGTCAGAAAGATAAGGAGCCAAGAAGTTAGTCCTCCGCCTAAGAGAAGATTCTATCGCTTAGGAGGAATTCTAACCGACTTAAGCTCCACCTAAGCGAAGTTTCTACCGCTTAGGCGGAAATCGCAGAACAGGTCAAAATATCTGTTTAGATATTTTTGAACCCCTAGGCCTATAAATACCCCTTGGCCACGTCTGAAACTTGTTGTTGAAGAACCCTAACCCTAGAAAAGAGATCTTAAGCTATATTTTGAAGATCAAGAAGGAGGTTCATCATTCAGATAAAGAAGGATAACTTGCAGATCGATCATTAGTGACAGTGAACTGTTTCACTTCCAAATTTGATCGTTTTTCTCTTGTTTTATTCTTTGTAATCACTTTTTCATATCTAAGAATGTTGAATCCCTCTTATTTTGCATGGTATATGGCTAAGATCTAGTAGTAGTAGTTAAATATTACATAGGAGTAGTCGAAATCATGTAACCGTTTAGTTGAGTAAATTTATGTTACTTTAACGTGTTATTTGTCTAAATCCGATTGTGTTTATCGTTATCCTTGATATTATGCTTGTATTGATAAATCGAGAATATGAGGTTTGACACTCGGGAGAGGTAACCCCGGATTCAGACTAGGGTAAATACAACGTGACGTTTTAACGACCCGAGAGGGCGTTAGAACGTATGCAACCCATAACTTTGGCTCAAAACTCACGCGACCTAGGGTCGTTAAGGCATTGAAGGGGACTTATTCGTTGACACGAAGTCGTGTAATCCCTCGTTTTACACTCGGAAGAGGTAGCGGAAGAGTTTTTAATACAGAGGTTGTTGGATTAGATAAAAACCGTTATAGCTAACTAAATGAAATCGATTATGCATTATATGAAAGAGATTTATACCTAAGTAATTAGTATAATTAAAACTAACTTTATAGTTGTCATTTATCTTAGTATAGTAATTAGAAAGCAAACAAAATTTGATTAGTCGAGATAATATGAAATTATTGAAATCGCAATACTCAACCGAATTACTTGTCGTTCCCAGTGGAACGATATCCGATCCTAAAAGATCCATTATATTAAAAATAGACCTCGTACACTTGCGAGTAGTCCAATTACCGTGAGGAGGAAACATGGTGTGAATCTAAGCGCATATAAGTTTTTGGCGCCGTTGCCGGGGATTGCGGCAATGTGTTTTTCAATTAAGTTAATATTGTGATTAAGTAGTTGAATGTTAATCACGATAATTCTTTTGCTTTTAAATTTTATTCAATTCATTTATTTATTTTATTTATCTATTGAATTTGAGCAGCGCATGCGGCGTAGTCAACGTATTGCTAAACAGAAAGACAAAAAAGCTAAAGCAATGGTCGGCGGACGTGAGAATATTCCGCAACCACCGGAGCCGCAAGCACTCCAGCCTTCAGAGCATGAGAGGCCACAACGAGTCCTTCGGGACTATTATCGGCCCCTTATGTTGGATAATTATTCAGGGATCCGGAGGTAGCCGATCCAAGCTAATAACTTCGAGTTGAAGCCCGCCCTAATCAACATGGTTCAGCAAAACCAATATAGCGGGAACCTTCACGAAGATCCCAACGTACACTTGGCTACTTTTCTTGAAATCTGTGACACCGTCAAGATCAACGGAGTCGCCGAGGATATGATAAGGTTGAGGTTATTTCTGTTCTCCTTACGAGACAGAGCAAGGGGATGGTTTCAATCGATTCAGCCGGGGAGCATTAACACTTGGGAGGACCTTGCACAAAGGTTCCTCACTAAGTTCTTCCCACCCTCGAAGACTTCTTAACTCCGAGGCGAGATTGTGCAGTTTCGTCAGAGAGATTTCGAGCCATTATTTGAGGTATGGGAGAGGTTTAAAGACTTATTGAGAAGGTGCCCCCAACACGATTATCAAGATTGATTTCAAACCTAATTATTTTATAATGGGTTGGACGGCCAGACAAGAACGACAGTCGATGCAGCCTCGGGGGGATCATTGTTATCCAAAACCCCAACCGAAGCAAGTGCGTTATTGGAGGAGATGGCGGCTAATAACTATCAATGGCTGAATGAGAGGAACACGGGAAGATGGGTCGCTTCTATCCAAGAATCAGACCATATTTCAATGTTATCGGCCCAAGTGTCCAAGCTCTCGGACCAATTAGTCGCCTTGTCTACAAAAGATGCTTTGTCGAGTCAAGGGAAGGAGATAGCGGCAAGTAGTTCTCAATCCGAATTGGATAACGAGTTCGAGGAATGTCATTTTCGGAACAACCGTGCTTACACTTTCAGGCCGGCTACCAATATTCCAACTCACTACAATCCTGGACTTCGTAACCATGAGAACTTCTCATATGCGAATAATCAGAACGCTTTGCGGCCACCTCCGGGGTATGGAAATCAATCTTCGGGATATCCAATGCAAGCCAATCGACAAATGCAACAACTGCCAATGCACAATCCGAAGTCAAATTTGGATAAAGTTCTGGGTTCATTTATGAAAGAGACGCAGACTATGATACGTGAGACGCATAATCACCTGAATAAACATAAAACACGGCTGGACTATATTGATACCACATGTACAAACACTAATGCCACGGTGAAGGCTCTTGAGACTCAAATTGCCCAGCTTGCTAGGGAAATTCAAGAACAACAAAAGGGAAAGTTTCCAAGCAACATGGAAACCAACCCTTGGGAATGTAAAGTGATTAAGTTGAGGAGCGGCAGAGACGTGGAAGTAAGAAGGCCTATGGAAACCGAGCCGGGTGTGAGTCGTGAGTTTCTGGATGATGAACCAAGAACTAGTACAGAGGAGGAAGTTGAAGCAAAGGCCGATGAAGGAAAGGATAAGCTGAGTGAAGACGTGAATGGGAGTAATAACAAGGAGAAAGTCGAGGAGAGAAGAGAAGATGAAAGGGTGATACCGGGAAGAGTAACATTTTCAGAGAATCCACCGATTCTAGTAACACCATTGCCATATCCTCAAAGGTTCCAAAAGAGGAAGTTGGATGCTCAATTCGAAAAATTTCTTGAAATCTTCAAGAAAATCCACATCAACATACCTTTTGTAGATGCATTGAAATAAATGCCCAACTATGGCAAGTTCTTGAAGGATATCATGACAAAGAAGCGAAAGTTGTAGGATTATGAAACGGTGAAGCTAACTGAAGTGTGTAGTGCAATACTACAAAAGAAGTTACCTACCAAATTGAAGGATTCGGGTAGTTTCACAATTCCATGTACTATCAGAAAATCTCATTTTGCTAAGGCACTTTGTGATCTAGGGACAAGTATCAATTTGATGCCTTCTTCCGTTTATCGGAAGTTAGGGCTCGGAAGTGCAAAGCCGACGGCGATCTCTCTTCAAATGACTGATCGTTCACTAACCTATCTAAAGGGGATCATTGAGGATGTGCTTGTGAAAGTTGACAAATTTATATTCCCGGTGGATTTTGTGGTTCTGGAAATGGAATAAGACAGAGAGATCCCGATCATCCTTGGAAGACCTTTCCTTGCAACGGGAAAGGCCTTAATTGATGTGCATAATGGTAATTTGGCAATTTGACCTTAAGAGTGAATGATGAAGAAATAAGGTTCATCATTTTTAACACTATGAACTTTCCGGATGAATCTCCCAATTGCAATCGAGTTGATGTTATGGACTCTTGCATGCGGGAGTTCTTTCTTGCAAACATGGATATGGATTCCTTAGAGAGCATTCTCACAAGTTCCTTATCTATGGGGGATATTGGTGAGGAAGGCTCTACCACGAACCTTGATGTTGTGGAATACGTGCTAGCTCTTAACGCTCAACCGAAAGATGTAGATTGTCCTATTCATGTGGCGGAGATTGAAGAAGTTGAAGACTCTCCCGAGAAATCAAATCCGCCTCACAGTGGGTTATTACTCAAGCAATTACCGGAACACCTTCGGTATATCTTTTTGGGAGAGAATTTGATCGATCCGGTTATAATTTCATCAACTCTGACGGAAGAAGAAAAGAGGAAGTTGCTGAGAATCTTGAAGAGGCACCGATCCGCTTTCGCTTGGTCTATTTCGGATATCAAGGGAATTAGTCCGTCGGTGTGCATGCATAAGATTTTGATGGAGGATACGTTCAAACCCTCCATTGAACATCAACGGCGGCTAAATTCGGCTATGAAGGAAGTGGTGAGAGCGGAGGTGTTGAAGCTCTTAAATGCGGGGATTATATATGCTATATCCGATAGTGAGTGGGTGAGCCCGGTGCAAGTGGTGCTAAAGAAAGGAGGCATGACGGTAGTAAAGAAAAAGAAGGATGACCTTATTCCGATACGGACCATTATAGGATGGCATGTATGTATTGATTATTAGAGATTAAATAAGGCAACGAGGAAAGATCATTTTTCTCTTCCTTTCATTGACCAAATGCTAGATCGTTTAGCCGGTTATGAGTACTACTGCTTCCTTGATGGCTATTCCGGTTACAATCAAATAGCCATTGCACCGGAGGACCAAGGGAAGATGACTTTCACCTTCCCGTATGGAACGTTTACTTATCGATGTATGCCGTTTGGCCTTTGCAATGCACCGGCAACTTTCCAACGGTGTATGATGGAGATATTTTCTGATATGGTGGAGGAGAAAATGGAAATCTTCATGGATGACTTCTCAGTCTTTGGATCATCCTTTGATCAGTGTCTCTACAATCTGGCGCTTGTTCTTGACCGATGTGAAGAGAAGAATTTGGTTCTAAATTGGGAGAAGTGCCACTTTATGGTTAAAGAGGGGATCGTCTTAGGTTATCGAGTCTCTTCCAAGGGGCTCGAGATGGACCGAGCAAAGATAGAAACGATTGAGAAGCTTCCGCCACCAATAAATGTGAAAGGAGTTCGAAGTTTCTTGGGGCATGCCGACTTTTACCAACGCTTTATTAAGGACTTCTCAAAGACAGTGAAGCCGTTATGTCACCTTCTTGAGAAGGATACTTCGTTTGAATTCAATGAAGCTTGTATAGAGGCGTTTAAGGCGATAAAGGATAAGTTGATCACGGCTCCAATAATGGTCACTCCAGATTGGGAAATGCCATTTGAGATAATGTGCGATGCAAGTGACTATGCCGTTGGCGCGGTGTTAGGCCAACGGAAGGAGAAGATCTTCCGCTCAATCTATTATGCAAGCAAAACATTGAATGACGCCCAGGAGAATTACACCACAACCGAGAAAGAAATGCTAGTGGTGGTCTTTGCTTGTGATAAGTTCCATTCATATATCATTGGGTCAAAAGTGATCGTCTACACAGATCACGCGGCTATCCGGTACTTATTTGCAAAGAAATATGCCAAGCCAAGGTTGATAAGGTGGATTCTCTTATTACAAGAGTTTGATGCAGAGATAAGGGACAAAAAGGGGAGTGAGAACATTGTTGCCGACTATTTGTCGAGGTTGATCCAAGAAGACGTTGGTGACGAGTCTAATATCACGGAAGTGTTCCCTTACGAACAACTCTTTTCAGTAGAAAATGTACTTCCGTGGTATGCTGACATTGTTAATTATCTTGCATGTGGCGTGTTACCACCTGACTTGACGGGAACCCAAAGGAAGAAATTTCTTTTTGATGCTAAGTATTATCTGTGGGACGAGCCATTGCTATTCAAGAAATGTGCTGATCAGGTAATCCGGAGATGTGTTCCGGAAGAGGAAATGGCTAGTATTCTCTACCATTGTCATTCATCACCTTGTGGCGGCCATTTCGGTGCGACTCGGACAGCATCAAAAGTACTTCAATCAGGTTTTTACTGGCCCTCTTTGTTTAAAGATTCATATACGTTTGTAAAAACCTGTGATAGATGTCAAATGGTGGGAAACATATCAAGGAGGCATGAATTGCCACTGACGTCAATTCTTGAGCATGAATTGTTTGACGTGTGGGGCTTGGATTTCATGGGGCCATTTCCATCCTCATTTGGGAAGGAATATATTCTGCTAGCGGTGGATTATGTGTCCAAATGGGTTGAGGCCATGGCAACACCTACCAATGATGCCAAAGTGGTGTTAAAGTTCCTTCAACATAATGTCATGACACGGTTCGGGACACCTCGATCCTTAATCAGTGATGAGGGGACCCACTTCTGGAACAAAATGCTCAATGCCTTGTTGGCAAAGTATGGAGTGAGGTATAAGGTGGTGCTACCATACCACCCACAAACAAATGGCCAAGCGGAAGTTTCAAACCAAGAAATCAAGCTAATTCTGGAAAAGACGGTTCATACAAATCGCAAGGATTGGGCGGTGAAGCTTGATGATGCTTTATGGGCGTATCGCACGGCTTTTAAGACACCGATCGTCATGTTGCCGTATCGATTGGTGTTTGGAAAAGCTTTCCATTTGCCCGTTGAATTGGAGCACCGTGCATTCTGGGCGATTAAGAAACTTAATTTTGACATAAAAGCTTCTGGTGCGCAACGTCTCCTCCAATTGAATAAAATGAAGGAATTCCAGCACGAGGCTTATGAGAATGCCAAGCTCTACAAAGATAAAACGAAGAGGTGGCATGACAAAATGATAGTCCGGAGGGAGTTCAGTCCGGGCCAACAAGTCCTATTGTTTAACTCAAGGCTGAGGCTCTTTCCCGGAAAGTTGAAGTCTCGGTGGTCTGGACCATTCCGGATCAAGCATATCTAGCCATTTGGAGCTATCGAGCTAGAAGCCGAAGACAGACGAACTTTCCGAGTCAACGGGGAGCGGATCAAGCATTACTTTAAGGATGAAGAGCGAGTTGTGGAGAACATCTCCCTCGTTGAAGGATAGAGCCTTAATTCTTAAACGTCCATGCCAGGGACGTAAAACCAAGCAACATCTTTTGATATGACATCGAGGGTAATGAATATTCCCAACTTTTATATAAATACCTTTTTGGAGATCGTATTGATCTTGTAATACTATTTTTTTGTGGTGAATTGATGAGGTTAGATACTTAGGATTGATTTGCATGCTAAAACTAATTTGAGGATTGAAGAGGAAATAAGAGGTAAAGAGAAACAATGTGAAAACCTGAAGGAATCCAGCTTAGGTCCACACTGGCAAAAATTCGCCTAAGCGGTAAACCCACCGCCTAGGCAAACATTGGACAGAAAGGTTGAGAAAACATTCTGGCGTAATTTCGCCAGGCGGTAAAACCACCACCTAGGCGAAAATTGGACAGAAAAAGTCAACATTTTTACACTACCGAAATTTTGCCCAAGCGGTAAAACCACCGCCTAGGCGGAAAATTGAAGAAAAGCTGAACTTTCACACTGGTGTAAACTCGCCCCCGCGGAAAACCCACCGCCTAAGCGGATTTACACCAGAGAGTTTTTAAAAAGAAAAAGATGCTAATCCGCCTAAGCGGTAAAACCACCGCCTAGGCAAATATACGCAAACTCTGTTTTTAAAACGCATAGTCCACTTCGCAAACGGCATTTCCCTCCTAAAAATTTCAAGAAACCTCTCAATCTCACCATCCCAAATTCCTTCCCCCCCGTTAAAGATTCATTCTATAGTGCTAAAAACTTGGATTTTCACCAAAAATCTTCGTCCAAACGAAGAATTTCTCTGCCCATTCTCGAAAAATTAGGGTTCGAAGGGTGAAACAGTGCGAAATCGCCATTTTCCACTGTTTTGATCAAATTTTTCAACAAGTTTCAATGATCCTATTTTTCATTTAGTTTTTGAATTATTTGCTTCATTTGCTCATTTATTTCAACAAAACATTGGATTTGATTGAAACCCTAAACCCCTTTAAACCCTAAGTTGCGGTTTTCATGCTATTTGGGATTGAGGAATGCTAAAAGATAAACCCTATCATATTTTTGTGTTGATATACAATTTGAATCATGTAGTTTGCACTACATTACGACAAAAATATGATTTAGTTATGGTTGGTGGGATATCTTGTGAGTTTTGTATTGATTGGCTTTGGTTCGCTGACTAGGGTTTGAATTACTTGTTCTATTGTTATTCTTGTGGTTGGTGTGGTGATTTTAATTTTTAGGGAAAATGGCAAAGCGCAGGGCTGCCAAGCACCCAAGAACAGATGAACCTCCGTTCGCTTCGGACTTCAATTCCCTTAAATTTGTTTCTAAGCAGGCGGAGGATCGGTATAAAGAGCATGAGAGTAAACAGCCAGGCATCCGTCAAAGAGGATTTGGGCCTTTGAATGATCATCCTGAAGAAATCAAAACTATAATCGTACAAAGAAGATGGGAATAGTTATGTGCTCAACCTCCAACGGGAGAGTTAGCCCTTGTTCGAGAATTTTATGCAAACATCGCAGAGGCCACAGGGTTTCAAACATGGGTCCGAAACATTCCCATCCTGTTCAGTTCCGATCATTTTAATGAATTGCTAGGGTTGACGGGGCCTGAAGCTTCAAGAGATTTATCCGATGCCGTCTCACCGATAATGAGTACGGTGATTCAAGCCGTGACGACAGGAAACGCACAGTGGACCAACACATGGCAGGGCCAAGCAATCTTCAAGTCGTGGTTTCTAAAATCGATCCCAAAGATTTGGTTTTCATTTATCTGCGCCAATTTACTCCCGACGACCCATGTGTCTGACGTGTCCAAGAAGAGAGCTTTCATGCTCTACGACATCGATAGAGGGACGCCCGTAAACGTCAACTGGCACATTTATTCTTCCATGCTTCATACTGCCAATACGAAAAAGGGTGGCCTTTCTTTTCCTTCCTTCCTCACCGCGCTCTTTCAACGAGCCGGAGTTTGAATCACGTCCATAAGCCCCTTTCCTCCTATAAATCCACTTGATCTAGCAATGATTAACAGGTTATGGAAAGGCAGACCAGGTGAAGGAGATGAGGGTCAAGAAGAGAAAGAAGCTGGTCCTTCAGAGCCACCAACGTCTACAACCAGCCAAGGCCAAATCACCCAAATCTTACGAGATGTCCGTAGTCTCCAATCCGATGTGAGTCAACTTCAAGCTAATTTGGCTCGGATGGAGAACTACATGGAGTCCTACATCCGGCAACAAGATCAAAACCAACGAGTCATATTCGAGCATCTTGGAATCGACATGGCGCGTTATACGCCCGTGCCGCTTTCCGAGCCGGATGAGCCGCCACCGCCATCTCTTCCACAATGAACGGTATGAGGTTAGACTTCTATGTCTTCCCTCCTAGGTATGTGTCCGCCCCAGTTTCAATACATATTTTTCTATTCTACTATTGGGTTCGCTGCTTAGGTAGTGGGGATACTGCCTCGTTTAAGTTTGGGATGAGTATGACCTGCGATGCATGTAGTTTTTGTTTTTTGTCTTGAGGGGAAAAGAAGGATGAAAAAAAATTTATGTGAAGGAGACAAAAATTATTTTTGTGTACAAATTTATGTATTAATGTTAAAAATTTTGTAAATTTTAAAATTCTTTTTGTTATACATGTGTAATGTTTAGCTATGCAAATGTAAGGATAATTAGCATAGGTAATATTAGTTTGTAGAATTATAATAGAATTGTTAATGAATTGAGTTGTACAAGCATGCTGAGTTTTTGAGTTCGTCCGAACCATGTCCCGATGATGAAAATCACCCCCTAATTTGTGTTTTAAGGTCGGGGGTAATGCCATTCACGTGTATTTCGTACGCTTAGCATGTCGATTAGGTAAAAATTATTTTGATCCTAAAATCGCACGATTGCATAAACTCATTGTATAATTAATTGAACGATTGGACATCGATTATTCAGCAATAAATTCATGACAGAAATGTGGAATCTAGAACTTGACTGGGGGAGGCTTGAGGTGAAATCATAGGTAAGGTAATTCCGGAGGCATGATATAGGCCCTCGATTTTTTCGCTTGAACCGTTTGAAAATAACCTGAAAAGTTATTCCCTCGTTCTCCTGTCGAAGCCATAAAATTTTGTCACTTCTGAACTTGTTTCTATACTTTAACCAAGTAAATCTTTCAGAACCATTGTCGCTAGGAATAAAAGTGAAAATTGAGTGAAAACAAGTAGCATTAGATTATGCTAACTTGAAGCGGGCAATCGGGGTTTCAGTATTTTTGGTTAAGTATAAGAGTATTCACTTGTCAATCCTGTAGTTGTATCTAAACACCCCTAAAATTGTATAAAATCGAATAAGTTTGGGGGTGTACTTTAAAAAAAAAAAAAAGAAAAAAAAGAAAACTATGTGAATATCGTGTTTAAATTCGATTGTTTTGACAAGTGAATACAAGTTTACTAAATCCTGTTCAGGGTAATATCTTCAAAGATAAGGGAGTCATAAGAGAGATTTAGCGACAAGCGTTTTTACCTCGGGTATCGTTAAAATTATAACGAGTTTCTATTTCTACGATACCCTTGGCTGTTATCCAAAGCCTGACCAAGCCCTATTGATCTCGGTGAATGTCCGAACCTACATTATTGGATAGTTGAGCCCAGTCAAGCATATGGCTTCCCTAAATGTTTTAACAAGTTTAAGTCATGACCTTATTCATTGAATAACCCAATCCGGCGTTTGATTTGTTATATATCCGAGTTCTCACACACACACATTTCAATAGGATCTAAAATGATTTGAACTGATATTGAGTGTTGAAATTCTGGAGCACCACGTGGTGTGTGTTATTCCTTAACTGAATCTGATTACGGGTTGTTGAGGGAAGAAGAGCATGGTTTCTTTGACTAAACTTATATCTCACAGGTGTGTACTTCTTAATTATTAATGATTACGTATCTGTAGTTTAGGATGTAGCTAATTAGTGTAGTTAGTGTTATTTAGCATTAGGATGTTTTGCTCGAGGACTAGCAAAATTCCAAGTTTGGGGGTATTTGATAGGTGTAAAATACATATCTAATTCTAAACCCAATTTGCCAGTTTTCGAGTACTTTATTGAAGTTTGAATATCGTTTTAGCTATTTTTATTAGTCAGGAGCAGGGAAGTAAACAATTGGCAAACCGAGCGAAATGGTGTAAAAAATGGTAGCCAAAAAGATAAAAAAAAAAAAAAAAAAAAAAAAAAGAGGTTTCAAATAACAGAGCAATTCTGCCTAGGCGAAATTTCCACCGCCTAGGTAGAAATTCAGTAGAAAGATGCAAAAATTGAAGATTTGGAATCCGCCTAGGCGAAGTTTCCACCGCTTAGGCGGAAATCCATCAGAACACTGGATGAACTGAACTACTGGATAGAGCTGCACTGCTGTAAATCCGCCTAGGCGAAGTAGCTACTGCCTAGGTGGAATTCTGTCAGAAAGATAAGGAGCCAAGAAGTTAGTCCTCCGCCTAAGCGAAGATTCTACCGCTTAGGCGGAATTCTAACCGACTTAAGCTCCGCCTAAGCGAAGTTTCTACCACTTAGGCGGAAATCGCAGAACAGGTCAAAATATTTGTTTAGATATTTTTGAATCCCTAGGCCTATAAATACCCCTTGGCCACGTCTGAAACTTGTTGTTGAAGAACCCTAACCCTAGAAAAGAGATCTTAAGCTATATTTTGAAGATCAAGAAGGAGGTTCATCAATCGGATAAAGAAGGATAACTTGCAGATCGATCATTAGTGACAGTGAACCGTTTTACTTCCAGATTTGATCATTTCTCTCTTGTTTTATTCTTTGTAATCACTTTTTCATATATAATAATGTTTAATCCCTCTTATTTTGCATGGTATATGGCTAAGATCTTGTAGTAGTAGTTAAATGTTACTTAGGAGTAGTCGAAATCATGTAACCGTTTAGTTGAGTAAATTTATGTTACTTTAACGTGTTGTTTATCTAAATCCGATTTTGTTTATCATTATCCCTGATATTATGCTTGTATTAATAAACCGAGAATATGGAGTTTAACACTCAGGAGAGGTAACCCCAGATTCAGACTAGGATAAATACAACGTGACGTTTTAACGACCCGGGAGGGCGTTAGAACGTATGCAACCCATGACGTTGGCTCAAAACTCATGCGACCTAGGGTCTTTAAGGCATTGAAGGGGACTTTTTTGTTGACACGAAGTCGTGTAATCCCTCATTTTACACTCAGAAGAGGTAGCGGAGGAGTTATTGATACAGAGGTTGTCGGATTAGATAAAAACCGTTATAGCTAACTAAATGAAATCGATTATGCATTATATGAAAGAGATTTATATCTAAGTAATTAGTGTAATTAAAACTAACTTTATAGTTGTCATTTATCTTAGTATAGTAATTAGAAACCAAACAAAATTTGATTAGTCGAGATAATATGAAATTATTGAAATCTTGAAATCGCAATACTCAACCGAATTACCTGCCGTTCCCAGTAGAACGATATCCGATCCTAAAAGATCCATTATATTAAAACTAGACCTCGTACACTTGCGAGTAGTCCAATTACCGCGAGGAGGAAACATGGTGTGAATCTAAGCGCGTACAGGGGCTACTGATAAGTGTAAAAATGGTTACCCCAATGCAACCAATTGAAGACCGCCACGTACCTACAACTCCCCACAAAGATCAAGTCATACCAAGAGTGTGAATATTATACCGAGCAGATGAACTTCTCCATTCATGTTAACCATCTCAAAGGCCTAAACACTCTCCAGGATGAGTAGGCAAACCACTCCGAGATGGGAAATCTGAAAATCAACTACACAAAGCTCCTCAGACAAATCTCCCTTTCTCATCTGCGATAATCCAAGAAAGGAAAGGCAAAAAGCCCCTCGTAACCCCCCTTCCCCTCTCCAGCTATCCGGGAAGGATAGGAATCGAATTCTCCATCTCGGGTACAACAGGAATGTGTCTTCCTCGGTTATGGGCTGGCTCATTTTCCCATCTTTAAATATCCCCAAATATCCATAAATATCTCCCAAACATCCATAAATATCCCAAAATATGGCCAAAGTAAGAGGCTCCTTGGCGCCCTCTCATTGGCTACATGTCAAGATGGAACATTAATATGATATTGGGGAGACATTAATCCATGCTTAAGCCCTTAAGATAATCCACTCCATGCCTATATATAAAAGGGCATACTATTTCCCAAATGTAGATGACTTTTGCTCTCTCTTCTCGGTAGCTTCTCTATAAATTTTCCCCCGTACACTGATTCTCACTCCGGGACCATCCTAGTAAGTCCTTTGTGTAGGTTTCCAGGTGCTCCCTATCTCGGATTTGCTTAATTTCAAGCTCCAATTCACTTTTCCACGAGTCACAAAGTGTTTTGATCATCCACTTCCTAGACCAAAAGGCTTTTGAGCTAAGTCCAATTTAGGCCCGCCCCTTCTCGGGTAGGGACCTCTCCATAGATAAGAAGCTCCACGGATTGAAGATTTTCATTCCAGACCTCTCCATCTCCACTAGCGCTGACCTAACCATACCATTGAGGTCATCCAAAATCTGACATGAACAATTGGTAGCAAATTATTTTGTCGCTACAATACCGCAAGTCTACAGGTCAAGTTTTAATAGTATAGGAAGAGTAGGGTTGTTGTATCTACAGAGATTGGTTTAAATTATCATTAAGTACCACAATTATCGTAACTTAACTTTATTTAGGTGATCGAAATTTGGGTTTTTAAAACTAAAATAAATACAAATGCAAAAGTAAAATAAAAAATAATATGGATTTTCTATGCACTAATGTTCAAGGGTCTTGATTTTATCTCTTTATTCCCATGTTATCCTATTAAGCAATTATTAGTTAATTCTGTTCATTCAACAATCAAGATCTCTAAAACTCACTCACTACCTCTCTCGAGTGTAAAGTGAGTGCATATGTAACCACGTCAAAACCGATATCCTTATCTAGCGTCAAAACGATTACATGAGTCTTACCCCAACCTCACGGATTGCATACGTTCTAATAATCTACCGAAACATTAGAACCTTGTGTTGTGTTTTAACCCTAGTCCAAATCTGGGGTTACCTCTCCCGAGCGTCAAACCTTGTATTCTCAAATCAACCACAATATCGTATACAAGCATAAAATGGAAGTAATAAAATGATAAACACAATTGAATGGAAATTCTAATTAATCAATTTAGAACTCGATTGCCTCTCGGTCTCAGGAGATCCTAAATTCCCAACTCGAATACTTAGTTATTGATTTTCTATCGAATTCACAACAACCTACGTTATGCACTTCCAAATCCGGTTACAAATTTAACCTCTCTCGAGAATATAATTCGCAACCTAACATTGTCTAAATCATTGGCCACATGAATCAAACACATTAGGCCTAGGGAGTGCATAAAATGGAATTAAATCGAACAATAGACAAAATATTCACAACACGGTTCAAACGATACTACGTCAAGCCCTAGATCTAAATTACGACCACAACATAGACAAATCCAAAGCTAATCTTCTCAATAAATTCATATATGTAAAAATGTTCAACACAAAATTACAAATAAAACTCAAAACACAAGACTAGGGAGAGAGAAAGGAAGAAAAAATCTTATTGTAGGTTTCAGCTCCGAATCTTCAACTATACGTGCCACAAACGATGTTTTCTTCGTCGATCTCGCATCAAAACACCTTCACCTGGTGTTTTCGCCTTCAAAATTGCCCTAGTTAGCTCCAAAATTGCCTCATCTCTTATTTTTCTCTCTCCCCCCTTCAAAATTAACCCTAAAATATCTATTTAATGTGTCAGATCTGACTGTCGGCACTGCAACGAGCTAAGGGCAAAAACTCACTGCAGTGAGCTCAAGGCATTATTGATGCCTGATTCGTATATTTACTTTAACATTCTTGTTTGAACTCCGATTGAGGTGATTCAAAAACCTATGGAATGATAAGATGTAGATATACAACTTCTATGTTTTGATATTTTCAAAAATTGGATTGCATAATTGTCAAAAAGAGACTTGAAGTTACTGCACCTAAACTGATTTTGCAATAGTCCCCGCATCCGATTCAACATTCAGTTGCTCTTGCTCTTTGGTGGCGATGAACTGGCTGACATAGGCAAACAGTGTCTCTAGGTGGTCCAAGACCCCTTAGCCAAGAATAAGACTTGTATCTGGGGTCAGGAAGGATGTCAGGGTAGAAGTTTTGCTTGGATAGAGGGCTCCAAGAATCCCCTAAGCTATAGCCTTTTTCGATCCCTCAGCCCCTATATTTTTTTCCTTCCTCTTCTCCCTCTCTTAGCTTGACCTGACACTATCGTTCTTAGAATAAGGCATGAGGCCTTGCCCAAATCGTGACGGCGTCTCCTTCTCAGCCGCAGCCTTGGCTTCTCTCCATTGTTTCTCTCTTCTCGTTATCCTCCTTGGTACATCCTCCACCTCGACCAGGGCTTCAATTACGGAGCTCATTGTGGCAGTATTTTTTCCCTTCTCGGTAGTTCTTCCTGGGGAACCTCTTCTTGGGGCTGGAAGGCTTGTCTCTTCTCTGCCGCAACTTTGGCCACCTTATTTTTCAGCAATCTCGTTAACGCCACCTTGTCCATCTCTGCCAAGAAAAAAGGAAGAGTTGGATAAGTGAAAAGTAAGAAAATTATAGAAAATTCAAGAAATTAGCAACTCCCAGGAAGGGGAAACCTTACCGTTCTCAGTACTTTGATCAATCTCCGGTATCGGCCAGCCTAGGGCATGGTAAAAATGACGGCAATACAATGTCAATTCCAACAGTTGGTCGACTTGGTTGAACTCGATCTCCCACACGATTCTCCTTTGTTGTTTAATCGATGTACTAGGTCTAACTCTATTCATTGACTTTCTTTGAGACTATTCAAGGAAACAAACGGGAAGAAAAGGAAAAGCAGTCAAAATACCAAAAGAAAAGGCTACGCAATCGACGAACCACTCACGAATAGAATCATTCTCACCTACAACACCCCATTCCCTGGGAATGGGGTTGACTCCTTCCTCATTGGGACCAAACTCCCAGCCGTCTCCTCCTAGGAACATATTGGGGCTTCCAGTTCTTTACCAATAACTCAAGGCCCAAGAGAAACTATCTCCTCGATGCGATATATAGTACCACCCCTTCCTGAAGGGCATGAATTTGGGAAAGATGAGAGATTTAAACAGGTCCAGGGATGGCTCTAGTCCCTTGGCCTTTCAGATAATAAATCAAGACATAAAGGTCCAAATGCCATTGGGAGCAAGCTGTGAAGGACGCAACTTGTACTCCGCACACAGGGTCTGAATCCAAGGGTAGATTAGAAACTATAAACCGCCACGCGAATGCTCTATATAAACTGTGATAAAACCCTCAAGGGGGCACAAGCCCTATCCTTAGGAAGAGGAACACAGGTCACCACCCCTTCTGGAAAGGTGTATTTGCTTTGGGCCTCACTTATTTTCTCCTCCATCATCTTTGATGTGATCCCCCAAACAAGACTCTCTCCCGGAACAGTACTCTTCCCTCTCTCGACCTCATTTCTCTAGACTAAGTTTGCCTCCATGGTGGGACCGCTAACAGGCCCAGCACCATCGCCGTAGTCACAACGTGAGATTTTTGTTGAGATTTCAACGAGTGATTCTATATAAGTTCTTGATCTATAGTGCTTGTTGTTTAGCGTCACCGATTTGGGTTCTAATTGCGATATTGTCATTATCTTCAGTGTTTTCCCATTAAGATCTATCCAAGATTTATTCTTTTCTTTAAAATTATATTTCTATTGATTGCTTGGTTTAGGATTGCTACAACATTGTTTTAAACTTAAAAGTCTAAAAAACTTTTTTAAACGATTTATGCTTGATTATCTAATTATGTGCAAAATTTGGGTTACCCACATTATTTATTAATTAGATTTTAATTGTCTCACATTCTATCTCTTACGTAGTAATTATTCAAGACAATAATCGAGTATATTTGTATTGAGGTAATAAAAGCTCCTTGTGGGAAGAAACTTACATTTTTTTTTATTTTTTTTTTGTATTTGTGAGTTTGAGCGGATTAGACACGTTTGGGATGGTGTCTAGTCAGGGTAGCTAGGTTTTGATCTTTTTTCTATAAACAATATTAGGATTTGATCTTTGTCCTGCAAAAAATTTAGGTTATTCTTTTCCCATGAAAAGAGTTAGGTTTTGATTCTCCCTGTATTATAATTTGTTGCTATATATGTTTAGATGATGTCAATATGTGTATTTTGATGATATCAATACTAGTGATATGATGATGTTACATTAATAATATTAGACACAAATTATATGTTCCAATATGTTTTGATTGAATCATACCTTAAGTGTACTAAGCAATGTGATATCTTAAGTACAGGTATTAAGATTCAATTATAGATTACGTGTGCTAACTATTACGGAATCTTAAGTGTGAAATGAAAGTATAATATCGATACGAAGAGAACAAGACTTATGTAAGATTAAGTCTATAAGGTTAAGTTTGTAGGATGTTACTCTTAAAGAGATTATAGACTTTAACTCATTAGGATGCACACACACCGAGAGTGTATAAATTCATGATATTATGATTTGAACATAATCATTATTTAATTATATTATGATACACATGATTGGATTGTTCAACACATAATTATTTGGAAAATTCACATATTGATCAGAATATGCTTAAATTGAGAAAATTTGTTTTCAATGTGATCAAAAGATGCATTGCATGCATTGCTAGATACAACATGCTAAAAATAGTTATTATACAATAACAACATGATATATTTGATCTAATATGCTCAACTTATGTTAATATCATGATATGATGTGTTAAAGACATACCTTGCGTGCATTACATGTTCAAAATGCTCAATATATGCTTATAATGATAATATGATCAATATATGTATGCATTTGTGATATATCGATTCTAACATGTCCAATATGCTTATATATCATAATGTGTGTCATTGCTTTGATCAATACATGCATATATGAGAAATTCTCATTTTGAGCACAAATATGCTTAAATTGCTTAAATTTGATTTCTATGTGATCATAAGGTGAATTTCATGATCTCAATGTAAAAACACTTCAAATATCATTAAAACAATATTCTAGAAGTGTTTCGAATAGTAAACGGTAATGGATCGAGGTTAAAAACCAAGAACGGACGAAACCAACACTTGCGCTGAAGTTACAGCACAAGTAGTTAACTACATTTTGGCAAAGTAGTCGACCACCTTTGGTCAGAAGCTTCCAGTAGAAACATTTGCACAGACCTTTGTTCACTCAAATAGCCATATCTCACTCATTTGGAGTCCAAATGAGGTGATTCTTTTTTCTATGGAAATATAACTCAATTACCTTTAATTCTATGCCTATTAGGAATTATTGTATCTATCCTAGATTACCAAAGTAGCAATTTGAACAACAAGTCAGTAGATTTTCTCTCTCCTTCTTAATTTTTAGTCTATTTTTTTTTCGATCTTAACTTGTTCTAGATAGGCCTTGAATATTTGTATACCTTATTTAAGATGTCTAGTATCATGAAAAACATTCAATTCGATCAAATCATCATTGGATTTAATTAATTGCATCAAAACCATTTCAAAGGTTTAAGAACATATTTCACAACTTTTTTGTTATAAACTCAAAATTGGTTTTACATATCAAATCTTATTCTCATTACTCAATTCATATTTTCATATGTTTATATGATGTGTATACATAATATTTGTGCTTTATTGGTATGCATAACATTATATGAAAGTTTAATTGACATTTTGCCTAAGAGACTTTGAAAATTCTACTTTCAACATGAGAAATGTGTTTAAGTGTTGGAACTTGCTTGGAATCATTCTAAATACTAAATTGAATTGTATTCATGTATAAAATGCATTATACATCATGTATTTATGTGCTCAATTTCGTGCACATGTATGTATACATGTATAATACATGTATTTGTCAAGACATCCAAGTGGGAATACAAAAAATATGATTATCTTGACTTTGTGGTAGGGTTGGTTATTAAATGTAAACCCAGACTTTGTCTCCCACCATGTGTATGCCAACTTATATTCATTATCATGATAAGATTCAAATTAATGAAGCCTCCCTTATGCATTTATAGTAGAAATACTTTTGCAACTATCCATATTATCTTGTCTGCAACTTTGGTGATAAAGTCATTAATATAGAACTCATCTCTTGACCAAATGTAATATGAAAACATGGATGGAATTTTGAAATATTGTATTGTCTATATTCATTAATGATGCATGGGTCCTATACCATTGATATGATATGTCTAGCAATTAATTATGTTGGAAAAAATTGTTGGATATTTGAAATTCTACAGAGAATTTGAGTGGGAATGAGCCTTATTTGTCTTGACACTTAAGAGAGCTTCACCCAACAGTCATATGATCTCTACACCTCAATTTTGATTCTTACCAACATATTTCTAGCTATATAAAATGAGGAAAACTACAAAAAGCAAGAAGTACCAAGAAGTACTAATCTTACACAAGTGATTACAAAGAGTCACCAACAAATCAAGTACTTTTAAATTCAAATATTTGTAAGTTTGATTTTGTAAGTTAGATTACTGATGAGTGGCTTATTCACCAACAAATCAAGTACTTGTAAATTCAAATATTTGTGTGTTTTCAAGTATTTTTATTAGTTTAATATGTTTTTGTGTCCTTTTCTAGGAATATAAATAAATGGGAAAAATGGTGAAAAATGAGTACAGGTCTAGTAATTTCAAAACCGATTTTGGCTATACTTCAATCTGATTTTGGAAAAACGCAAAACATAGAAGTTGTATATTTATATCTTAGATTTCCATAGCCTTTTGAATCACGTAGATTGGATTTTGGACAAGAAATATATGACCAAAATATGAACCTGCTGTAGGCGTCATCCAACGCATGTTGCAGAGTGCTCATGTCAGTGTTTTTAGCCATAGCTTGTTGCAGTGCGCTAAAACGCATGCTACAGCGCCAATAGTTGGATCTAAAATGTTAAAAGGACATTTAGGGCTCATTTTACAGAGGAGGGGAGAGAGAATTCAAATTAGAAGAAGAGGAACAAGAGAGAGGCGATTTTGGGAGAGGAAATCAACATTGGAGGCGATTTTGGGCGAAAAAAACACCGGATGATGGTGTTTTGTAGCGAGATTAAAGAAGAAAACACCATTGCTGGCACTTGGGATTTCAGATTTGGAGCTCAAATTCACAATAAGATTTTCTCTACCGTTCTCTTCTCCCTAATCTTGATTAATTTTTGTATTTGTGGATATTGTGTTGAACATGTTTGCATCTATGGATTTCTTGAAAAGATTAGTTTTGGATCTATCTATATTATGTTTGTAATCTAGCTTGATATAGTCTCGTTTGAACCGTGTTAGATTATTTTGTTAATTGATAGATTTAATTCCATTTTATGCATTTCTTAGGCTTAATGTGTTTGATTCATGTGGCCAATGAGTTAGATGATGTTAGGTTTCGAATGTTATACTTGGGAGAGTTTGAATTCATAACAGAAATTGGGAGTGCATAACTTAGGTTGTTGTTTGTACGAGAGAAAATCAACACCTAAGTATCGAGTTGGGAATTTAGGATTTTGTGAAATTAGGAGGTGATCAAGTTCTAGATTTACCAATTAGGTTTTCCATTCAAATGTGTTTGCCTTCTTAATGCTTCCAAAATATGCTCCCATATGATATTTTGGTTGAATTGAGAACTTGGGATTTGACACTCAAGAGAGGTAATCTCGGATTCAGACTTAGGTTAAACACAATGTAAGCTTTAATAGATTGGGAGATATTTAGAGTTTGCGTAATCTATAAGGTTGGGTTTAATGAATATTTCCACCTAAATACTAGATAGGGATATCAGTATTAAAGTGTTTACATATTCTCTCACTTGACACTCGGGAGAGGTAGTAAGACAGCAATAGCATAGAGACCTTGATTATTGAATGAACGAAATTAACTAATAATTACTTAATAGGAAAACTAAGTAATTTTTTTTAGATCAAAAATTAATCTTTCCAAACATGTTCAACACAATATCCACAAATACAAAAATCAATCAAGATTAGGAAAAAGAGAAAGATAGAGAAAATCTTATTGTCGGTTTGAGTTCCAAATCTTCAATCCCAAGTGCCAGTAATGGTGCTTTCTTTTTCAATCTTGCATTAAAATGCCATCATCCGGTATTTTCTCGCCACAATCTCCTAAAATGTTGATTTCTTCTCCCAGAATCGCCTCACTCTCATTCCTCTTGGTTCTCTTTGATTTTTCTCTCTCCTCCTTTAAAAAATAAGCCCTAAATTCCCTTTTAATGTTTCAAATCTGACTGTCGATGCTGCAATGCGTGTTTTAGCGTGCTGCAGCGCGCTATGGCTAAAAACACTAACACGAGCGCGCTGCAGCGTGCATTGGACAATGCCTATACGAGGTTCGTATTTTAGCCATATCTTTCTCGTATGAACTCCGATTGAAATGATTCAAAAGAATATGGAAATTTAAGACATATATATACAACTTCTATGTTTTGAGTTTGTCCAAAACCAGATTACGTTATAGCCAAAATCGGTCTTCAAGTTACTGGACCTATACTCATTTTTCACCGTTTTTCTCATTTATTTATATTCCTACAAAACAACACAAAAACATATTAATCTAACAAAAATGTTTGAAAACACAAAAATATTGAAATCTAAAAGTACATGATTTGTTGGAGAATAAATCACTCATCAAATACCCCCAAACTCAAACGTTTGCTTGTCGTCAAGCAAAAGACAATAAAATAAAATAAAACACAAATCAAGTACTAAAATACTGTCGTTAAATATGTGAGTTCTATATTGAATTAATGATCGTGCAAGAATCTTTGACAGCACAAAATGCTCCAAGCTCATAGAAAATGCACACATTGAGATTATCTAGAATTTCAACTTAAAGTATCAATTTTAATCCACTCAAGACTCTAGATGTGTCAGTGCGTGCACAATCACTCTCATGCAACGAAACGAGCCTCGGATATATTTATGTGTTAAGGTTACATTGATCAATCTCTATATAAAGAATGCAAGAACAATCATAAGCCCATTTTTCGTGTCACTTTCCACTAATTGTGTAGGTGCATTTGTCATTGGAGATCAAAAGTACTTCGAGGGTTGTAATATATGGCTAGGGTAAAAGGTAGATAAAAATGTCATTTTTAGGCTCAAATCACCCTAGGCATGTATTACGACTCATACATCTTACACTATTTCTAAGAAAAAGTTTCACCGACTCTCCCTTTTATCAAATGTAAACTTTCAATCAATCCCACAATGTATTATTTACAAAACACACCACAACATAGATTTTTCTTTTTTAATAGGTGAGAACAATACCCCCAAACTCAAAATCAACATTGTCCCTAATATTTCAAGAAAAAAATAAGGGGGCAGACAAAATACTCACCACTATACTACAACAATGATTTTTTTTTTTTTTTACAACACAAATACAAAAAAGAAACACACATCCCAATCCACAAATGACTTTCCAAACATAGCTCGCTTTAGTCCTTACATTCAATGATCCATGTAGACATGCCAATTAGTGACGAATTTAGGAAGTGAAAAAACATGTAATGGGTTGGATGCACAAATGTGGGTAATGAAAGAATTAGGTAATGAGGCTCAACGGGGGTAACAAAGGGTAAACAATTTCAAGGGTTAGCTTCAAAGGCCCAAACAATCCAAAGAATACCTAAATCATTTCTTCAATAACACATAGCCTAGTATTTTGCCTCAAATTTCACTCAAATGGGTTCTAGTGTTCACAAGATGTCAAAGCCTACCTAAAGCACATAATTGGTCACCAAGTACTCAAAAGGCCAAGTGATCATGATCATGGTGTTCAGTTGAAATGAGTCAAAAGTGAACTTAAATTAGCAAAAGTCAAGCACATAGAAATCTCAATAACATACATTTCAAAAGACCTAAGAGAACATCAAGTGTTTATACTTATCATCTATATCAAGTCATTTCATCTCAACAAAATTCACAATTTATTCAAACAAACATAAAAAGAAAATCAAACTGAAAACATGGCCACAAGAACACAAGTTATAGGATGAAAATATTCACACAAGTCTTTCCTAAACCCAACGAACAAAAACCAACATGCGTCCCACCCCCACACTCAAAGTTAAATATGTATACAAATTAAGCACAAGTGAATAGGAACACGTACCGAGGAGGCAAGACAATCTCGCCTCCTAGTGCAGTTGGCGGTGATACTCCGAGCCAGGTGACTGGTTTGGGGCTTTCTTCCATAACATGCATCCTTAGGCTCCATTATTTGAAAACTTGGGTTACCTCCCAAGAAGCGCATGGTTTAATGTCCTTTGACACGGAGAAGGGTCAAAGAGAGGTTTTTGCCCAAATATGTGCCATTCAACACAAAAAAATGGCTTTTGGTTCAGAACGCCCTAGAGCTTAGCGAGATGTGGCAATGTTAGGTACATACTCTTAACGTGACTCGGCTTCGATTTATATGCTTGGTGAGCCTGAATAAATGTTGCTAGAAGCGGTGGAGGACCAGTGACCCACATCGGATCCTCGTAGATGTAATCATTTTCGATCGATTATGACATCACAATTTAGATCACAAACAGCGAAGATTCAGAAGTGTCATCTTGTGATTCTTCATCGTCAATCCATTCTTGGGTTTTCTCCTCATTCGAATCATTGCCCTTGAATACACCCAAGTTTCTCCCACTTGCATTCGGTTCCTCATGTTGGCTTTCATATACGGATGTGACTTGTGTGTCTTTTAGTGCAACCATTTCTGATTTGGCCTCAATATAGCGAACAAGTTGACCGATTTGCGTCTTAAGGGACTTTACAGTTATGTCGATATAGCACAGGTCGTCTCAATTTTGTCAAGACGATCCTCATGTTTATTAAGACGGCTATGAGTTTCCCTCAAGAAGATCTGAGTTTCCCCCATGACTGCAGCGAACATTTTTTCCAGGGTAGGGGAAGACTCTACATGTGGGTCTGCGCTATCAATCCATGGCGCCGAAATATTGGAACTATCCCCCAAGCTTTGGTAGCTTGTTGAATAACTCCAACTCTGACAGTCTAACACCGCCATGTCTTCCAACAACCAATAGGCTTCGTCCGCGATTAGTTAGTAGAAATAGGTGTTACCATTTTCTCCTTCCACCCACATTCTTGTTGCAGCTTGTAACCCGTCGAGGAAGTTCAGTAGTTGACACTCCTTCGAGAAACCATGATTTGGGAACCGAATGAGCAACTCTTTATATCTTTCCCAAGCACAATAAAACAACTTGGAATCTCATTAAGAAAAACTCATGAGGACTTGTTCATGAATCATCTCCAAGTACCTCGCAAAATAAAATAAAAACTAAAAACAAAAATTAAAAATAAAATAAATGCCTTAATTAAAATCAAGTTACTTATTCACAATATTAAAAACAATCTAAAAAGCTAGCCACCGGCAATGGTGCCAATTACAAAGCCATTTTGAGTATTGTATTGAGAGATTATACTTTATAAAAACATCCAAGTAAGGAAAATCCTCAACATCACCACATCAAAGGTCATATCATGAAAAAATTAAAGAGGACCAAAGGAAGAGCCTTTGGTTGTGACGGACTGATCTCGTCGAAAAAAAGATTGTGAAAGATTTAATCTTCACCTGTAAGAAAATTGTGAAAGGTTGTTTTTCACACATAAGAAGATTGAAAGGTTGTAAATGATTTGATCTTCACCCGTAAGAAGATTGTAAAAGGTTGAATCTTTACCCGTAAAAAGATTAAGAATTAGTGAACTAGAACTTTCTCTCGGGAGCGCGGAGGAGTAGAATAGGCAAAAACATTTTGCCGAACTACTATAAATTTCTTGTGTCTTGTGGTTTGATTGTCTCTATCCTTTACTCTTTAATTTGATTATTTTTATTTGATTGATTATTCCGCTGCACACACAATCACAAGAACTAATAAGTTTAATTTGAGATTTTAGTAGAAAGATTTTACGAAAATTTTTTATAGATCCAATTCTCCACCCTTATTAGATCAATCTTTGGGCCAACAGAATTGAGTCATTCTAAAGGTTCTTCCTAAACATGATAAAATGGTAAGTGTAAAAGTATAAGGGAGGGGTAGGTTTGATCTTTAGCTTATGAAAAAGATTAGGTTTTAATTCTTCTTGTAATATAATTAGGTTAGTCTTGAGTCTAGTAAAAAGAAAAGGTTCATCTTGAGACTGAGAAATGGATTATTGTAAAGGTTGATTATGAGCTTGTGAAAATAATCGAGATTGTAAGGGTTTGATTCCTATATGGTAAAGGAATTAAGGGTTTCGTGGATTGTGAATCTCTATAGAGCTCGAGGGACTGGATGTAGGTAAAAGTAGCTTACCAAACCAGGATATATCGTTGTGTACTGCATTAATTATTTTTTATATTATGATTGGGTGTTAGTATTAAACACATATCCACTGCGTATAAAGATAATAATCTATTTGATTATGTTTCAAGGAATTAATTGTTTAAGTTTAGTAATTACTCAATTCACCCACCCACCCCCCTCTTAGCTCTTTGGGCCAACAATTGGTACCAGAGCTGCTTTAACTTGTTTGTATTAATATCCTAGCAAAGAAAGATCACATAGCGCAGCCCATAGGCATTCTGGGTAAGGGGCAGTCGATACACTGTCTATCTTTGTTTGTAGGTGAAAATTATTCATTCTGGAAAGGTAGAATGATTGCTTTTATTCAAGCCACTAATTATGATGTGTGGCTAGCCCTTGAGGATAGTCAATTCTTTCCTAAGGATAATGGAGTGATTAAGATGAAGTAACAGCTGACTCCCACAGATAAACATAAATTATCAATCAATTCTCAAGCTATTAACATTATGTTTTGTTCTTTAGATGCAAATGAATATACCAGGGTGTCAGGTTGTGGATCGGTAAAAGAAATATGGGACACATTACAAATCACACTTGAAGGGACAAATCAGGTGAAACAGTCCAAGATCAATGCCTTAGTTCGTCAATTCGAACTATTCATAATGGGTGATGTCGAATCAATTCCAAAAATGTACACAAGATTCAATAATATCTGCAATAACCTTAGTCAACCCGAAAAGCCTTATTCTATGGAGGACAAAGCATAAAAAATCTTGAGATGGTTGACAAAAGTTTGGTAGCCAAAAGTCCTGCAATTGAGAAAGCTAGGGTTCGCATAGTGTATACCGTTGATGAACTTATTGGCAACCTAAAGACCCACGAGACAACTATTTGAGGATATAAGAATGAAGCAGGCAATAGCAAAAATAAATCCTTGGAATTAAAGGTTCAAGACTGAGGAAGGAGACGATAGTCATGACATAAGTCTTGATAGCGAGCAAAAAAAGAACTTGGCGCTTCTCATGAAAAATTTCAGAAAGACGACCCGACAAACATTTCGTGGAAAGAAAAACTTCATTATGAATAATATTGAGTGTTTCAATTGTCATAAAACTGGTTATTTTCAATTTGAATGTCCCGAGCCAGAGAAGGAAAAAGAGAAAAAAAAAGGTGAAGAAGCGTAAGAACAAGTCAAAAAAACCCACCTAGGATGACTTAGAGTGAAGTATGTTGGCCCAGTGAGCTACCCAAAAGGGAGGTGAATTGGGTAGTATTAAAAAATTATCAGAATAATAACACTTCAAAAATTAAATAATTAATTTTATCCTAAAATTAATTATTATCTTTATAGCAACGGATAAGTGTAATAAGCTCTAAGTGCACACCCAAATAACACAAGATAAAATAAAGGAAATAAACAATACAATACACATCGATATATCCTGGTTCACCAAGCTACTAATGGTTAATCCAGTCCTCCGAGCCCCACAAAGATTCGCACCCACTAAACTTAAGATCTATTTAAAAGTAAGAACCAAACTCTCACAAAGATTCTTTTTACAGGCTCAGAATCAACCTTTACAAATTCTTTTTCTTAGGCTCAGGAATAACTTCTACTTTTTACAGGTTCAAGAATAACCTAATTCTATTATAGGGAGAATCACAACCTAATTCTTTTTATACCTTAGGCTCAAGAATCAAAACCTTACAAAAACACTCCAACTATCATTTTCCCATATAAGGATGGAACCTTTACAAAATCACTCACAAATTCAATCAAAGAATAATTACTTCCTCAATCTCTTTATAAGAAGAGACTGAAATCAGCTACCCTTAAATTAAATACTCCCAGTAGTATTCAATCCATCACTCAACTCACCAATTACAAATTGATAAGTAATTTTTTCTCAGTCGGAGCTTCTACCACCCCAATATAAATTAGAACTCAATTAATATCCCAAAACTAGTGGTAGAAAAGTGAGATATTCAAAATCTGATTTTAAACAAAAATTGGGTAGCATGTAATCAAATTTATTCAAGAAATTGTTTCAAAAATATTTTTCAATCAAAAATCCGAAAAACAATTTCTAAAGATCAAATTCCAAATATAATCAAGCAATACTAAATAGAAAATAATTTGGAAATATCTCACCCGAAATCCACTGAAAAAATAATTATAGCAATGTCACTTCAGATTCGGTAGCAGCAATGATCCACAGTAAATAATTCTCAAGAATAACTCTTAGAAAATCTCTCACAATTCTCTCAATATGATTTCTCTTAGAAAAGCCCAGTATAATTCTCTTTTTTCTCTTTCTAATATAAAAAACGCATGTCTATATAAATAGAAATAAAATAAGCTCTCTAACTGCTAGTTCCCACTTGTTATGACATTTAATTGCTCTTATAGATCACTTATGTCATTAAGGCTTCATCTTGGTTCAAATCACTTAATTATAGCTTTTAAACTTCTCAATTAAGTCCCCTAAATATTTCTCAATCACAATTAAATAGGATAGAAAGAATTACATGTACCAAATTGAGAAATATTCAAACTTAATAAACCAAATCTATAGGGATAGCATAATATATGTTGCATATATTAAATAACATTAAATCCCTAAAATTCATGAATCCGAACCATAAAACGGCTAGTAATGGCTACTTTTAGAATAAAATCCAGAATTCCACAATATCCTGAAATAGTACCATAAGTCGACTTACCAATGACCATTGGTCGACCGCTAGATTCAGGATATAGCCAAGCCAAAAATCCACAACCCATCGGTCGACCTAGAGATTTAGAGAGTTACATTTTTTTGTCACAGGTCGACCGCTCTATCAACTTATCGATACAGAGAGTACATATTTAAGCACAGATCGACCTACCTATCGACCGAGAGATATAGAGACTTTTCCTTCTATGCTCTGGTCGACTTATCTGTCAACTTACTAATGCTGGAACACTTCTCTCAATTTGTTTTTAATCCATTTTCATTGACGTTTTTGCCCCTTTAACCAATTTCTTTTATCGGTTAGCTCCACTAAATTCTTAAATACAATTTTAATTAATTATCAATATTTCTTTTTTAATTTGACATAGGAGCAAATAATTCAACTAATTAGGATCCTATCAAAAAATACACATATTTATAAAAATCTTTTTGTATCATGTGTGATTCTAATTAGGATATTAAGAGTTGAAATTTAACCTAAGTTATTTTTCCTAAGTTCTTCAAATTCTTTATCTCTTAATCCTTCATCATTTTGTCATCATCTTTTAATATCCATTCATTACTTGTCATCATATCTTCATCATTGGAATTAATAAACTGAAACACTCAATTAAACCGCTAGTTCCACCAAAAACATCAACATTTAATTGTTCATCAAAATCTTAGGATCAACAAAGTAGCTCGGAAAAATCAAGCAATGATGATTCATCTATGCTTGCTTTGATGAGGTAACAAAATGTTCTAGTTCTTGCCCTTTAGATTTCGATGATTTATTTGATGTTTGTCAAGAACAAATGCATGATTATAAAAACTAGTGTTCTCAAATTAATTCTCTACAAAGTACAATTACCACACTTAATAATCAAGTGATGAAATTCGAATTTGAAATTATTGAATTGAAATCCAATGTTTCAGATTTTAATTCGATTGTTCTCAGATTCACTGGTGGTGAAAATAATTTGAAAATGCTTTTGGGAAGTTCAAGAGGGATTTTTAATAAAGATGGAATTGGTTTTCAAAAAAATCTTAAACAAAAGAGATTTCATAAATTCTTTTCTGAAATCAGAAATCTTGTTAAATGTTTTAAATGTAATATTTGGGGCATACCATTAACAAATATTTTTCAAAAGTATCTAAATGTTGACAAATTTTGGTTCATAAAGGAACTAAAATTGTCTCGTATAACAAGATCGGACCCACTTAGATTGGGATTACTTAGGAACCTTTTGGGGTGCTCTTTGCAGGTTAATCTAATTAACATCTATGAGTAAGGACAAATTATTCTTAGGAAGTGGTTGTTCTCAGCACGTGACATGGGATAAAAGTAAAATTTACGTCTTTGAAACCTAAAGATGAAAGTCATATGATGTCTGGAGACTATGCCATGAGTAAGAATATCAATTTAAATAAGCTAGTAAGGATTTCCAAGACTTATGTTTTTTTACATATTCTTTTGTTGTCTTAGAATTATTGCATGATAATTATATAAGCTTACATACTTATGTGTGATTTTCTTATGTTATGCTATATGAGATCCACTAAAAATAATGTTTAAAAATATATGAAACATGTTATATCAGTCCATGACTTGTCCATCGTCGAATTAAGTTGATTTGTTAATCTACGTGATCTCTAAAAATATATGTCTTATTAATCTATTGATACTATTGCACATGGATATTCTTAAAGATATTAAATGTCTAGCATTCACCTAATGTCTCCTGTTTTTAAAATAATTATTATTCTAAAAGAGAGCTAAAATTTTATGAGATAAATATGCACTTATCCATACACTTATCCATGTTTATGCATACACTTGAATTATATTGATAGTTTCATAAATTATTATTGAGGTATGCTTCCTGTCCTAGTGTGTTAAAGATTACATGTTTCTTGATTCTATCTAAAAGGAAAATATTAATTGGTATCATGAAATAAAGTTTGTTGACTTAATTGAAATTATATGATTTCACGCTACATTGTTGAAATATTTTGATGATCTCTTAAAATTACCTCAAGATGATTAGATTAATCTTAAAAGTTATTTTCTTCATGATCTCCAATTTTTTATATAACAAAGGAGAATAGAATGTGAAATTAAGGGAGAAAAGTTATATGATGTTCTGATATCGTATGTGTTCTCTTAAGCATGGAGTAATGTTTACAATTATATAGGGGGAGAACTTTTATAAGTAGGGCAATAATATGTTATCCTTAAATTGAAAAAATGGATATTGAATATGTTGATACCTTCGATCAACTCATTGATATTTTTACCAAACCTCTAGCAGAATAAAAATTCATGAAAATTATTCGAGATTTAGGTACGACAAGGCATAACGATGTATGCCTAGAGTGATGTTTTTGGCTCTCCGCCCCCACTTTTTGAAATGAAAAAGGCGGAGAAGTCGATGTTTAATGAGTTAGTTGATGTTTAGGAATTTGTTCACCTAAGCATTACATTGATTAAAGGGATAACTTATTGTTGGGCTTAATGTTGAATATCATTATTGTTTAATTAGGCTTATATTGAATATCTTTTTTACTGTTTGCTTATGTTTTCATATTTATGCTTACATGAGTTTAAATATCCGTCCTCGGATTAGGGAAAGTGTGGTTACATTTTTTATTGAAGAAAACATCAAAGTTAATTGTTATCATCAAAATGGGGGAGATTGTTGAATCCAATATTTTGATAAACAATTAAGTATTAATGTTTTTTGTGGAACTAAGGGTTCCATGCATGTGATTAAGAAGAAGACCTCATTAAGAAAACATAAAGGGTGCAATATGGACGTAATGAAGATGTGAAGAATTTTGAAGACCTTGAAGAAAAATAGGTAAAAATTTCACAACTCTTTATTTATATACTCTTAATACAACCCGAATTAGGATCACATACGACATTTAAAATGAGTTAATTATATTCGTGTCATAATAAGAAGTGATAAGTTTAAGATCCTAAAATGAGATTTTGCATGTGTTATTTATGTGAAATGAATTTGATAATTGACCTAAATAGAAAATATGAAATATGTTTTGAAGTATAAAAAATTGAATTTTTTGGTCAATTCGGTCAACCAAGAAAAGAAATCGGTCAACTGAATCAAATAGTGTGTTTTAGAGTTAAAATCAAGTACTACTAATCTAGTCGGTTAAACGAATGAAAGTGGTCGGTCAACCATTTGAAATAGTAGCTAAATTGGCAAAGGAAGTGAGCACACAGATCTAATCGGTCAATCGATTGGATATGATTGGTTAACCGACTAGCCTTAAGACAATAGCTGAATTTGGAGCTGGACAAGTCGGTCAACCAACCTGTGGGACTTGGCCAACCGACTGAGTCAATTGAGATTTCGGGTGATTTGGTCTCTTGGTAAAAAACTATCTTTTTTTTATGATTCTAAGAGAGTGATTTTGGAGATTTGAACTTAATTGAGATATTATCAACCTATTATGTCATTCTTATTGATCTGGTCCATATATTTTGAGATTCTCCTGATTTAAAAGGTTTAGTACTTCTTATTTCTTTGGTTTTAAATTGAGAATAGTTTTATATATATTGTTGGTGTATAAAACTGGTACACAACTCAAGTATGGTCCAGTAGGACGACAAGCGGGTTCTCTTGCTGGAGTTGGAGTTGTTGAGTCAGAAGTGGAGTTGAAAATTCCTTAAGTGAGTTGGAATGGTCAACCTGAAAGGCAGACTTGCTGAAGTCCAAAGTCTTGCTCCTCAGTGACATGTATCTACATAAGTAACCTAGCCAGGGGTTTCCCAAAAAGCCTTTCCAGCGTAAGAGTAAGAGCTTAGGGGAAAAGAGTTTAATATGCTTTAATCTAGGAAAATTAGCATCAAGGTACACGTCAAGTATGTAAATAGTAATTGACTGTTACCTCGGGCATGATAGTCCCTAGTGCTGGCCTAGTAGAATACCTAAGAGAGGGGTGAATTGGGTAATTAAAAATAATCAGAATAAAACTTGAATAAATCAAATAATTAATTTTAGTCCTAAATTAATTATTATCTTTATAACACAACGAAATAATATAATCAATCTATGTGCACACCCAAACAACAAAAATAACAAAGTAGTAATGCAGCACACAAAAGATTTATATTGGTTCACCAAGCTACTCTTAGCTAATCCAGTCCCTCAAGCTCCACGGAGGTCGCACCAACTAAAACTAAGATCCCTTTAAAGGTAGGAACCAAACCCGCACACCGATTCAGGCTCAGAATCAACCTTTACAAAATCTTTTTCTTAAGCTAAGGAAGAACCTCTACTTTTTACAGTCTAAAGAATAACCTAATCTTTTTTAACACTAAGACTCAAGAATCAAAATCTCTCACAAACACTCCAACGATCCTTTTCACAGGTAAGGATGGAACATTTACAAATCACTCAAAACACAATTCTTATTCAGGAAGAATCACTACCTCAATCTCTTTACAGGAAGATACTGAAACCTGACTATCCTTGATTAAATACCCACAATGGTATTTAACCTGTCACAACTCTCCAATACAAAAATTGATAAGAAGTAAATCACACTCAGAGGTTCTACCACCCCAGATAAACAATAACTCAATTAATATCCCAACTAGTGATAGAAATACGTAAGATACAAAAATCTGATTTTAACAAGATATGGGTAGTAAATTAGAGCACGTAATCAGATTCAAAAAATTGTTTGTAAAAAATATTTTCTTCAAAATTAGAAATAATTTCTAAGATCAATTTCTAAATATAGAATAATAAACAAACAATAAGCAATATGGAAATATCTCACCCGGAATCTACCGAAAGAAAATAGTATTGCAATGTAACTTCAAATAGGTAGCAGCAATGATCTGCAAATGATTCTCTTAGAAAAGCTCACACAATTCTCAATAAGATATCTCTTAAAAAAGCTCACTCAATTGATAAATTATGATCTCTCTTGATAATATATGGATTCTATCTCTGAGAATGATTATCTCTGGCTAATCAAATTCGCAGGTCTATTTAAAGAAATATGTAATCAGCCTTTTAACGGCTAATTTACATGTATCTTAACAATTAAAAACTCGTATAGACCCCTCATATCATAAGGACTTTATTTAGGTTCAATTCCACTTAAAAACATCTTTCAAATCTTTCAATTAATCCCCCAAAGTATTTCTCGATCTTAATAAATAAGTATAGAATCTATTTCAAGTAGCAAATTGAGAAACATTAATATTTAATGAACCATATTAATAGGATTTAATTAGTATATGAACCAAATATTAAATATAGAAAATATCCCCGAAATCTCTCTCAAATCCTAACAAAAAATAGCTACTTTTGGATATAATCTCGAATCAAATAGTATCCTAAAACAGCACGTTCAGTCGACTGCCCAGTCGACTGGGAGATTCAGGATGTAGACAATGTAGTTCATCGATCAACCATGCAGTCGACTTGTTGATTCAGAGAGTTTAGCCTTCTTTCACCAGTCGACCTATCAGTCGACTCCTTGATTCAAAGAGTTCAACCCATATTGGTCGGTCGACCTATCGGTCAACTAATAGATACATGATCTTTTAGCTTCTATGTCCGGTCGACTCACCAGTCGACTGCTGTCACTGGATCTCTTCTCTAAATACTTTTTTAACTCATTTTCTTTTACAATTTCGCCCCTTTAACCGTTTTTTTCTCTTAATTAGCTCCACTAATATTCTTATATTTCATTTTAGTCATTCAAAATTATTTCTTCTTATTTCACATGGGAGCAAATAATTTAACTTAATCAAAACACACATAAAAGATAAAATACATTTTGTGTCATGTGTGTGTTCCTAAATGGGATATTAAGAGTTAAAATTCACCTGGGTTGTTTTTCCTAATTTCTTCAAACTCTTAATTCTTCTTCATCATCTTAACATCTTTATTTAGCATCCATTTAATTTGATGTCTTCATTATTGAAACTTTAAATCACTTAAATACTTCAATTAAACATTAATTCCACCAAAACTTCAATACTTAATTGTTCATCAAAATCTTAGGATCAACACCTGGTATTTATAAAAATGGAGATTACATAATAATAGGTTTGGGCTTTTCAACCCATCTGGAAAATCCTGCGGGCCTTCGTCAGGCCTGTGGAGAAACTGTTGGATATAGTGGACACGAGGCCGGGGCCCAAGCACTAACTCGGTAATGCCCAAAAATACCCTCATCAGTAGCACCCTAGCCTTGGGTCGCAGGGAATCCAGATGGTCAGGGATATCAATTTTTGGCTAAAACAGGCATGTTAGAGACTTCGAAGCGTGAGAAACACCTCTGATCAACATTTTTCCACGAGTTAACTTTTTCTAGAGAGTGAAGCCGAGACAGGACCCCATACGATCAAGGCCCAGGGTCAGGAAGCATGGCAGGGCGACCCCAAATTTCTTCGATTTTCTGGTCGACACTTTTTCAAGAGTTAGTTTTTCTGGGAAGCAAATTTGAGATAGGCCCCCATACGGCCGAGGTTTGGGGTTGGGTAGCACGGCAGGGCAACCCTGAATTTTTATTATTTTCAAGGCAACATTTTTCCCACAGTTAGCTTTTTCTAATGAGCTTGTTTGAAATAAGCCCTCAAATGGCTAGGGTTCGGGGTCAGGTAGCAAGGCAAGGCAACTCTGAATTTCTTCGATTTTCAAGGCTACACTCATTCATTATAAATAATCCCTGAGCACGAACTGACCCTCACCATGAATAAAATATAGGCGTACCTCAAGGGATGTAGGCATGTCTCATGGGGGCACTGGCGTACATAGCAGGTGGCTGACGGGCCCTGGGGGTGGTCCGAGCTCTATTGGGCCCTCGCCGGACCATAGTTAGTCCACGAGGAGTTGGCTATTTAGCCCTACAGGGCATTGGCATGAGGTCTAGCTTTACGTTGGCCCATAAGGGTGCTGGCTAGAGCCCCTAGGGCACTAGCCAACACTCCCATATAGGTTGCACCCCCAATGAAGGGCCAGCCCCGTTGGTCTAGCCCCCCTTTTTTAGGGGGACAATTTTTCTCCTTTTGAAATATATATATATATATATATATATATATATGTATATATATATATATCCTTTCTCCCCTAAGACTTTGAGCATTATTTCGACACGATATTTTTTGCAGTTACCTTACTGACGGGTGAGGTTTGAGAGGAGATTGCGTTAAGTACATTAGGGCACTACTGTTCTAGAACTTCGATCGATACATTTGGATAAGGCCCCTATTTGTGCCTTGTTGGCCAAAGGTAGTTTGGCAGCGCAGGGAGCACAAGATAAGGGGTTGCTGGCCAGAAGAGATGAGGCGACGCTTATCAACAGCGCCCCTAGATGGAAAGTTTCTAAGAAGGCACTTTTGAATGACATATAAACCCTGCCAGCAAGGAGTAGCATAACAAGGCGGTGCCCGTCGCCGTCTGGACCTTGCTAACTAGGAGTATCAACGCAGGGCGGTGCTCATCACCATCTGGAGCTAAGAGTAGCATGGTAGGGTAGTACCTGTTGCCATCTCGACCTTGCCTACTAGGAGCAACACAGTAGGGCGGTGCCTATCAAACCTGATGATACCAGTTGCGGGGCACCGAGGGTGAACCCCTAGACAGTACCTTTGGTGAGGACCATCATGACGGCTATACACTGCTTGCATTCAGATTTTTTCGTTGACACTATGGAGATAGAGTTCTCAGAGCCGAAGGATGGTGTCGAGCACAAAGGCATTGGGTAGAAAGATGTCGGGAAGGATATTGCTCGAGCTCCCTGAAGGTGGAGATGGATGCTAGCCTCAGACCTTGGTGATAGGAAAGGCACCGCAAAACTACCAAAGCAACTTACATGTCCATATAAGACTTAAACATGGACAAGTGGTCAACAAAATCTAATGTCCCATCATATGAACTCATCTGCCGGTAGGCGAAGTGTCTTGGCACTACTTCTTCCAGAACTTCATTCACAAAGAGAGACTCTACATCCATGATAAAACCTGGTCTGACCCAGCCTCTTTGCGCCTCCTAAAGGCAGGGTTCCATATCAGTTAGGCGATGCTTCATGGCCTCTCCTGCTAGGGGCTTCTCCCGTGGATGACTACCTGCAGCTCGGGGCGTAGTATGATGGGAGTGAGGTCAGTAGGAACCAACCTCACATTCATGTGAACCACTAATCTCAAACCTGGCTAGCTGATGAAGAGCTCGACCATTAAGGGACACAAACAGGCCCCTTAGAACAAATTCGCGCAGCGGGGGAGGTAGAGATCTTGGCATTATTGGGAGGCCCTCTCCAATCTTGTAAGCGTAAGGTTACGAGGTAAATGGCAGCCCTCTAGCACATGCCCATTCAAAGTGGTCACGAAAACATCATAGTCTTGAGAGTTGGGGGTAGCGACAAGCGCTCGAGAAGGAGTTATAAACATTACTTGAACTCACTCGTCTGACGTTCAAGGAGATCAACCTGAGATACCTACACGGCTCTCGCAGCCCCAGGTGGCAGAGTGGAGGGTCCTGCCTAGTCCTGGGGGCAGTTATCCTCATTCATAGGAGCTAGGGGTGTTCCCTTAGAGTTCTTAACATGTCTTCTCCTTCTTTTGTTCTGGGTTGGTCAGTCTGACCAAACCTTATGATCATTTAGGCTTAGCTGAGCAGAGATAAATGATCATAGGAAGGCTTTTTGCACACTTTCCACAGACGACGCCAAACTAGTAGTGCAAAAAATTGGTATACACCTTGAGTATGGTCTAGTCAGATGACAGGCGGGTCCTCTTGCTGGAGTTGAAGTTGTTGAGTCATAAGTGGAGTTAAAAATTCCTCAAGTGAGTTGGAATGGTCAACCTAAAGGGATGACTTGCTAAAGTCCAAAGTCACGCTCCTTAGTGACCTGTATTTGTACAAGGAACCTTGCCAGGGATTTTCTAGAAAGCCCCTCCAGCGTGAAAGTAAGAGCTCGAGGGGAAAGAATTTAATATGCTTTAATCTAGGAAAATTAGCATCAAGGTTCGCGTCAAGTATGTAAATAGTAATTGACCATTATCTCTGGCATGATAGCCCTAGTATTCATAGAAATAGAGATTGCATATCAATGGCCTTTGATTTTGGGCCTATCTAGAGTATCCCACTGGCCTTCGTTAGGCTTGTGGAGAAACTGTTGGCAATAGTAGACACGGGGTCGGGGCCCAGGTACTTACTCGGAAAAATACCCTCACTAGACATAATTAAGATAATTGAAAGTTATTTGTAAGTGAAATACACCTGAAATGAAAGGTTATCATACATGGAGTCTTAGAATTTCATTTTATAACATATTTTTGAAACCTTAGTCGTTGGAGGGCTAGTTCTTAGTCTATTTAATACGACCTACGATATTAAGTTTTAATACATCAAGAACATCAATTTGAGCTTTTATAAGAATGAAATTTTTCTGAGATTTCAAAGAGTGGTTCTATATAAGTTCTTGATTTAAAGCGCTTGTTGCTTGGTGTCACGAATTTTCGATTCTAATTTCCATATTGTCATTATCTTCGGGGGTTTTCTGGTGAGATCTATCCAAGATTTATTCTTTTTTTTAAAATTATAATTCTATTGATTTTTTGGTTTTTGATTGCTATAAAATTATTTTAAACTTTAAAGCCTAAAAATATTTTTTAAACGATTTCTACCTGATTATCAGATTACGTGCTAAATTTATGCTACCCACTTTATTTATTAATAAGATTTTAATTGTCTCACATTGTATCTATCATGTAGTAATTATTCAAAACATTAATTGAGTATATTTTTATTGAGGTAGTAGAAGCTTCTTGTGGGAAGAAACTTACATTTTTTTGTATTTGTGAGTTTGAGCGGATTAGATAAATTTGGGACGGCATCTAGTCAGGGTAGCTAGGTTTTAATTTTTTCCTGAAAAAAATATTAGGATTTGATCTTTGTCTTATAAAAAGGTTAGGTTCTTCTTTTTCCTTGAAAAGAATTAGATTTTAATTCTCCCTATAATAGAATTGAGTGATTGTAAAGGTTCTTCCTAAACTTGAGAAAAGGATAAGTGTCAAAGTGTGAGGGAATGGTAGGTTTGATCTTTAGCCTATTAAAAGGATTAGATTTTGATTTTTCCTGTAATAGAATTTGATTAGTCATGAGCCTGGTAAAAAGATAAGGTTCTTTCTAAGCTTGAAAAAATTATCATTGTAAAGGTTGATTCTGAGCCAGTGAAAAGAATCGAGATTGTAAGGGTTTGGTTCTTACCTAGAAAAATGAATCAGGAGTTTAGTGGATTGTAAATCTCCATAGGGACTGGATTAGGTAAGAGTAGCTTACCGAACCAAAATATATCCTTGTCTGTTCTATTGATTATTTCATATATTGTGTTTGGGTGTGCACTTAGTATTAAACATATATCCGTTGCGTATAAAGATAATAATCTATTTAGGAAAATTGATTATTTGTGTTTAAAAAAATTAATTGTTTAATTTTAGTAACTACCTAATTCACTCCCCCTCTTGGGTAGCTCTTTGGGCAACAGGTTTCATGTGTTTCCCAAAATTTTCACTGAAGAATCTGCTTATTTTAGGGTAATATTCTCAGTCTATTTTATTCTTTCTTATAATTCCATCTTCATTTGTTCATCTACCCGACCTTTTCAAGAATTATTTTTCTCTTTGGTGAGGTCAGGTTCCAAAAAATTATTTATCATCATTCATATCATGAATCTTGCAGATGTTTCGTCATTTTATTCTAGTTGAGGAGGTCTTCTATACCCTTTCATGGTTCCTTAGATATTCCTAGGTTGGAATATGTGTAACGATTCCACATCAGAGCTCTTAGGTTTTCCTTCTAACTTTTTCAGATTTTATTAGCAATATCTCACCATCATTTAGCTGAAATAAGACTTTTTTTTAAATATTTTTCTTTGGATGATGGTCCAATTTAGTATTGAAATCATGTTATCATTATTTAGATTATTCGCAGTGTGTGAATTACGATAAGTAAATTAATTTATGAAAGTTGAAGTCAACCCTAGATAAAATAAGTCCGCATTTAGTGATACGTAGATCTAGTACAAAAGTGTACAAGATAATACCTAATTCATTATAAGGGATTTAAGAAGCTAAGGGAAAGGCAGAGATAGATATGGTCTTCTATTCTCTTTTCTTGGAATTGTGAGGCTGGGTTCATCCAACTCAGCATTTGTTTCAGAGAGGTAACATTTTCTTGCATTGTCAGAATCTTGGTGTCGTTCTGAGTACTTCCAACAGAAGGAGGGATTTGGTTCATTTTACGATCTTGCGAGCAGATCTCAAATGGCTTTTAGCAAAAGTTACCTAAAGCAGATTTTCAAGATTTATTAAGTTATTAAAAACTTAGACCTTGACTAATGAACTTTTAAGGATTCAAATTATCCTATCTTTATGCATGGTTATATTCTTGACTATGTATGAATATACCAATATGAATGGGTGATTATATTCGTGTATGCAATCCTAGGGAAAAGTAGCTTTAGTAGGAAACTTTGAGGCATGTTCTGGATAAACCTCTGGTTGGACTGGGTTTTGTAGACTTAAACTTAAAATCTATAGACCTCTAGGCTTATGGAACAATTGACTATTTATCCTCAAAATATCGATATTTTGCTTTTAGGACTTTATGACATAATTTTATTCCTCAAAATGGATCATCACTCCTAGAACTAGATGACAAACTTGTCTCTTCCTCGAAAAATAGATCATTGTTCTTATTTTCTTAAAACATAGATCATTTCTCCTAGGACTTAATGATAGGATTTATTTTCTCTTTTTCTATTTGTTTTTCCTCAAGACATGGATCATTTCTCCTAGTTTTCAAATGACATGATTTGTTTCATCTTTTTTCTTCCTCAAATAGGGGATCATTTTTCCTAGGACTTGATGACAGAATTGTCCCCTCTTGCTTTTTCAAAAGATGGATCATTACTCCTAGGACTCGATGAAAGGTTTGGAATACCTTTGAATTCAGGATGTTTTCTCGAAGATGAATTTTGTTTTGACAGTTTGGCTAGTGAACCTTAGCTAGCTTCTTAGCAAAACAAGTTTCGGTTTGCTTAAGACATTTTTAAACCTTTAAGAACGTCTTCCTTATTGATAATAATTTTTATTGTATAGGCTTTATGAGAAAGGACACTACTCTTAGGATGTGACATGTAAATCCTGGGGAAATATGACCTGAGATATGTTTATTATTGGATTGCACAGTCTTGATTTAATTAGGTGGCGACACTTTCTTTCATCTTGGTAAGCTTGGCGTGGTTTTGCATGATCGACGTAGATTCTTTCATGTTGTATTAGCAGATGAACTTTAGACGGTTTTGTTTGGCAAAGGCTATTTTTTTTAGATGACTTATTAATGTGGGGGTTTTATGTACTTTATTCAAGAGGTAGAAGTATTCATGAATTATTAGGGTTAAGACCATATTGAGTCATAACAACTTTCGCACTTAGCATTGCATAGGTAAAATAGGAATTCCAAACAATAGCCATGTAAGCAATGTACATAAGGTAGAAATAAAAATTCTTTCTCCAAGATAGTGTCCTAAGTATAGTAGGGTTTTGGGTACCATTCTATCCTAAGCTCACTATATGCGGTTCACGATTTTTTTTTCCCGACTAACGCATCCTAGAAAGTTTCAGTTCCCAGATCTTCAAACCTCCAGCATCCTCCCCAAGGGAACATCCATCATTGGTTAGTGATCCGAGCAAGGCGATTTTCAAAGTCGGATCCCAAGGGATAAACCGCATGTCCTTATTTCTACTCACTCCTCTTTCCAATCCTACAAGGTTTTGGAGCTTAGATCAGTGGGATAAAATCACACAATTTCAACCCCTACTGCCGTCCTTTCTATCCCTAAGAGGTTCACGGCTTTGGATTTTTTTTTTCTCGTGATATGCAATGCGAAGTGGTGCTCATGCGTTAGAGAGAGTTTACAAAAAATAAATGCAAATATTTAAAGACAGTAAATTAAAATATAGATATTTAAAGACAGTAAAGTAAATGCAATAATGTAAAGACAGTAAATAAATATATGCAAGTATAAACAAAGCATGTAAAAGTTTTTCTTTTTTTCTTTTTTTTCTTTTCTTTTCTTTTTTGAAAATGAATCATTTGTGTTAAAAATCAAAGACATATTTTTTTGTGTTTATTTAATTGTGAACATAGATTTAGACTCAGACTAGGCTTGGCCCTCAAAATTCTTCAGCGGAGTCGTCAGATGACACAACCTGGATTTTGGAAGCAGAGGAAGTAGAGAACGAGAAGAAGAGGAAAACACTGTTTCATTCTTCCCTCCAAAAATTCTCAAAAATCCGTTCATTTTAGAAAACATGTTTTAGGGGCTTTTCTAGGCATAGGTTTGAAATATTCTTTGGTCCAAGATTTTGTTTAAAAAGGAGTCGCCACCCAACATGGGGTTACATGATGTATTAGGTCACCGAGATTTTAGAAAATCATTTTTTGTTTCAAAATGGCCCAAGTTTTGACTCAAAAACAGTTGGCCTTTTTCCATGGATTTCTTTAAGGTTCGGGGATCACTTATTCTTGGGAAAGGTATTAGGCACCCCAAGACACCCATCCGAAGACGGTACCTCAGTCTAAATATATGTTCAAGTTTAAAAAAAATTCAAGCAATTTTCTTTGGTTTTGTTTAACACAATAATTCCATTTTTTAATTGTTTTTGTATTTTTATGCATTTTTTATGTAAAGAAACAAGATAATTAACTATCTATCAGCAGCAACAAATTAAACACGTTAAATGAAAAATATTTTTGTATTTTTTTATGCCTATAAAGGTTGCCTACGAATCCTTGTTTTCGTGGGGAATCAGATCGAAACGTAGTTCATCTGTTCAAGATGAACAAATTTTTATTTAGACAGGTGACCGAACCCCTACGTAGGTTGCCTACGTATCTCAGGTAGCTGAGAATCAAGTCAGCACGTAGTTCATCTCAAGATCACTTTATTTGTTTTGAGTTCTTTGGAGTTTGGTTTCATGTGTTCTTAAGAGAATCACAGAAGTTATGCACAACTCAAGGTATGTTGGATGTTCTTATCATGTTCTTGATGTTCTTGACATCTTTTGATTTTTAGACATATTTTGATATTTTTGACTTGTTTTTTATGTTTTTGATTTGTTTTTTATGTATGTATGTATATATATATATATATATATATATATATATATATATATATACACACACACTATGTACATGAACTATACATCTAAAAACTAACCAAATATGCTATAGACAAGCAATATAACGATATTTAAACAAGATCGAAAGGCATTTAAGAAGTCTTACCAAACTTATGGGAGTGGTCTTTCCCTATGCAATTTCCTTCTTCTCCTTCTTTGATATTCTCGGTTGTTCTTGATCGTTCCTTAATAACTTCTTGAGATCTTCCTCCAAGATCCTTAAGATCACCTTTAAGAAACTATTTTGACAGAATTTTGGGGTCTTTTTGAAGTAGAAGGCTTGAGAATTCCCTAGACTCGAGAGAGAAATTCAAGAATAGAGAGAGAAGCTCTTGGATCAAGTTCATTGGAAATGAAAAACAGGCTGCCTATTTATAAGCTCGGGAAGCCTGCGCATTTCCCAATACGTAGTCCATCCTAATCCGTTCCTTAGGAATATTTGGACTGGGTGTGACCCTTTAATATCTCCTAGTTTAATGGTTTGAGACAATTCTTGAATATTTAATAAGATTTCCTAAGATTTTGTAATGATTACAAAATCTTTAAAATATCTTAGCAATCATTGCGAAAGATTGCCAATCATTACTCGTCATTGATAATGATTAGTCATCATTAGTAATCATTGTTCATCATTATCTTGCATATGGGGCATTTAATGACCAATTGGATGTTTTTCGGTTCGGTTTGCTTGTTAAGTACTAGTTACTTGAACTATTTCAGTTACTTTGCATTAAATGCCTTGGAGATTCAATGTATGTAGTCTCTACTTGTCACATTGGCATTAAATTCTTGATTTGACACTTGATTTGATGGGCATTGAATGCCCTTGATGGGATGGAGGTGCCCTTGTTAGTCTTGTAACCGTTTAGTTACTTTTTGAAGTAACTTGGTTTTTTAAAGATATTTTGATCAAAATATCTTGATTCTTTGAATGTAATATCCCAATATTGTTTCAAGCATTAAATTCTTGATGGTATGTTAATTTGATGGATCATATAGGCATTATGTGATGGAAAACCAAACCAGTTAGTCTTGTAACCGTTAGTTACTTTTCAAGTAACTAGGTTTCCATCCTAGATATTTTGGTAGGAATATATTGGAAAGATCTTGTCAATTCATGATCATTAATGAATCATTAAATGCGGGACCTTGATGTGATGGGCTTTGAATGTTGTCATGATGACTTCAGTTTGGTTAGTTTTGAATTGAGTCTTAAGCATTAGTTACTTTAGGTAAGTTTCTTTGTCCTGATAGTTTCTTGAGTTTTGTTCAAGGATTTTTGTCTTGATTTCTTGAGGATTATTGCTTTAAAAAAAAAATTAAAAAAGTATTTTTGGTGTCAAGAAGACGAAACTGGCGATAGTAAAAGTTTCAGGGTTCAAAACAAGTAACAAAGGTAATTGGTGAAATTTCTTTAAGTTGAAGGATAGTAACTAATTTTTATTCATATTAAAAGGGATTTCAATAAAATTAACCCTTAATAAAATCTTTTTAGTCCCCCTTAACTTTGACAATTTCGAGGTTGACCCGAAATTTTTACTTATACTGAATTCAGTCAAATTGACAATTTTATATTTTCCTTGTGTTTTTTGTTGTTTTTGTAGTATCCAATGTGATCTAAATGCAGAAATTCATTCCCTTCAAACCTCAATCTAAAGTTTATCCAAACTTACGCTTTCGATCCGATACTAACTAGGCAAGACAAAATGCGGTATCTACAGAGGTATTGATGAGCTCTTGCAATAACTAACCTTGGTATGGAGTAGATTCTAGCTTATATTGAATATGACCCATCTTCTCGGTAAGTCTCCCATTGACTGACTCTTTCGTGTACCAAGTTATGCTAAAGATCTTTGTTGTATGTGATATGAACCTAACTTGGGGTAGAGCACATCTCCCAAAAAAGAAACGTCCTTTGTTATGTCACTTTGTCAATGAATGGTACAATTATGATAGAACCATTTAGACTATGGAATATAGTGGATCCTTAGTCATTTTCTGTGGTACCACAAATAATTGTGCGTTGATGTTAGAGCCTCGGCATAGAAATAAGAATCTGTTGTAGCAAGCAAAGGCCCAATATGGTCCTACGATGTTGTTTCCATTCCTTGTTAGTTCTGAAGTTCTCTTTGTATCATTTGTATCTGACAGTATCGATATATCTAGTGATAACAACGTCTCGATTGATGGATTGATTGTAGCTCTCACCGTACCAAATAAAATAATCATGCCTAATTCCAAGCATCTTGACTAAAGGACCTTTATGAAAGTTGTTGAAAAACCGTGGGATTTTTCTTGCCAAGGAATGGTGCAAAAGTTATGTTACTTCCTCCTAGCAAGGAGTTAACTCCGTCGTGCCAAATCGGAAACTGTATTGAATCAGTGCTTTTATCATCTCTGTATAAACTTTAACATTTCTCAAGTCAGCAATATGGTTGAAATGTTTATGGAGCATGTCTTCATCTGTTAAGGTTTGCGAATCACCCGGCTACTCGATCATGAGGCGTGAGTACCCTAACAAACTAGGTTCATGAATTTCTTGGAATTCCATATCCAATCTTCTTCAGGCTTGACTACTAGTAGAATTCGGGCTTCTGAGAGGGGAACCACAAATCACCTTCTAACAACCATTTTTCTTAGATGGCACATTCTTAGTACACATAATCCTAAGGTAGTCTAAGACCCAAGTTATAAATGTTCAATTCTAGTGATCATCATTTAACGAAAGAATTTTCATTAGTCTCGAAACTATAATCTAAAGCAAAGGACTTTTATATACTATTACAACCACATCAAATTACTCAAAATTTATTATAACTCGAAGCAATACAATACAAGTAGAAATAATACTGTACAATCCTTGAAATACATTACAGACTCTCGCAACAAATGTTTTTTTAGACTTACGAAAATTCTTTCATCATTTAATATTCTCTAGCATTGTAAACTTTAGACATGTTTGGATCTAAGACACCCTAAGACCATCAACATTTCACAACATATAGCATGTATAATTCCTCTTCCATGTCCTATATAATGTCCTATAAGAGTTTTAACAAGTAGCACCTAGATCTAGGATAACTACATGAGGCTCACGACATTTACTAATACATCCTAATAAGGCTCGATTCCCAGATCTTCAAACCTCTGACATCCCTAAGGAACATCAATCTTTGGTTGGTGATCCGAGCGAGGTGCTTTCCGTACCGATTCCGGCAGTTAAACCGGCACAACTTGACGTACCTACGGCTACCTCTATCTAGTCCTACAGGATTTTATCATCGGTTCTTGCATTGTAATTATGCTCGTGCCTTGGAAGAGTTAAAAATATAAACAAGAATATGGTAAAGAGAGAAACAAATATATGTACATGAAATAGATAAGAAACAAGTATGTGTACAAGAATAAAACCTATCACTAGTGCATATTTACAAACCTAAAGGAAAAAGATTGCAAAATAAAACACGAAATTAGGACTTGAATCATATGGAATTATTTGGACATTAAATGCTTGACCTTCTAGTTCTAAAAAAACATTTCTCTCTAGTAGAGTTGCTAGCTGACGCACCGCCTTTTTTTATTAAAGAAATAAAAGAATGAAAAATCATACATTTTTTGAAAACAAGTGGAGTGAAGAGAGTTTGAATAGGGACAGTTTTCTCTTAAAAGACTAAGGCCATTTTTAAAAACAATGAGTTGTCACCTAGCCTGTCTTTAGTTGGTGTGCTAAGTCACCGAATTTTTAGAAAATAATTTCAAATGGGTTAAGTAAACTTGACTCTAAAATATTTATTTTAAAGGGTTTGAGATTGATTCCATATATTTATTTTTTATTGTGATTATTGAAATTAATTTAATATTTAATGCCATTAGATGATGTCGGATCCTAAAATGTCGAAAAAAATATGAACGTGGTAAAGGAGTGTCCATATGGGTAAAGAGAAAAGAAATGGTCATGTTGGAGTTTGATCGGTTTTGGTAGGCCTACAGGAATGACTTTTCCAAAGTCGCGAGCTCACTTGTTACCCAATACAGCCTCTAACCGCCAATAAGTGGGACCTTGTTTCGGTTGAGACGAAAGGCGTTGTTTAGGAGAAGGTGAAGTATTATTAATTATTTAATGCGACTTCTCATATAAAGCTTTGTTTAAGACAAATAAATAATATTTTTGACATTTTTGTTAAACACAAATACGCCTGATGCTTGCAAACACGTGCTTTCAAAAGCGTGGGCACCAATGGAAAGAGTACAAAAACATGCATTAATGCCCAAGATTTTGATGAAACAAAGTTGGACACCGCACTTGCTGATAGAGTTGAGGCCGATCATGACCCCATCTTTGTATAGTATTGAAGAGAATAAAATATTAGGGTAATTCTTTCAAAATTATATTTTATACAATCTTTATCGTTCTTTTTGTGTGTGTGTGTGTCAGAATTTCAATTGTATCCAGAAAAAATTGAAATATTTTGTAAGCCAAGGTGGAGTGCAATAAGAAGTGTACTGTACGGGACTACACGAACAACATTTACAAATATTAACCATCAGGTTTGTTTGGTTGGTTCAGCACAACGTGGAGGTGGACCTAACCCATTCCAAGTAGGTTCAGAATGAAAAGAAGAAAAAAAAAAACAACAAAAAGCCCATTTGGGCATTAGCTCCAAAAACCTGCAGGAGCATGAGGAATAAAAAGAGGAGCAACCTCCTTTTGGTAAGTATTCACTAAGAGAAACAGTATAATGCGGCAATGGATTTTGTAGAGATAAGGAAGGAGAGAGAGAGCACCCTTTGACTTGACGATCGAACGTTGATTCGAATTTTGATTGGTCTGAAATTTTTGGACTTTGTTCTTAGCATCAAGTACTTCATTTCCAACGGTCTTGATCTTTGGTAACTCTCTTCTAATTGGTGATTCAATATTCTTTTTAAACTTGTATTCTTCGTTTCTTGTTGAATCCACAGTTTTGGTAATATTTGTGTGGTGATCAAGAGTTTTTATCTTGAATGTGTGAATGATTGTAATCTCATTATTTTTCTAATAGTGGAAGTTGTTATCAGACTTCGATCTTATGGTTTTTTTCCTGTCTTAAGGTTTTCCACTTAAAAATCATATCTCCTACTTTATTTATTACTTGTGTTATCTTGGTTAATATTTGTAGGTGTTGCAAAAATAAAATCTAATTAATTAGTGAATTTTTCCAACAAAGTAGTATCAAGAGCTTCAAGATATTGGGGGGATAGATTTATTTATGTTATATCCTCTAATTACGCGATTTGCAAATCTAGAATGGTGGATATCCTTTATTATAAGGATTTGTATTTGCCTTTAAAAAGTGATGCGGGTAAACCAAGTAACAAAAGTAATGAACATTGAAAAATAATGCATAAGAAAATAGTTGGTTATATTCGTTAATGAATTGATCAGAGTGTATACCAACATGTTATTAATGAAACCATAGCTGATGAATTACGAAAAAAATTAGAGTCCTTGTACGAGCGAAAAATTATATTAAATAAGGTTAATTTGATTAAGAGAATTATTCACTTGACCTATAAGGATAGGCAAAATATAGTTAATCACATGAATAATTTTCAATACCTTATTAATCAATTGATTACTATGAAACTTATTTTGGAAGATTAAATGCAAGCATTACTACTTCTCAGCACATTACCTGATAGCTAGAAAACGCTCAGGATATTTGATAGGTGTAATTTATCTATTTATTCTCAAGTCGGTTTTGTTAGTTTTCGAGTATTCTTATAGTGTTTTATTATGTTTTAATACATTTTTATTTATTTTGTTATAAATTAGGTATTTGGGGTGAAAATGGAGTAAACCGGTCCATAAACGAGCAAGTCAGTGGAAGAACGGTGGAGAAAAAGGATAAAAAAGTCATATTTAAAGCCTGCATCTACCGCTGCAGCGGTGAAAATACAGAGAGTTGCTGAAAGCTCCACCGTTGCAGCGGTCAAAATGCAGAGAGCTCCACCGCTGCAGCGGTGATCCCACCACTGTAGCGGTCATGCTGCAAACAGTTTAAACATTTTTAGGATATTTTGAGATATTTTAGATCCTATAAATATCGTCCTTCTTCTCTCCAAATGAAAAGGAGACGTTTTTTAGGAGTCTTAAGAGCTCCAAGACTATTCAACCAAGAGAAGATGACCAAGGCCAAGAGAAGGAAGTGTTCTCAGAGCGATTTTAGCGTCGGATCTTCAGATAACGGCTAGTCTCCTTGTTTCTCTCTTTCTCTCTTAGATTTGGTTGAATGTTGTGAATATGTTTAGTTTGTTTCTAGTTGTATATAGAGCTACGGCCATGTATAGCTAAACATATATTGTCTAGGGCTTAATTGTACTTCACAAAAACATTGTCTGACTAAATCGATGTTTTATCAAAGGTTGTTCATGTTTATCCAATTGTGTTTACCATTATTCCACGTTTATATACTTGTTATGATATAGTGAGAATACGGGGTTTGACACTCAAGAGAGTTAACCCAGGATTCATATTAGGGTTTAAACACAACACAACGATCTAATAATCTGAGAGGGAGTTAGAAAGTGTGCAATCCGTAAAGTTGGGGCGAGACTCATGTGACCAAGTGTCGTATATACGCTCAAGGGGGGATTCAGCGTTGATGCAAAGTCACATATTCATTCACTTTACACTTGGGAGAGGTAGTGAATATGATTTCGATACCGAGATTGCCAAAAAGAATGAGCGCCGTTAATATAAACCAAATTGAAACAAACACGTTTAAGTGACGAAGTTAATCCCTAGGCAATAATTTTCCATAAACGTCATACCACTATATTAGTATATTAGATTAATTGGTTTAATTAGATAATTAATTTAGTATATTTATTATTAAAAACTATATTTTTATCGCCTAGATAAAGTTAGGTTATGATAATCGTGGTACTCAACTACCGTCTAATCAAATCCCTATGGATACGACAACCCCTACTCTTCCCAATCTATACTAAAACTTGACCCATATACTTACAGTTAAAGTAGCGACGTATTTACGCGCTATCAATATTACTCAGCAATTCAGAGCCAAATAAAAAGTTGACGATATATATGGTAAAGTACAATCTCATTAATGAAGAAAGAACGAGGAAATAGCAAGGCTCATCCTCGTAATCATAGGCACTAGTTACTGAAAATCAAGAAAGATGAGGGAGAAGTAAAAGCAGGAATCCTCATAATAATGGGGGTTTGACAAATCGAAAGGTCAATAGAAATGTAAAAATGACTTCAGCTGTTTCCACTGCAACAAGCCAGGACACACGATCCAAGATTGTAGAATATTGAAAAGGGAACAACCTAAAAATCGAACTAACAAAGACAAAGAAGACAAGGGTTAATGCAGTTGTTGCCGATAGCGATATTGTGATTCTTTATAAAGATGGTTGTGTCAACCTTTCATGCCAGGATAGCAATTGGGTGATTGATTCGGGTGCCTCATTTATTTTTAGTTTATGTGGTGATTTTTTCTTATCTTACACTAGCGGTGAAATTGTTTATATAAAGATGGAGAATGACAGTGCATCCAAGATCATTGGCATAGGAGACATTTATATAGAAATCGGCATCAGTTGCAAATTGTTACTTAAAGATGTGAGACATGTTCGAGATATTCAAATCAATTTGATATTCACTAAAAATTTAGATGACGAATATTACAGTAGTCATTTCTCTGAAGAAAAATTGAAACTCACCAGATGTTTTTTCGTGTTGGCTAGAGGCAATAAGCTAAGCAGATTGTATGTGTTACAAACAAGATTGATTAAAAGAGAGATAAATACCATTAAGGATTCTTCTATGGAGTTATGGAATCAATGACTTGGTCACCTAAGTGAAAAAGACCTTCACATGCTCACCAAAAAATAACTCATGACAGGTATAGAATGTACATCTCTTAAATTTTGCACATACTATTTTGTCGATAAACAACATAGAGTTGCATTTCAGAACTTTAATCCATCTAGAAGACATCATCATTTGAATTTAGTTCATGTAGATGTTTGTTTTATGGAAGATAGAACATTTGGTGGCGCTTTATATTTTGTTACATTTATTGATGATTTTTCTCGAAAAGTATTTTTCTATTCTTTAAAAACTAAAAACCAGGTATTGAAGGTGTTCAAGCATTTCCATGCCAAGGTTAAAAAATAAACATGAAGGTAACTCTGGTGTATGCGTGCAAATAATGGTGGTGAATACAAAGGCCCGTTTGAGGAATACTACAAGAAATACGACATCAAACTTAAGAAAAGTATGCGTAAGACTCTTCAGCGTAATGGAGTTTCCAAGAGAATAAAAAGGACCATTTGTGAACGAATCAAGTGTATATTTTCACACGTAAAGTTACCTAAATCATTTTAGGGTGAGGCAATGAGGACGACAGTTGACTTGACCAATTTGTTTCCATCATTTCCTTTAGATGGCTGATATGGGTAATTTGTCTATATATTCCTAAGCCGATTTTAGTAGTTTTCGAGTATTTTTATTGTGTTTTAATACGTTGTATTAATCAGGTGTTTGAGGTGAAAATGAGCTAAAACGATTGAAAATCGAGCTAATCAGAGCAAGTAGGTGGAAGAACGGTGGGAAAACGAGCAAAAAGACATTATTCAAAATCCTGTATCCACCGCTGCAGTGGTGAAAGTCCAGAGAGTTTACCTATTATTCCACCGCCGCAGCAGTAAGCCACTGCCGCGGCAGTGACCCCTGCAGTTGTAAAGTAGATTTTTAGATATTTTTAGATATTTTGTTCCATTTATCTTCCTCCCTCCTCTCCATTTTGGCTATTACAACTCATATAGAGTTTACATAGATTTGAGAGGTTTTTGAGGGTGTTCTCAACCAAATCCGAAGGAGAAGAACACAAAGCGAAGAAGGAGAAACGATCTCGGAGCAGTTTTAGCGGCGGATCTTCGGAATAAAGCTAAGTTCTTTCGTTTATTTCTTTATTTTCTTAACTTTGGTAGTTGGTTTGAGCATGTTTAGCTCGTTTATTGTTGTATAAATGGTTATGGTTATCAGCTAAACTTGGATTATCTATGGGATTAATATAGTTTATGAAAATGTCGTTTGTTTGAGTTGTATTTCTTTAACGGTTGTTCTTCACTGATTTAATTGTGTTTACCTGTTTATCACATTTATATGTTTGTTTAGATATATTGAGAAATCGGGGTTTGACACTCGGGAGAGGTAACCCCGAATTCGGACTAGGGTTAAATACAACATGACGATCTAATAACCCGGAAGGGAGTTAGAAAGTATGCAATCAATGACGTTGGGGCAAGACTCATATGACTATGTGTTTTAAAAAATGCTAGAGGGTAACTTCGCCGTTAACACGAAGTCACATATTCGTTCACTTGTCACTCGGGAGAGGGAGTGAATGAGTTTACGATACAGAGATTATCGGATAGGTCAAATACCGTTATTGTTAACTAAACGAAACCAAACACGTTTTTGTAAACGAAGTTAATCCCTAAATAATCTATTCCACTAAACATCTCAATATAGTATTATAGTATAATTAGTTTAATTAGTTAATTAGTTTAGTTTATCATTTATTATAAAATCTATAGTTTTTATTGCCTAAATAAAGTTAGGTTATGATAAACACGGTACTCAATGATAATCTCAACCAATTCTTATGGATACAACAACTCTAACTCTCCAAATCTATACTAAAACTTGACTCGTACACTTGTGATGAAAGTGGCGACATATCTACGCGGTACCAAGTTTTTGGCGCCGTTGTCGGGGATTGTGTTTTAGATTGTTGTTGATATTGTGAGTAAATGACCTGATTTTAATTTAGGCATTTCTGTTGTGTATAATTTTTTTGTTTGTAGTTTTGTTTTTATTTTTCCTGTAGGATACTTAGAGATGTTAGATCAACAGATACTTTTGCAATTCTTTCAACAAAACTCCAAGCCATTTTATTGTGCTTGGGATCATTACAAGGAGTTGTTACTCCGATTCCCAAATCATGGTTTCCCGAGGGAATGTCAACTACTAAATTTCCTCGACGGGTTACAAGCCGTAACCAGAACATAGGTGGAAGGAGGAAACGGTACCTCCTCGTTCTACGACCTAACCGCGGACGAAGCCCTTTGGTCATTGGAGGAATTGGCGGACTTTGATTATCAGAGTTGGAATTATTCACCAAGTCACCAAAGCTTGGGGGATTTTTCCAACACTACGGTGCCATGGATTGACACTCTAATTCAAGATGTTGAGTCTTCTCCTGCCTTGGAGGAAATGTTTGCTACCGTTATGGGAGAGACTCAGATATTCTTGAGGGAAACGCATGATCGACTCAACGAGCACGAGGATCGTCTCGATTATATTAAGATGGTCTACGCTGACATTGATGCGATCATAACGTCTCTTCAAACGCAAATCGGTCAGCTTATCTGCTTTGTTGAGGCTGAGTCAGACGCGGTGGCACTGAGAGGCGAACAAATCACATCCGAATATGAAAGTCACCATGAGGAACCGGAATCAAACGAAAGGTACTTGGGTGAGATCGAAGATGATCATGAAGATGCTACAACCAAGTGTGGATTGGCGATGGAGATTCACATATTAATCGTTGTGAGTTTTCACCGTTTGAATTCTAGTTGGTGATACCAGCCCCGAGCCATGACGATCACATCTACGAGGATCTGATGTGGCTCACCTATCCTATCCCGTTTCCAACTCAGTACATTCAAGCTCCCCAGGCACAAAATCTGGAGTTGACTTGAGTTGAAAGATCGAGCTGAACAGAGCTGAATCTCGCCAGTCTTGAGGGCGTACAAAATCAAGACCCGTATATGGTGTTGTTTGACACGTACTATGGGCGGAAGCCGCTCTTTAACGAGCCCTTTGTCATATCAAGCCGACGACTTTAGATTAAACACTTCTTGGGAGGCAACCCAAGGCAAAAATAAGTTAGATCCATCTCCGCTGACTTGATTTGGAGGCGAGATTCTCTCACCTTCCAGGTACGTGTTCTAAACCTCCGTCTTCATTATAATACTTTATGCTGTCATTGGGATCGCTGATGGGTCGTTGTGGACATTACCCATTTTAAGTCGGGGGTGATGTGTAGTATGTTTATTATGTATTATTGTTGTTAGTTATGTTTTATTGCTTTCTATGTATGCATGTTTGTTTAGGATTAGTTTGTTTAGGTTATTTGTTTTTTTGTGCTAAGTTTTGTATTTCATCTGGGCAATTACCCGATGATGAGTCTGTCCCATGATTGTTTATTCAGGTCGAGTGTAAAGCTCATTTATGTGTGTTCTGTATGCTTAACGTATCGTTTTAGTAAAATTTATTGCAGATTATACTTGCACGAGCACGTAAACTCAATGTATAACTATCCAATTGATTTGAAAACGATTATCTGTCACCCAAGGTCATGAAAATAGGGATTTTAGAACCTGATTTGGGAGAAATTCGAGGCAAAATCCTAGGCGAGGTAGTTCAGGAGATATGATTTAGGTATTCATTTGATCGCTTGAGCCTTTGAAACTTACTTTGTTATATGTTTATCCCTCATTACCCTGTCGAAGCCGAAAAGCCGTTTCAATTTTGAACACTTAACTAATACCATAGCCAATTGAATTCTTTCCAAACCTATATCGTGAACTGAAGGCACAAATTTCAGTGAATCATGTTAGCATTCGTGTATGCTACTTGATGTGATCGGCTGGGTTTAGGGCGAACTTTTAAATTGGTTTGGTATTCGAGTACTCACTTGTATTTTTATTTTGTTTTAACCACACCCATGAAATTATTAAAATCAAATAAGTTTGGGGGTGTAGTTCGTTGAAAAAAAAACATGTATATACGGTTTTATTTTCTGTTTCTTTTAACAAGTGAGTACAAAATCCGTAAATATATGTTCATGGTTGTTTCAAATTTATCTATGGGGGTTCAAGTGTAAGAGTCCCAAGCATGTGCCTCGGGTATCGTCAAGTTAACGACGTTAACCTGTTTTCTATTTCCAATATACCCTTACCCATTTTCCAAAACTGAAGCAAGTCCTACTGATCTTTCTGAATTGCTTAGCCTACATTAGTAGAGAATAGAACCCAGTCAGGCTTATGGATACCCTATACCTTTTTGGTTTTAGTCATAAGCTTCTTTGGTGAATAATGCAATCCGATCGACGGATAGTTGTATAATTGAGTTTTATCACACACACTTTAACAAGATGTAGAATGGAACTTACTATTATTGAATGTTGAAATTCTAGAACACCACATGGTGTGTTTTATTCTTGAACTTGATAGGATTGGGAGCCGATTAGGGAAAAATCGTTTGCCTGGTAGATGATATTCAAAACTTGCACATTATTGTTTTTAGTGTTTTTCGTTTTTAGTTTTTAATTTCATAATTAGTTATTGTATTTTCTCATATTGTGTGAGTGTTTTTCTCAAGGACTAGCAAAATTCTAAGTTTTGAGGTATTTGACAGGGGTAATTTGTCTATATATTCCCAAACCGATTTTTGTAATTTTCGAGTATTTTTATTGTGTTTTATTATGTTTTAATACGTTTCAATGTATTTTTGTATTAATCAGATGTTTGGGGTGAAAATAAGCTAAAACGATTGAAAATCAAGCTAATTGGAGCAAGTCAGTGGAAGAACGGCGAGAAAACGAGTAGAAAGGCATTATTCAGAAGCCTGCATCCACCGCCGCAGTGGTGGAAATGCTAGAATTCAGAAATCTCACTGTCGCGGCTGTAAAAGTCCAAAGAGTTTACCTACTATTCCACCGTCGCAGCGGTGATCCAGCCGATATGCCCACCACTGCAGCGGTGACCCCTGCAGTGGTAAAGTAGATTTTTAGATATTTTGTTCCCTTTATCTTCCTTCCTGCTCTCTATTTCGGCCATTAGAACTCATATAGAGTTTAGATAGATTTGAGAGGTTTTCGGGGGTGTGCTTAACCAAATCCAAAGGAGAAGAACACGAACCGAAGAAGGAGAAACGATCTCGGAGTGATTTTAGCGGCAAATCTTCGGAATACGGCTAGTTCCTTCATTTCTTTCTTTATTTTCTTAACTTTGGTTGTTGGTTTGAGTATGTTTAGCTCATTTATTGTTGTATAAACGGTTATGACCATGAGCTAAACTTGGATTATCTGTGGGATTAATATAGTTTATGAAAATGTCATTTGTTTGAGTTGTGTTTCTTTAATAGTTGTTCTTCACTAATTCGATTGTGTTTACCGGTTTCTCAAGTTTATATGTTTGTTTAGATATATTGAGAAATTGGGGTTTGACACTCGGGAGAGGTAACCCTAAATTCGGACTAGGGTTAAATACAACGCGAGGATCTAATAACCGGGAGGGAGTTAAAAAGTGTGCAATCAATGACATTGAGGCAAGACTCATGTGACTATGTGTTTTAAAAAATGCTAGAGGGTGACTTCGCCGTTAACACGAAGTCACATATTCATTCACTTGTCACTTGGGAAAGGGAGTGAATGAGTTTACGATACAGAGATTGTTGGATAGGTCGAATACCGTTATTGTTAACTAAACGAAACCAAACACGTTTTTGTAAACGAAGTTAATCCTTAGATAATCTATTCCCCTAAACATCTCAATATGGTATTATAGTATAATTAGTTTAATTAGTTAATTAGTTTAGTTTATTATTTATTATAAAATCTATAATTTTTATCGCCTAAATAAAGTTAGGTTATAATAAATGTGGTACGCAAAGAGTATTTTGTGTGTCGATTAAAGAAAATTTTGTACTGGCCTAAACAGACTCCAAGATGTTCAAACCTTTGTATCTTTGTGAATGGAATAGAAGAATAATGACGTCACTATCTAGGAACATCTTCACAAAGATATTTCAGACCATTGTATCTTTGTGAAGATGTTCCCATATAGTGACGTCATTATTCTTCTATTCTATACAGATGATATGCTGATTGTTGGTCAAAATGCAAGCAAGATTCAAAATTTGAAGAAAGATCTGAGCAATACGTTTTTGATAAAAGATTTGGGACCGCAAAGTAAATACTTGGGATGAAGATCACTCAAGAAAGACAAAATTGAAAGCTCTAATTGCCTTAATATATTAAGAAATTTCTAGAAATATTTAATATGAGCAGGGCAAAGCCTATTAGTTCCACTTGCAAATCACTTCAAGTTAAGTTTAGGTGAGTGTCCTTCAAGTGAGAATGACAAGGATGAAATGAAGAAAATACCTTATGCTTCAGCAGTTGGTAGTTTAATGTATGTTATGACATGCACGAGGTCGGACATCGCTTATGCAATGGCATTGTAGATCGATTTCCCTCGAATTCAAGAAAAGAGCATTGAGCAGTAGTAAAATAGATTTTTAGGTATCTTAAAGACACTCCTAAAGTCTATCTATATTTTGGCAATGGAAAAACTTTGGTAGAAGGGTATACAGGTACAGATATAGCGGGCGATATCGATACAAGAAAGTCCACATCATGATACTTGATTACCTTTGTAGGGGGAATAGTCTCGTGGAAATCTAGATTACAAAAGTGTGTTGCTTTATCAACCACGGAGGCAGAATATATTGCAGTGATAGAAACATGTAAAGAGGTTTTGTGGTTGAAGAAGTTTCTACTAGATTTGGGTTTCAACAAGAGAGGTACAATATTCATTGTGACAATCAGAGTGTCATTCATTTTTCTAAGAATTCAACTTTTCATGCGAGATCCAAACACATTGATGTGAGGTACCATTGATTCGTAATGTGTTGGATATGAAGTTACTACAACTTGAGAAGATACACACGAATGAGAATGGTTCAGATATGATGACAAAAGTTCTTCTAGGACAGAAACTTGAGAGTTGCAGAGAGAGAGCAAGTCACCTGCATTTCTCCACAAGAGCTAGAGGGAGAGATTTGTTGAGTAGGTCCAACCCATGTAGGGGTGAACCTAACCTAAAGCCCAAATGCTTAGCTCAATTAATGAAAAAAAAATCCTAATAGGGCATTATCTCCAAAAACCTATGATAACATGAGGATTAAAAAATATAAGCATCCCGCTTTTGGGTAGTATTCACTAAGAGAAACAATAAACTGCAACAGTGGGTTTATAGAGAGAATGAAGAAGAGAGAGATGGCACACTTTGGCTTGACGATCAGACGGTGATTTGATTAGTACCTCCCTTTATGGCTATTGGGCTACAATTGTTGTAATATGGGCTTTGATATCATTGTAGGGTGGTCTCGTGCCTCTCTCAATCCCAAAAACTAGTTCATGAGGTAAGACTTTCCCAACATTTATAACCTGACAATCAGAGTGTCATTCATTTTTCTAAGAATTCAACTTTTCATGCGAGATCCAAACACATTGATGTGAGGTACCATTGATTCGTAATGTGTTGGATATGAAGTTACTACAACTTGAGAAGATACACACGAATGAGAATGGTTCAGATATGATGACAAAAGTTCTTCTAGGACAGAAACTAGAGAGTTACAGAGAGAGAGCAAGTCACCTGCATTTCTCCACAAGAGCTAGAGGGAGAGATTTGTTGAATAGGTCCAACCCATGTGGGGGTAAACCTAACCTAAAGCCCAAATGCTTAGCTCAATTAATGAAAAAAAAAAAAAAATCCTAATAGGGCATTATCTCCAAAAACCTATGATAACATGAGGATTAAAAAATATAAGCATCCCGCTTTTGGGTAGTATTCACTAAGAGAAACAATAAACTGCAACAGTGGGTTTATAGAGAGAATGAAGAAGAGAGAGATGGCACACTTTGGCTTGACGATCAAACGGTGATTTGATTAGTACCTCCCTTTGTGGCTATTGGGCCACAATTGTTGTAATATGGGCTTTGATATCATTGTAGAGTGGTCTCGTGCCTCTCTCAATCCCAAAAACTAGTTCATGAGGTAAGACTTTCCCAACATTTATAACCTGACCACCAGTCCCTTCTACATCCGATGTGAGATAAACCCAACAAAGTTAGATATTACGATTAATTAATGCATGTATGGAGTTAACAAAAATGTTTTTTACTAAGAATTTACTCTTTCTTTAGTTAATATCTAGAGAGTGGTGGTGAGCTTGCCTATTAAATAGTTGTATACTGTAAGATCTACATTAGCCGTAGGGACACATTAACCCACAACTCTTCCCAAAATATGATTGTAAGTGTTGATGTCAAACTTTGGTTTACTCCAATGATATGGTTTGGTCAGTGCTAGTGTAGTTGGAGAGGTATGGAATGGAGAGCTTCAATCCGTACAACTTCTAATCCGTGGAGAAGTCTCTGACCGAGAAGGGATGGGCCTATGTTGAGAAGAACCCAAAAGCCTTCTAGGCCGAGAAGGGGAGGATCAAAATGCCTTTCGATCCTTGGAAAGGTGAATCAGAGTTTGGAATGGAGCAGATCTAGGAAGAGGAAAGTTGGAATGTTTTCTGGTCTGGGAAGAGAAAAGTTGGAATGCTTCTTGATCCAGGAAAGAGAAAGCTAGAATGCTTCCTGATCCGAGAAGGGGAAAGTCAGAATGCTCTCTGATCCAGGAAGAGATGAGGCAGCACTTTAACACCAGCACAAAGGACTTGCCGTGATGAACCCGGCATGTCCCATCCAACGTGAGAATCAACGTACTTGAGGAAATTTATAAGATATGCTATCAAGAAGAGAGAGCTATTTTTGTGTGTGCCAAATTCATCTACCTTTGAGCAATTGTATGCTCTCTCATACATAGGGGAACGGTGGAGATTTGATTAATGTCTTAATAATGGATTAGTGTCTCCTCAATATCTCATTAATGTCCCATCTTGGCATGTAGCCATGAGAGGGTGCCAAGGAGCATCTTGTGTTGGCTATATTAAAAGATATTTGTAGATATTCTGGGATATTTGTAGATATTCATGGGATATTTGTGGGATATTTTGTAGATATTTGTGGGTATATTTGTGAAGATATTTTGTAGATATTTGAGGAGATATTTGTGGATATTTTCGGAGGGACACTTTCCTATTGTACCCGAGATGGGAAATTTGACCCCTGCCCTTCCCGGATAACTGGAGACGGGAAGGAGAGTTATGCGGAGCTTCTTACCCTGCCCTTTTTAGATAGCCGAAGACGAGAAGGGGGGCTTTGTTGAGGAGCTTGTGGAGTTGATTTCCGAGATGGGCAATGCAGCTATGGAAAATGCCAAGATGGGGAAGGGTTCCCCATCCCAGCGGCAGCTCGCTTTCCCTTCCTGGAGAGTGCTGCTAATTGTCTTTTGAATGGCTGGCATGGGCTGGAGATGTTCCTCCACCCAATACAATCTTCATACTTAATCATTAGAAGGAGTTGATCTTGATGAAGAGTCGTGGACACATGGCGGTCTTCAATTGATTGCATTGGAGTGACAATTTTTACACTCATCAGTAGCCCCCCACTCCTTAGTAGCGAGGTACGAGGTACTGGGGAGTAGTGTTGATTCATCCGCCTGTTGGTAGAACTTTACCCCACCCTAATCCCGAAAATGCCGAGACAAGAAGGAATTTGAGCTCGGCAAAGTACCTGAGTACGGAGTTTAGCTTCTGCTCAGTGGATTACCTGAGCTCACCTCAGAGATTGACCTAAGCCCTGCTCGGTCATTTTCGTAAACTCGAACATTTTTGTTGTTCTGTCCGTATTTTGTCCTTGAGTCAATTGTTACGCTGGTATTTACAATTTTGCTCGAAAAAATTATGCCCTTCTCGAGTTGTTGCACACCTTTTCGGCCAAGCTATCAGGAAGACATCATGATCATGCTTTTCTCTTCTTAATTCGCATTTCTTCTTGACTAAGCTGACGTTCTATGTTGTTCCACAAAATCCATATCTTCTCTGTCCCCCAGCCTATCATCCGAGCAAAGAAAGGATCGTGTGGTAGGTAATGCTTGAGGGAGGTACTCGCATGGCATCTAGCCCTCGCAGTCCCCAGGGGGTGACCCTTGGTCGGCCCCCTGTGGCCAGTCATAGGTGGGTTCTCCTTAGTGGGGCTCATCCCTAAGCCTTTTCGGGTTATCCCAAATTATCCTTCTAGGAGTATCGTCCCTTTAGGTCGCCTGAGCTTGACTCGGCTGTCAGGGGTGGGATACTTAACTATCAGTCCCCAGGCCTCAAACCACCGAACTGTGGAAAGGGTCTGGTTACACCCTCGACGTGGTGTGCCAGGATGGGTTTCTTTATGGATATTATCCTCGACGTTGGGCGTCGGGATGCCATTTCTTCCTGTAGATCACCCTCGATGCTGCGTGCCGGGATGTTGCTTAGGAGAATCACCCACGACGTCGAGAGTCAAGATGCAAATTAGGAGAATCATCCGCGACTCTGGGGGTCGAAATGCCTTTGAGAAGAATCATTCACGACGCCGGAGTCGGGATGGGACTCAAGGGGTCGGAATGCCGTTGAGGAAAATCATTCTCGATGCCGGAGTCGGGATGAGGATTTGGGGAACCATCCACTACTCAAGGGGTCGAAATGTCGTTGAGGAGAATCATTCTCGACGCTGGAGTCGGGATGAGGATTTAGGGAACTATCCACTACTCAAAGGGTCAGAATTCCGTTGAGGAGAATCATTCTCGACGCCGGAGTCGGGATGAGAATTTGGGGTACCATCCATAACTCAAGGGGTCAGAATTCCGTTGAGGAAAATAATTCTCGACGCCAGAGTCGGGATGGGACTCAGGGGGTCGGAATGCCATTGAAGAGAATCATTCTCGACGCTGGAGTCGGGATGAGGATTTGGGGAACCATCTACTACTCAAGGGGTCGGAATTCTGTTGAGGATAATCATTCTTGACACCGGAGTCGGGATGGAACTCAAGGGGTCGGAATACCGTTGAGGAAAATCATTCTCGACGCCGGAGTCAGAATGAGACTCAAGGGGTCGGAATGCCGTTGCTGGAGAATCATTCTCGACGCCGAAGTCGGGATGAGGATTTGGGGAACCATCCACGACTCAAGAGGTCGGATTGCCGTTGCTGGAGATAGGCTAGAGGGCTGCTCGTCCCCATCCGAGATGGGACAGGGGGCTGCTCATCTCCGCCGTGGAGAATGCTGAGATAGGGACTGAAGTCCGAACATCCGGTCTGGGGATTCTTGACATATCTCTAGCTGGGTTGCTATCCACCGTGCTATTCGGGTCTCTCGGCCGTGTAGAATGACCAGACCTTGTAATAATCTAACCTCTAGCCAAGACAAGAGCAGATGATTAGATGGAGGCTTTTAGTAGCGCTTCCCACAAACAGTGTCAAACTGTTGATGTCAAATTTTGGTTGACCTCAACGGTATGGTCTAGTCACTTGTTAATGGAAATGATATGCTTGCTTGCTGGAATGGAGATAGAGATGGAGAAGTCCGAGATGGGAAAATCCGAGATGGGGATCTTCCTCCGTGCTAGGATGGGGACAGAGAGGTCCAGGATCACTCCACCTCTGCCCATCTCAGGTCAGGTGCACTGATCCCGGATCTCTTCGTTCCCATCCCAGCATAGAGGAAGATCTCCATCTCGGACTTCTCCATCTACATTCTAGAAAGCAAGCATATCATCTCCATTAACAAGTGACCAGACCATACCATTGGGGTCAACCAAAATTTGATATCAACAGTAAGCAATAAATTTTTATTTATTTTTAGTAAACAAATAATTAAAATTAACAAAACCAAGCCATTTTAATTTTAGACGACTTTACAAATATCTATCGAGTCTGTGTCAAAATTAGAGAGGACAATAAAGTTCAGACATAAAGTATGGAGTGACCATATGGTCGCTGAGCATCTTGGTCAGAAACAGTGCATCGGGAGCATATTGTCGTAGTGAGCATTTGGCTGTACTCCTAGGACAAGATGCTCAAAGGCCTCGGTTGTGACTTATGCAACGGGACCTACAATGACACCAACAAAGATGATGAACATGGTTAGGGGGATTGTGAGTACTACAATCAAGGTGTACTGCAGAGCTTGCAAGAAGCGAAGCCAAGATCGGTGATAGCATCACACATTGGCGTACAGTCATTCATTCTGGTATAAACACTTTTGGTTCCCTATTATGACAGACTTAATATTGCGCAACTAATTATTTGTATATGACAGGTTCAGGACCAGCACACTTCAGCACCGCAGAAGCAACCACAACCATACTCCGGGTCTCAGTCTTTGTCACAGCGGCCAACAAATGCGCTTAGTTAATTTACATTTCTACTAAATTGTTATGGCCATAAGGTTTGGTTTAAGGATTTATACAATAATAAAATAAAATTTTGACAAGCGTGAAGCTCGAGAGTCAACAAATGCAAAAATAGCTCTGATGACTCAAGCAGAGTGGGTTTATAAAATAAAATAAAATTCAGTTAACAAAGTTTAAAACGGGTTGGAGGTCAAAAAATTGAAAACGTGATCTTGTCGGCACAAAACTTGATGGTTAGACCCTCCCTACCTATGGAATTTTGAGGAAGAAACAGAACTTAATTTGGATAACCGATTTAGGTTTTATACTAAAAAATAATAATAATTTCTAACACTTGAAGAAGTTAAAAACAAATTTGGAGAAAAACTCGAGGGGTTTAGTGCCAGCACGATCATTAAGACTTATAATAAGAAATCGAACTAAAATCGATTAAGCAATTTAAGATTTATGTAAAATTTTGAATTTCTACACTTAAAAAAGTTAAAAACTAGTTAGGTGTCTAAAATGGCCAAATAGGGTCCAATCCGCATTAAACTCCAGGGTTAGCACCTCCTCAACCATTGAAACTTGTAAGAAGAAACAGACCTCAAATCGGAGAAGCATATTAGGTTTTACTTGAAAAATAGAATTCAAATACTTAAAGAACACTTACAAAAGTAAAAGAAAAAAAAAAATGTGTAGGGTGTCCAAAATGAGCAAACATGGTTGTATGGAGTGAAACTTGACGGTTAGCGTCACTTATTTATATATTTGCATGGGATGATAGTTACAGTTTTGAATGTTTTAATAGTGACATATTAAGTTTTTTAATGTGCTATTAATTGATTTATTTATTGTATTATCGTATATTGCGTTAATGAATGGGAACAATTTGTAATTAGATATATCTATTTAAATTTTTAATGTTCGCGTGAATGTGTGTATTCCATACATGTAAATTTTGTATTGTGAATGTGTGTATTCCACGTAAATGAAATAGGTATCCAACGAAGCTAAAAAGATAATTAAAAAATTAATCAAGCAATTTACTCGCATTCAATCGCAACAAATGACCATTAAATTTTTAAGATTAAACCACAACAAAAATAGGAAAGTTCTTTGTTGCAACTTGAATCGCATCTAATAAACTTCCTTTTTTTTTTTTTTTCCCTTTTGCGCCATCTTTTGCGCCTAATTATTTACTATGCTTAGTTGTTTTTTTATGCGTTTAGAACTGCAACAAATAAAAAAAAATTCGCCAAATTTGATGTAAACATATTTACTGCATTTTTTCAAATTTGTTACAGTTTGAAACTACAGCAAATAATTTTTCATAGATTGTTATTTGTCGTGGTTCCAAGCCGCAAAAAAAATAATGTGTAGCTAAAAAAATTATTTTTTGTGTTTCAGGTCTTATTTGCAGCAGTTCAGGAGTATTAGCCCCTTTATATTTGGGGTTCCGGACTGCAACAAAAAATTAATTCTAATACTGTCTCTTTTTTACGGGGTCGTGAATTTGAGTCCCCACCACTCCAAGAGCTCTATGTTCTCTTAGCATAGTTGTTTGAATTATTTAATAGATATTTTTATGAAATTTAACGAGTATTTAGAAAATTGTAATTCAAAGATAGACCAAATCTTTGTGAGCAAATAGAAAAATGTTGTATTCCTATACCTTATTTCAACTTACTTTAAATCTTTTAGGCCAATATATCTCCTTTAGGTCCAATAAACTATTTAGATGTAGACAAATTATTGAGATAGGAAAATCGTAAGGCTAATAATTCATGTCATCTGGTCATATTTCGTGTCGTGTTGACACGTGACATGAAAACGATACATGATATGACACGATAATTAATCGTCACACTATAACATGATATAATTAGTGTGTGTATTTAAACAATTAATTAATAAATTTATTAATTAATTATGTATCACTTATTGTGTCACCTATTAGGTTGACAAGTAAATCTAAAACACGACATGTTTATTTTCTTATTAATCGTGTCTGATACTTTAACTATCCGAAATATGTTAAAATTAAACTCATACATGATAATTTCATACTAATTTCAAATAAACTTAAAACACGATATTTATTTTCGTATTTATCGTGCCTGACATTTTAGTGACCTAAAATCTGTTAAGACTAACCTCATGCACAATAATTTCATACCAATTTTGTGTCGCTTTTTCGTCCTAAAAAATACTAGTCAATCTTCAATATAAAAATTAGGGGTTCTTGTTGAGAGATCCCACAAGTGTGAACCACCACTTTCTAAGGACCATTCCAAGACAAAAATAAAATAAAAAACTTGGATGGTCCTCCCATAAGTGATGTTTTCCGCTTATGGGACCTTTGGAGGAATTTCCCTAAAAATTATAAGTTCCAATTTTATTTTATTTTTTTTTTTTTTATCTTTTTTTATTTTTTTTTTGTTGGGGGGGGGGGGGGGGGGGGGTTGTTATTGTTTAGCCCAAATTTTACACTTTTTTTTCTCAATAAACCTTTTAACCAAATATGTTATTATTCAAACCCTTTTTAAAACATTGTGAGTATTTAGTCTTTGACAGGTGATAAATAGACATATATACCTTTGTCTATATAATGTAAAAACCCTAATCATCCTATTCATTGTTCAATTTTCAACCCTCTCTATCACAGCCGCAAGCCTCTCCACCTTTCTTCTCTCTCTCTATTCCACATCCGCAAAACCCACCATCGCTCTCTCTCTCCCTTGTCCTGATTGTCGAAGATCTGCTCATGGCCGAAAGAACTACTAGCGTAATGTCGATCTACTCATGGCTGAAAGGACTATTCGCGTTGTCGTCGATCTGCTCGTCACCGACGATGAAGATCTGTTTGGACGCCGAAATATTTACCCGTCACGGTCGCCAAAGATCTGCTCATCGCAAAAAAATCTGCTTGTGTTGTCAGAGATCTGTTCATCGCAAACCATTGGTGCTGTGAACCACTACCATTCACCATTTCTCTCTCTTTTTCTCTCTTCATTGATAGTATTTTTTAGTAGATCTGAATTGTTGCCTTCTCTCTCTATCTCTCTCTTTCTCGTGTGTCTTCCCCAGATATGTTTCAGATCTAGGAAATTCCATATTTGAATGTTCATTTTCGCTCTGTGTGTGGTTTGGGAATGTTCACATTTTGGTGAATGTTCATACTGATTTATTTATTTTTTATCTTTTTAGGGGGGTTTTCAATGTTTTTATTTGTTTTTTGTGAATGTTTGCAGATAGGTGTAAATTACCTATATATTTCCAAACTGAAATTGTTAGTTTTTGAGTACGTTTATTACGTTTTAATATATTTTAATAATGTTTTTATTCTTTTTGTACTAAATCAGGTGTGTGGGGTGAAACGATATGAAAACGGATGCTAAACGATGATATCGGATTGAGAACGGTGGAAGAACGGTGGAAAAATAAGCTCGGAGGCAAAATTATGAGAAGAAACCCACCGCCGCGGCATCCAGACCACCGCCGCGGTGGTGAAAATGCAGAGAATGTGTTGATCTTGCTGGACATCCACCGCCGCAGCGGTGAAATTGCAGTATGGTCCTGAATCCACCGCCAACTCTACTGCCTAGACGATCAATGAACCGACTTACTCACCGCCTAAGCGGTCACCCCTGCACAGATTAAATATTTATTTTAGATATTTTCCCTATAAATACCCCTTCCTCTCCTCACCTCCGGCCATGAGAGCTCCATAGGACTTAGTATATTTTAGAGAGATGTTTTGGGAGTGCTCATTCAAATCCTAAGGAAAAGATCACGTTGCCAAGAAGGGGAAGCGATCTCGAAACGTTTTTAGCGATAAATCTTCGGATTAGGCCAAGTTTCTCTTGTTCCTTCTTTTATTTCTTAACTTAGGATTATTATTTGAGCCTGTTTAGCTTAGTTTTCATTGTATAACTGGCTATGGCCATGAGCTAAATGGATTTTTGTCTAGGGATTAATGTAATTTATGAAAATGTTGTTTTGTTGAGTTTGTGTTTCGTTTGCGGATGTTCTTCATTATTTTGGTTGTGTAGGCCGTATTGTTTGTTTATCATGCTTAGAATGATGTTATGAGAATACGGGGTTTGACAAATCCCGGATTCGGTCTAGAATAAACTAACGCCACGATCCAATAACCCATGAGGGAGTTGGATTGTGTACAATCGATGACGTTGGGGCGAGACTCACGTGACCTAGGGTCGTTAAGACGTTGAGGGGGACTTCTTCGTTGACTCGAAGTTATGTATTCCCCCCATCTTACACTCAAGAGAAGTGGCGAAGGAGTTTTAGAACTGAGATTGTTGTTGATCCCAAGATTTTGATGAACAATTAAGTATTGATATTTTGGTGGAATTAATGTTTAATTGAAGTATTTCAGTGATTTAAAGTTCCAATAATGAAGACGTCAAATTAAATAGATGCTAAATGAAGATGTCAAGATGATGAAGAAGAATTGAGAGTTTGAAGAAATTAGGAAAAACAACTCAGGTGAATTTTAACTCTTAATATCTCATTTAGGAACACACACATTGCACGAAATGTATTTTATCTTTTATGTGTGTTTTGATTAAGTTAAATTATTTGCTCCTATGTGAAATAAGAATAAATAATTTTGAATGACCAAAATGGAATATAAGAATATTAGTGGAGCTAATTAAGAGAGGAAAATGGTTAAAAGGGCGAAATCGTAAAAGAAAATGAGTTAAAAACGTATTCAGATAAGAGATCCAGTGACAGCAGTCGACCGACAGGTCGACCGGTGAAAGAAGGCTAAACTCTCTAAATCAAGAAGTCGACTGATAGGTCAACCGGTGAAAGAAGGAAAAACACTCTGAATCTACAAGTCGACCAGGCGGTCGACCTATGCACGTAGCGGCGATAGCTTGGCGACCTAACTCACTGTTTCAGGATACTGTTTAATCTGAGATTATATCCAAAAGTAGCCATTTTTGGTTGAGATTTGAGAGAGATTTAGGGGATATTATCTATATTTAAGATATGGTTCATATACTAATTAAATTCTATTAATATGGTTCATTAAATATTATTTTTTCTCAATTTAGTACTTGAAATAAATTCTATTCTTATTAATTGAAATTGAGAAATACTTTGGAGGTTTAATTGAGAGATTTGAAAGATGTTTTTAAGTGGAATTGAACATAAATGAAGTCCTTATGATAGAAGGGGTTTATAAGAGCTTTTATTTGTCATAACACATGTAAACTAGCCGTTAGAAGGTTGATTACATATTCCTTTAAATAGACCTACGAATTTTATTTTAGGACTAATCATTCTACGAGAGAGAATCCATCTATTATCAAGAGAAATCAAAATTTATCAATTGAGTGAGTGTTTCTAAGAGATATCTGATTGAGATTTGAGTGACCTTTTCTAAGAGAATCATTTGCTGATCATTGTTGTTACCGATTTGAAGTTACATTGCAATACTATTTTCTTTCGGTGGATTCCGGGTAAGATCTTTCCATATTGCTTATTGTTTATTTATTATTCTATATTTGGAAATTGATCTTAAAAATTGTTTCTAATTTTTTGAAGAAAATATTTTTTATAAACAATTTCTTGAATCTGATTACGTGCTCCAATTTGCTACCCATATCTTGTTGAAATCAGATTTTTGTATCTCACGTATTTTTATCACTAGTTGGGATATTAATTGAGTTATTGTTTATCTGGGATGGTAGAAGCTCCGAGTGATATTTACTTCTTATCAATTTTTGTATTAGTGAGTTGTGACGGGTTAAATACCATTGGGGGTATTCAATTAAGGGTAGTCGAGATTCAGTCTCTACCTGCAAAGAGATTGAGGTAGTGATTCTTCTTAGATAAGAATTGTATTGTGAGTGATTTATAAAGGTTCCATCCTTACCTGTGAAAAGAATAGTTGGAGTGTTTTAAGAGATTTTGATTCTTGTGCCTTAGTGTTAAAAAGAATTAGGTTATTCTTTAGACTGTAAAAGGTAGAGGTTCTTCCTTAGCCTGAGAAAATAATATTGTAAAGGTTGATTTTGAGCTTGTAAAAGAATCGATGTGCGTGTTCGGTTCCTACCTTTAAAGGAATCTTGGTTTTAGTGGGTGCGACCTCCATGGAGCTCGGGGGACTGGATTAGCCAAGAGTAGCTTGGTGAACCAGTATAATCTTTTGTGTACTGCATTACTACTTTGTTATTTTTGTTGTTTGGGTGTGCACATAATTGATCATATTATTCTGCTATGTTAAAAAGATAATAATTAATTTAAGCTTAAAATTAATTATTTGATTTATTCAAGTTTTATTCTGATAAGTTTTTTAATTACCCAATTCACCCCCCCTATGGGGTATTCTACTGGGCCAACAATTGTCAATAGGGTAAACACAACACGACGATCCAATAACCCAGTCGAGAGTTGGATTGTGCGCAATCAATGACGTTGGGGCGAAACTCACATGACCTAGGGTTGTTAAGACGTTGAGGGGGACTTCTTCGTTGACACGAAGTCGCATATTCTCCCGTCTTACACTCGGGAGAGGTAACGAGAGAGTTTACGAACTGAGATTGTCGGATAAGTCGAACGTCGTTAACGTAAACTAAAACGAGATCAAACACATTTTTGTAAATAAAAGTTAATTCCTAAGCAATACTTTCCCTAAACATCTCATAATAGTATTAGTATAGTTAATTTAGTTAGATTAATTAACTTAGTATTAGTATTATTAGTTTTAAACACATTTATTTTCGCCTAGATAAATTTAGGTCATGACAAACGCGATACTCAATAATAGTCAAAACCAATCCATGTGGACACAATAACCCTAACTCTCCCGATCTATACTAAAACTTGACCTCGTATACTTGCGAGTGAAAGTAGTGGCGTATTTACGCGCTACCAAGTTTTTGGCGCCGTTGCTGGGGATTGTTTTGTTGGTTATTATCGATATTGTGAGTAAATGACCCGATTTAATTTTAGGCATTTCTTTGTATATAATTTTTGTTTATAGTTTTGTTTTTATTTCTTATGCAGGGTACTTACCGATGTTAGATTGACAAGTATTGATGCATCCCTTTCGATAAATTCCAAGCCATTTTATGGTGCGTGGCCATATACATAAGCTGATGAGGCATGTCGTTGAAAGATTGAGCCGAATAGTGCAATACCTTGCCAAGCTTGAGGGCGTTCTGAAAATGTCAGGCCAAGTACATTAAACCACGCGCTTCTTGGGAAGCAACCCAAGGTCAAATAAATTAAATCCATCTCCGTCAACTTTAAACGGAGGCGAAATTCTCTCGCCTCCCAGGTACGTGTTCTAAACCCCATTCGTCAGCATGCTTTAATTTTATTTACGTTGATAATGATGATTGGGTTCGCTGAGGACACTGTCCATTTTGAGTTTGGCGGTGATGTGTTGGATATTATTAGTATGTGTTATTGTTTTATAGTATTGCATGTTTGTTTAGGTTAGAATGTGTCTATGTTTTTGTGTTGTTGTTTGCATGCTGAGTTTTACGTTTATTTGGGTCATTACCCGATGATGAGATTACACCTGGTTGTCTTCGAGGTCAAGGGTAGTACCCATACATGTGTGTTCTGTGTGCTTGACTATGTTTTTTGGTAAAAATTATTATAGATCCTTATTTGCACGAGCACATAGACTCAATGTATTTCTATTCAATTGACTTGAGGACGATTAACGATTAACCAAATTCATGACACATTAAGGATTCTAGAACCTGATTGAGGGAAAGCTTGAGGCAAAATCCTAGGTAAGGTAGTTTAGGAAACGTGATTTAGGCATTCTCTTTGTCACTTGAGCCTTTTTAAGCCTACCTTGTAACATGATTATCCCTTGTTACTCTGTCGAAGCCTAAATGTCAATTTCAATTCTGAATACATAAACAAATACCCTGGCCAATTGATCTTTTTCCAAACCTTAATCGCTGAATTTAAAGGCACATTTGAGTTAATCAAGTTAGCAATTGCAAATGCTACTTGATGTGAGTGGTTAGGTTTAGGGAGAACTTTGGATTGGTTCGGTATTCGAGTACTCACATTTCATTTGTCTTTCGTTTTAACCACACCCGTGAAATCATACTAATCGAATAAGTTTAGGGGTGTGGTTAGTTAAAAAAAATTACGTTTCTTTTAACAGGTGAGTACGTCGGTCATAAATGTTTGTTTGGGATTATTTCCAATCTTTCTATGGGGGTTCGAGAGTGAATGTGCCAAGCGTTGAGCCTTGGGTAACGTTAAGTTAACAACGTTAACCTGGTTTCTTTTCCAAAATACCCTTAGCCAAATATTCCATAACCGAACCAAGCCCTTCTGATCTCTATGAACTTCCAAGCCTACATTAGTGGAGAGTGGACCCCAATCAGGCATATGGGTATCCTAGTCCTTTACAGTCTAAGTCGTGAGTTTCGTTGGGGGATAATCCAATTCGATCGTTGTATAGTTATATTATTGAGTCTCGCACTGACACATTTACAGGATCCAGAATAGCGTTCACCATTATTGCATGTTGAAATTCTAGAACTACACATGATGTGTTTTACCGCCTGAACTCGATATGACTGGCTGTTGTTGAGGGAAAAAATAACTAGGCCGTTAGAAGATTGTAAAATGAGTATGTTGTTATGTTTAGATTGTTTTAGCTTGTTTGTTATTTCTTTTAGTTGTGTTTTTCATTTTCATGTGTGTGTTTTGCTCGAGGACTAACAAAATTCCAAGTTTGGGGGTATTTGATAGGTGTGATCTACCTACATATTTTGAAACCGATTTTGTTAGTTTTAGAGTATTTTTATAGTTATTTTTATTATATTTTAATTAGTTTTTATACTTTTTGTATAAATCAGGTGTGGGGGTAAAAAGATAGGAAACTGGAGCAAAAACGATGAGATCGAACCAAAAATGGTCGAAGAACGGTGGAAAAACGAGCAAGCAGGCAATATTTGGAAAGAAGCCCACTGCCGTGGCGTCCAGACCTCCGTCGTGGAGGTGAAAATGCAAAGAGTGGCATTATCTTGCTGAAAGTCCATCGCCGCGGCAGTGAGATCTACCGTCGTGGTGGTGAAACTACAGAATGTCAACCAAGGCCACAGCTGACTTCACTGCCAAGGCGATCACCCAACTGACATACCCACCGCCTAAGAGGTGACTATTATTGAGTACCACGTTTGTCATGACCTAACTTTATCTAAGTGAAAATAAATGTGTTTAAAATTAATAATACTAATACTAAGTTAATTAATCTAACTAAATTAACTATACTAATATAATTATGAGATGTTTAGGGAAAGTATTGCTTAGGAATTAACTTTTGTTTACAAAAACGTGTTTGGTCTCGTTTTAGTTTATGTTAACGGCGTTCGACTTATCCGACAATCTCAGTTCGTAAACTCCCCCGCTACCTCTCCCGAGTGTAAGAGGGGAGAATATATGACTTCGTGTCAACTAAGAAGTCCCCCTCGATGTCTTAAAAACCCTAGGTCGCGTGAGTCTCGCCCCAATGTCATTGATTGCGCACAATCCAACTCCCGACCGGGTTATTGGATCGTCGCGTTGTGTTTACCCTATCGACAATCTCAGTTCTAAAACTGCCCCGCCACCTCTCCCGAGTGTAAGATGGGGGAATACATAACTTCGAGTCAACGATGAAATCTCCCTCAGCATCTTAACAACCCTAGGTCACGTGAGTCTTACCCCAACGTCATCGATTGTACACTTTCTAACGCCCTCCCGAGTCGTTAGATTGTCGTGTTGTGTTTACCCTAATCCGAATCCGGGGTTACCTCTCCCAAGTGTCAAACCCCGTATTCTCAATATATCTAAATTAGCATATAATCATAGAAAATACGGCAACACAATCGAAATTATAAGGAACAACCATAAACAAAATACAAATTCAACCAAAACTACATTTTTATAAATAATATGTTAATCCCTATTACAATCCATGTTTAACTCATGGTCATAACCGATTATACATTAAAAACCGAGCTAAATACGCTCAACAATCTACCAAAGTTAAGAAAATAAAGAGAGAAACAGAAGAACTTAGCTGTTGTCCGAAGATTCGGTGCTAAAACCGTCCAACGATCACTTCTCCTTTATTGCAACACGTTCTTCTCCTTCAAAATTGGTTGAGCTCACCTCGAAACACTCTCAAAATCATAAGAACCCTAAGGGGTCTCCTATGGCCTGGAGTGAGGAGATGAAGGGGTATTTATAAGAAAAATATATAAAATAAATATCTAATCTGTGCAACGGTGACCGCCTAGGCGGTAGGATTCACCGCCTAGGTGGTAAGTAAGTCGGTTCATTGATCGCCTAGGCAGTGGAGTCGGCAGTGGATTCAGGACCATACTGCAGTTTCACTGCCACGACGGTGGATCTCACCGCTGCGGTGGTGGATGTCCAACAAGATCAGCACCTTCTCTGCATTTTCACCGCAGCGGCGGTAGGGTTCTTCTCAGAATTTTGCCTATAAGCTTATTTTTCTACCGTTCTTCCACCGTTCTCGATCTGATATCATCATTTAGCATCCGTTTTCATACCGTTTCACCCCACACACCTGATTTAGTACAAAAAGAATAAAAACACATTAAAATATATTAAAACAAAATAAACGAACTCAAAAACTAACAATTTTGGTTTGAAAATATATAGGTAATTTACACCTATCATTTGCACTGGCGTAGATATGTTTTGATTTTGTTGATTTTTGTGGAGTTTTTGTTTATTCAAGTAAATGTTCTTTTCGTTGATCATTAAGGTTCTTCGATGTTCTTGATTTATGTTTTTATGAATGCTCGCACGGGTTTCAGATATATTTTAATTTAGTTTCGTGTCATTTGTGATTGGTGAATATTCATATTAAATACCGATTTTGTTTTTGTTGATCTAGGGGATTTTTCAATGTCTTGATTGTTGTTCTTAGGTGATTTAAGTGAACGTTCATATGGTTAGACGAAATGTTCATACCAATGTGATGGTTCAAAATAAAATTTAATAAAACTTTAAGGGTGTATATTGTAATTAGAGGTTAATCTTTTCATCTTCTTCATCCCCAAATCCACCACCACCAGCACATCCTCCTACTAACTGCCGCCACACACCGACGGTGAACATCCACCACATCCTCCATTTCTCAATTTCTCTCATATCCTCTCATCTCTTCTCTCTTTCATCCCTAACCCATCTTCTCCTACCCATCCTTATCTTCATCCATCACAAACCTACCTCCATGGCCAAGCTCCAAAAGCTTCAATCCTCATCTCCTCCTCCTCCTCCTCCTCCTCATCCCTTTCTTCAATTGTTCTTTATTTCTTTCTCTCTCTCTGCCATATATTATCTCTCTCTCTCTCTCTTTCTCTCTCTCTCTCTCTATATATATATAACACAGAGCCTCCCAATAGGTTCCATACTTCCCTATTGAGCCTCTCAAACACATATTTTCATATTTTCAATCCACCGAAAAGCTCATCCGTACATCAATGTTGTCTCAAAAATCGAAATCAAACTAAGACCAAACCCTAATCACAAACTGATGAGTGGTTTATTTACCAACAAATCAAATACTTTTAGATTCAAATATTTGTGTGTTTTCAAGTAATTTTGTTCATTTAATGTGTTTTTGTTTTGTTTTATAGGTTTTTGAATTAATGGATGAAAAGATGCAAAGTCGGTACAGGTGCAATAACTTCAAGGCCTTTTTTGACAAAAATGCAATTTGATTTTGAAAAAACTCAAAACATGGAAATTGTACCTATTTGTCTTATAATTCCATAGGTTTTTTAATCACCTCAATCGGAGTTTGGAAGATAAAGTTATGGCCAAAAGACCACCACTGCAGCGGTAAAGCGTCAGTGAACCTACTAACTTTTCACCACTGCAGCAGTGTTTCCCACCATTGCAGCAGTGGGAAGTCAGCTGACAAAGATATTTCTTGATATTTTTGAGATATTTTGGACCCCTAATTGATCACCTTTTTTCCCCAACACTTAGGCACGTATTTTTGGGAGTTTTGAGAGCTCCAAGACAATTCTAAAGGGAGGAAATCATCAAATTGAAGAAGAGAGAACAAGCTCGGAATGGAAATCATGGACATAGAAGCGACGATTCTTCAGATAACGAGTTTTCTCCTTTGTTTCTCTTCTTACTTCTTAAACCTTTGATAGTTTTGATCATGTTTAGCTTATTTGTAGTTGAATATTAGGTTATGACCATGTATAGCTAAACATATATTGTCTAGGGTTTGATTAAGTTCATGAAAACGTACTTTGAATAAATTGATTTTTTTTTAATGGTTGTTCTTCATTATCCGATTGTGTTTACCGTTCTTTCATTTCCTTTATATGTTTGTTATGATATATGGGGAACACGGGGTTTGACACTCAAGAGAGATAGTGAGTGAGTTTTCGATACCTAGATTGTCGGATAGATTTGAATGCCGTTAATGTAAACTAAATTGAATCGAACATGTTTAAGTGAACAAAGTTAATCCCTAGGCAATATAATCCCTTAAACGTCATAGTAGTATTATAGTTTAATTAATTAATTTAGTTTAGTATATTTTATTAACAAAAACTACATTTGAGTCGTCTAGATAAAGTTAGGTTATGACAATCGTGGTACTTAGCAATAATCTAATCCAATCCCTGCGGATACGACAACCCCTACTCTTCCCACTCTACTAAAACTTGACCCGTACATTTGCGGTGAAAGCAGTGACGTAGGCCCCGTTTGGTAACCACTCTCATCCCAAAAATTCTCATCCCATTCTGAGATTTTTGGGATTTATTTTTTCGCATAGCGTTTGGTAATCCATCCCACTTTTTTGTTTCTGTTCCCATTTCATTTCAAAATGGGAATCCATCCCAATTGTTTGTAGAGTTGAGAAACAAAAACTTTTTGTTTCTACCTACTCCTATACTATTCCCAACCAAAAACAAAGAAGAATCTAAGCTCACTTTCATCCATCGTCGTGCTCATCATCTCCATCGTCGTCCTTCGTGTTCATCCCCTCCATTATCCTCAATCGGCTTCATTTGGTTCTTCGTCTTCACTCGTCATCGTCGTTCGTTTGTTTCTTCGTGTTCGTGCTCCTTTGTCACCGTCCTCTTCACCTTTGTCTCCATTGTGATCGTCGCCATCGTCTTGGCCTTCGTTGTCATCGTCGAACCCTATTTCGTCGCCATTCTCGTCGCCTTGGCCTTTATCATCATCGTCTTAGCCTTCGTCGTCTGCTTTAGGGTTTCAAAACTCGAAATCAAATTCAAAACCTATTTCGATTTCTAAATCAAAACTCAAACTCAAAATCGAAATCGAAACCTATTTCGATTTCGATTTCAATTTCGAAATCAAAACTCAAACTCAAACTTGAAATCGAAACCTATTTCAATTTCGATTTCAAAATCAAAATAGGTTGAATTTGTTCTTGATTTTTTGAATTTGTGATTGTTGTTCTTGAATTTGTTCTTGGTGTTCTTCAATTTGTTCTTGAATTTTTTCTAGGATTTGTTCTTGATTTTTTGGATTTGTGATTGTTGTTCTTGAATTTATTCTTGGTGTTCTTCAATTTGCTTGGATTTGTTCTTGAATTTGTTCTAGGATTTGTTCTTGAATTTGTGGTTTAGGGTTTGTTCTTGATTTCTAGGATAAAATTGTTACCAAACGCGATTTTGTTCCCGGATTCAAAAAAAATTGTCGTTACCAAACGCCCTTTTGCTCCCAAGAAGAAAACAAAATTCTCATCCCATTCCACTGTATAGGATGGGCACAAAATAATTACCAAACACCAATGTAATAGTTCGCTACCAAGTTTTTGGCACCATTATCGGGGATTGGTTTTTAGATTGTTGTTGATATTGTGAGTAAGTAACTTGATTTTAATTTAAGCATTTATTATGTCTATAATTTTTATTTGTAGTTTGTTTTGTCTTGCGAGGTACTTAAAGATGTTAGATCAACTAGTGCTATTGAATTTCTTTCAACGAGATTCTGAACCCTTTTTATTGTGCTTGGAATAGATACAATAAGTTGCTATCTCAGTTCCCAAATCACCGTTTCCCGAGGGAGGGTCAACTACTGAACTTCTTCGACGGGTTACTAGCCACAACAAGAACTTGGATTGAAGGAGGAAACAGTACTACCTCTTTCGACCAACTAACCATTGACGAAGCCTATAGGTTGTTGGAAGATATAGCGGAGTTTGATTATCAGAGTTGGAATTATTCAACAAGCTACCAAAGCTTGGGGGATAATTCCACTGTCTCGCCGCCATGGATTGACACCCCAGACAAACAGGAGGAGTCTTCCCCCACCTTGGAGGAATGTTTGCTGAATTTATGGGGGAGGCTCGAGCTTTCTGGAGGGAGATGAATAACCATCTCAATAAGCATGCGGTTCGTTTTAACAATATTGAGATGACCTGGGCTGAAATTTATGCGACTGTAACATCTATTCAGATACAAATCGGTCAGCATATTTGCTATATTGAGGCCAAGTCAGAAATGGTGGCACTGAGAGACACACACGCCACATGCATTGAAAGCCACCAAGAAGAACCAGATACGAGCGAGAGGAACTTGGGTTCATTTTATGATGATGATTTGAATGAGATGAAAACCCAAGCATGGATAAACGATTATGATTCTTCACCATTTGAGATGCAACTATTGATGCCGCCACCGATCCAAGACAAACATATCTACGAGAATCCAATGTGGCTCAATTATCCTCCACCACTTTTTGCAATGTTTATTCAGGCCAACCAAGCACATGAGATGGAGACGAGTCTTGTTGAGAGTTCAATCCAAGCAATGCCACATCTCGCCAAGCTTGAGAGTGTTCTGAACCAAGACCCGTATGTTGTGTTGTATGACACATGCTATGGGCAGAAGCCTCTCTTTGACGAGCCCTTGTCCATGTCAAGCCAAGAACAATAAACCAAGCACTTCTTGGGAGGCAACCCAAGTTTCAAAATAAATTAGATCATCACCACCGACTTCATTCGGAGGCGAGATTGTCTCACCTCCCAGGTACGTGTTCTAAACCCCCTTCATCACTACAATGCATGCTAAATGTTGAGATCGATGATTGGGTCATTGTGGACACTAACCGTTTTAAGTTTGGGGGTGATGTGTAGTATGTTTAGTATGTTTAATTATTGTTAGTTATATAGATTTAGTTTAATTGTATGCATGTTTGTTAGTGTAGTATGTGTTTATGTTTGTAGATGTGTTGTTGTGTGCTGAGTTTTGCATTCACCTGAGCCATTACCCGATGATGATAGTATCCCCTGGTTGTTTTTCGAGGTCAAGGGTAATGCCCATTTATGTGTGTTATGTGTGCTTGTTATGTCTTTTTGGTAAAAGTTATTGTGGATCCTAATTTTCACGAGCACGTAGATTCAATGTATAGCTATCCAATTGATTTAAGGCCGATTATTCATTAGCCAAATTCATGATAATTTTAAGGATTCTAGAACCTGATTGGGAGTAACTAAAGGCTAAATCCTAGGTGAAGTAGTTCAGGAGATATGATTTAGGCCTTTATTTTGATTCGCTTGAGCCTTTGAAGCTTACCTTGTAATATGTTTATCACTCGTTACCCTGACGAAGCCTATAAGCCTTTTCAATTCTGAACACGTAACAAATACCCTGGCCAATTGATTTTTTTCCAAACTACTGTCGCTAAACCTAAGGCATAATTTGATTGAAATCAAATTAGTATTTTTATGCTACTTGAAGTGAGTGGTTGAGTTTAGGGCACATTTTTTATTGGTTCGGTATTCGAGTACTCACTTGTTATTTTTCTTTCATTTTTCCCACACCCGTAAAATTATACTAATCAAATAAGTTTGGGGGTATGGTTTTGTTAAAAAAAAAAAACTATATGTAAATATAGTTCTATTTTTGTTTCTTTTGACAAGTACGTACTACACTTTAAATTGATAGTTCAGGGTTGTTTCGAATTGATCTTTGGGGGTACGAGTGTGTTTGAGTGCCAAGCATGTGCCTTGAGTATCATTGATCTAATAACATTTACCTGTTTTATATTCCCGATATACCATTAGCCAAATATTACAAACCGAACCAAGTCCTATTGATCTTTTTGAATTTACAAGCCTACATTAGTGGAGAGTGAAACCCAGTCAGACATATGGATATCCTAATCCTTTATGGTTTAAGTCATGAGCTTCGTTGATGGATAATCCAATCCGGTTGTTGGATAGTTATATAATTGAGTTTTCGCACATACACTTGAGCAGGATCTAGAATAGCATTTACCGTTATTGAATGTTGAAATTCTAGAACACTACATGGTGCGTTTTACTCCTTAACTCGATATGAGTGGGGGCCGTTGAGGGGAAAACTTTTGGTCGAATAGTTGAATTCAAAACTCGCATACCATTGTTTATGTTTTTATTTGTTTTGAGTATTTAAGTTCATGAATTAGTTGTAGTAGTTTGTTTTCTTGTTTATGTGTTTTTGCTTGAAGGCAGGCAAACGTTTGATTTTTGGAGTATTTCATGAGTGGTTTATTTACTAACAAATCAAGTACTTTTAGATTCAAATATTTTTGTGTTTTCAAGTAATTTTATTAGTTTAATGTGTTTTTGTTTTGTTTTATAGGTTTTTGAATAAATTGGTGAAAAGGTGCAAAGTCAATACAGATGAAATAACTTCAAGGCTATTTTTGACAATGATGCAATTTGATTTTGGGAAAACCCAAAGCATGGAAATTGTATTTATTTATCTTAGCTTTCCATAGGTTTTTGAATCACCTCAATAAGAGTTCAGAAGATAAGGTTACGGCCAAAAGACCACCACTGTAGCAGTAGCCTTCACCGCTGCAACGGTGAAGCATCAGTAAACCTATTGACTTTTTAGTGCTGCAGCGGTGGGAAGTCAGCTGGCAAAGATATTTCTTGATATTTTTGAGATATTTTGGACCCCTACCAGATCACCTATTTTCCCCAACACTTAGGCACATTTTTTTGGGAGTCTTGAGAGCTCCAAGACAATTCTAAAGATGATATCATCAAATTGAAGAAGAGAGAACACACTCAAAATGGAAATCACAGACGTGGAAGTGATGGTTCTTCAGATAACGGCTTTTCTCCTTTGTTTCTCTTCTTATTTCTCAAACCTTTGGTAGTTTTGATCATGTTTAGCTTGTTTATTGTTGAATATTGCGTTATGATCATATATAGCTAAACATATATTGTCTAGGGTTTGATTGAGTTCATGAAAACGTGCTTTAAATAAATTAATATTTTGTTAATGGTTGTTCTTCGTTATCCGATTGTGTTTACCTTTCTTTCATTTTGTTTATATGCTTATTATGATATAGAGATAATCGGGGTTTGACACTCGGGAGAGGTAACCCTGGATTCGAACTAAAGGTTTAAACACAACGCGACAATCTAATGACCCGGGAGAGTATTAGAAAGTGTTCAATCCGTGAGGTTGGGGCAAGATGCATGTGACCAAGTGTCGTATAGATGCTAGAGGGGGACTTTGGCGTTGACGCAAAGTCGCATATTCATTCACTTTACACTCGAAAGAGGTAGTGAGTGAGTTTTCGATACCTAGATTGTCGGATAGATTTGAATGCCGTTAATGTAAACTAGATTGAATCGAACACGTTTAAGTGAACAAAGTTAATCCATACGCAATATAATCCCTTAAACATCATAGTAGTATTATAGTTTAATTAATTAATTTAGTTTAGTATATTTTATTAACAAAAACTACATTTAGGTCGTCTAGATAAAGTTAGGTTATGACAATCGCAGTACTTAGCGACAATTTAATCCAATCCCTGGGAATACGACAACCCTTACTCTTCCCACTCTACTAAAACTTGACCCGTACACTTGCAGTGAAAGTAGCAACGTAATATTTCGCAACCACTAACCATTGCACAAAACATACTGAATCGAAATTGGGAGGAAAAATCGAAATCAGACGGATGTTGAGGAAAAATTGGGAGGAAAAAATATACCAAATCGAAATCGAAATCAAACTCGAGTCTCTTCGAGTTTGGAAGAATCAGCGACCACCAAGACATGCCCGACCACTCCTTTGCCGCAGAAGACTCAAACCCTCCTGGTAATCTTCGTCTTCTTCATCCTTCGAAATCGGGCCCATAAACCCTAACCCAATCGAGGAGGATGAACTCATTGGTAAACTCAAGAGCGATCAAGTCTTCGAATAAGAAGATGCTCTAGTTTCACTTCGAAAGCTCACCAGAACAAGAGAGGAAACTTGGTCTCAAGAGAGGAAACTGTTGTGGCAATGATATGGGTGTAATGGTGCTCATTCAGTGATGGTGGAGACGGTGGTGAAGATGTGTTTGGTTCTGTGATGGTGAATGTGTTTGGTTCTGTGATGGTGGAGATGGTAATTCTTTGGCGGAAGCGGTGGTATTGTACGGCAGTGGTGTTCGGCAGTGGTGGTAGTATTCGGCGGTGGTGCAAAGAAACCAAGAAGAAGTTCATTAAAAAAATAAAAGAAAAAATAGAAAAAGAAAAAAAAAATATTAAAAAAAGGGTGAGGTGGGGGTAGTTTGGTAATTCACTAATTTGGATTATTTTATCATTTTTTATTTTTTATTGTTTTGTTTTGAATTAGTAAGGGTAAAATGGTCAGTTCATTTGAAAAAAACTTTGGCAAGGGGTTCCTGTGGTAGTTTTGAAAGTTAGGGTGTGTATATGGAATATCAAAAGAGTTGAGAGGGTGGAAGTAGTATTAACCCTTATATAAATTAAGCATGTAGAATTTGATAAGATTAAAACAGTTCATTCCATGTCAAGCAAATTGAATCAGGTCCATGCTCCTATTCATTTGGGAAGAACAACTTTCTCCACATTTATGCACATTGGTGACTCAAAGACACTCCAATTAACTCGAAGCCACTCAATGCGTGAGATTACTCGAAATTGTAAGATAAAATTAGATAATTTAACTATTTTGCAGTAAGGATATGTTTCACATATCGAAACAAATGTGCTCCATAAGTCCATATATAAGAGTATTTCCAACAGCCTCCTTATTTTAATTTTTTAGTTAATAGAGGAAAGATTTAACCAATTTATAAGCACCAACGGCTCATTTGGTTGGACGGAATATAATGAGAGAAAAATTCCACATGCGAACCAGAGCGAAGGAAGACAAAGAAGCGGGTTGGACCTACCCAAGAGGCCCGACCCGAAAAGGCAATACATAGAGAGCAATAGGCCGCTGCCCTAATAGCTCAAGAGTAAGGCATCTGGCCTGCTAAGCGTAGCTCAGCCACGCGTTGGGCCTATTTGAGGCAGGACAAAGCCACCCAAGGAGGGCCCAATTACTAGATCTAAAGGTGGTAGGTCAACGGTAACCGTTACCTCACCTACCACCCTCCTCATGCACTAACACGATTAACGCAAATTCCCGTAATGGGAGCACATGCTACGTTTACTATGATTGATTATGGAACGTGGAGAGAATCATGGCGGGAACAGCTACCGGAGGTACGGCCTATATATGGCAAGGAATGAGGTATCAACACACATAACTCTCTCAATATTACTCTAATATATTGTTTATGGTTTATTCTCTCTTCAGAGCAACTTAACTTGATTCTTACACCGGATGTTCTTTGAGCGACACCACACCACTGTCCCCCCATAGAACCGATTGGTTTTGAAGGTAGGGTTGCAGGTTGCAGAGGTTTCCGGCACATGAGGCCCTGAATCAGTCGCTGGGAAATTTTTTGCTACATCATTTGGAGTCGTCTGTGGGAAACTGAGCTAAAATAAGTTCACCGATGAGATGAGGCATTTACGATCAAGAATGACTGGTCTGAGTCAGGGAAGTAAGATCCCACCACCAGCAAACGCGGAGGCTCATATGGAGGTTTCAAGCGAAAAGCACAATGTTCCTCCCTTTGACGTGCAAAAGGTCAATACACGAGTAGCAAAGATTGTCGCCATGGAAGGGATGCTAACAGGAATGGCCCAGCAGATCGATGTGAATGCTCAGCACCGTCTTCCCGTTAATAACGGCTTCGGGGAACAGGCGGATTCGTCGGAGTTTCCGGACTCATCACAGGGAGCACTGATAGATTGATTTTATCTATCTATTTCCAAGTCGATTTTGATAGTTTTCAAGTTTTCTTATTATGTTTCAATATGTTTTAATTCGTCTTTACTTGTTTTTATGTAAATTAGGTGTTTGGGGTGAAAACGAACCAAAATCGAGCAAATCGGTAAGACGTCATTGGAGAAATGGTTGAAAAGATGAAAAAGGCCAAGTTCAAAAAATGCAGCCTCACAGCTGTAGCGGTGAAACAAGTAAAATGTTTTTGCTTAACCACCGTTGTAGCGGTGAACTTCACCGCTGCAGCGATTAATGATTAGTGGCCTACTAACATCCCACCACTGTAGTTGTGCTTCCCACCGCTGCAGCGGTCTGACACCACCTAGCAAAGATATTCTAAGATATTTTTGGATCCTTCTTCATATTCCCTCTTGCCCCCAACACACCAAGCACATTTTTGGGACTCCCTTGAGAGCTCCAAGGCATACTAACAAGGAAAGATCATCCATTTGAAGAGGAGAAATCAAGATCGGAGTGGAAATCATGGATGCGAAACTGTCAATTCTTCAGATAACATCTATTCTCCTTTATTTCTCTCTTTATTTCTTAAACCCTTGTTGGTATTTGATGTTGTTTAGCCTGTTTATAGTTGAATATTGGGTTATGGCCATGTGTAGCTAAACAAATATTGTCTAGGATTTGATGTAGTCCATGAAAACATGTTTGAATAAGTCGATGGTTTGTTAACAGTAGTTTATTTTTATCCGATTGTGTTTACCATTTTATTACTTGCAATGTATGCTTGTTATGATATATTGGTTGGTTTGAGAAATCGGGGTTTGACACTCGGAAGAGGTAACCCCGGATTCAGACTAGGGTTTAAACACAACGCGACAATCTAATAACTCGGGAGAGTATTAGAAAGTGTGCAATCTGTGAGGTTGGGGTGAGACTCATGTGATCAATGTCGTTAGACGCTAGATGGGGACATCGGCATTGACACGAAGTTGCATATTCATTCACTTTACACTCGAGAGAGGTAGTGAATGAATTTTTGATACCTAGATTGTCGGATAGTTTAAATACCGTTAATGTAAACGAGATCGAAACGAACACGTTTAAGTGAACAAAGTTAATCCCTAGATGATATATTCTCATTAACGTCACTATTAGTATTTTAGTTTAATTAGTTTTATTTAGTTTTATTTCTTTAAACAAAAATCTAAATTTAAGTCGTCTAGATAAAATTCGGTTATGACAATAAAGGTACTTAATGACAATTTAATCCAATCCCTGTGGATACAACAACCCTTACTCTTCCCACTATATTAAAACTTGACCCATACACTTGCGGTGAAAATAGCGACGTAATATTCCGCTACCAAGCACGAACAAACCAAAGGGGCATAAGTACCCACCGAGGTAGGGGACGGATGCTGACTCGAAACGAGACAGTAGACTCCCACTAGCAATGCGGAACATTGGAGGGCATAGATCTACCAGTTAACAAGCTGGACATGCTACTAAGGGGAACTAAGATGTCATTCAGCTCAGACATTTTGGAGGCACCGTTGTCCGATAAATTTGATCCTACCAAATTTGAGAAGTACGACGGGAGAACAGACCCAGTGTACCACATCCGATAGTTCAAACATCTAATGTAAATCTACGGAGTAGGAAATTCTATACTCTGTGAGGCTTTCGTAATGACCTTGAAAGGGTCAGCCCTAGAGTGGTTGCACTCGCTGCCACCCAACTCGATTTTGTCCTTTAGGGACTTTGGGAAGCAGTACATTGGCCGATTTATCACTTGCCAAAGACTAATGAAAGGCGCTAACTACCTGTTAATGTTGCAGCTGGAAAAGGGAGAATTCTTGCACCAATACATGAATCGCTTCAATGAAGAACTGACGTCCATCAAAGGCTATGATACAAATCTTATTATAAATCCTTTCACCTCAGGACTGAAGCCAGGCCGGTTCCAGGATTTACTAACGAAGCACACCTCGAAGACCATGATGGAACTCATGGAGAAGGCAAAGCCCTATATGAAACTAGAAGACGTTAAATACGTGCGCGAGGCATATCAGTAGCAAAAGATAGTTCTAGCACTGGTGATACTAGTCGTCAAAAAACTAAGAGTAACACCTCAAATCGGCAGAGGGAGCACCCTAGGAGCTCAACGACGAGAGCTGAGGTGCAGTAGAAGCCAAACCTCCCAAACTTACGTGTCCCTATCTCCAAAAGACTCTATGAGATCAAGGCATCCGAGCTTATGCAATGGCCTCCCAAGCTCCCGATGAAGTCCACTAAGAACAAAGACAAGTATTGTAAATTCCACAAAGATCACAAGCATGACACTAACAATTTTCAAGAGCTTTAAAGGGAAATCAAGCAATTGATTGGCATGAGGCGACTACACGGATACCTGCAAGAGCAGACGAGGGAAAGGAAGATGTTGATCCTGATATTTTGATGGACAATTTGATATTTTTGGTGGAACTAACATTTTTATTGAGCGTTTCATCTTAAAGAGTTCCAATCAAGATAACATCATGAAGTAATTATGAATGATACAAATACAGACATTAAGAGATTGAAGATTTTGAAAAATTTAGGTGAAAACAACTTAAATCTTTTTTACTCTTAATGTATCCCGATTAGGATCACACACGACACAAGTTAAATGATTTATATTTATGTGTGTTTGAATTAAGGTCCTAATTTAGTTCAAATATTTGCTCCGATGTGAAATTAAAAAAGAAAAATTGACCTAAGCAAGATAGTGTTTAAAATTGATTAATAGTATCAATTTAGTTAACAAAGAAAAAAATCAGTTAAAGGGTTTAAAACGTCGAAGATTGGAGTTGAAATCAATTGAAGAGTAAGTGTTCTAGCAAAGATCTATCAATTGACCAAGAAGGTTCGATCAACTGATGGGCAAGGGCTGGAGGAATTGGAAGTCTCTAAATAGATCAGTCAACCGATCGAGGGAGATCAGTCAACCGTTGGCTAAAAGATGAACTCCTTATATTGATCGGTCAATCGGCCATCGATCATCGGTCAACCAACCAGGGCCAAAATTTAACATGAGATTGCATCTTGTATCGATCGGTCAACCGACCAGTGTTTGATAAAGGCTTGGCTAGCATCCTGTATCGATCAGTCGACTGATGGTACAGAGGTCGGTCAACCGATTGTGTTGTTTGAATTTCAAGGCTTTTAAGGATCATATCTAAAACTAGTCATTACTAGCCTTTTTTTGGCATATCTTTTGGAGATATTCTAGGGATTTAGATATATTGAATATATAATACTTTTATTTAGATATCCTTATAGATATGGAACATTAAATTAAAGTGTTTCTCAATTTAGTTTATTTAATACTTCCTATCTTTACAATTTGAGATTGAGAAATAATTTGGGACTAAATTGAATATTTTAAAAGCCATATTTAAATCAAATATACCAGGGATGAAAGGTAATGATGTATGGGATCTATGGGTGCCTTTTAGAGGCCTATCTTAAGGAAACTAGCCATTGGAGGGCATGTTTCAAATTGCTTTATATAAACCTACGAATTTTGAATATTAGTTATCCCAATTAATCAAGAACTAAGTGTTCCTGAGCATTCTAAGAGTTGTTATTATGATATTTTATTGAACGATCATTTGTGAGATCTATTGTGAGAAAACTTCTTGAGTTAAAGGGTTAATTGATTTGGCGTCACCGATTTGAGCTGACCAAGTAATTAAATTTTTAATCTTTCGGTGTTTTCCTGGTGAGATCATTCCAAGCTTTTGTTCTTTATTGTGATTATATATTATTACCACTTGCGTGGATATAAGATTTTGTGAAATCATTTTTGAACTTTAAAAGTATAAAAATTCTTTTAAAACGATTTGTGTGATATCGGATTACGTGCTCAATTTTTGTGCTACCTATATCTATTATAATCAAATTTTGATTTCCTCACATAAATTCTATCACTAGTAATTATCGAGACATTAATTGAGTTTAATAGATTTGAGGTGGTAGAAGTTCCAAGTGGAAAAAACTTATAGATTTTTGTAATTGGTGAGTTTGTGCGGATTAAGTACTGTTGGGAGTATCTAGTCAGGGGTAGCAAGGGTTTCAATCTCTTCCAGTAGAGAGATTAAGGTTTAATCTTTACCTAAGGTACAAAAAGGTTAGATTACTCTTTTTCCTTGAAAGGAGTTAGGCGTGATTCTTCCTGATTAGAATTAAATTTGAGTGAATTGTAACGGTTCCATCCTTACCGGTGAAAAGGATACTTGGAGTGTTTTTGGTGAGGTTTGATTCTTAGCCTATGGTATAAAAGAATTAGGTTTGATCCTTAGCCTATGAAATGATTAGGTTAGTCTTGAGCCTGGTAAAAAGATAAGGTTCTTCCTTAACTTGTGAAAAGAGAATTGTAAAGGTTGATTCTGAGCCTGTAAAAGAATCATTTTGTAAAGGTATGGTTCCTACCTGTTAAAGGAATCTAATGGTTTAGTAGATGCGAATCTCCGTAGGGCTCGGAGGACTGGATTAGCCAAAAATAGCTTGATGAACCAAGATATACCCTTATGTGCTGCATTAATTTACATTATTTATATTTTTATTATTTGGGTGTGCATCTAGATAAAATACACTTATTTATTGTGTTATAAAGATAAATATTGATTTCGGATAAATTCATTATTTGATTTAACAAGTGTTGAAAGATAAAAAAAAATTGTTCAGATTTTTAGAACTACCCAATTCACCCCCCTCTTGGGTGGATCACTCGGCTAATTGAAGAGACCAAGAAGTGAAGTCCATTCAGAAAGTCACGACGATGAAAAAAAATAATGACGACTCAGGAAACACTCATGGGGTAATCTATATGATAAACACAAAAAAGGAAGGTCTGCGAGGTAGCAGAGGAATGATACTATAGAGAAGTTATGGCTCTAACCAGCAACATGGGACTAGTGATCACCTTCAACGAAGAAGATTATAAGGGGGTAGCTCACCCTCATGACGATACCCTAGTGATAACTATTTGGATCTCCAACTTCGAAATGAGACGAGTCCTGATCGATACTAGCAGTTCAGCCAACATAATTTTCGTTAACACGCTTAATCAAATGGGTATGCCTAGCTCCGACATTGGGTCCACCTGATAGATTGATTTTATCTATATATTTGCAAGCTGAATTTGGGAGTTTTTAAATGTTCTTGTAGTGTTTTAATTCATTTTTATTCGCTTTTATGTAAATTAGGTGTTAGGGACGAAAACGGTTGAAAATCGAGCTAATCAGTAGGACATCGGTGGAGAAACACTAAAAAAAGATCAAATATGGTGATCCTGCAACCTATTTACTACAGCGAGAGAGTTCTCACTGCAGCACCAAAGCCACAGGGCCAATGGCCTTTCTTTGCTACAGCGAGCACATTACTCGCCGCAGTGGTCAGTCGTCAGAAAACCTACTGACTTCCCATCGTTACAGCGAATTCCCTCTCGCTGCAGCGACCAAGTAACAACTGGTAACATGTTTTCTTGATATTTTTAAGATATGTTTTATCCCTATTTGTATCCTCCCATTGTCTACCTTACCAAAGACGTTTAGAAGGTTTTTAGAAGCCTTAGATCAGACCAAAGAGCAAAAGAACACATTTGGAGAAGAGAAAACGATCTTGGAGCGATTTTTGCGGAAGTGGAACCATCCACTTTACAGGTTTGTCATTCCTTCTTTGTTTCTCTACTTTGTTGATTGAATGATGATGTTTATCTCATGTAATGTTGAATATTCGGTTATGATCATGAGTAGCTAAGTAGTTATTATCTAGGGATTGATTATTTTATGAATATACATGTTTGAGTGAATCCGTGTTTCGTTAACGGTTGTTCATAAATATTCGATTGTGTTTACCGTTTTATTACATCCATAGTATGCTTTGTATGATATTGTTGTTGGTTTGAGAATACGGGGTTTGACACTCGGAAAAGGTAACCCCGGATTCAGACTAGGGTTAAACACAACACGACATTCTAATATTTCAGGAGATTATTAGAACATGTGCAATCCGTGAGGTTGGAGTAAGACTCATGTAATCGTTTAGATGCTATATAGGGATATCGGTGTTGACACGATTTCATATTCACTCAATTTACACTCGAGAAAAGTAGTGAGTGAGTTTTAGATACCTAGATTGTTGGATAAATTGAATACTGGTAATGTAAACTAGACTAAATCAAACATGTATTAGTGAACGAAATTAATCCCTATATAATCCATTCTCATAGAATTAATCTCAAGTACTTTAGTTTAATTAGTTTTAAAATAGAAAATACATTTCAAATCTTGAAACATCTAGATGAAATTGAGTCGTGTCAATTGTAGTACTTAATTAGTTCTAATGATAAATCCCAGTGGACGACACTCAATCTTTGGATCCACTTTATTAGTTTTTTTTTAGTTTTCTAAGAATCTCTCAACCAACCAAAGAGGAGGAGCTCAATTGGAGAAGAGGAAACAAGATCGAAACGATTTTTATGGACGCCACCTTCAGATAACGGCTATTTTCCCTTGTTTCTCTCTTTATTCTTAACTCGTTTTTGGTTGTTTGAACATGTATATATTGTTTATCGTTGAATATATGGTTATGTCCATGAGCTAAACACTGATTATCTATGGGATATATGTATTTTACTAATATCCGTCGTTTGTTCATTCTTTGTTTCGCTATCAATTGTTCTTTCTTATTCGATTGTGTTTACCATTCTTCTTTATTTATATGCTTGTTTAGATATATTGAGAAATCAGGGTTTGACTCTCGAGAGAGGTAACCCCGAATTCGGACTAGGGTTTAAACACAATACAATGATCTAATGACCCGGGAGGGCATTAGAAAGTGTGCAATTCGTGAGGTTTGGGCAAGACTCATATGACCAAGTGTCGTATAGACGCTGGAGGGGGACTTCGGCGTTAACACAAAGTCACATATTCATTCACTTTACATTCGAGAGAGGTATTGAGTGAGTTTTCGATACCTAGATTGTCGGATAGATTTGAACACCGTTAATGTAAACTAGATTGGATCGAATACCTATAGGTAAACGAAGTTTATCCCTAGATAATCTATTCCCATATAATATATTTAGTATTATAGTTTAATTAATTATTAATTTAGTTTATAGTTTTTATAAAAATCAAAATTTAAGTCTCCTAGATAAAGTCCAGTTATGAAAATCGTGGAACTCAATAATAATCTAATTCAATACATGTGGATACGACAACCCCTACTCTTCCCAATCTATACTAAAACCTGACCCGTACACTTGCGGTGAAAGTAGCGATGTAAATTTTTCGCTACTAGTGAGTTTGTGCGGATTAAGTACTGTTAGGAGTATCTTGTCAAGGGTGGCAAGGGTTTCAATCTCTTCTGATAAAGAAATTGAGATTTAATCTTTACTAAGGTACAAAAAGGTTAGGTTACTCTTTTCCCTTCAAACGAGTTAGGCGTGATTCTTCCTTATTAGAATTAAATTTGAGTGAATTATAACGGTTTCATCCTTACTGGTGAAAATAATACTTGGAGTGTTTTTGGTGAGGTTTGATTCTTAGCCTAAGGTATAAAAGAATTAGGTTTGATCATTAGCCTGTGAAAGGATTAGGTTAGTCTTGAGCCTGATAAAAAGATAAGGTTATTCATGCACCTGAGAAAAGGATTAGGTGGTGATTCTTCTTGAATAGAATTAGGTTAGTCTTTAACTTGGAAAAAGATAAGGTTCTTCCTTGGCCTGTGAAAAGGGAATTGTAAAGGTTGATTCTGATATTATAAAAGAATCATTATGTAAAGGTTTAATTCCTACCTGTTAAAGGAATCTAGTGGTTTAGTGGTGTGAATCTCCGTGGGGCTCGGAGGATTGGATTAGCCAAGAGTAGCTTGGTGAACCAGGATATATCCTTATGTTGTGTATTGATTTATATTATTTATATTTTTGTTGTTTGGGTATGCATCTAGATTAAATACACTTATCCATTGTATTATAAAGATAAATAATTGATTTAGGATAAATTGATTATTTAATTTAATAAGTGTTAAAAGATAAGAAATTTGTTTAAAATTTTTAGAACTACCCAATTCACCCCCCATCTTGGTGGATCACTGGGCTAACAAAAGAGACCAAGAAGTGAAGTCCATTTAGAAAGTCACGACGATGAAATGAATAATGACGACCCAAGAAACACTCATGGGGTCATCTATATGATAAACACAGTAAGCCTTTAAGCCGGAAAGATGAATCGCGAGCAAAAAAGGAAGGTCCGCGAGGCAGCAGAGGAACGATACTATAGAGAAGTGATGGCTCTAAGCAGCAACATAGGACCATTGATCACCTTCAATGACGAAGATTATAAAGGGGTAGCTCACTCTCATGACGATGCCCTAGTGATAACTATTTGGATCTCCAGCTTCGAAGTGAGAAGAGTCCTGATCGACACCAGCAGTTCAGCCAACATAATTTTCATTAACACACTTAATCAGATGGGTATACCTAGCTTGGACATTGGGTCCACCTGATAGATTGATTTTATCTATATATTTCCAAGCCGAATTTGGTAGTTTTCGAGTGTTCTTATAGTGTTTTAATTTATTTTTACTCATTTTTATGTAAATCAGGTGTTAGAGACGAAAACGATTGAAAATCGAGTTAATCGATAGGACGTCGATGGAGAAACATTGAAAAAAAAATCAAATATGGTGATCTTGCAGCCTATTCGCTACAGCGAGAGACTTCTCGCTGCAGTGCCAAAGCCACAGGGCTAGTGGCCCTTCTTCGCTGCAGCGAACACATTGCTCGTTGCAGTAATCAATGGTCAAAAGACCTACTGACTTCCCATCGCTACAGCAAATTCCCTCCCACTGCAGTGACCAAGTAACAGCTGGCAACGTGCTTTCTTGATATTTTTAGGATATTTTTTATCCCTATTTGTATCCTCCCATTGTCTACCTTACCAAAGACATTTACAAGGTTTTTAGAAGCCTTAGATCAGACCAAAGAGGAGACAAACACATTTAGAGAAGAGGAAACGATCTTGGAGCGATTTTTATGGAAGTGGAACCATCCACTTTACAGATTTGTCATTCCTTCTTTGTTTCTCTCTTTGTTTCTAGACTTTGTTGATTGAATGATGATGTTTATCTCATGTAATGTTGAATATTTGGTTATTATTGAGTAGCTAAGTAGTTATTATTTAGGGATTGATTATTTCAGGAATATACATGTTTGAGTGAATCCGTGTTCCGTTAACGGTTGTTCATAAATATTCGATTGTATTTACCGTTTTATTACATCCATAGTATGCTTCGTATGATATTGTGGTTGGTTTGAGAATACGGGGTTTGACACTCGGAAGAGGTAACCCTGGATTCAGACTAGGGTTAAACACAACACGACGTTCTAATATTTCAGGAGATTATTAGAACATGTGTAATCCGTGAGGTTGGAGTAAGACTCATGTAATCGTTTAGATGCTATATAGGGATATCGGTGTTGACACGATTGCATATTCACTCAATTTACACTCGAGAAAAGTAGTGAGTGAGTTTTAGATACCTAGATTGTCGGATAGATTGAATACTGTTAATGTAAACTAGACTAAATCAAACATGTATTAGTGAACGAAATTAATTCCTAGGTAATCCATTCTCATAGAATTAATCCCAAGTACTTTAGCTTAATTAGTTTTCAAATAGTAAATACATTTCAAATCTTGAAACGTCTAGATAAAATTGAGTTTTGTCAATTGTAGTACTTAATTAGTTCTAACGATAAATCCTAGTGAACAATACTCGATCTTTGGATCCACTTTGTTAAAACTTGACCTCGTTCACTTGCGAGTAAAATCAAAACATAAAAATATCGCGACACCACCCAAACGAAAATGGTAAGCTTCAACAGGAACTTGCGCTCCCTTTAGGGGAAGATCACCTTATCTGTTACTACAAACAAAGATGAAGGTAGAGTGGCCAAAGCTATCGATTTCATTGATAGGTATAATTTATCTATTTGTTTCCGATCCAGTTTTGGTAGTTTCTGAGTATTTTTATAGCGTTTTTATATGTTTTAATAGGTTTTTATTTATTTTGTCTTAAATTAGGTATTTGGGGTGAAAATGGACTAAAACTGTCTTTAAACGATCATATCATAGGAAGAACGGTGGAAAAATAGCAAAAAGGCAAACTTCCAATATCTGCAGGCCACCGCTGCAGTGATTACTCTGCAGATATTTTAAGATATTTTAGGATATTTTGAGATATTTTGAATCCTATAAATATCATCCCTATTTTTCCCAAACAAGAGGTTGACGTTTTCGAGAGTCTTGAAAACACCAATGCCATTCGACCAATAGAATATCACAACGCGAAAAAGGAGGAAGCGTTCTCGGAGTGATTTTAGCGGTAGATCTTTGGATAACGGCTAAATTCCTCGTTTCTTTCCTTTATTTCTTAGTTGGTTGAATGTTTATATATGTTTAGCTTGTATTTAGTTGTATTTAGGGCTATGGCCATTTGTAGCTAAACATATATTGTCTAGTGATCGATGTACTTCACGAAAATGTTGTTTATATATAAATCGATATTTTGTTAATGATTGTTCATGTTTATCCGATTATGTTTGTCGTTATTCCATGTTTATATGCTTGTTAAAATATACTGAGAATACGGGGTTTGACACTCGGGAAAGGTAATCCCGGATTTGGACTAGAGTTTAAACACAACGCGACGATCTAATAACCTTGGAGGGAGTTAGAAAGTGTGCAATCTGTGACGTTGGGGCAAGACTCATGTGACCAAGTGTCGTATAGACGCTCAAGGGGGACTTCGGCATTGACGCAAAGTCACATATTCATTCACTTTACACTCGGGAGAGGTAGTGAATGAGATTTCGATACTGAGATTATCGGATAAGATGAACGCCATTAATGTAAACTAGATTGAAACAAACACGTTTAAGTGAACGAAGTTAATCCCTAGGCAATAATTTCTCATAAACGTCATACCAATATATTAGTATATTAGATTAATTAGTTTAATTAAATAATTAGTTTAGTATATTATTATAAAAACTACAATTTTTATCGCCTAAATAAAGTTAAGTTATGACAATTACGGTACTCAACGACAATCTACACCAATCCATGTGGATACGACAACCCTTACTCTTCCAAACTATACTAAAACTTGATCCGTACACTTACAGTGAAAGTGGCGACGTATCTACGCGCTACCATTCTTGGTGATGGACTTGACATCTCCATATAATGTTATCTTGGGACGACCCTGGCTCCACGCTATGGAAGCTATGGCGTCAGCCCTCCATCAATACATCAAGTACGTGAAAGATCACAAAGTGGTCATGATCAGAGGAGACCAAGTAGTGTCCAGGCAGTGCTTTGCGATAGACATGAAGGGAAAGAGAGTCATACAGTGACAATGAACATGGAGGCATGAAGAAGTTAAGGCCAGCAGCCCATATCAAGGACGGGAGCTCTACGGAGAAAAAATCCATAGCGCAGCTCATTTAATTTACTTTAAAGACCCTATTTTGTGAGTTTTTGTTTTTGGCTTTGTGATTTTCATTTTAAGTTAAAAGAACACTTATCCTTTGTTGTTTTCTGAAATGCAATAAAAAACCATTTACCTTCACAAAGAAGTATCAATTCTACATTCAGAAACGATAAATAAAGCTCAACTCAATCAAAGCTGACCAACTCAACTCAACAGAACTGCCTAGCAAAGTTCGCTCATAGATTGAACTGCCTAATATAGTTCACATCCATAGTTAACCATCTCAACTCAACAAAACTGCCTAGCTCAGTTCGCTCATAGATTGAACTGCCCAACATAGTTTACGTCCAAAGCTTCTTAGCTCAGCTCAATCAAAGCTGACCAGCTCAACTCAACAGAACTGCCTAGCTTAGTTCGTTCATAGATTGAACTGCCCAACACAGTTCACATCCAAAACTGCCAAGCTCAGCTCAATCAAAGCTTACCAACTCAGCTCAACTGAATTGCCTAGCACAGTTCACTCATAAATTGAACTGCCCAGCACAGTTCATATCTAAAGCTGACCAACTCAGCTTAATAGAATTGCCTAGTTCAATTCGCTCATAGATTGAACTGCCCAGCACAGTTCACATCCAAAGCTGCCTAGCTCAGCTCAATCAAAGCTGATCAGCTCAACTCAGCACAATTGCCTAGCTCAATTCGTTCATAGATTGGACTACCCAGCCTATTTCATATCTAAAGTTGCCCAGCTCAACTCGATCAAAGTTGTCAAGCTCAGCTCAACTTCCTAGCTCAGTTTGTACATCAACTGAACCGTTTGTCTTAGATCGATCATAACCAGAGTTGCCAACTCGGCCCAATTAATATTAACCTAGCTCAACTTAGTTGAACTGCCTAGATCAGTTCGTTTATAAAATCGGTCTAACCAGGGCAAGTCATCAACAAAATTGCTAAGATTCATTCGACCGTAAAAGACTCAAGCAATCCATAACACGATAATTGCTTAAACTTGTTATAGATGAGGGTAGGAGAAGCGTTGCGGCCCTATTTTTCAAAACATCCAGTGTTTGAAACGTTTGCACCATTTGTGAAGTTAAATAAACAATTTAGTACACAAGATGGGATACCCAAACCGTAGTTCATATACAACAAACGCAGCAGTACAGGAAAAAAATAAAAAAGTCTTGAACTCATTGCTTCTTATCACAAAATCAGAAGGAGCATTACATCTTTTACCACCACTAGAATCCTATCAATATCTAGTTGAGCCGTTACAATAGTGTATTTAGTAACTAGTAAGCCCTTATTGTTCAAAAAAAAAGAAAACACTCTTGAGGCTTTTCACAAAAAACAACACAAGGAAGAAAGGATTGGGACTAATCCGATCCAAGAGAAGGCATGGGACCTAAGCCCTCAGAATCTAAGTTTGAATGGTAGAAGTCATGTTCTTCGTACCGATTTAACTCTCGGATCAGAGAGCATATCTTCTCTTTATTCTCATCATTTTTCTCCGAAAGCTTATCTCTCTTCGTCTTCAGCACCTCATTATAGGATTTGTGAAGATTAACTTGAGCTCATAAATCGTCATTTTCTTTCTCTGCTAACCTCAGTCGATCACGAAGTTCGTGGATCTAAGACACTGCACAAAAATGGGCAGCATCGAGAGAGGCAAAGGCAGTGTAAGCGCCTTCAAAGGCACGAAACCTTGGGTGCCCTTCATCGAGAACCTTGTCCATCATCATAAGCTCTCGAAACCGTTGCCCCAACTCAACCTCCTTCTTCCTATCATCATGAATGGCATCGAAGATATCGAACACAGAGGACGATGAGGCCATAACTAATATGAGACGAGAAAAAATAAGAGAAATAAGGACACTCGAAGAAAATGTGAAGAAATAACAAGAAGGGCAGGCTTTAAATAGCCAAGCTAACATCCACCAAATGACGAACAAGGGTAAACCAAATGGTTAGAACATTTATGATGCAAGATATGAAATGACAACAACCAGTATCAAAGAAAAAATGTGACGATTCCCAAGATTAAATACGGCAGGTATTTAAAGACAGACATAATTACAAAGTGCCATCATTATAGAATTGATGAAAATAAGAATTGAAAAGATAGTTGGCTAATTAATGAGCGCTCAACTGATCCACGTCATTTGACAGAGGTACGGCACAAACATTAGCAATGACCAAGGATGACCCGCTGAGCAGAGGTTGAACTTAGTCAGACACAACCAGAGTCAGACTAGAACTGAGCTGAACTGGTTCAGAAATGGGATGAGCTTCAACCTCTGCTAGTTCTAAAGCTAGTAGCGTTAGATCAGAAACAGAGCATGCTTGATTAGATGTGAGCTAAATTGAGTCGAGGACAGGCTTAACTTGAATAGTTGCAAGTTGAACCGATTCAGGAGCAAGGCAGGCTTGATCTAAGGTGGACAGGTCCTGTTTACAATTAGCCTCGACTTAGTCAAAGCTAAGTTGAGCTTGATCGATGAAAACCGAACCCAAATGAAAGGGCGGACACGTTGCACCAGTACATGGGAGTCCTGCACTCAGCGGTTGCTCCGAAAAAGAAATGGGATCCTCCTCAACCTCAAGGATGAATTGATCTAAAAAGGTGAGATCCAACTCAGGGTGCGCTTGTTGCACCTGTGCTGGGCAGAATTGGAAGCCAACCAATTGAATGCTCTCTTTAAGCGATTCAAAGTGTTCTCGGAGCTCTTTAACCCCTTATTCATGCTCGACCTTTTTCTTCTTTGCCGCTGTAGTCAGATCCGCAAAAGTCTTAGCCTGCTCCACTGACCTTGCCTCAAGGACTGCTAATTTGGCCTTGAGCGCTGAGCTCCTAACCTTCTCAGAGCTCAATTCGTCGAAAACCAATTTTGTCCCCTTATTTGATTGATGGAGGGTATCTATCTTAATGTACAGTTCTGTGCTCTTCAGATCAAGCTCAAACTGCTGCTTGTTGAGCTTCTCTCCCAATGTAGAGTTCTCAGCAAACAACCTTTTAACTTTGGCTAAGAGCCTGGAGTTCTCACTGAGTAGAGACTGATTGTTGCTCTGAAAAAACTCACACTGAGCTCGAGCGGTTTGCAAATTAGTCTCAGATTGTTCTTTTGAGGACCTCTCCAACGCTAGCTTGGTCTCAAGGAAAGCATTTTTCTCCTGCAAAATTTGAAGATCGTCCTCTAACCGGATGAACTCAGTCAGTTGGTACATAAGCTGAGTGTCCAACTCAGATGCATCGTCGGAACACCCAATGAACGCGCCCCGATTTTCCAGAGAAAATCAAAAAATATATATATATGCTTGGCGCTGGTAAAATGAGAAGGGTTTTTAAAAACGTCGATTTTCTCATTAAAATATACTTAAGCCTGTTTTAGAAAAAAGGAGTCGCCACCTAGCATTGGTTTTAAATGATGTGCTAGGTCACCATATTTTTCTTTTTTGAAAATAATTTAAAAAATGGCTTAAGTAAAAATTTGACTCCTAAAATAACATGGTCTTATCAGAGATTCGTTTAAAGGGTTCGGGGGTCAGTTACACTCGGGGAAGGTGTCAAGCACCCCAAGACGCCCGTCCAAAGACGGTACCTTATCCGATTAAGTCCAATTAAAATTTAAATCCGAATGTTTTTATTTTATTTTGAAATCCTCCTCATATACACACATACACATACACACATTTGAGGGAAGTAATTTCCCTTTTAAACCTAGACCGTTCTGATGGAAGGTTGGAAATTTTTCACCTCATCTTGTCAGCACATTATATTTAATACGAGTTAAAGAAACACACGCTCACACACGCACACACACATCGAGGGGAGTAATTCCCTTCTAAATTTAAACCGTTCAAATTGAAGGTTGGGAATTTTTCACCTTATCTTGTCAACACATAATATTTAATACGAGTTAAAGAAAACACACGTCCACACACGCACGCACACATCGAGGGGAGTAATTCCCTTCTAAATTTAAACCGTTCAAATGGAAGGTTGAAAATTTTCCACCTTATCCTGTTAGCACATTATATTTAATACAAATTAAATAAAACACACGCACACCCGCACACACGCATCGAGGGGAGTAATTCCCTTCTAAATTTAAACCGTTCAAATGGAAGGTTGAGAATTTTCCACCTTATCTTGTTAGCACATTATATTTAATACAAATTAAATAAAACACACGCACACCCGCATCGAGGGGAGTAATTCCCTTCTAAATTTAAACCGTTCAAATTGAAGGTTGAGAATTTTCCACCTTATCCTGTTAACACATTATATTTAATACAAATTAAATAAAACACACGCACACCCGCACACACGCATCGAAGGGAGTAATTCCCTTCTAAATTTAAACCGTTCAAATTGAAGGTTGGGAATTTTCCACCTTATCTTGTTAGCACATTATATTTAATACAAATTAAATAAAACACACGCACACCCGCATCGAGGGGAGTAATTCCCTTCTAAATTTAAACCGTTCAAATTGAAGGTTGAAATTTTTCACCTTATCTTGTTAGCACATTATATTTAATACAAATTAAATAAAACACACGCATACACGCATCGAGGGGAGTAATTCCCTTCTAAATTTAAACCGTTCAAATGGAAGGTTGATAATTTTTCACCTTATCTTGTTAGCACATTATATTTAATACAAATTAAATAAAACACCCGCACACACACACACACACACACACTTCTCAAGGGGAGTAATTTCATTCTAAACTTAAACCGTTCTAATAGAAGGTTAGAAGTTTTCCACCTCGTATTATTCAAAAAAAATAAATAAATAAATAAAAAATAAATAAATAAATAAATAAATAAATAAAATAAAAATTTAAAAAAACGAAATAAATATATAAATAATAAAAGAAAAAAAATCTAATTTACAAAAAAAAAAATTAGTATAATAACAATTTATTTAAAAAAATAAGAGTAAGATTTACAACAGATGAAAATTTACTACCTTCTTGGAGATTTTTCTTCTTCAAAATTACAATAAAACAAAAATAATATTATTTTCTTCAAAATTTCTCTACAGATTTCACCTCTCCCTTTCCAAAAAATTCCTCTAAAAAAAAAAATTCTTCTGGCGAAAAAATTCCTCCTCCTATTGTGTTGTGAGGCTTCTTCTATTTATAGGAAATTTTCGATCGCAAACCTCCGACAAAATGCAGGGAACAGGTAAGGAAAAGGGGGTGGGTGCACCGAAATTTGGTGCACCCACCCCCTTTTGGGTGCACCAAAATTTGGTGCACCCAAAAGGGGGGGTTGGGCAGAGAGCTAAAGCTCTCTGCCCCCCCTTGCTGGCCAACTGGTCGCACGTGCGACCAATTTTTGGTCGCACGTGCGACCTTTGTGCACCCCCCCACCCCCGTTCGGTCCAGGCCTCTCTCGTTCTCGTCTGTTTCTTGTCCATTTTGTTCCGAATTAACGCGTTTTTATTCCACTTCGAAAAATCTACAAAATCAAAAAAAAAAAAAAATCAATTACTAATATTTAATTTACTTAAGAGATTAATAAAACTTAATTTAGCAGTATTAAACCGCATAAATATGGTACAATCAAAACAAAATAAATAAAATAAAGTATAATTTTTTGCGAGGCGGTCAAAATGCCGTGTCTACAGCTGCCCCTCTTTGTCATGCAAGTTCCACTTGCTTGACAAAGATAAAAGACCACGTCATTTTGATCGTCCCATTTTTTATTTTATTTATTTTTTTAGTTTATTTTCTAATAATAGAACAAATAAAATAAAAATGACTCATGACGAACAAGCGTACGCTTAGAGTAATAAAAGAAGACTCATGACGAACAAGTGTCCATTTAGAAAAATAAAAGAATGACTCATGACGATGTTCATGATAAACAAATGTCCGTTTAGAGGATCGTTTAGAGTAATAAAAAAATGACTCCTGACGATACTCATGACGAACACGTGTCTGTTTAGAGGATTGTTTAGAGTAATAAAAAAAATGACTCCTAACGATACTCATGACAAACACGTGTCTGTTTAGAGGATTGTTTAGAGTAAAAAAATGACTCCTGACGATACTCATGACGAACACATGTCCGTTTAGAGGATTGTTTAGAGTAATAAAAATTATTCGTGCCCCAGCCCTCTTGACCAGGGGCCTAAAGAAAGTTCAAGAGTATAAAATATGCCCCAACTTGTGACTGAGCCAGAATGAGAGAGCAAAGATATAAATGTGCCCTAGTCGAACTCTCAGATGACCGAACATTTATAGATTGCCTGCGTACCTTAGTATTATGCCGAGGATCAAGTTTAGCGTAATTCACTTTTCGCCCTTTTCAGGGCAAACCGCATACCTGGACGCTCATTTAGAGCTTTCGAACTTTCAGCAATAAAAGTTTCTAATTTGAACCGGAAGGTAAGAAGTCTTTGTGAGAGAGAAATCCATACTTCCATGTCCTTTGAAAACCCTGTAATTGAACAAAAAACACATGTAACACAAAAATTTAGTTTGAAAAACTTGTCACTCTTTACGACTCGCAATTCCGTCCCCCCTTTTCCGTCGCAATCCCTCATTTGATGGCGCTTGACTTTCTCGGGTCACGGGACAGTATCGGGAGATTTTTCCGTCTCGTCTTTCCGTTAATCTTAGAGATGTACTTTCTGGAGGTTTTCTCCGGGTTGTTGGCGGGGTCTGTTTTTTTTGGACAACATCCCTATCAGCCTTTATTTCTCTGCACCCGCCGATTCTCACTTTCTCTTTTCTACTAAGCATCCTCAATGCTTAGGAGAATCACATACTCCTGCTTGCTTTGTATTTTTCAAATCCTGCAAAACTGATTTAACCAAATATGGGAAAAACGTGTAAAACCTTACCCCAAACAGGTATCTTTATCACCATATATGTTGACTGCGAGATTTCAAGCCGGATTGTCTGACAAGTATGATTTCAATGCAAATTTGAGCCATATTCGATGTTCTTTTTCACAGATTCCAACTCTTACTCAAATCCATCAAGTTCAGAACACAGAAAAGTCTTACGGTCAATGGAAGTCAGTCGTAGTGGGAATTCCAAAAATGCCCCTAGGAGTGATCTAATTGTTCTTCCTTTTCTTTTCTTTTTTTATTTTTTTTTATTTTTTTGCGACACGGTCTCTACATTTTTCTCATAGCGCTCTTTCGAGTTTTCACCATGTTCGAGCAATATTTTTTTTCTTTTTTTTTTTTTTTTTTGAAGCAACAGATAATCACAAATTGAAATAAACTTACTTAGAAAATAAGGATATTTATTAGGCAAAGTATTTCTTTACAGAATCCGAGTTTAGGGGCTCGGGAAATACATCACCATCCATTTCCTGGAGAATCAACGCTCCACCACTCAAAGCCTTATGAACAACAAAAGGACCTTCCCAATTTGGCGCGAACTTACCCTTAGCTTCATCTTGGAAATGAAAGATTTTCTTCAATACTAACTCACCGACCTTGAAGACTCTAGAGTATACCCGTTTATCATGAGCTCTAGTAATCCTCTGTCTGTAACACTGTCCGTGGCATATCGCTGTTAGCCGCTTTTCATCGATTAAACAAAGTTGGTCCAACCGTTGTTGTACCCATTCAGTTTCATCAAGCTCGGCCTCTATGAGCACTCGTAGAGATAGAATTTCCACCTCGGCTGGTATCACCGCTTCTGTGCCATAGTCTAGAGAATAGGGGGTTGCCCCTGTCGAGGTCCGAACCGAGGTTCGGTAAGCCATCAAAGCATATGGCAGCATATCATCCCACTCTTTATAATTGTCAATCATCTTCCGGAGAATTTTCTTTATATTTTTGTTGGCGGCTTCCACTGCTCCATTCATTTTTGGACGGTAAGGCGCTGAGTTTTTGTGCTCGATCTTGAACTGCTGACATATTTTCTGTATTTCCGAACCCTTCAGGTTTTTAGCATTATCGGTTATCAATGTTTGCGGCAAACCGTATCTTGACACAATATTTTCTTTGATGAATCGAGCTACTATTTTTTGAGTCACTCGGGTTAAGGAAATAGCTTCTACCCACTTGGAAAAATAATCAATTGCCACCAGGATAAAGCGATGACCACTCGGCGCCTTAGGGGTAACTTCTCCAATAACGTCCATACCCTACATTGAGAAGGGCCATGGGGCCGCCAAGCAATGAAGGTGCGAAGGTGGGACATGGATTTGATCACCATGAATCTGACACTTATGGCATCTTCGAACAAACTGCACGCAGTCGCTTTCCATCGTTAGCCAAAAATGACTGGTCCTCAGGATCTTCTTGGCAAGCATGAAGCCGCTCATGTGAGGTCCACATATGCCACCATAGACCTCTTTCATCAACTGGATGGCCTCTTCGACTCCAACACATCTCAACAGGCCCATGTCAGGGGAGCGTTTGTACAGTGTCTCCCCGCTTAGGAAGAATTGGCCTGCTAACCTTCGGAGAGTTTTCCGATCAACACTTGATGCCCCTTCCGGATACTCCTGATTTTTCAGAAAGTTCTTTATGTCATGGTACCACGGGTCTTTGGCTGGCTCAAATTCAAGCTGGCAGCAGTGGGCCGGTCGGCGTTGAACTCGGATTACCACCGGAATGATATCAGCATCCTCTCGAGTGATAGATATCATAGATGCCAAGGTAGTTAAGGCATCGGCGAAGTCATTTTTTAGCCTCGGTATGCTCTCAAATTCTATCATTGTAAATTGCTCGCACAACTCCAGGAGGTGATTGTTATAGGCTATCAAGGTCGGATCTCTCGTGGCATATTTATCCGTCACCTGATTGATTATCAACTCAGAATCTCCGAACACTAGCAATTCTTTGATTTTCATATCGACAGCCAGCTGGAGTCCCAGAATACAGGCTTCGTACTCGGCTCGATTATTTGTGCTCTGGAACTTCAACTTGGAAGCCACTGGATAATGCTGTTTGCCTGGAGAAACCAGAACGGCTCCGATTCCAGCCCCTCGAGAGTTCACTGCTCCATCAAAATACATTTTCCAAACTGTTTCCTTATTTTCTTCATCCACCGCATGAATCGACTCGTCAGGGAATAGCATCTCAAGAGGCTGGTTATCCGTTTGAGCTGGACAACTAGCCAACTGATCCGCTATCGCCTGACCCTTTACTGACTTTTGGGTCTTGTAGATGATATCGAACTCCGTCAGCAGCATCTGCCATTTTGCAACTTTTCCTGACAGAATCGGCTTCTCGAAGATGTATTTTAAGGGATCCATCCTGGCTATCAAGTAGGTAGTCAGTGGAAGCATATAATGGCGCAGTCTTTGAGCAGACCAAGCTAATGCACAACAGGTCCTCTCCAGCAAGGTATAATTTTCCTCATACTTCGTGAAGCGCTTGCTGAGGTAGTAGATGGCTTGCTCCTTCTTTCCAGATTTATCGAGTTGCCCAAGAATAGCTCCCATGGAGGAGTCGAGAACCGACAAATATAGTAATAACGGAACCTTCTCCCGAGGCGGCACTAGAACGGGAAGGTTCGTTAGATAGACTTTAATTTTCTCTAAGGCATTCTGGAAATCTGCATTCCATCGCCCGTCACTTTCTTTTCAAAGTAGCTTGAAGATTGGCTCACAAGTGGCAGAGAGTTGGAAGATGAATCGGGCTATGAAATTTAATCGCCCCAGAAAACCTCGGATTTCTTTCTCATTTCTCGGTGGCGGCATCTCACGAATAGCCTTCGTCTTTGCAGGATCAATCTCGATTCCATGGCGATTTACCATGAAACCAAGAAGTTTTCCAGAAGCCACCCCAAACGCGCATTTTGCTGGATTGAGCTTGAGCTGGTACTTTCGAAGTCTGTCGAACACCTTTTTCAAATGGCAGAGATGATCCTCGTTCTCCTGTGATTTAACGATCATGTCATCTACATATACCTCTATCTCCTTGTGCATCATATCATGAAAGAGGGTCGTCATTGCTCTTTCGTATGTTGCCCCGGCGTTTTTGAAACCGAAAGGCATCGCCCTATAGCAAAAGACTCCCCATGGTGTAGTGAAGGCTGTCTTTTCTCGATCTTTCTCATCCATCAGAATCTGATTATAGCCAGAGAACCCATCGGCGAAAGAATAGAGCTTTCGCCCCGCAGTATTATCGATGATGATGTGAATGTTTGGCAGTGGAAAATCATCTTTTGGACTCGCCCGGTTGAGATCACGATAGTCCATGCAGACTCTGATTTTTCCTGAGGACTTTAGCACGGGAACGACATTTGAGAGCCATTCACTGTAGTTACAGACTTCAATAATTCGGGCATTGAATTACTTCACGATCTCCTCCTTGACCTCGAGGCTGACAGCGGGCCTCAGTTTCCTCAACTTTTGTTTGACTGGTACACTCCCCGGCTTTAGCGGCAGCTTATGGGCCACGATACTCTTGTCCAGTCCTACCATGTCATCGTAGGACCAGGCAAAGATATCTTGGTAGGAAATTAAGAGCGTTGTCAACTCTTTCTTTTCCAGAGTCATGAGGGTTGATCCAATCTTTACTTCCTTCAACTCTTCCAAGGTCCCCAAGTTTATCAACTCGGTCTTATCGTTACTGGGAATCGACTTGTTCTCGAACTCCGTGAAAGCTTTTCGGATCTCACCATCGTCTGGCTGGCAAGAGTCATCTTCTGCTTCCACTCCCATCGGGTTATGGTCTGGTTCTGCATTGAAATCATACTTATTGCACTCTGGCTCAGTTATATCGCATGCATCATACACTGGTGTTTTAGACATCCTGAAAGCATAAAATTTAAACATTTAAACCATATGTCGGATAAAACAGAATTGCATTCATTAAATATAAAAAACCATTACAAAGCAAAATCCCTTTCCATCTAGAAGGCAAGGTGGATGGAGGGATGACCAACAGAAAATCTCCCTAAGTTTACCGAAACACCTGGCGAATTGGGAGAGAACAAGAATCCCAATTCTGCAGCTTTTCTTTTCCCTTGGTTCGAATACCAGACCCATGACTTGGCCCTGCCTCGTCTCTCATGATTACATTCACAGCTTCCTTGATCATTACTCTCTCAGGGTGCAACTTGAATCCTGCGGTCTCTTTCCCTTTGTTGATGGTTTCTGCTGGATAGGGGAAAGTGACCCGGATATGCAGAATTTTCATTGGCTGGTTGTCTGGGGATCCATCCCTCTTCTTCCGGAAGAACTTCGCCCTGTCTGCTTTTGCCGGCTCGTATCCCAATCCGAATCTCCCCCTCTTCTCCTTGACTTCTATCGGTTCTGTAATTCCGTCTAGATTCTTGCCCAAACCTTTCCCGAGAATGCAACCCCGAGACTTCATTTCTTTAGCAACGAAGGCCACAGTGTTAGACAGTGATGGTGTCATCTCGTGTCCTCCTTCCTTCACAAAGGTAGCATTCGCAACGTCGAACACGTGATAGGAGGCTTCAATCTTCTCCTTCTCCTTTCCGTCATCTGTTAACGGGACATGTCGACTTATCGCTTGATGGAAAGGTATGATATCTGAATCAGCCCTGATCACGTACAGTGTGTCATTAATGATAAACTTGATCTTCTGATGTAGAGATGAAGGCACTGCCCCAGCGTTATGGATCCACGGCCTCCCCAACAACAGGTTGTACGAAGCAGGTATGTCGAGCACTTAGAACTTCGCATTGAACTGTATTGGACCAATTTCAATTGGCAGGTCAATCTCTCCAACGCTATCTCTCCTAGCCCCATCGAATGCTCGGATAACCGTCTTAGACGATCGAACCTGTGATAGATCTATCCCCATTTCTTCCAGGGTCGACAAAGGACAGATATTTAGTGCCGATCCATTGTCAATCAGCACTCGAGCTATGAACATTCCATGGCTTTCGACCGTGATATTCAAAGACTTGTTGTGACCTGTTCCATCATCGTCCATCTCGTCATCTGTGAAAGTGATGGTGTTAGATCCTAGGACCTGCTCGACCAGAGTGACAAACTTCTCCTGTGAGATCGTGCTAGGCAAGTGGGCTTCATTTAGGACTTTCAGCAGTGCCTGTCTATGTACTTCTGAGGATAGGAGTAGTGAGAGCATCGAGATTTGCGCCGGTGCTTTGCTGAGTTGCTCCACTATCTTGTATTCTGAATTCTTCATTGCCTTTAGGAAGTCATGAGCCTCCGGTTCTGACACCGGCTTTTTCAGAGCCCCTCTTGGTTCCCTCACAGGAATCCTGATCAAATCTTGTGGCGTATACACCCTTCCAGACCGAGTGATTCCACTGGTTTCTCCTACTGAGATTGGCAATTCTTCTCCTTCTCCTGTTTTAGCGACGATCTCATAATTCCATGGAACCTTATTGAGATTTTCCACCATCTTTTGGATTGGAAAAGACAAAACTAGAGATTTCTCCAGTTTTTGGGCTACCCTTTCTAGATGTAATTCGAACCCTCTGTAGAGAACCTCCGGGTGTAAATAAACACCACCGATATCGATCACATCAACTTCTTCTTCGACCTCCTCTGTGAAAATTAGATTGACGCCACTTCCTGAGGAGGTGTATTCAGACAACGGATTTTGCTGACAATTTGGCGTACCGGCCTCAGGTTTTTTAGGAAACGTGATGGCTCCGGTCTGTATAAACTCCCGAATTTTGTCTTTTAGCTGAAAGCAATGCTCAGTCGCATGTCCTCTGGTTCCCGAGTGGTATTCACAGAAATCATTTGAAGAAGCTGCTTTACTCCCTGGTTTAACTTCGTAGAATGGAAGGGGCGTCAGTATCCCCTACTTCAAACAATTCTGATACAACTCGGTGATCGAGACCGGAAGGTCTTGTAGTTCTCTGTTGTCGTTCTGGAAATTTCCCCCAGTAGCATGAGGTAGAAGGTCTTGGTGGTATTGGGTTCCTGACCTTGGAGTGCGGTTAGGAATTTGAGGTAGGGTGTTCGGGCGTGATTGATAGGTATGGTAAGAGGGTGTTGGGTAGACTTGAGAGTAATATTGGGGAATGTGGTTTTGATAAGGGGGAGGTACATTTTGGTAATAGCGGGGGCGGCTTTGGGAATAGGGTTGGTTTTGAGGATAATTTTGGTTTTGGCGATTTTGAGGAGGGTAGTTGTGATATTGGTTGTTCTGGTTCGGGTAGTTCTGGGGACAGGAAGCTTGGGGGTAGTTCTGGTAATGGGTTTACCGAGGGGAAACGACAACAGCTACTTCATTTTCTTTCATCTTTGGCGGGGCTGACCTTTTCGTCAGATTGGATTGGGCCCCTTCAATTTTTCCGCTCCTTATTCCTTCTTCCGTCACCTCGGCCTGTTTGATCGCATCGCCGAAAGAAACCACTGCTATGCTTGAGAGATCTCGATAGAACGGCGGTGACTGAATTGACTTGAATATCTCTAACTGAGCCTCCTCGCTCAGCTTAGGGACAACTTTGGCAGCCTCTTCCCTCCAACGAGCAGTATACCTCCGGAAACTTTCGTCTTTATTTTTCAGTATCTGGTAGAGCGTATTGCGGTCTGGCGCGGCATCCCTATTGTACACATATTGCTCACAGAAGGCCTCTACCAGATCTTCAAATGTTTTAATCTGTGATAGCTCCAGGGTCATGTACCAGTTGAGAGCCGGCCCTTTCAACGATCTCCGAAACATCTTTAGGCAAAGGTCTTCGTTCCGAGCATGAATTCCTAACTCCTCTTTGTAAATACTGACATGCCATTCTGGAGGGCCAGTGCCATTATATTTTGTGAACTCTGGAACCACGAAATTTTTCGGGTACACAATCTCGGGTGGTGCTGACAACTCCTTGTACGTCGCTTTCCTGGACGGCTTCTCCTTTTGCCATTCTTCCATAGTTTTCTCCAATTTCTCCATTTTCAGAAGCCAAGCCGGTGGAGGGCCATTCTCTTCTTTGTTTTCAGTTTCGATGGCCGGGGCCGGTTGGCTATCATTTGAATTGTTTGGTGGAGCAACGACCCTCTCCGGGTGAATGAGGATCTACGGGGCGGCGGGGGCCTAGCCCTCTGGCGAGGCCTGATAGACATGCCCCTGGATGGGATATGTCGGAGCTCCATAGGCGAAAGGATGAGGGCCCATCTGAGGTCCATAGTAGACCGGTACTGCAAAGTTCGGGCCGACGTGGTTCGGATTCGGCCCTGAGTTCTCCATCCCAATACTTGCAGGGTTTCCATTTGGGGATTCAGTCACAGGAGTCCCGTTGGACGGAGGAATAGGCATCTCCTACGGTCGGCTAAGTTCGTTGATTCTTTCCATCAACCTGTCAATAGTTTCCTGCATCTGAGCTATCTGGGTCGTTCGGGGAGATTCGGGATTGCTTTCTGATGTCATCCTGGAATGAGTCTGTGCTCGACTGCGTGTAAAGATCGGACTTCGAAAGGGGGGAACTGGATTTGCTTTTCTGGGACCAATTTTCTTTGTCTTGACCTTTTCTTTTTCACCTACAAAAAAAATTATTTTTTTAGTTCACGTGGGTCTTAGGTGGCCTTAAAGCCCATTCTAGTTCGAAGATTTCAATTTCGATAACGACTAATTAAAACAAATGATGGTACATGAATTTTTTTTTTTTTTTTTTTTTTTTTTTTTTAGGACTTCCCAAGACGTCATAAATCCATCAAGTACAAAAAAATCCATTTCTCGTCTTGTATCATAGAATCCTGAGGGGATAATATGGATACAAGACAGTTTTGTTTTTGTCAGAGGATTTACAACGATATAAGGGCCTGAGAGGAAATAAGGAAAAAAAAAAATATATATATATATATATATATATATATATATATATATATATATATATATATATATATATAAATAAATAAATGATATAAAAAAAAAAAAAAAAAATCACAACTTATTTACTGAATTGAGGGAAAAAATAAAATAAAATTTAACATTCGGACTTTAGATTAGGTGGACTTATTCAGACATTATGGGCTCCACCCTCAGCCGATCCCCAGCGGAGTCGCCAGCTGAACGCGCCCCGATTTTCCAGAGAAAATCAAAAAATATATATATATGCTTGGCGCTGGTAAAATGAGAAGGGTTTTTAAAAACGTCGATTTTCTCATTAAAATATACTTAAGCCTGTTTTAGAAAAAAGGAGTCGCCACCTAGCATTGGTTTTAAATGATGTGCTAGGTCACCATATTTTTCTTTTTTGAAAATAATTTAAAAAATGGCTTAAGTAAAAATTTGACTCCTAAAATAACATGGTCTGATCAGAGATTCGTTTAAAGGGTTCGGGGATCAGTTACACTCGGGGAAGGTGTCAAGCACCCCAAGACGCCCGTCCAAAGACGGTACCTTATCCGATTAAGTCCAATTAAAATTTAAATCCGAATGTTTTTATTTTATTTTGAAATCCTCCTCATATACACACATACACATACACACATTTGAGGGAAGTGATTTCCCTTTTAAACCTAGACCGTTCTGATGGAAGGTTGGAAATTTTTCCACCTCATCTTGTCAGCACATTATATTTAATACGAGTTAAAGAAACACACGCTCACACACGCACGCACACATCGAGGGGAGTAATTCCCTTCTAAATTTAAACCGTTCAAATTGAAGGTTGGGAATTTTTCACCTTATCTTGTCATCACATTATATTTAATACGAGTTAACACACGTCCACACACGCACGCACACATCGAGGGGAGTAATTTCCTTCTAAATTTAAACCGTTCAAATGGAAGGTTGAAAATTTTTCACCTTATCCTGTTAGCACATTATATTTAATACAAATTAAATAAAACACACGCACACCCGCACACACGCATCGAGGAGAGTAATTCCCTTCTAAATTTAAACCGTTCAAATGGAAAGTTGAGAATTTTTCACCTTATCTTGTTAGCACATTATATTTAATACAAATTAAATAAAACACACGCACACCCGCATCGAGGGGAGTAATTCCCTTCTAAATTTAAACCGTTCAAATTGAAAGTTGAGAATTTTCCACCTTATCCTGTTAACACATTATATTTAATACAAATTAAATAAAACACACGCACACCTGCACACACGCATCGAGGGGAGTAATTCCCTTCTAAATTTAAACCGTTCAAATTGAAGGTTGGGAATTTTCCACCTTATCTTGTTAGCACATTATATTTAATACAAATTAAATAAAACACACGCACACCCGCATCGAGGGGAGTAATTCCCTTCTAAATTTAAACCGTTCAAATTGAAGGTTGGGAATTTTCCACCTTATCTTGTTAGCACATTATATTTAATACAAATTAAATAAAACACACGCACACACGCATCGAGGGGAGTAATTCCCTTCTAAATTTAAACCGTTCAAATGGAAGGTTGAGAATTTTCCACCTTATCTTGTTAGCACATTATATTTAATACAAATTAAATAAAACACCCGCGCGCGCGCGCACACACACACACACACACACTTCTCAATGGGAGTAATTTCATTCTAAACTTAAACCGTTCCAATGGAAGGTTAGAAATTTTCCACCTCGTATTATTCAAAAAAAAAATAATAATAAATAAATAAAAAATAAAATAATAATAATAAAAAATAAAAATTTAAAAAAACGAAATAAATAAATAAATAAATAAATAATAAAAGAAAAAAAAAATCTAATTTACAAAAAAAAAAAAATTAGTATAATAACAATTTATTTAAAAAAATAAGAGTAAGATTTACAACAGATGAAAATTTACCACCTTCTTGGAGATTTTTCTTCTTCAAAATTACAATAAAACAAAAATAATATTATTTTCTTCAAAATTTCTCTACAGATTTCACCTCCCTTTCCAAAAAATTCCTCTAAAAAAAAAAATTCTTCTGGCGAAAAAATTCCTCCTCCTATTGTGTTGTGAGGCTTCTTCTATTTATAGGAAATTTTCGATCGCAAACCTCCGACAAAACGCAGGGAAAAGGTAAGGAAAAGGGGGTGGGTGCACCGAAATTTGGTGCACCCACCCCCTTTTGGGTGCACCAAAATTTGGTGCACCCAAAAGGGGGGGGGTTGGGCAGAGAGCTAAAGCTCTCTGCCCCCCCCCCCCCCCTTGCTGGCCAGCTGGTCGCACGTGCGACCTTTGTGCACCCCCCCCCACCTCCGTTCGGTTCAGGTCTCTCTCGTTCTCGTCTGTTTCTTGTCCATTTTGTTCCGAATTAACGCGTTTTTATTCAACTTCGAAAAATCTACAAAATCAAAAAAAATAAAAATCAATTATTAATATTTAATTTACTTAAGAGATTAATAAAACTTAATTTAGCAGTATTAAACCGCATAAATACGGTACAATCAAAACAAAATAAATAAAATAAAGGTAACTATAAAATAAAGTATAATTTTTTGCGAGGCGGTCAAAATGCCGTGTCTACACCCAACCAAGGCAGAGGACAAATGAATACTCTGTAAGGTACCCGAACTTACTCAAAATCTTATTTCGCACATCAAGCAAATTACAAAAGACAAATTCAAATTACCTGAAGAAGCGGGTAGATGAGGGATTGAAAAATCTCCGCTCGGCTACGTTTTTCAATCCTCGAGCGACTTTTTTCCCAGGACTGCTCATAAAGAAATCGGATGGCATTCTCGAAGATTTGTTGATGATCTAAAACTGATGGGCCTACATCTTTCAACAATTGAAGCATTTGCTCCTTAGAAGCCCCTGGCGGCTGCAAATAGATGGAATGGGCTGAGTGATAGGTGTAAATTACCTATCTATTTCCAAACCAAACATTGTTAGTTTTCGAGTACGTTTAGCACATTTTAGTACGTTTTAAAATGTTTTTTATTATTTTTATATTAAAACAGATGTGTGGATTGAAAAGGTATAAAATTGAAGTGTAAACGATCAGATCGAACCAAGAACGGTAGAAAAACAAGCACGAGGGCAAAATTCTGAAAACCAGACCACCGCCTAGGCGGTGAAAATGCAAAGAAGGGCCTATAGATGCTGTAAACTCACTGCCTAGGCGGTAAAACTGCAGGATGGTCCCTGAATCCACCGCCTCCTCCACCGCTGCGGCGATCACTGAACCGATATACCCACTCCTAGGCAGTCACTCTGCACACATAATTAGATATTTTGTGATATTTTGAGCCCTATAAATACCCTTCTCTCCTCCTCTCTTCCGATTTTTATCACCCCCTAAGCTACTTCGAATATATTTAGGGTGATTTTCAGAGATTTTTGAGGGAGAGCTCACAACCCGAGATGGAAGAAAAAGGAAAAAGTGATCATTCAACGGTTTTAGCGCCAAATCTTCAGATATCGGCTAAGTTCTTTCATTTCTTTTCTTTGTTTTCTTCATTTCGGTAGTTGTTGAGCATGTTTAGTTCATTTTACATTATATATATGGTTATGGACATTGGCTAAACATAGGTTGTTTAGGGATTAACACTATATTTATGAATACGTTGTTTGATTGAGTTTATGTCTCGTTAGCGGTTGTTCTTCGTTACTTTGATTGTGTTTATCCTATTGTTTGTTTATTATGCTTAGATGGATATATCAAGAATTTGGGATTTAACACTCGGGAGAGGTAACCCCGGATTCGAACTAGAGTAAACAACGCGACGATCCAATAACCCGAGAGGGAATTGGATTGTGGACAATCGATGACGTTGGGGCAAGACTCATGTGACCTAAGGTCGATAATACATTGAGGTGGACTTCTTCGTTGACACGAAGTCATGTATTTCCCCGTCTTACACTCGGGAGAGGTGGCGGGGGAGTTTTTGAATTGAGATTGTCGATAGGGTAAACACAACGCGACGATCCAATAACCCAAGAGGAAGTTGGATTGTGTGCAATCAATGACGTTGAAGCGAGACTCACGTGACCTATGATCGTTAAGACGTTGAGGGGGACTTCTTCGTTGACACGAAGTCGCGTGTTCCCTCATCTTATACTCGGGAAAGGTGGCGGGAGAGTTTACGAACTGAGATTGTCGGATAAGTCGAACGCCGTTAACATGAACTAAAATGAGATCGAACACGTATTCATAAACGAAGTTAATCCCTAGACAATCTATTCTCTCAGAACTATCTTAGTATTTTAGTATTAGTATTTAATTTTATATTCCATTTTTAGCACCTGGATAAAATTAGGTTATGATAATCGCAGTAATCAATAATAATCATAACCAATCCTTGTGGACACGATAACCCTAATTTTTCCGAACTATACTAAAACTTGACTCGTACACTTGCGGTGAAAGTGGCGACGCATAATTGCGGCCACCACTGAGCATGACCTGTCGTAGCCTCAGAAGTACGGGCTATAGGAATCCCAGCTGCTCAAGTAGCCGATTCCAACCCACGAATTTTAATAGAAACTGGGGCACGAGTACCAGGAACAGGGATAGACACCACCCCGTGTCGCTTAATACGCAGAGGTTGAGAGTCATCGTCAGATTTCGGTGGCATAAGGATGGCAGACTGAGGCACTTGAGGCCGGACATATCCAAGAAGAACTACGGTGGGCTGAACAGCTGCGGTAGACGTAATAGGTTGTGAGGTCTTCTTTGGCTCTTTCTTCCTTTTTTTCAGAGCCACATCATGTAATTGGGAGACATGGGCTTTGTCGATCTTCATGTTTTTCTACGGAGGCACAAACCGCTTGTACGCGAGCTTTTGGTAATGTCGTTCCTCTAGTATCAAAAGCTTCTCCAATTGACTAATGACCTTCTGCGTTAAATGGAACCTTTGGTAAGCGCTTCTACCTACGTAACACAATTTACAGAAGAAGTACGAAAGTTGTGAAAGCAATACGACTCAAGAATTATGAAGACAAAAAAAAAAAAGATTACTCAGGTAATTGAAATGTCGTAGTACAACTAGAGGTTGGCCCACCTCTTCAAGGGAGAACTCCCAACTCCCTTTAAAAAATAAGTAGCAGTTCTTCCAATCCTTAACGGCTTATGGAAGATCAGTACCGAATGAGTACTGTTTCGAGACAGAATAATAGAATCTCCTAGTATCATTATGAAATTTCAGGGAACACACACTCCTAATCATCTCTACTATTATGGGTACTTTGTTTCAACGAGATAGAGCAAGAGCGCCCATAATTTGACGAAATCCATTAGGAACCAACTGGGCCGAGGTGATTTCCAATTGACGAAATAAATTGAGAAGAAGTGGGATGAAGTAAAGCTGAAGACCATATTCAAACATCCAAACAAATAAAAAATTTCATCCTCCTTACAAGAATAGGGGCATTGTGTTCCAAAAGAACCCTAATTTCAATCGAGTAGGGGATTTTGAATATATCTCGAAACGATCCGAGCCATTTTTCTCTAAAAACGCTCACCCTAGGATCACCCTAGTTCACCAGAGAATCGGTAGATACGCGAGGCACAGTCGCCAACGTCTTCTCGGAAAGAGGCGTGGACGAAGAACCGACCTCGGCCAGACTAAGTGGTGGAGTAGATGCCATTACCGGAATCAAGAACTTGGGGGGAACAAAAGAACACATTGTGGCAAAGAAATCAAGCAACAAAGTAGGAAGAAGAAAAGAACTTAAAGGAAAAGGAATTACCTTACGTTCCGCTTCGAGGAACCACCACGAAGGTCAGGAGGGCAAATGATGAGGGAAAAATTCCCATATGCAAACCAGAGCGAAGGAAGACGAAGAAGCGATTCAAACTTGCCTAAGAGGCTAGACCCAAAAAGGCAATACAGTAGCAAGCAATGGGTTGCTGCCCTAATAGCCCAAGAGTAAGGCATCTGGCTTGCTAAGCTCAGTTGAGCCACGCGTTGGGTCTATTCGGGGCAAGACAAAGCCACCCAAGGAGGGCCCAATTACTGGATCTAAAGGTTGTAGGTCAATGGTAAATGTTACCTCACCTACCACCCTCCCCATACACTAACACGATTAACGCAACTTCCTGTAATTGGAGCACAGGCTACATTTACGGTGGTTGATATGGAATGTGGAGAGAATCATGACGGGAACAGCTACCGAAGGTACGGCCTATATATATATGGCATGAAAGTAGGTATCAACATACATAACTCTCTCAATATTACTCTAACTAGCTTTGACCCACGGGCAATGCGAGGATGTAGAAAAAAATAAAATTTATATTAGTTGATAGATATTTTCAAAAGGTGATTTTTAAACAAAATATTTCTAATAGAAATTTATATTAGATTTATTCGTCTCAATACCCAAAAAAAAAAGGGAATAGAAATTACATTTTTCCTTTCCTTCCTCTATTTGAAAACCAATTCAAGTCATGCTACATTTTTCAAATACAAATACATGATTTGACTAAGATTTATATATATATGAAATCTAACATATAACACCATCTAAAAATTATAATTATACACCACAATTTCAATTCCAATATTGAGACTTGATAGGAGTGTAATAAATTAAGACTTCCTTTAAAATTAGGACCACATAATTTCTGATAATGCCATCAGAATATAAACTTATTAACTAATATCATCTAAATTTTTAACAATAACAATAAAAGAAAAATATAGAAAATCCACATTATTTTTAATTACACCTACAAAATTATAAGGTATAAAAATTGTTGATATATCTTCAATAGTGCGATTGAAATATAACAGAGAGACAATAAATACAAAAACACAAACAAAATTTGAAGTTTAATGTTCCCATGACACTCCAGTATTGTATTCACAACATTTCCAAAAGTAATACTTATGCACATGTGTGTGCAAGAGTACAAATTAAATATACCATATTTTGTCATTATCACATCAACTATATGTTGATTGATCCATTCATGTGGAGAAGACAAAAATTGCAAAAGTCCAAAGAAAAATGGTTGAAGACTAAATGACACAAATTGATAAACTTAAAAAGGGCAAAAGTTGAGTTTCCTGCAAAAAAATAAAATGTAAAGAAAGACTTACCACCTAGCAAAAAAGAAAAAAACTAATTTGAAAGTGTATTTTTTCCTACAACAACAACCAAAAGTGAGAGATTATCCTGAACATGATTCCAAATTCAAATACATTGAGGATGGAAAGTAGCCTACATTTTTATTTTTTTTTTCAATGACCATATACAAAATAGTAAAAAATTTAGAATAAAACTACCAAAAAAAAAAAAAAAAATAGAGAAAAAAAAATGAAAATTTATCATGACTTTACCACAACTATTAGAACTTAGATAATAAACAAAGCATAATAATATTAACCTATTATTACAATAATATGAAAGCAACATCCCTATCTTAGAAACTATATATGTTTTATAATATTGAAAAAAAAATTATAGCTCTCAATTTTTATAACATTCATTGTTTTATGCATGTTTGCAAGTGAATAATACCGTAAGTAAGCACAAATTAAGAATGCAAATTTAAAATTTTAAGGGAAAAAAATACAAAGTTTTCTTTGTTTATATAACATTACCAAGTTGTTGATTCTTGTTTTTAGATAAGATAACCAATACCTATTATTTTTCAATCAACAACTATAATGAACTAAAAATAAAAAATCTAAAAACAGATAAAAATAATAATTATTTTCAAGAATAAGAACTTTTGACGAAGTACCCATAACATAACAACTTATAGCGATTCAATTGGGGCTATATTAATTTTGTAGACAATAAGACAGGAAGAAAAGCACTAAATAAACTGCATGTCAATTAAATTGCAGCTAAAGATCTTGTTGTAATTAATTTTTCTCACCTGATTTGTGGTATTGTTTGGGGTTGCCCTTTGCTCTAGTATGAATCCAGTTCAATGAAACCTTCCTGCTTCATCAACATCATCCTTATTTTAGCTTTCTCCTGCAATTAATTTTAAAGTTCACCAGTAAAATGATTTGTTCTTTTTTTTTAAGGGGAAAATTGAAAAATTAGATTATTAATGAAATGAATTGTGCTTACATTTGGTAGTACGGCAATAAAGCCTCAAAATGAATAAAGTTATTTCCAATGGGTGCTCGCCTCTCCAGTACACGTAATCTTAATTAAAATTTACACTAATTATAATAAATTTAAAATCATTTTGGAAAATAATAGTTATGCTAATTTTTATATGAAGATTCATATTCTACCATATCAAATTCAAGATTTGTGTGAAAAAATAATGCTCTGAAAACATTTTCTATCGGAAAATGTCATTCCTGAAAGCAACAGCACCACCTGATAATCATCATCAATAAAGAAGTCAGAAGACTAATTTTGCGATGGAAATAGGTTAACAATTCGGAAATTAGGGTTGAGGTTGAGTTAACCAACCAATGTACTGAACCATTTCATCAAAATTCCAAGAACAAATTGAAAATTTATGTGTCCTGGAAATATCAAGAACACGTCAATTTTGTTCATCAGCAAAAGAAGAAGAGATGAGAAGAGAAGGAAGCAAGTTGTGGCCTGATATAACAATTTCTCGATGGAATTTCACTCTTAGAAATGAAGAAGAAGAAATATGTCGTCTGAAAAATGAAGCAATTTGAGGCTTTCCAGTGGATGGTTTCTGGAAATGAAAAGAATGAGATGATGGTGGTGCGGCGTTCGCCAACCATCGCCATCTAAATCCGACCCTTGCCGTCCTCGGGGTCTCGAAATGAAAGGGTTCTAATTTAAGGGTTTCGAAATAGAAAAAATTGGAAGAGAAATAGAAAGAGACGAAGAGAAACGTACTTGTGGAAGGAGAAGGCGATGGTTCGGCGGTGGCGACAGTGGCCTGCAAGGAGAAGACTTGAGAGCGAGAGGGAAATGAGAAGTAGGGGAGAGGGAGAGAGGCGATCTATGTAGGCCATGGCCATCCATCTCCTTAGATTGATCCGGACCCTTAAGTGGGGAAAGAATAAATCTTAGCCATTGATTGTGATAAGAGTAAGGAGATGCAAGAGATTGCCAATAATTGGCTATAGTTCATTCTTGGACAAGTTTAGCCCTTGTCTTCCGCTTTTAGATATTATAATAAGATAATAAGATTTGTTCAAAAAAAAATTAGAACATGAGATATAAAACTCGTTTAATTATCATTAAAAAAACTACAGACCAAACAAATGCCAACATAAATAAATGAGTTCAAAATGAAGTTCAGATTCATTAAACCCTATTCAATACTAATAGGAATCTGCAGAACTTCCAGTATCTGAAACACACACACACAGCAAATAGCTAAATGTGTCCTTATTGATGACCAATGAAAAATTGAAAATATAAACAATTCCATGAAGATAAGACAGTACCGTGCTTTAATTCACTTGATTTGAAACGAAATTAATAATCCGAGGAGAACCCACTTGAATCAATCCACTCGTTGTCTTTGCCGATTCAATCTGAGAGAAAACAGTGAACAATTAGATCTAATCCAGAATTGCACACACTTCACACGAAAAAGAGAAATTGAAAGAACGATTAGACGAAAAAAAATTGGAAAAGAAATACAGAATGACTAAATTTCCATTTTGAAACAACAAATCGTCGAAGAATAGTATCACAATAAACCCTAAAAATTTATCCACCAGCAAATATAATGAAATTCCATTAATACAATTGAGATAAGTAAAAACAGCCATGGAGGCACGCAGGAAAAGGAAAAGGAATCTTAATTACATTTCTTGAACCCTTCGCGCACCAATGTTGAGTGCAGCTTGAAACCCTAATTGAGGTTTCTGGTTCAATCTTCTTCCCATAAACCAATATTTTATGTACCAAAAGAAGAGACAATCCAAGAATTACTATACAAAACCCACTAAATTGGGAAAGAAAATCGATTGGGAGCGAAGAAAGTGAATGGGTTTTGTACCAACGTGATGTCACAATCGTGTATGGAGCGTCCGTTGTTTCTCTTTTCGAATGATGTTTAATGACGCAAGTTTCTTGACATTATTGATAAAATGGACCGTTTCCTCCAAAACATCCGCAGATCAAGACCAAACCGTTGAAGACAAAGATGTTCTTGAGATCGATCCATTCCGAATGACGGTGAAAATCGGGATTTTATTCTCCAATTTTTTCCAATCTTCTCATTTCTATAATGAGATCGATCCGGACCCTGCAAGGAGAAGACTAAGAGCGAGAAGGAGAGGAGAAGCAAGGGAGAGATAGAGAGATAACCAGTGTAGGCGATGGTCATCCATCTCCTTAGATCAATTCGGACCCTTAAAAGGGAAAGGAATAGATATTGGCCATCCATTGTGATAAGAGTAAGGATGTGATAAGAGTAAGGAAATGCAAGAGATTCTTGAATTTGAGCTGTGGTTCTTTGAGGGTTTGGCTTTTGCTTTTAGTATTATAATATAGATATATTGTTTGTGGTTTATTCTCTCTTCAAAGCAACTTAACCTGATTCTCATGTCGAATGTTTTTTGGCCGACACCACACCGGTGTTTCTCCATAGAACCTACTGGTTTTGCAGGTATGGTTGCAGGTTGCGGAGGTTTCCGACACGTGAGGCCCTGAATCACGCATCAGATAATTTTTGGAAATATCATAATAGAATGAAGGAAATGGAATGAAGAAGTAATGGAATAAGAGGATGAATGGAATGGAATTATCAATAGAATCACTATTTCATTCACTTGTTTAGTTGGTATGGAATAAGAGAATGAATGAAATAGTTAAATATAGTAAAATTCTCATTATGCCCTTATGAAATTATTATTTCATTCTCTTGTTTGGTTGGTATGAAATGAGTGAATGAATAGAATAATGAAATATAATAAACTTCTCATAATACCCTTTTAGATTTCAATTTGAATATATATATATATATTCAAATTTACTATGTATATATTAGATTACTTAAAAATAATAATTATAAAATATTAGTAATATCATATATGAAAAATATTCAACATGTAGTACATTTTAACATACGCAACTGCTATTTTTTTAAAAAAAAATTATCAATTAAAAACTATCATTCAAGCCAAACAAATAAATAAATAATATACAATAGCTACTTTTTAACCTGTATAAAAACTTATAAAATAAATAAAAGTGATAAACCAAAAATTAAGAAAAAAATCGACTATTTTAAGTTCAAATATTAAACAAATTCATTCCAATCACCAACGTTGTTACCATATTGTCTCCAAAATATTAAACAAATACTAAAACCAATTATTTTAAGTTCACCATATTGTCTCCAAAATATTTCAACCATATGAAAACATCAACATTTACTTAACCAAACAATCAACCAAGATAAAAAATATCATAAGCTTCTATTTAGAAGTAACTTTACCCATTTTTCCTTTTCACGATCACCAAGGGAGAGGAAAAGATTGGTTGTGAAAGGACTATCACATATTATATAACCGGCATTGTACTTATCAACATCCGTGAGCCCAACATGTTAAATGTTCAATCGGATCTGCTTCCATAACTTGTCTAATAAAACTGTAGAGCAAACAACATGTTATGATTATTCAATTTTGGGGCTTGATTGGATAGAAAGGACTTCTAAGTATTTCCCATCGCATTTTGAGAAAGCCAAAACATCGCTCAATAACATTCCTAGCACTTACATGTTTCATATTAAAAAACTCTTTTGGGGTGCATGGTTGGTGTCCTTCCCTCCACTCATTAAGATGGTAACTTTAGCTAAGATAGGGGGCGAAAAACCCTTCACAATTTGTGTACCCAACATCAACAAGATAATAGCAACCTATACAGTATAAAATAAAAATATTAAACTAAATTTAATAAGTTATTTCAAATCAATTTGCATATATATTGTCTATTAGCCTAACTTACCATTTGGGACTCTCAAACCATTCATTCTACTCAAGGCATCTCTAAGAACTCTACCATCAGCAACAAATTCTGCCCATCCCGGTAAAACATATATAAGTTGCTCATCTTGAGAGCAGACAACCAATACTTTTGTGGCAAGTTCTCCCTTCCGATTATGGTACCTAAGTCTATCTACTAAAGGTATTTGCACCTTGATGTATGTCTCATCTAAAGCACCGACACAATTCTATGGAGAAGTAAAGTGAATTTCACCAAATACTATATTAAAAAAAATAGAAGAAGAAGAAGAAATACAAATTATCTTATCCTAGTTACATTTAAATAAAAAAAGTTATACATTGAACCACTTCCATCTCCAATTCGTAAAGTGTCTTGAGGTACAGGCTTAGGAGTTTTCAATAATTTTTGTTGCAATCGTATTACCGCATTTAGCACGTCATGAAAATATCTACTAATTGTCTCAGCAAATCTTTTAAGGTCCCTTGGTATGACTCGGTTCTTTATGTAATGAGCTAGAATTTCTAGAAACATTGTTACTTGCTCATCCACTAATAAATGTTTACTCGATCTTAAACCTACTTCTACAAGTCTATTACATAAAATGGTAAAAACATATCGATCCATTCTAAGAAAACTCATAGAATTACCATCGCTTTCATAGACATGTTTCATTAAATTCTTTCTATTATTTTGGAAATTAAGAAGTCATATTTCGTCGTCGTATTTGTATGACAGTAATCATCATTATTTGTAGAAACCAATGAGCAATATGCATTGCGTGTAACCAATGCATGTATATAGCTACCAAATTTTTGTTGGCCATTATTGCATATCAAAATTAACAAAACAAATAAAACAGGGACATAAGTTATATATACAAATTCGAAAATTTCCATTTTCTCAACCAGGTAAACAAGGTAATCATTGTCTAAATTTTCTTAGAACATCTTTGAGAATCACTAAACCAAGTAAACAAGGAATCTCCAAGACCAACTTTATCTTTATGGGATATGTAGCTGGAACTTCTCATTCCATACACAGTATGTACCCATACAATGCCATAGATTGTCTCTTAAACTACCAATTGTCCAATACTATAATGAACTAAGCAAGCATAGCGCTTCATAGAGAGCAATTGTCAATAACATCTTTGAGAATCACCATCACCTACTGTGAAATCAATTTCTAACTTCAAAGGAAGTACTGACATTACAGAACAATGCAGACTCGCACTATATTGAACTATATTGCACAAGAAAGACAACTACATGAATCTATTTAGACCAATCGATCAAAAGCAGGTTAATTAACTCCAATTTCCAATCGTCCAAACACAAGCAAACACGAACAAAAGAAGTATTAAATCGAAACATAATGATGAATCTCACGTCCAAATACGAACGAAACGCATAATCACTAAACCAATTTCCAATCGATTAAAAGCAAACATGAACGAAATTAAGAACAGTAAACAATCCAAGAGTCGATCATTAATATGCATAAACACGCGTACCTATGGCCGATCCAATAGCAGATCTGAGAGTCGCAGATTTGAAATCTGAAAAGCGACTAAAATCAGAAATCTCTGATCTGCTAGGGTTTTTGATTGATTTTGATCTGAGTCTGATCAAATTTGGAAGTTCAGAACTCTATTTGGTTGCTAGGGTTGCGATGCGATAAGTTGGATCATGCGATGGGCTGGATCGATAAGGGCGATAAGTTGGATCATGCGATGATGTTTAGAATTATTCAAGGACTATTATGTAATTATGATGCTGATTCCATTGGGTTGGACTTATGTAATTATGATGTTGATTCCATTGGACTGAACTTGATTCCAACCCATCTCAAATGGAATCTCATTTCAGCCCATTTCATTCCAATAGAATCACAAAAGAACCTAACGGAATAAAAATCGATGACAGAATACATTCCATCCATCCAACCAAACATGTCCTAAAAGCTTCTATAACTTAATCTTTATTTTAAGGAGAGGGATTCTCCAAATGTAGAGAACCACAATATGATTCCCTATATTCTCTCACCGCTTCTCTCTCTTCATTTATATAATTTGAAATTATTATATTAAAGAAAAATAATAATTAAAAAACTTAATTTTAGCCAACATAAAATATTTTTTATGAAACGAATTACCTTGCCATTCTCTATATCATTTTTTCGCTCTATTTTAACAAATATATAGATAATATTGTTGGAGATGCTCTACCGGCCAATACTCGATTCTACTACATTTCTCTTGGTGACAATCAAATCAAATAAATCCCTTTTTAAATCTGAAGAGAGCACGAATACTATAAAACAGGCCATTAAAACAAAACATTTTTTTATAAACTGCAGGAAAAGACATGAACAAAGAAAACAATGCATTCTACATTTCCCCCACAAAAATCAAAGGATTTTCAGGTAGAACTGAAAATATCTACGACCGCCAAATTTCAACTCCAAACACGTAGAAACAAAATATCAAAATAAATCCGGTAAAACATTCTTGCCTTTGCATAGCAATGAAACATGGATAAAACCCACCAACAGCTACTATTCACTTCCAATTTCTGCCTACTTCTACTTTCCAGCACTGTGCTTCGCCTTATTGTGAGCCTCTAGTGCCTGTTCGGTACCAAATGACCTGCACCAACATAAATACATACAAATGAGTCTACCTGTACTACTACATAATTGAAGAATTCACGCGGAGAAATACCTGTTGCAAGGCTTGCAAGAATGAGATCCACCAGATTTCGGACTCTGCTGGTTTGGCTTGTTACCAGGAGTCTTCCCGGCCTGTTTTGATGGGTGAGGTGTGGCCACATGACCCCCAGCTCCTTTCTTACCATCTGCCACCAAATTCTCTTAGTAAACGCCATATAACAAAGCTTCAATCCAACAGAAATTGCAGAACAAAAATTTGGAAATTAAGGCCCCATTTATTTAGTGTTGCTGCTCCCAAATTCTTGTTCCCATTCTCAGAATATTGAAATTTAAGAACAGAAATATATTTGGTTAACATGTTATTGTTCCCAAATATTCCCAGAATTTTGAGATTAATCCTCAAATTCTTGGGATTTTGAGAAACAAAAATATATTGTTTCCATTCCTTCCTAACTTGTTCACACTTAAAAGGACAAAGTCGGTATTTTTGAAATTCTTAACGTCCCACCTACAAACTTTATTACCCCCAAATATAGAAGCAATTTTTTTTTCCTTTTTTCCATAGGTTAAGGCCAAAGAGAAACACAATAAAGTATTTTCCTACAATTATTTTTAGTTGTAGTTAATCTTATAAATGTGTTTTCATTTTACTATATATAGCAAAAATTGATTGCCTAAAAGAAATATGTTAGTATATCCTTTACATTTAAAAAATAATATGAAAACTAATGTTGCAACCAAACTTTTTTTTTTTGGTTTTTCTCATAAACTGTGAATCAATTTAAGAACAATTGTCTTACCAAACACATTTCTGTTCTCTGGATTATTAAGAACAGAAAAATAATTCTAATCCCATTTTTTTGGGAGTAGAAACAGAAAACAGAAATGTTAAGGTGGCGTTTGGTAACCGTTTCTGTTTCCATTCCAACAGTAGGATGGGAATGGGATGGGATGGGAATTTTGTTTTCTTCTTGGGAGTAGAATCGTGTTTGGTAACGATAATTTTTTTTTTGTTTTGAGAAGAGAATTGTGTTTGAAAACGATTTTATTCTAAAATCTCATTTTTTTTTTTTTTCCTGTTTTGGCCGGACGGCGGTGGCTCCAGCACCGGCGACGACTGGACAGCAATGGTGCCAGCGCCGGTCGGACAGCGGTGGCGGGTGGGTGACAGTGGCCGGAAAGTTTTCCGGCTGGACGGTGACCGGTGGCGGCGGCGGAGACCGGCGAGGCGGACGGTGGCCGGCCGACGGGTGAACAATGAGCGTGTGTTTTGGGAATGGAATGAGAATAATGAGAAACAATTTTTTTTTGTTTCTCATTTCTTAAGAAAAAAGTGGGCACAATTCTCAAATGGGAATGAAATGGAAACTGAAACAAAAATTACCAAACGCTATTCTCAAACAGAATTCCCAAAAATTTGGGAATGGAATGGGAATTTCTAGAATGGAAATGGTTACCAAATGGGGCCTAACCAAACGCCCCCTAAAAACCCAATTCTTAATTTCCTTTTCTTGGGGGAAGTGATCAAAGCTAATTCAGAAAGGTGAAGCAAAATCATGAGAAATCACCTGTCTTTTGTGGAGTAACTTTTGCCTTCTTATCTGGTTTAGGCGTTTTAATAGCAGATTCTGCAGGTCTCTTCTTGCTCAATGCAACCTTGAAAAGGAGTAACAGATCAAAAATACACTCAACCTACAACCGCCAAGTGAAGCATTAAATGTAAAAAGAAGATTTTGTATTACCTTCTTCGGTGTCCCTTCTTCTTCCTTGTCATTTTCTTCCTCTTCCTCTTCACTATCAGACTAATAAACCAAAGAAGATTATAAAATGTCCTTTTGTTAAGGGTTGAAATTGATTTGAGGGGAATGGAGAGATGAGATTGGATTAGGAAAGTTTTGGGGGAAATTTCCATCTAAAAGTTCCACATCCCTACTTCCAAAGCAATTAAATTATATTTTGTACCCTCCAAGTTTGATATACGAACTTTATTAGCCAATTTTTTATTATTTATTCTCTTAGATTTATATATTTGAAAATCAATAATGTCTTTACCCACAGGGAATCCCTAGTTTCTAAGAAATTGAAATACTGGTATGGCAAGGATGTATATAACTAGAAACAGAGATACACATAAACATATGCACACCTTTACATGATGGTCAGGAAAAGAGTTATTGAGTTTAACATTCCTAAATTCTTGTAACTTTGAAAAGTTCATATTATTTGGAAAATTGATAATTATTTAACATGTAATCCTATTTTACAAAGTATTGATCAAGCTATCTCATGAACAAAATAAATAGACAAATTATTCACAGAGCAAGTAGAGAAACACAAGGCCTAGAAAATCACAAGCCTTAGGCGTCAAATGGTAGTATTTTTATTTTTTTTTGAGTGTATCAACCTATAAAATATTCATAATACCATTAATATGTTATTTTAAATGTTTTTTTACTTCGTTTTGCTATTTGAAGAAGCGACACACGTACGAGTGTCTACAGTTGCAAGTCTCAAATGATTATGTATATTTTCTTTGTAAATAGGAAGTAGCCTCTAATCATTACAGGTTTGAAATATGAGGAAATTGCACACAAACGAGGAGAAAAGAAAAATCATGACAATTGGATAAATTGTGCGCAAAACAAGTGTATCTCAAATTCAAAGGAGATTGCCCTCCAATCAATAAATTTCTATAAACATCAACAAAGTGTTGGTGCATATAATAACGATTATTTTTAAAAAAGAAAATCAATTTGAGATTTGTTGCAGAGAGTATAGAAAAAATCGACACGAAAAAATGCTCCTACATATCATAGCACAGATTGTAGCAGAAAGCCTAGAAAATTGCACTGTTTGCCCATGAGATGCTCCTAATTACAAATCGTAGCAGAAAGCATAGCAAAAATTCAATTTGTTGCATACAGTGCAATCCATGGGCAATCATTTAATCATAAACTCTATTTTCGACAAAAAAGTACCTCGTCATCTGAGAATTCATCCTCAGACATTAAATCATCAGACTCATCACTGTCTTCATCCTTGGGTTCCGTTTTCTTATTAGGTTCCACAATCTTCACTTTTGTGTTCTCCTTCACAGCATTAGCTTTAACAGATGAAGATTTTCCTTCTTGAACTTCTGTCACGGGCTTTCCTGAATTAAAAATCCATAAAGTCAATCAGATGTATATGTAAGTAAGCACAAATACCAAATGAAGGAAACTGCATTGACATACCATTGATTGCAGGAAGAGCAGGAAGATCATCTTCAGACTCATCAGAGGAGTCTTCCATGGACCCATCCGACGTGATCCTCCGGGAAGGGAAGAAAGTCAAGAAAGACAACAAGCAGGATGACCTATGAGAGAGAGAGAGAGAGAGAGAGAGAGAGAGACCAACATTCCTGGTTCATTTGATGGAAGTATACATATTCCACCTTTAACAGAAGAAAAATAGATCTCTCCGTGTTTGGAATGAAAGATAGAAAGTGGAAGTCTATTTTTCGTTGTTCGGTAATTGTGGAGAAAATTAAGTAAATCATTATCCTATTATTCACTATATCACCCTTACAAAAGGAAATATGGGGGCTTTACTATAAATTTAAACTTTCCTATCAGCTTTTTCTCCTTTTTGGAGGACAACGTGTCCGTTTTCTTCCAATTTCCATCTCCTTTCTATTTTACTTTTGATACAAGACAAATTAAAATTAACTTTACCCCTCATTCTTCTCCCACCTCTTTCTTTCCTCACTTATCCATCTTACAGAGCATTAGAGAATTAAGGAAATAGCAAATCAAACACAAAAAGGATATTCATCAAAAGGGTTATTGGCTTTGTATCCATAGAAGTAGACACTGCCATTTTTCCAATTGTGAGATAGCTCAAAATCCCTATCAAAGACCAAGTCAAATTGTTGCTGCGGCAACTTCTCAGAGAAAAGTGTTCCAAGAACAAGTCTCTTTCCATCAATATTCACAAACATATTAACAGAATCGTTTCCCTTAACCTTCTTTGCTTCACCAAGACAAGCCTGCAAGAGAACATTTATTTTGCTGATACATTCATTCTTTAAAAATAAAATTTACAAATAAAATCTAGACATACCTGTGAAAGATGCAAAACCATGTTTTCACCAGGACTTACGGGAAGAGGCTCTCCACCTTTGACCTCAACACCTAATCATTACAAAACATTACCAGCTCCATACAATAAAATTTCATAGGTTAAGTGAAAAAACACATCAAAATAAGACAAGTAACACGCCACATGGTCTGCAAACTTCAAGTAGCAATCAACATATGTGACTGCACCACTAAAAAGAACAGACAAAGCTTACTCTATATAATTGAAACAGATTATCAATATGCCTTTCATTGATTATATCTTAAGTACGCAACTAATTATCGCACATAAGCATTGGTGATAAAAAAAAAAATTATTGATGATCACCAAATGTGAATATGAAATGAAAATTTCTATCAAAAACTCAAAATCCATTTAAAATTGATATTCAAATATTAATTGCTTTAATTTTTTCTTATCAAGTAATTTAATTTGTTAGAATTTTGAACTTAATATCAGTTATTATCAGCTATGGCCCAATCAAGTTTATTTAAGATTTGTTAGTTTTAATTAATATAAACTCAATTTTTTACTTCTAAAGTTGAGGGGAAGTTTTCTAGTAGAATTTATAACCAAATGACATGAAATAGAGACAAACAAATATGTAACGACACAATCAATGAATAATAACACGGTCAAGGCACTGACCACACATAGAAGTTCGTGGAATAGATTTACTAGATTTCGAACGCTTGTATTGACTATACAGTAAGGGTAACTATATGTGCCTGTCCTATTGAACACTTAACAAAGATCAAGCCAATACTGAACCAGAAAGACAGGGTAAAATGCACATGCATACAGAAAGGTAATGAATTGTACAAAAAATAGACAGCTGCAACGACAATGCTTCTTATGAATCTCATCAAATAAGCAAGTAATCCAATAGCTGGGCAGAAATGCCGGATAAAAACTTAACAGAACAAGGATACATGCTCCTAACCACTACGAAAGAGCCGCCATGTAAAAAACCTATCACGCAGTAAATCTAGAACATAGAGAAAATAGAGAAACTCGAAACAATCTAACTACTGGGATGTTGATAACCCTAACAATCGAATAGAAGAGATAGGAAAAGGTTAGAGAGATCGTTACCCCAGAACTCCATTGTTTGATGGGAGAGCAAAGCCGAGAAGAGATGGTGTTTGGGGGTTCGGAAGTGAGAAAACGAGACTGAGCAGTGAAAAGCGGTAGGGCTTCAGGAGGGGGGTATATAAAGGAGACGACGCGCGTGCGTGGGTTGTGGGTGGGTTTTGGGCTTCAGGAGTGGGGTATATAAAGGAGACGACGCGCGGGCGTGGGTTGGGGGTCGCGGGGGGCCGGTTTTTTTTTTTTTTTTTTTTGGGGAGGGGGGGGGGGGGGGGGGGGGGGGCTATGATCACCTAGTGCGCTGCCCACCGTAATTAAAACCAAGTCAAACAATATCCGACTGATCCATCTGGTATCGCGTTACCGTAAAGAAACTCGTTTTTCAAAAAAATTGGGAGGGTGAAGAAGAAAAAATAAAATAAAATAAAAGGATAAAATTTTAGGAATCTTATTAAAAAGTTGAAGACTCAAAAAAATCACTTTATAAATCAAAAAATCACTTTCTAAAAATTATGTCATGTATTAAAAAATTACTATTACATGACCCTGCAAAGTAATGATTTTATGAAATGAGATTTTTCACAAAATTTTCTTAAAATTTTTACCAACTTATTTTCGCTGGTATTATTTAGTTATAACAAAAAATAAAAAGAAAAAAAATAATTTATTTTAATAAAGTTTACTATTTTACTCTCATATATTACAACAATAAATTAAAGGGACAATGAGTGGGAGGTTCTACATTTAAGTTCTAATTGGTCAAAAGTCCCACATGCGGTAAAAACTTTTGATTTAGTCCCATTTGTTTTAAAAGAAGGAAGCCTTACTCACGTGATAATCACGCGCTAACTACATGTAACTACTTTCTGTGTAATATTACTGTATTAGGTAACTAATTTTTTTATTTTTTTATTTTTTTCAGTTACATATTCCAATAATATGTAATTTTTTAGTTATATGTCTCTGATATGTAATTAAAAAAATTGATATTTTTTAGTTACATGTCTCTGATATATAATTAAAAAATTTGATATTTTTCAATAACGTTACAAAATATTGTAAATATATATATATATATATATATATATATATATATATATATATAATTGTAACATGTAACTAGTATTATATAAACATATGTAATTAAAAATGTCTAAATATGTGTAAAAAGTAACAATTATAAAATTGTAACTAACATTAGTTACATGTAACAGAATTCACTATTTTTTCAGTAACGACACAAAATAATACACACACACACACACATACACACACACACACACACATATATATATATATATATATATGTAATTGTAACATGTAACTAATATTATATAAGCACATGTAACTAAAAATGCCCAAATATGTGTGAAAAGTAACAATTATGAAATTGTAACTAACATTAGTTACATGTAACAGAATTCACTATAAAATTCGAATGTACTCACTAAAAAGTTCCCTACAATCCCTACAATATCCCTACAATTCTTGCGATGAGGGACAAAAACACAAGTGAAATCTAACATAAAGGATTAAGTCAAAACCTAATAACATAAAAGGACTTTTCATCAATTAGACTTAAAAAAAAAAAGACTTTTCACCCATTTTCCCAAAATTAAAAATGATATTATCAAGTGTAATTGTAATTTTACTTTATTTTTGAAAAAAAAAAAAAAACTTTTATTTTTCTTCCAAATTTATATGGGAAAAAAATTACTTTGAAAATTGTGCATTTTTTTTCCATTTTTTTTTCTTATTTTCTCTCCATACCAAACAAGTTTTTTTTTTTTTTTTTTTTCATTTTTCATCATATTTTTCTTTTCATTTTCTTGTCCTTCATTTTTTTTACCTAAACAAACACACCCTAAGTTTTGGGATTAGTAAGGTGCTACTTGATGTTTTTGTTTTGCTTTTTTTTTCCACTCGTAATAAAATATAATGAGAATTCTATTTTTATTTAGAAATATTTTGATAGCAGAAATGTATTTGGTAACAATAATTATTCTTAAAATATTTTTATAATTTCTCATAATAAAATAAATAAATAAAAAATATGTTTAGTTACAACTAAACTTGTATCATTTATACGTGTGTGAAAGAGAAAGAGAAGGGAGAGGAGAAGATGAAAATGTGTCACGACCCGTCCCGGACACCTGTCATCCCAGGACCAGCGTGACGACAAATGACATCACCTGTCTCATTTAAATCTTCTTATGCATTTCGTAATTACATAAATGTTCTATACAATTTCAAACAAACAACCAATACATACAACTTTCACTATCTATTTATTCCTCTTTGTCAGCTCAACTCAGATATTTTTCTGATGACTCCACCTAATGCCAGTAGAGGACCGTCTCCTACAGAATTCACCTGCGAGTGTACAGTCTTCTTAGTAAAAACCATTTTTAACATAGCAACAATACATTTCATAAAATCCAACATTTAAATGGATCAAGCGTAAATAAATATAAACACCACACAGAGTTGGTAAAATCTCTAGTATCAAATAAGCAATGGAAGTAAAGCAATATAATTCAGTTTCCAAACACCCAATCAATAATAAGTCACCCAGTATATATATATATATAAAATACCCCAATTTAAACACACATCTCAATCCCACACCCACCGACTAAGCCATAGTGATCGTTTTAACCTCACGATCTGGAGTTGCAACGGTACCGTAACCATCCGTAGGATATGCCTTCCTAGCGGACCTAACTGCGCAGATCACCGCCAATCGGACGTCTCCGGAGGCCAATAATATAAATCACCACATAATGTCAATTACCATATAGTAAATATCCATCTCCCGGACCACCCTCCGGACAGATCATAAAATAAACTATGGCATAGTCAATTTAATAATATTATTACCAAATCATAAATAATTATCCCTCTGCCGGACCACCCTCCGGACAGACCATAATAATTATCACCACTTCAATAATATCGACAAAATCACAATTTTTTCAATATCGTCAAAATCATCATTGTCCACCTCTTTTTAACAAAACCCACTTTTAATTTAAAAATCATGTTTTTCCCACCTTTTTATTAAAACCACCCAAATCCAACAGATTATTTATAATGTCTTTCTTTTTAAACCCAAACATTTTAATGGAAAGCCATTTTACCAACTCACTCACAACTGGCTTGATCCATATAATTTATAAAATTCGTACAGTTAAATAAACACAAATCTCGCCATATTTATATGGAAAATAGTTTGGCAAGAAGGGCAGTACACTCACCTGATATCCGCTTTCGTAACCTTTATCCGACTATCCCCTACCCGAACTCCAGTGTCTGCGAACCTAACGGTGACAGGGCCTAAATTAATACTTTTGTATAAAACAAACTAATCACGTCATGAAATCCTAATTTTCTTAATTTCCTATTTCCCATCTTTTATTACGAAATATAATAATTCAACTAGTATCGTTTCGTCACGGTTTACTATTTATAAACTTTGTTCTTATAAACAAATCTCAAGATTTATTATTTTCATTTAATTACTCTAAGGTTAGAAACTAAATTTAGAATTCACAACATAGATTAGAAAGGTTACCCGTTCCGAACCGATCATGGATTTCACTAAAATTCCATGTATTTCTGATTCTACTCCCCACCGCCTAAGCGACGCCCCATCGCCTAAGCGACGTCCCACCGCCTAGGCGATCGAGTGGCTGTTTCTCCCTTTCTCATAACTGCATTCTGCATTTTCACCGCCTAGCACCGCTTAGGCGGCAAATCGTCTTCCTCCTCCTGCTTTGTTTTGAGATCTCAGCCAACTCTCTCCCTCTTTTCTCACTATAGGCTCACACCCACACAATACAACACACAAAAACCCACAAAATCGCCGGCTGCTGGACACTCGCCAACAAACCCACCTTCATTTCTCTCTCTTCTCTATTTTTCTGATAACACACCCACCCACAAACACAGTGGAATTCACACACACACCCCCCAACAGCACACCCAACTCGCACCACCGCCACCACTGTCGGAACCCATACACACACCGCCTCACCAAAACCGAAACAGGAAATAGGGGAACACAAACAAACAAGCACACATACAACACACTCATATACGCAGCACATACACACAACAGAACCCACAAGTCACCGCTGGCGATTTCCACACAATCGGCGATAAAAATCCCTCCAGCGGTCTTCCCTTTCTCTCTCTTCTTCCTCTCTCTTTCCCGATTTTTCTCGCTGTTTCTCGATCTTTCTCGCCTTCCCTCTTCCGTATGTATATACATATATATATATATATACATATATGCGCGAAATAGCCGACCAAAACCCATGCCCCCCTTACCTCCTTCACCAAATCTCCTTATCTATATAAATATGTACAAATGAAGATATTTTTGTAATATTACACTAACCTCCCCTTATTTTATGTTGGGGTAGAAATTAAACCCAAAACCATGTTTTAATGTTTATAAAAATTCCAATCCAACCCCTTAAAATTTTAATTCACATAATCAATATCGTAATCCCCCCGATGTTTTCGAAATATTTTAAAACTTTACTTAAATTATTCGTATATGAAAGGTCGGGGTCTTACAACTCTCCCATCCTCAAAGAAATTTCGTCCCGAAATTTTCATCAATATACTAGTATGATAAAATTGTATCACTTGGTTATGTTCGCCTCACGTGCTTTTAGAACAACTGCTTTCTATTTAGGGTCTCATAATTTTAAGTCGCCCAAAATTTATAATAAATTTTATTTTGTCAAAATATACTCATCTATTGCAAAACCTCCGTTTGCAGTGGTCGATATTTTATCTACTACCCAACAAATAGGATGCACTCAGTCGATCATGCTAAATACGAACTACCAATGGTCAGAGAATCTCAATTGATTGAGCCTAATCATTCTGGCTAAAAAATTTCCGTAACCAACACTGATTTATTTCATTCTACATTTTCCAGTCGACTAGTTTACTATGATAACACCGTTAACCATTTAAACTAACAACACTTACAATCAAGTGCATAAGCAGTCTAATAAGCATAATTAGCTCAAAATTATCAATCTTGATATCTAGCTTGGAATTTTCAATTCTCTTATAAACATTCCTAATATTACCGATAAATCTTTTGCCTCACGTCAAAATCACATAAGTATGTTTTAAATCAATTCCAAAACATCACAATATCCTTCAACACACAGATATCACCAACCCCCTTACTACATATCCAAATACATCCAACGAGTCATTTATAAGAATTCTCTTCATGCCTCTATATTTAAACGAGTCCCTAACAAGGTCACATGGTTTTAAATTTCCTTTCCATCTACCCAACATGCTTCAAACTTATATTCGCGTGTAAATATGAATCAAAGGACAATGGATATGTCCCATTTACAAAAATTTGATACATCCCAAAAAGTATTAGTTACTGACTATAACATATTATATTATGAGTACATATTAACTTAGGGACATTTCGAGTTATTCTTTTCCCATGAAATCTTAATGACCTCCACATGCCGTCTCCGTTTATTATTTCCAATGATTAAATACATCTAGCTCTGTTTTTCTATCTCAATTCGGTCGATTTGATTAACGTCCTGCATCTTTAACAAATTCCATCAGTGTCATCAAGTTAGCCTTACTATTAGAAAATTTCAAAACATAACTCCTTAACCTATGTTCCATTATCTAAATTGCACTTCCTGATAAACCGTTAATTCCATAAATGTAGTGAGGTATCAACTTCCAAATGGGCACCTTAAAGAGTATGAAAATTTGACCCCATCGTTAAAATAACTATTAGTTCTTGATACTACGATTTTTCCTATGCAGCTTTTTTTTATTATCTAAAAACAACTAACCGCATTTCCATATTTACAACATGTTGGCCTTTCCGGCGATAATTATTACATATAAAATTTTCACCGTTTAAGATACCACCATTCCATACTGCATTTCAAACTCTTCTACGAATTATGTCAGACAATGGCGACTTACTTTGATGCGATAAAAATTTATTTTCCAATTCACACTACAACGACAATACTTATAATTCCAAAATTTTTAATTCCAAAATTTTGAATAACCGATTAATAAAATTCCAAGTCACTTTTGGTTTAAAGGAATATCTTATCCCTTCTTAATTTAATATTTTCATTGAATTGGTACATCATGCAATCGAACAATCCCATCAACACATATATATATACTGGGCATACATATCAGGAAAACATTCCTCGAACTACTTTCCCTTTTCCCTTCTGGCATAGGTCAAGGCTACAATAACCCACCTAAAAGTTTCGTTACTTCTCAATCTTAACTTTACTAACAATTTACCGAACAAGAATGTTATGATTTTCCATTTCCAAACTACTAATCATACTCAAGAAATAATCATATAGTTAATATTACTGGGGTATTGCATAACTTGTTCTCGGCACCTCTTTTAAGGTTTCCTTCGTTAATTGGCATTATTGAACCTACGCACTTTATTTCAAATCCTCAACACTTCATCATTCTTTTGGACATGCCAATCAGCTCTACTGTCAATTCCCACTGCATCACTAAATCTTCTTAGCTGGACATCCAATTTTTACATTTCTATAATACAGTCAATCAATGCCATATCAAAATTTCAAACAACGCTACCATCCAACCAACCACCCACTAAACCTTCAAGGGTCTCAACTCAACTCATAAATTAATATGAACTATCAACTCACCGATTTCCATCCCGAAATATTTACTATAGTCGACCATATGTCCAACTTTCATTCCCTTCACCTCTAATCTTTCCCAACTGGACATCTTACTTCTGTGCTTCTACCCTACCATTTCTATATATCAATTTCACATTTAAAAGCTTAGTTAGAGTGATCATCCGACCAACTGCCCAATAAACTCACTAAGATCCCAACTTGACACGTACATTGGTATGAGTAACCCAATACGTCCGACTTAAAACACAAATTCCCCCATACAGGAAGTGTTACCAAATGTCAAAACAAATACAATCATTACTAACTCCAAAAGATTTTAAATTCCAGTCGTCGGTTCTTGGCCTTTTCCATATTCCGTCAATCCACCACTTTGACTTCTTTTGGATTCTCTTAAATACTATGCCTTTAGAGCACTAGTCCCAAAATTTACCACTGATTCAACCAATACTCATATTCATTGCATTTAGCATACATTTGCTTTTCTCTCAACATTATCAACATACTCTAGAAATGTTCTACCGACTCTTTTCTACTCTCGACCCGGATTACCGTTTTCACCATGCCAAAATCTCTAATCATCACTTATAAACACCTCACTCAAAATCTAACACTATGCTTTGTTACAATTGATTTAATCCATCCATTCTAATTGATGAGTTATCAACACAAGTATGATTAACCAACTTAAAGAGTCGAAAGTTCACTGCCTCAAAATTATGGAACTTATTTAACAACAACTACAATTTTTTAAATCATGCCTACTAGCACCCCCCTCAATTTCTCGGATCTACATAGGGAAAATCCCTATCTACTACAGTATCCACTACCGAAACTTATTTGAACTGGTGCCTAGCACCTACATACTAAATTGTGATATCCTTTCTTTAACACTTTTCTAACCTCCTAGACCCATTACCGGACTAGCGAAGGAAATAGATACGCCTTCCCCCATGATACATACTTTTATTCATCAAAATTTTGACTTCACCCGCAACCTTATATTACTCACTTAAATATATTATAGTTACACGCACCCACTAACCTTCCAGACCCACAACTCTCAGTTACTTTCTACATATCATCTTTTATTTTATTTGTTATATTTTTTCGTTCCCACACTTTTTACTCTACATTTTTGTCAATCAAAACATTTTTCTCGCCACAGCTTTTTCACATTCTTAGTCCCAACTATTCGACTTCCCTTCTTAATATTATTATAAGATTCTTTCCAACTTCAGTGCTCTACTTTACTATCTAGTAATTAAGAACAACTTACTAAGTGCTACCGATCATTTTCTCATTCTTACGCCATTTGCATATAATTGTTTCTCAATTTACAGCTTACCTTTTCCAATAATGTATTCTTTCACCAACACGAGGCACCCATTACTCTCACTAACAGTTATAACATTACTTAAATTCGCTACTAGCGATATCACCACAGGTCCTATCACTATTTGCCAACAAGACAACCCTCCAAGCACAAGGCCAATGCCCTAAATAAGGTAATGAAAGAATTAATACTCACGTATCTGATTCACCTATTGACACCCTATCTTATGTCCCCTACTGACTAGACGACTGGCTCATCCCCTTATCTCATGGTCTTCTACTGACCCAACCACTGGCAAGTCTACAGAACCTATAACCTAGGCTCTGATACCAAAATTGTCACGACCCGTCCCGGACACCTGTCATCCCAGGACCGGCGTGATGACAAATGACATCACCTGTCTCATTTAAATCTTCTTATGCATTTCGTAATTACATAAATGTTCTATACAATTTCAAACAAACAACCAATACATACAACTTTCACTATCTATTTATTCCTCTCTGTCAGCTCAACTCAGATATTTTTCAGATGACTCCACCTAATGCCAGTAGAGGACCGTCTCCTACAGAATTCACCTGCGAGTGTACTGCCTTCTTAGTAAAAACCATTTTTAACATAGCAACAATACATTTCATAAAATCCAACATTTAAATGGATCAAGCGTAAATAAATATAAACACCACACAGAGTTGGTAAAATCTCTAGTATCAAATAAGCAATGGAAGTAAAGCAATATAATTCAGTTTCCAAACACCCAATCAATAATAAGTCACCCAGTATATATATATATAAAACACCCCAATTTAAACACACATCTCAATCCCACACCCACCGACTAAGCCATAGTGATCGTTTTAACCTCACGATCGGGAGTTGCAACGGTACCGTAACCATCCGTAGGATATGCCTTCCTAGCGGACCTAACTGCGCAGATCACCGCCAACCGGACGTCTCCGGAGGCCAATAATATAAATCACCACATAATGTCAATCACCATATAGTAAATATCCATCTGCCAGACCATCCTCCGGACAGATCATAAAATAAACTATGGCATAGTCAATTTAATAATATTATTACCAAATCACAAATAATTATCCCTCTGCCGGACCACCCTCCGGACAGACTATAATAATTATCACCACTTCAATAATATTGACAAAATCACAATTTCTTCAATATCGTCAAAATCACCATTGTCCACCTCTTTTTAACAAAACCCACTTTTAATTTAAAAATCATGTTTTTCTCACCTTTTTATTAAAACCACCTAAATCCAATAGATTATTTATAATGTCTTTCTTTTTAAACCCAAACATTTTAATGGAAAGCCATTTTACCAACTCACTCACAACTGGCTTGATCCATATAATTTATAAAATTCGTACAGTTAAATAAACACAAATCTCGCCATATTTATATGGAAAATAGTTTGGCAAGAAGGGCAGTACACTCACCTGATATCCGCTTTCGTAACCTTTATCCGACTATCCCCTATCCGAACTCCAGTGTCTGCGAACCTAACGGTGACAGGGCCTAAATTAATACTTTTGTATAAAACAAACTAATCACGCCATGAAATCCTAATTTTCTTAATTTCCTATTTCCCATCTTTTATTACGAAATATAACTATTCAACTAGTATCGTTTCGTCACGGTTTACTATTTATAAACTTTGTTCTTATAAACAAATCTCAAGATTTATTATTTTCATTTAATTACTCTAAGTTTAGAAACTAAATTTAGAATTCACAACATAGATTAGAAAGGTTACCCCTTCCGAACCAATCGTGGATTTCACTAAAATTCCATGTATTTCTGATTCTACTCCCCACCGCCTAAGCGACGCCCCATCGCCTAAGCGACGTCCCACCGCTTAGGCGATCGAGTGGCTGCTTCTCCCTTTCTCATAACTGCATTCTGCATTTTCACCGCCTAGCACCGCTTAGGCGGCAAATCGCCTTCCTCCTCCTGCTTTGTTTTGAGATCTCAGCCAACTCTCTCCCTCTCTTCTCACTATACGCTCACACCCACACAATACAACACACAAAAACCCACAAAATCGCCGGCTGCTGGACACTCGCCAACAAACCCACCTTCATTTCTCTCTCTTCTCTATTTTTCTGATAACACACCCACCCACAAACACAGTGGAATTCACACACACACACACCCCAACAGCACACCCAACTTGCACCACCGCCACCACCGTCGGAACCAATGCACACACCGCCTCACCAAAATCGAAACAGGAAATAGGGGAACACAAACAAACAAGCACACATACAACACACTCATACACGCAGCACATACACACAACGGAACCCACAAGTCACCGCCGGCGATTTCCACACAATCGGCGATAAAAATCCCTCCAGCGGTCTTCCCTTTCTCTCTCTTCTTCCTCTTCCTCTCTCTTTCCCGATTTTTCTCGCTGTTTCTCGATCTTTCTCGCCTTCCCTCTTCCGTATGTATATACATATATATATATGCACGAAATAGCCGACCAAAACCCATGCCCCCCTTACCTCCTTCACCAAATCTCCTTATCTATATAAATATGTACAAATGAAGATATTTTTGTAATATTACACTAACCTCCCCTTATTTTATGTTGGGGTAGAAATTAAACCCAAAACCATGTTTTAATGTTTATAAAAATTCCAATCCAACCCCTTAAAATTTTAATTCACATAATCAATATCGTAATCCCCCCGATGTTTTCGAAATATTTTAAAACGCGACTTAAATTATTCGTATATGAAAGGTCGGGGTCTTACAAAATGTGTGGTGGCAGTGGTGGTCAGCATGGGTGGTGGACGGTGTGTTAGTAGTTGGTGTGGTAGTGGTGGTAGTTGGTGTGGATAGTGGTCAGCATAGTGGTGGTGGCCGGCGTGGTGGTGGTTCTCCAAATTTACCCTTATGAAATAGAATTAGGATAGTTTTTATGGGATTGAATAGAAATCACTAGTTTTTGTTTCTCAAATTATAAAAGAATTTTGGAATTACTCCAAATGTTTTGAGAATATTTGGGAATAGAAACATATCTGGTAAACATGTTTCTGTACATTAATTTCAAAAATTTGGGAGCGAGGCCAGAAATAAGGGAGCCGAAACACTAAACAAACAAGGCCTAAGTGATCCCCAACATTTTTGAAAAAAACATAGTTGGTCCCTAAAGTTGTATTTTTATTTCAATTAGGTCCAATAGAAAAATTTGTCAACATTTTCGTCCACTAATTTTGACCCATTACTCGAGGATGTTTGTGTCATTTACAATAACTAATTAAAACAAAAATGCAACTTTAGGAATGCTTGTGTTCTTTTCTCCTTCGTTTTCCTTTCCCTCTTTACAAATTCTCTCCAAAAATCCCCACAAATTCAAAGCGTTAATTTCCCTTCCCCCAAGTCCAATGTGTGAACTACTCCCAAGCCACTGCAGTTCTTGATATTACAAAAAACCTTACTCCAGAATCTGTTAATCTACAAAATCGAAAGCACTAAGGGTGGCACCGGTGTGGTGTCAGTTAAAGAACCTCCGGCGTGAGAATAAGTTAATTTGGTCTGAAATTGATAAAAAGTATATGTCTAAATTATTCACTACTTCTTACTTTTATACCTAACTCTTTGGATGTTCATGATAATGGGTGGTTGTACCTCTCAACGTGATTGTTCCATTACCACCTCATTCAATAATAGGCCTTTTTTCACGATACTATCCAAACAAGTGGAATGGTGGGCATTACATGGTTGTTTATTGGCTAACCATGCTATCATACTTAGTTGTTTGACCGGACTACCTGATGGGCCCTTGGCAGCTTATGTTCGAATTATCATATTGGGCTGAAGTTCGATTCATAGTAGGCTGATGTAAGACTAGTCCACACCTCCTCATTTTCTTTTGGCCCAGGACGCGACGTCCTTACTAGGCCCACTATCTCGACCCGATCGTAAGAGATGTGTAAAAGATATAAGACAGTTGACGGGAGTTTTACCCCTATCATTTTCCCCTGACTTGAATCTTATTCCTGATGAAGAAAACGCAGAGTCACTATCCTTTGATTGTAGCAGCCTCTGTCCAGTAAGTTCCTTCGGTCTTTCAACTTCCTTATTTTGTTGTTGCATAGTTTTTTTTTCTGAATCTCTATTTTTTTTTCTGTTTTTATTCCTCTGTCAAACTCCTATTTACTCATGTGGAATATGTACCATTACATAGCATTCCCGAAGTTGGTTCGTCTTTTGAATATGGTTCTGATAATCTTAGTCATTCTGACGCTTTACCTTCTTGTGGTGTTCCTTTAAGTTGGGGTGACCATGGTCCTTTTCTATCAAGGAAATTGAAGTTATAGAACTTAGGAAACAATACAGAATCCCTGAGTCCGCCTCCATTAGGGTTCTAGAGCAAAATGAGCGTCCTTACACCCTTAGGGCAAATGAAATTTGCTTCTATGTGTGGATGTTTGAGTATGGTCTTCGTCTTCCTTTTTCTTCTTTTCTTCGAGATATTTTTAAACAATTGGATATTTCTCCCGCTCAACTGATGCATCATGGATTCCATCAAATTATGGGTGCCATTACCCTTTCTCGAGCTAATAGAGTCGTTTTTACTCCTTCCATAGTAAGAAGAATCTTTTCGATAAACTTCAAGAGGTCCACTGGGAGATTTTACGTGTCAATTCCCTCTAATTTCCAATTCCTTACTAATCTCTTATCCTTAATCAAGAAGTGGAAGAACTACTAGCTAGTCTTTAGCGGTGGCTGAGAGTTTTCTTCTAAAGATGAGGAGTTAAGCCTGATAGTTCTGAGGGGTTTCAATCTTCCAAGTAATATTCTTAGTATTTCTCATAATTTGTCATAGGTTTTCCTTAATTATTAGGTGTTGATTAATTTATCTTGTGCCTAGGTGAGGAGGCTGCAAGAGCATCCTCTTTAGCCTAGAAGTCAAAGTAGAGTTGTCAAAGCTCCTAAATCTTTCAGTTTGGTCTCATAAGAAGTTGACTTATATTTCTTTCACTCCGAGGAAGATGTCTCAGGATGGAAGGAACAGACTTCTATCCTTCGGACTCGGAAAAATAAAAGATCCTTTACCAAGAGTTGGCCCCTAGTCTTTTTCTCAACATAGCATGGCTATCTCTGCCAACCTAGTTCGGCAAATTCTATTTGACTATAATGATGACCAAACCCTAAGCCGTAGGTGCCAAGATAGTATCATTTAAGTTCCAGTACCAAGTACTCATCCCTATTTTCCCACCGGGATTTGAGGCCTTGAACATGCTACTTTGTGCAGCCGATATTCCAATTTTTCTCACGGTTCGGCAACTCTTGCCCCAATACTTGCCCGTGATGCTCAAATCGATTTACCTAGTGGACATATATCGTCTTGAAAACTAATACATCAGACATTGAGTGAGGCAAGTCCGTCTATGCTGGAAGCTCAAATTTTTTTGATGATGATGTTCGTACTCTGATGGAACAGTCATAGAACAAGGGTCAAGATAAAATTGGATCACATACCGGAGGAGAACTTTAGGGCTGGCATTTGTGCTAACCTTCATGTATCTTTCCAGATAGTAGTTCCAGGTTATTCCTTTACCGTAATCGTGTACCTCACTCCTTGGTTATTTTCTTGTAGAGTATTTATATTCTACTTTAGCTAGAAGTCCTAATAATATTTTGGGTAAGAAAGTCGATCCATGCCATCTTCTTGATATACTTTTCACGATCAACGTTTCTCTTTTTGAGGCCTGCAAAATCAATGTGTTTAGAGCAAACAACCTTCCGACTCTCGGTTTCTTTTTGTATTTTTCTCCATTCTCTTTACTTTGAAAGTGTATGGTCTCAAACTTAGGTTTTCCTGGGCACGGTTGTTTTGTTCTACCTCTAAGCTTTTTTTTATCAACAATGATTTTCAACAAATGATTTAAGATCCAAAAACCTAAGAGGATGAAGCCTAAATAAAGACCAACCTTTTAATGAAATTTTTTGCTTCTAAATGATAGATCTGAGCCCATAATCTTCTAATTCAAGCCAATATTTGAATACCTCTTGTAGATTTGGATGGAAATCTCTTAGGTAGTGAAGGGTTTTTAGAGAGAGAAATGAGAAAATCAAAATGGGAGAAAATGAAGGCCTCAAGGGATATTAATCCCGTAACAGTAAGTTGACCAACTATTTTCGATCGGTTGATCAACCAGAGCATAGTCTGCACTTTGTAGGATTTGTTCCTGTCAGTTGACTGACAGTTGTTGTTGGTGAACCGGGATGACAATTTTGTCCTTAGGTGCTACCTTGTCCTATTTGATCAATTAGCTCAATTTTTATCTCTTATTTTGATACACACATATTATTTAAAATATTTTTACACACATACCCACACGTCACATATAAACCAATTTAAAAAATATGAGGCATCGGTCTCCCTAACAAAATTAACCTATTTGAATTTCAGAAAATTTGACATACTTAGTTCGTCCATGGGAGCAGTTAGTATGTGTACCTTTGGTGGATTTTTAATTTTAAGCTTGTGGTCCTTTGAATTCGCCATTTTTCCTTTTATTTGATTTACCATTTTGATTTCTTCCTTACTTGCAGCGACTTTCTTTTGAATCAATTCAGTAATGATCTTTTTACCTTTTAAGGTGCTTTGAGCTGTTTTCCCTCATTTTGCTTTGTCACGACCTTATATATTATCCTTTTCTGATATTGGTTTCTCTCCATTCTTTGAGGATAAGTATCAATTGATTTCATGTACTGAACTCACTGCTTTTCAAACTTTCCATTTTGCATATTTTGATTTATTCTCGTTGGTGTATTAAAGCTGGAATCCCTTCTTGGTATGTAATATTTCTTGTACCCTCTTGATTGATCAAATCTCTCATTTGTACCTGCATAAAACGTTTCTGTCATTAGTATCTAGCTATTTCTAGAACCGACCGGGAAACCATGCAATAAATAACACATTTTCTTAAAATGACCATACTTCCAACAATAAAAACATCTAGCATTGTTAGCACATTTCTTTGGATAATTATTATTCTGTACGAGAGCACGATATCGATGGTGATATTGAGGAGTTGCTTTAGCAACTATTGGTTTTTCAACTAGTTTAGTTCTTTCAATATCCTTAAATTTATCCATTGTTTTGTTAAGCTCATTTTGAGTCTTTTCAGGTGAATGCTCCAATGAACTAACATTCACCTGTAGACCAAAAACCTTCTTATGCATAAATTTAAGATCATTCTTAAGAATTCGACAATAATTTTCACAAGAACTCTATCAAACTCACACCTTGCATTATCCAATTCAATGTTCAAGGCCTCATTTAAAGTTTCAAGGTTATTCTATTTAAAATTATTTTGCTAAAAATCATACATATTATTTTTCAAAACTTCGTTCTCTTCTTCAAGAGAATCAATTTTTTCAAGCAACTTACCAATTTTAAATAAAGTATTTGAAAATTCAGCAATTTCAAAATACTTGTCCAAATTCTTCTTCTTAAGAGATTTAGTGGTACTGAACTTTTTATTTTCAAGAATCACAATCTTTTACCCAAGTTTCAAATTTTCTTTTCCAAAAATATAAGTAAGGGCAATCAACATCTCAATAACCTTATCTGTAGTTTCATTATCACAATGTTTATCATTCTTACTGACGGTACCCTAATTATAATAGCAAGCAGATTATTTTCTAATAACATCAAGACAAGGAGAGAATTCACACACAATATCATTATCAGTACACTCTATATGATTGTGTTTAGTTAGGATATTAAGCCTGGCGAACTAAAACAAGCTCTGATGCCAATTATTGGCCCAAAGAGTTACCACAGAGGGGGTGAATTGGGGAGTTACTAAAATTTAAACAATTAAATCAATTAAACACAAATAATCAATTTTCCTAAATAGATTATTATCTTGATACGCAGTAGAAATATATTTACATCTAAATGCACACTCAAACACAATATAAGAAAATAAGTAATGCAATACACAACAATTTATCCTGCTTTGGTAAGTTACTCTTACCTACATCCAAGCTGCCGAGCTCCACGGAGATTCGCAATCCACTAAACCCCTGATTCCTTTCCCAGGTAGGAACTAAACCCTTACAATCTCAATCTTTTTCACAGACTCAAAATCAACCTTTACAATTATCCTTTTCCTAGGCTCAAGAAGAACCTTATCTTTTTACTAAGCTTAATACTAACCTAATTCTATTTCAGGAAAACAAAACCTAATCCTTTAAACAGACTAAAAATCAAACCTACTACTCCCTCACACTTTTAAACTTATCATTTTCTCAGGTTTAAGAAGAACTTTTACAATCATTCAATTCTATTGCAGGGAGAATCAAAACCTAATTCCTTTTCAAGGAAAAAAATAACCTAACATTTTTACCATGACAGAGATCAAATCTAATTATTTTTAGTAGAGAAAGATCGAAACCTAACACCCTGATTTGACACCGTCCCAAACGTATCTAATCCATTCAAGCTCACAAATACAAAAAAAATAAAATGCAAGTTTCTTTCTACTAGGAGCTTCTACCACCTCAATACGAATATGCTCAATTAATGACTTGAATAATTACTATGTGATAGATACAATGTGAGATAAATAAAATCTGATTAATTAATAAAGTGGGTAGCACAACTTAATCACGTAGTCAGATAATCAAACAAAAATCGTTTAAAAAAGATTTTCAGACTTTTAAGTTTAAAAAGATTTTTTAATCAATCCTATACCAAGCAATAAATAAAAATATAACTTCAAGGTACACAATAATGCTTGGATATATCTCACCGGGAAACACCGAAGATAATAACTAAATAGCAATAGAACTCAAGTCGGTGATGCTAAATCACAAGCACTTTAGATCAAGAACTTATAATAAATCTCTCACAAAAATCTCAATATAAATTTCACTTTTAGAATAGCTCAAACTGATTGTTCTTGATGTGTTGATCTCAATTCTCGCAGGTCTATATTAATAGACAAATATCAAGCCCTCCACCGGCTAGTTTCTCAAATATATGTCGCTTAATAACACTCTTAGACCCCATATATGATAACCTTTCAATTCAGGGGTATTTCACTTAAAAATAATTTTTGCTTCTCTCAATTAAGTCCACAAAACTATTCTCAATTTAAAAACAAAAAAATAGGAAGTATTAAACCATTTAAATTAGGAGAATCTCAAAGTATATGGACCAAATCAATAAGGATAACATAATATGTAGATAATATCTCAATTAGGTTCAAATTTCCCAAATCTCTCTCTTGAAATCATAAAAACCGGATAGTTTTTTACCAAGAGACAAAATCTTCTGAAACCTCAACTGACTTAGTCGGTTGACCGAGTTCCACTGGTCGGTTGACCAATTACTTCCAATTGGTTGACCGATTGGATCAAAATAATCCAATTTCCTTTCAATTTACCTACTGACTCAAACGATTGAGCGACCACTTCTATTCGATTGACCGATTGGATTAGTATGCTCACTTCCTTCGCCAATTTAGATACTGCTCCAAACGGTTGACCGACCAATTCCATTCGGTTGACAAACTAGATCAGTAGCACCTCATTTTAACTCCAAAACTCACTGTTTGATTCGATTGACCGATTGCTTTTCCCGGTTGACCGAATTGACCTAAAAATTTAACTTTTTATACTTTAAAATATGTTTTCTAATTAGGTTCATTATCAATTTTATTTCACATAAGGAGCATATACAATATCTCATTTTAGGATCTTGAATTTATCACTTCTTATCATGACACACATATAATTAACTTATTTAAAATGTCGGTTGTGATCCTAATTCGGATTGCATTAATAGTATATAAGTAGAGAGTCGTTTTCACATATTTTTCTTCAAGATCTTCAAAACTTTTCACATTTTCATTACATCCATCTTGCACTCCTTATGTTTTTTTCATGATGTCTTTTTTAATCACATGCATAGAACTTATAAATCTGAAACACTTGATAAAATCATTAGTTTCATAAAAAATATCAATACTTAATTGTTCTTAAAAACCTTGGATTCAACAATTTTGCTTGTCATAATTCACACATCGCGAACAATCAAAGTTATGATAATTTGATTTCAATACTAAATTAGACCATCATCCAAAGAAAAATGTTAAAAGAAATATTTTGTTTCGACCAAACGATGGTGAGATATTGACAAAAAATCTGAGAAAGAAAGAAAGCCTAAGAGCCCTGATGTAGAATCACTACCTATGTTCTAACCTGGGGATGTCAAAAGAGCCATAAAAGATCTGTAGAAGACGTCATCAACCAACTTAAGGGAGAAATATCTAGAGACTCAAAAGGAGAATTCATGATAGAGCGTTGATAAGGAAAGTTTTGGAACTTGACCTCGAAAAGGCCAGGTAGGTGAACAAAAGGAAATAGTCTTCTAAGAATAAATTATATAGACCAAGATCTTTCCCAGATATAGCAGATTCGTCGATAAAAGTTTTGGAAACTCGTAGAAGCCTACTTGAAATGATCGAAATAAGTACAACATATTTTTCTATTCTAAGGAGAAAATGAGCAAGTTAGAAGAGGACATTGAGATTTTCCCGAATAAGAGTCGATAATGGAGAAGTATCATGGAAATGGGTAAATTCAATTAAGACCTCGTGATTGACTAAAACTACCTTATTCTCAAATATGTAAAATTCTGAATGTACGTGTTGAGAGAAAAAATAATAATAAAGACTGGTCTTAGAAAGTTTTTAAACACTAAGTGGTTACACGAAGGCAATCGAGTGAATCACGCTGTTTATATAATCCGATTATTAAGTCATAGGGTTATCTCAACAACTAATGACTTGGGCCAACTAGACCGAGATCACTACCCAAAGCACACTATAGGGACTATATAGGAATTGTTAGACCCTAGTTGCCAGAGTGAAAAAAAAAAATGGTTCTCTCAATATTGCCATGATAAACCAACATTTGTTAGGCATCATTAACTAACATTTGCTTCTCTATTATTTTGTTTCTTCTTCATTTGAGTCATCTTGGGGAGGCCCGTTCCAGTCTTCTTCAGTTCAAGATAAAAAAGATAAATCAGAACCATTGAAGAAACCTCCAGAAGCGTACAGGGTTGTAGGTAATCTCGATAACAATCTCGAAAAAGATCAATTATCATAACTTGAACGAATTGATCTAGACAACCTCTTTAAACTAATAACTACAGATATTTTTGTCTAAATTACTATTCAAATCATATTTATCATAATCTAGATTAATTTGATGTAAAAATCGTAGCCATCATTGAGATGATTGAATGTTTGAATATGATTACTTGACTATACTATAGCCAAAATAATCTTACACAAAAGTGATGAAAAATGAAATATAAATAACATGTATAGGAATAATGCCTAAAACATTAGAAATGAACTCGGGAAAGTATAAAGAAAAAAGAGAGAAAAATCCTTATTCAGTAAGCCATTCATTTAAACCCTTTCTCAATGATCATATGAAAGTCATTCAAAGCCATAGCTAGACTATGAGTGATCTCTATTTCGAGACAAATGTTCTCATTCTGGGACATCCCGACCTCAACTAAGCAAACATGAAATAACCCTTCTTAGCTAGACCATTCCATCCTGTAACAAAATTTGTGCATAACCTTCTCGAAGGGCAATCTCAATCTTGGGCCCGAATTTCAACTGCAACGCAAACAAGAGTAAAATACCTAAAATCCTCTCAGAAGCATTGGTCAGCCTTCCGTATCGAAGAAAATATGGAAGCACCCAGGGGAAATGACTGATGGCAAAAAATACCTAATGCAAAAAAATGTCCCATAATTTTTTTTGGCATCTTTCTGATAGACTCTGCATTCTAGGTAAAAATTATACATCATTATGTTTAGGGTCATATAACTACAAATGAAGGAAAAATAGAAAAAAAAATACATTAATTTACATAAGTTTTATCATGCAATGTCATTGTATGTAACCTGCATTTCTGAAACATCTTTCTTACAAAAATTACAATATATATACCAATATCCAAATACTACACAAGCACCATGCATCATGTTTCACTTAGGCATTCATAACTGTTGGCCCAAAGAGCTACCCAAGAGGGGGATGAATTGGATAGTTACTAAAATTTAAACAATGAAGTCTTTTAAACACAAATAATTAATTTATCTAAAATCAATTATTATCTTAATACACAGCAAAAATGTATTTAATACTAAGTGCACGCTCAAACACAATATATGAAATAAAGCAATGCAACACTAAGAATTTATCCTGATTTAGCAAGTTTCTCTTACTTGCGTCCAGTCCCCCAAGGTCCACGGAGATTCGCAATCTACTAAACTTCTTGATTGATTTACCAAGTAAGAACTAAACCCTTACAATTCTTGATTATTTTTACAGGCTTAGAATCAACATTTACAATACCCTCACACAGGTTAAGAATCAATCTAACACTCTCTTACTTATCCTTTTCACAGGGTTAGAACGAACATTTACAATTCATTCTTTAATTCAATTACAGACTGATTCAAAACCTAATTCTTTTCAAGGAAAAATAATAACTTAACATTTTTAACAGGATAAAGATAAAACCCTAATCATTTTCATAGGGAAAAGATAGAAATCTAACTACTCTGACTAGACACCATCCCAAACGTGTCTAATCCTCTCAAACTCACAATTACAAAAAATATAAGTTTATTCCCACAAGGAGCTTCTACCAACTTAATATATATATACGCAATTAATGACGTAAATAATTATTACGTGATAGATACAATGTGAGACAAATATAATCTGATTAAATAAATAAGTGGGTAGCACAAATTACCCACGTAATCAGATAATTAAGTAAAAAATTATTTAAAAGATTTTTAGGCTTTTAAGTTCAAAAATGATTTTCTAACAATCCTAAACTAAGCAATCAATATAAATATGACTTTAGAAAGTAAATAATAAAACTTCAATGAATATCACCGAGAAATACCGAAGACAATGATAGTATCACAATTAGACTTTAAATCGGTGACGCCAAACAACAAGCGCTTTAGATCAAGAACTTGAATAGAATCTCTCGTAGAAATCTTAGCAAAAGTATCACTCTTATAAAAAGCTCAAAATTGATGTTCTTGATGTGTATCATCTTATTCCCGCAGATCTTATTAAGTAGACATAGAAGTAGCCCTCGAAATGTTAGTTTTTCAAAGATATATCATAAAACGACACTCTAGGACCCCATATGATATATCCTATCAATATAGGTATATTTCATTCAAAAAATATTCTTTGAAACACTCATTTAGGTCCATAAAAAATTTTCCAATTTAAAACCATAAGAATAAGAAATATTAAATCATTTAAATTAAGAGAATCTCAAAATATATGGACCAAATCAAACATGATTACATAATAATTCAAACATATTTGAATATTACTCATATTCCCCAAACCCCTCAAATCCCTCTTTTCGAATTATAAAAAAATGGATAGTTTTTTACCAAGAGACCAAATCAGTCAAAATATTGACTGAGACAGTCGGTTGATCGGCCACTACCATTCGGTTGGCCACGTGTGCCAAGGTTAAAATAGTCGTTGGCCTTATACCTAGTCAGTTGACCGACTCGATCAGTACCTTTCCCAAATTCAACAATTCAGTCGCTGTTTCATTCAATTAACCGACTCGAACTCGTCGGTTGACCGAATCTATCAAAGTGCTCACTCCCTTACTCATTTTAGCCACTATTTCAAATAGTTGACTGATTGCTTTTCTCGGTTAACCGATTATATCAGTTTGACTCTATTTCTACTCCCAAAACTCGCTGCTTTGATAAGTTGACCGACCCCTTTTGCCAGTTGACCGAATTGACCTGAAAACACAACCTTTTATACTTTAAAACATATTTTTCAATTATGTCATTTATCAAAACCATTTCACATAAGGAGCAAATAAAATATCTCATTTTAGGATCTTAAACTTATCAGTTCTTATCAAAACACACAAAAGATTAATTCATTTTAAGTGTTGCGTGTGATCCTAATTCGGGTTGCATTAAGAGTAAATAAGTAAAGAGTTATTTTCACTTAATTTTCTTCGACGTCTTCAAAACTTTTTACATCTTCATCATATCCATCTTGCACCCTTTATGCGTTCTTAAACAAATCTTCTTCTTAATCAAACATATGGAACTATCAATATAAAAACACTCAATAAAACGATTAGTTCCACAAAAAATATCAATACTTAATTGCTCATCAAAACTTTGGATTCAACAATAACTTTCATACACATGAGGAAAATTAGTCATCATATTTCACAAGAGCCTGTGGTATCTTGTATTTCTTTTTGGATCAATAGGTCATCATCAACATAACACTTGCACCCATAAACCTTATTTAGAAGCTCTAGTAGGATAACAAGCAATCCTTGGACATGTACCTCGGTCAATTCCCTCACCCGTTACCATACCATTGTCGGCCTCTAATAGTGGTTTCAACCAATTTAGAATTTAGCCAATAAGTCGACCTCACATAAATTGCGTCTCGACAGTAGATATTACTCATTCCTGCAAAGCATTAGGGTATAATAGAATGTCATTAGAAAAGTGACCTTTCCAGTATCAAATAGAATTCTCCTAAATAATGAATTTTGAGTTCTAATAATGTGCTTCAAGCACCAGACCTCTAGCAGCAAAACTCAAAACAACGTCATTTAAAGACTTCATCAGACCGACAATTAGGATAATAATCGATCTTACCATTAGGCTAGAGCAAATTGTTGCTAATGAACGTAACTATCTTTACCTACCCTAGGTATGATTCTTAAAATCATCTCGTTGTTTGGAACTACATTACGACCTGATCTTTGGCAACATGCCAAGGTACGTAGAAAACCTATTAAGGTTCGGTCATCCAACTATAGAAACCCCAGCTTATAGGCTGGGGCATATTTTACTCCAGTTACGTTCTTTGTTGCACGTTAGGAAGTGTTGAATTTGATTCCTCACGGAACATATCCATTCACTGCCCCAATCAGAGACTAGGGCACATTTTACCATAGTTAGGATTTTCCCATGGGAATCCGTGTTTGTTTCCATCCCTTGTCTTATACTGAGATGCCTTGACAAGCAATTGCAAAAGCAAACTACATTTTGACCTGATTCCTAACTTATAAAATCAGGACACATAGGCAACCCTTGTGAGTTTGGTCGTATACTTAAAAATGTCGTTATCAAAATTGCATCTTGACATGATTCCTAGCATAAATCAGAATACATAAGCAACCCATGCAATTTCAATCTCATTTCAACACTAAAAAAAATTACACACTTAATTCGGGATACATGGGCAACCAATGTGGGTTACGCCATATTTTTTCTAACACCCCAGGATTTATTCCTTTGCCCTAGCCTAGGGTTGGGGCACATTATATTAGGTTTCTCTATGGAGATACCTTGATTAGATTCACCCCAGCTTGGGCTGGGGCAGATTTAACAATGTGATTCATCTTCCCAGAAGAAGTATGTACCACTGAGCCCTAATATTGGACTGGGGTATACTTTATCATGATTAACTTCCCTTACAAAAAATTTTAAATTTATTTTTTGGTCCCAAGCGGGGACTCTAATCTTGAATTAAAAGATAGAGAGATAGAGAATAAAAAATAAAATAAAAATGCTTAATAAAATATGATTGAAAAATGAAAATGAGAGAGAAAAATAAAGGAAAATAAAATGGAAATGTCTATATTGAAATGTTTAAATGCTTGATAAATAAAATGAAAAATAAATAAATGTTTAAATAAAGAATAAATGAAGTGATTAATGAATAAATATTTAAATAAATAAATAAATTTTAAATAAATGTTTAAATAAATAAATATTTGAATAAATAAATATTTAAATAGATGTTTAAATAAATAAATGTATATTTTGTTGAACCCAAAGTTTTAATGAGCAATTAAGTATTGATGTTTTAGGTAGAACTAATGATTTTATCGAGTGTTTTAGATTTATAGTTTCATACATTTGATTAAGAAGAAAATTTGATGAAGAAGACATAAAGGGTGCAAGATGGACATAACGAAGATATGAAGAGTTTTGAAAATGCTGAAGAAAAATAGGTAAAAATAACTCTTTACTTATATACTCTTAATGCAACCCGAATTAGGATCACGCACAACCTTTAAAATGAGTTAATTTTATGTGTGTAATGATAGGAAGTAAAAAGTTTAAGATCCTAAAATGAGATATTGTATGTGTTTCTTATATAAAATGACTTTGATAATTAACCTAATTGAAAAATGTATTTTAAAGTATAAAAAATTGTGTTTTCTTGTCAATTCGGTCAACCAAGAAAAACAATCGATTAACTAATTAAAACAGTAAGTTTTGGAGTTAAAACAAAGTGCTACTAATCTAGCCAGTCAACCAAATAAAGAGGATCGATCAACCGTTTAAAACAATAGCTGAAATGGGTGAGGAAGGGAGCACACTGATCCAATTGGTCAATCGAATGGTATGGCTCAATCAACCATTTTGAAATAGAGAAAATTGAGAGCATACTGGGCTAGTTGATCAACTGACAGTGAGCAGTACCAACAGTTATTTCAACCTTGGCACAGGTCGGTCAACTGAATGGTATAGCTTGGTCAATTGATTACTTTAGTTGGGAATTCAGCTGATTTGGTCTCTTGGTAAAAAACTATCCGTTTTTTATGATTCCAAGAGAGGGATTTAGAGGATTTGAATATATTTTAAATATAAATAACTTATTATGTGATCCCTATTGATATGGTTCATATATTTTGAGATTATCTTAATTTAAATGATATAATTCTTCTTATTTCTATGGTTTTAAATTGAAAATAATTTTATGAACTTTAATGAAAGATTTTAAAGTTATTTTTAAGTGGAATATACCTACAATTAAAGATAATGATATGTGGGGCCTTAGAGTGTCATTTTATGGCTTATCTTTGAAAAACTAGTTGTTAGAGAGTTAGTTATTGTTTTATTAATAGAGACTTGTGGGAATTGAGTTAGACACATCAAGAACATCAGTTTGAGTTTTTATAAGAGTGACATTACACAAATATTTTTACGAGAGATTTGTTATAAGTTTTTTTTATCTATAACACTTGTTGTTTGACACCATCGATTTGAGTTCTACTTGCTACATTGTCATTGTCTTCGGTGTTTTCTCGGTAGATCTATCTAAACTTTATTAATTTTCTTTAAAGTTTTTTTTTTTTTTTTTTTTATCTTGAATTGTTTGGTATAGGATTATTAGAAAAATCATCTTAAACTTAAAAACCTGAAAATCTTTTTAAATAAATTTTGCCTGATTATCTAATTACATGCTAAATTCGTGCTATCTACTTTATTTATTAATTAGATTTGAATTGCCTCACATTACATCTATCACGTAATAATTATTTGAGACATTAATCGAATATATTCGTATTGAGATAGTAAAGTTCCTTGTGAGAAGAACCTCATTTTGTTTTTTTTGTATTTGTGAGTTTAAGAAGATTAGACATGTTTGAGATGGTGTTTAGTCAAGGTAGTTAGGTTTCAATCTTTTTCCTATGACAACAATTAAGGTTTGATCTTTATCTTGAAAAAAAGGTTAGGTTATTATTTTTCCTTGAAAAGAATTAGGTTTTGATTCATCTTGCAATTGAATTATTTTTTGAGTGATTTGTAAAGGTTCATCATTCCTTGTGAAAATGATAAGTGAAAGTGTGTTAGGTTTATCTTTAGTCTGATAAAAAGATATGGTTTATCATTGACCCATGCAAAGGATAAATTGTAAAAGTTGATTATGTGCCTGTAAAAGAATCGTGAATTGTAAGGGTTTGGTTCCTACTTAGTAAAGGAATTAAGGGGTTTAGTGAATTGTGAATCTTCGTAGAGCTCGGGAGATTGAACGTAGGCAAGATTAACTTGACTGAACTAAGATAAATTCTTATGTGTTGCATTGATTTATTTTCTATCTTGTATTTGGGTGTGCACTTAGTATTAAACATATATTTATGTGTATAAAGATAATAATTGATTTAGAAAAATTAATTATTTGTGTTTAAGTGTTTGATTGTTAAAATTTTGGAAATACCCAATTCACTTCCCTCTTAGGTATCTCTTTGAGCCAACAAAATTAAATTTCGGAAGAAACTTTGGTTTCTCCTACGAGAACTATCGTTTGTCGATTTCAGTCTGAAATTGAAAAGACAGACCTCGAGATCGGTTTCTCTAACCTAGAACCTTCTTTCCCTAATCTTGACTTACGATATTATTTAAATTTTCCAAATGTTGTCAAATTACAGTTCGACCTGATTCCTAGTGAAGACCAGGATACGTCAGCAACCCATACAGGTTCGATCATACACTTAACCACATCGAAGCAAAAAATTCATGCCTCTGATGACGGATGTGTTAAATTTCTACCTCTGATGGTGGATGCGTAAAATTCTTGCTTTTGATGGTGGAAGTAAAAAATTATTGCCTCTAATGGTGGACACGTAAAATTCCTGTCTCTGATGACAGACGCATAAAATTCTTGCCTCTAATGGTGGAAGGGAAATATTCATACCTTTGATGGCGGAAACGTAAAATTCTTGTCTCTGATGATGGATACATAAAATTTCTGCCTTTGATGACGGAAGCGAAAAATTCATGTCTCTGATGACGAACGTGTTAAATTTTTGTCTCTGATGACGGATGCATAAAATTCCTACTTCTAATAGCGGAAGCGAAAAATTTCTATCTCTAATGATGGATGCATAACATTCTTGCCTCTGATGGTGGAATTGAAGCGACAAATTTCGGCCTCTGATGGCAGACGCGTAAGATTTATGTTTCTAATAGCGGAGGCTAAAAATTCCTACATGTTTCTAATGGCGGAGGCTAAAAATTCCTACCTCTGATGCATTAGTTTTGTAGTTTGTTTTTTGGAATTTACATTTTATATTTGAGTTATATTTTGTTTATTTATAAAAATAATGGTCCACAGTTCGCGATTTTGGTTCCTTTTTATTTTTTTATTTTATTTTTATATATATATATATATAATTGAAATTTTTTAAATGGTTTCATGGCTTCGCGGTTTTGTTTTTAGTTTTGTATAAAGTTAAATGGTTCGGTTTTAAAACTATTTTAAAAAAAAACTGACAATTTTGCAGTTTTGATTTGGTATATATTTAACGATTTTGATTTTGAATTTATATGAAATGAGACCGAAATCGAACCATTCACATCCCTAAACATTAGGAATGCCTCGTTTACGAGCACGCTGTAATGCCCCTTACACATTGGTTTTCCTACTAGAGGATTTATCTAAGTATGAAAGGTAAGTCTTGTATATATAGGGGAGGGGAAGAGGGTACTCTTGGAGGCTTCCTATTTTCTAGAATATTCTATGTTATTGTAGATAAATGTGGAGCATCCTAGAAACCTCTTTCTCTAGAATTTTCTTATGTAAATATCTAGTAGAATTCTCTATATGATTGATTGTAGCTGTTAGATCGAAATGATCTTGGTCATTCATTGTAAGGTCCGTAGCCTATATAAAGGGGAGGAAACTCATTTTCTCCTTACCAAGTTGGAATCAAGCAATACAAGCTTTCATTCTCCCAAGCTCTCTCTTGCTCTCCTACTCTTGTAAACTCTCTAGCTTTCCTTACTTTCTTCCTTCCCAAAGTTTGTTTGGTTGTTTGTCTTGATAAGGCTTACTTAGCACTTTTAAGAGGTTGGAATTGAGGCTAAGAGTTGCACGGTTACTTCGAAAAAAGTAAGTCCGTGACAGTTGGTATCAGAGCTCGAGGCATCGAGCTTGAACTGTGGCTATGACATCAACCGGAACATCCAACGTGGAGGAGCCTATAATGGAACGTGGTCGAGAGGAGAGTCGTCTTGCTACCCTTCAAGGTAAGAGAAACAAGTCTAAGGACCTTATCTCAAGCCTTGAGGGATGGGTGATCAGCCTGGAGGAGGTAATGGCAAAAACGACGTCCGACTTCGAGGACATGAGAAAACATCTTGATGGCTTTGAGGCAGAAGAGCAAGCCATTAACGAAGCAATGAAGGTGTCCTTCCATGAACTTGGTGGCTCCCTATGGGGTGAGGTACGTGCTCTTCAAGACCAAGTCTTCTTAGAGCTAAAAAACATAAAGAAATACTTTGAAGGCGAAGTTTCTAGCATTTGGGTTGAGTTGGAGAAAAGCCTTAAAAGTTTCTATAGAGGTGAACTCACCAAAATCTTGGCGGAACTGGAGGAGGCCCAATCAGATTGGGCTATGTGCAAACGGGCGGTATCGTCGGGCATTCATACCACTCGCGAGGTCTTGGACATCGACATTTCGAAACCAAACACTTTCTCAGGCAAGTGGAATGCTTGAGAATTGGACAACTTTCTTTGGGGGTTGGAACGATACTTCGCTACCAAGGGGACAGTATGCGAGGCCTTAAAGATCAACAACGCGGTGATGTACCTTACAGACTCAACACTACCATGGTGGCGCCAGAAAGAAGAAGAAATTTCCAAAGGTATGTGTGTGGTTAATACGCTTGATGATTTCAAAAGAAAAATCAAAAAATAATTTTATCCTGAGAATGCTGAAGCGGAAGCAAAGGGTAAGCTACATTGGCTAAAACAAACGGGGTCTATCTCGGACTACGTAAAAGAATTCACAATTCTGACACTAGAGATCCATGATATGGCCGACAAGGATAAATTATTCTACTTCCTTGATGGGTTACAAAATTCGGCCAAGAAGAAATTGACGCGCCGGGGTGTGTAAGACCTCTCTACCGCTATAGTCGTAGCTGAATCACTAATCGACTATAGTTTAAGGGGCGAAACCATTGAGGCGAAAGATATGCCTAGAAGGTACAATCAAGGCCAAGGTGGGGGAGACCACGAATCCTCCCAAAGTGGCCATGGAAATTAGGATGCTGGGGGTCACAAACTCTCATCATCATCTTGGAAGGATAGGTCATGGAATGCCAAAGATCGGTCACAGCCCAAGACCAATTGTTTCATTTGCGATGAACCACATTAGGATCTTGAATGTCCGAAATGAAAAACGCTAAGCGCCATGACAACGAAGTACGAGGAACAACACAAGTAACAAGAGGACGAGGTACATATGGGCTCTCTTTGTGTGCCGAACGCTATTAAGGCAAAATGCTCCAGGCAAGAAGCTTTGCAAAAGGGGTTGATGTATGTCAAAGCCAAGATTAATGGAGTGCTCACTAAGGCCCTTATTGATACTAGGGCAAGCCACAATTTCGTCTCATTGGATAAGGCAGGACGATTGAAGCTTAAATTCGTCAAGGAAAGAGGAACGTTGAAGCCCATAAACTCGGCGGCCTAGCCGCTACATGGAGTGGCACGAGGTGTACGTGCCAACATCGAATAATGGGAAGGAACGGTGGATATTGATAGGTGTGATCTACCTACATATTTTCAAACCAAATTAAGTTAGTTTTTGAGCGTTTATATAGTATTTTATTACGTTTTAATTAGTTTTTATACTTTTTGTATAAATCAGGTGTGTGGGGAAAAAATGTATGAAACTGGAGCAAAAATGATGAGATTGAACCAAAAAGTGTTGAAGAACGGTGGAAAAACAAGTTCGGAGGCAAATTTGTGGAAGAAGCCCACCGCCTAGGCGATGAAAATGCTGAGAAAACCCCTTTGCTGATGAAAGTCAACCGCCTAGGAAGTGAAATGACAAAAATTTTTCTAAATCCACCACCTACTTCACCGCCTAGGCGATCAACCAACCGACATACCCACCGCCTAGGCGGTGACCTCTACACAGACTGAAAATATTTTTAGATATTTTTAGGATATTTCGCCTATATATATCCCCTCTCCTCACTTTTATCCTGTCTCTCTTGGTATTTTGAGCCCCTTACAATATATCTAATGGTAGATTTAGGAGGTTTAGAAGGAGAGCTCACATCCCGAAGTGGAGAAGACGGCGAAACGATCGTTGAGCATTCTTAGCGGCTAATCTTTGAACGAGGCTAAGTTCTTCGATTTTTTCCTTATTTCTTTAACTTAGGATCATGTAAGCATGTTTAGCTCGTTCTTTCATTATAAATACGATTATGGCCGTAGTTAAACATGGATTGTATAGGGATTAACAATACGTTTATGAATATGTGTTTGGATTATTTTGGTGTTGCGTTTATGTCGTTCTTTGTAGTTTGATTGTGTTTATCGTATTGTTTATTTATCATGATTAGTTATATACATGGAGAATACGGGGTTTGACAAATCCTGGATTCGGATTAGGGTAAACAAACGCCACGATTCTATAACTCGGTCGGGGTTTGGATTATGGGCTTTCGATGACATTGGGGCAAGACTCACGCGACCTAGGGTCATTAAGATATCGAGGGGGACTTGTTCATTTCCATGAAGTTGCATTTTATCCCTCGTCTTACACTCGGGAGAGGTGGCGAGGGAGTTTTAAAACAGAGATTGTCGATAGGGTAAATACAACGCACGATCCAATGACCCGGTTGGGAGTTGGATTGTGTGTAATCAATGACGCTGGGTGAGACTCACGTGACCTAGGGTCGTTAAGACATTGAGAGGGACTTTTTCGTTGACTCGAAGTCATATATTCCCCTGTCTTACACTCGGGAGAGGTGGCAGTGGAGTTTACATACCGAGATTGTCAAATAGGTCGAACACCATAAACGTGAGTAAATCGAGATCGAACACGTATTTGTAAACACGTTAATCCCTAGGAGATTCTTTCCCCTAAAACATATTAGTATATCTAAATAGTTAATTTAGGTTATATTAGTATTAGTTTAATTAATTCATTAATTATATTTGTTTTTAGCCTAGATAAAGTTAGGTCATGACAAACGCGATACTCGATAGTAACGACACCAATCCCTGTGGATACGATAACCTGATCTTTCAAGATCACACTATACTAAAACTTTGAACTCGTACACTTGTGAGTAGTCAATATGAGGAGGATGCGGAATTCTCTGCCGTATAAGTTTTTGGCGTCGTTGTCGGGGATTGGTTGTTATCAGATTCAATTTCCAGCAACGTCCATCAAGTTTTTGGCGCCGTTGCCGGGGATTGGTCATTAGGTGAATTCAATCTTCGGCGATCACTACCAAGTTTTTGGTAATGATTGTTGGGAATTGTTTTGTTGGTTATTGTCGATATTGTGAGTAAATGACCCAATTTTACTTTAGACATTTCTTTTGTATATAATTTTTGTTTGTACTTTTGTTTTTGTTTCTTATGCAGGGTACTTGACGATGTTAGATCGGTGAGTATTGATGCATTATTTTTGACGGGATTCCAAGCCATTTTATTGTGCGGGGCAACACACATAATCCAGTGAGGTGTTTCGTTGAAAGATTGAGCCGAACAAATTAAAATCTCGCTAAGCTTGAGGGCGTTTTGAATGTCGGGCCGAGGACATTAAACCACGCGCTTCTTGGGAGGCAATCGAAGGTCAAATAAATTAAATACATCTCCGTCGAATTTAAACGGAGGCGATATTTTCTCGCCTCCCAGGTACGTGTTCTAAACCCCATTTGTCAGCATGCTTAAATTTCATATGTTGAGAATGATGATTGGGTTCGCTGAGGACACTGTCTATTTTAAGTTTGGCAGTGATGTGTAGTATAGTGTGTTAGTTTATTTTTTATTGTTTTTCCGTATTGCATGTGTGTTTAGGTTAGAAGGTGTTTATTTGTGTTGTTGTTTGCATGCTGAGTTTTGCGTTTGTCTGGGCCGTTACTCGATGATGAGATTACCCCCTGGTTGTTTTCAAGGTCAAGGGTAATACCCATGCATGTGTGTTCTGTGTACTTGACTATGCTTTTTGGTAAAAATTATTGTAGATTCTAATTTGCATGAGCACATAGACTCAATGTATTTCTATTCAATTGATTTGAGGACAATTATCGATTAACTAAACTCATGACATATTAAGGATTCTAGAACTTGATTTAGGGGAAGCCTGAGGCGAAATCCTAGGCGAGGTAGTTTAGGAGACGTGATTTAGGCATTCTCTTTGTCGCTTGAGCCTTTTTAAGCCTATTTGTTATATCATTATTCCTCGTCACCTTGTCAAAGCCAAAACGTAAATTTAATTCTGAACACAAACAAATACCCTAGCCAGTGGATCTTTTTTCAAACCTTAATCGTTGAATTTAAAGGCACATTTGAGTGAATCAAGCTAGCGATTGAAAATGCTATTTGATGTGAGCGGTTGGGTTTAGGGAGAACTTCTTATTGGTTCTGTATTCGAGTACTCACTTTGTCATTTTTCTTTCATTTTAAAACCACACCCGTGAAATCATACTAATCAAATAAGTTTGGGGGTGTAGTTAGTTAAAAAAAATATGTTTCTTTTTGACAAGTGAGTACGTCGGTCTTAAATGCATGTTCAAGATTGTTTCCAATATAAGTATGGGGGTTCGAGAGTGAATGTGCCAAGCGTTGAGCCTTGAGTAACGTTAAGTTAACAAGGTTAACCTGTTTTCAATTCCGAAATACCCTTGGCCAACTATTCCTTAACCGAACCAAGTCCTAATGATCTCTATGAACTTCCAAGCCTATATTAGTAGAGAGTGGACCCCAATCAGGCATATGGAAATCCTAGTCCTATACGGTCTAAGTCATGAGTTTCGTTAGGGGATAATCCAATCCGATCGTTGTATAGTCATATTATTGAGTCACGCACTAACACGTTTCCAGGATCTAAAATAGAATTCACCATTATTGCACGTCGAAATTCTAGATCATCACATGATGTGTTTTACCGCCTGAACTCAATATAACTGGCGGTTATTGATGGAAAAATAATTAGGCCGTTAGAAGAATTTAAAACTCACATGTCTTTATGTTTAGATTGTTTTTAGGTTGTTTGTTATTTAATTCAGTTTTGTTTTTAATTTTCGTGTGTGTGTTTGGCTTGAGAACTTGCCAAATTCCAAGTTTGGGAGTATTTGATAGGTGTGATCTACCTACATATTTCCAAGCCGAATTAAGTTAGTTTTCGAGCGTTTATATAGTAATTTATTACGTTTTAATTAGTTTTTATACTTTTTGTATAAATCAGGTGTGTGGGGAAAAAAATGTATGAAACTGGAGCAAAAACGATGAGATTGAACCAAAAACGGTAAAAAAAACGGTAGAAAAACAAGCTCGGAGGCAAAATTGTGAAAGAAGCCCACCGCTTAGGTGACTAGAGCACCGCCTAGGCGATAAAAATGCTGAGAAAACCCCTTTGCTGCTGAAAGCCCACCGTCTAGGCGGTGAAATGGCAGAATGTTTTCCAAATCCACCGTCTACTTCACCGCCTAGGCGATCAACCAATCGACATACCCACCGCCTAAACGGTGACCTCTGCACAGATTGAAGATATTTTTAGGATATTTTACCTATATATATCCCCTCTCCTCCCCCTTATCCGGTCTCTCTTGGCATTTTGAGCCCCTTAGAATATATCTAAGGGTAGATTTAGAAGTTTTAGAGGGAGAGCTTACATCCCAAAGTAGATAAGACGGCGAAACGATCATTGAGCGTTCTTAGCGGCTAATCTTCGGACGAGGCTAAGTTCTTCGATTCTTTTCCTTTTATTTCTTGTCTTCAATATATGTTTGAGTATGTTTTTCCTAGTTTTAATTGTATAAACCGCTATGGCCATAGGTTAAACGTGGATTATGTATGGGATTAATATCATTTTTAAAAACGTAGTTTCGGTTGAATTGTGTTTCTTGATGATTGTTCTTCATTGTTTTGAGTGTGTTTATCATATAGTTTGTTTATTATGCTTAGAATGATAAATGGAGAATACGGGGTTTGACAAATCCCGGATTCAGATTAGAATAAACAAAAGCCACTATCCAATAACCCGATCGGGATTAGGATTGTGGACAATCTATGACGTTGGGGCAAGACTCACATGACCTAGGGTCGTTAAGACATTGAGGGGGACTTCTTCGTTGACTCAAAGTCACGAATTTCCCCGTCTTAAACTCAAGAGAGGTGGCGGTAGAGTTTTAGAACTGAGATTGTCGATAGGGTAAACACAACGCATGAAATCAATGATGTTGAGACGAGACTCACGTGACCTAAAGTCGTTAAGACGTTGAGGGGGACTTCTTCGTTAACACGAAGTCACGTTATATCCCTCGTCTTATACTCAGGAGAGGTGGAGATGGAGTTTACGAACTGAGGTTTTGTGTTCAATCAATGAGTTTGGGGCAAGACTCACGCAACCTAGGGTCGTTAAGACATTGAGGGGGACTTCTTCGTTGACATGAAGTCTCGTTATATCCCCCGTCTTACACTCGAGAAAGGTGGCAGAGGAGTTTTAGATACCGAGATTATCGAATTTGTCGAACACCATTGTAAACTAAACGAAATCAAACGCGTTTAAGTAAATAGAGTTAATCTCTAGATAATCCATCCCATAACTATCTCGTATTAGTAATTAGTATAGTTAAATTAATATTTTGTATTAGTATTAATTAATTAAATTCCATTTTTAGCGCCTAAATAAAATTAGGTTATGACAATCGCGATACTCGATAATAATCTCAACCAATCCCTGTGGATACGATATCCGACCAAAAGGTCCATTATACTAAAACTTAATCCATACGCTTGCGGTGAAAGTGGCAGTGTATTAATTGCGGCCACCAAGTTTTTGATGCCGTTGAGGAGGATTGGAAGGAGTGTTATTATGATATTATGAGTAAATAACTTGATTTTAATTTAGGCATTTTTTAGTGTATACAATATTTCTTGGTAGTTTTGTTTTTATTTTCCGGCAGGATGCTTGAAGATGTTAGATCAACAGGTACTCTTGCGTTTCTTTCAAAGCAATATCTCGCCAGTCTTGAGGGCATGTATTGGGCCGAGGACATTAAACCAAGTGCTTCTTGGGAGGCAACCTAGAGTGAAAAATAAGTTAGATCCATCTCCGTCAATTTGAGTTGGAGGCGAGATCCTTTCGCCTCCCAAGTACGTGTTCTAAACCCCCGTCTTTAATATCATGCTATATACTGTTATTAGGATCACTGATAGGGTCGTTTTGGGCATTACCTATGTTAAGTTGGTGGTGATGTGTTAGTATGTGCAGTATGTTTTAGTTATAGTTAAGTTTTACTGTTTTTATCGTGTGCATACTTGTTTTGAATTTGTTTGTTTAGTTTAGTTGTTGTTTTGTGCTAAGTTTTGACGTCATCTGGGCCTTTACCTGATAATGAGTCTGTCCCCTGATTGTTTATTGAGGTCGAGTGTAACGCTCATTCATGTATGTTCCGTATGCTTAACGTATCATTTTAGTAAAAGTTATTGTAGATCCTAAATGCACGAGCATGTAAACTCAATATAACACTATCTAATTTATTTGAAACTAATTATCCTTCACTCAATTTCATGACAATAGGGATTCTAGAACTTGATTTGGGGGAAATTCGAGACGAAATCCTAGGCGAGGTTGTTTAGGAGATATGATTTAGGCATTCATTTGATCGCTTGAGCCTTTTGAAGCCTACCATGCAATATCATTATCCCTCGTTACCCTGTCGAAGCCAAACTAATAACCGTTTCAATTCTGAACACTTAACCAATACCAGATGATCGATTAAACTTCTTTCCAAACTTATATCGCTTAACCAAAGGCACAAATTTGAGATAATCAAGTTAGTAGTTGCAAATGCTACTTGAAGTGAGCGGTTGGGTTAGGGCGAACTTTATATTGGTTCGGTATTTGAGTACTCACTTGTCATTTTTCGTTTGTATTTCACACACCTCTTCAATTGTAACAATCGAATAAGTTTGGGGGTGTGTTCGTTGGGAAAAAAAAAAAAGAATCAAGTGTACATACGATTTTTTTTTTTCTTTTTTTTTTTTTGACAAGTGAGTACGTTAGTCTTAATAGATTGTTCGGGGTTGTTTCTAATTAAACTATGGGGTTTCGAGTGTGACAGTGCCAAGCGATGTGCCTTGGGTAACGTCAAGTTAACGACGTTAACCCATTTTCTATTCAAATTTACCCTTGGACATTTTTCCAAAACCGATCTAAGCCCTAATGAACTTCATGAACCTCCGAGCCTACATTAGTGGAGAATAGATCCCAGGTCAGGCGTATGGATTCCTTATACCTAAAAGGTTTTAGTCATGAACTATATTTAGGGATAATCCCATCTGATCAATGGATAGTAGTATATTTGAGTTTAATCACACACACTTAAACAGGATCTAGAATGGCGTTTTCTATTTTTGAATGTTGAAATTCTAGAACACCACATGGTGTGATTTATGCTTGAACTTTATAGGATTGGGGGCCGATGAGGGAAATTTTCTTCGGTTGGTAGATGATAATCAAAACTTACACATTTTTGTTTTTAGTGTTTTTTTTTCGTTTTTAGTTTTTAATTTCGTAATTAGTTTTTATAATTTCTTATATTGTATGGGTGTTTTGCTCGAGGACTAGCAAAATTTCGAGTTTAGGGGTATTTGATAGGTGTAAATTAGCTATCTATTTTCAAACCGAATTTGTTAGTTTTCGAGTACGTTTATTATGTTTTTAATACGTTTTAATATGTTTTTATTTTTTTTTGTATTAAAACAGGTGCGTGGGGTGAAAAGGTATAAAATCGGAGCATAAACGATCAAATCGTATAGAGAACGGTCGGAGAACGGTGAAAAAACAAGTAAGGAGGCAATATTCTGAAAGAAGCCCACTGCCTAGACGTCCAGACCACTGCCTAGGCAGTGAAAATACTGAGAAAAACCAATTTCTGCTGAAAGCTCACCGCCTAGGCAGTGAACCAACAAAAACTTTTCTTAATTTATCGCCTACTCCACCGCCTAGGCGAACTTTAACTGACATACTCTACCGCCTAAGTGATGAATCCCACCACCTAGGCGGTTGTCTCTGCGCAGTATTAGATATTTATTTTAGATATTTTGTCTATTTATACCCCTTTTCTCCCCTCTCCATTGGACCTCTGGCCATTACAACCCTTAAGGCTTAGTTTAGGATATAAAGAGAGTATGAGGAGTGCTCAAACATATCCAAATGAAAAGATCAACACGTGGAAAAGGAGAATCGTTCGGCGGACGATTTTAGTGGCTAATCTTCGAATATTGGCTATGTATCATGGATAGAGGCAAGGCTTGCGTGGTCCCTGTAGAACGTGTTGCCCAGATTGAGAAATAAGCTTTGTCTTCTATGCAATTCAAGAAGGCATTCAGGAAAGGAGAAGCCAATTACCTTGTAGTACTGAAAGAAACAACAAACGATCCAACGTCCTAAGAAACATCAAAGTAGTCCTTGAAGAGTTCAAGGACGTTATGCTGAAGGAGCTACCGAAAAGGCTACCACCCCTCAGAGAGGTGGATCACAAAATTGAGCTGGAACAAGGTGCCAAACCTCTGGTTATGGCACCTTATCGAATGTCGCCTCCTAAGCTTGAAGAATTGAGGAGACAATTAAATGAATTATTAGATGCTAGACACTTACGAGTGTCTAAAGATCTATACGGGGCACCAGTGCTGTTTCAGAAAAAGAAAGATGGCTCATTACGTATGTGCATCAACCATCGGGTGCTCAATAAGATCAAAATCAAGAACAAGTACCCGGTTCCTTTAATCGTTAATCTCTTTGATCAACTCGCTAAGGCCCGATACTTCACGAAGTTGGACTTACGCTTTGGGTACTACCAAGTCCGAATTGTCGAAAGATACGAGTCCAAAACGACGTGTGTAACAAGGTACGGTTATTTCGAATTCCTGGTCATGCCCTTCGGTCTCACAAATGCACCGGCCACATTCTGTACTTTAATGAATAAGATTTTCCATCCGTTCCTTGATCTGTTCGTCGTAGTCTACTTGGATGATATCCTCATTTATTGCAAGACGTTGGACGAACATATCCAACATCTCAAACAAGTCCTCCAAGTACTGCATGAAAATGAGCTTTACATTAAGGTAGAAAAATGTTCCTTTGCATAAGAAGAAGTGTATTTCCTTGGTCACAAGGTGCGACAAGGGAAGATCATGATGGAGACATGCAAGGTAAAGGCGATTCAAGACTGGAAACCACCTACAAAAGTAACGGAGTTGAGCTCATTCTTGGGACTTGTCAGTTATTACCGGTGCTTCATCCAGAGTTATTCTGCCCAAGCCGCCCTTCTTATCGACCTCTTAAAGAAAGACAAGGCATAGGAATGGTCTGAGAAGTGCTAAAATATCTTTTTCAATTTGAAGAAGACTGTCTCAAAAAGACCAGTCTTATGTTTGCCCGACTACTCCAAGCTATATGAGGTTCACATGGACACCTCCAACTTTGCTGTTGGAGGGGTTCTTATGTAGGAAGGACATTAAGTGGCATACGAAAGTCAGAAATTAAATGACACCGAGAGGCACTATACAGTCCAAGAGAAGAAAATGACCGCCATTGTTCATTGCCTACGAACTTGGAGACATTACCTCTTGGGGACTCACTTTGATATCATGACCAACAATGTATTCACTAGCTATTTACAAACATAGAAGAAATTGAGTCCAAAGCAAGCACGATGGCAGGATTTTCTTGCAGAATTTGACTACCAGCTAGAGTACCAACCCGAACGAGTGAACGTGGTAGCGGATGCCTTAAGTCGTAAGGCTAAACTAGCATCTATTAGTAGTCCCAAACGCCCATTGCTAGATCGCATCAAGGAGAAACTACAACATGATCCCTTAACCAAGAGTCTTGTTAACATAGCCAACGAAGGGAAGAAGCGACGCTTTTGGCTAATAGATGATCCTCTGTACACGAAGGGGGACAAACTCTACGTCCCTAAGTAGCAAAAACTTTCGAAAGGAGTTAATGAAGGAAAACCACAATTCGAAGTGGGTTGGACATCTCGGCATGAGATGCACCATGGCGTTAAATGGAGGATGCTTACTACTGGCCTCGTATGTGGGACGACATAGAGGCATACGTCAAGACTTGTCTTGTCTATCAGCAGTACAAGGTGGAACAACAACACCTAGCGGGATTGTTAGAACCATTGTCCATACCGAAGTGACCATGGGAGACTGTCTCCGTGGACTTCATATCAGCACTACCGAAATCAGAAGGTTGTGGGAACATCGTGGTAGTAGTTGATCAACAAGTATACCACTTTCATCCCTGTACCATCTAACTGTAGTGCAGAGGAGACAACCCAACTCTTCCTGAAAAATGTGGTGAAACTATGGGAAGTCCCTCAACATATTATTAGTGATTGAGATCCTTGATTCACTAGCTGATTCTAGACGGAGTTGTTCAAGCTAATAGGGACAGATTTTGACTTCTCAATAAGCTTTTATCCACAAACCGATGAGTAGACGGAGAGGATCAATGCCTTGATGGAGCTATACTTACGGCACTACGTGAGTGCCAACCAAATGGATTAGGCCAAACTTCTTAACGTGGCTCAATTCTCGTACAATTTGCAAAAGAGCGAGGCGACTAATCAAAGCCCTTGTGAGATTGTTACGGGAAGACAACTTTGACGCCCAATGCTTTAGCAATAAGCTATGATGGGAAGAGTTCGGCAGCGTACAAATTTGCTAAGGTGTGGAATGAACAAACCAATATGGCTAAGGCGTACCTAGACAAAGCAGTAAGGAAAATGAAGAAATGGGTGGACAAGTCTAGACTGCCGTTGGAGTTCAATGAGGGGGACTTGGTTCTTGTGAAACTTTTGGCATGACAATTCAAATCTCTGAGGAAAGTTCACAAGGGCCTTGTTCGGCATTACGAAGGCCCGTTTCCAGTGATAAAACGTCTGGCCGGTCTCTTACAAACTCCTTCTCCCACCCAAGTTAAAGATATACTCTGTTTTCCATGTCAATTTCTTAAAGCCATATCATGAAGACATGAAAGAATCGGGACGCGGGGTATCGAAACGAGCGCCAACTACGATAGTCACCTCTTTTGACAAAGAGGTTAATTGTATACTAGCCGATCGGATTGGGTCATACAGAGGAGAGGCGTGCTAAATTCCACAAGTATTTGGTCAAGTGGAAGAACCTGCCGGATAATGAAGCAAGTTAGGAACATGAAGACCAACTTTGGCAATTCGCGGATCACATCCAGAGGTTCAAGGATGAAGGCGCGACGAGGGCGTTGCGAGAATAGGTGGGGGAGAATGTAAAGCCCTTTACACATTGGCCTTCCTACCAGAGGAATTTTCTAAGTATGGAAGGTAAGTCTTGTATATATAAGGGGAAGGGAAGAGGATACTCTTGGAGGCTTCCCATTTTTTAGAATATTCTATGTTATTGTAGAGAAATGTGGAGCATCTAGACATCTCATTCTTTAGAATTTTTTTATGTAAATATCTAGTTGAATTTTCTAGATGATTGATTGTAGCTGTTAGATAGAAATGATATTGGCTGTCTATTATAAGGTTCTTGGCCTATATAAAGAGGAGAAAACTCATTTGCTTCTCACCAAGTTGGAATAAAGCAATACAAGCTTTCATTCTCCCAAGCTTTCTATTGATCTCCTACTCTTGTAAGTTCTCTAGCTTTTCTTATTTTCTTTTTTCCCAAAATTTGTTTGGTTATTTGTGTTGGTAAGACTTATTTAACACTTTTAAGAGGTTAGAATTAAGACTAAGTGCCGTACATTTCAAAGTAATTCTGTGACAACACGCAACACTTAGGCAAGAGAGTTTTTACCTTTGTTTTAGATTTGTACTCGGCCCACAAAAAGGGCCTCGAAGAACTCCGATTAAATGCCCACTCGAAGCGGCCCAATAATAAAGTCCCATGTAAAGTTATGGTAGCCGGCGGGAGAGACACCTGAGAATCTTTTCTCATCCCTCACTTGCAGCGAAATAAAGAGCAGAGTTGGAGCGTACTTGTTTTGGCTATGGATCTATACTCCATTCTGATCGCATTGATTCCTTCCTGGAACTCCGTTAGTATTTTCTTATATATTTCTTATTCGCATTCTTCTTCTGATGCGTTTCATGGTTTGTTTGCATCCCATTTATATCGTTTCTGTCGGTAAATTAGGTTGGTATACTGCTGGCATTCTTCATTTACTTGGCGCTTGCTGGATCTGTTCTCCCGGGAAAGGTTGTTCCAGGGGTGATTCTATTGGATGGATCTCGACTTTATTATCGTTGCAACGGTACTAATCTTTCATGGTTATTAGTTATTTATGTAATTCTACTTCGTGCATTTGTAAGTTTCGAACAGTTTGATTGTCATCCAATTTGTTGTCGTTGTTCCTAAATTCAATTTATTGCCAACAGGTTTGTTAACGCTTCTTTTGCTGGTTCTGCTGCTCGTCATTGGTGTTCGGATAGATTTCGTATCACCTACTGTATGTACTCTCTACGCGCCAATTATACAATGTGGAGTTGATTTTGACGCTTTGAGAGAAATGCTTACATGGATTGTGAATCATACTGATTCAATGTCTGGAACTGCTGAACTTTGTAGTGCCAATCCGTCACGCTCCTATTTTCGTTTTATTGTACTAAAAGACAATAATAAATCAAACCAACTATTATAGTGGATACTAAGTTTTAATTGTAGCGATTAGTTGTTATTTCTTTTATGTAGTTTCAGAAAGCTTTGTTCGATAACACAATTTACCACTTAAAATTGAATATATTAAATAGTTATCAAATTAAATCAAGTTAAGCATGTTTAATAACAAAATAAAATATCACTTAAAATATGTTCAACATTTAAAGTGATGTGTTACTCGCTTATTTTCTTAGTGGCCCGACCTTTCTCCGGACCTCGCGCATAGCGGGAGCTTGGTAGACTGCTCTTTTTTTGTGACTCACTTATTTTCTTAGTACTTTTCATTTAATACCATCAAATATCTAATAACTGCAACTATCATTTAACATCCATACTATAAAGTCATATAAGAAAAGTTATACAAAAAACTATAAATAGAGAAAGTACTAAATTGAGAAAAAGTAGACAGAGAAAGTTGTAGAGAGAGAATATTTTAGAAAAAAAAAATTGTGAAAATTACTTTAGGAACAAAAATTTGTACAAAGATAAATTTTTTGAAGTTAAAATTATTAAAAAAGTTAATACTTAATATATTCAACACTTAATAAATTCAGCACTTATAATTTCAACACTTAAAATTCAACACTTAAAATTTAAGCTTTATCAAACATTTCCTTAGTGGGTTTGTAGTTATTAGCTAGTGGGATCCATGTTTTATTAGTTTTTTAAGTCTCTTCTACTCTTGATTTGATTTTTTTATGAATGGGAGAATATAATTGTTGCTTGTAAGGTATTTATTGTGAAGGCTTTAGTGGAGGTTGAATTTGGCAAATCAAACTTACTGTAGGTTGTAGCCTTCTCGAAGTGGCTATTCTATATTCTTGTTCTCTTTATTAGAAATTTTGGTATGCAGCATAATCTTGTCCCTAATCCCATTGGACTGTACCTGAAGTGATTAATTGTGTGTTATTTTGTACATTTTGAGGTATTTTGATGTTATAAGATTATGTAATGCAGAGTTTTAATTATTAGATTTTGTTAATAATAATATACCAATGACGCCTACAGGCAATTGCAGTCAGAGGACTTGAGCTTTTGTCAGCAACCTTCGTGTTCAGCTTTCTTGTAAGTTCCAATTTCTTTGCTCATGAGGACTTCATAATAAGATAGAGTCATGGCACTTTGTATGCAGTGGCAACTTCAGCTCTACTTTTGGGTTCCATGATCCATTATAGAATTATTGCTAGCGCGTCTTACTTTTCTCTACTCCTACTTAAAGAGAATTTTTAATCCAGCATGAGAAAATTGAAAAACAAAATGATAAAATATGATGGAAGAGCATTAAAACATCAAATGATTGAATTGGACAAACGACTTGCTCACCTTCAATCAACAGTGTGATCTTCTGCAATGAATAAGAGCAAAAGAAATGCAGGTTAATTCATACATGTTCTGTCTTATAGTTTTTATTAAATAAAATTGTCTAGGGTATTCTAAAATTTACTAGAAAAGGAAAGTAAGATTTGTCAAGTTCTACACTTTTGGTGGGATTTGTCAATTCCAAAATTTAATTAAAAAATAATTGATAATTCTTATTGAATCAATTCTTATTCATTCCAAACACAAGAACTATAAAAAATAGAACTGACAATTTATTCAATTCTTGTTTTAGGCATGCCAAATGGACAGAAGAAATGGCATCTATCATTAATAAGTAGTCTTCATTGTCACAAAGAGATATGTTACTTGATGAATACTAAATTTTAAAGCTTTGTCACCTTCTATGTTGTCATTTATTCATATTATTTTGGTTATTTTCTTAGTTATCATCTTTTTTTAACCTCCTAATTGTCAGGTGACATTGGTACTTTATGTTGCTGGTTGCAAGTCGCATGATCAGACATCATCCTTGAAGCCTCATGTCACTGGAAATTTAATACATGACTGGTATATCTAATGATTCACATGCCAGAATTCTATGTTGACGTAACATATCGGGTTAATAGATCAATTAATGATGTCTCTATCTCTTTTTTTGTTTTCCCTGCAGTTTTACAATATTATCTAATGTTACAGTGGTGTTTGGTCATCTGTATTTTATTTGTCAAACATGTTGAATAGAAAAATGTTCAACATGACATTACATTTCTTATTGTGTTATCTCTAGCTAAAATGTACTTTATTTTTGTGTGCTCTTGTAATTAGTGGGGCACATTTTTAGCTTCAGCATTAATAAGGAGACCATAATGGTATTATGATTTTTAATTCTGAACATAGGTTGCCTTTGATTAGTAAGCGATTGTTCTTATATTGGACATAGTTGACACGAAAAGAATTTATAATCAAGTTTTTCGGCATTATGGAGATTTATGAATGGAACACTCCTATACTTCCGGTATCATGTGGTTGATTTATCTTCCACATTATTGAGATGGCAATGTAGAATGAAACATTTTCAATTTAGATGATCAATGTAGACATTTCTTTTCTTTCTTTCCCATATATCTAAATGTTCATAAAAATTACATAAGGTTCTTTTCTTAATTGATGGGTCTAATTAAAAGTTTAAGTGAGGATTTGGAAGCTAAAGATTGGATTTATTCTATATTAGAGTAACATTTTGTAGTGTTAGAAGAAATGGGAGAAGTTAGACCTGCCCAAGATATAATATATGGAATTGATGCATTTGTTGAACGATTATAAAAGTGTTGGAGTACCAATGATTACATTGAGAGGACAGCGGACTACATCGTGAATAGTTGTGTGTTAAAACTCATTGTGACAGGCCTATATAGGGTTAGGCAAGAGTAGCGATCTATAATACATGGGAGTAGTGGCCAAGTATTAGCATTAAATGGTTGGAGATGATTCTAGATATTTGTTGAGTGACAATTTGAGGTGCCAGACAATGACGTGAAATTTTGGAAACTAGTCGAGTGATAGCCAATGATAAGGCACCACAGTTCAACGTACCAATCCTTGGGGTTGATATAGTGAGAGAAAAAAGCTTGTCAAAGAGAAACTATAAGGTGAAATGTATTTGTACTTAAAAGACTGTAATTAGTACCTTTATAAAATATAAATATGTGTATAGTTTGACGTCTGTATTAAGCATGCTAGTAAGTTCCTTTTAGGATGAGTTGGCGGTAGTATTTCCAACAACTTGTCTTTGTGATGATGAACTTAGCAGAACGATGAATCCTGTTCCTGAAATTCTCTTGTACTCCATGCTTGTATTCGGAATTGCAGATATTTGTAATTGTTGCTAAGTTATTTGACTCAGACATCTTAGAAAACTTTCTGCATGTGGAATATATATGTGTCTCTGTCTGTTTTGTCTATTTATGATGTTCTCATTTGCTATCAGCATACTACATATCTATGATGTTTTTAAATTTCTGTGAACATTCCTTCATTGGCACTTCACTGTCGCTTATAGTTCATAATATCATCCAATAGGTGGTTCGGGATACAGCTGAATCCTCAATTCTTTGGTATTGACCTCAAGTATGTATTATTGTGTGCTTCAGATTCTGATAACTTTTCTGTGTCTACTTCCATTTATGTTTAAATTTCATTTAGTTTTATGGTGATCATGTATTTTACAAACACAAGAGATTATAATCTCAGTAGGGATGTAGAGAGCTGGGTCGAGGCCAAGTATTGACTATTTGAGCATATTCATTAATATTAACAAACTTTCGAGATCCAGCTGAAGATATGACCTTATGTTCAATTTTGGTTTGCCTAACTCTGCAGACTCTTTATGAGGATAACAATCTTATTCAAGTTAAATTTATTTAAATCTTGAAGTGCTTATATATATATATATATTAGAAATATTTATTGGTTACATTTTAACACCAAGTGACCAAAATAAAGCACATGACGTTTCAAATAAAACTAATTATTAAATTCTACTATGGCTATATATAGGTTTCTAATTAATATAAGAAACTTCATTGGCCATATTTGTTAGTTAGTAGAAACAATAGAACTAAGTGTTATTTTTTTTTTTTTTTATATTATTCAAGTTGCTCACGAGCCTTAATGAGTCGAGCTTCAAGCATACAATATATGGTGGAGATCAAGACAATAAAAATAAATGATACACTTATTATAGGCGTAAATCAAGGCAATCACGGCCAACTTGATTAATAAGAAAAAAATACTTATATTTTTTTCTTATTAATCTTTGATTCATTTCCTAAATTAGTGTTTCCTAAAATAATCTCTAGGCTCCTCTATATAAAGGAGCCTATGCAATTCTTAGAGAGCAGACTATTACTATTGAATTGATTGAAATAAGAATTGTGTTTTTTGAATTTTTTTGACTTTCATCTTCATTTTCCTATCGTTAATTTCCGTTTCAATTACTGGTCCTACACCAATTGGTATTTAGAGGCGTTGATTTTTTCACGTTTTGCCTGCAAACCCAATCAAAAGCCCTAGCCACCATCAATTAGACCAGCCACTTCGTGCAACCCCCATTTCCAACCTACACTGTTCGAGAAATAGGTTAGTCGGACCTCAACAGAAGTTTCCGAATTACGGCGAGCCTCTTTTGTAGGTCTGCGAACCCTAATCGAAACTGTTACACTTCTCTGGCTTCGTCTACGGCTTATATAGCCGCCACGCCTTCATCCAATCCTCCAGTGGTAGAGATCTATCCCCATTGCCCCAGATCTGGCCTTCACCGCTTCGGATCTAGGCTCATCGGACCTCAACGTACCCTTACTGGACTTTCTAGGCATCGTTGGACCTTCGTGCATCAGTTCTGCTTCCCATGAGGCCTTTTGTAGCTCGTCCAACCGCATCCGGCCACCATGGACCCATCAACCTTAGCACTGAAGATCGGAACTTGGGAGTCGCTGCTATTTGTTCAGTCGGACCTTAGCCGAAAGTGTTCCACTCCTCCAGCGCTGCCGCTGGACTGTAGCAGCGTAACAATTTGTGGTCTCTCTCTCTTGTGTGCCCTAGGCATGGTCTATAAGATCAGGCTTTGTTAATTTTTAAGAAATCTTTATTGTTATACTTTTCGATTACATTATTACGTAAAATAATAATGGTGATGATGATGATGATAATAATTGATAAAGAAAAGTTCGAGTTAGGTCCAAACCATCGCCACGTGTCCGCCATGCACAAGGATCTACAAAACGTACTACACCGGACGAGACTACTACCGGCGACGACTACTATTTTGAGTTTTTGATAGAGATCACTCCTGAAGTCACCCCAACAAGGGGAAGCAGGCCCTAGGCTGGAGCGCTCTACACAGGGTTCTAAGTATCGACCGTTACGTACCGTAACGCCCGATAGGTAATGGAAAATCGGCCCGTTGTTACATTTATAGGCCGATATTTCATGCTTGGGCCAATTCACACCGAATCGGCCCGTTACGGGGTCATTTCCCGTTACAGTCATGTGTAACGGCTGTTATAGGCGTTACAGGCTGTATTTAGCCTTGTGCAAGTCTTCTTCCATTAAATGTAGGTTGTATTCAGCCTTGTGCAGGCCTTCTCCCATAAAAAAATACCTTTCCCATCTGCAGGCTGTAATTTCAGCCTTGTGCAGAGGCCATGTTATGGATAGAAATTCATAATTTCTTCAGATTTCAACCTTTCTTCAGCCTTAATGAAGAATTCATCTTTTTTCATATCTTTATTGTATTGTATATGTAGTTAAATGCCATAATATCTATTAGAATGTGTTTATTAAAAGTTAAATGACTAAAACAATTACTATTATTGAGTTTTTGAGGATGTTCTGGTGATTTTAAAAAATTTACGACTGTTACAGTCGCTTCCTGTTACGGACAGACCGATATACTCCTGATACCATTACACCGCGATCGTTACTGTTACGTAACCCGATACCGCGATTTAAATCCTTGGCTCTACTCCAACTAGAGTTGTCAACCTTGATACATGTCAACAACGTCGTCTCCACTTGGGGCAATTGTAACAACTTCCTCTTGTTAAGGGAAGAGCCTTTACCGTTTGTAAAATAATGGTTCATCACAGCGTATCCCACCAAACCAGCTATATTAATAATGGTCGGGATTTAGGGGAAGACTTGCCAAACAAGTCTTCCCCGATCGACAAATATTAGCGAATGGGTGTCTAGCCAAGTACGCACGATTTTCCTACTCAACACTCTGCCAAACTCATTTCTGGGTACTCTACTGATTCTTACACAGGAGGTGCAACGCCAGTAGGACACGTATGGTGTATTGTTTTGCTATGACCGGAGTTAGGAAAATCTATCAAATCCTAATCCCAAAGTTCCATATCTGATAAATCAGATTTAGGCTTCATCAGATAGCCACGGTTTGTGGGAAACAATTAATTGTCTTTCTTGCTATTCCTTGAAGAAAGTTTATGGTTACTTTGAGATTAATGACGAACTATCAAGAAGCCGAAAGGCAGCCACTTCGGAAAGTCACCTTCGCTCCTCATGGGGTTGATAAGAGAGATACGCGATCTCTTAGAATGTACAATAGTTAGCAGGCCAAAGCCAATTGCCTTTACTACCCCTGGTTCCACAAGGGTTTGTCCCACGGTACAACGAGGCACAAGCCATCACAGACGAAGGACGAAGATTGAGATGAGAGCAATGACATGAGGATGAGCAACAGAGGAAGTAACGTGACCTCCGAAAATAATTGGAATGGATCCGAAGGGAGAGGGATGAACTGTGGAGCAAAGGCCAGAACGTCCTACGAAACTCCGAGGTTCCACCGTCTAGGAGGGCTCCTAGTGTGCATTCATGACTTGGGCCATGTGCTCCGTCAGTGCGAGCTGAGGAGGAGAAACGGGGCACATGCCCAGTTTTGGTAACATAAAGGAACCTTGGGGTATCCTGGAATGGGTTTCCCTACTCTGTGGAAGCTTCGTTTTGCTTCCCGATTGAAGAATCTGCGGGCTGACTAGAATCGACAAGTTAAAAACGGCCTCCGAGGCCAAGTCAACAAGCGCAAGCAGATCGGCAAGAAAGAGCCCAGTATCTATGAAATAGTAAAGAGGAATGCTCCTCCGTTCACTGTTCGGGTACTGCGGGAGAAAGTCTTGGCAAACTTTAAGCTTCCGTCTCAAATCGGGATGTACCAAATTACCAATGCAACATCGATCCAATGGAGCACCTGAACACCTACTATGTTCATATGGATTTGCGCAGGGCATCATATTCGACTAAATTCCAGGCCTTCCCAGTGACCTTGACTGGAACGGCCAGAAAATTGTATAAGGTTGCATTTGGGCAAGGGATTTGACAAATCCAAGGGATTTGATAAATGGTGGGGTTTCAAAATCCTGGATTTTGAAATCCCATCATTTAACAAATCCATTGTTTGGATATGTAAAATATCCCAAATCTTCAATCATCTCCTCCACCTTCCTCCTTAAGTTTGACTGGAACACACCAAACAACGGTTATGCAATATAGCTTCTCCTTCGATCAACAGCCGTCCTTACCCATCGCTCATGCACGACGACTCCTATGGTTGCGATTTACGATTTCGGTGTAGCCAATTTAGGGTTGCGACTTGTGATTTCCACTTCTTCAGCCGTTCTTACCCATCGCTCATGCTCGACGACTCCTATGGTTGCGATTTGCAATTTCGGTGTAATAATTTAGGGTTGCGACTTGCGATTTCCACTTCTTCAGCCGTCCTCACCCATCGCTCATGCTCGATGACTCCTACGGTTGCGATTTTGGTGTAGCAATTTAGGGTTTCGACTTGCGATTTCCACTTCTTCAGCCCTCCTTACGCATCGCTCATGCTCGCGACGACGAAGAAGGTGTTTAACCCATCGCTCATGCTCGCGACGACGAAGAAGGTGTTTAGGGGCGAAGAAGCAAGAGATGAAGGATTTGTCAAATTCCACCTATTTCAAAAGGATTTCCAAATCCTTTCGTTCACCACTTTTTGACATTTGAAGGATTTTACAAATCCATTCTACTCAAATACCCAAACAAGGTATTTATTAAAAAAAGATTTTGAAATCCCTTCCCCAAATCCCTTACCCAAATGCAACCTAGGACACTAAATCCAGGACTATTTGATTCATTTGACTCACTAAGTCCTGCTTTCGCGCAAAGATTTGGAAGCAACAAATGGTGGACCAAGAACCCATTGTATCTTATGTGAATAAGGCCAAAGAAAGATGAAAGATTGGAGGGCTTACTGGAAAGGTTTTGTCACGAGTCTGACTAGGTGGAAGAATTGAAATATGAGATGGCGGTAGCGGCGTTGATCGCTGGTGTAAGAAAGGGCATGTTTTTATATAAAATGGCTCGGGCACCTTCGAAAACTTTAGCTGCCGCTTTTGCCTTATCTACCGAGTTTATCTCGACGGAGAATGTATAACGGGCCCAAGCTGAAGAAGAGGAAGACCTCAAAGGGAAGAGAAAGATGAAGGAGTCGAGCTACAGTAAAACTAGTCGAAACGACTCCCAATCGAAGAAGAGAAGAAATGACAGAGAAAGGGGCGGGGTAGTCAAGAAGCCAGGGAAGACTCAATCCCCACATTGCTTCACAAACTTCACCCCACTTCACGCACCCCTTGGAACGATCCTAATGTAAATTCGGGACAAAAAGCTGGTCATATTGCCTCAACCCTTGAAGAACCAAGGGAAGGCAACGAATTTTGACAAGTGGTGTGACTTTCATCGGGACCATGGTCACAACGATCTCAAGAATGAGATCGAAGAGCTGATAAGAAAGGTCCACCTGAAGAGGTCACCACGAAGTGGAAACAAGAAGATTGATGTCTCGAAGAATGGGAGAGGCTCGAGGTTCGGGGGGAAATCCACACAATGCATGGAGGATTTGCTTCGGGCGGAACAACAAAGTCCGAACAGAAGGCTCATGCCCAGAAGGGAAAGCGTCGGGTAGAGGACTACGTGTTCCAACTCTCAAAGGGGGCCGTTGCCAAAAGAGAAGCCATTACTTTCACTAACAAATATTTATGCGGGGTCCACATGCCACATGACGATGCCTTGGTGGTCACGTTGCAGATTGCTAACTTCAACTTTGAACGTGTTTTGGTTGACAACGGGAGTTCAGTAGAGATCATCTACCTTGCCGCATTCAACAAAACGGGGATCGACCATAACCAGTTGAAGCCGATGATGACATGTTTAGTTGGCTTAGGTGGGGAAACAGTGAGGCCGCTCGACTGGATCATACTCTAGCTTACGGCGGGAGTAGAGCCGAAACATTCAATGATCGATGCACGATTTATGATTGTGGACTGCCCATCGGCATACAACGCCATAATTGGAAGGCCTTGCTTGAGCTCATTGAAGGCCATAACTTCAAGGTATCATTTGAGCTGAAATTCCCCACTAAAAGTGGAGTTGGTGAAATTCGAGGTAGCCAGAAAGTAGCCTGAGAATGCATCGTGGCCAAAATGAAGATTTTGAAATAACAATCAAAGGGCGGGGAAATCGACAAAGATTCCTTGCCTGGGGATATGCTTGAGCGACCTAACAAAGGGGAGATTGTTAACCCCCAGACCAAGTAGCCACACCAGCTATGACCTCGTCCTGATGAGGAACTGGATACGATCCAAGTGCACCAGATTGAACCGGTTCGGACAATTCATATTGGTTCAGCTCTCCCATACAGTCTGAAGGAAAGATTGATCGAGCTACTTTGAGCCAACTACGATGTGTTCGCTTAGTCGCATGAAGACCTGCCTGAGATAGACCCAAACATCTCTATGCACCGGCTACACATTAATCCTGCTTACCCCAACATTTCTGCAGAAGAGAAAGAAGTTTGGGCCAGAGAGGAAGGGGATAATCACGAGGAAACCAAGAAATCGCTCAATGCTGAAACTATTGAGGAGATTAACTTTTCTCTCATGCTGGCCAATATGGTCCTAAGACTGGGAAATGGTGCATGTGCGTGGATTTCATCAATCTCAACAAGGCTTGCCAAAAAGATTGCTTTCCGCTTCCGAAGATCGACGTAATCGTGGATACGACAATTGGGTACAAGTTACTTAGTTTCTTGGACGCTTTCTCAAGGTACAATCAAATCAATATGCAGCTCTCAGACAAAGAAAAAACGACTTTCGTCACTGGCAAGGGCTTGTATTGCTATTGGGTAATGCCCTTTGGATTGAAGAATGCCGGTGCCATGTACCAGAGATTAGTAAACAAGATGTTTGTTGATCTGCTTGGGAAAACGATGGAGATCTATATTTGATGACATGTTGGTCAAAAGCAAGATTGTCGAAGACCATTTGGCCAATCTATGGGATTGCTTTGACATACTTAGAAAGCATAGAATTAAGTTGAATCTGATCAAGTGGGTTTTCAGAGTCGGGCTAGAAAGTTTCTTAGTCACATGGTAACCAGGAGGAGAATCGAAGCCAGCTCGGAGCAAGTGAAAGCGATTCTGAACATGTCGTCACCGAAGACGATCGAAGAAGTGCAAAGCTTGACAAGGCGAATGGCGGCGCTGAATCAATTCACCTCCGGGCATCAGACAGGTGCTTGCCTTTTTTCAAGACCCTCCGAGGAAACAAGAGCTTGGAGTGAACCGAGTGTGAAGAAGCCTTCCAAGCACTCAAAAGGTACATCTGGACTCCACCTATTTTGACAACGCCAAAACTTGGGCAACTCGTGTACTTGGCAGCATCTTCCACGGCAACAATCTGAACACTAGTGGTGGAAGGGTAGGGAACTCAAAGACCTGTCTACTATGTCAGCAATGCATTAACTGGAGCGAAATCCAGGTATCCTCGACTTGAATTGATAGCATACGCCTTGATGGTGTCAACGAGAAAACTCGAGCGTTATTTCCAAGCTCATCTCATAGTGGTGCTGACCAATTAACTGTTGAGGGTGGTATTGCACTGACTAGAAACTTCAGGGTGCCTACTGAAATGGTCAATAGAAGTTGGGGAGTTCCATATCGAGTACCAACCAAGGATAGCATTCAAGGGTCAAGCACTTGCAGATTTTCTCTCTGAATTCACTCCTAAGGAAAGGATCTCAACGGAAGGGGAAATGACTTTGGACCCTGAGCAACAAAGGGCGAACACTTGGATCGCACACGTGGGCGGAGCATCAAATCAAAGCGGTTTGGTAGCCGGGCTAGTGATCAAAACTCCCGATGGCGACGTTCTCGAATATGCCCTAAGACAGGTTTGAAGCCACGAATAACGAGGCAAAATATGGAATGTTGATTTCTTTATTGCGGATCCTAAAAGAATTTGGTGTAACCGAAGTAGAACTCTATTGCGACTCACTTCTCATAGCTAGCCAGATCAACAGGGAGTATGCGGCCAAAGAAGCAAGGATGATGGCCTACTTGAATGAAGCCAAGCTACTTATGCAAGGTTTCTTGAAGGTCATCGATAAGCAGATCCTGAGGTAGGAGAACAAACATGCGGATTTGTTGGCTAACTTAGCCTCCACATTAGAGACCAAAGGGTAGAGAGCAGTTTTGGTTAAAAATCTACTACGTCCAAGCTGTAAAGAAGCTGAGGGAGAAACCAAAATCGTCATCAACTACCCAAGTTGGATAAATGCAATCTTTAATTACCTTGGTAGCGACGTCCTCCCCGACCATAAAGTCGAGGCTCGAAGAGTGCGATATCGAGCAACACGGTACATTTTGATCCGACGAGTACTATATAAGCGATCATTCATGGGCCTACTATTGCAATGCCTATGCCTGGAGGGGGGGGGGGGGGGGGGGGGGGTTATGTGCTTAGGGACATTCATGAAGGAATTTGTGGTAATAATTCCGGGTCGCGATCCTTGGCCAAGTAAACATTGAGGTAAGGCTACTTCTGGCCAATGATGAAGGCTGATGCTAAAAAACTAATCAAGAGGTGTGACAAATGTCAGCGTCACAAGCCGACCATTAATGTTCCGGCCACTAAACAACTTCCCATGATCGGGCCATGGCCTTTCACCCAGTGGAGAGTGGATATCCTTGGGCCGTTCCTTACAATTGCCGCTTAGAAGAAGTTTCTAATCGTGACCATCAATTACTTCACTAAGTGGGTCAAAGCCAAAGCTATGGCCAAGATCACTGACATGAAGACTAAAGACTTCGCTTGGAAGCATATCGTTTGCCGGTTTGAAATACCACACGCTGTCGTCATTTATCACGGTACGCAGTTTGACTGCATTCTCTTCGATGACTTCTGTTTGGGGGGTTAGACGCACGTTACCAAATGTCCACCTCAAGACATCCTCAGTTAAATGGTTAGGTGGAGGTAACTAATCGGGCCATCTTATATACTCTAAGGACTTGTTTAGAGAAACCTAAGTCCAAGTGGGTCTTGGAAATTCCCTTTGTCTTGTGGGCATACCACACGACATCAAGAATCCCATTGGGAGAAATACCCTTTGCAATGGCATTTGGCGCCAAAGCAGTAATCCCCATCGAGATTGGAATGCTGACTTACCAAGTGAGTGAGAGTGAATTAGTGACACACACTGACCCCGACATGAATAATGACTAGTTGGCATTAAGTTTGGAATTAATAGAAGAAAGGAGGGAACAAGCACATATATGACAAGCAGTATACAAATGAAAAATGGCTCGATGCCACGACAAACGGGTCAGACCTTGAGCGTTAGGTGATTAATGCCACCAGAGACCGAACATAAGGGAACAAAAGGGAAACTAGGCCCAAACTAGGAAGGCTCGTACCGAGTAACTGACATCATTGGTCCGGGAACTTACGAGCTATAGAAGGACGACCTCTATGATACCTGTGGAATGTGGAACACCTTAAGAAGTATTATCAATAAGGATATTTTCTTGTGTAAGGTGTACTTTGCATCTTATTTAATAAAATCTCATTTTTGTTGAAATTACTACAATGTTGGCAATGCGAAACTATGACTCGACGATTCTTTGCCGGGATGACGGGTAGAAGGGGATGATTGACCAAGAAATTGGGACAAACTCCATCAATCAACCATCAAATAGACTACCAGACGTTTGGCTCAGCGATGGCCTAAAAAACCCACCTAGCAATCCGAAGAACATATTCGGATGTGCTCCACAAACCGGGGATACCGGGGCGGGGAAAAGAGGCCGTTGAGCATTGGGATTCAGAGGAACTCTTGGTGCACCTCCATCCCTATTCGGTATCAGTCTACATCCTTGCTCGATATTTATTCAAAACACATTCTTAGCTGTAACCACAATACAAAGAAGAAAGAAGGGACATACCAAAATGATTTTTATATATTAAAAAGGGTGGGGACGTAACCTCCATACAGGAAAAGGGGGAAGACTTCTTTTTTGTCTTTTCTCTTTTCCTCTTCTTCTGGCAGGAAGGAAATGATCTTCTTCGGCGAAGAGCAACCTCCTCGTCCGTAGGAGGGTAACCCTCTACTACCATGTAGTCCCCAAGCTGGTCAAGGAGATCCCTAATCATCACCTTTTGCTTTTCGCTCCGAGCTTCCACTTGACCCCCAAGCCTTTTCTCATTCTGCAAGGTCTCCTTGTGGTTAGCCGCCATCGATTCCTTTTCCTCAAACGTCTCGAGTGCCTTGAACATCTCCGAAACTACAACGTAGTGGCTGGAGTCTAGGGAGACGTAGAGAGCCCGAAGCTGTTTGATTTTACGTAAATGGTGGTGTGACCTCCCCTCTGTCTTTAGCTCCAGGATTAGGATCTCCACCTTCCAGGCATTGCAAACTTGCTTCTCCCGATGCTCTTCGATTTCATAGTGGATGGTATCCATATTGTGAAGATGCTCTTCCAGGCATTATCCTTGATACTCACTCCGGCCAAATTTGACCCCGGGATTACTCTCCCAGTGGTATCCTCGAATACATTAAATCATATGTTTGGGAATAAGGAACATTCGATGAGGAAAAATCCGAGTTAGGGCCAAACCATCGCCACATGTCCACCGGGCACGTGCCATACACGGGGATCCACAAAAATGTACTACACAAGACGAGATTACTACCCCGAGACAACCACTATTGACTACTATTTTGACCGGGATCGCTCCCGAACAGGATTACTCTCGAAGTCACCCTAACAAGGGGAAGTAGGCCCTGGGCCAGAGAGATCTACTCCAACCAGAGTCATCAACCCTGATACATGTTTGCACTATTGTCCCTACTCGGGGGGCAGTTGTAACGGCTTCATCTTGTTAGGGAAGAGCGGTTACCATCCTAAAATAGCTGTTCATAACACCGTATCCCTCCAAATCAGCCACATTAATAATGGTCGGGATTTAGGAGAAGACTTGCTAAACAAGTCTTCCCCACCTACAAATATTAGCGAAGGGGGGTCTAGCCAGGCACGCACAATTTTCCTAGCCAAGATTATGCGAAACTCATTTCAGAATACTCTACTGATTAATCCCAAAGTTCCATATCTAACGAACCAGATTTTGGCTTCATCAATAATAATAATAATAAAAAAAATAAAAATAGTTATTTTCTTTATCATCGTAGTTGCCCTTAATATATCTTTATCTGGCGTTGGCATCAACACTTGAGTAGTTGATTTATTTAGTTGCATTGTAGTCAATATTGACATAAGCAAATCTCATTTATCCTCCCCTTAGAAAAAGGAAAGAAAAAAAAATGGCCAATCTACCTCCCAAAAACCTTGAGCTCCACTCCCTTCAAGAAACTGTTGCAGCTTTGGCACAACTCTCCCAATTAGAAAAGCAATTAGGGAGGTGTCATGTACTCGAGTTGGGGGGTGAGTCTTATTCTCCTTCAGTTAAAGGTGAACAAGTGGGTTGTGTCCATGGTTGTGTCACAGCAGACTATCATACCTCAACTTTTCTGAGGACACACAGTATGATAATGGATACACTTGGTGACAGTGGAATATGAAACAAGGGAGCAAGTCATCCCTGTGTTGGGACCCTTACCAAAACCATAGTCTAAGCCAAGGACTTGAGGAGTTTGACCCTTACGCTGATAAGGACAGTGATCTAGAGAAAGTTCGTCATCCTCAGGAGTAGAATTCTAGACGTGATAGGTATCCTAGGCACCCCCTTCCCCCATGACTATCCGATGCGGTCTAGGCTTGATGTCGATGATCTAGATGATGTCTCTAGGCGAGTGAAAGTTGAGGCCTCAACTTTTGATTGTCAATTAAACCCTAACTTGTTCCTAGATTCGTTGCTTGACATGAAGGACTACTTTGAGTTCTATAGGATCACAAATAGCCAATGTTTCTGTTTTGCAAAATTAAAATTTGTTGGCTCCGCAAAGAGGTATTGGCAATCTATCGAAAGAAACTTAGAACATCAAGGTCATGTTCCTGTGTCTAGATGGCAAGAGATGAGGGAGCATTTGAGGGACAAGTATGTACCTTCCTATTATAGGCGACAACTCGTGGATCTATTGTTCAACCTCAAACAAATGCCTTTTCATGTGCAAGAATATCACCACAAGTTTGAAGAACTTAACATGAGATGTGAGGTATATGAGGAATCGTGGGTTACACTCACTTGATTCATTAGTGGCCTTCGCCCAGAGATTAAGAAAGAGATAAACTTGCATTCACCTATGACCTTAGACGAAGCTTTCTCTAAGGCCTTGAAGATTGAGAAGTAACACAAAATATCCACCCTAAGGCGTTTGGCCACTCAAGTTAGGGAGTCTTGTCAATCTAGGTCTGTGTCCTTCGAAAGATCCAGTCGAGCCCCAATGCCCAGTCAATCTGCTCCTACGGGTCCAAACTCCACACCACCACGTATCTTTCTCAACCTAAAGAGTCCTCTAATTCTCGACTGAGTGGGTCTATCTAGTCTTTCATTTAGTGTCATAATTGTCATGGTCAAGGCCATATAGCTTCTCAAAGCCCACATAGGACCCTAACTCTTGAGTGTGATGGTGGGATCCCACGAACAGGGGATTAAGTAGTCTTTCAAACTTCCTTTAAATGTGGGGATCAAGGCTATAAACTGGGTAGATGCATGAACGTAGTGTCCAAAACTGGCCTTAAAAGAATGAAATTGCTACCTGAACCACATCCTCAACCTTTTAGAGTCGCTTGGGTCAATAAGACATCGTTACCAGTTATGGAGAGGTGCTTGGTTCCTATTCACGTGTGACTATTCGAGACAATAAAAATAACTTAAGCATGTATCATAGGCGTAAATCAAGGCCAACTTGGTAAATAAGAAAAAAAATCCTTATTTTTTTTTTATCATTGTAATATTTGATTTATTTCCTAAATTTGTGTTTCCCAAAGTAATCTCTAGGCTCCTCTATATAAAGGAGCCTATGTAATCCCTAGAGGGCAGACTACTACTATTGAATTAATTGAAATAAGACTTGTATTTTGAGTTTTGTTACTTTTCTCTTCATTTTCGTATTGTTATTTTCCGTTTCAATTACTGGTCCAAAACCAATATATGTTTCATTTAATATACAAACAAAAATAAAAGCTTGAAATGGATTCATTTATTAAGTAATCATGTTTTGAACGAACTATAAACAAGTCGAGCTCGAATAGTTCATGAGTAGTTGGGTCATTTACAATTGTAATTCTCAATTGCAATCTGTGGAGTCTGTTAGTTGCAAATTTTAATCTAAAATAAACTTCCTATATGTTCTTAACCCCTATCCCATATTTCTATTTCATTCACAAAACCGTTAACTTAAGAAGCACCGACACAGACATACAAAAGGAACAACTCAAGACATAAATACAACACCATGACTAATTTAAAAAAATTACAGATATGAGTAGGTTACGACAAATAAAATTATATTTGTGTCTGTATATATATTAATCTTTGCTCAAAATAGGATTGTACATACATTTAAATGATAAATAAGATCACTCTAGTGCCAAATGACACCATTTTATGGTATTCAATAATTTAAAACTTTCCTGTTTATTTTAAGATGAAAAGGAGAACAATTTTTCAAGAATATGGAACCAAGTCTTGTCTCATCATTATATATCTTGGCAAATTTAACTCAAATCCTAAAACTCAAATTACTCATCGGCGTGTCTTGCGGTGAAAGAAGTGTTTAAGCAATAAATTAAATGTAAAATATTAGTTTATTATATGTCGGGTTATCCATGCATGTCTACTGCTTATCTGTGTTGGATATGTTTCCGACGCAAATGCTTTAGCTTGCTAAAAGTATTGGTGCTTCATAGCCATTAATTATATATATCTTGACGTCGTTGTTCTTCAATGGCTTCCTCTCTCCTTCTGTTTATTCAACACATAAATAGCATGATTTATTCGTTTTTCCTCCCATTTTAGTCTGCAACTACTTTGCAAACCAATTCACCCCGTCCCTATTGAATTATACTCCCCTCCTCTCCCGCATTCCTAAAAAAGATTCTGCCTGATGTTGCAAGTTGAATATATTTTAGTTTACTATATTACCCTTGTTGGTAAATTTGTATAAGTGTTGAAACTTTTTGAAAATTGAATGAGTGGCTGAGTGTATTTGTTAAAAAAGGAAAGTGGACAATTATTTTGGAACATCCTTAAAAGGAAAGTAGGACAATTAGTTAGGAACGGAGGGAGTAATATGTTGCCACTTGAGCACAAGTTGACGGAAAAGGAACTTGAGTCCCTGATGTGAAGGTTGACAAATATGGCACTTCTCCCCTTCCATATTAGTTATAGTGAATTACTCATGGTGATTCATTGATGCAATGATCAATCTCAATTTACGGTGAATATGTTCTGATGATTAAATTCTTTTCTCCAGATTTTTCTTTGTTAGAGCTGGAATGATGGGATGGCTGCTTATCAATCTTTCAGTTCTTGCAAAATGTATTCATGATTCTGTTTTTAGCCAATCAATGATTTTATACCAGCTTTTCTGTTTGGTAAGGTGGTGTTCCTATAATTGTCACTTTTCAAGTAAATTCACATTTTTGTTGCTTATCTTTCTTTGCTCTGCGTACTTTTCAGTTATACATCCTAGACTACTTTTTCTATGAAGAGTACATGACCTCCACGTGAGTATATATTTTTACTCAGTATTATATTTCGAAATTCTTTTGAATCTTGTTTGATGAAACTGTATCATTTTGAGACAATATTTTTTTGATGTTCTAAAGTGTTAACATGTCCTTCAATTCTTGGTGAAACATTTCTATTCACAACCTTATTAGTAGAATAGTCTTCGTTCTTACAGAACATTAATTACTTACTGCATCTGTTTTTGAGTTTGAGTTTGAGGAGAGGGAGATGATTGAGTATAGGGTGGTTCCCAAAATTTGGTGCAGCAGTCTAAATTGGACAGATAGAGTGCCGGGTTAATCGCATTATTCATTGAGCATTCTGTGCAAATTTATTCGCATGCTGGTTCCGAAGAACATGCAGCATTAAAATAATTGGATACACATTCATTTCTTGGATCTTTCATAAGAAAACAGAGTTAAATGCATTTGCAAGTACTTGGTGTGTTGAATATTCTTGTTTTCTTCGGAGGTTCTATCATGTAGAGCTGGGTTGCTCTGAGCAAAGTTAAGCCCTAGGTTCTGTGTTCTTTAGTAAAAACTAAGTTAGATCTGCGCAATACAGGATGAATAATTGATGGGGATCAAATAAGGTCACTGCTTCGAACTTACGTACAATGCATGTGGAAAAATCATTCGTGTTTCTCTTTCCAAATTAGTCATTATTTAAGTAGTAGTTATTGCTTGTTATTTCCAAATTAGTAATTATATTCGTTAAGTAGCCATTATTGTACTTTCAAATTAGTAATTATATTATAGCCATTAAATAGTAGTTATTGCTTGTTGTTTCCAGTTTTAGATTGGGCCAATATAATGAGGCTTTGTTGTACTGGAAGAACAACTTTGATCATAGATTATTGCGTACTGAATTATTGAGCAAAAATTTAATTTTCTTTTTATTTCTTTTCTTTTCAATTGGCTTCCTTTATCAACTGGTATCCGGAGCTTCTAGTTGATTTTAAGGCTACTGTTCATCAGGAACCTAGACCTAAAACACCAATCGTCAACCCACCAAACGCTTCAGATCTGATTCGGAGAATCCCTTGACGCTTCATCATCCGAATCAGAAACCTTTGCCCATGCCATAAGATCTAGCATTCACAGCTCAGATCCAGAGTTGTTGGGCCTCGAAGAACCCTTGCCGGACCTCGACCAGTGTCTTCGACCCTTGCCTAATCTGTCCCACTGCTTGCGACCACTCTACTGCTCGTCCTCCCATTGTGGGACCTCGCCATGCCCCTCGTCCAGCCCTTATTTTGTAGATTCGCCATTGCTGGACCCTGACAAACACTAATCGGACCCAGCCAGACCCCACCGGACGGTCGCTGAAATTGTTTCCCCTCTCCGGTACCCTTGGCTGCTGCACGGTCGTGGCTATTCTCTGTGCCCTAGGCATGGTTTGTAAGTCCTATTGAATTAAAAAAATAATGATAATAACAAAAAATAGTAAATAAATAAGTACTTTTATTTTATTTCCTCCCCCCCCCCCCCCCCCCCCAACAAAAAAAAAAAAAAAAAAGAAAAGAAAGAAAAATCCTAAGTTTTTATATCGGAAAAAGAAAAGAAAAGAAATAGATATCATTGCTTATTTCCAGTCACATTTAGTATTTACCATCGATTCTTATCGCATCATTTTATTTTGTGGACATATAGTAGTTTTCATTTGATTTTTTTGGATTTAACCAAAAAAGAAATAGAAACTACACATATGTAGTGTTCATTTTGTCTTTTTGTCGCATTTTGTATTCAATAATTACTGTTATTATATTCTTTACCCTTTGTCATCATATAGTAGTACTACTTTATACTAAGAACATTTTGGGTTTAATATCAACACTCATTTTTAATCCATCCCATTACTGTTCGCCACTTAGAAAAATCCTTAAAGTCCATTCAGCATGAAATCCAGGCATTGCAAGAAAGAGTGGACAATCTTCAGAATTCGATAAACCACCTTCAAATTCAAATTTCTGATGACCACCTTCAAGAGAAAGTGAACCAAAAATGAGATTATTTATATACCAACCTCCTTAAGCGACAAATTGAATTTCATAAGGAGAATTACATTGAGTTAGGTAGCCTGATCACCCAACAAGTCTCTCAACTAGTTAAGCAACACTTGAATCATAAGGCTAGGCATATGGGAAAACACTAGGTACGGGAAAATAGAGTGGAATCTAGTTTCTCTCATCACAATGCACATCCACCATTACACAACTCAATATCCACTACTCCGAGGGTTTCACATTCGAGTCCTTCACCAACCTTAGCACCTCCCATATTCACCTAGAACGTGAAACGAATGAAAGGGAGGATAGGCCCAGAGAATTTGACAAGAGATTTTCCCTAGTCGTCACTCCATAGACCCTAAACCTCCATTTGATGACATTCCTGAATTTTTAGATGTAGTATACCCACTTGAGGAAAAGATGCATAGCTATCTTAGACCTAGGAAAACACATAGTAAACACCATCAAGCTCACTATGACTGTGGAGGTGAAACAAGAAAAGTGAAAGTTGATGTTTCTTGTTATGATGGAACTCTAGACCCCAACACTTAACTAGATTGCTTAAATGATTTGAAAGATTATTTTGATTGGTATGGGATGTCAGACAACCAGAGGGTTAGATTTGACAAAATAAAACTTATTGGGTCTACTAAGAGGTATTGACAAGGTGGTAACAAAAACATGGAGCAAATATAGGAGTCACCTTTTACCCATTGGGAGGATATGAAACGTCAATTGAAAGAAAAGTACCTTCCGACATGCTATTGACTCAGACATTTGGAAACATACTAGCATTCAAGTATGGGGATAGAGTTTGTAAGCTTGTTATCAATGGAAGAAGTTCGATGAATGTGGTATCCAAGTTTGTTGTTGCTTGGTAAAAGCTAAAAACCGACCCGCATCCTTGCCCCTGTAGGTTTGCTTAGGTAGATAGGACCTCCTTACCTGATTTTGAGACTTGTTTAATACCAATCAAGATGGGTGACTATTCCACATAGATTCATGTGATGTTTTACTTATGGATGTTGCTCATGTTCTCTTGGGCTGGCCATGACTCTATGATGTGGACGCGAAAAATTCTATAGGGACAATACTTATGTCTTTCAACATGCTAGCAAAAAATCAATTTAAAACTAGTCTAATCCAATCCAAAAGATAGTCAAACGGAAAATAAATGGTCTTCTAAAACCATCTATAAGAATGAATTTAATCTCTTATCTAGCTAGAGGGTTGAGCAGGAAAGTACGGGCTTGAGTGTTCTACTGGCATTAGTAGGAAAAAGAGAAATTCGATTTCCTACTGAGGCAAGTGGTAATCTACTGGAAGAGGTCACAAAATTGTTAGGGGAATTTGGCATGTAACACCCAAAGAATTGCCTCAAGAATTACCACCTATTAGAGATATTTAACATGCTATACCAGTATTCCAATTGCCTAATCTCTTGCACTATCTGTTGAATCCAAAAGAATGGATGGAGATGAACAAATAGGTAGGTGAACTCCCTACAAAGGATGAATTCAACCTTGCCTTAGTGCTTGTGCAGTTCTTGCTTTGTTGACTCCCAAGAAGGATGGCTCTTGGAGAATGTGTGGGGAGTCAATCCATTAATAGGATCACAATCAAGTATAGATTCCTTATCTCTAGACTGAACGACTTACTAGATCAGTTAGCAGGATCCCAATGGTCTACCAAGATTGACCTACATAGTAGGTACCACCAAATTAGGATCCGTCCTAGGGATGAGTAGAAGCCTGCCTTTAATACCCAAGATGGCTTGTATAAATATTAATAGTAAGTTATGCTATTAAGACTTTCTAATGTACCAAATACCTTCACGAGGATCATGACTGAGATTTTATGCCTCTTCATTGGAAAACAATTTTTGTGGTCTACTTTAATGATGTTCTCATTTACAACATATCTAGGGCCGAGAACATAATCCCTATTCGATTGGTTCTTGAGACTCTCACGACTACCAAACTGTAAGTTAATCTCAAAAAATGCTCCTTTATGCAACCCCAAGTGCTTTTCTTGGGATTCATTGTACTTGCTCATGACATTGCTGTTGACCCTGAAAAGGTCAAAGCAATTAGAAGTGACCAAAACTCAAAACCATTTGGGATGTTCGTAGTTTTCGTGGGTTAGCCACTTTCTATCGACATTTTATTAAAGGGTTTAGTACCATTATGGCCTAAATAACTGATTGCATGAAGAAAGGGAGAGTTCAAATGGACTAAAGCGACATCTTGAGTTTGCTTGTGATGCGTTTGGCATTGAGATTGGGGGCGTGTTGAGTCAGGAGGGTCATTCAGTGGCATACTCCAATGAAAAACTCAATGAATCTAGACAAAAATATTCTATTTATGATGAAGAAATTAGTACTATTGTACAAGCTTTTTGCCATAGGAGATATTCCCAAGAGTTTGTTTTGTATTCCGACCATCAAGCGCTTAGTTATCTTCAATCTCAAAATAAGTTAGTACCAAGCATGTGGAATAGGTCGAGTTCTTTCAGGAATATATGTTTGTACTTAATCATAAGCCTAGTGTAGAAAAGAAACCTGCGGGATGCTCTTAGTCGGATGTATTTTCTTTTACAATCTATGAATACACATATTGTCAGGTTTTAAAGATTAAAAGATGAGTGGATCTCGGAGGGATCACGACTTCAACATCTTGGTTATTTCCTTCGAGATGTTTCCCTATTTTGAGGCACTTGCTTGTGCATTAACCTTTCTTTTCTTTGCGACTTTTAGTTTGGGAATTAACCTTTCTTTTAGTTTTGGATTTATGCGCGGGGGGGGGGGGGGGGGGGGCCCTCGCGGGGCACCCTGGTCTCGAAAAAACCATCGCTTTGGTGGAGAACATGTTTATTGGCCTACTTTGAAGAAAGATGTTCCGAAGATTGTGTCTCACTATCGAACGTGCCAACTTGTTAAGGCTAGGAAAAACAACACATGCATGTATACACCTTTACTCATTCCTCACATGCCATGGAAAGACCTAAGTATGGACTTTTTCCTTGGTCTACCTAGGACGACCCGGGGTCATGACTCAATTATAGTTGTTTTAGATAGATTTTAAAAATGGATCATTCCATCTCTTTTAGCAAGTTGACTGACGCATCACATGTGCCTAAGTTATTTTTTAGGGAAGTAGTTCAATTACATGGCTTATCTACTTTTATTGTGTCGAGTTGAGATGTTACATTTGTCAGTTACTTTTGGAAAACACTTTGGAAGCTTTTTGTAACCATAAAATTTTCCTTAGCCTTTCCCCCCCAAACTGATGGAAAAATAGAGGTAGTCAATCGTAGTTGGACAATTTTCATTGTTGTCTAGTTGATTGTAAGTTGAGCAATTGCGACCTATTATTGCCTACTACGGCGTTCGCTTTTAATAATTCGCTTTTAATAATTCAGTCTACCGCTCTTTGAGCAAATGTCCTTGTGAGATTGTGCATGGTTTTTCACCTCGCCAACCAGTTGACTTTATTCCGTTGCCCCTTGAGTCTTGCCTTTTGGAAACGGCTAAATCATTTTCCCAATATATTCGTGATTTTTATGCTGATATTAGGCACAAAATAGCTTTAAGTAATGAAAATTATAAACATACTGCTGATGTTCACCTTAGGAACATAGAATTCAAGGAGGGTGAGTGTGTAATGGTTCGAGTATGTCTTGAACGATACCCAAAAAACGCCTTCAAAAGATTGCATGTTAGAGCTATTGGACCACAATGCATTCTTCGTATATTTGGAGCTAATGCCTATTTACTTGGTTTGCCATCTGATATGTGTATTAGTCTAGTTTTAAATGTGGAAGACTTATTACCTTATCAAAGCATGTTCGAGCCTCCTAATGTTTTTGCATTTGTTCCTCTTGGGAAGGCTATCTCTTTGCCTGCACCAATACTAGTGCTAAGCTGTATGTCACTACATACTGACGATCAAATTGAAGAAGTGTTAGAGGACGAGATAATTGGCTCTTCACGAGGGGGATTTCAAACATATCTTGTCGAGTGGAAGGGTCAACCACTTTTAGATGCTACGTGGCTTCAAGTTGAGGAGTTATGCCTACTTGCATCTGATCTCGTGGACAATATCATTCTTATAACTCTCCGGAGGCAAGAGTGGTTTTTTGTAGCCGGGTAGAATTGATGGGATCAAATAAGGCCACCACTACAAACTTACGTACAGCGGGTGGGGTGGGGGGATCATTAATGTTTCTATTTTCAAATTAATAATTATAGCTATTAAATAGCCATTATTTCTTGCTATTTTCAAACTAGTAATTATAATCATTATTGCTCATTATTTTCATTTTTAGATTAAGCCTATATAATGAGGCTTTTTGTACTGGAAGAGACAACTTTGGTAATTGATTATTAAATTATTGGGAAAATTTTCATTTTCTTTTTATTTTTCTTCTTTTCAATTGGCTTCTTTCTTCTTCATCATAAACTCAATACATATCTTTTAAAGTTGATTAATGTTTTTAATAATAAGAGATTTTCCAAGCGGATAGGTAGCCTGCTGCATAAATAAATGTTCTCACAAAGATAAAAGGCAGAGGTAGAAATAAGAAATAGTTGAAGGGATAGGAAAAGAGTCATAAAGAATGAAATGACTATTGACCTGTCAAATGAGGTTTGAGTTTCATAAAAGAAATTCTAGTGGGTCGCCACTTTCATTATTTGGGTAGCCCAGATATTTAGTTGACTTTTTAAAGTTTTTAGTATTGTAGATTCGTGAAAAATACAATAGTTTTACGAGATGGCTGAACCCAAAATTTCTTAGAGAATGCACTATTCTATGGTCCAAGTCTTTCAGGTGTTGGTTGGTGAAATTATAGAGCCTGAGTTGGTACATTTTGTTAGGGCTGCTATAGTTTGAAGTGGAAGGAACAAGGTTATGTACCAGAGAGATGAGTGAGTGATTGCAGTAGAGACATCTGAGCTTATAGATACTGATGTTTTCTGATCCTTGTAAGAGTAGGCAGTTGATTTATGAGGGATGCCAGGGAAAACTAATCTTTTGGACCATGAAAAATGGAAATTTATACCTTTTCGAGGCAGTGCTATTACCCAATCCTGCAAATTATGAAATTGTTGTTGACGTTTGAAAACCATGATAACATCATACGTTATTGGTTGATGAGGATCTGGTATTCGATTCTGGTCTACTTGCCTAACATTTTTTAGGCCTCGCATGGAGAATTACTGGTTGAAGCATATACCTAACATCTCCACATGTTTTAATTTCTTACTGTAGTCTATAATGCTTTAGTTCAAAATTTTCTCTATTTGTTCCTTATTCCTTGTTTTTCTTTCCATTTGGTTGAGTAGATGTTAATATTCTCATGGACATATGATTTCATTTATCATATTAATTTTCATGTGGTGTTGCCTATAGATGGGATATAATTGCGGAGAAATTGGGATTCATGCTGGTATTTGGCGATCTAGTGTGGATTCCCTTCACATTTAGTATCCAGGTACACAGCCACGACTTTAAGGCTTGAACACATCAATTTTTCTTTGAAGTGTTGGGTAAAATGGAAATCGGTAACTGCTACATTTTTGTCCAATCGCTTCCTTTCTTTTCCAAGGACATTTTGGCCTTGTTCACCTCTCCATATTTTCAACTATTCTGACGATCATGGGATTACTGATTTCTCTTCCTCTCATGTGACTATTCACTTGGCATCAATGATTACGCCATGTAAAAGGCCAATGATATCCAACAAAAGAACACAGATCCGTTTCTATATATGAATTCACGAGGTGTGATCAATTCATACTTGAGGCTGGCCAGGGGAACGTGTCCCGTTTAAGAATCCATGAATATTTGAAGGTGACTATAAATCCAAGACAAAACACAGCCTATCCCCAGGATTTTGTTAATGGACAGTCCAGAAGTTGCATGCATGTAAGTTGGAATCTTCTTGATAGACGACCATTGGGAAGTCAATAAGATCACTGTTATGGCAAATTATCTTTGTCATGATACATACCATCTCAAGTTGGTGGAAGCTCATACAAGCTATGAACTGAGAAGTTATTGATGAAAACAAGCCAAATTGATAATCCTAATAGAGCACATTGATTATTTAGATCAACTTGACCAATATGAAAAAATGTCCCAAGTTGGAATAGTGGAGCAAGGCATATTTGGTATACGGGATTCAACTAAGGAATCAAAAGGTTACGTCGGATTAGTTTTTGTTCTCATTCTCAAGCATTCGTTAATCCCACAAATCGTGGGATTAAGGAACCCTAAATCAAACAAGTTATTAGGTTGGAAGTGATTTGAATTGGGATAAATATTGAAAAAGTAATTATTTACATTATCCAGTAATCATGAGGTTCCCAGAACTTTGATGGCCTCATTGGAATGTCACCGGACCTCCAGTAAGTTTGTGGGGATGGTGCAATAACTTCGGTAATGTCGCCGGAATGTCTTTGAAGCACCAGTAACGATGACGTATGTCGCCGGAATTCTGAAAACGGTGTTGGAATGTCACTGGAACTTCGAAAACAGTATTGGAATATATTTATTTTTTAATATCGACTTTTTCCTTTCTAAATTTCACAAATATTTCCGTTTTTATTGTTCAGTCATTTTTTTGGCAAAGTTGTCGGTGTTAAATCATCTTTTTTGGTGAAGTTATTGGAGCTTTGGCAATGATGCCCTTATTTTTATTCACTTGTTTTTCAATTGAGATTCGTTCTTTTATTTTTTAAAAATATTTATTATCACAATTGATATGTTTTATCTGATAGTTCATTCCATTTCTATATCTAATCCCAAAGATAACCAAAACATAGGAATCATTCCATTCCTATATCTAATCCCAATGTTAACCAAATATAGTAATATAATGGCCATTCCAATTCCGCATTTAATCCCTTTTGTCACCAAATAGAAGAATCTGAATGACTATTCTATTCCAATCCTTCGTTCATTTCTTTCCTGCATTCATTCCATTCCTTCACACCAAACACATCGTATTGTTTCATGCCTTTAAATATGAACTGTTGATTTGGTTTTTGCTGTGGTGATTCAGTGAATATGATGGACGTTTCTTTCCACTTCCATTTTTTTATCCAACACTCGAACCACAAAATTATTTTGTGGTGTATTTATCCAAAATTTTCTGTCTAGGTAACAGAAATTAATCAACTGGGCAAATAGTGGAGTTTTTTCATTTTTTTGCTTGTGGGGTTTACCCCATTGATAGATTATGTTTTATACATACCAACGAGGAAATTCTGAAGTTACAAAAGCAATGAAAAACGGAGTTGTATAATAAAAGCTATACTGCTTAGAAGTTTCGAAATATGTCTATACGAACGTCTTGCTGGACCTCGTGCAAAGTAATTAAATATTTCAGAAAATTATGTTAAGGACCTTTCATGTTGAAATAATTTTTTTTATTGGACTTCTGCCTCTAATACTCTACTATGAGTGACCTCTGGCTGAGCATGTGTTTGGTTAATTCTTAACTCATTACTCTATTGTACTATGAAGCCTACTAATACTATGCATCCTGTCTCTGCCGAACGATTACATGTAATTTCTCTTGCTTCAGAGAATCTGGTTGCCTTCTACTTTGATGTAGGGCTGGTGGCTTTTGAGTAACAAGGTGGAGCTAACAACTGCTGCTGTTATTGCAAATTGCCTAGTCTTCCTTATTGGGTAAATAGCTTCCAAGATGAAGTCCAATCTCTCTCTCTCTCTACACACATATATGCACACACACGCATATATATATATATATACACACACACAAAACCCCTTTTGTTAAAAGGCAATTTGTTTCGTGTTCAATTGAAAAGGTATCTGGTGTTCAGAGGGTCTAACAAGCAGAAGCATGTTTTCAAGAAGAACCCGAAAGCACCAATATGGGGAAGACCTCCAAAAGTTATTGGAGGAAAATTACTTGCCTCGGGTTATTGGTAATGCTTCTATCTCGGTTCCTTTTTTTTTTTTCCCCCCTTCTTATCTCCAATAGAAAGTTAATTATGATAACAAACTAAATTGCATGAATTGTAAATAATGCACTAGTAATTCTAATTGATGGTATTTTAGTTTTATGTCACATCAGCTAAAGATGAGATATCACTCACTTTTGACTGTTACTCAAAATTAGATTCTCTAATTTATGTCATCTCATAAATTTTATTGGATGAACTTGGTAGGAGGTATGCCTTTCTATTATCTCCCCCATTTTCATGCCCTTGGAAATTTGTGATTTATGAACATTGGCTTGATTACTTCATTAGAAATCCCTTCTCTTCCGTGCTAGTGTGGTACAAGCAAATGAATTGATGCTTTCAAAAGTTGTGTAAATTAGCGGGACAATGTTTTTCGAACAGATTGAGTGGCTATCTTTGAATGCTAGGGGTCTTGATATCTTCAACCAACTCATTTTATTTACTTTTTCTTCTGAAGGGGCATAGCGAGGCACAGTAATTACCTTGGGGATTTGTTAGTAGCTCTGTCCTTCAGTTTACCTTGTGGGATAAGGTAATAGCCTAACTTTGTTTTGAGATGTGCTTAACTCGTTTCCACATGGAATTAATTTGATTTGGGGTATTAATGTGTTTGTTGCAGTTCCCCAGTTCCATATTTTTACCCACTGTATCTCCTTATTCTGCTTATATGGAGAGAAAGAAGAGATGAAGCCCGATGTGCAGAGAAGTACAGAGAAGTCTGGGCAGAGTACCGCAAACTTGTTCCTTGGAGGATACTACCGTATATTTATTAGCAGCAAGTTCATGTATTCGTGTCGTGTAAATTTTAATTTCAGAGTCAATTTTTAGTAAGTACCACATATCTTACTATTTGTGGTAACATGAACCAGTTTGTTTTTTTTGTTTTTTTTTTTTGTTTTTGGCTATGATTCCATGCTTTTGTCACGAGTTTTTTTTTTCTTTGGTGAAAATGGGATCAGTTTAGGGTTTGATCAATCTACAGTTTCATACAGTGGCTTGCTACTCAAGGAAGACTTGTCACGGTCGACCATGCTGCTAAATTCTAAACGTGTTGGCTATGCCAAAGTGTTGTGATTTGTTTGTTTTTCACTTGTATCTGATATTGGTGCTGATTTACTCCCTGTTTCATTTAATTTTTGTGGGGAAAGCTATTCTTGATTCAGAGGCCGCCTCAAACATTGCATCTTAGGTGGCACTTGGAGAACGTAAACAGAATCCTGGGGAACGAAATGATCTGTTTCTGTTTCCAGAAACTTGTTCTAAATATATGGAACATAGCAAAAGCAGACTTTTTATAATCATTTGACGATATCTGAAATTGAGATTATAGTAATTTGGTGGAGAAAGTCAGTTGTACTTGGCTCCTTGCTCAAGCATGCACAAATTCTTGCACTAGGGGTGTGAATTCCGATAAAGAACCTATACAGTGAGAGTAAATACATTGGCCGAAAATAACTATTAACTCAATGTCTAGAAAATTGAATGTATTTTTCTCGCGCTAACCTGGAGTATTTATATTTTTTTTATTGGGCAGGGAAACGGAAAGAGAGTACGTAATTATGAATTTATTTTGGGGAACACGTTTGTGGCGTGTTTAGATTTTTAGGTGTGATGAATATGGCTTCTCTTAACGAACATCCTAATTGAGTCGCGTTACCAAACTTGGGTGCCCATGAACTCGATCCACGCATAGATTCGCAATCAGGGTTTGACCCAATTGATGCAGAGGTTTTGGGCCAAATGAAGGAGTTTGGGCCTTTCGATATGTCCTTACCATGACCCATTCGGGGCTCAACCAATTGGAAGCCCATATAGAAGTCCTATGACCGAATTCACCATTATTTATAGCTCTTCATTCGCAGGTTAGGATCACCTAATTTGGGAGTTTCCTGACACAAGCCATCCAGACATGACACTTGTCTTGTCATTGTACTGTCACAAAATGCTTGCTTCTAATGTTCTGAAGTTTACTTTGAACATTTTCTTGGAGATAAGTTTCCTTTGAATCCACACTTTGTTTTTTCTTGCCAAGGAGAAAATAACTAAGCTCAGGATGAGAGTTTCGGCTCGCAACATCTTCCGACGTTGCAAGTGGTTCTCGCTCTGGTACACGGAGGGAGAACGTTCAAGAGGTCCCATTCTTGAGACAATCCCTCTATCAAAAAACTCATCTATATGGGAGAAGGACACTTATCTCACTCTTGATTCTACTGTTTGCGGGGATACCACTAATGCATTAACTTTTTGTCAATCTATGCTTGTGCAACGCGACATAGAGTTCATGAGGAGAGACGACCCACACACAGTCAATGGGTTCGCTATATCCCACTTTGTGCAACTTCTTTATGAGATGACCTTTTTGTGTGTCCGAGGCGTTGCAAAAGCTAAGATGAGAATCTAAGCGGAGAGTCGAATTAAAGAGATGGTAGCGCAAATACTAGACATGCAAGCCTAACTTTTAGACTTGTGGGCTGCCAGTGCTAAGGCTCGCATTTTCGGGTGTGGGAACATGATAGATCCAAACTTTGGTCAATTCGGGAGGAGCTGCGATGTATGCGTTGCACCCTTGAAGAGTTACAGACTGTTTATTACTAACTAGGAAGGAACACCACGACATCAGCGGAAGAAAGCCCCCCAGCTGAAGCCTGGGCTTCTCACCTAGCTGGTGCTATCAATCGTGAGCGAATTTGCCAACCCAACTCTCCCAGAGACAACCCAGATGAAGGCGACAAGCTTTCACTGTCCCATTGGTTCAGGCGTTAGAAGCTTTTGTTTCACGATGAATTATCATCTGGCAGAGAACTCGAAGATTAGGCCCGAGAGGATATACTATCTCTAGAGATAGCTCGAGCCCCATCATTGGTTGGTAGCAGTCCATCATCTCGACAACCATTTTGGCAATCGGATGATGCATCCGTCAAGCAGTAAATACGACCCAACCGTTCTCCACTTTCTGTTTTACGAGTTATTAATGATTTCCCTTTGTATATATTTTATTATTATATATATATTTTTCACTATTGACGTGGAGAAGAAAAGAGGCGCGCGGTTTCATATGGAGATTCTCATAATACCTTACATGATTCGCTATACACGTTAATTACCTCAACCAAGCAAGGGGACATGACAGTCTGTTTTCTCAGGTGTCACTTTCTCCCCCAACTAATGACGCTCCTTTAACGGGCCTACCTTTAATGGGCCCACATTTTTCTGCAATGAAACTTTCTATAAAAACTCTGAGACTTCTTCCTTATCCTTACACCAACTTCATTCATCCCTTTGCCTTTTTTCTTTTTTTTTTCCCCTAGGATAATCATGTCGGGAGTTAGCATGTGCTATCTTGAAGGAGCCTAATGAACCTTCGTTCTGTAGAGAGCTAGGGTTGAGAGAGTATACAACTTTCTCCGCCCTTCGCCACTATTGTTGAAGATCTAGGGACCCTAAGTAGCTTGAGGTCGGCCATTATCGACATGGATGGCCAATTTCTTCACATAATGGTCAAGAAACTGGAGTTGGAGAAGGAACTGACAGTCGTGCGGTCAGACTATACCGATGAGAAGAACTGACTTAGAGAAAAGATCGGGGAGCTAGAGAATATGGTGGACGACTTGAATGATCAGATAAGTGTTTTGTCTTAGCGCTCGAAAAAAGAGGAAGGGCAGGGGCCTAAGAAGCAACGCCTTTGGGTGTATGTTGCTCATCTGGAGACCACGACGAAGCACATCTTGGGCGATACATGTCAAGATCTGCTGGCCACCTTATGCTCTATTGATCATCAATAACGGTTCCTGAATCCTCTTGACGGTCCTTGGCTCCCCCTCTTTCCCCTCAACGTTGGAGAGAGATCCTACTGGGGGATCTATCTTGTTTTCTCGGAGACGCCTCATCCGGTCCAGTTCTTCTGGTGGTCACAAGAAAGGGAAAAAATCTTGCACGAACTAGGACTGAAGAGGAGGAAAAATGAGGGGGAAGGGGAGAACAGATGAGGGAGAGAGGAGATGAGGGAAAAAAGAAGAAAAAGAAAAAAAGACCCCCATAAAATGTTTTTTTTGAATGGCTTGTAGACCTTCTTTTATTTTTTATTTATTTTTATTTTTATTTTTTTTGTTTTAATGAATATTAATATTTTTATTTTCACCCAATGTTTCATTATACTTTCTTTTTTACTCATGCAAAAAATCAAAAAAATTACCAATATTTTTTACATTCCTTGACTCTCTATGTACACTTTTGGCTCCCCTGTCCCCCAACCTTTTAGGAAGACCGAAAGTATTTCAGGATTGGTAAAGGGTTAATTATTTCAAATTGTGAGACGAGATGCCTACATCTTAGCGAATTGTCACTTACTTGGTTGACGAGAAGATTCTCAAACACGCTTTCTTTAAAGGGCATGTGTTTTCGACACTTGTCTCCTGCCCCAATTTGCCTATTTAAGTTTTGGTGGAGAGAATTCTAGTTCCTCTACCATTCCATTTCAAAACTTCAAGTTTCCTTTCCTCTAGGTTGTGTCCAAGTCTTTTTCTTGCGCTTCTATCCTTTGTCTTTGAAAGAAAATGGCATAGTTAGGTTCTCAATTACTTGGCAACTCAAAGATCTCTCAACTACATCAAGACTTTAATATCCCATCTCTGGTGAAGATCGTCGTAGCTCGAGTAGATACGGATTTCACCCTCTTAATAAAAGACTACTTGATACTTTATCCTTGGTTCATCACAAAGTGCGGTCTTAGGGTGTCGTTCCCTCATGTCGACCAGAAGATCATTTCATTTTACAACCTTTCCCCTTACCATTGTGCACCCAACGCCATTCGCATAATGGTGGAAGTAGTTGAACTAAACCGTAGGTACAGCTATCATTTATCTGAGAGGAATACCTACAACGCCTATTACTTCCAAATCTGATCGCCCCAGAATAGCCACTTAATCATTAGGCTACTGAATTCTTACAAGTGATGGGACAAAGAGGCAATAACCCTCATTGGCGATTGGGAGTTCAAAAAAGGGGGAATTAGAGTTGCTCCCTTAGATCCCTTGAGGATTTACTTTGCCCCACAATGATTACAATTGCCTCCCTTCGACGAGAGAACATAGTCAATTAGAGTTAGAGAGGGATTTCTCACTTAAGGAGTCCGAAAGAGACTTCAATGACTTGTTACCTTGCGGGACTTTTGTTTCTCCTACCGGAATAACGACCATTTTGTGTAGTGAGGATACCATTGTGGAGACATCAAGGGGGGATGATGAGGGAACTTTTGTGGTCATTCCCTCAATAGAAGCAATTGAGGTCGTTACCATGGAGATGCCTCATACCCACAAGGGTAGAATTAGCATGGTTGTGCCCTCTGAAGTTGGGATAATGTTAGAGGCCAGCCTAACACCCGTAGTACAAGAAGAAATTGGCATTTGGTTTAATAAAGTAAAATTCAAGGAAATGGATAATCTACCATCACTTCGTCCTTCCTGTTGGCCCAATGAGCTACCCAAGAGAGGGGGAGGGGGAGGGTGAATTAGGTAGTTAAAAAATTTAAACAAATTTCTTATCTTCTCAACACTTAATTAATCAAATAATCGATTTACCCTAAATCAATTATTATCTTTATAATGCAGCGGATAAGTGTATTTAATCTAGGTGCACCCAAACAACAAAATATAAATAAAGTAAATAAAGCAGCACACAAGGATATATCTTGCTTCACCAAACTATTCTTGACTAATCCAGTCCTTCGAGCTCCATGGAGATTCGCACCCACTAAACCACTTGATCCCTTTAACAGGTGGGAACCAAAACCTTACAATGATTCATTTCATAGGCTCAAAATCAATATTTACAATTCCCTTTTCACAGGTTAAGGAAGAACTTTATCTTTTTCCAAGCTAAAGACTAACCTAATTCTTTTATCAGGCTAAGAATCAAACCTCACAAAACACTCCAAGTATCATTTTCACGGGTAAGGATGGAACCGTTACAATTCGGAGCTTCTACCAGCTTAAATCAATTAAACTCAATTAATGTTATGAAATTACTAGTGATACAATTTATGTGAGGAATTCAATATCTTATCATATAAAGTGTGGGTAGCACAGAATTTAAGTACATAATCAGAAAATCACAAAAAAAATCATTTTAAAAGAATTTTTATGCTCTTTAAAGTTCAAAAATGATTTTAACAAGATCTTATCAACTAATAAATAATAAGAACATGATTTCATAATAAAGAGTAAATAGCTTGGAAAGATCTCACTAGGATACCACCGAAAGATTGAAAATTGAATATCTAAACAGCTCAGACTAGTGACGCTAAAATAATTAGCGGTTTAACTCAAGAACTTTTCACACAATTGATCTCACAATTGATCTCTCGATATAATCTTTGAATAAAAACTCTTAGAAAGTTAAGGAACTGAAAGTTCTTGATTGATGTGATGTCATGATATGTGAAAATCACAGGTATATTTAAGCTGATTTGAAACAGGCCCTCTAATGGTTAGTTTCCTCAAGATATAACTTTTAAATGCACCTATAGACCCCTTATATCATTACCATCTATTCATGGTCTAATTCATTCAGATATGACTTTTAAAACATTCAATTTAGTCCCCAAATTATTTCTGAATCTCAAATTTTATAGATAGGAAGTATTAAATGAACTATATTGAGAAACATTTCAATTATGTGTACTATATCTATAGGGATATTAAAATAAGTCCATCATATCTTCAATATATCCAAATTTCCTAAATATCTCAATCAGGTGAGCCAAAAACGATTAGTTTTGAGTAGTTCCCCAAAATTCTTCGAGATCCTAACTGAACAGTCGGTTGACTGACCTCTATACCATTGGTCGATCGATGAATAGAAGAAGCTAGCCAAACCTCTTTCAAACACTGGTCGGTTGATCAATCGATTCAGGATACTTTTCTAGGCTATAATTTGGCCCTGGTCGGTTAACCAATCACCTATGGTCAGTCGATCGATCGATACAAAGAGTTTCATTTCAGTCCATCAGTTGACTGATCAATTCAGAGACTCATCATTTTTTCAGTCCATGCCCATTAGTTGACCGATCCATGCTGGAACACTCTACTCTCAAATTATTTTAACTCCAAACTTCGACATTTTAAGCCCTTTAACCCATTTCTTTTCTTGGTTAATTTAATTGAAACTAATATTCAATTTTAAACACTAATTTTACTTAGGTCAATTTTCATTTTTTAATTTCACATTGGAGCAAATAATTGAACATTAATTAGGACGTTAATTTTATCAAATTAAACACACATAATATTACTCATTAATTTGTGTCGTGTGTGATCCTAATCGGGATACATTAAGAGTAAAAACGATTTAAGTTGTTTTCACCTAGTTTCTGTAGAATCTTCAATACTCTTTCATGTCAGTCTCTGCATCCTTCATAATTGCTTCATGATATTATATTGAATGAAACTCTTAAACTAAAACACTCAATAAACACGTTAGTTCCACCAAAAACATCAACTCTTAATTTTCCATCAAAACCTTAGGATCAACACTTCCTTCCTAGGAGATATGATTATTTCAGTCCCCAAACCTCCGTTTGGAGGGGTTTCCCCAACTCTAGTCCTCAGGTAGAGTGGGGAGCAATCCCTAGGAGAAAATCGCCTACCCCAATCGTGGACCAGCCTCTAGGACGAACCAAATCTTGGAAGTATCCTTGGGAAGAAGTTCTCCCCTAGTCTACTAGAGGCCATGTTGGGGGCTGTTCCAGAGCTCACTGCAGATCCCAACATTTGGGTTCCTTGGTTTTGTGCCTACGACGTTCTTTAAACTAAAGAGGATTTAGCACTCGAAATTTCTTCCATTCTCCTATCACCTTCGAAGGGATCTATACTCCCAAAGCATTGATAAATGTTACGGTGTAAATCTCATAAGGAGATTGAAAATTTGGAAGTAATACGTCAGGTAATAGTTACCGCAACAATATTCGACTCTAATCGCCGCCACAAGGATGCCTACGAGGGGAGGATGATCTAAATAACCGTATTATTGAGCTCAAGGCAGAGTCAATCTTACATTAGAATTGAGCTAGAGTTCTTCAAGGCAAATTGAGGGCGGAAAAGAAAAAAAATGAGCTTGCGGAAAAGATCACGATGGAATCAAATGAGAAGGCAGGGGAACAAAATACCAAGATGGAGCCTAATTTTCACCTCCTATTTCATTTTATTCTTAATTATTTTTTAGATCCTAATTTTTGTTTTTCTTGACCTTGGGCTTGTCAATTAGCCAAGGTGTTTCTATTACCTTTGCTTTGAAGTGAATCTAGGTTACTTATCTACGGGGTGACCCATATCAGAGCCTACGTCCTTTATATTTAAGTATCTCAAGACCTATTAGCAAAAATGTTTTAGGAGAGGCACCAAAAGGACTTTATTAAACTATTTTGGAGATTACAACTCTTCTTTTCATACAAAGTATTTCTTTAAGTTCTCGACATTTCATGGATGAACTATCTTTTTCCTTTACACCGTTTCTAGGTCATAGGTTCTGGGCTTGGTATCTTGGATTATCCTATAAAGATCTTCCTAGGTGGGGCCTTGCTTTCTCGTTACAGGTTCCTTGGTGGCACTGGTGACCTTACACAATACCAGGTTGCCCGCTTAGAATATTCTAGGTGAGACTTGTTTGTTGTAGTAATGAGCCACCATTCGTTGATAGACCATTCTCCTGATTTGCGATATGTTTCGTTTTTACTTTAGGAGGTCCAAGTTGAGTTTTAACCCAACATCAATTCCTTGTTTGTTGTAACCCATAGCACGAGGACTTGTACTTGTGATTCCACTGTAATGACTACTTTCGAGCCAAAGGTTAATGTGAAAGGTGTTTTCTACCGTCAGTGTCCAGGCCATAGTGTGATAAGCCTAAAGCACCCCCAAGAGATCCTCCACCTATGCCTCTTTGGATTTATCAAGTTGTGTCTTTATTGTGTGCATGATAGTACTATTGGTTACCGATATTTGCTTGTTTGCTTGCGGGTGCCCTGGAAAAGAAAAATGATTTCGAATTGTAGGCTCAGAAAAAATTCCTTTGAACAAATCATTGTCTAACTCCTTGCTATTGTTTGCTACTATAACCCTTGGGATCCCGATATAGCAAACAACGTTCTTCTAGGTGAAATTCTGGATCTTCTCTTTTGTAATGGTGGCCAAGAGTTCTGCTTCTAACCACTTAGTGAAGTAATCAGTCACTAATAAGAGGAACTTCTGTTGACCCATACCCATAGGGAAAGGGCTGACGATTTCGATTCGCCATTGAGCAAAAGGCCAAAGGATTCCCATGAGGACCATTGACGTGCCTCAGATTGTTTGCGAATGACAACACCAACTGAGTGCCGGTGTTATATTCGAAATCCCATTCATTTTTTGAAAATGAACTTATCCTTTTGAAATGATTTTGGATAAGCTTTAATTTTGAAAACATTTTAAGAAAACGAGTTCAAGGGGGTTTTCTGAAGTGTCGATTTTTGAACAAATTTACTTGGGCCAAATTTTTATGAAAACATGGAGTTACCACTGAGCATTGGTTTTGGAAGGGTGTACTAGGTTACCGAGTTTTAAAGAAAGTAAAAGATAGCTTAAAGAAAGAAAACTTTTTGAAATGGCCTAAAATTTGACTCAAAAGGTCTTAACTAGAGTATTTTTCAAGTTTGGGGGTTGGTAATGCTCGGGGCAGGTGTTGGTAACCCCAAGACACCCGTTTTAAAATGTTACCTAGTGTCTAAATATTTTAAGTTAAACTAAGTCCAAGTTTTGTTTGATTTGGTTGGTTAACGTATTCTTTTTAATCTTTTTCCCTCATCTTTATTATTATTTTTATGGCATGCAAATGAAATAAGACTAATGAACATATAAGTAAAATAAATAAATAAAAACAAGCAAGTAACATAAAATATAAAAATGTTTCCCTTTTAAACCACCTATTGATTATGGAATAATCGACAAGTTTGGTCTCGGGGGAAGGTTTTGATTTTAGTTCAAGTTCTGATGGCAAAAACTTATGTAGGAAAAAAGAAAAGGAAATAAAATTTTAAAATGAAAGACTTCCATTAAGCCAATATTTTGTTTTTGAAAGAGATATTTTCTTTATTTAAAAAACAATTAAAGACTAAGAAAATATTTGTGTTGTTTTTATGTATGCAGAAAAAATATAAAAATATTTAAAAAATATTTTTTAGTTTTGAAAAATATTTTTTAAGAAAACAAAGGTTTGAGAAAAAAATTGAAAGACAAAAGAATTTTATTTGTGAAGAGATATATTTTTAGTAGATGAAGGGAGTTCTTGTTTTCTAAAAAAATCAACTTGTTTTAAATCAAATAGGAGAAAAAGATTTATTTTTGATTAAAACACTTTTATTTTTTCTTTTTCTTTTTTTAAATATTTCTTTCAGAAAATTTTGTCTTCTTATGAAGAAGACATTTTAGAGAAGCAAAATATTTTTAAGAGAAAAAAACTTTTGGTCCTTTTAAGAAGAAAACTCATTTTATGGAAAATTTAATTTTTAAATAAAGAAAACATTTAAAAAAAATATTTTTGCTTTATTTTCAATGAATAAAATTTGTTTCTTAAGAAAAACTTTTTTTCTTTTTAAAAGAGGAAAGAAAAATTAAAATTTTCATCAAAGATTTTTTTATGAAACATCATATTTGGGTTTCTTAGATGAAGAAAAAATGTCTTAAAAAGAAAACTTTGTTTAATGGAAAGAAAATTTAGAGAAGGAAAACCATGACATTTTTTTTCCCCGAAAGATTCATTGTTTTGGAAGAAGACAATGAGACGTTTTTTTAATACTTTTAGCACAAGTAAAAATAACAAAATTTCACATGTATTTTTACCATGATAACCTTAATTAAAACCATTTAGGGGAAGGATTTTCTTTAGCCCTCATTAAAATTTCTCACAAGATGGAAAACATAGAAACAAGGTATAGATAATCCTCCTTTTATGGTTTTTAGTTCAGGCAAAACCTTTTGTTTTTTTGTTTTTTGGATTTTTTCCCTTTTTTTGGTCTTTTGTTTTTCTTTAATTTTTTGATATGTAGAAAAAGAAAAGAAAAGAATATATATATATATATGTGTGTGTGTGTGTGTGTGTGTAGAATGCGAATTCGAAGATTCGACTTATTATATATAATAGTATATGTATAATGCCAGTCCGGGGACTCGACTTGGTCTATATACATATATAATGCCAATCCTAACCATGACTATAAAAGTAAAATGTTTTCGAAGAGGACCACACTTATCTTGCCATTTTCATGAAATGAGGAATAGAGAGTCTTCCTTTATTCAACCTTTTAGTTAGGGAGGACTTGACCAAAGAAGAAAAAAATGAAGGAAATTTAAAACGCAAAAAGTCCTAGATAAAGTAAATGATAGAAAATTAAATGTAGAAAAGTAAAAGTGCGAAAATGCATAGAACAAGAAAGTAAATGGCAGTAAAAGTACATGCAGAAAAGTAAATTTATTTTTTGTGTTCTCGGAGAATGACTTGTATTTTTTCGGTTTTTGACCCATTTTTTTTGTTTCTTTTGTCTTTTGAAAAACAAAATGTAAAATGCTAGGGAGTTTTGAGAACGTACCTTGCTTCTATGGAAGGTAGTTCTTTTATATATATATATATATATATATATATATATATATATATATATTTTTTTTTTTTTTTTCTTTTGTATAGATTCTTAGACTTATAAACTATTTTTTTTTCCTAATATTTTGAGAGATTTTTTCTAGATAGAGAAAGTCATCCTGGCATGTAGAGAGAGAGCGAGTGTGTGCAAGCAAGAGTGGGTGAATTAGCAATTAAAAGTGGAAGGAGACCACTCCTATTTATAGGGGTGGCAACCTGCGCACTCCTCAAGATGCGTGCTCTGGGGAGTGCTCTAGTCTCCTTGTGAGAGCTTGGGGTACCATCTTTATGGGGAGCTACCCCTATTTCATGAAATATACTCTTTAGTCCCCCTATTTTAGGTATTGAGTGTAATATCTTGTTTCTACACCAAATCAAGTTATAACACTTATGAAAATGGCTTAGGGGACTTCTAGGAGGTGCACATTAAGTGATTTTTGTGAATTAGGCACTTTTTGTCAATTACATTTTTTTTTTTAAATTGAAATGAGAAAAGTGAAATTAAACTATCCAAATTAATATTGAAAAGCCTAATTTAAAAGGAAAAAATTGTTTTTAGCCATCAATTTGACAAAACAGGCAAAAAATATAGTTTTTGGGCTAAAATAAAAAGTGGTTGGAATTGGTGATTTTTTTTTTTTTAAATTGAAGGGTGAGAAAAAAAATTAAATATATTTAAAGTCATATTCTATGAAAATAAACTTTAAGTTTAATCAATTTAGTCCCTAAATAGCTTTTAGAAATTTTGATTTTAACTTGAAATTTTATTTCTTTGCCGAATTTATTCAAATTGTCGATTTTTTTTTTTTGTAATTTTTTTTTTAATTTTCAAAACATTAAATAAAAATTAAATTCATGAATCTAAGGTGTGAATTTGTTCCCTTAAAACATAGTTTAACCTGACACTTTTATAAAACGCGAAAACGGGTGGATCAAAATGCGGTGTCTATAGCTAATCCTCTTTCTTATGCGAGTTTACCCATGATGACAAAGATAGAAGACACAAACCATTTTGTTCCAATGGAAAATATAAAAAGAAATAGCCAAACCCAGATCAGACTAGGATGGTTTTTTAAATGGGAATGAAATGAAAATGGTATTTTCAGGGCATCTTGGAATCACCAAAAGCATACTGGCGCACCTCAGATTTTTTTAAAATCTGAGGAAGTAGAGCACGGGAAGAAGAGGTAAGCAAAGTTTTATTCTGCCCTTTCGAAATCCTTAAAATTCGTTCATTTTCGAAAATGAGTTTTCCGGGGCTTTTCTAGGCACTAGTTTTGAAAATGTTTTTTGGGTTGGGATTTATGTTAGAATAAGAGTTTTCACCTAGCACGGAGTTAAATGGTGTGTTAGGTCACCGAGATTTTAGAAATTCATTTTTATTTGAAATGACCCAAGTTTTGACTCAAAATAGTTGGTCTTTTACCAGAGATTTCTTGAATTTCGGTGGTCGGTTATGCCCGGGGAAGGTTTTAAGCACCCTAAGACACTCGTCCAAATATGGTACCTTAGTCTAAATTGATTTCACGTTTCAAAAAAGTTCGAGTAATTTTCTTTAGTTTTATTTAACAAAATAATTCTCATTTTTACATTTTTGTCTTTTTGTTTTATGCATTTTTATGTAAGAAAAGTGGTAGCGGGTAAATACGTCACTACTTTCACCGTAAGTGTACGGGTCAAGTTTTAGTAGAGTGGAAAGAGTAAGGGTTATCGTATCCACAGGGATTGGTGTAGATTATCTTTGAGTACCGTAATTGTCGTAACCTAATTTTATCTAGGTGACTTAAATTTATATTTTTGTTAATAAATATTATACTAATCTAATTAACTAATTAACTAATTTTACTAATATACTAATAGACTAATATACTAATATGACGTTTATGGGAAATTATTTCCTAGAGAGTTCACATAAACGTGTTTATTTCAATCTAATTTATATTAACGACATTCATCCTATCCGATAATCTCGGTATCGAAATTTCATTCACTACCTCTCCCGAGTGTAAAGTGAACGAATATGTGACTTCGCCTCAACGCTAAAGTCCCCCTCGAGTGTCTATATGACACTTAGTCATATGAGTCTCACCCCAACGTCACGGATTACACAATTTCTAACTCCTTCCTGGGTTATTAGAGCATTGCGTTGTGTTTAAACCCTAATCCGAATTTGGGATTACCTCTCCTGAGTGTCAAATGCTGTATTCTCAATATATTATAACAAGCATATAAACGTGGAAAAACAGTAAACACAATCAAATCGACAAGAACAACCGTTAACAAAACATTGATTTTATATAAACAACGTTTACATGAAGTCAATCAAGCCCTAGACAATATATGTTTCGCTACACATGGCCATAGCCCTATATACAACAAGAAACAAGCTAAACATATTCAAAACATTCAACCAAACTAAGAAATAAAGGAGAGAAATGAGGACACTAGCCATTATCCGAAGATCCGACGCTAAAACCGCTCCAAGAACGCTTCCTCCTCTTGCCCTTGATGATCTTCTTTTGGTTGAACGACCTTAGAGCTCTCAAGACTCCCTAAAACGTCCACTCTCGTTTGGAGAAAAGAGGGATGATATTTATAGGATTCAAAATATCCTAAAATATCTAAACTGTCTGGCACTGACCGCTGCAGTGGTGGGATTACGCTGCAGTGGTGGAGAAGTCGGTAGGTTTCTGGCGGGTAACTGCTGCAGCGGTGGAGCTCTCTGTATTTTGACCGCTGCAGCGGTGGAGAATCAACAACTTTCTATATTTTCATCGCTGTAGCGGTAGATGCAGGTTCTGAATAATGACATTTTTGCTCTTTTTCTCCATCGTTCTTCCATCAACTTGCTTGTTTATGGACCGTTTTAGTCCCTTTTCACCCCAAATACTTGATTTATAATAAAACAAATAAAAACATTATAAAACATATTAAAACACTATAAAAATACTCGAAAAATACCAAAACCTGCTTGGAAATATATGGATAAATTACACTTATCAAATACCCCAAAACTTAGAATTTTGCTAGTTCTCGAGCGAAACACTCACACTAAACTAAAAAACACAATGAAACTAACTAATACAAAAACAAAACACAAATAAAAACACAAACTACCTAAACATAACGATATGCGAGTTTTTAATTCAACTATCGACCAAACTGTTTTTCCCTCAACAACCCCCAATCATATCGAGTTCAGGAGTAAAACGCACTATGTGATGTTCTAGAATTTTGACATTCTATAATGGTAAACACCATTCTAGATCCTTTCAATGTGTGTGTGCGAAACTTAATTATATAACTATCCAATGACCGGATTGGATTATCCACCAATGAAGCTCACGACTTATACCATAAAGGATTAGAATATCTATATGCCTGACTGGGTTCTACTCTCCACAAATGTAGGCTTGGAAGTTCATAAAGATCAATAGGACTTGGTTCGGTTTGGAACATGGCCAAGGGTATATCGGGAATATAAAATAGGTTAACGTTGTTAACTTAACGATATCCAAGGCACAATGCTTGGCACATAATCACTCTCGAACCCCCATAGATAAATTGGAAATAACCATGTACAATCATTTAAGAATGACGTACTCACTTGTAAAAAGAAAACAAAAATTTAGCTATATTTACATTTTTTTTAACATACCACACCCCCAAACTTATTTGATTATTACAATTTCATGGGTATGGTTAAAACGAAAGAAAAATGACAAGTGAGTACTCAAATATTGAACCAATCAAAAGTTCGCCCAAAACCCAACCGCTCACTTCAAGTAGCATACACGAATGCTAACTTGATTCACTCAAATTGTGCCTTTGGTTCAGCGACATAGGTTTGGAAAAAATTCAATTGGCCAGGGTATTTGTTATGTGTTCAGAATTGAAACGACATTATAGGCTTCGATAGGGTAACGAGGGATAAACATATAGCAAGGCAAGCTTCAAAGGCTTAAGCGAATCAAATGAATGCCTAAATCACATCTCCTGAACTACCTCGCCTAGAATTTCACCTCAAGTTTCCCTCAATCAGGTTCTAGAATCCCTAAAATTGTCATGAGTTTGGCTAATGGATAATCGGCCTCAAATCAATTGAATAGCTATACATTAAATCTACGTGCTCGTGCAAATTAGGATCCACAATAACTTTTAACCAAATGCATTATCAAGCACACAAAACACGCATGAATGGGCATCGCTCTTGACCTCGATAAATAATCAGGGCATAATATCAACATCGGGTAATGACCCAGATGAACGCAAAACTCAGCACACAACAACACAACAAACATAAACATACTACACTAACAAACATGATACAATAAAATAGATTTACACAACAATAACAATTAAACATACTAAACATACTAAACATCACCCCCAAACTTAAAACGGTTAGTTTTCACAATAACCCAATCATCAATCTCAACATTTAGCATGCATTATAGTGTCGAAGGTGGTTTAGAACACGTACATGGGAGGCGAGATAAGATCGCCTCCGAATGAAGTCGGCGATGATGATTTAACTTATTTTGAAGCTTGGGTTGCCTCCCAAGAAGCACTTGGTTTATTGTCCTCGGCCTGACACAGAGAAAGACTTATCAAAGAGTGACTTCCGCTCATAGTAAGTGTCGTACAACACCACATATGGGTTTTGGTTTTGAATGCCCTCAAGTTTGGCGAGATTTGTCATTATTCGGCTTGATCTTCCAACTTGACTCAGCTCCATTTCTTGTGCTTGGGAATCATAAATGTACAGAGTTGGAAACGGGGTAGGATAGGTGAGCCACATTGGATCCTCGTAGATGTGATCGTCTTGGATCGGCGGTGGCATCACCAATTGAATTTCAAATGGTGGAAAATCACAACTGTTAACATGTGATTCTTCATCGCCAATCCACACTTGGGTTAGTCTTGTAATCGTGTAGTTACATTTCAAGCAATTTGATTTTCTTGAGATATTTTGCTCAAAATATATTGGTTCCTTGAATGTGGTCTCCCTAGGTCATCCAAAGCATTAAATTATTGATAGGAATTTGATTTGATGCCTTATTAATGACTTGACTTGATGGCAATCTGGATCGGTTAGATTTGGTAATCGGTAGTTACTTTTTATGTAACTTGGTTTCTTCCTTAGATATTTTGGTGAAAAAATCTTGGAATTTAATTCTCATTTAATGAGTCATTAAATTCTTGGTTATGCCCTTGATGTGATGGGCTTTGATTGTTTGTTATGATGACTTCGGTTTGGTTGGTTTCGAACCAAGTCCTAAGCCTTAGTTACTTTGGGTAACTTAGACTTATCGTGGAAATATATTTGGTTTGATCAAGGTCTTTGGATTGATTTATGGAGGATTAATGCTTTAAACAAAAATTTAAAGAGGTAATTTTGGCGTCAAATAGACGAAACTGGCGATTAGTAAATATTTCAGGGATCAAAACATGTAACAAGGGTAATTGGTGAAATTTCCTTAAATTAGAGGGTAATAACTAATTTTTATTCACATTAAAGGTGATTTCATGAAAATCAACCTTTAATAATGTCATCTTAATCCCCCTTAACTTTTGGAATTTTGAGGTTTACCCGAAACGTTTACTTAACCAAATTAGGCAAATTTGACAGTTTTATGTTTTCTTGTATTTTTGGTTTTTTTTATAGTATATAGTATGATCTAAGGTAGAAATTAATTCCCTTTAAAACTCAATTTAAAGTTTATCTGAACTTGTACTTTCATTTCAATACTGAAAGGACGGGACAAAATGCGGGGTCTATATACACCTCACTCTCCAAGAAAAGTGATAAGTTCCAATTATTACCTAGAAACGAATGGTGTTGTACCTAGACGGTCTCACCGATAGGATTAAGTAACAAACAAACAAATGATATTGTACCTTGTCGGTCTCACCGATAGGATAAAATAATCAAACAAGCAGTAATGTACTTAGCTGGTTTTACTGTTAATGTAAAGTAAGAAGACAAATGGCGTTGTACCTAGCTGGTTTCACTATTAAGAAAAAGTAAACAAACAGATGGTTCCATGCCTATCATGTCTCATCGTTAAAGTAAAGTAAGTAGATAAATGGCATCTTACCTGGCCGGTCTCACCATTAAAGTAAAGTAAACAAAGAAATGGCATTGTACCTGGCTAGTCTCACCATTAAGATAAAGTAAACACAAATGGCGCAGTACTTGAACAGTCTCACCATTAAAGTAAAGTAAATAAACAAATGGTACTATACATGGCCGATCTTACCATTAAGATAAAGTAAACAAACAAATAAACAAATGGAACCGTACCTGGTCGGTGTCATCATTAAGATAAAGTAAACAAACAAATGGTGCCGTACCTGGCCAATCTCACCATTAATATAAATTAAATAAACAAATGGACTCTTACCAATAAGATAAAGTAAATAAACAAATGGCGCTGTACCTGGCCGGTCTCACTATTAAGATAAAGTAAACAAACAAATGGCAATGTACCTGGTTGGTCTCAACATTAAAGTAAATAAATGATTACGCCGTGGTGTAAGGATAGAGAATATTGGAACCCCAACATTTCCTCAGTTTAGATCGAACCCAACTAAGGGTTTTCCTACACATCTTAGACAAGTTAAGAATTAGGTCAGATGTAGTTCTAGAAGGTCTTTGTCCATTGGGCGCAATAACAGAAAGTAAACATTGTGAATGAATTCCCTCCATGAAGGGCTAGGAATAGGGTTCTAATACAATTCATCGAACCAATCCAAGAAGGGACACGCCGTAGGGTAAGGATGAAATATTTCCTAAATTTAGATCGGACCTACTTGGGGCTTCTTAAATAATCTAGACATGCCAAGAATCAAGTTAATGTAGTTCTGATCATCCCAACCTTCTATGGGGTGGGATTCGGTAAGAACTATTAAGAATTATCTTGACTAATGAGTGGTCGAGGAAAAATTATGCCAATACACTAAATTAAGAGCTGGTGGAAAATAAGGTCTCAATTAGAGAAGTTGATTTTCCCCAAACACGTTTCATCCTTAGGAAAATGACAATGCAAGATGGTTCTCATAGAGAAACCGAATCATAATATGTTGTCTCGATCTAGGCCTGAGAACTTTGTGATGGTGATAATAAGTACATTTTACCTGGGCCGGGGATGATTGTGATGATATATGAAATGTGCCCCAGTCCATGACTAGGGTGATTAACTATGATAAAATGTGCCATAGCCTAAGGCTGAGGATGATTATGATGACATATGATGAAATGTGCCCTAACCCAAGGCTGGGGACATTGGAGATCAGTTTCGTCTCAAGAAGGCCTAATCTTGTGAAGTATGCCCTGGCTCATGCTAGAGTGTTAGTAGATAAACATAGACTTTTCAGGAAGTTGAACCTGATGAAATATGTGCCAAATCATGCTGGGGGTGATAAAAAATAAAGGTAGACTTCTCTCAGGGAAGTCAAACCTAATGAAGGTATGCCTCGGCCTGTGGCCAGGAGTCATGAAAAATGAAATAATACTTCCTTCGGGGAAGTTGATTTTGTGAAGTGGGCCTTGATTTGTTATTATTATGGAATTTTGGCAATGATGTGACCAAACCTGCGTGCGCTACCTATGTATCCTGAACATTAGGCCAGGACATAGTTCCAGTTTAATAAAGGTTTTGTTTAAACGTACAACCAAACCCGCATGGGTTTCCTACATATCCTGGCTTTTAGGTCGCGAATCAGGTAAAAATGTAGTTCTCCATGGGAAGTCTTTCTACAATTTGATAGCAAAGGATGTGCAATATGTTCCTTAGGGAAAGTCACGAAGCTTACTGAGGATAAAACATGCCCCAGCTTATGTCGGAGGATGGAAAATGAAGTTATGATTTCTTAAGAGAATTTGTCTTGCAAAGAGATTGCCTTGAATTTGCAACTGAGGGAAGCTTATAAGGAATGTGGGATATCAATCCCTATTGATCAAGGTACTAGGGTTGGTTATTTTCTCTTTTATTCTTTTTTGCATGGATTCTCTTTTGTTATAGGAATCGTATTTACCCTCCTGTGTTCAAAATAGAAAAAGAGTTAGGTAGAAAGAAATTCTTATCCTTCCTATCATTCATCATCTGGCGCTTGGTTGATTGCTTCTTGATATCTTGGAAATGTCTAATCTATCATCTTCTTTTTCCTAGAATCTCATTTACTCTTGTACCTTCTTTCTTACTGGGTACTCTTTCACGATACGCGAATCCTTCCAAGGTCGAATGGATGAATTTGCTAGGCGTAACAAGGAATCCCTAGTTCATGGTTCTCTTATCAAAAACTGCTACGATAGAAAAATATTTACTGTCACGCCATAACTACACCTTGACTATTTTGGGATGACCGTTGCTTTTGTGTCTGATTTTAGAATCGAGTGATAAGTAGTTAGTAGCAGTGCTATTCCATGATTTTCTCACTTTTGTTGGTTTGGTGATGGTACCGGGCTCTCTTATTTTCTTGTGGGATGTAGGATAATTTTTTTGAATGGATGTTCATGATCCTAATTTCCTTATCTTTTGTTTTCTCTTCCACCACTTCTATCATTCAGACAGAATGTTGACGAGATCCATTTTAGGCGGGATCAACTATGTGGTCCTTTTAATTAGGAGTTCAAATTTAAATTCAAGTCATTATCTTTCTGTTAAAAATGTGCACAGGGTTTTTTCAGGTCTTATTGTAATCTAAAAAAAATTGTGCTTGGTGAACCCAATTATGATGACATAGAATGTAAGAATGTGTCCCAACCCATGACTGGGGTTCTTACAAGCTAAATGACTGAACCTCAGTAGGTTTCCTATGTAGCTCAGCCTGAACATCCCTTGTTGTGGCAAAAAGAGTGGAAACAATTTCCCTTGAAGGTTAAGGGATCGTTCCAGGAAGAAATGTGCCTTGGTACAAGGTTGGGTAGATGTCGAGAAGTCAATACCTTTTGTTTTTTGATTCGACCAACCCCACTTAGGTTTTTTACGGATCTCAATTTTTTTCCCAAGAATTAGGCCATAATGTAGTTCTGAACTCTTGATGGCTCTAAGAGACACACACGTCGTAGGTCAAGATAGCTACTTTCATTGACAACAATCTGCTCCATCCTAGCATTTTCCAGGAATGGATAAAGTCTCTCTGGTAGCAGAATATTACGTCACTACTTTTACCACAAGGGTACGGGTCAAGTTTATAGAATAGTGAATAAGAAGGGTTGTCGTATCCATAGGGATTGGATTAAATTGTCGCTAAGTACCACGATTGTCATAACCGAGCTTTATTTATGCGATTAAATTTAGGTTTTTGTTTTTATAATAAACTAAACAAAAATCCTAACTAATTAAATTACAATACTAATATGAAATTAATGAGAATATATTATCTAGGGATTGACTTCATTCACTTATACGTATTTAATCCAATCTAGTTTACATTAACGATATTCAAACTATCTGACAATTTAGTTATCGAAAACTCACTTACTACCTCTCCCGAGTGTAAAGTGAATGAGTATGCGACTTCACGTCAACGCCAATGTCCCCATCTAGCATCTAAACAACACTGATCACATGAGTCTCTCCCCAAACCTCACGGATTGCACACTTTCTAATACTCTCCCGAGTCATTAGATTGTCGCGTTGTGTTTAAACCTAGTCCGAATCCGGGGTTACCTCTCCCGAGTGTCAAACCCCGATTTCTAAAACTAATCACAATATCATAACAAGCATACTATGGAAGTAATAAAATGATAAACACAATCGAATATACATGAACAACTATTAACAAAACATAGATTTATACAAACAATGTTTTTATGAACTCAATCAAACCCTAGACAATATATGTTTAGCTATACATGGACATAACCAAATATTCAACTATAAACAAGTTAAACATGATCAAACACCAACAAAGGTTTAAGAATTAAAGTGAGAAACAAAGTAGAATAGTTGTTATATGAAGAATTGACGGTTCCGTGTTCGTGATTTCTGCTTTGATCTTGTTTCCTCTTCAAATGGATGATTTCTCCTTGTTGGTATGCCTTGGAGCCCTCAAAGAAGTCCCAAAAATGTGCCTTAGGTATTGGGGAAAGAAGAGATATCATAGGGATCCAAAATATCTCAAAAAATATCCCAAAATATCTTATCTAGGTAGAGCCGGACCACTGCAACGATGGGAAGCACCGCTGTAGCGGTGAGAAGCATTGCTGCAGCGGTAGATAGACAAAAAGTTTCCGTTGGATTGATTGCTGCAACGGTGAAACTGCCGCTGCAACGGTGGGTATGCAGATCCTGAACTTTGCCTTTTTGCTCATTTTCCACCATTCTTCCACCGACATCCCACCGATTTGCTCGATTAAAAACCGTTTTCATCCTTTTTTTTCCTAAACACTTGAGTTATAGCAAAATAAATAAAAACATATTAAAACACTATAAGAATACTCAAAAACTACCAAAATCGGTTTAGAAATAAATAGATAAATTTCGCCTATAAAATATCCCAAACTTTGAATTTTGCTAGTCATTGAGCAAAACACCCACACTAAAATAAAAAAAACACAATAGTTAACTAACACAAATACTAAAAACTAATAAAAACACAAACAACGGCATGCGAGTTTTGAATTTAACTATTCCGACCAAAATGTTTTCCCTCAACGGCCCCCAATTATAACGAGTTCGGGAGTAAAACGCACCATGTGGTGTTCTAGAATTTCAACATTTGATAATGGTAAACTCCATTCTAGACCCTATTCAAGTGTGTGTGTGAAAACTCAATTATACAACCATTCAAAGATCGAATTAGATTATCCACCAATAAAGTTCATGACAAAAACCAAAAAGGTATAGGAAATCCATATGCCAGACTGGGTTCCACTCTCCACCAATGTAGGCTTAGAAATTCAAAAAGATCAATAGGACTTGGTTCGGTTTTAGGTAAATGGCCAAAGGTATATCAGGAATAGAAAACAGGTAAATGCTATAACTCAACGATACCCGAGGCACAACGCTTGGTGCTCAATCACTCTCGTAACCCAAAAGATAAATTTAAAACAACCCTGAACAAACATTTTAAGAATATCGTACTCATTTGTCAAAAGAAACGAAAATAGAACGATATTTACATATGTTTTTATTTTTATTTTTATTTTTTTTACCACACCCCAAACATATTCGATTATTACAATTTCACGGGTGTGAAAAATATGATAGAAAAATGACAAGTACTTGAATACCGTACCAATCAAAAGTTCGCCAAAGACCTAGCCGCTCACTTTAAGTAGCATAAACAAATGCTAACTTGATTTCACTCAAATTGTGCCTTAGGTTTAGCGATAAAGGTTTGTGAAAAAAATTTAACTGGATAGGGAATTTGTTACATGTTCATAATTGAAATGGCTTACAGGCTTTGTCAGGGTAACGAGGGATAAAACATAGAGCATGGACGGCTTCAATGACTGAAGAGATCAAAATGAATGCCTAAATCATGTCTCATGAACTACCTCGCCTAGGATTTTGCCTCAAGTTTCCCCCAATTAGGTTCTAGAATCCTTAAAATTATCATGAATTTGACTAATGAATAATCGGCCTCAAATCTTGAATAACTATACATTGAGTCTACGTGCTCGTGCAGATTAGGATCCACAATAATTTTTACCAAAACGACATGTCAAGCACATAGAACACACATGAATTGGCATTACCCTTGACCTTGAAAAACAACTAGGGAATAATATCATAATCGGGTAATGGCCCAGAAGAACTACAAAACTCAACACATAAAAATAACAACTACAAACATAAACACATTACACAAACAAACATGCATACAATTAAACTAAACTAACACAACTAACAATAATTAAACATACTAAACACCCCCCCAAACTTAAAATGGTCAATGTCCACAATGACACAATCATCGATCTTAACAATTGAAATATAGCATGCCGAAGAAGGGAGTTTAGAACACATACCTGGGAGGCGAGACAATCTCGCCTCTGAGTGAAGTTGGTAGTGATGCTCTAATTTATTTTGAAACTTGGGTTACCTCCCAAGAAGTACTGGTTTAATGTCCCCATGCTGACACGGAGAATGGCTCATCAAAGAGCGGCTTCCGCCCGTAGTATGTGTCATACAACACAACATACGGGTCTTGGTTCAAAACGCCCTCAAGATTGATGATATTTGGTATTATTTATCTTGTACTTTAAACTCTACTCTACTCTAGTATATGTGCTTGGTTTCCTTGGATGAACGGTGTTGGAAGTGGGAGAGGACATGCGAGCCACATCGGATCCTCATAGATGTAATCGTCTTGGATCGGGGGTGGCATCACAACATGGATCTCAAGAGGTGAGTACTCAAAATCATCTTTTGATTTATCATCTACAAACAATTCTTGAGACTCATATTCTTTTGAATCATCTTTAATATACGAACCCAAGTTCCTCCCGCTTGTATCCTGTTCTTCGTGGTGGCTTTCATTGAATGTGGCGTGTATGTCGCTCAGTGCCACCACTGTTGACTCAGCCTCAATGTAGAAGATAAGCTGACCAATTTGCGTCTGAAGAGACGTTATGGTCGCATCAAGTTCAGCACAGGTTATCTCAATATTGTCAAGACGATCCTTATACTCATTGAGATGGTCATTCATTTCCATCCAGAAAGCCTGAGTTTCCCCCATAAATTCAGTGAACATATGGTCCAGGGTAGGCGAAGACTCCACATTTTGGTCCAGAGTGTCAATCCATGGCGTTGAAACAGTGGAATTATCCCCCAAGCTTTGGTAGCTTGTTGAATAATTCCAACTCTGATAATAAAACTCCACAATGTCTTCCAGTAACCAATAGGCTTCATGGTTAGTTGGTCGAAAGAGGTAGTACCATTTCCTCCTTGAACCCAATTTCTTGTTGATGCTAGTAACCCATCGAGGAAGTTCAGTAGTTGACACTCCCTCGGGAAACGATGGTTTGGGAACCAGATTAACAACTCCTTATATCAATCCCAAACACAATAAAATGGTTCAGAATCCCGTTGAAAGAAATTCACGAGGACTTGTTGATGATCCATCTCCAAGCGCCTCGCAAACCAAAACAAACTAAAAACAAAAATTATAAATAAAATAAAGGCCTAAATTAAAATCAAATTACTTACTCACAATATCAACAACAATCTAAAAACCAAACCCCGACAACGACGCCAAAAATTTGGTAGTGGAATATTATGTTGCTTTTTTTATTGCAAAGTGTACGGGTTAAGTTTTATAGAATAGTGAATGAGAATGGTTGTCCTATCCATAGGGATTGGATTAAATTGTCGCTAAGTACCATGATTGTCATAACCGAACTTTATTTAAGCGATTAAATTTAGGTTTTTGTTTTTATAATAAACTAAACTAAAATACTAACTAATTAAATTACAATACTAATATGAAATTAATGGGAATATATTATCTAGGGATTGACTTCGTTCACTTATACGTGTTTGATCAAATCTAGTTTACATTAATGATATTCAAACTATCCGATAATTTAGGTATCGAAAACTCACTCACTACCTTTCCCGAGTGTAAAGTGAATGAATATGTGACTTCGCGTCAACATGGATGTCCCCATATAGCGTCTAAACAACACTGGTCACATGAGTCTCGCCCCAACCTCACGGATTGCACACTTTCTAATACCCTCCAGGGTCATTAGATCGTTGTATTGTGTTTAAACCCTAGTCCGAATCCGGGGTTACCTCTCCCGAGTGTCAAACCCCGATTTCTCAAACCAACTAAAATATCATAACAAGCATACTATGGAAGTAATAAAACAATAAACACAATCGAATATACATGAATAACCATTAACGAAACATAGATTTATACAAACAACGTTTTCATGAACTCAATCAAATCCTTGACAATATATGTTTAGCTATACATGACCATAACCAAATATTCAACTATAAACAAACTAAACATAATCAAATACCAACAAGGGTTTACGAATTAAAGAGAGAAACAAAGGAGAATAGCCGTTATCTGAAGAATTGACGGTTTCACGTTTGTGATTTCCGCTCCGATCTTGTTTCCTCTTAAAATGGATGATTTCTCCTTATTGGTATACTCTGGAGCTCTCAAGGAAGTCCCAAAAATGTTCCTTAGGTGTTGGTGCAAGAGGGGATATCATAGGGAACCAAAATATCTCAAAAAAATCCCAAAATATCTTATCCAAGTAGAGCGGTAGATGGGCAGAAAGTTTTTGTTGGATTGATCGCTACAGTGGTGGGCCTGAAAATCCTGAACTTTGCCTTTTTGCTCATTTTCCACCGTTCTTCCACTGACGTCCCACCGATTTGCTCGATTAAAAACCGTTTTCATCTCTTTTTGTCCCAAACACCTGATTTATAACAAAATAAATAAAAACGTATTAAAACATAGTAAAACACTATAAGAATACTCGAAAACTACCAAAATCAGTTTGAAAATAAATAGATAAATTCCACCTATCACTCTCGCATGATTGTTAGCTAGGTAAGAATGATCGATGGTCTGATTGTTAGTCTGATGGAGTCCTTTAAGGATGCTATTTTGATTTTTTCTATGGGAAGGTTGGTGCTTGAATTGCCTTATTGTACCATACTAGAGCTATTGGATGAGGTGTATGGATGCAAATGTTATGCTAATGATGATCTAATGATGCTAAATGACATGCGTGATTCTATATGCTGTTGTTAAATGCGACAACTAATTTTTCTCATATATGTGATGCACACCTATGCGAAAAATGATAATGCATGATACTTAATGCAGTGTTTGGATAACAAAACATTTTTTTTTTGAATTTTTGAGAAGAGATACCTAAAACGTATAGGATTTTCGTGATGACATCACATAATAGCCTTTTATGATATATAAACGTAGATGATGGCACTTTTTGCAAATGATTGATGCCTTTTCCGTTCATTTTCCTTCATTATTTTCTCCTGTCCCCTTTCTTTTTTTAGGCTACTGCAATAATCGAATGCCTGACTTAGGAGACCGTAGTTATGTGAGCCCAAGCATGATAATGTATGATACTAATGATGTTAGAATGTTTTTCTAGGGAATCCAGTGCCTATATAGAGTTGTCACCTAGTTTTTTTTCTCCTATTTTCTTTTCAATCATTTTTAAATCTTGCTTACATTAGGTGCCTTTTGTTATCATCCATCTTTCTTAAATGCTTCTGTGTTGTCTCTAATATGGAAGATTTATTTGGTGCTTCTGAGAGGCTTTCATCTTATTTGCTCTGATTTTAGTGCAACTAAAGTTTGAATCTAGATCAAGATTGCCCTTTGGGAAGGTTATGTACGGATTTTGTTAGAGTATGGAATGGTTTAGCTAGGAATGGTGGATAGTTATACCATAGTTAAGCTCAAGGTGTCTTGGAATGGAGAAATCTGTTTCAGGATGAGGATTTACCAAATTCAGACCTTTCACTGCTTCTCACGATGATTTTGGATTCATTTCTTTCTTTTCCTCTATTGTCTTAAATTTATTTCCAAGGCTTTAAGGCATTATACCTATTTCTCTATGCATATTTATTTTCATTTCCATGCAAGATTAATTTGGCTAGCGTATACTCAAGCAATGATATTCAAATATTCAATCATCTCACTGATTGTCGCAATTTTAACTAATAACTACGTATGCTTGTTTAGATAATTAGAGAAAAGTTAGAATATCTCGCAATTTCAATAGTAATTTGGACCAAATATACGTAGTTATTAGTTTGAAGAGGTCATTTAGCTCAATTCCATCAAGTTCTGATTATAGATATTTTTTGAGATTGTTATCGAAATTGCCTACATCGAGTATGCTTCCCGAGATTCTTGAGATATTCTAACTTTTTTCTTCTTGTCTTGGCATTGAAGGTAATCTTGAGCGAGCACGCCCAAGATGAATCAGAAGAGAAAAGAAGAGAATGGAAAACCTAGTGATAGCTGAGGTGACTGATCAAATAGAAGATTATCTAGAAAGTATTGAGAGAAAAATCTTTTTTTTTTTCTTTTTCTTTTTCTTTTTCTTTTATACACACACACACACACACACACACACACATACACACACACACAAAGTTGGGAAATTAGCGTCTCGCTTCTTTCTAAATAGTCTATGTAGCAAGTTTTGGATACTGATCTCGGTCTAGTTGGCGCAAGTCACTGGATTTTGAGACACCCCTACGACCTAATCACTCGGACTAAGAACAATGCTTGTTTAACTAAAGCCTTCATGTGACCACTCAGTGTTTAAAAACCTTTTGAGAGTAGTTTTTTTTTTTTTTTTTTCACTTTTCTCAACACATACTTTCTGGTTTTTTACATAGAGAATGGTGAAAAAAAGTTCAGTTAATCTCAGGATCTTAGGTTACTTTTTTCTTGCCCACGTTGATTCTTTAATACTGATTTTTTTCTTATAATGACTTCTTATCTTTAGCTAACTGGTAGCGCGTAAATACGCCGCTACTTTCACTCGCAAGTATATGAGGTCAAGTTTTAGTATAGATCGGGAGAGTTAGGGTTATCGTGTCCACAAGGATTGGTTGTAACTATTATCAAGTACTGCTATTTTCATAACCTAATTTTATCTAGGCGCTAAAAATGGAATATAATTAAATACTAATACTAATTTAATTAATCTAATTAAATTAACTATACTAATATTAATATGAGATGGTTTAGGGAAGTAGATTGCCTAGGGATTAACTTTATTTACTTAAAGGCGTTTGATTTCGTTTTAGTTTACGTTAATGGCGTTCGGCATATTCGGCAATCTCGATTCATAAACTCACTCGCCACCTCTCCCGAGTGTCAGACGAGTGAATACATGACTTCAAGTCAACGAAGAAGTCCCCCTCAACATCTTAACGACACTAGTTCACGTGAGTTTCGCCCCAACGTCATTGATTGTACACTTTCTAACACCCTCCCGGGTCGTTAGATTGTTGTGTTGTGTTTACCCTAGTCCAAATCCAGGGTTATCTCTCCCGAGTGTCAAACCCCATATTCTCTAATTATCTAAACAAGCATAATAACACGACAACACGACAAACACAATCGAAATTATAAAGAACAACCATAAACAAAACACAAACTCAAACAAATCACATTTTCATAAATATATGTTAATCCCTAAGACAATCCATGTTTAGCTCATGGTCATAACCGTTTATACAAAGTAAAACGAGCTAAACATGCTCAAACAACAATCCTAAGTTAAGAGATAAAGAGAGAAACAAGAGAAACTAGCCATAGTCTGAAGATTTATCGCTAAGAACATTCCAAGATCGCTTCTCCTTCTTTGCTTTGTGTTCTTCTCCTTAGGATTTGTTTGAGTTCCCCAAAATCCTCTCAAAATATGCTCTAAGGAGCTATATGGCCGAAAATGAAGGAGGAGAAATGATTAAAATGGGCTAAATATCTCAAAATATCTAATAAATATCCTAATCTGGTGTAGAGTGACCACCGCGGTGGTGGAAATGCAGAGAGTTTAGCAACTCTTTACTGTTTTACCATTGCGGCGATGGTGTCACCGCGGCGACGGTGACACCCGTTGGTATTTTGGCTTTGAATTTTGTGTCTGAACTTCGATTGAGGTGATTCAAACCTATAGAAATCTAAGAAAAATTTCTACAACTTCCATGTTTTGAGTTTTTCCAAAATTGAAATGCATCATGTTCCAAATTGGCCTTGAAGTTACTGCATCTGTACCAACTTTGCCTCTTTTCACCCATTTATTCAAAAAACCTATAAAACACTACAAAAACACATTACACTAACAAAAGTACTTGAAAGCACACAAATATTTGAATTTAAAAATACTTGATTTGTTGGTAAATAAACCACTCGTCACTAACTTTCATCTTTCTCGGATTAACTATGTCATAAAGACACTCTTCCATCTACCTGCCTTCTTTTTTAAAATATTAGGTAAGGCTAGGTTTCATAATTCTTATAAACTTTTAACGAATCTTCAGTTTCCAAAACATGACCCTAGCTGCTTGATTTGCCCTTGAGAACCTTATATGGTCCTACGCCCTTCTTTAGGACTTTTCTTTAGGCGAGGCTAGGCTTTTGGGTTTACTTTATTCTTCTCAAGGCTTCTTAATAGATGATGTTAGCCATAGGTCCTACGTCCATTATTCTTTCTGATAGGTACGTCAGCTACACGTATTTGTTTTTTTAATTATTCACGGTTTCTTCACAGCTCCGGGGTTAGAACATATGTAACGATTCCTCTTTTGGGCTCTCGGTTTTCTTTCTATTTTTATCAGATTTTTTTGTCAATATCTCACCATCGTTTTGTTGTAACAATACATTTCTCTTGACGTTTTCTTAGGATGATGGTCCAGTTTATAATTGAAATCATATTATCATAATTTTGATCATTCACGATGTGTGAATTTTGGCAAACAAATTAATTACTTGAAATCTAGATTATGAAGACTTGAGTTTACTTTAGATATAATAGGCATGCATTCCTTGAAACATACATCTAGTACATAGCCGTGCAAGATAAAACCTAACTCATTGAAAGATACTTAAGAAATTAAAGAAAAAGTAAAATATAGACACTGCTCCCCACCTTTTTTTTTTTTTTTAATTAATTTCTTTTGATTATTAAACTTTTCCCTGAGATGCTTATGATTCCTACCTAGATGAGGTGTTCGACATGATTCCTGAGGTGGTAGTAATAGTCGATACAATAGGAAGCTCCTCTAGAGTGGTATTGACATAAATTGTAAGGGTTAAACCTTAGCGCTTGGGGGTTTTCATGGTGAGGGAGATGTAGGGTCAGTAACTTATGTTTTAGGCATTTGTGAAATTTTTTGCAAAGTGAAACACGAAGTGGGGCTGTTGTGTATTAGGTTATAGGTTTATTGGATTGGGAATTGTTGGGTATGATTAGGACTACTCGGGCACAAAGGAAAGGGGATGGAATTGTGTCTTGGGAGAATAGGGGTTCCAAATAGTAAAAGCCTTCTTCAGGTGTCTACTATAAAGTTGACGAATAGGTTCAAATTGTTTGATCATCTTGATGGATTGGTTTATGTGGCCTATTTGGTTCTTTATCTTGGCGATCTTTCCTTGAATTTTTCCCCAATCATTCGTCTCTTTTTCCGTTGGCACCCTTTCCTGCTTTGTTGCGGCAGTCCAGGTATCTGGTGGTTTTGCTTCATCCCGCTCATTAGACTTCTCTAGGTTGTCATCCTCCCATCGAGAAAGTTTTCTACTTGTCTTTTCTATTGAGTAAGTCTTCTCACAACTTCCTGTGGTGATTCATTTTCCACGAGGGAGCTTCTTGATTTGTAATTTGTCTCGACCCTTTATCATTCCAGGGGTATTGGTAGGGAATTTATTTGTTGCTATAATATCGTAAGTGTACGGGTCAAGTTTTAATAGTATAGGAAGAGTAGGAATTGTCGAATCCATAGGGTTGGTTTAAATTATCGTTATGTACCGCAATTATCGTAACCTAACTTTAATTAGGTGATCAAATTTTGGGTTTTTATAAAAATAAAACTAAATTAAAATAAATATGAATACAAAATAAAGTATATTTTTTTCTATGAACAAATGTTCTAAGGGCTTGATTTCATCTCGTTGTTCCCATGTTTTCCTATTAAGTAATTATTAGTAAATTCTGTTTATTCAAAAATCTAGGTCCTCATGCTATTGCTCTCTCACTACCTCTCCCGAGTGTTAAGTGAGAGAATATGTAATCACTTCAATATCGATGTCCCTATCTAGTATTTAGGTGAAAACATTCATTAAACCCGACCTTATAGATTATGCAAGCTCTAAATATCTCCCAAAAATTAAAGCTTACGTTGTGTTTAACCTAAGTCCAAACCCGAGATTACCTCTCCCAAGGGTCAAATCCCAAGTTCTCAATTCAACCAAAATACCATGTGGAAGCATAAATTGGAAGCATTAAGAAGGCAAACACAATTGAATAGAAAACCTAGTTGGTAAATCTGGAACTCAATCACCTCCTAATTTCACAAAATCCTAAATTTCCAATTAGATTACTTAGGTGTTGATTTCCTCCCAGAATTACAATAACCTAAATTATGCACTCCCAATTCCGGTTATGTATTCAACCTCTCTTGAGTATAAAATTCACAACCTAAAATTATCTAATTCATTGGCCACATGAATCAAACATATTAACCCTAAGAGATGCATAAAATGGAATTAAATCTAACAATTAATAAAATATTCAAAACACGGTTCAAACAAGACTACATCAAGCCCTCGATCTAAATATTAGCTCAACATTGACAAATCCATAACCAATATTTTAAATAAATTCATGAATGTAAACATGTTTGATACAATATTACAAATACAAAATTAAATCAAGATTAGGGAGAGAGAAGGGAAGAGAAAATGCTTATTGTGGGGTTGAGCTCCAAATCTTCAACTTCAAGTGCCAACAATGGTGTTTTACTCTTCAATTTCGCATCAAATCACCACCATCCGGTGTTTTCTCACTCAAAATCACTGCAAAATGGTGTTTTCCTCTCCCTAAATCTCTCCATCTCTCTCTTTCTCTCTCTCTCGTGCAAAATAAACCCAAAAGGCTCTTAAAAAGTCTCAGATCTGACTGTCAGTGCTGCAACATGAAAATGCACGCTGCAGTATGCTTTTAGGCTAACAACATTGACACGAGCATGCTACAACGCGCTTTTGGGCGCTATAGCGCGCGTTGGACAGTGCCTACGCATGGTTCATATTTTGGACGTATCTTTCTCGTTCAAACTCCGATTGAGGTAATTCAAAAATACATAGAAATATAAGACATAGTTATACAACTTTCATGTTTTGAGTTTTTTCAAAATCAGATTTCATCATGTCCAAAATTGGTCTTGAAGTTACTACACCTGTACTCATTTTCCATTTATTTATATTCCTACAAAACAACACAAAAACATATTATAGAGGCACCATTATTTCCATTTATTTATCTCAAAGCCCATTTTATAGAGGCAATACTTCTTTTCATCAAAGAAAACTTGGTGTTGTTTTGAGTACCTCCAGCAAAGGGAGGGATCGAGCCTATTTTATTGATCTTGTGAGTAGATCTTGGATTGCTTTTAGCAAAAGTTACCTTTAGTAGAGCACGTTTCATGAATTATTAAGTAGTTAGAAACCTAGATTCTGATTAGTGAAATATTAGGGTTTCCTTAATGAATCTATCCTTATTCACGATTGTATTATTGCCTATGTGTGAATCTATATGAAGGGGTAATTATGAACATGCAATATGTTGGCTATGTGCAATCTTAAGAGGATGTAACTCTAGTATGCTACTCTGGGATATGTTTGAAATACAAACTTCTACTGACCTTTGATGAAAGGGCCTTGAATTGGATTGGACTTAATTATGCATGATTAGGGTAATTCGTAATCTCCACTTGTCCTAAACTTTTAAAGCTACGACCATATTGAACGATGACACAACTATCCCAGCGTGTGGGAAGTACTTTGAATTTCAATTTCAATGATGCTCCTTCTTAGGACTAAATGGAAATATTGTTTCCTCTTTTTTCTTTTATCAAGCTTAAACCAGGTAAAAAGGGGTACTAGACTCATACAAAATTATCTATCTGTGGTTGAGTTCATTTTTTCAGTTTGTTTGGTGAACCTTAGATGTCTTCAAAGGCTACCTTAAGTAGAACAAATTTTGAGTCTTAGCAGTCAACTTATGTTCTTTATGAATGCGTTATATCTATGTGAATATTTTTAGGACTTCCATTTAGTATGCTTCTTAAAACATTTTTTTATTTAGAAATGATATTTTTACTATTTGAATCTGTTTTATTTTTACAAATCTGATGATCTAAAATGGTATCTCTTATCCCAATAAGTTATGGCATAGACAATGTAGGACTTCCAATTTTTCCCTTGTGATATGTTCATTGTCATTTGGTTATAGTCTAGACTTTGAACAAGATCATGGGAGGAAAATAGGGATTCCTAGTTTGGCTTCTTCCAGGATCTATTGGCCTTAAAGATTCCTAGTGTATAGTTTCAGACTATAAAAGATAAAACAGGATAAAGCAATAGATATGTACAAACATTTCTATCATAGTGTCCTAAAAATCAGGGTTTTGACAGCATTCTATCCTAGGCTACTATATGTGGTTCACGGTTTTTTCTATCTAACGTATCCTAAAAAGGTTCAACTCCCAAATATTCAAACCTCCAGCGTCTCGAGGGAACATCCATCTTTGGTTCGTGATCCAAGAGAGGTGAGTTTCGAGGCCGAATCCTGGAGGATGAACCGTGCAACCTATCCCCTATTGACTTCTCTTTCTAGCCCTATAAGGTGTTCGAAGTTTAAAATCGGCAGGCGGACTGCTCAATTTCAACCTCTATTGCTGGACTCCTAATGAGGTCTACGACATGGGTACTCAAATTGGATGTAGATGTAATCGGGTGCTCGTTCTTTGGAGAAAATCACAACAATATATATATATATATATATATGTATAGAAAGCGATAAATAAAAAAAACATGTAAAGTAAAATGCAAAAAATAAAGGGCATAAATTTAAATTAGGAAGTTAAAATAAGAATTAAATAAGAATATGATATAGTAATTTAAACCAGGAAATAAATTGCTTATGTGCTTATGCGTGAAAAATGAAGGAAGGAAAATTTTTTGCTAAGGGAAAACACATTGTTTTAACCAACTAAATGAAACAAACTTCTTGGACTGAGATTTAATATAAATCTATTTAGACACCACTAGTCTTGACCCTCACAATCATCTTAGCTATGTCACTAGCTGATGCGCCTAGGATTGTTCACGAATCACAACACCAACCGAATGCCGATGTTATATTCGAAATCCTATTCATTTTTTTAAAAACAAACTTTTCCTTTAGAAATATTTTTGGAAAAGCTTTAATTTTGAAAACATTTTAAGAAAACGAGTTCAAGGGGTTTTTCTAAGGCATTGGTTTTCGAAATAAATTTGCTTGGGCCGAATTTTTATGAAAACATGGAATCATCACCTAGCATTGGTTTTGAAAGGGCATGCGAGGTCACTGGGTTTTAAATAAAGTAAAATATAAAATAGAAAAAGAAAACATTTTGAAATAACCCAAAATTTGACTCAAAAGGTCTTAACCAAAGTATTTTTAAGTTCGTGGGGTTGGTTATGCTTGGGGAAGGTGTTTTGCAGCCCAAGACACCAGTTTGAAAATGGTGCCCAGTGTCTAAATATTTTAAATTAAACTAAGTCCAAGGTTTGTTTGATTTGGTTGGTCAACATAATATTTTTCCCTAATATTTTATTATTTTTATGACATGCGAATAAAGTAAGACCAATGTAAATATAAGTAAAAAAATAAATAAAAACAAGCAAGTAAAATAAAACAAGTAAAATAAAATATAAAAATGTCCACCTTTTTCAATCACCTATCAATTATGGTAGAATTGACAAGTTTGGTCTTGGGGGAAGGTTTTGATTTTAGTTCAAGTTATGATGCCAAAATCTTATGTAGGAAAAAAGAAAGGGAAATAAAATTTTAAAATGAAAGACTTTCCGTTAAGCCTTGATTTTGTTTTTGAAAGCGATGTTTCCTTTATTTAATAAAAAAATTGAAGACTAAGAAAACATTTTAGTTATTTTTATGTATGAAGAACCAATATATAAAAATAAAAAAAATAAAAAAGTAGTTTTGAAAAATATTTTTTCAGAAAACAAAGGTTTGAGAATTTGTTTTTGGAAAAAAAAGAATTTTATTTGTGAAGAGAAATATTTTGAGTAGAGGAAAAGAGTTTTTGTTTTCTCAAAAAAAACACTTGTTTTTATAATGTCTTCCTGGGAACTCGACTTAGTATATATATAATGACAGTCCTAACCATGGCTATAAAGGTGAAATTTTTATGAAGAGGACCACACTTATCCCATTATTTTTATAAAATGAGAAATAAAGGGTCTTCCTTTATTCAACATTTTAGTTAGGGAAGACTGGACTAAAAGAGAAACAAAAATTAAGAAATTTAAAGCACGAAAAGGTGTAGAGCAATAAAGTAACTGGCAGAAAAGTAAACGCAAAAAAGTAAAAGTGCGGAAAGGCACAGAGTGGGAATGTAAATGACAGTAAAAGTAAATGCAATAAAATAAATTTGTTTTTTGACAAAAAAATGTAAGATGCTAGGAGTTTTGAGATCTCACCTTATTTCTATGGAAGGTAGTTCTTCTTTTCCTTTTTTTTTTTTTTATAGATTTTTAATATTTTGAGAGAGTTTTTCCAGAGAGAGAAAGTCCTCTTGGCATGTAGAGAGGGAGAGAGAGAGAGAGAGCATGCAAGCAAGAGTGGGTGAATTAGCAATGAAAAGTGGAAGGAGACTACACCTATTTATAGGGGTGGCAACTTGCGCACTACTCTGGTCACGTGCCTAGGGAAGTGCGCTAGCCTCGTTGTGATAGCTTGGGATAACATCTTTTGATGGGGGGCTACCCCTATTTCGTGAATTATACTCTTTAGCCACATATTTTAGGTATTGAGTGTAATATCTTGTTTCCGCACCAAAATCAAGTTATAAAACTTATGAAAATAACTTTGGGGACCTCCTAGGATGCTAAGGGCACTCCAATTTTAGGATCCAATGCTCCGTCTTACTCTCAGGAGGTGCACATTAAGTAATTTAGGCACTTTTTGTCAATTACATGTGATTTTTCTAATTTTTCTTAAAATTGAAATGAAAAAAGTGAAATTGAACTATCCAAATTAATATTGGAAAGTCCAATTTTGAAAAAATAAAATGTTTTTGGCCGTTAATTTGACAAAACTGGCAAAAAATATAATTTTTGGGCTAAAATAAAAGTGGTTGGAATTGGTGAAGTTTCTTAAAATTAACTGGTGGGAAATGAAATTAATAAAAAGTAATATTCTATGAACATGCACTTTCAATTTAATCAATTTAGTCCCCAACTAACTTCTAAAAATTTTGATTTTAGCCCAAAACTTTATATCTTTGTCAAATTTATTCGAATTGTCGATTTTTTTTTTTTAATTTTTTTATTGTAATTTATTTTTTCAAAACATTAAATAAAAATTAAATGAATGAATTTGTGCCCTTAAACATAATTTAAAGTTTGTCCAAATTATCACTTTAGACTCGACACTAATAGAAAATACAACAACAAGCAGGACAAAATGTAGCATCTACGACCATATCCGAAGGAGGCAGTTGAGGATGCGGGGTGAACCTTTGACATATATCACAAGCCTGAGCATAGGTGCGAGCATGGCCTCCAGGATTGGCCAATAGAAACCACTTCGGATCACCTTTGATGCTAAGGATCACTTGTCCATATAGTTTCCACACACGCCTTCATAGATCTCCCTTAAGACGTGTTATGATTCTTCGAGGCATAGGCACCATGAGTTAGGCCCACGAAAATAACATCTCTTGTAGTAACCCATCAAGTATACAACATCTTGAATCCCTGAATTAATCGGTCAACCGACTATGGGGAGATTGGTTAACTGACTGGCTATTTGGTTTTGGCTTGATTTGCACGCTGAATTAATCGGTCAACCAATAGGTCAAGGTTTGGTCAACCGACTATTTCGGTTGGGATTTCGAGGAATTTGGGATTTTGGTACAAACTTGCCAATTTTATGATTTCAAGGGAGAATTTCGAGAGATTTGAACCTATTGAAGATATGGTACATGTATTTTGAAATCCCTATTGATTTGGTCCGTATAATTAAAGATTCTCTCAATTTTAGTAACTAAATACTTCTTATTTTTGTGATTGATAATTGAGAATTATTTTATGGGCTTAATTGAGTGTTTTAAAAGTTATTTTAAAGTGAAATACACTAGAATTGAATGAATATGTTATATGGGATCTGTAGGTGCCTTTTAGAGACATATCATTTGTTATTATTTTTATCATATTCTGTTTAGGTGTGCACTTAGAATATAAACACTTATCTGCTGTGTAACGAAGATAATAATTGATTTAGTATAAATTGATTATTTGATAATTTAAGTGTTGAAAAATTTAATTGTTTAAAATTTTATAACTTCCCAATTCACCCCCTACTGGGTAGCTCACTGGGCCAACAGCCAACTTCGTCATCATTGGGTACCACATTTCGACAGGAGTCAGGATTTTACTGGAGTAATATATTGGGGTTTGTCCATCTTTTAACTCTCGGATTAGGGTTGTACTCACTGCAATTAGAGAGATCACTAGATAGAGAAATACCTTTTCTCTTAATCAAGGCGAAGTCCGTAATTGTGTCATAGACTGATAACGTTTCAACTTTTGAAAGGAGGATTCATACTCCTTTATCCATTGATAGTTCTTGTTTCCCCTTAAGATCTTAAAGAATGGAAAACAATTATCACTCGACCGAGAAATGAATTGACTCAAAGCAGCGACTCTCCTAACGAGGATTTTTACCTCTTTCTTAGTCTGTGGGGATGACATATCAATGATGGCAGAAATCTGATTTAGGTTAGAGTCTATTCCCTTTTTGGAAATCCTGAACCATAGGAACTTTTCCAAGGCTACACCAAAAATATATTTAAACGAATTCAATTTCATTCTGTGTATCCGGAGGATGTTAAAACATCGCTGGAGGGTCGCGATGTGTTGTTCGGCGACCAAGATTTTGTCCAGCATATTATCGACATTAACTTCCATTATACTCCCAATGTTTTTATTTAAACATGTTACTGATCAATCTCTGATAGGTAGCTCCCACATTCTTCAAGACAAATAACATCACCTTATAAAAATAGTTGGCCTTATCTATTATATAGGATGTCTTCGGCCTGTCGGGTGGATACACGGGGATTTTACTGTACCCTGACAATATATCCAAGAAACTTAGAAGCTCGTACCCGATCGTTGCATCAATTATGATGTCAATCCTTGTTAGGGGAAAGAAATCCTTTGGGCATGCTTTGTTGAGGTCTTTATAATCGACAAACATTTGCCATTTTCTCCTGTCTTGTCGGTTAGGACTACATTGTCTAACCAGTCAGGAAAGGTAATTTTGTCTATTACCCCAACATCTATCAACTTTTGTGTTTTTTCTACGATGATGGCCTATTTTTTTGGGTATAAATTTTTACTCTTTTGGTCGACTGGAGGGTAACTTGGATTGATAAAGAGTCGGTGCACGGCCACCCTGGGATTAGTACAGGGAAGTTCTGAAGGTGACCACATAAACACATCCTGATTCTTTTGTAGGAGATCTATAAATATGGACCAAACCTCGGGGGACATCTCTATACCTATCTTCATGGTCTTGTTGTCATCATCATGGCATATTTTCATATTGGTGATATTTTTGTTGGCCCAGTGAGCTACCCAAGGGGGGGTGAATTGGGTAGTTATAAAAACTTAAACAAATAAATCTTTCAACACTTAATTATCAAATAATCAATTTTTCCCAAATCAATTATTATCTTCTTTATGTAGCGGATGAGTGTTTATATCTAGGTGCACACCCAAACAAAATGTAAATAAAAATAACAATGCAGCACACCAAGATATATCTTGGTTCAACAAGTTACCCTTGCCTAATCTAGTCCTCCGAGCTCCATAGAGATTCGCAACCTCTAAACCCCTGATTCCTTTAATAATAGTAATCAAACCCTTACAAAGATTATTTTTCCAGGCTCAGAATCAATCTTTACAATTTTTCTTTTCCTAGGTTAAGGAGAACCTTATTTTTTTACCAGGCTAAAGACTAACCTAATTCTATTAAAGGAAGAATCAAAATCTAATCCTTTTAACATGCTAAATATACAACCTCACAACTTTCACAAGTATCATTTTCACAATTAAGGATGAAACTATCACAATTTACTCAATTCAATTCAGGGAGAATCAAGACCTAGTTCTTTTCAAGGGAAAAGAATAACCTAATATTTTTATTCTTAGGATAAAGATCAAACCTCAATATTATTCATCAGAAAAGATTGAAACCTAGCTACCCTGACTAGACACCAGCTCAATCGTGTCTAATCCACTCAAACTCACAAATACAGAAATATATGAGTTTCTTCACACAAGGAACTTCTACCACCTCAATACAATTATACTTGATTAGTGTCCCAAAATTTACAACATGATAGATTTAATGTGAAGCAAGTAATATCTGATTAATAAACAAGTGTGGGTAATATAAATTAAAGCTCGTAATCAGATAATCACACAAAATCATTTTAATTTTTTTTAGACTCTTTAGTTTGAAAACGATTTTCTAATGATCTTAACACCAAGCAATCAATAATAACATAAAATCAAAATAAAGAACAATAACTTGGAAAGATCTCACCAGGAAAACATCAAAGAATGAAAACAAAATCGCAAGATAACTCAAGTCAATGACGCTAAATCAATCAACGCCTTAGTTCAAGAACGTTTAACACAAAATCTCTTTTAAATAATCTAGTAGAATCATAACTCTTAGAAAAGCGTAGGAACTGATAGTTCTTGATCTGTTTTATCCAATTTTTGCCGATCTATATAGATTGATATCAAGCCCTCCAAGGGCTACTTTTCAAAAGATATGCCTCTAAAAGGTACTTTTAAACTCCATATAACATAATCATTCAATTCAGTTGTAATTCACTTAAAAATAACTTTCAAAACTCTCAAATAAGTCCATAAAATATTTCTCAATTATCAATCGCAAAGATAAGAAGTATTTAGTTGCTAAAGTTGAGAGAATATTTAATTATATGGACAAAATCAATAGGTATATCAAAATACATGTACCATATCTTCAGTAGGTCCAAATCCCCTCAAAATTCTCCCTTGGAATCATAAAACATGGCTAGTTTTGACCAAAATCCAAATTCCTCAAAATCTCAACTGAATCAGTCGGTTGACCGAACCCTGGCCATCGGTTGACCGATTGATTCAACAAAAAAAAACTAAGACAAAACCAAACTTCTAGTCGGTTGACTGATCCCCCTTTGGTTGGTTGACCAATTGGTTTAGGGAGTTTTCCCTGCCAAGCTCTAGCACCGTCAGTTAATCGATTGAGTCCCAATTGGTTGACTGATTGGTTCAGAGAGTTCCATTTTTTCACCCTTAGGCCCATCAGTCATCCGATCTCCTTTGGTCGGTTGACAGATTGCTTTGGAAACTTCATATTTTGCTCCGAAAAACTCACTATTTCAAATGGTTGATTGTATGACGAGCATTTGTTACACGCTCGTGTATTGACTACTGACAAGTGTACAAGCTCAAAGTTTTAGTATAATGTGATCTTTAAGATCGGGTGTCGTATCCACAGGGATTGATTGTCGTTATTATCGAGTACCGCGTTTATCATGACCAAACTTTATCTAGGCTAAAAACAAATGTATTTAATTAATTAATACTAATATTAATATAACCTAAATTAACTATACTAATATAATGAGATGCTTTAGGAGAAAGAATTGTCTAGGGATTAACTCGGTTTACAAATATGTGTTCAATCTCGATTCACTTACGTTTACGCTGTTCGACCTATTTAACAATCTCAGTTCGTAAACTCTCCTACCACCTCCCCGAGTGTAAGACGGGGGAATACATGACTTCATGTCAATGAAGAAGTCTCCCTCAATGTCTTAACGATCCTAGGTCATGTGAGTCTTGCCCCAATGTCATTGATTGCACACAATCCAACTTCCGATCGGGTTATTGGATCATCGCATTGTGTTTACCCTATTGACAATCTCGGTTCGTAAAATCCACCACCATCTCTCCCGAGTGTAAGACGGGGGAATACATGACTTCGAGTCAACGAAGAAGTCCCTCTCAACATCTTAACGACCCTAGGTCATGTGAGTTTTGCCCTAACGTCATCGATTGTACACAATCTAACTCCCGACCGGGTTATTGGATCATGGCGGTCATTTACCCTAGTCCGAATCCGGGGTTACCTCTTCCGAGTGTCAAACCCCGTATTCTCTGAATATCATTCTAAGCATAATAAACAAACAATACGATAAACACAATCAAACTACGAAGAACAAACATAAATGCAACACCGAAATCATACGAATCACATATTTATAAATATATTGTTAATCCCTATACAATCCACGTTTAACTAATGGCCATAACCACATTTACAAATAAGAACGAGCTAAACATGCTCACATATTCCTAAGTTAAAGAAATAAGGGAAGAAATCGAAGAACTTAGCCTATATCCGAAGATTTGGCGCTTGGACCGTTCAACAATCGCTTCATCGTCTTCCTCCACCTTGGGATGTGAGCTCCCCCTCTAAAACTCCTCAATCCACCCCTAGATATATTCTAAGGGTGGTAGCATGCAATAGAGACCCGAAAATGAGGGAGGGTAATGGATTAAATAGGCAAAATATCCTAAAAATATCTAAAAATATCAAAACAGTTGTGCAGAGTCACGACCTAGGCGGTGGGTATATAGGTTAAGCCACGACCTAGGCGGTGAAGTTAACGGTAGAATCAGGGACCATCTTGTTCTTTCACTGGCTAGGCGGTGAAGTCATCGCCTAACTTCACTGCCTAGGCGGTGGGATATCAGTAACATTTTGGTCCATCCTGCATATTGACCGCCTAGGCGGTGGGTTAGTTTTCAAAATTATGCCTCTATGCTTGATTTCACACCGTTCTTCCACCGTTCTTGGTTCCATTTGATTGTTTATGATCCGTTTTCACGCCTTTTCACCCCACACCTGATTTATACAAAAAGAATAAAAACTAATTAAAACGAAATAAAATACTATAAAAAAAATACTCTAAAACTAACAAAACCGGTTTGGAAATATATAGGTAGATCACACCTATCATTGATCGATCCTTTCTGATCAATTGACCAATTAATGCTGGTTGGTCAAGTTCTTCATCAATTTTTTCTCCACAATCCATTGTTTTGATTCAGTTAACCGATTACTTTTCTCGGTTGACTCATTTGACTCAAGCCCTTAACATTTTATGCTTTAATCATGATTTTCATTTATTTCACATAAGGAGCACATATTTAACCATTAATAAGGATCCTAAACTCTAACATTTCAATACACAAAAACATAACCCATTTAATAGTGTCGTGTGTGATCTTAATTCGGGTTGTATTAAGAGTATAAGAGTATTAAGTTGTTTTCACCTAATTTCTTTAAGATTTTCAACACTCTTCATTTCCTCATTGTATTCATCTTTGCACCCTTTACATTTTTTTCATGAAATTTTCAACACAATCAATAAATGGAACTCTTTTCTGAAACACTCAACAAACACATTAGTTCTACCTAAACATCATCACTTAATTGTCTATCAAAACCTAGGGATCAACGATTTTCATTGGGGGATAGGACTAGTCCTTTCTTCTTTTGTGTCCTCAACAGGTAGGTGTCCGAATTTATCTCGTAGTGGAGCTAGCTCGGGCACCCCCTTTGATTGTTATTCCACCTCAGGATAGGAGTGACCTTTACCAAGGCCATAAAAGATTCTTGGGTAGACACCTGGTCCCCTCTGACCATACCAACACTGACTTCAATCTAGAATTTTATCAACAGATGAAAAATGGAGCATACTACTTTGAGATAACTCATTGCTGGTCGACCCAGAATGGAAATATATGTCGAGGGCTGATTTACAACCAAGAAGTAGGGCCATATATTTATTCTCTTTGGTTCCTCTCCCAAGGATATGGGAAATTCTATCATTCCGAGTTAGTGGACCATTTTTCCCTTGAACCCGACAAGAGGTGAAGTTTTAGGGAGAAGTTTTTCTGGGTTAATTTTCATCATGTCGAAGCATCCATTAAATATTATATTTGTGAAACTTCCATTGTAAAATAGGATTCTTCTACCCTAATAGTTGGATATTATTGTCGTGATGGCGAGAGCATCGTCGTGGAGAAAGCGGAGCTCCTTCAAGCCTTTATTGAGGAATATGATCACAATATTAGGTGTTATAACCACAATGACCTTGCTTCCCTCTACTTTTAACTTCCTCTTTACCGCTTGTAGGTGTTTCTTATGAGCATCGATAGAGGTTTCTCACGAAGAGAAACCCCCATGGTTTGTGTTGATTTCCCTTTCGATCCTTTAGAGAACTTGGGGATTTTTTTTTTTTTTTTTTTTGTCGTCGTGATTTTCAGGGGTTTGTTCCTTTCTTCGATCCTCATCGTCCACCCGAACATGACACCAGATGTATCCATGTCGTATTAAATTTTTAATCTCTTCCTTTAGTTGGAATCACTCATCCGTTGTGTGGCTATAATTCTGGTGGAACTCACAATATTTGTTTTGGTTCCTTCTCTTGGGTTTTGATTTCAAAGTGGTTGACCAATGGAGGCTCAACTTCGTATCCTTTATTTTATTCAAAATGGTCTCTACTAGAAATATAATTGCATAAAATGATCCAATTTCCATGTGGGTGTTTGCTGATCATCTTTCAATCTTCCCTTTACCTTAAATTTCTTAATGCTTAAGAACTGAGGCTACTTGTCAGCCTGGTCTCCCTTGTGATTTCTCTATCTTTCTACCTCAACTTTATCCTCTCAAGTAGAGTAAGCCTTACTAAAATGCGTCCCTCGATCTGGGGAATTATCAAGGTTTTGAGGAGGATTTTTGTCTTGGATACAAAAGAATTTCCCTCTCTAAAGGTCGCTCATAAGGACAACGAGGGCTACATCATTGTCCAAATGTTCAAGATCATGGAAATTAACTTTAAAATGATTAAGGAACTTATACAAAGTTTTATCTTCTCCTTATTTAACTATTAGGATCTGTCTTGAATAATTTGGCTTCCAGCAGCTATGCTTAAAGTGCATTAGGAAAGCTTTCTCAAAATCAACAAAGCAGGAGATGGATCCTAATAAGAGAGGAAACGTGAACCTGGGAGGTACCATCTTATCCACTATATCCCTGGGAGGTACCAACTTATCCACTATATCCCTTGGGAAGGATGGATGAGTTGGGATGGCTGAATCCTGATCTTAGTTTGTGACCAGACCCTAGAATCATGCCACCACATCTTGTAGCTGATGCTCCATGGTTAGAGACTGTTTTCTGGGAGAAAAAGGACACGCCCTCGATGTAGAAACAACTCGGCCTGGGAGATATCATGCGGAGGAAAAGAGGACCACCTCTTGTGGGAATCGATACTAAGGTAGATATAGATTCCAAGAGGTTCATCATTGGCATCATATATGTGTGTACCCCTATGGAAGCATGTCCCATGAGGCAAAAGGGTCACTTGTGAATCTACTAACATGGGCGAGTTGGTACTGAAGAAAATCTTTCCATTCTACGAAGAAGCCAATAAAATTTGGCTAAATTGAGAAAGACTGTTCATCGTCAATAAGGTCTTAGGGCATGGAGCATTAATACTTTAAGATATGGATGGAGAAGAGTTTTCGGAGCCCATCAATTTTGACACGGTCATGACGTTTTACTCCAAAAAAAGAAAAAAAAATACAGTCAAATTAACTGAGGCTCATGACCAAAAAGAAATGAGGGCAAAAGAGGATAAGAAACATAAGAATCGAGGATGTGATGAAAACTAGAAAGGGAATCATGGGCAAAAAGAGTAGGGATCGTAACAAGATACAAAACCACCAACCTAATGAAAACCCAAAAGGTCGTTGTGGTGAAAAAATATGGTAGATGATCTTAATGAAAACCCAAAAGGGCGCTAAGGGAAAAAATGACAAATAATATATATATATATATATATATATAAAGAAAAAGGAAAAAAGAAAGGAGGCATTGGATTTCGGTTGCTTTGTCGTTATCCAAAGAAGTTTTTCGATTAATCTAAAGGCAACAATTCAAAAAATTGGGTCGAGAAAACGAAGAATTTGATTGGTAATTTGGAATACTTTGGGTTTTGAAGGAAAAAAGGTCAGAAGCTGCTAGAAATCTTGAAACCTCTGATAAATGACCGAGTCCGAGATTGTACTCCTAAAGAAGAAAGTATTTCAAAAATGAAAATATACCTCGATTATGCAAGCCCTTGCTTAGTAATTTATAATTTTTGATTATCTATATATTATTTTTCTTGCATGACTTACATTTCAACGCGGATAATATAATGAATGAACTATAAAAGAGCAAGGGGAAGAAGCGAGAAAAATCTAAAATACTACTTTTCAAGCAAAATTATTCCATGGATGCCTGCTGTCATCACTAAATTTTCGATAATCAAAACATCAAAATCCAATACCTTATGCTAAGCTTCGAGTCCCAATTCTAAAACCAGACTTCAATATCAATTCGTGGACTAAGAGGTCATCATGCCTTCAAAGTAACTCGGGAATCCAATATTAAGATACGATTTTTGGGACAAGCTTAAGTTGCTATGGTCTTGTCTCCATGATGAATCCTTTGTCGAAAGGAAAGTCTAGCATAAAGGAGGATCTACCTACTTTTGAGCCAAGAGTCAGCAGACGCTATTCAAATGACAAGACTAAGAAGGTAGACGGGAGTTTTCTTCCTTCTAACCTTATGTAAACACCACATTTTGTCCCGTTCGTTTTCACATTTTGTAAAAGTGTCAAGTCCAAAGTGAAAATTTGGACAAACTTTAAACCACATTTAAGGGGATAAATTTTTGCCTTAGATTCATATGTTCAAATTTTATTTAATGTTTTGAAAAAAGAAGAAATTAAAAAAAAAAAAAATCGACAATTTGATAGAATTTGGTAAAAAAGAAAGTTTCGGGCAAAAATCGAAATCCAACTACTTTTTAATGTTAGTCCCAAAAACTATTGTTTTGGTCCACTTTGTCAAATAGACGGCCAAAAATGTTTCATTTTGTGAAATTGAACTTTCCAATATTTATTTGGATAGTTCAATTTCACTTTTATCATTTCAATTTTAATAAAAATCAAAGAACTCATGTGTAATTGATAAAAAAAAAAAATGCTCAAATCACAAAAAACACTTAATGAGCGCCCTCCAAGTATAAGACATAACATTGGATTCTCAAATTGGAGTGCTCAAAGTATCCTAGGGAGTAACCAAAACCATTTTCTAAACTGGTAGATTCTCAAATTGGAGTGCTCAAAGTATCTAAGGGAGTGCCCACAACTATTTTCTAAAATGGTATAACCAAGAAGGGGCAAATCAAGCAAGTTTTACACTCAATCCCTAATATAGAGGGGCTATTGAGTAAATTCAAAGATATAGGAGTACCCCGCCATCATTTGAGTAACATGGGGCAACCAAAAGGACGTTCGCACCCTGGGGAGTGTGCTGATGGACACCCTTATAAATAGAGGTGGCCTCATTTCATTTTCATTTGCCAATTCACTTTCCTTGCTTGTACACTCTCTCTCTCTACATACCAATAGGACTTTCTCGCTCTTAAAGCATTTCTCAAATTTAGATTTGACTTTTATAAGTCTAAGATTCTCTACAAGAAAGAGATAACAAAGATAAAAAGAGAAGAAGAAGAAGAAGAAAAAGAAGAAGAAGAAGGGGCAAGCAAAGGAAAAGAAGAACCATACTTCCAAAAGGCAAGATAAGTTCTCAAAACTCCTAAACTATTTTACATTTTCTTGTCAAGACAAAGACAAACAAAGAAAAGCAAAAACAGAAGCGTTCAAAACCCGACAAAAATACAAGTTGTTCTCTAAGAACGCACAAAACAAATTTAATTTCTTGTATTTACTTTTATGAGTCATTTACTTTTTCGTTCTGTGCTTTTTCGTGCTTTACTTTTCTGTCATTTACTTTACCGCTCTGCACCTTTCAAACTTTAAATTTATGATTTTTCCCCTTTTTAGTCAAGTCCTTAGATGGCACTAAGTCGAGTCCTTGGACTGACACATTTTTTTAGTTGAGACCTTGGACTGCTATTAAGTCACAGTCCTTAGACTGACATTTTATATATACTATATTACATACTTTGTCGAGACCTTGGACTGGTACTCAGTCAAGTCCTTGGACTAGCATTATAGCTATATATATATATACTTATATTAGTCAAGTCCTACCTAGCTAAAAGGTAGAATAAAGGGAAACCCTCAATTTCTTATGGGATAAGTGCGGTCTTCTTCAGAAACATTTCTCATTTCTCAACTACGTTTCGAATGACATTCTACACACACACACACACACACACACACATAGGGTATATGCCATTGACCTCCTCTATCATTTTGCACTATATCAGATACATCCTCTGTCATTTTGCAAATACCAGATACCTCCCTTATCTTTTTATTCAAACACCACTTACCTTCCATTGGATAGAATGACCCCTTAGGTTATTTTAATTTTTTTTTATTAGCATCCCCATATTTTTAAAATTATACTTTTTACCCTTAACTTTTTAAATAATTATATTTACCTCTCACCACCACCCACCTCCCATTGTCACCACCCAACACCACCCCCCACCGCCACCTACCTCTACCGCCCAACTCCCCCGCCACCACCCATCGTTGCCACCACTACCCACCGCCACCGCTTCCACCACCAACCCCCACCACTATTGGAGAGAGAGAGCAAAGGGTTAATGAAATGGTTAATTTTTTTTTTTTTAATGAAATGGTTAAAAATATATATTTATCAAAATGGAGGTGGGTAGTGGTGGTGGGTGGCGATGGAGGGTGGTAGGTGGTGGTGGCGGTAAGAAGTAGAGGTAAGAAGTGGCGGCGGGTAGTAGGCGGTGGCCGCGGTGGGTGCGGTAGTAGGAGGTGGCGATGAATATATATAAATTAAATGGTTATTTATGTATTTTAGTTTTTATTATTTAATTATTGTTTACATAGTAAAGGGTAAAATTGGTATTATAATAAAAAATTTATTATTTTTTAATCAATAAGGGAGGTAAGTAGTGTTTGACTAAAAAGACAGGGGAAGTCTCTGTTATTTACAAAATGACAGAAGAGGTGTCTGATATAGTGCAAAATGACAAGGGAGGACAATGACATATACCCCACACATATATATAATAAGGGAGGATTTTTCATACCTTATTTTTAGGTTTCCCATTTTTTGAGAAACTTTAAATAAGGTTTTAGGGAAATCCTTCCCCCAAATGGTTTTAGTTAAGGTTGTTATGACAAAATATATGTTATTTTCATCTTGATTACAAAAAATAAAAATAAAAATCAAGTCTCATTATTTTCTTCCAAAAACAAATAACACTTCTAAAACTATTCTTATTTTCTCTTTTACTTAAAAAGTTGTTTCCATAAAATAAATAAATAAATAAATAATTTTATATCTAAGAAAACTGCAAAAAAGGAAAAGAAAAGATTTTTCTCCAATATTTTCTTTAAATAAAAACTTTAAATTTTTCTTTCATCTCTAAAATAAAAGAGTTTTCTGAAAAATAATTTTCTCATTTGCAAATAAAAATAAAAGATGTTTTCTCCTCTCAAAAAATGTTTCCTTTGTTTAAAAGTGATTTTTATAAAAAATGTTTCTTTTCTTCACAAGAATACAAAAATTTCCTAAAAAATGTTTCTCCCTTCTCAAGAATGTCTGCTTCACAAGAAGACAAAATGTTTTCTTAAATATTTCTTCACTAAAAATAAATTTCTTAAATATTTTCTTTTTTAAAAAAAAAATGAAAAATTCTTTTTCTAAATAATGTTTTCCCTTTTAAAATTGTCTTCTTCACAAGAAGACAAAAAGAAAAGAAAAAAATTCCTAAAAATATTGCTTTTTGCTGAGGAGGAATTCAGCCAAAAGACACCAAGGTGCCACGTGGCCTCAAATACATGACTGGTCTGAGATCTCCAGAACCGAGGGTCAGATGGGCCCCTTGGAACACTCGCTCTGTCTCATAACACCCGACCGGGTCTACACATCCCACACGGGTGAATACTCCTAGGGCATGAGCGCTATCATGCTCTCGCTTCTAAAGGCAGTCAGAGCTTTCTCTCCCTCAAAAGAAAGTGTCATTGCCATAACGGTCCTGTGATCTCTGCCAACCATCTTACTACCTCATTAGAAAGGAGGCCGAGATCCATGCTATTTGCCAAATCGGTACTCTGAGAATTAAGAAATTCTTGCCAAATAGGTCTTCCTCCACTTTCTATATAAAGGTCAGAACCTTAGCGGCTTGAGGTATGTGAGGTGTTGTGCAATATATATTGTTGGTGGCCGCTAAATAAGCGCTATCACTTTCACCGTAAGCGTACGGATCAAGTTTTAGTATAATGGACCTTTCAGTCGGGTATCGTATCCACAGGGATTGGTGTTGTTACTATCGACTATCGCGATTATCATAACCTAACTTTATCTAGGCGATAAAAATGAAATTTAATTTAACACTAATACTAAACTAAAATACTAATTAAGTTAACTATACTATAAATACTAATTTGAGATTGTTTAGGGGAGTAGATTGCTTAGGGATTAACTTTATGTACTTAAATGCGTTTGATTTCATTTTAGTTAACATTAACAGCGTTCGACGTATCCGACAATCTCGGTTCGTAAACTCCCTCGCCACCTCTTCCGAGTATAAGACAGGGGAATACGTGACTTCGTGTTAACGCCGAAGTCTCCCTCAACATCTTAACGACTCTAGGTCACATGAGTCTCTCCCCAGCGTCATCGATTGCACACTTTCTAACGCCTTCCTGGGTCGTTAGATTGTCGTGTTGTGTTAACCCTAGTCCGAATTCGGGGTTACCTCTCTCGAGTGTCAAACCTCGTATTCTCAATATATCTAAACTGGCATATAATCATAGAAAACATGGTAACACAACCAACATACAAAGAACAAGCAAGAACGAAACACAAATTTAACCAAAACTACATTTTCATAAATAATACGTTAATCCCTATTACAATCCATGTTTAACTCATGGCCCTAACCATTTATACAATGTAAAATGAGCTAAACATGCTCAACAATTACCAAAATAAAGAAAACAAAGAGAGAAAACGAGATAAACATGCTCATCCTAAGATTTGCCGCTAGAAACGTCGATCGATCGCTTTCTCGTTGATCCTCCACCTCGGGTTGAGAGATCTCCCTCAAAAATCCCTTATCCTAACCCTAAAATATGGCCTAAGGCCTTAGGAGCTCAAGATGAGAAAAGAGATGAGGAGAGAAGGGCTTAAATAGGCCAAAAAATATCTCCAAAATATCTATTCTGCGTAGAGAATTTCTCCTAGGTGAAGAGAACGTCGCCTAGGTGAAGTTAGGTTGGTTAACTTTCTGCCAGATTTTCGCCTAGGCGAAGTTACTGCAAGTTTACAATTTTGTTTTGATTATAACTTCTTCATCTGAACTCTGATTGAGGTGATTCAAAAACCAATCAAAAGCAAAGAAAAATATATATAACTTCCATGTTTTGAGTGTTTCCAAAATTGGATCGAATCATAGTCCAAAATAGCCTTGAAGTTATAGCATCTGTACTGGCTTTGCAGGTTTAGTGACCGCCTAAGCGAAGAAGTAGGCGGTGGACTTGGAAATGTTCTCAGCATCTTCACAGCTTAGGCAGAGGTCTGGACGCCTAGGCGGTGGGATTCTTTCACAATGTTGCCTCCTTGCTCATTTATCTACCGTAACTTCATCCGCTTTGGTTCGATCACATCGTTTTTGCTCCGATTTCATATCTTTTCACCCCACGCACCTATTTTAATATGAAAAGAATAAAAACATATTAAAACATATAAAAATAACTACAAATGTACTTAAAAATTAACAAATTCGGATTGGAAATAAATAGGTAATTTACACCTCTCAATTGTCATATGCTCTTAGGCATATTACACTACATTTTTTTTGAGAAACATGTACTGATTCTCGTACCGAAGGTGAAATTCCGGTAGGCCCACCCGTAGTGCATTATTTTGTAGGAACCAAACTGAGAGAAAGTGAGTTAACCTTCATCGTTGACCACCATCCCTGGTCTCATTAGCCGACATGTCTGGTGATCCATTTTCCAGCATTATCAGATTGGTGCCATGTGTTGGAACGACTTACCATTGTTCTTACGCTCTCAATGAATGGTTACTCTAAGATTGAGACTAATGATAAACACGATAAAAGTTCGAGTTAGCCAACTTAAATAGTCTCCCCTAAAAACAGTCCTCCCAGATAATCACCTACACTTTTGGGAGAGATCATGAGAGAGGTCCAGAACCTTGCTCAGTATTTTTTGAGTTATGTCTAGCAAACGTGCCCTTGTCAGGCATCGTCGCTCATCGACAAAACACGACTCGCAGTTGACCGAGGACAAGGGGCCCAACGAGAACAAAACTAAGAAGAAGATCTCTCCCCCACGTAGCGAGACCTACAAGAAAAGATGGATAGGATTTGCACAGAACGGAAGGAGACATACCAGTAAGCTAGGAATTGCAAACACGACACCAAGCCTTGAGGTTAAGTCATACCTCCAACATCCATTCTCAACTGGGACCGCAAGTGTCCTCAAAAGAACTAGGTGACAGAACCTGGAAAGCTCTACCTCAAAGGAAAGACGTACGACGTGACCATGGTGTGGGCAAAGCTCACGAGGTATCTAGGTGAACCCCATTGTACTTCGAGAAAGATTTCTCAATAACCCATTAGAGGCCCTAGAGACGTGACCCTGTCCATTGAACCAACGATGACTTGTGAGAGAAAGTTAGAGCTATACATGAGAAGCTGGGGCAAATTGGAAGAAAAAAGTCAAACGTCTGTGATATAGTGAATTAGAATGCTTCCCTGTTACTTCTGACGTGCTGAGAGATTCCGTCCTATTTAAATTCAAAATTCATTCCTAAATTGGGACCTACTAGGGAGATTCTGATCCCGCATATCACCTTAATGCCTACCACGCGCACATGGACCTCCGAGGAGCGTCGGACTCAACAAAGTGCCAGTATTTCCAAGTCACTTTGGCCGGAGCCATATGCAAGTGGTACAAAACTCTGAAGCTAGGTAATTTTAACTCTTGTGAATCATTTAACCTTATGTTTTCCCATAAGTTTGTTAGCAGTAAGAGGTGGGCCAATGACCTATCGCATATTTTATCGATCTAACAGATAGAAGACGAGAGGCTAGAGGCATACATAGAAAGATTCCTCCATGAGTTAGACCATGTCAAGGAACCAAATGACGGATTGGACTTCACTGCCCTCATGTCTGGATTGGGATCAAGCCAATTCCTGCACAAAATGGCCTGTGCCCTACCTAAGATCTTGGTAGCGGCTTTCGTACTCTCTATCGAGTTTATCAATACGAAGGACAAATAGGGCGAGGTAGAAAGAAACTCAGTTGACCAGGAGCAGAGGGGAAATAGATCCCCTCGAAGCTATCCCAACAACACGCCCCTCAATACCCTAATAACTACCATCATGATATATATCGATGATAAGAAACTACTCAAATGGCCTCATCCCATTAAGCCTCGTGGGAAGAATTACCAAGCAAATAAGTGGTGAGACTTCCATCAAAGTATCAACCACCACACTGACAACAACATTTAGTTGAAGAACAAAATTGAGCAACTGATTCAAAGAGGCTACCTTATGAAGTTTACTGTCAAACGAGGTTAGGGCAAGCAATGCCCCAATAAGAAAAGAGGAAGACTGGAAGTCCGAGGTAACATCTACACCATCCATGGGTTTACTTCTGGAGGAACCTCCGACGCTGAGCACAAGCCCCATACCAGGCGCAACAAACGCTTGGTCAAAACATATATGTTCAAAGTCTCCCAGAAGTCTACAGCACCAAAAGAGACAATTGCCTTCATCGATAAAGATCTCCATGGAGTGAACACGCCCCATAAAAATGCCTTGGTGGTTAATTTGCATATCAAAAACTATAATGTGTGGTGCGTTCTAGCCGATAGCGATAGTTAAGTAGAAATTCTGTATCGGGTTTCGTTTGATAGGATGGGGATTGACTGAGAATGACTGAAGTCGATGATGACCCCATTGGTTGGATTTAGAGGAGAAACCGTGAAGCCGCTTGGTTAGATTACGTTGAAGAGCAATTCTGGAAAGGAGCCAAGGAACACCATAGTTGACACGTGGTTCATAATAGTAGATCGCCTGTTGGCCTATCATACTATCATTAGAAGTCCATTCCTCAATGCCTTGATAGCCATCACCTTAACATACCACCTCATGCTGAAGTTCCCCACGAAGAACGCAGTGGGAGAGGTGTATGGAAGTAAGAAGCTGGCCATTGAATGCTCTATGGATAAAATGAAGCTCCTTGAAGTGTTGTCTGCCAAATAACAATCAAAGAGTTTGGTGGTTGATGAAGATTCCTTTCCTGGGGACATCACCGAGTGCCTTAGAATAAGGGACATCTTAGATCCCAGGGTCAAGTAGCCAAGTCAGTCATGCCCTTGTCCCAGCGAAGACATAGAGAACGTTTAAATCTATCTGACGGAGCCAAACTGAATGGTCCAGATTAGAAGATCCCTAATTGAGGGCATGAGGGATTAACTAATTGCACTCCTCAAGGTCAACCATAATGTGTTCACTTAGTTGCACTAGGATTTACTTGGGATAGATCCAAACATCACCTTGCATTAATTGCATACGAACCCAACATACCCGCTTGTCCAATAGAAGAGGCGAAAGTTTGGACCGGAGAGGCAAGTAGTGACTGAGGAAGAAACAAGGAAGCTCCTGGATGACGGAACCATCGAGGAGATCAACTTTCTCTCTGGTTGGCCAATGTAGCCCCGATAAAGAAGAAAACGGGGAAAATTGTGCATATGTGTGGATTTCACCAACCTAAATAAAGTGTGCCCAAAGACTGTTTTCCCCTCTTGAAGATTGACGTGATTGTGGAAGCAACAACTGGCTTTGAGTGGCTTAGCTTCCTCGATGCATTTTCTGGATACAAACAGATCAATGTACCTTCCTAACAAGGGGAAGACAACATTCATCATCGACAACGGGACTCTACTGTCACAGAGTTATGACTTTCGGTCTAAAGAATGCTAGAGCCACCTGCCAAAGGCTAGTGAATAAAATGTTCACTGAACTACTAAAAACGACTATGGTAGTTTACATCGACGAAATGCTCGTCAAGAGCAGAAAGGCCGAGGACCATCTCGCTAACCTGTAGGAGTGCTTCGACATACTTAGGAAGCATTAAATGAAGTTGAACCCTAGAAAATGCGTCTTTGAAGTCACCAATCCCAAGTTCGGAGGTCACCTAGTAGCTTGAAGGGGAATTGAGGCTAGCTTAGAGAAAATCAAGGTAATCATAGACATGACATCCTTGAGGACGATTGACGTACCCCGAATTTTGATAACGGAAGAAGTAGAGTATGGGAAGAAGATGAAATTAGTTTCATTACTCCCTATCTAAGCATCCAAATCCATTCATTTTGAAAATGGTTTTTAACGGCTTTTCTAGGCATCGATTTTGAAAAACATCTTGGGCCATGATTTTATGTTTAAAATGGAGTCTCCACCTAGAATAGGGTTAAATGGTGTGCTAGGTCACCGAGATTTTACAAATTCATCTTTCCTTTTAAAAGGCCCCGTGTTTTGACTTCCAAAGGTCTGCGTACCAGAGATATTCTTTAAGTTCGGGAGTCGGTTATGCTTGGGGAAGGTTTTACACACCCTAAGACACTTGTCCATAAATAGTACCTTGTTCTAAAGAGATATTTATTGTTAAACATTATCCAAGAAGTTTCCTTTGATTTGATTCCCCCTTTTTAAAACTTTCTCTTTTTATGTATTTTTTACATGATAGAATGGTAAGCAAATAAATATTACAGCTAATACTAGCCAATGACACCCAATACGATTTATATAGACAGAAATGTAAATATGCTAGCTATATGAAGTGCAAACTAAGACTAAATTATTTGGATATGTGACCGAACCTGCAGGTGGGTTGCCTACATATCTCGGATTAATGAGAATTAGGTCTTTACATAGTTCATTTGTGTTAGGTTAAACTATATGGTTTATGTTATTAAAGGTATGACCGAACCCTTATGGGTCGCGTACGTACTTTGGGTGGTTACTAAATATCAGGTCAAACGCAGTTCATTCTTATTAAGTTAAAAAATAGTTTTTATAGTTTAAGGTGACCGAACCAGTTTCATGGGTTGCCTACGTACTTCTGGTGGTTACCAAAGACCAGGTTAAACATAGTTCATTTTTGTTATGTTGAAAGCTGGGTTGGTTTTAGTTGATTATTAGCTTATTTTAGTTGTGAATAGCCTGAATCACAACCCTAGCTAGTTATTATTAATTGTATTTAAGTTGTGAACAACCTGAATCACAACCTTAATTAGTTATATTATTAATCATTTTTTAAGTTGTGAACAACCTGAATTACAACAAGACATGTACATAACCTTTTTGGTTTTGGTTCATTAGTGTTAGTGTGTGAGTTGTTAGTTAAATGAAACAAATTCCACATATTTATGCTAGTCCAACTCGTAACTAAAAGAGGAGAAGGTTTCTAAAGAAGAATCATACATATCCCCGAAGGAATAAAGGCTCTCCTTTTATCCCGAGTTATTTTCCACAAAGGTCTGTCGATGTAGTGTATATATATATATATAGGTTCCTGTCCACAAGCCAACCTGGTTATAATCTTGACGTTAGCATAAAGTAAATCCAATTATTAGTATGTTATGGTTTGTATTAATAGTTATTAAAGAGTCAGTTTAATGTTCTTGTACTACATGATTATGCTATGTACAAGTAACATACACAAGATTAAACCACGAACAAAGGGGGTTTTGAAGAAAATATACCTACTTAGGGGATGTAGTCTACCCTAAGTGATTACCTCCTTTTCGTCCTTGATCTTTTTGGTTGGAATTCGATCAATCACTGTCGATTTGTTGAGTTCTTGCTCCAAGAACCATAAAGAATACCCTACTTACGGGAAGTGGTCTTCCCTAAGTAGCTATCTCTAGGGGTGGGCAACGGGAGGATTGGCGGGGGTTTGGCCAAAACCAGGAACCAAACCAATACTAGGTGGATTAGGTTAGTTTGAACTGTGGATCGCCTAATGATGTGCGGGTTGGGGCGAGTTGGATTGTGTGGGCTAGTTAGTTTAAATTGTGGGCTACCCAATAGTGTACGGTTTGAGCCTATTTTCGGGTTGGACTAATTAGAACTGCGGATTGCTCTTGAAATATAATAAATGTTGCTAAAAAGAAAAACCATTACATTATAAAAATTTGTAGAAAAATTGTGAAAAAATTATAGTAACACAAAAACAAGAAAAAAAAAGTATAATGTAATTTGTAAACCATCATAAAAATAGAAAAAAAATTACAAATATAAGTAATAAAGTCTAAAACGACGTCATTTTATATCTACTTGGGCGGGTGGGTTGAACCCGTAAGAACATGGGTCAAACCGTAACCCTCCCATACATGTATGGATTTTGAGATTTAACACCCATGCAATACATGGGTTAGTATTGGGCGGTTTTTTTTGCTGTATGTGTTTGGCGGTTTAGGCAGGTTTGGCGGGTTAACCCAATCCATTGCACACCCTTAGCTATCTCCCTTTATTCCTTGATCTCCTTTGCTTGATGTTGGCTGGTGATCATCTTCCTCTTGAGTTTTTGCTCCAAGAACCTCAAGATCAACCTCTAGGAATGGATTTTAGCAGAATAACGGTGTGTTATTCAAGATAATTGCTTGAGAGGCTTAGGACCTAAGAGAGTGGCTCAAGTTTAGAGAGAGAAGCTAGGCCTTTTAGACTTGAAATTTATGAAAATAGACCCCTTATTTATAGGACTAGGATGCATATGAGTTAATTAATGGGCAGGCATATCCAACCTGCTCCTTTGGCAGAGTTTGGTCTAGGGGACTTGGTCTCTTGATTTGATCTTGTTTTGTGTTGAATGAATTTTGGGTGGAAGGAAATATCTTCAAAGATTTGGTAATCATTACCAAATCATTACTAATGATTGACAATCATTGCTAAAGATTGTAAATCATTACCAATCATTACCTATCTTCTAATCATATTGGTTGCACATGGGTGCATTAATGGCTCGACGTGACATATCCGGTTCGGTTTAGGGGCTAAGTACTGGTTAGTTTCACTATTTCGGTGTAGTTTCCATGAATGCTTTCCAAATGCATTGAACCTAGTCTTGATGTGTCACCATAGATTTTAATGCTCCATGATGAGTCATGACTTGGTAAGCACTCATCCGGTTGGTTTTGGATTGAATCGGGTTAACTTGCCTTGCAACCGATAGTTGGTTTTCAAGTTCCTTAGTTACCCTAAGATATTTTGGTGAAAATATGTTTATACTTTAAACCTAGACCTTCCATGTCATCCCAATAATTTATTCCTTGATGGGATGTGCATTTAATGCATTCGCTAGGTGGCAAACCAATTTGATATTAGTATAGATAATTTAATATTAATATTTGTATAGATAATTTAATTGGATTAATTAGATTAGTTTTAGTATTTAATTTCATCCACATTTATTTTCGCCTAGATAAAGTTAGGTCATGATAAATACGGTACTCAATAATAGTCAAAACCAATCCCTATGGATATGACACCCTTACTCTCTCTACCTTTACTAAAACTTGACCTCGTATACTTGTGAGTAGTCAATACGTGAACGTGTAAAAATGCTCGGCATATACCCGACCTTATAGATTACCCAAGATTAATTAATCTCTCGATCTATTAAAATTTATGTTGTGCTTAACCTAAGTCCGAACCCGAAATTACCTCTCTCGAGTGTCAAATCCCAAGTTCTCAAATCAATCAAGATATCATATGAGAGCATAAATTGGAAGCATAAATAAGGTAAACACAATTGAATAGAGATTCCAATTGATAAATCTAGAACTTGATCAAGATCCTAAATTCCCAACTCGAATGCCTAGGTGTTGATTTCCTCCCAGACTCACAACAACCTAAATTATGCACTCCCAATTCCGGTCACGAACTCAATCTTTCTCGAGCATAAAATTTATAACCTAAAATCATCTAACTCATTGGCCACAAGAATCAAAGGCATTAAACATAGAGACACATAAAATGGAATTAAAACTAACAATTAACAAAATATTCAAAACATGGTTCAAACAAGATTACATTAAGCCCTAGATTAAATGATTAAGTCAACATAGATAAATCCATAACTAATACTTTCAAGAACTCCATAAATGTAGAATAACAAATATAAATTCAAGAAAGATAAGGGTGAGAGAAAGGAAGAAAAAACTCTTTTGTGGAGATGAGCTTCAAGGCTTCAAATCTTCAACAATCTTAATTTCCAAGATTTCTCTCTATGAATCTTTGTGCTTCCAATTGTGTTTTTGCTCCCAAGAACTCACACCAATGGTGTTTCCTTCCTCCAATATTTCTACCCTCATGTTTTAAGCATAAGGTGGTATATATAGGCTCAGAATAGGGTTTAAGTCCAAAACTTGGCGCTGCAGCCTTGAGTTTTCGCGCTGTAACACGAAGCTTCTGAAAAATGGTCATAATTTTTGCATTCGAACTTTGATTTAGATGATTTCAAATGATTTCAAAAACTAAGAAAATGATCTATAACGTTCCTGTTTTGTGCTTTTCCAAAATCAGATTGCATTATAGTAAAAAATGGGCTTGAAGTTCTTCGATCGGCACTACTCTGTGAATTAAACTCGCGCTGCAGGGCCATTTCTTTGGCGCTACAGCCCTAAAGTCCGATGGATTGGGAACTCGAACTGCGGTGCCATTTGGTTGGCGCTATAGCCCCAAAACACTTTGGATTAAGGCTTCTTCCTCGATTTTTCTTCTTTGCAACCCCGATTTTCTCGCTACAACCTCAACGTTCTGACCAAATCCTGGACTTTCTGATTAAATACCATATTTTCACGTTTTCTTTCATTTATTTATGATCCTACAAAATAATACGAAAATACATTAAACTAACAAAAATGCTTGAAAACTTATAATATTTGAATCTAAAAATACTTGATTTGTTGGTAAATAAACCACTCATCACAACTCAAAGGCATAGCCGAGTAGTCTTCCATCATACTAAAGATGGGTACGAGCCGCCCTCCAGCCTATCTCCAAGCGAGGCTCAGGGGTGGAAATGAGCAACCCTCCATCCCACCAGAGGCAGAGACAAGTGCCATCTAGCTTATCTCCAAGCAACGCTCCATGGTAGAAACGAACAACCTTTCATCCCACTAGAGGCAGAAATGAGTGCCCTCCAGCCTATCTCCAAGCAAGGCTCTGAGGTAGAGACGAGCACCCTTCATCCTACTAGAGGCGGAGATGGGTGCCTTTCAGCCTATCTTTGAGTGAGGCTCAATGACAGAGACAAACAACCCTTTGTCCTACCAAAGGCAGAGATGAGCACTCTCTAACCCATTTCTAAGTGAGGCTCAAAGGTGGAGACGGGCAACCCTCCATTCTACCAGAGGGGAGACGAGTGCTCTCCAGCTTGTCTATGAGTAAATCTTGAGGGCAGAGATAGTCAGCCCTCCATTATACCATAAATAAGAAAGAGCAGTCTTCTAGCCTATCTGCAAGCATAGCTTAATGGTGGAGCCGAGAAACCTTCCGCCTCACTACAAACAAAGCTAGGTGGCCCTAAAAATTAAGTGAGGGACCAATCGTTGTGCTATGATTAATCTCTAGAACAAACAGTATCCCAACTCTCAGAGTCACGGATGATTCTCCAGAATGGTATCCCGACACTTTGCATCATGGATGATTCTACACAAGAAGCGACATCCCAGTGCTCAGCATCAAGGGTGACAATTGAATCATCTCCACAGGTCGATAGTCTACACCCAGGAAAACACTAAGTTCATCCACCAAAGGCGAGACATCGATTGAGTCTGAGGGTCTGCAACTAAGTACCTTTCCCTACCAGTCAACTATAAGTCCGACGTTCTGAAGGGGAAGATGCTCTTACATGGACTAAATTGGGATAACCTAAAATGGTTCAGAAATGAACCTGACTATGGTAAACCTACCAATGACCAGCCACATGGGACCAACCGTTGCGTTGTGTCCCTAAGGATCGAGAGGACCAGGTACCATGGAAAATCCTTCTCCTAAGTCCGCGACACAATTTTCTTACAATCAACCCATGTCCTGAACTAAGGGGGCTAGTGGTCCATGATCCTGGGTAGAGACAAGAAATTTTTCAAAATTTTACAACTCTGAGGACATTACCAAGTAAATAGCAACTTGGTAAAAACATTGGGAAGAAGGGATAGACTCTGAGATACCATGACTATGTCACTCAGAAGCTCACACACTCAAGTACAGAATAGCAGGAATACACAAAAAAATAACTTACATTGATATGTTTAAAGGAGGTATACATTTGGGGGACATCAACCCACTGCAAGTCAACAAGAATAATAAGTGAAAAGAGGCTACAAAATCCTAATTATTGAATAAGCGATGGCCCAAAGCTCATTCCTCCCTACCCTCATCTTGAGGGGCATCCATGTAAGGAGAATGATCATCTATCTCACCCTCCTCGATGCCCTCCTCATCAGCACTATCCTCTCCAACATCTTCTTGTCCAGGGCCTCCATGTTTGGCATCGTCCTCCTCGTCTGAGAGCTCCATCTCTACATGATTGGTGGGAAAATAAGGGTACATACGATGAATGGCCTTCAGTGTGGCCTAGTTTACTGCCTCCAGAAAGTCATTAGCCATTTTCTCCTGGAGCTCCCTATATTCGGGGCCTTTTTTCCACTGTTCTACCACTTCCAATCTGGTCTTCACCTTGACCTAGATAGTGATGTCCAACCACTTTGGCTCCTAACCCTTTACACTCCACCTTTAGTAGGAAAATTCAGTCTCAATCATGTTATCCGGGGACTTGAGATTCGGGAAGTCAACATTGAGAACGTCGTTCTCGATCCAAATAGTAGATATCTTGGTATTAAGACTGGCCTCGACTTCGACACTCTTTTGAATTGAGGCTCAATAAGAATACAGCTCGGCAAGAAGTTCGTTCTCCGAGAAAAAACTAATCCACCAGCCCAAGGAATCGAAAGACGGCCTATCGATGAAAACAAGTTGGGGAGGAAAGACAAATGTCCATAAAGTTAAAAATGATTCTCAAAGAATCTAAGTACTGAGAAGTAGAAGGGCATTCACTCCCATCAGGTCTATGAAAACGTTCAAGGAGAGTCGCTCAGGGGCAGTGCTTCCAATCTTTTTTCTGTCGGCTAGTAGCGTCAGTCGATCCAAGAACTTTGCATTAGCACTGGGTTATCCAATAGGCAGGTTCCAACCTCCAAGAGAGTATTCTTGAGTCAAAATAAATCAGGACGGAGATCCAGAAGAACAAGAGTAGCGTTCATCAACTTGGATGAACGTCTCCTCTCATTTTTGCTTTGCTGAACCGGGTCCCCAACGAGTTATTTTTCCATTTCCTGCGGAGTTTCCAGTATGGACTTTGGATCCTGTGCACTGGGACTAAAGTCTTTGGTCATCACCACTGTGTGAGTCTAAGGCCGGGGATGTAGAACACTACCTTGAAAGGTTTGTCCCTGTGCGATATTCGAGCTCCCCGAGGCCCCACTCTTCCACTTGGAAATGACTCTCCTCAATAGAGCTTCATTTTCCATTCCTACCAAGAGGTCATAATCAAGAATTTTGAGCCAAGTCATGGAAAGTTGATGATAAAAAAAATTGACTTACTATTCATTGGTCTCGAGAAAGTTCAGCAGGAGGTAGAGATGGAGCTCGGTGGAAGTGAATGTCATACAAAGTCGAACTCAGGAGATCATTAATCTAGTGAAAGGGTTCCTTCAAGACCATCTCTTTCAGCACAACAATTTTTTGACAAGAGTTAAGTAATCCTCCCCGTCAATACCAAACTCTCTGGGTACTAGTGTGCCATCGAACATCCTCAGAAGTAGGAGAGGCTCGCTCTGGCATGGTTAAGCCTGAGCTGCCCAAAATTAGAAGATTCAAAGGTTGAGAATAAAAAAACTAAAAAACTTCAAAAAATTCTAAGCGTTGTGATGTCGGCAACCCGGGATTCAAAGATCAACGATCAGAAAGGCGTCACTCAGAAAAATGTCACCTAAAGATGCCGAGTTGAAGAAGTCTTTCTCTTAGAATTTGAAAGAGCATTTTTTTTTTACTTAAAAAATTTATTTAAGCAATCAATGAACAAAAATCATAAAGGCTTCATTCAAAAAATGCCGCCCAAAGGAGTGTCCCTTGGAACTCTGCTATGTGGTCTCTGACTAGAGCTTTGTGGAAGGCGTCTAGCTCTCTGCTCTTTGGTCTTTGACCGGAGCTCTCTAGCATATGAACTCTCTACTTTGGTCTTTGACAAAAGCTCTACACAACCCAGGTGATGGGTGGTTCAAGTGACAAGCGCTGTGAGGTTGTACAAGTATGAGTTTTATGCCGTTTAGAGGTCGATGGTCATAAAAGCACCACTCAAAGCTTACCGCTCAAAGCCTGGGATTTGTTAAAGGTTTAAGAACTAATGTTTAGAATTCCCAGGGGTTACCAATCCTTGTATTGCTCTTTCCCAAGTAAGCTTAACTGCGGAATTTAGAAATATATCGCCTAGGAATCTGTCGCTCAGGAATTTAACCTCCGCAGGCAAGTAGCTTGATCTCCGCACTTCTGTAGGCCGACAGTTTGACCTCCATGATCGAAGAGCTTAACCTTCGCAGGCTAGTATCTTAATCTCCGCACCTCTACAGGTTAACAACTTGACCTCCATGAGCAAGGAGTCAGAAGCTTATCCTCTTGGGGACGACTGCCTCGGATTTTGCCTGTCAGAGGTTCACCCAAAATTTCTTTGCTTAAGATTGTTTGCTAACAATTTGAAAAGCATCATTTATAATTTTTCTCATTTGGGTTGTCACCCAGAGTTTCTTCACCAAGAAAACGTAACGAATTGAACACCAAAAAATTGAGAAAATTTACTAATGCCCTGACGTGCTATCTTTTCCCAGCAATAGGGCACCTGGTAGCCCCTTTCAACAAGGTCGCCCAACAAACGTGACAACCTGAACTCTAAAAATTTGAGAACATTTACTAACGTCTTGAAGTGCTATTGATAGATTGATTTTATCTATATATTTTCAAGTCGAATGTTTTCGAGTGTTCTTGTAGTATTTTAATTCATCTTTGTTCGATTTTATGTAAATCAAGTATTAGGGATGAAAACAGTTGAAAATCGAGCTAATCGGTAGGACGTCGGTGGAGAAACATTGAAAAAAAGATCAAATATGGTGATCCTGCAGCCTATTCTCAGTGGTGAGAGACTTTTCGCTGCAGTGCCAGCATCATAGGAAAACTGGCCCTTGATCATTGCAGTGAGAACATTGCTCGCTACAGCGATCAAGGGCTAGTAGACCTTTTGACCTTTCTTCACTCCTGCGACTTCCCATCGCTGCAGCGAATTCCTTCTCACTGCAGTGACCAAGCAACATCTGACCACGTATTTTCTTGATATTTTCAGGATATTTTTTATCCCTATTTGTATCCACCCATTTCCAACCTTGCCTAAAAATGTTTTGAGAGTTCTTAGAAGCCTTGATTAGACCAAAAAGGAGAAGAACACATTTGGAGAAGATGAAATGATCTTGGAGTGGTTTTTGCAGAACACTAAAACTGGCCATACAATATGTCATCCAGAACACTAAAATCGGCCTGCCTTTTCCCTCTCTTCTCACAAAGCTATTTTGGAAAGAGGGTGTGGAAATCTCTGACGATAACTTGTGCCCCCCAAAAGACCTTTAGATATCCTGACAATGAAGTGGATATGGAGTAACGAAGTTGAGGGAAAAGATGAATAAGAAGCAGAGCCATCGGTAGCCCAAAGTTCAGGGGGTCCCATCTGAACGAAAATCTCAATGGGAAGTCTTCACCAACAAATAGTGTATCAGGGGGAGTAACTACAGGCTCTACAACTAGATGCCGTCGTGATTCGAAATAAAAATGTTGAATTTTGAATGTACCAGGACCAGTACAACCAGACGATGCATCAGGCTATCTTATACTTCAGAATGGTAATAAGCTATAATATGAGCGACTATCCCCTGATGCACCCACTCCTAGCACATCTTCGACAACCACCACACAATCCATCCCATCATGACGGTGGTGGGGATGACATGCCTCACGACGGTCAGTAGGAGGTGAGACTTTAATGTCTTACCTCCTACTGTATATGTTCAAAACCCTCTTTGTCATCATGCTACATGCCAATTGTTGGGATCAATGATGGGTCACTATAGACACTGACCAGTCTAAGTTTGGGGAGATATTTATGTTATGTTTTGGATGTTTATGTTATGTTTTGGATGCTTTATGTATTGTAAGTTTTTCTAGTTTGAAGACTTTTTGTTGGTTAAGTAGTTAATGTTGGTTATGTAGTTAACTTTAAATATTTGTTAAACGTTATGTAGTTTAAGTTAAATTGTTGTTTAATTTCATGCATGTTTAGTTGTTAATTATTATGTTGTTTACATTTATGCATGTTTGTTTAGTATTAGTGTAAGTGTGTTATTAGTAGTAGTTTTGTGTGTTGAGTTTTGTAGTTCTTCTGGACCATTACCCGATGATGAAATTATCCCCTAATTGTTTATCGCGGTCAACGGTAATGCCCATTCAGGTGTGTTCTGTGTGCTTAACATTTTGATTTGGTAAAAATCATTATGGATCCTAATTTGCACGAGCACGTAGAGTCAATGTACTAGCTATCCAATCAATTTGACGTCGATTAACCAGTAGCCAAGTTCATGATAATTTTTGGGATTCTAGAACCTAATTAGCCGAAATTGGAGATGAAATCCTAGGTGAGGTAGTTCAAGAGATATGATTTAGGCATTCATTGTGATCGCTTGAGCCGTTGAAGCCTTCCACATAATATGTTTTACCCCTCGTTACCCTGTCAAAGCTTGTTAGCTGTTTCAATTCTGAACACGTAACAAATACCTTGGCCAATTAAATATTTTCCAAACTACTGTCACTAAACCTAAGGCATGATTTGAGTTGAAATCAAGTTAGCATTTGTTTATGCTACTTGAAGTGAGCGGTTGGGTTTTGGGCCAATTTTTGATTGGTTCAGTATTCGAGTACTCAATTATCATTTTTCTATCACAGTTCCACACCCGTGAAATTGTACAAATCAAATAAGTTTGGGGGTGTGATTAGTTAAAAAAAAACATATGTAAATATTGTTTTATTTTTGTTTGTTTAGACAAGGGAGTACTACGTTTTAAAATGTCAGATTGGGGTTGTTTCGAATTGATCTTTGTGGGTATGAGTGTGATTAAGTGCCAAGAGTTATGCCTTGGGTATCGTTGAGTTAATGATGTTTACCTATTTTACATTCCCGATATACCCTTGGCCAGTTAATAAAAACCGAACCAAGTCCTTTTGAGATATTAGAATTTCTTAGCCTACATTATTGGAGAGTGGAACCCAGTCTGGCATATGGAAATCCTATACCTTATCGGTTTTAAGTCATGAACTTTGTTGGTGGATAATCCAATCCGGTCTTTGGATAGTTGTACAATTAGAGTTTTTGAACACATACTTGGAAAGGATCTAGAATGGCATTTACTGTTATTGAATATTGAAATTCTAGAGCACCACATGGTGAATTTTATTCTTAAACTCGATATGATTGGGGGCTGTTGAGGGAAAATATTTTGGTTGATTAGTTGAATTTAAAAACTCACACATCGTTATTTTTAGTTCGTTTATGTTTTTTTGTTTTTAGTATTTAAGTTCGTTAATTAGTTGTGGTATTTTATTTTAGTGTGAGTGTGTTTTGCTCGAGGACTAGCAAAATTTCAAGTTTGAGGGTATTTGATAGATTGATTTTATCTATATATTTCCAAGCCAAATTTGGTAGTTTTCGAGTGTTCTTGTTGTGTTTAATTTTATTTTTATTCATTTTTATGTAAATCGGGTGTTAGGGACGAAAACGGTTGAAAATCGATCTAATCGATAGGACGTCAGTGGAGAAACATTGAAAGAAAGATCAAATATGGTGATCGTGCAGCCTATTCGCTCCAACAAGAGACTTCTCGTTGCAGAGCCAGCATCACAAAGGCCACTGGCCCTTGATCGTTACAGCGAGCATGTTGCTCGTTGCCGTGATCAAGGGCCAGTGGACCGTCTGACCTTTCTTCGCTGCATCGAGCATATTGCTCGTTGCAGCGATAAGTGGGCAGAGGCCTTACCGACTTCCCATCGCTGCAGCAAATTCCTTCTCACTATAGCGACTAAGCAACAGCTGATAACGCATTTTCTTGATATTTTTAGGGTATTTGTTATCCCTATTTGTATCCACCCATTTCCAACCTTGCCAAAAAACATTTTGAGAGTTGTTAGAAGCCCTAGATCAGACCTAAGAGGAGAAGAACACATTTGGAGAATATGAAACGATCTTGGAGCAGTTTTTGCGAAAGTGGAACCATCCACTTTACAGATTTTTCATCCCTTCTTTATTTCCCTCTTTGTTTCTAAACTTTATTGGTTGTATGATGATGTTATTCTCATGTGTTGTTGAATATTCGGTTACGATCATGTGTAGCTAAGTAGTTATTATCTAGGGATTGATTAGTTCATGAATATATATGTTGAGTGAATCCGTGTTTCGTTAACGATTTTTCATAAATATTCGATTGTGTTTTCCGTTTTATTATATCCGTACTATGCTTTATTTGATGTTGTGGTTAGTTTGAGAATACAGGATTTGACACTCGGGAAAAGTAACCCCGGATTCAGACTAGGGTTAAACACAACATGACGTTCTAATGTTTTAGAAGATTATTAGAACGTGTGCAATCCATGAGGTTGGGGTAAGACTCATGTAATCATTTATATGCTAGATAGGAATATCGGTGTTGACACGAATGCATATTCACTCACTTTACACATGGGAGAGGTAGTGAGTGAGTTTTCGATACCTAGATTGTCGGATAGATGGAATACCGTTAATGTAAACTAGTCTAAGTCAAACATGTATTTGTGAATGAAATTAATCCCTAGGTAATCCATTCTCATAGAATTAATCCCAAGTAATTTAGGTTTAATTAGTTTTCAAATGGAAAACAAATTTCAAATCTTGAATCGTCTAGATAAAATTGAGTTATGTTAATTGTAGTACTTAACTAGTTCTAATGATAAATCCCAGTGGACGACACTCGATCTTCGGATATACTTTATTAAAACTTGACCTCATGCACTTGCGAGTAAAATCAAAGCCGAAAACTATCGCAACAAGTTTTTGGCGCCGTTGTCGGGGATTTAAATTTTTTACCTAAGTTGATATTACTATCAAGTAGCTCAATATTAATCTTGACACTCTTTTGTTTTATTAGTTTTTGTTTAAATTGTTTTCATTTGATGTGGTGACAAATAGTGTATGCGATGTAGCCGGAGTTTGGAATTCCTTGCTCTTGATCCGGTGATTGAACGTATATTGGGGAGGCTAAGGAGAGAGAGGAGAAACCGAACTCAAGAAATGGCCGACGGTTGTGATGATCGTGTGCCATGACAACCGTCGATGCCTCAAGCGCTACCACAACAACCACCAGAACTGGAAGTTCAACAACAATGGGTCCTTAGGGATTACTATCGACTCGTAATGTTTGAACACTATTCAGGGATCCAGAGGCAGCCGATCCAAGCAAACAACTTTGAGTTGAAGCTCGCCCTGATCAACATAGTTCAACATAACCAATATAGAAGGAATCTTCATGAAGATCCAAATATTCATTTAGCGACATTCTTGGATATTTGTGACACCATAAAGATTAATGGAGTCACGGAGGATGTCATCCGGTTAATATTATTCCCAGTTGGTTTCGATGTGAAAAGAAACATTTAGTTCTCAATTGGGAGAAGTGCCATTTCATGGTCAATGAGGGAATCGTCTTAGGCCATCAGGTCTCTTCAAAGGGGCTTGTGGTAGATCGGGCAAAGATTGAGACAATCAAGAAACTTTCATTACCGATGAATGTGAAAGAAGTAAGGAGTTTCTTAGGCCATGTCGGCTTCTACCGACGATTCATCAAAGAGTTTTCTAAAACGGTAAAGCAGTTATGCCATTTGCTTGAAAATGATGCCCTTTTCATTTTTTACGATGCCTATGTGGGAGCGTTCAATGCCATGAAGGAGAAATTAATCTTGGCTCCAATTATAGTCGCTCTGGATTGGAATGAGCCATTTGAGATCATGTGTGATGCGAGCGATTATGCAGTTAGAGCTGTTTTAGGCCAACGCAAGGAAAACATTTTGTGATCAATATACTATGCAAGCAAAATTCTCAATGATGCTCAAGAGAATTACACCACCACGGAGAAAGAGATGTTAGTTGTGGTCTGTACTTGTGATAAATTTCGTTCTTACATTATAGGGTCCAAGGTGATCATCTATACGGACCATGTCACCATTGGGTACTTATTTGCGAAGAAGGATGCCAAATCGCATCTAATCCAGTGGATTCTCTTGCTTCAGGAATTTGATACTGAGATTCGAGACAAGAAGGGGAGGGAGAATGTGGTAGCCGATCATCTCTCCCAACTCATGTTAGAAGATGTTGGTGATGATTCATGTATCAAGGAAGTTTTCCCAGACGAGCAATTGTTCAATGTTGAAGTTAAGCTTCTGTGGTTCATGGATATAATCAATTATCTCCCGTGCAAGGTGTTGTCGCTAGAACTATCAAGTGCCCAAAGAAAGAAATTCCTATTTGATGTGTACCCCCAAACTTAGAATTTTGTTAGTCCTCAAGTAAAACACTCACACTAAAATAAAAAAAAAAAAATAGAACTAAATTAACTAACACAAAAACTAAACATGAATAAAAACACAAACTACCTAAATATAACGATATGCGAGTTTTGAATTCAACTATCGACCAAAACATTTTTCCCTCAACGACTCCCAATCATATCGAGTTCAGGAGTAAAACGCATCATGTGATGTTCTAGAATTTCAACATTCAATAATGGTAAATGTCATTCTAGATCCTTTCAACGTGTGTGTGGGAAACTCCATAATATGACTATCCAACAATTGGATTGGATTATCCACCAGCGAAGCTCACGACTTAAACTGTAAAGGATTAGGATATTCATATGCCTGACTAGGTTCTACTCTTCTCTAATGTAGGCTAAGCGGTTCATAAAGATCAAAAGGACTTGGTTCAGTTTGGAACATGGCTAAGGGTAGATCGGGAATATAAAATAGGTTAACGTCATTAACTTAACGATACCCAAGGCACAACGCTTGGCACACAATCACACTCGAACCCCCATTGATAAATTTGAAACAAATTTGAACATCTATTTAAGAACGTCGTACTCACTTGTCAAAAGAAACAAAAAATTAACTATATTTACAACAACCATACCCCCAAACTTAGTTGATTATTACAATTTCACGGGTGTGGTTAAACCGAAAGAAAAATTACAATTGAGTACTCGAACCGAACCAATCAAAAGTTCACCCTAAATCCAACTGCTCACTTCAAGTAGCATACATGAATTCTAACTTGATTCACTCAGATTGTGCCTTCGGTTTAGCGATATAGGTTTGGAAAAAATTCAATTGACAAGGGTATTTATCATGTGTTCAGAATTGAAATAGAATTATAAGCTTCGACAGGGTAATGAGGGATAAATATATAGCATGGTAAGCTTCAAAGGCTCAAGTGAATCAAATGAATGCCTAAATCACGTCTCTTGGAGTACCGTGCCTATTGGGCAATAAAGAAGCTTAATTTTGATCTCAATGCTTCGGGGCAACAATATCTCCTTCAACTCATTGAGATGGAGGAATTCTGGAATAAGGCATATGAGAACGCCAAGTTGTACAAGGACAAATCCAAGAAATGGCACAACAAGCACATCGTCAAGAGAGAGTTCAGCCCGGGACAACAAGTCTTACTTTTCAACTCTCGGCTGAGGTTCTTTCCCGGGAAACTGAATTCCAAATGGTCCAGACCATTTTGGATCAAGCAAGTATTTTTATTTGGCTCTGTTGAATTGGAAGGTAACGATGGATGGATTTTCCAAGTCAACGGAGAGAGAATCAAGCATTACTTTGGGAATGAAGAACGACTTGTAGAGAGTATCTCCCTTGTTGACGACTGATATAGATCGTTGCTAAGTCTGGCTAGGGATGTTAAATTTAGCACCTTTTTTGATGTACAACCCACAGGATTGGTTTTCACCAATTTTTGCTAAAGTAATTTTTTGGAGGTTGAAGTGATCACGAAGCAAGTTTGTTGTGTAAATGGAAGAGCTCGGATGTTTGGGGATGTAATATGATCTTGAACGAGGAGAAATAGTAGAACGGAAATGAAATGGTGATTGGCTGATGGCAAAAATACAGAAAACCAATTAGGCCTACAGGCCCAATTTCACCGTAGCAAGATCCTTACTCGCAGCAACGAAACAACAGCAGAAAACCTTTTTGCTCTTTCATCGCTGTAGCAAGAAAATCATTCACTGCAACGATAGCCAGGCAAAATGGCCACTGTCCCTTCATCACTGCAGTGAAAAATCCATTCGCTGCAGTGATGGCGCCTCTGTTTCGATAAATAGGGGCGCCGTTTCATGTATTCCCATTTTCAAAACCCTAACTCCCGAAATCCCCCTCCATTTTTTTATCTCAAATGCATTCAAACCTCAAATCCATCCTCCCATACTAAAAAACAAAGATCCCCACCACAAATCACCCACAAAATCACATTTAAAACCCTAACTTCGTTGGTTCTAGGGTTAGAGTTAAAAGTGGAGAGATCTTCAATTTCCAACCATTGGGCACTCAAAAAGTCATCAAGTAAGTTGTTTTGAAATGACATTATACTTGTGTGTTCACAATCTTGTAGTTGATTTGATGTTGATTTGAAGACTGGTTGAGAAATTGAAAATTTGGTGTAAAACCATTGGTTCCCTATTGCGATTTTCATGCTACTGTGATTTTGGGTTGAATTTTGTGAAGAAAAACTTTGTTTTGTGTTTGTTTGATTGTTGGATTCAAGTGTTTGTTAAGCATTTGTGTTTAAATCTTGCGGATCGTGTGTTGCCATTTGGGGATTGTTGGTGTTCTTGAAGTTGTGGGTTCAAATTGTTGAATTGTGAAGATCCACATTGTGATTTGGTGACCGGTTGTCATGTGTTGAATCAAAAAACTATGGCAAAGAAATTCGTTGCAAAACGACAAAGGGGAGAAGGATCTGGTTCGCAAGCCATCAATCATGCATGGGATTATGACTCAAGCTGATTCGTTTCCAAACAAGCGGAGCAACATTTCAATTGGTTTAAAGATAAATGAAATTTCATTTGTGAATGCATCTTTGCCAAACTTGATGAGCTTCTAGACAAATTTGCGAATGTGATATGAGAAAGAGGTTGAAAGTACTTGTGTAGACAATCGAGCCCAAGCAATACCGCTTTGGTTCGTGAATTCTTTGCAAATGCCATAGATTGCACGGGACTATGGTCCAAAATCGTGTGGTGAAGTTTGATGCTAAAACTATAAACGAGCACCTGCGGTTGCCTACTGAGGAACCAGGTGAAGATTCGGATGAGGATATGGAGAAGGAAGATCTAGAAATGGTGATCAAGATTATATGTTCTAGAAATGTGCATTTGGTACATACGAGGCTAGATCTAGCTATTTTCCAGTCTAAGTACTTAAACAAATTTTTGAAAATCTGGTTCCATTTCATATGCGCCAAACTGCACCCGATGGCTCATTTGACTGATGTTACAAAACACAGGGCCTTGACTCTATATGCTGTTAAGACTAATAAGCTATTGAACATCAATTTTATTGTTAATTCTTCCATACAATAGGCCATCCGGAATAATAAAACCAGCCTGCCATTTCCATCTCTTCTGACAGCTATTTCGGAAAGCGGGTGTGGCAATATCTGACGATAACTTATGCCCCCCCCCCCCGAAAGACCTTTGGATATCCCATCTATGAAGTGGATATGGAGCAACGAAGTTGAGAGAAAATATGAAGAAGAAGTAGAGCCGTCGGTAGCCCAAAGTTTCGGGGGTCTCGTTCGAATGAAAATCTCAATGGGAAGTCTTCACCAACAAGTGGTGTATCAGGGGGAGTAACTACAGGCTCTACAGATAGTCACTACCACGATTCAAAATAAAAATGTTGAATTATGAATGTACCAGGACCAGTACAACTAGAAAATGTAGCAGGCTCTCTAATACTTCGGAAGGGTAGCAGGCTATGATATGAGCGGCTATCCCCCGATACACCCGCTCCCGACACATCTTTGGGAACCACCACACAATCCATCCTATCACGACGGCAGTGGGGACGACATGCCTCACTACGGTCAGTAGGATGTCTCACCTCCCAGGTATATGTTCAAAACCCTCTTCGTCATCATGCTACATGCCTATTGTTGGGATCGATGATGGGTCACTATGGACACTGACCAGTCTAAGTTTGGGGGGATATTTATGTTATGTTTTGGATGCTTTATGTATTGTAAGTTTTTCTAGTTTGAAGACTTTTTGTTGGTTAAGTCGTTAATGTTGGTTATGTAGTTAACTTTAAATATTTGTTAAACGTCATGTAGTTTAAGTTAAATTGTAGTTTAACTTCATGCATGTTTAGTTGTTAATTGTTATGTTCTTTAAATTTATGTATGTTTGTTTAGTATTAGTGTAAGTGTGTTAGTAGAAGTAGTTTTGTGTGTAAAGTTTTGTAGTTCTTCTAGACCATTACCCGATGATGAAATTATCCCCTACTTGTTTATCGAGGTCAACGGTAATGCCCATTCAGGTGTGATCTGTGTGCTTAACATTTTGATTTGGTAAAAATCATTGTGGATCCTAATTTGCACGAGAATGTACTAGCTATCCAATCGATTTGACGCCGATTATCTAGTAGCCAAGTTCATGATAATTTTTGGGATTCTAGAACCTGATTAGGGGAATTTCGAGACAAAATCCTAGGCAAGGTAGTTCAAGAGATATGATTTAGGCATTTATTGTGATCACTTGAACCGTTGAAGCCTTCTATGTAATATGTTTTACCCCTCGTTACCCTGTCAAAGCCTGTTAGCTGTTTCAATTCTGAACACGTAACAAATACCTTGGCCAATTAATTTTTTTCCAAACCACTGTCGCTAAACCTAAGGCACGATTTGAGTTGAAATCAAGTTAGCATTTGTTTATGCTACTTGAAGTGAGCGGTTGGGTTTTGGGCCAACTTTTGATTGGTTCAATATTTGAGTACTCACTTGTCATTTTTCAATCATAGTTCCACACCCATGAAATTGTACAAATAAAATATTTTGGGGGTGTGATTAGTTAAAAAAAACATTTGTAAATATTGTTTTATTTTTGTTTGTTTAGACAAGTGAGTACTACGTTTTAAAATGTCAGATCGGGGTTGTTTCGAATTGATCTTTGTGGGTATGAGTGTGATTGAGTGCCAAGAATTATGCCCTGGGTATCGTTGAGTTAATGACATTTACCTATTTTATATTCCCGATATACCCTTGGCCAGTTGATAAAAACCGAACCAAGTCCTTTTGATCTTTTAGAATTGCTTGGCCTACATTAGCGGAGAGTGGAACCTAGTCTGGCATATGGAAATAGTATACCTTATCGATTTTAATTCATGAACTTTGTTGGTGGATAATCCAATCCGGTGTTTGGATGGTTGTATAATTAGAGTTTTCGCACACACACTTGGAAAAGATCTAGAATGGCCTTTACTGTTATTGAAGGTTGAAATTCTAAAACACCACATGGTGAATTTTATTCTTGAACTAGATATGATTGGAGGCCGTTGAGGGAAAACTTTTTGGTTGATTAGATGAATTTAAAAACTCACACATCGTTATTTTTAGTTCATTTATGTTTTTTCGTTTTTAGTATTTAAGTTCGTTAATTAGTTGTGGTATTTTATTTTAGTGTGAGGCTGATTTGCTCGAGGACTAGCAAAATTTCAAGTTTGGCGTATTTGATAGATTGATTTTATCTATATATTTCCAAGCAGAATTTGGTAGTTTTGAGTGTTTTTGTAGTATCTTAATTTATTTTTATTCAATTTTATGTAAATCGGGTGTTAGGGATGAAAACGGTTGAAAATCGAGACAATCGATAGGACGTCGGTGGAGAAACATTGAAAAAAAGATCAAATATGGTGATCCTGCAACCTATTCGCTGTGGCAAGAGACTTCTTGCTGCAGCGCTAGCATCGTAGGGCCATTGGCCCTTGATCGTTACAACAAGCATATTGCTCGCTGCAGCGATCAAGGGCCAGTAGACCTTCTAACCTTTCTTCGTTGCAGCGAGCACATTGCTCGCTGCAGCGATAAGTGGGCAGAGGCCCTACTGACTTCCCATCGCTGCATCGAATTCCTTCTCAATATAGAGACCAAGCAACAGCTGACAGAGCGTTTTCTTGATATTTTTAGGACATTTGTTATCCCTATTTGTATCTACCCATTTCCAACCTTGCCAAAAAATGTTTTGAGAGTTCGCAAATTCCCTAGATCAGACCTAAGAGGAGAAGAACACATTTGGAGAATATGAAACGATCTTGGAGCGATTTTTGCGGAAGTAGAACCATCCACTTTACGGATTTGTCATCCCTTCTTTATTTCTCTCTTTGTTTCTCAATTTTATTGGTTGTATGATGATGTTATTATCATGTGTTGTTGAATATTTGGTTATGATCATGTGTAGATAAGTAGTTATTATCTAGGGATTGATTAGTTCATGAATATACATGTTTGAGTGAATCCGTGTTTCGTTAACGGTTGTTCATAAATATTTGATTGTGTTTACCATTTTATTACATCCATACTATGCTTTAGATAATGTTGTGGTTAGTTTGAGAATACGGGATTTGACACTCGGGAGAAGTAACCCTGGATTCAGACTAGGGTTAAACACAACACGACGTTCTAATGTTTCAGGAGATTATTAAAACGTGTGTAATCCGTGAGGTTGGGGCAAGACTCATGTAATTGTTTATACGCTAGATAGGGATATCGGTGTTGATACGAGTGCATATTCACTCACTTTACACATGGGAAAGGTAGTAAGTGAGTTTTCGATACCTAGATTGTTGGATAGATTGAATACCGTTAATGTAAACTAGACTAAGTCAAACATGTATTAGTGAATGGAACTAATCCCTAGGTAATGAATTCTCATAGAATTAATCCCAAGTAATTTAGGTTTAATTAGTTTTCAAATAGAAAACAAATTTTAAATCTTTAATCGTCTAGATAAAATTGAGTTATGTCAATTGTAGTACTTAACTAGTTCTAACGATAAATCCCAGTGGACGACACTAGATCTTCGGATCCACTTTATTAAAACTTGACCTCGTGCACTTGTGAGTAAAATCAAAGTGTAAAAATATGGCAGTAGGGCACATGGTAACCCTTTTCAACAAGGTCGCCTGAAGATATGACGGCCTGAAGTCCAAAAAATTGGGAAAATTTACTGATGCTCTGATGTGCTACCTCTGCCCGACAGCAAGGCACATAGTATCCCTTTACAACAAGGTCGCCCAAAATACGTGATGGCCTGAACTCCGAAAAATTAAGAAAATTTTATGACATGCTATCGTGCTATCTCTACCTAGAAGCGGGGCAAATAGTAGGCCTTTTCAAACAAGGTCACCCAAAATATAAAGAATAAATCAATGTAGGACACAATAATAAATTCTGGTTCGATAAGCTACTCTACCTACATCCAGTCCCCCGAGCTCTACGGAGATTCGCAATCCACTAAACCCCTTTGATCCCTTTACCAGATAGGAACCAAACCCTTACAATCTCGATTCTTTTCACAGACTCAGAATCAACCTTTACAATTATCCTTTTCCCAGGCTCAGGAATAACCTTATCTTTTTACCAAGCTCAAGACTAACCTATTTTATTACCGAAGAAATCAAAACCTAATCCTTTTAACAGGCAAAAGATAAAACCTACCACTCCCTCACACTTTTACACTTATCATTTTCTCAAGTTTAGGAAGAACTTTTACAATCACTCAATTCTATTACAGGGAGAATTAAAACCTAATTCTTTTCAACGGAGAAGAATTACCCAGACTTTTTGCAGGACAAAGATAAAACTCTAATCTTTTTCACACGAAAAAGATCGAAACCTAGCTACCTTGACTAGACACCGTTCCAAACGTGTCTAATCCACTCAAACTCACAAATACAAAAAAAATATAAGTTTCTTCCCACAAGGAGCTTTTACCACCTCAAAACAAATATAATCGATTAATTTTCTAAATACTTACTACGTGATAGATACAATGTGAGGCAAATAAAATCTGATTAATTAATAAAGTGGGTAACATAATTTAAGCACGTAATCAGATAATCAAATAAAATCGTTCAAAAAAAAATTCACGCTTTTAAGTTTAAAACGATATTCTAAATAATCTTATACAAAGCAAGATAAAATAATATAGCATCAAAGTAAATAACAGTACTTGGAAAGATCTCACCTGTAAACACCAAAGATAATGACAATATTGCAATAGAACACAAGTCGGTAACGCCAAAACACAATCGCTTTAGATAAAAAAAAATGTAGAATAAATCTCTCACGAAAATCTCAGCATAAATATAAGTCTTAGAAAAGCTTGAACTGATAGTTTTTTATGTTTATTAACTCATTCCCGCCGATCTCTTTTAGTAGACTTAAAATTAACCCTCCAACGGATAGTTTTCAAATGTTGTGTCAATAAATGACACACTTAGACCCCATATAACATTACCTTTTATTTTAGGTGTATTCCACATTAAAATATCTTTAAATTCCCTCAAATAATTCCATAAAACCATTCTCAATTTAAGGTCATACAAATAAAAAGTATTAATCTATTTAAATTAAGAAAATCCATAAGTACGTGTACTAAATCAATAGGGATAACAGAATAAGTAGACCATATCATAATTAGGTTCCACCAAAAATATCAATACTTAATTGTTCATCAAAACCTGAGATTCAACAATCTCTCCCTTTTTGATAATGACAATTAACTTTGATGTTTTCTTCAATAAAAAATGTAACTACGCTCTCCCTAAATCCGAGGACAGGTATTTAAACACATTTAAGCATAATTATGAAAGCATAAGCATACAGTAATAAAGATATGCAATATAAGTCCAGTGTAATCAACAATGATATTCAACGTTAAGCCCAATAATTTATGATTCCCTTTAATCAATCAATGCTTAGGCGAACAAATCCCTAAACATCAACTAAGTCATTCAACAATGATATTCAACATTAAGCCCAATAATTAACAATTCCCTTTAATCAATGCAATGCTTAGGCGAAAAAATTCCTAAACATCAACTAACTCATTAAACATCAACTTCTCTCCCTTTGTCATCGTAAAAAGTGGGGATAGAGAACCAAAAACATCACTCTAGGCATACATCGTTATGCCTAGCCATACCTAAACCTCGAATAATTTTCATGAATTGATATTCCGCTAAAGGTTTAGTGAAAATATTAGCAAGCTGATCGGAGGTATCAATATATTCAATATCCCCTTTTTCAATTTAAGCATAACATATTATTGCCACACTTATGAAAACTTATCCCCCCTATATAATTGTAAACATTAATTCATGCTTAGGAGAACAAAACAATATCAAATTACTTTTTCCCCTTAATATCATATTTTCTTTCTCTTTGTTACATAAAAGGATGGAGATCATGAAGAGAACTACTTTTAAGATTAATCTAATCATCTTGAGGTAATTTTAAGCGATCATCAAACTATTTCAACAATGTAGTATGAAATCATATAATTTCAATTAAGTCAACATGCTTTATTTATGATATCAATTAATATCTTCCCTTTAGATAGAAACAAAAAACATGTAATCTTTAACGAACTAGGACAAGTAGCATATCTCAATGATAATTTACGAAACTATCAACATAAATCTAATGCATGCTTTAAACATGGATAAGTGCATATTTATCTCATAAAATTTTAGCTCAATCATTTAAAAAACATGAGATATTAGTTATATGTCAGACACTTAATACCTATAAAGATATCCTCATGCAATAGTATCAACAGATTGAAATGTCATATATATTCAGAGATTATGCAGATGGTATTAAAAAGAATTGACATGATTTCATAAACCAATATCTATCATGCAAGCTTTATCATGGTCATGATCAATACTTAGAATTCAAATCATATGAATGCATCAATTGAATAATTCGTTTATCATTTAAATAATTGTAATATTTCAAATAGATCAAAATATCATGCATTTTAACAAATTAACTTAATTCAATGATGAACAAGTCATGGATTGATATAACATGTTTCACATATTTTTAAACATGACTTTTGGTGAATCTCATATAGCATAGCATAATAATATCACATACAAATATGTAAACTTATCGGATTATCATGCAATAATTCTATGACAATAAAAGAATATGTAAAACAACACAGGTTTTATCAACTTATTTAAACTTATTTTCTTACTCATGGCATAGTCTCCAGAAATCACATGACTTTCGTCTTTAGGTGTTAAAGAAGTAAATTTTACTTTATCCCCCGTCATGTGCTAAGAACAACCACTTCCTAGGAACAATTTGTCCTTACTCATAGATGCTTGTTAGATTAACCTACAAGAAACACCTTAAAAAGTTCCTAGGTGGTACCCAATCTAAGTGGGTCTGATCTTGTTAACCAGGACAATTTTAGCTCCTTTAGGAACCCAAATTTGTCTACATTTAGATATTTTTGAAAAACATTTGTTTATGGTATGCCCCATAATGTTGCATTTAAAACATCTAACATCCTAATTTCAGAAAAGAATTTATGAAATCTATTTTGTTTAATATTTTTCTGAAACTAATTCCAGCTTTATCAAAAAACCATATTGAACTCCCCAAAAGCATTTTCAAATTATTTTCACCACCAGTGAATTTCAGAACAATCGAATGTAAATCCAAAACATAGGATTTCAATTCAATGTTTTTAGATTCGAATTTCACCACTTGTTTATTAAGTGTGTTAATTGTACTTTGTAGGGCATTAATTTGAAAGCAATGGCTTTTATAATTATGTGTTAGTTCTTGATAAACATCACATAAATCATCGAAATCTAAAGAGCAAGAACTAGAACATTTCGTTACCACATCTCCAATGGCCATAAAAGCAAGCATAGATGAATAATCACTGCTTGATTTTTCTAAGTTACTCGACTCCGAGTCATCCTAGGTGGATTTCATTAACTTCTTCTTACTCTTCTTAACCTTCTTCTCTTCCTTTATTTTTTTCTCTTTTTCTTTCTCTGGCTTGGGACATTCGGATTGAAAATGATTGGTTTTATGACAATTGAAGCACTCAACACTATTCATGTTGAAGTTTTTATTTCCACGGAATGTTCATCGGGTTATCTTTCTGAAATTTTTCGTGAGAAGAGCCACATCCTTTTCTTGCTCGCTGGTAGTGCGTAAATTACAACGCTACTTTTACCGCAAATATACGAGTTAAGTTTTAGTAGAGTGGGAAGAGTAAGAGTTGTCGTATCTATAGGGATTGGATTATATTAACGTTTAGTACCGTAATTGTCATAACCTAACTTTATTTAGGCGATAAAAAATAGGTTTTTATAATAATTATAAACTAAACTAATTAACTAACTAACTAACTAAACTAATTATACTAATACTCTAATATTGATGTTAATGGGAGTAAATTGCCTAGGGATTAACTTTGTCCACTTAAACGTGTTCGTTTAAATCTAGTTTACATTAACGGCATTTATCCTATCCGACAATCTCGGTATCGAAATCTCATTCACTACCTCTCCCGAGTGTAAAGTGAATGAATATGTGACTTCGTATCAATGCCGAAGTCCCCCTCGAGCGTCTATACGACACTTGGTCACATGAGTCTCGCCCCAACCTCATGGATTACATACTTTCTAATGCCATATTGGGTCATTAGATCATCACGTTGTGTTTAAACCCTAATCTGAATCCGGATTTACCTCTCCCGACTGTCAAAACCCATATTCTCAATATATTATAACAAGCATATAAATGTGGAAGAACGGTAAACACAATCAGATAAACATAAACAACCATTAACGAAACATTGATTTATTCAAACAACGTTTTCATACACGAATCGTTCCCTAGACAATATATGTTTAGCTATACATGGCCATAAACAAATATACAACAATAAACAAGATAAACATATACAAAACTATCAACCAAACTAAAAAAAAAAAAAAAAAAAGAGAGAGAGAAACGAGGAGACTAGCCATTATCCGAAGAATCGACGCTAAAACTGCTCCAAGAACGTTTCCTCTTCTTCGCATTGTGATCTTCTCTTGGTTGATAGGCCTTGGAGCTATCAAGACACTCCCAAAAAAGTTTCTTTTGTGTGGGGGAGAAGAAGGGATATATATAGGATTCAAAATATCTCAAAATATCCTAAAAGATATGTTGTCGGACCGCTGCAGCGGTGGAAGTCAATAGGGTTACTGCCAGATGACCACTGCAGCGGTGGAGCTCTCTGTCTTTTAAGCACTGTAGTGGTCGAAATGCAATAACTCTCTGTACTTCGACTATTGCAGTGATGGTTTCACCGACTTGATCATTTATGGACCGTTTTTATCCCTTTTCGCCCCAAACATCTGGTTTCTAACAAAACAAATAAAAACGTATTAACACATATTAAAATGCTATAAAAATATTCATAAACTACCAAAATCGACTTAAAAATATATAGCCAAATTACACCTATCAAATACCCCCAAACTTAGAATTTTGCTAGTTTTCGAGCAAAATACTCACACTAAAAAATAAAAAAATAAAATTAACACAACTAAATTAACTAACACAAAAACTAAACACGAATAAAAACATAAACTATCTAAACATAACGATATGCGAGTTTTGAATTCAACTATTGACCAAAACATTTTTTCCTCAACAACCCCCAATCATATCAAGTTTAGGAATAAACTGCACCATGTGATGTTATAGAATTTCAACATCCAATAATGGTAAACATCATTCTAGATCATTTCAACGTGTGTGTGCGAAACTCAATAATATAACTATCTAACAACCGGATTGGGTTATCCACCAACGAAGCTCACGACTTTAAACCGATAATGATTAGAATTTCCATACACCTGATTGAGTTCTACTCTCCACTAATGTAGGCTTGGAAGTTCAGAAAAATCAATAGGACTTGATTCGGTTTTTGGCCAAGGGTATATCGGGAATCTAAAACGGGTTAACGTCGTTAACTCAACAATACCCAAGGCACAATGCTTCGAACACAATCACACTTGAACCCCTATAGATAAATTTGAAACAACTCTAAACATCTATTTAAGAACGTCATACTCACTTGTTAAAAGAAACGAAAATTTAACTATATTTACATATGTTTTTTTTTTTCAAAGTACCACACCCCCAAACTTATTCGATTATTACAATTTCATAGATGTGGTTAAAACGAAAGAAAAATGACAAGTGAGTACTCGAATACCGAACCAATCAAAAGTTCACCCTAAACCCAACCGCTAAACAATTAGGGGATAATATCATCATCGGGTAATGGCCCAGATGAACGCGAAACTCAACACACAACAACACAACAACAAACACAAACATACTTACACTAACCTAACAAACATGCAAACATTAAACAATCAAACATAAAAGCATACTACACATCACCCCAAAACTTAAAACGGGCAGTAGCTATAACATCCTAAATCATCGTTCTTAATAATAGAAATAAAGCATGCTGACGAAGGGGGTTTAGAACACATACCTAGGAGGCGAGACAAGCTCACCTCCGAATTAAGTCGGAAGTGACGTATCTAATTTATTTTTGGACTTGGGTTGCCTCCCAAGAAGCGCTTGATTTAAGGTCTTCGGCTTGACACGGAGAAGAGCTCGTCAAAGAGTGGTTTCCACCTATAGTAAGTGTCATACAACACTACGTATGGGTCTCGGTTTAGAATGCCCTCAAGACTGGCGAGATGTAGCAATATATGGCCCGTACTTTCAACTTGATTAGTTGCCCTCTCGTGTGCTCGGTGGGCATGTAAGAACGACACTAAAGGTAGCAAAGGATAAGCGAGCCACAATGGACCTTAGTAGATGTGATCATCTTCGATTGGTGGTGGCATCACAATGTGGAGCTCTAATGGTGAATAATCACAATCGTCAATCCAATATTGGGTTTCTGTCTCATTCGATTCATCGCTATTGAATTCACCCAAGCTCCTCTCCCTCATATTTGGTTCCTCCCGGTAGCTTCCACAATTAAATGTGGCTTGTTCGTCTCTTAGTGCAACTGCTTCAGACTCGGCCTCAATGAAGCAAAGAAGACCACCGATTTGAGACTCAAGAGACTTGACGGTCTCATTAATTTAATGCTCATTAAGACGATCATTCATTTTCCTCCAAAATGCCTGAGTCACCCCCATAAATTCAGCGAACATGGTTTCCAATGCGAGGGAAAACTCCATATATTGGTCCGGTGTGTCAATCCACGGCTCTGAAATGGTGAAACTATCCCTCAAGCGTTGGTAGCATGTTGAATAATTCCAACTCTTAAAATTGAACTCGGCCATGTCTTCCAACAACCAATAGGCTTCATCCACGGTTAGTTGGTCGAAAGAGGTGGTACCGTTTCCTCCTTCAACCCAATTTCTTGTTGCGGCTAGTAACCCATCGAGGAAGTTCAGTAGTTGACACTCTCTCGAAAAACAATGGTTTGGGAACTAGAACAACAACTCTTTGTATCGATCCCAAGCACAATAAAACGGCTCAGAATCTCGTTGAAAGAAATGAAAAATCACTTGTTGATCTAACATCTTCAAGTACCTTGCAAGAGAAACAAAACTACAAATAAAAAAAAAATTATAAACAAAATAAATGCCTAAATTAAAATCAAGTTATTTATTCACAATATTAACAACAATCTAAAAACCAATACCCGGCAACAGTGCCAAAAACATGGTAGCGCATAAATTACGTCGCTACTTTCACCGCAAGTGTACTGGTCAAGTTTTAGTATAGTGGGAAGAGTAAGGGTTGTCATATCCACAAGGATTGGATTAGATTATCGTTGAGTACCGTAATTTTCATAACCTAACTTTATTTAGGCGATAAAAAAATAGATTTTTATAATAATTATAAACTAAACTAATTAACTAAATAAACTAATTATACTAATATACTAATATTGACATTAATGGGAGTAAGTAGCCGAGGGATTAACTTCGCCCACTTAAACGTGTTCGTTTAAATCTAATTTACATTAACGACATTCATCCTATTTGACAATCTTGGTATCGAAATCTCATTCACTACCTCTCCCGAGTGTAAAGTGAATGAATATGTGACTTCGTATCAATGTCGAAGTCCCTCTCGGGCGTCTAAATGACACTTAGTCACGAGTCTTGCCCCAACCTCATGGATTGCATATTTTCTAATGTCCTCCCGGGTCATTAGATGGTCACGTTGTGTTTAAACCCTAGTCTGAATCTGGGGTTACCTCTCCCGAGTGTCAAACTCCGTATTCTCAATTTATCATAACAAGCATATAAACATGGAAGAACGGTAAACACAATCGGATAAACATGAACAACCATTAACGAAACATTGATTTGAATCATACACGAATCCATCCCTAGACAATATATGTTTAGCTATACATGGCCATAACCAAATATACAACAATAAACAAGCTAAACATATACAAAACTATCAACCAAACTAAGAATAAAAGAGAGAAATGGGGAGACTAGCCGTTATTCGAAGAATCGACGCTAAAACCACTCCGAGAACATTTTCTCTTCTTTGCGTTGCGATCTTCTCTTGGTTGATAGGCCTTGGAGCTCTCAAGACACTCCTGAAAACATTTTTTTTGTGTGGGGGAGAAGAGGGGATATATATAGGATTCAAAATATCTCAAAATATCCTAAAAGATCTTCTGTCGAACCGCTGCAACGGTGGTTTTACCGCTGTAGCGGTGGGGAAGTCAATAGGGTTACTGCTGGATGACCGCTGCAGCGATGGTTTCACCGCTGCAGTGGTGGAGCTCTCTGTATTTTGAGTGCTGCAGAGGTGGAAATGCAACAACTCTCTATACTTTGACTGCTGCAGCAGTGGGCTGCAGGTTCTGAACTTATATCTTTTTGCTCATTTTCCCACCATTGTTCTACCAACTTGATCATTTATGGACCTTTTTTGTCCCTTTTCACTCCCAAATACCTAGTTTCTAACAAAACAAATAAAAACTTATTAACATATATTAAAACGATATAAAAATTCTTGAAAACTACTAAAATTGACTTGGGAATATATAGACAAATGATAGGTGTAAATTACCTACGTATTCCAATCTGAATTTGTTAGTTTTCGAGTACGTTTATAGTTATTTTTATTATGTTTTAATTAGTTTTTATCTTTTTGTATAAATCAGGTGTGTAGGGTAAAAAAATAGGAAACTAGAGCGAAAACGATGAGATCGAACCAAAGTGGTTCGAAGTTACGGTGGATAAACAAGCTTAAAGGGTAAAAGATGAAACAGGCCCACCGCCTAGGTGGTGAAGAAGCTGAGAAAAGAGAAAAATGTTACTAACGGACGACCGCCTAGGTGAAGATTCCATCGCCTAGGCAGAAATCCAGCAGAAGACGAAGATGGGCAACTGACAGCCGCTTGCCTAGCCGAAGTTTTCTTCGCCTAGGCGAAAATCCAATAGAATGTTCTCCCAGTCTACTACCTACTTCACCGCCTAGGCGATTAGACCGAACCGACCTGATTTTGCCTAGGCGAAGTTTTATTCACCTAGGCGGATTTCCCCTGCACAGTCTTGAGATATTTTTAGATATTTTTTGAGATCTTTTACTTATAAATACCTCTCTCCTCCCCCTTGCCGCACTCTCTCTTGCTCTCTTCCATTTTTTATGCCCTTAGGCTATATCTAAGGGTATATTTAGGAGTTTTAGAGGTAGAGCTCACATCCCGAAGTGGAGAAGACGGTGAATCGATCCTTGAGCGTTCTTAGCAATTTATCTTCGGACGAGGCTAAGTTCTTCGATTGTTTTTCCTTATTTCTTTATCCTAGGATCATGTGAGCATGTTTAGCTTGATTTCTATGTTTATGCGGCTATGTCCACGAGTTAAATATGGATTGTAGTAGGGATTAACGGTATATTTATAAATACGTTGTTTGGATGATTTCGATGTTTCGTTTGTGAATGTTCTTCGTAGTTTGATTGAATTTATTATATTATTTGTTTATCATGCTTAGTTAGATAAATGGAGAATAAAAGGTTTTGACAAACCCCGGATTCGTATTAGGGTAAACAAACGCCAGGATTCTATAACTCGGTCGGGGTTTGAATTATGCACAATCGATGACGTGGGGCAAGACACACGCTACCTAGGGTCGTTAAGACATTGAGGGGGACTTCTTCGTTGACTCAAAGTTGCATTATATCCCTTATATTACACTCGGGAGAGGTGGCGAGGGAGTTTTAGAACGGAGATTGTCGATAGGGTAAATACAACGCGGCAATCCAATAACCCAGGAGGGAGTTGGATTGTGTGCAATCAATGACACTGGCCAAGACTCATGTGACCTAGGGTCGTTAGGACGTTGAGGGGGACTTCTTCATTGACTCAAAGTCATGTATTCCCCCATCTTACACTCGGAAGAGGTGGCGATGGAGTTTACGTACCGAGATTGTCAAATAAGTCGAACACCGTAAATGTGAGTAAATCAAGATCGAACACGTATTTGTACACACATTAATCCCTAGGCAATTATTCACCCTAAAACATATTAACATATTAGTGTAGTTAATTTAGGTTATATTAGTATTAGTTTAATTAATTAAATACATTTGTTTTTCGCCTAGATAAAATTAGGTCACGACAAACGCGGTATTCGATTGTAACGACACCAATTCCTGTGGATACGATAACCCGATCTTAACGATCACACTATACTAAAACTTAGACCTCATATACTTGCGAGTGTAAGTAGTGGTGTATTTTATTTCCTACCAAGTTTTTGGCGCCGTTGCCGGGGATTGTTTTGATGTTATTGTCAGAGAAACGCAGTAACGGCCGGAGACTTAAGTTTTAGATAGGAGAAGCAAGTGTATCATTGATAGGTGTGAAAAACCTATCTATTTCTAAACTGGATTTGTTAGTTTTCAAGAATTTTAGTTATATTTAATTGTGTTTTAGTGTAGAACAGGTGAAAGGACTCCAAAGGGCAAGAAACAAGTGAAAACGGTGGAGAAACGGTGAACAAAATGTGCAAAATAGGGTTTCGATGAATGAAGATCACCGCCTAGGCGGAAAAAAAGGCAGAATGTTGGAGTGCTGAAGGGCTGAACCATGTCCTAGGCGAGAAAACCACCGCCTAGGAAAGAAAAGGACAAAATGATATGCCAGCAGCCACCGCCTAAGCGGAAAAAACCACCGCTTAGGAGAAGTTACCGACCGAAGTTAACCGACTTAAGTCCACCACCTAAGCGGTGAACCACCGCTTAGGCGGTGACACTCTGCACAAAAATATCTATTTTCAGATATTTTGAAGATATTTCCAAACCTTACCTATTTAACCCTTTTCTCCACCAAACCTCAAAGAGATAGACGTGAGAGGAGGCTCCAGTTGACATCTTGAGAGCTCTCCTTCCACCTTAGTTAGGTTTAGGTAATTTAGGCAGTAGATTAGATTAGTTTAGGAGGTGTTCTTGGCCAATCCTTGAAGAGCTAGAAGAGGAAGTTCATCCACGGATGAGAGGAAGCTCGGGAGGATTATTCTTTGGCGAAAGTGGACTACTCCACTTTGAGATTTGGCTTTTCTTCCCTTATTTCCATCTTTGTATTTAATGTTTATTATTGATGATGATGATCTCCTCTTGATTTAATATTGTATTGGTCAAGAACATGTTAGTGTAATTTAGAGATTAGTTAGGGAAAGGTGTAGTTGTGTAAATACTCGTTTGGTTTAATATACGTTTCTTTAACGGTTGTTGCTTTTAAGTATGATTGTGTTTATCATTTGATGACGATATTAATATGCTTGTAAAGGTATTACGGTTGGATTTGAGAATTTAGGGTTTGACACTCGGGAGAGGTAACCCTGGATTCGGACTAGGGTAAACACATCGTTACGACCTAACAACCCGAGAGGGCGTTAGTTAGTGTGCAATCGATGACGTTGGGTCAAGACTCACGCGGCCTAGAGTTTTTAAGACATTGAGAGGGACCTCTTCGTCAACACGACGTCGCGTATTCCCTTGTCTTACACTCGGAAGAGGTGGCGAAGGAGTTTACGAACCGAGATTGTCGGATACCTAAACTCCGTTATTGTTAACCGAACGAAATCAAACGTGTATTAAGTGAATGAAATTAATCCCTAATTAATCAACTTAGTTAGAATTAACCCACTAATTGTAGTTTAGCTTAGTTTAATTTAAATTCATGTCTTCCGTCGTCGGGATAACATGAGACTATGTCAATTACGGTATTCAATTCAATTATTCACACTTTTCTCTGTGGGAACGATATCCGATCTTCAAAGATCCACTATATTAAAACTTTAGACCTCGTATACTTGCGAGCATAAGTAGGCGTGCACAAATCGTCCCTACCAAGTTTTTGGTGCCGTTGCTGGGGAAAATAATGTGAATTTTATTTGAATATTGCAAAAGAAACGCAGTATCGGCTCAGAACTTAAGTTTTAAATGGAAAAAGCAAATGTATCGTATCCTAGTTCCGTTAACACACCAAGTTTTTGGCGTTGTTGACGTGGGATTAGTGTGAATTCTAAGTTGATATTGCGACTAAGTGGTCGATTGTTAATCCTGACATTTATTTTTGTTTTGTTTTTAATTTATTTTATTTTTGTTTCAATGTGTTAATGAGATCAAGCAGAGCGAGAAAAGATGAAGAAGATTGGAATTCTTAATCCCGAGATTGAGCTTATTGCAAATGATAAGGACTGAGAGGAGAAGCCGACTTCAAGCCATAATCTTGATCCGACTGAGCATTTGAGCCCAAATTCCTTGTCTATGGGGAATTTTGGTGAAAAATACTTAGTGACACGATAGTCCAGCTGGGGACAGTAACTCAAGCGCTATTTTTTTGAAATGAAACTTAGGGTATCAAGTTACCCGATTTTTGTTACTATTTATTGAATTATTTATTCTTTTTGGAAGCTGGCATGGCTTTAGAACGTGTTCGGAAGTGAATTTAGGAGTATGGAAGTTTGGGGAAGTATTTTAAGTTTAAACACGTTGAACAAGCGAAGTGAAAACGTACGGGGAGGAGCCGTATTTTGAAAATTTGAGAAAAACATGAAAATGGGAGTTTCAGGCCCACCGCCCAAGCGGTAAACCACCGTTTAGGCGGTAAAAATGCAGAGTGGGTGAAAACAGCCCACCGCTTAGGCGATAAAAATACAGGATGTACCAAATTTTAAAAATACGCTCCACCGCCTAGGCAGATTAACAGCAGAACAAAATATTTTCACACTGGTGTAATTTCGCTTGGGCGGAAAAACCACCGCCTAAGCGGAATTTTGTCAGAAGGTTTGTTTTTAAAGGAAAGAGTTCCACCACTTAAGCGGCAATTCCACCGCCTAAGCGGTGAACCTTCTGCTATTAAAAAGCCCATGTTCGTTCAAAAATTAAAAACGCAAGGTTCCCTCCCCAAATCCTCTACCTTCTCTCTAAAACCTCACTCCCAAACCGTTCCAATCCTCAAAAATCATTTGTCCATTACCAAAAGTATTCATTTCCATCATGATTCAACCTCCAAGAATCGAATTTCCACCCCTATTTCCGAAAATTTAGGGTTTTGCATGAAAGGTGCGATTTCTTTATTCTCTTTTGATTGGACCATTAATTCTCAACAAGTAAGTTTCTTTTACATTACATTTAGTCTAGTTGTTGAAATTATTAGTTGGTTTGCATTATTATATCAAAGAAATCAATCGATTTTGAAATTTTGCCCAAAACCCCTTAACCCTAGTTTCGCGATTCCAAAGTTCAATGGGTTTTTGGTTTGATTCTTGGTGATAAACATGTTTAATTGGATTGGTTGAGTGTGTGAACTAATATAGGATGTCACATTTGTCAATTTTTTTTGAAAAATTCAAATGGGTATTCGTTTTGGGATGTATGTGTTCTTGACAAAGTGATTAGGGAGGTTTATGCTTTTCAATTGTTCATATATGATGAGGTTCTATTGGGTTTTTTTTATTGTGATTATAGGAAATGCCAAAAAGAGTAGCAAAGAAGAGGACCAGAGGAGAAGGGTTGAGTTCAAACCCTAGGGTGCCGACCGACGTTGACTACGATGCCACCCACTTTGTGTCAAAACAAGCGGAGATGCAATTTAAAGAACACGAAAAATATCGTGCCTACATACGTCAACGAGGTTTCGGTCCGATTGAAGACCTCCCAGTGGAATTTCAAAATGAAATCCAAAGCCGCCACTGGGAAGAATTCTGTAAATCGCCACCCCTAGGCGAGATTGCTTTGGTCAAAGAGTTCTATGCTAATGCTATAGAGGCCATTGACGACCTAGCAAGGGTTCGGAATCAACTTATTATCTTCAGCCCCGACTTCATTAACCATCTCTTTGGACTGTTGGCACCGGAGTCCCTTGAAAGCCAAGACCCTACTTTGCATAGCGTCATCCAAAAGATTACATCTGGCAAAGTAAAGTGGAAACACCAAGGGCCGAACGTCACTACCTTTTCGGTGAGTTGCCTCAAGCCAGTTTCAAAAATCTGGTACCACTTCATCTGCGGAAGCCTTCTACCAACATCACATCTGTCAGACGTCTCGAAGGACAGGGCCTTTTTTATCTATAAAATTCAGACCGAACAACCAATCAACATTGGATTTCTGATCTATTCATCGATAATTCATGCTACGAAGACGGTAAAGGGTGGGCTCCCGTTTTTGTCACTATTGACCCAAATTTTTAGATTAGCTGATGTGACTGTATCCGGGGAAAGCCTGTATGACCCTATCTCTCCACTTACTCTGTCAGCGATAAATCGATTGTGGAAGACTGGGGTGCAAGAGGCACCCGAGCCTGAGCCCGAGGAAGGAGAAGAGCAAGTAGACGAGACAGCTGGACCTTCTGGAAGCTGAGATAAAAACTCCCAAGAGAGGATTAATAACAAGCTTCAGACCATCCTCCAGAACCAATACGAGATTGCTTCTTTCTTGGACCAATTTTCGAGGCAACAAGATCGAGTCCAACTGAAGATTTGGGAGGGCCTTGGCCTTGAGATGGACGATTACCCTTTGATGCCATCTGTGCCTCTACATATAATCCAGAGACCACATTCTCCTTCCCAAATTGATGATGGTGATGATTCGTCTTTAGGTGAACAGTAGGGAATAAGTCTTATTCCCTAGGTATGTGTTCAACCCATTTTGTGTGCAAGCATGCTATATGTTTATTGGGTTCATTGATGTTGGAACACTGCCATGTTCAGGCCTGGATGGTATGGATTGGATGATAGTTTAGTGGATGTTCATCCATTTTGACTTTTTGTAGAAAAGGATGAACAATTATTATTTTTTGAACAAAATGGAAAAAAAATTGATGTACAAATTTAAGTTTATGTATGTATTTTATTTTGAATGTTTTAGTTTTAAAATTTTTAGTTTAGTTAGTTTAATTTTTGTTTTTGCATGTTTAGTGTTAGATTAATTTATGTATGTTAGTGTTAGATTTAGTTTAGATTTGTTTATGTATAAAGTTGTATTTGCATGATTTGATGTGAGTTCATTTAGGCCAAGACTCGATGATGAGAATTATCCCCTAATTGCATATTGAGGTCGGGGGTAATACCTTCCTTGTGTGTTTTGTGTGCTTAACATGTCGATTGGGTAAAAATTATCTCAATCCGAAAATTGCACGACATTTGAACTCAATGAATAATTATCTAAACGATTAGATGTTGATTATTTGATATTAGGCTCATGATAGAAAATGAGGGGAAAACTTAAGGTGGAATCCTAGGTGAGGTAATTCCGGAGACGTGATTTAGGCCGTCAATTTTTCGCTTGAACCGTTGTAGCTAACCTGAAAATTTTCATTTCTTATTTCCCCTATCGAAGCCGATAACGTAATCAAATTTTGAAAATGTTCAAATACTCCTTTCAATTAAATTTTTCCCAACCCAATGTCGCTTAGCCTAATTTTAAAAAATTGAGTGAAATCAAGTGAGCGGTCGGGTTTTTGATAAATTCTTATTGATTTGGTATTAGTGTATTCACTTGTCACTTTCGTATTTCTTTTTTTCACATTCCTAAAATAAGTTTGGGGGTGTGTTTCTATCATTTCTTTTTACATATTCCTAAAATTTTGCAAATTCGAATACGTTTGGGGGTGTGTTTCTCTAACTTCTTTTTGCACTCTCCTAAAACTGTAATCATTCGAATTAAATTAGGAATATGTTAAAAATAAAAAATAAAAAATAAATAAAAAAAAAATGAATAAATATAGTTTTTCATCTTCTTCTCTTTCGACAAGTGAATACCAGGATTTTTGTTTCTTATTCAGAGTTGTACTTTAAATGTGGGGTCATGAGAGAGGATAGAGACAAGTGATTTTACCTCGGGTATCGATCGATTCACACGATTATCTATTTTTATTCCAAGTGATACCCGTGGTCGTTCTCCAAAGCCAAACCAAGCCCTATTGATTTCTGTGAATATCCGAGCCGTACATTAGTGGATAGTAGACTCCAATCAAGCATATGGTTTTCTTGAATCCTTCAACGGTTTAAATTATGAGCTTAACGATTGAATAATCGAATACGGTATTTGACTTGAGTTCTCACACACACACATCAAATGGATCTAGAATGGTTTTTATTGATATTGATCGTTGAAATTCTAGAACACCCCTTGGTGTGGGTTACTTCCCGAACTTGATACGATTTAGGGATGTTGAGGGAGGAACAAATTGGTCATTTTGATTGAACTTTATATTTACATGCATATACTTCTTTCGTGTTAGTTTAATTTTTCATTTTTAGTTGGTTAGTTCGTTAGTTAGTTTAATTTAGTATTAGTGTTTTGCTCAAGGACTAGTGAAATTCTAAGTTTGGGGGTATTGATAGGTGTGAAAAACCTATCTATTTCTAAACCGAATTTGTTAGTTTTCAAGCATTTTAGTTATATTTAATTGTGTTTTAGTTTGTTTTAGTGTAGAACAGGTGAAAGGACGCCAAAGGGCGAGAAACAAGTGAAAACGGTGGAGAAACGGTGAACAAAATGTGCAAAATAGGGTTTTGGTGAATGAAGATCACCGCATAGGCGGAAGTTCCACCGCTTAGGCGGAAAAGAGGCAGAATGTTGGAGTGCTGAAGGGCTGAACCACGTCCTAGGCGAGAAAAGGACAAAATGATATGCCAGCAGCCACCGCCTAAGCGGAAAAAACCACCGCTTAGAAGAAGTTACCGACCGAAGTTAACCGACTTAAGTCCACCGCCTAAGTGGTGAACCACCGCTTAGGCGGTGACACTCTGCACAAAAATATCTATTTTCAGATATTTTGAAGATATTTCCAAACCTTACCTATTTAACCCTTTTCTCCACCAAACCTCAAAGAGATAGACGTGAGAGGAGGCTCCGGTTGACATCTTGAGAGCTCTCCTTCCACCTTAGTTAGGTTTAGGTAATTTAGGAAGTAGATTAGATTAGTTTAGGAGGTGTTCTTGGCCAATCCTTGAAGAGCTAGAAGAGGAAGTTCATCCACGGATGAGAGGAAGCTCGGGAGGATTGTTCTTTGGCGAAAGTGGACTACTCCACTTTGAGATTTGGCTTTTCTTCCCTTATTTCCATCTTTGTATTTAATATTTATTATTGATGATGATGATCTCCTCTTGATTTAATGTTGTATTGGTCAAGAACATGTTAGTGTAATTTAGAGATTAGTTAGGGAAATGTGTAGTTGTGTAAATACTCGTTTGGTTTAATATACGTTTCTTTAATAGTTGTTGCTTTTAAGTCTGATTGTGTTTATCATTTGATGACGATATTAATATGCTTGTAACGGTATTACGGTTGGATTTGAGAATTTAGGGTTTGACACTCGGGATAGGTAACCCTGGATTCGGACTAGGGTAAACACATCGTTACGACCTAACGACCCAGGAGGGCGTTAGTTAGTGTGCAATCGATGACGTTAGGTCAAGACTCATGTGTCCTAGAGTTGTTAAGACATTGAGGGGGACCTCTTCGTTGACACGAAGTTGCCTATTCCCTCGTCTTACACTCGGAAGAGGTGGCGGAGGAGTTTACGAACCGAGATTGTCGAATACCTAAACTCCGTTATTGTTAACCGAACGAAATCAAATGTGTATTAAGTGAACAAAATCAATCCCTAATTAATCAAATTAGTTAGAATTAACCCACTAATTGTAGTTTAGCTTAGTTTAATTTAAATTCATGTCTTCCGTCGTCAGGATAACATGAGACTATGTCAATTGCAGTATTCAATTCAATTATTCACACTTTTCTCTGTGGGAACGATATCCGATCTTCAAAGATCCACTATATTAAAACTTTAGACCTTGTATACTTGCGAGCGTAAGTAGGCGTGCACAAATCGCCCCTACCAATCATATTCTAGTCCCGTCAACGCACCAAGTTTTTGGCGCCGTTGCCGGGGATTGGTCGTTAAGCGAATTCAATTCTTGGCGATCGCTACTAAGTTTTTGGTAACGATTGTCGGGCATTGATTTGTTGTTATTATTGATATTGTGTGTAAATGACTTAATTTTACTTTAGGCATTTATTTGTATGTAATTTTTGTTTGTAGTTTTGTTTTTGTTTCCCATGAAGGGTACTTGGCAATGTTAGATCGGCGGGTATTGATGCATCCCTTTTGACGGGATTCCAAATTGATTTATGTTACTTGGCCAAGCACATAAGCTGGTGAGGAGTTTCGTTGAGAGATTGAGCCATCCAAAGCAAAACCTCGCCAATCTTGAGGGCGTTCTGAAAATGTCGGGCCAAGGACATTAAACCACGCGCTTCTTGAGAGGCAACCCAAGGTCAAAATAAGTTAAATCCGTTACATCCGACTTGATTCGGAGGCGAGATCCTCTCGCTTCCCAGGTAAGTGTTCTAAACACCCTTCGTCAGCATGCTTTAAATTTCATATGTTGAGATTGATGATTTGGATCACTGAGGACACTATCCACTTTGAGTTTAGCGGTGATGTGTAGTATTTAGTATTGTTAAGTATTGCAGGTGTGTTTAGGTTAAAATGTATTTATGTTTTTGTGTGTTGTTGTTATATGTTGAGTTTTGTGTTCATCTGGGCCGTTACCCGATGATGATAATTACCCCTGGTTGTTTTCGAGGTCAAGGATAATACCCATGCATGTGTGATTCTGTGTGCTTGACTATGCGTTTTGGTCAAAATTATTGTAGGTCCTAATTTGCTCGGGCACATAGACTCAATGTATAGTTATTCAATTGATTTGAGGACGATTATCGATTAACCAAATTCATGACGCATTAAGGATTCTAGAACTTGACTGAAGGGAAGCTTGAGGTAAAATCCTAGGCGAGGTAGTTCAGGAGACGTGATTTAGGCATTCGTTTTGTCGGTTGAGCCTTTTTAAACCTACCCTGATACATGTTTATCCCTCGTTACCCTGTCGAAGCCTAAATGCAAATTCAATTCAGAACACATAAACTAATACCATGGCTAGTGGATCTTTTTCCAAACCTAAATCGCTGAATTTAAAGGCACATTTAAGTGAATCAAGTTAGCCGTTGCAAAGGCTTCTTGATGTAAGTGGTTGGGTTTAGGAAGAACTTCTAATTGGTTCGGTATTTAAGTACTCACTTGTCAGTTTTCATTTGTATTTCACACACCCCTTCAATTGTAACAATCAAATAAGTTTGGGGGTGTGTTCGTTGAAAATAAAAGAAAAAAGAAAAAAAAAATCAAATGTAAAAACGGTTTTTATTTCTGTTTCTTTTAACAAGTGAGTATGTTGATCTTAAATGCATGTTCGGGATTGTTTCCAATCTTTCTATGGGGGTTCGAGAGTGAATGTGCCAAGCGTTGAGCCTTGGGTAACGTTAAGTTAACAACGTTAACCCATTTTCTATTCCAAATTACCTTTAGCCAAATGTACCAAAACCGAACCAAGTCCTAATGATCTTCATGAGCTACTAAACCTACATTAGTGGAGAGTAGACCCCAATCAAACCTATGGAAATCCTAGTCCTTTACAGTCTAAGTCATGAATTTCGTTGGGGGATAATCCAATCTGATCGTTGTATAGTTATATTATTGAGTCTCGCACTAACACGTTTAAAGGATCTAGAATAGCATTCACCATTATTGCATGTCGAAATTCTAGAACATTACATGCTGTGTGTTACTGCCTGAACGCGATACTACTAGCGGTTGTTGAGGGAAAAATAAATAGGGCATTAGAAGAAGTCAAAACTCACATGTTGTTATGTTTAGATTATTTATAGGTTGTTTTTTATTTATTTCAGTTTGTTGTATTTTTTATTTTAGTGTGTGTTTGGCTCGAGGACTAGCCAAATTATGAGTTTGAGGGTATTTGATAGGTGTAAATTACCAACGTATTTCCAATCCGAATTTGTTAGTTTTCGAGTACGTTTATAGTTATTTTATTATGTTTTAATTAGTTTTTATCTTTTTGTATAAATCAGGTGTGTGGGGCAAAAAGATAGGAAACTGGAGCGAAAACAATGTGATCGAACCAAAGCGGTTCGAAGTTACGGTGGATAAACAAGTTCGAAGGCTAAAAGATGAAACAGGCCTACCGCCTAGGCGTCCAGACCACCGCCTAGGCGGTGAAGAAGCTGAGAAAAGAGAAAAATATTACTAATGAACGACCGCCTAGGTGAAGATTCCATCGCCTAGGCAAAAATCCAGCAGAAGACGAAGATGGGCTATTGACAGCCGCTCACCTAGGTGAAGTTTTCTTCACCTAGGTAAAAATCCAACAAAATGTTCTCCCAGTCCACCGCCCACTTCATCTCCTAGGCGATCCGACCGAACTGACCTGATTTCACCTAGGCGAAGTTTTCTTCGCCTAGGCGGATTTCCCCTACACAGTCTTGAGATATTTTTTGAGATCTTTTGCCTATAAATACCCCTCTCCTCCCCCTTGGCCGGTAACTCTCTTTCTTATCTTGCATTTTTGGGCCCCTTAAGCTATATCTAAGGGTATATTTAGGAGTTTTAGAGGTGGAGCTCACATCCCGAAGTGGAAAAGACGGCGAATCGATCGTTGAGCATTCTTAGCGGTTTATCTTCAGACGAGGCTAAGTTCTTCGATTGTTTTTCCTTATTTATTTATCTTAGGATCATGTGAGCATGTTTAGCTCAATTTATATATTTATGTGGCTATGGCCACGAGTTAAATATGGAATGTAGTAGGGATTAACGGTATATTTATAAATACGTTGTTTGGATGATTTCGGTGTTTCGTTTGTGAATGTTCTTCGTAGTTTGATTGTATTTATCATATTGTTTGTTTATCATGCTTAGTTAGATAAATGGAGAATATGAGGTTTTGATAAACCCCGGATTCGGATTAGGGTAAACAAACGCTAGGATTCTATAACCCAGTCGGGGTTTGAATTGTGGACAATCGATGATGTGGGGCAAGACACACGCTACCTAGGGTCGTTAATACATTGAGGGGGACTTTTTCATTGACTCGAAGTTGCATTATATCCCTCATCTTACACTCGGGAGAGGTGACGAGGGAGTTTTAGAACGGAGATTGTCAATAGGGTAAATACAACGCGACGATCCAATAACCCGAAAGGGAGTTGGATTGTGTGCAATCAATGACGCTGGGCGAGACTCACATGACCTAGGGTCGTTAAGACATGAGGGGGACTTTTTTGTTGACTCGAAGTCATGTATTCCCCTGTTTTACACTCGGAAGAGGTGGCAGTGGAGTTTACATACCGAGATTGTCAAATAGGTCGAACACCGTAAACGTGAGTAAATCGAGATCGAACACGTATTAGTAAACACGTTAATCCCTAAGTGATTCTTCACCCTAAAACATATTAGCATATTAGTGTAGTTAATTTAGGTTAATTAGTATTAGTTTAATTAATTAAATACATTTGTTTTTTGCCTAGATAAAATTAGGTCACGACAAACGCGGTATTCGATAGTAACGACACCAATCCCTGTGGATACGATAACCCGATCTTAAAGATCACACTATACTAAAACTTAGACCTCGTATACTTTCGAGTGTAAGTAGCGGTGTATTTTACGCCCTACCAACAAATTACACCTATCACTCGCTGTTAAGGCTGATGTCATCACTATCATCTCCTTCCTAGGTCTTTTGAACTGTCAATGCCATGGACTGTTTTTTTCTATTCTCCGTTTCATCATTATATCCTTGAATAGCCATTTTGTGGGTCATTAGGTTGCTAATAAGTTCATCAATGGTATACACTATGAGATCCTTAGCTTCCTCAATTGCAGTCACTTTTGGCTCCCAAACTTTCTTCAATGATCTTAGAATTTTTCGTACTTTTTCCTCCATAGAATAAGGCTTTTCGAGTTGACCAATGTTGTTACAAATATTATTAAATCTTGTGTACATTTCTGGAATTGATTTTGTACCACCCATTCTGAATAGTTCGAATTGACGAACAAAAACATTGATCTTAGAATATTTCACCTAATTTATCCCTTTGTGTGTGATTTACAATGTGTCCCACATTTCTTTTGTCAATCCACAACTTGAAACCTTGTTATATTAATATACATCTAAAGAGCAAAACAAAATTTTAATAGTTTGAAAATTTATAGATAATTTATTTTTATCCAAGGGAGTCAGTTGTTCCTACTTCTTAATCACTCCATTCTCCTTAGGAATGAATGGACCATCTTCAATGGCCAGTCACACATCATAATTAGTGGATTGAAGAAAAACGATCATTCTGTCCTTCTAAAATAAACAATTATCTCTTGCAAATAAAGGTGAACGGTGCATAGATTGTCCATCACCTAGAGTGCCCATAGGGTGTACCATGTGATCTTTCTGAGCTAGGATTTTAAGCTAAATGAGCTAAACCACCTCTGATGGCAATTATTGGTCCAAAGATCTACCCAAGAGAGGGGTGAATTGGGTTGTTACAAAAAAATAAACAATTAATTCCTTTAAACACAAATTTTCAATTTCCCTAAATAAATTATTATCTTGTTATATAGCAGATATGTGTTTAATACTAAGTGCACACCCAAACGCAATATAAAGAATAAATCAATGTAGCTCACAACAATATATCCTAGTTCGGTAGGCTACTCTTACCTACATCTAGTCCTCCAAGATCCACGTAGATTTGCAATCCGCTAAATCCCTTTGATCCCTTTACCAGGTAGGAACCAAACCCTTACAATCTTGATTTTTTTTCACAAGCTCAGAATCAACTGTTACAATTATCCTTTTCCCAAGCTCAAGAAGAACCTTATCTTTTTACCAAGCTCAAGACTAACCTAATTCTATTACATGAATAATCAAAACCTAATCTTTTTAACAGGCTAAAGATTAATCAACCACTCTCTCACACTTGTACACTTATCATTTTCTCAGGTTTAGGAAAAACGTTTACAATCACTTAATTCTATTACAGGGAGAATCAAAACCTAATTCTTTTCAAAGGAAAAGAATAACCTAACTTTTTTGCAGGATAAAGATTAAACCTTAATCTTTTTCACAAAAAAAAAAAAAAAAAAAAAAAAAAAAAAAAAGATCGAAACCTAGCTACCCTGATTAGACACCATCCCAAACATGTCTAATCTGCTCAAACTCATAAATATAAAAAAATGTAAGTTTCTTCTCACAAGGAACTTCCACCACCTCAATACAAATATACTCGATTAATTTTCTACTTACTACGTGATAGATACAATGTGAGGCAAAAAAAAAATCTAATTAATTAACAAAGTGGGTAGCACAATTTAAGCATGTAATCAGATAATCAAATAAAATCGTTTAAAAGGATTTTCAGGCTTTTAAGTTTAAAACGATTTTCTAAACAATCTTATACCAAGAAAGATATAATAATATAGCTTCAAAGTAAATAACAAAGCTTGGAAAGATCTCACTTGGAAACACCGAAAATAATGACAGTATTACAATTGAACACAAGTCGGTGACGCTAAACCACAAGCGCTTTAAATCAAGAACGTAGAATAAATCTCTCACAAAAATCTCATTATAAATATAACTTTTAGAAAAGCTTGAACTGATAGTTCTTGATGTTACTCATTCCCGTAGGTTTCTTTAAGTACACCTAAATCTAACCCTCTAACGGTTGGTTTTCAAAAGTTATATCAATAAATGACACACTTAGACCCCATATAATATTACCTTTCATTTCAGGTGTATTCCACATTAAAATATGTTTCAATTCTGTCATATAAGTCCATAAAACAATTATCAATTTAAAACCAAACAAATAGAAAGTATTAATCCATTTACATTACGAGAATCTATAAGTATGTGGACCAAATCAATAGGGATAATAAAATAGGTAGTCTATATCTTAATTAGGTTCAAATTCCCCAAATCTCTCCCTTGGAATCTTAAAAAATGTTAGTTTTTTACTAAAAGACCAAGTCACACGAAACCTCAACTGACTCAGTCGGTTGACCAAGCACTCACAATCAGTTGACCGACCAATCCTACACCATATTTCAACCATTGGCTTTAGGACAGTCGGTTGACCGACTGCCTCCAATCAGTTGACTGATTGAATCATAATGATCCAATTTTCCTCTAATTTTTCTTCTAACTCAAACGGTTGACTGACCCATTTTATTTGATTGACCGATTGGATCAATGTGCTCACTTTCGTCTCTAATTTAGCCACTATTTTAAACGGTTGACTGGCCTCTTTAATTCGATTGACCGACTGGATTAGTAACACCTCATTTTAGCTTCAAAACTCACTATTCAATTCAGTTAACCAATTACTTTTCTTTGTTGACCTATTTGAGCAGAATACTTCACTTCTTATACTTTAAAACATGTTTTCTATTTAGGTCAATTATCAAATTCATTTCACATAAGGAGCATATTCAATATCTTAAATTAGGATCTTAAACTCTATCCTTTCATATCAAGACACATATAAAGATAACTCATTTAAAGTGTCATGTGTGATCATAATTCGGGTTGTATTAAGAACATATGAGTAAATAGTTGTTTTCGCCTATTTTTCTTTAAGGTCTTCAAAACTCTTCATATCTTCATTGCGTCCATCTTGCACCCTTTATGTTTTCTTCATTAGGTTTTCTACCTAATCATATTCCTGGAACTTAGAAATCTAAAACATTTGATAAAATCATTAGTTCTACCGAAAACATCAATACTTAATTGTTTATCAAAATCTTGGATTCAACAAGTAGTTCCAGCCTACCCTGGAACATTGTTTGCTTACTTTCGGTGTAACTCAGGCTACCTCTAAATCACCATTCCAAATTAATTTCTTCGAAGTTACCTAAGCTAACCCTGGATCACCATCATAAATTACTTACCTTCAATGTTATCCAGGCTAACCCCAGATCACTATTCTAAATTACTTGCTTTTGATGTTACCCAGACTAACCCTAGATCACCTTCCAGATTTTTTACTCCAATGACTTCTGGGCTAACCCCAGAACACCATTGTTTAAGTTTGAACTACACTTGACCTGATTCTTAGCTATTCTAAGATATGTAGGAAGCCCCTGGTCAAGTTCTGTCGAACTAAGAAGATGTTGATAATCAATATTCTTGGCCCCTACGCAGTGGCATATCCCTACCAAGACTAGTCAGTGGATCCTCCTCAAAGCTTTGTTCCTAGCCTTTTATGGAAGGACTTGCTGAACAATGTTTAACCTAATTCTCGGCATAACCAAGATATGTAAGAAACCCCTAGTCGGGTCAAGTCTAATTTAAGAGATATTGATTTTCAAAGATGATATTTTACAAAAGACTCAAGATGGTTGCAAGTGAAGACATTGAAGATTTTTCGGAACAGAAAAGATTTTTTATATTTCTTTGTAAAACAACTCAATAATTTTATGCTCTTAATGCAACCAGATTAGAATCATGCATGACATTTAAAATTGATTATATTGTGTGTATCATGGTAAGAAGTGATAAATTTAAGAGTCTAATTTCTTTTCATAAAGTGTTGATTAAGAAAATGTGTTAAAAAAAAGTTTAGGGCCAGGCAGTTAACTGACCAAATGGTTGGTTGACTTGAAGAAGTAGTACATTTAATAGAGAGATTTTGGTCCAGACAGTTGACCTACAGAAGTGTCGGTCGACTGGCAAGATCAATAGATTTAGTCTTACATTCTACCTCTAATGATTGATTGAGTATATAGCCGATCGACTGGAAGTTGTAAAGGTAGTGGATATACAGTTAACTGACTTAGGTGCCAATGGTCAACAAATAAACCATTTTAAGGTAGTCAGTTGACTGAGTGGGTAGCCGATCAACATGTTTGATTGATTTGTCTTTCGAGATTTTTAACCCAAATTCTATGATTTTAAACGTTATAAAATTCTATTTTAAGGGGATTTGAGTATATGTCATATATCTATCATGTATTTTGAATATCCTATTAGTTAGTCTTTATATTAATTGATTCTATGAGTTTAACCAATAAAATTACGTTCTATATTTAAGGGTTTTGAATCAAAGAAGTTTTGGGGACTAAATTGAGCTTTTCAAGGAGTGGTATTTAGTCAAATATATCAGCATTGAAAGAGTATCTTATATAGGTTCTGAATTAAAATCTATAAATATAGACCTGCGAATTTGAACCCAAAATAAAAATCAAGTGCTAAAGTTTAAATCAAACATATTTATAAAGAGAATATCATTTTGCTGAGAATATTTTGAAGAGAAAAAGTTTTGCTCCGAAGAAATCGTTGTTCTTGCTATACCGTGTCTTTCGCATGGTATTCTAAAAGAAATTTCGGTGAGATTATTCTTGTTTACTTGCTCAAAATTAAGTATGCTTCAATTGAGATATATCTTTTAATTGAGCTTACAGTATTTTTGTGTGAAAATCATTTTCTATTTAGAATATACTGAAAATCTTGTTAAACGATTTTTGTATGTGAAATATGATTTATTTTATATTTGTGCTATAATCGTGTAAAATAATATTTGTATTCTCATGTAGTTCTATCACATAGTTTATCGAGACATTAATCGATCGTATATTATAATGAGGTGGTAGAAGCTCATATAGGAAGAAATTTGATATTTTTTGTGTTGGAGAGTGTGAGAGGATTAGACACATGGTGTCGATATCTAATCAGGGTTTATGTTTGATTCTTATCTTACAAAGCAATTAGGTTTGATTCTTCCTGTAATAGAATTAGGTTAGTCTTTAGTAGGGATGGCAAAAAAAATTGAACCGACGGATAACCAAGACAAATCGAACCGAATGATCCAATTTTGAAACCAACTAATTAATTTGGTTGCAGTTTTGATTTTGAAATTAGCAACTGAAGTGGTTTTAGTTTTGAGATAATAACTGTAAAACCGAACCACGAAACCAATCTACGAAACCGATATTGTTGAACCTAATGTATTGATGGACACTTAAACGTTGATATTTTATAGAATTAATATTTTATTGAGTGGTTTCTGATTTAAGTTCCATAGGTTGAAATGAGAAAAAGAATGGGTCAAAAAGAATAATCGTTGAAGAATTAATGGAATTTAAGATGGGTGCAAGATGAAGAATAATCGTTGAAGACAATTAGGTGAAAACAACTCTCTATCTTTATGTTCTTAATGCAACCTGAATTAGGATCACACATGACACTTGAAAATAAATAATCCTATTTGCTTTACAGTAAGAAGTGATAAGTTTAAGGTCCTAAAATAGTTTTTGTAAAGTATTAAGTCAAAAATAAATGGTTGAGGGTCTAATTGAAAAAATAGTTTTAACACTTAAAATGTTGTATTTCAGGTCAATTTGGTTAACCAATAAAAGGGGTCGGTTGACTAACCCAAATAGTTGCTTAAGGAAGCTAAATGGGTGACATGTTGGCCAATTTGATCAACCGATGGATAAGGTTGGTCGACTAACCATTCCAGTAACCAAAAAAAAAGAAAAAGGGGAAAACCCACAAGAGGATTCGGTCAACTGACCATTAGGTCAGTCAATCGACCAAGACAGTACAACAGTCACAATTTTAACCATTGCACAGGGTCGGTCAATCAACGGTCAACTATCAAAATTTTGATTATCTCATTTTCTAAGCCAAACATCCTTGCTTTTAATGATTTTAAAACAGTTTTTAAGAGATTTGATTTTTTTACTTATATATGTATCATATATTATTTATTTTCTATTTATTTGGTCCATATATTTAATTATTCATTTAATTGAATTGAAAAAACTACTTCCTATCCTTACGGATTTTGAATTGAAAAAGTTTTGGAAACCAAATTGAGCTTTTCTGAAAATATTTTTAAACGAAGCATACTTATTTTGAAAGTATATGATATATGGGGTATCAAAGGGTCATTTAAAGTCTTGAAATTTAAAAACTAGCCGTTTGAAGTCTAGTTAAAGGTCTATATATAGAGACCTACGTTTCTCAAATTGAATAATCAAGAACATTCAGCATTTGGCAATCACAAGAGATATTTCCTTCTCTAAAATTTATAAGAGAGTTTATTGAAAGAGTTCTTGATCGAAGCAGTAAACGTTTTGGTCTCCGGTTTGTATTCATCATTGAGTTATCGAAATTGTTTTCATCGAATATCGGTGAGATCTTTTCAAGCTAATTAATTTGCTTACGTAGATTATTTGTTTAATTACTTGTGATGTGGATGAAAATCAACCGACCTCCAAATTGCTCCACCTAAGCCTGCCACATGGGTCAGCTAACGTGTCATCAACGGCCTAAACGGCTCAGTCCTTCTCTAAGTCAGTATCCCCAGGTCGGTCATTTCGCAAAACTTGGACGATCATCGACTGAGAGTTATCTACAATTCGGGAGGAACCAACTAATGACGCTCAAGTCGGTATACTCACCTCGGGATCTGTACTCGTGTCCGTGTCGGTTCTCTACTGTCATAATAATGCGGCCCACGGACTTCTCCATCAACATTGAAAAGCACAGGCCCATAGCTCTAATTTCTTCACGCATTCCTTTTCTCCACCACACGTTGTGTTAAGGTTGATAACCGAGCTTAAGGCCCCTAATCTCCAAAACGCTAATCAGACTTCCACTTATAAAAGGAAAGGTGAACAGTGTTACAAGTATCATCGATTTTAGAATATTCAAAGCATTCCTAAATTTCTCCCCCTGAGCTCTTACTCGCATATTAGAGATGTCACACCAGGAACAGCCTTAGCAGGTCCTTTGTGTAGGTATTGATTTGAAGCTCAGACTGGACAACGCCAAGTCAACTCGACCAGCTCGATTGAAGGATAAAAGAACTCAGAGCATTTCCTCAACTAAGAACACCTCTAGATCACCGACAATTCTCCACGCGGACCTTGACTAAACCATATAGTGGGTGCAGACCAATTTTCGACACCAACATTTTGGCGCCATCAATGAGAAGGTTACAAAAGCTTTTTCAGGTCATCAACTCTTTGCTCGGGTAAGACTTGATAGTCACAAGGTCTGATCAGATCATTTAGAAAAAAGATCAGAACATCGCGGTGAATAGAAACCCGAACCAAGAAATGTCGAGGATCCCCAAGCCGAATGCTAAGGGTTCAGTCCCCATCCCGATTGAAGAAGATAACTTACCTCATGTGGGCCAGGATAGCCCATCAGCTCTGCCCTCAGGTGTCATGGTAAGCCAAACATCTAGGGCTATTGAGGCATCAAGAATCGACATCTTGGAATACCGCCTTGGCGAATTCCAGAACTATTTCCTGGTCTTTCTTTCTCACCTTCCGCCTACCCTCATGCAAGGAGGACTGGCTCTCTAGACCACTAAGAAAGGGGACCAACTTCAGGAGTCAATAAATCACATGATCCACTCCCACGGACATCTACCCTAGGCCCGACCTCTGTTCTATAACCGAGCAATAATAGAAAGGGATTTGGCCCCCTTATACCTCAGGGTCATCATCTCCACCCTCACAAGGGCACCAAGCTGAGGATAGATGAGAATCCCCACTAGCTAGAATGCCCAACTATGTTGCTCGGTATGAGCATCGGGTCCGCTGTGCTCGCGAGGTTGATTCTTATTCCCCATCAGCTCAGAGGCCTAGGGCTCGAGCAATCGCCAGCCAGGTCATGGCACCGCCCAGAGGTAAAGCTATTGTGGAACATCGCCTGGCCAAGGTAGAAATAACTCTCCACCAACTACAAGGATCAAGGAGGGAACTCGACTACCTAATGAGATGAGGTCGCCTTTTTACGAATGATATTATGGATAAGGTAGTACCATACAGATTCCCTTACCCCCAGATGGAACTGTATGATGGAACCACTGACCCAATGGATCATCTCTCAATTTTTATATCCTATATAGACATGCACACGGCCTCAGTGGCAGTAAAATATAAGTCTTTTCCTCTCATTCTCACCAAAACAACCAGAACATGGTTCTAAGATCTAACCCTAGCCTCGATCTCTACTTTCACCAAGTTCGAGTAGCTCTTTCTAGCTCGGTTTAGTCACTACCGACGAAGGCCAAAGACCATAACTCACATCCTGGCGCTCCATCAAGAGGTCAGTAAAAGTTTGAGGGATTACGTGGATAAGGTTCATAGAGAGACAATCACTTATGAAGATCTCTCGGATGCGGTAGCATCAAATGCCTTCATTGACGGGTTGAGGCATCAAAGGTTGTCCTATAATCTCTATTCGCACCCTGTACCAAACTTATGGGCTTTCCTAGACCTTGGCACAAATTTCTATGAGGCTGATCTGATAGATATGGTGAAGAAAAACCATGAGTAGATTCAGAAGAAGAAGGGCCGAGCTGAGGGAGGACAGAGCTGATCTCAGGGATCGCAAAGGCTCCAAGCTAAAGGGTGGTTAGGACCTTTTCCCGAGGATCGAAGACCTCTCCCACCCCCAGGGCATTGATAACAAGGGTTCACCCCACTGACAGCTTCAGTCATAACAATTTTTGCTAAAAACTCTAAGAAAATAATCTTCCCACTTGCCCCTCGCCTGCAAGGGAAGCCTATGGGCAGGTTGGTCAATAAGTATTGTGAGTTTCACCGAGGCTGGGGTCACTCAACCGATGATTTATTCCAACTCAATGAGGAGATAGATGTACTTATAAGAAGTAGCTACCTCGGAAGCTATGTTCGTATGGTGAATAGGGAGTCCCAATTAGAGGAAAATAACCACCGAGAAGAGCACAAAGGTCGGCAAAGGAGGGGAAACCATTGTCTACATCTACCCAAGGAAAATGAGATTGGTGACGATGATGACTAGCAAGTGGACGATGAAATCAACATCATCCATGGTGGGCTTGGCTTCGGAGATGAGACATCTTCTTCTCGAAAGAGCTATAGACACAAGGCAAAAAAAAAAGGGCTGATCAGGACGTGTATGGGGTGAGCACGGTCGATGCCACCACGCACAACATTATCTCCTTCAGTCAAGTCGAACTTAAAGGAGTGCACATTCCCCATGACAATGCTTTAATGATCGCAGCCTTGATTAATCATTATAAAACATGGAGGATTCTAGTTGACAGGGGCAGTTCCTCCGACATAATCTTCAAATGGGCTTTCAACAAAATAAAAGTGGATCCAAGCACTGTGCAACCCACTAAGTCTCCCCTTGTCAGCTTTGGCAGAGATGTCGTTAGCTTGGTCAGATAGGTTTCCTTACCCATCACAGTGGGATTGAAGCCCAGGTCGGCCACAATGTGGACCAAGTTCCTTAACGTGGATAGGCCCTCACCCTATAAAATAATCATAGGATGTCCAACTGCGGTCACCCTAAGGGTCGTTTGCTCCCCTTACCACTAAATTATGAAGTTCTCTACCGATCATGGGGTGGGAGAAGTACAAGAGGATCAATAGTCTGCCAGAGCGTATACCTTGAGGGCATTGGAGAAGAATAAATAGCAATTACTAGCCAAGACCGAGCTCAGTCACATTCAGTTCGGATGTCCTAAACACATGGCCCTGGACGGTGATATCGGACTCATGCCGATTGACGATCCCTACGACAAAGAGCCTAAGCCCCGACCTCATGAAAATCTCCTGGAAGTACCCATTCACCCTTCTATCGAAAGAAGGATTGTGAGAATAGGAACTAGGCTCAACCCTGAGCAAAGGGCTGAGCTTAATGACCTACTATGGAAGAACTATAACATCTTCGCCTGGTCACACAACGAGCACCTAGGGAACGATCCCGAGATGGACATGCACTGACTACATGCCGATATGCATCGTCCTCTAGTCCAGCAGAAGAAAATAAAGTTTCACCCTGATCCATAGAAGATCATCAAGGAGGAGATGGATAAGCTAATTAAGTCTGGCATCGTGGAAGAGGTCAAGTTCCCGAATTGGCTAGCTAACATCGTCCTTGCTCCTAAGGCCGAGAATAAATGGCATCTTTGATGATATTTCAAAGATTTGAACAAGGTCTACCTGAAAGACTTCTTCCCCCTGCCAAGGATAGATATCGTCATAGACACCACTACTGGATACGAATAATTGAGCTTTCTCGGCGCGTATGCCAACTACAATCAGATCCCGATGTACCCCCTGAGAAAAGAAAGACCTTATTTATCATGGACCAAGGAACTTACTGCTACAAGGTCAAGCTATTAGGGCTACGCGACCCTAGAGCAACATATCAATGATTAGTCAATAAAATGTTCAAATAGGAGATTAAGTAGACCATGGGGGTGTATATCGACAACATGTTGGTTAAAAGAAACCGAGCTCAGGATTACCTCAGGTATCTGCAAGTTTATTTTGACAACCTCTAAGTTCATCGCATGAAGCACAACCCGAGCAAGTGCATATTTGGGGTGTCTATTGACAAATTCCTTGGGTTTATGGTGTCTCAGTGCGGTATCGATGTTAACCTTGACCAGATCAGTGTTGTGCTCAGAATGGATTCACCCCGTACCAAGAAAAAGGTCCAAATACTCACGGGGAGGCTGGTAGCACTCAATCGCTTTATCTCCCGATCCTCCGAGAAATGCCTTCCTTTTTTCAAAGTCCTTAGGGAAAACAAGGAATTCGAGTGGACCGAGGAGTGTGAAAAGGCATTCCAAGATCTCAAGAGATACCTCTCCTTGGATCCTCTACTCAACATACCGAGAAGGGGAGATGAGCTATTCCTCTATATCTCAGCATCCACCACGACAGTAAGCGCAACCTTGGTGAGTAAGGAGAATAGTGTTCAGAGCCCAGTATACTACTCCAGTAGGGTCCTCACTAACATCGAGACCAGAGTTTTGCGGTTTAAAAAAGTGGCATACGCTTTAGTGATCGCTTCAAGGAAGCTGAGCAATATTTTCAAGCTCACACCATCATTGTTCTAACTAATCAGCCACTAAGGCAATTCCTTCATTCTTTCGATGTCTCTAGGCAGTTAATGAAGTACAGTCTCGAGCTCAGCCAATTTCATATCAACTACCAGCCTAAGATAGTAATCAAGAGGCAAGTCTTACCTGATTTTATTGTAGAGTTGGCCTTCCCAGACAAAAAGACGAATACCGACCTGGAACCTACCGAGAAGACTCTTCTTCTTAGCAAATAGGTTAGTGAAACCCCTAGTACGGGAACCAACCTAGGGTCAGATTCTTGGCAACTGTTCACTAACGGTTTCTCCAATCAAAATAGTTGTGGGGTCGGGCTGGTCCTTGTGTCCCCAAATAAGGAGGAGGTCGAATATGGTCTTCGATTAAGGTTTTGAGCCACAAACAATAAGGCGGAGTATAAAGCCCTGGATGCAGGGCTGATGTTAGTTCGGGATTTCAACATGAAGACTCTCTAGGTCCTGTGCGATTCTGAGCTCGTGGTCAACCAAGTAAACGGTGATTACTTCGCCAAAGACCTGAGTATGGTTGCCTACCTAGAGAGGGTAAGCGCATTGGTGAAGGACTTCAAAAGGGTTAGAGTCACGCAGATTCCCTGAGAAGAAAATAGGCAAGCAGATACATATTTAACTCGAGGCTATAGCCGCATATACAAGAAAATAACGAGCTAAATATGCTCACATGCTCCTAAGATAAAGAAATAAGGAAAAACGATCGAATAACTTAGCCTCGTCCGAAGATAAATCGCTAAGAATGCTCCACGATCGATTCGTCGTCTTCTCCACTTCGGGATGCAAGCTCCACCACTAAAATTCCTAACCCTTGGCTTAAATATAGCCTAAGGGGCTCTAAAATGCAAGAGAGGAAGAGAGATGTCGGCCAAAGGGGAGGAAATGGGGTCTTTATAGCCAAAATATCCTAAAACTATCTAAAAATATCTCAAGACTGTGCAAGGCAAATCCGCCTAGGCGGTGGAATTTCTGCCTAGGCGGAGTTAGGTCGGTTAAGTTTGATCGCCTAAGTGGTGAAGTAGGCGGTGGACTGGAGAACATTTTGTTGAAATTCTGCCTAGGCGAAAAAAACTTCGCCTAGGCGAGCGGCTGTCAGTAGCCCTTCTTCGTCCTTTGTTGGATTTCCGCCTAGGTGATAGAAATTTCGCCTAGGCGGTCGTCCGTTAATAACATTTTGCTCTTCTCTGCATCTTCACCGCTTAGGCGGTGGTCTGGATGCCTAAGCAGTGGGCCTTTTTCAGCTTTTAGCCTCCGAGCTTGTTTATCCACCGTAACTTCGAACCGGTTTAGTTCGATCTCATCGTTTTAGCTCTAGTTTCCTATCTTTTTGCCCCACACACCTGAGTTATACAAAAAGTATGAAAACTAATTAAAACATAATAAAAATAACTATAAACATATTCGAAAACTAACAAATTCGGATTGGAAATAGATAGGTTTTTCACACCTATCAATACCCCCAAACTCAAAATTTGGCTAATCCTCGAGCCAAACACACACGCTAAAATGAAAAAATACAACAAACGGAAATAAATAACAAACAACCTAAAAACAATCTAAACATAACAACATGCGAGTTTTAAATTCTTCTAACGGCCTATTTATTTTTCCCTCAACAACCACCAGCTATATCGAGTTCAGGCGGTAACACACATCATGTAATGTTCTAGAATTTCGACATGCAATAATGGTAAACGCTATTCTAGATCCTTTAAACGTGTTAGTGCGAGACTCAATAATATAACTATACAACGATCGGATTAGATTATCCACCAACGAAATTCATGAGTTAAGGATTACCATAAGCAGGATTGGGGTCCACTCTCCACTAATGTAGGTTTAGTAGTTCATAAAGATCATTAGGGCTTGGTTCGATTAAGGTTAAATTTGGCCAAGGGTATTTCGGAATAGAAAACGGGTTAACGTTGTTAACTTAACATTACTCAAGGCTCAACGCTTGGCACATTCACTCTCAAATCCCCATAGGAAGGTTGGAAACAATCCCGAACATGCATTGAAGACTGACGTACTCACTTGTTAAAAGAAACAGAAATAAAAACCGTATTTACATTAGATTTTTTATTTTATTTTTCTTTCCTTTTCTATTTTTTTTTTCTTTTCTTTTCAATGAACACACCCCCAAACTTATTTAATTGTTACAATTGAAAGAGTGTGTGAAATACAAATAAAAACCAACAAGTAAGTACTCAAATACCGAACCAATTTGAAGTTCGCCCCAATCCCAACCGCTCACATCAAGAAGCCTTTGCAACGGCTAACTTGATTCACTCAAATGTGCCTTTAGATTCAGCGATAAAGGACTGGAAGGAATTCAATTGGCCATGGTATTGGTTTATGTGTTCTGAATTGAATTTGCATTTAGGCTTCGACAGGGTGACGAGGGATAAACATTTATTAAGGTAGGCTTCAAAGGCTCAAGCGACAAAGAGAATGCCTAAATCACGTCTCCTGAACTACCTCGCCTAGGATTTTGCCTCAAGTTTCCCCTCAATCAAGTTCTAGAATCCTTAATGTGTTATGAATTTGGTTAATCGATAATCGTCCTCGAATCAATTGAATAACTATACATTGAGTCTTTGTGCTCGTGCAAATTAGGATCTACAATAATTTTTACCAAAAAGCATAGTCAAACACACAGAATCACACATGCATGGGTATTACCCTTGACTTCGAAAACAACCAGGGGTAATTTTCATCATCGGGTGACGGCCCAGATGAATGCAAAACTCAACATATAACAACAACACAAAAACATAAACACATTCTAACCTAAACACACATGCAATACGGAAAACGATAACACATAAACTAACATACTACTAAATACTACACATCACCGCCAAACTCAAAGTGGACAGTGTCCTCAGCGAACCCAATCATCATTCTTCAACATATGGAAGTAAAGCATGCTGACGAAGGGTGTTTAAAACTCTTACCTGGGAGGCGAGAGGATGTGATGGATCAAAAAGAATTGCTTGGGCTGCCTCCCAAGAAGCGCGTGGTTTAATGTCCTCGGCCTGACATTTTCAGAACGCCCTCAAGATTGGCGAGGTTTTGCTTTGGATGGATCGATCTTTCAACGAAACGCCTCACCAGCTTATGTGCTTGGCCAAGCAATATAAAACGATTTGGAATCCCATCAAAAGGGATGCATCAATACCCGTCGATGTAACATCGCCAAGTACCCTGCATAAGAAACAAAAAACAAAACTACAAACAAACATTATATACAAAGAAATGCCTAAAGTAAAATTAGGTCATTTATACACAATATCGACAATGAACGACATCGCCAATCCCGACAATACGAAACACTTGTTTCTCCTATCTAAAACTTAAGTCTCCAGAGCCGTTACCGCATTTTTCCGACAATAACATCAAAACAATCCCCAGCAACGGCGCCAAAAACTTGGTAGCACGCGGAATTGACACACCACTACTTACACTCGCAAGTATACAAGGTCTAAGTTTTAGTATAGTGTGACCGTTAAGATCAGGTCATCGTATCCACAGGGATTGTTGTCGTTACTATCGAATACCACGTTTGTCGTGACCTAAGTTTATCTAGGAGAAAAACAAATGTATTTAATTAATTAAACTAATACTAATATATCCTAAATTAACTACACTATTATGTTAATATGTTTTAGGGTGAAGAATTAAATAGGGATTAACGTGTTTACAAATACGTGTTCGATTCTGATTTACTTACGTTTACGTTGTTCGACCTATTTGACAATCTCGGTACGTAAACTCCGCCGCCACCTCTTTCGAGTATAAGACGGGGGAATACATGACTTTGAGTCAACGAAAAAGTCCTCCTCAACATCTTAATGACCCTAGGTCACGTGAGTCTCGCCCAACGTCATTGATTGCACACAATCCAACTCCCTCCCGGGTTATTGGATCGTCGCGTTGTATTTACCCTATCGACAATCTCCATTCCAAAACTCCCTCGCCACCTCTTCCGAGTGTAAGAAGAGGAATATAATGCAACTTCAAGCCAACGAAGAGGTCCCCCTCAACGTCTTAACGACCCTAGGTAGCGTGTGTCTTGCCCAACGTCATCGATTGTCCACGATTCAAATCCCGACCGGGTTATAGAATCGTGGTGTTTGTTTACCCTAATCCGAATCCGGGGTTTTGTCAAAACCCCGTATTATCCATTTATCAATCCAAGCATAATAAACAAACAATACGATAAATACAATCAAACTACGAAGAACAATCACAAACAAAACACCGAAATTACCCAAACAACGTATTTATAAATATTAGGTTAATCCCTACTACAATCCATATTTAACTCGGGGCCATAGCCGCATATACAAGAAAATAACGAGATAAATATACTCACATGCTCCTAAGATAAAGAAATAAGGAAAAATGATCGAAGAACTTAGCATCGTCCGAAGATAAACCGCTAAGAACGCTCCACGATCGATTCGCCTTCTTCTCCACTTCGGGATGCAAGCTCCACCACTAAAATTCCTAACCCTCGGCTTAAATATAGCCTAAGGGGCTCTAAAATGCAAGAGAGGAAAGAGAGATGCCGGCTAAAGGGGAGGAGGGGGGTCTTTATAGCCAAAATATCCTAAAAATATCTAAAAATATCTCAAGACTGTGCAGGGCAAATCCGCCTAGGTGGTGGAATTTTCGTCTAGGCGAAGTTAGGTTGGTTAAGTCTGATCGCCTAAGCAGTGAAGTAGGCGGTGGACTGGAGAACATTCTGTTGAAATTCCGTCTAGGCGAAAAAAACTTCGCTTAGGCGAGCGGCTGTTAGTAGCCCTTCTTCGTCCTCTACTGGATTTCCACCTAGGTGATAGAAATTTTGCCTAGGAGGTCATCCGTCAGTAACATTTTGCTCTTCTCTGAATCTTCACTACTTAGGCGGTGGTCTGGACGCCTAAGCGGTGGGCCTGTTTCAGCTTTTAGCCTCTGAGCTTGTTTATCCACCGTAACTTCGAACCGGTTTGGTTCGATCTCATCGTTTTAGCTCCAATTTCCTATCTTTTTGCCCCACACACCTGAGTTATAACAAAAGTATGAAAACTAATTAAAACATAATAAAAATAACTATAAACATATTCAAAAACTAACAAATTCGGATTGGAAATAAATAGGTTTTTCACACCTATCAACCAGCCCCTGGCTATTTGCCCAATGGGGCATCGATCTTCTTGGCCCATTCCCTTAGGGCACCGACCAAAGGAAGTTCTTGGTCTTGGCAATAGATTATTTCACGAAGTGGGTGGAAACCAATCCCCTAGACAAATTCACTAAGGAGATGATCATGGAGTTCATGTGGAAAAGTCTGATCTACCGATTTAATATCCCTAGGGCCATTGTCTTAGACAACGGTAAGCAATTTGACAACAAACTCTTTATCAACCTCTGCTCAGGATTGGGGAATTTTTCTCCCTAGTTCATCCTTAAGAAAATGGTCAGGTGGAGGTCACCAATCAAACAATTTTACGAAATCAGAAGACGAGGCTAGATAAATCTAAGGGTCTATGGGTTGAGAACCTCTACCCTGTTCTCCTGGCATATCATACAACAGTTAGAACCCCAACAGGAGAAACACCCTTCGCAATGACCTTCGGATCTGAGGCCGTTATCCCAGTTGAGATCTGCATGCCATCACCAAGAGCGCCAACCCCTATGACCAAGCTGAGAACGAGGTAGCATTAGCACTAAGTCTAGACCTCCTGGAAGAAATGAGGAAAAGAGCTCGAGTGCACCAGGCCACTTATCAACAAAGGTTGGCAAGGTACAATAACAAAAGGGTCCGACCTTGCACTTTCAACAACAGTGACCTTGTCCTCAGGAAGGTCAAGTTGGCTACCAAAGATCAAACCATCGGAAAGCTAGCTCCCACTTGGGAAGGACCATATAGTGTCACCCGTGTAGCTTGGCCCAGTACATACGACCTCAAAACTGAAGAAAGGGTACTCCTGAGACACATTTGGAATGCCAAGCATTTGAAAAAAGTAATTCCCAATTTCAAAGTTTGTAACGAAATTTTCTATCAATGAAAGAAGTGTTCGGATAAATGTATTCTCAACTATACAATGTCTACGAAGGATTGCACCCCGGCGCACACCACCGAGGGTGATAATCGGACCCCCCACCAGGTTGGTAGTCTATGCCCGGGGACCGACCACTGTTGTCTACTAATGGCGAGACATCAATCGGGTCTGAAGACTTACATCCAAGCATCTTACCCCTCACAAACGACCACGGTCAAGCGACACAAAAGGACGATGCTCCTGTTAGGACTAACTTGAGATAACCCGAAAAGGCTCACCTATGACCGACCACCAGAATCCACAAAGGTATTGAGGTCCCATAGATCAAGAAGACTTGACTCAGGTTATACACCCTTACTAGTTAACCGACAATGGCCGTGCTCGTGTCATCGGCTAGGGGCAGAATGAATAATGATTGAGGAACAGTGAAGGGTTGAGGGACCAACCTGATAACCCAACACTTGAGTGAGAACTTGTTCCCCTCAGTGCGACATACAATTAAAGTTAAACTCTTCTTAGTGTTACACTTGATTGAGGTATGACCTCTCGGTGTTGTGGTGTTGTGATCTGGGTGATCCTGGGTCGATTAATAATTAAAGCCTGCTCGATATTAAAACTCATGCCAGTGTTGCATTCCACCCAGTTCTTAAGGATTAATTCTCGGTTCTTAAAATCGTGAAATAAATCAATGATGAAGTTTCTTAAAATTCTTCCAAGTAATTAAGAATGACCGACCTGATTATTTATAGTGACCCCAGTTACTTAAGGCCGGTAGCTTTTGATAGGTGTAATTTATCTATTTATTCCCAAGCTGGTTTTGGTAGTTTTGAGTATTTTTATAGCGTTTTATTGTGTTTTAATATGTTTTTATTTATTTTGTCTTAAATTAGGTATTTGGGGTGAAATGAGACTAAAACGGTTTATAAATGATCAAACCGGTGGAAGACCGGTAGAGTAAAAGAGAAAAATGGCCAAATCCAAAGCCTGCATCCACCGTTGCAGAGAGTTTGCTGAAGCTCCACCACTGCAGCTGTCAGGCCACCACTGTAGCAGTCAACGCCAGATATTTTAGATATTTTTAGGATATTTTGAGATATTTTGAATCCTATAAATATCGTCCCTATTCTCCCCAAATGAGAGTAGACGTTTTTGGGAGTCTTGAGAGCTCCAAGGTCATTCGACCAATAGAAGATCACAACACAAAGAATGAGGAAGCATTCTCGGAGCGGTTATAGCAGCGAATCTTCAGATAACGACTAGTCTCCTCATTTCTATCCTTTATTCTTAATTTGGTTGAATGTTTGTATATGTTTAGCTTGTATTTAGGGCTACGGCCTTGTGTAGCTAAACATAGATTGTCTAGGGATCGATGTACTTCACGAAAATGTTGTTTAAATAAAATCTATGTTTCATTAATGGTTGTTCGTGTTTATCCAATTATGTTTGTCGTTATTCCATGTTTATATGCTTGTTTAGATATATTGAGAATACGGGGTTTGACACTGAGGAGAGGTAACCCCGGATTCAGACTAGGGTTTAAACACAATGTGGCGATCTAATAACCCGGGAGAGAGTTAGAAAGTGTGCAATCCGTGACATTGGGGTGAGACTCATGTGACCAAGTGTCATATAAACACTCGAGGAGGACTTCGGTGTTGACGCGAAGTCACATATTCATTCACTTTATACTCGAAAGAGGTAGTGAATGAGATTTCGATACCAAGATTGTCGAATAAGATGAACGTCGTTAATGTAAACTAGATTAAAATGAACACATTTAAGTAAACAAAGTTAATCCTTAGGAAATAATTTCCCATAAATGTCATATCACTATATTAGTATAATTAGTTTAATTAACTTAGTATTAGTATATTTTGTTATAAAAACTATATTTTTATGGCCTAGATAAATTTAGGTTATGATAATCGCGGTACTCAACGACCGTCTAATCCAATCCCTGTGGATACGACAATCCTAACTCTTCCAATCTATACTAAAACTTGACCCGTACACTTGCAGTGAAAGTAGCGACGTATTTACGCGCTACCAACTTTGTTCAGAGCGTGCTTTCTATTATTTGAATGGGAATACAAATAAATAAATGCACAAGTGCCAGCAATTTATCGATCAAGTAAAGCTACCTAGTTGGGTTACAGTTTTAAGGACGTTTAACTAAGGCCAAGTTGATTGTGTGTCTGGTTCTTAAAGTTGCAAAAAGGATTAAGTCTTGAAATTTTCCAAATTTTATGACGACTGAGGTAAGTCCAGATGATAAAGTCGGTTAAATGAGGTCGGTCAGTTAAGTAATGTTCCAATATTTATTCAGAAATTTCCAGAAGTTGAAGTTGATTGTGTTTAAAGGTGGTCGAGCTTATTTACAGTTATAAGAAATGTTGCTTAAGGGCAGTGTGCTCGGACAATGTTTACAATTACGTGATTGGTGTTCAATCAACAAATACAAACATATAAGATAAGTATTGAAAATGCACCGACCAGCAAAAATTACCGAGCAAATAAGTAATTACTAAGGAAATTTAATTCATTCATTCAAAAAAGGAATTTACATCATCAAGGTCAAAGCTCGGTATTACAAAGCTTGATGGTGGCCGCAATTACGTGTCGCCACTTTTACCGTGAGCGTACGGATCAAGTTTTAATATAGATTGGGAGATTTAGGGTTATCATTTCCACAGGGATTGGTTGAGATTACTATCGAGTACTGCGATTATCATAACCTAACTTTATCTAGGCAATAAAAATGTGTTTAATTTATACTAATACTAAACTAAAATACTAATTAAATTAGCTATACTATAAATAATATATTGAGATTGTTTAGGGGAGTAGATTGCCTAGGGATTAACTTCATTTACTTAAACGTGTTTGATATAGTCTGACTTACATTAACGGTATTCGACCCCTTCGACAATCTCTGTTCGTAAACTCCCTCGCCACTTCTCCCGAGTGTAAGACAGGAGGAATACGTGACTTTGTGTCAACGAAGAAGTCCCCCTCAATATCTTAACGACCCTAGGTCACGTGAGTCTAGCCCCAACGTCAATGATTGCACACTTTCCAACTCTCTCAAAGGGTTATTGGATCGTTGCGTTGTGTTTACCCTAGTCCGAATCCGGGGTTACCTCTCCCGAGTGTCAAACCACGTATTCTCAATATTTCTAAACTAGCATATAATCATAGAAAACACGACAAACACAATCAAATAACGAAGAACGACTATTAACAAAACACTGATTTCAAAATCATATATTCATAAATATTATTAATCCCTAAACAATATCCGTTTAGATAATGGCCATAATCGTATATACAATGATAAATGAGCTAAACATGCTCAAACTATAATTCAAAGTTAAGAAATAAAGAAAGAAACGAGGGAAACTAGCCGTAGTCCGATGATTCGGCGTTAAAACTGCTCCAAGATCGCTTCTCCTTCTTCGCCTTGTAATCTTCTCCTTCGGATTTGGTGGAGCATTCTAAAAATACTCTCAAAATAATAGGAACCCTAAGGGGTCTCCTATAGCCAATCTTGAGGAGATGAGAGAGGAGAAGGATTTAAATAGCGAGCAAAATATCCAAAAAAATATTTAGTCTGTGCAGAGGTGACTGTCGCGGTGGTGGGTATATCAATTTAATGTTCGCTGCAGCAGTGGAGAAGGCGGTGGATTCAAGGACCAACCTACAGTTTCACCACCGCGACAGTGGATGTCCAACAAGACTTGGCCCTTCTCTGCATTTTCACCGCCGCGGTGGTGGTCTGGACGCTGCGGCGGTGGACTACTGATCTGATTATTGCCACCGTGCTCGTTTTTCCACCGTTCTTGGTCCGAATTGATCGTTTACGCTCTGATTTCATACATTTTCACCTCAAACACCTAATTTAATACAAAAAGAATAAAAACACATTAAAACGTAAAACAAATACTATAAAAACGCTCGAAAACTAACTTAGTTTGGTTTGGAAATAGATAGGTAGATCACACCTATCAAATACCCTCAAACTTGGAATTTTGCTAGTCCTCGAGCAAAACACTCATACAATACGAGAAATATGACAACTAATTATGAAATTAAAAACAAAAAACGAAAAAACACTAAAAACAAAAATGTGTAAGTTTTGATTATCATCTACCGGCCAAACAAATTTTCCCTCATCAGCCCCCAATCCTATCAAGTTCAAGCATAAATCACACCATGTGGTGTTCTAGAATTTCAACGTTTAAAAATAATAAGCGTCATTCTAGATCTTATTAAAGTGTGTGTGATTAAACTCAAAGATACAACAATCCATTGATTAGATGGGATTATCCCTCAATAAAGTTCATGACTAAAATCTTTTAGGTATAGGGAATCCATATGCCTGACCAGGGATCTATTCTCCACTAATGTAGGCTCGGAGGTTCAAAAAGATCAATAGGGCTTGGATCGGTTTTGGGAAAATGGCCAAGGGTAACTTTGAATAGAAAATGGGTTAACGTCGTTAACTTAACGTTACCCAAGGCACATCGCTTGGCACATTCACTCTCGAACCCCCATAGAAAAATTGTAAAGAATCCCAAACAATCATTTTAGACCAACGTACTCACTTGTCAAAAGAAACGTAAATTTTTATTTTTATTTTCGAATAACACACCCCCAAACTTATTCGAATTTCTACAGTTTTAGGAGTGTGCAAAAAGGATTAAGTAACACACCCCCAAACTTATTCGAATTTCTATAATTTTTGGAATGTGCAAAAAGGATTAAGAAAATGACATGTGAATACACTAATACCGAACCAATCCAAAGTTCGCCCTAAACCCAACCACTCACACCAAGTAGCATATATGAATGTTAATTTGACTCACTCAAATGTGCTTTTAATTCAGCGATATAGGTTTGGAAAAAAATCTACTGGCTAGGGTATTTGTTCATATGTTCATAATTGGATTGGCATTTAGGCTTCGACAGGGTAACGAGGGATAATGATATTGCATGGTAAGCTTCAAAAGATTCAAGCGATCAAATTAATGCCTAAATCATATCTCTTAAACAACCTCGCCTAGGATTTCGCCTTGAATTTCCCTCAAATCAAGTTCTAGAATCCCTATTGTCATGAATTTGAGTGAAGGATAATCATTTTCAATTCAATTAGATAGTGCTATATTGAGTTTACGTGCTCGTGCATTTAGGATCTACAATAACATTTACTAAAACGATACGTTAAGCACACAGAATCACATAAATGAGATTTATGCTCAACCTCAATAAACAACCAAGGGATAGACTCATCATCGGGTAAAGGCCTAGATGACGTCAAAACTCAGCACAAAACAACAACTAAACTAAGCAAACGAAACAGGCATGCACACGATAAAAACAGTAAAACTTAACGAATAACATAAACACATACTAAAAACATACTACACATCACCACCAACTTAACACAGGCATTGCCTAAAACGACCTGTCAGCGATCCCAATGACAGTATATAGCATGATATTGAAAGACGGGGGTTTAGAACACGTACCTAAGAGGCGAGAGAATCTCTTCTCCGACTCAAATTGGCGGAGATAGATCTAACTTATTTTAGAACTTGGGTTGCCTCTTAAGAAGCATGTGGTTTAATGTCCTCGGCCCGACACATGCCCTCAAGACTGGCAAGATGTTGCAATAAAAGAAACGCAAGAATACATATAGATCTAACATTTTCAACCACCTTCCAGGAAAACAAAAACAAAACTACAAAAAAAAAAAAAAAAAAAAAAAAAAAAAATTATAAACACTAAAAAATGCCTAAATTAAAATCAAGTTATTTACTCACAATATCAACAACAATCTAAAACACAATCCCCGACAACGGCGCCAAAAACTTGGTGGCCGCAACTACGCATCGCCACTTTTACCGCAAGCGTACGGATCAAGTTTTAGTATAGATTGGGAGATTTAGGGTTATCATTGTCATAGAGATTGGTTGAGATTACTATCGAGTACCGCGATTGTCATAACCTAACTTTTTCTAGGCAATAAAAATGTGTTTAATTTATACTAATACTAATTAAATTAACTATACTATAAATACTATATTGAGATTGTTTAGGGGAGTAGATTACCTAGGGATTAACTTCATTTACTTAAACGTGTTTGATATCGTCTGACTTACGTTAACGGTATTCGACCTCTTCGATAATCTCTGTTCGTAAACTCACTCGCCACCTCTCCCGAGTGTAAGACGGGGAAATACGCGACTTTGTGTTAACGAAGAAGTCCCCTTCAACGTCTTAACGACCCTAGGTCACATGAGTCTAGCCCCAACGTCATTGATTATATACTTTCCAACTCTTTCCCGAGTTATTAGATCGTCGCGTTGGGTTTATCCTAGTTTGAATCCGGGGTTACCTCTCCCGAGTGTCAAATCCTGTATTCTCAATATATCTAAACTAGCATATAATCATAGAAAACACGACAAACACAATCAAATAACGAAGAACGACTATTAACAAAACACTGATTTCAAAATCATATATTCATAAATATTATTAATCCCTAAACAATATCCGTTTAGCTAATGACCATAATCGTATATACAATGATAAATGAGCTAAACATGCTCAAACTATAATCCAAAGTTAAGAAATAAAGAAAGAAACGAGGGAAACTAGCCGTAGTCCGAAGATTCGGCATTAAAACCGTTCCAAGATCGCTTCTCCTTCTTCGCCTTGTAATCTTCTCCTTCGGATTTGGTGGAGCATTCCCCAAAACACTCTCAAAATAATAGGAACCCTAAGGGGTCCCCTATGGCCGGGCTTGAGGAGATGAGAGATGAGAAGGGTTTAAATAGAAAGCAAAATATCCAAAAAAATATCTAATCTATACAGAGGTGATTGTCGCGACAGTAGGTATGTCGATTTAATGTTCGTCGCAGTAGTAGAGATGGCGGTGGATTCAGGGACCATCTTGCAGTTTCACTGCCGCGACGGTGGATATCAAGCAAGACTTGGCCCGTCTCTACATTTTTACCACCGCGGCGGTGGTCTGGACGTCACGGCGGTGGGCCACAGATCTAATTATTGCTTCCGTGCTTATTTTTCCACCGTTCTCCAACTGTTCTTGGCCTGAATTGATCGTTTACACTCAAATTTCATACCTTTTTATCTCAAACACCTGATTTAATTCCAAAAAAAATACATTAAAACGTAATAAAATACTATAAAAACGCTCAAAAACTAACTTAACGTAATAAAATACTATAAAAAACGCTCAAAAACTAACTTAGTTTGGTTTGGGAATAGATGGGTAAATCACACCTATCACCTGATCTGGTTAAAAACAAAAAAAAACAAAAAAAAAAAACTATAAAGTAGAAAAGTTGGTTGGGTGGTTGATTAAGTCATGCAGCCGCCCCGGCCTGATCTCCTCCAACACCGAGGTTTGCACTTGGCCCAGCACTGCCGTCTTGAGCTGCCTCATCCTCCTCCTCGTCGGAGAATTCCATCTAGATGAGCTGGTAAGGGATCTAGGAGAATTGACATCGGAGAGAGCAGCTAGTGGAGTCGTGGCCATTCTTCATCGCTTCGGCCCCAATCTTGACCTCAAGGTCCTTATAGTCCTAGCTTGTCTTCTAATTCTCCACAACCTCCCTCTCTCTCAACTCAGGCTATGGCCTCCCTCTTATCCTCCTTAGCGACAAAAAACCAGTCTATCATACCGGCCAGGTCGTTCTTCAACTTCTCGACTAGGTTCCGGAGCTTCTCCTTGTCTTTCTTCAGCTGCTCGATATGGGCCTTCTATTTAAGATCATCAGTGCTCAGCTCACGCGTCATGTCATTAGCATTGCTGAGGCCCCTTACAATATTGGATTTTTCCTCGGTAAGGAGTTTGTTCTCCTCAACAGCTTGGTGCAGGAGCAGGGCCAGCTCGGCTACTTTGAAGATATTTTTCATTTCAATAAAAAAGAAAAGTTATTATGTGACAGATCCAAAATTTTACCAAGTTATAAAAGATCACCAAAGAGAATACTTACCGATGTGGCATCCTCGTAGACCACCATGATCAGCTTCGCGTTTCTTTTAGAAGCGATCTTCTACTGGTTTTCTAGATGGGTTATCTTATGGATGAAGCTCGGGAGGAGATCGTGCAGGTCGAGAATCCTCTGCCCAAGCTTCAGGCTGGTGTCAAGGACAAAGAAAGACCTTCTTTACTTTAGTTGGTCATCTTTCTTACTCCTTTTTTTTTGTGGCCCAGCCTCTGCTTCTATCACATTTCTCTTCCCCTTGTCCCTCCTTTTAGTAGGGACCGGTCTCTCCTTCTCAATCGAGATGACAAGTACAGCAGGGGCACGAGCTGCCACCTCTGGTACCAACCTCGCTAGGATGGCTGGGGGCATAATCCAAGTTGAGATGGGCTCCCTTTCTTGGGCCCCTTCCCCAGACTGGGCTCCCTACTTGGAGCCAGCAACAACAGCAGCATCTTAGACCAACTTCTCCTTGCCCAACCTCCTCATGGAAGCTCGGTCCATGACTGCAAGTAAAGATAATTCAATCAGAATAAAGAAATAAGAAAAATTTCTAAAGTGAACTAAAATAAACAAGAAGAAGTGGAGTACTTACTGTTGGTGGCCGCTTCGTCGAAGACTGGTTCGGAAAGAGAGGGGTCACTCCAAAAGTATAAGTCGTACAAGGATAACTTGATCAGCTCATTCACGTGCATGAAGACCGTCTTTAGAACCCAGTTTCTTTCTGCAATAATCTCCAGGCTGAGGGTGCTCTTCTTTGGCTCTGTAAAGATAGGAAAAGAAGCCAAGTAAGATAAAAGTACTGAAAAGAAAAGCTCAAGCTCATGTCAGGACAGGCACTTACCCACTTTATCCCAGTGCATCTAGATGGGGTAGTCCATGTCTGCGGCCGAACTGAACTCCCATCCGATCCCTCTGAGGAATAAGTATTTGGGTTTCCAGCCCTTGATCGATTGATCGTAGCCACTCAGGAACTATTGTCGAGCTGTTATATAGCACTAGCCCTAACCTCCGGGCATGGACTTGGCGACAAAAAGAGCCCAAAAGAGGTCTAAGGACAGATCAACGCCCTCGGCGTAGAAGATGATGTGGGCTACAACCACCTTCCTCATGCGGTTGGGGGCGAGTTTTAACGAACATAACCCGAGGTCCCAACAAACAGCCCAGACCCATGGATAAATAGAGAATCGCAAGCTAGCCAAGAATTGGTCAATGTAGACCATGATATACCCCTTGGGAGGTGCACAAGCATGGTCCCCAGCCTTGAGAACTCTCAATTTCACCAAGTTAGGAAACATATATTTAAATCGAAGCTTTTCTACCTCGTCCTTCATCAGAATTGACTCAATCCCACAAACCAGAGCTTCTGAGGGGATCTGATAGACGGGCTGATCAGGAGCAACATTGGTCGCCAGAGCCTAACCAGAAGAAATAGAATGAGGATTGGCTTCTGGAATGGCCGAATTCATAGAGCCAAGCTCGACGATAGGACCCGTGCCGAGCTCAATAGAGGGACCCCCAGAAGAACCAACCCCACTCCAAGCTTTGGATCGACTAGGACTGTTAGTCACACCAGGAGACTGGGAGAGCCCATCTCCAGTAGACCTGCGAGCTATTTCAGATGATTAGGTCATCCAATCGACCTCTTCTAGGGACGAGCTAAGCTCGATCTCCTGCATCGGGGACCCTGTCCTAGTCTATTTAGAATAACCAGACATTAACGGGATGTACCTTGGAGAAAAATAGGAAGTAGACATTTTAGCGAAAAAGGAATAAGAGGAAGAGTATCGTGCTCGAGAGAAGAAAGAGCTCTCACGCTACTTTGGTGCAAATAAATGAGCGAAACCTAAGTGTCTATTTATAAGCGAGTTATCCTACCGAATCGTTGCTTTATCAAACAACAGATAATGCCCCGATCCTCATGTCGTTAGAGGTTGGAGTCCATGTGTCGCACATCCGGTGAGTTGCAACAAGGCTTCTCGAGTAAGCCAAGTAAAGCCCGATCTAGTTCATCTCAATACCGAGCATAATCTTCACGGGAACGGAATTCCATTTTTCACCAAATCAAGAACAAAGTAGAACCCTCAGTGTCTCGTGTTCTATCTCCATGCTAAAGGCTCGGGGCAATTGATGTGGGTGAAAATCAATCGACCCCTAAATTGTTCCACCTAAACCTACCATGTGGACCAGCTTATGATGTGTCATCAATGACCTAAACGGCTCAGTCCTTCTCCAGGTTAGTATCCCCATATCGATCTTTTCACAAGACTTGGACAATTACCGGCTAAGAGTTTTCTACGATTATAAAGGAACCAACTAACAAAGCTCAAGTCGGTATACTCACCTCAAGATCTGTACTTGTGTTTGGGCCGATTTGTCTTCTGTCTTAATAGCGGGGCCCATGAACTTCTCCATCAACACTGAAAAGCCCAGACCCATAGCTCTAATCCCTTCATGCACCTTTTTTCTCCACCATGCGCCGTGTTAAGGTTGATAACCGAGTTTAAGGTCTCTAATCTCAAAAACGTTAATCAGACTTCCGCCTATAAAAGGAAAGGTGAATAGTGTTATAAAGGTAATCGCTTTTAGAATATTCAAAGCATTCCTAAATTTATCCCCCTGAGCTTTTACTCTCACGCCGAATGTGACATGCTAGGCACAACCCCGGTGGGTCCTTTATGCAGGTACCGTTCTGAAGCTCAAGCCAGATAATGCCAAGTTAGCTCAACCAGCTTGATTCAAGAATAAAAGAACTCAGAACATTTCCTCCACCAAGACCACCTCCAGATCATTAACAATTCTTCACGTCGACACTAATGATAGGTGGAAATAACCTATCTACTTTTAAACCAAATTTGTTAGTTTTTTAGCGTATTAGTTATATTTAATTTCGTTTTAGTTTGTTTTAGTGTAAAACAGGTGAATGAATGAAAATAAGTGATAAACAAGCGAAAACAGTGGAGAAACGGTGAACTAAACGTGAAGAACAAGGTTTCGGTGCATAAAGATCACCGCCTAAGCGAAGAAGAGGCAGGAAGTTGGGTTGCTGAACCACCACCTAGGCAAGAAAACCACCGCCTAGGCGGAAATCCGTCAGAATCTAAATTGATTTAACCACCGCCTAGGCAGTGACACTCTGCGAGAAATATCTAATTTTAGATATTTTGAAGATATTTTAAACAACCTTTGTTTTAAACCCTTTTCTTCCCCAATCCTTAGGGAGGCCATATGATGTTTTGAGAGCTCCTTTCACCTTAGTTAGGATTAGATAATTTAGGAAGTAGATTAGATTAATTTTAGGAAGTGATTTTGGCCACATCTTGAAGAACTAAAAGAGGAAGATCATCAATGGAGAAGAGGAAGCTCGGAAGGATTGTTCTTTGGCGAAAGTGGACTACTTCACTTTGAGATTTGATTTTTCTTTCCTTGTTTCCATCTTTGTACTTAATGTTTATTATTAATGATGATTATCTCCTCTTGATTTAATATTGTAATGGCTAAGATCATATTAGTTTAGTTAAATATTAGTTAGGATTAGATATAATTCACGTAAATATCTATTTAGTTGAATATAAGTTATTTTGAGGGTTTGTTATCCGATTCCAATTGTGTTTACCATTATTTCACATTTATTATGCTTATTACGATAAACCGAGAATACGGGGTTTGACACTCGGGAGAGATAACCCCGGATTCGAACTAGGGATAAACACAACGCGACGATCCAATAACCCGGGAGAGAGTTGGATTGTGTGCAATCCATGAGGTTGGGTCAAGACTCACGTGACTATGTGTTCAGAAAGGCGTTCAAGGGGGACTTCGGCATCAATGCAAAGTCATGTATTCGTTCGCTTTTCACTCGGAAGAAGGAACGAGTGAGTTATAGATACCGAGATTGTTGGATGTGATAATAACCGTAATCGATAACTAAACTAAGCCGAATAGGTACTAAGTGAATGAAATCGATCTCTAGTTAATTAGTGTAATTAGAATTAATCCTTAGGAGTAGTTTTAATTAGTTTAATTTAAATAATTAATTTAATCGTCAGGATAATATGAGACTACGTAAATTGCGGTATTTAGTTATTCACACTTTTCCCTGTGGGAATGATATCCGATCTTCAAAGATCCATTATATTAAAACTTAGACCTCGTATACTTGCGAAAGTAAGTAGCGGTGTATTTTACGCGCTAACAAGTTTTTGGCACTATTGTCAGGGAATTGTGTGAATTTTAACTTGATATTGCGACTAAGTGGTCGATTGTTAATCTTGACATTTATTTTGTTTTATTTTTAATTTTTATTTTTGTTTCATTATGTTAATGTGATCAAGCCGTGCGAGAAACGATGAAGAAGATTGGAATTCTTAATTCTCAATTCCAAGATCGGGCTTATATTGCAAATGATAAGGACAGAGACATGACGCCGACTTCAATTCATGATCTTGATCCGACTGAGCATTTGAGCCCAAATTCCTTGTCTGTAGGGAATTTTGGTGAAAAATACTTAGTAACACAATAGTCCAGCTGGGGACGGTAAAGCAAGCACTATATTTGTTTTTTAAATGAAACTCAGGGTATCAAATTATCCAATTTTTGTTACTATTTATTTTATTATTTATTCTTTTTGGAAGCCGGCATGGCTTCGGAACGTGTTCGGAAGTAAATTTAGGAGTGTAGACGGTTGGGGAAGTGTTTTACGGTTAAACACGTTGAACAAGAGAAGTGGAAACGTACGAGGTGGAACCATATTTTGAAAATTTGAGAAAAACATGAAGAATGAGCTGCAGGCCTACCGCTTAAGCGGTGGATTCCGCCTAGGCAGTAAAATTACTAGTTGTGTGTTTTTCGGCAAAAAATGGTCCACCACCTAGGAGGAATCCACCGCCTAAGCGGTGGACCTTCTGCAGTTAAATAACCTGTTCGTTCAAAATAGAACTCGCGAAGCTCCTTCCCCAAAAACCTCTACCTTCTCTCTAAAACCTCACTTCCAAACCATTCCAATACTCAAAAATAATCCTTCCATTACCAAAATTAGTAATTTCCATCACGAATCAACCACCAAGAATCGGATCTCCACCCCTACTTCCGAAATTTTAGGGTGTTTGCGTGAACGGTGCGTTTTCTTCATTCTCTTTCGATTGGACCGTAAATTCTCAACAAGATTTTACCTTACATTTAGTCTAGTTGTCGAAATTATTAGTTGGTTTTCATGATTATGTTAAAAACCATTGGATTTTAAAGTTTTTCCCTAAACCCATTAACCCTATTTTCGTGATTTCAAAGTTTTTTGGGTTTTTGGTTTGATTCTTGGTGATGAGCATGTTTAAATTGATTGGTTAAGTATGTGAACTAAGATAGTATGTCACATTTGTGAAATTTGGTTGAAAAGTTCAAATGGGTGTTTGTTTTGAGATGTATGTGTTCTTGACAAAGTGATTTAAGAGGTTTATATTTTTCAATTGTTCATATATGATGAGGTTGTATTGGTTTTTTGTGATTGTGATTGTGATTGTTAGGAAATGCCAAAGAGGGTAGCTAAGAAGAGGGCGATAGGAGAATGGTCGAGTTCGCAACCCAGGGTGCCGACCGAAGTTGACTATGATGCCAACCTTTTTGTGTCAAAACAAGCGGATGAGCATTACAACAAACACGAAACCTTTCAAACCTGCATACACGAACGTGGTTTTGGTCCGATAGAAGATCTCCCGGCAGAATTTCAATAAGAAATTCGAAACCGCCAATGGGAGGAATTCTGTAAATCGCCACCCCCGGGCGAGGTAGCTTTGGTCAAGGAATTTTATGCTAATGCCACGGAGGCCGTAGACTACCAAGCAAGAGTTCGAAATTGGCCGATCATCTTCAATCCTGATTTTATCAATGATCTCTTTGGACTATCGGCACCGAGGTCCACTAGAAGCCAAGAACCAAATTTGTATAGGGTCATTAAAAAGATCACATCTAGCGAAGTCAAGTGAAAACACCAGGGACCGAATGTCGCTACTTTCTCGGTGAAATACCTAAATCCAATTCCGAAAATCTGGCACCATTTCATTTGTGGAAGCCTCCTACCGACATCACATCTTTCAAACGTCTCAAAGGACAGGGCCTTTTTTATCTACAAAATTCAAACCAAAAAAGTAATTAACGTTGGATTCTTGATCTACTCATCGATCATGCATGCTACGAATTCGGTAAAGGGTGGGCTCCCGTTTCCTTCACTTTTGACCCACATTTTTCGACTAGCTGGAGTGACGGTATCCGAGGGAAACCTGTGCCACCCTATAATTCCACTAGATCTATCAAAGATAAACTATTTGTGGAAGACTGGGGCGCAAGAGGCAATCGAGCCCGAGCCTGAAGAAGGGGAAGAGCCAACCGACGAGACGAAGAGACCTTCCGAAGCCCGAAATGAAAACTTCCAGGAAAGGGTAAACAATAACCTTCATATCGTCCTCCAAAACCAATATGAGATTGGTTCTTTCCTAGACCAATATTTGAGGCAGCAAGATCAAGTCCAACAAATGATTTGCGAAGGCCTCGGCCTTGAGATGCGCGATTACCCTCCGATGCCGTCCGTGCCGCCACTATTGCTACAGAAACCACACTCTCCTTTCCAATGAGATGATGGTGATAACTTATCTTCAGGTGAACAGTAGGGAATAAGTCTTATTCCCTAGGTATGTGTTCCACCCATTTTGTTTGCATTAATGCTATATGTTTATTGGGTTCGCTGATTGTGGAACACTTCTTTTGTTTAAACATGTATTGGTATGGAATGGATGTTAGTTTAGTGGATGTTCATCCATTTTGATTTTTTGTAGAAAAGGATGAACCATTATTATTATTATTTTTTAACAAAATGCAAAAAATTTTATGTACAAAATTATACTTATGTATGTATTTTATTGTTTTAATGCATGTTTTCGTTTTTAATTTTTAGTTTAGTTTAGTTTTTTTTTGTTTTTTTTTTTTTTTTGCATGAGTAGTGTTAGATTAATCAATGTATGTTAGTATTAAATTTAGTTTAGAATTGTGTATGTATAAAGTTGTATTTGCATGTTTAGTTGTTGAGTTCATTTGGGTCAAGTCCCGATGATGAGAATTATCCCCTAATTGCATATTGAGATCGGGGGTAATGCCTTCCATGTGTGTTTTGTGTGCTTAACATATCGATTGGGTAAAAATTATCTCGATCCTAAAACCGCACGACATTCGGACTCAATGAATAATAATCTGAACAATTAGACGTTGATTATTCAATATGAAGTTCATGACAAAAATAAGGAATCTAGAACTTGATTTGGGGGAAACTTGAGGCGAAATCCTAGGTAAGGAAATTCCGGAGACGTGATTTAGGCCGTCATTTTTTCGCTTGAACCATTATAGTTAACCTGAAAAAATTTATCCCTTATTTCCCCTATCGAAGCCGATAACGTAATCAATTCTGAAAACGTTCAAATACTCTTTTCATTTGAATTTTTCCTAACCCAATGTCGCTAAGCCTAATTTTCAAATTGAGTGAAATCAGGTGAGCGGTCGGGTTTCGGATGAAATTTTTATTGAGTCGGTATTATTGTATTCACTTGTCAATTTAATATTTCTTTTTGCACACTCCTAAAACAAGTTTGGGAGTGTGTTTCTATCATTTCTTTTTACATATTCCTAAAATTTTATAAATTTGAATGAGTTTGGGGATGTGTTTCTCTAACTTCTTTTTGCACGCTCCTAAAACTGTAATAATTCGAATTAATTTAGGAATGTGTCTAAAAGAAAAACAACTACTATGTGAATATAGTTTTTATTCTCATTTCTTTTGACAAGTGAATACACACAATCTTCATTTCTTATTCAGAGTTGTATTCTAAGAATGTAGGAGTGATGAGAGAGGATAGCGACAAGCGATTTTACCTCGGGTATCGATCAATTAAACTGATTATCTATTTCCAATTCTAGTGATACCCGTGGTCGTTCTCAAAAGCCAAACCAAGCCCTATTAATCTCTGCGAATATCCGAGCCTACATTAGTGGATAGTAGACCCCAAATCAAGCATATGGTTTTCCTGAATCCTTAACTAGTTTACGTTTTGAACTTTACAGTTGAATAATCCAATCCGGTATGTGCGTAATTATTCATTTGAGTTCTCACACACACACTTCAAATAGATCTAGAATGGTTTTTATTGATATTGATCGTTGAAATTCTAGAACACCACTTGGTGTGGGTTATTTCCCGAACTTAATCAAATTTAGGGATATTGAGGGAAAAACAAATTGGTCCTTTCAATTGAACTTTATATTTACATGCATGTACTTCTTTTGTGTTTAAGTTTTTCATTTTTAGTTAGTTAGTTCATTAGTTAGTTTAGGTTAGTGTTAGTGTTTTACTCGAGAACTAGCAAAATTCTGAGTTTGGGGGTATTTGATAGGTGAAAATAACCTATCTACTTTTAAACCAAATTTGTTAGTTTTTTAGCGTATTAGTTATATTTAATTTCGTTTTAGTTTGTTTTAGTGTAGGTGAAGGAACGAAAAGAAGTGATAAACAAGCGAAAACGGTGGAGAAACGATAAACTAAACATGAAGAACAAGGTTTCGGTGCATAAAGATCACCGCCTAGGCGAAGAAGAGGCAGAAAGTTGGGTTGTTGAACCATCGCCTAGGCGAGAAAACTACCGCCTAGGTGGAAATCCGTCAGAATCTAAACCGACTTAACCACCGCCTAGGCGGTGACACTCTGCGAGAAATATCTAATTTTAGATATTTTGAAGATATTTTAAACAACCTTTGTTTTAAACCCTTTTCTTCCCCAATCCTTAGGAAGGCCATATGATGTTTTGAAAGCTCCTTTCACCTTAGTTAGGATTAGATAATTTAGGAAGTAGATTAGATTAATTTGAGGAAGTGATTTTGGCCAAATCTTGAAGAGCTAAAAGAGGAAGATCATCAATGGAAAAGAGAAAGCTTGGAAGGATTGTTCTTTGGCAAAAGTGGACTACTCCACTTTGAGATTTGATTTTTCTTTCCTTGTTTCCATCTTTGTACTTAATGTTTATTATTGATGATGATTATCTCCTCTTGATTTAATATTATAATGGCTAAGATCATGTTAGTTTAGTTAGATATTAGTTAGGGTTAGATATAATTCATGTAAATATCTTTTTGGTTGAATATAAATTATTTTGATGGTTTGTTATCCGATTCCAATTGTGTTTACCGTTATTTCACGTTTATTATGCTTATTACGATAAACTGAGAATACGGGGTTTGACACTCGGGAGAGGTAACCCCGGATTTGGACTAGGGATAAATACAATGCGACGATCCAATAACCTGGGAGGGAGTTGAATTGTGTGCAATCCATGAGGTTGGGTCAGGACTAACATGACTATGTGTTCGGAAAGGCGTTCGAGGGGGACTTCGGTATCAATGCGAAATCATGTATTCGCTCGCTTTTCACTCGGAAGAGGGAGCGAGTGAGTTATAGATACCGAGATTGTTGGATGTGATAATAACTGTAATCGATAACTAAACTAAGCCGAATAGGTACTAAGTGAATAAAATCGATCTCTAGTTAATTAGTGTAATTAGAATTAATCTTTAGGAGTAGTTTTAACTAGTTTAATTTAAATAATTAATTTAATCGTCAGGATAATATGAGACTATGTAAATTGCGGTATTCAGTTATTCACACTTTTCCCTGTGGGAGCAATATCCGATCTTCAAAGATCCATTATATTAAAACTTAGACCTCGTATACTTGCGAGAGTAAGTAGCGGTGTATTTTACGCGCTAACAACTAACTAGACCATACTGTGGGTGCAGACCAATTTCCGACACCAACAAATTGGATTAAGTATTTTGAGAAAAATCATTTTTAAATCTAATATCGTGAAAATCTTTTAAAACGGTTTTGATTTGAGAAATCTGATTATTTGCTATTTGTGCGTTAAATTGTTTAAATCAGATTTATGTCTCACAATTGAATCTATCACGTAGTATTTCAAGACATTAATTGAGTATAATTGTATTGAGGTGGCAGGAACTCCTTGTGGGAAGAAACTTGCAAAAAAAAAAAAAATTGTATTTGCGAGTTTGAGTGGATTAGACATATTTGGGACGGTATCTAATCTGGGTAGTTAGGTTTTGATCTTTAGCCTATGGAAAAGATTAGCGTTAAATTTTTACCCTAAGAAAAAAATTATGGTTTGATTTTTAGTCCATGAAAAATATTAAGTTTATCTTTAGCCTTTAAAATATTAGATTTTGATTATTCTTATAATAGAATTAGAATGAAATAAAGTTTTTCTTAAGCCTGTGAAAAAAAATAAGTGTAAGAGTGTAAGAGTGTAATAGGGTGATTCTAAACTTGTGAAAGGAATTAGTACTGTAAAGGTTGATTCTGAGCCTGTGAAAAGAATCAAGATTATAAGGGTTTAGTTCATACATGGGAAATGAATCAAAGTGTTAGTGGATTGTGAAATCCCAGTGGAGTTCGGGGAACTGGACGTAGATAAGAGTAGCTTGTTGAATTAGGATAAATCTTTATGTATTGCACTGTTACTTTTCTGATTGTTTGGGTGTGCACTTAGTTGAACATATTTTCGCTACTTAACACGATAATAATCAATTAGAAATATTGATATTTTGTGTTTGAATTTTTTGATTAAATTTGTCACTACCCAATTTACTCATTTCCTCTTGGATAGATCTTTAGGCTAACAGATGTTTTAGATATATTTTTATGACATATATACTCTCATTTTTTTATATATTTACAGTTTAACCCCTAATATATATATAATATTATTTATTGTAATAATTATGGTTATAATCATTTATTTTAATTATCCTTGTGTTTTAATTATGGTTAGAAACATTTATTGTAACAATTAATAGTTTTGTGATTTGGTTTGGTTTTTTGAAATCTATGTATTATATTTTAGTTATTTTTTTGTTTATATATAAAAAAAAATGTTCACAGTTTCGTGGTTTTAGTTTTAGTTTTGGTTTTTTATAAAATTGAAAAATCTTAAATGATTTCGCGATTTTGCGATTTTGGTTTTGTATAAATCAAAATAGTTCGATTTTAAAATTGTTTAAAAAAATGATGGTTTTGGTTGCAGTTATGGTTTGATATATGTCTAATGGTTTTGGTTTTGATTTTGGTTTTACATAAAACCGGATCGAAACCGAATCATTGTCATTCATAATCTTCAGCTTGGTAAAAAAATAGATAGGTTTGATTCTTAGCATACAAAAGAATTAGGTTCTTCCTGAACTTGGTGAAAAGAAAATTGTAAATGTTTGATTCTGAGCCTCGGAAAAGAATTAAATTAGTCCTTAGTCTGTAAATCGGATTGTAAAAGTTTGATTTCTATCTAGGAAAGGAATCAGGGTTAATGAATTACAAAATCTCTGCAGGAGCTCAGGCGACCGGACATAGGCAAGAATAACTTGTCGAATCAAGATAAATCTGCATGTTTAATTTCTCTATCTTTTTATATTTAGTTGTGCATTTAGATAAGTATATTTCCGCTATAACTCAAAATAATAATTGAATAGGAAAATTTAGTAATTGTTTGTTTGGTAATTTATTTGGTTAAATTTTTATATTTATCTAATTCAACTCTCTTAAGTAGATCTGTGGGTCAATAATATATTCTACATTTACTTGAAAATTGTATCTTATATGACCTAACTTACTATAAGTTATGGGGGCACAAATTCTAAAGTCAAAGACTTCAATCAAATGATATTTTGATTTTTTAGAATCTTTATAAAATAATAAGATAAAGCTCGTACTTTTATAAATATAAAATAATAACGAACTAATGACATAAGACTCTCACACGTGGACCAAACACTTTCCCTGCACTCTTGAGATTCTTTACCTTTTCATATTAAAAACACAACTTTTGCATGCAAGGATGCATAAATCCTAAACCATCGTGGCAGCAGCAACAACAATAATAAAATCGTTAAGGTTTTTTTCCTCGTACTCTATATAAAACATTAAAATATGTTTTTTGAACAAAGAATTTGTCGGCAATAGATGACCACCAAAACCGAACCCAGATAATGTTTCTTTGTTTCTCTCACCAAATGAATAGTAGTGAGATCAGAACTATAGAGATGAGATTGTACCAAAAAGAAAGAAAGAAAAAGAAGTATCGATCAGGGAATCCATTATCATCTCCAACCTCCAAATTGGAAGTGCGTGCATCATTGTACTGCCAAGCCAAGGGAGGGACCACTAACGGCGTTACTGACGACGCCGTGAAGACTCCGAAGTCATCGCTTGCCATTATAAAAATAGATGGAACTTGAAAGTGACCTCCGATCGCCGGAATATTATCTCCGCCAACCGGATAATTCACGTGCTTCTCGCGTGCCAGGTATCAGAGTCACGTGTTCAATCCTGGTTCCGACGCTTCACACCGCTTCCTCCGTTCAGTGCAAATGGACGGTTATATCCCTGGCCCCTTGCCGTATATGATTCATCGAATCTACGTACGCAGACTACACACCGTAGTATTTTGATGGGTTAAATAAAAAAATAAAAATAAAAATTAATTTAAAGGTTATACGTGGATCACCGGGAGGACAAGCTATCGGTTCTAAGTCTCTCTCTCTCTTCACGAATAAAGTCCCTGGTTTATCTCTGGTTTAGTTACTCACTCTCTCTCCTCCTTGAAAACGCACTTTCTGTTCATCCTCGCCGTCCGGCAACTCAAACACCCCTCCGGCGAAGACCCACATTTTCGGTAAACCCGATCCGCAAGTTCTATCAAAGTTCAATTGTATTGCAGTTTTCTAGTAGAGCTTCCTTATCCGTTAAACAGAGGAGATCAAAGTGAAGTTTTGTATAGATGTGTTTCTCCGTCGCTGATTATCAATCGATTCATCCATACTTCAAAAATTCGATTCACTGGAATTAACTATTTTTCTTACTTTTTTCTCAACTCTCTAATCACTGTTCCAACCACCACTTTCTTCTTTGGTCAAGAAGCTGTTCTGAGAGAATTTCTGAAGTGTGAATTTCATTGATCTTGTTAAATCTAGCTCAACAAAAATGATGTATTCATGACACTAATTTTGTTTACAATCATCATATATTCTTCATTTTCTCTCCCTTTTTTTTCAGGATAATTCAGAGAATGGGGTCAAGTGGGGGGTGGGGTGGGGGGTGGGGGGTGGAAGTCTGCTAAAATCTCCCACTCACCAGTAAAAATTGGGTGCAGCTGGAGTTTCTGGTGAGGAATCTGAATGCTATATCACTTTGATCAGAAAACAGAGAAAAATTGGACTTCCGGATGGATTTTAGAAGGGAAAGATTGATAGATGGGCAGATTGGGAGTTCTTGGATCCCGATAACTCCCAGCAAACCAGGGCTAACAGAACAGCAGCCGATCTGCGAAAATCAGCCGTTTTGGCTACAATCAGCGCGGGAAAAACAGGCCAATTGGCTGGAGCAAGAAAGTTTCTTACCTGAATTTTTAGGAGAAAGTCCATCTCAGGGCATAGCTGCATGTTTTGAAGATTGGAAGGTAGCTTTAACCACGCAATCGCAAGCTCAAGGCAGCGGTTTCGGCATATACAGTGACAAGTTCTCTTGTGCAGAGCTGTTGGCGATGGCGGATGCGAGTGCGAGTTCCCAGGCCAATTATTTTCCTCTCTCTGGTGAAACAAGGTGCCAAACTACGTCGTTTGCAGACACACAGTTTCGAAATAGATCGAATTTTCAGACGAATGACAACGCAGCTGGGTTCCGTCAATGTAAGTCCGGCAAAAACACAGCTTTTCGTTTGCACAGAAATTGTCACGGCAACCAAAATGATTATCGGAAGTGGAAAAAACCCAAAAAGGCACACCATATCTCGGAAAATTTTAATATACAATGCAAATTTGAGAGATTTTTTTTAACAGGTGTCAATTCAAAAGTTTTTGGATACACGTCAGTTCAGCACTGACTTCAATGTTTTTTTTCTCTTAATAATCTTTTTTTTTGTACACATGTCAATTAGATATTTTTTATTTTTATTTTTATTTATTTGTACGCACTAGCACCAATGTTTTTTTTATTTTTTGTTTTTTTTGTACACGTGTCAATTTTGCTTAAAGAAAAATAAGAAAAAAAATTATATAAATATATATATTAAAAATAAAATATATATTATGTGCAAATTTGTGATGTAGGATCCATAAATAAACCTCCCGGGTAAATTTTAACATGTTCAATTGTGTTCATTTTAATGTCAAATTTCAAATACTCCAATCCCGTGCAACCAAATTTGCTTAGTGTTCCTTTCCCAGATTTTTACAAGAAATTTCTGGGAATATAAACGCAAATAATTTTTTGTTCCTGTATTTGCTGTTTCTCTTCCATTCCAGTATTGTTATTTTAGTTCCAAGTTTTTAGGGAAACAAAAATTTGGGAACAGAAACAGCAATACAGGAACAAAACAAAATCTGTTTCTGTTCCCAGAAATTTGATCGGAAAATTTGGGAACAGAAACACTAAACAAACTCCGCCTACATTACTTGAAATACTGTTGAATTTCGTTGCCTCAATCAAACTGATGAGGAATGGATGCACTATGCAGATGATCATTCTACTCCAGTTCGGCACTCATTTGATCTTAATTCTCCACTGGAAACATTCACTGTGAGAACAATCAGTTCGGCACAGTTTGCACCTTTAACACCGGATCAGGCCAAGAGAGATGGACAAAAGCAGGTGCCAAACATAACAAATTTTTGTGTAAATAGAACAAATGAAGCAAGTGATAATCAGGAAAAAGAAGTAGTGGTCGTGTTAACGGATGAAGAAAACCATCCCCACCATGATAATGAACGATCTTGTGCTGCTGCTGCTGCCTGCACAGAATGGCATGAGAGTCACAACCCTGATAAAGAAGGCAACCAGGTTAGTGAATTAAACGAAACACCACCACAGAAACCAAGGCGGAGAAAACACAGGCCCAAAGTGGTTTTAGAAGGCCAATCTAGAAGAACTCGTAAGCCTGAAACCCCAAGTCCTGCCCTTCCAAAACGGAAGTACGTCCGGAAAAATGGAGTTGAGAAGCATACAGCCACACCCTCAGTGGAGGTTACTAGTGGCACATCCATTCCAAGGAGAGTTGGCCGCCCACGAAAATCCTGCAGAAAATCCTTAAATTTTGACCTCGAAAATGAAGCGATGAGAGAGGAGGGCTTCTCATGCAAGGAAACGTTGAATTTGACCACAGAGTCCTATGCTCAAAACTTCAATTCCCAAACTCAAACAAGAACGTTTGTGCAGCTTGGGAAACGGATGGAGGTTATCACAGAAAAGACACAATTAGGAACTGCATATGACCTTTGCCGTTCCACAAACCAACTGTTGGAAAATTACCTGTCGATGCCTGAGAGACAAGTCCCCAGCCCTGCAACTCCAGCCAAAAATGACCCCCCTTGTGAGAAGTTGATGTCCAAAGACCAAAATGAATGTAAGAGAGGAAAATGCCGGATATTTTTCTCTGATAAAACTCATGATAAAGAGGGAAATGCAGTACAAGGGATTGTGAACGTCGGTGTCCAATCGGCACTGAAGAGTCTCGATTATTCCTACTGCAGCAGCACTAGATGTTTTTCCAAGGAAGAACAAACAAACGGACTAAAAAGAAAACATATGTGTACAAGTGAAGAAGCAGAATTCTGCATTGTGAATGGGGCCACTACTAATCACAATCCACTGCAGGAATATTTAGCAAAATATCCGGTTAATGGATGCAAAATTGACCAATCTGGAGCACATTTTCCAGTCATTTACAAGAAGAAGAGAACCAAGAAGGAGCAAAGTATAGCGTCGTCTTGTGCATCATTGTCCATGGCTACTGAAAATCGTGGGGGACAACAATTGACATATACTCCAAAAGAACAGTATCCGAATAATTTCTCAATTGAGACGGCTTGCAGAGTTTCGGCTGCTCAATTCAGCAATGATAGTTGCAGAATTAAAAAAACTGGTGCTCAGGATAAGCAGGGACTTTTTAATTGTATGCTGGCTTTGGGAAATGCAGATAGGTTGACAAAGAAGAGATCTAAGGCCCCTAGTTGTGTTCGTGACTTCAATTCAAGGGTAGGAGTTCTAGAGAGATTACCAGCTTTCCCTACTAGAGGACCATCATCTGCCCTGATACAAGGATCTGAAATTTCACATCATTACAGTTCATGCTTGGAAGCACTAGCTGCAGGCACCCGTACAACAATGGCGAAAAGGAAGCGCACAAAGAGAAAATCTCTTGTCACTTCAGTGCCTCCAAATATGTATAATCAACACATGTTCCTCCCCAAGCCAATAGGTAATTACATCCTTTGTCGGTACCACAGGCATTTCCAGCTAACCTGAAATAAGTCTGACGCAGGCCTTCCGTGGCTACTGGCATTCTGCAGGCAATTCATTTTCTAATTTGCTTTTGGAATTTAATGCAGGCCTTCTTCAAAATAAAACATGGAAAGGCATGGCTGACGCTGACATACTTGTTGAGCAGTTTAAGCGTCTAGCTATCGGAGGAGAAAGCACCCAACTTGCAAATGAAGAACAAAATGCAGTTGTTCCTTATTGTATGAGGTATCAAGATCACTATGACCTCGTTCTTTATAAAAGAGATGGAACTATTGTACCTTTTGAAGGTTCATTTGATCCAGTCAAGAAACGTCGACCACGCCCCAAAGTTGACCTTGATCCCGAGACAAGCAGAGTATGGAAGCTTCTACTTGAAAATATAAACAACACCGGTATTGATGGTACGGATGAGGAGAAGACAAAATGGTGGGAAGAAGAACGAAGTGTGTTCCGTGGAAGGGCAGATTCATTCATTGCACGCATGCATCTAGTCCAAGGTACATGTTCAAGCTTTTCCTCGTTTTTTATATTCACCGAAATATCAGAATTCACTAAGGATGCTGTGTCAATCAAGCAACCAGAAGATGTCACTTGCACTTGTAAGCCAAACTTGGAATGGGTAAATATGACAAGAGAACATGCATTGTCTTTTAGTACTTATATTTAGCATAGAAAGTTAAAATTCAAATGGTTTTTTCCCCTAAATGTGTCCTCAACATTGGTTTGTTAGACCTGAATAAATATATGGAAATACAGATCTACTTAGGTACCTAGGAAGACAAATGGGAAGTATTGCACATCTCCAGCATCAGGATTATTAAAGCATTTCTACATCCATTCATCATTTCCTCTTGCTATTGCATGTATAACACCACTAGTTTTCGCAGGAGATCGGCGCTTTTCTCGGTGGAAGGGATCAGTTGTCGACTCAGTGATTGGAGTTTTCCTTACACAGAATGTCTCAGACCATCTTTCCAGGTTAGCTCGATCTTTCCATGAGGATCTTGACACCATGTTTTAAAAGAAAATATTTTTAACTAGTCCCAAATTATTGCAGTTCTGCCTTCATGTCACTTGCTGCTCGATTTCCCCTTAAATCAGAAGTAAACCAAAGACAACCCACTGGAGATAGTAAATGCATTGTTGAAGAACCAGACGTACAAGTGGAGGATCCAGTTGATAGTATCCAATGGCATGAATCAAACCACCAGCCTATCTGTTATCAGAATTCAATTACTCTCAAGGAGAAGGAAATTGACGATGAAAAAGTTGACATCAGCAATGCATCGTCCAGAGGTAGCATCATTGAGATTGGGTTAACAGATCACTCCAAAATCCGTTCTTCAGATTATCATGATATTTGTCAAGGTATGCACAACGAATCGGCAGCAAATGAATCAGAAATTGTAGCAAGTTCCGCTGGAGATCAAAGAGACATGGATGGTACAAGTTCTTCCCAGAACTCTGTAGTTTCCTCTCATAATTCATTGGACCCTTTAAGTGTCGTATCATGCTCATGGAGCAAATCAGAAGTCGAACTTGATGCTGTGCATGCCAACAATTTTGGCGATTGCACATCTTTCATGGAGCTACTACTGCAGAAGGCAGGAACAACCGCACTATATGGAATTCACGAGCAGTTATGTGGGAACATGCCATTGGATAAGCAGGATCAGCTAAACCAATCGGCGCACATGGTATCTAATTCCCTGGAGGATAACAAAAAGGGAACAGATGAGCCTAGAAACTTTATGGGAACTACCTCTCCTTTGGACAATTACCATGTCCATCTAAGACCAAATTTAGGTGAAGATGTACTTAAATTCTTTGACGCATCAGCAGACGAAAGCAGAATTTCTGATGTATTAGAAAGAGATGATGAAAATTCTAGCATCGAACAAAGTGGTTTAACATCAGACTCTGCAAGCCAAACTTCGGTTCAACATATCATGGTTGTAAGCTCCCAAGAAGCGTCTAGATCGCCCAGCGAAAACAATTACCCCTTCATCAACATTCAGTCCGAGAAGGATAAAATTGTCCAGTCTCAGATGACAGTTGAAGATCCAAAGAAAATTGATGTATCACAGACTCAAGAAAATCAATGTAAGATGCAGGAAGTTCTGACTGCCCCAACGTTTTCTGGAAACACCTTGTGGAACACAGACACAATAAGCGATATTGGTAACTCAACAAAGGGCAAGCAGAAGGCAGTTGAAGAAAAATTGAACAGTAATCAATTGAGTACAAAAATTGGAAGAAGCGGGAAAGGGAAACAGAGTGCAGTTGACTGGGACAACTTAAGAAAACAGGCACAGCCCAATGGCGAAAAAAGAGAAAGAACTGTCAACACCATGGATTCCTTGGACTATGAAGCACTCAGGTGTGCTGATGTTAATGAGATTGCTGATACAATCAAAGAAAGGGGAATGAACAATGTGCTTGCAGAGAGAATTAAGGTATGCATGTGGTCATAAAGCAAAATACACCCCCGTCCCCCCGCAGCCAAACAAGACACCCAAGAAAGAAAAGAGAAAGAGAAAGGAAGCATGAAATGCTAATTCAATCCCACAATATTTTATTTTCTGTCGCACAATAGAATACTCTCAGAAAATTCACAATACTGAATTCAGAAATTTATGCAGGCTTTCCTTAACCGGACTGTTGAAGAGCACGGAAGCATTGATCTTGAATGGTTACGAGATGTTCCACCTGACAAAGCAAAGTAAGCAACGGGGACATGCTTAAATGACCCATTTTATGGACCACAATGCCTAACAGATAGTTGTTTCCTTGAATCGGTTGTGACTTGTGATATACAATATTAGCAATAATGAGCACAGATCCTTTTATATCAAAACTACTAACATTACAAACATTTTGTTCTTTCAGAGAGTATCTTTTGAGCATAAATGGTTTAGGATTGAAAAGCGTGGAGTGTGTGCGCCTTTTGACCCTCCACCATCTTGCTTTCCCTGTAAGTTCTTAACCTAAGTACTGAACTCAATCAAGGCAGAAGATATATAAAGCTCACATTTCCTATGAATGAATGCAAGGTTGACACAAATGTTGGACGTATAGCAGTAAGGCTAGGGTGGGTACCCCTTCAGCCATTGCCTGAGTCACTCCAATTGCATCTTCTTGAATTGTATGTTCCTAATTTCTGAAGGTTTACTTGTTCGTAATTTATACATTCTGATTGTAATACTGATGTTATTATCTCTATATAGGTACCCAGTGTTGGAGACTATTCAAAAATATCTTTGGCCACGACTCTGCAAGCTCGACCAAAGAACACTGTAAACTTTTAAGGGCTAAGTGATAGATGCATGATAATTGGTTTATACCTTAAATATAAAAGGAAAAAATATCTTAAATCAAATCACAATATTATTCACTCATCTAACGACGATACGAAATAACAGGTATGAGTTGCACTACCAGATGATTACTTTTGGAAAGGTATGTAATGTTCATCAGTAATGCAAGGGGAGCTATCTGCATTCAACTACGAACAATTTACAAGCAGTGGCTAACGTGTCATTGCCATTTTGCAGGTTTTCTGTACAAAGAGCAAACCAAATTGCAATGCATGTCCAATGAGAGGAGAATGTAGGCATTTCGCAAGTGCATTTGCAAGGTTTGTCTCCATGATAATAAAACCTTTTCTGTTAAGCCACCAGGCAGACCAATCACTTAAAATCTGAAGGGTTTTACAGAAGCTATGTTAATATGCTTACAAGTTCTATCAGACCTAAAATGCAAAGCCAGAAAATTGTTACGATTACATGTTAACCAATCTTTAGGTTAAGCTAAACTCAAACGGATAAGAGAAAAGATGGTACACAAAACACTCCTGAAAGGGGAAAAACAATATATACACAAAGATCATATGCTTTCTAACAGTGTCACATCATAAAAAATGGATTTCATCTTGCACAAGATTGCATTTGTTGTAAAGTAGTCAAAATATTTTCATGCACTGAATAAAAATGTTGTATGTAGTGCAAGGCTTGCGCTGCCCTCACCAGAGGAGAAAAGTCTAGTAAGCGCAACAGGAAATGAAGGAGCTAACCGTCAGTCCATGGACATCAATCTACTGCAGTTACCTGAACCTCAAGCTAATCAACATCTGAAGATACATTCTGGAGTCCGCGATATTGGGCCTATAATTGAAGTTCCAGCGTCACCAGAGCCTGTAATCGAAGTACCACTAACGCCAGAGCCAGAAATTATACAACCACGAGAGAATGACATAGAGGACACACCTTGCGAGGATCCTGATGAAATTCCAATTATTAAACTCAACATGGAAGAGTTTGCTCAAACTTTGGAGCAACATATGAAGCAGAACATGGAACTTCAAGAAGGTGAGATGTCAAAGGCCTTGGTAGCTTTAACGCCAGAGGCTGCTTCAATCCCAATGCCCAAACTTAAGAATGTGAGCCGGCTAAGAACAGAGCACCAAGTGTAAGTAGGCCCTCTCTGCATCCCCAACAACTGATATATATAAGCATAGGCAAACAGCATGTAATGTAACATATTTTAATCAAAACTAAAATCCATTTGTGACCTGGTAAAAACATAAAACCCAAGGTATAAAAACATAAAATTGTATACTCATAATGTTAGATTCTTGTCTCCAATCGATAAATTGATTGTGCCCAAACCACTGTTTAAAGTCAAAAGGAACTACACCACTTAGTACCATATGGTTTTAAGTTAGAACCTCCTAACACATAAACATACATTTGTTGCTTGAAAGTAGTGGTGTACGGAGTAGCCACTCTAGAGAGCCATTGCTAGAGAATGACATATGGAGCAAAGTTTTTGGGAATCTGCTGAGTGTGAACTAAACATGAAATATGTGAATGTTGATAGATTAGTGCAAAACAAGATTTTATGAAAAATAGCCCTCGATGTTGCTGCTTCGTTAAGTAATTATTCAAATTCTTTTTTTGGATATCCACAGCTATGAACTTCCGGACTCACATCCATTGTTGGAGGGGGTTAGTATTGCTATATGACCTTTGCATACAGTTTGTTCTAAATTTTAGCAGTTACTTTTCTCTGTTTGTTCTAACTTTTAGCAGTCACTTTTCTAACTTTACTTCTTGAATTACAGTTGGATAAACGAGAACCTGATGATCCGTGCTCTTATCTTCTTGCCATATGGACACCCGGTAAGTAGGCAAGCTAATGGAACCTATACCAGCCCATGAGAAGGCAGGGGTGGGGTGGGGTGGGGTGGGGGAAGGGGGAAGTAAAGATTAAAACACTAAAAAATGTTTTCAGTTAAGTGACTGTGGCACACATCAATTAAATCAGCAAAATGAAAATTTACACATATTGAGCTTAACTTTAAGCTTAGTTTCATAGAAAATAATTACAAGAAACTTGGAAATGTTGAATATCAGGTGAAACTGCAGACTCGATTCAGCCACCAGAAAGTCGGTGTGCCTCCCAAGAATTTGGCTACCCATGTGATGATACAACATGTTTTTCATGCAGCAGTACAAGAGAAGCATACTCCCAAACAGTTAGAGGGACACTTCTGGTAGTATATCTACACAAATGATTACGTTATCCACGCAAATCTATTTGGAAATTGTGATATATATTCATATATCTGATTCTCTCTCATGCAATGTATAACGACCAGATACCATGTCGAACAGCTATGAGAGGGAGCTTTCCCCTCAATGGTACATACTTTCAAGTTAATGAGGTACCCTGATCTTCCTTCCTGCTTATTGACATACTCAGTTAGGCGAACGATGCAGAAGGCAAACAGATCGAAAATGTGCTTATATGCAGGTGTTTGCAGACCACGAATCTAGCCTTAACCCAATAAGCGTTCCCAGAGCTTGGATATGGAATTTGCCCCGACGAACAGTGTATTTTGGAACCTCCATCCCAACAATATTTAAAGGTAAAAAATTGCGAAAGATAGATAAACTGCCTTTCATAATGCAAGTTCATAAATTTCAACCATCATACCTAGATATTCTATGTATCAGGTCTATCAACTGAAGACATTCAGTACTGTTTCTGGAGAGGTATGAACGGTTGCAAAACTCCTAATTTTAATGTAAAAGTATGGGTATTTTCATTAATTCCTACTTGCTGACACGAGAAGTGTAGGTCATTCTTAGGTAGAACTTAGAAGGTAAAAATTTATTATCCAAACAGAAAGTAGTGTCAGCCAAAAGGTAGGCTGCAAGGAAATAAAAAGTCTACTCATACAAGCTTACCATCCTCTAGCTAAATATGCGCACTTATGGGAAGACCAAGACCAGGGACACAAACCAAACAAAATCACATGTGAGCAGATGGCAACTTGAACCAATCAAACAAAGCAACCCTCCCCAATAATATACTATCTCACACAATCAATAGGGGAAACTTAGCTTAGTAATATATAATGTGTGATCCAAAACCTATCTCGAAGGAGTTCTTACACCTACTAGTTACTACAAGTGTTTCTGTGTGCATTATTCAATTGATTTAGCTATAATCTTTACATGATTTTTTTCCTTCTAGTAACTATTAATGTTTTAGTAACAATTTTTTAAATAAAAAGAAAATTGAAATACGGGTACAAGAAACATAACTATCTAGCCCATGGTTTCTCTTTATATATAAGTCTAGATGCTACCGTTGTCATTTGAGGCTCAGGCACCAAGATCTTCTTGGAGCCTAAAGTGCAAGGCGACAAGTGAGATATATTGAACATTTGAGGCTCAGGCACCAAGATCTTCTTGGAGCCTAAAGTGCAAGGCGACAAGTGAGATATATTGAAAATTAAGGCGCATATGTCTACAAATCAATTTTAATGAAAGTTTTGAAAATATATCATACTGTAAATTCTATTCAAGGAAAAACAAATAAACTAGTCTATTTGAATGAGAATTTCACACTTACACATTGGCTATTTCAATTTGTTAGAACTTAGACCATAATAACAATTAAATTAATAAATCAATTAATTAAAAATACTGAACAATATTATGCAACAAACCAAAATAAGTAATAAAGGTATGCACAATAATTAAGCATCCACAATTTCATATGAATCAACTAAATATATTGAATAAATACCTTCTATGTTAATTACATGAAAATTATATTATCAAATAAAATGTAACTTTGTGAGATCCCACATCGGAAATATTAAAGTACCATGTGGGCCACTATTAGCACCTTGGTTTAAGCATTTTGGGCCACATGGACTCGGTCTAAAAGGTACTTGTTGAATCTCACATCGCTTGTATTACCGGATCCTGAGCTATATATAAGCCCAGAGGCAATCCTCATCTTACAAGATGTCTTTTGAGAGTGAGTTAGGCCCATTGGTTTCCTACATGGTATCAGAGGCAATACTCTTGTCTGATGCGGGTGTGTTGAATCCCACATTGATGTTGGATCCCCCAATATCTGTTCACAGTAGTTTGTCAAAAAGTCCTCCTTGCGCGTGAGGGGGCATGACGAATCGCATATCGATGTTGGGACCTTCCCTCAATATCCGTTTACAGTAGTTTGTTAAAGTCCACCCTACGCTTGAGAGGGCGTGTTGAATCCCACATCACTTGTGTTATTTGATCATGAGCTATGTATAAAGCCTAGCGCAATCTTCCTCGTACAAGTCATCCTTTGAGAGTGAGTTAGGCCCATTGGGTTACTAGATGACATCAGAGTTAAGTCTCTTGTCTAATGTTGGGCGTGCTGAATCCCACATTAATGTTGGGGCCCCCGATATCTGTTCACATTGGTTTGTCAAAGTCTACCATGTGCGTGAGAGGGCGTAAGATGAGGCAATCCTCATCTTACAAGATGCCTAGCTGCGTTCGGATGTCTTGTTCGGGCCCTACTATCCAGATTCGCAACCATTCCCTACCTTCATTCGAAGGTTCGCACATATGGTGCAGTATTACTTTCCAAAGAAAATCTTTTCCTAGCTATAGCAAATACTCATGGCCCTACTATCCAAATTTGTGGCTCTCGTTGTCCAGATTCACAGTCTTCACCTAGTTGCGTTTGGAGGTCCTATTCACGGCCCTGTTATCCAAGGTCACTGTCATGTTGTCCGATTAGCGTCCTCGTCTATATAGCGGCAACACTGCCTACTCCTTCACCTTACGTTGGCCTTTCTCTATCTAACCCTCTTTCTCACAATGGTTATTCGACGTTCCAGTTGTTATCGTTTGTCATCCGACGTTCTAGGTATTGTCTTTGGTTTCCCGGCATTCCAGTTATCGTTGGTAACCCGATGTTTCAATTGTCATCGTTGGTCACGATCTTTCTCACAATGGTTATTCGATGTTCCAGTTGTCATCGTTTGTCATCCGGCGTTCTAGGTATCGTCTTTGGTTTCCTGGCATTCTAGTTATCGTTAGTCGCCCAACATTCCAGTTGTCGCCTGACATTACATTATCGTTGTTGGTCTTCTGACATTTACCTTCGTCCTGTCTCTGTTGTTGTCTCCGGCAACAATCACTCTTCCGTTTTTTACTCTTATCAAATTAGGACTCTAGAACATCTTCTCCTAGCTTGAGGGGTGTTGAAATATTGATATTTTCATTAATGCACTATTTATTATTTAGTATTTAATATTTTAATGCATTTTTATTATTTAGTATTCCTACTTGGGTCATGTTGACAAATTTCGAAGCTTGTCTATTTATTAGGGTGATATTCTTCCTAATTTAGCCCACCATTCTTACGTTTTTACTCTTGTCAAGTTGGGACTCCGAAAATTTTTCACCCAACCTGAGGGGTAAATATTAATATTTTCATTAATGCATTATTTATTAATTAGTATTTTTTATTTAAGTCATATTGACCAATTTGGTAGCTTATCATTTTTCATTAATTAATTCATTTATTAGGGCAATATTCTTCCAAATTTAAGTCACCGTTATGGCTATACAATAAGGTTCTGGATTCCCTATTATGTAGCCATAACGGTAGGCTAAATTAGGAAGAATATCGCCCTAATGAATAGGCTAATTAATGGAATAAAGAAAGTTACAAAATTGGTCAACATGACTTAAATAGAAAATACTTAATAATAAATAATGCACTAATGAAAATATTAAATATTTGAACACTCCCCCTCAAGTTGGACGAAGATGTTTCAGAGTTCCAGCTTGATAAGAGTAAAAACAGAAGAACGGTTATTACCTGAAACAACGACAGAGACAAGACAAAGGTAAGTGTTGGGAGGGCCAGCGGCAACAACTAGAACGTCGAACGTCAAACAGCAACAACTGGAACGCTGGACAACCGTCGTGAGAAAGAAAGACAGAGGGGCCATCATGAGCTGAAGGAGAACGTAGTGTTGCTGCTGGACAAACGAGGATGCGAACAGAATGGCATGACTGCAAACTTGGACATTAGGGTCGCGAACAGGACCTTTGAGCGTAGCTAGGCAAAGATTACCAGGGCCACGAACAGGACCTCCAAACGCAGCTAGGGCAAGACTCCAAATCTGGACAGCAGCGGCTGCGAATCTGGACAGTGGGGCTGTGAAAAAGACCTCCAAACGCAGCTAGGTCCCACAATAGTGGTTGTGGCTGCTCTAGTGGGCTACTACCCACCCGAGCAGGTTAAGGTTTTTATTTCTTTTCCTCTGGCGCTGATACCAAAAAAGATTATGTTGTTATTATGTAATATATATTCTATACAATAAGTCTTTGCAGTCCCTGTTAGGAAGAATATCTCCCTAATAAATGGGTTAATTAATGGACTAAATGAAGCTACCAAATTGGTCAACATGATCTAAAGAGAATATACTAAATAATAATTTATGCATTAATTAAAATATTAAGTCATCCATGTTACATGTTAAATGAAGTTGTTTTCGTGTAAGGAATTCAAAAACACTAGAACTCAATTTATGTTATAAGTAACTTACATACAAATTTTTTAAGTTCAATGTCGAAGATATGGGTTTGTTTGCTTAAATATAAGGATCATTATAACTACATATGAATCCCCCATATGCAGTCAAATCATGACTATTTGGAACCTGTGTGATCAATCAGTTGAATTTATCCCCCGACTGGTCCAGATTTGCTTTACACCATACCTCATTGCGCTGGTTTAACTCGATTGGTATCTGTCAGATTTCGGTCGAATCAGTTGCAACTCTACCACTTGTACAAAAAATATTGCGACTCCACCACTTGTGCAAAATTATGACTTTGAACCGTGCTAGACTCAAAGTGCGAATCAAGGGACACCTATGAGAGGGACGACACTTTTGGGTTGTTTCTCAGACCACCAAACTTCTAACATTTCAACATATTATAAATCATATATGTTATTATGAGGGTAAAAATTACAATGTCAAAACATAAGTCCTAACTAACAGGCAGCTCGACCATCGACACATGGCTCTTTATCTCGACTGGATTAGTGTTCGATTTTGGGGTTGATACATTGCTGAGTTAAAATCAAGTGTGATCTAATATTAAGCGAAGCTGTGGCCTATAATCCTGTAACCCCTAGAAAAGATGGAAGCATGGAAGGTGAAACCTCCGGTGTTAAAAAGGATGATGCTTCATCAAGTCTTGCTCATGAATGTGCTAGAAAGGATTTTATGGAAGATGGAAGATTTCCTTATTCCATAACATATCATGTTTAAGTAACAGTAATCGTAGCGATAAGTTCCAAACTTAATTGTTAAAGGGAAAATCATGGGTATGTGCTAATTCTTTCTGTTGATCTCAGCTCTGTTCACTTTTCTTCTGCTAATTTCATTTTTATAATTTGAGCAGGCTTCGTCTGTGTAAGAGGATTTGACCAAAAGGCACGAGCACCCCGTCCACTCATGGCTAGACTGCATTTTCCAGCCAGCAAGTTAACAAAAACAGTAGGGAAGACGAATTAGAATTAGCCATTCATGCACAACAAATCCTATAGCCTTGATAATTCAGATGAGTTTCACAGAAAGAGGAACTAAGAGGAAGAAGTTTATTATAATTCCAATGTAAATGTATTAATGTAGTCTACAGAAGTATTGATAAATTATATTTCATGCTTAAATCGGTTTTCACAGAATCAGCGAACCGGCATTTGGTCTACAAATACAGAGAGAAGGGTGAAGCAATTATATCGAATCTTACGCGAGGAGGAAGGACAAACATACAATGATCAATACCCAATTATATGCAGCTGCTCTTTACCACTTCCAATTTCCCTTAACAGCATGTTCGCGAGTGTAGAAAACGAAGTGATGATGTTTATTCCCTAGAGACGGGAATAAAAAAGAAAAAGGGAAAAAGGGGGACGTGGTTCCTCTAGAAGGGCAAAATGCACTTTTGGTGGTCTTCCAACTCGAATTGGCAAGAGACCTTTCAACTGAAATTATTCTTTGCCCCAAGTACTAGAAGGATGAAACGCTTGCTTCCATTCTCAACACCCATTTATTCCTTTTTCCCTTTATTTTTTTCCTTTTTTGTCATTTTAACTTTTTTCCTTTTTTATGTGTTTTCTTTCCTTTGTTCTCTCTCTCTCTCTCTCTCTTATTTATGCTGTTTTCCTTATTTTTTTCTCGTTTTCCTATATTTTTGTCGAAAATGGGATGAAGGTGAAATTTAGGAAATTATTAAAAGTATTTGTTTTGTTATTTCTTGTCTCTTTTTCCCCCTCTCTCTCCTCTGTGTGTTTTCTTCTTCCCTTTTTTTTTCTTTTTTCTCTGTTTTCTAGATTTTGCCTCTTTAAATTCCAACTTTCAACCGATAAACTCATTCCGTTTTAGTATTTAATGCAAAAGACAAAAAAAAAAAGGAAAAAAAAAAAAAAAAGAGAAACAAAGAAAAAAGAAAAAACAATCAAAAATAAATAAATAAATAAAAATTAAAAATTATGTGGGGATCTAGTTTTCGAGTTTCATTGTATATGTTAGAATAACTGAGAGGTGAAATGTTTAGAGAACATCAGATACTTGTATTGATTTGTGAAAAAGATGTAATTATAGAGACATACATGGAGTTTATATATAAGAGGCAACTAGGATAACCTTGATAGGATTAGGGTTTAGTTTTTCTAGTGAGAATAGGATTTGATATAGTGGGCCAAGGTTATATGAGCATCCCCAAACTCAATGCGGTAAATAAGACGTAAACTTGAGTTTGGAAACAAGAATAAAGATTCCGGGTGGATGAATCTTGGTGAAATATATGTTTTCTGATCGATTGAACTGACAAATTAAAGGAGGACAGTACTCTAAAGAATGTGGTGTCACGGATGAAGTGACAATCAGTCTCGATATATTTTGTACGCTCATGAAAAACATCATTATGGCGATCTGAATTGCATTCTTATAATCACAGTGGTAGTAGGAGAGGAGACTCTCATGTCAGCGAGGAACCAGCGAAACCAAAGTAGTTATTGTGTTGCATCAGTGATGGCACAGTATTCAACTTCAGTGATAGAGCGGGCGACCATGATTTTTTTCTTACTACGTTAGAAAATGAGAAAGTTGTTTAAGAAGAAATAATAACTAGTGGTTGAACGTCTATCAGTGGAATCTCTGGCCCAATCGGCATCAGAATGAGCCTTTAAGGTTGGAGTAGACGTGGTGAAGAAATGAAATCCATGAAATAAGTTGCCCTTAACGTACTGAAGAAAACGAAGAACAACTGAGTAGTAAGTGGGTTGAAGAGCGAACAAGAATTTTCTTAATTAATGCGAATTTCGAAGCGTTCGACTGACAAAGGCGCCCATTGGGCACAACCATCAAGAAACACCACTCTAGCCTCGCGCCAAACCGGCCCCCAAGGAAAATCAACTTAGTATTCCCGAGATATGCCTCATCGCATGCCTAGGAATAGGGGGCATTTGATAAGAGAAAAATTCAACGAGACCTAGAATAGAGCCACATGTCCAAAATGTACGTGGTAAGTACGAAAAACTACAATGGACTCCTAGCTTACCAACATCTCTTTGACTCAGGGGGCCTTCCACCACTTCGACTGATGCGGACGCGGTTCTCTCGTCCCAACTTTAACATCCCGCTTGTTAAGGAAATAGTCATTACTTCTCCTAAGTAATGGCCCCTTAACCCACACTTCTATCGACAAGCCAAGAATCAAAGAAGACTTTCCAAACAAGTCTTCACCTGCCTATAAATACGAGAGCAGTGGTCTAACCAGGTACATATATTTTTCTCTAGTTACCACTCTACCAAAGTCTACTGAGAAACCCTCGATTGATTCTCACATCAAAGGTGCAATGCCGACAGATCCATCCGTAGTACATTGTTTTGCAGGAACCTTAGTTGAGCGAAAAAGAGTTGAGCTAGGAGACGTTCAATATTCTGGAACATTGAGTAATGTGTCCAGTGAACCATTTTTTGTCCTCATCACCCTCAATTATGTTATTATCAACAAAATGTCATTTCTACGGCTTCAAACCTTTGGGGTCAACAAAGAGTTATAGATTAGCTATTGGTATTTTGTCAATTTTGTGTGTTTGCTGATTATTTCTTCAAATATAGTTGGATTTATCCCTTAAAACGAAAATTTGATGTGCCTTTAATTTTGGATCATTTGTAAAAAATTGTGGAAAATTCATTTTTGATTAATTTAAACAATTTTTTTTTTTTTTTTTTTAACAGTCGTGGTGAATACCAAGTGTTAAGGTAATTGAGAGACAGAAAGTTGAGAGAATATGAACGATGTATTGATATCTAGGAAAAGTACAACGATAAAGCTTTACAATGGAAATATATATAGGCGACTAGGGAAACTCTAGGATTAGGGTTTTAACCTAATGGGTCAAGCCCATATACATATATTAACATCCCCTCTCCAACTAAAGACGGTAAATAAAACGTGAACTTGAGTTTGGATAGCAGAGTGTGAAGCGTCAGGTCAGGATGGATGAGTTTTGGTAAAAATATTTGTTATCTGATCAGCTAAACTGACGGATTGTAGATGAACAATATTCTGGAGAACGTGGTGACGGATGAAGTGACAATCAGTCTCAACGTGTTTTGTATGCTTGGGAAGACATCATTATGTACGATCTAAATAACACTCCTATTGTCACAACGTAGAATAGTGAAGTAGAAGAGGAGACTCTCAAGTTAGCAAAAAGCCAACGAAGCTAAAGTAGTTCTTGTGTTGCACCAGTAATAGTATGGTATTCAACTTCAGTGTTGGAGTGAGCAACCACAGTTTGTTTCTTACTGTGCCAAGAAATGATAGAGCTGCCCAAGAAAAAACAATAATCAGTGGTTGAACATCTGCTGGTGGGATCTTCGGCCCAATCGGCATCAGAATAAGCCTATAAAATGGGAGCAGATTGGGCTAAGAAATGAATTCTGTGAAATAAGGTACCCTTGACATACTGAAGAATACAAAGAACAACCGAGTAATGAGTAGTCCGAGGAGCGGACAAGAATTGACTGACTTAATGGACGGCATAGGCAAAATCTGGGCGAGTGATAGTAAGGTATACTAAACTTCTAACCAGTTGACGATATAGAGTGACACCAGGAATAAGTGAACCATCTAGTGGGGTGAGTCTAATATTTGACACTAGAGGCATATTGGTAGTGGTGGAGTCAGTGATACCAGCCTTGGACATGAGATCAGAGGTATATTTAGCCTAAGAAAGAACATATCCATCTGAACCGGATGATACTTTGAGACTAAGAACATAGGTGAGCACGCCAAAATCTTTCATCTTGAATTCTCCACTAAGAAACTTTTTGAGTTAAGAGATACCGCATAAATCATTTTTAGTAATAATTATGTCATCCACATTAATAAAAGAAGGATAATACAATTGTCAGTGTGGAGAATAAACAGGGTCGAATCATGAGCATTGGATATGAACCCAAACTGATGATAATAATGCTGAATTTTGCGAACCAGGAACGTAGAGCTTGTTTCAGACCATATAAGGCACGACGAAGGTGACAAAAGTTATGTCGATGAGCAATTAGGCTAAGAGGAGGGGTATGCATGTAAACTTTCTTAAACAAATCACCATTGAGAAATGCATTCTTGACATCTATTTGAAAAAGAGTCCATTTTCGAATGGCAGCGGTGGCAAGAAGAGTACGGACAGATGTGAGTCTTGCTACTGGTGCAAATGTTTCTTTCTAGTCAATGTCATATTCCTAAGCAAATCTCTTAGCAATAAGTCGAGCTTTATAGTGTTCAACGGAACCATCAGAAAGTGTTTTGATCTTAAATACCCACTTGCATCCAATAGGAGTTTTTCCCAGGAGAAAGGTCAACACGATCCCAGGTGTAAGTTTTAGCTAGGGCCTGAAGTTCTTCGTCCATTGCTTTCTGCCAAACATGATTAGTGCTAACTTCTTTATAGGATTGAAGCTCATGAAAATTAAGCATGATAGAAAAACAATAATAATCAGTGAGATAAGAGGGATGACGGGTTACCTTGTTAGAGCGGCGCCAGTGATCTGGAGCGTGGGTCTCAAAGGCAGTTGATGCAGAATCACCAGCCATAGGAGAAATCTCAGGCATGGTCAATGGAGTTGGAAGGGTGAGATCAACTAGTGGTTTTGGAGTGGGTTTAGCTGGTGGTTCTAGAGTGGGTTTAGCTGGTGGTTCTAGACTGGACTCAGCGGAAGGTGTGAGACTAGGCTTAGCTGGTGGTGTTGAAATGGGCTCAATAGTACCTAGAACTAGATCCTCAGTAAATAACTCAAGAGACGAATGGTAGGGTGTAAAATACACCGCTATTTACACTCGCAAGTATACGAGGTCTAAGTTTTAGAATAGTGTGATCGTTAACATCGGGTTATCGTATCTACAGGGATTGTTGTCGTTACTATCGAATACCGCGTTTGTCGTGACCTAAGTTTATCTAGGCGAAAAACAAATGTATTTAATTAATTAAACTAATACTAAAATATCCTAAATTAACTACATTATTATGTTAATATGTTTTAGGGTGAAGAATTGCAAAGGGATTAACGTGTTGACAAATACGTGTTCGATCTCGATTTACTCACGTTTACGTTGTTCGACCTATTTGACAATCTCGGTACGTAAACTCCACCGCCACCTCTTCCGAGTGTAAGACGGGAGAATACATGACTTCGAGTCAACGAAGAAGTCCCCCTCAACGACTTAACGACCCTAGGTCATGTGAGTCTCGCCCAGCGTCATTGATTGCACACAATCCAACTCCCTCCCGGGTTATTGGATCGTCGCGTTGTATTTATCATATCGACAATCTTCGTTCTAAAACTCCATCGCCACCTCTTCCGAGTGTAAGACGAGAGATATAATGCAACTTCGAGTCAACGAAGAGGTTCTCCTCAACGTCTTAATGACCCTAGGTAGCGTGTGTCTAGCCCCACGTCATCGATTGTCCACGATTCAAACCCCGACCGGGTTATAGAATCGTGGCGTTTCTTTACCCTAATCCGAATCTGGGGTTTTGTCAAAATCTCATATTCTCCATTTATCAATCCCAACATAATAAACAAACAATACGATAAATACAATCAAACTACGAAGAACAAACATAAACGCAATATCGAAATCATCCAAACAACGTATTTATAAATTATAAGTTAATCCCTACTACAATCTATATTTAACTCGGGGCCATAGCCACATATACAATGAAATAACGAGCTAAATATGCTCACATGCTCCTAAGATAAATAAATAAGGAAAAACGATCGAAGAACTTAGCCTCGTCCGAAGATAAACCGCTAAGAACACTCCACGATCGATTCGCCGTCTTCTCCACTTCGGGATGCAAGCTCCACTACTAAAGTTCCTAACCCTTAACTTAAATATAGCCTAAGGGGCTCAAAAATGCAAGAAAGGGAAGAGAGTTACCGGCCAAGGAGGAGGAGAGGGGATATTTATAGCAAAAATATCCTAAAAATATCTCAAGATTGTGTAGGGCAAATCCGCCTAGGCGGTGGAAATTGCGCCTAGGCGGAGTTAGGTCAGTTCGGTCTGATCGCCTAGGCGGTGAAATGGGCGGTGGACTGGGAGAACATTCTATTGAAATTCCGCCTAGGCGAAGAAAACTTCGCCTGGGCGAGCGGCTGTCAGTAACCCTTCTTCGTCTTTTGCTGGATTTCTGCCTAGGCGATAGAATTTTCGCCTAGGCGATCTTCCGTCAGTAACATTTTGCTCTTCTCTGCATCTTCACCGCTTAGGCGGTGGTCTGAACGCCTAAGCGGTGGGCCTGTTTCGTCTTTTAGCCTCCGAGCTTGTTTATCCACCATAACTTCGAACCGCTTTGGTTCAATCTCGTCATTTAGCTCCAGTTTCCTATCTTTTTGCCCCACACACCTGATTTATACAAAAAGTATGAAAACTAATTAAAACATAATAAAATACTATATAAACATATTCGAAAACTAACAAATTTGGATTGAAAATAAATAGGTTTTTCACACCTATCAATACCCCCAAACTCAAAATTTGGCTAGTCCTCGAGCCAAACACACACACTAAAATGAAAAATACAAAAACAACAAACTGAATTAAATAACAAACAACCTAAAAACAATCTAAACATTTACATGCGAGTTTTAAATTCTTCTAACGGCTTATTTATTTTTCCCTCAACAACCACCAATTATTTCGAATTCAGGCGGTAACACACAGCATGTAATGCTCTAGAATTTCGACATGCAATAATGGTGAACGCTATTCTAGATCCTATAAACATGTTAGTGTGAGACTCAATAATATAACTATACAACGATCAGATTGGATTATCCACCAACGAAATTCATGACTTAGACTGTAAAGGACTAGGATTTTCATAGGCTTGATTGGGGTCCACTCTCCACTAATGTAGGTCTAGTAGTTCATGAAGATCATTAGGACTTGGTTCGGTTTTGGTACATTTGGCCAAGGGTAATTTGGAATAGAAAATGGGTTTACGTTATTAACTTAACGTTATCCAAGGCTCAACGCTTGACACATTCACTCTCGAATCCCTATAGAAAGATTGGAAACAATCCCGAACATGCATTTAAAACTGACATACTCACTTGTCAAAAGAAACGAAAATAAAAACCGTATTTACACTTGATTTTTTTTTATTTTTATTTTTTAAAGAACACACCCCCAAACTTATTTGATTTTTACAATTGAAGGGGTGTGTGAAATACAAATAAAAAATGACAAGTGATTACTCAAATACTGAACCAATTAGAAGTTTGCCCTAAACCCAATCGCTCACATCAAGAAGCCTTTACAATGGCTAACTTGATTTACTCAAATGTGCCTTTCAATTCAGCGATTTAGGTTTGGAAAAAGATCCACTAGCCAGGCTATTAGTTTATGTGTTCTAAATTGAATTTGCAGTTAGGCTTCGACAGGGTAACGAGGGATAAACATATATCAAGGTAGGATTCAAAGGCTCAAGCAACAAAGAGAATGCCTAAATCACGTTTCCTGAACTACCTCGCCTAGGATTTCACCTCAAGCTTCCCCTCAATCAAGTTCTAGAATCATTAATGTGTCATGAATTTAGTTAATCGATAATCGTCCTCAAATCAATTGAATAAAAATACATTGAGTCTATGTGCCCATGCAAATTAGGATCTACAATAATTTTTACCAAAAAGCATAGTCAAGCACACAGAATCACACATGCATGGGTGTTACCCGTGACTTCGAACACAACCAGGGGTAATTTTCATCATCGGGTGACGGCCTAGATGAACACAAAACTCAACATGAAAACAACAACACAAAAACATTAACACGTTCTAACCTAAACACACATGCAATACGAGAAAACGATAACACATAAACTAACATACTACACATCACTTCCGAACTCAAAATGGACAGTGTTCTCAGCGAACCCAATTATCATTCTTCAACATATGGAATTAAAACATGCTGAAGAAGGGTGTTTAGAACACTTATCTGGGAGGCGAGAGGATCTCGCCTCCGAATTAAGTCGGATGGGATAGATCAAAAAGAATTGCTCGGGTTGCCTCCCAAGAAGCGCGTGGTTTAATGTCCTCGGCCCGACATTTTCAGAACGCCCTCAAGATTGGCGAGGTTTTGCTTTAGATGGCTCAATCTCTCAACGAAATGCCTCACCGGCTTATGTGCTTGGCCAAGCACAGTAAACGGCTTGGAATCCCGTCGAAAATGATGCATCAATACCCGTCGATCTAACATCGCCAAGTACCTTACATAAGAAATAAAAACAAAACTACAAACAAAAATTATATACAAAGAAATGCCTAAAATAAAATTAGGTCATTTACACACAATATCGACAATGAACGACATCGCCAATCCCGGCAATACGAAACACTTGCTTCTCTTATCTAAAACTTAAGTCCTGAGCCGTTACCGCGTTTTTTCGACAATAACATCAAAACAATCCCCGGCAACGGCACCAAAAACTTGGTAGGGTGTAAAATACACCGCTACTTACACTCGCAAGTATACGAGGTCTAAGTTTTAATATAGTGTGATCGTTAACATCGTGTTATCGTATCCACAGGGATTGTTGTCATTACTATCGAATACCGCGTTTGTCGTGACCTAAGTTTATCTAGGCAAAAAATAAATGTATTTAATTAATTAAACTAATACTAATATATCCTAAATTAACTACACTATTATGTTAATATGTTTTAGGGTGAAGAATTGCAAAGGGATTAACATGTTTACAAATACGTGTTCGATCCCGATTTACTCATGTTTACGTTGTTCGACCTATTTGACAACCTCGGTACGTGAACTCCACCGCCACCTCTTCCGAGTGTAAGACGGGAGAATACATGACTTCACGTTGTATTTACCCTATCGACAATCTCCGTTCTAAAACTTCCTTGCCACCTCTTCCGAGTATAAGACGAGGGATATAACACAATTTCGAGTCAACGAAGAGGTCTCCCTCAATGTCTTAACGACCCTAGGTAGCGTGTGTCTAGCCCCACGTCATCGATTGTCTACGATTCAAACCCCAACCAGGTTATAGAATCATGGCGTTTCTTTACCCTAATCCGAATCCAGGGTTTTATCAAAATTTCGTATTCTCCATTTATCAATCCAAGAATAATAAACAAATAATACGATAAATACAATCAAACTACGAAGAATAAACATAAACGCAATATCGAAATCATTCAAACAACGTATTTATAAATTATAAGTTAATCCCTACTACAATCCATATTTAACTCGGGGCCATAGCCGCATATACAATGAAATAACGAGCTAAATATGCTCACATGCTCCTAAAATAAATAAATAAGGAAAAACGATCGAAGAACTTAGCCTCGTCCGAAGATAAACCGCTAAGAACGCTCCACGATCAATTCTCCGTCTTCTCCACTTCGGGATGCGAGCTCCACTACTAAAATTCCTAACCCTTGACTTAAATATAGCCTAAGGGGCTAAAAAATTCAAGAGAGGGAAGAGAGTTACCGGCCAAGGAGGAGGAGAGGGGATATTTATAGCAAAAATATCCTAAAAATATCTAAAAATATCTCAAGACTGTATAGGGCAAATCCGCCTAGGCGGTGGAAATTGCCCCTAGGCGGAGTTAAGTCGGTTCGGTCTGATCGCCTAGGCGGTGAAGTAGGCAGTGGACTGGGAAAACATTCTGTTGAAATTCCGCCTAGGCAAAGAAAACTTCGCCTAGGCGAGCGGCTGTCAGTAATCCTTCTTCGTCTTCTGCTGGATTTCCGCCTAGGCGATAGAATTTTCGCCTAGGCGGTCTTCCGTCAGTAACATTTTGCTTTTCTCTGCATCTTCACCGCTTAGGCGGTGGTCTGGACACCTAAGCGGTGGGCCTGTTTCATCTTTTAGCCTCCGAGTTTGTTTATCCACCGTAACTTCGAACCGCTTTGGTTCGATCTCATCATTTTAGCTCCAGTTTCCTATCTTTTTGCCCCCACACACCTGATTTATACAAAAAGTATGAAAACTAATTAAAACATAATAAAATACTATATAAACATATTCGAAAACTAACAAATTCGGATTGAAAATAGATAGGTTTTTCACACCTATCAATGAAGCAGTAAAGAATCTGGAGTTAGTGAAGGTTGATAAATCAAAGGACCGCAAGGAAGAAAATATTTGATGTTCCCAAAAATGACGTGATAAGAGACACGAAGAGTTTTAGAGATGGGATCCCAACATCGATACCCTTTTATATTCAATGCCATATCCTAGAAAGCAACATAGGTGGGCCTTTGCTTCCAGATTGTTGTGTTCATATGGTTTGAGAAGAACAAAACAAGTGCAACCAAAGACTTTGAGTTTAGAGTAATAGAGAGGTTTACCAAAAAGACGCTCAAATGGAGACTGATGTTGAATTGTTGCGGAGGATTCATTGTGTAGACTGCAGTTAGGGCAACCTCACCCCTAAAGCACTCAGGATAGGAGGAAGAAATGAGAAGAGCACAAATTGTGTCAAGAATGTGTCTATGCTTGTGTTCAGCTTATCTATTTTGTTGGGATGTACCAAGACACGAGAGGTAAGAGAGCGTGCCATTTTTGTGAAACAAGATTGAGAAAGGCACCATCTTCATATTTCATTACATTATCAGAGCAAGAGACTTTGACATTTCAAGAAAATTGAGTTTGAACCATAGAAGAAAACTCAGAATATATTTGGAAAAGTTCAGATAATTTTTTTTAAGAAATAACCATGTATATCGAGAGTAATCGTCTACAAAGATAATAAAATAATGAGAACCACTCATTTTAGCATGAGAAGAAGGCCCCCAAGCATCATAATGAACTAGATCAAATGGTGCAAGAGAAATAGACTAACTCTCATTGAAAGGTAGGGCTAGTTATTTTACAAGTTGGCAATGGTTATAGTTGAAAGACTTATGTTGAACTGAATCTAACTAACCACTAGAGATAAGAGATATGAGTTGGCGGGATGAAGTGTGACCTAATCTAGAATGCCAAATATAGTATGGTGATAGCGACAATGGCTATGGTAGATATAAGGATGATGATGATGAAGAGGATGAGGATAGTGGTGGTGGTGGTGGTGAGGTTGCATAGGTTGATAAAGGGACATGGGGCGTTGATGGTGGGGTTTGAGGTGGAACGTACAAACATTGAGTTCAAACAGACATCCAACTTTATGAAAAGTCCCAAGGGTTTATCCTGTCTGAGGAACCTGCACACGACAACCACGATTAGAAAATATAACTTCAAATCCAAATTCACTGAGTTTCCTAACAAATAAGATATTTAAGGTGAGTTTCAAAATTAAATATGTGTTAGGAATAGAAAGATGTGAAGTAGAAATTTGACCGGTATGAGTAGCACGCATTTGAGAACCATCAGCGGTATGAATACTAGGGGCATCCATAGCAAATAGTTTGGATGAGAAGATGTTGGGATAAAAAGTCATATGATTACAACAGGCAGAATAAAAAAATTAAGAAGAATTACCTGTAGTAAGTGAAAAGGCAGGAAAAATATTTGTACCATTCTTAGAGAAAATTCGGTGGAAGAGTGAAGCAATATCTACAATTGAGATGGTAACAATAGTGGAGGTAGGATCCGAGTCCTCTTTGGCATTGAGAATGATAAAAGAAAAGCAACTCTTAGATATTGTTGTTGGACCGGATCAACAATGTAAAATAAAGCATACTATATGATATGAATCTGAAGAAACCGAGGCCAAATATGAATTCAAAATGCTAAAATTATCCAGTAACCGGTCTATAATCATGAAGAAACAATTGATGAACCCTTGAGCCCATCAAATCTCCATGATGAACCAAATCAACAATATAAAGGGAACTATATTGTATGAATTGAATTTGATTAAACGAAGGTCACAGATAGATTCGGAACACTGAAATTAGCTAAGAACCAATATTAGATTTTTAAGTTCGATCCAAAAATGGGTAAACCAGTGTAAAAATAACACAAATATAAATGGAAGTATATCATGTGAGTCTCAAATTGCAAAATGTGGAGGCCATAAACATAATCAAAATGTTTGAAAATCTTAGGAACCAGTCCAACTTTGTAGAAAACAATTTAAAAAGACCAGAATCGGTCAGTAGAAACTTTTCTTTGTGAACCGATGATGTAGCGAAGACTAGATAGCCTGACAGTCAACGCTGACGTGACGATGACTGATTGGTGATTCTACTGACTTGTCAGGACATGTGTCAATGACGTGACAGTACTGACCACTAACTATAATGACGTGTCAACTTACGTGGCGTTGATGTGGCAGAGTGATCATTTGACTTTGATGATGCGTCAAGGTCACATCGATGAGTTGGTGCTAACGTGGCGTTGAATTGGAGTTGAGTCAGTTATGACGTGGCGAGGGCTGACTGTGGCGCATGAATTTTAAGTAACGATAAAGCAGCTTACGTTTTGCACACTTGAAAGCGCGTCCAAGGTCAAATGGACGTAATTTTTGTTGTGTTGGAATCGTCTCGTCGAGACAGTTATGATAGTATGGCGGTTGATGAATTTGGAGCACCGGTTGTTTTCGTAGATCCCAAAATCCGAGACGGCGAGGCTTGATCATAGTGTTGGCTTTGGGAGGCATGTGGAAGCTTGTGGAGGCTTCAATGAAAGTGGTTTTGATGGCGTGGTGTTCGTATCTTCGAGACAATGATGGTGATGTGATGAGATTTGATTTGGAGCGGTGGTGAAGTGTATAGCAGTCAACAGAGCTCATGGAAAACAACGGCGCAGTGGAAGGCTTGTTAGGTTAGGGTTTCGAAAATCTTAGTAGGAATTGGGCTAGGAAACGTTGGCTCTTCATACCATGTTAAGATAATTAAGAGACGAAAAGTTGGGAGAACATGAATGATATTTTGATATCTAGGAAAAGTACAACGATAAAACTTTACAATAAAGATATATATATGAGACTAGAGAAACCCTAGGGTTAGGATTTTAACCTAATGTGTCAAGCCATATACATATATTAAGTCAATCATTTATCTAACCCTGGAATTTAACACCTTCAAGTCTCCACCCAATACTCTGGAGTTCGTAGCAAGGCTGAATGAAAACACAGGCAAATTTAACACTTGTGGCTTCTTAAGATATTCTCTTGAACATAATTCTTTCTATCGTCTCGACCCAAAAACAGAAATTATTTTTTTTTCCCCATGTAATTTTTCTTGAGTCTATTTTCCTCTAATTCCTTCCAAAGATACGCCTCCCACATTTTCTCCTAATTCCATGCCACTATTTTGTCACTCATAAATACCCTTTCCATCATCTCTTGACCATGCTGCAATCCCTACTCATCATTTTTCACAAGTAAGCATCAACAACTCATTATCTTCTCAAGCCTCTCTATCTCAATCACCTCATCTCATTGTTACACGATCTAAAGATAATATAATTAAACCAAAAATAAATATTCATTATCCTTTATACTAACCAACCTCCTATTGAGCCTACTTCCTATAACCAATCTCATAAATCTTCACAGTGGCGCGAAGCCATGCACGAAAAATATGAAGCTCCCTTCTAGTCTCCAAAACACTGTTGATTGTAAGTAGGCATATCGAATCAAACAGAATGTGTTCGTTTCTTGATACAAAGCTTGACTCGTAACCAATGCATTTTATCAGGGTCCAAATGTTGATTTTACTAAGACGTTTGGTCCAGTCACTACACCAGAAACGATTCTGATTATTCTCACTATTGTGATTACTAATTGTTAGCCTTTTCCTCAACTTGAAGTTAACAATTCCTTTTTTAAAAGGTACGCTTCAAGGTGATGTTTTTATGCAACAAGTACAAGGATTTGCAGATTCAAAAATGTTTTCTATTTATGGCTTTTGTCAAGTACCTCAAGCATGGTACACTAAATTACGCACCTTATTGACTCATCTTGGTTTTCTTAATTCCATGTCAGATATCTCGTTGTTTATTTTTTTGGTGAGGTTGTCAGTTTTCTCTCTTTCCATTTTTTTACTGGCTCAAGTTACTTTCATTCAACAAGTTAACTCTTCACCTCTCATTTTTACTGAAGGAATTAGGTTCTCTAAGGGCCCGTTTGGTTAGTGTGCCCAACCCAACCCTTCCCATCCCAAAATTTTTAGGATTGATGTTTGGGAATGCGTTGGGCAAACCCAATTCCGTTTCCAACTCATCCCAAAATCTTAGAATTGATTCCCATAATCTTAAGAAAATGAGAAACAAAAAAACTTTGTTTTTTTTTTTTTTTTTTTTTGTGTTCATCTCTTCCTATCCCTAAAAAGGACACGTTGGGCATTTCCTCAATTATTAATGAGAGAATTGTTTCTCTCATTCAATTCTCACCAATCTCCAACTCCTCGATCATTTCCCCTTCTCCTCGATCATTTCCCCTTCTCCTTATGTCGCAGTTACTCCCTCTTCTCAGTTCTTCACAAAGCTCCATCCACTATCAGCGCAATCTCTTTTCTCTCCATTGTCTTCATAGCCTCCATTATCGTCATCGTCGTCGCAGTCATCTTGTTCAAAAACAAAATAAAAATTCTTGAACCCCAAAACCCTAAATCGATTTAGGTTTAGGGTTGTTGACGAAATCGATTTTGGATTTAGGGTTCAAAAAATCTGATTTTATTTATTTATTTCAGAACAATGATGTGTAACCTCACTGCTTCATTTCGAACGATGATGTGAAATCTGATTTGTTGTAGACAATAAGAAGAAGATGGTGTTGGTTTTGGTGGTTTGATCTTGGAGGTAGCGAGAGAGAGAGAGAGAGAGAGAGAAGAAGATGGTGGACTAGGTCGGTTTTGTAGAGAAAGAGAGAGAGAAGAAGTAAGAAGAAGATAATGGGTTGGGTGGGTTTCGTCGAGAAAGCTTAAAAACAGAAAAAAATAAAAATACACAATAGCCCCTAAAATTTAATGAATTTTTAAATTCCATTTACAAATACTTACCTTGAAAAAAAAAAAAAAAAAAAAAAAGAATTCATTTTTTAAGAGTTGGTGTAATTTAATATTTATTATCATGCATTTAAATAAATAAATGAAAGAATAAAAAAAGAACCATTAGTTAGGAAATAATTCCAGAATAATTCGTTACCAAATCCTATTTTTTTTTCAGATGGAAATAGAATTCTAAAGTTACCAAACACGATTATGTTCTTAGAAAGAAACATAATTCTCATTCTATTTCATCTCATCTCATCCACGTGGAATGGAAAAAATGGGAACACTAACCAAACGCCACCCAATACTTTCGTTTTTTCATGTAGTGATTTGTTTCTCTCATAGCGAAAATACATTTGGGATTGACTTTCCAAAACCAACAAGCTTTATTCTAAGGATGTTGTGATCTACTCTTTTCAACTAAGTATTGGAGAAAATACAAATAAATCAAGAAAAATATAAATTAATGTCAGACAGAGGCACGGAAATCTCATTCTCTTTAAGGAGATTCAAGTCTTTTGCGGTTGGTAACGCCTTGAGACCGGTGCAACTGAATAACCTAGTTCGCTACAAAAAATAATCTGTTGCAAAATGACCTATTTCTCTACAAAAATATTATTCGTAGAGAAAAATAATGATGTCGCGCAACGAATATCTACTTTGTGGAGAATAAAACTATTAGCACCGAAAATTTATATTATGAACTGTAGCAAATTAACAAACTAATTTTGCTACAAATATGATTGTTTGTAGTCAAAGCTAAACCATCAATTTCAACGACAAAATTAATTTGTTGGCAAAAAATTGCATGTTTTTTAAATCAAATTGTCACTACAATTTTACCAATTGAAACAATTCAACAAAAATAATGAATCAGAGGATAAAGATTCTAAACAAAATTAAAAAATTCATAGTATACAAAGAAAAACAAATCAAGCTAAAATTTCTTGTTGTATGCTAAACTTGTATAAAACGATCTTTATTCATCACCAATTTGTCAACATCTACAAGATGAACAATGAAACCAAATTAAAAACGTAAATATGTTAACAACTAAATATAATAATACATAAAAACTCATTATATGAAGAAAAAAAAAATCAAGGAATGAAATTACAAGATATTTTACATGCATATATTATACTACTTTTCCAATTATCATCTTTCTTAATACTATTCTAACTTCTGAAGTCCTAATTCTTCTATAAAACTTATAAATCTTATCTGACACTTCCAATATCTCTAGTCTTTAGTACACGTCGCCTACCAAGTTTAAATATATATTTCTCTCTCTCTTTGTATCTAACTTTTGATACAAATTATCATACGCCCTAAATTTTGATTCCTTAATTACTTTTCTCGTCTCCGTTTTTGCATGTTTATAATTTTCCAAACTCTTCCTACTTCAATATTTTTGTCATGCTTTATGAGCTATTTTCTTGTCTAGAACGACTTTTTGGACCTCCTCATTCCACCAGCAACTTTCTTTATATCGTGGTCCTCCTCCTTTACAAACTCCTAAAACGTTACCTCTTATCTCTCTAATATGACTCGCCATATCAATTCACATTTTGTTCACTCTTCACGTCTCTTCCATAACGCATCATTGCTAATTTTATCCTTCAACAACTCCATATTTTCACCTCTTCAAATGTATTATTGCTTGCCTATTTATCTTAGACTCCCATTTTCACCCCTGAAACTTCAGATTGGTTACCATTAGTCTATGTTGGGTAGCAATACTCTCTCCGGGTATGACTTTACAATCCTTACATATTAAACGATCACTCATTCTAACAAGGACAAAATCTATTTTGCTATTCTTCTGACCACTTTTAAATGTGATAAGGTGCTCATCCCTCTTCCTGAAACATGTATTTAAAAAAACTAAATCATACGCCATAGCAAAATCTAAAATCATCTCACTCATTGAATTATTCTCCCTAAATCCATAACCACCATGTACTTTCTCGAAAGTTCCTATTTCCTTCCCGACATGTCCATTCTAGGCCCCCCCCAATAAATATTTTTTCTTGTTTAGGTATACTTTGAATGACTTCGTCCATCTCCTCCTAAAATTCGCGTCTAACATTTTCTTAAAGTCCAACTTGGGGAACGTACACACTAATAACATTAATCACCTCTCCTCCAATCACCAACTTCATAACCATCATCCTATATCCAATTCTCCTAACATCAACAACGTTATCCTTTAAATCCATATCCACCATGATGCCCACCCCATTCCTATGTTTGTCCTTCCCCACATACCATAATTTATACCACGTACTCTCAATTTCTCTAGACCTCTCTTCAACCCACTTTAGTTTCTTGCAAGTATAGACTATTAATCCTCTTTCTACTCATCACGTCCACCAATTCTTGAGTCTTACCCGTCAGCGTTCCTATATTCCAAGTTACCAACCTAAACCTATTCTCATGGACTAACTTTTTTATCCTCACCCGTCCACCATAATGCGGAAACCTTCTCTCATTTGACACCGTATCCGGACGAAAACACGGCACATCGCTTCCGGACGACACCCTAGCCACCCTCTCCCATTATTCACTACATTCGGGCGGTGGAAATGTAGCGTGTCTCTAGTAGGGAATGCCCCAACATTAAATGTATTTGGATTCATGTCATAAAAGTTCTGACAAAGTTTTCTACTGGCTGTCAACTATCTAACGCAACTTTCCTCCTTTACCTGAACTTGGGATCAGCTGTGTGTAAAGAATAAAGTATCGAACCCCACAGACAAAGTTTTAAGAGCACATACATACCAAAAGTATATTTCCATAGTTCATGTCAGTGATAGATTCTAGTGCACGTGGTCTATGTATATTGTATTATTGCTAATATTACAATATCTTCAAAATAGTTAAAATTAACCGAAATCACTTACCAATTCTTATATACTCAATGATTTATACTTCCACAACACTTACATTGGAGAAGCACACAGTAGAACCAAAATGACATTTCCTGCAATAGATTTAAGGATAAAAAAATTGCAATATGTTAGAAACTGAAAAAAAAAAAAAAAAAAGGCCATTTTTTATGGAATGAAACTTCTTAGAAATAGTATCCAATTATTTTAATCTCAAATCTCATAACTGGAAACCAATCGCAATATAATTTAATAAAAACGTAAGATGTCCCACCATTGCAAAAAAATATGGACAAAATCGGCAAAGTATGTTCCAAATGTAAGTGGTTCAGGTTCTAAACACAATTAAAAAATGTGGAAAAAAAAAAAAAAAATCTATTTGAAATTAGTTTTTGGCATTGGTGGTCCACACTTAAGCTTAAGTTACAAATGTTTTCTTAAGTTTTTACATTTGAGCTTAAGTTACAAATGTTTTTTTTTTTTTTTTTTTTTTTTTTTTTTTTTTTTTTCAAGTTCTTACATTAAAGTTTAAGTTACAAATGTTTTCTTAAGTTTTTGTAACCATTTCTATGGCAACATTAAGAATGGTCATTAAGCTTGATGGAAGCTTGGTCATAAATAGAGTTTTTGGTCCCTAAGCTCAAGCACTCCATTCCAACAAAATACACCATCTATTGTGAGTGTTTTAAGAGCTTAGAAGAGTCAAAAGTAAGAGAAAATAGTAAATATGTGATTAAGAGCATCAATGGCCGGAGGTAAAAATTCTTGGGATTTTTTTAGTTCATTTGATCCTTTAATTTATCAATTCCGTATTTGGGATCATATTTTATTCTAACATTTGGTATCAAAGTATTGTATTATCTCTGTCTTGATGTTTTGTAAAAAAAAGTTGAAGCACTCTACTCATGACTGTTTGATTTTATTTTTTTTCTTTTCAAAATCGAAGTTTGTTTTTAAGTTGTTTTTCATGCAAACAAATGTTAGAAATCATTAAGAAATTGTCCGAGGGTTTGAACTAGATCTTTGCAATCTGGTTGGAGGTTGAAGATGACAAAGTTTTAGATAAATATCATTTTTAGCATTTCTTTAGTAATATGTCTAATTTTGCTCATTTTAGTTATACATATTATATTCCTTTTTGTTTAAATTATGCAATTTGGATAAATTAAATTGTGCAAAAATTAAATTAATTATATTCATATTTATTTTTGCATGAATTGATTGTTTTTTTCTTTTCAAAATTAATACATGCTATTTTGGATGAGTATATATAGATAAAAGCATGAAATTAACTGTTATACATAATTTTATAGTTTTAAATTATGCAATATTTTATACTTAAGTTATAAGAATATTTTGTGTATAATAATAACATGTTAGTTATAGCTAAATTATGCAAATTTATTATTCTTATATTGAGTTATTTTTTATTTATGCATGAAAATAATTGTTCGCATAATATCATACTTAATTATGCTATTTTTTTATGTTTAATTATGAGAATTATTAAGTGCATGAAACAACATATATTCAGTTATGGTTAAATTTATGCAATATTGGAATATTCTCATAAAACTTAAGTTTATAATATTTTGTGATCTATATAATTTTAATTAATTAGGGATTAGCCACAACATCTTTAATTAAATAAAATTCTATATTAGGTTTATTTAGGATCACATAAAAAATTATAGACATAATTGTAATTAATTATACTTAATATAATAATTTTTTCCCATAGGAATTTTTGTTATATTTATATAATTATTTAGGGTAGAATATCAAATTATATTTCCTAATTTACCCACAAGAATTAAGAAAATAAACATAATTTGATAGTTTTATTATAAAGATTAGGATAGGATATCAAATTATTCTCATAATATATCCATTAATTATGAATTAAGTGAATAATTTGATAATTCTATCATAAGCTATACATGAATCTACTTGAATTAAAATTTTGGCCCAAAGGCAAATTTTATGTCATTAGATTCAATTCTTACATGGGGACAACTATAAGGTATGGAATGAGAGAATTCTCTTCCATTTAAGGTGGTTGGATGTTGACTATGCTATAAGGAAAGACAAACCACCAGCTATCATTGATACCAATACTCCAGCAGGTATCGCGCTTTATGAACGATGGGAGCGATCTAATCACCTCAGTGTGATGTTCATTAAGGCCAAAATTTCGGCTGGTATACGTGGTTTCGTCGATCAGCATGAAAAGTTCTGGGACTTGTTGAAAGCCATTGGTGATCAATTCATCACTTCAGATAAGGCACTAATGAGCCCCCTGATCATGAAGTTTTCATCCATCAGACTCACCAACGTAAAAGGTGTATGTGAGCACATCATACAAATAAGGGACATTGCAGCTCAACTTAAGAAAATTGAGGTTTAGATGTTTGATTTCTTCCTGGTGCTATATACCCTGAACATCCTCCCATAATAGTACGGGCCATTCAAAATCTCGTACAACACATATAAGGACAAATGGTTAATCAATAAATTAAATACCATGTGTGTTCAAGAGGAATAAAGTCTTGTAATGGAGCTCGGTGAAAGTGCAGTGCTAGCAACAATGCATGTGAAAGACAAACCTAAAGCCAATCTGAAGGAGAAAGGTAAATTACCACCCCAAGCTGATATTAAGAAAGAGCCAAGTATTTCTTCTATAAAAAGAAGGGACACGTGAAGAAAGAGTGTGCCAAATTTTAGAAATGACTTCAGGATAAAGGTAATTCAATCTCATTTATTTGTTATGAAACTAATATGGATAATGTTAATATTAACACCTAGTGGATTGATTCTAGATCTACAATCCATATTGCAAACTCCTTGCAGGTTATGCAAAACTTAAGGAAACCATTGGGAAGTGAGCAAAACATATTATCTAGAAACAAGATGGGCTCACATATGGAGCTTATAGGAACATGTCTTTTAACTTTAAGTAGTGGTTTTGTAATAAAATTAGATAGGATCTTCTATGTTCCAAGTTTTTAACGAAACTTGATTTCAGTTTCCAAAATTGTACCTTTGGAATATTTCTTTCTTTTTCAAACACATCGTTCAGTTTATTTTATAATTTGATTGGGTTGGGAATGGAATTTTTCCTGATGGTCTTTATCGTAGTAACTTACAAGACAATACAACTTACAGTGTAATGCATGTTCACACTAGCTCTAAGTAGTGTATTATTAACGAGGACTCCTCTATGCTATGGTATCGGAGATTAGGACATATCTCCATAGAGAGAATTAAGAGATTAGTGAACAATGGAGTACTTAGTACTCTAGATTTCACTGATTTCAATACATATGTGGACTGCATTAAGGGAAAGAAGACCAACAAATCTAAGAAAGGTGAAAATAGGAGTTCGGACATATTAGAAATTATACATACTGATATATGTGTTCCAAACATAGACTCACATGGTCAGAGATACTTCATCATCTTTATTGATGATTACTCATGATATATATGTATCTCTACTTACTTCATAACAAAAATGAATCATTAGATGCATTTAAAACCTTCAAGGCTGAAGCAGAGAAACAATGCGGGAAACAAATAAAGATCTTGAGATCAGATAGAGGTGGAGAGTACTATGGTAGATATACTAAGGATAGACAAACACTTGGTCCGTTCGCTAAGTTTCTTCAAGAACATGGGATAGTTGCCCAATATATCATGTCTGGCTCACTGGACTAGAATGGTATGGCAGAAAGAAGAAACTGAACATTGTTGGACATGGAGAGGAGTATGCTTAGAAGCTCCAATCTTCCTAAATCCTTATGGATTGAAGCACTAAAGATGGATGGGTATATATTAAATCAAGTTCCAATCAAGGTTGTCCCAAGGACACCATTTGAATTATTAAAAGGTTGGAAACCAAGTTTGCGACATATACGCGTTTGGGGATGCCTATTTGAAGTAAGAATCTATAATCCACAAGAGAAGAAGTTGGATCCTAGGATCATTAGTAGGTATTTCATTAGATACGTTGAAAGGTTTAAGGGGTACAAAAAAAATTTCCATCTCAGAACACTGGGTTTGTGGAATCAAGAAACACCAAGTTTCTTGAGAATGACTTGATCAATAAGAATGATCAGATTAGGAACAATGTTCCTAAACCTGATCATTCTCGATCTTCCACTTCAAGTGATAGATTAGTTATAGTTCACAACGCTCCTCAAGTATAAACAGGTGTTGAACAACCAACCATTGAAGTTCTACAAGCAGCTAACAATATTCTAGTGGATCAAGTAGTTCAGGAATTACCAGGACCTCCTGAACAACCAGCTAAATCACAAGCTTCTCATAAAAATGATGGTACAATATTAAGGAGATTCACTAGAACTAAGAGATCATACATTCCTAGTGATTATTTATTGTACATACAAGACTCTGACTATAATATTGGAGCCGAGAGTCATCACGTGTCCTTTTCACAAGCCATGAGTTGCAAAGAGTCAGAATTATGGTACCATTCCCTGAATTAAGAGATGAGTTCCATGAAGAGTAACGAAGTTTGAGATCTTATTGATTTTCCCGATAGTTCAAAGGCCATTGGATGTAAATGGGTATTTAAAACAAAGAAAGACTCATTAGCCAACATAGAGAGATACAAGTTGATACTCGTTGCTAAGGGATTTACTCAAAATGAAGGAATCTATTACACAGAGACCTTTTCTCCTCTATCTAAAAAAGATTCCCTGCACATCATTTTGGTATTAGTGGCCCACTTTTATCTAGAGTTGCAGCAAATGGAACCGAAAATGGCATTTCTCAATGGAGACCTAGAGGAGAAGGTTTATATGAAACAACCTGAAGGATTCCTTTCTAGTGATAGTGAGCACTAGGTCTGTAAGCTCAATAAATTTATATATGGTCTAAAACAAACGTCCTGTCAATGATATTTTAAATTCCATGGAGTAATTTCTTCATTCCGATTTGTTGAAAACCCCATGGATCAATGTATATACCAGAAAGTTAGTGAGAGTAAGATATGTTTTCTTGTTTTATACGTGGATGACATTTTGCTTGCAACCAATGATAAGGGTTTGCTACATGAGGTAAAACCATTCTTCTCTAAAAATTTCGATATGAAGGATATGGGTAAGGTATTTTATGCCATTGGCATTAAGATTCATAGGGACATATTACGAGGCATCTTGGGTCTGTCTCAAGAAACCTATATCAAAAAGTTTTAGAGAGATTTCAGATAAAGGATTGTTCACCAAGTGTAGCTCCCATTATGAAGGGTGATAGGTTCAATTTAAACCAATGACCGAAGAATGATTTTGAAAATGAACAAATGAAAAACATTTCATATGCTTCTGCTATCAGAAGCCTGATGTATGCTCAAGTCTGTACAAGGTCTGACATTACATTTGTTGTAGGAATATTAGGACAATATCAGAGTAACCTAATATAGACCACTGGAGAGTTGCAAAGAAAGTGATAAGGTACATTCAAGGAACCAAAAATTACATGCTTATGTATATACAGACGGACAATCTGGAAGTAATCAGCTATTTAAACTTGGACTTTGTTGGTTGTGTTGATTCACGTAAATCAACATCAGGATATGTTTTTATAATGGATGGTGGAGCTGTATCTTGGAGAAATGCCAAGCAGTCCTTGACCGCTATTTCCACTATGGAAGCTGAGTTTGTTTCCTATTTTGAGACTAATCCACATGGTGTATGGTTAAAGAGTTTCATACATGGGCTTAAAATTATGGATCCTTTTCTAGGCCATTGAGAATATACTGTGACAATTCGATTGTTGTCTTTATGGTTAAGAACAACAAAAGTGGAAGTCGAAGTAAACACATCGACATTAAGTACTTATCCATAAGAGAACATGTCAAAGAAAAGAAAGTGGTCATTGAGCATGTCAGTACTAAATTGATGATCGTTGATCCTTTAACTAAGGGCATGCCACCATTAAAATTCAAGGATAATGTAAAGAAAATGGGACTTAGTTCCAATATGTAGTTGCATATACAATGTTCGAATGAAACTCTTATTTATTATGATGTTTTCTCATATTCATGTGCACCTTAATTTTATTTGAAAAAATTCATCAGTAGGACCAAAAATAAACATAGGGTTTATTCATTAAGTAACTTTGCCATAGATATAGTGAACTTAAGAAATTAAATGTATTGTAATACATGGAAGATATTACTCGTTATTAGAGGACTTGTCGCCATGATTCATGTATTTGTTTCTTAATAAAATAATGATTTAATCATGTGGACCAAGTGGAAGAATGTAAATAAAAAATAATCCTACTTTTGAGATTAGTTTTTGGTATTGGTTGTCCACATTTAAGATTAAGTTACAGATGTTTTCTTAAGTTACAAATATTTTCTTAAATTTTTTACATTTAAGCTTAAGTTACCAATCTTTTCTTAAGTTTTTATATTCAAGCTTAAGTTACAAATGTTTTCCTAAATTTTTACATTAAAGCTTAAGTTACAAATATTTTCTAATGTTTTTGTAACTATTTCTATGGCAACATTAAGAATGGTCATTAAAGCTTGATAGAAGCTTGGCTATAAATAGAGATTTTGGTCCCTAAGCTCAAACGCTTCATTACAATAAAATACACCATCTATTATGAGTGTTTTGAGAGCTTTAAAAAGCCAAAGGTAAGAGAAAATAGTGATTTTGTGATTGAGAGCATCAATGGCCAGAGGTAAAAATTCTTGGGATTTTTTATTTCCTTTGATCCTTTAGTTTATCAATTCTATATTTGGGATCATATTTTATTCTAACAAAAAATTCATAGTATATAAAGGAAAACAATCAAGCTAAATTTCTAGTCGTGTGCTAAACTTGTATAAAACGATCTTTATACGTCACCAATCCATCAACATCTACAAGAAAAACAATGACACTAAATTACAAAAATAAATATGTTAAGAACAATTCAAAATGCTATAATATAATACTAACAGGTAAAATAATTGTATGTTTTTAATATATTATATTTCATTAAATATGCACTTTCCAAGAAGTGGAAGGGTTGAACTCTCAAACCACCTCTTAAAATTTTCTTCCAATGCTGATAGTCTAGCGCAATCCATTTGTCAAACCTCTTCCAACTTAGCTATCTTCATGTAACAAGTTTCAAGTTGTGATCGTTGAGTACTTGCCAAACTTTTGTACGTCTCTACTTCGGCCTTAAGCTAAGCTTCTACTGCTGACGAGTAACTTTGAGATCATTTACTTTTGGGTTTGGGTCCACGTCCAAGTCCTTTTACATACCTCGATTTCGTCCCAAGAATAACATTACATATTTCATCCTCAGTATTCAACACCACCATCAATTATTATATTCGTTGCTTCCACCATCTCATCCTTGAAATTAAAATTTGAAAATAAGATGATCATTTATCATTTAATACGAATTTAATCGCACACTCAATTGTAACAAATGAAAAATAATGTGAATTCTTCAAAATGTGGAATTCTTCAAAATAATGAGTATCCCAACCTTAAGAGTGTGAAGACATTAGGTGAGCACAACATTTTATGCATAGAAGACATTGTGACAGAGGCTGCTACCATGAATCCACATTTTAATGGTGTTACTATTAGGACAAACTACAAATTTAAAATAATAAATAAAAACTTACAAAATGTTCTTCTGCCTTTGGCGTTACTCACTTTCCAGATTTTGAATTAAAGTATGTCAACTTGTGAAATTCAATCCGATTAGGTAGCTCGCTAGTGTCCTTGTTCTTCTACAAATAAATAAGAAAATATAACTTTTATTATTTGAATTGTCTAACTAAAAATAGAATTCAAATTTGTAGTTTGATAAAGTACCAATGCATGTCACGTCTCCAACGATCTAGACCCAAAAGTATGATTATAAATCACTTTACTACAATTTTTAGTATTAACTTTGGATTTAGTTTGTATAGAACAATAATAAATTATATGTAAGTTTGTTACATTAAAATTGCAAACATCTGGATATATTTAACATATTGTTTACCTGAAACTCCGAACTCTCAAATCAACCACACACACACTGCCAATCAGTATCTTTAGCTACTCCGGGTGGTTTTGCAGTTTTAGGGTCTTTACCTTCTTTTTTTGCTAGCTTATATGCATTGTAAAGTTTGCTCCTCCAAAATCGATAACACCCTAACAGTAGCATATTTCTTCACATGAGGCATGTGAAAATCAACAATATCAAACCTTTGTTGCAAATAATTAATTATAAACAATTAAACATCTAATTTTGTGAATAATTACCATAGAAAAAGAAAAAGAAAAATACCAGAGCTTTATGATACTTCTCTTTATCATTGTTCAATACTTTGGCCCATCATCCCGTAACACGTACTAATGGTGTTATTGACCAAGTAAGCACACCTAATTCACTAGCAACTTTCTTCCAGAAGACCATTTGATAGGGCCCCCACATTCCATTGGTACCACAGTTTTAATCTTGTCAGAAGCTTCTACAATTTTTGCAGTGGCATGGCCTCTTGTTGGTCCATGCACTTTCCACTTAATCCCTACATCTATTAGAAAAAGAAAACAGTAAAACAATTAACATGATAACCAAAACATACAATATGGGCTACAATAATAAATTCTTACCAGTACTACCAGCATTGGTATTTGGACCAACCGATTGAGCTGAATGTGAAGATGCAGCAAATTGTGAATTTGGTGGTACAAATTGTGAATTTGGTGGTACAAATTGTGTTAAAGGTGGTTCATCACTCAGTAATGATGAACCCTTCAATGTTGATTGTGGGTAGAACAATCACTTAAAATTATTTTAGGCTTAGCTATCTTAGCCTTCCTTTTTCCGGGCAGTATTGATTTTCTATAATCAAACAATCAAAATAGTTGCAGTCTTTGTAAATATCACGTCTAAGACAATGAGGAACAACAACAACAAAAAAAATTGAAATAGGTACCACCAAATCCACACAAGCAAAATCAAACAATAAAGAGAAAGAAACAATTAATTATGTATGAAGCAACTCATAAAAGTAATGGATCTTCATAGCTTAGGTTGCATTTTGTTTTTGCACACAAGCATTAATCAGAGGTTAAGACCTCTGTTTATTCTCAGCCCTAGACTAACTTGACCCAACACAACCCTATTAAAATTGCAACAGTTGTTATTATTTCCATTACTTTTATTTATTTATTTTTTTTTTGGGTAGTTAAAGAATTGAAAGCTTGATTAGTGGTTGTGTTGTAGTGAAGAGCAGATGAAAGATGGATCTATTGTTGGAACTTTTGCCACCAGAAATTCTATTTTACACTTAGCTTAATTGGCCTGCCTAGTACTATTAAAAAGTGATAGCAGCCCAGTACACAAAGGTTTTCACAATTACGGGGTCTAAAGAGGGTTAGATGTACGTAGCCTTATCCCTATTTACAAAAAGACTATTTCCAAGATTTGAACCTAGGACCTTCAGGTCACAACGGAATAATCTTACCATTAAACTTAATGTTCACGTGTTAAGTATGAAAATAATAAAACCATTATGGCGGTTAGTGGTTAGATGTTAAATAAATTTGGCTATAAAAGCAAACTTTATGAATCAGTTTCCTAACTAATAAAGCAAAGCAAAAATTTATTGTAATTGTGGCTATTTTTTTTAATCCAAGGAATAAGAGATTGAGAGAGAGTTGGTTCGGTGGAAATGGAAATCAATATTACTATTACTTGCGCAGTTCATAGAGGAAACTGCTATTGCCACTCTCACCCAGACGATTTTACAGTAAAAGTGGAGTGAAATTAGGGACACTCAGAGTGTAGTAAAAGTAAGAGTGTGCAACAGATCGGGTCAACTAACCAAACTCGCCCAAACCGCCAAACTCGCACTGCAAAAAAAACCGCCCAATATTAACCCGCGCATTGCGTGGGTATTAAATCTTGAAACCCGCACATGTGTGGACGGGTTACGGTTTGGCCCACGTTCTTACGGGCTCAACGCCCGCTTGAGTAGACACAAAACAACGCCATTTTAGACTTTATTACTTACGTTTGTAATTTTTGTTCTATTTTTGTGATGGTTTACAAATTACATTATATTTTTTTTTTTTTGTTACTATAATTTTGTCGCAATTTTTCTACAATTTTTTTGTAATATGATGGGTTTTTTTTTAGCAACATTTATTATATTTCAATAACAATCCATGGTTCTAATTAGTTCAACCCGAAAATAAGCTCAACTCATACACTATTGGGTAACCCACGGTTTAAACTAACCAACCCGCCCCCAACCCGTACATCAACTCGCCTAGTATTGGTTTGATTCGCGATTTTGGCCTAACCCACCCCAATCCACCTGCTGCCCACCCCGAAGTAAAAGCTTTTCCCTAGTTGGCTACATCCATAAAGTTAACGCCAACTAGACACAGACAACGACATCGCCAGAAGAAAGAAAGCTATAGAAAATGTAATTTTGTCCAAATTGTTTTCCCATCTTTAGTATTTTTCGTTCGTTCTTCTTCGTCCGATTAATTCTTTTGACTTTTCTTTTCTTAAAAGGCGTTTGTTTTAGGGTCTCTCTTCCCAAATTTTTGTTTCTGTTCTTAGAAACTTAGAGCAGAAACAGAAATCTGAGAGCAATTATGTTTCTTCTGAGCTTTTGTTTAATTCCTTGAAAACTAACATAAACAAAAAGATATGGTAAAATAACGAAAGAAAATCCCTATTTGATGTACCTCGGATTTTGAAAAGGCGAGAGAAGAGGAAGACGTGATTTGGTTTCTCCTTCTCAAATCTGTTCATTTTTTAGAAAAATCAGTTTCAGAGATTTTTCTAGGTGCAGATTTTGAAACATTTCTTTTGGGCAAAAATTTGTTTTAAAAATGGGGTTGTCACCTAACATTGAGTTAAATGGTGTGCTAGGTCATCAAAATTTTGAAAATTATTTTTTATTTTTGAAATGGCCTAAGCTTTTGACTCGAAAAAAACGTTTGGTCTTAGCAAGAAATATCTATAAAGTTTAGGAGTCGATTATGTTTGAGAAAGGTGTTAGGCACCCCAATACATCCATCCAAAGACGGTATCTAAGTTTAAATAAACCTTTAAATCAAAACAAGTTCAAGCAATTTCTTCGATTTTTGTTAACATGCTAATTCCCTTTTTCTTTCTTTTTTTATATTTATTTTAATTAAAAGAAAGAAATTGCTTTTTAAAACAACAACAAATAAAACAAGAATAAATAAAGAACAAATATCCCTTTTAAACCGCCTATCGATTATGAAAGAATCGACAAGTTTGCCCCCTGGGAGGATTTTATCATTTAGATTGTTTGGTTTAGGTTGTTTTGGTAAAATTAGTATGCATTTCAAAGAGAAGAAAAAAGGTAAAATAAATTTAAGTAGAAAAGCTAAAAAAAAAAATTAGGAATGTGGAAACCATGTGTTTTAGTAAAGAAAACATAATTTTTTTTTTTTCTTATTTTAGTTTGTTTTTTAGAAAAACAAAAACGTTGATATATGATGAAAGCTTTGATTTTTAAAAAAAATATGTAAGAAAACATATATTGATGAAAAGAATTTGAAAACAAAGATTTTCAAGAATCTTTTTTAGAAAAGTCTCTAAAAAAATATTTTTTGGTTAAGAAAGAAGTTATAAATTAAATTTTACTACTTTGTAAAAAACAAATTAAAATAAAAGAGTAAAAAGTTTTGAAGAGACATATTTGGAAAAAATATTTAAAAAAAAAAAAATTCTTGGAAATAAAAACCATTTTTGTGAAACTTGAGAAAGAACTTTTAAAGATGATTTTAAGGGTTTCTTTGAAAAAAAAAACATCTTTTTAAAAGAACTTTTTTTAAGAAAAATCTTAAGAAAGTCATTTTCTAAGAAAAACCTTTCCTTTTTTAAGAACAATTTGGAAGAAATATTTTTTAGAAATGGGAACAAGTTAACAAAAAAATGTACTTGTAAAGCAAGTTAAGAATTTTTGTAAAAACTTTAAAAGAAAAGTTTTTGAAGAAAATACAGCCATTGTAAGAATCATTTTTAGGAAAACAAAAATTTTAAGACAAAATTTAGAAGATCTTTAGAAGAAAAACAAGTTTTGAAAGATAAACATTTTTTTAAGATATTCTTTTTTTAAGAAGAAACATTAAAATCATTCTTAGGAAAAAACTAAAGTTCATTTTTTTAGAGTAATACAAAAAATTTCTTTTTGTGAAGAAACATTTCCTTTGTAAAACTCTTATTTTTTTTCATTTTTTTTTCTTTTGTTTGTTTTAGGAAAAATAAGGACAAAACATTATTAAATAAAAATAAAATACATATTGTTTTTGTCAAGACCACCTCAACCAAACCTACTCACTTAGGCAACATTATGTTTTTGCTTGTTTTTTTAGCTTTTTCTCTTTTCTTTAAGGACCATAAAATAAAATTATATATATATATATATATATATATATATATATATATATATATATACATGTTGTGTCAGTCCTACCCATAGCTAAGAAAGGAGAAATATTTTTTAAAAAGACCGCACTTATCAGGAGGAATAGAGTGTCTTCCTTTATTCTACCTTTTAGCCACGATGAGCTTGACTTAGATTATATATAGACCAGTCCAAAGACTCAACTTAAATATATATATAGAGTGTCAGTCCATGGTCCGAGACTTAGTGTCAGTCCATGATCTAGGCTAAAAAAGAAAAGAAAAATTGTGTCAGGCCAAGGTCTAAAATTTAGTACTAGTCGATGACCTAGACTTAAAAAAAAATTGTGTCAGGCCAAGATCTGAGACTTAATACCAGTCAATGGTTTAGGCTAAAAAAAGGAAAAACGTGTCAAGCCATGGTCAAAGACTTAGTCCTGGTCCATGGCCTAGTTTAAAAAGGAAAAAAAAAAGGGGAAAACATAAAGCACGAAAAGATGTAGAGCAAGAAAGTAAATGACAGAAAAGTGAAACACAGAGTAGAAAAGTAAATAGTTAGTGGTTTGTTTTAGGTTCTTTAGGTTCGGTTTCTTGTGGTTTTTCACTTGACAAACAAAAATGATATGTGAGGGGGTTAAAGAAAGCTTACCCAGCAGTTAGTGTTATGTTAGTGGTTTGTTTTAGCTTCTAAGGGTTTGATTTCTTGTGGTTTTTAACTTGACAAATAAAAATGATATGTGAGTGGGTTAAGGAAAGCTTATTGTACTTAGAGGGATGTGTTTCCCTAAGTAGTTTATTTACTTATTCTTCTTTTGTTTGTTTTCTTGTTTAGTTTTTGACCTCTTTGTATAAGGGTTTCAAGATGATTTTTTGAGAGTTTTTAGAGAGCTTTTGTGAAGCTTTAGAGAGTGTTTCAAGCTTTGAAAGTGGTCAAATAGAGAGAGTTTTGATCTTAGAAATAGAGAGAAAATGATCAAGGGGTGAGGTCCTTTGAAAAAATGACCCCATATTTATACTACTTGATGGCTTGCGCATTCATGAATCCGCAGACAAAGTAGGGGGCATTAAATGCCCCTGATAGATACCCCCTTAGGGCGTGATCATTACATTTTAGACTCCCATACTTATGGTTTTACGTGTGGAATCTTCCATTTTGTCAAAATCGAAGCATACCAGTTATGGAAATGACCTAGGGATGCTCAATTTTGTCTATTGCAACTCCCAAGAAGCATCCAATGCTTCTTTTTATTCTGGGAGGTGTGTTAGTAGCAATTTTTGTGCTTTGGGTATTTTTTTGTCTAATTAAAGACTAATTTATTAATTTTCTTAAAATTAAAGGTTTCAAAATGAAATTAAACTATCCAAAATATTATTAGAATGTTCAATTTTAAAAAATAAAATAATTTTGGTCGTCAATTTGATTAAATCAGCGAAAACGAAATTTTTTGGTTTCAAAATGTAAAGTGTATTTGGTAAAACTTCTTTAAATTAAATAGTGGATGCTAATATTAAACATATTACAAGTATTATCCATAGAAAATCCATAGAAACATATAACAAGTAATTTTGTTTATGCGGGAATTCGATCCAATTGGCGTTTTTTTTTCTTTTTTTCTTTTTTTTTTTAAATATTTAACACGTAATCTAAAGTGGAAATTCGTCTATCTAAATATCGGTTTAAAGTTTGTCCAAATTTTCACTTTAGACCCGAAACTATTTTAATAGTAAAAACGAGCGGGACAAAATGCGGTGTCTACACTATTGGCACCATAAAAATGTTCAGTTGCTTGTCAATTTTTACAATTTATTCTTTCAGAAACACTGTAATTGGCTTGCAAAATTAGAGTGCAGATGAACATTGGGGAGTGCCAATAACATTTTCCCCCCAAAAGAGTTATGTTTCTTTTATGTTATCAAAACTTTGGAGCAAGTTTCAGGGAACAAAACAATTTTTTTCTAAAATTTCGGTTTCAGCTCCAAGTTTTTTGCACACAGAAAAAAAAAAACTTGGAAATACAACCACGAAACAAATTCCACCTTAGTGCATCCGGTCTTAGATTTCAGTTCTCAAATTACTGGGAAAAGAAACAGAAATATGGGAATGAAACAAAAAAAAAAAAAAAATTGTTTCCTTTTGCTCCCGGACTGCACAACGAATTTCTGGGGACAGATTCAGATTTCTGTTTTCATTCCAAGTATTCTATGAACAAAAACACCAAATAAACACCACTTTGTTCTAATATCAGTTCAGAAATAGGTGAGCACTTGTGATTCTCTTAAATGCATTGATGTCTACGTGCAGTTAATTGAAAACACAGAGCACACAGAATAAACGAATCAAACCTATTGTTTCTTTGACTTCTTTTCCCTTCCAGTTGGTCGTTTTGCTTTCTGATCACTTTAAGCCACCTCTTCTTCATGAATGAGCTCATCTTGCCTCTTCAAAGCTACAGCCTTTGCCGCACACCAAATTTTGATAGCGGAAGAAGTAGATATAGGAAATAAGAGGAAATAAGTTTCATTCCTCCCTCTTGAAATCCTCCAAATCCATTCATTTTGAAAAAGGTTTTCAAAGGGCTTTTCAGTGCGTCGGTTTTGAAAAACTTCTTAGGCTGAGATTTTATGTTTGAAAAGTAATCTTCACCTAGCATGGGATTAAATGGTGTGCCAGATCACAAGGATTTTAGAAATTCATTTTTTATTTTAGAAATGACCCGTATTTTGACTCGTAAAGGTCTTGTACCAGATATTTTCTTAAAGTTCGGGGGTCGGTTATGCTCGAAGAAGGTTTTACGCACCTCAAGACACCCATTCGTAAATGGTCACTGTTAAACAACATCCAAGTAATTTTCTTTGATTGACAAAATAATTCCCCTTTTAAAAAAATTCCCTTTTTATGCATTTTTCTATGTAATATAAAGCTAGTAAAGGTTTAACTATCTATTATGCAACTACATATAAAGCAAATTGAAAATGAAACTATTTTTGTATTGTTTGATGTAATGAAAGCAAGTAAACTACACTAATCTAAGCAACTACAACCCAATAGCAGTGTATAAAGTACAGAAATATAAACGACCGAACCTTATAAAGGTTTTCTACATATCCCTATTTTCACAGGGAATCAGGTCGACATGTAGTTCCAACATGCAAGTTATATGAATCGAAATGTTTTTTGTATTTTTTAACGACCGAACCTTATAAAGGTTGCCTACATATCCTTGCTTTCATAAGGAATCAGGTCAACATGTAGGTCCAACACGCAAACTAAGACTAAATTATTTAGATACATGACCGAACCCGTATGAGATTGCCTATATACTTTGGTGAGTAACCAAAGATCAGGTCATTACGTAGTTTGTTTATTTAAGGTCAAAATGATATGATTTTATTTATCAAAGGTAACCGAACCCGTATGAGGTTGCCTACGTACTTTGACGAATAATCAAAAATCAGGTCATCACATAGTTTATTTATTTAAGGTTAAAAATTAGTTTTAGTTGATTTTATTATTAAACAAGACATAAATCACAACATGATATATAAATAATCTCTTTGATTTTGTCAAGAGCACCTTAACCGAACTCATTTGTTTAGACAAGTTAGTGTTTGTTTTTAAGTCGTTAGTTAAAAAGAAAAGAAAATACTATATATATATATGTCAATCCTACTCGTAACTAAGAAAGACGGGAAGATTTTTGAAGAAGATGCGCGCGCGCGTGCGCACACACACATATATATATATAAGGTGCAGTCCACTAGCATGAAGACTTAGTGCCAGGCAATGATCTTGACATTTAGCATAAAGTAAATCAACTATTAACAGTTATATGGTTGGATTAACAGTTAGTAAGAGTTCGGTTTGAAGTATTCATGAGAGAATCGTAAAGACTATGCAGAACTCATAGTGTGAGAGATCTTTTGTTTAGGATACTCACATATTCTTAACATGTTCTCGAATATTTTGGGTCCTCACATGTTCTTAACATGTTCTCAAACGTTCTTGATGTTCTTGACATGATCTTAAACAGTTTTAGTATAGTTGGATTAATATGACATAAATTTAAAGTTTTTAGTTAATTATAGGTTATTTATGTTTTATACAATAAATTTAAACATGATAACTACATGATTATGCTATGTACAAGCAATATATATGAATTTAAGATAAGATAAAAGTATTATCAAGAAACATACGTAATTTAGGGGAGTGGTCTTTCCCTAAACAAATATCTTCTTCTCCTTCTTGATCTTCTCGGTTTGTACTTGATCGATTGCCGTCAACTTCTTGAGTTCTTGCTTCAAGAACCTCAAGAACTCCCTCCAGGATCGAATTGTAGTAGAATATCGAGGTGTTACTGAAGAGAAATGGTTGGAATCCCTGGAAACCAAGACCCCTACTCAGGTTTAGAGAGAGAAAGTCTAAGTTCTAACTCTTGAAAAATGAAAACTCAACCCTTGTATTTATAGGCCAGAGGGCCTGTGCATGGGCCAATGCGCTGGCCTTACCAGACTCTTCCTTAAGGTCTATATAGATTAGGGGTCATATCCTCTTGTCTTGATCTTGAATAGCTTTAGACAAATTTTAAAGATTGTGTTGGATTCTCAAAGATTACCAAATCCTTAAAAGATTCTGACAATCATTAGCAATCTTCAGTAATGATTGGCAATCATTACACAATCTAGAATTTTATTGGTTGCACATGGGCGCATTAATGGCATGAAGTGACACTCTCGGTTCTGTTTAGGGGTTAAATACAGGTTAGTTTCACTATTTCAATTCGGTTCCCATTAATGCTTCCAAGGTTCATTGCAATTAGTCTTAAGGTGTCACTTTGCATTTAATTCTTGAAAGTGACCCTTGATTTGATGGGCTCTAATTTAATTGTATTAGAATCGAATCTGCTCAGTTTGCCTTGTAACAAGTAGTTAGATTTCAAGGGTTTTGGTTAACACTAAGATATTTTGAACAAAATATCTTCATTCTTTTAACCTACCCAATCCATATCATCCCAAGCAATAAATTTTTTATGGTATGGACACTTAATATCTACATTAAGTGTATGCAAGGTGGCAAACCGGATTGGTTTGGTTTCGAAAACGGGTAGTCACATTTTAAGGATTTCGATTAACCTTAAGATGTTTTGATCAAAATATCTTCATTCTTTGAATGTGTCCTATCCATGTCATCCCAAGAATTTAATGCTTGATGTGATGATCATTTAATGCTCATTAAATGCTTTGCTTAGGTGGTGAACCGAATCGATTTAGTTTTTATAATGGTTAGTTTACCTCCTAAGTGATTTAGTTTCTTCCCTAGATATTTTGTAGATAATATCCTAGGTGTGTCTTAGTCATTTTAATGCTCTTTTATAAGTCATTAAATGATGGGTTGGATCCTTTATTTAATGGGCTTTGATGGTTAATCAAGATGACTTCGGTTTTGATCGATTTCAAACAGAGCCTCAATCCTTAGTTACATTGTCTAACTTGGACTTGTCATGAAATTTCCATGCCTTGATTTTGGTCTTTTGTATTTGTTTTAAGGATATTAGCACTTTACATAATAATTTAAATAAATATTTTTGGTGTCAAATAGGCAAAACCGGTAATAGTAAATATATCAGGGTTCAAAGTAGGTAACCGAGGTAATTTGGTGAAATTTCCTATAATTAAAAGGTAGTAACTAATCGTTATTCATATTAGAGGTCATTTAATGAAAATCAACCTTTAATAATGTCATCTTAGTCCCCCTTTAATTTTAAGAATTTCGAGGTTGACCCAAAACTTTTACTTTACCGAATTTAGTCAAATTCAACATTTTTTTATGTTTTCTCATGTTTTTATGGTTTTTCTGTGTTATCCAATGTGATCCAAAGTATAAATTCATTTCCTTTAAACCTACTTTTAGAGTTTATCTTAACTTTCAATTCAACACTAATTGGGCAGGACAAAATGAGATGTCTACAGTCTCTCCTCGTGTGCTTCGTCAATCTCACAGCAGTAAAATGAGCAAAAGATGTTATAAACTGAAGAGGAAGAAAAAAGTCATTCAAATAATCATCATAAAATTGACTACGAAATATAAGATGGCCTTTGGTTAGTGCTTCCATTTTAATTATTGATGATTTATTTATTTATTTGGCTTCTGTTCAAAGAGAAAACATAGAGCAAAAATAGAAAACGATAAAAAAAAAAAAAAATAGATCTCCACTACTACCTGAAATTTGTTCCCAAACTCTTGGGAAAAAAACTGAAACATATTCTATTATATTTTTATTAGTGTAAAGGAAAACCTTACCTTATGAACTAACTTTTGGGATCGAGAGACACCCAAGATCTTGTGTCTCCAACCATAATATATCATATCAAACTTACATAGTAATCACCAAATAAAAGGAGCACACGGAATAAACGAAAAATATGGATAAAGTACAATAAGAAACAAGAAAAGGGAGGATGTGAAATTATGTGGAATTTCAATATACTTAAGATTTTTAATAGTGTCTAACTCCCTATTCTATATCATTATTGTAGACACCGCATTTTGTCCCGCCCAATCAGTGTCGAATCGAAAGTACAAATTCAGATAAACTTTAAATTAAGATTTAAAGGGAATGAATTTTTACCTTAAGATCACACTGGATACTACAAAAAAATGACAAAAAATAAGAATAATTTATAACTGTCAAATTTGATTGAATTTGGTTAAATAAACGTTTCGGATCAACCTCAAAACTCCTAAAGTCAAGGGGGATTAAGATGACATTATTAAATGTTCATTTTCATCAAATCACCTTTAATATGAATAAAAATTAGTTACGACCCTTCAACTATAGGATATTTCACCAATTTACCTCTATTGCCTACTTTGATCTTTGAAACATTTACGATCACCTGTTTCGTCTGTTTGACTTCAAAAATACTTTTCTATTTTTTTCATTTTTATTCTTATATCATCAAGATATAAATCCAAGGAAATGCCATGACAAATCTAAGTTAACCAAAATAACTAAGGCTTAGGACTCAGTTTGAAATCAACCAAACCGAAGTCATCATGACTAACAATCAAAGCCCATCAAACAGAGCCCTACCTAGCATTTAATAACTCATTAATGAGAATTAAATGCCCAAGATATTTCCTAGATATTTCTCACAAAATTTCTACGGAAGGAAACCAAGTTACTTAAGAAGTAACTAACGGTTTTCAATCTACTCGATCCGGTTCGTCACCAAGGCATGCATTAATGAGCCATTAAATGCCCATCCCATCAAGCATCAAATTCTTGGGATGACATATGAAGATCACATTCAAGGTACCTAGTTATTTTGATTAAAATATTTTAGGGAAACCGAATTACTTGAAATGTGACTACACCGTTACAAGGCAAACCAAACCAAACCAAATCAATTCCATTTGAGAGCATTCAATGCCCATTACATCAAGTGTCATTTTCAAGCATTAATTTCCAAATGACACTTAGAGACTAAGTTCAACGCATCTTGAAAGCATTAATGGCAACCAAACTGAAATAGTGCAAGTAACCGGTACTAGCCACCAAACCAAACCGAAATGGGTCATATCAAGCCATAAATGCCCCATGTGCAATCCAATCATATCTAATGATTGCCAATCATGAGTAATGATCGGCAATCCTTGCCTTAGATATTTATTGATTTGGTAATCATTACCAAATCTTTGAAGATCTTACAGAATCTTCAAGATTCGTCTAAAACCGCCCAACCTCAAGACATAAGAGGATGACCCCTAAGATAAATAGCTCCTAAGGAGTAGGTTGGGTTACCTTGCACATTAGCCAATGCGCAAGGTGCCCAACCTATAAATAGGAGGCTCATTTTTCAGAATTCAAAGAACTTGAACCCACAACTTCTCTCTATAGGCTCGAATTTTGCTCTTAGGTCTATTGGGTTTTCAAGCTTTTTATGAGATAAACACCTCGAAATAATGTCAAAATACCTTCCCAAAGGAATTCTTGAGGATCTTGGAGGAAGATCTCAAGAAGTTGACAGCGAACAATCGAGAAGATCCACAGAAGGAGAAGATGGTAAACGCTTAGGGAAACACCACTCCCCTAAGCTAGGTATATCTTCTTAAATACCCTTCGATCTTGTCTTTAATACGTTCATAGTGCTTGTACATAGCATGTTCATGTAATTCTTAGACTTACGTTTCATATAAATAGTATATCTATCAAGTATTCAAGTAGAAAACGTTAAAAACATGTCAAAATCATCAAACAATCTCAAATTATCCAAGATCATGTCAAGAACATCAAGAACGTCTAAGAACATGTGAGAAATATGATAAAAACATTTATCACACCATGAGTTATCCACAGCGTCTTTGATTCTCTCAAGAACACACGAAACCAAACTCCAAAACTCAAATCAAACTATTAACTGCTAATCACTAAAAATTAACTGTTAATAACTGACTTTACTTTACAGCAAATGTCTAGATCACAACCTGGCACTAAGTCTTCAAGCTCGTGAACTGGCAACATATATATATATATATATATATATATATATATATTATACCGTTGAGACCCTTATGGCTAAAAATTCGAAATAAAAAGAAGACCTCTATTCATTCGGGGATAAGTGTGTACCATTTTCATAAACGTTTTCGTTTTTCTTAGTTACTAGTAGGACTGACATATATACTATATATTTTCTTTCTTTTTTAACTAATAACTCAAACATACACAATAAGCATGCCTAAGCAAGTGAGTTCGGTTGGAGTATTCTTGACAAAATCAAAGGTACAATCCACATATCATTGTATGATTCATGTCTTTGTCTCATGATAAAATCAAAACAAAATCAATCATCTTGCATAAATGAACTACGTACTGACCTAATTCTCAACGATCTGAGATACGTAAGCAACCCATGTACGTTTTCGGTCACCTATCTAAATAAAAATCAGTTCATCTTAAACAGATAAAATATGTTTCGACCTGATTCACCGTGATAACTGGGCTACGTAGTCAACCTTTACAAGGGTCGGTCGTCAAAATATACAAAAACATTTTCATTTCACATGCTTTTACTTGTTGATGCTAAAAGATAGCCTTTACTTGCTTTCCTTACATAAAAATGCATAAAAAAAGACTTAAACTTAAAAATGGCAATTATTGTTATTAAACAAAACCAAAGGAAATTACTTGGAGTTTTTTTAAATGTGAACATCTCTTTAGACTGAGGTATCGTCTTCGGACATATGTCTTGGGGTACATAAAATATTCCCCGAACTTAAAGAAATTCTAGGTAAAAGACCTTTACAAGTCAAAACTCGGGCCATTTCAAAATAAAAATGAATTTTTAAAATCCCAGTGACCTAGCACACTATTTAACCTCATGCTCAATGGCAACTCCATTTTTAACATAAATCTCGGCCCAAAGAATATTTTCAAAACTGACGCCTAGAAAAGTCCTTGAAGACCATTTTCGAAAATGAACTAATTTTGAAGATTTCAAGAGGGAGGAATGAAAATTTGTTTTCCTCTTTTTCCCGATCAATACTTCCTCTGCTTTCAAAAAAATCCAGGGTGCGTCAACTACCATGGTTAACATTCATAGAATCCTCTTCTTCATCAAGATATTCTTCTAGTGTATCATCTTCTTCTTCATCATCTTCATCATAGATATGGTCATCTCAAGCGGGGGTGCAATGACAATTATGTTGCTTGGATCGATGACAACTGGAAGCATATCTTTCTATCTAGCATTAAATCCTCATCAATAGCATCTTTAATTAGTATAATATCATTCGACTCTTCTTCTTGGTAAGCCTCGCCGATTGGTAACTTTCCAATATCTTCCATCTTTGGTACTAACCAAAAATGCCTATGTCGCGCATGTTGCACAATACACCAATTTGGTCCAAGTTTTACGTCATTAATGTAAAAGACTTGTTGTGCTTGGCTATATAAGGATCATTTTCATACCATTTTCGGGTATTGATTCTTGTAAAATGATCATCATTTTGAAACGTTCTTTTATTACTGAACCATTTACATTTGGACAAAAAGACTTTGCGAGAAAAACAAGATAACTTAGCTCGATAGCCGACTAAAACAAACCATAGAATTCAGTAATGTTCCCTTCATGGCCCCCTTCAACAAGCACCCCACCATTTTGGGTTGTTCTCCGATCATCACGTTCTTGAATATGGAAACATATTCCATTGACTATACAACTAGGGTACATTTTCACACATACATCTGGACCACTTTTTTAAAAAAAAAAAAAAAAAACAAAACAAAAGAAGAAATATATTGATATCAACAAGGAGAGATTAAAAACCTCATAAATTACAAAATTTTGATCTTCTAAAGCTAGAAAAACCAAAAGTATCAGGTTTTAAACAACCTCTAACAAAATGAGGTAAATCAACAAATTCAGAAGAAACAAGAGAATTTCCTGCACTAGCATGTTTAGACAGCCCATCAGCAACACCACTGACTTCTCTAAAAACATGTTGAATAGGAAAACCACCCTTACTTCTCAAAAAAATGATTTTAGCAATATAGGGATAAACTTTCCAAGGGATTGAAGCCTTATGCAGGACCATATCAACCAAAATCTTACTATCAACTTCCAAAATAGTCATTAGCCAATTTTGCTCAATACAGTATATAATCCCTTGCTAAAGAGCATATACTTCAGCAAACAGATTTGTTTGGAAGCTTAAAGGAGTAGCAAAAGCATAGCAAAGCTAACCATTGTAATTTCTGATAATACCCCCTGCACCAGAAAAGCCTAGATTGCCTATAAAACTACCATCTAAATTAAGCTTCAAGTAACCAAAGGCAGGCCTAATCCATTTGAGCATTACAAACTGAGAAGATGAAGGCTTTTTAACAGGCTTGGCATGAATGATAAACTTCATTCTTCCAATCACAACAGGAAAACAAGAAGCAACTTGATCAAATTTTGCTTGACATCTGCATTTCCAAAGCTCCCAGCATATCAGAACAGGCAGACCAACATTAAGGTGCTTGTTTTGCCACCATCTTAACAATCTAGACAACAATGAACCCTCATGATAAGCACTTCCAAAATAAGCCCACACCCTCTGAGTAAAAATGCATGAAGACAGCACATGATCCTGAGAATCAGCAACCTTACCACAATAAGCACAAATAGAAGGCAACTGAATCCCCAAAGATCGTAGAATCAAAAGGCACAATGCCTTTGAGCACCTTTCACATTAATATAGAGGACTTAAGAGGTATAGATGGATGCCAAATGAATTTAAAATAATGAGGTGATTCATAACACTGCCTGAGAACCTGCCAAGCAGAAAAAACTGTGAACAAACAAGAAGATGTAGGCAACCAGCACATTCTATCCTTATCCACTATAGGAAGCTTCTGCATTTACAAAATATTGGATTTAAAACGAAGGAGAATAAGCTCCACCGTATTCCAATTCCAAGAGCCATCCTCATTGAACAAATCCTTAACCTGCAAAGAGACATACTAATCCTGCACCATCATGATTTCACCAAAGGGAAAATTGATGAGCCATTGATCTCACCAAAGAGAAACATCACCCTTACCAACTTGGAAAAAGATGAAATCCTCAGCTAAAGACTTTCCCTCAACCACATTCCTCCATCCCAAACTCTAATGGGAAGTAATCCTGCAAAAGTAGGCTTTCTTTCTGCTACCATACTTTAACTTCATGAAATTAGTCCACAGAGAGTTTCCATCTTTGAAATTCCACCATAATTTTGCTTTAAAAGCCAAAATCATATCTTTAAGCTGCCTTAATCCCAAACCTCCTTCATCAATAGGTAAGCACATAGTCTTCCAAGATTTCCAATGGTGTTTCTCATTCTAGAAAAAGTTTGAGAACATGTTTTTTAAAGTCTTGATTACTTTGACTGGAGGAAAGAGAGTCATAAACAAGAAAATTGTTTGAGAAATCAAAACATGTTTGATCAACACCAATCTGCCTCAACTAGAAAACAACTTAGCCTGCCAGCCTATGTCTGATTTTAGCAACCAAAGGATCAAATAGGATAGCCTTCTTCTTACCTGCAAAAATAGGACATCCCAAGTGTTTCATTGGGAGAAAGCTCTTGATAAAACCTGATTTAGAGGCTAACCAAGACAACTTCTTAGTAGTAATATATGGAGAAGGAATTAAACTACTTTTGGAGTAGTTAATGAGTTGCCCTGAATCAACTCATTAACTACTTTTGGCTTGATAAGAATGAAGAAAATCAAGCAGTTTTGTAAAATAGGCTTTGGTACCATTGACAAAAATAATCATATCATCAGCAAAAGCAAGATGGTAAATAGGCAAAGAGGATTTAGGTTGAGAATATGAAAGAATTGAATTATTTTGAACAAGAGCTTTGAGGCCTCTGGAAAAAATTTCTACCATGATAATGAAAAGAAGAGAAGATAAAGGATCACCCTGCCTTAATCCTCTTTTAGATTGAAAGAAGCCACAAGAGCTACCATTTATAATCAATGAAAAGAAACAATTAGAAATCAGCCTCCACACCATGTCAATGATCCTCTCATGAAAACCAAACTTTCTCATTGTTGAAACAAGATAGAACCAAGATACTCTATCAAAGGCCTTAGCCATATCAAACTTAATAATGATATTGCCATCTTTCACTTTTTTGGGAAAAAAATGCACTATCTCTTGAGTAAGAAGAATATTATCAAAAATGTTTCTCCCCTCCACATATGCACTTTGCTCAGGAGAAATAACTTTGGGAAGAACAAGTTTAAGTCTATTGACTAAAAACTTGGAAATGATCTTATTGAGGAAATTGCAAAGGCTAATTGGTCTAAAATAAGAAGGTGAAGAAGGATTATCAACTTTAGGAATTAAAGCCAGAAAAGTGCTAGTACAAGATTTAGAAAGCTCAGCACCACAAAAAAAAATTCATAACAGCTTGCAACAAATCACCTTTAATAATCTCCCAACAGTGTGTAAAAAACCTGCCAGTGTAGCCATCAGGACTTGCTACACTGTCTCCTTTAAGGCTGAAAACAACTTCTTTAATTTCCTCCAAGGTGGGAATTGCTAAAAGAGCATCATTATCAAGATCACTAACCAAATGAGGAATCATGTCCAGAAATTCCAAACTATGTAGACAAGATAGATCACATAACGCATCTTGAAAATGCTGCAAAAAACAATCTTCAATCTCCTTAGGATCAGAATGAAAGACACCATGGGAATCAATTATAGCATTGATTCTTCTTTTTTATCTTTGATCTTTCACAATGGCATGAAAGAATTTAGAGTTGGCATCACCATCCTTAAGCCATTTGAAGGCTGATTTCTATTTCCAAAACTGCTCCTCAACAAGAATAGCTTGTTTGTGCTTAGCCAAAGCATGATTATACATAGACCAATTCTCAGCATTATTATTGATGAGGCAAAATTCTTCCAACCTAGAGACCTCCAGTATGCATCTGGACCACTTGACAAAGAATATAAGTCTTTTATAACAACAGTTGATACACTTTTTTTCAATTGATTAATCTACGGTCAAAATCACAAAATATATGAAAACAATTTATTTTAAAAATGTAAAGAAAAAAAAAAAAAAAAAGAATAAGAGTAATTGGCTTGACAACTTACACGTCGTGAAAACCAAGCCAGAAATTATTTTCTTTGCCGGTTACAAAAGTCACCCTCACCTTGAAGGATGAGCTCAGCCTTATGTTCATTGGTGACAATTATATATAAATTGGAAACGCATGCATGATTACATCATTTATAACAAGAACTTTAAATTGAAATACCTACATTATGAATGGCTCCAGTTCGTCGCAATTGTTCAACACATACTGATTAATCATATCAAGATCTTTAGCACTTAAAGTGTCATACTTCACACGTTCAAATGGAGGAATCTATTCCAAGAAAACTGAAATACCCATGGAGGATTCATTTTTTCCACCATCATAATTTTGGTCATTTCGATTGAATCTAGTTTCTATATCTCGAAGGTACATCGAGCAAAAGGCCAAGCACTCATTAACAATATAAGCCTCAGCTATTGAACCCTCTAGACGAGCTCGGTTGGTCACGTAACTTTTAAGAGTGCCTAGGTACCTTTACAACAACATAAATATCATGCATAATGCCATATAAAAATTATAGTACAACGCTTGAAAAAAAAAAAAATCAATTGTAAAATACATTTCAATAGGATACATCTATCAATAGTGTATGGGTCCTCCAATTTTAGTCTCTCGAGGTAAATGAACAGCTAGATGGACCATCACGTCGAAGAATGCAAGAGAAAATATTCTTTTTAACTTGCACAATATACTACAATAACTTTCTCCAATTCTTCTAGGACTTCCAACTGCAATGTCTTGGAACAAAGTTGCTTGAAAAAATTACCAAGCTCAAAAAGAGCCGTGCATAGATCGTTTGTGAGCAAACCTCCAATTCCAGCTAGGATAAGCCTTTGCAAAATAACATGACAATCATGGCTTTTCAATCCCATCACCTTCCCATCAACGATACTTACATGCCTTGATATATTTGTCGCATAACCATCTGGAAACTTAATTGATTTACGGAACTCACACAACACTAATTTCTCTTTGTTATTTAACACATAACATGCATGATATTTTATGTATGAATCCCCTCCTTTTCGAATGTGCAACTCCGGCCGTATCTTTAAATCTGCCAAATCTAGTCGGGCTTTGTCAGTGTGTTTTAATTTTTCATCAATATTAAGCAACGTCCCCAACACATTGTCACATATATTCTTTTCAATATGCATGATATCAAGGTTGTGTCGGATCTAAAGCTTTTCCCAGTATGGCAACTCGAAAAAAATGCTTTTCTTAGTCCAATTTCACTCCTCAGTGGCACGCTTTCTCTTTTTGTTGTTTGGACTTTTTCCTAGTTGATTATTTTTCACAAGAAGTTGCTATTGACAAATACCAACACCAGACAACTCCCTCAATTTTTCACAATTTTCTATTCTACCATCGAATAATTTACTTCTGCGCCAAAAATGGCCAACGTGCAAATAACGACGATGCCCCATATAACAAATTTTGTTCCTTATAGAACATGATGAAGCATCATCATTACAAACTGGATACGTCATGTAGCCTTTTGAGCTCCATCCTAACAAATTAGCATAGGCTAAAAAATCATTGATAGTCCACAGAACTGTTGCACACATTTTAAATGTGTTCCCCATAACAATATCATATGTGTCAGCCCCATAATCCCACAATTTCTTTGTCAATGAAAGAAATGTACTTCTATATAAAAAGCATTTGTGGGGATCGCGCAGAGACGGGATGGTCCTAAATTGCCCCAGGCGATTGGGGCTCGATTTTCCAGCTAGTCATGCGCCCAGATGCCTTTGGCAATGCCCAACTTCTGCCAGGGGCAAAGTTTGACGGGGCTTACGCCCTATGTTTCCATCACTAGAAAAATCAAGCAAGATAAAACTCGATTTTTCATCTATTTGGTGTGTTTGTCTTCGTCTTCATCGCTTCGCCGGTGCTAAAACTCGTAGGCTAGATGTGCGAACAAGTTTAACGATAAATAAATAAATAAATAAATAAATAATAGATAAATATAAAGAAAAACAAACAAAAAAAAAAGATTATTCAGAGAAAAAAGAAAAATAAGAAGACAATGAGGTACAAAAAAAAAAAGCACAAAAAAAAAATAACAGAAATAGGAACAGAGAACAGAGAAACAGGAATAACAAAAAAAAAATTAGTACTTTCGAACAGTGCAGAAACAAAACAGGGAAAAAAAAACACAAAAAAGAATGAAAAACGAAAAAAGAAACAGGAGAAAAAAAAAAAAACCGTAATTGTTATTACTAGATTCGACCTCGATAGGATACACCCTTCCATTTATGTTCTCCTCAAATTTTATGCATACAAACCTGGTATGAGTGAATGATTGACCTCCCTCACACAATTAGAGCCGAGAAGTCTAGAACGAGTGATACTCATTTGGAGGTCGAAAGTTTGATCCCCTCCACACAAATATAGCCCAAAGAGCTTTTAAACTACAAATTCAATTTTAATCGGAAGCGCATGACTTGTTAGATCAACTGATTGATTATCTAATATTACCATACCTCTATGATTCGTGTTGACACCAGAAGGTGTTAAGCCTTGTACTTTATTTATTTATTTTTAAATTATGATATATATACCTGATTATTTGGGATAAAACAATAGGGTGTTGGTGGCAATATGTTATGTGATGGCATAACATCATTGTAACTTTCTTGATAAATTAGAATAATTTGAAAATAGTGATTTCTTATGCTTCTAGTTTAGTTTATTTTAAGTTCATTAACAGGAAGCTATCACATCTGTGTTGTCTTCTACGCGTTGTTATTTTGTAATTTCTTTTCCTCTAGTCTTTTAGTTGTGATCCTTTTTTATAATTTCTGTTACTGAACTGGAAAAAAAAATATAGTAAATATATTGGCTAGAGTCACTTCTTGATTTTTAGAATGATATCATGAACCAAACTGCATTTAATTCATACCCTTTATTTTTTATTTTTTTCCCAAACAACTTGTTCTTAATTGCAGTTTCTAGAGGAAGAGAATAATCGTCTAAAATCAGAGATTAAAAATATGTCTTACGAATTGAATAATCAAAGAGATAGTAATGATTTGATGCACGATGAGGTTGCACGACTAAAGAAGAGTTTAAAGCATAGCAAGGTTCTTCACAAAAGTGGGTTGATTTTCTTTTTAAAATTCTTTTAAATATTGTATGTTAAAAAAAAAAAAAAAAAAAAAAAAAAAAGGAACAAAGAAGAACAGAAACGGAAACAGGAATAACAAAAAAAATTGCAGCTTCGACAATGCAGAAACAGAAACACGAACCCAAATAAATAAATAAAAAACAGAAACAGGTTATTAGTAGAATAGGGCATAATAGATTAATATAAGGTTGCATCTAGCATAATAATTGACATAAATTTTAGTGATCCTTAACTTCTACATACATGTCCACAACACACACAAAAAGAATTGCTTCAAGAATGACTGAGATTTATTGTTCATAAAATCACAGTCCACAGAGCTCTTCTAGAACACAAGAACACCAGTTAAACCAAAAACAAGCATGAAGTTGAAATTTTAAATAATAGAAAAGATGGGCCAAGATTTGAATTGCATACCTCTTGAAATTAACCAGACACTTTCGCAAATTGAAAATTCTGTCTTCAATCAATCAGAAGCATGCAAGGCATGAAAATTGGGACTCTATGTAAGGAGGCCGAACAAAACTTTAAAGAAGAACACTAATTATCAAAGAAATCACCTGGGAACGCGAAATCTGTTTCCAAAACGTGAATTTGAAGTTGTTCACCGGCGAATTGCAGGTTGTTGTCCGACAAATCTTTCAGCAGTTTTGCAGCGAACAGGAGAGAACGGTAGAATAAGGGCGTATGATTGAAGATTGGAATGGAGAGGGACTTGTGGAGAGGGATCAGAGATTTGTACATCAAATACTAATATATGAGATATAAGACGTTTGAAAATGACTCCTTTTCATTTTTTATTTTTATTTTTTCATTAATTATTATTATTTCTTCTTAAATTTTTATATATATTTTTTTTTTCATCAATAAGCCTCCTTCAAATCTTTTAAAAATTTCAAAAAATAATAATAATATTAAAATTTATAATTATTTTAATTTTGAAAAATAATTATAATTACAAATAAAAAATTTACAAGCCTAATATTTTTTAATCGAGTGAAAATATTGATAAATAAAATCTCATATGAAAATTTCACCAAATAATTAAAAAAAAAAAAACTAAATTAAACAACTTATACATGAAGTGTGATTAAATTTCATAAATAAAAAAATATTTAATTTTACAGTAATTTTAAATTTAAAAATTTCAGCAGCAAGTACTATTTAAGTACTCAAAAAATACAAAAAACTATTATTTGATCCCAAAAAGGGGGGGAAATTAGAATAGAAAATGTATTACATAAATCAACAATTTTTAATTCTCATAATAATTTTAAATTGTAAAAAAATCAGCACGAAATACTTTTTAAATACTTTAAAAATATAGCAACCACCATTTGATCCCAAAAATATTAAAAAATATATATATAAATATATTTACATAAACAGAATTTAAAAATCAAAATTGTAATTCTTTTAAGAGAGTTATAAGAGTAACTTTTTATTAGATAGTCTTAATTATTTTTTTTAATAATATAGTATCAAGGATAAATATGTAATTTTATATTTAATATCAAAGGAAGTGAGGGTCAGAGATATTTTCCAAATAACATGAGATATTATTGTAAATTTTTTCAATGATAATGACTAAAACCCTCACTGAATTTTATCAATATTTTGATTGAAGATTGTTTCCATTATAATTAATTATGCGTAACTTTATCTTCTCATCTCTCTCTCCTTCTCCCTCTCCAACCATTTAATAAAATTCTCTCTCTCCATCAATTAGTTACATATAACTTTTAAACAATAAAAAAAAAAAAAATCTATTAGCTTATTTTAAAACTATAATTTAAAGAAAATAGAAAATTTTAAAAATCCTCTAGGAGTTTATTTACATATTATATACTATTTTTGAAAAATAAATGTGAGTGATGAACAATAATTATTTCAGAGATTGACATTATTTATTTTTTAGCTTACAATTTACCGCCAAATTTGTTGGCGACGAAAAAAATAACCATCGTAGCTAATAATTTAAAAATATTTTTGGCTACAAATCAATTTCGTAGTTATACCTACCATTTATGCCAAAAGTATTTTGGCGAGAAGTCAATTGGCTACAAATAATCTTTTGTAGGGAAAAAAAAATCACCTTTCTACAACAACTATTATAGTTCGTCGCAAAAAATTAACGTTTAGCTGCGGAATTTTTATTTCGTAGTCAAAAGTCATTTTTTTTTTGTAGTGACTAAAGGTCTTTAAAGTTACAAGAACATGAAATGACACCATAAATGAAGCACTAACCCACTAATATATTGGAGACTCTTTACCTCCATAATTTATAAAACTCCAAAATAAATAATTTAATTAACTAATAACTATATTATAGTACAATGTAACAACACTGAGCACTAACACTTGACAATTAAGTGTAGGACACTGATCTCTCACGCATGACACTATTTATTCCCATACGAAGCCGATCAAGTGCAATCTTCGAAATGAAAATCTCGAAACCTTAACTTTCTATAATTTCAAAATTCCAAAAAATAAAAGAATTTGATGGATGATCATGCCCAAAGACACTACATTTTGTCTTGCCACTCTTCCTGTTTCAGCATTTAGTTTCAATATGACATCTTATTAAAATATTAAAATACATAGAAAGATAAAATCTAAAAAAATAAAAAAAGGAAATTGGACTTGTGCTTAACTGAAAAATCTTTGAGGGAAATTTCGTGGAATTTTATTTTAAAATCAAGTTTTCATGGAAAAATTCAAATATTTTGGAATTAAAGGCAATTGCTTAAAACCTTTTGAATTTTAAAATTTGGATGATCAAAGAGCTTAATTTGATTTAAAAATGAGAGGGGTATTTTTGAAAAACATTGCATTTGCATAAGGATGTGTTTCGGGAAACCAATTTTGAGTTTCGAAAAGAGAAGGCAAATGCGTCAGTCTAAAACTCTTTTTCGAATTTTAAATTGGATGTTCTTGAGTTAATTAATATTTTTGAATGATAGATTAGATTCAATATTCAGGAATAATTATGTTTTGAAAATCGGTTTTTTCCACTTTAAAAGTTAATTGAGTTTTTGGAGTTATTTTAAGGAGTCTTGGAATTTAGAATTTAATTATATTTTAATACGGGCTTAATTGGTTCTCTTGAAATTAATTACAATTAAAATTTGTATTTGTTGAAATTATTATTTCGTCATCCTTGCATCACCAAGTGACATCACCTTCATGAACTCACAATGACATTACCCTCTCCAATCCCAATTTGACAAGTGGCACTCCAAATTAGATTTTATTTTAAAATTTTATTTTTGGGCGTTAAAATGAATTTTCTAATGATTTTATAATTAAAATAGCCTAGAATCCTCCACTTGTGCCTTCAGGTAATAGAATTGGGCAATTAATTGATAAGAGAACCAATATTTTAAAAACCGGACCGGACCGGCTAGTTCGACCGGTTGAACCGTCGACCGGCCAAAAATCCGGTTCGGTTAACTAGTAAAAACCGTTTTAGGGGTTAAACTGGAAAAACCCGGTGAACCAGAGCGGTTTTTCTTTAACTGACCAATTTTTCTCAAGAAAATGAATGAGAAAATCGATTTTCAGAGGCGCGGTGATGGTTGGTTAAGGCGATGGAGCTAGCGTCAATGCGTTGGAGGCGGCGGTGGCCTTCGAACATCGAAGAGGAAGCCAGATCTGTGAGTAGTTTTGTCAATTGTTGGCGATGGAGACGTGGAGGAGAAACGGCGAGTGGGAATGGCGACGATCTCTGTGGCGACGGCGGGCGAGACGTTAGCGATGGTGATGGGGCGGAGAAACAGTGAAGGGTTGGGGAAGCGAGAAGGAGTTTCACGGTGAGAAATCATAGGATAGAGAGAGAGAAAGAGAGAGCCCAAGTGATTTCCTGCCCATCGATTTCCTGAATCCTGCCCACAGATTTATATTTTATATATATATTTTTGTATTTTTAAAACTTTTTATTTAAATAAATATATGGTGGGCAGTGAAATCTGATTTATATATATATATATATATATATATATATATATATATATATATTTGTATTTTTAAATTTTTTATTTAAATAAGTAAATATAAAAATATTAATGATGTAATTATGACGTCACCAGTTCAACCGCGGTTCGCCTACCGGTTGAACCGGTGACCCATAACCCGGTGACTTTTCCAGTTCGACATCCGGTCCGATTTTAAAAACATTGGAGAGAACATGCAACAAATCAGTAGCTATCACCTAGAGGGGGTGGGTCACCGTATAGATTGTAACCCAAACCTAAGGCCGTACCACATGGTGAAGCACTATCTTTATAGGCCCTATTTTCTCCCAGAAGAAGGGGTCGATCTTTAATACGTTTGTTGAAGCCATGTTCTACCTTTTCGCTGAATGTTTCTTCAATTACTCGAAATTCTCATGAAAACATTCAAAAAACGTAAAGGAATTTCATAGATCCTGGGATAGGTATAATGTTTCCATATAATCTTTAAGATTTATTGATTATCCCCTACCCCTGAGGCCCTTTCTTTGGTTATTCTTCCACATTTTCACCAAGGACTTTGATATAGGAATACCTAACTAGGATTATCATACTTACACTCTCGACCCCGTTGGTAACGGTAGAAATTTGAAGGTCCAAAACGTCTTAGCTAGGATTTGTGTTGGAAAAATTAACCAATTAATTAGGTTTTATTTTCCCTCTTTAAGTGATTCGAATGGAATTACCTATTTTAGTACTTACATATATTAATCAAAGTAACACAATTAACAAATAAAGTAGGAGACACAGTCTTTATGTGAAAAACCCCAAGGCAGGAAAAAAAACCCACAGGAACGAAATCCGATCTCAACTTCCATCATCACAAAAATAATGAGATTACAATCGTCCACACCTTCAAGAGAAAAACTCTTAGATTACCACATAAACATCACCGAAAACGGTGAATACAACAAGAAATGCAAAATACAGGTTTAGATAGGAATACCGAATCACCAATTGGGAGATATTTACCGAAGATCAAGACCGATGGAAACGAAGGACTTGATGTCGAGAGCAAATTCCTAAAATTTCAACCCAATCGGTCAATCGTCAAGTTGAATCACAATTCTATCTCATTTTCCTTCTCTCTCTATAATGCCATATGGAATCAATGTCCACTACCTTGTGTCTTTCTCTTATTCACTTTCTTGTGTCTTGTACACAAATAAAAGTTGAAGCTCACTATTTAAAGTAAGGCTTCCCTAGGTTTTTGAAACTCATACCTTAATGGGCATTTGTTTTTTTTTTTCTTCTAATAAGAAATTTTAAATGGGCCCCATTTTTTTTTCTTATCACTTAAGTTAAGCCAATTGGGCTTTGGGTTAAGTCCATCCCCACATGGGCTGAACCTACCCAGCAAATCTCTCCCTCCAGTTCATGTGGCGAAATGCAGGAGATATGCTCTCTTTTTGCAACTTTCAAACTTCTATCCAAGAAAAACTTTTGTCCTCATATCTGAATCATTATCATCTGCTGTAGCAACTTCATATCCAACACATCACGAATCCAATGGTAACTCACATCAATGTGTTTGGATCTCGCATGAAAGGTTGAATTCTTCGAAAGATTAATTGCACTCTGATTGTCGCAGTAAACATTATACCTCTTTTGTTGAAAACTTAAATCTTATAGAAACATTTTCAACCACAAAACCTCGTTACATGTTTTTTTCACTGCCATGTATTCTGCTTCTATGGTTGATAAAGCAACACACTTTTGTAACCTGGATTGCCACGAGACTGCTCCCCCTCCAAAAGTAATCAATATCCTAATGTGGACTTTCTCTTTTCGATATCACCTTCCATATTTGCATCTGTATACCCTTCTAGCATAGGTTTTCCATTTCCAAAACATGAGAAGACTTTAGACGTGCCTCTGAGATGCCTGAAAATCTGTTTTAGTGCTACCCAATGCTCTTTGCTCGGATTCGAGAAAATTTGACTTATAACGCCAACTGCATAAGCTATGTCCGACCTTGTGCATACCATAGCATACATTAAACTACCAACTATTGAAGCATAAGGTATGTTATTCATTTCATCTTTGTCATTCTCAGTTGAAGGACACTCAGTTGAACTTAACTTGAAGTGACTTGCAAATGGAGAACTAATAGATTTCGCCTTACTCATATCAAGCCTTTACAGAACTTTCCCAACATACTTTTCTTGAGACAACCAGAGCTTTCTATTTTTCCTTTCTCGAGTAATCTTCATCCCAAATATTTGCTTTGCTAGTCCCAAATCTTTTATCGAAAGCGTCTTGCTGAGATATTTCTTCAAATTCTTAATCTTGCTTGCATTCTGACCAACAATCAGCATATCATCTATGTAGAGTAGGATAATAATAAAGTCACTATCTGGGAACATCTTCACATACACACAATGGTCTAAAGTAGTCCTCGTATACCCATGGTTCAACATAAACGAGCTGAACTTTTTGTACCATTGTCTTGGAGCTTGTTTGAGCCCGTACAAACTTTCTTCAATCAACACACAAAATTCTCTTTGTATTTGACATTGAATCCTTTTGGTTGATCCATATAAATTTCTTCTTCTAAATTCTCGTGCAAAAAAGTTATCTTCACATCAAGTTGTTCGATCTCTAAATTCAAGTTGGCAGCTAACCCAAACACAACTCGAATTGAAGACATTTTAACCACTAGAGAGAAAAGTACATCAAAATCAACATTTTTTTTTCTGATTGCATCTCTTGACAACAAGTCAAGCTTTGTACCTCGAAAGTGAGCTATTCTCTTCAGTTTTCAATTTGAAAACTCATTTATTCTTCAAAGATCTCTTGCCTTCAAGAAGTTGTGCCAAGTTGTAAGTATAGTTCTCATGTAAAGAATTTATCTCTTCTTGCATGGCTTTACTTTACTAGTTTCTGTTTTCACTCAGCATGACTTCTTCATAGCGTTCTAGATTTCTTCATGCTCTATCTCATCACCTACATGTGCTTCATCTATAGTCTCACGAAACTGCTCTTCTGGTAGATCTGTCACGCGTGCTGGAACTGGATCTATGTGGAGTGGATACTCGACATAGGATTTCTCTTTTACACCTTTCTTAACATCCTTGATAGCCTGATTTTCGAGGAATATCACTTCTCTGCTTTGAATCATTTTTCTATCAACTAGATCCCACAATCTGTAGCCAAATTCCTCATGCCCATAGCTAAAGAATATACACTGCTTTGTTTTGTCATCAAGCTTGAACCTGTCATCTTTTGGAATATGAACAAATGCCCAACATCTAAATACCCTGAGATGTTTGTAGGAGATGTATTTTTTGGTTCACACACCTTCTGGGATGTCACCATACAAAGGAACTGATGGAAACAAATTGATTAAGTTAACTACGATCCTCATTGACTTACCCCAAAATTATTTATGCAACTTTGTGTGGGAAAGAATACACTTGATTCGTTCACAAATGGTCCAATTTATTCTCTCGGCAACTCCATTATACTGAGGAGTATTAGGCATACTTTTGTCAAGTTTAATATCGTATTTCATGCAGTATTCCTCAAACGGACCTCTGTATTTACCACCATTATCTGCACGCACACAGCTGAGCTACCTTCCTATTTCTCTTTCAACCTTAGCGTGGAAATGTTTGAACACCTCAAATAACTAGTCTTTAGTTTTCAAATAATAGACAAACAATTTTCAAGAAAAATCATCAATAAATGTAACAAAATATGAAGTACAACCAAGTGTTCTATTTTTCATGAAATAAATATCTGTATGCACCAAATCCAAATGATAATGTCTCCCAGATGGATTAAAATTTTGAAATGCAACTTTATGTTGTTTACCAGCAAAACAGTGCGTGCAAGTTTTTAGAGATGTACCTTTTACACCTGTTAGGACTTATTTTCTGCCGAGCATGTAAAGGACTTTTTCACTTAGGTGACCAGGTTGTCGATACCATAACTCGATAGAAGAATCCTTTATTGCATTGACCTCTCCTTTATCCAATCTCTCTTACATTACATATAACCTACTTAATTTATTGCCTTTGGCCAACACCAAAGAACCTCTTATGAGTTTCTCATTTTCCTTCACCAAAATGATGACTAACTTCATCGTCTAGCTTTCCGGTAGAGATTAAATTGAGTTGAATATCTGGAACATGTATGACATCTTTAAGTAATAATATGCAGTCGATACCGATTTCTAGATAAATGTCCCATATGCCAATGATCCTGGATGCAGCGTCGTTCCCTATTTTACATAGCCAAAGTCCCTACTACTATTAGATGAGAAGAAATCACCATGAGAAGTAATATGAAATGATGCATCCGAATCAATCACCTAATTGCTATCCTGGCATGCAAGGATGACACAACGATCTTCATAACGAATCACAATATTGCCATCAACAATAACGTCATTACTCTCTTTATCTTGTTTGTCCTTGCCAGTTCGGTCTTTAGATTGTTCCCTTTTCATTATTCTGTAATCATGTGTCATAGCTTGTTGTATTAGAATCACATGAAGCCCTTTTTACCTTTCAATCTACCTCTCGATTGGTTAAATCTCCCATTATTACGAGAATTTATGCTTTTGCTTTTCCCTTGTCTTTCTTGATTTTCAGTAATAAGTGTTTGCGATCCTGAGGATAAACCTTGCTCTTTCCTCTTTGTCTCTTCATTAATGAGACTATCTTTAACTATATCTATCATCAATTTTCCATCTGGCGTCGAATTACTGAGTGAAAATTTGAGTGTTTCCCAACTGCCAGGTAATGTGCTGAGAAGTAGTCATGCTTGCACTTCATCTTCCAAATAAGTTTTATATTAATCAACTGATTAATAAGGTCTTGAAAATTATTCATGTGATCAACTATATTTTACCCATCCTTATAGGTCAAGTAAACAATTCTCTTAATTAAATTAGTCTTATTCAATACAGTTTTCTGCTCGTACAATGACTATATTTTTTTTTTCCACAATTCATCAACTTTGGTTTCATTAATAACATATTCGTACACACTCTGATCAATCCATTGACGAATATAACCAACTATTTTCCTATGCGTTATCTCCCATTGTTCATTACTTTTGTCACTTGGTTTATCTGCATCACCTTTGAAATGCAATTACAAATCCTTACAATAAAGGATATCCATTATTCTAGATTTCCAAATCACATAATTAACCAATGTCAATTTTTCCATGACTCCATCACTATCTTTCATTTTAAGTCACACAAATAAATATTTTTCCAATAACTTGAAGCTCTTGATACCACTTTATTGGAAAAATTCACCAAGTAATTAGATTTTATTTTCCTTCTTTACGTGATTAAAATAGGATTACCGATTTTAATACCCACAGATATTAACCAAAGTAACACAAGTAACAAATAAAGTAGGAGACACGATTTTTACGTGAAAAAACCCAAGGCGGGAAAAAAATCATGGGACCGAAGTTCGATCTCGACTTCCACTATCACAAAAATATGGAATTACAATCGTCCACACCTTCAAGAGAAAAACTCTTGGATCACCATATAAATATCACCAAAAATGGTAGATACAACAAGAAACGCAAAATAATGGTTTAGAAAGAAATATCGAATCACCAATTGAAAGAGATTTACTGAAAATCAAAACTGATGAAAACGAAGTACTTGATGCCGAAAACAAACTCCTAAAATTTCAGCCCAATCGGAATCCAAATCGTCGTCTGATCATCAAGCCAAATCATAATTCGCTCTCCTCTTCCTTCTCTCTCTATCTCTATAATGCCGTATGGAATCAATGTCCACTGCCTTGTTTCTTGCTCTTGTCCACTACCATGTGTCTTGTACGCCAATAAAAGTTGATGCTCACTATTTAAAGTAAGGCTTCCCTAGGTTTTGGAAACTAATGCCCTAATGGGATTTTGTAATTTTTTTTTCCTTTTATTAAGAAAAATTAAAATGGCCCCCATTTTTTTTCACACTGAAGTTAAGTCCAATTGAGCTTTGAGTTAAGTCTACCCCCAAATAGGCTAGACCTACCTAACAATTTTTATATCGTAAATCTTGCTATTTAATTTAATTATTGTCATTTATTTTCAATCAATTAAATTATCACTATTTAAATAATGTTAATCCTTCCAACTATTATATGATATTCCGTGAAGAGGGTTCCCTTTCGATTTTACCCTCGGAGCGTTAGACCAAGATGTCTTTATATTTCTATATATTTCCTTTCTATCATTAACATTCCTTGCATTTATTTTACACCACCACCGCCAAATCTACATCAATCGTTGTGCCACCACTGCCGAACATCACATCACCACCACCAAATCCCACAATCGCGCTAAGTTTATCTATATTTCTTTCTCCCATCCGAATCCACAACCACTACCCATAGCCTCCACCGTCACTCAACCTCCAACACCACCTATCACCATGTTGTTCATCTTCCTCCAGACATCGTGCATACACCACCGCGTAATCCATCAAGTTGTTCATCTACCACAGCACACGAAACAACACCATCACCTCATTATTATCCAACACAACGTCATTTCTGTCCACTATCACCACCGTCCATATATGGATTTCCAAAACTGGTTTTCTAGATCTGAATTTCTAGATCTAGAATTTTCGATCTGAATTTTCTTATCTTATTTTCTGAATCTAGATTTCCAGATCTCGAAATTTTTTCTAATGGTTTTTTGCATTTTTCTGATAGTTATTGAGTTTTTATTGTTTATTTATTGAATTTATGTGCTAGTTTATCGAATTGATTTATATTGATTTGTTTTGGTTTTATAGTGTTTTGTTGTGTTTTTGAATTGTTTGTTGTTGCAAACTTTATAGTAATCTTTATTTTTTTAAGCCAATGTAGTATTGTTTGCTTTTAAATATGTATATTATCGATTATTTGTTGTTCATTTATTTGTTATAAAATTCTTTATCAATATACTGTTGTCTTGATTTCTAAAACAAAATTTCTCATTGTTTGGCATTTTTAGTTGTACAGTTTCGATTATTTGTTGTGTTGATGGCGGTGGTGACAGTGCTGGTTAATGATTGCTGAGATGATTGCTGGGGTAGTGAATATTTGTCGTAGTTGTCGATGGTGTTTGTGGTGGTAGTGAATATTCGTTCTAGTGGTGAATATTTGTTGTGTTGGTAAATAGTTGATCTAGCAGCGATGGTGATAGTCGGTGATTTTTGTTGCGATGGTAGTAGCTTTTGATAGTGGTAGTGGTAATAGTGAATGTTAGTTATGGTGATTAATGTTTGTTATGTCAGAAACAGATTGAGGATAATTTTATCAGAAAATATCATTTATTTCTTAAATTGGAATTTTTGTTAAAAAAAAAAAAAAAAAAAAAGGTCAGATGAGAATAAGAAATTCAATATAGGCCTTAGAGCCTACACTGAATAGAACGATTCCAGCAGGCCAATATTCTCATTTCTACTTCATCCAAGAAGAAGCAAGGAATGTCACCTTAACTAAGATAAAGAACCGTACTAACACTATTGAAAGGTTTCGTTTCTTGTCCATTGTTGTGTTGGCAAAGCCAACTTTGGTTTCAGGCAGAGAAAAGCGGACGTGGGGACTCGGGTCAGGGCGCAGCGTAACTAAGAGTGACCTTCCATTTAGGGCGAGACAGAATGGGTAGGCAAGGGCAATCTGTTGTGTTGCCCATACAAAAATGCTAGTACATCATAATGAATTGGTACTCCTCTAACTATAGTTGAAGGTGAAAAAAAAAATCTCTTTGTGCTCACCGTGCGGTTGAATTCATTTTTATGCATCGCTAAAACAACACCGATATTCGAAAATGGGAGATCTAATCCAGTTTCTGGATCCAATTCTATCTACATTAGCTAGATGGAATTCATCCACTATTCCACTTTTAGATTTAAGGATTAATGTCTGGATTGTATCTCATACCTTCATCAAAAGAACTCGAGGCTTTATGAATGAGAACAAAATTATAGCACCAAACAATCACAGGCAGAAATTGCAAGAGCATTTTTTTCGAAATTTTTTGTTTTAAGGTACAAAAACAGAGACTATTATATTTAAGTTGATACAACCCAGAACAAAAAGAAAGTTCAAATGATATTCTTCACCTACTAATGTTAAGCATCTGCTCAAAGCTCTAAATTAGACCTAAACATAATTGAGCAGAAGTATTAGCAGTGCTTCTAAAGATGAAGACAAACGACCAAAAAAATATATAGATATCTAACGTAACAAGACCTTTTTGGTCCTACTCAAAATGCAGAGAGACATTCATATCAGGTGTGGGTTCAGGGGCATTCCAATTGGCTGAATCATTAGACATAGAATTTGGATTGTCTTTGCCGCTATCCGCTTCCCTTCTATGGCTCTGTACTGGCAAATGGGCTGCCGGAGTTTGGAAAATAAGGCTGCTGGAGGCTGCCATTGACGAGACTGGTTTTGCACCTTCAATCATCGGCACCATCAACCTTGGTTCATGAAGTTGCTTCTTTTTGTGTATTTTGTAGCCATTCGGCACAAAGCTTCCTGCCACAATCTGAAATATATATACACATATTTATGAGAAGTAAAAAACAGAATCGTATGAATATTAAAGAGCACAAGATTCAGGAGGATTTAACTATGAAGATTTGAAGAACAATTTAATACACAAAGATAGAAAATTGGGTTGTCTAGGGCCATGTTTCGGTTTAAAGTTATAAAAATTGTTTTCCAAATTTATTCCCACGACATAAAACTGTTTTCAGCACTTTTCCAAAAAGGTCTCCTCCAATTTACAGAACTATCGATAGACAGAAAACAACCAAATAAACTCTAAATGACCCATAGAGTGTCCAAATTTTGGTGATCATTGTGACAAACAAAAGATGGAAATTTTGGTTTCTCTAGGGGCATGTTAGGTTTGACCACATTATAAAACTGTTTCCAACACTCATCCAAACGTATTTCTTCTTGCAGAACACTATATACAGAAATTCCGTTTTCGGAAAACTACAGCTCGACAAAATACAAGTGAACCAAACAGACCCTAAAGAGTTGATCCTAGGATAGTTGTATACAAAAAAAAAAAAAAATTATTTGTCATTACTGAGATATAACAACGCTTTGATCTAAAAGAAAAAAGAGACGGGAAAAAAATCTTACTTGGATTGGACTAGCAGCCGTAAGTAAACCAGATATTCCGCCACCAATAACACGACCATCGGGTCCAGCCAATGAGACACTTAAACCGCCAGTTCTACTCTTTCTGCCACCATTCTCCGATATTGTGAATGACCCGGTAAGAGTTAATATCTCGAAACGACCCTGCATACAGTTAAATAAACTCTAAAAACTACATATTAAAACAAAAAAAGGAAGAAAGAAATGGGAAAAAATGTTTCATGATTATATTTCAAATCTAAACATTAGAAAAATGAACTGTAAATTGGAGTTTATTGGAAGCAAGAAGTCTTTCAGAAATTATTACTGTTGTGTCAAAATGGGGTGTTTGGAACTCCTGTTATTTGTCCCAATGTCCAAAAATCTAAATTACACATTAGGCGTTAGAGCAAACTAGTAGTTTAAGGAGAAAAGAATATAGATGAGGAAGAGAAGTTTTTTTGTTGTATTGTTAGATTACAATAACTCTCTACACTCTCCATTATATAGGAAACACAGTAGACCAAATAAGAAAGCATATTGCTCTAATTAATAGGCCAATAAAAGGAATATGAAAACTACCAAAAATGGTCAAGATGACCTGTAAAAAAATTAAATACTAATTAAAAGGAAAAATAGATATATCAACACTCCCCCTCAAGGTGAAGATATTGATGAGCCCTTACTTGGCAATGGCTAACTGAAGAAGGAATCGTCCAATTGATTTGCTAAACATGTCAGTTGCCTGCTCAAACGATAACACGAAGGCAGGAGTAATGACTCCTAACTGAACTTTCTCCCTGATGAAGTAGATATCAACTTCAATGTACTTAGTTCTCTCATAAAGAACTGAGTCACAAGATAATATTATGGCAAACTTGTTTAGGAGTGAAAGAAATACCCTAATAACATACCCGCCTGGCCCGGCCCCGCCGACCCGACCTCGGGTCGGTCGAATACACATGCATAATTTTCGCATCCCACCTAAACCCGCACACCCCAAAATAAGAGACAATTCGGCTCGAGTTCTACCCACCATATCCGATTTCACCCAAACTCGACCGATTCTTAACCATAATACTTACCATTTTACCCCCCATAAACCTAGCATATTACCAAAACATCCCATGTATATATGGTGGAAGTAGGGTTTGATCTCTCATTCTTCAACCGCCTCCATGTCGAGTCTCTCCCTTTCGCTCTTGTTCTCTCCCCCAATCCTCGATCTTAGATCTCCAGCCTCCGCTCCGCTCAGCCTCCATCTCAGATCTCTGACCTCCGCTCAACCTCCATCTCAAACACTCATATCTTCGTCGCTCAGCATCTCAAATCTCTGGCCGTCGCTGCCTCAATTCGTCGTCTCTGTGCTTCGTCTCCGCTCCGCCACTACCATTTTAAGGTTTGATCTGTATTGTTTTTATTTTTGTACTTTGAATTTGTAAAATTCATGTTTAATTGTTTGGATCTGAAATTGCTTCTGTGTTTCACTGCTTGAACTTCTTGGGGTTTTAAATACCCAAAATCCGACCAAAATCCGAAACACCCAAACCCGACGGATGCTCGGCAGAATCACTTCGGGGTCGGTCGGATTTTATGATCCCCAAAAACACTTCGGGTCAGCCCAAAAAATCACTCTCCCCCCGACCAAGCCGACCGATTTTCACCCCTAGACTTGTTATCGCAGAATAGCGTAGACGAGTTTGCCACAAGGAACTCTAATTCAGTCAGGACAGAACATAGACATATAAGTTCACACGTTACCTGAGCCATGGCACAATACTCAACTTCGGCAAAAGATTAAGAGACAACGGCTTATGATTATCTCGAAAGGTGCACTGACCAGAAGTCGTTGCCTGTCATCAATCAATCCTGGTGCCAAAAATGCATGCAGGACATTGGCAGTCGTTGGGCGCATCGACGCGTTCTGACCATGCAGCGACGTGGCAAGATGTTGGGGAACGTCAGCTGACTATGGGACGAGATGGCAACGGGGCAGGACGTTGGGACGATGCAAAAACGTTGGAAGGAAGCTGAGCTTGTGGTGAGTTGATGGACTGGCAGTTACGAGGCAGTTCCGGTCAGTTTCTGGGCGGTTTTGGTTGGTTTTCAAACAGGCAAACCAACTCCTGTGGGCTTGACATGTGTCGGGACAGATGTCAATCACTTGCCTATGCAGTTGGGGCTGTCAACTGCCATCTTCTCCTATAAATATGCATGTTTTGGTCTCTTTTTGACTTAGTGAATGAACAGTGGCGGATTTACATACCATTAATGTAAATTGGTTCCTTGTAACCCGAGTTAATTAATACAAAGTTGGGTTTTTCCAGTAAACGTTAGTATGCCGTTGCGTGGGTGCGTTTCCGATACTGTTTCAGTGTATTCCCGTTGTATTACGTTGCAAGAACGTGTGTGTTTACAGACTGTCGATGTCTTTTCGTTGCATGGCAATACATTCACGGAGATGCTACTCGTCTGTGCAACTAGGCCATCACACGATTGCGATTTTTGCAGTAAAAATTTGACCCTGTGACAGTGGGTATCAAAACCAGGTTGGCTCCTGCGTCAAGTGTGAACAGTCAACTAGAAGCGTTGGAGGACTACGTCGGTGTACCACTGTCGGGCGGTGACGTGAACCTATTTGTGCAAAATACTGAACTGAGGGTCAACATTGCGAATCTGCGAATTTCCTTTGAGGAATTCAATACCGATACGATGGCCAGAATCACGTCCATGGTAAAAGACTTGATTGCGCTGGCGGACGTTTTGAAAAGCAACCTCAAAAGCAATAAGGATGAAGTTGTTGTTTTGAAGAAAGCCGTTGCTAGGCAGTGCACGTCGCGGGACGGACCTGCATGGATGAAAGTGTCAGAGGCGACGGCATTTTCAGGCACTCAGAGTGCCAAGGAGTTAGAAAATTTCCTTTGGGACATAGAGCAATATTTCTAGATTGCTCATGTTCCTGACGGTGATCAAGTATCCATGTAAGTATGTACATGGTTGGAGACGCGAAGTTATGGTGGCGAACGCATGTGGCAGACAGCACACGTCCAACAGTAGCGACATAGGCTGATTTGAAGAAGGAACTCAGAGAGCAATTCTTACCAACAAACTCGAGTTGGGTGGCTCAACGGAACGGACAAGCTCTTCAATTTTACCTCTGGCTTGCAACTGTGGGCGCAAGCGGAACTGAGACAGCATGGCGTACGGGACCTGCCGACTACCGTGGCAACAGTAGACAGCCTGACCGACTACAACCTGACACGAGACGGTAGCGGATCTACCAGAAGTCAGGTAAGAAAGGCAAGAAGAAAATGAACGAAGGCACGAAGGATTGGGAAAACAAAGGCGCAGAGGCCAACGTTTCCAAGGGTCTCTGTTCAAAATCACAACCGACGTCGGCTGCGAGTAAGAGCCGAGGTTGTTTTATTTGCGACGGTCCACACCGGGCGAGGGACTGTACAAGGAAAGAGAAACTGACAACGCTGGTTCGGGAGGAATCAAACGATAAAGGCTCTGGACGGAAGACGGCGCGTGTCAGTACACTGTTGTTGTTGGACAACAACGAGCAGACCGAGGGCGGTCTGAAAACGGGTATGTAATGAACTTGATTTGGGACATAGGACACCGGAAATTGTCCTATGTCCAGTGCTGAAAAATAACCGAAGGCAGCTGGTTATTAACGGGTTTCCAAACGAGGTTGCTACAATAGCATTAGAGCCGGTAGTCAATCAGGTCACGGACGATGTTCTGTGGCAAATACGTTGCAGGGAGTTGCAACGAACCGGTGAAAGTCTGCGGGCAGATTAAGGAGACTGTGGCAGACAAAATTGACAAACATATTACAAAGAGTTGCAACAAATTGAGACGGTTGCTGACAGAGTGAAAAGACTGTGGCAAAACGGGTGGCATCGGTGCATGCCAAAACAGTGAATTATGCTGGGCACGATCTGACGAGGACGTCAGATTCTTTTGGTGGGAGTGGTTTGTTAACTCCTCACAACGCTGGAGGACCAAACAACACCGACTTGGTGCACTTTCCTACCGGACACGGTGCATGTGGCACGGACAGGGTTGTTGGCAAGGACGGCACCAACTTGGTGCACGTCGGTGGGCTGAGGTGTTGTGGCACAACACCAACGGGTATTGGGCAACGAGGAAGACCTCAGTGCAATACCGAGGCAAGGCGGTGCAACGTAGGCGCAACGCAACGTTATGGGCAGAGTCATGTGCGGGACATGACACACAATTAGGCGGCAATGCATTCTGGTGCCAAAAATGCATACAGGACGTTGGCAGTCGTTGGGCGCAACGACGCGTTTTGACCATGCAGCGGCATGGCAAGACGTTGGGGAACGTCGGCTGACTATAGGACGAGATGCCGACGGAGCAGGACGTTGGGATGGCGTAAAAACACTGGAAAGAAGCTGAGCCTGTGGTGAGCTGATGGACTGGCGATTACCAGGCAATTCCGATCAATTTCTGGGCAGTTTTGGTTGGTTTTCAGACAGGAAAACCAACTCTTGTGGGCTTGACATATGTCGGGACAGATGTCAGTCACTTGCCTATGCAGTTGGGATTGTCAACTACCATCTTTTCCTATAAATATGCATGTTTTGGTCTGTTTTTGACTTAGTGAATGAACAGTAGCGGATTTATAGACCATTAATGTAAATTGATTCCTTGTAACCCGAGTTAATAAATACAAGGTTAGGTTTTTCCCGTAAACGTTAGTGTGTTGTTGCGTGGGTGCGTTTCCGGTACTGTTTCAGTGTATTCCCGTTGTATTACGTTGCAGAAACGTGTGTTTACAGACTGTCGGTGTCTTTCCGTTGCGTGGCAGAACATTCATGGGGCTGCTAGTTGTCGGTGCAACTAGGCCATCACACGGTTGCGATTTTTGCGGTAAAAATTCGACCCTGTGATGCTTAGCTTCCACCCACTTTGTGAAATTGTCAATTGTGACAAACAAGGAATCTTCTCTGCCCGATCCCTTGGGGGAATGATCCGAGAAGATCAATGCCCCACTGGGCAAAGAGCCAAGGACTCGTCATAGGGACGAGAACAGTTGGAGGTAGTTGGGGATGAAAGACGAACCTTTCACATTTATCACATTTTTTGACAAACTCCATAGAGTCTTTGTGCATGTCCGGCCAGAAATATCCATGTCGGATGAGCTTGTGAACCATAGACCTTTCTCTCGAGTGATTGCCACACACCCCTTCGTGGATTTCCCTCATCATGTAGCTCAACTCTTCCGGTCTCTGGCAACAGGATTATGGGCCCGAGAAAGATCGTCGATAAAGCACCCCATCAATAAGTGTGTACCTAGATGCTCAATACCACATCCGCCTGGCCTCTGCTCGGTCAGAGGGAAGTATTCCGTTTTGGAGATATTCTCTTATTGGGTCCATCCAGGTCGGCGCGTTGGAAAGAGCACATATGGTGGACACTTGGTCAGAAGTGGTTGTGCTTGGCCCATCCAGGTACTCAACGGGAACGCTTCTCCTCAAGGTGAATTCCACGGCGGAGGTCAAGTTGGCCAAAATGTCGGCGTGCCAATTCTCTTCTCAGGGGATTTGGCATACTTGCATATTTTCGAAATTTTCCATAAGTGTCTTTGCCCTCCCGAGGTAAGCGATCATACTTGGATCCTTAGCCACGTATTCACCATTTACTTGGTTTACAACAAGTTGTGAATCACAAAAGACTTATAGATTTTTGGCGCTGAATTCTCTTGCTAACCTAAGTCTGGCGAGAAGGACTTCATACTCTGCTTCGTTGTTGGTGGCTCTGAACCCTAATCGGAGTGCGTATTCAATTTCTTCCCAATCTAGGGCTATCAGGACCATCCCGGCCCCACACACACCCACATTGGAGGAACCATACGTAAAAAGCTGTCATTGGTCTGGACCAAGATCATCACTTGTTCCGAGATGGAAAGGTGCCCCTTCCGGGACCGGCACCTTGCCGGGCCGAGATGAGCCTCTTGCCGGGCAGGGCCATGGTCATCCGGGATGGGTTCTTCCAGGAGGGTCATCTCGGCAATATAGTCGATCAGGATCTGCCTTTTGATGGTCACAAAAGCGACATGCAGGTTAGGCATCAAAGATGTGTTTAAAATCTAAGTGCAGAGATTCTCAAACTCATGGTTTAAACCCATCAAGAAGTGATACATGTGACGACGATCCTGATTTTTTAAGTCTAAAATATCAACATCATTAGGAAATCGCTCAAAAGTTTGTATTGAACCAACTCCTCCCATCTAGTTTGAAGATACCTGAAGTAATCCGCATCTAACAACCCCAAGAATACCAAAGAGGCATGTGAGATCTCACAATAAAGCTTGAAGATCCAAGATTCGTTACGGGCATTGGGCATACATCTTCATTAAAGCCATCCATGGGCAATAAAGTGTCACGTGGTACATGAACATATTGTAAATATGTTCCTCCATAGAAATAAAACATCCAACACAAGATAACACAATTATCCAAATCCCACTAGGCGAATTTAGGATCGGTGATTTCAGGCGTTGGCTCTGTCCCCAAAATCCATCTGGTATTGCGTTTCCCACCAAGTTCGAGCCAAAACGAGCGAGACCAGGCATGAAAGTTTATCCCGTTCAACAATACACTAGTAACACGCCGAGTCGGGACATTCGGTTTAGGGGAGAGATCTAGGCGAGCAACCAATTGAATGTCTCGTTTCTTTTCAATATCCATGAGTCCCAATAACACAGTGTGTTGAAAGAACTCAACAAAAACAAACAAAAATAACTACCGGCACCTCAGGAACAATACAACAAAGGTAACTGGATAGCAGGTTACCTCAACAAGAGGTATAAAAAAGATATTGTTGTCTAGTATATTCAGGACAACTATTTTAAGTACGACTAAGCAATTTCGCTAGGAAGACTACGAGACAAGTAGTGGCGATGGTGGCAGAGGCGTACGGCGTTGCTGGCGGCAACGGTTTGTGCAGGAGGCACGCGCGCTGTAAGACCTCAATCGTAACATGTACGTTATTTCAGTTGTATTTTAGAGTAATTGTGAAAATTCGGGGTGAAACTAGGACAATTAAAAATTCAAATAAAAAGTTTAGGGATCAAATTGAAAATATAGAAACAGTAAATCCCAACTTAGGGAGGTAAATTGACATTTAACTTTTAATTGAAACTCACAGGGGGTGAAATTGAAAATCTTAAAAACTTTTAAAAGTTGAAATTGATTAAAATCAAGGTTTAAAGGAAGTTAGGGCAGGAAAGAGTAATTAATTAAAAAAAATTATTATATATATATATATATATATATATATATATATATATATATATATATAAACACCCGATCGAAAGAGCAACTGGCCGGTAGAGAATTGGAGAGAGCAGCGACGTGACACGCTTGGATTAAATCAACCCACTAAAATCATACATATGTAATGATCAAGAATCTCATGATCAAGGATCTCCAATCAAATCTGAAAATGAGAGAAAAATCTAGAGAGAGAGAGAGGGAGAGAGGATCGAAGATGGTGTCGTCGGCCGGCGGAGGGTGATCGTCGCTGGGTGGTTTGTCGACTGTGTGGGTGGATGTTTTTGATCATTCGTGTGTGAGTGTGTTGTTCCGTCGTCCGGCCGTCGTCGTTGTTGCTGCATGCGTGTGCGTGATCAGTTGCGATTGTCGGTGGTAGGACGTCGTCCGTGGGTATGTGTGGGTTTAGTTGTGGGTCTGTGTTTCGGTTGTGGGTGTGCGTGTTTCTGGTGTGTGTGTGTCGCCGTTGATCGTTTGGCCGGCGGTAAGTGAGAACTAGTGAGAGAGAGAGTGTCGTCGGCCGGTGGGTTTGCGGGTGTGTCCGTGTGCAGCCGTGATGTGGCTATGTATGTGTGTGTGTGGTGGGTTTCGGTGTATGCGTGTGCATCGACGGCGGTGGTGTGGTCGTTCGCTCCGGTGGTGCGTGATTCGTCGCCGTCGTTCGGTAAGAGTGTGTGATCGTTGTGTGTGCATGTGTGTTCTGTGCAGCCGGAGGGTATGTGTGTGTGTGTGTGTGTGTCGTCGGTCGGCTGCTGCGGTGTGAGAGTGAGGTTGCCGGCTGTTGATCGGCGTGAGCATGCCGGCGAGAACCCAATCTGCGGAACAGGAAAGGAAACAGAAAAAAAAAAAAAAAAAAGAAAAAAAAAAGAGGAAAAGGGAAGAAAAAAGGAAAAAGAGAAAAAAAAATATATATATATATACACAAACAGCCCCAACAAAAATCCAAAATCCATCTCGTGGCCGACGAATGATTCGGAACAGGTAAAATTTCAATCGATTATTAATTTTCATTTAGCGTTACAAATCCTAAAATCGTAATAATTTCGTAACGATTAATTAATTTTAATTACGTGGTACATAAAATAGTAACGATTCGGAATATAGAGTCTGCATTGCATGATTCGGATGTTTTAGATAAGAAATTAATTTAGACTCTATCACTATTAGGCTCGCAAGCACCGGTGTCCCGATAGAGTGTGGTCAGTGAAGGTTTTGGAGAGCGGTTAACAAGGTGAGTGTACTATCTTCTTGCCAAACTATTTTTCTATGTATATATATGATGAAATACGTGTTTACTTAAACTGTATGAATTTATAAATGATATGGATCAAGCAGGATTTGAGTGAGTTGGTAAACTGGATTTTCGGAAGATTTCGGTAGTTTTCGAAATGAAGTTGAAAATGAATTTTTGTTGGATTTGGTGAAATCAGATGGTGTTTTTAAAAGAGAATAGAAAACATCTGTTTTTTTAAAAATGTCTGGTTTTCTAAAAATAAAAGGTGGAAAAGTGGTTTTGATAAAATCAAACGTTTTCTTTAAAAGAACGTGTGAAATCTGATTTTTAGATTTAAAAGTTGGTTTTGAGGAAAAGAGATAGACGTGGTGATTTGACGATGTTGAGTAGACGATATTTATTGAGTTGTGATTTGATGATGACGTTATTGATTTGACAATGCTATAGTAATTATCTGCTTCGACAGAGTGATGGTATTGATTTGACGATATTATTGATTGGACGATGCCATAGTATTTATTTGTTTCGGCAGAGTGATGTGATCCGCTTCAGCGGAGTGATATTATCCGCTTTGGCGGAGTGATATTTATCTGCTTCGGCAGAGTGATGTTAGACGTTTATACTGCGCAGTGATTATCCGCTTCGGCAGAGTGATGGGTGTTCATAGGAAGGCATATCCTACGGATAGTACGGTACCGTTGCAAACTCCCAATTGTGAGATTAAAACAATCACTATGGCTAGCCAGTGTATGTTGTGGTGGAGTGGTGGTTTGAGATGTGTGTTTGAGATGTGATGTTTTACTTATATTGGGTGATTTATTATTTTACTATGGTGATTGGTATTATTTTACTAAATGGGTTGGAATGAAACTTATATTTATTGCTTTATTCTCACTGCTTATATTATGGAGAATTTTACTAGTTACGTGCTGTTTCTATACTCACTCTTGATCCATTTAGATGTTGTAGAATGAATTATTATTTTAAAAATATTTTTACTAAGAAGGCAGTACACTCACAGGTAAAATAGCTAGGAGTCGGTCGGTCCCCTATTGGCGCTAGATAGAGTTATGCAGGTCACGCAAAGGAGTCATTTGAGAAAAATTTTGGAGACGAGATATCAGAAATGAAATCTAAGTGAGGTTCAGGGGATTTGTTTGATTGTATTTATATTCGGGACGGTGTATCCCTATCAGATGGGACTATTATGTGTTGTATAGATTTACAATTTTGTTAATGACGTCATTGAGGTTGGCTCTTCAGTTGGGCGGTGTCATGTCTACGTCACGCCGGCCCCACATGACAGGTGTCCGGGGTGGGGTGTGACACGCGCTGGTGGCAGGATTTCGTTGTGCTTGTGCATGTGGCTAGGCTAGGGTTTGTGGAAATGCTGGTGGAGAAAACTTGTGCAACGCTAGTTGCAGAGGTTTCACGGTGCTGGTGGCAACAATTTGCGCAAAAGGGACACGCGCTAGTGGCAAGTCTTCACGGCGCTTACATCGGTGGTTCGGTTAAGGTTTGCAGTGGCGTTAGTGAAGCAAATCTGCACAGTGGTAGTGCAAGGATGTGAACAGGAAAGCTTAGAAGGGTTTGCGACGGTGGCTATGCTAGGGTACTATGCAAGGGACGGATAGGGTTAAGGTTTCTTCCCTTTTTTTATCTTTTATATTCCAGATACCAAAAAGATATAAGAAAGGAAGTGAAATATTTTTATTGTAATAGAGTTCTATACAATATAGGCAAAACAATAGACTAAATAAGGAAGGATATTGCATAATTAATAGGCCAATAAAAAGAATATGAAAACTACCAAAAATAATCAACATGACCTGTAAAATATTAAATACTAGTTAGGAAGGAAAATAGATATTTCAACAAGGAGTTTCAGATGATTGAACCCTTAAAAAAGATTAAGCAAACTAAAACTAAACTAGGCATTTGTGCAATATTCTAAAAGGAATATGAAAACTACCAAAAATAATAATCAACATGACCTATAAAATATTAAATATTAAATACTAATTAAGAGGGAAAATAGATACTTCAACAAGGAGTTTCAGATGATTAAACCCTTAAAACAGATTAAATAAACTAGAACTAAACTAGGCATATGTGATGGTATAAGCAATAGAGAGAATCTTACAAACTGAGTGAAATAGACTTCTAAGAGCCCTTTTGACCGTCCTTCAATTCAAAAATTGTACTATTTTTTAAATAGTTAATTTATGAATTATTAAACTTTATTATTTAGCTAGAAGAAGTAAAAACACTTAAATTAGCTAGTTAATTATTTTAATTCTAATTTTTATGTTATATTCTCGTGTAATTATAACATATAACTTATAAGTTTTAACTAAACTGAAATAATTGTATGTTTCTTTGTACAAAGAAAGAATATATGTATATTTGATTCAATAAATGGAGATATCTATAAATTAATTTATAAAAAATAAGATAATTTATAAAATAGATAAAATTTAGACAACCCCCATAAAGAATTAAAGGAGTTTATAAGAACAAGACATGCCTCGTATGTTAAAGTGCCGCCAGAGGAGCCAGGTTGGCGAATCGTGACGCTGGAAACCCCTCCGTTGGCGGAGAGCACGCAAATCCCTCGCGAACCCTTTTGAGCAAATGAAATTATCTTTTCTGCAACATCCTGAAAAATAAATAAATAAATGGTAACAAAATTTCACAAGCAAAAGTATCCACTGGTACTCCCCTTTTAAATTTTTTCTCTCTCACACCAGTAGTGTAGTTAGATTGCAAATGGACATTGTGGAGTGGCAATATTGACCCAATTTACCTCTCCTGTTTGTACATTGATGACATGCGGTGTAAAATCACCTCCGGCGGTGTTTGCGAACAACTCTCCTTCACAGATGAAAACATCAATCGCAAGATCAGTAATTATAACACACACACCCCAACACACGAAAAAAAAAAACCCATAGAAATCCCGTTGTCATAATTTGAAAAATACCCATTGTAACAAAGACACCATCATGTAAAAAAATATGTATCCCCAGAGAAAGAAATGTCAGACCAACAAAACATAACCAACCATAAGCTCAAAATCCTACACAAGCGGCATCTTGAATTTCTTGATCTGAAACAAAATCCCCAAATCCGCCCCCTTCCCCAAACCAATGAAAAAGAAAATGAGAAAGTATTTTAATTCCGGCAAAGCTAATCAGAGAGATTGAGCTAAACATTTGAAAGGTAGACGTCAATATACGGGTATGTACAAAAGGAAGAACAAATCAAAATACCCCCCCAAGAAAAGAAGAAAATGAACAAATCAAGACGACGGTAAGTATAAGTTTCTTCTCAACTCACCCAAAGAAGCAAGCATTTGCCAGTTTCCGGAACCAGGTGGTCTACCGCGACCCCTTTTCGCTGAAAAATCGGAGGAAGAAGGCGACGTCAAAGAGAAACCCGACGTTGCTGTTATATACTGATATGACAAATTACCCTCCGAGTCGTACTTCCTCGGCCTCCCTCTCTTCTTTTTTCCCATTAAATCGCCACTTCCGCCGCTGCCTACGGCCACCCCACCACTAAGTTCCCCTCCGGAGGCCGGTCCATAGCTTCTCTCGGTTGTCATGTTGATCCCCTGCGGCACTACTTCAATACCGCCTCCGCCATTCGTCGGTGGGGAATCGCTATCCGAGATACCCATCGGAGACCCAGATTCCGTGCTCTCCTTGTCTTCCATCGGCGAGCCTTCACTTCAGAAAAAGATTTATTGGGAAAATCAGAAGAGAGGAATCACAGAGAGGGTGGGGGGGGGATTTTTTAAAAGAGGTTAGTGTACAAATGGCGCCAGAGAAAAAAGCGCTCTGGTTTTTGCTTTGCTTCTTGAATTTTGGCACTGTCGACGAGAGTTTGTAAAGCAGAGTTCCCTCCATCAATGAGGCTGAACTTCGAGCCAAAGATTTACAAGAATACCATATTTTCGTTTCCCACGTTACCCTTTGCATTTTTTAAGATAAAAACTGACAGGATTCAATTTTCCAATTAATATGATTTACTTTCAATATTTTTTTTTTTTACATAGGTTAAAGATGGGATTGAACTTTAAATTTTTTACAAAAAAGACTAAATTCATATCTACTGAGATTCGAGCCTTGGGATGTTTTGTTCTATTTATTGATTTCTATATAGTGAATAATCTAGAATCCAAAAAAAATATGAACTTAACTTATATAAATTATTCAATATTTTAAATTACTTTTCTCTTTTTAAAAGAGAAAAAAAATTACATATATGGAATATTTAAAATTTATTAAAAATAAATAAATGAATACGAAGTTTAATTCATACTAGATTTATTTGATATATTAAATCATTTTTTTTTTTAGTTAATTTTACAAAGAAAACAAAATTGAATATTTATTCAAGAACAGAGTTACAATTTACGGGGCATATACTATATATATATACTTAAAAAGTAAAAAAATAAATAAAACTTTTCAACCAACAAAAAAGATTATCTGATTAATTAATGATTTTTGTGTTACCAAACCAAACAACCATTTCTTTTATATTAAATTAAATTATCAGCCCAACCATAGTCTATCTATTAAAATAATTTGTCCACTAATGATCTAACCTCAAATTTCTTGTTTCGTTTGATGAAGTTAGATATTCAATAAATATTTTATTTGATTTCTTATTCAAGGTAGTATGCAATTATTTTAGGTATTTTTCTAATATAAACCTTATTCCAAGTAAGTAGATTTTATTAAAAAATGGTGCTCTAATAAATATTAGGTTTTAGTCGCCAAAACAAAATTGAGACTTGGGCCCGTTTGATAACCGTTTTCATCCCATTTCCTGATTTTTGGGATGTCTGTTTGGGAATAGCGTTTGGTAATTTTTGTTCCCGTTCTAATTTCATTTCCATTTGAGAATTGTTCCCACTTTTTTCTTAAGAAATGAGAAACAAAAAAAATTGTTTCTCATTATTTTCATCTCATTCCCAAAAATTAAAGAGGGCCCGCCACTGTTCATCCGCCGTCCGGCAACTTCCGGCGCCTCCGACCGGCCACCATCAGCCACCGACTGGCCGCCGCCTTCAGGCCAAAACAAAAAAAAAATGTTTTCAAAACAAATTTTTTTTTTATTTTAGGATGAAATCGTTACCAAACGCGATTCTGTTCCCCAAAAAAAAAAATATATTATCGTTACTAAACGCGATTCTACTCTCAAGAAGGAAATAGAATTCTCATCTCATCCTATCTCACTGTATGGGATGGGAGTATAAATGGTTACAAAACGCCACCGTAACTTAGGTGGCATTTCATTAGTGTTTCTGTTTTTTTGTTTCTAATTCCAACAAACTGGGATGAGAATTCTGTTTATGTTCTGAAATATTTCAAGCATAGAAATATGTTTGTTAACTATCATTGTCCTTAAATTGTTTTTTTTTTTTTTTTTTTTTTTTTTTTTTTTTTTTTTAATTTATGATAACAGAATCAAGAAACATGTTTAGTTGTAACATTTTGTCTTTTTTTTTCTTTAAATATATGGTGGTCAGCAAGTGGTGATGGGGGGCGGCGGAATGGTGGTGGAAATAGTTTTGTGGGATTGAATAGGAATCAACATTTTTTTTATTTCTCATATTCTTAAAAAATTCAGGAATTACTCCCAAAAATTTGAGAATAAAAACGTGTTTATCAAAATCATTTCTCTACATTAATTCCAAATTTTTGGGACTAGGAATGCAAACAGTAACGAAACAGAGCCTTAGTAGTTATTTAGTGTGTCTCTCAAGCAGAAGGTTACTATTCAAATCCCTCTCCCCTTATCATGGCTGTTGCATAGATTGAAAATTTTAATTCTATGTTGTTTACTAAAAAAAAGTTTTTAATCCACAAAGAATGTTAATTATTTAGGTATTTCTAACAATGTTCATTATTTAGGTATTTCTTTTATCACAAGGCTTGTAGTCTAGTAAGTATTTAGTTTATCTTCCTTGTGAAAAGTCTAGAGTTCAAACCTCTCCCCTAACATATATACCAAAAAAATAGGTATATCTTTAAATCGTTGCCTCCAAATATATAGTTAATTTACAACTTTTGTCATTCTCTGTAGAAAACCATCACTTGCTTAATAAACCATCAAATATAAAATAAACATCAACAAAAAAAAAATGTGATTTGTGAACGTTAACAATAGATTAAATTTTAAAAAATTTATTATTTTAATTTACATTTCACCATCTTTTATTTAATATCCATATTGAGTATTTTTTTTGTTAAATAAATATATAGTGAACATTCACTGAACAATATATGCTTAAAAATAAATAAGTAGTAAACAAATGGTCAGATGATTGTACTGACCATTTTCCAAATATATGCTTAAAACAATTTCCCTAAATAACCATCCTAGAACTCCCCAATTACGCGACAATTTCTTACACTAATTCGTTCATATTTACGTCGAGGCATGAGTAACTATTACATTAGAAAATTAGTGAGTGTTCAACTGCTAAGTTGAATGGTTATTGTTCATTTGAATATAGATTATAATGATTTGTTTTGTGCTATTACTCGTTGTAATTTATGGGTACTATTATTGTTAATAGTGGATGTTGACACAATTATTTTCGCTGCTATAGAAAATTCACGATATTGTAATATCACGCAATAAATGTTCACCAGTAATAAACATTTGTTGTTACTAAATTTTACTACTAGTTCAAATGTAACATGTCATAATTTCAATAATAGTGAACGTTTACTAGTTTTACATTTACTTTGTTCATTATATTAATAGCTCACTTTGTGATTTACTATTCAATCAGAGTGATTCACTAGCATCTCAAGATTTCAATACTAGCGACCATTCAATAGTTTCACACGCTCACTTGTTTTTGGGAAAATCAACAGTGTTGAACTTTTATTAATAGTGAACACACTACAAGAAAAATGGGTTTTGGCTAAAAAAAAAAATTGTAGCTAAAGTCCTAATTTCGTAACGAAAATGTTTTAGCGACGAAAAAATTACTGTTTCAATTTCGTAGCCTATGTGCCGTAGCAGAAAGTTTTTGGCAACGAATTGTTAGTTCGTCGCACAATACTACTATTCCGCGACAAATTATTTCGTAGCTAAATTCGTAGTTAATAAATTCAAATTTTCGTCGCCAAAAAATAACTAAAATGGCGAGAATTCTTTTGGTGATGAAATTATTTTTGAAACCAAAAAATAATTTTTTTCAATAAATACATTGGCTACAAAAATAAAATTTGTAGCAAATTACTCTACTTAAAGTTATGAATGTCAATTTATAACCATCAACCAATCAACAAAAAGTAACTAAAACTATACAATTGCATTAAAAGTCAAATAATCAAAATATATCAATATTCTTAAACATTAATATGACTAAAAAAATAAAATGTCTTACGAAACATCGTTACAAAATAACTAAGAAACAAGCTATAGATGATAAGCGATATACATTGTCCATTTGCCCTCTGATGTGTGATCCGATGTAGATCAATCCTATCCCGAGCCTGCAATTATTGAATTTTCATCTATATCACATACAATAATTGACCGTCAAGATATAAATTGAATTAGAATAATAGACATGCCATTTTTTGAAATGTTGTGCCGAATGACCTTGAGCCCGAAACATGAATTTGTGAACACAAACAGAGAAACAACCAAAACACAGAAACAGAAACAGAAACAGAAACAAAGAAACAGAAACAACAAACAAAAACGCAAATGGAAACAAAAACAGAAACAGCAAAACAGAAATAGCAACAGAAACAAAGAACATCAGCAAAAACAGAGAACAACAGCTTAAACAGAGACTACAAAAAATACAGCTACAAATTAACTTGCAATAATAAAAAATAATCCTAGAATAAAAAATCAAAACCAACTTGACGTTAAGATCGAGGAGGACAAGATCCGAAAACTCAGATCTGATCCTCGACGACGCCATCGACTGGAAATTGCCCTACGCCGAAGAAGCTCCACCGCCTAGCCTGTAGATGAACCGACTGAGATGAGACGATAACGGAAACAGAAACAACAAATAGAAGCAGAAACATCAAACAACAAACAGCAAACAGAAACACAAAAAGCAAACATAAACAGAAACAGAAACAGCAAATAGAAACAGAAGTAGCAAACAACAAACAGAAACAACAAACAGAAATAGAAACATAAACAATAAACAGAAACAGAAACAGAAACAACAAACTGAAACAGAAACAGCAAATAGAAACAAAAACAGCAAACAGTTGAGATATTTCATCATCAATCCAATGATGAAATAAAATTGGTATTGGTCCTTAAAGTTTTATGGGTTGCTGTCAAATAGTTTTCCCAATATTTTAAACATTTAGTTCTAATTCTAAGTTCAATGCCCCAATTCTCTGCAACGAAAAACAAAGTTGTTTTTTTTATCATACAATTGTACTTTTCTTTTAAATTACTAGGCCAAGAGACAATTTATCATAAAAGTCAATATTAATCTTTAATACATCCAAAAAAACAAGCATGTTTCTGAGTCATTTTGCATAGACGAGAAACCAAAAGACGTAATGGTATAAGTTAACTGTCTCACTTTCTAAGATACATTGAATTGCATAATAAATGACCTAAGGAGATAAGAGTGAGAAGTATAGCCTAGACATATATCACAAAAAACAACACCGATTTTGCTACAAAAACAGTAAAATAGCGTTGTGCTTTGCTATTTTTTGCAGCAAAACAGTGTTGTTTTGCTGCAAAAAAAGTAAAAGCACAAGTTGTTTTTGCAACAAAACAACAAAACTATTGCGATTTTACTGTTTTAGCATATACGGTTTACTTTTCACCACAAATGAGATTAATAATATATGAGGGAGCAAAGATTGAGATAGACAAAGAGACATTCAAAATAATTGGAAATAATAGGTGAAAAAGCCTATAGAATCAAAATAATTAGTTTTTTTTATGAACATTTCATATAATTGTGACAGATACATGGATGCCCACATCAAATAGGTAAACAAAAAGTGAAATAAAAAAATCTTGATACAATAATACTATGAAGTTTTGCAATAAGATCACCTTGGTCTGTGGTATTATGAGGCAAGAACAGTCCATTTTTTATTTCCTGCAATTGAAGTGCAACCAATAAGATTTAACAATAAGCTTAGAAAGATAGCCTTCTAGAATAAGACATGGTCAGCACTTAATATGTATATCGGCACAAAGACGACCGATTATTCGAGTGCTAGCAATTGATGTTTTAACCACTGGAATAAAATCCGCTAACTCAGCCTCAAATGTGCTGCAAACAAGATAATCATTTGCTATCATTCTATTTTAACAAATAATGTACTTGCAATCAATAAATAAATAGTCAGAGTAGAGTACATATAGAAGTTCTCAGAACCTCCAATTGCAACCAAACAGTAGGCATTAGTCAGCTTGGAGAACACCCTAATATCACATGAATTCTCAAATTGCAGCCCTGTTGAAAAACCCATGCACCATTAGACATTCAAATCAATGGAACACAATAAAACATACATACTGTGAAAATAAATTGATTACTACTGATTAATGGCAATAGGTTAACCAAATTGTAGCACACTAGCACTTAATGTAAAAAAAAAAGAACTAAATGTTATAGGAAACTTACTAGTTGCCATAATGAATAAAGAAGCAAGAAACGATTGAACCAAAGAATAATATCGGCAAACAATCAAGGTTAAAATGATAAATTGAGGGATTTTTTAATTCAAGAAACAAAAAAAATCATAGTATAGAAACAGTAACAGAAACATTCTCTGGTTCGCAAATGGAAACAGAACAGAAACAGAAACGTGAACATAAATTATTTAGCGCCGTTATAACGGCCTTTAACGGTTGTGAAATTATTTAGCGCCATTGTAACGGCCTGTAACGGTATCGGTGCCTAACGATACCGTTACAAAACGGCCTTTACAGAAACAGAACAGAAACGTGAAACGGAACAGAAACAGAACAGAAACACAATCAAACAGAACAGAAATGTGAAACAGAACAGAAACGGAACATAAACAGAACAGAAACAGAAACGGAACAGAACAGAAATATAACAGAAACGTTGAACAGAAACCTAAACAGAACAGAAACCTAAACAGAATTGAAAACCAACTTCATCCACTGGCATGTCCACAGATTCTTGATGTTCATGGATAAAATTAGAAATCAAAACAACAAATAATCATAAATAAAGCCGAAAGTTACCGCAACGAAGAGAAAAAGAGAAACTCCTAGATTTCCCAGCCATCGCCTTCGTCGTCGTTGCGATTAGAGCTTCCTCCGCCACCAATTCAATTTCTAGGTTGTTTAGGCAGTGGCGATTTGGTTCCAGGTCATCGATTAGAGAGAGGCTGGGATCGAGAGAGAGGTTGAGATTCTTGATGTTCATGGATAAAATTAGAAATCAAAACAACAAATAATCATAAATAAAGCCGAAAGTTACCGCAACGGAGAGAGAGAGAGAGAGAGAGAAACTCCGAGATTTCCCAGCCGTCGCCTTCGTCGTCGTTGCGATTAGGGCTTCCTTCGCCGCTGATTCAATTTCTAAGTTGTTTAGGCAGTGACGATTTGGTTCCAGGTCGTCGATTAGAGGGAGGCTAAGATCAAGAGAGAGGGATGAGATCGAGAGGCAATGGCGATTTGGTTTAGGTCATCGATAAGAGAGAGGGATGAGATCAAGAGAGAGGGACGAGAGAATTAAAGGTTTGGGGGTGGGTATCAAGAGACAAAAAGAGAAAAAAAAATTCAGCTAATGTAATAACGGGAAAGTGGGCGCCAAAATCATGGTAGGGAAGAAAAACAATTGGCGACGAAACTCATTCGTAACCCAATGTCAAATATAGGCAACCACTTTGGCGACAAATCACTTTCGTCACAGATATAGTAGGGGGTAATTAATCGCGACGAAAGTGGTTCGTAGCCAAATAAAAACATATCTTGTGCTACATTAGCGACGAAATATTTCCGTCGCCAAAACGCTAGCAGGAAAAATTTTCTTCTTTTTTGTTTGGCGCCAAGAATTGATCGGACCAATAGCGACGAATTCTAAAATTTCGTCGCCTATTAACAACCTATGGCTACAAAATTGCACTTCGTTGCCAAATGAGATCACATTTGGCTACGATTGTTCATTTTGTAGCCAATAGACACATTTGACGACGATTATTGTGTCATCGCCAAAAAAATTCGTAGTTGAATCCTATTTTTCTTGTAGTGACATTGATTCGTCGTTGCTATTGTGAAAAAACAAATAAAGTTAAATATGTTATTTGAGTTATTAGTGAACATTCACTCTACTCATTACACATTATGAATTTGATACACACTGTCACGTCCGTGACAACACGCTTGGAAATCACAAATTGGTGTTATTAGTTTAGATCCACTTTGGAGAATGAACTACTATTACTGCCTTTACTAAACCCAAAAAATGAAGAATCGCAATGAAAAACGCACAGTCGTGAGGACCTGCGGATTTGGCTATTTTCGAGCAAATAAAATCACCAAAAAACTTACCAAAATCGTCCAATGCATTTCCCAAACACATACTAAGTCCAAAAAATGAAGAATCGCAACGAAATAGGATAAAAATTGTGATTTCATTGTAGCACACTCAAGGGTTTTGATATTTTTTTTTTGTTTTTGCTTTTTTTGCATTTTCAACCAAAGAACAACCCTAGAAACATCCCAAGCTAATACTAAGCTTATACATGATCAAACAAAGATTTGTTAAGAAAATGGAAAAATGAGGAGAAAAACCCAAACCCTAACCTTAGGGTTTCAAGAGCTCAAAACAGCCGAAAGCACTCTTAGGTCTCCTTCAAAAGGTGCTTAGATCACTCCTTGGATCAACTATTGGAATAATCCGACTTAAATTACCGAATTTGGGCCAAAAACTGCGAAAATACTCTCTCTCCCCCTCTTCCTCTGTTCCATTGTGATGTAGACGAGCAATGGTCTATCTGCGTTTTATAATCAACTCCACCCACTCATGAGTGCGCAGAGGACTCAGGAGGGTCTTTCCCTTTCATTTTTTAGGGAGGCAATTCCTTTTAAAAACCAATCAAGCCAAAATTCAACCCGACCCGAACTTCGCAAAAGTAAATCAGTAATGGTGTCTTGAAACAAGTTGCTAGGACATCAAAAAGCGTACAAAGTTAAAGTCCAAGTCAAATCAAGTTTAATCACAATTAAATCAAGTCAATTGTTGAGTAATGTGGGTTAAATGAAGTTGGCCATCATATCAAATCAAGTTTTATGACCAACCAACTAATTTTTCGGTTTAATGTTAGACAAAGCCAAGAACCCCAGCCTCGCACTGGCGGACGCATTTCTCAAATTTGGATTCTCCTTACATATCCATTTCTTTACCGCCCCATCTTTACGCTGTCGAATAAATTTTCTAAATTAGGATTTTTATTACAAATTCATTTTTCATCGTCTCCGACCATAGATTGGAGCGCACTTCAGTTAACTTCTCCCCTGATATCTACTCCTCCTTATCTCCAGCCATGAACTGAGACATATTTTACTCTGTTTCATCATTTTCAACCATAGCCTGGGACAAATATATTTGACTTCCCTCATGAAGTCTGCATCTCGTTACCCCGATCATGGATTGAGGCATATTTGTTCTTTTCATCATCCTAAGCCATAGTTTGGGATGTATTTCATTCGGTTAACGCCATTTTTTGTTCCCCGCCCTATCCTAGCGCATGTTATACATTCTACCAAACTTCTCCCACAAAGTTTAAAATTTTTCGCCCCGGGTATGGATTGGGGCACATTTTATGTTATCTTATTAACCCCCAGCCAGACGCTGAGGCACAATTCATTATATTTTGACTTCTTATGTGAAGTCCATTTCTCATGGACCCTAGCCATGGACTGGGGCACAATTCATTATATTTTGACTTCTCTCTTGAAGTTCATTTCTCACTATCCCCCAGTCATGGACTGGGGCACATCTCATTATATTTTGACTACTCCCTTGAAGTCCATTACTCATATATCCCAGTTATGGGCTGGGGCACAATTCATTATATTTTGACTTCTCTTGTGAAGTCCATTTCCTATTATACCCCAGCCATAGACTGATATTTTGACATTTCTCGTGATGTCCAATACTCGTAGACCCCAATCATGGACTAGGGCACAATTTATTACATTTTGACTTCTCTAGTGATGTCCATTTCCCATTATCCATCAGCCATGGACTTATATTTTGACATTTCTCATGAAATCTATTTCTCCTGGACCCCAGTCATGGACTGGGACATATTTCATTATATTTTGATTTCTGTCACACCCCACCCCGGACACCCGTCACCTATGGGGTCGGCGTGACATCGACACGACATTACCTAAGCGACAAATCAACTAGAAAGTGACGGTATGCATTCATAACTATACAAACATCAAAATACAGGTCATAAACATCTTCCCTAACCAGAGACACACCCGTCCTTGAATTCCCTTTAATAACAACAAAAGGAAAAAAAAAAAACGATGAACCTCTCCTAGGTTCGCCTTAGGCAGCACTTTCCGAATTTTTTTTTCCTTGTTATACCATCGACGGACTCTACCCCATGTCAGTAGAGGACCGACTCCTAACCATTTCACCTGCGAGTGTACTGCCTTCTTAATAAAATCATTCTTATTTAATAATAATACATTCTAGATAAAACAACATTTACACATAGATTCAGCATAAGCATCATATATGCAGTAAAAATGAAGTAGTATATTTAAGTTCTATTTTTAAAACCATCCAGTATAAATATCATACCAATCACCTGAAATAAATAATAAATCACCCAATATAAACAAAACATTATATCCCAAACCACCACTTCACCACAATACACACTGGCTAGCCATAGTGATCGTTTTAACCTCACGATCGGGAGTTTGCAACGGTATCGTACCATCCGTAGGGTATGCCTTCCTACGAACACCTATCACTCCGCCGAATAGGATAATCACTGTGCAGTACAAACGTTTAACATCACTCTGCCGAAGCAGATAAACATCACTCCGCCGAAGCGGATCAACATCACACAATAATATCGTCTAATCAACATCGTCAAATCACCACATAATTTTTTTTGAAGCATCTAATTTAAATACAACCATTTTTCATCATGTATATATATATACAAATAATTTGGCGAGAAGACAATACACTCACCTCGTTTCTGGTGCTACAAAAACCTCACCGTCCACAGCTTACTGAGGTGTTGGCGTCTGCGAACCTAGAAATGATAGGGCCTAAGTTAATATTTTATGTAAAATCACCTAGTCATGTAATGCAGGCCCTAAGTTCCACATTTTTCCATTTCCCATATTTTATCCATGGGATTTGTTATTATTCTAATAATTTCGTTCTGTTATTTATTACATAAGAAATCTTGTTATCTGAACGACCCTAAATTTATTACTCCGGTTACAAAGATTTTTAGGTTAAGATTGAATTTAACCAAACTAGAATAAATTTAACGGAAAACGATATCCATTCCGAATCGTTCACGGGTCGCGAAAAGGATTTGAATTTGAATTTGAATTTTTTTCTTTTGTTGGGGTTAATTGTGCAATTTTTCCTTTTTTTTTTTTTTCTCTGTTTTTGGTTCTTCTCCAAACCGATGGCCGGCCACTCTCTCTCTCTACGGTTGCTGACCGCCGGTGGCCTTCCCCTCCTTACCGATTCTCCTGTTGCCCCAGCACTACCCACGAAGTCCCTCAGACACCACCCCTGGCCATCTCACCAGCTCAACCGCACACCCAACAGTCACTGTTCACATACCCATGCACCCTGCGACACACACACCCCCATGCATGCAACTACATTTGCATGCCAATGCCGACGGCACGCCACGTGACCAACGACCCCTACCGACGGAGACCCACACACACAGCGGCACACCGCAGCCGCAACCAACTCACACCACCGCCACCGCCGTTGATCGCCCTCTCTCTCTCTCTCTCTCTCCGTCTCGGTTTTTTTTTTTTCCTTGGCTGGATTCTGGTCGACGCGACATACATTTCACACACACGCACACTCGCACACACTAGCTGGAAAAATCAGAACACACACACACACAAACCCACTTGCTGCCGGAAGAAGAAAATCGAGCACACCCCACACCGCCAGAAACTTACCGACCCAGCTTGTCACACTCATGCATACACACATCTATTAATTAATTAGAGAAAATACACATAAATACTCACCAGCCCGATGATCGTCGATGGTTGGACGGCGATCCGCAACTCCCGCTCACCGGCGACGCTAAAAATGCGCATTGCCACTCCGTCGATGAACCACGCCACCGGCCAGACCAACCTCTCTCTCTTTTCCTGGAATTATCTACAATGTCCACACGACCACGTTGCCGAAGGAACGCCGATTCAAGAAAAATCGACGACCCCTCCGCTCCGGTTCTCTCTCTCTCTAGAATTTCTCGAGTTTTTCTCCGATTTCCTCATTTCTTTGCATGAGGGAGGGTTTTTATTACATGATTTTAGTGATCAAAGTGATCCTCAGCTCGCCACGTCGCCCCTCGATCGCCCCCTCCTCTGGCTGGTGGATCGCCCGTCGGTCGTATGGGTTTATATATATATATATATATAAAATTAAATTACACTTTCCTCCCTCCAATTCCTTTAGGATCTTTATTTCAGTAAATTTCCATTTTAAAAAGGTTCCCAAATTATAATTTTGCCCTTAACATTTTTACTTTTGATTTCTAATTGCCAATTTATATCTCAAGTTTAAATTTTTGCGTTTCTAAATTCCCAATTTGACCCCCAACTTTTGATTTGAGTTTTTATCAATAAAATTTTTACCCTAAAATTCTCTAATGTTCTATAATGCGACTATTTATGAAGTACGTTCTACAACTTAGGTTTTACAACTCTTCCCTCCTAAAAGAAATTTCGTCCCGAAATTTTATTTATTTATTAACGTTTTTTTGTTTTTTTTTTACCTTAGTCAAACAAATGCGGGTATTTGTTCCTCATTTCTTCCTCTCGCTCCCATGTCGCCTCTTCTACCGCATGACTGCGTCACAACACTTTGACTAACGGGATCATCCTCGTTCGCAATACTTGATCTTTACGGCTTAGGATTTGGACCTGCTTCTCAACGTAGGACAAATCAGCTTCCAATTCAATCAGCTGCGAAGTCAACACATGAGAGGGGTCTGGCACATATTTTCGGAGTATCGATACATGAAAAACATCGTGTAGTCGAGATAACTCTGGCGGTAACGCGAGTCTATACGCTGTCGTGCCAACCCGCTCTAGAATTTCATATGGTCAGATGTATCTTGGACTCAACTTCCCTTTCTTTCCAAACCTCATTATGCCTTTCCACGGAGAAATACGCAAGAACACATGATCTTCTACCTCGAACTCTAACTCCTGCCGACGCTTGTCTGCATAACTCTTCTGCCGACTCTGAACAATTTTCAACTTTTCTCGAATCACCTCTACTTTGTCTGCTGTCAGTTGGGCTATGTCCGACATCAACAACTTATGTTCACCCACCTCAGTCCAACAAACGGAGGTTCTACATCTCCTACCATACAATGCCTCATACGGAGTCATCTCAATTGCCGAGTGGTAGCTATTATTGTAGGCGAATTCCATCAACGACAAGTAATCGTCCCAGCTCCCAGGAAATTCCAGAACACATCCCCTCAACATATCTTCCAACGTCTGAATCGTACGCTTTGACTGGCCGTCTGTCTGAGGATGGAAAGCGGTGCTAAATTTCAGCTTGGTACCTAAAGCAGTCTGGAGACTCGGCCAGAATCTTGAAGTAAATCTCGGATCTCTATCCAACACTATAGAAACTGGTGCGCCATGCAATCTAACAATCTCATTGATATACAGTTGGGCATACATTTCAAGAGAAAATGTCGTATTTACGGCTAGAAAATGAGCGGACTTGGTAAGCCTATCAACGATCACCCAGATGGAATTATACCCCTTTTGAGTACGGGGTAATCCCAAAACAAAATCCATCGTGATATACTTCCACTTCCACTCTGGAATAGGTAGGGGTTGCAGCAACTCACCTGGACGCTAATACTCAATCTTTACTTGTTGACACACAAGGCACCTGGCAACAAATTCTGCGATCTCCCGTTTCATTCCAATCCACCAATAATGCTCACGCAAGTCTCAATACATTTTAGTGCTCCCCGGATGCATTGCGTACGGGGAGCTATGCGTCTATTCCAAGATATCTTTTTTCAAATTGACATCATTAGGCACACACAGCTTATTTTCACATATCAAAGCTTCGTCTCTATCCCTGATATGATGATCAGTTCTGTGACCGTTTTTCACTTCATCTCGGATCCTCTCCAATTGAATGTCTGACTTTTGAGCTTCAGTAATGCGGTTAATCAACGTCGGTCTCAAAGTTAAAGTTGCAAGTAGTGCTGCTGTCTGACCAACCGCTAACTGAACTCGCAACGATCTCAATTTTGCATACAGGTTAGCATGGACAACACGAAAGTGTGCGACCGAGCCTGCCGATTTTCGACTTAAAGCATCTGCTACAACATTAGCCTTTCCTAGATGGTAATGGATGGTGCAATCGTAGTCCTTGATCAACTCCATCCAACCCCTCTGCCTCAGATTTAATTCCTTCTGAGTAAACAAGTACTTCAAACTCTGATGGTCGGTGTATATTTCATATGTCTCGCCATACAGGTAGTGCCTCCGAATCTTCGGGGCGAACACAATTGCAGCCAACTCCAAATCGTGCATCGGGTAATTACGCTCATGGTTCTTCAATTGTCGAGATGCATATGCGATCACGTGACCATGCTGCATCAAAACACATCCCAGCCCTTGGTGTGACGCGTTACTATAAATCACAAAACCACCCCCTTCGGACGGGAGGGACAATATTGGTGCCGATATAAACCTACTTTTCAACTCTTGGAAACTCTGCTCACATTTATCGGTCCACTCAAATTTGGATTCCTTGCGAGTCAATCGGGTCAACGGGGTAGCTATAACGGAAAATCCTTACACAAATCGTCGATAGTAACCCTCCAATCCTAAAAAGCTTCGAACTTCAGTCACATTTTTCAGTCTTTCCCACTGAACGACAACTTCAACTTTCTTCGGGTCTACCTGAATACCATCTCCTGAAATGATATGACCCAAGAATACCACATGATCTAACCAAAATTCACATTTACTAAGTTTCGCATACAACCGCTTCTCCCGCAACGTCTGCAATACAATCCGGAGATGCTTCATATGCTCTTCTTTACTTTGGCAATAGACCAAAATGTCATCAATGAACACTATAATAAATTGGTCCAGATAAGGTTGAAAGATACGGTTCATCAAATCCATGAAAGCCGCAGGGGCATTTGTCAATCCAAAGGGCATAACTAGGAATTCATAGTGTCCATATCTTGTACGGAATGCTATTTTTGCCACGTCACTCCCCCTGACTTTCAGTTGGTGATACCCCGAATGAAGATCTATCTTGGAGAATACTTTAGCTTTCTGGAGTTAGTCAAACAAGTCATCAATCCTTGGTAACGGATATTTATTGCGAACCGTCACCCTATTCAGCTGTCGATAATCAATACACATTCTCAACGTGTCATCATTCTTCTTTACGAACAGTACTGGGGCACCCCATGGGGAGACACTAGGCCTGATGAACCCACGGTCTAATAAATCTTGCAACTGCACCTTCAACTCTTTCAACTCAGTAGGTGCCATACGATAAGGTGGAATCGATATAGGGGTAGTGCCTGGAAGTAACTCGATCGTGAATTCTATTTCCCTATCGACGGGCAACCCTAGCAATTCTTCTGGGAATATGTCAGAAAAATCTTGGACTACGGGAATATCTGCCACCAGAGTTTCTCTCTGACTGGTGTCAATTACGTGCGCAAGGTATCTCTGACAGCCTTTCTTTAATAATTTCTTGGCTTTTAACACTGAAATTAAACTGACAGGAGTGATAATTCTGTCTCCAGCAAATACAAACTCGGGCTCGCCTGAGATTCAAAATATCACTTTCTTCTTGAAACAGTCCACCGTGGCATGATATCCAGATAACAAATCCATACCTAGTATTATATCGAAATCGTGAGTACTCAGGGGTAATAGATCTGCCAATAACTCTTTATCACCAAACCGAAGTGGACTGTCCTTATACACCCTATCGATCCATACTAACTCACCTACTGGAGTAGAAATAACAATACGATATGATAAAGAAATGAAAAATCTGCCTACTTGCATCATAAATGTTGCCGAAACAAAAGAATGCGTAGAACCGGGATCAATAAGTACACGAGCATCTTTAGCATATAAAGATATGATACCTATGACCACATTGGGAGTAGCCTGAGCATCCTGTCGAGTAGTAGCAAAAATACAGCCTCGCGTTGGAGGTCTACCCGGCGATCCTCTACCAAGTCCCTGGGCGGTACTAGGACCCGTACTACCCATACTGCTCGCTGGAGGTACGAATGTAGAAGCAAGTTTTGGACAATTTGTAGATTTATGACTTGGCATATGACAATGGAAACATATTGGGACTCCCACAGGACAGTCTCTGGCAAAGTGACCCGCACAGTGATAACATTTATCCCCCCCAGCCCGACTCGACGGCTGATTCCGTTATTGCCTTTGCGGACCAGCACTAGCTTCCAATGCACTTTGTTGTTGCCTAGGGTATGATTGCCGGGAACCACGGTTCCTGGCGGATTGGTCAAACGATGAGGCCCGAGCAATTAGCGGTCGAAATACCGTCCCCCGCGAAGTGCCACCCGGAAATCTGCTAGGCGACTCAAATCTGCTTTTTTTGTACTGCTCTCGACTCTCAGCGGCTTCCTGCACATCCCTCTTCACTAACTTTGCCGTATTCACCAACTCTGCATAATTCTTAATTTGCTTGCTTGTCAGCCTGGAGCGGATCTCTAACTGAAGTCCCTTCTGGAAACATCTGCATTTCTCCTCCTCCGTTTTTACCAGATCAGGGGCAAAACAGGATAAAGCATCGAATTTAACTTCGTACTGCTGAACAGTCATCTTTCCCTACTTCAGGACTATAAATTCCTCCTCCATCTGGAATCGATAAGACTCGGGAAAGTACTTCTCATTAAACGCGGCGACGAAATGGTCCCATGTGATCTCCTCACCAAAACCGGTAATCAGCCTTTTCATTTCTTCCCACCAATGCTCGGCTTCCTCCTTCAACTAAAAAGTGGCAAGGGGAACTCGACTATCGTCGACAATCCCCATCGCCTCGAATACGTGCCCCACGCCTCTGATCCAATTCTCCGCATCAACTGGACCCGCTGTCCCGGTGAAAGCCGGAGGGTCTAACTCCTTGAACCTCTTCAATCGTACTGCCTGAGATGTGACGGTATCACCTTGGGCCCTCTGACTTTCCATAATCCTCGCTTGCTGCTCCGTTAGCTGGGCAGCGGCCTGCAAAATTCTTTCGACCGCGTCTAAACTTCCTTGCAACCTATCACCCTGCGTATGGGATCCCACAATCTGAAAACTTTCTTGCTCCCTATCTCTCTGTTCCTGAGGCACCACTTGCCTCGAGGGTTCCGCCTGCCTCTGGGGTCCCACACTCCCAGAGGTTTCACCTTCCCCTTCCATACCTGTTATCAGTCATAAAATCCAATTCAACAACTAACTAGGTCAACCAGAGAAATGCCAATAATTAATATACGTTAATTAACTATTACGCGAGTATTAAAAGCACCCACTAACACCTTATCTTAGAGTCCCCTACTAACTAGACAACTGGCACGTTTCCCATCTCATGATCCTCTATGGGCACGACAACAGACAAGTCTACAAAATCTATAACCTAGGCTCTGATACAAAAATTATCACACTCCACCTCGGACACCCATCACCTGTTGGGCCGGCGTGACGTCGACACGACATTACCTAAGCGACAAACCAACTAGAAAGCGACGGTATGCATTCATAATTATACAAACATCAAAATATAGGTCATAAACATCTTCCCTAACCAGAGACACACCCGTCCCTGACTTCCCTTTAATAACAACAAAAGAAAAAAAACAAACGATGAACCTCTCCTAGGTTTGCCTCGGGCAGTACTTCCCGAAATTATTTTCCTTGCTATACCATCGACGGACTCTACCCCGTGCCAGTAGGGGACCGACTCTTAGCCATTTCACCTGCGAGTGTACTGCCTTCTTAATAAAATAATTCTTATTTAATAATAATACCTTCTAGATAAAACAACATTTACACATAGATTCAGCATAAGCATCATATATGCAGTAAAAATGAAGTAGTATATTTAAATTCCATTTTTAAAACCATCCAGTATAAATATTATACCAATCACCTGAAATAAATAATAAATCACCCAATATAAACAAAACATCATATCCCAAACCACCACTCCACCACAACACACACTGTCTAGCTATAGTGATCATTTTAACCTCACGATCGGGAGTTTGCAACGGTACTGTACCATCCGTAGGATATGCCTTCCTACGAACACCCATCACTTCGCCGAAGCGGATAATCACTGCGTAGTACAAACGTCTAACATCACTCTGCCGAAACAGATAAACATCACTCCGTCGAAACGGATAAACATCACTCCGCTGAAGCGAATCAACATCACACAATAATATCGTCTAATCAAAATCATCAAATCACTACATAATTTTTTTTTTAAAGTATCTAATTTAAATACAACCATTTTTTATCATGTATATATATATATATATATACAAATAATTTGGAGAGAAGACAGTACACTCACCTCGTTTCTGGTGCTACAAAAACCTCACCGTCCATAGCTTACTAAGGTGTTGGCGTCTGCGAACCTAGAAATGATAGGGTCTAAGTTAATATTTTATGTAAAATCACCTAGTCATGTAATGCAGGCCCTAAGTTCCACATTTTTTCATTTCCCATATTTTATCCATGGGATTTGTTATTATTCTAATAATTTCGTTCTGTTATTTATTACATAAGAAATCTTGTAATCTGAATGACCCTAAATTTATTACTCCGGTTACAAAGATTTTTAGGTTAAGATTGAATTTAACCAAACTAGAATAAATTTAACGGAAAACGATATCCATTCCGAATCGTTCACGGGTCGCGAAAAGGATTTGAATTTGAATTTGAATTTTTTTCTTTTGTTGGGGTTAATTGTGCAATTTTTTTTTTTCTCTATTTTTGGTTCTTCTCCAGACCGACGACCGGCCACTCTCTCTCTCTACGGTTGCCGATCGCCGGTGGCCTCCCCTTTCTTGCCGATTCTCCTGTCGCCCCTGCACCACCCACGACGTCCCTCAGACACCACCCCCAGCCATCTCACCAGCTCAACCGCATACCCAACAGTCACTGTTCACACACCCACGCACCCTGCGACACACACACACACCCCCATGCATGCAACTACGCTTGTATGCTAATGTTGACGGCACGCCACGGGACCAACGACCCCTGCCGATGGAGACCCACACACATAGCGGCACACCGCAGCCGCAACCAACTCACACCACCGCTACCGCCGTTGATCGCCCTCTCTCTCTCTCTCTCTCCGTCTCAGTTTTTTTTTTCCTTGGCTGGATTCTCGTCGACGCGACATACATTTCACACACACGCATACTCGCACACACTAGCTGGAAAAATCAAAACACACACACACAAACCCATATGCTGCCGAAAGAAGAAAACCGAGCATACCCCACACCGCCAAAAACTTACCGACCCAGCTCGTCACGCTCATGCATGCATATATCTATCAATTAATTAGAGGAAATATACATAAATACTCACCAGCCCGACGATCGTCGATGGTTGGACGACGATCCGCAACTCCCGCTCACCGGCGACGCTAAAAACGCGCACTGCCACTCCGTCGACGAACCACGCCACCGGCCGAACCAACCTTTCTCTCTCCCTGGAATTGTCTACAATGTCCACACGACCACGCTGCCGGAGGAACGCCGATTCAAGAAAAATCGACGACCCCTCCGCTTCGGTTCTCTCTCTCTCTAGAATTTCTCGAGTTTTTCTCCGATTTCCTCATTTCTTTGCATGAGGGAGGGTTTTTATTGCATGATTTTAGTGATCAAAGTGATCCTCAGCTTGCCACGTCGCCCCTCGATCGCCCCCTCCCTTGGCCAGTGGATCGCCCATCGATCGTATGGGTTTATATATATATATATATATATATAAAGTTAAATTACACTTTCCTCCCTCCAATTCCTTTAGTGATGCGAACCTCACCAAGGATTAGTGAGACCCGAAACCAACTTAGAGTTTCTTTGCAAAGATCGAAACTAAATCAGATTTTGAACGAGCTAAAAATACAGAAATTGAAAGATAGATTACCTTGACCCAACGTTTATGAACGAAACGTGAACCAATGGTATAATGATCTTGACCCAATGATTATAATGAATCACGAATCAAAGATATAAGTTTGAACGCCACAAGAAACTCTTGATAAGTTCAAGAAAAGTTCTCTGAAGAATTAAAGAGAAAACTCTCACAATTTTTATTAATCAAAGTAGTGTGAAATTCATAGGTCTACAAAGCCCCTTAAATAGGTGGCCAAGAGAATAAGAAAAGAAACCCTAATACACTTTGAAATTCGTGGGTCTACATAGAGGAAAAAAGAAACCCTAAAATCTAATTGCTAAATAAAGAATAAGGAAGCTTCCTAATTTGCCTTACATTCCTAGTTGGAAAAGGAAATGATTTACTTGGCAATCAAGCTTACAAATCAGCCTAAAATAATTAAAAGACTTAAAATAATAAAATAAATAAAATAAAATTCGTGGGTCTCATTCTTGGCCCGTTCAGGATCACGCTTTAAGCCCATTCACTTGCTTTGATGAGATGGATTAGGCCTTGATCGTCATTTGGGCCTAATTTGGGCTTTATTATTTTCGATTCAGCCGAAAGGTCTTGAATTAGCCCATTAAGCGCTTCTTTGATCTTCTTGGATCTTGCCCTAGTAATGGGCCCAACCGGGACACGCAATGTGTCCTTTGATATTGCTTATTGGTTCTCATCAACCCCCCTCTCTTCAAAAGGATTCGACCTCGAATCTTCACCTACATCAAACGGAGAAAGATCAGAGACATTAAATGTAGCACTAACGTTATACTCACCTGGAAGATCCAACTTGTACGCATTATCATTGATCCTCTGAAGGACTTGAAATGGACCATCCCCTCTAGGATGTAGCTTGGTCCGCCTATGGGTTGGAAATCTTTCTTTTCTCATATGCACCCAAACCCAATCACTAGGTTCAAAGATGACTCGTCTACGACCCTTATTTGCTTTCTTTGCATATTGCTCATTTTTCTTCTCTATGTGTTGTCATACACTTTCATGGAGTTTCTTCACCATCTCAGCCTTCTTTTGTCCATCCAAACTAGCCCTCTCATTGACTGGCAAAGGCAACAAATCCAAAAGAGTTAGTGGATTAAAACCATAAACAATCTCAAATGGTGAAAAATCAGTAGTAGAATGAACACTCCGATTATAAGCAAATTCAATAAATGGCAAACAATCCTCCCAATTTTTCAAGTTCTTTTGAATTATAGTACGCAACAAAGTAGATAAAGTTCGATTTACTACCTCGGTTTGTCCATCCGTTTGGGGGTGACAAGTAGTTGAGAACAATAATTTAGTTTCCATCTTTCCCCACAAGACTTTCCAAAAATAGCTTAGGAACTTAATATCACGATCAGATACAATACTCTTAGGAACACCATGGAGACGTACTATCTCTCTAAAGAACAAATCAGCGACGTGGGTCGCATCATCAGTTTTATTGCAAGATATGAAATGTGCCATCTTAGAGAACCTATCAACAACCACAAAAATCGAATCCCTACCTTTCCTTGACCTAGGCAAGCCTAAAACAAAGTCCATAGAAATATCCATCCAAGGCGCACTAGGTAGAGGCAAGGGAGTGTATAATCCATGTGGTAAGACTCTAGATTTGGCTTGCCTACACGTAACACACCTAGCACAAACTCTCTCTACATCACGTTTCATCTTTGGCCAAAAGAAGTGTTCATGTAACACGTCTAAAGTCTTTCTCACACCAAAATGACCCATCAAACCACCCCCATGTGCTTCACGCACAAGTAACTCACGCATAGAACTATTAGGCACGCAAAGTCTATTTTCTCTAAACAAGTACCCATCTAGTCTATAGAACTTACCAAACGCTGTCTTCTCACATGCACCAAACGCACTAGCAAAATCATCATCATTAGCATACAATTCTTTAACATATTCAAACTCCAGTAGCTTTGCATTTAATGTAGAGACAAGGGCGTACATTCTGGAGAGTGCATCAGCCACAATATTTTCCTTACCTTGTTTGTATTTGATTACATAAGGGAAGATTTCATTGAATTCCATCCACTTGGCATGCCTTCTATTTAACTTACTTTGTCCCTTCAAGTGCTTCAAGGACTCATGATCGGTATGTATGACAAACTCTCTCGGCCACAGGTAATGTTGCCAAGTCTCCAACGCTCTCACCAACGCAAAAAGCTCCTTATCATATGTTGGGTAATTCAATACTGCCCCATTTAGCTTTTCACTAAAGTATGCTATTGGCCGATTTTCCTGTATCAAAACAGCTCCAATGCCTATTCCTGAAGCATCACACACAATCTCAAAAGTTTTAGAAAAATTAGGTAATGCTAATAAAGAAGCACCACATAACCGTTCTTTAATCTCATTAAATGCACACTCTTGCTCCATACCCCATTTAAAACCCACGGATTTTTTGACAATTTCAATGAGTGGTGCGGCTAGTGTACTAAAATCTTTAACAAATCGACGATAAAAACTAGCCAAACTATGAAAACTTCTTACCTCCGTGATTGACTTAGGTGTGGGCCATTCTTTGATAGCCTTTACCTTTTCCTCATCCACTGCAATCCCTTCCGAACTAACAACATAGCCAAGAAACACAACTTTGTCCAAGCAAAAGGAACATTTCTTTAAATTTGCATATAATTTTTCTTTTCTCAAAACATCAAGCACACAATGCAAATAATCAATATGCTCATTTAAGCTCTTACTATACACCAAAATATCATCAAAATAGACCACAACAAACTTGCCTATAAACGCACGCAATGCATGATTTATTAACCTCATGAATGTACTTGGTGCATTAGTTAGCCCAAAAGGCATTACCAACCACTCATACAATCCATATTTAGTTTTAAAGGCAGTTTTCCATTCATCACCTTCTTTCATCCTAATTTGGTGATACCCACTTTTCAAATCAATTTTAGTGAAAATACATGACCCATGCAACTCATCTAACATGTCATCTAGCCTAGGAATGGGATGTCGATACTTTACCGTAATGTTGTTAATAGCTCGGCAATCAACACACATACGCCAAGTTCCATCCTTCTTAGGCACAAGTGATACCGGTACTGCGTACGGACTCATGCTCTCTCTTATGTGTCCCTTGGCTAGCAACTCCTCCACTTGCCTTTGAAGTTCCTTCGTCTCCTCTGGATTACTCCTATAGGCTGGTCGGTTAGGAATTGTTGCACCCGGCACAAAGTCAATTTGATGCTCAATGCCTCGAATAGGTGGCAATCCACTAGGCACATCGTTAGGGAACACGTCCTCAAATTCCTGTAACAAAGAAACAACAACACGAGGCAAAGATTGGTCAAATTCGTTAGCACTAAAACACGCCTATTTGTACAATAGTACAAATATAGGCCGATTTGCATACAAAGTACCCTTGATATCACTCGCCTTAGCATAAAAGCTCACTTGTTTCTCTGTTTTTCTCTCATTTTTTCCACTTCTTTTTTTGAACTCTCGGTCTCACAAGTTTTTTCAACTCATTCTCTCTTTTCAATTTCATTTGATCCTCATACACTTGTTTTGGAGTCAACGGCACAAGAGTAATGGTTTTATTGTCTTTGACGAATGAGTGCCTATTCTTGAACCCGTCATGAATAACCTTCCTATCAAATTGCCATGGCCTGTCTAACAATATGTGACCCGCATGCATTGGAATAACATCACAAAGTACTTCATCCTTGTACTTCCCAATCGAAAAGGAAACCAACACTTGTTTATTTACCCGAATCTCCCCACAATCATTCAACCACTGCAATTTATAAGGTCTAGGGTGTTTCAAGGTATGTAAATTCAGTTTCTCTACTAAAGTAGTGCTAGCCACATTAGTGCAACTTCCCCCATCAATGATCATACTACATACCTTATTGTTGACGTGGCATCTAGTATGAAATATATTCTCCCTTTGTTGTTCCATGTCATCCTCCGCAACTTGGGCACTTAGAGCACGCCTTGCCACAAGTGACTCTCCCTCCACCGGGTACTCCACATCATCATCACAAGCATCTTCAAGTTGTGGCATCTGGTCATTATCACTCTCACTTTCGGTTTCCACCTCTCCATCAACACGTGCAATCATGGTCCTCTTATTTGGGCATTGTGAGGCTATGTGACCTACTCCCAAACAACGAAAATATTTAATATCACGGTTACAAGTTTAGGTTTCGATTTTACCTTTGTTGGCAATGGGAACATCATCTCTCCTTTTTGGGGGTTTGATTTTGGATTTTGAAACAGCCCTTTCGTCCTTCCTCCCATTCGGCCTCCATGAATTAGAGGAGCTTGAATTTTGAAATGACCGAGTTCTTTTCCTTTTAAGCTGTCGTTCTACTTTTATGGCCATGTGAACCATGTCCTCCAACTCCACGTAATGTTGCAATTCCACCACGTTGGCAATGTCCCAATTCAACCCATTCAAGAACCTTGCCATGGTAGCTTCTCTATCCTCCTCGACATTAGCTCGGATCATAGAGACCTCCATCTCCTTGTAGTAATCATCCACGCTCCGATAGCCTTGCGTAAGGCTTTGTAATTTCTGATACAAGTCCCTATAGTAGTGACTAGGGACAAACCGCCTCCTCATGATAGCCTTCATTTTCGCCCATGTCACGATAGACCTCTCATGGTTCTTTCTCCTGTTTATCACAAGTTGATCCCACCATATTATAGCATAATCAATAAACTCAATCACAGCGAGTTTTACCTTTTTCTCCTCGGAGTAGTTGTGGCACTCAAAGATCAACTCCACCTTCTTCTCCCACTCCAAGTATACTTCAGGATCGTTTTTCCCTTGGAATGAGGGTATCTCCACCTTGATACTTCCCAAGTTATTATCAATCCTCTCCCCATGTCTATCTCCTCTATTCCCATGTCTACTCCCAAATCTGCCCAAGCTTGCATTAGAGGCCCGATCGTCTTCATCTAGGTCATCCCTATAATCATCTTCATACACGAACCGAGGCTGATTCCTCTCTCTTCGTTGCACATTAGGAGCTCTCGGTGGCTGCCCCTTTTGTGCGCTAGACTCAACTTTGTCAAGCCGCTCATGCACTTCATCAAACCACAAGTTCAACTGTTGAAACTTTTGCTCCAAGGCCTTGTAGAAAACTTTTGCGTCCATTATGTCCATCCTTTCATGTGCTTCATCGGACGAGCCTTTGTTTGTTTCTCGAGATATGTTTAGTAACCTGCAAAACAAAGTTAGAAAACCTCACAAACACTCCCTCACGTGTTTGCACTCAAACTATGTCACTCCACTCGTGTATCACTCAAATTCGGCTTTTACCCTCGTATAAGCTCACACACTCTTGCCTTTTTTCACTCTTTAGTTCCCTTTTTTAGTTCTTTATTGAACTTAACCAATCTCAATCAGAAATTTCCTTGTAGCAATCCAAACTCAACAATTTGATTCACTAAGAATGAGATTTTAGGAACGAAACAAAGCGAACAAAAAGAGCACAAAGAAAAGTTTATAGAGTAGAATAAGAAGAAATTATTTTCAATTTTTGTTGGGGGGGGCTGCTGAATTTTCACAATTTTTTTTTTTTCTGTTTCTGTTTTTTTCTTTTTTGTTTTTGTTTTTTTTTCTTTTCTGTTTTTTTTTTTTTTTGAAAACCAGCAACTTTAAATTGAGATTTAAAGAAGCACAATATTTAAACGAAAAATATGATCAGAACAAAGATGCACCGCGTTTTTTTTTTTTTCAAGATTGTACCAGATTTGAATTAGAACGAAAAGAACAAAAAACGCAATAGATCTGATGATATAATTTGGTCAAGAAAAAATTTTATGAAGGAATAGATATGAAAGAACGAAAAAGAAAAAGGATAGATGAAACCTGATTTAGACCTTGCTCTGATTACCAAAATGATGCGAACCTCACCAAGGATTAGTGAGACCCGAAACCAACTTAGGGTTTCTTTGCAAAGATCGAAACTAAATCAGATTTTGAACGAGCTAAAAATACAGAAATTGAAAGATAGATTACCTTGACCCAACGTTTATGAACGAAACGCGAACCAATGGTATAATGATCTTGACCCAATGATTATAATGAATCACGAATCAAAGATATAAGTTTGAACGCCACAAGAAACTCTTGATAAGTTCAAGAAAAGTTCTCTGAAGAATTAAAGAGAAAACTCTCACAATTTTTATTAATCAAAGTAGTGTGAAATTCATAGGTCTACAAAACCCCTTAAATAGGTGGCCAAGAGAATAAGAAAAGAAACCCTAATACACTTTGAAATTCGTGGGTCTACATAGAGGAAAAAAGAAACCCTAAAATCTAATTGCTAAATAAAGAATAAGGAAGCTTCCTAATTTGCTTTACATTCCTAGTTGGAAAAGGAAATGATTTACTTGGCAATCAAGCTTACAAATCAGCCTAAAATAATTAAAAGACTTAAAATAATAAAATAAATAAAATAAAATTCGTGGGTCTCATTCTTGGCCCGTTCAGGATCACGCTTTAAGCCCATTCAGTTGTTTTGATGAGATGGATTAGGTCTTGATCGTCATTTGGGCCTAATTTGGGCTTTATTATTTTCGATTCAGCCGAAAGGTCTTGAATTAGCCCATTAAGCGCTTATTTGATTTTCTTGGATCTTGCCCTAGTAATGGGCCCAACCGGGACACGCAATGTGTCCTTTGATGTTGCTTGTTGGTTCTCATCATTTAGGATCTTTATTTCAGTAAATTTCCATTTTAAAAAGTTCTAAAATTATAATTTTGCCCTTAACATTTTTACTTTTGATTTCTAATTGCCAATTTAAATCTCAAATTTAAATTTTTGTGTTTCTAAATTCCCAATTTGACCCCCAACTTTTGATTTGAGTTTTTATCAATAAAATTTCTACCCTAAAATTCTCTAATGTTCTATAATGCGACTATTTATGACGTACGTTCTACAACTTAGGTTTTACAATTTCTCTCTTGAAATTTATTTCTTGTGGACCCCAGCCATAGATTGAGGTGCATTTCATTGTATTTTGACTTTTCTTATGAATTATATTTCTCATTATCCCGCAGCCATGAACTGGGGCACATCTCATTATATTTTTACCTCTCCTGAAGTCCATTTCTCATGGACCCAAGCCATGGATTGGGGTGCATTTGGTAGAGAGATAAGCTTACATGAACTCTTCTCATGGCCTTGATAAAAAGCAATGAGTGCAATATAAAGGATTTTTTTCAAAATGAATCGGTTGCTAAAAACCACTACCATCATCACCTTCACCGATCCAAACTATGTTTGGCCTAGGCTTGGGGAGATCAATTTCAGCACACACTCGAGGGAAAATGTGGCCTTGATAAATCCACAGTTGCAAAATCCAGCTTCAAAGGAGTGGAAAATGATTGAATAATGGAAATGATGTTTAAAGCCTTTGAAAATAAATAGGAAGCTTAGGTAACAAAATCCAGACCAAAGCTACAGTCAATTCTTAGTGAGATAAAAAACAGTACTCCATTTAAAAATACACATTGAAAAATCATGCACAAAACAACTTCCTTTTAACCAAATCCTTTGAAAATCCATTTATCTTTAGTTAACCGAATAAGATCATGTTTGTGATCAAGAAAACCAATCTTAAAATCCCCAGTATTGGCCCAAAGATTTACCTAAGAGGGAGTGAATTGGGCAATGACAAAAATTTAAACAATTAAATTCAAATACAAAATTATCAATTTCCCTAATTGATTAATATCTTATTAAGCAGTAGAAATGTATTTAATTAAGTGTACCCCCAAACAATTAGAAATATAACAATGTCGCACACAAAGATTTATCTTAAATATTAGATACTGTCCCAAATATGTATAATCCGCTCAAACTCGCAAATACAAAAAACTCACAAGTTTCTTCTCATAAGAACTTCTACCACCTCAATACAATTATGCTAAACTAATGTCCCGAATACTACGTGAGGCAAAAATCTAATTTAATTAATTTAACGCACAAATAGTAAATAATCATATTTCACAAATAAAAATTGTTTTAAAAGATTTTCATGCTATTAGATTTGAAAACGTTTTTTCTAAAAACACTTAATCCAATTAATTAAATATATAATCTAAGAAAGCGAATTAATTAATTTGGAAAAATCTCACTGGAATTTCTTGAAAATAATTACGATGACTTAGTGTAAAACACAAACCAATGACCAAAACTTTTTTGCGCTTCGATCAAGAACTTTTTTCAATAAAACTCTTTCACAAATTTCAGTGTAAAAAATCTCTCTTATAATAGCCAAAAGTTGAATGTTCTTGATTAACTTGTAATGACTCAGTCTCCTAAGGCTGTCACTCAATTTCTCTTAAAGAGAATTAAAACTAAAATTGAATAGCGAATATTTTATTACCTGCAAATCTAATTTTTTTTGCAAATTATGGCGATAATTATAATTATTAATTAGTCGATTCAATTTTACATTAGTATATAATAAATACAATTATTATAAATTAAATAGAAATTCAAACATAATTTCCAACGCAGATCCATTTTTTCCGTTGACCCTCAACAAATACTATGTGATTGTGAGCCAAAACTCAGTAGAATTTTAACCCCAAATATTATCAAATATATATATTCACACCATAAATTTTCATAAAATACAAAATAATCCCAAAATATCAAATATTCATCTATAATTTAAATTTTCATATTATACAAAACAACCCTAAAAAATATTAAACTTATATAAAATAATATTTTCAAAATATAAATTTTTGGGTATTACATAATTAATTTGAAAAACGCAGGTTTGTATATATAGACCTTTAACTAGATCTCCAAATGCTACTTTTCAAATTCCAAGTCCTTAAATGACCCTTTAATACCCCCATATATCATATACTATCAAAATAGGTATGTTTTATTTAGAAATACTTTTAGAAAAGCTTGATTGGTCGCCAAAACTTTTTCGATTCAAATTTTTTAAAGATAGGAAGTAGTTTTCCCAATTCTATTAAAAGAATAATTAAATATATGGATCAAATGAATTAAAAATAAATAATATATCATATATAAAATTAAAACATCCAAATCCCTTAAAAAAACTCTTTTAAAATCGTTGAAAACAATGAGAATTGGATAAAAAATCGAACAAGTCAACAAACTAGTCTGCAATCCTCGGTTGAATGGCCTAAACTTCGGTCGACCAGCCCCTGTGCAATGGTTTATTTTTAATTGTTGCACTGCTTAGGTAGGTTCACCAAATCGTATAGTGAGTTCCCTATTTTTTTCGGTTCGGCTACTAGATTCGTTAGTCGATCAACCCTAACCGTCAGTTGACCGAATTGGCTAGTAGGTCACCCATTTAACTTCCTTAAGCTACTGTTTTTATTAGTAGACCAACCCATTTCTTCGGTTGACCGAATTGACCCAAAAATTCATCATTTTATGTGTTAAAATCATTTTTTCAATTAAACTCTTTACCAAAAAATATTTTTATGATTTAACATTTCATATAAACCATTTAGGATATTAAACTTATCACTTCTTACTATAACGAAAATGAGATTTTTTATTTTAAAGTGTCATGCATGATCCTAATTCAGGTTACATTAAGAGCATAAAGATAATGATTTTTTTCCACCTAATTGTTTTCATCTTGCACCCCTCTTGAATTCATTTGATTATTCAATAATTGCTTCATGATTTCTTCATTGATTAATATTTTTCGATCCATTCTTTTTCTCATTTCAACCTATCGAACTTTTAATCTGAAACCATTTAATAAAACCATTAGTTTCATAAAACATCAACGTTTAATTGTCCATCAAAACATTTGGTTCAACACCCACTCAAATCCAATTTCAAAATGAATTTGTCCAAATAAAAATAGGACTGTTTTCTATGGGATAACTTACCCACCAAAGTGCATCGAAATGGTTTAGCCAATCCTTGAAAGTCTTGATCGGAAAAGAAAATCGTTGGCTCACCCTTGTGATTTGCATGTGGTTTCAAATCGACAATTGGTCTCACTTCCGAAGAGATGATCGATGAAAAAGATTTTTGAGCAAATGAAAGATAGGACCTGAGAGCACGAGGTAAAGAAATCGGAATCGAACTTTATCAGTGGTCAGCTGGCCTGGTGGTGCTATAACCAAACCGACAGCAGAATCAAACACACACTTTACTGGCCCTAGTTCAAGCCCACGACCCCCGGACCAGCAACACCCCAAATCAGCGACAGGAACAACCCAGCAAAGGCACTACAAACCCAGCAAAAACACCGTTGATGAAACGGTGAGGAACGTCAACAGATCAAGGCCGATAATGGAAAGCAGCGTTAAAACGACGACGACGGTAGTGTTAACTCTTCAGATAAACATCGAGCGATAGAGCGATAAAACCTAATCGACAAAAGAGTGTCGCTGAACGTTGCCCTCTTCAGTCTCAATCTCCACCAGCCTGAATCATCTAGATCTAGGGGGAAGGTAGATTTGAAATGATGGTTGGATGGTGAGACGACGAGGCAGAACTCCGACCCTCTCATCTAATCTGATTATCTCGCCACGGTTTCAACTCAAAGAACTCGTTATAGATCTGAAGATCTGAACGAGAAAACACAAAGCAATAATTGATGCCAAATAAGAATCAGGTATGAACAGAGACAGAGGATCTGTCGAAGAAGGCAACAAACAACCTGAAACAGCTTTATTGCGAGTTTTTAGAGAGAAAAACTCTCCATTCTCTTAATTAGAGTTCCTTCGGAAAGTAAACACACTCTTACATGCATATCAATTTACCGAAAGAAATTTTTTTTGAGGTAAATATCATGGCAATAAAATAAAAAAAATTCTTGGACTCATTTTTAGTTTAGAAATTATTTAGACAAAAATTAGGCTTGACCCTCTAAAGTAAAAGTCCCCAGCGGAGTCGTCAGTTAACGACCCCAAAAAAAATTTATCTTTTTTTTTTTTTCCTGTTCATTTTTGAAAGAAGACTTATACTTTTGAAATGTTTTTGGATAAGTTTTATTTCTGAAAATTTTTTATATTAAAAAATAGCTCAGGGACATTTTTGGGTGCCGATTTGAAAAAAATTTCTTTGGGCAGAATTTTTATTAAGAAATAAAGTTTCCACATAGCACTGGGTTTAAATGGTGTTCTAACTTACTTGAATTTTGAAATATATTTTAAAATAGCCCAATTTTGACTCAAAAATAATTTTGGTCTTAACTAGAGTATTCTTTGAGGTTTGAGGGTAAGTTATGCTCGGAGAAAGTGTTAAGCAGCCCAAGACACCTGTCCGAAGATGGTATCTTTTGTTTAAATAGTTTTCAAATTAAAGTAAGTCCAAGAATAATTTTTGATTTAATTAACATGATCTTTTCCTTTCATTATGCATTATTTAAAAAAAAAAAAAAAAAAAAAAAACTAAAAATGTATCCGTTTTCACCCCCTATCGATTATAAGGGAATTGGAAAGTTTGGCCTCGAGGGGTTATTTTTTATTATATGTTTTTTAGTTTAGGTTAAAACCAAAAATCATTTTTTGGGAAATGACTTATTATGAAAAAATCTTTCTTTATTATGATATAAGTTTCTTAATATCTAGAAAATATCTTTGTAAAAATAAAAGAAAATATTTTCAAACTATTTGATATTATTTTTATGAAGAAGTCTTAGTTTTAAAAGAAAGAAAAAATATTTTTATTATGAAAAATATTTGGGATTCTTTTTATGAAGAAACTATAGTAAAAAATATAAAAAATAAATAAATAAAAAAAATTAGCAAAATATCTTTATTATGAAAAATTATTGAAGTTCTTTTTATGAAGAAACTTTATTTAAAATTAAATTTTAATTTTTTTTATTATGAAAAACATTTAGGGTTCTTTTTTATGGTAAAAAAAACTTATTTTTCAATATTTAAAAGAAAAATATTTGGAGTCTTTATTATGAAAAAAACTCTAGGGTAGAAATCATCTTATTGTGAAGAAGGTTAAAAAAACAAGGGAATCTTATTGAGAGGTCCCAAGATTCAAAAAATCACTTTCTAAGGACTATATCATGTGTTAAAAAATCACTGTTACAGAATCCCGCAGAGTGATGATTTTATGAAATGAGACCTTTCACCAAATTTTTCAAAAAACAAGTAATTTTTTAGAGTTCTAATAGGGAAGAACTTTTTTGGGAAATAAAAATACCTTTTGGGAAAAACCATTTGTTGCACCTAATGTCTTGATGGATAATTAAAAGTTGATGATTTATGGAACTAATAGTTTTATTTATTGATTTCAGATTAAAAGTTCAATAGGTTGAAATGAGAAAAAGAATTGGTCGAAAAGAATAATCGTTGAAGAATTCATAATGGGTGCAAGATGAAGGCAATGAAGTTTTTTAGAGTATAGAAGATGTTGAAGACAATTTAGGTGAAAATAACCCATTACCTTTATGTTCTTAATGCAATCCGAATTAGGATAAGTTCTCCTAGATAAACATGACCACATGGAGTGCACCGAGGATAATGTTATTTGTAAATCTTCTGCTTCTCTTGATGTTTTATGTGAGCCTCTTATTTGTACTAATGATGCATGTGAAACTCCTGCCTGTTCTAATGTTTTGAGTGAATCTCCCAAGTGTTTTGATAATCAAGATTCTGTTAGTGAAAATGATAAAGATAATGATAATAATCATACTGATAAGACTATTGAGACATTAATTACTTTTATTTTTTTGGGGAAAAAAATTGAAACTTTGGCAAAAAATTACTATTCTTGAAAATAAAAAAAATTAGCACCAGTAAATCTCTTAAAAAGAAAAATTAAGAAAAATATTTTGAAATGATTGAATTTTTAAATGCTCTATTTGAAATTGGTAAGTTACTTGAGAGAGTTGATTCTCTTGAAGAATAAAACGCGCTTTTAAAAATTAATGTGTCAAACTATTAGCACACTGATTTTAAAAGGTGAAATATTGAAACCTTAAATGAAGCTTTAAGTATCGAATTGGAAATTTCAAGATGTGAAGTTGATAGAGTTCGTTTAAAAATATATTATGTCGAAAATGATTGTCAAAATTTTAAGAATGATCTTGAATTTATGTATAAGAAGAATTTTGGTCTTAAGGTGAATGCTAGTTCATTGGGACGGTTACTTGAAAAGACTAGATATTGAGAAAACTAAAGATCTTGAAAAATCAATAGTCCCTAAAGCAGCTCCTCAATATCAGTATCAATGTCGTGCTCCTACACAGAAAGTTGATTATTCTAAAAAGTGTGTGAATAATTTTAGATGTTATTATTGTAGAAAATCTGACCATCTTGAAAAATGGTGTTATCAATTGTATGGTTACCCAATTGGATAAAAAAAAACCAAAAAACTGGATATCTAGAAAAGAAAATATTCCTACAAGTATGAATAACATATTTACTAGGCTAAGAAGAATGAATGGAAACAATTTGCAAATAAAAGATGTAAGTTCACTAGATCAAAGAGGATAAATGAAAACACTGTACAAAGGCGCAAAATGGATGATGTCAGAAAGCCATGGGTGCAGTTTGTTAAGCAAAATGATATTTATTACAGGAATAGAATGCAGTCTCAAAATCAACAGAAACTGGTTTATAGAGTTGTTGTGAATCGTAACAGGACCAATAAACCAGAAATGTTCAAGACGAACAAAGATTTTGTTGAGATAAATCAACAAGTTACCTCCAGAAATAACAAGCTAACTCAAATAGCTGTTTCAAAGGATAATAAGAATGGTGTTGGTAATTACAATGAGGTAACAAACAAAGTCGTCACCAAGGGCGTTAGAGGAACATCTAACCCTTCTCAATTTAAATTTATTAAATTTGTTAAAGAGGTAGGTGTTCAACCTACCAATTAGGTAAATTGGTAATGGTTTCTAAGACCAATACTAAATAATTTGTTTATTTATTTTCTTAGAAATATTGCATGGTGATTCTGAGAATCACATTTATTTAAAGTGGATTAACACGTTTTTATATGATATGCTTACATCTAGTATTCTTCATGTATTTTATTATATGAAATATGTTATGAGATTTAAATTGATCAAATTGTTTTGTTCTCACTAATAGGGTTTCATGACTTGTTCAACATTATATATGCATATTAGCAAGACTAATTATATAATTGGCTTTTATTCATGTAATATATCGTTTATAAAAATGTGTTAAATTAAGCTGATACGATATATAATCATGATATTCTACTGTCAAACTTGCATAAAATCTGTATCACATATTAATATATAAGATCAAAATTGATTAAAATTAGTTAGTTATCATGCATGATTTTGAGGATAATTGATATATATATTTACTTGATCTCTACTAATGATTTTCTTCCATGTACATTTCAAAGAGTTTCAGGTTATAAGATAATCTATGAGGAAATAAATACTCATTTATCGAAACTCAAAGTTTAAGTCAAGAAAGAACAAGGTTGATTTAAGGAGATAATTGATTAGAGTTGAATTTTTATTTAACTCTGTGGTAAAACAATCTCATTCTTGCATGATTATATGCAAAATTTATGTGATGTGAAATTGTCATTGAAAATCTTATTCACAGAAATTGACTCGCATCTTTATGAATATTGTTGATCCTAAAATTTTGATGGACAATTAAAGGTTGATATTTTTTGTGAAACTAATGATTTTATTGAGTGTTTCAGTTTATTAGTTCCAGTGACGAAAATGATCATGAAGATATTGTGGCAATACTAAAGTTGATGACAAAGATGATGGAAAATTAAGAGTTTGAAAAAATTGAAGAACCGAGGAAAAACAACTCAGATTAAATTCTAACTCTTAATGTATCCTGGTTAGGATCACACATGACACAAAATATTTTTCAAAATTATGTGTGTTTTTATAGGATCCTAATTAGTTAAATTATTTGCTCCTATGTGTGATTGAACAAGAAATGTTGATAAATTGATTAAAATTGAACTTAAGTATTTAGTAGAGTTAACTGAGAAAATTTTTTGGTTAAAGGGGCAAAAACGTCGATGAAATTGGATTTAAAACGAATTCAGGAGAGGATTCCAACATCTTTCAGTTGATAGGTAAGTTGACTGGTGATTGATGAATGAAGTTGCTGAATCTTTCAATCGATAGGTAGGTCGACCTGAGCTTAAAACAAGAAGTCTCTGAATCTCTAGGTTGACAGGTGAGTTGACTTGTGATCAGATAATGAACTATCTGAATTCTAAGTCGACATATAGGTCAACTTATGAAACTCTCTGAATCGTTCAGTCGACAGGTGATAGATGGGCAGTCAACCGATAGGCAAAGAGATTTTGGCTTGGCTATATCCTGAATTGGGCGGTCGATTGGTGGGTCTTGGCCGGTCGACATATGGAGTTGTTTCAGGATTTATGGAATTTCGAATTTTATTCAAAAAATAGCCGTTACTAATCATTTTATGGTTAAGATATGTGAGATATCTTAGGGATCTGATATGTTTTGAGTTATTTAATTAATATTTAATTATCCCTATAGATATAGTTCAAGTAGTTTTGATATTTCTCAATTTGATACATGTAATTCTTTCAATCTTATCTAATTGAGTTTGAGCAAAAGTTTGAGGGACTTAATTGAATATTTTAAGAGATATTTTAAGTGAATTATACCAGGAATGAATCATTATGATATAGAGGGTCTATTAGTGTAATTAAATGTCATGATTTATGGGAACTAGCCGTTGGAGGGCTTGTTTTATTCCCTTATAAATAGACCTATGTTTTTCGCTTCTAAGTATCATTAGATATCAATATAATCTGAATTTATTCTGAGCTATTCAACACTTGGTATGATAAAACTCTCGTTCTTTCTAAGAGTTATCATACCAAGAGTTTGTGAGATCTTTCTTGAGAATCATTCTTTAAAGATTATTTGTTCGATCACTAATTTGAAGTTGCATTACTAATAATTATTTATTCGGTGGAATCTTGGTAAGATCATTCAAAATTACTTACTATTAATTGTGGCTTGATTCTATTATTTATTATTTGGAATTTGATCTTTGAAATTATTTTTCGGATTTTTTATTGAAAATTATTTTTGAAACAATTTCTTGAGAAAATCTGATTACGTGCTTAACTTTTTGCTATCCATCTTTATTTGAAATCAGATTTTGAAATTCTCACTTTTCTATCACTAGTATCGGGATATTAATTGAGTTTGAATTTATCTAGGGTGGTAGAAGCTCCGAATGAAAAAATCACTTATCAATTGTTTGTAATTGGTGAGTTGAGTGTCGGATTAGATACTACTGGGAGTGTTTAATTAAGGGTAGCTAGTTTCAATCTTCCGGTAAAGAGATTGAGGTTTTGATTTTTCCCTAAGGTATAAAAAGATTAGGTGTTAATTCTTCCTTAATTGAATTTGCGAGTGAATTGTAAATGTTCCATTCTTATCTAGGAAAATGATACTTGGAGTGTTTATGAAGTTTAATTCTTGAGCCCAAGGTATAAAAAGGATTAGGTCGCGATTCTCCCTGTAATAAAATTAGGTTAATCTTTAGCCTGTAAAAAGATAGGTTATTCTTACACTTGGGAAAAAGAAGAGGTTATTCTTGAGTCTGGGAAAATGAATTGCAAAGGTTGATTCTGAGCCTATAAAAAGAATCATTGTGTAAATGTTTGATTCCTACCTATTTAAAGGAATCTTAGTGATTAGTGGATGCGAATCTCCGTGGGGCTCGGAGGACTGGATTAGCCAAGAGTAGCTTGGTGAACTAGGATATATCATGGTGTGCTACTTTATTTACTTTACTTATATATTGTTGTTTGATATGAACCTAGTTGATAACACATATCCGCTGCTATAAAGATAATAATTAATTTTAAGATAAAATTAATTGTTTGATTTTTGAAGTGTTATATTCTGATAATTTGTAATACTACCCAATTCACCCCCCTCTAGGGTAACTCACTGGGCTAACAAATATCATACTTTGATTATATGTCTATATGGAATTCTAGTGTTAACTAGTACTATTTTATTGGTTAAAACTAAGTCATGTGAAGGTTATTATATTTCTCGTATCATACGTTATTAATAAATATTTGATAAAATCAATATTTATCATGATCTTATTGGTTACACGTCGTATGAATTTAAGCTTACATGATTGGAATCACTTAATGAAATTATGTTCATCTATTTTTTATACCATCTGTACGATCGTTTGAATATATATAGTATATCAATCTGTTAATACTGTTGCACGTGAATATCTTTATAGGAATTAAGCATCTAGCATACATCTAATGTCTCATATTTTTAAATGCTTATTATTCTAGAAAGGAAGCTGAAATTTTATGAGATAATATCTTTAATATTCAATTATCCATGTTTAAAGCGTGTATTAAATTTATGTCAATGGATTCATAAATGATCTATATTATTAGTAAGATATGCTTCATGTTCTAGTGTGTTAATGGTGACATGATTTTGATTATATCCAAAGGGGAATTGTCAATTGATATCATGAAATGAAACATGTTGACTTATTTGAAAATATATAATTTTAGGCAATATTGAGATGCTTTGAGTATTATATTCTCACCTTTAACTAGAAGTAATATCTAAATTATTCGGGGTTTGGATATGGTTAGGCATAATGATGTATGCCTAGAATTAATCCTTCGTTCCCTTTTTTTGAGATAACAAATGGGGAGAAGTTGTATGATATTTTAAAAGAGTGTATTTGTTCTCCTAAACATAAATTAATGATTACAATTATATAAAGATAGAAGTTGAATTATACAAGGGGAGAAGTTGTATGCTTATATTGACTTTTTTATTTTTTATTTTTATAAATGTTGTTTCTCATAACGGTTCTTAAACGAGTTGAAAAAATCCATCCTCAGATTTAGAGAGAATGTGGTTACATTACTTTTGAGAAAATTTCAAAATTAATTGTCATCATAAAAAATGGGGAGATTGTTGAACCTAATGTTTTGATGGACAATTAAAAGTTAATGTTTTAAGAAACTAATGGATTTATTGAGTGATTTCATATTAAGCGAGATTTTCCACGCTGAAATTTATATAAGAGATTATTGAATGTTTTTTTGATCAAAGTGCTAAAAGTTTGGTCATCGATTTGTGTTTTGTTGTTAATTTATCGTCAACGTTTTTAATAAATTCCGGTGAGATCTTTCCAAGTTAATTATTTTGTTTTCTTAAGATGATTTCCTTAATTACTTGGATTAATTGTTTTGAGAAAAATCGTTTTCAAATCTAATATTGTGAAACTCTTTTAAAACGGTTTTTATTTGAGAAATTTGATTATTTTCTATTTGTGTGTTAAATTATTTATATCAAATTTGTGCCTCACAATAGAATTAATCACGTAATATTTTGAGATATTAATTGAGTATAATTGTATTGAGGTGATAGAAGTTCTTTGTAGGAAGAAACTTATAATTTTTTTGTATTTGTGAATTTGAGTGGATTAGACATATTTGGGACGGTGTATAATCTAGGTAGTTAGGTTTATATCTTTAGCCTGTGAAAAAGTTTAGAGTTTAATCTTTAACCTAAGAAAATGATTAGGGTTTAATCTTTAGCTTGGGAAAAAAATTAGGTTAATATTTAGCCTTTTCAAGATTAGGTTTTGATTCTTCTTATAATAGAATTAGAGTAAGAAAATGTTCTTCCTAAGCCTGTGAAAAGGATAAGTGTAATTGTGCGAGAGTATGATAGGTTGATTTTAAGCATGTGAAAAGAATTAGTGTTGTAAATGTTGATTTTGACCCTGTGAAAAGAATCAAGATTGTAAGGGTTTGGTTCCTACTTGGTAAATGAAACAAATGTTTAGTGGATTGCGAAATCTTTGTGGAGCTCCGAGGACTGGACGTAGGCAAGAGTAGCTTGCCGAACAAAGATAAATCTTTAATTGTTGCATTGTTACTTTTTTATTATTTGAGTATGCACTTGGTTAAACATATATTCACTTTTTAACAAGATAATAACCAAATAGTAAAATTGATATCTTGTGTTTCAATTTAATTGTTTAGATTTTTGTAATTACCCAATTTACCCTCCTCTTAGTTAGATCTTTTGGCCGAAAACATTTATTGTGGAAAAGTTTCTTAATATTTATGAAAATAATTATTATTATTATTTTTTTAAAATGATCTTGTTATGAAGAAAATTCCTTTATATAAAAAAATGACAAGTTTGGTGGATTCTTATTATAAAGCAATCCTTAAGAATACATTTTTGGAAAAAAATTATTATGAAGAAATTCTTGGTGATAAAAAAAATGGAAGAGTTTTTAGTTATGTAAAAACCATTTTTTATATAATGAAAAATATTTTAAAACCCTTTTTATGAAGTAGTTTTTTTTTTTTTAAAAAAAGAAATTTAGAAATTATTATTATGAAGAAATTCTGAAAAAAATTATTTTTTTAATGTAACCATATATATATATATATATATATATATATATATATATATATATATATAAACTGATTTGGGAAAGATCCTCCATTAACCCGCCATTTAAGATTTTGCACACTGCGAAACCTAGAAATGGGATATGGGATAACTAATCCTGTCAGCCTTTAGTTAAGAAGGCTTTTTTTTTTTTTTTTTCTAAGTATGTTATGTTTTTATGAACATTATAAATGAATATGACCGACATAATAAATTGCAAGAAATATAGAGCGCGGAAAGATGCAGAACGGAAAATTGAATAACAGAAATTTAACTAACAAAAATATAAATGAATAAAATGTAATGCACGAAAAGGCGCAGAGCGAAAATATAAATAACTAAAATTTAAAGTGCAGGAAAGTAAATGATTGAAAATAAAATGCAGAAAATAAACCTTTTTTAGTGTTCACGTGGGAACATCTTCTTAGGTTATGGTTGATTTTTATGTCTTCCTTTATGTCGATTAAAAGAAAAAAAAGGTTTGAGGGGGGTTTGTTGAAGAACTTACCTTGATTGAAGGTAGGAGCCTTCTATTATTCTTTCATCCTTTTTTTTTTTTTTTTGATTTTTTTTGTATGAAAATGAGAAGGTAATCTAAGAGTGTTTTTCAAAGAGAGAAATTGTTCTTGCAAGAGTGTATGGGTGTATGCAAGTGTGTAGGTAATGTATAAGTAGGCTGCCATGTTCTGTGCATTCACCAAGACGCACGTCCTGGTGAGTGAATTGAAGATGTTGTTTGGGTCAGCCACCTTATTTGATGGGTGGCTACCCCTTAGTCTTGATTATGGTCTTTTAGACCCTTCATTTCGGGTATGGAGTGGTTGACATTCACAAACTAACTTCCTAAGTCTTACCGTAAGAGGTAATGACTTGGGGGGACTCCTTAGGTTTCTATTGCAAATTCCAAGGTGACATCTTATGCTCTATCTTATTTGCGGGCTGTGCGTGCACAATGATTTTGGTATTTTTGTTAATAAAATATATATATATATATATATATATATATATTTTTTTTTGTATTTTTCATGAAATTAAAATATAGACTATGCAATTAAAATGTCCAAATGCAATTGGTCTCCAATTTGATTAAACTGGCGGCAAAACAAGTGCAACCGAAGAACGATGCAAAAACTAGAGGAAAAATAAGGCAGGAGTGAAAAAACATTATGCTCATGAATAGTCGACGACTATAGTGTTTTCAACACAATTCTAATTTTCTTCGTCAATTCTTAGTTTTGGTCAATGTCTATGATAATTTTTCATTCAAATACTTTTAAAATATTGTTTCAAACATATTTGAATAATTTTCATGATCAAAACATTCAATGTACCTTATGATCACGTAGAATTCGAGTTTAAGAAATTTGAGCATTTTTGTGATCAAAATGTGAATTTCTCATATCTATATGTGTTGATCAAACCGATGACAAGTATAGTGATATGCAGGCATATTGAACATGTTAGGATCGAGAGATTACAAATATATGCATATTTTGATCATATTATTTTGTAAGCATATTGAATCAAGTAATGCATCTTCATGATCATATTAAAAAATAATTTCTCAATTTTGCATAATTATGATCAATAGGTAAATTTTCAATCAATCATGTGTTGGACAATCTAATAACATGTATCATAATATAATCAAATAACAAACATGCTCAAATCATAATATCATGAATGCATGCACTCTCGGTGTATGTGTGTATCCTAATGAGCCAAAGTATACAATCTATTCAAGAGTAATATCCTATATACTTAACCTTATAGACTTAATCTTACCTAAGTTTTGTGCTCTTGATATCGAGATTGTACCTGCATTTCACACTTAAGATTCTGTATTGGTTAGCACACGTAATGAATAATTGAATCTTAATACTTGCATTTAAGATATCACTTTGGTTAGTACACTAAAGGTATGATTCAATTAAAATATATTGGAACATATAATTTGTGTTTAATAATATTAATGTGACATCATCATATCATTAATATTGACATCATCACAACACATATTGTGACATCATCAAAATACACATATTGACATCATCAAAATACATATAGCAACATATACCTCATAATGTATCATGTATTTTCACTCATATACTATACATCATGCATATACATATAGATATACATGTATAATGGTTGGTTTATTTGAAAATTCTGATTAAACCATTTTATTTGACTTTGTGTGGGGCTTGTAATAAATTTAAAGTGTTATGCTTAACCGATTGTATGATAATTAATGATCTAAAACATGTTTTCTATACTTTTTTTACCATCATAGTGTGATTTAGGAGCTGACATACATATTATGTACACAATTTGAATTTGGGTGGCCAAAAACCATGTTTTGAACCCTTATCTGCTATTATTGCCATATCTTTGTTTATACTTATTTAAATTGAATTATTCTTTGCTCATTTGAAATTTAACGAATTTATATTTCAAGGCATAATAAATGTAAGTAGGTACAATGTATCTTTGATTGCCAAATCTGATCGTTTCTCACTGAGGTCGTAGCTGTTTTTCCTTTTTCTTTTTTTGACTTTGCTAAGCTTACTTTTGCTAAGGAGCCTCAAATGTTATCATTGCTTCAAGAGACAAGGTGCAATGGTTTGTGAAACATTTATTTGGATTATGTTAAGTCATTTTTTACTATTTTATTAATGGCCATTTAGCTGAAATATCATTAAAAGGATTGACTTTGTCAAAATGGAAGATATATATCTTGATTATGTCTCCCATGTGCATTAATGGTCAAGAGCCTATTTGTAATTCAAATTCATATTTTCCTCTATATATACATGGATATACTTTATAGGAAATGTATGAACTATGTATAAAACTCAAGTGATCTCAAAAGAGAAATAGCTTGATAACATAAGAGAGAAAAACAATAAGTCGGAATTTCTCGAAGTCTTGTTTCGTCATTGATAATATTTTTCCAGATTGAGTTATTATACTTATTGTGTTCTCACACTTATAATTAATTTTTTTTTTTCATTTCTCGAGTGATATTTGAGTGAAGCATTAAACACTAGTGAGTCAAAAATATTGTAATCTTCGAATTTAGTGTTTAGAGCTCCAAGGTCAATTTTTGTAAATTAGATTACAAAACTATTAGAGTGTTGTATTGAGAAATTGTCCTTCATCTACATATAGCAGCAACAAGATCCTTAAGGAACATAACAAGAAAGATCAATTTGTGAAGAAATTGAAGAGGCTAAAGAAAAAGCCTTGATTATGCTGAAAAGTGACGGATTGATATCTCTAGAAAGAAGGTCAAGTGGAACGGTGTTTTCATCTCACCAAGGAAATAAGATTAACAAATCAATCCCATCGATAAATAAGATCAACGACTTAATATCCGCCAAGGGAAGTGACATTTGGCATTTCACTACTAGGGAAGTGAGAGGGTGTTATTTCTACTAAGGGAAATGAGATACGGTGTGTTCTTTACTGGGGATGTGAGAGTGTAAGGGCTTTGATCTATACCTTAGAAGTTAGATCAAAATTGAGTACTTGATTAGAACTCTCCATGTGGAGAGCGGAGGAGTAAACATAAATGATTTGCCGAACTACTATAAATATTTTTTGTCTTGTGATTTGTTTGTTTTTATCCCTTACTCTTTATATTGTTTATTTTGGTTTGAAAAATTATTTCACTGCATACATAAGTATTATAACTAACTAGTTTGAATTGAGATTCTATTAGACATATTTTATAAGTAGAAAAAAAAGTTTTTATAAACCCAGTTCACCCCCTTCTTAAGTCAATCTCTAGGCCAACATATTTTTTTTTTTCTGTTTTCATAGGGGATCTTTTCATAACAAGGATCCTCACTTATTTCTAATTCTACGAATTTCTTCATAAAAAGAATTCCAAAGTATTTTATTTAACTTTCAATGGATTTCTTCGTAAAAGGAATTCTAAAATATTTTCTACTTCAAAAGGATTCCTTCACAATAAGGATTCTAAAAATATATTTTTTTAACTTTTTCAAAAAAATAGTAAAAGAATTACTCATAATAATGAACTTTAAAATTAAAAAGATTTCTTCATAATAAGAGTCCTCTGAAAAAATAGATTTCTTCATAATAAGTGATCCCAAAATTGTTTTATATTTTGACTTTTTTACTTTTTTTTCTCGTCATCTATGGCAATGAATTTTTGCACGCATTTAATATCTAAGTTTTTTCCAAGATAACCTAAAACTTAAAAAGAAAAAAAAATCCAGGTGCCAAAATTGTCGATTCTATTCGTAATCAATAGGCTGTCAAAAAGAAGGACATTTGTCTTTTATTTTATTTTCTTGTTTTAGGTTTTTATTTAAAAAATAATAATGGAACTATTATGTTAACCAAACCAAAAAAAATCTCTTGGATATTAAATTAAAAGATTATTTAGACAAAGATACAAGTCCTGGACGAGTTTTTCGGGGTACCTAGCACCTTCCCCTAGCATAACTGACCCTCGAACCTAAAACGAATTCTATAGTTAGGCCAATATTTTTGAGTCAAAATTAGGTCATTCAATATAAGCATACAACTTCTCCTCTTATATAATTAATTTCTCCCCCTATATAATTGTATTCATTAATTCATGCTTAGGAGATCAAATATACTTTTAAAAACATCACACAACTTCTCTCCATTTGTCATCTAAAAAATGGGGATGAATTATTAAAATATTATTTCTAGACACACGTCATTATTCCTAACCATACCTAATGTAGACACCGCATTTTGTCCCACTCATTGAGTTTTTCAAACTATCAAGTCTAAAGTGCAAATTCGGATAAACATTAAACTGAGGTTTAGAGGGAAAACATTTCTACCTTAGATTACTTTTGATAGTAAAAAGATAAAAAAAACATGAAAATCCATAAAATCATTAATCCGATCGAACTTCGGTATAAACAAAGGTTTTGAATCAATTTCGAAATTTTAAAAGTTAATGGGGACTAAAATGACAATATTAAAAGTGAATTTTCTATGGATATCACTTTTAACATGTTTAATTCAGTTTCTACCTTTCAATTTGAGGAAATTTCATCAATTACCATTACTTCACGTTTTAACCCTTGAAACTTTCGTTTTCACCGGTTTTGTCAAATTGACGAACAAAAATATTTGTTTAATTTCTTATTTAAAGTTTTAATTTTCTAAATCAGGTAATAAAGAATTGATTAGGAAAATGGGTGCCCAAGACACCAAGATTACTAAGAGCACATCTTCTAAGCCTAGTAAGAAGCATATGATTCCTCCACTAGAGTGCCTTTAGCCAAATTGGGAGCTTCCCAAGAAAGATAGGCATTAATGTCAAGCATTTAATGAGTATTTTATGGAAAGATTTCATCCATAGAATGTCATCATTTGCTATAGAATGTCATGATGCCTAATCTATTTTGATTAGTACGCCGTCATTAAAGAACATTAAATGAAGTCATTAACGAAGCATTAATTAGGCAATCTAATGGAAAGATTTAGCTTAAAAAATCTCATCATTTCTCATAGGTAATTAGTGTCTAAACCGAGCCTAAGTAGCCCTTCATCATGCCAAAACAATTAAGAGCATTTAAGGGCATTAAATGAAATCATTAAATAGAAAATATTTTGAAACAATTTTGATAAAATAAATCTCATCATTAGAAAGATTTCATCGTTACCTAGCATATCTTGGAAGATCTTCATCATTGCCTAGCCTAAACTAACATTGAATGGCCTTAAATGATCATTTAATATAGGCTGACTATGCTTGTGCATCGAGAAATACGTAGGCATGGCATTGCCTATAAAAGGCAGTCTCTTTTGTTAAGAAACATACACTGGTCATACCTTTTCTCTCTCTAAACTCGAAATTCTCTTTAGGGTTTCTTGATTTCTTAAGCTTTCCATCTCTCAAACACATAAAAAATCTTCCAAAAATCCTCTCAAAAGGTGATCTTGATATTCTTTTACGAAGAGTTCAAGAAGTTTCTCAAGAAAAACCATGCAAAAATGGAGAATAATTTAAAGAATGAGAAGAAAAAAAACATCACTTAGGGAAAGACCACTCCTCTAAGTTAGGTAAGTTTTCTTAAACCTTCATTTAGTTTGTTTATGTATTATCTTTTGTTTGTACATATTGATCTTTTGGTTGTCTTTATTGTCTTCAGTTTTATACATAGTGTACATTGTCTTTGCTTTTTGTCAAGAGCAATAAGAACACTTGATATACATAACATCTTTGGTTTTTGTCTTGAAAGATAAGAAACCAAACTCAATGAACCTAAAATAAACTAACTGACTATAGACTACTAACTACTAATAACTAACTATTTATTTTTCCTGCTCTGCGCCTTTTCGCGCTAGCCTAGATTACGGCCTAGCCCTACGTCTCAGGCTTTGGACTGGCACCCTTATATATATAAGTCTAGATCACGGACTGGACCTACATCCCAGATCATGGACTGGAACCCTGTATATATTACTTTGTCTAGATCCTTGTGGCTAAAAGGCGAAATAAAGGGAGATCATTTATTTCTTCGGGGATAAGAGTGTGCCTTTTTCAGAAATGTTTCCTCCTTCTTAGTTACGAGTAGGACTGACACTTATATATATATATATATATATATATATATATATATATACTTTCCTTTTAACTAACTAAAGTAAACAATAATATTAAACTTGCCTAAGCAAGTAAGTTTGGTTGTAGTGTTCTTGACAAAAATCAAATGTGTATATCATTTATCATTAGTGTCATGTTTTGTTCTTATTTCTCTTAAATAAACAAAAAAAGAACTAAACATAAATTAAAAAAAAAAAAAAAAAAAAAGAAAGAAGAAGAAGAAGAGTTATCACCTAAGAAGTTTTCTATATGAAAAGCGCTTTGTGTTTTACTCAAAAAATAAGCATTTATTTTTTATAAACTACTTTCATAAATAATTGTTTTCATATACTCAGTCTATAATAAAACTTTCACTAGTTGTTATACTTAAAACATGGTTTTTCACATTCCAATAAAAATATTTTCTTAAATTTGTTTTATCTTTTTCTTCTATTTTAAAATACATACTAGTTTTGTCAAGTCAAGCTTTCAAATAAAACTCCCCCTGGGGCTAAACGTGTCAATTCTTTCATAATCGATAGTCGGTCTAAAAACGAAATATTTGTGCTTTATTTCTAATCTGTTTTATCTGTAGTTGCTTTTTTTAAATGTTTATTTTTATTTTATTTATCACATACAATAAACATAAAAGATAAAAATATTTCAAAATGGGAATTAGTGTGTGAACTAAAACCAAAGAAAATTACTTGGACTAGTTTGAACCTAAAGGTTTATTTAAACTTAGGTACTGTCTTAGGATGAGTGTCTTAGGGTGCCTAACACCTTCCTCGAGCATAACTAAATCCTAAACTTTAAAGAAATCTTTGGTTTAGACCAAGCATTTTCGAGTTAAAACTTGGGCTATTTTTAAAATAAAATGATTTTAATCTCGGTGACCTAGCACACCATTTAATTCAATGCTAGGTGGCGACTCCATTTTTCAAAAAACTATTGGCCCAAAGAACGTTTTCAAAGGCCTAAACATGGATAATAATATATTACCATGTTGATATAAGTCAACAAGCTTCATTTCTTGATACCAATTAATGTCCCTTTAAATAGAATCAAAATCATTTAAACATTAAAGCACGAGGACAAAGAGCATGTCTCAATCATTATAATTTATGAAGCTAATTGATATAACTCTAATGCACGCTTAAACATGGATAATAATATATTACCATGTTGATATAAAAAATCAACTTCCTATCAGAACAATAATCATTAAAAACAGGAGATGATAAATGTATGTCGAAGATAATTCACACTAAGGATTATGCATACAACTAAGAAACTAATATCAAAAGAGATTAATCACTTGCAAAAGTATCAATAGTTTAATAATTAATAAGAACCGATTGATATACCATATATATTCAGATGATTATGGTATCGAAATGGATTGACATGATTTCAAAAAAAAATACCAACCATGCGAACTTAAATTAAAATGATCATTGCTGACAAAGTATATCATGCTAAATACTGATTTTATAAAACATTTAACAAATGAGAAGAGAAATACGATAAACTTAATAACCATCACATGACTCAATAAAATAGTATTAGCTAACACTAGAATTTCATATAGGTTTATAATCAAAACATTATATTTATAAAGATGTGAGTCAATTTCTGTGAATAAGATTTTCAATGATAATTTCACATCACATAAATTTCGCATATAATCATGTAAGAATGAGATTGTTTTACTACTGATTTAAATGAAGATTCAACTCTAATCAATTATCTCCTTGAATCAACCTCGTTCCTATCCTTGACTTAAACTCTGAATTTCGGTAAATGAATACTTGTTTCTTCGTAGATTATCTTATTGCCTGAAACTCTTCAAAATATACTTGGAAGAAAATTATTAGTAAAAATCAAGTATATATGTGTGTGTGTGTGTGTGTGACTAACCAATATCCAAGCAATTTTAACACTATATATCAATATGTGATAGAGTCTATGTAGGGTGTGACAATATCATGTTCACATATCGAAATAACTAATTAGATATACTATCAATAAATATATCAAATTAACAGAATAAATCAAATTCAACATAGTTGAGATCACTACTTATGAGATACATGATGCTAGCAAAATACATTTATTAAATCAGGATTCTAAATGCATCATATAAGAGGATAACATAATTGCACATGTAATACACAAATACTCGTAAAATCATTTATCATGAAGAATAAAAAAAACTACTATTAACCTTGTATTAGTGAAAACATGATAATCAATTCATACACAATGCATATCATGTTTCTCATGAGAAATCCATAAAATAGACAAGGGCTATCAATAATATAACTGAGTATACTAACATTACTCAGCGCATGATACGAATAATATAACCAAATTGTATATATGCATTTTAATATACTTAAATCTATGTGATTTTCAAAATCACCATGTAATATTTCTAAGACAACGAATGAACACGTAATTTAGCACATCTCTTAGAAATTATTACTAACTTACCTAATCGGCAGGCCGGACACCTACCTCTTTAACGAATTTAATGAATTTAAGCTGGGAAATGTTAGGTGTGCCTCTAACACCCTTGGGGACGACTTTGTTTGTTACCTCATTGTAATAATCAATACCATTCCTATTGTAACATGTTGATTTATCACAACAAAATCTTTATCCGTCTTGAACAATTTAGGTTTACTGGTCTTGTTAAGATTAATAACTATATCTTTGTCTTTCTTTGACACCTTTGGTAGATCAGTCTTGTTACGATCCACTACAACTTTATAAACCAATTTCTATTGATTTTGAGACTGCATTCTATTAATGTAATAAACATTATTTTGCTTGCCAAACTGCACCCATGGATTTTTGACATCATCCATTTACGCCTTAGTATATTGTTTCCATTCATCCTTTTTGTCCCAACAAATCTGTTATTCATATCTACAGGAATATTTTCTTTTCTAGATGTCCAGTTATTTCTAGATCCAATTAGGTAATCATGCAATTAATAACACCATTTTTCAAGATTACCAAATTTCCCACAAAATAACATCTAAAGTTATTTACACGTTTCTTAGAATAATCAACTTTCCGTATTGGAGCACGATATTGATACTGATATTGAGAAGTTATTTTAGGGACTACAGGTTTTTTAAGATCTTTAATTTTCTCAATACTCTTGAATTTATCCGCTGCCTCATTAAGCCCTTTTTGTGTCTTTTTAATTGAACGTGCCAATGAACTTACATTCACCTAAAGACCAAAATTCTTCTTATGCATAAATTTAAGATCATTCTTAAGAATACAATTATCTTTTTCAACAGAATGAATTTTCAAATGAGTTCTATCAAGTTCACATCTTGCATTTTCCAATTCAATATTTAAAGTTTCGTTTAAAGTTTCAATATTTTTCCTTTTAAAGTCACTGTGCTGAAAATTCGAAACATTAATTTTCAAAAATGCATTTTCTTCTTCTTCTTCAAGAGTTATTTTGTTTCAAGAAGCTTTCTAATTTCAGATAGAGCATTTAAAAATTCATCAATTTTAAAATATTTGTCTAAATTCTTCTTTTTAAGAGATTTAGTAGTACTAAACTTTTTATTTTCAAGAATAGAAATTTTCTGCTCAAGTTTCAAATTTTCTTTACAAAAAATATATGTATGAGCAATTTGTTAGCCCAAAGAACTACTTTAGAGGAGGGGTGAATTGGGTAGTTACAAAAATTTAACAATTAAACACTTAAATACAAATAATTAATTTCCCAAAATAAGTTATTATCTTAATATGAAACAAATATGTGTTTAATACTAATTGCAAACCCAAACACAATATAGATAATCAATGAAGCACACAAGAATTTATTCTGGTTCAGTTAAGCTAATCTTGCCTATGTCTAGTCCCTCAAGCTCCATGGAGATTCACAGTCCACTAATCCCTTGATTCCTTTACCAGGTAGGAACCAAACCCATACAACTCACAATTATTTTACAGGCATATAATCAACTTTTAAAATTTACCCTTTTCACAGACCAAGGATGAACCCTAATTTTTTACTAGGCTAAAGATAAACCTAACACTCTCTCACTTATCCTTTTTATAAGAAATGATGAACCTTTAAAAATTACTCAAAATAATTCAATTGCAGGATGAATTAAAATCTAATTCTTTTCAAGGAAAAATGATAACCTAATCTTTTTACCAGGACAAAGATTAAAGCCTAATATTTTTCACAAGAAAAAGATCAAAACCTAGCAACCCTAACTAAACACCGTCCCAAACGTGTCTGTTGAATCCAAGGTTTTGATGAACAATTAAGTATTGATATTTTTATGGATTTAATGATTTTATCAAGTGTTTCAGATTTATAAGTTCCATGCATGTTGACTTACCCCAAATTTCGATTAGCGGAAGAAGTAGAGAATTGGGAAGGGGATGAAAACAAGTTTCATTCATTCCTTTCTAAGTCCTCTAAATACTTTAATTTTGAAAATGATTTTTCAAAAGATTTTCTAGGTGTCGATTTTGAAAAACTTCTTGGGCCGAGATTTTGTTAAAAACGGAGTTGCCACCATGCATAGGGTTAAATGGTATGCTAGGTCATTAGGATTTTAGAAATTCATTTTTACTTTTGAAATGGCCCGTGTTTTGAATTCCATAGGTCTATGTACCAGAGATATTCTTTGAGTTCGGAAGTCGATTATGCTTGAGGAAGGTGTTAGATACCCTAAGACACCCGTTCGAAGACGGTACCCCAGTCTAAATAGATATTCATTGTTAAACACTATCTAAGAAGTTTTCTTTGATTTACTTAAACATAAATAATTTCCCTTTTTAAAGTTTTTTGTTATTTTTATGTATTTTTGACATGATTTAATGGAAAGCAAGTAAAAATACTACAACTAAAACTAGTCAGCGATACCCAATAACAGTTTATATATAGATAGATATGTAAATATGCATGCTATACTAAATAAAATGTAAACTAAGATTAAGTTGTTTGGATACGCGACCGAACTCGCATGTGGGTTGCTTACGTATCTTGAATAAAAATCAAGTCATCACGTAGTTTGTTCTAGTTTGGGAAAAAACATGGTTTATTATTCGAGGTGTGACCGAATGGTTAGGGGTTGCCTACGTACTTTGGGTGGTTATCAACGATCAAGTCAGACGTAGTTCATTCTTATCTCGTTGAAAACTGGATTCATTATTAGAGGTGTGACCAAACCCTTATGGGCTGCCTACGTACTTTGGGTGGTTACTAAAGATCAGGTCGAACGTAGTTCATCCTTGTTGTGTTTGAAATCTGGGTAGGTTTTGTTTAAAGCTGAGTTAGTTTAGTTAAGTTTTGGTTGATCATCAGTTATTTTTGCTTGAACAAACTTGAATCATAACCTTGAAACAAACCTTTGATTTGGTCAAGAACCTCAAACGTTTAGCCCTAATTTGGTTGTTATGGTTAAGATTAGGTGTTTGCTTCATGTTCTTGACAAAATCAAATGCTTGTTAGGTTATTCTTAGGGTTTGTTTGATTTTTATGGGTTTTATATGTTAAGAACATGAAATTAAGTGTATTATTTACAAGATCCTACTATATACAAAACAATATTCACAAAATCAACCAAGAATCATAGGGGGTTTGGTAGCAACATACCTATTTTGGGGATGTGGTCTTCCTTCATTATTTACCTCTTTTTCCTTGATCGATGGTTGGCTGGTGGTTGATCGGTAGTCCTGGTTCTTTGAGTTCCTAGCCAAGAACTCAAGAACAACAACCTACTTAGGGGATGTAGTCGTCCCTAAGTAGCCTTCCTCATTTCCTCGGTGTTGATTGGTGATTGTTGATCATTGAAGATCTTATTCTAAGAACTTCAAGAATTCTTTCCACGGCTAGATTTCAACAAAATAATGACATATTTTTTGAGAAATTTTCTTGAGAGGCCCAGGACCTGAGAGATGTGCTTGAGTTTAGAGAGAAAAGGTAGGCCTTCAAGTCTAGTAATTTATGAAAATAGGCCCGCTATTTATAGGCCTGGTATGCCTGCGTATTGATAAATGGGCAAGCATAATCAAGTTGTTCCTTAGGTTGTGCTTGGCCTAGGAGACTTGTTGCTTTGTCTTGGTTTGATTTGGTTTGGAACGAATTTAGGAGAAAAGACTAGATTCTCAAAGATTTGGTAATCATTACCTCTCTACCAATGGCATTCCTTACACCTGGGTGCATTTATGACCTGATGGGATGGATCTAGTTTGGTTTAGGGGCTAAACATTGGTTAGATCCACTATTTCGGTTTGGTTGTCATAAATGCTCCCAAGATGCATTAAACCTAGTCCTTAGGTGTCACTTTGAATTTAATGCAAAGTGATGAGTCATGACTTGGAGGCCACACATTCGGTTCATTTTGGATGGAATCGGGTGAATTTCTTTGTAACCGTTGGTTGGCTTTCACGTTGCCTAGTTACCCTTAGATATTTTTTGTGAAAATATCAAGATCCTTTGAACCTAGCCATGCCATGTCATCCCAAGAATGTAATACTTAATGGGATGTGCATTAAATGCTTTGCTTGGAGGCTACTCATTCGGTTTGGTTTCGGTAACGGGTTGTCACAATTTAAGGCTTTTGGTTGGTTTCTAAGATATTTTGCGTAAAATATCTAGATATCTTAAATGTGGTCTTGACATGTCATCCCAAGCATTTAATGGATGATGGGATGGGCATTCAATGCCTTGCTTGGAGGCTACTCATCGAATGCTTTGCTTAGGTGGTGAACTGAATTAATTTAGTTTCGATAACGGTTGGTTGCATCGTAAGTGTGTCTCGGTTCCCTTCCTTTACCATTTGGTAGGAAACTTCTAGGAAGCCTCCTTGATCATCATAAGTCTTGGTTTGTAGGCCTTAAATGATGGCTAGGACTTTCCAAGTCAAGCCCAATCCTTAAATCACCTTGTGATTTAGGGATTTATGATGACCTTTCCAAGCCTTGATCAAGGTGTCTTGGACTGTTTCTTGGTAGTATGTGATGTGGTATGCATGAGAGAAGGAATTGTTTTCGGTGTTAAATTTGACAAAATTCAGTGAAAAGTAAATGTTTTAAAGTCTGGGTGGGGTAACCGAGTTAATTATTTGAAATGTCCTATGATTTAAGGGTGGTGACTAAGATTTACCTGTACTAAAGATGATTTGATGAAAATCAAACCTTAGTAAAGTCATTTTAGACCTCCTTAAATCACGGGAATTTCGATTTTGACCCGAAACTTTTACCTAGCTGTATTTTGTCAAATTCAACATTTCTGCATTTTGTTATGTATTTGGTTGTTTTTGAATATTGTACAGTGTGATCTCAAGTAGAAATTTATTCCCTTTAAACTTGAGTTTAAAGTTTATCTAAACTTATACTTGATTCGACACTAACTGGGCAGGATAAAATGCTGTGTCTACACATGTGATGAAAAAGAAGACCTCATGAAGAAAACATAAATGGTACAAGATGGACGTAAAGAAGATGTGAAGAGTTTTGAAGACCTTAAATAAAAATAGGTGAAAATAACTCTCTATTTATATACTTTTAATGCAACTCGAATTAGGATCACACACAATACTTTAAATGAGTTAATTATATGTGCGTCAAGGGAAAAAGTGATAAGTTTGAGATCCTAAAATGAGATTTTGTATGTGCTCCTTATGTGAAATGAAATTAATAATTGACCAAATTGGAAAACATGTTTTAAAATATAAAAAGTTTAATTTTCAGGTCAATTCGGTCAACCAAGAAAAACAATTGGTCAACTGAATCAAATAGTGAGTTTTGCAGTTAAACCGAATAGAATTGATCGGTCAACTGTTTGAACCAGCAGCTGAATTAGAGAAGGAAGTGAGCACACCGATCCAACCGATCAACCGAATGGAAGTGGTCGGTCAACCGTTTAAGTGAGTATGTAAATTAAAGGGAAATTAGATCATTCTGATCCAATTGGTTAACTGATTGGAAGTAATCGGTTAATCTACCAACATTAATCGAACGACTAAATTTAGATCTGGACATGCTAGTTAACTAACCTGTGGGACTTCGTCAATCGACTGAGTCAATTGAGATTTCAGGAGATTTGGTCTCTAGGTAAAAAACTATCCGTTTTTTATGATTCCAAGAGAGGAATTTGGGGGATTTGGACCTAATTGAGATATTATTTACCTATTATGTTATCCCTATTGATGTGGTCCATATACTTTAAGTTTTTCTTAATTTAAATGGTTTAATACTTTCCATTTCTATATTTTTAAATTGAGAATAGTTTTATGGACTTATATGAGAGAATTAAAAGTTATTTTTAAGTGAAATACTCCTAAATTGAAAGGTTATCATATATGGGGTTTAAGAGTGTCATAAGAGGTATATCTTTGAGAAACTAGCCGTTGGAGGGCTTGATATTTGTCTATTAATATAGACCTGCGAGAATTAAGATCAACACATCAAGAACAATCAGTTTGAGTTATTCTAGAGTGATATTTACTCTGAGATTTCTGTGAGAGATTTGTTATAAATTCTTGATCTAAAGTGCCTGTGGTATGGCATCACCGACTTGAGTTCTATTACTATTTTGTCATTATCTTCGGTGTTTCCTGGTGAGATCTATCCAAGCTTTGTTATTACTTTGAAGTTATATTTTTATCGATTTCTTGGTATAGGATTGTTTAGAAAATCATTTTAAACTTAAAAGCCTGAAAATCTATTTTAATTATCTAATTATGTGCTTAAATTATACTACCAATCTTATTTATTAATCTAATTTTATTTGCCTTATCTATTACGTAGTAATTACTCGGGTCATTAATTGAGCATATTCGTGTTGAGATGGTAGAAGCTCTTTGTGGGAAGAAGCTTACATTTTTTTTATTATATATAATTGTGAGTTTGAGTAGATTAAACATGTTTGGGATGGTGTCTAGTCAAGGTAGCTAGGTATCGATCTATTTTCTGTGAAAAAAAAATTAGAGTTTGATCTTTGTCCTGGTAAAAATGTTAGGTTATTTGTTTTCCTTGAAAAGAATAAGGTTTTGATTCTTCTGGTAATCGAATTATATTTTGAGTGAATTGTAAAGGTTAATTATTCCCTGTAAAAAGTATAAGTGAGAGAGTGTTAGGTTAATCTTTGGCCTGATAAAAAGATAAGGTTCATCCTAGGGTTGGGAAAAGGGTAATATGTAAAAATTGATTCTGTGCCTGTAAAAGAATAGTTGTAAGGGTTTGGCTCCTACTTGGTAAAGGGATCAAAAGGTTTAGTGGATTGTGAATCTCTGTGGATTTCGAGGGACTGGACGTTGGCAAGATTGGCTTGGCCAAACTAAGATATATCATTGTGTGTTGCATTATTTATTTTATTATATTGTGTTTGGGTGTACACTTAGTACTAAACACATATCCGCTACGTATAAAGATCATAACTTATTTAGGAAATTGATTATTTGACATAAGTGTTTAAAAGAAATTAATTGTTTAAATTTGGTAACTATACAATTCACCCCCTTTTGGATAGCTATTTGGGCCAACAATTGGTGCCAGAGCTAATTTAACTAGTTTGGCTTAAAATCCTAACTAAGAAATATCATATAGGGCACCTCATAGGCACTTTAGGTGAGGGGCAGTTTATGCCCCGTCTACCTTTGTTTGCAGGTGATAACTATTCATTTTGGAAAGACATAATGATTACTTTTCTTCAAGCCAATAATTATGATGTGTGGCTAGCTATTGAGGATGGTCTATTTATTCCTAAGGACAATGGAGTGATGAAGAAGAAATAACAACTGACTCCCTCAGATAAACATAAATTATCTATCAATTCTCAAGTTATTAACATTCTATTTTGTTCTTTAGATACAGATGAATATACCAGGGTTTCAGGTTGTAGATCGGCAAAGTAAATGTGGGACACATTGCAAATCAACATTAAGGACAAATCAGGTGAAACAGTCCAAGATCAATGTCTTAGTTCGTCAATTCTAACAATTCAAATTGGGTGATACAGAATCAATTCCGAAAATGTACACGAGATTCAATAATATCTGCAACAACCTTGGTCAACTTGGAAAGCCTTATTCTATAGAGGACAAAGTACAATTTTTTTTGATATTGTTGATGAAAATTGGGAGACAAAAGTGACTGCAATTGAGGAAGTTAAGGATCTTACAATGTATACCGTTAATGAACTTGTTAGCAACCTAATAACCCACGAGACGACTATTTGAGATATAAGGATGAAATGGGGAATAACAAAAAGAAGTCCATGGCATTGAAAGTTCAAAAGACCGAGAAATAAGACGATAGTGATGACATCAGTCTTGACACTGAGCAAGAAAAAGATGTAGTGTTTCTCACTAAATTTTTTAGAAAGATGACCTGACGAACATTCCGTAGAAAGAAAAATTTCAACATGAATAATGTTAAGAGCTTCAATATTTATAAAATCGGTAATTTTCAATCTGAATGTCTCGAGCCAGAAAAAGAAAAAGAGAAAAAAGGAAAAAAGAAGAAGAAGGCGAATAAGAGTAATAAAAAGTCAATGAAAACTACCTGGGATGACTCAGAGTGGAATAGCTCGAAAAAATCGAGCAGTGATGATTCATTCATGCTTACTTTGATGGCCATTGGAGATGAGGCAACAAAATGTTCTAGTTTTTGCCCTTTAAATTTTGTTGATTTATTTGATGTTTATCAAGAATTAACGCATGATTATAAAAACCAGCGTTCTTAAATTAATGCTCTACAAAGTACAATTAACACACTCAACAAGCAAGTAATGAAATTCGAACCTGAATTTTTTTGAATTGAAACTCAATGTTTCGAATTTACATTCGATTGTTCTCAAATTCGTGGGTGGTGAAAATAATTTGAAAATGCTTTTAGGAAGTTCAAAAGGGATTTTTGATAAAGTTGAAATTAGTTTTCAGAAAAATCTTAAATAAAAGAGATTTCATAAATTCTTTTCTGAAACCAAGAATCTTGTTAGATGTTTTAAATGTAACATTGTGGGGGGCATACCATTAATAAATATTTTTAAAAAGTATCTAAATGTAGACAAGTTTGGGTTCCTAATGAAACTAAAATTGTCCTGGCTAATAAGATTGGACCCACTTAGATTGGGTACCACCTAGAAACTTTTTGAGGTGCTCATTGTAGGCTAATCTAATAAACATCTATGAGTTAGGACAAATTATTCTTACAAAGTGGCTATTCTTAGCACGTGACAGGGGATAAAAGTAAAATTTATGTCTTTGACACCTAAAGACAAAAGTCATGTGATGTCTGGAGACTATGCCAAGAGTAAGAAAATCGGTTTAAATAAGCTAGTAAGGATTTCTAAGACCTGTGTTGTTTTACATATTCTTTTGTTGTCTTAGAATTATTGCATGATAATTAGATGAGCTTACATATTTATGCGTGATTTTCTTATATTATGCGATATGAGATCCACTAAAAATCGTGTTTAAAAATATATGAAACATGTTATTTTAATCCATGGCTTGTTCATTATCGAACTAAGTTGATTTGTTAATCTGCATGATCTCTGAATATATATGGCTTATTAACCTATTGATACTATTACACATGGATATCCTTATAGGTATTAAGTGTCTAGAATTCATCTAATGTCTCCGGTTTTATAGATGATTATTATTCTAAAAGGGATCTGAAATTTTATGAGATAAATATGCATTTATCCATGTTTAAAGTATGCATTAGATTTATGTGGATAGTTTCATAAATTATCATTGAGATATGTTTCTTGTCCTAGTGCGTTAAAAATTATATGTTTTTTTTAAAGGGAATATATTAATTGGGATCAAGAAATAAAGTATTGAAATTATATGATTTTATGCTACATTGTTGAAATGTTTTGACGATCGCTTGAAATTGCCTCAAGATGATTAAATTAATCTTAAAATTTGTTCTCTACATGATCTCCACTTTTTGATGTAACAAAAAGAAAGAGAATATGATATTAAGGGGGAAACGTTATATGATGTTCTGATATTGAATGTATTCTCCTAAGTATGAATTAATGTTTACAATTATATAGGGAGAGGGAGATAAGTTTTTATAAGTGGGAAAATAATATGTTATGCTTAAATTGAAAAAAGGGATATTGAATGTATTGAAACCTTTGATTAGCTTGCTGATATTTTTACCAAACCTCTAATTGCATATCAATTCATGAAAATCATTCGAGGTTTAGGTATGGCTAGGCATAACGATGTACGTGTAGATTAATGTTTTTGGGTCTCCATCCCCCACTTTTTGTGATGACAAATGTGTAGAGGTTGATGTTTAATGGGTTAGTTAATATTTAGGAATTTGTTAGCCTAAGCATTGCATTGATTTAAGGGAGAAGTTTAATTGGACTTATATTGAATATCTTTATTATTGTTTACTTTTGTTTTCATGTTTATGCTTAAATGAGTTTAAATACCAGTCATCGGATTTAAAGGGAGCGTGGTTACATTTTTATTGAAGAAAATATCAAAGTTAATTGTCATCATAAAAAAGAGAGAGAATGTTGAATCCAAGATTTTGATAAACAATTAAGTATTGCTATTTTTAGTGGAATTAGATTTTATCAAGTGTTCAGATTTATAAGTTCTATGCATGTGAATAAGAAGAAGACATCATGAAGAATATATAAAGGGTGCAAGATGGAAGTAATGAAGATGTGAAGAGTTTTGAAGACCTTAAAGAAAAATAGGTGAAAATAACTCTATGCTTATATACTCTTAATGCAACCCGAATTTGGATCACACACGATACTATAAATGAGTTAATTATATGTGTATCATGGTAAGAGATGTTAAGTTTAAGATCTTAAAATGAGATTTTGTATGTGCTCCTTATGTGGAATGAAATTGATAATTGACCTAATTGGAAAATATGTTTTAAAGTATAAAACATTGAATTTTTGGGTTAATTCGTTCAACCGAATCAAATAATTAGTTTCGGAGTTAAAATGAGGTGTTATTGATCCAGACGGTCAACTGAATGGAATTGGTCGGTCAACCATTTGAATCAGTAGCTGAATTGGCGAAGGAAGTGAGTACATTGATGTAATCGATCAACCGAATGGAAGTGGTCAGTCAACCGCTTGAGTTAGTAAGTAAATTGAAGGAAAATTGGATCATTTTGATCCAATCGGTCAACCGATTGGAAGTAATTAGTCAACCAACTAGCATTAAGCCAATGACTAAATTTTGGTTTGGACTGGTCGGTCAACTGATCTGTGGGACTTGGTCAACCAACTGAGTTAGTTGAGATTTAGAGAGAGTTGGTCTCTTGATAAAAAACTATCCATATTTTATGATTCCAAGATAGAGATTTGGGGGATTTGAACCTAATTGAGATATTATCTACCTATTATATTATCCCTATTGATTTGGTCTATATACTTTATGATTATCCTAATTTAAATGGTTTAATACTTCCTATTTCTATGGTTTTAAATTGATAATAGTTTTATGAACTTATATGAGAGAATTGATAGTTATTTTTAACTGAAATACTCTTAAATTGAAAGGTTATCATATTTAGGGTCTAAGAGTGTCATTAAGAGGCATATCTTTGAGAAACTAGGTGTTGGAAGGTTTGATATTTGTCTATTATTATATACCTGAGGGAATTGAGATCAATACATCAAGAACAATCAGTTTGAGCTATTATAAGAGTGATATTAACTTTGAGATTTCTGTGAGATATTTATTCTAAGTTCTTGATCTAAAGCGCCTGTGGTTTGGCGTCACCAACTAGTTCTATTACTATTCTGTCATTATCTTCAGTGTTTCCTGATGAGATCTATCCAAGTTCTGTTATTTACTTTGAAGTTATATTTTTATTGATTGCTTGGTATATAATTGTTTAAAAAATTGTTTTAAACTTAAAAGTTTGAAAATCAATTTTGAACGATTTGTGTTTAATTATCTGATTACGTGCTTAAATTGTGCTACCCACATTATTTATTAATCAAATTTTATTTGCCTCACATTGTATCTATTACGTAGTAATTATTTGGGTCATTAATTGAGCATATTCGTATTAAGTTGATAGAAGTTTCTTGTGGGAAGAAACTTGCATTTTTTTTTGAATTTGTAAGTTTGAGCGAATTAGACACGTTTGACGTGGTATCTAGTTAGAGTAGCTAGGTTTTGATCTTCTTTCTGTGAAAAAGATTGGGGTTTGATATTTGTCCTGGTAAAAAAGTTAGGTTATTCTTTTCCCTTGAAAAGAATTAGATTTTGATTCTTCCAGTAATTGGATTGTATTTTTAGTAAATTGTAAAGGTTCATCATTCCCTGTGAGAAGGATAAGTGAGAGAGTATTATGTTAATCTTTGACTTGGTAAAAAGATAGGGTTCATCATTGGGCTGGGAAAGGGTAATTTGTAAAGGTTGATTCTGTACCTGTAAAAGAATCGTTATAAGAGTTTGGTTGCAACCTGGTAAAAGGATCAAAGGGTTTAGTGGATTGCAAATCTTCGTGGAGCTTGGGGGACTGGATATAGGCAAGACTAACTTGTCCAACTAGGATATATAGTTGTGTGCTGTATTATTTGTTTTATTATATTGTGTTTGGATATGCACTTAGTATTAAACACATATTCGCTGCGTATAAAGATAATAATCGATTAAGGAAATTGATTATTTGACATTAAGTTTTTAAAAGAAATTAATTGTTTAAATTTGAAAACTACCCAATTCACCCCCTTCTTGTGTAGCTCTTTGTAGTAACAATATATAATCCACTCAAACACACAAATATAAAAATTATGAGTTTCTTCCCAGTGGATATGTGTTACCTCAACATCACTAGCAATTAGGGTAAACTCGGGGTTTCCTCATTGTTGCTCGATCCTTCGAAACTACTAGAATCCATATCGTTCCACATTTCTTTCATAGACCTCTCTTTCCTTTTTAACTTTCTTTGTGATCCATCCTCATATTCTTGCATAACTATTTCTTGGGTTATTAAATTACCAATGAGTTCATTGATAGTGCATTTGGTGAGATCCTTGGCTTCCTTGATTTCAATAACATTTCATTCTCAAATTTTGGTCAACTATATCAATTTTTTTTGTACTTTTTGCTCTATGGAATACGACTTTCCAAGCTAATCAAGATTGTTGCATATGTTGGTGAATCTCATATACATTTTCGATATTGTTTCCCCATAACCCATTCTGAACATTTTGAATTGATGAGTGTAGGCATTGATTTTGGATTGTTTCACTTGATCAATTCTCTCATGTGCGGTTTTCAATGTATCTCACATTTGTTTTGCAAATCCATAACCTGAAACTCTATTATAATCATTTGCATCTAAAGAACAAAGCAAAATATTAATAGTTTGAGAATTAATAGATAATTTCCGTTTATCAAAAGAACTCAGTTGTTCTGTTTATCAAAGGAACTTAGTTGTTCCTTATTCTTGATCGCTCTATTCTCTTTAGGAATGTATGGATCTTCTTCAATAATTAACCACTCTTCATAGTTAGTGGCTTGAAGAAACGTAATCATCATGTTCTTCCAAAACGCATAATTATTACCAGTAAACAAAGGTGGATCGTGCATAGATTGCCTCTCACCTAGAGTGCCCATGTAGTATGCCATATGATCAGTCTTTCTTAGCTAGGATTTTAAGTCAAACGATCTAAACCATCTTTGGTACCAATTATTGGCTCAAAGAGTTACCCAAGAGATGGGTAAATTGGATAGTTACAAAAATTTAACAATTAAACACTTAAACACAAATAACTAATTTTCCTAAATCAACTATTATCTTGATATGCAACGGATATGTGTTTAATGAAGTGCACACCCAAACACAATATAGATAATCAATGCAACACACAAGAATTTATCCTCGTTCAGTCAACCTAATCTTGCCTACATCCAATCTCCCGAGCTCCACGGAGATTCGCAATCCACTAACCTCTTAATTCATTTACCAGGTAAGAACCAAGCCTTTACAACTCACGGTTCTTTTACATGCATAGAATCAACCTTTACAATTTACCCTTTTTACAGGCCAAGGATGAACCCTATCTTTTTACTAGGCTAAAAATAAATCTAATACTCTCCTACTTATCCTTTTCACAAGGAACGATGAACCTTTACAAATCACTCAAAATAATTCAATTGTAGGATGAATCAAAACCTATTTTTTTCAAGGAAAAAAAATAATCTAACCTTTTTACCAGGACAAAGATCAAATCCTAATATTTTTCACAGGAAAAAGATCGAAACCTAACTACTTTGACTAGACATTGTCCGAAACGTGTGTAATCCACTCAATCTCACAAATACAAAAAATATGAGTTTCTTCCCATAAGGAGTTTCTACCATCTCAATACGAATATATTTGATTAATATTCCGAATAATTATTACGTGATAGATACAATGTGAGACAATTAAAACTTGATTAATAAATAAAGTGGGCAACACAAATTTAGCACGTAATTAGATAATCAGACAGAAATCGTTTAAAAAATATTTTCGGGCTTTTAAGTTTAAAATGATTTTCTAGCAATCCTAAACCAAGCAATCAATTTAAATATAACTTCAAAAGCAAATAATAAAACTTGGATGGATTTCTCCGAAAAAATATTGAAGTCAATGATAATATCGCAATTGGAACTCAAGTCGGTGATGCTAAACATTAAGTGCTTTAGATCAAGAACTTATAAAGAATCACTCATAGAAATCTTAGCAAAAATCTCACCTCTATAATAGCTCAAACTGATGTTCTTGATGTGTTTAATTCAATTCTTGCAGATCTCTATTGATTGACCAATAACTAGCCCTCCAACAACTATTTTTTCAAAGATATGTCATTAAATGATATTCTAAGACCTCATATATCATAAAATTTCATTATAGGTATGTTCCATTAAAAAATACTATTTAAAACTCTCATTTAAGTCCATAAAAATATTTCCAATTTAAAACCACAAGAATAGGAAATATTAAATCATTTAAATTAAGAGAATTTCAAAATATATGGACCGTATTGATAAGGATTAATAAATAGGTTATTTATATTTGAAATACATTCAAATCCCCCAAATCCCTCTCTTGGAATCATAAAAAAGGGATAATTTTTACCAAGAGACCAAATTAGCCGGATCCCTAACTAAAGCAGTCGGTTGACTGACCTGCTCTATTCGGTTGACCACCTGTGTCAGACTACAATTTAGCTGTTGGCACTACACATATTCGGTTGAACAACTTTACCCAGTCGGTTGACCAATTTGATCAGTGTGTTTTCAATTTCTACCATTTCATCTACTGACTCATTCGGTTGGCCAACTCTTCATTCGGTGGATTGATCAGATCAATATGGTCACTTTCTTACCCATTTCAGCCACTATTTCAAACGGTTGATTGATTGTTTTTCTCAGTTAACCGATTGGATCAATAGGTTTCAATTTTAACTCCCAAAACTTATTGTTTTAAGTAATCGACCGATTACTTTTCTCGGTTAATTGAATTGACCGAAAAATACAATTTTTATACTTTTAAAACACATTTTTCAACTAGGTCAATTATCAAAATCATTTCACATAAGGAGCATATATAATATCTCATTTAGAATCTTAAACTTATCACTTTTTATCATGACACATAGAATTAACTCATTTTAAGTGCCTTGTGTGATCCTAATTCGAGTTGCATTAAAAGTATATAAGTAAATGGTTGTTTTCACCTATTTTTCTTTAATGTCTTCAAAACTCTTCATACTCTTCATATCTTTGTTATGTCCATTTTGCACTCTTTATGTTTTCTTCATCAAATCTTTTTCTTAAACAAATGCATGGAATTATAAATCTAAAATACTCGATAAAACCATTAGTTCCACAAAAAATATCAATACTTAATTGTTCATCAAAACCTTGGATTCAGTACAATTAATGTCTCAATAGCCTTATTAGCAACCTCATTATCACCATCTTTTCCACTCTCACTGATAGATCCTTGATTATTAGAACAAGCAGTTGATTATTAGCTTGCGGAAATATGTTTAACTAAGTATATATTCAAACAATCAGAAATGTAGCCCACAAAGATTTTTCTTAGTTTGGCAAACTACTCTTATCTATGTCCAATCCACCGAGCTCTATACGGATTTCGCAATTCACTAATCCTTTGATTAATTTCTCAAGTAGGAATTAAACCCATACAATCCTGATTCTTTTCACAGGCTCAGAATCAACCTTTACAACTCTGATTCTTTTCACAGGCTCAGAATCAACCTATCACTCTCTCGCACTATTACACTTATCATTTTCAGAGGCTTAGGAAGAACCTTCTCACACTCTAATTCTATTATAGGAAGAATCAACCTAATCTTTAAAGATTAACCTAATCTTTTTTGCAAGCTAAACATCAAACCCTAATCATTTTATCAGGCTAAAGATTGAACCCTAATATTTTTCTTACGGTAAAGATCAAAACCTAACTACCCCGATTAAACACTGTATCAAACGTGTCTAATCTACTCAAACTTGCAAGTACAAAAGATTTATCAGTTTCTTTCCACAAGGAACTTCTACCACCTCAATACAATTAACTACAATTAATATCGCAAAATACTACGTGATAAATTCTATGTAAGGCACAAATCTCATTTAAACAATTTAACACCCAAATAGCAAATAATCAAATTTCTCAAATAAAAAACCTTTTAAAAATATTTTCACAATATTAGATTTGAAAACGATTTTCCTAAAACAATTAACTCGAGTAGTTAAATAAATAATCTAAGAAAACAAAGTAATTAGTTTTGAAAGATCTCATCGGAATTCGTTGAAAATGATTTCAATAAATCAGTAATGAACACAAACCGATGACCAACACTTTTAGCGCTTGATCAAAAACTCTTTCAATAATCCCACTTATAAATTTCAGCGTATAAAAACCTCTCTTATAATAGCTAAAATCTGAATGTTCTTGATTACTTTTTATGAAACCCGTAGGTTAATATTAATAGACCTAGAACTAGACGTATAATGGCTAGTTTTCAAAAGTTATGTCATTAAATGACATTTTAAGACCCCATATATCATTTACTTTCAAAATACATATGTTTAAATTAAATATACTTTAAGAAATGCTCGATTTGGTCCCCAAAACTTTTTCAATTCTAAACTTTTAAAGATAGGAAGTAGTTTTACTAATTCAATTAAAAAAATAATTAAATATATGGACCAAATAAATAGAAAATAAATACTATATGATATATATAAATAAAAAATTTAAATCCCTTACAAAGCTCATTTAAAATCATTAAAAACAAGGATATTTGACGCAAAAACCGAAACAGTCAAATTTGACTACCGACCCCATCGGTTAATCGACCCCCTTGTGTTAGTTGACCTACCAAAATGGATGTTGACTGAATTGGCTAGTAGGTCACCCATTTCCCTTCCTAAAGCTATTGTTTTGGTTAGTCGATCGACCCTTTTTGTCTGTTGACCGAATTGACCCGAAAACCCATTATTTTAATTGTTGAAACCATTTTTTTAATTAGACCCTCAACCAAAATCATTTTTATACTTTGTGAGTTTATAAAATCATTTTAGGACTTTAAATTTATCACTTCTTACTATAAAACAAATAAATTTTTTCATTTTAAAGTATCGTGCATGATTCTAATTCGAGTTGCATTAAAAGTATAAAGGTAATGAGTTATTTTCTTCTAATTGTCCTCAACGTCTTCAATGCTCTGAAAATATTGATTGCCTTCATCTTAAAACCATCTTGAATTCCATTGATTCTACAATAATCACCTTATAAATTCTTCAATGATTAATCTTTTTCGACCCATTCGTTTTCTCATTTCAACCTATGGAATTTTTAATCTGAAATCACTCAATAAAACCATTAATTCCATAAAATATCAACGTTTACTTGTTTATCAAAATTTTAGGTTCAACAGGGATGAAAGACAATTCATGAATGATGACTCAAAACGAAAAACGTTCGTTTAGAGGAAAGAATGATGACTTACGCCGAATAGAGTTCGTTTAGAGTAATTTAAGATATCATTTATAATGAAAAAGGTTCATTTAGAAGGATGAATGGTAACTCATGACGAATCAAAGTTTGTTTAAAGGGATGAAAATGACTCATGACTAACAAAATTCATTTAGAGGGATGAAAATGACTCATGATGGACAAAATTTGGATTTTTTTTTGTTAGCATGAGACATTATAAATAGGGACCATCTCTTGATGTGATCATATTTACTATAGTGATGTCACTTAACAATTGGATTAGAATTATCATGTCCATATACAGGATATCTATCATGATGTTTAACATATCCATATTTTTGGTAGAGGTGTTGGATATTGATAATAATATGAAGAAGTCAGTCTTGATTTTTTTTGTTTTGTAAATCAATTCTTGAGAATCTTTGAATTTGCTAATGGTCTCTTTGAATTCAAGATTTGTCTTTTGAAGAGTACATTTCAAAACACTAATATTTACTTTAGGACCAAAATTATTATTGCTGACAAAATCAATTTTTTTTTTCAATTTAATAATAATTTTCGATAGAATGAATTTTGAATTGTGCTTTATCGAGATCACATTTAGAATTCTCCAGTTAAATATTTAAAGTTTCATTTTGTTTATTAAGAATTCTTAAATTTGAAATACTTTGATGGAGATTTGCAACATCATTTTTTATAAAATCATTTTCTTCTTCAAGAGTCTCGATTTTATCAATTAAATTATTGATCTCAAGAAGAGCATTTGAAAATTCCTCCATTTCAAAATATCATTCCAAATCAACCTTTTTATGAGACAAAACTGTGCCAAATTTTTTATTCTCCAAATTTTTTATTCTCCAGAAAAATATTTTTTTGATTAAGTAGTTTGCTTTTGCAAAGAAATTTGTAAAAACAATTAGTATTTCTATTCATTAATATCGTTGCCAGTGATAAAACACAAATTATTCGACATATTTGAACAAGCATGAGATACAAGATTATTTTCAAAAACACATAAGAAGTTATCTACTATGTGTTTCATGTGATTGTTTAGCTAGGATATAGCCTATAGCTAATTTAGCTTTGGTACCAATTTAGGTCCAAAGGTCTACCTAAGGGGGGGGGGGGGGGGGTGAATTTGATAGTTTTAAAAAGTTAATCCGATTGATTAATATCTATTCAAAATTTATCTAATTTAATTTTAGTATGGAAGCGCTTTGTCTAGGCACACAAAAATAGATCTTAGGTAGATAAAATTGACACTGAGATTTTATAGTAATTCGACAAGCTACTCTTGCTTACGTCTACTCCCCTGAGCTATCGCAGGGAATTAATTTACTTATTTTGATCCTCTTCTTATGTGAGAATCAAACTGTACATTCTCGTTTGAGTAAATTCTCTTTATATTCAAACACACTCTCACCCAAATTAGGTACATTTAAGTCTGAGCTACAATCTAACAAAAATATAAAAAAAAAACTTATGTTTCTCACAGAGCTCCTACCAATACTTATAAATATTACATTCACAATTCAACCAAATCTAAATGTGATATAAGTACACATGATTTACAAGATAATCAATTTAACAATCGCGTTACGTAAATCGAGTTTTAACACAATGTAGCACGAAATCAAATAGGCATATAAATCAAATTGTTTTAGCTTGGTGTAAAAATATTTTTCAAGATAAAGATTTACCAACTTTCAGAAAACTACTTTTAGAATCAAATTTCAATTTCAAATTTTAAGGAAAGATCTAACCAAAAGATATATCCAGATATAGCACATAATAGATCAACACAAGAATAAGAGAGAGAAGACAACATTTAAGGAACAATCTCACCGGAGGTCAAGAAGAATGTATGAATCAAAGCAAAGAATTTCGATGACTCAGATAAGCTTTTAGAATAAAAAGTTTTTCACACAGAAAAACTATCTCAGGTTTTCACACAAGAAATCTAACAATTTTCTTTGAATTCAAGTTCATTTCATTTCTGTCTTTGAATATATTTCTTTTTCACTTTCAAAATCTGAATAATACACTCTTAAGATCTAATATATTAAGTGTAAAAATATAGCTTTATCAAGTCAATTTTTAGAAACTTTCCAAAAGCTAGTTTAGCCTAGATATCCCTTGATTTTAGTCCTAAAACCCTAACCTCTTTGACCCTTGTTAATCATATCCCAAATCAGCCATTTTCAATAAGAATGTAGCCTAAAAAATGTCCATATTTAAGTCCGAGGTCAGCATATTTGAATGGTTAAAAAATGAGTTGAGTTGGTTTTACCAATCAAAACATGAAATTAGAAACATTTAGGACCAATATAGAATTTTGACAAAACCATTATTTTCAAAAATATTTCTCATGAAAAATCTCTTTAAAAATATTCACAATAAAATAATATCATTTCATAATATTAAAAATTAATTTAGTAATATTTATTGTTAATAACGAGGTAAAAAATCTTTATAATACGTTTAAAACTTTTGAAAAATCAAAGCAAATCAGTCAACCATTTAGCCAAGTCAGTTGACTAAATTGAGTCTTCCACTAAAGGTTCTAGATATTTGATTCAACTAGTTGACCGTTTCGGAGAAACAGTTGACCAGATCAACTCCAAGTTCAAAAACCTTGGTAACCTGAATCCATCGTCGACCATTTTACTATATTTGTCGACTGATTCAGCCTTTTTTTTTTTTTTTTTTACAAAATCTCAGGGAACCAATATCAACTAGTTGACTGGATTTCCTAATCAATCGACTACTTCAATTCTATTTTCAAAACTTTTGGTTCCTGCATCAACCAATCGACTGAATCGCGCTTTCAGCCAACTCATTGAACTTATTTCTTAAAATTTCAAATTTCAGTTAAGACCAGTTGACTGAATTATCAAATCACTTGACTGATTTGGACTTTTATGCCCTAACTCATGCAAGAGAATGATCAAGGCATTTTTAATCAAATTGGCAAACACTCTAAACACTTAATCACACACACACACACACACACACACACACACACACACACACACACACAAAATGTTTGAAGTGCGGTGCGTGATTCTAAACGGGTTAACATGAATGTAAACAATATAAGTATTGTTTTATCTTAGAAATACAAAAAAATAAAAATAAATAATAATAGTCTTGAAAAATTTCTTCGTCATGCCACTTATCTTGCATCATCTTGATCATTCATATTTCTTTCAATACTTGGATTTTTCACACCATCTGCTTGCTCCATCGTAAATTTGACTAATATCCTTTTAATATTGTCATCATATCTTAAACACTATATTAGTCCATACAAACATTCAAGTTAATTAGATCATCAAAGTTATCAAAACATGACTCGAATCCTTTATAGTTAAAAGTGGTGAATAATTGTCGTGGCAACAGTGGTGATAGGCGACGATAGTGGTGATTTTGATACAATAACGGATGTGTTTAGTAATGGTAATAATAAATAGTTGTTATAGTTATCACGATTATAGGGAATGGTTGTTGTGGTACTGAGTATTTATTGTGAAAAAAATTAATTGATTGATATTTTTGTCATAAAAATTATATAATTTTAAAATTAGATTTTTTATTTGAAAAAAAAGAAGATGAAAATAATTTTATTTAATATTTGATACTTTAGCAAAATAACAAATCGGCTTAAACTTTGTATATGGAAGAATAAATCCCGATAATCCGTGACGGTCACCTCGGTTGGAAGAATAAACCGGAAATAATCCGTGATACTCACCTCGGTTGTACCGATTTTCGGCTTCTCTCATCTCATCCGCTTCGTGTCCGTACTATTCCCCCATGTTACTGTGGGCCCTATTTCACGCCGTTGCAGGCCGCATCTCAAACTTGCCCCCACCTCCCTCGCTGCGGCTCAGTCCCCAAATTACTGCTCTGCTGTTTCTGCTATTGCAACGGTCATTGTAGATTCATTCCCTCGCTGAAGTACATCCTCTTCAAATTAATGGTGAGTGTCTACCTCTCAAGTCTCTATCGGCTCTGAGATAGTTGTTTACTAGCTACATCCTTGTTCGGAAGTTGTGATTCTACTGTTTGTTTCCAATTCTGAATTATACTTTTTTGTTTGCTGATAAAATTTCAAAGAAGGAGCGTGAACTGATTTTTTGAATTTGAGACGTATTATTTGTGTAGCAGTTAATGTTGGACCTAATCAATTTGGTGTTTTACAAGTATGTATGTTTATCTGGAGAACCCATAGTTGGTTTAGGACCATTAGGTCAAATTTCTGCTTTTCTTTTCCCTACTTTCTTGTTCCTGTTCCTGAACCTTTTAAATTTGAACTGTTTTCCATCACGTTTGGGTGATCCAAAATTCATAGGTTTGGGGTCTCCAAATCACGGGTTTTGCCCTCCAAAACTATGCATCAGACAGATACATGCTTGCATGTGCTTTCGTCTGTTGCTTGCAAATCGGTATGCCTAATCTTGTTTTTTTGAAATGGCAGTTGTGCGATGGGGGGTGAGACAGTGATGGATTCGTGGTTTGGTAACTTCTGGAGGACTTCGCGTAAGAGCATCGCATTGGAGCCTGAGAAGTCTGTCATTGGAATTCTATCATTTGAAGTTGCAAGCTTGATGTCCAAGGTAGTTAACCTGTGGCATTGTCTGAGTGATAAACAAATTCTTAGGCTGAGAGAGGAAATTATGAACTCGCATGGCCTTCGGAAGCTTGTGTCCGATGATGATGACTATCTTATAGATCTTGTTCTTGCGGAGATTATTCACAATTTGAGATCAATGGTAAAAGCAGTGGCTAGACTCGGAAAGAGGTGCACAGATCCAATATATCACAATCTTGAAAATATATTTGATGACACAGTTGCAAATGATCTCAATTGGTATGGGTGGGAGTACACGTTGAAGAAAATGGAGAGAAAATGTAAGAAAATGATGAGATTTGTCGCGGCTACAACACAATTATATCAAGAACTGGAAGTGCTGGCTGAGCTTGAACAGAGCCTGAGGAGAATGCAAGCTAGTGATGCGATTAATCGGGTCAAGTTACTTGAGTTTCAGCAGAAGGTCATGTGGCAGCGGCAGGAAGTGAAAAATCTGCGAGATATGTCTCCATGGAAAAGGACATATGACTATACTGTTCGGCTTTTGCTAAGGTCTCTTTTTACTATTGTCGAGAGGGTTAAATATGTATTTGGGGTAAACCAGATGGAAGCTGTGGAAGGAAACACTAATTTGGGTTTTGCCAATAATGATTGTCTTGTTCGTAGCCATTCAGTTTCTTCTCTTGCACAATCTTCGGTTTATCCATCCGACGGTAAAATGTCTGGATTCTCTGCAAGTCCTCTGGTGAGGTCAGTTTCAAATTTGGGGATTCGTGTTGAGAAGAATAAGAAATTGCATGCTAATCAACACTCATCTATCCTTTTTGGGGGGAAGCACTCGCGAACCAAATCAAGACAATTGTCTTATGTTGGACCTTTCAAAGGATGCATAATGGGTGGAAGTGATTCACCCGTTCTACAGGGTTGCATGCCATCAAACACTGGTTTACTGGGGTCAAATGGTGCTTTCCAAAACGATATTGATCTAATGAAGAACACCAGCCCCATGCCTCTTTCTTGCCGTGACACGACTCACAGTGCAGTATTTCCTTTCAAATCCAAGCACAAGTTAAATGCCCCTCCATCTACTCTAGGTGGTGCTGCTTTGGCCCTTCACTATGCTAATCTTATCACGTTAATAGAGAAGCTAGCTTATTCGCCACACCTGATCAGCTCTGATGCAAGGGACGACCTTTACAATATGTTGACGATTAGTGTCAGAACATCCCTGAGGGCAAAGCTCAAGATGTTCACAAAAACGTTGGCTTCGTCTGTCTATGATGCTGCCCTAGCAGCAGAGTGGAATTCTGCATTGACAAGGATATTAGAATGGTTGGCTCCACTTGCTCATAACACGATAAGGTGGCATTCTGAACGGAATTTTGAGAAGCAGCGCATGGTTTCTGGAGCAAATATACTTCTGGTTCAGACACTCTACTTTGCAAATCAAGAGAATACTGAAGCTGCTATTACTGAGCTTCTCATGGGTTTAAACTATCTCTCAAGGTTTGATAGGGAACTCAATGAAAAAGTTTCTCTTGATTCTGCATGTGGTAGAGCTAGCGATGATTATTTGTTCTGCATGGATATTATTTCCAAAAATGTGATTAATCATGTGTCGTAAAGGATTTGCCATTTGCTTGCTAAATGACTAATGCCAGATTCTTGGAAGCTTTAGTTTTTCTGATCAATTGTTCTGCAGTTTTTATAATCTTTAGGTGTTTTTTCCCTTTTTTTTTTTTTTTCTTCCGGTTGTCTTGGGGGAATTTTCGAGCAAATAAGTTACTGTTTCCGCACTCAAGTGAATTATGTTTCTCTATTTGACGTAAATCTTTGTTAACTTGCATCGTCCCATTAAAACATGGGTTTTGTCCTTGTAATGGATGAGATAACGCTGGAATTTCGTTAATGATGCCAGTTCCCTAACTCTTAATCAACACTTGCAAAATTTAGGATAAGCATTTGGGATACTGATGTGGTAGTATCTTCCGGCGTGAGAATAAGTTAATCAGGACTTTGAGTGATATTGTAAATCATAAATGTAACCTATAAATTATTGTATTTATAGAGTGAAATAACCTGGATTTTGGGAGTAAACAGGCCATTGTCTGTGAGAAGAAGGAACATGGGCTTCCATCAGGGCTGCCCATGAGAGAGCTGGAATTATCAAAGAAAGACCTAAACATTCAAATGGTTGATCTACACGTTCAAGATTGAATGAATCTAAGAGAGACATTGATTAGTTAAGATATGACCGAGAATATAAGGATTCAAATAATTTCTACTTTATAAATACATTAGTCTACATGTTAGATATTCATTTGATTCTGATATAACTAAAGACTTGATTAACTTATTCTCACGTCTGAGGGTTTTTGGCCGGCATCACGCCAGTATCCCAAGTGTTTATCCTAAGTTTTGCAGGTGTTGATTAGGGATTTAGGAGCTGAGATCATTGACAAAACTCCGGCAATATCAACATGAAAGTTTGGTATAGCCAGCTAGCTGCTTATGCATACTAGAAAATTTATATTAAAAGAAAAAAGATGCATATTTGTAAATGTAGGATCTATATAGTTTGTGCAGGACACTAGCAAGTTCCTTTCCAATATCATCTCAAGAGAAGGAATTATAAATGCTATGTGATTTAATGTCGTGTCACAAGAAAATAATTAAATTAAAACATCTTCATTATTTGCTTACTAAATTAATAATGGTTACGTAATTTATGAAAAGTAATCCCCATTTTTAGCTAGTTAATTTCAAACAATATATTAATTTGAGCAATTTAGAAGTTATGAATGCTGTTCTACTCGTGACTTTTATTTGATTTTGAGTACTGTATTTATTTAGTAAGAAAATTCTTGTTTTGTTTGAACGACATGATTACATTAATGGTGAATAAATCTCAACCCATATTTGAGACATTTTGAACCCTTGGATCTAACTTCCGTAAATCTAAACATTGGATTGAAGTGATTCCTGGATGAGAAAACCCTTCTCATTTAATATATAGATCTCCCTAACAATACATACAATTTTTTCTCCTCCATTCAAACAAGTTTATTACCCCCTTTTAGTGAACTACAAGTCCATTTTCATCCAGCCAACAAGAGAAAAAGCAGTTACAGAAGAATCCAGGTTAGAGACCAACCAGTCCACTTTCATTTCTGTGTGTGATCCCTCCTCTCCTTCAATCAGTAATTAAATTAAATAATATGCATGAATTTCAGGCCAGAAATTACCTTCCGTCAATCAGTGAGGCCTAGAGTTCTTCGTATAGCCGTTCATTGCAAAAAGTACTGGTAATCATCTTTCAACTTCTATTCATTTTTCTTTTACAATGCTGTATTTTTTTTTTTTTTTTTTTTTTTTTTAGGGTGGTGACTGAGTGAGCAAATTTAGTACATGTAGCATTTCCCTTGTAAGAAAAACTGGGGTAAGGTGTTGTTACCAGATAATATAACTGATGTCATTTTTATAATTTATGCTAATTTTTCCCGTGAAAAATTTGTATGCTGACTCGGCAGGTGAGGCTAGTTAGGCTGTTGAAAAATTTCTATTCTGATGTTGTAGGTGAGGTCACTTAGGCTGTTGAAATTGGGAAGAGTATTTGGACTAGGTAGCATTAGTGGGGAGTTTCCATATATTTAGTGAAACGGTTGAGTCTTCAGAAAGGAGATCTAATGAAAATCAGTGGAATTGAAGTACTGATTTTCCCAAAATGGCTTGGACATCCCAAAGTGGAAAGGAATCTTTGTACACTGGAGTTGGGCAATATGATGGTCCTTGTTACATGATACAGCTTAGTTGAAATGTCATTTTTCATGGCATTTTGTGTTTGGGTTTTAATGAGAGAGTGGATTTGAGATTCTAGAAAGCCAACTTGCATTAGAAACATAGGGTTTGTAGCCAATACAAGGCACAAACTAGGAACATATAACTAGACATGTATTACAATGGTAAAGTCCAATAATAAGACATAATGCAGGAATAATAGGAATCTGACCCATTTATTTTCATCCAGACTATTGAAAGACCATACCATTATCGATTATTTCATTTATTAAATGTGAAGTCTCTTTTTGGGTATAATTTTCAGCGGATTCTTCTTCCTCAGCGTTAATCCCAGCCTCTCCTCCATGTCCACAGACTCTGGAGAGGCGCCTCCGGCTAAATCCCAGTCGAAAGCCTGCACTAGGGTCGCCAAAGTGAGGTGAACCACCCGGTGAGCCAATGGAAACCCAATGCAGATTCGTCTACCGGATCCAAATGGAATCAACTCAAAGTGTTGTCCCTTGTATTCCACGCTCGAGTTCAGAAACCTCTCGGGCTTGAAACTGAGGGGGTCAGCCCAATACTCTGGGTCCCTTCCAATCGCCCAAGCATTCACAAAGACTTGCGTGTCTTTGGGTATAACATATCCCATGTAGTTGGTATCTTCCAATGTGTTCCGGGGAAGGAGCAAAGGTAGTGCCGGGTGTAATCTGAAGGTCTCCTTCACCACGGCTTGCAAATATGGAAGGTTGTCCATGTCGCTCTCTTCGACTTTCCTCCCTAATCCGATGACTCTATCGATCTCTTCTCTAACCTTTCTGAATGCCTGAGGATTGCGTAGAAGCTCCGCAAAACCCCATTCGATGCTTATGCTTGTAGTTTCTGACCCGGCAAAGAACATTTCCTGCACCATTTATGCGTTCATTGGTTGATTAGCACCAATCGGGCATATAATTTCTGGTTTGCTAAATGCTTAGTGATTTTATGGTTCATTTGTACTAGGTTTTATTTGCTATGTTGCCTGAATTTACTTTCTTGAGTTGATTTCCTCTAAATTTCTAGTCAATCTATAAGTCGGTGGGTTCCACATAATAATTTTTGTCAATAGATTGGTTATGATTTGTTGAGGGAGATTAGGGTTAAATCTAAGTGTTTCTATTAATTATAATTACTTTGTGGAGTGTGCATCATTCTATTTTAGCGTAAATTTAATTATTTAAAAGTTATAATAATCTTAAATTTCAAAAGTTACTTTTTTTTATTAAATATAATTAAAACATATCTTTAGTCACGATCACTTACAAATTTATTGATATTACTCAGGATGATATCTATATTATCATTTAATGTCATCAAACATTAGTTTTCTATTGTGAAACGTATCAATCACTAAACAGAAAATGTGGAAATAAATTATATCCTTTTCCTTGTCATAATAGTAGTATAGTATGCAGAAAATACCATGATGACGATGTTGACGTTCTTCTCTGTAATCCGATCAGGTCCGTCTTTTCCGTCGCCTTTGTACTCCAGCAACACATCCAGGAAGTCTTTCTTGTCATTGACTTTGCCAGCTTTCCTCGCCTCGAGCCTCTCCTGCACGAACTTTGACGAGATCTTCATGGTTTTCGTCATGTTCCATATCATGCTCCGTTTCATCCCTAACGGGTCGAACCTTTTCAAGAAAGGCAAGAAATCCGCTACATTGGGTGTCCCTGCCAACTCCAGAATCACATTCATCGAGTCGAAGAACTCCCTCCCCTCTGGATCCTTCGCGTCCAATAGATCCCTCGATAGCATCAGATTCCCGACGAGGTTGAACGCCATGAGGAAGAGGAACCGGCTGAGCTGGACTTCCCCGGTCCCGCCATTGGATTGGGCAGCCACTGATTCCTCCTCGATCCAACGGACCATGTTGTCGATGATCCTCCGCCGCAGATCGATAGTCTCGTTCATCCGCTTGTTGACTAGGAACTCCATCGAGCATATCCTCCTTAGGACCCGCCAGTGGCCACCGTAGGTGTTCATCCCCAGCGACCCCTGGTTGAAATCAAATGCAGTCAAAGCGTCTGGAACCTTGCGGTCGCAGAAGGGGACGTCATGCTTCTTGAAGAGTTCGGCGGCGGCAGTCGCATTTTGTACCACCATGGTGTTGATTTGCCCAAGCTGTAGCCAGACAAGTGGCCCGTACTTGGCCCGGAGTTTGTACAGTGTCTGGTGCGGCAAGTCTCCAAGTTCGAACATGTTGCCAAATACAGGCCATCCTGGCGGGCCTGGAGGTCGGTTTTTTCTGGGGCCTGGCCGGGTTTTGACTATGATGATGATCAGAAGTAAAAGAGCAGCTGAGATAGATACACTGACCAAGTTAAGTGAATTAATCCAAGAAGTCCACTCCATTTTGAGAGGTTTCTACTGAAGCTTTTGGAGGTTGCTGATCATAATGAGGTATGTTTATAATACTACTAGCGCACTACTATTACTAACAAGATTTTAAAAATATCAAGCGAGGGCCTTGGGGGCCTTTAAAATATTACCGCAATTGTTTTGTTAGCTTGTTTTTTTCCTTATTGTTTTCGGTCCAAACAAACTTTAAATTTGAAGCAGGTATGCCATGATCAATTCGGGTGTTTTTTTTGCCCTTTTTCTATATGGTTTTGATGTTGATTTCTAATATTGTATTCCTTTCTTTAATATCTTTTTTTTTTTTTTAACTGTTTTGTCCTAACTCAATTTTTTTGGTCGGTAATATTTTAACGGCTCATATTAGCTTTAATATTTTGTTTCATTTGTTTAGCTATTAATAATTTAATTTCGCAAGTACTTCTTGCTGTCTGCGTCACATACGACATCTCCAAGTTACATTTTTTTTTTTTTTTTTTTGAAAAATAGTATTAATTTGTTGCAGGGCTATCTCGGTGCAAGACTAATCCATGTAAATAAAGAATTTATACTGGAGATACTCATATTATTTCGATAAGTACTAAGGATACCCTTGTTAATTTCATAGTATGTGAGACGTCTATTATCATATTTTGCTGATAAAAATTTCGGTCATTTTTTTCTCCTTCTATTTACTCTCTTTTTGTCTCTTATTTTTTATTTTTACATTTTTTTTATTTGTTTTTTATATGTTGTTGATAGAAAAAAAGAGAGTAATTACTAGAAAATCAAAAGCATGAAATAAAGAAAATATTTTGTTTTTGCTTTTCTGTTTTTGTTGTATCTTTTTTTATATTCAATTTTTTTTTAATTTTTTTTTTTCATTTTATTCTGGACTTTTGCTTTTGCTATTTTTTATTTTTATTTTTAAAGCAAATGAATAAAAAAAATATAGAGGAAGTGATATCTAAAAAATAGAGAGAGGATCCAAAATTGAAATTTTAATAATAAAAAAATGACAAATATTAATGTATGGTACTTTTGTCTATAAAATGTGATAATCAGATTGAAAAGATAATGGGTGTTTAAGATATTATGAAACTGATGTAAATTATCGTTGATATTTGTCGAAATGATTGGGGTGCCTCTGGTTTAAATTCATAATAAATCATGACGTATTTTACTTTGAAACCTTTTTCACCATCTAATGGTTGGAGACGATTTTTACTGTTAGATTTAGATTTTGTTAGAAAACTAAATAAGAAACTTTCAACTTGTCTTTTCATGATTAATTTGTTTAAATTAACTATAAAATATTCAAGATTGAATATACTGAATTAAGATCTATGATATAAATTAGAACATTTGTGTTATAAATCAAGATGATGTGGGTCTTATATATTATTTTTTGTTAAAAGACCGGCTAAAATCTATTAGAGATTATGTATAGTATATCTCAATTATCTGATTGAATATATATTTTTAATTGTGGGATTATACAATTTAGGAGAGGCTAGCCTTTGTATTCACGATTTTAATTATTTTAGTGGAATCCACGCTGTCCATGGATTTATTTATTTATTTTTTTCACGTTTCGCTCGAAGGGTTGAAGGGAGATAGTGCATCCAGCTATTCACAAGGGCCAACTTTACGGGTAGCCCCGGGACGACCGAAGGATTGCTCCTCTCGTAGATTGGTGCGGCTATATATAATATAAATTGTATTGTTTAAGGTTATTCATTAATTATATTTTAAAATTATGTAAAAGTTATTAGATTATGGAACGGGTCAGGTTGACTAGTGAAACGACCACATCGGGCTCAAGTTTCATGAATAGCCACCATGTGAATGAGTGTTTGGTCTCAATGATCACATCTATTTGAACGACATCTATTGAAAATGACACACCCTTTAAGATTCTCTCTATAAATAGACATTGGTATCTCTAAGGTTTCTAATCCTATCCAATTATGAAAAATTTGAGTGACCTTAGTTGATGAGTATGTGGATATTATTGAAAACTACTCTAGTAGTAGCGAAGCGAGTTGTAAACGGGTCTTTCAAATCCAAAAGGTGAGCTTCAGTTTTCATAATTTCCGCATTGGTTTACAAAAGAAATTTCTTAATAAAAGAATATTAAAATTTGCTTTAGACATTGAAAATTACTAATATTTTATATTTGAGATATTTTTAATTATTGGATGATTTGAGATATTTTCAACGATTGATTTAAATTTTGTTGAAAACTAAATAGCAGTTTTTAAATAAAATATATTTTTATCATTAATATACTTAAACTAACTATATAATATTACTTAAAATTTGTGCTTCTAAGCACCAGATATATATTAGTCTATATGATAAATCATGATATATTTTACATTTAAAATATTTTTTACCATTAGATGTGTTGAACTTAATATTTTGATGAACAATTAAATGTTAGTGTTTTATGGATTTAATGTTTTTATTGAGTGATTTCAGATTAAAAGTTCTATAGGTTACAATGAGAAAAAGAATGGGCCAAAAAGATTAATCAATGAAGAATTCAAGGAGTGATTATTGAAGAATCAAACAATTTAAGACGGGTGCAAGACAAAGATATTAAAGATGTTCAGAGCATCGAAGACATTGAGGACATTTAAGTGAAAATAACTCATTATTCTTATACTCTTAATACAACTCGAATTAGGATCCCGCATGACACTTAAAATGAATAAATCTTATGTGTATCTTAGTAAGAAATGATAAATTTAAGACCCTAATATAGTTTTTTATAATGTAGTTAATCATAAAAATATTTTCAGATCAATTCGATCAACCGACAAAAAGGGTTGGTCGACTAACCAAAATAGTATAGCTTTAGGAAGTGAAATTGGTGACATACTGGCCAATTTGGTCGACTTATCATTATGATCGGTCGACTAACACAGTGGTCGGTCTACCGACATGGTCAACATTCAAATTTGTCTGTTTCGCTTTTTTAGTCAAATTTTCTTGTTTTCGACAATTTCACGTGAGGTTTTTAAGGGAATTAAATATATTTCTTATATATATAAACTACTTCCTATTCTTAAGGATTTTGATTTGAAAAAGTTTTAAGGACCAAATTGATCTTTTTTAAGAGTATTTTTTATTGAAATATATCTATTTTAAATATATATGATATATGGGGGATTAGGATGTCATTTAGAGTCTTGACATTTGAAAACTAGCCGTTGGAGGTCTAGTTCTAGGTCTATTAATATAGACTTGCGGGTTTAAGAAAAAGGGCATCAAGAATATTCAAATTTTGCTATTCTAAGAGAGATTCTTCGCTGAAATTTATGCGTGTGATTATTAAGAGTTCTTGATCGAAGCGCTAATTGTTTTTGGGTCACCGGTTTGTGTTATTTATTGTGCTATCATAATCATTTTCGACGAATCCCAATGAGATCCTTCTAAGCTATTATTATTACTTTCTTATATTATTATTGATTAATTGTTTGGATAAGATATTTGAGAAAAATCATTTTTGAACTTAATTCTATGAAAATCTTTTAAAATGATTTTTATTTGAGAAATCTGATTACATTCTATTTGTGTGTTAATTATTTTAAATTAGATTTGTGCCTCTCATTAAATTTATCACATAGTAATATTCTAGATATTAATTGAGTATAACTGTATTGAGATTGTATCCTTGTGGGAAAAAACTTGTTAATTTTTTGTATTAGCGAGTTTGCGCAGATTAGACACGTTTGAGTTGATGTCTAAAGAGGGTAGTTAGGTTTTGATCTTTAACCTGAGAAAAAAATTAGAGTTTGATCTTTACCCTGCAAAAAGATTAGGTTAATCTTTATCCTTTGAAAAAATTAGATGTTAATTCTTCCTATAAAAGAATTGAGTGATTGTAAAGGTTCTTTCTAAGCTTGCGAAAATGATAAATGTAATAGTATGAGAGAGTGATAGGTTGATTCTGAGCCTGTGAAAAGAATTAGAGTTGTAAAGGTTGATTATGAACCTATGAAAATAATCAGGATAGTTAAGGTTTAATTATGAGCTTGAGAAAAGAATTAGGTTAGTCTTCAGTCTGTGAAAATAATTATGAGGGTTTGATTCTTACATGTGAAAGGAATCAGGGTTTAGTGGATTGCGAATCACCGTGGAGCTTGGGAGACTGGATATAGATAAGAGTAACTTACCGAATCAGGATATATCATTGTGTACTGCATTATTATTTTTCTATTTGTTTGGGTGTGTATCTAGATAAATATATTTCCGCTGCGTAACAAGCTAATAATCGATTTAGGGAAATTGAGATTTCGTGTTAAAAATTAATTGTTAAAATTTTTTGCAACCACCCAATTCACCCTCCTTCTTGGGTAGATCTTTGGGCCAACAAAATGCTTGGAGACATTTGCAACTATGCATGTAGATTTTATTAGAAAATTAAATAATAATTTGTCAACAAAATATTATTTTATGATTAATATATTTGAATTAAGTATAAGATATTAAGATTAATGTATTGATAAATATTAATGTCTTTAGACACGGCTATATATTAATTGAAGAAATATTTTATATTTGAAATATTTCTATCATTCGGTTTGAATTAACTATAAAATATTTATAATTAGTGTATTGAATTTAATTAGTATTTTTTAAAAAGGTGCGTGGATGGTAATATTATATTTTATTTGGATATATATAATATAATGGTGCTTGCGTTTCGCGAGGACTTTTTAAGAAATGAGCAAACTGGGGCCTTCAGTAATTGTAATATAAAGTGGCAAAAGAAAAAGACATCTAGATTTATAGTTCATGGAGTGGGTTCGACTCTTATAACCAACACAAAAAGTTCTAATGGTTACACAAACTGTTATATAATACTTTAATATATGTTGGTTGTGTAATTATTGTGGAGATGATTGTCATTACTTGTTTTTATAGAAAATTGTTCGCTGTTCTACTTTGATAAGGGCCGGATACTACAAAACTCCTGCTATGCACAGGATCTAGAAAAAAGACAGACCACTTAGGTCTATTATACACACCCTTATCTTACTTTTTGCAAGAGGATGTTCTACTTTGATCTTGGCTCAAAATTGGCTCTTAATCGCATTAATATATTGTAAAGACCTCGGGCAAATTGTATTTTCTTTTTATTATTTTCGGAATTTAATTTCTTTATATTTTATTTTCTTAGTTTATGTAGCGCCCAAATTTAAACAGGGATGATATCTGCAAAAAGAAAATAACACAAGTAGAGGAAAGAACGAATAAGTAGAGAATAAAAAAAAACCGAGACCAAATGAATGAACCGGAAAGAAGTGCCACATAGCGGTTCTGGATAAATAAGAATGATGCAGATCCAGAGAACTGTTAAAAGAGAGAACAATTTCAAAGGCTGGCATGAACCCACTACATGAACTAACCACACTAGCAAACCCCTAAATATAAATTAAACGCGGGCATGATGCCCACCAACAAAAAAACCTGTCAATGTCCCTAAGAAAGGGGAGAAGTGGCGAAAAAGGGACAGGAATGGCTATAAAAAGAACAAAAGAAGAAAGAAAATGGACAAGAATAATTACCCAGGAGAAACTGTCAAAATGGCACAAAGTACTTGGAATGAAAACAAAGACTTAGTCAGAGAAAGAAAAGAGTGTTAGGAAGGCTCAGACCATCCCGATTCAGTTTGAGTTATTTTCTGTGAGCCTGAATTAATAGTTCAATCAAATTGAACATTTTAAGTTTCAACATTTTGTTCGGGAACGGTACAAGAAGTCAAAAGCGAGTAAAAAAGAGGCAGGCAAGATACTAATTGCAACAATGATAAACAACATCGTGATACGCTTAGGAAAAACAATTTTGGGGGCTTGACGCCCACACCCTCAGAAATCAACCCTATGGAAGAGGAGTCAATTCAAGCTGACATATTTTTGAGAATCACACCCAGAGGCCGTACTAGACTGACAGCAGGACGAAGTAACAAGATCATCATCCTGACATAGTCATCTAACATGAACATTTAATACCTAATTACTATTACTGACCAATTTATTCGGTACTTGTAATTAAATCATACAAACCAAAAAAGATATATAAAAAAAAAAAGCATTAATAGGGGCCATGGACATGATATGGGTAGTAAGGACCAAGAACACCAGGAGGCCGTCGTGGATAATATGATCTCAACTGACCAGCAGTTCCAGAATTCAGTGGTGGATGATATGAACTTGACTGACCAGCAATTTTAGGAGAAGTATACTGACTATATGGTTGAAAGTTATGCATCATCCCTTGAATTTGTTCCACTCACGTCGCCATACCTTCTTATCTGAGTATAAATGCAATCAAGTCGTTCATCAAAGTCATGGAGTCCCTTGTCAACCACCTCGGTATGTTGCTGAAAATTGTCGAACTAAACTTGGAGATGATCCATCATATGGTATATTCCATCCAGATTTGCTTTTTCTTCTCTCCCTCAGCATTCTCATCTTCATCTCCTTTTTTCTTCTTAACCCATCGATTTCCCACGTATTCATAACCTACGAGAACAATAGAATTTGAGTTCAAATATAAACTCCTTCCCACAACACAAGTAGCGAATTCTTCATCACTAGGGACTTTAAAAGATTCAAGAATATGCTTCACTATATCCCCGTAGGGTAAGACACGAGACACTCCTCCTAACTGGTATTTCTTATGTTGAATCAAGATTGTGGGAATATATATCCTAGTCTCAAGAATTATAGATTGAAGAAGGTAAGTGTCAAAATCAGTGACAGTTGCGTGATTTTTGCCATGAGGAGCAATTGAGTAGGTGATTATAGAATGGTAGATACGATGCTCAGACTTAATGAACTAGCTTTGACATTGACGATGATTAACTGCCTTCATGCCTCACCAAGATTAAAATTTTGTAGAATCCAATAAGGTATTATTTTGAGGAAAAACAATGTCTTTACCAGCTTTGGGAAGTTCACCAAGACATTCTAAGGTAATTTCAATCGGGACACCATTCATATACAAATAAAATCTATCATCTACATAGAAAAAGTTGTTATAGAACATTTTTACCCAATGTGAGAAACAGCTGTTATTCTCAGATAACTATCCCATTTCAATCTACCAAACTTATCTAAAATAGTAATGCCGTTATTCTTAAATTTTCAAAATCCACTGGCCTGCCACATACAACAGTTCGATTGTTGAGATCATTTCGAAACTTCCTATAATTTTCTTTGCTTAAATTTTTTTGGTCATCATAGCCAACTTTTGATTTTCATAGCTTTGTCCTTAGATCCCAGAGTTCCACTTACTTCGCCACACGCTTTTGAACCATTTTTATGTCAAAAGAAATGAAAAACACACAATCTATGAAAACCCTAAAGAAACAGTTTTTCCAAGAATCGAACAATTATACTCACAGTGACGAGGGTTTTAAAAACCTTATGAGAGAAACAATTACGGAATACGAAAGAAAAAAGTTAGATCTTACTGAGAACAAGGGATTGAGAGAGATCCACGGGGATTCAACAAGATTCGACATTTTTACCTTGAAATCACAAATCCACACTTCAAATCGACTAGATATAGCCTTCTTATGGAGAAATTTTCAAGTTTGAATGAAGATGAAGGGTTTTGGGGTTTGAATCTCGGAGGAAAATGAGAATGAACAAACAAAAAAAAAGATAAGAAAGACCTAGGTTCATGAACTTATCCCATCGACTTCAGGTCGACTAGAATATAGGGCGGTTGACCGTCCCTTTTAATGTTTAACGTACTTTTTTGGTCGACCAGTCGTCTTGGAGAGGTCGACCGGTCAGGCTAAATTTGACAATTTTGTTCATTTTAACCTTATTTATTTATGGGTTTTTCTTCCAAAAATCCCATTGTGAGTTAAGACAACTTTTTAGGTCCCACCAAAATTCCTTTCATGTAAAAACTCCCAAGTTTAAGTGTTTTGTCTCCAAAAATATTTTGTTGACTTGGCTACGAAATTTTCTTTCCATTTTTGCCCTTATCCCATATTTCATATAGAACAGTCAGTTCAGAGAAGAAGCGCCTATAGAACAGTCAGTTCAGAGAAGAAGCGCAGTCAGTAGGAAGAACAGTCAGTAGGAAAATCATTTCAGAAATAGCTGCCAGCCATGTAAACAATTTTCACGCCAGATTTTTGAAGTTGATAATCATATTTTTGCCCTTCATATGTATATAATTGAAGGTTTTGAGTATCACAGATGTATATGAGCTCCGTAACAAAATTTTCGTGTTCGGATTGCAATTCTTCGACTTTGGATTGCCTTGCCACTACGAATTCAGAGGGTTGATTTCTTTGATTGGCTGAGTGATTTTCGACTTCGGATTGCCTTGGTGAGTGTTCGGATTCTACTGAACTCTGTAACAAAATTTTCGAGTTCGGATTGCAATTATTCGACTTCGGATTGCCTTGCCACTACGAATTCGGAGGGTTGATTTCTTTAATTGGCTGAGTGATTTTCGACTTTGGATTGCCCTGGTGAGTGTTCGGATTCTACTCGTTTCGTTTATGTTATTCGTTTCTACCTTTTTAGTGTTCGAATTCCACATTTCTTTATTTCTGTTATTCGTTTCTATTTTTCGTGCCACATTTCATTTGCAGTTCATTTGCAGTTTATGCATGGGGTTCTGTTCAGTTTATGCATAGGGTTCTGTTCTGTTCGCAGTAGATAAACTAAGTTTCATGTTTATTGTTTGTCAACTGAAATCATGAATAAATAATCTGCCACTGTTTCATGTTTGTCAACTGAGGTTCTGTTCAGAAGATATATACTAAGGATGTGTATTTCTCAGTAGATATCTACTTACATTTCGAATTATGCTGTTTGTATACAAATATATTTTTTGAATAGATGTTTTTACTGAATGTAATATTATGTTTTTATTTTATGAATTTGCAGTTTTGTTTTTGACAATGGGAGGATTAATCATGGTGTGTACGTACGGGGAGAAAACGTGTTTGATAAAAATTGATGATGAAAGATATACATATGATGTGTTAGTTGATAAATTAAATGAGCAATGGAATGTGTTGCAACGTAACTCATTGCGCATATCATATTCAATCGTGGGACAATCAAACTGTATTTTAAATGATCAAAAAGACTTTTCAGCTTTATTAGATTTAATGAAGTTGTTAAATTTGGGATACTTGAACGTTGTTGTGAAAGAGATTGTCGATGAAAGTTGTAGAGACGGGGGAGAAGATGATAAGAGACGTCACAACCCCCCACATGATGAAGCGATAGATTTTCTTGGGTCTTATTGTGTCAACCATACGACAAATCACCGTTCTAAGTCGTGGCCCACCCTTATTAGAGAGGTGGGTCAACAATTTGATGGTGGAGTAGATCAATTTCGTAGTGATCTAGTCAAGTATTCAATTGAGGTTGGGTTTCATTTCGATTATTTGAAGAATGACAACGTTCGAGTCACTGCTGCATGCTGTCATAGGGATTTGACTTCTTGCAAGTGGAATGTCCATGCTAGAGCTGACACTGTTACTGGAATTTTTGTAATCAAAAAGTTGGATAACGTACATACTTGTGGTGCATCATTTCGGTCATGCAAAAATGAAAGGATGAGTTCCGATGTCATTGCAAGTGAGTTGACAGTTGAGATTCGTGGAAATCCACTAAAACGTCCTGTTGATGTTGTTTCTGATTTCAAGAACACGTATGGATTAGAAATAACATACAATCATGCATGGCTATGGGTAGAGAAGGCTCGGAATTTATTATATGGTGATTATATGGCATCATACGACTTATTGAGGTGGTATATTAGTGTTTGCCAGTCGACAAACCCAGGCAGCCACTTTTCTTTGGAGTATGACTAAGAGTTTGGTCATTTTAAGAGAATTTTTGTGTCCTTTAATGCGTGCATTGAAGGCTTCAAGTTTTGCCGGCCTATGTTGTTTATGGATGGAACATTCCTCAAGAGTCGGTATAAGGGAATGTTGCTTGCTGCGTCTGCGAAGGACGGGAATGAAGGTTATATTACGTTTTATTTTTCGGTTGCAGTTTTTGTTTCTGTTTTTAATGATGTTTATTGTGTTTTTAGCTTGAATGTTTTCTGATTTTTATATGTTCTGGTAAATGCTTTGTTTTCTCCAATTGAGTCTTAAATGCTTTGATTTGATCCCAATACATGAGGATCTTCCCATTGAGTATATTTCAGTAGATATCACTCAGTTTCAGTAGATATCCACTGAATATGTGTCAGATTCAGTAGATATCTACTGAACTGTTTCAAATAGGATGTTTAGGCACCAAATATGCTGTTTATGTGTATCCACATAGAGAACGTATTCTGGTAAATGCTTTGTTTTCTCCAATTGAGTCTCAAATGCTTCGATTTGATCCCAATACATGAGGATCTTCCCATTGAGTATATTTCAGTAGATATCTACTGAATAAGTGTGAGCTTCAGTAGATATCTACTGAAATGTTTCAAACAGGGTGTTTTGGCACTAAATATGCTGTTTATGTGTATCCACATAGAAATGTATTCTGGTAAATGCTTTGTTTTCTCCAATGGAGTCTCAAATGCTTTGATTTGATCCCAATACATGAGGATCTTCCCAAGAACTACATTAAGTAGATATCACTCAGTTTCAGTAGATATCCACTGAATATGTGTCAGATTCAGTAGATATCTACTGAACTATTTCAAACAAGATGTTTAGGCACCAAATATGCTGTTTATGTGTATCCACATAGAGAATGTATTCTGGTAAATGCTTTGTTTAGGCACCAAACAAGCTGTATTATGATTTTTTACATGTTCAGGAATGTTTCCATTGGCTTTTGCTATTGTCAATGCGGAGAACGACGACAATTGGATGTGGTTTGCACAACAATTGTCGATTATTGTTTCTGATGAGCGGCGCATTACATTCATTTCAGATCGACAACCAGGTTTGATTCAAGCTGTACGTACTGTCTTCCCGAACTCCCCCCATGTATTTTGCTTACATCATTTGAAGTGTAACCTAAGAGATAAACTAAGTGGGAGGGATAATGTGCTGAAAAAAAATCTGCTTCATAGACTTGATCAGTGTGCGTTTGCACCAACTGTTGAGGGGTTTGCCATTCATAGAAATAGACTTATTGTTGAAGGCGGGCCAAGGGTTATTTCATTCTTGAATGAGTTACCTCCTGAGAATTGGGCTAATGCCTTTTTTGTTGGACAACGATACGGTGAGATGTATTCAAATCTTGCCGAATCGTTTAACGCTTGGATTGTTAAAGCCCGACACCTCCCCATAATGGAATGCATTGATACGATTAGAGTACAGCTCATGGACCACATATCGAGTAGAAGACTTCTTTCGAATAAGATGTCTGGTGTCATTTGCCCGTTTTGGGATAAGAAGTTATTAGAATATGTTGAAAGCGGTAGGACGTGGTTGGTGGGTTTATGCTCTGAATGGAAATTTGAAGTGCATTGCCACCCATCAGTCTCAGTGGATATTGTTAATCGTACTTGTTCATGTTTCCAATGGCAATTGAAAGGTTTCCCGTGTGCACATGCTTGCGCCGCCATTCAAAAATCGGGGGAGAATTTGTATGACTATGTTGAAGATTTCTTCCGTGTTGATTTGTATCGTAGTACGTATTTGGAGGGTATTTTGTCTGTCCCTAACCTTGGAAGACCAGTTTATGACAGCGTAACAGCTATTGTGTTACTGCCGCAAACACGCCGACCAGCTGGGCGTCCAAAGAAGAAGCGGATTGCATCAAAAAGGGAAAAAGTAAAGCAAATTTGGTGTAGTCGGTGCAAGAAATATGCGAACCACAATCGGAAGACGTGCAAGGCTGCAATTTGAAGAACAGGTTGCACACTGTATATTTTTTTCAGATTTTTGCAATGTATATTTTTGTGTGGCTGTATATTTTTGCAAGGCTGTATATTTTTGCAAGGCTGTATAGTTTTTGCAAGGCTGCAATGTATATTTTTGTAAGGCTGTATATTTTTTGCAAGGCTGCAATGTATATTTTTGCAAGACTGTATATTTTTGGGAAAAAATATCCAACAACGATATGTATTTTTTCAGTAGATGTGTACTGGAATTTTAATATATGTTGTTGTATACATGCTATATATGGTGAAGATGTATTTTTTCAATAGATGTCTACTGAAATTTTAATATATGCCGTTTTCCATGATATATTTGGTCAAGAAAATTTGAAATATGCTGTTTTATGTACCAAATCATTCTGTTCAGAAGACATCTACTGAAATATTTCCAACAGGCTGTTAGGCACTAAATATGAGGATCTTCCCAAGTACTATATTCAGTAGATATCACTCAGTTTCAGTAGATATCCATTGAATATGTGTCAGATTCAGTAGATATCTACTGAACTGTATTAAACAGGCTGTTTTGGCACAAAATATGCTGTTTATGTGTATCCACATAGAGAATGTATTATGCTAAATGCTTTGTTTTCTCCAATTGAGTCTCAAATGCTTCGATTTGATCCCAATACATGAGGATCTTCCCATTGAGTATATTTCAGTAGATATCACTCAGTTTCAGTAGATATCCACTGAATATGTGTGAGCTTCAGTAGATATCTACTGAACTGTTTCAAACAGGATGTTGAGGCACCAAATATGCTGTTTATGTGTATCCACATAGAGAATGTATTCTGCTAAATTCTTTGTTTTCTCCAATTTAGTCTCAAATGCTTCGATTTGATCCCAATACATGAGGATCTTCCCATTGAGTATATTTCAGTAGATATCACTTAATTTCAGTAGATATCCACTGAATATGTGTGAGCTTCAGTAGATATCTACTGAACTGTTTCAAACGGGTTGTTTAGGCACCAAATATGCTGTTTATGTGTATCCACATAGAAAATGTATTCTGGTAAATGCTTTGTTTTCTCCAATTGAGTCTCAAATGCTTCGATTTGATTCCAATACATGAGGATCTTCCCATTGAGTATATTTCATTTGATATCACTCTGTTTCAGTAGATATCCACTGAATAAGTGTGAGCTTTAGTAGATATCTACTGAAATGTTTCAAACAGGGTGTTTTGGCACCAAATATGCTGTTTATGTGTATCCACATAGAAATGTATTCTGGTAAATGCTTTGTTTTTTCCAATTGAGTCTCAAATGCTTTGATTTGATCCCAATACATGAGGATCTTCCCAAGTACTACATTCAGTAGATATCACTCAGTTTCAGTAGATATCCACTGAATATGTGTCAGATTCAGTAGATATCTACTGAACTGTTTCAAACAGGATGTTTAGGCACCAAATATACTGTTTATGTGTATCCACATAGAGAATGTATTCTGGTAAATGCTTTGTTTTCTCCAATTGAGTCTCAAACGACTAGTATATGTACTGCTTACGTTCTTTCTCAACCTTTTCTTTGTAGTCTTTCTCAGGTTCCTTCTCTTTCCCTCTCTCTGCCGATTGTTGTGGTTCCATTGCCCTCTTCCATGGTTTGGACTGTTTGGAACCTGACGTTTCACCATCTTTCTTTCTCTTCTCTGAAGACCTCATGTTCACTATTTCTTTTTCTTTTCATGTTCGGTGATTTCTCAGTTTTTACGGTTATGTTGTTCGTTCTATTTCTAGGCCTCGTTCACTCGCAATTTCCGACGAATCGGAGTTCTAGGGTTTATGCTCGTGTGATTCTTGCATGAAAATGGTAGAACAAATGGCAATGAGTAAACTCCAAAGAAGACATAGGGGCTATGATGACGATAGGTTTCGGCAGAAACGCAGTACGTGCAGTCGCGTTATGGCAGCTGTGCGTTGGGCTGATCGGTGGCATGGATTTGTAAATTACAAATCTAACGAGGGGAAAAATTGGTAATCCCATTTTTGTGGTTTAATTATCCACTGCCATTTAATTGGTTCTTTTATTGGTTCTGTTAAGATGATATCAATTGAATTCGTGTCTTGTTAAGTAGATATCTACTTAAAGGTTTTTTTTTTTCCTGTTCAGATGATATCGACCGAAAGTGTCTTGTTAAGTAGATATCTACTTGCCGGTATAAATTTGTGATGTGTCTGTACATTTAATTGGGTCTTCAATGATATACATGGTCAACAACTAACAAGTTTTGACAATTACCTTAATGATATATTGAGTCAATAAATGGACAGCACAAAGTTCCAAGTTTTGTAGAAACGAACACTGAAGGGTTCTATTCACTGGGTTCTATTAAGATGATATCAACTGAATAGGTGTCCATTTTAAGTAGATATCTACTTAAATATATCAAATATGATGTGTCTGTACATTTTCGTAGTGTCAATGAACGATGGACATTTAATTGGGTTTTTAATGATATACATGGTCAATAACACACAGAATCTTTAATTTTGTATATACAAACACATTGTTTCAACAATTTTTTTGGAGGCTTTCACATCAAATAATATCCACAGCACGCAAATTTAATGGATGAACATATAGGCAGAACAACTGCGACTAGAGGCACTGAAGTTATATTACAGAGTTCTTCTAACAATGTGCACTGCAGAAGCACAGATTTTGCATGCCAACAATCTAACTTCGCTGCTAACTAACCAATGAGAGGTTCCATAGATGCATGCTTGCTTGTTCAGTAGAACTGGTTCTTGCCACACATAAGACAGTAGATATGTTGTTCCCAACAGTGATCTCAGTAAGGTAATAGTAGAAAGTTTCATTAGACATGAGGAAAGTCTTCCCAGAGAATTAAGGGGAAAAGGGCTCGTCAATGTACAATTCTTTGACAATTGTGAGGTCGGCCTTCTCTGCAGAAATAATTCATGTTGGCTTTGTGGCTCATCCAATGCCAGCTCTGGATGCAATTGCAATGCCTATCAACATGCCTTGTGGCAAGAATCAGCTCTGGATGCAATTCCAATGCATATCAACATGCCTTGTGGAGGCTTACACATGAAATAATATCCACAACAGTAGATATGTTCAAAACAGTATATACATACACACTGAACTGAATAGGCAATGCGAGGTACAAACAGTACAGTACATTTCATGAAACAGTTTATACATATTCACCTAAGGATTTGTATTTTCAATTAGATATGTACTGAAATGTTAAACAAATTACACATCAAATAATATCCACAGCACTCAAATATATATACAAAATAGTATATACAAAGCAGTTTCTACATCTTCATATTTAGGGCCAACAGTGTTCCTCCCTTTACCACTGTTTTTCATTCACTCAAACTTTTGGCCTCCTGCGATCCTTTATCCTTTCTGCCTTTTTTGATGTCCAAATATTCGAAATCATCTCCCTTTTTTTTTCTGTGCTCTGTCTCTCTACTTCAGCCTTTTAACCATTGAGCTTTCGTCTGGTTTTTCTATCAATTTTCTCTCTTTTTTTTTTTTTTTTTTTTTTGTCTTCTTCACCTTCTTTGGGCCCAGTCTCTGCATGCATATGTTGGGGACGCTGTTCATTTTCTTCTGCAGAAACAGGGTCCGGAGGAGGACTGTTTTTGGGCTGTTTGACCTCATTATCCCTCTGAGATAAAAGTAAGATAAAAATTCTTGAAGTTGTTGTCCATGTGTTCCGTTTGCCGAGCCATTTGTTTGGCCAATTCTTTTATTTTCTCCTTACCTTCCTCTTTTTTCGGCTCATCACTTGTTCTTTTTAGCTCAGCCAATTCCATTTTCAGTTTTGCAATTTTCTCTCCTCTTCTCTTACTTTTTCCTCTCAGTTTCATATTTTTATTTTTCAACTTTGCGTTCTCGCGCTCCAAGCACTCAATTTTCGCTTGTAGTTCTTCATTTTCTTTTCTTATTTCACCTTCTTCACCCCCTCTTTTAGATGCAGTTCTAGTTTGTGGCATGAAATACGGCGTATTCAACTGGTCCGGACTGTCCGGAACGCCGTCAGTGAAATGAGTACCGTGGGGGGTCGTCATACTCTCCGGTTCGCCTTTGTCATCGGCCTTCTCATACTCTTCACTTTCCTCACTCCACGATTCTTCTTGATCGTCCTTCTTTTGTTCAAATTTCTCTCCTTTCCTACCATACTTGTTTTTTAAATCATCAGCGTGTGTGATCATTTTCGTCTTAGTCCTCGTCATTTTCATTGTATTTGGATTCACCTGTCAACATGCCGTTTATTCAGAGGATATCACTAAACAGATTTGTAATTTCAAGTTTACATATGTGCATTTTCATTAGATATGTACTAAACAGAATTGTATTTTCGAGTACATTTCCATTACACTTGTATTTCCACAAAAGATGCAGTACATTTCACTAAAGATCTGTATTTTGAAGTAGGTTTCCATTACACATGTTTATTTTCAGTTGATATGTACTAAAACAGCATGTATGCAGTACACATGCATATTTTTAAGTAGATATCCACTGAACATTAAAGTTGTATGCAGTACATCTTTAAGTTGATATCTACTCAAAATGTCTACAACATGTATGCAGTAGATCTTTAGTATCTTTAAGTAGATATCTACTGACCAACATGTATGCAGCACATATGTGTATTTTGAAGTGGATATCCAGTAAAGATGCAGTACATATCATTAAAGATGTGTATTTTTCAATAGATATCAATGCTGTTCAGTAGATATCTACTGAACCGCATGTATGCAATACATCTTTAAGTTGATATCTACTGAAAATGTATACAACATGTATGTAGTAGATCTTTAGTATTTTGAACTAGATATCCACTATCAACTAAACAGATTTGTAATTTCAAGTAGATATACATTACATACGTGTATTTTTCAGATGATATCTAGTAAACAGATTTGCAATTTCATGTAGATATCTACTAGATTTGTAATGTATGCATTACATACATTGTTTGAGAGGAACAAAAAATGAACAGAAAAACCTATAAATAGTTTATATCCACTAACCCTGATATCTGGGGCATTATGTTCCTCGTTCAGTGCATTTTTTAGTGTGTCCGTTGTCAATTTTGAGAGATCCCACTTGACAAACCATGGGGATGCTGCCTCATTATCTTCCTTGATGACATTGACATGCTTGCAAAACCAATATTACACAAAATGAACAGTTTATTAGTAATTATTCAATTATTATCAGCTTCAAATAAGTTTGGACGGGTCGTACCAGCAATGCAAGAACACACCCTTTCACCTTCCCAGGCTGACAGGAGTTTTGCTGAATTGATGTGATCAATAGGCTATGAATTGCATGATGCCAAGCATAGGTTTGCATTTGCTCAATATTTTCGACATACTTGTATAGCCCAAATGCCACAAACACTCCACTGTTGGCCAGCAAACACGTGCCAAGCAGATACAAGCACAGCAAACTCACAATATGCCGAACGTCTTCATCGTTGTCACTTTGCACCGACTCCATGATTGCAGTTTTGATGTCAACTGTCGACAATCGCTTCCGGTCTTTGCAAATATTGGCCAAATATTTACTTTTCAACTTGCCATACGAGAAATTGATGGCCTTCTCGCCACATTTCAGTCCAAAAATCAGTTTAAAATCCGAAACAGCAAACTTCAGATCAACACCTCTAATTTTGAAAGACTCTGTTTCTTCGTTCCAGGTCTTCAGTATTTCGACGATGTTGTCGTCCAATTTCTTGATCATCTCCAATGTCACTCTCTTCTTCAAAATTGAATAAAAAATTGGCCAGAATGGCGTGAGTTGCAGCAATTCAGTGTGATTTATTGTCAGAACAATCGTGTCAAGCAACTCGTAGACGAGCTTCAACGATGATCTGTATTGTAGGTAAAATTTACCTACTCTTCGGCTTGTTTCTGTTGTAGTATTCCTTTCATTTTTTGTTGGCTTTCGGGTTCTTTTAATGGGGGCATCATCAAAGTCACTGTCAGACACATATACTGAAAATACACATGTCTTAACATTCAGATGACACATATACTGAAAATACACATCATCATAGGTTAACTGACCAACTACCAAAACAGTAGATACAAACACACTGAACAGCAAATCCGAACAACAAAATAGAGCAGTACACTTCCAAACATTAATCAAGTAGATATCCACTGGTGTTTAGTATATATGACTAAAGATGTATATTTTCAAGTAGGTTTCCATTACATATGTGTATTATCAGTTGATATGTACTAAAACAGCATGTACTGAACATTTAAGTTGATATCTACTGAACATTTTCAGTAGATATCTACTTAAATGATCAGTAGATATCTACTGAAAACGTATACAACATGTATTCAGTACTTCTTTAGTATTTTCAAGTAGATATCCACTGGTGTTTAGTATATATCACTAAAGATGTATACTTTCAAGTAGGTTTCCATTACACATGTTTATTTTCACTTCATATGTACTAAAACAGCATGTATGCAGTACACATGTATATTTTTAAGTAGATATCTATTGAACATTTAAGTTGATATCTACTGTACATTTTTTCAGTAGATATCCACTGAACATTTCAGTTGTATGTAGTACATCTTTAAGTTGATATCTACTGAAATTGTATACAACATGAATGCAGTACATCTTTACTATTTTCAAGACAGACTGATAAAACATATACTGAAAAAACACATGTTGATAGGTTAACATTCGGATGATATCAACTGAATATACAGTGTTTCTCAGAGGATATCCACTTAATATTGCACGACACAGTTTCACAAATCAACGAAAATTGACTAAACCTTTTTTCTAAACTAATTCAACAGTTCATGAGTTTTGATATCCCACACATTCTCCCTATGAGACGTAATCACGATGATAGTAGATGATATCCAATCCAGAGTATATTTAGAGGATATCCACTTACATTTGCACTATATCAACAGTATATTGAGATGATATTCACTTAAAATTTTTGAATATAACGACTAGTATATGTCTTGCTCACCTTTTTGCTCAACCTCTTCTTTGTAGTCTTTGTCTTGTTCCTTCTCTTTCCCTCTCTCTGCTGAATGTTGTGGTTCCATTGCCTTATTTGATGATGGTTTGGACTGTTTCGAACCTGACGTTTTAATATGGTTTTTTCTTCTCTGAAGACCGTGTGACCACCATTCTTCTTCTTATGGTTTTCGGCATGACCACGTTTCAATGTCTAAGGGTTTTGTAGTTCGTTCTGTTTGTAGGCACCGATCGCTTCCAATTTTACGGTGAAAATCGGTGAAAATCGACGACAATCGACGAAAATCGTCTGTTGGATATCTAGGGTTTACGGGAGTTCTGTTGCGTGAAAATGGCGGAAGTTGGGATTGATCATGATGATAGTGTTGAAGGGATTGATGATGACGAGAGCGGGAAGGTCGTGCAGGCGTGCGCAGCTCGCGTCTGGTGACGTTGTGCGGCGGGAGTAGCGGGTGTAGGGGGATGGCATTCTTTTGTAAATTACAAATCTTCTGAGGGGCAAAATCGGAAATCTCATTTTCGTGGGGGTTTTGCCCTGGTAAAAAAGTCAATGGTCCTTGAAAAGGGAAAAATGAGTAATTTAGGAGTGCAGAAAATTTTTCCCTTTATTTATCCACATAATTATTATCATTAAAATAACACATAAACTACTAAATATAAAATACTAAATTAAAGAATTTAATTAGTAGAATAATGTGATGCATTTGTTTCTATAATAATAATAAAATTTATAAATTTTACTTTAAAAATTAGAACTACCTTTCTCATTCTTGGGTGTCACCGGTGTATGTATCTTAATTCCATAATCAATGCCATTCTTGTTCTCCTCTGTAGTAGCTATCTGATTTGTCTTATCATCCTTGAAGGTAACTCGTTGAGTTTCTTTTGTAGCACTTTTGTCCACTATTGAAATTTCTGGTTTAAGATTAGTAACAATCTCCTTAGTTTTCTTTGATATTTCTACTCTATGAGTCTTGTTACGATTCTACACTAATAATGTAATTCAACTTCTACGATGTTGAAATTGCATTCTTTTCTTGCTTAATCATTATTAGACTTGACAAACTTTGCATGTGGCTTTAAAAATAATCACTTTATGTCCTTGTATGTTACTTCTATTTCTCTCCCTTGGCCCGGTGTAATTTTCATTCTTACCTATGTGAAAAGTTTCTTTTCTTGGCATCCATTTGTTTCTGAATCCAGTTGGATAACTATGCAGTCGATAACACCTTTTCTCAAGGTGATTGTTTGCCCAAAGAGCTACCCAAAAGGGAGAGTGAATTGGGTAGTTACAAAATTTAAACAATTAATGCTTTAAATCCCATTTTTCACTTAGGTCATTAACCAAAACCATTTCACATATTGAGCACATGATAAAACACATTTTAAGATCTTAAACTTATCACTTCTTACTAAGATAAACATAAGATTAATTCATTTTAAGTGTCGTGCGTGATTCTAATTCAGGTTACATTAAGAGTATTCAAGTAAAGAGTTGTTTTCACCTAGTTGTCTTCAGTGTCTTCAAAACTATTAACGTTTTCATCATTTTCATTTTGCATCCGTTTCATTTTCTTCAATGATTCCTCTTCTTAATGAAACTTTAAATCTGAAACACTTAGTAAACCATTTGTTCCAGAAAAACATCAACAACAATGGGCGAAATAGGTAAAAGAATTGAGCCTCTGATCCAATCGGTCAACTGACGAAGTTGGGTCAGTCAACCAAAGTAAACAGTGGCTGAATTGGAAAATTGGAAGGAGTCTTTGATCCAATTGGTCAACCAAATTGGGTACAGGCCAACGATTACATTTGGCCATTGGCAAGGGGTGGTTGACCAAGGCCGTAGGACAGTCAACCGATGGAATCGGTCAAATTTTTGACTAATTTAGTTTCTTGATCAAATCATCTCGTTTTTATGATTCCAAGAGAGGTTTTTGAGGGATTTAGGTGTATTTTAGATGTACATTATACATTTAATGATTCCTATTTAATTGGTATATTTAATTAAATATTCGTTTAATTAAAGTGATTTTATACTTCCTATTTTGATGGATTTCGAATTGAAAAAGTTTTAAGAACCAAAATGAATTTTTCCAAGATATTTTTAAATGAAAAAATCTATTTTGAATATGTGGGATATATGGAGTCTCGAGATGTCATTTAATAACATATATTTTGAAAACTAACCATTGGAAGTCAAGTTCTAGGTTTATTAATAGAGACTTACGGGATTAAGTTTAAACACATCAAGAACAATTAGTTTTGAGTTTTATAAGAGTGAGATTATTACTGAGATTCTACGAGAGATTACTTTTAAGTTCTTGATCTAAAGCGCTTGCAATTTGCGTCACTGATTTGTGTTTTTATTGCAAAATCATTATAGCCTTCGGTGAATCCCAGTGAGATCCTTCCAAGATTTTTTATTTTCTTTCTAAGAATATTAATTATTCATTGCTTGGTTAAGGGTTATTAGAAAATTGTTTTTGAACTTGAGTCCTGAAAATCTTTAAACGATTTTTGATTGATTATCTAATTACGTGCTACTTGTGTGCTACAAATTATTTTTTATAATCAAATTTTTTTCCTCATATTGTATTTATCACATAATTATTATTTGAGACATTAATTGAGTATATCTGTATTGAAGTGGTAGAAGCTTCTTGTGGGAAGAAACTTGCTATTTTTTGTATTTGCGAGTTTGAGTGGATTAGACATGTTTATGTCGATGTCTAATCAAGGTAGCTAGGATTTTTGATCTTTTTTCGGTGAAAACTATTAGGGTTTAATGTTTGTCCTGCAAAAAGATTAGGTTGGTTTTTTCCCTTGAAAATATTAGATTTTAGTTGTTCTTGTAATTGAATTAAGTGTGATTGTAAAAGATTCTTTCTAAGCCTTCGAAAAGGATAAGTGAGAGAGTGATAAGTTAAATCTAACATGTAAAAAGAATCAAGATTGTAAAGGTTGATTCTGAGTTTACAAAAAGAATCAGGATAGTTAGGGTTTGATTCTAAGTCTAGGATAAAAATTAGGTTAATCTTCAGCTTGTGAAAAAGATTGTAAGGTTTTGGTTTATACCTGTGAAAGGAATAAAGAGTTTAGTGAATTGCGAATCTCTGTGAAGCTCAAAGGACTGGATGTAGGTAAGAGTAGTTTGCCGAACTTGGATAAATTATTGTGTGCTGTATTTATTACTTCTTTATATTTTGGGTGTGTATTTAGAATTAAGTACATTTTCCCTGCGTAATAAGATAATAATTGATTTAGAAAAATTGATTATTTGTGTTTAAGTATTTAATTGTTTAAATTTTGTAACTACTTAATTCACTCCCTCTTGGGTAGCTCTTTTAGCTAAATTGTTTTACCAGAGCTGGTTTATCTCATTTGGCTTAACATCCTAGTTAAAAAGATCACATGGCACACCATGTAAACACTTTAGGTGAGGGCCAATCCATGCACCGTCCTCCTTTTGTTCACAGGTGATAATTATTCATTTTGGACGGATAGAATGATTGCTCTTTTTCAAGCTTTGAATTATGGTGTGTGGTTGGCTATTGAAGATGGTCCATTCATTTTTAAGGAGAATGGAGTGATTGAGAAAAAGGAAAAACTGTCTCCCTTGGATAAACAAAATTTGTTTATCAATTCTCAAGCTATTAACATTCTATTTTGGTCTTTAGATGCAAATGAATATAGCAGGGTTTTAGGTTGTGGATAGGTGAAAGAAATGTGTGATACAGTGCAAATCACACACGAAGGGACAAATTAGGTGAAATAGTGCAAAATCAATGCCTTGATTCGTCAATTTGAGCTATTCAGAATGAGTGATGCAAAATCAATTCTGGAAATATACACGAGGATCAATAATATCTGCAATAACCTTGGTCAACTCGGAAAACCTTATTCAATGGTGGACAAAGTACAAAACATTATGAGATCGTTGACTAAAGTTTTGGAGACAAAGGTGACTGCAATCGAGGAAGCTAAGGATCTCATAGTGTATACCTTCTAGAAACTTTTTGAGGTGATCCTGGTAGGTTAATCTAATAAACATATATGAGTAAGGACAAATTGTTCCTAGGAAATGGTTGTTCTCGACACATGACCGGTGACAAATTTAAATTAACATCTTTAACACCTAAAGACGAAAGTCATGTGATTTTGGGAAACTATGCCATGAGGAAGAAAATTAGTTTAAATAAGCTGGTGAGAAATTCTAAGACCTGTATTGTTTTACATGTTTTGTTGTTGTCTTACAATTATTGCATAATTATGAGATAGTGCTATGTTTCAAAATATGTGATGTGAAATTATCATTGAAAAATCTTATTCACAGAAATTGATTCGCATAATTATGAATATCATGCATTGATTATATGCCCACATGGAATTTTATTGTTAGATAATGCTGGTTTATTGATTAAAACTGAGTCATGTGATGGTTATTCCTTGTCTTATATGTTATTAAGAGATGTTTGATAAAATCAGTGCTAAGTATGATATTATTTGTCGGCATACCGTATGAATTTAATCTTGCATGGTTGGTATCTCTTTATGAAGTCATGTCAATCTTTTTTGATACTATTACTTGTAGGTATCCTCGTAGGCATTAAGTGTCTAGCATACATCTAGTGTTTCTTGTTTTTAAATGATTTTTACTCTAGACGGGTGCTGAAATTTTATGAGATAAATATGCACTCATCCATATTTAAAATGTGCATTAGATTTATGTGATAGTTTCGTAAATTATCATTGAGATATGCTTCCTATTCTAGTGCGTTAAAGATTATATGTTTTTTTTATTCTATCTAAAGAGAAGATATTAATTGGTATCATGAAATAAAACATGTTGACTTAATTGAAATTATATGATTTTATAATGTATTGAAATGTTTTGATGATCTCATGAAATTGCCTCAAGATTATTCATATAAAGACTAAGCTTAACAATTGTTCTTTTGATGATCCCCACTTTTTTATGTGACAAAGGGGGAAAAAATATGATGTTTTCATTCTAATATTATTGGGGGAGAGAATATGATATTAAGGGGGATAAGTTATTCATGATTATAATTACAAAGGGAGAGAAATAATGTTTTATGCTTAAATTGAAAATCTTTTTGATCAATGTTTATGTTTCTCATTAATGGTGCTTAAACGAGTTGAAAAAAAAATCCGTCCTCAGATTTAGGGAGAGCGTAGTTATATTATATTTGTGAGAAAACATCAAAGTTAATTGTCATCATAAAAAATGGGAGATTGTTGAATTCAATGTTTTGATGAACAATTAAATGTTGATGTTTTTACGGAACTAATAGTTTTACTAAGTGTTTCAGATTTAAAGTTCCATTTGTTTTATTAAGAAGAGGAATCGTTAAAGAAAATGTAATGAATGCAAAATAGAAATGATGAAGACGTGAAGAATTTTGAAGATATTGAATAAAACTAGGTGAAAACAACATTGTACTTATATACTTTTAATGTAACCTGAATTAGGATCACACACGCCACTTAAAATGAATTAATCTTATGTGTGTCTTAGTAAGACGTAATAAGTTTAAGATTCTTAAGTGTGTTTTATTATGTACTAAATACGTGAATTGGTTTTAGTTAATGACCTAAGTGAAAATGGGTTTTAAAGCATAAATTGATAAGTTTTTGAGTTAATTCCGTCAATCGGAAAAAGGGTTCGGTCGACTAACCAAAACAGTGTGTTTTGGAAATAGAATGGAAAACATTCTAATCCAATCAACCAACCGACAGAGTTGGGCCAGTCAACTGAAGTAAATAGTGGTTGAATTGAAAAATTGGAAGGAGCCTCTGATCCAATTGGTCAACCGACATTGGAGGTCGGTCAACCGACTGGGTGCAAGCCAACGATTGTATTTAGCCATTGGCAAGGGGCGGTTGACCGAGGCCCTAGGGTGGTCAACCGATGGAATCAGTCAAATATTTTTTGTTCGGTAACTCTTTTGTGTACTTGGCTTGATTAATAAAGACCACTTCTTTATTTTGCTTAATTTGCAACCCGAGAAAAAGGTTAATTTTCGCATTACACTCATTTCAAACTCAACCTGTATAATCTTGGCAAACTGTTAACAAAAATCCTCATTAGTAGACCCAAATATAATCTCATCCACATATATTTGTACTAATAGGATATCAGACTTATTTTTCTTGATAAACAATGTTATATCACTAAGACCCTATCGAAAACCATTTTCGATTAAATATCGGCTAAATCTCTCATACCAAGGTCATGGATATTATTTGAGTTTTTACAAAGCCTTTCGAAGTTTAAATACATGATTAGGTAATTTATCATTCTCAAACTCACAAATACAAAAAGTAACAAGTTTCTTCCCACAAGGAGCTTCTACCACCTCAATATAGATACATTCAATTAATATCTCGAATGATAACTATGTGATAAATACAATGTGAGACAAATAAACCAGATTATAAAAAACAAGGGGTGGCACACAAGTAACACGTAATCAAATAATCAATCAAAAATAGTTTAAAATATTTTCAGGACTTAAGTTCAAAAATGATTTTCCAATAACTCTTAACCAAGCAATGAATAATTAATAATCTTAGAAAGTAAATAAAAAAGCTTGGAAAGATCTCACCGGGATTCATAGAATGCTAGAATGATTTTGCAATAAGAACACAAATCGGTGACACAAATAGAAAGCGCTTTAAATCAAGAACTTGAAAGTAATCTCTTGTAGAAATCTCAATAATAATCTCACTCTTAAAAAGCTCAAAACTGATTGTTCATGATATGTTTAAACTTAATCTCACAGGTCTTTATTAATAAACCTAGAACTTGACCTCCAACTGCTAATTTTTAAAAGATATGTTATTAAATGACATCTCAAGACCCCATAAATTCCATATATTCAAAATAGATATGTTTCATTTAAAATTACTCTTGGGAAAACTATTGTTTGTCCTCAAAACTTTTTCAATTCCAAATCCATTAAAATAGGAAGTATTAAATCACTTTAATTAAAAAATATTTAATTTAGTGTACTAATTAAATAGGATTCATTGAATATATCTTGTATATCTAAAATACACCTAAATCCCTCAAAACCCTCTTTTGGAATCATAAAAAATGAGACGATTTGACTAAGAAACCGAATAAGTTAAAAATTTGACTGATTCCATCGGTTAACCGCCTTACGGCCTTGGTCGACCGCCCTTTGCTAACGGCCAAATGTAACAGTTAGCCTGCATTCAGTCGGTTGACCGACCTCCATGGTCAGTTGATTGATTGGATTTGATGCTCTTTCCAATTTTCCAATTTAGCCACTGTTTACTTCGGTTGACCGACCCAACTTCGTCGGTTGACCGATTGGATAAGAGGCTCATTCCTTTTACCCTTTTCGACCACTGTTTCCATTGGTTGACCGATTCCTTCTACCAATTGACTGATTCAATCTGAATGTTTGTCATTCTATTTCCAAAACACACTGTTTTGATTTGTCTACTGACCCCTTTTACCGGTTGACCGAATTGACCTGAAAACTTATCAATTTATGCTTTAAAACCCATTTCTCACTTAGCTCATTAACCAAAATCATTTCACATATTTTTCACATAATAAAACATATTTTATAATCTTAAACTTATAATTTCTTACTAAGATACACATAAGATTAGTTAATTTTAAGTGTCGTACGTGATCCTAATTCGGGTTGCATTAAGAGTATATAGGTAAAGAGTTGTTTTCACCTAGTTTTTTTTTCAATTTTCACATCTTCATCATTTCCATTTTGTACCCATTACATTTTCTTCTACGATTCCTCTTCTTAATCAAATACATGGAACTTTAAATCTGAAACACTTGGTAAAATCATTAGTTCCATAAAAACATCAACACTTATTGTTTATCAAAACCTTGGATTCAACAATATCAATGAATTAAAAATAATCTTAGAAAGCAATAAATAGGGCTTGAAAGGAACTCGCCGGGATTTATTGAAAGTAATGATGATTTTGTAATGAGGAATACAAACCGGTGACACAAACAACGAGCACTTTAGATCAAGAACTTAAAAATATAATCTCACTTATAAATCTCAGTGATAAAATCTCTCTTAGAAAGCTCAAATCTAATTGGTCTTGAGGTAATTTAAATAATCACGCAGGTCTCTATAATAGACTTGAAACTAGACCTCTAACAGCTAGTTTTCAAATAATATGTCATTAAATGACACCCAAGACCCCATATGTCATATATGTTCAAATAGATTTTTTTCATTTAAAAGTAGTCTTGGGAAATCTCATTTTGGCCCTTAAAAATTTTTTAAAATCGAAATCCATTGAGATAGGAAGAATTAAATCATTTTTATTAGAAGAATTTTAAAATACATTGACCAAATGATTAGGGATATTAGAAAAATCATTTTTGAACTTAATTTTTGAAAATATTGTAATCTATTTTTATTGAAAATCTGATTATGTGCTACTTGTGTACTACCCATTATTTTTTATAATTAGATTTATATGCCTTACATTGTATCTATCACATAGTTATTATTCAGGACATTAATTGAGTATATCTATACTGAGGGAGTAGAAGCTCCTTGTGGGAAAAAACTTGTAATTTTTTGTGTTTGTGAGTTTGAGCGGATTATACATGTTTGGGTTGCTGTCTAATCAGGGTAGCTAGTGTTTTGATATTTTTCTTGTAAAAAAGATTAAGGTTTGGTCTTTATCCTACAAAAAGGCTAGGTTATTCTTTTCCTTGAAAGTATTAGGTTTTAATTCTTCTTATAATTGAATTAAGTGTGATTGTAAATGTTTGCTATTAGGTTTTAATTCTTCTTGTAGTTGAATTAAGTGTGATTATAAATGTTCGCCCTAGACATGTGAAAATGATATAGTTGTAGGTTGATTTTTATCCTGTGAAAAGAATCGGGGATTCTAAAAGTTGATTATGAGTCTGCAAAAAGAATCATGATAGTTAGGGTTTGATTCTAAGTCTGGAAAAAGAATTAGGTTAGTCTTCAACTTGTAAAAAGATTCTAAGGGTTTGGTTCCTAGCTAGAAAATGAATAAGGGGTTTGGTGGATTATGAATCTCTGTGGAGCTTGGGGGACTAGATGTAGGTAAGAGTAGCTTATTAAACCAGGATATATTTGACGCACCGCACCCCGGATTTTGATAGCGGAAGAAGTAGAGAATCGGGAAGAGGATGAAAACAAGTTCTATCCCTTCTTCTCTATGTCGTCCAAATCCATTCATTTTGAAAATGGATTTTCAAGGTCTTTCCTAGGTGTCGGTTTTGAAAAACTTCTTGGGCCGAGATGTTTTATTAAAAATGGAGTCGCCCCTTAGCATGGAGTTAAATGGTGTGCTAGGTCACTGGGATTTTAGAAATTTATTTTTTCTTTTGAAATGGCCCATGTTTTGACTTCTATAGGTATATGTACTAGAGATATTTTTTAAGTTCGTGAGCCAGTTATGCTCGGGGAAGGTGTTAGATACCCCAAGACACACGTCTGAAGATGGTACCTCAGTCTAAATAGATATTCACTGTTAAATTCTATCCAAGCAGTTTTATTTGATTACTTTAATAAGAATAATTTTCTTTTTGAAAGTTTTTCCTCTTTTTATGTATTTTAACATGATATAATGGAAAGTAGGCAAATACTATAACTACTACTAATCAGCGATACCCAATAACAATTTATATATAGATAGAAATGTAAATATGCAAGCTATACTAAATAAAATTCAAACTAAGACTAGATTATTTGGATATGAGATCGAACCTACACATGGGTTGCCTACGTATCTTGAATTAGAATCTAGTATTTACGTAGTTCATTTGTGTTAGGGTAAAGGGTATGGTTTATGTTAGTAAATGTTTAACCGAACCCTTATGGGTTGCCTACGTACTTTGGGTGGTTACCAAAGATCAGGTCAAACGTAGTTCATTCTTGTCACATTTAAAGGATATGGTTTGTGTCGTTAAAAGTGTGACCAAGTGGACTTGCATGGTTGCCTACGTATTTTAAGTGGTTACCAAAGATCAGGTCAGACGTAGTTCATTGTTGTCTCGTTAAAGGAAATGGGATTATTATTAAATGTGTGACCAAACCTGCATGCGCTGCCTACATACTTTGGGTGGTTACTAAAGATTAGGTCAAACGTAGTTCAGTCTTATTATGTTTGAAAAGCTGAGTTGGTTTTAGTTAAAAGTTGGTTTGTTTTAGTTAGAAGTTGAGTTGGTTTTAGTTAGAAGCTGAGTTGGTTTCAGTTAAAGATTGGTTTGTTTTAGTTAATTTCAGTTGATTAGTAGTTAGTTTTAGTTGTGAACAACCTGAATCACAACCTTAATTAGCTATTATTAACAATTTTTAGAGTTGTGAACAACCTGAATCACAACCCTACTATATACATACAACCTTTGATTTTATCAAGAACACCCTAAATAAACTTCTTTGTTTTGGTTAGTTTTGTGTTAATGTGTGATTTGTTTAGCTAAAAAAAGAAAATAAATATGATGTTCTTGAGAGAATCGTAGAGACCATGCACAACTTATGGTGTGATAGAAGTTTTATTTGAATCCCCATCTGTTCTTAACATGTTCTCGGATGATTTGATGTTTTCGAATGTTTTTAAATGTTCTTGGGATGCTTGAAATGGTTTTGTATGATTTGAGCCTAATTTGGTTGTTATAGTGAAAATTAAGTGTTTGTTTGATGTTCTTGACAAAATCAAATGGTTGTTTGGTTGTTTATGGGTTTTATGTATTATATACATGAAAGTAAAGTGTGTTATCTACATGATCATGCTATATACAAGTAATATCCAAGAAAAACCAAAATCATAGGAGGTTTTGAAGAAATATGCCTACTTTGGGGATGTGGTCTTCCCTAAGTGTTTACCTCCTTCTCCTCCCTAATCTTCTTGGTCGGTGGTTGATTAGTGGTCATCGATTCCTCGAGTTCTTATCCAAGAACCCAATAACACCCTACTTAAGGGATGTGGTCGTCCCTAAATAGCTAATCTCCTTTCCCTCCTTGCTTTTCTTAGCTTAGTGTTGATCGGTGATCATTGATCCTTAGAGTTATTGTTCTAAAAACTTCAAGAACACCTTCCAAGACTGGATTTCAGCTAAATAACAACATGTTATTTGATAAATATGCTTGATAGGCCTAGGACCTGATAGAGTTGCTCGAGTTTAGAGAGAGAAGCTAAGCCTTCAAGACTTGGAAAAATGAGAGGATAGGCCCTATATTTATAGGCCTGAGGGCCTGCGTATTGGCCAATGCGCAGGCCATTCCTAGTTGTTCCTTGGAGGGTGTTTGGCCTAAGGGTATTATTGTCTTGCTTTGGTATTGTTTGGATTGGAATGAATTTGGGATGAAAGGTTGGATTCTAAAAGATTTGGTAATGATTGGTAATTTTTACTAATGATTGGCAATCATTACCAATCATTATCCATCCTCTAATAAAATTCCTTACACATGGGTGAATTTATGACTTGTTGTGATGCATCCGGTTTGGTTTAGGGGCTACCGGTTAGATTCACTATTTTGGTTTGGTCGTCATAAATATTTTCGAGGTGCTTTTAACCTAGTCTTGAGGTGTGACTTTGAATTTAATGCTAGGTGATGAGTCATTTCTTGGTGAACACTCCTACAGTTGGGTTTGGATAGAATTGGGTTAACTTGCCTTGTAATCGACGGTTGATTTCCATGTTTCCTAGTTACCCTTAGATATTTTGGTGAAAATATCTAGATTCAATGTATCCACCTCTTCCATGTCATCCCTAAGAATTTATTACTTGATTTGATGTGTATTTAATGCATTGCCTGGAGGCCACACATTCGGTTTGGTTTCGGTAACGGGTTGTCACGATTCAAGGTTTTCGGTTGTTTCTAAGATATTTTGCTTAAAATATCTAGATACCTTGAATATGGTCTTAACATGTCATACCAAGAATTTAATGCTTGATGCAATGGGCATTCAATTCTTATTGAATGCTTCACTTAGGTGGCAAACCGAAGTGGTTTATTTTCGATAACGGTTGGTTGTACCCTAAGTGTCTTGGTTCCCTTCCTTAGCCATTTGGTAGGAAACTTTTAGGAAGGTTCCTTGGTCATTATAAGGCTTCATGTTTGGGCCTTAAATTATGGATAGGCCCTTGATGCATTGTGCCTAGGGTGGTATGTCAAGACTATTTGAATTTGGTGTAAATCCAAATTGTTGATCCTAAGTTTTTGATGGACAATTAAATGTTGATGTTTTTGGTGGAACTAATGAATTTGTTGAGTGTTTTTAATTTACTTTAAAAGAGTTCCATTCAAGATCCCATCATGAAATAATTATGAAGGATGCATTGACGACATTATCATGAAAAAATTGAGAATGATGCTAAAGAAACTGACAAAAATATGGACATTAAGAGAATTAAAGATTTTGAAGATTCTAGGTGAAAACAACTCAATTCAATTTTACTCTTAATGTTTCCCGATTAAGATCACACACAACACAAAATTGATTTATATTTATGTGTGTTTGAATTAGAGTCATAATTAAGTTCAATAATGTGCTCCAATGTGAAATTGAAGAAGAAATATTGACCTAAGCAATTTTAGTGTTTAAAATTGATTAATAATGTCAATATTAGTTAACTGAGAAAATAAATCGGTTAAAATGTTCAAAATGTTGAAGTGTAGAGCTGAAATAAATTAAAGAGAAGTAGTTCCATCATTGAGCGGTCAACCGACCAGAGAGGTTTGGTCAACTGATGGAAGTAGGCGGGGAATTGTGAAGCTCTCTGAATCGATCAGTCAATCGATAGTCAACCGGCGAACTCTCTGAATCGATCGGTCGACTGACCATTAAGGATCGATCAACCGACCATGGCTGAGAAATAAGCCCGGGGAGTATCCTGAATCGATCGGTCAACCGACCCATGGGGGATAGGTCAAGCGACCATGTTTGATAAATTGGCTTGGGCTACAACCTGAAACGACCGGTCGACCGACAGGTGTTGGTCAGCCAACCGATGGGACTGTTTCAGATTTCGAGGCTTTTGTTGATCATATCTTTTAGTAGCTGTTACTAGCCATTTTTTGGCTAATATCTTGGAGATATTCCAGGATTTGAGTATATTATAGATATATTATTAATATTTAATTATCCTTATAGATATGGTACACTTTTGTTAAGTGTTTCTCAATTGAGTATGTTTAATTCTTTCTATCTACTTGATTTATAATTGAGATTTATTTTGTGGACTTAATTGAAAGAATTAAAAGATATTTTTCAGTCAAGTATACCAGGATTGAAAGGGAATAATATATGAGGTCTATAGGTGCTATTAAATGTCATGATATGTGGAAACTAGCTGTTGGAGGGCCTGTTTCAAATCCATTTAAATAGACCTGCGTTTTTCATTTGTGTGTTATCACCAATACATCAATTCTATCAAGAACAATCAGTTCTTGAGCTTTTTGGGAGTCATCATTCTAATATTATACTGAGAGATCATTGTGAGATTATTCTGTTCTTGAAATTCTTGAGTTAAAGCGCTATTTGATTTAGCGTCACCGATCTAAGTTGTTTAGCGATACAACTTGCAATCTTCGGTGTTTTTCTAGCGAGATCATTCCAAGCTTTTTCTTTATTGAGATTATTATTATTATTGCATGCTTGATATTTGATTTTTTGAGAAATCGTTTTTGAACGTTAAAAGCATAAAAACTTTTAAAATGATTATGTGATAACCTGATTATGTGTTTATCTTTGTGTTACCCGCATTATCTTTTAATTAGATTTTATTTCCTCACTTTTAATTCTATCACTAGTAATTTCGGGGACATTAATTGAGTTAAATTAAATGAAGGTGGTAGAAGCTCTGAGTGGGAAAAAAACTTATCAATTTTTGTAATTGGTGAGTTGTGTGCGGATTAGGTTCTATTGGGATTATCTAATCAGGGGTAGTTGGGTTTCAATCTTTTCTGGTAAAGATATTGAGGTTTGATCTTTACCTAAGTACAAAAATATTAGGTTACTCTTTTCCTGTGAAAGGCGTGATTCTTCCTGATTAGAATTAGTTTGTGTGATTTGTAATGGTTCCATCCTTACCGGTAAAAAAAGGTACTTGGAGTATTTTTGGTAAGGTTTGATTCTTAGCCTAAGGTGTAAAAGAATTAGGTTTGTTTTTTAGCCTGTGAAAAGATTAGGTTAATCTTGAGTCTGGAAAAAAGATAAGGTTATTCCTGAGTCTGTGAAAATGGATTGTAAAGGTTGATTCTGAGCCTGGGAAAAGGAATTGTAAAGATTGATTCTGAGCCCGTGAAAAGAATTATTGTGTAAAGGTTTGGTTCCTACCTGTTTAAAGGATTCATAGTGATTAGTGGGTGCGAATCTCCGTGGGGCTTGGAGGACTGGATTAGCTAAGAATAGCTTGGTGAACCTATATAAATATTTGTGTGCTGCGATTTTATTTTATTTATTTTTAGCTGTTTGGGTGTGCACCTAGTTTCCATAACTCATATCCGCTGTTATAAAGATAATAATTAATTTAGGATAAAATTAATTATTTGAATTTTCAAAGTGTTATAAGTTGATAATTTGATTTAATTTTATAACTACCCAATTTACCTCCCTTTTGGGTAGATCACTAGGCCAACACAAATTAAGCCCAGCTCCTTAATCACCCTTGTGATTTAGGGCTTGTCATAACCTTTCAAAGCATTGATTAAGGTGTATTGGATTGTTTCTTGGTAGTATGTGATGTCATATGTATAAAATAAATAAATGTTTTTGGTGTTAAACCGACAAAATTCAGCGGAAGTAATTGTTTCAAAGTTGGGATAGGTAACTGAGTTGATTGTTTTGAAATGTCCAAAAATTTAAGGGTAGTGGCTAATTTTTATCTATATTAAATATGATTTAATGAAAATAAAACTTTAAATAGTCATTTTAGGCCCCCTTAAATTATGGGAATTTCGAGATTGACCAAAAACTTTTACTTGATTGTATTTTTTCAAATTTAACAGTTTTGTGCTTTAATTATGTTTTTGGGTATTTTTGTATATTTTATAGTGTGATCTCAAGTAGAAATTTATTCCCGTTAAACCCAAGTTTAAAGTTTATCTGAACTTATACTTGATTCGACACTGACTAGGCAGGACAAAATATGATGTCTACAGTTGCCCCGCTTTGTCATGCAAGTTTACTCGTAATGAAAAAGAAGGAGACACTAACATTTTGTTCCACTAGACATGAAATACAAAAGACATATATTTAAATCTATCCTATAGGATGGACACGTACCTGTTCCTAAAGGGTTCGCGCGGATGACGATTGATCACTTCTACCACTGTATACTTCAGAGGATAATGAACAATCAACCTCGGAAGATTACTACTAGAAGGATGGTGACACATTTAATTCATTTTCTATTTGCATTCCTAAAGGGTGGTGATAAACCTGATCCTATAGGGCATGGAGATGACGACTGTCTAGTACAAACCCTCCTAATAACTATATATTATACTACTACACTATACCTTATAGTGGCAAAATACCTGGACCTAAAGGTCTTGGTAAGGACGATGGTCTAGTACAAGTGCTCCCAATCAAATACTATAATATACTATCACTATACCTTAGAGCGGTGAAACACCTAGCCCTAAAGGTCTTGGTAAGGAAGACGATATAGTACAAGTCCCCCGATCAAATTCTACTCTATACTATTCTATACCTTAGAGCGGTGAAATACTTGGCCCTAAAGGTCTTGGTAAGGACGACGGTATAATAGAAGTGCCCCCAATCAAATTCTACTCTATATTATTCTATACCTTAAAGTGGCGACGTAACTGGCTCTAAAGGTCTTGGTAAGAACGACGGTCTAGTGCAAGCGCCCCCAGTGATATACTATACTATATGTTCCTAAAAGATGATACGAGGTCTATCTTATAGGATGTGAAGAAGATGACACTTGGTTACCCGACTCTTAGTTGTGACTGTACCTAAAGGGTTCTTCTACATATCTCAAATTAATGAGAATCAAGTCACAAGTAGTTCTATCATGTAAAGTAAATATATTTTATATTATACCATAGAACAATGATGTACTCGGTTCTAATGGTCTTGGTGAGGATGGAGGATAGTATAATCCCTCCCGATTATAAAATATTAATCTATGCTATACCTTAGAATGACGAAGTACCTGGCTCTAAAGGTCTTCGTGAGGATGATAGTCTAGTACAAGCCCTTTGGGTTATATACTATTGCTAGTATACCTTAGAGCTGCGACGTACCTGGCTCTAGAGGTCTTAGTGATGACGACGGTCTAGTGTAAGCCCCATCGGTTACATATTATTGCTATAACTTAGAGCGGTGACGTACCTGACTCTAAAGGTCTTGGTGAGGATGATGGTCTAGAACAAGCCTTCCTGGTTATATACTATATTATCTGTTCCAAAAAGATGACACAAGGTCTATCTTATAAGATGTGGAGAAGATGACACTCGGTCAATCGACTCTTGGCAGTGGAAGTAAGGAGGATGATGCTTTGTCAATCGTCTCCTGGTGTGGAGGATGACGCTTGGTCAATCGACTCCAGGTAGTAATAGTGAGGAAGATGACTCTTTGTTAATCATCTCCGGTTAGTGATAGTGAAGAGGATGACGCCTATCCAATTGTCTCCAGCAGGTCGTAGTAGCTAGGAGGCTGAAACTCAGTCAATCGTCTCCGGGTCAAGTTTAGTTCAGATTTGTGAAGTATATCAATATTTGGTGGACCAGGTTCTTGGTTAGGGAAAATGATTCCGAGGTCGTCATATTAATACATAATTGAAAATGATTGAGAGAATTCACATGGGCAAAGACCCTCTGGGAAACTCAACACCTAGTAGAGTTTTCTTGGCTACATCCCACCTAAGACTGCTTGATGAGGACTAGAAAACTTCCCGAGGAAAGTTTAACCTTAGATAAAGTATGCCGCAGTCATAGACGAGGCTCTGTGATGCTTGTTTATTTCTACGGATTATATATTTCAATTTTGAATTTTGGCATTGATTATGATTGGGATTGGTGTGAGTCTTATATCAAAAAAGTCTACAGGGAGAAGATCTGATATAATGTGCCCCAACTCTAGTTGGGGCGACTCTTTATCACAAAATCTTAACGGAGAAATTGGATATAAAGTACCTCAGCTCTAGCTTTGGCGAGTCCCATCACAGATTCTAAGTAAAGAAACTGGATATAATGTGCCCCAGCTCTAGCTGGCGTGCATGACTATCTCCTGGGCGTTCCAAGGATACGGTAGAGCCTACATGGGTTGTCTCTGTATCCTGAACTGAGTGTGCAATTTGTAGTGTTCGTTTTAGTTTGGAAACGCCTATTGGGTTGTTTATGTATTTTTGGTATTAGTGGTTCTGGATGGTAATCGTCGAATAACGGAAACCCACCTGGGTTACCTACACTCACTGAATTCCTAGGTAGGAATCTAGTCAAATTATAGTTCGTCCTTTGCTGTGCTATCTCAAATTGTTAACCGTACCCCCAAGGGCTTCTTATGTATCCCGAATATTGTCGGGAATCTGGTTGACACGTAGTTCGAGCACATTTATCCTTTGTTGTCTGCTTAAAAAAAAGATTGATAGTCTCCTTCTCAAAGAAGTCAACGGACTTCTCGGGAGATGCGACCTGATATAGGGCTGAGAGAATGTCGTAATGCAGCCATCTCTCCAGTTTCAACTGGACCAACTTGGGTCTCCTATATACCTTGGTGATCTACCGAGGATAGGTCGAGGTGTAGTCTGCTGGGGATGGAGGAATTTTGTTTAAGGTGATGACCCAACCTGTAAAGGTTTCGCGTATCTTGGTGTTTACCAGGACTTCGGTTGACACTTGATTTTTCCTTGGTAGGTTAAAGTTTAGTATGGTCAGATTTAGATTGGTGGGTCATTGTTATATTTGGTATGGTTCAATCCGAATTGATTGTGGAATTTATTATTGAGCAGCTCTGTGAGAATTCTATTGTTTGTCATGATTCATTCTCAATTGGCGTGGGAGTTTAAATATTGATGCGACTCCATGGGGATTTTTAGTGTTGATAACGTGATTCAATCACAATTAACATGGGATTTTTTATTAATGGAGACCAGAGAAGGGTCGTACGTGTCTCGGGCTTTGCCAAAAGTCAGGTTGGACGTAGTTTCCTGGTTAAGCATTGTCTATTGTTTAGTAAAGAAGGAGAGTGCATATAGCTTTCTCAGGAGAGTTAAAGGACTATTCCTAGAGATGTGCCTTGGTCTAGGGCTGAGAAAGTGTCATAAAGATGATACTCATCTTTCCTTTTTACTTCGACCGAACCCACTTAGGTTTCTTATGTTCCTTGGTGATCTTCCAAGGATCTGGTTAAAATGTTACTGGGTATTCTTGTTTTGTACAGGGAAATTGGTTGACACTTAGTTCAATGCACATGAATAGTTTTTCATTTAAAGGGTACGACCAAACCTTGTAGAGGTTGCCTACGTATCTTAGATAACTAAGAATCAGGTCGACACGTAGTTCATCGCACATTGTTGGGCTCAAGTTTGTCAACCGAACTCGCAAGGGTTTCCAAAGTATTCCGGACGTTGCTAGAAATTAGGCTGACTTGTAGTTCCTCTATCTTTGATGAGTTTAAATTTGTCAACCGAAACCGCGAGGGTTTCCTACGTATCCGGGTATTGGCGGGAATCATGCTGATATGTAGTTCCGATGTCTTTGGTTTAATAAATTCAATTAAGTTCATTATGATTTGGGCATTTCATTTCACGTTATGCGATTAAATGGACACTGTTTCCATTAGGAAAACATGGGCAAGATGAAATGTGCCATAGTTATATTATGGGGCGACTGGATAAGTTCCGTTGGGGATTCTAATCTGACATCTCCTATCATGCAATTCGTGATTATTGACAATGTAAAGTATGCCTAAGTGATGAGTGGTTTAATTATTAACAAATCAAGTATTTTTATATTCAAATATTTGTGTGTTTTCAAGTATTTTTGTTAGTTTAATATGTTTTTGTGTTGTTTTGTAGGTTTATAAATAAATGGGAAACGGTGCAAAATACGTAAAAGTACTGTAGCTTCAAGGCCATTTTTGACCATGATGCAATCCGATTTTGAAAAATCTCAAACCATAGAAGTTATATATCTACATCTTAGCTGTTAATAGGTTTTTGAATCACCTCAATCAGAGTTTGTACGAGAAATATAAGGACAAAATAAGAACATAGTGTTGGCACTGCCTTGAGCATCGCTGTAGTGCCATTCAGGCAGTGAGTTTCTACCTTCCCATCGTTGCAGCTACCTGGAACTAGCTGGAAAGATATTTTCAGATATTTTGGACATCTATTTGTTTCTCCCATTCTCACACCTATCAAGGATGTTTTTGAGAGTTTATGGAGAGCTCAAGATCATACCAAGCAAGAGAAACACACAATTGGAGAAGAGAAAACAAGATCAGAGCGGATTTTACGGATGTGGAATCATCTATTCTTCAGATATTGGCTATTCTCCCTTGTTTCTTTTTTTTATTCTTAACTCTTGTTGGTTGTTTGATCATGTATATATCATTTTAAGTTGAATATTTGGTTATGGCTATGAGCTAAACGTTTATTATTTAGGGATTGATGAAATTTACATATACTTCCATTATATGCTTGTTATGATATTTTGATTATCGGCTATGTTTCGATATCAGTTGTTCTTTCCCATTCGATTATGTTTACCGTTTTTTTTCTTCCATTATATGCTTGTTATAATATTTTGGTTGATTTGAGAATACGAGGTTTGATACTCGGGAGAGGTAACCCTAGATTCGGACTAGGGTTTAAACACATCACGACGTTCTAATGTTTGGGGAGATTATTAGAACGTGTGCAATCCGTGAGGTTGGGGCGAGGCTCATGTAATCGTTTAGATACTAGATAGGGATATCAGTGTTGACACGAATTGCATATTCTTTCACTTTACACTCGGGAGAGGTAGTGAGTAAGTTTTAGACATCTAGATTATCGGATAGATCAATGACCGTTAATGTAAACTAGACTAAATCAAACACGTTTAAGTGAACGAAGTTAAGCTCTAGATAATTTATTCCCATAGACGTTATCCTTAGTATTTTAGTTTAATTAGTTTAGTTTAGTTTTATATTTCTATATAAAAAACCTAAAATTGGATCGCCTAGAGAAAGTTAGGTTATAACAATTGCGGTGCTTAACAATAATTTAAACCATTCCCTGTGGATACGACAACCCTTACTTTTCCTATACTATTAAAACTTGACCTCATACACTTGCGAGTAATTCAAAGCGATTAAAATATCGCCAACAATTTTTGGTGCCATTGTCGAGGATTGACTTTTAGATTGTTGTTGATATTGTGAATAAGTAACTTGATTTTAATTTAGGCATTTATTTTATTTTTTATTTTTGTTTTTAGTTTGGTTTGTTTTGCGAGGTACTTGGAGATGGCTCATCAACAAGCCCTCATGAGTTTTTCTCAACGAGATTCTGAGCTATTTTATTGGGCTTGGGAAAGATATAAAGAGTTGCTCATTCAGTTCCTAAATCATCGTTTGCCGAGGGAGTGTCAACTACTGAACTTTCTCGACGGGTTACAAGCCGCAACAAGAACTTGGGTGGAAGGAGGAAACGATACCACCTCTTTCTACCAACTAACCGAGGACGAAGCCTATTGGTTGTTGGAAGACATGGTGGATTTTAATTTTCAGAGTTGGAATTATTCAACAAGCTACAAAAGCTTGGGCGATAGTTCCACCATTTCGGTGCCATGTATTGACACCCCAAACCAACCTGTGGAGTTTTCTCTCACCTTGGAAGAGATGTTTGTTGCATTTATGGGGGAGACTCAAGCTTTTTGAAGGGAAATGCATAACCTTCTCAATGAACATGAAGATCGTCTTGACAATATTGAGACGATTTGCATTGAAATTGATACGACCGTAAAGTCTCTTGAGATGCAAATCGGTAAGCTTATTTGCTTTATTAAGGCCGAGTCAGAAGTGGTGGCACTGAGAGACACGTGGTGGCACTGAGAGACACACAAGTCATATCCATATGTGAAAGCCACCAAGGGAAACCGAATATGAGCGGGAAGAACTTGGGTGCGTTCAATGACGATGATTAGAATGAGGAGAAAACCCAAGAATGGATCGACGGTGAAGAATCACAAGATGATAATTGTGATTCTTCACCAATTAAGATCCATGTTGTGATGCCACCACTGATCTAAGAAGATCACATCTATGAGGATCTGCTGTGGATTACTTGTTCTCCACCGCGTTTAGCAACGTTCATTTAGGCTCACCAAACACATGAGATGGAGTCGAGTTACTTTGAGAGTATGTGCCATACATTGCCATATTTTGCCAAGCTTGAGGGCGTTGAGAATCAAGACCCGTATGTTATATTATATGACACATACTATGGTCGGAAGCCACTCTATGACGAGCCCTTCTCCGTGTTAATCCGAGGACATTACACCAAGCGCGTCTTGGGAGGTAACTCAAATTTTCAAATAAATCAATCCATCACCGCCGACCACACTCAGAGGAGAAATTGTCTTACCTCCCAGGTACGTGTTCAAAGCCCCCTTCGTCGCCATGCTATATACCATTTATTGAGTTTAATATTGGGTTATTGTGGACACTGACTAGTCTAAGTTTGGGGGGATGTTGATGTTTTGTATGTTTTTATTATTTAATGACTTTTTGTTGGTTAAGTAGTTAAGTTAAATAGTTGTTAAATGTTGTGTAGTTTAAGTTAAAATGTTGTTTAGTTTCATGCATGTTAAGTTGTTAAATGTTGTGTTGTTTAATTTCATGTATGTTTGTTTAGTATTAGTATAAGTGTGTTTATGTTTGTAGTTGTTGTTTTTGTGTGTTGAGTTTTGTAGTTCTTCTGGACCACTACCCGATGATGATATTATCCCCTAATTGTTTATCGAGGTGAAGGGTAAAGCCCATTCATGTGTGTTCTTTGTGCTTGACATCTTATTTTGGTAAAAGTCATTGGGGATCCTAATTTGCACGAGCACGTAGACTCAATGTACTAGCTATCCAATTGATTTGACGCTAATTATCTAGTAGCCAAGTTCATGATAATTTAAGGGATTCTAGAACCTGATTGAGGGAAACTCGAGGCGATATCCTAGGTGAGGTAGTTTAGGAGATATGATATAGGCATCCATTTTGATTGCTTGAGCTGTTGAAACCTTCCATGCAAAATGTTTTACCCCTCGTTACCCTGTCGAAGCCTGTTAGCTGTTTCAATTCTGAACACGTATCAAATGCTTTAGCTGATTAAATTTTTTCCAAACTACTGTCGCTAAACCTAAGGCATGAATTGAGTTGAAATCAAGTTAGTATTTGTTTATGCTACTTGAAGTGAGCGATTGGGTTTTGGGCGAACGTTTGATTGGTTTGGTATTCGAGTACTCGCTTGTTATTTTTCTATCATATTTCCACACCCGTGAAATTGTAAAAATCAAATAAGTTTGGGGGTGTGGTAAGTTAAAAAAAAAAAACATATGTAAATATAGTTTTTTTGTTTGTTTATTTGGACAAGTGAGTACAACATTTTAAAATGTTAGTTCATGGTTGTTTCGAATTGATTTGAGTGGGTATGAGTGTGATTGAGTGCCAAACACAGGGCCTTGGGTATTGTTGAGTTAATGATGTTTACCTATTTTATATTCCTGATATACCCTTGGCCAAATGTTAAAAATCGAACCAAGTACTTTTAATCTTTTTGAATTGCTAAGCCTACATTAGTGGAAAGTGGAACCCAATCTGGCTTGTGGAAATTCTATACCTCTTTGGTTTAAGTCATGAACTTTGTTGGTGGATAATCCAATCTGGTCTTTGGATGGTTGTGTAATAAGAGTTTTCGCACACACACGTGAACAGGATCTAGAATGACGTTTACTGTTATTAAATGTTGAAATTTTAGAACACCACATGGTGCAGTTTTATTCTTGAACTCGATATGATTGAGGGCCGTTGAGGGAAAACTTTTTGGTCGATTAGTTGAAATTCAAAACTCACACGTCGTTGTTTTTAGTTCATTAGTGTCTTTCATTTTTAGTAAGTTGTGTTCGTTATTTCGTTGTAGTAGTTTGTTTTCTTGTGTGAGTGTTTTGCTTGAGGACAAGTAAACGTTTGAGTTTGGGGGTATTTGATGAGTGGTTTAATTATCAACAAATCAATTACTTTTATATTCACATATTTGTGTGTTTTCAAGTATTTTTGTTAGTTTAATATATTTTTCTGTTGTTTTGTAGGTTTATAAATAAATGGGAGAAACGGTGCAAAATACGTAAAAGTATTGTAACTTCAAGGACATTTTTGACCACTATGAAATCCGATTTTGGAAAATATTAAAAAATGTAAGTTGTAGATCTAGATCTTATCTTTCCAAAGGTTTTTGAATCACTTCAATAGAAGTTTGTACGAGAAATATATGGACAAAAGAAGAACCTGGTGTCGGCACTGCCTTGAGCATCGCTGCAACGATAATTTCCATCGCTGTAGCACCATTCCAACAGTGAGTTTCTGCCTTCCCATCGCTACAGCGCTGGTCTGCTTCGCTGTAGTGACCCGACACTAGTTGGAAAGATATTTTCTGATATGTTTAAGATATTTTGGACCTTTATTTGTTTCTCTCCATTCCTACACCTATCAAGGATGTTTTTTTTGGGAGTTTTTGGAAAGCTGAAGATCATACCAAGCAAGAGAAACACATAATTGGAGAAGAGGAAACAAGATCGGAGCGGATTTTACAGACGTGGAATTATTCATTCTTCAGATATCGACTATTCTCCCTTGTTTCTTTATTTTATTCTAAACTCTTGTTGGTTGTTTGATCATGTATATATCGTTTTAAGTTGAATATTTGGTTATTTCCATGAGATAAACGTTTATTATTTAGGGATTGATGAAATTTGCATATAATATGTTGGGGAAATTAAATTTTAAACCCTCCAGATATTGACACTTTTCTAGTCAGTCCCTTTCCGTTTGAGCGTTTCATTTTAAACCCTCTAGATATTAACAGGTTTTTATTTGGTTATTTGTTAAAAAAATCATCTAAACTAATTGAATTATGAGGACAAAATTGTCATTTTATATTTTTTAATCAATTTTTAATATTTTTTTCTTTTTTTTTTGGTTGACTTTTCTTTCTCCCTCCTTCCCCCCTCTCACTCCCTCCCTCACCTCGCTGCCCCCCTATTACGAGGGATGAAAACCCCCCTCAACAGGGTGTGTTTCACCCCTTGTTATTGGGGTGAAAACACACCTGTGAGATATGTTGGAGAAAACACCCCCATAACAGGGGGTGTTCACCCCCTGTGAAAAACAGGGAGTTTTTACCCCTGTTATGGGGGTGATCACCCCCTCAATAGGGGGTGTTTTCACCCCTATAATGGGTGGTGAACACCCTCTGTTATGGGGTGATCACCCCCTCAACATGGGGTGTTTCACCCCCTGTTACAGGGGTAAATCACCCCCTCTTATGGGGGTGATCACCCCATGTTACGGGGGTGATTGGGAGATTACCCCCTCTATGGGGGTGAAAACACCCCCATAACGGGGCCGACGGGAGAGAAAGAGAGGGAGAAGGAGAGAGGGGGAGAAGAGAGAGGTCATAACAGGGGGAAGAAGGGAGAAGAGAGAGAGAAAAATTAAGGGAAAAAATAAAAAAACCATGAAAGAATAAAAAATAAGTAAAAAGATTATTTTGCCTCTATATTCTGTTAGTTTGGATAAAATTTTTAATGGAAGGACTGAATAAAAACATATTGATACCTAGAGGGTTTAAAATGAAATGCTCAAATGGAAAGGAAAAAAAAGTGTTAATACCTGGAGGGTTTAAAATATAATTTCCCCTAATATGTTTGAGTAATTCTATGTTTCGTTATCGGTTGCTCTTCCCCATTCGATTGTGTTTACCATTCTTTTACTTCCATTATATGTTTGTTATGATATTTTGGTTGATTTGAGAATACGAGATTTGACACTCGGGAGAGGTAACCCTGGATTCGGACTAGGGTTTAAACATATCGCGACATTCTAATGTTTGGGGAGATTATTAGAACGTGTGCAATCCGTGAGGTTGGGGCGAGACTCATGTAATCGTTTAGACACTAGATAGGGATATCGGTGTTGATACGAATTGCATATTCATTCACTTTATACTCGGGAGAGGTAGTGAGTGAGTTTTTGACACTTAGATTGTCGGATAGATTAATGACCGTTAATGTAAACTAGACTAAACCAAACACGTTTAAGTGAACGAAATTAATCCCTAGATAATTTATTCCCATAGACATTATTCTTAGTATTTGAGTTTAATTAGTTTAGTTTAGTTTTATATTTCTATATAAAAAACCTAAAATTGGATCGCCTAGATAAAGTTAGGTTACGATAATTACTGTACTTAACGACAATTTCAACCAATCCATGTGGATACGACAACCCTTACTCTTCCCATACTATTAAAACTTGACCTCGTGCACTTGCGTGTAATTCAAAGCGATTAAAATATCACCAACACGAAGCTTGCGGGTTGGGGAGGATACTGATTAGCTACAAGATTACGAAGCTAAATTAGTTTGTCTCGCTATTTGTCGGGGTGATAAATTCTGGATTTTACTGATTAAATCCCAGAATATACCTGGACGATTGGTTTATTATTGTATTGTTTAAATGTGAAGTTAATATCTTAGGAGTTTGCCATTTTTTACAAGCTCCTGGCTGTGTAGTTTTGTGTATTGTATCTAGTCTTGATTTGGTAAAAGTAATTACCTGTAATGTCATGGCTTACAGATTGTTTGTTGCAATTCAAAGGTGAACCTTTTCCTTTTGGTTTAGTCCATTCACTTCAAATGTTTAAGCTTATTATGTCGGCATATTGGTGAACTGTATCAATGTCCTGCATTTTTGTTAGTCAAAGTTTTGTTCGATAAAAATGAAACCCTATTTTCGTTTCTTGATCTTGTTGCCTGAACAGTGTATACTGGCTCATTTATTTGGGAGTTGGCAGATCTTCGTCTGGCGATTATCTTCTACTTTTGTTAAGGATGCTTCTTGGATATAGTCTTTAAAGTGTGCCACACATGTCTCATGGTTGAAAACTTGGCTCCTATGGTGCATGGTGGTTTTCTAGTTCTGTGGTTTCTTAATGATTTTGGATCACAGGATAGTATCCATAAAGGTCATATTGTTACTGGCAGATATTGTGGGAATTTGAGGCGTTGTGTATGGTTGGTTCGGTGATGACGTCGAATATCCTTATGCAGAATTTGATTATGGGTAATTTTTCAAGTATGTCTTACGTCCATTGCCCTGCTCTTATATCATTTGTCTTTTCTACTTATTAGTACTGAAATGTTAGTCATGAAAGAACATATCATATAAACAATTAAAAGGTAGAGTTTTTTAAATAGGGTCTATATAGTCAATCATATTATCCATTTTTACAAGTTCTTTCCTCATTGGGAGTATAAACTTAGACTTGGTTATTTATCAGAGGCTTCAAGATCTCTAAGAAGCTCCTAACTCGTCTTCTTTTGTATCCCAAAATTAGCAGAATTATCAGTTAAATTCTTCGATTTACTCGACCCTAGTTATTGTACGTTTGTCTTTAGATGAATCCAAAATCCTCAAATAAACAAAGTTCTGGCCGAAATCCTATGTCTCTAGTTGTTTTATCTTTTATTGTTTGTGTTTTCCATTTTTTTTCCCTTATTTCCCTTTCAGGTTTTCACTAAGGTCGGCTACCACATTTTTGCACCTCAGTGCCCTTTCAGGTTTTCACTGGGTCGGTGGTTTTGTATCTTGCTACGATCCCTACTTTTTTGCCCGTAGCGCCCCTTCAGGTTTTAATACGTCCTTAGGTCGCACTAATTTTATACCCCTTTTTGCCCTCACTTCCTTCCGGTTGTAAGTCGAGGTTTATCTTTCTAGGGGTAGAATTTCTTTACCGCATTAGCATTAATAGGTTCTGGGAACTCTTTTCCATCCATCTTTGGAAGTATTAGGGCCCCGTGCAGACTTTCTTAACGACGAACGATCCTTCCCATTTTGGCAAAAATTTTCCCTTAGTTTGTCTTGTAATGGGAAGATTTTATTTAGTACCAATTCACCTGTAGTATGTATTCTCGGTCGAACCTTCTTGTTTTAAGCTCTAGCCATCCTCTTTGATAGCATTATTCATGGCATATAGCAACAAGTCTTTTTTCGTCTATCAAGCATAGTTGGTTAAGTTTTGTTATACGCATTCAACTTTTTCTAACTTGGCTTCCACTAGAATCCTAAGATAGGGAATTTCTACCTTTGCTGGGATCACGAATTTTATTCCATATGCTAATAAATATACAGCGGAATTCCTGTATTCTACCTTGAACTGAGTACAAATGGTTTTCATCTTACTTTTTTTCGGGTTTTGGGCATTATCAGAGATCAAGGCTTGAGGTATTCCGTAATACGATGGGATATTCTCCTTAAAGAACCTCATTACAGTCTTCTGGGTGACATGAGTAAGAGAAACCGCCTCCACCCACTTAGTGAAGTAGTCTATAGCCACTAGGATGAATTGGCGTCCATTAGTAGCATCAGCGTTATTGGACCTATGGCATCCATTACCCACATTGAGAAAGGCCACGAGGCTACTAGGCAATGAAAGTCTGTCAGGGATAAATGGATATGGTCACTGTGCACTTGGAATTTCTAACACCTTCTCACGAAGTTTATATAATCGCTCTCCATGGTTAACCAAAAGTGGCCAGTTCGTAAGATCTCCTTAGACAACATGAATCCGCTCATGTGTGGTCTGCACACTTCGCTATGAACCTCATTCAAGAGTTCTATTGCTTCTCGAGCACCCACAAACCTTAAGAGACCTAAGTTTGGTGATCTCTTGTATAAGGTATTATTGTTGAGAAAGAATTAGCCCGCTAGTCTTTGCGAGAATCTCTGACTCATGCTATTGGCTCATTTACCATATTCTTGATTCCTTAAGAAACTTAGGATATCTACATACCACAGTTCTTCATCCTCTTCAACTTCTACCTGATTGCAATGAGTTGGTTATCGGTATATCTTGACAATTACAGAAATCTCATCGTCTTCGTCATTGATCACTGATATCATGGATGCTAATGTTGCAAAAGAATCAGCGAAATCATTGTTAAGACGTGGTATGTGCTCAAACTCAATCTTTGGGAATGCTTCACAAAGGTTGAGTAAGTAATTGTTGTATTGGATTTGTTTGGCATCTTTCATCGCGTACTTGTAAGTGATCTAGTTCATAATCAGCTCTGAGTCCCCGTATACTATTAGTTCTTTGATTTTTAAGTTCTTGGCTAACTCTAAACCCATGATACAAGCTTTGTATTCAACGGTGTTGTTGGTGTTGGTGAACTTTAGCTTAGCTGCGATGGGAAAGTGCTAACCTTGCAGGGAGATTAAGACTACACCGATGTCGGCCTCTTTCGAGTTGCTACCTTGGTAGAAGTACATATGCCATATTTTCTCATCCTTATCGCTAGTTATTAATGTAATAGGTTCATTGGGAAACTCAGTCTCCATGGACCTTCCGTTGGCTCTTGGGTTATCAGCAAGTTGGTCGGTGATTGCTTGGCCTTTGACTACTTACTGAGTCGCATATACGATGTCTAACTTAGTCAACAACATTTTCCACTTGGATATTCTTCCGGCGAGTACAGGCCTCTCGAATATGTACTTTGAAGGATCCATTTTTGCAATCAGATGGGTAGTGAAGTACAATAACCTTTGAGCAGTCTAGGCTAACGCACAACAAGTTTTCTATAATTCCAAGTATTTTTCTTCGTATGAGAATTTTTTTTACTAACAAAGTAGATGGCTTTCTCCTTCATACATGAATGTTATGTTGTCCCAACATTGTACCCATATAAGTATCTAGGACGGTAAGGTATAGAAACAACGGTCTTCCTTGTTGGGGTGGTACCAAGATAAGAGGGTTTAATAGATCAACCTTGACTTTCTCCAAGGCATCCTAGCATTATTTGTTCCATTTCCCATTTAATTCATTTCTCAGTAGTTTGAAGAGCAGTTCACAAGTTGCTATTAGTTGCAAAATAAAATGGGAGATGAAATTCACTCTCCCAAGGAAACCATGAATTTTCTTTTCCTTTCTAGGTATAAAAATTTTAACTATGGATTTTATCTTGGTAGGATCAATTTCGATCCCCTGTCGTTTAACTATGAATTCGAGTAGCTTACTAGACACTACTTCGAATGCATGCTTAGCCGGCTTGAGTTTCAACTAGAACTTCTGGAGGCAATTGAACCTGTTCTTCAAGTATTCTAGATGGTTTCCGTCTTCCCTTGATTTCACTATTGTGTCATCCACATATTGATAGATTGATTTTATCTATATATTTCCAATCTGAATTTCGTAGTTTTCAAGTGTTTTTTTGGTGTTTTCATTCATTTTTATTTGTTTTTATTTAAATTAGGTGTTATGGGAAAAAATAGTTGAAATTCAAGCTCATCGGTAGGATGTCGTGAAGAAATGTGTGAAAAAAGAGCAAACCAATGTTACTGCATGCTGCTCGCTACAACAAGCAATAACTAGTAGCTGTTCTGACCTCTGCTCACTGCAGTACCCAAACACCAGTTAGCAACGTATTTTGAAGATATTTTTAGGATGTTTTGGTATTCTATTTATATCCCTTCATTCCTCTCTTTCCTAGGACATTTTTGGAGCCCTAGAACCAGACCAAGCAAGAGGAGAACATTATTGGAGAAGAGGAAATGATCTTGGAGTTGATTTTGAGGAAGTGGAATAATCTAATGTTCAGATTTGGCCTTCCTTTCGTGTTTCTTTCTTTTATTCTTAACTTTTGTTGGTTGTTTGATGATGTACATCTCATTTTTAGTTGAATATTTGGTTATGTCCATATGTAGCTAAACGTTTATTATCTAGGGATTGATGTAGTTCACGAATATTATGTTTGAGTAAATCTTCGTTTCGTTAATGGTTGTTCATCCCTATTTGATTGTGTTTATTGTTTTATTACTTCCATAGTATGATTGTTATGATATTGTGGTTGATTTGAGAATACGGGGTTTGATACTTGGGAGAGGTAACCCCGAATTCGGACCAAGTTTAAAACACAACACAAAGTTCTAATGTTTTGGGAGATTATTAGAATATGTGCAATCCATGAGGTTTGGGTAAGACTCATGTAATCGTTTAAATGTTAGATAGAGATATCGGTGTTGACGTGATTGCATATTCACCCACTTTACACTCGGGAGAGGTAGTGAGTGAGTTTTAGAAACCTAGATTGTCGGATAGATTGATGACCGTTAGTGTAAACTAGACTAAATCAAACATGTATAAGTGAACGAGGTTAATCCCTAGATAATCCATTCCCATATAATTTATTCCAAGTATTTTAGTTTAATTAGTTTTCAAATAGAGAACACCTTTCAAATCTTAAATCTTCTAGATAAAATTGAGTTATGTTAATTGTAGTACTTAGCTTGTTGTAACGATAAATCCCAGTGGATGATACTCGATCTTCAGATCATTTTATTACTTGTTGACCTCATACACTAGCGAGTAATTTAAAGTGCATTAAAATAACCGCAACAAGTTTTTGGTGCTATTGCCGGGGATTTAGAGTTAGTAATTAAGTTGATATTACTACCAAGTAGCTCAACATTAATTTAGACACTCTTTTGTTTTATTTGTTTTTGTTTAATCGTTTTCATTGGTTGTGGTGAGTGACAGTGTATGTGACATAGCCGTAGTTTGGAATTCCTTTCTCTTGATCCAAAAATTGAACGTACGTTAAGGAGGCTAAGGAGAGAAAGGAGAAACCAAACTCAAGAAATGGTCAACAGTGGTAATGACCGTGTACCATGACAACCGTCGGTGCCTCAAGCACTACCACAACAACCACCGGAAATTGATGTTCAACAACAGTGGGTCCTTTGGGATTACTACAGGCCTATTATGTTTGACAACTATTTAGGGATCCGTAGGCAACTGATAGGTTGAATTTACCTATATATTTTCAACCCGAATTTGGCAGTTTTCGAGTGTTTTTATAATGTTTTAAATAATTTATATTCGTTTTTATCTAAATCAGGTATAGGGACAAAAACGGTTGATAATCGAACAAATCGGTAGGAAGTTGATGGAAAAACTTTGAAAAAGATCCAAGAATAAAGAAAGCAGTCTTACTGCTGCCGCATCAGCGTCAAGGGCCACTAACCTTTGATCGCTGCAGCGGTGAAATGTTAGTGGGCCTTCTGCCCAACCACTGCCGCAGTGATGGCCCTTATCAATACAGTGATAAAAAGTCAGAAGCCCTATTTCCTAACCATCGCTGTTGCGATACTTCCCATCGCTGCAAGGATCAATCACCATGTGGCATAGATCGGTTTAGATATTTTTAGAATATTTTCAGCCTTGGTTGATAGCCACACATTCCCACCTTGTATTATTCATGTTTTTACACCTGTAGAGAGCCCTAGATCAAACCAAGAAAGTGGAGTGCTCATTTGAGGAAGAAGAATTGATCTCAGAGCGATTTTTGAGCGATTTTTGCAAAAGTGGAACACTCTACTCTTCAGATTTGCCATTCCCTATTTATTTCCATCTTTGTTTCTAAAATTTGGGTATTGAATAATGAAGTTATTCTCATATTTTAATGTATAATTGGTTGTGATTATGTGTGGCTAAGTAAATATTATCTAGGGATTGATTAGTTCATATATATGCATATTTGAGTGAATCCATGTTTCATTAACTGTTGTTTATCTTTATCCGATTGTGTTTACCATTTTATTACATCTATGATATGATTTGTATGGTATTATGGTTGGTTTGATAATACAAAGTTTGACACTCGGGAGAGGTAATCTCAGATTCGGACTAGGGTTAAACACAACAAGACGGTCTAATGTTTTGGGACATTATTAGAACACGTGCAATTCGTGAGGTTGGGTCAAGACTCATGTACTAGATGCTATATAGGGATATCGGTATTGATACGAGGTGTATATTTGCTTACTTTATACTTGGGAGAGGTAGTGAGCGAGTTTACGATACCTAGATTGTTAGATAGATTGAATACCATTAATGTAAGTTAAACGAAATCAAACATGTATTAGTGAAAAAAATTAATCCCTAGGTAATCCATTTTCAAAGAATTAATCCCAAGTTTTAGGTTTAATTAGTTTTCGATTAAGCAATCACAAATTAATTCTTGAAATGTCTAGAGAAGTTATGTCAATCGTAGTACTTAACTAATCCTAGGACAAATCCCAGTGGACGACACTCAATCTTCGGATCCACTATATTAAAACTTGACCTCGTGCACTTGCGAGTAAAATCAAAGCGATTAAAATTCTGCCAACAACAACCAATCCAAGCCAACAACTTTGAGTTGAAACCCGACCTAATCAACATGGTTCAATAGAAACAATATGGCGGGAATCTTCATGAGGATCCAAACATCCATCTGGCGACATTCTTGGAGATATGTGACACGGTGAAGATCAATAGAGTCGTGTAGGATGTTATTCGGCTAAGGCTATTACCATTCTCCCTTCGAGACAAAGCTATGGGTTGGTTTCAATCAGTCTAACTAGGGAGCATCTCAACTTGGGAAGAACTAGCTCAACCGTTCCTCACTAAGTTCTTTCTCCCATTGAAGACGTCACAATTGAAAGGCGAGATTACTCAATTTCTCCAAAGGGATTCTGAGCCACTCTTCGAAGCATGGGAGCGATTCAAGGATTTATTGAGAAAATTCCCCCAACCAAGATTGGTTTTAAACCCAACTCTTCTACAACGGGTTGGATAGACATACGAGAACAATCGTGGATGCCACATCTGAAGGTTTTCTGTTATCCAAAACTCCAGACGAGGCTCAAGCACTCTTGGAGGAGATGGCGACCAATAACTATCAATGACCCCTAATGAGCAAAATATGGGACTAATGGTAGCAACTATTCATGAGGCTGATACTCTTGCTACCTTATCGGCCCAAGTGTCGAAACTCATAGAACAGTTTGTTGCTTTCTCCACCAGAGATGCCTCATCAAGTCGAGAAATGGAAAATGTGGTAAGTAATTCGCAACCGAAGGTTTATAGCGAGTTTCAGAAATGCCACTTCGTCAACAACTGGGCCTATACCTTTAGGCCTGCCAACAACATCCCAACTTATTACCACCTCGAGATTCAGAATCATAAAAACTTTTCTTATACGAACAACTAGAATACTTTGCGACCTTCTCTCGGATACTATTTGCAATCACAAGGACTTCATCCGCATCAACAAAGCCGTCCTCTACAACAACAACTGGTGGAAAGAAATAAGCCACCGTCGGAAGATTTGCTCGACTCGTTTATGAAGGAGACGTAAAACATTATGTGAGAAATGTATAATTGTCTCAACAAGCATGAGATGTGGCTTGACAACATTGAGACAACATGCATCAATACAAATTCGACCATAAAGGCGCTGGAAACTCAAATTTCTCAGCTCGCCTAGTTCCATAAAGGGGTAAACCTCGAGGAAGTTTCCAAGTGATATGGAAACTAACCCAAGGGATTACAAATCCATCACTTTGAGAAGTGGAAAAGAAATTAAACAATGACACAACAGGAGGAAGAGCTTAAGGAGAACATTGATGTTGAAAAAGAACCCATTTCGGTTGAGGAGAAGAAAGAAGCGCCAAAGGCAAATCTGGGATCTATCTCTTTTCTGGACAATCCACTGATGATCGCTCTACCTTTTCCATATCCGCAACAGTTTCAAAAGAAGAAATTGGATAGCCATTTTGCTAAATTTCTTGAAATTTTTAAGAAAATCCATATCAATATACCGTTTGCCGATGCACTAGAGCAAATGCCCAATTATGGTAAGTTCTTGAAGGACATAATGACCAAGAAGAAGAAATTGGAAGAATATGACACCGTCAAGCTAATAGAGGAATGTAGTACAATCCTTTAACAGAAGTTACCCCAAAAGTTGAAAGATCCCGGAGCAAGTATCAATTTTATGCCGTCATCCGTTTATCAAAAATTAGGGCTTGGAGATGCAAAGCCAACTATTATTTCTCTGCAAATAGTGGATCGTTCATTAATCTATCCTAAGGGAATCATTGAATATGTGCTTATAAAGGTGGACAAATTCATCTTTCCGGTGGATTTTGTTAGTTTGAAGATGGAGGAAGACCGGGAGATTTCCATTATACTTGGGAGGCCTTTTCTCGCAATTGAGAAGGCGTTAATTGATGTTCATAATGGGAACTTGACTTTAAGGGTTAATGACGATGAAGTGAAGTTCAATATTTTCAATATAATGAGGTTTTCGGAAGAGTGTCCAGCTTACAATTGAGTGGAAGTGGTGGACTTGTGCGTTAGGGAGTTCTTTCATGAAAACTTGCATCAGGATCTTTTGGAGCACACTCTCACAAATTCCCTATCTGTGGCGGATTTTGGTGAGAAAGGATCTTCCACAAATGAAGGTATTGTGGACTACGTCCTATCTCTCGAAGCTATACCTAAAGATGTAATGAATTCGATTTAAATGGAGACCCTTGATGAAGAAGATAGTTCAAAAAATCTGTCAAATCCACCTCACGGTAGGTTGATTCTTAAGCAATTACCGGATCACCTTCGGTATACATTTTTGGGAAAGAACTCTATCAAGCCGGTCATTATTTCATCGTCTTTGACACAATAGGAAGAGAACAAACTGCTCATTATGCTAAAACAACACAAGTCCGCATTCGCGTGGCCTATCATCGACATAAAGGGAATAAGCCCGACCATTTGCATGCACAAAATCTTGATGGAGGACTTATTCAAGCCCTCAATTGAGCATCAAAGAAGGTTAAACCCGATAATGAAGGAGGTGGTCCGTGCCTAAGTGTTAAAGTTGTTAAATACAATAATCATCTATGCGATATCGGACAGTGAATATGTAAGCCCGGTACAAGTGGTTCTAAAGAAAAGTGGCATGACTGTTGTGAAAAATGAGAGGAACGATCAAATTCCCACACAAACCATCACGGGATGGAGAGTGTGCATTGACTATAGAAAGTTAAACAAGGCCACAAGGAATGATCACTTTCCTCTTCCGTTCATCGACCAAATATTGGATCTTCTCTCCGGTTATGACCATTATTGCTTTCTTGATGGATATTCAGGCTATAATCAAATAGCTATTGCACTAGAAGATTAAGAAAAGACAACGTTCACTTACCCATACGGCACTTTTGCATACCGTCGTATGTTGTTTGGTCTATGCAATTCTCCAAGAACTTTCCAATGGTGTATGATGGCAATCTTTTTTGACATGGTGGAAGATATAATAGAAGTGTTCATGGATGATTTCTCGGTCTTTGGTTCATCCTTTGACCATTTCCCTTACAATCTATCACTTGTTCTCAACCGATGTGAAGAGAAAAATTTAGTTCTAAATTGGGAAATTTTCCCCACCGATCAACGTAAAGGGAGTAAGAAGTTTCCTGGGCCACGCTGGCTTCTACCAGAGATTCATCAAATATTTTTTGAAAATAATAAAGCCGTTGTGCCATTTGCTTGAAAAGGACTCCCCATTCATATTTGATGATGCTTATGTAGGAGCGTTTAATGCCATGAAGGAGAAATTGATCTCGACTCTGATTATAGTTGCACAAGATTTGAATGAGCTGTTTGATATCATGTGTGACATGAGCGATTATGCGGTTGGAGCTGTTTTAGGCCAACGCAAGGAGAAAATTTTCAGGTCAATATACTTTGTAAGCAAAACTCTCAATGATGCACATGAGAATTACACCACCACTGAAAAGGAGATGTTGGCAGTGGTCTTTGCTTGTGATAAGTTCTGTTCATATATTATAGGGTCCAGGGTGATCATCTATACAGACCATACTGCCATCGGATACTTATTTGCAAAGAAGGATGCCTAGCCTCGTCTAATCCGGTGGATTCTCTTACTTCAAGAATTTGATGTTGAGATTTGGGACAAGAAGGGGAGTGAAAATGTGATAGCTAATCATCTCTCACGACATGTTAGAAGATGTTGGTGATGATTCGTGCATCATAGAAGTTTTCCTGGATGAGCAATTATTCAATAGCAAAGTTAAAGTTCCGTAGTTCATGGATATAATCAATTATCTTGCATGCAAGGTGTTACCCCCAGACCTCTCTAGTGCCCAAAGGAAGAAATTCCTATTTGATGTGAAGCATTATATGTGGGATGACCTCATGTTGTTCAAGACATACGCCGATCAAGTCATTCGGCGATGTGTTCCGGGAGAGGAAATTGCAAGCATTCTATATCATTGCCACTCATCGCCGTGTGGAGGGCATTTTGGTGCAACACGGACAGCCGCTAAGGTGATTCAATCAGGTTTTTACTGGACAACTCTTTTTCGTGACTTATATACTTTCATAAAAACCTGTGATCGATGCCAGAGGGTTGGCAATATCTCAAGGCGACATGAGTTGCCCTAAACATCTATTCTCGAGTTGGAACTCTTTGACGTTTTGGGAATTGATTTCATGGGACTGTTTTCTCCATCCTTTGGTCAGGAATATATCTTGCTGATGGTGGACTACGTGTCAAAATGGGTAGAGGCTGTGGCCACATGGACCAACGATGCTAAAGTGGTTCTAAAATTTCTTCAAAAGAACAAATTGACAAGGTTCAAAACTTCTCAAGCTATCATTAGGGATGAAAGAACCCATTTTTGCAACAAAATTTTCAATACTCTACTGACAAAGTATGGAGTTCGACACAAGGTAGCGCTTGCTTACCATCCCTAAATAAATGGCCAAGCCGAAGTGTCCAATCGAGAAATCAAACAGATCTTGGAGAAGACGGTTCACTCCAATCGTAAGGATTGGGTGGTGAAACTAGACGATGCATTGTGGGCATACCACACATCTTTTAAAACACCGATCAGAATGTCTCTACATTGATTGGTGTTAGGAAAAGCGTGCCATTTGCCGGTTGAATTGGAGCACCGTGCCTATTGGGAAATTAAAATTTTGATCTCAATGCTTCTGGGCAACAACATCTCCTATAGCTCAATGAGATGGAGGAATTCCGAAACGAGGCATATGATAACGCCAAATTGTATAAAAAGAAAACCAACAGATGGCACGACAAGCACATCATTAAGAGAGAGTTAATCTCGGGACAATAAGTGTTACTTTTCAACTCTTGACTGAGACTCTTTCCTGGGAAGTGGAAGTCCAGGTGGTCCGGACCATTCTGGATTAAACAAGTATTTCCATTCGATTTTGTTGAATTGGAAGGCGACGATGGACGGATCTTTCGAGTCAACGGGGAGAACATTACTATGGAAATGAAGAACGAGTTGTGGAGAATATCTCCCTCGTTGACAACTGATATGGATAATTGTTCAGTCCAACTAGGGACGTTAAATTTTGCGCTTTTTTGAAATACAACCCATGGGAATAGTTCTTGCTTATTTTTGCTAAAATATTTTTTTTGGTGGTTGAAGTAAGAACGATGTGTGTTTATTGAGTAAATGGAGGAGCTTGGATGTTCAGGTATGTTAAATAAATCTTGAACGAGGAGAAATAGCGGAACGACAATGAAACGGTGGCCGACCATTGGAAAAAGTTCAGAAAAATAGGAGTAAGGCCTGTAGGCCTAAGCTCGCTGTAGCGCCCAAAAGGCAGAATTTTTTTTGCCCTTTTCTCGCTGCAGCAAGAAAGCCTACTTGCTGCAGCGAGAGCGCCCCTGTTTCGATAAATAGGTACGTCGCCTCATTTTCTCCCCATTTCAAACCCTAAAAAACCAAAATCTCCTCAATTTTTCTCCCAAACCATTTTCTTCCCTCAAAATCATCTTTCCCATCCTAAAAAACCTAAATCCCCACCATAAAGCAACCAAAAAATCGCCATTCACAACCCTAACTTCGGTGGTTCTTTGGGTTGGAGTTCAAGCGGAGAGATCTTCATTTGACACGATTTGGGTACTCAATATTCGTCAAGTAAGTTGTTTTAAACACAATTCCACTTGTGTGCTCTCATTTTGTTTTTGATTGGCTTGTTGATTTGGAGTTTGCTTGTGAAATTGAAGATTTGGTTTGAAACCCTTGAGTTGCCTTTTGCGATTTTCTGTGCTACTGTGAATGTGGGTCAGTTTTTGTGAAGAAAACATTGTGTTGTGGTGGTTTGATAGTGGCATTGAAGTTTTTGTTGTGAATCTTGTGCAATTTGTGTTTCCATTTGGGGATTTTCTATTTTGTTGAGATTGTGGATCAAATTTTTGGGAGCGCGAAGTCCACATTGTGATTGGTGAAGGGATTTTGGGTGTTGATTCATAGAAATACCATGCTGAAGAGATCTATTTCGAAACGACAAAGGGGTAAGAAATCTGGTTCGCGAGCCAGCGATCCCGCCTCAGATTACGATTCAAGCCATTTTGTTTCAAAGCAAGCGGAGCAACATTTCAATAGGTATGAGAAAAAAATGAAATTGCATTCATGAACGTGGCTTCATCGATATAGATGATCTTCCGAATGAAATTGCGGATGTGATAGGAGATAGAGGTTAGAAGCGCTTCTGAGATAATCGAGCCCATGACGTCACATTGGTTTATGAATTCTTTGCAAACACTATAGAATGCGAGAACCACATGACCATGGTCTGGAATCGTGTGGTGAAATTTGATATTGAAGTGGTAAACGAGCACATGAGGTTGCCTACTGAGGAGTCTGATGAAGATTCGGATGAGGACATAATGAAAGAGGATCTAGAAATAGTCATCAAGACGATATGTTATGGGAATGTGCTTTGGGTACCAACGAGGAATGATCTAGCTATTTTCCCATCCAAGTACTTGAACAAATTCCCAAAAATCTAGTTCTACTTCATCTGCGCCAGACTGTATTTGATGGCTTATCTGACAGACGTTACAAAAGACATGGCATTGGCTCTATTTCCTAGTGAGACAAATTAGCCATTGAACGTCGGCTATCTCATCAATTTCGCCAAATATTACGCCATCCAGAACACCAATACTGACTTTCCCTTCCCCTCTCTACTCGCAGATCTATTTCGAAAAACGGGTATTGCAATTTCGGATAACAACTTGTGCCATCCCAAAAAAGCTATGGATCTCCTAGCCATGAAGCAAATATGGAGCAAGGAAGTTGAGAACAAAGACCAAGACGAAGTAGGGCCATCCAGAGCCCAAAGTTTTGGGGACCCCGGTAAAGCAAAAATCACAGCGGAAAGTCTTCATCAGTAATTAGTGTAGCAGGGGGAGCAACTTCAGGCTCTACGGCTTGAAGCCGCCGCAATACAAAATGAAAGCGCTAAATTCCAAATGTACCAGGATTCATACAACCAAAAGATGCATCAAGCTTTCTACTACTTTGGAATGGAAGCCAGCTATGACATGAGCAGCTATCCCCCGATGCACCTGCTCCCGGCACATCTTTGGCAACCACCACAATATCCCTCCCGTCACGACGGCGTTGGGACGAAATGCCTCACGACGGTCAGTAGGAGGTGAGACTTTAATGTCTCTCCTCCCAGTTACGTGTTAAAAAACCCCTTCGTTATCTTGCTATATGTCAATTGTTGAGTTCAATGTTGGGTCACTGTGGACACTGCCCATTCTAAGTTTGAGGGGATGTTTATGTTTTGTATGCTTTCTAGTTTGATGCCTTTTTGTTGGTCATGTAGTTAAGTTTAATAGTTAATTGTTGTGTTATGTTAAGTTTAATTGTTATTTAGTTAATTTCATGCATGATTGTTTAGTTTAGTTTAAGTGTGTTTGTGTTTGTAGCTAGCTGTTTTTGTGTGTTAAGTTTTGTGGTTCTTCTTGACCATTACCCGATGATGATATTATCCCCTAGTTGTTTATCGAGGTCAAGCGTAATGCCCATTCATGTGTGTTCTGTGTGCTTGACATCTCATTTTGGTAAAAGTCATTGTGGATCCTAATTTGCATGAGCACGTAGACTCAATGTACTAGCTATCCAATTGATTTAACACCAATTATCCAATAGGCAAGTTCATGAAAAATTTAAAGGATTCTAGAACATAATTGGGGGAAATTTGAGGCAAAATCCTAGGCAATGTAGTTTAGCAAATATGATTTAGGCATTCATTTTGATCGCTTGAGCCGTTGAAGCCTTCCATGCAAAAATGTTTTACCCTCGTTACCCCATCAAATCCTTTTAGCCGTTTCTATTCTAAACACGCATTAAATACCCTAGCGAATAAATTTTTTCCCAAACTATTGTTGCTATACCTAAGGCACGAGTCGAGTTATAATCAATTTGGCATTTGTTTATGTTAATTGAAGTGAGCGATTGGGTTTTGGGCAAACTTTTGATTGGTTCGGTATTCGATGACTCACTTGCTATCTTTCTATCGTAGTTCTACACCCATGAAATTTTACAAATCAAATAAGTTTAGGGATGTGGTTAAAAAAAATATTTTATTGTGGTTTTGTTTTTATTTGCTTTGGCAAGTGGGTACTGCGTTTTAAAAGTAAGCTCGGGGTTGTTTCGGACTTGTCTTTGTGAGTATGAGTGTGATTAAGTGCCAAGCGTTGTGTCTTCGGTATTGTTGATCTAAAGACGCTATCCTGTATTATATTCTCGATTTACCCTTGGCCAGTTGATAAAAATCGAAGCAAGTCCTTTTGATATTTTAGAACTACTTGGCCTACATTAGTGGAAAGTGGAACTCAGTCTGGCTTATGAAAATCCTATACCTTGTCGGTTTTAAGTCATGAACTTTGTTGGTGGATAATTCAATCTGGTTTTTGGATGGTTGTGTATTGAGAGTTTTCGCATATACACTTTGAAAGGATCTAGAATGACGTTTACCGTTATTAAATGTTGAAATTCTTGAACACCATATGGTGCGGTTTTATTTTTGAACTCGATATGATTGGGGGCCGTTGAGGGAAAACTTTTCGGTCGATTAATTGAAATTCAACACTCACGCGTCGTTGTTTTTAGTTTGTTTGAATCTTTCTTCTTTAGTAATTTGTGTTCGTTAATTCGTTGTGGTAGTTTGTTTTCTTGTGTGGGTGTTTTTGCTTGAGGACTAGCAAAATTCCAAGTTTGGGGGTATTTGATAGATTGATTTTATCTATATGTTTCCAATCCGAATTTGGTAGTTTTTGAGTATTCTATTAGTGTTTTCATTCATTTTTATTTCTTTTTATGCAAATCAGGTGTTATGGGCAAAAACAGTTGAAATTCAAGCTCGTCGGTAGGACGTCAGTGAAAAAACGTGTGAAAAAAGAGCAAACCAGTGTTCCTGCATGCTACTTGCTGAAGCAAGCATCTGCTCACTGCAGCGCCCAAGCCAAAGGGCCACTGGTCTTTGCTCGCTGCAGCGCCCAAACACCAGTTGGAAACGTATTTTGAAGATATTTTTAGGATATTTTGGTATTCTATTTATATCCCTTCATTCCACTCTTGCCCTGGAACCAGACCAAGCAAGAGTAGAACATTATTAGAGAAGAGGAAACGAACTTAGAGCGGATGTTGCAGAAGTGGAACTATCCACTTTTCAAATTTGGCCTTCCTTTCTTGTTTCTCTATTTTATTCTAAACTTTTGTTGGTTGTTTGATGATGTACATCTCATTTGTAGTTGAATATTTGGTTATGGCCATGTGTAGCTAAACGTTTATTATCTAGGGATTGATGTAGTTTACAAATATTATGTTTGAGTAAATCTTTGTTTCGTTAATGGTTGTTCATCCCTATTTGATTGTGTATACCGTTTTATTACTTCTATAGTATGCTTGTTATGATATTGTGGTTGATTTGAGAATATGGGGTTTGACACTCGAGAGAGGTAACCCCGAATTCGGACTAGGTTTAAAACACAACACAAAGAGTTTTAATGTTCTGGGAGATTATTAAAACTTGTGTAATCTATAAGGATGGGGAAAGACACATGTAATCATCTAAACTCTTGATAGGGATATCAGTTTTGACGTAGTTACATATTCACTTGCTTTACACTCATGGGAGGTAGTGAGTGAGTTTTAGTGATCTTGATTGTTGAATGAACGGAATTAACTAATAATTACTTAATAGGATAATACGGGAATAAGGAGATGAAATCAAGACCCTAGAACATTAGTGCATAGAAAATCCATATTATATTTTATTTTGTTTTTGTATTTATTTTAGTTTAAAAAACCCAAAAATTGCTCGCCTAAATAAAGTTAAGTTACGACAATCGCGGTACTTAACGATAATTTAAACCAATCCCTGTGGATACGACAACTATACGACGAGTTTTTTACGCTCGCGTATTGACTACTCGCAAGTGCACGAGGTCCAATTTTAATATAGTGGATCTTTAAGATTGGATATCGTTCCCACAGTGACGGTGTGAATAATTGAATACCACAATTTGCATAGTCTTATATTAACCAGACGGTTCAATAAATGTTTAAATTAAATTAATTAAAACTAAGCTAAACAACAATTAGTGAGTTAATCCTAACTAAGTTGATTACCTAGGGATTGATTTCGTTCACTTAATACATGTTTGATTTTGTTTAGTTAACAATAATGGAGTTTAGGTATCCGATAATCTCGGTTCGTAAACTCACTCGCCACCACTCCCCAGTGTAAGACGAGTGAATATGTGATTTCGCATCAACGAAGAAATCCCCCTCAACGTCTTAATGGCTCTAGGTCACGTGAGTCTCACCTCAACGTCATTGATTGCACACTCACTAACGCCCTCCCGGGTCGTTAGATCGTAACGATGTGTTTACCCTAGTCCGAATCCGGGGTTACCTCTTCCGAGTGTCAAACCTCGTATTCTCAAATCCAACCCTAATACCTTAACAAGCATATTAAAGTTGTAATAAAATGGAAAACATAATCGGATTTAAAAACAAACAACCGTTAAAGAAACTTATATTAAACCAAACAAGTATTTACACAACTACATCTATACCTAGCTAATATTTATCTAATCTATCATGATCTTGGCCATTAGAACATTAAACCAAGAGGGATTTATCATCATTTACAATAAAACATTAAGTTACAATGAGAGAAACAAAGAGAGAAAGATCAAATCTTAAAGTGGAGTGGTCTCCACTTTCGCTGAAGATCGATTCGCTAGTGTTTCCTCTTCTTTGGATGATTAATCTTCTCTTTGAGCTCTTAAAAAATGGCCAAGGATCACCTCCTAAGGGTTAGGGGATTTCTACCATCCAAGCCTTTTTTAATGGAAGCGGGAGAATAAGTATTTATAGGTGCAAGGCTTCAAAATATCTGAAAATATCTATTTTGCTGTGCAGAGCTGACTACCTAGGCGGTGGGTATGTCAACCAGCTTTCCAAACTCTCTGATCTTTTACCGCCTAGGCGGTGAGTAAGTTGATTTAACCTTCGCTGTAGCGGTGGAGATCAACACCGCGGCGGTGAAACAGCTCTAACTCTCTGCACTTTCACCGCTTAGGCGGTAGCCATACCGCCTAAGTGGTGGGACTTATGTATTTTTAGTACTCCCAGCTTTCTCACCGCTGCGGCGGTGGGTCTTGTAATCTTGAAACTTTGTTTCCTCATCATTTCTTCACCTTTTTCCCACCATTTTTCCTGTTTATAACTCGTTAACGTCCTTACACCTGATTTAACTAAAAACAAACTAAAAGGCAATTAAATATTAATAATACACTCGAAAACTACGAAATTCGATTTAGAAGTAGATAGGTATTTTACACTTATCAAATACCCCCAAACTTGGAATTTTGCTAGTCTTCGAGCAAAACACCCTAACACTAAATTAAACTAACTACACTAATTAACTAACAACTAATCTAAAAATGAAAAACTTTAGTAAAGAAGAAGTATATGCATGCGAGTTCCAAATTCAATCGAAGAAACCAAATTGGTCCTCCCTCAACAACCCTCAATCTGATCAAGTTCGGGAAATAACACACACCAAGTAGTGTTCTAGAATTTCAACACTCAATTTCAGTTAAAACCATTCTAGATCCATTTGAAATGTGTGTGTGTGAGAGCTCATATGTATAACTAACCAAACACCATATTGGATTATTCAGTAGACAAGCTTATGACTTAAACCTTAAAGGATTCAAGAAAACCATACGCTTGACTGGGCTCGACTATCCACTAATGTAGGTTTGGACATTTATAGAGATCAATAGGGCTTGGTTTGGCTTTAGAAAATGACCAAGGGTATCGCAGGTATAGAAAACAGAAAATCGTTAAGATTGAACGATACCCGAGGTACAAACGCTTGTCGCTATCTCTCTCTCGTAACCCCACACGTTTAAAATACAACTCTGAACAAGAATTTAAGAACGCTGTATTCACTTGTCGAAAGAAATGAAAATAAAAACTATATCCACATAGTTTTTTTATTTTTTATTTTTTATTTTTTTATTTTTACAAACATACAAGCACACCCCCAAACTTATTCGAATTTGTATGATTTTAGGGGTTTGCAAATAGAACTAAAAGATTGAGAAGTGAATATGCTAATACCGAACCAATAACAATTCGTCCGAAACCCCAATCGCTTACTTTGCATTAGTCTATGCTACTTGATTTCACTCAATTTTGACTTTTAGGCTTAGCGACAATGGTTTGGAAAAAAATTAATTGGAAAAAGTGTAGAAACGAGTTTAGAATTGAAAAGTTTGTCGGTTTCGATAGGGGAATGTGGGAATAAAATTTTCAGGTTAGCTTCAAAAGGTTTAAGCGAAAAAATTGAAGGCCTAAATCCTGTCTCCGGAATTACCTTACCTAGGATTTCGCCTCAAGTCTACTCCAAATCAAGTTCTAGATTCCTCATTTGTGTCATAAACTTATTACTAAATAATCAACATCAAATCATTCAAATAATTATACACTGAGTCCATGCGATCGTGTGATTTAAGGATCATAATAATTTTTACCTAATCGACATTCTAAGCACACAAAACAGACATGACTAGCATTGTCCCCGACATCGATATACAATTAAGAGATAATTTTCATCATCGGGACATGGCCCAAACGAACTCAACAACTCATCAAGCATATACGACTCAATACATAAACATTTCTATATTAAAACTAAACACTAACATACATATACTAACTAAGCATTTAATATGAAAAATAAAAAATAAAAACTTAAAATAAAGCTTAACTAAAAATTAAAGTTTCACATACAAAAAATATTTCCATCATTCATATATTTATTTAACAACACAAACCGTGATGTACATTTCCCCCAAACTTAAAAAGATGCAGTGTCCTTACTGACTAAGCAACGAACCCAATAACAGTTTATAGCAATGACAAGTAAAATTGGGTGCCGACACATACCTAGGGGTTAAGACATAAAAATCTCACCCCTTACCGTTCACTGGGAGGAAAGTCATCGCCACCACTATCACGTCGGAATGAAAATTGTGGCGGTTGCAAGAGGTGCGGCGACACATGCGGCATAGGCGGATAAGCACTCATGTCAATGCCGAAGCATACGCACATGAGCCGGTGGATTTGATCTTGCGCACACACTAATCACAACGTTTCAACAAAATTTTCAAAATGTAGCATGCAATTTTGTTTCACACAATTTAACAATCCATAGAAACCTAGTTTATCACCAAAAATCAAACCAAAATCCCTTAGAAATTGAAAATCATGAAAATTGGGGATAAACCTAATTTTTGGTGGATGATTTGGGGTTTAAATCACAAATTTTGTAAATAGAAGGATGAAATTGAGGGTTTGAAACGATTTCGAAGGATGAAAATGGATAAATTTTTAAGTTTTATAGGTGGTTGTAGCGTTTTTGTAAAGTAAGATGGTTTTAACAATCCAAATTCCGGAGGCTGCTAGTTAGCTTTGCTGCTCTGATGTCATTCCCTTTCTCGTTAATCATGTTGACTGACTACTTTGACCATGGTGCTGGAAGGTTAGGCTCGGTTTAATAGGGGATTATCATGAAGTTTGGTTTGTCTTTATTCTTTTTTTTATCAGATTGGATGGTAGCCATGGAGAACAAAGTTGACTTGGATATGAGGCATTACCCTTAGTTCTCCATTCTTCCCCGGTTGTTTGCTGAATTCCCTGTCTAGGGCTTGGAACAAGTCCCAGTCCATAGCTGTCCACCTTCTGTCTGATCCTTAATAGGGATTGGATTATTTCTTTGCCTTTGTTAATGTCTATATTCAGCTTGTAGTTCATGATGTTTGTGTGGGTTGCTAATAGAATGGTAGCAGCGGATAGTCTAGGTATTGGTGGTAGACTTTTTTCTTGAATGTATGAAGCACTAGCAATGTTGAATGCTTGAGAGGACGCTGCTTGGTTGGCATGCTTGGCTATTATTACAGGTTCATCCGGTGTTCAGTAGATGGCATGATCTTCCTCAGCATAGACGGTGATAATAATGTCCTCGAAGACAAACTTATCTTTGGTGGAATGACGAGAGAACTGCCGCAGCTGAGTGTATCCAGGGCCTTCCGAGGAGTAACTTATAGGCAGCCGGTATGTCTAAGACATACAGGTTTACTTGAAAAGTGACCGGGTCTATAACGATTGGTAGCGTAATTTCTCCCATAGACTCTTTCTTCTTACCATCGAAGGCTCTGATGATGATAGTAGTGCTCTAGATTCGGTCTTTGGTTACCCCTATCTTCTTCAGTGTACTTAGAGGACATATATTTAGCGCGAACCCGTTGTCCACCATAACTCTAGAGAAGATGAAGTCCCTGTACCGCATTAATATGCTGAGAGGTTTGATATGTCCAATTCCTTTAGAGGGTATCTCGTCGTCAGTAAAGGTTACAAGATTGGCGCTGAGGATATTTCCTACTATTTTAGTAAACTGATAATGTGATATGAAACTTGGTACATGGGCCTAATTAAAGACTTTTAGTAGTGAATTTCAATGTACTTTATAGGTTATTAGCAAAAATAAGATTGAAATTTGTGTCGGCACTTTGCTCAATTGCTCGATGACCTTGTACTTAGTGTTCCTAACTACGTTTAGGAATTCTTGTACTTCCTCCTTAGTGACAATCTTCTTTGGGATACCCTTGGGTTCTTTGTTTGGTACTTTCAGCAAGTCTGGGGCGACAAATACTCTTCCATTCTGAGTAATACCTCTGCTCTCATTTACTCGGTCTTCTATCCTTATGACATTGGTTTTGATCATCGTAGAGTAGTTCCAAGGTACCTCTTTCAAGTATTTCACTAATTCTTGTTTTGGTGTTTCGAAGGTTAGTATGGTTTCTGGTCGGATCATTATTGGGTTCTAACACGCTTGCGGTTGTATGGTGAAGTGAGAAACTTCTAAGCCCCAGGTCTGGTCAAGGTTTAGCTTCATGAAGCCACAATCAAGCATTTTATTCCAGGGATTGTACGGATTTGGATAGCTTGGTCGCCTACGCTGGGTACTGAAGTTTTCCTTTGTAGGGGGATTACTTTGCCACCAGGTTTCTGAGGCTTAGTTAGATTCATTCTCCTCGTCATCCTAACTTGGGTAATTGAGGTCAAATCTTTTCTTAGGTTAGAGCAGCGTTCTATTTCTCAGAGGTTCTTTCTAGGATGGTTGGTACATGTTCAAAACCTACTCGACAACAACGGCTATGTCGATGACATTCCTATTTAGCGTTTCAAACTCTCCCTAAATCTGGTTTAGTTCCTTTCTTCCTTGAGAGGTTCTTCTTTCTCTACCTATGAGTTTGGACTCTCATCTATGATATGTCCCTTACTCTTGTTGTCTTCTTTGTCGAACTCACTTCCCCAATCAGTGGGAGAGATAGGTTTATCATTTGTAAGTGAGACTAACATGTCTATCCACCAGGCATTAGAGCAATTTTTGGCTTCTACCCATACTGCTTCAGGTGGTTAGGGATCCGTTTTCCATACTCTGGTATAGTCGCTCAAATTGGTCTCCCAATCTCATTCAACCATGTTAATAGTTGGAGATGAGTTATTATGCTTGGGTAATGGGTTTTGCTGACAGTTAGGATAGGATATCTTCCTTTCTTTTGGGAAACAAATCACCTTGGCTTGTATAAAATCCTCTATCTTATTTCTCAGAGCATAGTAATTGTCGTTAGGGTGACCCGGTGTTCCAGAATGATAAGCGCAGAACTGGTATAGGTTGTAGTATGGGCTTTTGATGTTTGGTCTCTTTGGGGGTATATGCTCAAGCTGTCACGACTCGTCCCGAAATACCGATATCCCGGGATGGCGTGACGACATCATGATATCATCGAAAACAACCAACCAACCATCTATTACACGATAATATGCAAATATATAAATAAACCATCATCTATATGAAGCTATACATATTTCTGTTATGGGAACACACCCGTTCCCCAAATATACTAACAAAAAAATATAATACCATGAACCCCTCATAGGTTCACCTCATAAAGCTCTTCTCAACCCTCTACACGACTCTATCGTAGGACTCTACCTAGCGCCAGTAGGGGATCGACTCCTAGCTGCTTCACTTGTGAGTGTACTGCCTTCTTAGTAAAAATATTTTTAATAATAAAAACTCATTCTACAACATCTAAATGGATCAAGCGTAAGTTTATAAATACCACATAGCTCGTAAAATCCCCAGTATATAAGCAGGAAAAATAAAGCGACATAATTAAGTTCCATTCAAATCCAACTAATATAAAAATCATACTAATCACCATGATAATAAATATCAAATCAACCAATATATGTAAAACACCACATCTCAAGCACACATCTCAAACACCCTTTTTAAACACACAACTCAAACACACACACTAGCCAGCCCTAGTGATCGTTTTAACCTCACAATTGGGAGTTGGAACGGTACCGTACCATTCGTAGGATATGCCTTCCTACGAACACCCAACACTCCGCCGAAGCGGATAATCACTGCGCAGTATAAACGTTTAACATCACTCTGCTGAAGCAGATAAACATTACTCTGCCGAAGCGGATAACATCACTCCGCCGAAATGGATAAATACTATAGTATCGTTAAATCAATAACATCATCATCAAATTACAATGTAATGATATCTTCTAATCAACATCGTTAAATCACACATCCACCTCCCTTTTCAAAAATCAACTTTTTATCCGAAAATCATCTTTCTCACTTTCTTTTAAAATGAAACGTCTGATTTTACCAAAACCACTTTTCTACTCTTTAGTTTTAGAAAACCAGACATATTTAGAAAAATAGATATTTTCCACTCTATTTTAAAACCACCAAATCCAAAGAAAAACCATTTTCACCTTCTTTTCGAAAACTATCGTAATCTCACGAAAATCTATTTTACCAACTCACCCAAAACCTACTTGATCCACAAAATTTTAAAAGCATCTAATGTAAATACAACCATTTTCTATCATATATAGATATAAAAATAGTTTGGCAAGAAGACAGTACACTCACCTGGCTATCTGTTCCGAACAGTTTTTACTGACTATCTTTTACCGATACTCAAGTGCCTGCAAGCCTAATAGTGACAGGGCCTAAATTAATATTTTATGTAAAATAACCGAATCATGCAATGCAGGCCCTAAATTCCATCATTTCCCCCGTACCTACTTTTTATTACGAAAAATTGTTATTAGGTAAATTTCCTTTCGTTAATAATTACTGTACGAATTTGTTAATATGGACGATGACAAAAATTATTAGAATTAATGATTCCAAATTATAATCCCGTTTGCTAATAACTCAATTTAACAACAATGGTAATCAATTTAGATTTTACCTGCTCTAAATCGTCCATCGGCCGCGAGATAAATTTTTGGATTTTTATTGGGGTGTTTGTGTAATTTTTCCTTTTTTTTTTTTTTTTCTTTCTTTTTCTTCTTCCCTTCTTCCTTTTTCTGTTTTGCGTTTCTGTTTTTTGTTTTGCTGTCTCGCCGCAGCCGACGAGATCTCATCGTCGATCAAGCCTCACCGTCCCACCAACCAAACACACGCACCTCCGAACAAACGAACCCACACACTTCCACGTCTACCCCCATGCACTGCCGATCGTCCATACACACACACACTCACTGCTCTCTTTCTCTAACTTTTCGGCGATAACTCCGTCGATCACCACACACCACCATGCCCATTGATTACACACATACACGTACACCCACGTAACTATCAAAACATAGCATTCATACACAAGCATAACATATGCACAACCCACAATCTCCGTCGACAACACACCCACAGAACGATGAAACGAAATAGAGCACCTACCCATGCACACACACGATCGACGAGCAAAAACACATGCACTTACCCAATGACGATAAACACACCCACACCGTCAAGCAAGACTGCGAAGATCACACCCACGTCGGAACCCACCGCCTCCGGATGACAGACCAAAACACCCACACACACTCACGACGATCAAAACTGACGAACACCCTGGTCCAGTCACACGCACACCCTCACCCAATGCCTGAACACGGTAGTGATGATCACACCCTCTCACATTCCCACAATCGCCGATCGATTAGAATAGAAACCACGCCTACCAGCGATCACGAACAGCCCGACGACGCCCACCTCCGGTCTTCTCTCTCTCTTCTTTGAATTTTCTGATTTTGCTTTTAGATTTACCTGATCATAACTATGCATAAGGGTATTTATAAGCATGTAAATGGTGGATGGATTTTGGATCTCCTCACGCCACATCGCCCCTCTTCCCGTTTCTCTGTTCCCGTCGGCCGATCTCACAACACACATGTACTTATGCATGTATATATGTGTTTATAAAAAAAATGTTTAGTTAAAATACACTCTCCTCCCCCCAACTTCCTTTAAGATCTTATTTTAATCATTTTTAACTTTTACAAGTTTCTAAAATTATAATTTCACCCTTACTATTTTTAATTTTTGATTTTAATTATCAATTTGGATCTCAAGTTTAATTTCTATGTTTTCTAAATTTCAAATTTGACCCCTAAACTTTTAATTTTGATTTTTTATTAACAAAAATTTACCCCGAATTTTCCAATACTTTAAAATGAAACTATTAATAACGCACATACTATGATTTGGGCCTTACACAAGCATTTTTGTTTTTAACATATTCCTCGAAGATCTGAGAAAATGTTACAGGGAGAGGGGTAAATTGCCTTGGTTCTCTATACTGCTGATTGGGTTTATAATTCGGTCGGTAGTTAGATGGGTTTGGAGGCCATGAATAAGCTTCATAAAGAGGTTGATATGAATATGGGTTGTAGACTGGAGCTGGAAAAGGAACGAATTGAGGCGACGGTGTAAACTGTGGTGTTGGTGTGAATTGAGGTAGTGGTGTGTGTTGATCCTGAGATTTTGATGGAAAATTAAAGGTTGATACTTTTGGTGGAACTAATGTATTTTTTAAGTGTTTTATAATTTTTTTTTCTTTAATTTATTGATTGAATCATGAAGATATTATCAAGGGTGCAAAGATGGACATTGAAGAAATGAAGAATGTTGACGATTCTAAACAAATTAGGTGAAAACTACTCAATACTCTTATACTCTTAGTGCGACTTGAATTAGGATCACACATGACACTATTAAATGAATTATATTTTTGTGTGTTTAATTTAATGAAATTTAGGATCCTAATTAGTGTTCAAATATGTGCTCCTATGTGAAATTGAAAAATGAGAATTGACCTAAGTAAGAATAATGTCTAAAGTTTGTGTTTATAGTCAATTTTGTTAACTGAGAAAAGCAATCGGTTAACGGGTTCAAAAGTTGAGTTTTGGAGCAGAAATAAGTGAAAAAGTGACCAACCTGCATCAATCGGTCAACTGATCTGAGTAGAAATGGTCAACTGATTGAAACAGTGAAGTTTCAGAGAAAATATAGAAGATCCTGCATCGATCAATTAACCGACCATGAAGGAATCGGTCAACCGATTGGCATAGGAGAATGGTAGTGAAAAGTCTCTGAAATGATCGGTCAACCAATTGTGACGTAGTTTGGCTTGGAAAACATCTTAAACCAATCAGTCAACCCACCGGAGAGCAATTGATCAATCCATTGTCATCTGGTTTTGGCCTGGCTTACAGGCTGAATCAATCGGTCAATCGACTGGCCAGGGTTCGATCAACTGATTGTTCAGTTGTGATTTTGAGGAATTTGAGATTTTGGTCAAAACCTAGCCGTTACTAGCTATTCTTGACAATTCCAATGGAGTATTTCGGTGGATTGGAAATTTCTAAAGATATGGTATATACATTTTGATATCCCTATTGATTTGGTACATATAACTAAAGATTCTCTCAATTTTAGCAACTAAATACTTTCTATCTTTGTGATTGATGTTCTAGAAATATTTTATGGACTTAATTGAGAGATTTAGAAGTTATTATTGAATGAAAATACATCATAATTGAATAAATATGATATATGGGGTCTATAGGTACCTTTTAGAGGCACATCTTTTGAAAACTAGCCGTTGGAAGGCTTAATCTTATTCTATATCTATAGACCTGCGAAAATTGGATAAAAATTATCAAGAACTATCACTTCCTACACTTTTGTAAGAGTTATCATTCTTCTGAGATTATTTCGAGAGAGTTTGTGATTAAAGTTCTTGAGTTAAAGCGCTGTTGAATTGGTATCACTAATCTGTGCTGTTTTGTAATCTTGTTTTCATTCTTCGGTGTTTTCTTGGTGAGATCTTTCTAATTTACTTAATTTATATTTCTTATTATTGTTGACTGCTTGGATTTAAGATCGTTGAAAAAAATTGTTTTCAAATTTAAGAGCATAAAAATATTTTTTAAAAAGATTTTGTGTTATTATCTGATTACGTGCTAAATTTTATGCTACCCACACTTGTTATTAATCAGATATTAATTTATCTCACTTTAATTCTATCACATAGTAAATTTCAGGACATTAATTGAATATAACTGTTTTAAGGTGGTAGAAGCTCCGAGTTGGAGAAAACTCATATTCTTTTGTATTTGTGAGTTTGAGCGAATTTGACACAGTTGGGCTGGTGTCTAGTCAGGGTAACTAGGGTTTCAATATTTTTCGGGAAAAAGGTTGAGGTTTGATCTTTGCCTAAGTTATAAAAAGGTTAGGTTATTCTTTTCCCTTGAAAAAAACTAGATTTTGATTCTTCTTGAAATTGAATTAATTTCGAGTGAATTGTAAATGTTCAACTCTTACCTGGGAAAAAGTTACTTTTGAGGGTGGTGAGGTTTAATCTTTAGTCTGTTAAAAAGATTAGGTTGTGATTCTTCCTATTTTATTAAATTGCTCATTCACCTTTATTTTGAATTGGTCGTTGGTTTGTGGCATAACTGGGATAATATTTGGTTTAGCTGAGGTGGTGCTTAGGTTTGGGTCAGTCACAGTTGGAGCAACTTGCGACTGATGTTCAATAGGGATTGTTTCTATGGTAATTAGACTAGGGCCTTGGGAATTGGAGGATTGATGGTTAGTTATTGGTTCCATTGGGTTCGGGGTTTGAACATGGATTACAAGGTTCTACTGAGAGCTGTAAAATTGTTGTAAAAGTTCAAAAATTTGTCCCATGGACTGTTTCAACACAACCATATCTTCTTTCAGTTGGACTATCTCGATAGGTTCACTCGGTCGTTCTTCTATATCCTCCATTAGGATAGGTTGTCATGTTTGTGCCCGAGTGTGAACTGGCGAATGAGAGATGGGTATTTTCTTACACGGAGCAATTTTTCCTACTTAGACGATGGTTGTGTTATTATTTTGCTTACATAGGCGTTTGTGGTTTGACTACGACTTAGTTTGAGATGAGATTTACATTAGTTCCAAATTTTATAATTTACATCCATATCGAATTTTGTGATGACTACTCCACAGACGGAGTGTACTTTTCTTATAATTACAGACTCGATTTGACACTTTTATTTGGTTTTAATGGAAATTGCATTTCAATTCTTAGTTAATGTCGACCTCAAATTAAAGAAAGACCTGAATCCGAACAAAATAAAGTTTGTGAGTCTAATAAAGCCTCGTATAGTCATAATAAGGATTCTCTTTACTCTTTTCCATGGCTTATTCAGTAGTTAATTTATTCAGATACAATTAGAGACTGTGAGCAGGCTTATAGATAAAGAGGAATGAAAATTCTTAATTGGCTATTACGTTCTTTATTATTCCTAGGGGTACTTCGTTTTGTAAGGTTTAATGGTAATGATATACTGACAGTGAAATTAGATGTCTCTCTCCAACATTGTGTCCTAAGTAAAACAGGGTTTTGGCTTTCTTCAATCCTAGGCTCAGTAAATACAGTTTTGGCTTTTGTTCAAGTGCATCCTGAAAAACTCGATTCCCAAACCTTCAAACCTCTGGCGTCTTCCTTGGGGGAACATCCATCTTTGGTTGGTGGTCTAAGCGGGAAGAGGTTTATAGCCGAATTCCAGGGGATGTAACCCCTGTCCTTGCTACTACTAACTTATTTTTCTCTGTTCCTAAGAGGGTTACGGATTGGGTTTTCCATCAATGTTATGCAATGTAAAATGAGTGCTCATGCGTTGGAGAGAGTATACAGTAATGTAAATACAGAAATGTAAAGACAATATTTAAATACAGTAGTGAGAGATAGTAAATGTAAATGTAGTAAATAAAAATAGTAAATATGTATGCATGCTAATATATACATATGAAATGATATGCTTATTATTGTTTTGTTATTTTTTATTATTGTTATTAATGTTACTGTTATTGTTGTTACTATTATGTTTTTGGTAGGCAAATGTTTATGCTTGAAACCAAAGACGTAATGTTTGGATGTTATTGAACAGTGGATATGGATTTAGACTCTAACTAGGCTTGACTATCTTATGAGTTCCCCAGTGGATAGATGACACACCCCAGATTTTGATAGCAGAAGAAGTAGAGAATCAAGAAGATGATGAAAACAAGTTTCATCCCTTCCTCTCTAAGTTGTCCAAATTTGTTCATTTTAAAAATGGTTTTTGAAGGGCTTTTCTAGGCGTCAGTTTTGAAAATCTTCTTGGGCTAAGATTTTTTGTTAAAAATAAAGTCACCACCTAGCATGGGGTTAAATGGTATGCTAGGTCATCGGGGCTTTGAAAATTCATTTTTTCTTTTGAAATGGCCCATGTTTTGACTTCCATAGGTCTATGTGCTAGTGATACTGTTTAAGTTCGGGAGTTGGTTATGCTCGGGGAATGTGTTAGACACCCCAAGACACTGGTCCAAAGACGGTGCCTCAGTCTAAATAGATATTCATTGTTAAACACTATTCAAGCTATTTTCTTTGATTACTTTAACAAGAACAATTTAGTTTTTGAAAGTTTTTCCTCTTTTTATGTATATAATGGAATGAAGGTAAATACTACAGCTACTACGAATCAACGACACTCAACAACAGTTTATATATAGATAAAAATGTAAATATGCAAGCTATACTAAATGAAATACAAACTAAGACTAAATTATTTGGATATGCGATCAAACCCGCACGTGGGTTGCCTGCGTATCTCGAATGGGAATCAGGTCTTCACGTATTTCGTTTGTGTTAGGGTAAAGGGTATGGTTTATGTTATTAAAGGTGTGATCGAACCCTTATGGGCTGCCTATGTACTTTGGGTGATTACCAAAGATAAGGTCAAACATAGTTCATTCCTGTGATGTTTAAAGGATATGGTTTGTGTCGTTAAAGGTGTGATCGAACCCGTATGGGTTGCCTACGTACTTTGGGTGGTTACCAAAGATCAGGTTGGACATAGTTCATTGTTATTTATGTACACCATATTTTGATAGCAAAAGAAGTATTTTGATAGCAAAAGAAGTAGAGAATCGAGAACATTCAAATCCATTCATTTTGAAAATGGTTTTTCAAAGGGCGTTGGTTTTGAAAAACTTCTTGGACTGAGATTTTTGTTAAAAACCGAGTCACCACCTAGCATGGGGTTAAATGGTGTGCTAGATCACTGAAATTTTGGAAATTCATTTTTCTTTTTGAAAGGATCCATGTTTTGACTTCCATAAGTCTATGTACTATAGATATTCTTTAAGTTCGGGAGTTAGTTATGCTCGAGGAAGTTGTTATACACCCAAAGACACCTGTCCAAAGACGGCACCTCAATCTAATTAGATATTCACTGTTCAACACTATCCAAACAGTTTTCTTTGATTTACTTGAACAAGAATAATTCCCCTTTTTAAAATTTTTGTTCTATTTATGTATTTTGACAAAATATTATGGAAAACAGGTAAATACTACAACTACTACTAGTCAACAACACCCAATAACAATTTATATACAAATAGATATGTAAACATGCAAAGCTATACTAAATAAAATGAAATCTAAGACTAAGCTGTTTCGATATACGACTGAACCCGCCCGTGGGTTGCCTATGTATCTCAAATAAGAATTAGGTCATCACGTAGTTTGTTCTGGTTAGGGTAAAGGATATGGTTTATTATTAGAGGTGTAACTGAACCCTTATGGGTTGACTACGTACTTTTGGTGGTTACCAAAGATCAGGTCCGACGTAGTTCATCCCTATTATGTTTTGAAAAGATGGGTTGGTTTTGGTTAAATATGAGCTAATTTTCGTTAAGTTTTGGTTGATTATCAGTTAGTTTTGGCTGTGAACAAACCTGAATCACAACCTTAAAACAAACCTTTGATTTTTTCAAGAACCTTAAACGAACTCCTTTGCTTTGGTCAATTTAGTGTTTGTGTCTGGGTTGTGAGTTAAAAGTGAAAAAAATACCATATATTTATGCCAATCCTATTCGTAACTAAGGAAAACAGGAAGGTTTCTGAAGAAGAATCACACATATCCCCAAAGGAACAGAGGTCTTCTCTTTATCTTGATTTCTTAGCCACAAGGGTTTGTCGATGTTGTATATAAGAGTGTGTGTGTATATATGTGTGTATGTGTGTGTTTTTTTTAGCTAAAAAAAGAAAATAAAATTCGATGTTCTTGGGGGTATCGTATATACTATGTATAACTCATGGTGTGAATAGTAGTTTTGTTTGAATCCTCACTTGTTCTTAACACTTTGTTGGATGTTTTTGAATGTCTTGGCATGTTCTTGAATGCTCTTGAATGTTTTTGAATGTTCTTGAGATGCTTGGACTGATTTTGTATGATTTGACCCTAATTTGGTTGTTATAGTTAAGATTAGGTGTTTGTTTGATGCTCTTGAAAAAATAAAAAGCTTGTTTGGGTTGTTTTACGGGTTTTATGTATTATGTACATGAAATTAAGTGTATTATCTAAATGATTCTATTATATACAAAGCAATATACAGAAAATCAACAAAGAATCATAGGGGTTTTGATAGGTTCATACCTACTTTGGGGATGTGGTTTTCTCTAAGTGTTTACCTCATTCTTCTCCTTGATCTTCTTGGTTGGTGGTTGGTTGGTGGTTGATTGATGGTCATCAGTTCCTCGAGTTCTTAGCCAAGAACCAAAGAACAACCTACTTATGGTGTGTGATAGACCATAAGTAGCTAACCAATTTCTCTTCTTATTCTTCTTGGCTCGGTGTTGATCGGTGATCGTCGATCCTTGAAGTTCTTGTTCTAAGAACTCTAAGGACATGTTCCACGACTAGATTTCGGCAGAATAATGACGTGTTATTTGAGAAATCCACTTGAGAAGTCTAGGTCCCAAAAGAGTTGCTCAAGTATAGAGTGAGAAGCTAGGCATTTAAGACTTGCAAAACAGAGAGGGGTAGCCTAGTATTTATAGACCAGAGGGCCTGTGCATTGGCCAATGCACAGGCCAGTCTAGGGTGTTCCCTGGGCAGTGTTTGGCCTAGGGGGCTTGTTGTTTTGTATTGGTTTGGTTTGGCTTGGAACGAATTTAGGGGTGAAGGTTGGATTCTCAAAGATTTGGTAATGACTGGCAATCATTACCAATCATTACCTCTCCACCAATGAAATTCCTTGCACATCGGTGAATTTATGAAATGATGTGATGGATCTGGTTAAGCTTAGGGGCTAAATACCAGTTAGATCCACTATTTCGATTTGGTCACCATTAATGCATCCAAGGTGCATTGTATCTAGTCCTTAGGTGTCACTTTGTATTTAATGAAAAGTGATGAGTTATGACTTGGAAGGCACTCCTATGGTTGGATTCGTATGGAATTGAGTTAACTTACCTTGTAACCGTCGGTTGGTTTCCAAGTTGCCTTGTTACCCTTATATATTTTTATAAAAATATCTAGATCCTTTGAACCTAGCTATGCCATATCATCCCAATATTTTAGTGCTTTATGAGATGTACATTTAATGTATTTCTTGGAGGCTACTTATCCGGTTTGGTTTCGGTAATAAGTCGTCACAATTCAAGTTTTTTGGTTGGTTTCTAATATATTTTGTTTAAAATATCTAGATACCTTGAATGTGGTCTTGACATGTCATCGAAAGCATTTAATAATTGACGAGATGGGCATTCAATGATCATTAAATGCCTTACTTAGGTGGCGAACCGAATTGGTTTAATTTTGATAACGGTTGGTTGTATGTTAAGTGTCTTGGTTCCCTTCATTTTCCATTTGGTAGACAACTTCTAGGAGGGATCCTTGGTTATATAAGGCTTTGTTTGTGGGCCTTAAATAATGGCTAGTCCTTTATTTCTTGGCCCTAGGGTGATTTGTCAAGACTACTTGGATTTAGCCCAATCCTTAAATCACCTAGTGATTTAGGGTTTGTCATGACCCTTCCAAGCCTTGATTAAGGTGTCTTGGATTTTTTGTTGGTAGTATGTGATGTAATATGCATTAGTGAAATGGATATTTTTGGTGTTAAATTTGACAAGATTCAGGGGTTGTAAATGTTTCAAGGTCGGGGTGGGGTAACTAAGGCCTCGTTTGGTTAGTGTTCCCAACCAAACCCAATCCAACCCAACTCAAAAATTCTGAGTTTGATTTTTGGGAACGCGTTTGGAAAATACAAAATTCAATCCAACCCAACCTAAAAAATAGGAATTGATTCTCAAAATGTTAAGGAAATGAGAAACAAAAAAAACTTGTTTTTTTTTTGTGGCCAAAAAATTCAACCCCAAGTTCTCAACTCCGGCCACCATCCGACAACTACCCACCGCCGTTTGCCATCGCCATCCGGCGACCGTCGTTGACCACTTCCGGCGACCGTCTCCGGACACCGTGCGTCGCTATCCGTCTGCCGCCGTCGGCCACCGTCCAGCCGCGGCCAAACACAAAAAAAAATTTCAAAAAAAAAAAAATTAGTTTTAGGATAAAATTGTTACCAAACACGATTTTGTTCTCAGCACAAAACAAAAATTGTCATTACCAAACGCAACTATGTTCCCAAAATTCTCAACTAAACCCAATCCAACTCAACCCAACCCATTCCAGTTGGGTTCAAAAAAGTGGGAACACTAACCAAATGCCACCTAAGTTAATTGTTTGAAATGTCCTATAATTTAAGGGTAGTGACTAAGATGTTTCCATACTAAAGTTGGTTTTATAAAAATCAAACTTTAGTAAAGTCTTTTTAGACCGTTTGACCCGAAACTTTTACTTAGCTGTATTTTGTCAATTCAACATTTTTGCGTTTTTGTTAAGTTTTTGGTTGTTTTTGTATAGTATGTAGTGTGATATTAGGTAGAAATTCATTTCCAAAAAAACTTCAAGTATCCTTTTCACCTGTAAGGATAAAATCGTTACAATTCACTCAATTTCAATTCTAATCAGGAAGAATCAAGCTTATCTCTTTTTACGGGAAAAAAGTAACCTAACATTTTTGTACCTTAGGTAAAGATTAAATCTCAATTTCTTTACTGGAAGAGATTGAAACCCTTGCTACCCCTGACTAGATACTCCCAATAGTATGTAATCTGCACAAACTCACCAATTACAAAAATTGATAAGTTTCTTCCTACTCAGAGCTTCTACCACCTCAAACCAATTTAAATTTAATTAATGTCCTAATAATTACTAGTGATAGAATTTATGTGATAAATATAAGATCTAATTATAAAAGAAGTGGGTAGCACAAAATTGAGCACGTAATCAGATTATCACAAAAATCGTTTTAAAATAATTTTTATGCTCTTTAAAGTAAAAAAACTATTTTACAAAGATCTTTTAACCATGCAAGTAATGATAATATAACTTCACAATTAAGAATAAAAGCTCGAAAAGATCTCACCAAGATACTACTGAAAGAATAAAAATAGAATCGCTAAACAGCTTAGATCAGTGACGCCAAAACACTTAGCACTTTTTCTTAAGAACGTTTCTCACATAATGATCTCACAATAATTTCTCGATATAATCTCAGAATAATCACTCTTAGAAAGCTCACGAAATGAAAGTTCGTGATAGATATGATATCTTGATATGTGAAAAATGCAAGTCTATATAAACTGATTTGAAATAGGCCTTCTAACGGCTAGTTCCCACAAGATATGACACTTGAATGCACATATAGACCCCATATATCAATATCATTTAACCCTGATCCAACTCACTTAAATATTACTTTTAAAACATTCAATTAAGTCCTCCAAATAATTCCCAATCTCAAATTAAACTACATACGAAGTATTAAATGTACCAATTTGAGAAACACTTTAATTTCATGAACCATATCTATAGGAATATCCAAATAACAGTAATATATCTATAATATGTCTAAATTCTTAGAATATCTATAAAATATCAGCCAAAAAATGACTAGTAACGGCTAGGTTTGGATCAGATCCTGAAAATCCTCGAAATCTGAAACAACTCAGTTGGTTAACCGATCATAAGCCATCAGTCGACCAATCATTTTAGGTTGTAGCCCAATCCATTTCTCAAACAACGGGTGGTTGACCAATCCCCCATGGGTCGGTTGACCACTCGATTCAGGATGCTTCTCTAGGCCATTTTTCGGCCTTGGTCGATTGACTGATCATTGATGGTTGGCCGACCGATCGATACAAAGAGTTCACCTATTGGCCATCGGTTGACCGATCTCCCTTGATTGGTTTACCGATCGATTTAAAGACATCTTTTCCCCTAGCCTACGCCCATCGATTGACTAAACCCTTGTGGTTGGTTGACCGATACCTGCTGAAACACACTTTCTCAATTTTATTTCAACTCCAATCTCCGATGATTTTGACCCTTTAACCGATTTCTTTTTTCGGTTAACTAAATTGATACTATTAATCAATTTTAAGCACTGATCTTGCTTATGTCAATTTTTCTTTTTAAATTTCACATTTGAGCAAATAATTTAACTTAATTAGGACCTTAATATAAACACACATAAATATAAATTATTTAATTTGTGTCGTGCGTGATTCTAATCGGGATATATTAAGAGTAAAAATGATTTTGAGTTGTTTTCACCTAGATTATTCATAATCTTTAATATCTTAATGTCTGTCTCTACATCCTTCACAATTTCTTCATGATGTTATCTTGACTAGAACTCTTTAGGCTGAAACACTCAATAAACTCATTAATTGCACAAAAAACATTAACACTTAATCATCTATCAAAATCCTGGGATCAAGACCATTGTATTCGAAGTCATAGACAAGCCTAAAATTTTACCATATTCCATCACTTTTTCAACTCTATGCAACAACAATTTGATTCTATTTATCACATCCTTGTTAGAGATGGAGATCTCAATATTAATGAGTGAATTTGGCGACCGAACAACTAATAAATTCCCAGGATTAGAGGACGCAGCGATAGAAGAACTAGAACCTCAACCCACTGAGGCAAAATTTGCCTTGAATTAAGGAGATACAACAACATCGGGTTCACGACTTATATGCCCTAAATTGTTTCCTTATTTTCTTACCCATGTCCTTTTCACACTAAAAATTTGGGCTTGTTTACTTCAAGTTGCCAAACAAACTCACTTCATTCTTTACCCTAATCCCATTGAGAATTTTAATAGCATTCAAGGCTTCAACTAATGTTGAAAATCGAACAAATCCATACTTTGAATTTGTTCTAACTCACTTTCGATTTGGAATATAGACATCACGCATTGCCCCGTGCCATTGAAATATGAATTTTAATCATCTTCTACCCATCTTCTCCGGAATAGAATCTACAAAGATAAACACTAATTGTTTTTTTGTCTCACCATAATTCCTCATCCAATTTTCAATTTTACTACCCATGAGAGAGCGGAATTAAGATTAGGAATACAACAATTCAATGATTAATTTGATGTGCAAAAAATAGTGTAATCAACAACCAACCTTACCCAAGCAGAGAACAAGATTACCAAAATATACCTTATTATGCATGGGTGGTGTCTTCACCCCTGTTTAAATCAATTGTCAAAAGGGAAACAAAACGAATTACAGATATGAATCTTACCGTTGGAAGCCACGCTCAGAGATTGCTTGGCCGGTGATGCTCGGACAACCGATTTGAGACTTTGTATGGCTCGAAATCAAAGATGAGAAATTCTATAGAAGCGACGGAAAGATGGTACAGACGAGCCTTACGATTCCACTGCAGACAAGCATGAAACCCTAATCTGATGTTGGTCCGACGATTTCTGTTTTAGGATGGCAGAACACGACAACAAAACTAGACTCGCAACGGTGATAACACTAGGCAACGAGATTTTTGTTTCGCAACGGCGAAGCACGACCATAAAACCAGAGGGGAAGTGCGAAATCGGAGATGAGGGGCTTTAGAGGTGCGACGTTGGAGATGGTGACGCCAACAAGATTCACAACGGCGATTAAATTCCTACTCTTCGATCTTTTTCCTAGAATTGGTGGACACAGCTACATCCACTGTTGCATCGGCGGTGCTTGTCGCCGGCGATGAAGGAGGCTACTCTGGTTTGAATTTTGAAATTGCTCGGACATGAAACCCAAGTCACAACCTCTCTCTCTTCCTTTAGTGGCCTTTTTTTTTTCTTTTTTAAAACATGTTTCCTTAACTCTTCATATAGGTCAAGTCCATGTGCCCATTTTGACAAATCAAATTCATGCCTACTTACGTGCCAAGTTATGTTTATTGAGTTTAGACATTCCAAATTCATATAAATTTCTCAATATAATGTCAACACATATATTCACTTGATTGAAAAATACACGAAAACATGCCCCTTTAAACCTTTTTTTTTTTTTTTTTTCTACATATCAAGTCCATATCCATTGAAATCCAACCATGCTTATATAACAAGTATGTGATACTTTATGTTCGTACCCCTTGACACACCCCGAATTTTCAAGAATGACATCTCCTATTGCCATGTTATTCGAATCCCGTTTATTTCGATTTTTTTTTTAATCTTTTCTTTGAAATGCTTTTGCATAAGTTTTATTTTTTGTCACTGATTTTTTTTAAATAAAATGAAATAAATAAATAAAGCAAAAAAAAGGAAGAAAACTTTTTAAATGAGCCAAATTTTGACTCAAATATAGGTCTTAAATAGAGAATTCTTTAATTTCAAAGGTCGGTCATGCTCGGGAAAGGTGTTAGGCACCCCAAGACAACTGTTAAAAAATGATACCTAGTGTCTAAGTATTTTAAATTAAATGAAGTTCAAGTGTTGCCTATATTGGTTGGTTAACATAATTTCTTTTCCCTTATCCTTTCTTTTATTCATGCAAATGAAGTACAATTAATAAACAAATAACTAAAAAACAAAAAGTAAATAAAACAAGTAAAATAAAATACAAGATGTCCCCCCTTTTAAACCACTTACCGATTATGGATGAATTGACAAACTTGGCCTCGGGAGTTTTTTATTTTAGCTTCCGATTATGGATGAATTGACAAACTTGGTCTCGGGAGTTTTTTTATTTTAGTTTTAAGTTATGATGGCAAAAACTTAGAAAATAAATTAATTTTAAATGAGAAGACTTTTCCATTAAGACAAAAGTTTGATTAAAAGGAAATGTTTCCTTTGTCAAGAAAATAATTAAAGACTAAAAAAGATATTGTTTGTTGGTTTTCCCAACTCAAGAAAATAATTTTTTTAAAAAGAAAGATTTATTAAAAAAATTAATGTATTTTTATTTGTCTTATGAAAAAAAAATATTTTAAAGAAACCAAGGTCGGTTGACTTCTTATGGAAAAAAAACAAAACTTTATTCAGACTTTTCTTATGAAGCAAGATTTTTTCTTTTTCTTTTTTTAAAGTAAAAAAAAGGAGTTTGTTTTTTTTATTAAGAAAAATGAACTTATTTTAAAACGAAAAAAAAAAAAAAAAATTTTGGTTATCTCAAAAAGAAAACACATTTTAAAGTTACATGTTTAGCTTTTCTAGAAAAAATTCTTTAAGTAAAAGGTTTGGTTTTCTTACAACGAAACACATATTTTTAGGGTAAAAATCTTTATAAAAAATATTGAAAAAACTGAAAAAAAAAAAATTAAAGTAAAGAAAACATTTTGAACATTTCAAAGAAACCTATTTTGGTTTTATTTGTATAAAAAAATATTTTTTAGAAAATACATTTTTGGGTTAAAAGAAAAGAGCATTAAATTTTGTTAAGGACTTTTAAAAAAAATAAAAATAAAATTGTTTTCTTAAATGAATGAAAACGCTCTTTTATGGAAAGATTTTTTCAGAGTAGATTTTTTTTTTTTTTGAAAGTTTCTTTTATTTTGAAAGGCAAAACAGAGAAAACTTAGTTTTCCTTATTTTCTAGCAAATGAAAAATAGAAATTTTTCTTACATCTCTCTCTCTCTCTATATATATATATATTTGTCAAAATAACCTTAATTAAAACCACTTGGGGGAAGAATTTTCCTTAACTTTCGTTTAAAGTGTCTCATATGATTGAGAAACTTAGAAATGAGGTACGAAAAACTCTCCCTTTATAGTTTTTTAGTTTAGGCCAAATATTTCTAAAGAGGACAACCCTTATCCCGCCATTTTCCATTTCACGAAATCGAAAAATCCAAAATGGAGAATAGGGGATCCTCCCTTATTCGACTATTAGCTAGGGAAGACTTGTCTTAGATTATATATATGTATATGTATAAGAAAGGAAGAAAAAATGCAAAAATTGTAAAGCGTAAAAAGACGTAGAACAGTAAAGTAAAATACAAAAACTAAAAATGTGGAAAGGCGCAAAGTAGAAAGCAAATGATAGTAATTAAATTCTGAAAAATAAAAGCACGTGTTGGCCTAGTGAGCTACCCAAGAGGGGGGTGAATTGGGTAATATTAAAAAATATCAAAATATAACACTTCAAAAAATCAAACAATTAATTTTATTCTAAAATTAATTATTATCTTTTATAGCAGGGGATATGTGTTATCAACTAAGTCCGCACACAAACAACAAAATATAAATAATGTAAATAATGCAGTACACAGAAATTTATACTGATTCATCAAGCTACTCTTGGCTAATTTAGTCCCCCGAGCTCTGCGGAGAGTCGCACCTATTAAATTCAAGATTCCTTTAAAGGTAAGAATCAAACCCTCACAACGATTCTTTCATAGACTTAGAATCAATCTTTACAGTTCCTTTTCACCGGCCAATAAGTAACTTCTATCTTTTTACTATGCGGAAGATTAACCTAATTCTATTACAGGGAGAATCACAACCTAATTCTTTTTATACCTTAGGCTCAAGAATTAAACCTCACACAAATATGCTCTAAATATCCTTTTACTCGGTAAGGATTGAACCGTTACAATTTACTCATAAATTCAATCAAGGAAAAGTTAACACCTAATCTTTTTACACTTTAGGCAAAGATCAAAACCTCAATCTCTTTATCGGAAGAGATTGAAACCACTACCCTTGATTAGACACTCCCAGTAGTATCTAATTTGATACTCAACCCACCAATTAAAAACAATTGATAAGTGATTTTTCCATTGGAACTTTTACCACCCCAGATAAATTCAGACTCAATTAAAGTCCCGATACTAGTGATAGAAAAGTGAGAATTTTAAAAACTGATAAATATAGATGGGTAGCATGCAATTAAGCATGTAATCAAATTTTCTCAAGAAATTGTTTCAAAAGTAATTTAAAAAACAAAATCTGAAAAATAATTTCAAAGATCAAATTCCAAATAATATATATAATCAAGCAACAATTAAAAGTAAGTAATTTGGATAGATCTCACCAGGATTCCACCGAAAAAATAATGACTAACAATAACAATGAAACTTCAGATCGGTAGTAGCAATAATCCACAGCAAATAATTCTCAAGAACAACTCTAAAAAAAGATCTCACAATTCACTTAGTATAATTACTCTTAGAAATCATGAGAGCTGAATAACTCAGAATGGTTTGGATTCTCTTGATTTTTGTTTGATTTCATTTGAAATCCGCAAGTCTATTTAAAGCCTCTTAAAACAAGCCTTATAATGGCTAGTTCTAATAAATCATGACATTTAATTACACCAATAGACCCTCTATATCATAATGATTCATTCCTGGTATAATTCACTTAAATATCTCTTAAAATATTCAATTAAATCCCTCAAACTTTTACTCAAACTCAATTAGATAAGATTGAAAGAATTACATATACCAGATTGAAAAATATCAAAACTACTTGAACCACATCTATAGGCAAAATTAAATATTAATTAAATAACTCAAAACATATCAGATCCCTAAGATATCTCACATATATTAACCATAAAATGGCTAGTAACGACTACTTTTTGAATAAAATCCGAAATTCCATAAATCCTGAAATAGCTCCATCTGTCGATCAACCAAGACCCATCAGTTGACTGCTTAATTCAGGATGTAGTCAAGCCAAAATCTATTTACCCATCAGTTGATTGCCCATCCAATAACTGTCAACTGGACGATTCAGAGAGTTTCATAAGTCGACCTATCTGTCGACTTGGCGATTCAGAGAGTTCATTTTTTGATCACAAGTCGACTTACCTGTCAACCTTGAGATTCAGAGAATTCTTGTTTTAAGCTTAGGTCGACCTACCTGTCGACCGAGGGATTCAACAACTTCATTCATTAATCACCAGTCGACTTACCTGTCGACTGAGAGATACGGGAATCTTCTCCTGAATTCATTTTAAATCCAATTTCATCGATGTTTTTGCCCCTTTAACTGATTTATTTTCTCGGTTAGCTCCACTAAATACTTAAGTTTAATTTTAGTTAATTATCTTTATTTAATTTTCAATTACACAAAAAGGTAAATAATTTGACTAATTAGGTAGGCCACGTATGAGACTCTTCTTAGATAATTTATAAATTAGCTCCATACTAGCAAGCCCAAGTCTCCTATGCCATAACCAACTATTTTCAGATAAAGCATTCAAATTGGATAAATTTTGAGGAGTAAAATCATCAAATGAGAAGGTATAAACATTCTCAAAACGTGATGCAACTAACATGATACTGCTATCATGACCATTCTTAATAACGCACTTATCATGATCAAATATCACATTATAGCCCTTGTCACATAGTTGACTTATACTAAGCAAATTATGTTTAAGTCCATCAACTAGTAACGCATCTTTAATAATAATAGTACCATTATCGATATTACCTATACTGATAATTTTACCATTTGCGTTGTCTCCAAAAGTCACATAACCTCTATCCTTAGGTGTCAAAGATATGAATTTTGATTTATCTCCCATCATGTGTCGAGAACAACCACTATTTAGGAACTATTTGTCCTTGCTTATTGATGCTTTTAGAATAACCTGTAAGGAGCACCTCAAATAATTCCTAAGTGGTACCCAATTTACGTGGGTCCAATCTTGTTAGTCGGGACAATTTTAGTTCCTTTTGGAACTCAAACTTGTCTACATTTGGATATTTTAGTAAAACATTTACGAATAGTATGACTCACAACATTACATTTAAAATATCTAACAAGATCTTTGGTTTCAGAAAAGAATTTTTGAAAACGTTTTTATTTAAGATTTTTCTGAAATCCAATACCAGCTTTATCAAAAATTCCATGTGCACTTCCCAAAGGCATTTTCAAATTATTCTCACCGCCGATGAATTTGAGAACAATTGAATGTAAATCCGACATCTTGAATTTCAATTCATTATTTTCAGATTCGTAGTCCATTACTTTCTTGTTTAATGTATTAATTGTACTTTGAAGGACATTTATTTTAGAACAATGGCTTTTATAATCATGCAAAAGTTCTTGATAAACATCAAATAATTCATCAAATCTAAAGGATAAGAACTTGAACATTTTGTAACGTCACCACTAGTGGCCATCAATACAAACATGGACATTTCTTCATTTTCTAATTTTTCGGAGCTACTTGATTTGGTATCATCCCAAGTAGCCTTCATAGACTTCTTCTTGCTCTTCTTTTCTTTCTCATTCTTCTCTTTTTCTTTATCCTTATTCGGTTTGGGACAATCAGTTTGATAGTGATCGGTCTTGTGAAAGTTGTAGTATTCCACATTGTTCATGTTGAAGTTTATTCTCCCACGGAATGTGTGCCGAGTCATTATTCTAAAATTCTTTGTGAGAAGCACCACATCTTTCTCTTGCTCACTGTCAAGACTTTTATTATCACTATCGTTATCTTCTTCAATTTTCTGAGCTTTTAGCGCTAAGGATTTCCTCTTACTATTTTTGGTGTCATCCCATATCCTTTAATCACCATTTTATGAGTCATCAAGTTGCCTATGAGATCATCAATTTCGTATTTGTCAAGATCCTTAGCTTCCTCAATTGCAATCACCTTTAACTCCCATACTTTTGTCAAAGATCTTAGGATCTTTCTAACTCTATCCTCCATGGAGTATGGATTTCCAAGTGGACTCAAGTGATTACAAATGTTGTTGAAACGAGTATACATCTCTTGAATCAATTCAGTTTCTTCCATTTATGAATAATTCAAATTTCCTTATAAGAGCGTTGATTTTCGATTGCTTCACTTGACCTGTCCCTTCATGAGTAACTTGTAGCTTGTCCCATATCTTCTTTGCTGATTTATAAGTTGAAACTCTCGAGTATTCATTAGCAATCGAACAACAAAATAAAATATTAATAGCTTGAGAGTTCATAGAAAGTTTCTGCTTATCAGAAGTAGTCAGCTACTCTTTCGTCTTCTCGACTCCGTTTTCCATTAGAACAAATGAACCATCCTCGATTGTTAGCCACACATCATAATTTGTAGCTTGAAGAAAGACTATAATTTTGTCTTTCCAGAACGAATAATTTTTACTGGCAAATAACGGTGGATGGTACATAGACCGCCCCTCAACTAATGTGCCTATTATGTACACCATGTGATCTTTATTAGCTAAATGTGTTGAGCTAAACCAGCTCTGATATGAATTGTTGGCCCAGTGAGCTACCCAAGAGGAGGGGTGAATTGGGTAGTATTAAAAAATATCATAATATAACACTTCAAAAAATCAAATAATTAATTTTATCTTAAAACTAATTATTGTCTTTTATTGTAGCGGATATGTGTTATCAACTAGGTGCACACCCAAACAACAAAATATAAACAACGTAAATAATACAATACACAGAAATTTATATTGGTTTACCAAGCTACTCTTTGTGAATCCAGTCCCCTGAGCTCTGCGGAGAGTTGTACCCACTAAACTCAAGATTCCTTTAAAGGTAAGAACTAAACCCTCACAACGATTTTTTTTTTTCACAGGCTCAGAATTAACCTTTAAATTTTCTTTTCACAGGCCACAAATAACCTCTATCTTTATACCAGACAGAAGATTAACCTAATTCTATTACAGGGAGAATCCCAACCTCATTCTTTTTATACCTTAGGCTCAAGAATTAAATCTCACACAAATATGCTCCAAATATCCTTTTACTTGGTATGGATTGAATCATTACAATTCACGCACAAATTCAATTAAGGAAGAATTAACACCTAATATTTTTACACTCTAGGCAAAGATCAAAACCTCAATCTCTTTATAAGAAGAGATTAAAACCAACTACCATTGATTAGACACTCCCAGTAGTATCTAATTAGACACTCAACTCACCAATTAAAAACAATTGATAAGTGATTTTCTCATCAGAGGTTCTATCACCCCAGATAAATTCAGACTCAATTAATGTCCCGATACTAGTGATAGAAAAGTAAGAATTTCAAAAATTGATAAATAGAGATGGGTAGCAAGCAATTAAGCATGTAATCAAATTTTCTTAAGAATTTGTTTCAAAAATATTTTACAACAAAAAATCTGAAAAACAATTTCAAAGATCAAATTTCAAATAATATATATAATCAAGCAACAATTAATAGTAAGTAATTTGGAAAGATCTCACCAGGATTCTATCGAAAAAATAATGATTAGCAGTAGCAATGAAATTTCAGATCGTTAGTAGCAATAATCCACAACAAATAATTCCCAAGAACAACTTTAAGAAAAAATCTCACAATTCACTCAGTATGATTACTCTTAGAAATCACGAGAGCTGAATAACTCAGAATGGTTTGTTTCTCTTGATTTTTTTTTTATTTCATTTAAAATTCACAGTTCTATTTAAAGCCTCTTAAAACAAGCCCTATAATGGCTAGTTCCCATAAATCATGACATTTAATTACAACAATAGACCCTCCATATCATAATTATTCATTCCTGGTATAATTCACTTAAAATATCTCTTAAATTATTCAATTATGTCTCTCAAACTTTTACTCAAACTCAATTAGATAAGATTGAAAGAATTACATGTACCAAATTAAGAAATAACAAAACTACTTGAACCATATCTATAGGGATAATTAAATCTTAATTAAATAACTCAAAACATATCGGATCCCTAAGATATCTCATATATCTTAACTATAAAACGGCTAGTAACGGCTACTTTTTGAATAAAATCCAAAATTTCATAAATTCTGAAACAACTCTATCTGTCGACCGGCCAAGACCAATCGATTGACCACCCAATTTAGGATGTAGCCAAGCCAAAATCTCTTTGCCCATCGGTCGACTGTCTATCCATCACATGTCGACTGGACGATTTAGAGAGTTTCAAAAGTCGATCTATCTATCGACTTAGAAGTTTAGAGAGTTCATTTTCTGATCACAAGTTGACTCACCTGTCGACCTGGTAATTTAGAGATTTCTTGTTTTAATCCCAGATCGACCTACCTATTGATTGAGAGATTCAACAACTTCTTTCATTACTCACCGGTTGATTTACCTAAGTTCTTCAATTTCTTCAAACTCTTAATCTTCCATTATCTTTATCATCATCTTTAGCATTGCCTCAATATCGTCATGATCGTTTTCATCACTAGAACTAATAAATTGAAACACTCAATAAAATCATTAGTTCCAAAAAAAAACAATAACATTTAATTGTCCATTAAAATCATAGGATCAACAGCACGGAAAAGCGCAGAACTGAAAGTAAATTATAATAAGTAAATTCAGGAAAATAAAAGTACAGAAAGGCCCAGAGCAGTAATGAAAAATGAAGAAATATAAATAACGTGGAAAGGTGCCAATTAGTAAAGTAAAATGTAGAAATATAAATAGCACGGAAAGGCGTAGAACAATAAAGTAAATGACTGAAATGTATACAAGAAAATTAACCATTTTTTAAGTGTTCTCTTGGGAATGTTCTCTTAGGTTTTGTTCAATTTTAGGTCGATCCTTTCAGGCTGTTAAAAAAACGTGTGTTCTAGAAAAAGGTTAAGAAGGCGTACCATAGCTCGGGTAGGAGTCTCTTCTTTCCTTCTTCTTCTTCCTCTTCTTATTCTTTCTGGGTTTTTTTTTTTTTTTTTTTTTTTTTTTTTTTTTTTTTTATTAATATTTTGGTATTTTTTTTTTTTTGGGATGAGATGATGGAAGATCAAGAGAATGTTTCTTGGATGATTTGGGAAATATTTAGGAGAAATAAAGGGGGCCAGAAAATAGGGATTACAAACTAAGGGGTTAGAAATTTTAGATGTGGTTTGGATGGGCAGAAATGGCCTTTTTTAGGAAAATTATGTGCTTTGCGCCCTCCTAAGTGTGCAAGGCACAGATCTTGCCTTGCCAATTACCTCATGATGGCAACTACTGCTCATATTACGTGAAATGAACACATTAGGTCTCATACTTTGAGTATTGAGTAGTTGACTTTGTTTCTCCATCTCCTTAAGTCTTACCATTAAAGGTAATGACTTTCTGGACTCCCAAGATGGCTATTGGAACTCCAATTTGGAATCTCAATGCTCCACATTATTCCCTAGAGGTGTAAGTATGATGCATTTTTTGTTTTGAGAATTTATCCATTGAATGTATTTTTTTATTTTTTTTTTGGGTTTTTTGTGAAATTGAAATGCTAAACATGAAATTAAACTATCCAATTTGATATTGGAATGTTCAATTTTGAAATTTAGCACTTAATTGGTCATCAATTTGATGAAATTGGCGAAAAATGAAAAGTTGTTGGAATTAGCAAAATTTATTAAAATTAAGGTGTGAACTAAAAAATTAACTATACTAAAAGTAATATTTGATGAAAATACACTTTCAATTTGACCAATATGGTCCCCAATTTCAATTTTAACCCAAAACTTTATTTCTTGCCTAATTCAATCAAATTTTTGATTTTTTTTTTTTTTTTTTTTGTATTTTTCTTAGTTAAAATATTATGCAAGAATTAAACGTGAGAATATTTGTGTCCTTAAGCGTACTTTAAATTTTGTCTAAATGTCTACTTTAGACCCATTACTTTTATGAAATGGAGAAATAGATGGGACAAAATGTGGTATCTACAATTGTCCCTGTTTGTCATGCGAGTTTACTCGTGATGACAAAGATAGAAGATATACACTATTTTGTTCCACAAAAATGAGTAGAAAAATGAAGCTGAACCTTGATTTGACTAAACCTAACCAGGGGTTTTCCTATCTGGACACTGCATTTTGTCCCGCTCATTTTAGTTTTCAAAAATATCGGGTCTAAAGCGCAAATTCAAATAAACTTTAAAGAGAGGTTTAGAGGGAATTAATATTTACCTTAGATTATGTTTGATACTAAAAAAACAACATGAAAAAACCATAAAATCATCAATTCGATCAAACATTGGTATAAACAAAGGTTTCAGGTCAATTTTGAAATTTGTAAAAGTTAATGGGGACTAAAATGACAAGATTAAAAGTGGACTTCATATTAATATCACTTTTAAGATATTTAAATTAGTTTCTACACTTTAATTTGAGAAAATTTCACCAATTACATATACTTCATATTTTGACCTCTAAAACTTTCGTTTTCACCGGTTTTGTCAAATTAAAAGGCAAAAAATATTTTGTTTAATTTCTTGTTTAAAGTGTTAATCTCATAAATCAATTAATAAATCCTTGATTAGTAAAATGGTGCCCAAGACACCAAGATTACTAAGAGCATACCTTCCAAACTTAAGAAAAACATGAGATTCTTCTATCGGAGTGCCTTTAGACAAATTGGGAGCTTCCTAAGAACGTTGGAATTAAATTCAAGTATTTAATGAGTATCTTATATAAAAATTTCATCCATAAGAAATCCATCATTTGTTAGGAGATGTCATGATGCCTAAACTATTAGATTAGCATGCCATCATTAATGAAGCATTAAATGAAGTCATAAATAAAACATTAAATAGGCAATATTATGGAAGATTTAGTTTAAGTAAATATCATTATGTTATAATATCATCATTTTCATAGGTAATTAATGCCAAAGCCTAGTCTTAATTAGCCTTCATCATGACGAAGCCATTAAGGGCATTAATGAAACATTAATTGGGTATTAAATGTAGCATTAAATAAATCATTAGATGGAAAATATTTTGGTAAGATTGATCACCATTAACATGATCTTCATGAATACCTACCATATCTTAGGAATTTTGATCATTGCCTAGCCTAATTTAGCCATAAATGGCTTTAAATGATTATTAAATGATAAATTAAAATAGTATGGCTATGCCTGCGCATTAGTGAATGTGTAGGCATGACTTTGCCTATAAAAGGTAACCTGTTTTCATTAGGAACACACACTGGTTAGACCACTTCTCTATCTAAGATCAAAATTCTCTCTCGGTTCTGTTGATTCCTTAAGCTTTCTACCTCTTAAACACACCTAAATTCTTCCAAAAAAAGCTCTTAAAAGGTGATCTTGATACTCTTATAACAAGAGTTCAAGAAGTTTCTCAAGAAAAACCAAGCAAAAGGGAGAAGCAAATAAAAGAGGAGAAAAAAGAAAAATCACTTAGGGAAAGACTACTCCCCTAAGTTAGGTTAGTTTTTCATAAACTTCTCTTTACTTTTATTTGTTTATCTTCCTTTGATTGTTTGTATATAGTGTTGTTTTGGTTATCTTTTAGTGCCTTTAGGTTTGTAAATAGTGTATATAGTTTGTTTTGCTGTTAAGAACAACAAGAACACATGGTATACGCATAATAATTTTGGCCTTTGCCAAGGAGCACATGAAACTAAACTCAATGACATTAAAAAAAAACCAACTGACTATGGACTACTAAATACAAATTACTAACAAGTAATGTTTACTTTTCCTACTCTACGCCTTTCCGTGCTAGCCTACATCAAGGCCTGGCCCTACATCTCATGTTGTGGATTGGTACCCTTATATATATAAGCCTAGATTAAGGTATGGCCATACGTCTCAAATCATGGACTGGAACCCTTCATATATTACTTATGTCTAGACCATTGTGGCTAAAAGGCGGAATAACAGGAATCATCTATGCCTTCTAGGATAAGTGTGTGTCTTCTTCAAAAATGTTTCCTCTTTTTTAGTTATGAGTAGAACTTGCACTTATATTCTATATTTTCTTAGTAAGTTTAGTTAGAGTGTTCTTGACAAAATCAAATATGCATATCATTTACCATTAGTGTCATGTTTATTCTTACTTTTCTTAAATAAACAAAACAAGAAATAAAAAAAATAAAAAATAAAAAAGAATTTTCACATAAGAAGTTTTCTAAATGCAAAATATTTGGTGTTTTACTCTAAAAAAAATAAACCTTGGTTTTTCTAAATTACTTTTATAAATAAATGTTTTGTATACTTTGCCTAGAATAAAATTTCTTACCTGCTGTTATGTTATTTACTTAAAACATGGTTTTTCACATTCCAATAAAAATGTGTTCTTAAATTTGTTTTATCCTTTCTTTTTATTTTAAAATAAATATACTAGTTTTGTCAAAGTTGAACTTTAACTAAATAAATAACCCCCTTCCCCCCCAGGGCTAAACTTATTGATTTTTCCATAATCGATAGGCAGTCTAAAATGGGGATATTTGTTCCTTATTCTTAACATGTTTTATCTGTTGCTATTTTCATAAATAAATTTTTCTTATTTTCTTACATAAATAAATATAAACAGACAAAAACATCAAAAAATGGGAATTAGTGTGTTAACTAAAACTGAAGGGAATTACTTGAACTAGTTTGAACTTAATGATTTATTTAAATTTAGGTACCCTCTTTAGACGGGTGTCTTGGGGTGCCTAACACCTTCCCCGAGAAAAATCGACCCCCAAACTTTAAAGAAATCTCTAGTAAAGACCAACTATTTTCGAATCAAAATTTGGGTTATTTCTCAAATAAAATGATTTCAAAATCCTGGTGATCTAGCACACCCTTTAACTCAATGCTACGTGGTTATTCCACATTTTTAAATAAATCCCGGTCCGAAGAATATTTTCAAAATCGGCGCCTAGAAAGCCCCTGATTTTTTTTTTCTAAAATGAACGAATTTTTAGGATTTCGATAGGGAGGAAACCAAATCGTGTTTTCCTCTTATTCTCGCTTTTTTCTCATCTTTTCTAAAATCCAGGGTGTGTCACCCTACATATCTTATACGTGCTAAGAATTAGGTCAGATAATTCTAGCAAACCTTCGCCCCTTGGGATGGAGGACCAAGAAAATAAACAGTAAAAAAAATCCCACCACGAAGGGCTAGGAACCAAGCTTTTGCTACCTTAGACAGAGAGCGAATAATTAAAGATAAAATTCGGCCATTAGAGGCTAGGATTAAAGCTTCTACCACCTTAGATGGAGAGCAAAAAGTAAAGACAAGATCCAACCATCAGAGTCTAGGATCAGAGGTTCCGTCATCTTAAGCGAAGATCAAAATTTAAAGACAACAGATCCTGTCGTTAAAGGCTAGGATCAAAGATTTCGTCACTTCGGATGGAGAGAAAAATTTAAAGACAAAAAGAACTTTCCATCTGATGCTAGGATCAAAGCTTTCACTACCTCGGATGAAGAGCGAAATTTAAAGACAAAAGATCCTACCATCAGAGGCTAGAATCAAAGCTTTGAGAGAGGTCCACGGACTAATCATGGAGGGGATGCGCTGCAACGTATGGATGGAGATGGTTAATCATCAACATTTCTTGAATTTAGATTAGACCTAATCATGTCTTCCTACATATCTTGACCATACCAAGAATTAGGTTAATGTAGTTCTGACTGTCCTGACCGTCTACGAGGTGGGAAATGGTAAGAACTTTCAAGGATAATTATCTTGCCTATTATGAGGTTGCGGAGAAATTAAATTCAAATTCCTGCCTTATAGTGAAGAATAGGAAAAATCATGAATCAAAATTGGTGGAAAAAAGTTTTGGGTTAGAGAAATCGATTTCTTGGGGTTTTATCTCAGTCTAAGACTGAAGCTAACAGATGATTCTTGTAGGAGCCACCAAAGTTTCTTTTTGATTTTATTTTTTTACTTGTTCATTCATTCTTTAATTTACTCATTTCATTCATTTCCTTCTTATTCATTTCATTCATTCATCAATTTTCATTTTATTCGTTCTATTTTTCATTTATGTATTTAAACATCTTTTATATACTTAATTTATTTCCCATTTATTTCATTTTTCATTTAAGTGTATATATATATTTATATATTCATTCATTTTTCAATGTAACATTCAGGAGTAGTGTCCTTGCCTGGGACCGAGGAACATGTTTAAAGGACTTCACGAGGGAAGTTAATCCCGATAAAATGTGACCTAGCCCATAACTAGGGAGGTAAATTTGGAAAAGGAATTAAATCTGTCCCAACCCATGATTGGGGATGGTTGGGTATGACTTATCATTTAATTTATTTAATTTTTTTTTAGAGAGAGTATGTCTTAGTCTATTTCAAAGGATGTATAGCAAGTAGACCTCACAAGGAATGCCATGATTTAGAGAGTTTCCCATAACCAGAGATGGCAAGATGTATTAAACTTGACCCAGTCCAAAACTTAGCCAATGTAAAATGCAGACTTCGCAAGAGAAGACGAATACGATAAAATATGTCCTCGTCCAAGATTGGGGTGGAAATTGGATAGGTTCCATAAGAGAAAACAAAATCCATCACATCCTAGCTTACATTGAGAACGAGAAGGGAGTAAAATATGCCTTGGTCTCTAGATTGAGGAAGAGGAAGAATAGTCTTCTTGAGAAAAGCTAATTCAGAGCACCTTGATCTTTAACTGTATGATGCACCCCAGATTTTGAAACAGAGGAAATAGAGAATGGGAAGAAGAAAAACAAAGTTTCATTCCTCCCTCTCAAAATCCTAAAAAATCCATTCATTTTTTGAAAACATGTTTCAGTGGTTTTTCTAGGGGCCGGTTTTGAAAAGTTCTTTGGGTTAGGATTTTGTAGAAGATGGAGTCGCCACCTAGCATGGGGTTAAATTGTGAGTTAGGTCACCAGGATTTTGGAAAATCAATTTTTGTTTAAAAATTAGCCTAAGTTTTGACACGAAATACAATTGGTCTTTTACTAGAGATTTCTTTCAAGTTCAGGGGTCAGTTATGCTTGGGAAAGATGCTAGCCACCCTAAGACACCCGTTCGAAGACGGTAACTCAGTCCAAATAGATGTTCACTTTTAAACAAGTTTAAGTAATTTCCTTTGGTTTTGTTTAACACAATAATTCCCATTTTTAATGTTTTTATCTTTTTTATGCATTTTTTATGTAAAGAAATAAGAAAACTTACTATCTATCAGTGGCAACAGATAAAACACATGTATGTAGACACGACATTTTGACCGTCCCGCAAAAAAATAAAAATAATTATGCTTTATCTTATAGTTAGCTTTGTTTTATTTAATTTTTCTCTATTTTATTCTTTTTCCAAAAAAATACAAAAATAGTTAAAGAAAAATGAAATAAAGAAAAGCGTATTGAAATTGAAAGAAGAAGAAAATGGGTGTTTGAAATTGAAAGAAAGAAAAGGAGGGGAATGATTTTGAATAGAGGAGAAGTTAGGTCCCAAACCATGAATGAGAGAGAGAGAGAGAGGGAGAGAGAGAGAGGAAGGCAAGCGTGGGGCCCGCTTGCCCACGCCCGCATAGTGCCAAAGAGAGAGAGGAGAGACAGAGAAGAAGAGAGAAGAGAGAGAGAGGAAAGAGAGTGAGAGAGAAAGAGAGAGAGAAGAGAGAGGGGAGAAGCGGTGGGGGCCCCCCGCCTGTTAACCTGCCTCAACCAAAAAAAAAGAAGAACAAAAGGGGCGTTGCCACGTGGCAGCGCCTGCTGTTATGGAGGATGGGCACATGATTTCACGCACCCGTCTGTCCAGAACCTTCCTTTGTAGTTCTTCTTACAATTCTACCTTTTCCCAGTCTAATTTGGACTGGGCTTTGGCTGCCAGACCTAGTTTTAGGGTTTTCTAAAGTGTTTTTCACACCCGATCTTCTCTTATAAATAGGACCTTCCTCCTCCTAGTTTATTCATTCAAAAATTGAGAGGATTAACCCCCTTTAGAAGAGTGATTCTCAAAACCCTTTCGAAAAGCCGTCTGCGAGAGAGGAAATTACGAGTATCAAGATTCTTGGCCTAGAACAGGTATGTTTTCATAATTTTTAATTCTTCTTTCAGTTTATTTTATTCTTTTCGCAATTTAAATTTTTGCAAGTTTTATTTATTTATTTATGTATTGTCATCCGATGATCCGATGAAAACGTCGGGGTGGGTTTCTCGTGCTTAAACTTAACCCCCGATCATTAGGTGAAGGACGTTTTCATTATTTATTTTGTTTTGTTTTGTTTTGTTTACAAATTCATAAACACAAAAAAATAAAGTCGTCCGATGATCCGATGAGAATGGTAGGGTGGGTTTCTCGTGCTTAAACCTAAACCCCGATCGTTAGGTGAAGAATGTTTTCGTTGTTTATTTTTCTGTATTTTCTTTATTTATTTTTATTCTTATTATCAAAACCCGAAAAAAAAAATCAAAAATGAAAAAATAAAATAAAATAATAATAATAAAATCCTTTATTTGTGAAATTAATCCTTGCGAACCTTAAAGTAAATCCAACGATTCGATAAATCGTGGGAGAGTTTTCCGTGACCTCATTTCTATTCCCCGACTCGAATGGAATTTAGAAACGAATGGTTTTAGGAAATCTCTTCCCTCGGTAAATTTTTCGTGAGATTTCTTTTAAAGTATCGAAAAGATTAATTTCAACTATATTGTTTTCACGAACCCCCCTCAATTCTCTTATCCATAGAATTTGAAGGAATTTCAAAACGAAATTTCTTTAAATTAATCAGGCAAACTCAAAGTAGATTTTTTTGCATCCACTTAGCATGTTTCATTTAGACAACATGTTTAAGACACTTTCACCACTTACACTTTTCATACATATAGTTTTTATTTTTTATTTTTTATTTTTTTACGAGTCCACGCTACTTTTTCACATCTAGTCATGACACGTGCACCACTTTTTTAATTAATTAAATCATTGTCACGCATAATCACATTAATTCACGTAGTGTTCCTTATTGGATTCCGTATTCATATTAGTTTGCATTGAAATATTTAAATTAAATCATTTAGTTTTTTAGTCACTTTTGCCTAAAAAATAAAACTCATTTAGATGTTAGTTTTGCATTCATATTTTCAAATCTCATTCATCTATTTTAGTTTGCCTATTTAAATTAAAGAAGTCTCTCAGAAACAAACATACCCCCCTCCCCCCCGGGAACCATCATTGTCAAATCCTTAATATTCGATAAGAGGTTATACCGGGAGGAACATTCCCAAAAATCCAAGAACTTGTCTCAACTTATTTGTGAAAAATACCAAAAAGATTTTATAAGAAGGGAATGATTTCAAAATAAAATAAAACACTCGGACTAAACTAATTGGACTTAATTGGATATAAGGTATCGTTTTCAGACGGGCGTCTTGGGATGCCTAACACCTTCCCCTAGCGTAACCGACCCCCGAGCCTTTAAATGAATCTTTGGTTTGACTGTGTTTGTTGGAGTCAATTTTTTACTTAGGTCTTTTAAATTGTTTTTCTAAAAAGTCGGTGACCTAGCACACCATTTAAATCCAATGCTAGGTGGTGATTCCTTTTTTTTTTTTTTTTTTAAAAAAATGGCCTAAGTATATCTTTTGAGAAAATCGGCGCTTTAAAAACCCTTCTCTCCTTAATTATTATTTATTATTTTTTTCTTTTTGGAAAAACGGGGCGCGTCAGTTGGCGACTCCATTGGGGACTATTAGAGGGTCGAGCCTAATATGTCCAAATAAGACCAACCATTCCATGTCTGAATGTTATATTTTATTTTGGTATCTTTTCCTTCTATTTTTGTAAATAAGTTGTGATGTTTATTTTTTTTCTTTTCTTTCTTCTCTCTCGGGCTCTTATATTGTTATAAACTCTCTGACACAAGTACGATTGTCTTGTATCCATATTATCCCCTTCGGATTCTATGATACAAGACGGGAGAGGGGGGGTTCATACTTGATGGATTGATGTTGTCTTAGGAAGCCTTAAAAACCAAACGAGTTCAAAGTTTTCAATACCGACTAAGTAACGAAAGAATTTTCACAAATATTTATCTGTTTTGATCGGTCATTATTAGAATTGAAAACTTCGAACTCGAATGGATTTTAAGGCTACCTAAGACCCATATGGACTAATAAATGGGCTTGTTGTAGAACAGAACAAAACAGGATGAGACAGAAAAATTGGTCCTAGAAAAGTAATTTCGGTTCCCCCCATTCGAAGTCTGGTCTTTACTCATAGCCGAGCCCGGACTCACTCCAGGATGACATCAGAAAGAAATCCTGAATCTCCCCGTGCGGCCCAGATGGCTCGTATGTAGAAAACCATTAACATGCTGAAGGAAAAGATTAACGAACTTAGTCGGCCTCAGGAGGCGCCTGTTCCCCCATCTAGTGGAACTCTCGTGACTGAATCACCAAATGGAAACCCTCCAAGTGCCGAGATGGAGAACTCTGTGCCAAATTCGAACCATGCCAGCCCGAACTTCGCAGGATCAGTCTATTATGGACCCCAGATGGGCCCTCATCCTTTTGCCTACGGAGCACCAGTATACCCCAGCTAGGGGCATATCTATCAGGCTCCACCCGAAGGTTTGGCCCCTCCCGCAGCCCAGATCTTCATCTACCCGGAAAGGGTCGTTGCTCCGCCGAATGATTCAAATGCTAATCGACTGGCCACGGCCGTTGAAACCGCAAACAGAAACGAAGATGGACGCCCTCTAGCCTGGGTTATAAAAATTGAGGAATTGGAGAAAACCATAGAAAACCTAAAAAAGGAGAATCCATCCAGAAAAGCGGCGTACAAGGAGCTGTCAGCACCACCCTAGGTGGTACATCCGGAAAACTTCGTAGTTCCAGAGTTCACAAAGTATGACGGTATTAGCCCCCCAGAATGGCATGTCTATATCTATAAAGAGTAGTTGGGGGTTCATGCTCAGAACGAAGACCTTTACCTGAAGATGTTCCGGCGATCATTGAAAGGACTGGCTCTCAGTTGGTACATAACCTTAGACCTGGCACAGATTAAGACGTTCGAGGATCTGGTAGAAGCCTTCTGTGAATAGTATGTGTACAATAAAGATACCACACTAGACCGTAATACCCTTTACCAGATACTGAAGAGAAAAGATGAAAACTTCTGAAGGTATACTGCCCGTTGGAGGGAGGAAGCTGCTAAAGCTATCCCTAGGCTGAGCGAGGAGGCTCAGTTGGAGATATTCAAGTCAATCCAGATGCCACCGTTCTATCAAGATCTATCAAGCATGGCAGTGACTTCCTTTGGCGATGCGATCAAACAAGCCGAGGCGATAGAAGAGGGAATAAGGAACAGAAATATTGAAGGGGCCTTGCTTGACCTGACAAAGAGGTTAGCCTCGCCAAAGAAAATAGAAGATGAGGTAGTTGTTATCATTTTCCCCCAACAAACCCTCTACCAAAACAATCCCCAAGCTTCCTATCTCGAAAACTACTAGAACCAGAACAACCAATATCGCAACTATTCTCCTCAAAATCACCAAAGCCGACATTACCCCCGGAACCAACCCTATTCCCAAAGCTATCCCCGCTACTACCAAAGTGCACCTCCACCTTACCAAAATCACACTCCCCAATATTATCCCCAAGCCTACCAAACACCCTCATATTAGCCAAACCAATATCTACCACCTCAAATTCTTAACCACACGTTAAAGCCAAGAACCCAATACCATCAAGGCTACCTACCTCGTGCTACTGGGGAAAACTTTCAGAATGATGACAAAGAGCTACTAGACTTTCCGGTCTCCATTACTGAGTTGTACCGGAATTGTTTGAAGTAGGGGATGCTGACACCCCTTCCATTCTACGAAGTTAAACCTGGGAGTAAAGCAGCTTCTTCAAATGCTTTTTGTGAATACCACTTGGGAACCAGAGGACATGCGATCGAGCAGTGCTTTAAGCTAAAGGACAAGATCTGGGAGTTCATACGGACGGGAGCCATCACGTTTCCTAAAAAACCTGAGACTGGTTCACCAAACTGTCAGCAGAATTCGCTACCTGATCATTCATCTTCAAGGAGTGGTGAAGTCAATCTTTACAAAAATATTGGTGGATATGGGAGCGAGTCATGTGCCTGAGGCTCGATTTGAAAAATCTAAAGGCTGCAAAACTGGGTTTTCTTGTTTACTTTCAATTTGCTAGGTGTTTTTGATAAAACTGGGAAATCTTCACGTACTCACCTTTCCATTCCCGTTGGTTTTTTGGATGGAAAAGGATTTGCTCTGTAATAGCTTTTTAAATTTCTATAATGCAATACTGTTTATCCAAAACTATGGTTTAATGTTTGAATCTTACCATTTCAAGTACCCAAAATCGTCTGCATATGTTGTATGTGATGTGACTAAGCGAGGATGCAAGTATATGATTTCAATACAGAGATAGACCACTATCCAATGGGAATGGAAACAAAGAAAGGTTTTGTTCAGCCAAACGATGGTGAGATCCAAAAGACTCCTGAGCAAATCTGACAGCAATTCCAGCATACCGGGGGATTTGAAAGTCAAGATTGGTATCCGTTGTCCTAATGATGCTTTGATATATTATTGCAAGATGATCAAGCTATCTCCGATGGTCCTTTAGTGATTGATAAAACTGGGTGTAAATATCCTGGTTCACCTGCTGTCTAAGTTGTTACCCAATGGCGAAAAGGGAACAAAATCATCCCAGGCCAATTATCCCAATGAAGAAACTCTCAAATGTTGCAAGAAGGTCTCAATTCGCAAAGAAGATCAAGTTCATTGATAAGATCGACCACCCCTGAACCATTGTAAGTTTGATCATCTATTAAAAAAAAGAAGAGAAAAAAAGAAAAAGGAAAAAAAAAAAAAAAAGAAGGAAAAAAAAGGGGAAAAAAGAAAGAAAATGAAAATGTGGAGTAACCGAGCATGAATCGTTGGTGCAAATATGGAAGAGATTAAAAGACGAAAGAAAGAGGATAATTTCATCCGTTCAAGGTTTTCGCCTCAATTCAATTTGGTAAGCAAATAACATTTTTTGGGATAAGAACTTGATGAATTTGAATGGAATTTGAATTTGTGAAAAGAAACATTGGTTGTGGTCTGGAAATGTATTGGAACCGTATTCCGCTGCAGTCCGACTCAAGATCTCACAGAAAATCATATTGGGCTTTGAAGGTACTCGTTTTAGTAATTTTTGACATTTACCCATTTTTTTGGACTAAATCAGTTTTGCAGGACTTGAGAAAACACAGAGCAAGTAGGAGTATTAAAACCCCAAGCATCGAATCACCTAGAAATTTGAAAAGACAAGAATCCAGTCGAGCAAGCTAAGGAGATCTTGATGGAGTATGTTGGACCCTCCCATGAGTTGAAAAGTGAAATATTGAAAGTAAAAAAAAAAAAAAAAAAAGTCTCATTAAATCACCCCGAGGCATGTCGGGCCCCGAGTTGGAAAAGAAGCTTCTAAAATCAAATGGAAGAATATCTCGATATTTCCCCAATCTAAGCACCATGAGCCGAAGCGATTACGGCCGAAAGGGGGGAATGAAATTGCGAGTGGTGAAAGGTAACAAGTTTTTCAGACTAAATTTTTATGTTTGTCTAGTTACAAGGATCTCAAAGGGACTGGAAGTATGAATTTTCCTATCACTAGGACTTCTTACCTTCCGACTCGAGTTTGAGACTCTTATTACTGAAAACTCAAAAGCTTTAAATGAGCATTCAGGTATGCGTTTTGCCCTGAAAGGGGCGTCTAGTGAACTACGCTAAACTTGATCCTCGGCGTAATGCTAAGGTACGCAAGCAACTTGTAAAGGTTCGGTTATCCGAGAGTCAGCCCCAACCAAAGGCTGGGGCACATTTTATATCTTTGTTCTCTAAGTTTTGCCCAGCCACAAGCTGGGGCATATTTTATATTTCTAGACTTTCTTTTGTCCCCTTAGCCAAGAGGGTTGGGGATTGAATATTTTTTTCATTACTCTAAAAGATCATCTAAACGAACATTTGTTCATCATGAGTATTATCATGGGTCCCTTTTTTTTCATTACTCTAAACGATCCTTTAAACGAATAATTGTTCATCATAAGTATCGTCACGAGTCCCTTTTTATTTTCTCTAAACGATCCTCTAAACGGACATCTTGTTCATCATGAGTATCGTCATGAGTGTTTCTTCATTACTTTAAACGATCCTTTAAATGGACAATTGTTCGTCATGAGTATCGTCATGAGTCCCTTTTTATTTTCTCTAAACGATCTTCTGAACGGACAATTGTTCGTCATGAGTATCGTCATGAGTCATTTTTCTATCACTCTAAATGATCCTCTAAATGGACAATTTTTCATCATGAGTATCGTCGTGAGTCATTTTTCTATCACACTAAACGATTCTTTAACGGACAATTGTTCGTCATGAGTATCATCATGAGTCCCTTTTTTTTTTTTTCTCTAAACGATCCTCTAAATAGACATTTGTTCATCATGAGTTGCGTCATGAGCGTTTCTTCATTACTTTAAATGATCCTTTAAACGAACAATTATTCGTCATGAATATCGTCAGGAGTTATTTTATTTTATTTGTTCTATCGCTAAAAATTCACTTTGAAAAATGGGGTAATAAAAACGACGTGGTCTTTTATCTTTGTCAAGCAAGTGGAACTCGCATGACAAAGAGGGGCAGCTGTAGACATGACATTTTGATCGTCCCTCCAAAAAATAAAAATAATTATGTTTTAGTTTATAGTTAGCTTTGTTTTATTTAATTTTGCTTTATTTTATTCTTTTTCCAAAAAAATACAAAAATAGTTAAAGAAAAATGAAATAAAGAAAAGCGTATTGAAATTGAAAAAAGAAGAAAATGGGGGTTTGAAATAAGGGAGAGAGAGAGAGAAAGAGAGAGAGAGAGGAAGGCAAGTGTGTGGCCCGCCTGCCCATGCCTGCACAGTGCTAGAGAGAGAGAGGAGAGAGAGAGAGAGAAGAGAGAAGAGAGAGAGAGAGGAAAGAGAGAGAGAGAGAAGAGAGAGGGGAGAAGCGGTGGGCCCTCCCGCCAGTTGACCTGCTGCAGCAAAAAAAAAGAAAAAAAAAGGGCGTTGCCACATGGCAGCGCCTGCTGCTGTGGCGGATGGGCGCGTGATTTCACGTGCCCGTCTATCCAAAACCTTCCTTTGTGGTTCTTTTTACAATTCTACCATTTCCCAGTCCAATTTGGACGGGGCTTTGGCTGCTAGACCTAGTTTTAGGGTTTCCTAAAGTGTTTTTCACACCCAATCTTCTCCTATAAATAGGACCCTCCTCTTCCTAGTTTATTCATTCAAAAATAGAGTCATCCTCTTTAGAAGAGTAATTCTCAAAACCCTTTCGGGAAGCCGTCTGAGAGAGAGAAAAATACGGGTATCGAGATTCTTGGCCTAGAACATGTATGTTTTCCTAATTTTTAATTTTTCTTTCAGTTTATTTTATTCTTTTTTCAATTTAAATTTCTGCAAGTTTTATTTATTTATTTATTTATTTATGTATTGTCGTCCAATGATCCGATGAAAACGTCGGGGTGAGTTTCTCGTGCTTAAACTTAACCCCCGATCATTAGGTGAAGGATGTTTTCATTATTTATTTTATTTTATTGTGTTTTGTTTAAAAATTCATAAACACAAAAAAATAAAGTCGTTTGATGATTCGATGAAAACGGAGGGGTGAGTTTCTCGTGCTTAAACCTAAACCCCGATCGTTTGGTGAAGGATGTTTTCGTTGTTTATTTTTCTGTATTTTCTTTATTTATTTTTATTCTTGTTATCAAAACCCTAAAAAAAATTAAAAAAAAATAATATAATAATAATAATAATAATAATAATAATAATAATAAAATCTTTTATTTGTGAAATTAATCCTTGCGAACCTTAAAGTAAATCAGACGATTCGATCAATCGTGGGAAAGTTTTCCGTGACCTCGTTTCTATTCCCCGACTCGAATGGAATTTAGAAAGGAATGGTTTTAGGAAATCTCTTGCCTCGGTAATGTTTTCATGGGATTTCTTTTAAAGTATCGAAAAGATTAATTTCAACTAAATTGTTTCCGCGAACTTCCCTCGATTCTCTTATCCATAGAATTTGAAGGAATTTCAAAACGAAATTTCTTTAAATTAATTAGGCAAACTCAAAGTAGATTTTTTTGCATCCACTTAGCATGTTTATTTCTCGTATCATTTAGGCGATATGTTTAGGACACTTTTACTACTTACACTTTTCATACATATAGTTTTTATTTTTTATTTTTTTATGAGTCCACGCTACTTTTTCACATCTAGTTATGACATGTGCACCACTTTTTTAATTAATTAAATCATTGTCACGCATAATCACATTAATTCACGTAGTGTTCCTTATTCGATTCCGTATTCATATTAATTTGCATTGAAATATTTAAATTAAATCATTTAGTTTTTTAGTCACTTTTGCCTAAAATATAAACTCATTTAGATGTTAATTTTGCATTCATATTTTCAAATCTCATTTATCTATTTTAGTTTGCTTATTTAAATTAAAGAAGTCTCTCAGAAACATACATAACCCCCCTCCCCCCTAGGAACCATCCTTGTCGAATCCTTAATATTTGATAAGAGGTTATACTGGGGGAAACATTCCAAAAAATCCAAAAACTTGTCTCACCTTATTTGTGAAAAATACCAAAAAGATTTTATAAGAAGGGAATGATTTCAAAATAAAATAAAACACTCAGACTAAACTAATTGGACTTAATTGGATATAAGGTATCGTTTTCAGACGGGTGTCTTGGGATGCCTAGGACCTTCCCCGAGCGTAACTGACCCCCGAGCCTTTAAATGAATCTTTGGTTTGACCATGTTTTTTGGAGTCAATTTTTTTACTTAGGTCTTTTAAATTGTTTTTCTAAAAATTTGGTGGCCTAGCACACCATTTCAACCCAATGCTAGGTGGCGACTCCTTATTTTTTAAAAAAACGGCCTAAGTATATCCTTTGAGAAAACTGGCACTATAAAAACCCTTCTCCTTAATTATTATTTATTATTTATTATTATTTCCTTTTTGGAAAAACGGGGCGCATCAATGTAATAAAAGTTTTTTATTTTTTTATGTCGACCGAACCTTTAAAGGTTGCCTATGTATCCCAATTTTCATGAGAAATCAGGTCGAAACATAGTTCATTTGTTCAAGATGAACTAATTTTTATTTAGACAGGTGATCGAACTTGTACGTGGGTTGCCTACGTATCTGATAGGTGAAAAATACCTATCTACTTCTAAACTGGATTTGGTAGTTTTCTAGTGTTTTAGTTATATTTAATTTGCTTTTTAGTTTGTTTTTATGTAATTCAGGTTTAGAGACGCAAACTAGTGAAAACGGTGGGAAAATGGTGAAGAAATGAAGAAGAAATAAGGTTTCAAGATTGCAGAACCTAGGCCTAGGCAGAAATTCCTTGGCCTAGGCCGAGAAGAGACAGAAGTCCCCTGGCTTAGGCAGAAATTCCACCACCTAGGCGGAGAAGAGGAAGAAACTTTGGAGCAACTCGTCGGCCTAGGCGGAGGAGCGGCAGAAAGTTAACCGACTTAACTTCCGCCTAGGCTCTTCGCCTAGGCAGAAACCCTCTGCATAAAGATATTTTCTAAGATATTTTCCAAACCTTTACATAAACACCCTTTTTCACCCAATTTAAAGAGATGTTTTTTGGAGACCCCTTACACCTTAGAAAATTTTAGGAGTAGATTAGATTAGTTTTAGGAAGTGTTCTTGGTAAATTCTTGAAGAGCTAAAAGAGACAGTTTATCATTTGAGAATAGGAAGCTCGGGAGGATCGTTCTTTGGCGAAAGTGGACCACTCCACTTTAAGATTTGATCTTTCTTTCCTTGTTTCTATCTTTCTACTTAATGATTTATTGTAAATAATGATTTTCTCTTGGTTTAATGTTTTAATGGCCAAGATCATGTTAGTTTAGTTAGATATTAGCTAGGGTTAGATGTAATTCATGTAAATACCTTTTTGGTTGAATATAAGTTAATTTTAATGGTTTTTTATCCAATTCCAATTGTGTTTACCATTATTTCACGTTTATTATGCTTGTTACGATAAACCGAGAATACGGGGTTTGATACTCGGGAGAGGTAACCCCGGATTCGGATTAGGGTTAAACACAATGCGACGATCCAATAACCTGGGAGGGAGTTGGAGAGTGTGCAATCCATGAAGTTGGGTCAAGACTCATGTGGCTATGTGTTCGGAAAGGTGCTCGAGGGGGACTTCGGCGTCAACGCAAAATCATGTATTCACTCGCTTTTCACTCGGAAGAGGGAGCGAGTGGGTTATAGATACCGAGATTGTTAGATGAGATAATAACCGTTATTGATAACTAAACTAAGCCAAATAGGTACTAAGTGAATGAAATCGATCGCTAGTTAATTAGTGTAATTAGAATTAATCCTTAGGCGTAGTTTTAATTAGTTGAATTTAAATATTAAATTGAATCATCAGGATAATGTGAGACTACGTAAATTACAGTACTCAATTATTCACACTTTCCCTGTGGACACGATACCCGATCTTAACCGATCCACTATTCTAAAATTTTGACCTCGTATACTTGCGAGAGTAAGTAGCGGCGTATTTTACGCTCTACCAAGTTTTTGGCACCGTTGTTAGGGATTGTGTGAATTTTAAGTTGATATTGGACTAAGTGGTTGAATGTTAATCTTGACATTTATTTTGTTTTATTTTTAATTTTTTTTTTTGTTTTATTGTGTTAATGTGATCAAGCCGTGCGAGCAATGATAAAGAAGATTGGAATTCTTAATTCTCAATCCTGAGATCAAGCTTATATTGAAAATGATAAGGATAGAGAGGAGAAGCTGACTTCAAGCCATGATCTTGATCCAACTGAGCATTTGAGCCCAAATTCCATGTCTATGGGGAAATTTGGTGAAAAATGCTTTGCCACACGAAAGTCCAGCTGGGGACGGTAACTTAAGCGCAATTTTTTTTTTTTTTGAAATGAAACTCAGGGTATCAAATTACCCAAAATTTTCTACTATTTATTTTATTATTTATTCTTTTTGGAAGCCAGCATGGCTTCGGAACGTGTTTGGAAGTGAATTTAGGAGTGTGGACGCTCGGGGAAGTGTTTCACGCTTAAACACGTTGAACAAGCGAAGTGGAAATGTATGGAGTGGAGCCGTATTTTGAAAATTTGAGAAAAACATGAAAAAAGAGTTACAGGCCTACCGCCTAAGCGGTGGACGCACCTCCTAGGCGCTTAAAATACAGGATTGATGTTTTTCAGAAAAACGCTCCACCGCCTAGGCGGTCAAACTTCAGGATGTGAAAAATTTTAAAAAAAGGGCTTCATCGCCTAGGGATGAACCCATCGCCTAGGCGGTGAAGCTTCTGCAGTTAAAATACCTGTTTCGCCTATTTTTAGAAACCGCGAACACTTCTCTCTCAAAAGCTCCACATTCTCTCTAAATCCTACCTCCCAAATTGTTCCAATAGCTTTTAATCATCCTTCTATATTACAAAATTTGTGATTTCCACCCCAAATCATCCACTACAAATCATTTTTCAACCCCATTTTTGCGATTTTCTTTATCACTTTGGGATTTTGGTTTGATTTTTGGTGATAACTTAGTTTCTATGGATTGTTAAATTGTATGAAACAAAATTTCATGCTACATTGTTCATATTTTGTTAAAATGTTGTGATTAGTGTGTGCACAAGATCAAATCCACAGGTTGATGTGCGACCGCTTCGGCATTACTGCCGCACCTTTTGCAACCGCCACAATTTCCATTCTGAAGCGATAGTGGTGGTGATGACCCCTCTTCAAGTAGACAGTAGGGAATAAGACTTCTACGTCTTATTCCCTAGGTATATGTTCAACCCATTTTTTTTCGCATGAATGTTGTATGTTTATTAGGTTTGCTGATTTTGGAACACTACCTTTGTTCAAGCATTTATTAGTATGGAATGGATGTTAGTTTAGTGGATGTTCATCCATTTTGATTTTTTTTTTTTGTAGAAAAGGATGAACAATTATTTTTTGAACACAACACAATTTTTTTTGATGTATAGAAGGATATTTATGTATGTGAATTTTATGTTTTAATGTAGGTTTAGCTTTTAATTTCTAGTTTAGTTTAGTTTTTTTTTTTTTTTTTTTTTTTTGCATGTGTAGTATTTAAATTAGTTAAACGTTAGTATTAGATTTAATTTATAAATGTGTATGTATGAAGTTGTATTTGCATGTTTAGTTGTTGAGTTTATTTGAGTCAAGTCCCGATGATGAGAATTATCCCCTAATTGCATATTGAGGTCGGGGGTAATGCCTTCCATGTGTGTTTTGTGTGCTTAACATGTCGATTGGGTAAAAATTATCTCGATCCTAAAATCGCACGACATTCGGACTCAATGTATAATAATCTAAACAATTAGACGCTGATTATTCAATATGAAGTTCATGACAAAAATGAGGAATCTAGAACTTGATTTGGGGCAAACTTGAGGCGAAATCCTAGGTAAGGTAATTCCGGAGACTTGATATAGGCCGTCATTTTTTCGCTTGAACCGTTGTAGCAAACCTGAAAAATTTCATCCCTTATTTCCCCTGTCGAAGCCGATAATGTAATCAATTCTGAAAACGTTCAATTATTTTTTTCATTTAAATTTTTCCTAAACCAATGTCGCTAAGCCTAATTTTCCAATTGAGTAAAATCAAGGGAGCGGTGGGGTTTCGGATGAATTTTTATTGACTCGGTATTGGTATATTCACTTGTCACTTTAGTATTTCTTTTCACACGCTCCTAAAATAAGTTTGGGGGTGTGTTTCTACTGTTTCTTTTTGCATATTCCTAAAATTTTATAAATTCGAATAAGTTTGGGGGTGTGTTTTTGTAACTTCTTTTTGCACACTCCTAAAATGGATATTATGCGAATTAATTTGGGAATGTGTTAAAAAAAACAAAACTATGTGAATAGTGTTTTCATTTCCTTTTCTTTTGACAAGTGAATACACACGATCTTCGTTTCTTATTCAGAGTTGTACTCTAAAAGTGTGGGGTTATGAGAGAGGATATCGATAAGAGATTTTACCTCGGGTATCGATCAATTAAATCAATTATCTATTTTCAATTCCAGTGATACCCGTGGTCGTTCTCCAAAGCCAAACCAAGCCCTATTGATCTCTATGAATTTCCAAGCCTCTATTAGTGGATAGTAGACCTCAATCAAGCATATGGTTTTCCTGAATCCTTAAATGGTATACGTTATGAACTTAACAAATGAATAATCCAATCTGATATGTGCGTAATTATGCATTTGAGTTCTTACACACATACATTCAATGGATCTAGAATGGTTTTTATTGATATTGAATGTTGAAATTCTAAAACACCACTTGGTGTGGGTTATTCATGAACTTGATTAGATTTAGAGATATTGAGGGAGAAACAAATTGGTCCTTTCAATTGAACTTTATACTTACATGCATTTACTTCTTTTGTGTTTCATGTTTTTCATTTTTAGTTAGTTTGTTTAGTTTAATGTTAGTGTTTTGCTTGAGGACTAGCAAAATTCTGAGTTTGGGGGTATTTGATAGGTGAAAAATACCTATCTACTTCTAAACTAGATTTGGTAGTTTTTGAGTGTTTTAGTTATATTTAATTTGCTTTTTAGTTTGTTTTTATGTAATTCAGGTATAGGGACGCAAACGAGCGAAAACGGTGGGAAAACGGTGAAGAAATAATGAAGAAACAAGGTTTAAAGATTGCAGAACCTCGGCCTAAGTGGAAATTCCTTAGCCTAGGCTGAGAAGAGACAGAAGTCCCTCGGCCTAGGAGGAAATTCCACCGCCTAGGTATAGAAGTGGCAGAAAGTTAACCGACTTAACTTCTGCCTAGGCGGAAACCCTCTGCACAGAGATATTTTCCAAACCTTTACATAAAAACCCTTTCTTACCCAATTTAAAGAGATGGTTTTTGGAGACCCCTTACACCTTAGATAATTTTAGGAGTAGATTAGATTAGTTTTAGGAAGTGTTCTTGGTCAATTCTTGAAGAGCTAAAAGAGGAAGTTCATCAATGGAGATGAGGAAGCTCGGGAGGATCGTTCTTTGGCGAAAGTGGACCACTCCACTTTAAGATTTGATCTTTCTTTCCTTGTTTCTATCTTTGTACTTAATGATTTATTATAAATGATGATTTTCTCTTGGTTTAATGTTTTAATGGCCAAGATCATGTTAGTTTAGTTAGATATTAGCTAGGGTTAGATGTAATTCATGTAAATACCTTTTTAGATGAATATAAGCTAATTTTAATGGTTTTTTATCCAATTCCAATTGTGTTTACCGTTATTTCACGTTTATTATGCTTGTTACGATAAACTGATAATACAAGGTTTGATACTTGGGAGATGTAACCTCGGATTCGGACTAGGGTTAAACACAACGCGACGATCCAATAACCTGGGAGGGACTTGGAGAGTATGCAATCCTTGAGGTTGGGTCAAGACTCATGTGGCTATGTGTTCGGAAAGGCGCTCAAGGGGGACTTCGGCGTCAATGTGAAGTCATGTATTCACTTTCTTTTCCCGATCATAGTTTCTCTAACGAGTGTCAACTACTAAACTTCCTTGACAGGTTACGTGCCACAACAAGAACTTGGGTATAAGAAGGAAGTGGTACCACCAATTTTTACCAACTAACTACAGAAGAAGCCTATTGTTTGTTGGAAGATATGACCAATTTTGACCACAGTAGTTGGAATTATCCAATGAACCTCCATAATTTGGAGGATAATTCTAATATATTGACGCCATGGTTTGATACCCCACATCATCAAGTGGAGTCTTCTTCTACCCTTGAAGACCTTATAGACCTACTTTCCCAATCTATGGAGGAGATAAGGCAATTTTCGGAGGAGACAAGACAAATTTCGGAGGAGACAAGGCTCCGTATAGAGAAGAGGGAGAGGATGGAGACCGTTCATGATTTACAAGTCGAATCTCCGTTTGACTCTATTGAATCCATAACCATGGAAGTGGTAATGAGAGACACACAAGCCACGTTCATATGTGAAAGCCACCATGACGAATCGAATATAAGTGAGAGAATATTGGTGTCTTATGAATATGATTCAAAAGAGGACGAGATTCAAGAATTGTTCGTTAATGACAAATCACAAGATGATTTCGAGTCCTCACCTCTTGGAATCCAATTAGTGTTACCACTTTTGATCATTGAAAGCTATAGTGAGGGATCGCGCACAAGTAGGAAGAACTTGGGTTAGTTCAATGACGATGATTCCAATGAGGAGGAGACCCCTTTTGAGATCCATGTTGCGATGCTACCACCAATCAAAGACGACTATGTCTATGAGGATCTTATGTGCCTCACTTATCCTCCACCACCTTTAGCACTATTCATTTATGCCCACCAAGCTCATATGCCAGAGCCGAGTTACGTTGAGCATACGTTCCAATCATTTCTACATTTCGCAGGCTTGAGGGCGTTCAAAACCAGGACCCATTTATTGTGTTGTATGACATATACTATGGGTGAAATTCGTTATTTGATGAGCCCTTCTCTACTATCAAGCCGAGGACATTAAACCAAATGCTTCTTTGGAGGCAACTCAAGTTTTCAAATAATTGAGCTTAAGGATGCAAACTATGGAAGAAAGCCCCAATACTAATCACCTTACTCGAAGCATCATCTTCTACCACACTAAGAGTCGAGATTATCACTCCTCCTCGGTATGTGTTCTTATTCCCTTATGATTAATTTGAATCCATGTTTAACTTTGAGTTTTGGGGTGAGACACATGGTGGCTTAACGTTTGTTGGGTTTATGAATGCTTGTGTGTATGACTTTTCTTCATATAACTTGTGTTCTTTTAGCCATGTTTTCAGTTTGCTTTTCTTTTAAACTCTATTTAAATACATTGTGAGTTTTTTTTTTTGAGATGAAATGACTCAATATCGATGATGAGTATAGACACTTGATGTTTTCTTAGGTCTTTTCAAATGTATTACATTGAGATTTTATGTGTGCTTAACTCATTTTGATTGAAGTTTACTCTTGTATCTTTACATTTAAGCATAATGAATCATGTTCACTTAGCCTCTTGAGTACTGGGAGTTGAAGATTATTGAAGATTTGAAGCCTCGAAGCTCATCTCCACAAAAGGTTTTCTTTTTCTTTCTCTCACCCTGATCTTTTAATTAAAATTTGTATTTGTGATATTGTGTTCAACATGTTCGCATTTATGAATTTATTGAAAATATTAGTCATGGATTCCATTATGTTGAGTTAAAATTTCTATTTAGGTGGATTTGAATATCTTTGTACGAACTATGCCTTGAGATTTTAAGCTTTTGTTAATTGAACTTTATGTTTCAATCATTTGTGTTTTCTTTATGCTTATTCGCTGATTTATGCAAAAGATAAATTGGATATCAAAGATGTGTGGGATTAGGCCTTGACAAAGGTAATTTTGCACATTGAGACCGCAGAAACACAACCCTGAGTATACGAGCTCAAAAGGCTGTATAGTTTGGGCAGCCAATAGGTGGGCAAAACTTAAAGATTGGATAATTAGTTGAATTGAATATACATATTAGGTCAAGTGATTATACAAACTACCTTACTCGGTACTCGACAAAGGGAGCGAGGTTACTATATAGACCCATGGTTAATGATTGGGCATGAATTTCATTAATAAACTTGAAGTGGATTAGCTTGATTTAGTAAAGGGATGTCAAAACCCCCTAGAACAATTGTGCATAGGAGGTCCATTTTTTTTTTTTAATTATTTTTCTTTTGTTTTTACATTTGTTTTAGTTTTATTTTCATAAACCTTGAATTTGGACGCCTAAATAAAGTTAGGTTACGATAATTGTGGTACTTAGTGACGATTTAAACCAATCCTTGTGATACGATACTCTACTCACCCTATACTATTAAAACCCATACACCTACCTAATCCTACACATCTATGATATTTAATTTATCTTTTGCATAAATCAACGAATAAGCATAAAGAAAACACAAATGATTGAAACATGAAGTTCAATTAACAAAATCTTAAAGTCTTAAGGCCTAGTTTGTACAAAGCTATTCAAATTCCCTTAGATAGAAATTTTAACTCAACATAATGGAATCCATAACTAATCTTTTCATAAAATTCATAAATGCAAACATGTTTAACATAGTATCACAAATATAAAATTTAATAAAATGATTAGGGTGAAAAAAAGGAAGAGAAAACTCTATGTGGAGATGAGTTTCAAGGCTTCAAATCTTCAATAATCTTCAACTTCAAGCTCTCTCTCTCTCTCTCTCAATATATTTTTCTTCCCAAAATCTCCACACAAGTGGTGTTTCACTCCCAAAATCGCCAACTCCTTGGGTTTGAGGCATAAGGTGGTATAAATAGGGCTCAAATTAGGGTTTTATTTTTCATGTTTTCACACTGCAAAGGTGAATTGGAGAGAGATTTAGGGTAAGGTGGAGCATGCCCTTGGTCTGTGGAGATTGTTGGGAGCGCGCTGGAGCGTGCTTTAGGCAGTGTCTTTGGCAGTTTTGACACCTGTTCGTATGTTGACCATAACTTTCCCCTTCGAACTCCGATTGTGGTGATTCAAGATGATATGAAAAGCTAATAAATAGATATGCAACTTTTTTTTTTTTACATTGTTGCAAAATAGGATTGCATCCAGATCAAAATCGGGATTGAAGTTGTTACACCTGCATTACTGACGAACTATTACAACCCAATTCACCTCATTTTGCCATATTTTCACATTTTCTCTCAATTATTTATGATTCCTTGAAAAAAAAAAAATACATTAATAAAAAAATATTTGAAAACCCATAAATATTTGAACTCACAAGTGCTTGATTTGTTAGTAAATAACCTCGTCATCAATTATCTACCTATTCTATTATCCCTATTGATTTGGTCCATACACTTTAAGATTCTCCTAATTTAAATGGATTAATACTTCCTATTTATATGGTTTCAAATTGAGAAACTAGCCGTTAGAGGGCTTGATATTTGTCTATTAATATATACTTGTGGGATTAGTGAAAAGTACATAAAAAAGTATAAATTCAAGCTATTCGAAGAGTTATATTTACGCTGATATTTTTGTGAAAAAATTATTCTACGTTCTAGATCTAAACTGCTTGTGGTTTGGCATCACTGACTTGTGTTCTATTGCATTACTATCATTATCTTTGGTGTTTCTAGGTGAGATCTTTACAAACTTTGTTATTTACTTTGAAGTTATATTTTTATTGATGGCTTGGTATAAGATTGTTTAAAAAATTATTTAAAACATAAAAGACTAAAAAAAAAAAAAAAAACGATTTTATTTGATTATCTTATTATATGCTTAATTGTGCTACCCATATTATGTATTAATCAAATTTTATTTGCCTCACATTGTATTTATCATGTAGTAATTGTTTGGGACCTTAATCGAGTGTATTTGTATTAAGGTGGTAGAAGCTCATTATGGGAAGAAACTTGCATTTTTTGTATTTGCGAGTTTGAGCGAATTAGACACGTTTGGGACGGTGTCTAGTCAGGGTAGCTAGGTTTCGATCTTTTTCTTATGAAAAAGATTAGGATTTGACCTTTGTCCTGTTAAAAATGTTAGGTTATTCTTTTTCCTTGAAAAAAATTAGGTTTTGATTCTTCCGGTAATTGAATTATTATTTTGAGTGAATTGTAAAGATTCGTCATTTCCTGTGAAAAGGATAAGTGAGAGAGTGTTAGGTTAATCTTTGGCCTAGTAAAAAGATAGGGTTGATCCTTGTCCTGGGAAAAGGGTAATTTATAAAGGTTGATTATGTGCTGGTAAAAAAATCATTGTAAGGATTTGGTTCCTACTTGATAAAGTGATCAAAAGGGTTTAGTGGATTGCGAATCTCCGTGAAGCTAGGGGGAGTGAATTTAAGTTAAATAGTTACTCCGACGCTAATTTTACCAGATGCAAAGTAGAGTGTAAAAACACAAGTGGTTCATGTCACTTTTTAGGACATGCTTTGGTTTCTTGATCTAGCAAGAAACAAAACTCAATTACCTTATCTATTACTGAGGTTGAATATATGGCAGCTGGTAATTATTGCGCTCAAATTCTATATATTAAGAAACCATTATATGATTTTGGAATATGCATGGAGGAAGTTCCTATTTATTGTGATAATAAAAATGTTATATGCTTAAATAAGAATCTGACACAGTACTCATGAACTAAACACAAAGAGATTAGACATCGTTTTTTTTTTTTTTTTTTTTGTGATCATATTATGAAAAGGGATGTAACTATTGAGTATGTTGATACCTCCGATCAACTTGGCGATATATTTACCAAACTTTTAGCGGAAGATCAATTCATGAAAATTATTTTCGAGGTTTAGGTTTGGCTAGGCATAATGATGTATGCCTAGAGTGATGTTTTGGGTCTTCGCCCCTACTTTTTGAGATGACAAAGGGGGAAAAATTGATGTTTAATAAGTTAGTTGATGTTTAGAAATTTGTTCTCCTACGCATTGCATTGATTAAAAGGAGATGCTAATTATTGGGCTTAATGTTGAATATCATTATTGATTAAATTGAGCTTATATTGAATATCTTTATAATTTTTCGTTAATGTTTTCTTATTTATGCTTAAATGTGTTTAAATACCCGTCCTTGGATTTAAGGGAGTGTGATTACATTCTTTATTAAAGAAAACATCAAAGTTAATTGTCATCATAAAAAAGGGAAAGATTATTAAAACTAAGGTTTTGATGAACAATTAAGTATTGTTGTTTTTGGTGGAACTAATGATTTTATCAAATGTTTTAGAATTACAAGTTCCTTGCATGTGATTAAGTAGTAGACCTCAAGAAGAAAACATAAAGGGTACAAGATGGATGCGATGAAGATATGAAGAGTTTTTGAAGACCATGAAGAAAAATAGGTGAAAACTACTCTTTACTTATATACTCTTAATGCAATCCGAATTAGGATCACACACGATACTTTAAATGAGTTAATTATATGTGTGTCATAGTAAGAAGTGATAAGTTCAAGATCCTAAAACGAGTTATTGTATGTGCTTCTTATGTGAAATAAAATTAATAATTGACCTAATTGGAAAACATGTTTTTAAAGTATAAAAAGTTATACTTTCAGGTAAATTTAGTCAACCGAGAAAAGTAATCGGTTAACCGAATCAAATAGTGAATTTTAGAGTTGAAATGAGGTGCTACTGATCCAGTCGGTCAACCAAATTAAATTGGTTGGTTAACCATTTGAAGCAGTAGCTTACTTGGCGAAAGAAGTGAGCAGACTGATCAAATCGGTCAATCGAATAGAAGCGGTCGGTCAACCATTTGAGTCAGTAGGTAAATCAAAGAAAAATTGGATCATTCTGATCTAATCGGTCAATCGATTGGTAGTAATCAGTCAACCTACTGGCCTTTAAGGTAACATATGAGTTTAGTTCCGGATAGGTCGGTCAACCAACCTATGGGGCTCAGTCAACCGACTGAGTTAGTTGGGAAATCGAGAGATTTGGTCTCTTGGTAAAAAACTATCCGTTTTTTAGGATTCCAAGGGAGATATTTGGGGGATTCGAACCTAATTATGATATTATCAACCTATTCTATTATCCCTATTGATTTGGTCCTCATACTTTAAGATTCTCCTAATTTAAATGGATTAATACTTCCTATTTGTATAGTTCTAAATTGAAAATAGTTTTGAGGACTTATTTTAGATAATCGAAAGTTTTGTTTAAGTGAAATACTCTTAAATTGAAAGGTTATCAAATAAGGGTCTAAGAGTGTCTTTAAGAGGCATATCTTTGAGACACTAGCTGTTGGAGGGCTTGATATTTGTCTATTAATATAGACCTATGGGATTAGTGAAAATTACATCAAGAACTATTATTTCAAGCTATTCTGAGAGTTATATTTATGCTAAGATTTTTGTGATAAATTTATTATACATTCCTGATCTAAAGTGCTTGTGGTTTGGTGTCACCAACTTTTGTTTTATTGTGACGATCATTATCTTTGATGTTTCCCTGTGAGATCTTTCCAAGTTTTGTTATTTACTTTGAAGTTATATTTTTATTGATTGCTTGGTATAAGATTCTTTAGAAAACTGTATTAAACTTAAAAGCCTTAAAATCGTTTCAAATGATTTTATTTGATTATCTGATTATGTGCTTAAATTGTGCTACCCATATTATTTATTAATTAGTTTTTATTTGCCTTATATTGTATCTATCACGTAGTAATTATTCGGGACATTAATCGAGTATATTTGTATTATGGTGGTAGAAACTCCTTGTGGGAATAAACTTGCACTTTTTTGTATTTATGAGTTTGAGCGGATTACGTTTGGGATGATGTCTAGTTAGGGTAGCTAGATTTCGATCTTTTTCCTGTGAAAAATAAATAAATTGGGTTTAATCTTTATCCTGTTAAAAAGGTTACGTTTTTATTTTCCCTTAAAAAAATTAAGTTTTCATTCTTCCAGTAATTGAATTGTTAGTTTGAGTGAATTGTAAAGGTAATCATTTCCTGTGAAAATGATAAGTGAGAGAGTGTTAGGTTAATCTTTAGCCTGACAAAAAGATAAAGTTTATCCTTGGCCTAGGAAAAGGGTAATTTATAAAGGTTGATTATGTTCTTGTAAAAGAATCATTGTAAGGATTTGGTTCTTACCTAGTAATGGGATAAAAGGGGTTTTGTGGATTGCGAATCTTCTTGGAGCTCGGGAGAGTGACTTTAAGTTAACTAGTTACTTTTACACTGATTTTGCCAGATACAAAGTTGAGTGTAAAAGAACAAGTGAGTCATGTCACTTTTTAGGACATGTTTTGTGTTGGCTCAAAGAGATACCCAAGAGGGGGAAAATTGGACAGTCATCAAATTTAAACAATTAATTCATTTAAACACTTAATATTAAATAATCAATTTCCCTAAATTAATTATTATCTTAGTCATGTAGCGGATATGTGTTTAATACTAAGTACACACCCGAAAACAATATAATATAAAATAAACAATACAGCACACAATGATATATCCTGATTCGGTCAAGATAGTCTTGCCTACGTCTAGTCCCTCGAGCTCCACAGAGATTCGTATTCCACTAAATCCCTTTGATCCTTGCCAGGTAGGAACCAAACTCTTACAGTGATTCTTTTACAGGCACAAAATCAACTGTTACAAATTACCCTTTTCCCTAGCCAATGATGAATCTTATCCTTTTACCAAGCAAAAGATTAACCTAATACTGTCTCACTCATTCTTTTCATAGGAAATGATGAATCTTTACAATTCACTCAAAATAAAAATTCAATTACCGGAATAATCAAAACCTAAATCTTTCCAAGGGAAAAGAATAACCTAATCTTTTTTATAGGACAAAGATCAAAACCTAATTTTTTTCACAGGAAAAAGATCAAAACCTAGCTACCCTAGATAGACACCGTCCCAAACTTGTCTAATCCGCTCAAACTAAAAAAAAAAAACTGTAAGTTTCTTCCCACAAAGAGCTTTTACCACTGCAATACAAATATACTCAATTAATTTCCCGAATAATTACTACGTGATAGATACAATGTGACGCAAGTAAAATCTGATTAATTAATAAAGTGGGTAGCACAATTCAAGGCACGTAATTAGATAATCAAATGAAATTGTTTAAAAATATTTTTGGGCTTTTAAGCCTAACACGATTTTCTAAATATAATTTTAAAGTAAATAAGAATGCTTCGAAAGATCTCACAAGGAGACACCCAAGACAATGATAGTATCGCACTAGAACACAAGACGGTGACACCAAATCACAAATGCTTTAGATCGAGAACGTAGAATAAATCTCTCACAAAAATCTCGACATAAATATAACTCTTTGAAAAGCTTGAATTGAGTGTTCTTGATATGTTGATATCAATTCCCATAGCTCTATATTAATAGACAAATATCAAGCCCTCCAATGGCTAGTTTTTCAAAGATATGTCTCTAAAAGACACTCTTAGACCCCTTATATGATAACATTTCAATTTAGGAGTATTTCATTTAAAAATAACTTTTGATTCTATCAAATAAGTCCACAAAACTATTCTCAATTGAAAACCATAAAGATAGGAAGTACTAATCCATTTAAATTTGTAGAATCTCAAAGTATATGGACAAAATCAATAGGGATAATAGAATAGATAGTTAATATCTCAATTAATTTCAAGTCCCCCAAATCTCTCCCTTGGAAACCTAAAAAATGGATAGATTTTGACCACGAGACCAAATCACTCAATTTCCTAACTGCCTCAGTCGGTTGATCGAACCCCACAGGTCGGTGAACCCCATAGGTCGGTTGATTGACCTATCCAGTACTGAATCTAATCGTTGCCTTTCGGCCCGGTCGGTTGACCGACTATTACCAATCAGTTGACTTATTGGTTTAGGTTATTCTAATTTTTATTCAAATTACATACTGACTCAAATGATTGACCGACTCATTTCATTCGGTTGACCAATTGGATAAGTGTGCTCACTTCTTTTGCCAATTCAACCACCATTTCAAATGGTTGACTGACCTCTTTAATTTGGTTGATCGACTAAATCAATAGTACCTCATTTCAACTTCAAAACTCACTATTTAATTCGGTTGATCGATTACTTTCCTTGGTTGACTGATTTGACCAGATTACTTCACTTTTTATACTTTAAAACATGTTTTCTAATCAAGTTAATTATCAAATTCATTTCACTTAAGGAGCACTTACAATATCTTAAATTAAGATCTTAAACTCTATTACTTCATATCAAGACATAGATAAAACTAACTTATTTAAAGTATCATATGTGATTCTAACTAACTTATTTAAACTAACTAATTCGAGTTGCATTAAGAGTATATAAGTAGAGAGTTGTGTTCACCTATATTTTTCAAGGTCTTCAAAAGTCTTCATATCTTTATTGTGTCCATATTGCTCCCTTTATATTTTCTTCATGAGGTCTTCTTCTCAAACACATGCATGAAACTTATAAATTTGAAACACTTGATAAAATCATTAGTTCCACCAAAAACATCAATACTTAATTGTTCATTAGAACCTTGCATTCAACAATCTTCCCCTTTTCGATGATGACAAATAACTTTGATGTCTTCTTCAATAATGAATGTAACCACGCTTTCCCAAAATCCGAGGACGGATATTTGAACTCATTTAAGTATAATTATGAAAACACAAACAAATAATGATAAAGATATGCAATATAAGACCAATTTAATCAACAATGATATTCAACATTAAGCCAAATAACTAATGTGTCCCTTTACTCAATGCAATGCTTAGGTGAACAAATTCCTAAACATCAACTAACTCATTTAAACATCAACTTTTCCCCCTTTATCATCTCAAAAAGTAGAGACGGAATGACATTATTTTTATACCCCTTGATAAATATTCTTAGAAAAACTTTTTCTTTAAAAGATCATAAAACCTTGATTTTCAATAATAAGGATAAAAATCATTTTCAATTTTAGGATATATGTGGATCATCATAAGAAATAAACATTAGTGCATAAAAGATCATAACTAGATAATAGTTCACCATAATAGACTAATCACCACTTAGTTTTACTGAGTCTAGATCAAGTACCATAATTCCCAGATTAACTATTACAGACTATAGTACTACGCTGAGACATGTTCACTTACATAGACAAAATATGATAATGCATAAAGTGTAATACAGACTTTGTCCCATGAATGGATAATATGGTCCCAATGGACTCGTGGCCTATGGCTGTGGGTATTGACCTACGGGTTGTATGCCTGAGCCTGAAGGCATCTGCTGATAGTATAATGTGGATGGTCTTTCCCTTAAAGGTCCTACTACCATAGGTCCTCCAAATAACTGTTGCTCCTTCAAAGTAGTATGCCCATTGTATTGCTGTTGGGCACTGTAATACTACTGGCTACTGTACTGCTGGTTCTGCATGAATAGGAACATTTGTTCTATGTTGCTCGTAACCTTTCCAAATCCAGCTTCCATTGTATCAGTTAGCCTCCCTTATTTTTCTTCTATGGATACCCTCGTCTCTGCTATATCATTCGATATCTTGGACACTCTAGAATCAATCACCTTAGTGTATTGTTGGGAGTCATCAAATTGATTCTGAAGCATGTCGATTTTTTGATCCATGCTAAACTTTTCCTTATCTTCTTTCTCATTCGCAATCATTCTCTCTCTCTCTCTCTCTCTCTCTCTCTCTATTCTCCCTTTTTCTTTACCCATGTATTTCGCTTGAACTCAAACCCCATCAAATTACAACTATTAGTATTTAGCCATCCTGGGGTTCTCGTGAGAAGTATATTTTCTTCAAGATCACTATTAAATTTAAAGTGATCAAAGGTTCTTTAAAGTGCATCACCATAGGGTAGTACTCTTGCTGTTTTCCTCAATTGATACTCTATGTGCTCAAACATGATATGAGCCAAATAAAGATTTCTGCCATTGACAATCTCATTCAGTAAATATAAATCAAACTCATTTACGGTTGCATGACTTCCTCCTCTAAGTATGATAGAACAAGTGATTATTGAATGAATAAGACGATGTTCAAGTGATAATGAGCCCTATTGAATCCAATTTTTTGATGAGCAATTAATTGTCTATGTTTTTATGGGACTAATATTTTTACTAAGTTATTTCAGATTTATAGTTCCATGTAATGTTTTTAAGAAGAGGAATTATCGAAGAGGAATCGTTGAAGAAAATATAATGGGTACAAAATGGAAATGATGAAGACGTGAAAAGTTTTGAAGACATTGAATACAACTAGGTTAAAACAACTTTTTACCTATATACTCTTAATACAACCCCGAATTAAGATCATGCACGACACTTAAAATGAATTAATTTTATGTGTGTAACAAGTGATAAATTTAAGATCCTAATATGTGAATTATTATGTTCTCCTTATATGAAATGAATTTGATAATTGACCTAATTGAAAAATATGTTTTAAAGTATAAAAAGTTAAGTTTGTGGATCAATTTGGTCAACCAAGAAAAGCAATTTGGTCAACCAAGAAAAGCAATTGGTCATCTAAAACAAAGAGTAAGTTTTGGAGTTAAAACAAGATGCTACTGATCTAGTCCGTCAACCCAATGAAGATGGTCGGTCAACCGTTTGAAACAGTGGCTAAAATGAATAAGGAAGTGAGCACTCTGATCAATTCGGTCAACAAAATTAATAGGATCAGTCAACCGTTTGATTCAGTGGATTAAGTGGGCGAAAAGAGAATAATCCACTGATCCAATTGGTTAACCGTTTGGGTACAGTCGGTTAACCAACTACTATAGTGAAATCAACAACTATTTTGTTATTTTGGTAAAAACTATCCATTTTTCATGATTTTAAGAGAGGTTTTTTAGTGTAATTAAAATATGCCTGACTTATTATATGATCCCTATTAATTTGGTTCATTTAATTAAATGTTCTTTTAATTAAAGTGTCTTAATACTTTCCATTTTGATGGATTTCGATTTAAAAATGTTTAAAGGACCAAAATGAGATTTCCTAAGAATATTTTTAATAAAAAAGATTTATTTTGAACATATATGATATATGCGGTCTTGGGGTGTCATTTAATGAAATATTATTTGAAAAGTAGCCATTCTAAGATATCTTTGAAATTTTTTAATATTGCTATTTTTGTGGAGAATATTTGAGGTCAAAGATATGGTAGAGATTTATTGGATTTTATTTGGCCTTACAATTTAGTCCACATACTTAAATTTAATTATTTCTATATTTTCAGTGATTAATATCAAATTATTTTTGGGACTAAATTGAGAGCTTTAAAAGTTACATTGTTGGTCAAATATAGCCATTATGAATCTATATGATATATAGAGTCCATATGTGCCATTTATTGACATAACATTAAAAACTAGTTGTTGGAGGGTTAGTTCTCAGTATGTTAATATAAACTTGGGGAAATTGAGTTTAACATATCAAGAACAATCAGTTCAAGCTTTTCTAAGAGTTATATTTATGTTGAGATTTTTGTGAGAGATTTATTCTATGTTCTTGATCTAAAACACTTGAGGTTTGGCGTCACCAATTTGTGATATATTGCTATACTATTATTGTCTTCGGTGTTTCCCAGTGAGATCTTTCTAATCTCTGTTATTTACTTTGACGTTATTTTAACTTGATTGCTTGGTATAAGAGGGTTAGAAAATCAATTTAAACTTAAAAGCGTGAAAATCTATTTTAAATGATTTCTGTTTGATTATCTGATTACGTGTTTGAATTATGCTACCCACATTATTTATTAATCATATTTTATTTGCCTCACATTGTATTTATCACGTAATAATTATTTGTGACATTAATCAAGTATATTAGTATTGAGGTGGTAGAATCTCCTTATGTGAAGAAACTTACAGTTTTTGCATTTGTGAGTTTGAGCGGATTAGATACATTTGGGATGTGGTGTCTAATCAGGGTAGTTAGGTTTCGATTTTTTTCCTATGAAAAAATATTAGGGTTTGATCTTTATCCTACAAAAGGTTAGGTTATTCTTTTTTCTTGAAAGAATTAGGTTTTGATTCTCCCTATAATAGAATTGTGTGATTGTAAAGGTTCTTCCTAAACCTGAGAAAAGGATAAGTGTAAAAGTGTGAGGGAGTGGTACGTTTGATCTTTAGCCTGTTAAAAGGATTTGGTTTTGATTCTTCTTGTAATAAAATTAGGTTAGTCTTGAGCCTGGTAAAAAGATAGGGTTCTTCCTCAGCCTATGAAAATGATAATTGTAAAGGTTGAATCTAAGCCTATGAAACGAATCGAGATTGTAAGGGTTTGGTTTTTACTTGGGAAAGGAATAAGAGATTTAGTGGATTGTGAATCTCCGTGGAGCTCAGGGGACTAGATTTAGGTAAGAGTAGCTTACCGAACCAAGATATATTGTTGTGTTTGGGTGTGCACTTAGTATTAAACACATATCCACCATATAAAAAGATAATAATCTATTTAGGGAAATTGATTATTTGTGTTTAAAGGAATTAATTGTTTATATTTAGGAACTACCCAATTCACCCCCTCCTCTTGGGTAGCTCTTTGGGCCAACAATGCGCTCTTCCATCAACCAAATTAAACTTGTTTGCAATCTCATTTTCCTTAAGATTCCCTACAAGTCAAAAGGTGTTATTGTAAGGACAAACATCTCCCATTTTGAACTTCAAGATCCTCCATATCCAATCTAATTTCAATACCTTTAGCAAACAACCTTAACTCTCCATCACTAATCATAATATTATTATAAAACATCTTTGCCCAATATGGTATCCACTTATTACTTTGAGTAAGAAAGTTGGTCCATGCCATCTTCTTGACATACTTCTCAAGATCAATGTTTTTCTTTTTGAAGCTGGCAAAATCAACTGATTTAGAGCAAACAACCTTTCGACTCTCGATTTCATTTTTGTATTTTTCCTCATCCTCATTACTTTCAAAATGTATGGGCATGGTAGTTTTGTTCTACCTTTAGGCATTTTCTATCAACAATGATTTTCAACAAATGAATTAAGACCCAAAAACCTAACAATATGAAGCCAAACTAGTAGATCTAACGAAACCCTAAAGTGGAGAAGAAATACCAACCTTTTGAGGTAATTTTTACTTCCAAGCAATAGATCCGAGCCCTCAATCTTCAAATCCAAGCTAAAATTTGAAGAGATCTTGTAGACTTGGAAGAAAATCTCTTTGGTAGTGAAGGATTTTTAGAGTGAAATGATGAAACTGAAAAAGAGGTGAAATGAAAGCCCAAATGGAGTTTATTCCTGTAACAGTCGGTTGACCGACTATTTTTGGTTGGTTGACTGACTAGGGTAGAGTCTACACTTTGCAGGCTTTGTTTCTATCAATTGACCGACAGGATAATTTGTCCCTGGGTGATTCCTTGTCCAATTTGATCCATTAGCTCAATTTTTATCTCTTATTTTGATCCACACATATTATTTAAAATACTTTTACACATACACACTACACATATCAGAAATAAACTAATTTAAAAAAATGCAAAACATCGATCTCCCTAACAAAATTGACATATTTGAATTTCAGGAATTTTGATAGACCTAGTTCGTTCTTGGGAGTAGTTGGTGTGTGTATTTTTGGTGGAATTTTAATTTCAAGCTTGTTGTCCTTTGAATTCGCTATTTTTTCTTTTACTTGATTTACCACTTTGATTTCTTCTTTACTTACATTGGCTTTCTTAGATTGGTTCAATAATGATTTTCTTGCCTTTGTAAGGTATTTTGAGCTGCTTTCCCTCATTTTACTTTGTCACCACCTTATACGTTGTCCTTTTCTGATATTGGTTTCTCTCTATTCTTTGAGGATAAGTATCGGTTGATTTTATGTATTGAACTTGCTGCTTTCCAAACTTTCCATTTTGCATATTATGATTCATCCTCTTTGGTGCATTGAATCTGGAATCCCTTCTTGGAATGTAGTGTTCATTGTAACCTTTTAATTAATGAAATCTCCCATTTGTTGTTGCATAATTTTTTTCTCTCCCTCGTATCCAGTTATTTCTGGATTTGATCAGGTAATCATGCAACAAATAACACATTTTCTCAAAATGACCATGCTTCCCACAATAAAAACATTTAGCATTGTTAACATGTTTTTTCTAATAATAATTATTCAGTACGGAATAAAGATATTGATGGTGATATTAAGGAGTTGCTTTAGTAACCATTAGTTTTTCAAAAACTTTAGTTCTCTCAATATCCTTGAATTTATCAACTGCTTCATTAAGCTCCTTTTTGAGTATTTTCATGTGATAGGTCTAACGAACTAACGTTTACCTGTAGATCAAAATTCTTCTTATGCATAAATTCAAGATCATTCTTTAGAATTCGACAATCATTTTCAACCGAATGAATTTTCACACGAGCTCTATCAAGCTCACACCTTGCATTATCCAACTCAAAATTCAAGGCTTCATTTAAAGTTTTAAGATTTTTCTTTTTAAAATTATTTTGCTAAAAAACATGGATATTAATTTCAAAACTTCGTTATTTTCTTTAAGAGAATCGAATTTTTCAAGCCACTTACCAATTTCAGATAAAGCATTTAAAAATTCAACAGTTTGAAAATATTTGTCCAAATTCTTATTCTTAAGAGATTTAGTGATACTAAACTTTTTATTTTCAAGAATTACAATATTTTGCCCGAGTTTCAAATTTTCTTTTCCAAAAACATAAGTAGGGGGAAACCAGCATCTCCATAGTCTTATATGCATTTTCATTATCACAAAGTTTATCATTCTCACTAACGGGACTCTGATTATTAGAGGAAGCAAGAGATTCTCTAATAACATCAAGAGCAGAGGATTCACATTCAATATCATTCTCAGTGCACTCCATGTAATCGTATTTTAGCCAGGATGTTAAGACTAACGAGCTAAAACCAGCTTTGATGTCAATTATTGGCCCAAAGAGCTACCTAAGAGGAGAAGTGAATTAGGTAGTTACCAAATTTAAACAATTAATTCATTTAAACTCTAAATATCAAATAATCAATTTTCTGAAATTAATTATTATCATAGTCACGAAGTGGATATGTGTTTAATACTAAGTGCACAACCAAACACAACATAATAAAAAATAAACAATGCAGCACACAATGACATATCCTAGTTCGGTCAAGCTAATCTTGCATACGTTCAGTCCCTCGAGCTCCACAAAAATTCATAATCCACTAAACCCCTTTGATCCCTTTACCAGGTAGAAACCAAACCCTTACAATGATTCTTTTACAGGCACATAATTAACCTTTACAAATTACCCTTTTCCCAGGCCAATGATAAACCCTATCTTTTTACCAGGCAAAAGATTAACCTAACATTGTCTCACTTATCCTTTTCACAAGGAAGGATGAACATTTAGAATTCACTCAAAATAACAATTAAATTACCGGAAGAATTAAAACTAAATTCTTATCAAGGAAAAATAATAACTTAACATTTTTACAGGACAAAGATCAAACCCTAATCTTTTTCACAGGAAAAAGATCAAAACCTAGCTACCCTGACTACATACCATCCAAAACGTGTCCAATTCGTTTAAACTCGCCAAAACAAAAAATATAAGTTTCTTCCCATAAGGAGCTTCTTCCACCCCGATACAAATATACTCGATTAATGTCCCGAATAATTATTACGCGATAGATACAGTGTGAGACAAATAAAATCTGATTAATTAATAAAATGGGTAGCATAATTCAAGGCACATAATCAGATAATCAAATAAAATCATTTAAAAATATTTTCAGGATTTTAAGTTTAAAACAATTTTCTAAACAATCTTAAACCAACTAATAAATAAAAATATAAATTCAAAGTAAATAAGAAAGCTTGAAAATAGCTCACCAGGAAATAACTAAGACAATGATAGTATTGCACTAGAACACAAGACAGTGACACCAAATCACAAACGCTTTAGATCAAAAATGTAGAATAAATCTCTCACAAAAATCTCTGTGCTAATATAACTCTTATAAAAACTTGAATTGATTGTTCTTGATATATTAATCTCAATTCCCGCAGGTCTATATTAATAGACAAATATCAAGCCCTCCAATGGCTAGTTTTTCAAAGATATGCCTGTAAAAAACACTCTTAGACACCATATATGATAACATTTCAATTTAGGAGTATTTAACTTAAAAATAACTTTCGATTCTATCAAATAAGTCCACAAAACTATTCTCAATTAAAAACCATAGAGATAGGAAGTATTAATCCACTTAAATTAGGAGAATCTCAAAATATATGGACCAAATCAATAGGGATAATAAAATAGGTAGATAATTTCTCAATTAGTTTCAAATCCCCCAAATCTCTCCCTTGGAAACCTCAAAAATAGATAGTTTTTTACCAAGAGACCAAATTACTCGATTTCCTAAATGACTCAGTCGGTTAACCGAGCCCCACAGGTTGGTTGACCGACCTGTCCAGTACTAAATTGTACTGCTGCCTTTCATCCCACCAATCGGTTGACTAATTGGTTCAGATTGTTCCAATTTATCTTCGATTTACCTACTGACTCAAATGGTTGACCGACCCATTCCATTCGGTTGACCGATTAGAAAAGTGTGCTCATTTCCTTCGCTAATTTAGTTATTGTTTCAAATAGTTGACCGACCTCTTCAACTCGGTTGACCGACTGGATCAGTAGCACCTCATTTCAGCTTCAAAACTCACTGTTTAATTTAATTGATCAATTAATTTTCTCGGTTGGCCGATTTGACTAGATTACTTCATTTTTTATGCATTAAAATATGCATTCTAATTTGGTCAATTATCAAATTCATTTCACTTAAAGAGTACATACAATATCTTAAATTAAGATCTTAAACTCTATCATTTTATATCAAGACACACAAAAAACTAACTCATTTAGAGTGTCCTGTGTGATCCTAATTCGAGTTGCATTAAGAGTATATAAGTAGAGAATTATTTTCACCCATTTTTCTTCAAGATCTTTAAAACTCTTCCTATATTCATTGCGTCCATCTTGCACTCTTTATGTTTTCTTCATGAAGTGTTCTTCTTAAACACATGCATGGAACTTATAAATCTGAAACACTAGATAAAACTATTAGTTCCAAAAAAAACATCAATACCTAATTGTTCATTAAAACCTTGAATTCAAAACTTTGGTTTCTTGGTTTAGCAAGAAACAGAACTCAATTACCCTATCTATTATTGAGGTTGAGTATTTGGCAGCTGGTAATTGTTGCTCTCAAATTCTATTTATTGAGCAACAATTATATGATTTTGGAATATGCATAGAGGAAGTCCCTATTTATTGTGATATTAAAAATGCTATATGCTTAAGTAAGAATTCAACACAACACTCACGAACTAGACACATAGAGATTAGACATCATTTTATTCGTGATCACATTCAGAACAGGGATATAACTATTGACTATGTTGATACCTCCGATCAGCTTGCCGATATCTTTACCAACCTCTAGTAGAAAATCAATTCATGAAAATTATTTGAGGTTCAGGTATGACTAGGCATAATGATGTATGCCTAGAGTGATGTTTTTGGGTCTTCGCCCCCACTTTTTGAGATGAGAAATGAGGGAAAGTTGATGTTTAGGAATTTGTTCACCTAAGCATTGCATTGATTAAAGGGAGACGTTAATTATTAGGCTTAATGTTGAATACCATTATTGATTAAATTGAGCTTATATTGCATATATTTATCATTGTTTGTAAATGTTTTCATACCTGTCCTCAGATTTTGGGGGAGCGTGGTTACATTCTTTATTAAAAAAATATCAAAGTTAATTGTCATCATCAAAAAGGGAGAGATTGTTGAATCCAAGGTTTTGATGAACAATTAAGCATTGATATTTTTGGTGGAACTAATGATTTTATCAAGTGTTTCAGATTTATAAGTTCCATGCATGTGATTACGTAGAAGACCACATGAAGAAAACATAAAAGGTGCGAGATTGACGTAATGAAGATATGAAGAGTTTTGAAGACGTTGAAGAAAAATAGGTGAAAACAACTCTCTACTTATATACTCTTAATACAACCTGAATTAGTATCACACATGACACTTCAAATGAGTTAAATTGAGAATAATTTTGAGGACTTATTTGAGAGAATCAAACGTTATTTTTAAGTGAAATACTCCTAAATTGAAAGGTTATCATATATAGGGTCTAAGAGTGTCTTTAAGAGGCATAGTTTTTGAAACTAGTCGTTGGAGGGCTTGATATTTGTCTATTAATATAAACCTACGGTATTAGTGAAATGTATATCAAGTACTGTATGTTCAAGCTATTCTGAGAGTTATATTTATACTGAGATTTTTGTGAGAAACTTATTCTATGTTCTTGATCTAAAGCGCTTGTGGTTTGGCATCTTCGACTTGTGTTCAATTACGATACTATCATTATCTTTGGTGTTTCTCAATGAGATCTTTCCAAGTTTTGTTATTTATTTTGAAATTATATTTTTATTAAATGACTGGTATAAGATTTTTTAGAAAATCGTTTTATACTTAAAAGCTTGAAAATCGGTTTAAACAATTTTATTTGATTATTTGATTACATGCTTAAATTATGTTACCCATATTCTTTATTAGTTAGATTTTATTTGCTTCATATTGTATCTATCACGTAGTAAATTATTCGGGATATTAATCGAGTATTTTTGTATTGAGGTAGTAGAAGCTTCTTGTGGGAAGAAACTTGTATTTTTTGTATTTGTGAGTTTAAGTGGATTAGACACATTTGGGATGATATCTAGTCTGGGTAGCTAGGTTTCGATCTTTTTTCTGTGAAAAAAATTAGGGTTTGATATTTGTTCTATTAAAATGGTTAGGTTATTCTTTTTTCTTGAAAGGAATTAGGTTTGGATTCTTTCGGTAATTAAATTGTTATTTTGAGTGAATTGTAAAGATGATAATTTCCTGGAAAAGGATAAGTGAGAGAGTATTAGGTTAATTTTTGGCCTGGTAAAAACATAGAGTTCACCCTTGGCTTAGGAAAAGGGTAATTTGTAAAGGATGATTATGTGCTTATAAACGAATCTTTGTAATATGGTTCCTACATAGTGAAGGGATCAACGAGGTTTAGTGGATTGTGAATCTCCGTAGAGCTCAAGGGACTGGATGCAGGCAAAACTAGCTTGATCGAACCAAGATATATCGTTGTGTAATGCATTATTTTTTTCATATTATATTATATTTGGGTGTGCACTTAGTATTAAATACATATCTATTGTATGACTAAGATAATAATTAATTTAAAAAAATTGATTATTTGATATTAAGTGTTTAAATTTTGTAACTACCCAATTTACCCCATCTTGAGTAGTACTTTGGCCAACATATTATATAAAAGTAAAAATAATGAGTTGATTTTTAATTTAGTTTTTCTTTAGGATAATATAAGTGGTGTCAGAGCTTAAGTTATAAATTTTGTAAACCTGGTAAGTGTAAAATAGGGGAATAAGGATGATAAATTGGAGAAATGATATCTTTTTGTGGTGTCAAGCATCAATTTTGGATTTCAAGTAGAATCCTTGATCTCTTTAATATTTTCATTTGATCTCTCTATTTATTGTATAGTTGAAGTTTTAGTAATTGTTTAGGAATATTGATTATCATGTATTATGTGTCAATTATATGAATTATATTTATACGTGTTATTTATTGTATTGGTTCGATGCACCTGCTAAAAGAGTCAAAATTTTACTCGGTTTTAACTCACAACCCCACAGTATTTGTTGTAGGATCGATGAAATTAGAACTACACCTGAAAGCATGGTTAGATTTGCATTAGATTGTATAATATTTGTATTTAATTTGTCTAATAATTGTATTTAGTGTTTATTATTGTAAAATTAATCCGATTAGTTGATAATTATAATTATAGACATAGTTTGCAAAATTTATCTGATATGTAGGTGTGGAACTATTTATTATAGACTTTTAGTTTAATTATCTTTAGGAGAAGCCAAGTAGAGGCCTTGGGAAACTGAATCGTGACATAAGATATGACCAAACCAGAGTGGACTGCCTACGTATCCCGAAACTTTAAGCTAGGAATTAGGTCAAAACATAGTTCGTTGTGTGAAGGCTTTCTAACATTCAGTAGCAAAGGACGAAAAATGTGTTCCTTAGGGAAAGCCATGAAACTGCCCTAGGATGAAATGTGTCCCAACCCATGACTGGGTCTTGGAACACAAGTGTTTCTCGCTACAGTGGTAAGGAACATATAAAATGAACATAAGTTTCTCTGGTTGTTCAGACAAAGAAAGAGTATTATGATCTCTGGCCATTTACGTAAGAAAAAAAATCAAGATCTATGGCCTCTCAGGAAAGGGAAAAAACATTAGGATCTCTTATATTTTGGAGAAAATTAAGGATACTAAGATCTCCGAACTTTTAGGTAGGGAAAGAATAGTAGGATCTCTAGTCTTTTGGCGAAAGGGAAGGATACTAGGAACTCCGAATTTTTAGGTAGGGAAAGAATATTAGGATCTCCTATCATTTAATTAGGGAAAGAATGTTGGGATCTCTGGCCTTTTGTGGCCAGAGAAAAATATTAGGATCTCCAGCCTTTTGGGATCAGAGAAAGGATATTAGGATCTCTTTCCATTCAGATTGGCAAATAATAGTAAAATTTATGGCCTCTTGGGAATTGGGGACATCGCATTTTGTCCTGCTCTTTTTTACTTTAAAATTTTTTTGGGGCTAAAGTGAAAATTCGGACAAACTTTAAATCGACATTTAGAATGAAACATTTCCACCTTAGATTATAAGTTTAAATATTTCAAAATCGTACAAAAATAAAATTAAAAAAAAAAAAAAAAGAGAGAGAGAAAAAGAAAGAAAGAAAGAAAGAAGAGAAACCAGAAAAAATTGCCAATTAGATCGAATTCCGACATAAACAAAACTTTATGGTCAAAATTGAAATTTATAAAAATTAATTAGGGACCAAATTGATAAAATTGAAAGTTATTTTCCAATAAATATCACTTTTAATATGTTTAATTTTGGTTTCCACCATTTAATTTGAAGAAATTCCACCAAAAACACTTACTTTCCATTTTGACCCCAAACATTTGTGTTTTTACCGATTTTGTCAAATTGACGGCCAAAAATATTTTATTTTTTGAAATTGAACATTTCAATAATATTTTTGATAGTTTAATTCATTTATTAACTTCCAATTACAAGACCAATAAAAAAAAAAAAAAAAACCTTTTACTGGAGAAAAAATGCACAAATTGCTACACACACACCCCTTCTGAGAATAAGACGAAGCATTGGATGCCTCTTGGGACTGGCGATAACCAAAATTGAGCTTCCCAAGTTTATTAACATAAGTTTTATGACTTAATTTTGTGAAAAAATAAGATTCTACATGCCATACCAAAAATAGGAGGGCTAAAGTGTAAGATTTAAGCATTAGGGAGGGTAGCCCCCCATCAATCAAGGATTTTAATGCCATATGGATGGAAAGTACATTCCTAAATGCGTAGGCCCCTATTTTTCACCCCCAACACACACCTTGATCATTCACTCTCTCTCTAAGATCAAAACTCTCTCTCGGGTTTGCTATATCCTAAGCATTACTCCCTCTAAAAAGATTTCTAAAACTCTCAAGAAAGCTCAAAATAAGCTCTCTAAAATCCTCACAAAAATAGGTCACAAAATAAAAGAAAAAAGAAAACAAAAATAAAGAAGAAGAAGAAGAAGAAGAAGAATGAGAAATAAGGAAAATGAAGGAGAAGAAGAAGAAGGTGGAAACACCTAGGGAAAGACATCCTCACTAAACAAGGTAAGCTTTCCCTAACCCCCTCACACCATATATTTGCTTTATCAAGTAAAAAACTACAAAAAAACCAAAGAAAAAGTTTCAAGTGAACACAAATAAAAAACTTTACTTTTCTTGCTATTTACTTTTCTGTTATTTATTTTCTTGTTTGCACCTTTCAGTTCTTTTAATTTCTTGTTTATTTACTTTTCTGCTCTGCGCCTTCCCGTATTTTATTTTCATACATTTACTTTAATGTTCTACACTTTTATGTACTTTTATTTTTATGCACTTTATTTTTCTGTTTTGTGCCGTTTCCACGCTTTAAATTTCCTGCACTTTTTTTTCTTTTTATATATATACTATATGTCGAGTCCTCTCTTGCTAAAGGCCGAATAAGGGAGTACCCCCCCTATTTTCCATTTCAAGTAAGTGGCAGAAATGGGTGGTCCTCTCCAGAAATGTTTTGCTTTTCTTAGCCATGTTTAGGATTGGTAGTACACACACACACACATATAATCTAAGTCAAATTCTCCCTCAATAAAATAAAGAATCAAAGAAGACACTATCTTCCTCGCAGGATAAGTGCGGTCTTCTTCAGAAACATTTCTCCTTCCTTAGCCATGGTTAGGACTAGCAATATGTATATATATATATATGTGTGTGTGTGTGTGTGCATATATATATATAGACACACTCACTCTCTTTACTTTATATGCATTCCTTAACCTAACAAAGGAAATCTAAAACAAATAATAATATAAATCATAAAATATAACCTTACCTAAGTAAGATGTTTTAGTTAAGGTTGTGCTAGCAAAATATATGTGCATTTCATTTTTGGTTTTAAGTATTTTTACACTTTCTCTTCCTAAAAATATTTCTTAAAACTTGTTTCCTTTCTAACAGAAACTTTCCAAAATTTCTCTTTTAGTTTTTCTCAAAAAATGAGTTTTCAAGATTCTTCCTTAAAAAGGACTCTTGAAAAAAATTATTTTCATACTTGTTTTTCCTTTCAAAGGAACCTTTCAAAATTTGTTTTTAAAAGGTTTTTTTTATATAAAAAATAATGATTTTTTCAAGATGCCAAAATGCTTTAACTTACTTTTCTAAATGTCTTCTCAAAAATGTTTTTCATTCTAAAGGAGACTTTCTAATTTTTCATTTTCTTTTTTTAATTTATTTTGTAAAAATGATTTTTAGAGATTCTTCCTAAAGAAGACTCTTGAAGATTTTGTTTTTAAACTTCTTTAACTAAAACAAATGTTTTCTTTAAAGATGTTTTGTTTTAAACTTCAAATCTTTTTGATTATATAAAGTTTTTTCTAAATGTTGTTTTAAAGTTCTTTCAAAACAAAGTAACAATGTTTTCTTTTTTCTTAAAAACTGTGGTTTTCCACATGATTAAAAATATTTTTTTTTACTTTTATACATTTTTTTTTATCTTTTTTTCTTTTCTTTGAAATGCATGTAAGTTTTTCCAAAAACGACCAAAACTAAACAAGAGAAATAATAAAGTTCCCCCCCGGGGGCCAAAATTGTCAATTCTTCTATAATCAATAGGCGGTCTAAAAGGGGACATTTTTTCTTCCTTTTTCTTATTTTATTTATCTTTTGTTATTTTTATTATTTAAAAAAAAACATTTTCTTTTCTTTTGCATAAAATAAATATAAAAAATGAATAAGGGGAATTATTTTGTTAACCAAACCGAAGAAAGTTACTTGGACTTATTTCAATTAAGATATTTATTTAAACTTAGGTATCATCTTTGGACGGGTGTCTTAGAGTGTCTAACACCTTCTCCGAGCATAACCGACCCCCGAACTTTAAAGAATTCTCTAGTTAAGACCAAATGTTTTTGAGTCAAAACTTGGGCTATTTCAAAAGAAAAAAATGTTTTTTCAAATCCCGGTGTCCTGGAATACCATTTAACTCAATGTTAGGTGGTGACTCCATTTTTCAAACACAATTCTTCCCACATAAAAGTTTTAAAAATTCGGGGCCTTGAAATGTCCCTAAATTGTTTTTTTTCTTTAAAAAATAAATGGATTTGAGAGGAGGACGCCCAAATCGTGTCTTCTTTCCTTTTCAAAATTTGGGGTGTGCCAGCTGGCGACTCCATTGAGGACTTTTAGAGAGTCAAGTCTACTTAGAGTTTAAATCAAACTTCAAATCCAAACTAAGTCTGAGAAATATGTTTCATTTTAAAACAAGATAATTCCCATTTATCTAAAAAATGTCTTTCATTTTTAAGCATATGCTAATTTCTTTTATTTAATTTAGTATGCATAAGGGTGTGTAAGTGTGTTTATTTCCTACTTTATTCTCTGCACGTTTCCTACATTATTTCCAGCTTTTATTTCCTGCACTTTTAATTTCCTATTTTTACTTTCTTTACTTTTTGCATTTATTTACTATTTTTATATTTCTGCATTTTATTTTCTATAAGCTATCTCTAAGGCACGAGCATTGATCATACCATGCATATCATAACCTTATAGTAGGGGCAAGGCTCGAGCAGTCTGCACATCGGGTTTGGTCTTAAAACTCTATAGATTAGATAGAGGTGTCTGTGGGAGCTAGGCCACGTGGTTTATCCACCGAGACCAGTTTGGAACCTTGCCTCGTTCGAATCACCAACCAACAATTGATGTTCCTTCAGGACACTAGAGGTTTGAATATCTGGGAGTCGAACCTTTCTAAGATGCATTAGAAGAAAAGTCATGAAGCCCATATAGTGAACTTAGGATAGATTTCTACCCATAGGGGTTGAATGTAAATCCTTGCGTTGTGTATACGATACTCTATTGGACCCAGAGATATCATTCTATTTGGATCTGAAACATTTTTCCTAGCCTGGAGTTGATATTAATAAAAGGATAACAAAAAAAAATAAAAAAATCATCAAGACATAGGAGAAATAATTCATAAAGAAACGATACTTGTGACCTAATCGCAACTTCGAAATCGAGGATAATCGTGAAATTTCGAGTTACCCTGTAAAATCAAGATTTTTTAATCTAATAATAATTATGCCTCGGGTAACATCTCCTTAGCGTTTGCATCCTAAACATGTTACATAAGTGTCTTTTCCCATAAACTTGTACAATAGGAGTCGTACACTATAGGAATGATATACATAGATGCTCGTTGCAATAATACTTTAAGTAGGTTTAGGTTCCTATCTTCTCAAGATAGTTGAAAGTTGTTTTGCAAAGAAGCCAGTTATGGTTTTCTCGTCAAACTATCATAATGGATTCAATCTCAAAGAGACATCATTTTGTCTGAGTTTATTTTATCAAGTCCTAGGAGAAGTAATTCATATTTAGTAAAAGTAAAAGGATACTGATGCCATAAATTCGATGAGATCATATCTCAAAATTTCCTTCGAGAGCTACATCTTCGTAGGATTGCGTACATACTGCACGAAGATAATCATTCATTTATATAGAATTATTCATACATTGGCTAGAATAGAATCATGCATAAGGATAATTTGTACGAGAAAGTCCTTATTGTTCATTAGTTAAGATCTAATTACTTAATAATTCAAAGAAACTTGCTTTAGGTAGCTTTTGCTAAACGCTATCCAGGATCTTCTCGCAAGATCAATAAAATGGATCAAATCCATCCCTCTATCAGAATTACTGAAAACAACACCAAGTTTGCTAGAAGACAAGAAAACATTGCCTCTTTAAAATGGGATTTGAGACAAATGAACCCAGCCTCGTTATTCTAAAATGTGAGAAACGAAGATCAATCCCCATCGCCTAAAGTTACCCCTAGCATGATAAAGGATTGAGACAAATCACAAATCAAGAAGCCCCTTATAGAAAATAGATCGTCATAGGAAATTGCGAAAAGACCTACTCAATGGAAAAGACAAGAAATACCCTTGCTCGATGGGAGAATGACAGTCTAGAAGAGTTTAATGAGCAGGATGAATCCAAATAAACAGATATCTAGACTACTAATAGATTAATTTTATCTATATATTTTCAAGCTGATTTTGCTAGTTTTTTAGTGTTCTTGTAATGTTTTAATTCATTTTTATTTGTTTTTATGCAAATCAGGTGTTATGGGCAAAAACAGTTGAAAATTAAGATAATCGGTAGGATATCGGCGAAAAAACGGTTAAAAAGAAAAAGAAGCAAAAAGGGCATCATACAGCCTTCTCATTGTAGCGAGTTGTTTCTCACTGCAGCGCCTATAGCCAAGGGCCACTGGCCCTTGCTCGCGAGCAACAGCCAGTAGTTGTTTTCACAATTACTTGCTGCCGTGACCAGATACAGCTGGTAACACATTTTTAGATATTTTTTTATTTCTATTTATATCCCTTCATCCTACCATTGCCAAGGAGATTTTTGGAGAGCCCTAGATCAGACCAAGCAAGAAGAACACATCATTGGAGAATAAGAAACGATCGTAGGGCGAATTTTGCGGAAGTGGAACCATCCACTTTACAGATTTGTCTTTCCTTTCTTGTTTCTCTCTTTGTTTCTAAACTTTGTTGATTATTTGATGATTTGTATCTCATGTGTTGTTGAATATTTGGTTATGGCCATGAGTAGCTAAGTGTTTATTATCTAAGGATTGATGTAGTTTATGAATATACATATTTGAGTAAATCTTTATTTCGTTAATGGTTGTTCATCCCTATTCGATTGTGTTTACTGTTTTATTACTTCCACAATATGCTTGTTATGATATTGTGGTTGGTTTGAGAATACGGGGTTTGACACTCGGGAGAGGTAACCTCGGATTTGGACTAGGGTTAAAACATAACACAACGTTCTAATGTTTTGAGAGATTATTAGAACGTGTGTAATCTATGAGGTTGGGGCAAGACTCATGTAATCATTTAGATGCTAGATAGGGATATTGGTGTTGACATGGTTGCATTTCACTCACTTTACACTTGGGAGAGCTAGCTCAATGGTTCCTTACTAAGTTCTCTCCCCCTTCTAAGACATCACAATTAAGAGGCGAGATTGCTCAATTTTTCCAATGAGATTATGAGCCACTCTTTGAGCCATGGGAGAGATTCAAGGATTTATTGAGAAAGTGCCCCTAACACGGGTATCAAGATTGGTTTCAAACTCTTTTATAACGGTTTGGATGGATAGACTTGAACAATGGTGGATGCCGTATCGGCAGGTTCTCTATTATCCAAAACTCCGGATGAGGCTCAAGCACTTTTGGAGGAGATGGCGGCCAATAACTATTAATGGCCCAATGAGCAAAATGTGGGACAAAAGGTAGCCTCTATTCATGAGGCCAATCCTCTTGCTACCTTGTCGACCCAAGTGTCAAAACTCATGGAGTAGCTCATCGCTTTCTCTACCAGAAATACCTCGTCCAGTCGAGAAACTGAAAATATGACAAGTACTTCGCAACCGGGGGTTGATAGTGAGTTTGAGGAACTCCATTTCGTCAACAACCCAGCCTATACCTTTAGGCTCGCCAATAATATCCCAACTCATTACCACCCCGAAATTCGGAATCATGAGAATTTCTCTTATGTAAATAACAAAATACGTTGCGACCTCCTCCCGGATACTCTTCGCAATCACAAGGATACCAGTCGCAGCAATAAAGTCATCCTTTGCAACAACAACAGGTGGAAATAAATAAGCCACCGTTGCAAGATTTCCTCGGCTCGTTCATGAAGGAAACGCAAAACATTATGCGAGAAATGCATAATCGTCTCTACAAACATGAGACGAGGCTTGACAATATTGAGACAATGTGCACCAATACAAATTCAATCATAAAGTTGTTGGAAACTCAAATTGGTCAGCTCGCTAGTGCCATAAAGTAGAAAACCTTAGGGAAGTTTCCAAGTGATATAGAAACTAACCCAAGTAATTGTAAAGCCATTACCTTGAGGAGCGGAAAGGAAATCGAAGCAACAACACAAAAGGAGAAAGAGCTAATGGAGAAAAACCAATGTTGAAAAAGAACCTATTCTGGTAGAGAAGAAGAAGAAAACTCTTAGGGTAAATCCAGGTTCCATCTCTTTTCCGAACAATCCACCAATGATCACTCCACCTTTGCCATATCCGCAATGGTTTCAAAAGAAGAAATTGGATTCCCAATTTGCAAAATTTCTTAAAAATTTCAAGAAAATCCATATCAATATACCATTTACTGATGCATTAGAACAAATGCCCAATTATGGAAAGTTCTTGAAGGACATAATGACCAAGAAGAAGAAATTGGAAGAATATGTGATTGTCAAGCTAGCGGAGGAATGTAGTGCAGTCCTTTAGGAAGTTGCCTCAAAAGTTGATTGATCTCAGAAGTTTCACTATACCATGAACGATAGGGAAATCTCATTTTGAGAAGGCGCTTTGTAATCTTGGAGAAAGTATCAATCTCATGCCATCATCTATTTATCGAAAATTGGGGCTTGGAGATACAATGCCAACTACTATTTCTCTGCAAATGGCGGATCGTTCATTGACCTATCCGAAGGGAATCAATGAAGATGTTCTTGTAAAGGTGGACAAATTCATCTTTCCAGTAGATTTTATCATGTTGGAAATGGAGAAAGACAGGGAGATTCCCATTATACTTAGGAGGCCTTTTCTCGTAGCCGGGAAGGCGTTGATTGATGTGCACAATGGGAACTTGACTTTAAGGGTAAATGAAGATGAAGTGAAATTCAACAATTTGAATACAATGAAGTTTCCAGAAGAGTGTCCAACTTGTAATCGAGTGGAAGTGGTGGACTTGTGCATTAGGGAGTTCTTTCATGAAAACTTGAATTGAGATCCTTTGGAGCACACTTTCACAAATTCCCTATCTATGGGGGATTTTGGTGAAAAGTGGTCTACCACAAATGAAGGTGTTGTGGACTACGTCCTATCTCTCCAAGTTGTACCTAAAGACGTAGTGAATTCAGTTCAAATAGAGACCCTTGATGATGAAGATAGTTCGCCCAATCCCTCAAATCCACCTCACGGTAGGTTGATTCACAAGCAATTACCGGATCACCTTTGGTATACATTCTTGGGGGATAACTCTACTGAGTCAATCATTATTTCATTGTCTTTGACACAATGGGAAGAGAATAAAGTGCAAATTATCCTAAAATGGCACAAGTCTGCATTTGCGTGGTCTATTTTCGACATCAAGAGAATAAGCTCGACTATATGCATGCATAAAATCTTGATGGATGACTCATTCAATCCCTTAATTGAGCATCAAAGAAGGCTAAACCCTATAATAAAGGAGGTGGTCCGTGTCGAAGTGTTAAAGTTATTGAATGTCAAAATCATCTATGCTATATCGGACAGTGAATGGGTAAGTCCAGTGCAAATGGTTCCAAAGAAGGGTGGCATGACTATAGTGAATAATGAGAGGAATGATCTAATTCCTATATGAACCATTATTGGATGGAGAGTGTGTATTGACTATAGAAAGTTGAACAAGGCCACGAAGAATGATCATTTTTCTCTCCCATTCATCAACCAAATGTTGGATCGTCTCTCCGGTTATGACCATTATTGCTTTCTTGATGGATATTTAGGCTATAATCAAATAGATATTGCACCGAAAGACTAAGACAAGACAACGTTCACTTGCCCGTACAGCATATTTGCATACCGTTGTATGCTGTTTGGTCTATGCAATGCTCTGACAACTTTCCAACAGTGTATGATGGTAATCTTTTTTGACATGGTGGAAGATATAATGGAAGTATTCATGGATGATTTCTCGGTCTTTGGTTCATCCTTTGACCATTGTCTGTATAATCTATTAATTATTCTCAACCGATATAAAGAGAAATATTTAGTTTAAAATTAGGAGAAGTGTCATTTCATGGTCAAGGAGGGAATCCTCTTAGGCCATCGGGTTTCTTCTAAGGGGCATGAGGTGGATCGGGCGAAGATCGAGACAATTGAGAAACTTCCGCCACCGATCAATATGAAGGGAGTAAGAAGTTTCTTAGGCCACGTTGGATTCTACTGGAGATTCCTCAAAGATTTTTCGAAAACGGTGAAGCCATTACGCCATTTGCGTGAAAATGATGCTCCTTTTATTTTATATGATGCTTGTGTGGGATCATTTAAATCCATGAAGGATAAATTGATCTCGGCTTCGATTATAGTAGCTCCAGATTGGAATGAGTCATTTGAGATCATGTGTGATGCGAGAGATTATATGGTTGGAGCTATTTTTGGCCAACGCAAGGAGAAACTTTTTCGATCAATATACTATGCAAGCGAAACGCTCAATGATGCACGGGAGAATTACACCACCACGGAAAAAGAGATGTTGGCAGTGATCTTTTCTTGTGATAAGTTTCGTTCGTACATTATAGGGTCCAGGGTGATCATCTATATGGACCATGCCACCATCCGATACTTATTTGCAAAGAAGGACACCAAGCCTCGTCTAATCTGGTGGATTCTCTTGCTTCAAGAATTTGTTGTAGAGATTCGGGACAAGAAGAGGAGTGAAAATGTGGTAGCTGATCATCTCTCATGGCTCGTGTTAGAAGATGTTGGTGATGATTCATGTATTAGAGAAGTTTTCCCCAATGAGCAATTATTCAATATCGAAGTTAAACTTCCGTGGTTCGTGAATGTAATCAATTATCTCACGTGCAAGGTGTTTCCCCCGGACCTATCTGGTTCCCAAATGAAGAAATTCCTATTTTATGCAAAGCATTATATATGGGATGACCCCATGTTGTTCAAGAAATGTGTCGATCAAGTCATCCGGCGATGTGTTCCGGAAGAGAAAATCGCAAGCATTCTATATCATTGCCACTTATCGTCGTGTACGGGGCATTTTAGAGCAACACGGACAGCTGCTAAGGTGCTTCAATCAGGTTTTTACTGGCCGACTCTTTTTCGTGATTCATATGCGTTCATAAAAACCTGTGATCAGTGCTAGAGGATCAGCAGCATCTCGAGACGGTATGAGTTGCCCTTAACATCCATTCTCGAGTTGGAGTTCTTTGACTTCTGGGGAATTGATTTCATGGGACCATTTTCTATGTCCTTTGGTCACGAGTATATATTCCTGGAAGTGGATTACGTGCCAAAATAGGTAGAGGTTGTGGCCACGCCGACCAACAATGCTAAAGTGGTTATGAAATTTCTTCAAAATAACATAATGACAAGGTTCAGAACTCCTCAAGCCATCATTAGCGATGAAGGAACCCATTTCTGTAACAAAATGTTCAACACTCTACTGACAAAGTATAGAGTTCGGCACAAGGTGGCGCTTCCGTACCATCCCCAAACAAACCGCCAAGCCAAAATGTCCAATCGAGAAATCAAATAGATCTTGGATAAGAGGTTCACTCCAACCGTAAGGACTAGGCGGTGAAACTAGATGATTTATCATGGGCATACTGCACGGCTTTTAAAATATCGATCGGAATGTCTCCGTTTCGATTGGTGTTTGGGAAAGCGTGCCATTTGCCGGTTGAATTGGAGTACCGTACCTACTGGGCGATAAATGAGCTTAATTTTGATCTCAATGCTTCAGGGTAACAACATCTCTTTCAGCTCAATGAGATAGAGGAATTCTGGAACAAGGCCTATGACAACGCTAAACTATACAACGATAAAACCAAGAGATGGCAGGACAAGCACATCATCAGGAGATAGTTCGGTCTGGGACAACAAGTGTTACTTTTCAATTCTTGGATAAGACTCTTTCCTAGGAAACTGAAGTCCAGAGGGTCCGGACCATTCTGGATCAAACAAGTATTTTCATTCGATTATGCTGAATTGGAAGGTAACGATGGACGGATTTTCCAAGTCAACGGGAAGAGAATCAAGCATTACTATAGAAATGAAAAATGAGTTGTGGAGAGTCTTCCCCATTGATGATTTTTGGAGGTTGAAGTGATCTCGATGAAAGTTTATTGAGTAAATGGAGGAGATTGGATGTTCGGGGATGATAAATGATCTTAAACGAGGAGAAATAGTGGAAAAGCAACGAAACGGTGGTCGACCGTTGGAAAAAATCAAGAAAATTAAGACTTAGGCCTGCAGCATTAAACTCGCTGCAATGACAAAGCGTCAGAAGAGCCACTGCCCTTTTCTCGCTACAGCGAAAAAGCCAACTCGCTACAACGAGAGCGCCCCTATTTCAATAAATAGGGGCGCCGTTTTATGTTTTCCCTATTTTCAAACCCTAAAAACCGATTCTCTACTCCATTTTTTCTCCCAAACCATTATATAACCTCAAATATATCCCCCTCATCCTCAAAAACCTATACCCCCACCACAAATCACCAGAAAAATCACCATTCACAACCCTAACTTCGGTATTTCCAAGGGTTGGAGTTTAAGCGGAGAGATCTTTATTTCACATGATTTGGGCACTAATTATCCTTCAAGTAAGTTGTTTAAAATTCAATTCCACTTGTGTGCTACCATTTTGTTGTTGATTGGTCTGTTAGATTGAAGTTTGAATGTGAAATTGTTGGATGTGGTTGAAACCCTTGACCCTACAATTGCCATTGGGGATTTTGTCTGTTATACTATGAATATGGGTCGGTTTTTGGTCAATTAAACATTGTTTTATGGTGGTTTGATTTTTGGATTGAAGATTTGGTGTGAAATTTGTGGATCTTGTGTTGCTATTTGGGGATTTTCTGTTTTGCTGAAGTTGTAGGTTCAATTCTTTAAATTGGGAAGACCACATTGTGATTGGTGAAGGAATTTTTGTGTGTTGAATCGATATCATGTTGAAGAAATCTTTTGCTAAACGACAAAGGGGTGAGGGATCCAGTTCGCGAGCCATTGATCCTGCTTCAGATTACGATTTATGCCGTTTTGTTTCCAAGTAGGCAGAGCAAAATTTTAATAGGTTTGAGCAAAAATGAAATTGCATCCGTGAATGTGGCTTCGCCGATCTAGATGATCTTCCGGATGAGATAGTGAATGAGATACGAGATACAGGTTGGAAGCCCTTCTATAGGAAACCAGGCCCAGGTGACATCACCTTGGTTCGTGAATTCTTCGCAAACGCCGTAGACTGCGAGAACCACATGACCATAATCCAAAATCGTGCGGTGAAATTTGATGTTGATACGATAAATGAGCACCTGCAGTTGCTTACTAAGGAGTTCGACGAAGATTCGGATGAGGACGTGAATAAAGAGGATTTGGACATAGTCATCAAGGTGATTTGTTCTGGAAATGTACATTAGGTACATACGAAGCCAGATATGGCTATTTTCCCATCCAAGAACTTGAAGAAATTCCCAAAAATATGGTTCCACTTCGTCTGCGCCAGACTACATCCGATGGCTCATTTGACTGACTTAACCAAGACAATGCATTGACTTTATATTCTATTGAGATAAATTAGCCATTGAACATCAATTTTGTCGACAATTTCTCTATCTATTATGTCATCCATAACACCAATACCGGCCTGCCCTTCCCCTCTCCACTCACAGAGCTATTTCGAAAAGTGGGGATTGCAATTTCGGACGACAACTTGTGCCATCCCAAAAGAGCTCTCGATCTCATCGCCATGAAAAGAATATGGATCAAAGAATCCCTAAGCAAAGACGAAGACAAACATGAAGCAAGGCCATCCAGAGCCCAAAGTTGGGGGCTCCCGTTAGAGCAGAAATCTCAATGGAAAGTCATCATCAACAAGTGGTGTACTAGGGGGAGCAATTTCAGGCTCTACGTCTTGACGTCGCCGCATTCCAAAATGAAAATTCTGAATTCCGAATGTACCAAGATTCGTACAACCAGACGATGCATTGGGCTCTACAATACTTCGGAATGGCAGCCGGCTATGACATGAGTGGCTATCATCCGATGCACCCGCTCCCAGCACATATTCGGTAACCACCACATAATCTCTTCCATCACGACGGCGGTGGGGATGACATGTGTCACAGCCCACCCCGGGAACCCGTCACTCTAGGTGGGGTGTGATGTCGACCTTATGATACCGGACCAATCCACGAGTATCCAAATATACAATATGTACATACACACTCGCGCTACTGTAAATTTACTATAAATTAATTTTTTTCCACTTTTATCAAAAATACTTGAACTTTTCACAGTTCACATCCGACCGACTCACCTCTAACATGACACTATCTCCGGACTCTCCCTAGTGCCAGTAGTGGATCAACTCCTAGCCGCGGTACCTGAAACCAAAATTTTTTATCGGTGTACTGTCTTCATAATAAAAACATTTCATGGATCTAGTATAAATAATAAACACCATGTGTCGAAATATAATATTATATAATCACATACCCGGTTCCATTTCCACCCATGAAATGAAACAATATAACACTAATACCATCTATCACACACCATATTCGGAACCAATTTTCCATTATCATCAATGTAAAGAAATAATGTATTTAAAACACCCAATACAAACATAATATAATCACATACCGTACGGAAATCCAATTTTTCTATCACCAATGAAATAAACCTATATATATTTAAAATATCCAATCCAGACATTTAAAATCAACCAACCCAAATATTTTAGATAAATCTATCCGAATATTTTTAAATCAACTAGTCTAAATTTTTTAAATCAACCCGTCCAAACATCTTGTCACGTAATAAAATACCCCACACCACTCTTCTATTAGCAATAGGATCGTTTTTAACTTACGATCGGGAGTTGCAACGGTACCGTACCACCCACAGGTTTTGCACTCCTTACGGGTCAATCAACCACCTGTAGGACTAATCCTCCTGACAGGTCATAATATCAACAACCACTTGTCGAACTAATCATCCAGACAGATCATAATATTAACAACCACTTGTCGGACTAACCCTCCGAACATGTTATAATATCAAAAACCACATGTTGGACTAACCCTCCAGACAGGTCATAATAAAATCAACCACATGTAGGACTGGCACTCTTGACAGGTCATAATATCAATAACCACTTGTCGGACAAACCCTCCAGGCAGGTCATAATATCTCACAACATAATCAACCACTCGCAGGACGTGCCCTCCTAACAGGTCAAAACCATCCCGCAGGACATACCCTCCTGACGGGATCATAGCTATGGCATAGTCAGACTAAAAATCATTCTCCACCTTTAAAACCAACTTGATTCAACAGTCGTTTTTCACCTTTAAAACCAATTTGATAAAAACACATTTTTCACCTTTAAAACCAACTACATCACAAAATCATCTATTTCTAAATAGACACATTTTCCATAAATTATATGAAAATAAAATTTCTAAATTTATATAGAAGACAGTACACTCACCTCATTTACCGCACTGTAAATATTGTCACCGTCTAAAACCTACTGGGACACTAGTGCCTGTTAACCTAATAACGATAGGATCAAATTAATATTTTATTTAAAATAACCTAACATGAAATGAAGATCCTAAATTTTATTTTCAAGGTTCCCCATTTCCCAAATTTAATTATGCAAAATTGTTATTTCGTTCGTTTTGCTACGTTAGTATTTACTATACAAATTTATTAAAATCAACATTTATAAAATTATTATTATGATTCCGAAGATTCCAATACTTAGAAATTTAGTTTAAATCGACAATAATACTCAATTGAATTTCTTACCTGTTCCGAATCGGTCGCTGGCCGCGAATTAGGTTTTCGGTTTTCTTATTTGGGGTGTTTGTGTAATTTTTTCCCTCTTCTGTTTTTTTTTTTTTTTTTTTTTTTTCTTCTTTCTTTTGTTATTCTGCTTTCCGGTTCAGCCATCTCTCTCTCTCCTATTTTTTTTGGAAAAAGTACAATTTAGACCCTCTAACTATTGACACATTTCTAAGTGGTCCCTCTAAGTTTAAATATTTCATTTTAAACCCTCTATGTATCATAACGTTTTAAAATGGTCCCTCCGTTAGAGATTCTGTTAAAACTAACAGAATCTCAGGGGCAAAATGGTCTTGTCACGTTTTTTAATTTTTTAATCATTTTTAATTAAATTTTTTTATCTCTCTTTCTCTTCCTCTCCTTCCTCTCTCTTTTTCTCTCTCCACTTCCCTCTTCCTCCTTCCCTCTCCCTCTCCCTCCTCTTCCCCTCTTTCCCTCCTACCCCACCCCCTGCAACAGGGGGTGATTTTTCACCCCTTGTTGTAGGGGTGAGGGAAGGAGGGAGAGGGAAGTGGCGGGAGAGAGAGAGAGGAAGGGGAGGAAGAGAAAGAGAGATAAAAAAAATTAAAAAATTAAAAAAAAATTAATTAAAAATGATTAAAAAATTTAAAAAACGTGAAAAGACCATTTTGCCCCTAAATTCCATAAGTTTTAACTGATTTTCTAACGGAAGGACCAATTTGAAACGTTATGATATGTAGAGGGTTTGAAATGAAACGTTTAAACTTAGAGGAACCACTTAAAAATGTGTCAATAGTTAGAGGGTCTAAATTGTGCTTTTCCCTTCTTTTTTTTGTTTTCGTCGTCACGACCACGCGCAACTACCCACCGCCGGCCGATCACACCCACACACCCGCAGGCGACCCACCCACCCACAGTCATGAATAGAACAGCCGAACGGCATACCCACCACCGTCGAAGCCGAACAAAACACAAACATATCCACACACTCACACCCGCCGTCGGACAAGACAGACACCACCGATCGAACAAAGTCGACGAACACCACACACGCACCGCATCAACCGTCAGAAAACACAGTTGCACACACACTCACAATATCAGAATGAACAACCGAACAACACACACACCATCGAACACAAACCGAAGAACGGCACACACATATACACCGCCGACCGCCACCGTCGGACAAAATGAAAAACACACACACACATGCTGCAAAACACAGAAAATAGAAAAAACTAAACAAAGCAGAACACACACACAACACACACTCACTTGATCGTCGGATAAATAATCGGAGAGACAACCAACACACACCGTCGACTCTTACACACTCACACGAAATCAACGGCACACACACATAACAGCATCGACAATGACCATCGGAAGCTCACTGTCAACCTAGCACACCACTGCCGGCTGCTGAACAGCCCACCGCTGAACTGACCGACGATAACCCACGGCGAAACAGTGACGATTACATCATCAACAACGAATGGGACATCACACCGTCGGCACACCAACGATCGACCAATGATTGAACGAACCCGCTCACACCCACGCTTGTCAGATCTCACCACCCCCTAACCGGCGGATCTCTTTCTCTCTACGATTTTTTTTTCTGGATTCTTCTTCTTTTTTTTTCTTTTTTTTCTTTTTCTTTGATCTTATCCCTGTGTGTCTATATATATATGCTATTATTATTTATTTTAAGTTTACTACATAAATCTCCCCTAAACTTCCTTTAAGTTATTGTTTAATCCCAATTCAAAATTAATATTTTTTTTCAAAATTATCAATTAACCCCTAAAATTTTAAATTAAATAATAAATGACACATTCGACCTCGTTATTTTCTAAATGTTCTAAAATGCGACTATTGGTTATGTGTTTGCAGAATTTTGGGTCTTACAACATGCCTCACGACGGTCAGTAGGAGGTGAGCCTTCAATGTCTCATCTCCCAGGTACGTGTTCAAAAACCCCTTCGTCACCATGCTATATGTCAATTATTGAGATCGATGTTAAGTCACTGTGGACATTGATGAGTCTTTGTTTGGGGGGATGTTTTTGTTTAGTATGCTTGATGTTTTGTATGTTTTTTTTTATTGTTTAATGACTTTTTGTTGGTTATGTAGTTAAGTTTAAATAGTTGTTAATTGTTGTGTTATCTTAATTTTAATGGATGTTTAGTGAACTTCATGCATATTTGTTTAGTATTAGTGTAAGTATGTTTGTGTTTGTAGATGTTGTTTTTGTGTACTGAGTTTTGTGGTTCTTCTAAACCATTACCCAATGATGATATTATCCTCTAGTTGTTTATCGAGGTCAAGCGTAATGCTTATTCTTGTGTGTTCTGTGTGCTTGACATCTCGTTTTGGTAAAAGTCATTGTGGATCCTAATTTGCACGATCATGTAGATTCAATGTATTAGCTATCCAATTTATTTGACACCAATTATCCAGTAGCCAAGTTCATGACAAATTTAAGGGATTCTAGAACCTGATTGGGGAACATTTGAGGCAAAATCCTAGGCGAGATAGTTCAAGAGATATGATTTAGACATTCATTTTGATCGCTTGAGCCGTTGAAGCCTTCCATGCAAAATGTTGTACCCCTCGTTACCCTGTCGATCCATTTCAATTCTGAACACGCATCAAATACCCTAGCCAGTTAATTGTTTTCCAAACCATTGTCATTATACTTAAGGCACAAATCGAGTTGTAATCAATTTAGCATTTGTTTATGCTAATTGAAGTGAGCGATTGGGTTATGGGCGAACTTTTGATTGGTTTGGTATTTGAGTACTCACTTGTTATCTTTCTATCATAGTTCTAGACTCGTGAAATTGTACAAATCAATTAAGTTTGGGGGTGTAGTTTAAAATAAATATGGAAATATAGTTTTGTTTTTGTTTGTTTAGACAAGTGAGTACTACATTTTTTTTAAAAAACAAAAAAGTAAGTTCGAGGTTGTTTCAGACTTGTCTTTAGGGGTATGAGTGTGATTGAGTGCCAAGCGTAGTGCCTTGGGAATTGTTGATCTAAAGACGCTATCCTGTTTTATATTCCCGTTTTACCCTTGGCCAGTTGATAAAAACTGAACCAAGTCCTTTTGATCTTTTTGAATTGCTTAGCATACATTAGTAGAGAGTGGAACTGAATCTGACTTATGGAAATCCTATACTTCTTTGGTTTAAGTCATGAACTTTGTTGGTGGATAATCTAATTCAATCTTTGGATAGTCGAGTAATGAGAGTTTTCGCACACACACTTGGAAAGGATCTAGAATGGCGTTTACAATTATTGAATGTTGAAATTCTAGAATACCACATGGTGCGGTTTTATTCTTGAACTCTATATGATTGGGGGCCGTTGAGGGAAAACTTTTCGGTCGATTAGTTGAAATTCAAAACTCACGCATCATTTATTTTTTTAGTTCGTTTCAGTCTTTCGTTTTTAATATTTGTGTTTGTTATTTCGTTGTAGTAGTTTGTTTTATTGTGTGGGTTAGTTGAAATTCAAAACACGTCATTTATTTTTTTAGTTCATTTGACTCTTTCGTTTTTAATATTTGTGTTTATTATTTCGTTGTAATAGTTTGTTTTATTGTGTGGGTATTTTTGCTCGAGAACTAGCAAAATTCTAGGTTTCGAGGTATTTGATAGATTGATTTTATCTATATATTTCCAAGCCAATTTCGGTAGTTTTCGAGTGTTCTTGTAAAGTTTTAATTCATTTTTATTTGTTTTTATGCAAATAAAGTGTTATGGGCAAAAACAGTTGAAAATCGAGCTAATCGATAGGATGTCGATGAAGAAACAGTTAAAAAAAAGAGCAAAAAGGGCTTCTTGCAGCCTTCTCGCTGCAGCGAGCAATAGCTAGTGGATATTCTGACTATTGCTCGCTGCAGCGACCATACACAGCTGGCAATGCATTTTTAGATATTTTTAATATATATAATTTTTTTTATTTATATACCTTCATCCTACCATTGCCAAGGACGTTTTTGGAGAGCCCTAGATTTGACCAAGCAAGAGGAACAAATCATTAGAGAAGAGGAAACGATCTTGGAGCGGATTTTATGAAAGTGGAACCATCCACTTTACAAATTTGCCTTTCTTTTCTTGTTTCGCTCTTTGTTTTTAAACTTTGTTGATTATTTGATGATGTTTATCTCATGTGTTGTTGAATATTCGGTTATGGCCATGAGTAGCTAAGCATTTATTATCTAGGGATTGATGTAGTTTATGAATATACATGTTGGAGTAAATCTTTGTTTTGTTAATGGTTGTTCATCCTTATTTGATTGTGTTTACCGTTTTATTACTTCCATAATATGTTTGTTATGATATTGTGGTTGGTTTGATACTCGGGAGAGGTAACCCCAGATTCATATTAGGGTTAAAACACAACACAATGTTCTAATATTTTGGGAGATTATTAGAACATGTACAATCTGTGAGGTTGGGGTAAGACTCATGTAATCATTTAGATGCTAGATAGGGATATCGGTGTTGATATGGTTGCATATTCACTCACTTTATACTCGGGTGAGGTAGTAAGTGAGTTTTAGACACCTAGATTATTGAATAGATTAATAATTGTTAACCAAATTAGACTACATCAAACATGTATAAGTGAACGAAGCTAATCCCTAGATAATCCATTCTCATAGAATTAATCCCAAGTATTTTAGTTTAATTAGTTTTCAAATGGAGAACACTCAAATCTCTAATCGTCTAGATAAAATTGAGTTATGTCAATTGTAGTACTTAACTAGTTCTAACAATAAATCCCAGAAGACGACACTTGATCTTCGGATCCATTCTATTACTTGTTGACCTCGTGCACTTGCAAGTAATTCAAAATGCATATAAATATCTCAACAACTACTGCTACAAATTAGGAAAATGTGCTAAAAAAAATGAGATAACTGATTAGAGACACGTTTGAGGAAAGATCTCAAGATAAAGAATCAGATAGGCCATATAAATTAATCCATCAAGTTGATCGAATGATCTAAACCCATCTACCATCCTTATAATGGGAACTTAGAGAAAGCTCTATTACTTAGGACCCCTATGTCCCCAAGAATCCAGTTAATTCCCTCTCCCTTGTACCCGAGCAATTATGATCATGCCCATCAATTCCTAGTCCAATAAACCCCTAACCTAATGCACTGAAATTCTAAACTAACCCGAGCACCCCAAAAATGGAAGCAATTTACTCCACTTCCCGTTTTACTTTCTGAAATTTTTCGCATTTTCCTAAAAAAATGGTTACTCACACCAATTTTCCCTCAACATGTAAACCCTCAAGATCTGAGGTTTAACCCTCGTTGTTTTTGTCAATACCACTCTGGAGAGGTTGGCCATTACACTGACCAATGCTACAGCCTCAGGCACTGCGTCGAGGATCTCATCCAACTGGGGGTCATAAGCTTCTCAAAAGATCAGGAACTTTAAGATGGCAATATCTATCTCTACCTTTCCTATTAATTTCTTAAGTACTTTTCAATGAATTAGTTATAATTTTGCACGACTATGTACTAGATTTATGTATCGCTAAATGCATGTTTATTTTATCTAAAGTCGACTCAAGTCTTTATGTTCTAACTTTCAAGTAATTCATTTGTTTGTCTTAATCCACACACCATGAATAATCAAAATTATGATAATATGATTTCAATACTAAATTAGACCATCATTAAAACAAAAGCATTCAAAGAAATTTATTGTTTCTTCCAGACGATGGTGAGATATTGAGAAAAAATATGAAAAAGTTACAAAGAAAATCGAGAACCTTGATGTCGAATCGTTACATATGTTCCAACCTGGGAGCTATAAAGAAACACGAATAATTGTAGTTGATGTACCTATCAAGAAGAACTTGGGACACTGGAAGAATGACTTATGGTTGATATCATTCTTAAAAAGACCTGAGAAAGAAGGAATAAACTTTGGAATGTAGCCTTACCCAAGAATTTTTTCTAAGAAAGAAGGAAGGTGGCCAGAAAATTATTCTCAAGTGTAAATCAAGTAGCAATGGTTGGGTTTTGAAAAAAGACTGAATATTTGTCAAGGAAGTTTTTAAAAAGTCTGTGAAACTTGGCCTTACCCAAAGTTCTCAAAAAGAGTAAGACAGGTAACCAGAAGAATGCTTTCATTCTAATAAACAAGGAAATAAGCTAGAAATAGATCAGAAGTCACTACAAGAAAGAAGTTAGCATTGAAGAACCAATATGGATAGGGCAAAATCAACAAAGACCTCAAGATCGACTCAAGTTTTCTTATTTTTGTTATGTAATGTATAGCAAGTATATATTGAGTAAAGAAGGGGAAAAAAAAAAAAAAAAAAAAGGGTCTCAAATTGTTTTGAAACACTAGGTGGTTACACAAAGGTGATCTGGTTGATCAAGTATTCTTCATAGTTCAAGTGATTAAGTTGTAGGGGTGTTTCAACACCTAGTGACTTGGGCCAACAAGACCAGGATCACTACCCAAAGCTCATTAAATGGACTATTTAGAAATGTGAGAGAAACCAATTGCCCAAGTGAAAAAAAAAAAAAAAAAAAAAAAAAAAAAAAAAAAACAATTCTCTCAATACATTCTAGACAACCGACATTTGGCTAGTAATCTCTACTATCATTTATCTCCATCTCATTTATTTTTTTTCTTCGTAAATCATCTCGAGGGTGATCATTAAAGTTGCTCTCAGTATCAAGACAAAAGAAAGAAAGATTGAATGCCAAATAAACCTTGGAAAGCACACAGGGTGTCAGTAATCTTGATAGCAATCTCAGAAAAGATTAAATATCAAAACTTGATGGAATTGAGGTAGACAATCTCTTCAAACTAATAACTACGGATATTTGGTCCAAATTATTATGGAAATCATATTTATCATAATCTAGATTACTTTAATGAAAAAATTACGGTAATCAATGAGAGGATTGAATGTTTAAATATATATAATTAATTGAGTATACTCTAACCAAAATAATCTTGCATAAAAGTTGGGGGGGGGGGGGGGGGGAATGCATAGCACTTATAGGCATAATTCCCTAAAAATTCAAATTTGAACTTGGGAAAGTAGAGGAAAAGAAAAAGAAGAAGCCTTGTTAAGTAAACCAGTTACTCAAACCCTCTCCCAAAGATCATCTGAAAATTATTCAAAGACAGAGTCAGACAATCAGTAATCCTCATCTTGAAACAGATTCTCCCATTCCAAGAAATCCTGAGCTCAACCAAGTAACACGAAATAACCTTCCACCGTTCCTGCCAAAACCTTCGCATCTTATAGCCAAAATCCATATATTTTTTTAAGAGAAATATCAATCTTGGGCTCGAATTTTAGTTGCAATTAAAGTAGGAGCAAAAGATTGAAAACCTCTCAAAAGCATCGATCAACGTTCCATATATGATACAATATTGAAGCACCCAAAAGAGATGGTTGATAGCAAAAGGTACCTACAACAACAACAACTAAACCTTTGTCCCACTTATGTAGGGTAGGCTACATGAATCCATTTAAGTCATAGAGATCGATCAAGGCTCATCTTCTCTGTCAGCTTTAATGTCGCCAAATCATTTCTAATAGTCTCATCTAACGTCTTCTTAGGTCTACCTCTCCCTCAAATAGTCTCATGAACTTGAATTAAATCATATTTTCTCATTGGTATTTCTATGGGTCTTCTATGCACATGCCCAAACCATCATAAACGATTTTCTCTACGATGGGTGCTATTCCTAAATTCTCTCTAATAGTTTAATTCTTAATTTTATCCATTCTCGTCTTCTCACTCATTCACCACAGTATCTTCATTTCTATTACCCCAATTTTCTAAACATGATTCGTTTTTACCGCCCAACATTATCAACCATAAAGAAGCATTGGTCTTATAGCAGTTTTATAGAATTTTCCTTTAAATTTCAATGAAATCCTACGATCACAAATCACCTCAACTGCATTTCTCCACTTTAACCAACCTGTCTTCATTCTATGCGAAATATCCTCCTCGATTCACCATTATTGTAATAGCCTGATTTCCTAGAACCGCCATGCGGTTTCTCCCCTTGAAAAATTAACACTAAAACTGAATAACTAATATTTCATTCTATAAAAATCTGATAAATTTTACAGTTACGGTGATAATTATAATTATTGAATTATCGCATCGATTTTACAACAACCATAAATAATAAATATAACTAATACATATTTAATTAAAATTCAAATACAATTCTTGGATCAATTTCATTCTTACCGGCCATGCAATCAAAACTGTAGAGTTATGAGCAAACGCTTAGTAGAATTTTAACCCCTTTAATACATGTATCTAATCAAAATACAAATAAACACATAAATGTATAACTCACATAATTTTCACATAATATGTCCTCATAAATATTTCATGGAAAACAACAATTATAACAGTAATGGCATAAACCACACAATGCAAGAAGAGATTAAATACATATATTAAAAGAGTTAAAAATTCTACCTAAAATCCAAACCGCAATCTGAACCGAAGTCTTTTTTTTTCTGCTAAAAACATATATATTATATCATATATACATATATAGAAAAGTTTATCAATCTTTATAGCAAACGTATCATCAGTTTATTATTATTATTATTATTATTATTATTATTATTATATATACACACATGTTGTATATATATTATATACAACACATAATGTATGTGTTGTTTCTTTTAAAAAAGGACAACATATATATATATATATATATATATATATATATATACATATTATTTATATTTATATAAAATACCTTTTTAACATAAAGAAAATATTAATTACATAACAAAATTCTAAAAATTATATTTTAAATAACATAATAGTCCCAAAATTTTTAAATGTCAATTTAAAATTAGCATTCAACCACCAAAAATTATCAATATATATTTATACCATAAATTTGCAAAATAAATCTAAAAATATTAAACTTATATAAAATGATATTTTCAAAATAAAAAATTTCAGGGTATTACAATCTACCTCCCTTAAATAAATTTCGTCCTCGAAATTTCGTTCCAACAATATTACTTCAAAATCGCATCACACAGTCATGTTAGTCACACTCAATTCTAAAATAATTGTTCTCTATGTAGGGTCACATAACTAAAAGTCACCATCAATCCACATCTCACCAACATTCATACTACGTATCATCACTTTTTCATTTGCGGTGGCCCATACTTTATTTAACATAGCATAACGTGGTGCACTTTGGTTGATAACTCCTAACACAGATAATTAATTATCAAAGAATCTCATGTTTCTAAATATTTCCGCTGTACACTCTGACAAAAATAACAATAAATATATACAACCAGCCAATATATTTTAAAATATCACGATAGTCTCACTTGGATTGGATCTATCTCAATTCCAATATGTCCATGACCTCAATAATTTTCTTACTTGGCATGAATTTTCAAGTTCATTGCCATATCCCATAACCAGTATTTATTAATTTCATCCAATATTTCAAGCCAACATATCGCAACGAACGACATCATAAGCAATAGATAACTCAATTCCTTGTGAATTGTCCCGTGAGACTAATATCAATTTCAATATCCATGTTAAAATTCGAATAATCTCGTAAACTTTTCATAAATATCATCACAATCCAAACTTCAAATAATAAATTTTTTGAAATACGTCTAAAAGCACATAAATATCTTTCAAACAATATAATTACGTCTCAAAATATATAAATACTTCATAACCACATAAATATGTCTAAAGCACATAAATATGTCTCGAAACACATAAATACATTTCAAACCACATAATTACGTTTCAATCACATAAATGTGTGTCAACCCTATAAATTCGTCTAGAAACACATAAATATATGTTAATCATATAAATACGTCTTGAAATATATAAATATATTCTAAACTGCATAAATATATCTAGAAATATGTAAATATATCACAAACACATAAATATTTTTCAACCACATGATACATCCCGAAACTCATAAATACGTGTCAAACTATAAAAAATAGATACGTCACAAATGATCAATACTCACGTAACATGTATATAAAAATATTACACATAACCCCCAAAAATTTCAAAAATTAACCCATACTCCAACTCCACCTATTGTTAGTGGTGGACCAATATCTATCTAAATATTTTATCAGTATATTGTCTTCATAATACAAAAATACTTTATGGATCAAGTATTTTTATCAAAATTCACTTTCCAAAACAAAATATAACCACAATGGGTAGTATCCAAATCCCAACAAAATATCATCAAAATAGAATATTCGAATTTGAATCAACTGGTCAACTTACTTGTATATAATAAAATACCATACTCCCTTGCTAGCCATAGGATCGTTTACCTCACAATCGGAAGTTATAACGGTATCATAACCTGTCTATTTATGCAATCTAAGGTTGCAATCAGTATTATGGCCATTTAATATCTCCAATGGTAGGAGCAACACATGGTATAACTACCATATCAACAACATAATTGGCTATCTGCAAGACTTGCCCTCCTGTCAGGTGTCAACAATATATTCATAATCCATTCCATATTCGACTTCTTCTATCAAATCAACAACAATTTTTTTTTTCTTTTTTTTTTTCATAGTCAATTCCATATTCGACTCAACCATATTATATCGTCAATTTCATATTCAACTTCATCATATTGACAATCAATATCATATTCAATTCCATCATATTGACAATCAATACCATATTCAACTCCACCATATTAATAGCCAACAACAACCACGTGCATGACTTGCCCTCTTGACTGGTCTCAACACAATATATCAACATATGTCCTATAGGACATGCCCTCCTATAAGGATTAACCACATCTCGCAGGACATGCCCTCCTGACGAGGCAACTATGGTATAACAGGATAATAAAAATATTTTTTTTCGACCTTTAAAATTTTAATTGATCCATTTAACACCATAAAACTATCCATTCATAAACACATTTTTTTTTCTAATTTAATACAAAAATAAATTTGATAATTTACATAGAAGACAGTAAATACCTTTAAGTCGATCTTTTCAATTAAAAATTTTATTCTATGGTCCACAACTAACACGACACTTACCAAGTCTACAAAATCTATAACCTATGCTCAGTAACAAAACGAAATCAACACAAAATACGTAGAGATATATATAACGGGAGAAAAGTGAAATAATGATCATTTTTAATTTCAGTGGTGGAAAGTGTCAAAACCCCAAAGCAAAAATATCAGACACACTACTCTTATTGGCATCAATTTTCTAGAATAAATTTCAAGAAGCAAAATTAAAAACTTGGTGAGTAAATGCGTATTATAGTGAATATTAGTTACATATAATACCTTAAAGTTTCTCAATCATGTTACTACGTAAAAATATCAAACTTATCTCTGTGCTATTGTAGATATGGAAGAATATTATCTTATGGGATTTCTATAAGATGCAATCCTCACTTGACTTAAACATGCACCTTACATGAATATTTGATAGTTTTGCCACCTAATAATGTCTAATAATTTCTATGTTGCAGCAAATAATGTTGTCCCAAATTTTATAAAATTAGCCTATGCTTCCAAGGCTACCAACCACCTATATCAAAGAGTCATGAATATAATAATCAAAAGAATAAATGGCCACGAGGTTATACTATTGATACTTCAGGGATGAGAATTGTGAAACATTTATGTGCATTTGATTAGTAATACAATTATGCCGTCAATTTTTATTTTTTTTCGGTATCACTTCGTTTATTATGAGTAATGGGTACCATAACTCAAGTCTAGGATAGTCGCAAATCTACTCTGATACCACTCTGTAACGGCCCAATTTTCTAGGACTGCCACGCGGCTTCTCCCCTTAGAGAATTAACAATAAAACCGAATAACCAATATTTCATTCTATAAAAATCTGACATATTTTACATTTACGGTGATAATTATAATTATCGAATTATCGCATCGATTTTACAACAACCGTAAATAATAAATACAACTATTACCAGTTAAATAGAAATTCAAGTAAAATTCCTGACGCAGTTTCATTCTCATTGGCCCTACAATCAAAACGGTGGGGTTGTGAGCCAATGCTCAGTAGAATGTTAACCCGTTTAATAAGTATATCTAATCAAAATACAAATAAACACATAAACGTGTATCTCACATAATTTTCACATAATACGTACTCATAAATATTTCACATGGTAAACAACAATTATAACAGTAATGGTATAAACCACACAATACAAGTAAAGATATATATATATATATATATATATATATATATATATATATATATATATATATATATATACTAGTGTATAACCCGTGCCTGAAGGCACGGGCTTAAAACATACATCATCATTTAGGACAATTATATTAATTTGTTTTGCTATCATATTAACTTAGCCTGAAAATATCCACGTACAGAAAATAATTCGGAATAATTATTTTTACAACCCAATAGAAGAAATTATCTACATACAATAAGAACTCAACTACACAGTACCAATTAACCAGATGGAAAAATTAAAATCAAATTGTTGTACATAACAATAGTTAATTACAACATGGAAATGCTATTGAAATCAATACGCAAACACACAATCAAAACTCAAGAACTATTAATCCACATATAATAGGGAAAAGAAAAATGCACGTCGTCAAATGTCTGTAACACCTAGACAAAAATAAGGGTCGAGTCTCTTATGCAATCCTATTAAAACAATTTTCTTCAAGAGAACCTATTAAAACACTAAACAACAAACAATTTTTCGCTATATCAATGAACGGAAGATACCTTTCGGCAATAGAGAATAGGGCATTGGAATGGAAGGGCGTCCGAAAACAATAACTAATATTGAACATCAACAATAACTAACAATTAAGAGAGTTTCCAATCGATTTCTTTTTTATGTTTCATAGTTCATACACCCTAAAAGAAATTAAAATACAAAAAAAATTAAAAAATTACACAAAAAAATTAAATGATTACAATACAATTTTGTTTGAAGAAATATTTAAAAATTAAAATATACATATCAAGAGACAATGACATTTTTGGTCCCTGATAAATGAAATTGGTGTTCGATAGGACCACATTTGAAAATAGACACATGGACCCCTCACATCTCAATTTTACTCTAATTACTATTCAGTTAAGATCAATCGTTACCGTCAAATGACATTTTGGTAATTTCTTGGTCAAATCCGCTTTTTACTACTTAACTTATATAGATTAATTACACTTTGAAACTTCAATATTTTTTAATACCCGCCCCAAGCCACCCAAATATGTCTTTTTGCCACCTTTAGATGTATTTTTTATTTTACTTTTTCTGGGGAGGGTGGGGGCAAAAGAACAATGTATCTCACCACTGCAATCTCTTGCGAAGTATTTAACGCAGATATGCATCTGTTCCAAAATGACTGATTCCCATATTCTTGCACATATTCACTAACCGAGGCCTGATCACATAAAAACCCGAACATTGAATAATGTTGAAAAATAAGGTGCATAAGTAAACAAAAATTAGGGTGCACCGTCAAATCAAATATCAAATAAGACAAAAAATAATGGTAGCAATTGCAACCTGCTGATGTTATCTAGTGTTAGCTCATCATTGAACAATTTAGCAAATCCTAAGATTTCCTCACTTGAGACACCACCTCCTGTCCTAACCTGTCAAAATCCAATTTTGAGTATTAAATTCTAATACGTAGAAAATAAATAATGTAACAGCAAAGTTCAGTGTAAATGTGAAGTGACCCTGTTTTCTTGATTTCTCCACTCCGCGAGTTCTGCACTTCCTTTGCCATCTCTTTAACAGTCTCCGGAAGAAACTTTGCATATCCTATACGTGCATTCAGCCTCCTTACCAAAGCTTCCTACAATTCAAACTTTGAAGTGAAGCATTCCACATAAAAAACAAGAGTGAGACCTTAAATGGTCCTGATATAAAAGTAAACAATAGAGATAAAAAAAAATACAGAAGAAACAGAATGAATTTTTATAACTCAATACATTAAATAGTGATCTATGATAAAGGGTTCCAATAAAATTAAAAAAAAAAAAAAAAAAAAGGCTTAACCAAGAATTTGAACATGATTTGAACTATGGTTAATACACAAACGCATGATTAAATAAGTCTGAAAGCCAATCATAGTTAGCCCACTAAATTTTTTTACTCAAGTTGATGGCATGCCAATCCATTATTCGCGTAACAAAAAATAGTAAAAAAAACAAAATTTATAACCGTTGTTAGTTTCAATGCTTGCCAAAATTCTCTACAATCGGTAGCAAAACAAACAAAAAATAGAAACTTAAGTAATAGATTTTATGAACAGGAACGAAAACAGAAACGGAAACATGTATATTTCTCTAACAGAGAATAGAAACAGAAGCAGGATCAAAAACAAAAAACAAAAACAAAAACAGAAATAGGGAGCAGGAACAGAAACAGGGAACAAAAACAGGAATAGAAACAGAAATAGGGAATAGGAACAAAAATAGAAACAGGGAACAGAACATAAACAAATGCAAATTTAACTTGATTTGAGTATGCATGAATTAAACCCGTGCCTGAAGGAAAACCAGAACAGCAACTGGAACAAGAATAGGAACAGGAACAGAACCGAAACAGGAACAAAACAGAAACAGGAACGCAAATAGAAACAGGAACGCAAACAGGAACATGTAACTTTCTCTACAAAATAATCCCAAAAAAAATATTCAAACTGTACCTGGATTATCACTACTATGATAATCTAAAACCCATAAAGTAACTTGAATCAAAACATAAAAATAAAAAACTGAGACAATGATAAGAAAAATTCCATAGTAAAGCCGCCCCGAATTAATGAAAAATTACAGGATACAAGAAAATAAAGTAGTTTGAATAAAACAAAATAAATCTACAGATTGCTTCCAAGACAAAGTGTTCAATAAAGTCGCTATTAATCCACATATAATAGGGAAAAGAGAAATGTACGTCGTCAAATGTTTGTGGCACCTAGACAAAAATAAGGGTTGAGTCTCTCATGCAATCCTATTAAAACAATTTTCTTCAAGAGAACCTATTAAAACACTAAACAACAAACAATTTTTTGCTATATCAATGAACAGAAACAAAAAAAAAAAAAAAATTCTATAGCAGTGATTATCAAAAACATGAAAAATAAAGGAATCAAAGATACATTTCGGCAACAGAGAATAAGGTATTGGAATGGAAGGGCATCCGAAAACAATGTCATCGCCTTAGCTCTCAGCTCATTGTTCGCCTTCTGGAGGTTCGGACGTCGAAAACATCAGTGTTTTTCTATCCACTCTTGCCACTTCTTCCAACAGAATATTAAACAAATATCATGCCTAAATTGGGTAAGTCCAAGAGAAAATAGCTTAAATTCAGCAGAAAAATGACCCTCCATAACTAACTTTTTTTTTCTTTTTTTGTTTAAACTCATTTATAAATTTTGGGTGTATAGAGACAGATGTTTGAGGTGGCGTTTCTGTTCCGAGAGTTCTGTTTTTGCTTTTTTTTGGAAGAAGAGAAAATAGAAATCTATAAACGATTACATTCCAAAACCCATATATTTTCGTTCCAAAACGGAAACATAATTTTTTTTTGGTTTCCGTATAACATTTTCTGTTCCTAAAATAGAATTCACAGCTGTTTAGTGGCATTTGTTTAGTGTTTCTCTTCTGGGATTTCAGCTTTTGTTCCCCAAAAAACATGAAACAAAAAATAGAAACAAAAACAGAAACAAAAACAGAAACAAAAAATAGAAACAGAAATAGAAACAAAAATAGAAACAGAAACATAAACAAAAAACAAAAAACAGAAACAGAAACCCATTTCTTTCCTGTTTCCATTGCGGGGAAAAAAATTTGAGAACAAAAAACTTGTAAGGAGAAAGCAATCAATATACATAGAAATTGATGCAAAAATATACATGGCCATGTTAAACCATTATTCACATTCAAGTTTCAAGAATTAGATTTAGAGTAGAGACATCAAATCTTCTGATTCAAGTAAGAATCAATATAAAACTAAGTTGAAGCATTCACATTACAAAAATCTCAAACTAATTTTGAGTACTCACCGTTGGGCAGCTACAATGAGCTATCTAAACAACTTTATACTTCTCTTATTCAAGGGAAGAAGATCTTGTCAAAATCCTTCTACCAATAAATCTTTCTCCTCAATTTAAAGATGCAAAAATCAAACCACTTGCAGATAATCCCAAAAATCATGTTTATTTAGATAAGAAAAAACATTAAGCTGGGGTATTCAAAGAAGAACATTTACATCAGACATAAACTTAATATTGCGGTTAATAGTTAATGAACTACTTAAGATTACACGCAATGAGAAAAACAAACGGTGGACTTGTTGGACAAATTAACTACATATGAAGAAGAAAATGTCACTTCTGATTCATGCTAACATGTGCATAGTGGGTATTGTACGAGATAACTTATCAAATTTAGAAGCAAATAGCATCAAACCAGTAAGAAGCAAATAATTCAAAAAACACAATTGAGCAATTTGCAGTTCAACTATAAACAAATAAAATGAAGCTAAGGCTCATAGGGAAAATTTAGCTAGGCCAATCCAAGGTATCAATTACATGCAGCAAATTAGGTGGTGTTTCAGTTCCTAGATTTCTATAGAAATAGCAATTGAAAAACTATAAAAACAAAAACATGAGATCAGTAAAGCTAAACAAAACCCTGGGATTCAGAAAAGCTCTGCATTTTGTTCAAACCCTGGGATTTAGAAATCTTCATGAATCTGAAATAATGTTACACTGAAAAGGATGTCCACAAATGCAAATTATAATTCAATCCATCAAATAGATAAATAAATCTTACAATAGGGCGTCGATCGTTGAGAAGTGAAAACATGCTTTGGGGACTCAAAATCACTGTTTCCGCAGCCACTAATTTCATCATCAAATGCTCAATAACACAATCGATCCAAAAAGAAAAGAATCGCTTTTGGTGTAGAGAAAATAAAAGGAAGAATCGATAGGAGAAGAGAAAAATAAGAGAGACGGTAGCGAACCTGAGAAGTTTGAACTCAGATCTCTGCAAATCAGCAACAAACAGTGTTCAGTAGAGGAGCTTCCAAATCTGGACGATGAAACCCAAGCATCAGACAAAACCCAATAAGAGAGAGAGACTCACATTCGTGAAAGGTGGAAACGGCCTTATATATTAGAATGGTGGAACCCAAGCATCAATCCTGAAATTATTGTTTGTTAGATCTAGGGTTCAAGCTATGAAGAAATATAGAAGCCACTGGTGATGGTGACGGTGTTTGCGGTGTGGCGTCGGCGAGGAAGATTGAGATTGGGTGGGGATGGTGATGGAGATCCATGAGAGCGAGAGTGAGACAGAGAGAGGGTGAGAAATGGTAGAGAGAAAGAGAGGGTTGGATTATTCAGCGATGGCGATGGCGATGGTTAGAGAGAGAGATGAGGGTTGGCGATGACGGCGATGTGCGCGTGTACGGAGACAGAGGCGCAATGACGGCGATGGCGGTATGTGGCCTTGTCCGGCGATGGAGGCAGAGGCTGGTGGTGGGGTGGTGTCGCCTAGTCGTGCGGTGGTGAGATCGATTCGAGAGAGCGATAGAGATATGAGAAGCTGAGAGAGAAAGACGGGAGGCAAGGCATCTGAAAACCCTAACGAAGATTATGGAGGCTATGAATTCGGTGGAGAAGAAGAAGAATCTGTGGAGTGGGGGCGACGAATTTGGTGGACATGAAGTAAATGCAAGGCAAGGACAGGCAAGGATATTGTTGATGATGGTAAGTGTTAAAAAGTAAGGTTGATGGTAAGTGTTATATATATATCTTGTATATATATGTTGTATATAAAAGTAATCCAACGGCTACGAATATCCAAAGACATCCAACGGCCCTGGATGTAAATGAGCTGATTTATTATATACTAGCGTATAACCCGTGCCTGAAGGCACGGGCATAAAACATACATCATCTATTTGAACAATTATATCAATTTATTTTATTATTCAACTTTAAAATGTTGCATCAACAGAAACAATTACAGTCACAATAATACTTCAGGATAAACAATATTTGTTGTGGATAAAGATCCATATTCGGGAAGAAGTACACTTAATCGATCAAATGATGTACACCTTGATAAGGCCACATATAGTTGACCGTGACTAAAAACCGGTGTAGTCAAATCAACTCCAACAAATTTCACTGATTGTCCTTGTGATTTATTTATTGTCATAGCATACGCCAAACGAATTGGAAACTGGCGCCTTGTCATTTGAAAAGGAAATTCAGAAGACGATGGCGTCAAGGATATTCTCGGAATGAACGCCAAATTTCCTACTTTATCCCCTGTCAATATTCGAGCTTCTATTACACGTAAAGAACACCTGACAACCATTAATCGTGTGCCATTACAAAGTCCATCACTTGGTGCGATATTTCTCAACAACATAACTGGACATCCAATTTTCAAATCTAATTTGAACGGAGGTAATCCTGGAGGATCTAAGGAATTCAAGTACTCGTTAGGATAACGATTTGTAATTTGACAATCGGCTCCATCATCTTCAGACATTTTATCTGCGGCCAGATATGTGATCATTTCTCCGGGAAAAATATTTAAAACAGCTGAATTAATAACACTAACATCGTCATTTCTTGCAGAAAGAATAGAACGTTCAGTTAGAAATGTAGGGGTAACAACACTGGGTATGCCTAGATGTGTATAAACTGAAGATATTAGTTCAACCACATTACGACACTTGTGTATGGTTGACGGCAACTGTACGATTTCATGCGGATCACTGCCAACCTATTTAAAGAAAAAATAAATGAAAATGAATAATTTAGTATCAAAGCATATATAAGTAATCTATTAAAAATGCTAAAATATATTTAAATGAAATATTACCTGAAGTAAATATCTCGAAAACTCTACATTTTCAATGTTCCTACTATTTAGGCGCATGTTTAAATTCAAAGTTAAGACATGTATATCATTCCAAAGGTACGAACGTCTCAACGATGCTGCCACAATTTGTTGACGGACACCTTTAGGTATAACAGGTAGAATTTGCCGAAAGTCTCCTCTAAGAACGACCGTGATACCCCCGAATGGATTTGGATTACTGCAAATATCTCGTAGCGTGCGATCCACAGACTCAACGTAGTACTTATGTTGCATCGGAACTTCATCCCAAATGATTAACTTTGTCTCTCTAAACAATTCGGCATGCAACGATTGTTTACTGAAATGACAAATTGAATTATCAAGAATATCTAAAGGGATGCGAAATGTGGAATGTGCAGTTCGACCTCCTTCAAGTAGTAGCGATGCAATACCGGACGATGCCACAGTAATGACAATATGACTGTTACTACGACATTTTGCTGCTATGGTATTATATAGAAACGTTTTTCCCGTACCAGCACCACCATTCAAAAAAAACATTTTTCCTAAATTTTCGAACACTGATGAAGTGATTGATTCGTATGCAGCACGTTGGTCTTCATTGAGACGATCAATATTACACTGCACATTCCTTTGTTGTGCTTCACTTTGCATTTGACGATGTTCCCATATCAATCTATTTCCAACTACCATATTCCAATTCTGGACAGGTTGTGGAATTGAAGGAAAATCTACTAAGCTCTTGCCTGATTCTTGAAGTAATTGATTCAAAAGGTACAAACCGTAGTCTTTAATCTGTGCCTCGCTTGGGACGGGTATAAAAAATAACGTGCGAACTTTATGTGAGAGATCATCACATATATGCATCCAAAATTGATCCCACAATTCACACGGATTTAAAGGGGAGCATTGTGTAAGAATGACGCAAAATAATCTTCTCAGTTGATATCCAGTACTCATAATAGACGCCTCTTGAAGACATTGTATCCATTCACTATCATCTTCCAATAGCCCTCTTGCTACACATGCGGCTTTGAACGTCGCATGTTCAACATTGTTTACAATGCGTAGACACCTAAATGATTGCGGCCCTTTTACTACAGTCAATAGTAGACGCAGATAAAATCGTTCACCCGAATTGGGAGGCGCAAAATACATTCTGCCGATGGCAAATGGCGTGGCTTCCAAAAATTTTCAGTTTTATTTCAAACAAAATGCTGAGGAAACTCTTGATAAGTATACACACGTGTAGAAGCATGTGCATCACAATATGAAAAAAATTCTGTTAGAGTCGACTTCTGTGACTGAGCTCGAGAAATGATAGACTCTATTGTTTCAGTAGGATTGAAGACAACCTGATCCATTCCAGGCAAATGGAGCGCCAATCGAACAACTGTTGGATTCTCATCGTGCAAAGGAAAACTCAACAATCGCCAGGCTGCCTTAGAGGGTCCAATGTAGCTTGCATCAAGATATTGCTTGATCTCATCCATCATTCCCAAAATCAATGTCGTCATATCACCTCCTTTATAGATATACTTGTGGATATATTTGACGCACCTAATCCCAGCGCATACTTCAACATTAATATGACAGTCGAACATCTTGGAAAGGTACGGATTATATGGGATGACGTCTCTATTATCAACTTGTTGCCCCCTCACGGTATAAACTTTGCCATTATCAGGACAACGGTAAATGGGATATCCATCTGAATCCATCGCTGTATACTCCGCAAAATCTCGTGGATACCTCTTAGTGCATCTGCCGTTCTCCATGCACGGGGCTTGACAATTTCGAGCACCACATGGTCCGTGAACCATGCATTTTTTTATTGTCTCGAAAAGTTCTGGCTCTTCATTTGGATCTGGAAATTCAGCACAAACTATTCTGTCTACTTGGTCGCACGTTCGAATTTTATCTTGATTATCAAGAAATATCAATAAGTGCATGTGCGGCAGACCTCTTTTCTGGTACTCAATTGTAAAAACATGGGCAACTTTTTTTCCAAATACTCGAGTGCTTTCAATCTCTTTCATTAGAGCAATTCTTTTTAACTCGAAAACGCGAGCAATTAAGTCTGGACGGTCAGTTGGTTGTTGATGAGGCAATAAAGCTTCAGTGATTTCTGTCCAAGTTGGATTCGCAGTCATGGTAAGAAACACATCAGGGTGATGGTGGTACCGGGTTATGGCCATTGAATCTTGGAAGATTTCAAACATATGTCTTGGACTACCAATAAAAGATGATGGCAAAATCATTCGTTGACCTATTTGATTAGGTTCCATCCCATCTAATGCCACATCAGTAAGACTTTGATAGAGTTCACTACGAAGATTTGGTTGATGTTGCCTAAAGTAATTCAACCTATTTTGCTCGGTCGCAGCCCAAGCATCTACCAAGAACTCTTGAAATAATTTTCCTCCCCTTAGAATTGTCGAATACTCTGTCGGCCTTTCAAAAATACGGTAGCTATAAAATTGCATTTGAGTTAGTCGAGCGTTTGTGTGTCGACCGTGAATCACATCCCACTGTCTAAATTCAGGCTCCCATCCAAGCTCACCAAAAGGGAACAACAAAACGTAATGCAATGGTAGATAAGCAGGATGACATTCATTGATTTTCATTAGTTCATTTCCCCCCCTTAAATGTATAACAATATCTCTCATCGCGCTAGTTTCGGTTCCATCCCCCGGTAATATGACGGCCACGTCATCAGTTGTCGGCAAATTATATCGCCGACGATCGGTAGATGCTGTGTAGTGAAGAAAATCAGGCAACGTTTGTTGTTCCAAATCCAATTGATTTAAAATTGCAAACGCTTGACGAAATTTATCTACGAATGCATTATGTTGCAACAATGTATCTTGAATAGTTTGCAAAACATCTGTTCTCAAATGAGGATTTCTACGGCTTCTCACGCCAAAAGCGAAATCAGGATCGTAGATGTACAACTGAGAATAAATGGCATCTTGTCCCGGTTCTGGGATTAATGCTCTTGTCCGATGACGCAACTCTCCATGTATAGTAAACGTTGTTGGACCTCTTCCGGAAAGCAGCCTTGTATCCAAGTTGGCACCGAGGCTTGTAAAAGCATTGCTTGCATTGTACTCTCTAGCATAACGTCGGAATGATTTTGATCTATCATCATTACCATCATATAACGCTTTAATTTGCGGAGAAGGTGTGAGAAGTAATGGAAGCCTAACTTTCCCTTGTAAGCAACATGTACCGAAGAGAGGACGTCGTTCGGATGATCTTGCTAATCTTTCATCCATCCAGTGTAACGCAGAACAATGAGGGCACATGACATTCATTCTACCAAGCGAGTGTCGATTTTCACTTGTATGAACATCACGGTCGGCAGTTGGATTGTTGAACTCGTCAATATCTTGATTATCGTAAAACTCATCATTGGTAGTATTTGGCGGCCTACATTTGATAAATAACAAAATTATTATGTAGATTCTAACAACATATTTGTGAATGCCGTATTTAATTAGATGAATAAGATAAAAAAGAAACTCACCATCTACTCCCAGAAGGTAGATTTGTTTCTTCAACTGCTACGGTCGAGCTTTCATTAAGGTTCGTGGAAACAAAAGCTTCTTGGTTACTGCACGCAGAAGGGCATGCATCGTCAATTATACCAAGAGAATGAGGAATCAAATTTGTAACCATCCCATCGTCAACAGATGAATTTCCTGCATGTTCAGTATCTTGATTCTCGGCAAGGTGTTGATTTGTTGAAGCTGACCTATAGTTGGCAAATATTAAATTTTACACATCAAACACTTTTAAACATTTAATACTTAATAACATGAATAATAGATTAGTATAATACCTTATACCAGGCAATACAATTGGTTCCTCAACTTCAGGCGTTGAGCATTCATTCGGAGTTACGGTAACAAATGTTTCAGTAAGATTACGTGGAAAAGGCAAATTTGGTTCAACAATAGAATTCATTTGATTAGCCATGGACGATGGAGTAGTGCGATCCCTAAGAAGGTCCACAATTCCAGGGGTACATGGACTCGTAATCACTGATGGCCCACATGATTGTACAATCATTCTCTGTTGACTAGTCTGAATATGTTGTTGACCGGATCTCTCTCGTTCTCTTTGTGCTCGTTGAGCTAGAACACGTTTCGATATGCCGTTGTTGTTGGGTGCTATACATTTAGGAAGTGTAATTGTTTGCTCAACGTCCAACGTTGAACGACTGTTGGGTATTGTGGACACAAACATTTCAGTAAGATTTGGTGGGGACGTCAAATTGGCCTCAAAAGTAGAATCCCTTTCGTTTTCCATTACTGGAGAAGAAACTTGATCACTGAGAATTATAGGGGTATATCGACTTGTGCTTGATGATGACACAGAAACTGTTGTAACCATTCTTCGCTTCGGCGTAGGCTCTGATGATTCTCCCAAAAATGGCTGACCTCCTTCTGGGCATTCACGATTATCTTTATTGAAGCGATCACACCGCTCCCGGTCAACTCTTTCCCGTTCTCTTCGTTCTCGTTGAGCTAGAGCCCGTTTCGATACATCGTTCTTGTTGGATGCTATATATTCAGAAGGTATAATTGTTTGCTCAACCCCCGTTGAGCGACTGTTAGGTGTTGTGGACACAAACGACTGACCTCCTTCCATAGGGCCATCACATATCTCCCGATCAGCTCTCTCCCGTTCTCTTCGTTCTAGTTGAGCCACAGAACGTCTTGACACATCGTTTGTGCTAGATGTTCTGGCAATGTTACCTGTGCGGGATCTTCCACCTTCTTGATATTCTAGAATCGAACTACTAAACCTCTCTCGTTCCCTTTGCATTCGTTGGGATATAGCAGATTTTGATATGACGTTATCATTGAATACCTAGAGATAATATGAGGTTGAATCTTCAATTTTCTAGATCGAATAAATGAAAAAGAACAGTGGAGGACAGTGTGACAAAGTACGAACTAAAATTGGTACTAAATGAAACCATAAATAACATGTAATAAGTTACGGTATAAATAAGAATACGAATAATTTAATATCACCACAAAGTCAAGTGTATAAATACAAAATCAGATTAGATAAATAACTATACATTTGAAATCACAGCTAAATATGTTCTTATCATGTTTATTTTCAGGTTAAGATTTTTTCAAAATTTAAGTATAAACCTAACATGGACACAAATAGTCATAATTATTTAATACGTTTAATAGATTAAATATGTGATTATTGTTGAATGATAAAACAGTGATAATTAAAACTAAAAAATAATAACCTTACTAATTAGACACATACCACATTGCTACTGATGTTCCCCTTTTCACTTTTCTCTTTCCCTCTACTATTTGAAGTAGAATTTTTATTTAACTTGTCATCCATTGCCAAATTTTTTTCCTTGAAAAAATAAAAATAAAAATTCAATGCAAAATAAATGATAAACTAAAATTATATTATGAGCTTAAAAAATAAATTGTAAGATTTACATATTAATTAACAATTAACAAAAGCAAGAGAACAATAAAGACAGAAACATATATAATATTAAATCCATCACATTAAGACAACTTTTGTTGAATATAACAAAGTAAAACAATCAATCACATTACAAAATACAAAATGTATATCATGAATACAAAATACATTCAAAATATATTTTCAACAACCAAAGAGAAAAAACAGACTTGACGCGATAACCCTACAAAAAGAAAAGAAAGAAAAAAATATATTAGACATAAAATATACAAAATGTATATCAAGAATACAAATTACATTAAAAATTATTTATACCTTAAAAAACAGTTTACGGCACAACTTCGTTACTTTGGTTGCCAATTTGTAGCTGAACCTCGTATTCCTCCAGTGCCTTTAAGCCAATCTGGTCGTCCTCAATGCTCTCTAACAAAGTTCCTAATGCTCTTAGGTCTAGGAGTTCTTTCTTTAAGGCTCTATGAACTCTAACTCTAGGCCAAGATTTCGGTAGAGTACGCACTATTACATACACCAACACTGCCCAGTTTGGTTGAAACCCCTTACGTTTTAGGTGGTAGTACAGGCGCTCTTTTCTAAGTACATGCATTCTAACACTCTCTTTTTCATTCATTTTTCCTCTTTCAAATTCTCTCCATAATGGATGTACATCTCGTTCAGCCTCTTCTAAAAATTGTACAAATTCAAAGGCAGTAAGAGGCCGATGATTTTCAAATATATTCTTTGTCGCCACATCCCAATTTGATGGTAAACCATCAACAATTTGGTTCATTATGTCTCTCTCACTAATTTTGTACCTATAATTCTGCAAAATCCTAGCACTTGCTATTTTATTCATCCCATATTCTCTAACGGGACAACTTTGTAAATAAAGTTTCTCATAAAAGAATTGTTTTTCCTTACGCAACTTTAATCTAATACTCGTTCTCAATACGATAGCGGGTCGTACCATATTACCTGAGATTGAAGGACATAAATAACACATAAGACAAACACTAAACTAAAACACTTAACAAATGCTAAACTAAAAATAGAACAAATTTCAGGAATCAAAAAATAATATGTTTCGATAGTGTTCCCTATTTCTTTTTAAGCGTTTCTGTTCTAACGCACTTTGCGAATTGAATGTTATAAGCCCCATTTGTGTTCCCTGATTCTTGTTTACCCCCCCTGATGTTATAGGCCCCACCATCACCACCCGCTGACCACCGTCATCCCGTTGGCCACCACCACCCACCGACCACCATAAATTTAAAGGAAAAAAAAAAAGAACAAATGCCGCAACCAAACAGGGTTCTTGTTTTTGTTCTTATAAATGAAAAGAAACAAAAACAGGAACAAAAACAGAAACAGAAATAGGAAACAGAAACAATTCATAAATAGAAACAGAAACAGAAACCAAATGCTACCTTGCGAGGAGCGTTGAGATCAAATTGTTTGTATTTAGGTGACGTATTTGGTTAGTGTAAACTAAAGTGAGCAAGGGGAATAGGGAACTCCACTTAATGTACGGATTTATCTTGTGATTTTTACCCGCATCATATCTTTTTAGTTGTTGAATTTAACTCTTTAAATATTTTTCTCTTATGTTAAATTTGCCAAACTACATAGGTTTAGCCACTTTTATCACCCAAATAAGGAGAAAAATATAATTACACCCAATTTTAAGGGTACAAAGTGTAATTAAACTTTTCCGACATTCCATTTTTATTCCTCTCATGCGCAAGTTGCATCTCTAACTTTGACTACAAAAATTATCAAAATTATTTAGTGAGCTAATTAGACAAATAAAATAGTAAATAGCAAAATACACAAATATTAAAAGAATAGGGATCAAATCATAATTATACCCCAACATTAAGGGTACTAACATAAGAAAATGGATAATTCTATATCGCTATAAGTTATTTGTATTCCTTTTCTCAAAAGGTTATCTTTTTGAGGAAGATGAGGGGAGTAAACTAAAGTGAGCAAGGGGAATAGGGAACTCCACTTAATGTACGGATTTATCTTGTGATTTTTACCCGCATCATATCTTTTTAGTTGTTGAATTTAACTCTTTAAATATTTTTCTCTTATGTTAAATTTGCCAAACTACATAGGTTTAGCCACTTTTATCACCCAAATAAGGAGAAAAATATAATTACACCCAATTTTAAGGGTACAAAGTGTAATTAAACTTTTCCGACATTCCATTTTTATTCCTCTCATGCGCAAGTTGCATCTCTAACTTTGACTACAAAAATTATCAAAATTGTTTAGTGAGCTAATTAGACACAAATAAAATAGTAAATATTAAAATACACAAATATTAAAAGAATAGGGATCAAATCATAATTATACCCCAAGAGCTGGGGATAATGATACATCATGCATATACATGTTCATTATCTATACTGTTCTGTTTCTGTTTCTGTTTCTGTTTTTTATTTTTTAGAACAGAAATCAGAACAGAAACACTAAATCAGAAACAGTTAACACTAATCAGAACAGAATCAGAACAGAAACAGTTAACACAAATCAGAAACAATTAACGCAATTCAAAACACAAAATCAGGGAACATCAAGCTATACTGTTCTGTTTCTATTTTTTATTTTTTAGAACAGAAATCAGAACAGAAACACTAAATCAGAAACAGTTAACACTAATCAGAACAGAAACAGTTAACACAAATCAGAAACAATTAACGCAATTCAAAACACAAAATCAGGGAACATCAAGCTATACTGTTCTGTTTCTGTTTTTTATTTTTTAGAACAGAAATCAGAACAGAAATCAGAACAGAAACACTAAATCAGAAACAGTTAACACTAATCAGGACAGAATCAGAACAGAAACAGTTAACACAAATCAGAAACAATTAACGCAATTCAAAACACAAAATCAGGGAACATCAAGCTATACTGTTCTGTTTCTGTTTCTGTTTTTTATTTTTTAGAACAGAAATCAGAACAGAAATCAGAACAGAAACACTAAATCAGAAACAGTTAACACTAATCAAAACAGAAACAGTTAACACAAATCAGAAACAATTAACGCAATTCAAAACACAAAATCAGGGAACATCAAGCTATACTGTTCTGTTTCTGTTTTTTATTTTTTAGAACATAAATCAGAACAGAAATCAGAACAGAAACACTAAATTAGAAACAGTTAACACTAATCAGAACAGAAACAGTTAACACAAATCAGAAACAATTAACGCAATTCAAAACACAAAATCAGGGAACATCAAGCTATACTGTTCCGTTTCTGTTTCTATTTTTTATTTTTTAGAACAGAAATCAGAACAGAAATCAGAACAGAAACACTAAATCAGAAACAGTTAACACTAATCAGAACAGAATCAGAACAGAAACAGTTAACACAAATCAGAAACAATTAACACAATTCAAAACACAAAACAGAAACCGAAACCAGAAACCACAGGGAACATCAAGCTTGACTGATAACGATTGAACAGAAAACAGAAACCACAGAAATAGAAACTGAAACCAGAAACCACAGCTTGAACAGAAAACAGAAACCACAGAACAGAGCACTCGGATTACCGAAACCAAAACCAATTTTTCAAAGCAAACCACAGCTTGAACAGAAAACAGAAACCACAGAACAGAGCACTCGGATTACCGAAACCAAAACCAATTTTTCAAAGCACTCGGATTACCTTCACCGTCCAAGCTTGACTGAAACAGAGCACTCGGATTACCTTCACCGTCCAAGCTTGACTGAAACAGAAACCGAAATCACCGTCCAAGCTTGACTGAAACAGAAACCGAAACCAAAACCAATTTTTCAAAACTAATCTATATTGAAACCAAAACAGGAAGAAGAGCACTCGGATTAGGGTTACCTTCACCGTCCAAGCTTGACTGAAACAGAAACCGAAATCACCGTCCAAGCTTGACTGAAATAGAAACCGAAACCAAAACCAAATGCTACCTTGCGAGGGTTTTATAGCGAGGAGCGATTCCATTAGGGCACAGCAAACAGAAATCAGATTAGGGCACGGAGAAGCGGAGAAGCGGCGGACGACAGCTACAGGTCTATCAGAGTAGGGAGGCGACGGCGACGGCGATGACTTGACGGTAAGGGTCTCTGCTCCTGCGGCTCTATAGGGTCTCTGCTCCTGCGGGCTCTCCAAATTGACGGACGGTAAGGAATAGGGTCTGCTTAGGCTTTTCTTTGTTTTCTATTTTATTTTTTATTTTATTTTTTTTATTTTTTTGATAAATTGATGGTAAGGCATCAGATTATAGGGTTAGGTTATAGATTTTGATAAATTGATGGTAAGGCATCAGATTATAGGGTGTCAAAATAGGTTATAGATGTGTACTATTATCTATATAATATTAATAGATTATAGATTATTATAGATTATATATATAGATTGTGTATTATTAATACATTATAGTTATATATATATATAAATGTTGTATATATCAAAAGACATCCAACGGTTACGATTATCTAGAGACATCGGACGGTTGTGAATGTAAATGAGCTGATTTATTATATAGATATATATATATATATATATATATATATATATATATTAAAAGAATTAGAAATTCTACCTAAAATCTGAGCCGAAATCTTAACCGAAGCATTTTTTTTCGCTCAAAACAAATATATTATATCATATATACATATAGAAAAGGTTATCAATCTTTGTAGTGCTTCTCATCAGTTTATTATTATTATTGTTGTTGTTGTTGTTGTTATAATATATACACACGTGTTGTGTATATATTATATACAACACATAATGTATGTGTTGTCTCTTTTAAAAAGGGACAACACATATATGTAATATTTATATTTATATAAAATACCCTTTTAACATAAAGAAAATATTAATTATACATCGAAACTCTTAAAATTACACGTTAAATAACACAATAGTCCCAAAACTTTTAAATGTCAATTTGAAATTACACGTTAAATAACACAATAGTCCCAAAACTTTTAAATGTCAATTTGAAATTAACATTCAACCCCCAAAAATTATTAATATATATTTATACCATAAATTTGCAAAACAAACTCAAAAATATTAAACTTATATAAAATGATATAAATTTTCAGGGTATTATAATTGTTTTGAATCATTGAACCGCACCACCGTATCTCCAGGCATTACTAAAATTGCAATCCATGTATTCCGTCTTGAAAATGAACAAAATAAAAATAAAAATATCATCAACGTAATACTTGCACCCATACACCTTATCTGGTAGCTCTAGTAGGCAACATAAACAATCAGTGGGCATTTAACTCAGTCTCACTAGTCACCGTACAATTGTATGTCTTTCATAATGGCTTCGACAAATCAAAAGTTAGACAAGTCGACTTCACAAAAATTGTTTCTTGACAACAGACTTTACCCATTCTTGCAAAGTGATGGGGTGTAGCAAAATGTCATAAAAAAGTGACTTTGCCAGTATCCAAAAGGATCTTCCTGGAATTGAAGAATTTTTAATACTGTTCAAGTACTCCAAGCACCGGGCCTCCAACAACAAAAATCAGAACAGCGTCATTCAAAGACTTCAGCAGACTAACAATTAGAACAATAGTTGATCTTACCTAGTTAATGTTTATGCAAGAGACTCTATCCATTCCCGCAAAATGCGGGCTAGAGCACACTGTTGCTAGTGAGAATAGTTATCTTGACCTACGACAAGTATGTCTCTCAAAATTATTTTGATGTTGAGAACTACGATACAACCTGATTCTCAGGAAAAAAAAAAAAAACCAAGATATGTAGGAAACCCAAGCGGGTCCGTTCGAAAAAAAATTAAAAAGAGAGAGAAAGAGGTGTCGACTTCATGATATCATCTCAGCCCTATACCAGGGCACATACCTAGAGTAGTCCCTTGACTTCCTGAGAAGTTGTTTTCGCTCTCCTTGCTATTCAAGCAAGAGGGGATGCTTGTGCAAGAACTATGCTTGACCTGATCCTTGGTAACTTGCCAAGGTACGTCGACAACCTACTAAGGTTCGGTCATCCAACTGTAGAAACCCCAGCAAAGGGCTGGGGAACGTTCTCACCATTTCTATCATCGTGCATTGATTTGACCTCGTAAAATGCAGTGCAGCTCTTGAACTAAGAGACAAGGGCATAAATTTTAATCTTTGTTCCCGATTAAAGGGGGGTGCTAAGGGTAAAAAATAAGAAACAATAAAAAATAAATAAAGGGGTAAATATGAAGCCAGAAAATTGGGACTATTACCCTTCGAGCAAATGTTTCAGGCCAGAAAAGGAAAAGATCCACTGCGGTTGCTAAATTTGTGATAAACAAGAATCGAAGGTTAACACCACCACTAAGCCTCGATCTCCGATTCAGAAACCAGACTTCAATAGCAAGCTGCAGACCAGGAAGTCATCATGCCTTTAAAGTAATGTTAAAAGGCAATTTCGGGATAAGGTTTCAAGGAAGACTTTCCAAATAAGTTGTTCATATCTTATAAATACTACAATGGGATCTAGTCAGGTATGCACAATTTTTCTAGCCATTACTTTTTCAAAATTCATAGAGAACTCTATTAATTCTCACGCTGGATGTGCAATGCTGACAAATCTACAACATGTGCATTGTTTTTTAGGAACCAAAACTTGTAGAAACTTATTTTTGAATCTCAAGAGACTATTTTTAACGATCTATATTTTGGCATATAGATTTAATTACTACATAGTTTTTGTTGGTGTCGGAAATTAGCCGACTGGCAGTATGATTCGGATACCCTCAGATCGGGGAAAAAGAATATGGTGATTGATCTTCTTTGTGTACTGTAGCCGGGTTGGATAGATTTGATCTGACCTGCATCTGAGCCCGGATCTTCTTTTCATGGCGCGTTCCTAGTCGTTGTCCAGGCCAAACTCCAATCTGTCACCTGCACATAGGATAGGCCCGGTTTTTCCCAGTATGTCCCTTCCGGCGTGAGAGTAAGATCCCGGGAAAGAAATATAGATCGGAAAGTCATTGTTACCTTAACCTATCTGAGCGATCTATGGTGAAGTTTCTCTCTCTAAAATTTCTCTCTGATCCTCTAAAAGTGTTAGGGAAGCCTTTTATTTATAAGTAAAAGTGTGATTAGTACAAACAAGATTAAGGCCTTAAGCTTGAATTACCAGTAAGCAGTCAGGCGTGTGGGCGGCACGGCGGATTAGTGCTATGGGCTTGGGCCTTGGGCCCTTCACTGTAGATGGCAAGGACCGGGGTCCAACCTATCGTGGAAGCAGGTCAGACCGGTCAAGGGGCACAAGTCGGTCTGGGCCTGCTGACCTTCCATTGAGTGTCGATTCTTCACAGGGCTTTTGGATGAGGTCCTTGTGTGCTTCTCGCCAATTGCCGTGAGGGGCCATCCAGGTTGTCTATACACTGGGCTGGCTGAGGTCATCGACGATATTGAACCAATGACGTGGCTGGTGGCCGTTAAATAAGCGCTGTCACTTTCACCGCAAGCATACGGATCAAGTTTTAGTATAATAGACCTTTCGGTCAGGTATCGTATCCATAGGGATTGGTATTGTTACTATCGAATATCGCGATTGTCATAACTTGACTTTATCTAGGTGACAAAAATAGAATTTAATTTAACACTAATACTAAACTAAAATACTAATTAAGTTAACTATACTATAAATATTAATTTGAGATTGTTTAGGAGAGTAGATTTCTTAGGGATTAATTTTATTTACTTAAATGCATTTGATTTCATTTTAGTTAACATTAACGGCGTTCAGCGTATCTGACAATCTCGGTTCGTAAACTCCCTCGCCACCTCTTCCATGTATAAGACGAGAGAATACGTGACTTCGTGTCAACGCCGAAGTCCCCCGTCTTAACGACTCTAGGTCACATGAGTCTCGCCCCAACGTCATCGATTGTACACTTTCTAACGCCCTCCCTGGTCGTTAGATTGTCGTGCTGTGTTAACCCTAGTCCAAATTCGGGATTACCTCTCCCGAGTGTCAAACCTCGTATTCTCAATATATCTAAACTAGCATATAATCATAAAAAACATGGTAACACAAACAACATACGAAGAACAACCAAGAACGAAACACAAATTCAACCAAAACTACATTTTCATAAATAATACGTTAATCCCTATTACAATCCATGTTTAACTCATGGTCCTAACTATTTATACAACGTAAAACGAGCTAAACATGCTCAACAACTACCAAAATGAAGAAAACAAAGAGAAGAAATGAGTGACTTAGCCAATATCTGAAGAATAGTCACTAGTACCATCCATCAATCGCTTCCCTCTTCATTCTCCACCTCTGGTTGAGAGCTCTCCCTCAAAAATCCCTTATCCTAACCCTAAAATATGGCCTAAGGCCTTAGGAGCTCAAGAAGAGGGAAGAGAGGAGGAGAGAAGGGCTTAAATAGGCCAAAAAAATATCTCCAAAATATCTATTTTGCGTAGAGGATTTCGCCTAGGCGAAGAAAACTTCGCCTAGGAAAAGTTAGGTCGGTTAACTTTTTGCCAGATTTTCGCCTAGGCGAAGTTACTGTAAGTTTGCAATTTTGTTTTGACTGTAACTTCTTCATCCAAACTCTGATTGAGATGATTCAAAAACCTATGGAAAGATAAGAAAAATATATACAACTTACATGTTTTGAGTGTTTCCAAAATCGAATTTTATTATAGTCCAAATGGCCTTGAAGTTATAGAACCTGTACCGGCTTTGTAGGTTTGGGGACCGCCTAGGCGAAGAAGTAGGCGGTGGACTTGGAAATGTTCTTAGCATCTTCACAGCCTAGGCGGAGGTCTGGACGCCTAGGCGGTGGGCTTCTTTCACAATTTTGCCTCCTTGCTCATTTATCCACTGTAACTTCGTCCGCTTTGGTTCAATCACATCATTTTTGCTCCGATTTCATACCTTTTCGCCCCACACACCTATTTTAATACAAAAAGAATAAAAACATGTTGAAATATATAAAAATAACTATAAACCTGCTCGAAAACTAACAAATTAGGATTGAAAATATATAGGTAATTTACACCTATCAAATACCCCCAAACTCAGAATTTTGCTAGTTGTCGAGCAAAACACTCACACAATACGAGAAAGTATACAAACTAATTAAGAAATTAAAAACTACAAACGAAAAACATTAAAAACAAAAATGTGTAAGTTTTGATTATCATCTACCGGCCGAAAGATTTTTCCTTTATCGACCCCTAATCCTATCAAGTTCAAGCATAAATCACACCATGTGGTGTTCTAGAATGTCAACGTTCAAAAATAGTAAGCGCCATTCTAGATCTTGTTTAAGTGTGTGTGATTAAACTCAAATATACTACTATCCATTGATTAGATGGGATTATCCCTAAATAAATATCATGACTAAAACCTTTAAGGTATAGGGAATCTATACGCCTGACCTAGGATCTATTCTCCACTAATGTAGGCTCGGAGGTTCATGAAGATTAGTAGGGCTTGGTTCGGTTTTGGAATAATGGGCAAGTGTATTTTGGAATAGAAAATAGGTTAACATCGTTAACTTAATGTTACCCGAGGCACATCGCTTGGCACTCTCACACTCGAAACCCCATAGTTTAATTAGAAATAACCCTGAACAAACATTTAAGAATGTCGTACTCACTTGTCATGTCAAAAAGAAACTTTTTTTTTTTAACACACCCCCAAACTCATTCGAATTTCTACAATTTTAAGAGTGTGCAAAAATGATTAAGTAACACACTGCAAAATGTATTCGAATTCTTATAACCTTAGGAATGTGCAAATAATATGAACGACAAATGACAAGGGAGCACTCGAATACCGAATCAATTAGAATTTCGGCCTAAACCCAACCGCTCACATCAAGTAGTGAAATGCTAACTTGATTCACTCAAATTGTGCCTTCAGTTTAGCGATAAAGATTTGAAAAAAGTTCAATCAGCTAGGGTATTTGTTAAGTTTTCAGAATTGAATCGGATTTTAGGCTTCGACAGGGTAACGAAGGGTAATGATTTAACATGGTAAGCTTAAAAGGCTCAAGCAATCAAATGAATACCTAAATCATATCTCCTAAACAACCTCGCCTAGGATTTCGCCTCTAATTTCCCCCAAATCAAGTTCTAGAATCCCTATTGTCATAAAATTGAGTGAAGGATAATCGGTTTCAAATCAATTAGATAGTGCTATACTAAGTTTACGTGCTCGTGCATTTAGGATCCACAATAACTTTTACTAAGACGATACGTCAAGCACACAGAACATACATGAATGAGCTTTACGCTCGACCTCAAAACAATCAGGGGACAGAATCATCATCGGGTATAGGCCCAGATGACGTCAAAACTCAGCACAAAACAACAACTAAACTAAACAAACTAATCCTAAACAAGCATGCAAACGATAAAAACAGTAAAAGTTAATTAAAAACATAAACACATACTAAAACATACTACACATCACCACCAACTTAAAATAGGTGATGTCCAAAATGAGCCGTCAGCAATCCCAATGATAGTATATAGCATGATATTGAAGACGGGGATTTAGAACACATACCTGAGAGGCGAGAGGATCTCGCCTCCGACTCAAATTGACGGAGATGTATCTAACTCATTTGTGACCCTGGGTTGCCTCCCAAGAAGTACTTGGTTTAATATCCTCGGCCCGACACATGCCCTCAAGACTGGCGAGATATTCAATGATCGAACTGCAAGAGCACCTGTCGATCTAACATCTTTTAACATCCTGCCGGAAACAAAAACAAAACTACAAACGATAATTATATACAAAAATGCATAGATTAAAATCAAATTATTTACTCCCAATATCAAAAGTAACACTCCTTCCATTCCCCGGCAACGGTGCCAAAAACTTGGTGGCCGCTAAATAAGCGCTGCCACTTTCACCGCAAGTGTACGGATCAAGTTTTAGTATGATGGACCTTTCGGTCGGGTATCGTATCCACAAGGATTGGTGTTGTTACTATTGAGTATTGCGATTGTCATAACCTGACTTTATCTAGGAAACAAAAATGGAATTTAATTTAACACTAATACTAAACTAAAATACTAATTAAGTTAACTATACTATAAATACTAATTTGAGATTGTTTAGGAAAGTAGATTTCTTAGGGATTAACTTTATTTACTTAAATGCATTTGATTTCATTTTAGTTAACATTAACGGCGTTCGGCGTATCCGACAATCTCGGTTCGTAAACTCCCTCGCCACCTCTTCCGAGTGTAAGACGGGGGAATACGTGACTTTGTGTCAACGCCGAAGTCCCCCTCAACGTCTTAACGACTCTAGGTCACGTGAGTCTCGCCCCAACGTCATCGATTGCACACTTTCTAATGCCCTCCCCGGTCGTTAGATTGTTGTGTTGTGTTAACCCTAGTCCAAATTCGGGGTTTCCTCTCCTGAGTGTCAAACCTCGTATTCTCAATATATCTAAACTAGCATATAATCATAAAAAAACACGGCAACACAATCAACATACGAAGAACAACCAAGAACGAAACACAAATTCAACCAAAACTACATTTTCATAAATAATACGTTAATCCCTATTACAATCCATGTTTAACTCATGGCCCTAACCGTTTAAACATGCTCAACAACTACCAAAATGAATAAAACAAAGAGAAGAAACGAGCGACTTAGCCTATATCTGAAGAATATCCGCTAGAACCATCTACCAATCACTTCCCTCTTCATCCTCCACCTCGGGTTGAGAGCTCTCCCTCAAAAATCCCTTATCCTAACCCTAAAATATGGCGTAAGGCCTTAGGAGCTCAAGAAGAGGGAAGAGAAGAGGAGAGAAGGGCTTAAATAGGCCAAAAAATATATCTAAAATATCTATTCTGCGTAGAGGATTTCGCCTAGGAAAGTTAGGTCGGTTAACTTTTTACCAGATTTTCACCTAGGCGAAGTTACTACAGGTTTTCAATTTTGTTTTAACTGTAACTTCTTTATCCGAACTCCGATTGATATGATTCAAAAACCTATGGAAATATAAGAATAATATATACAACTTCCATGTTTTGAGTGTTTCCAAAATCGAATTGTATCATAGTACAAATGGCCTTATAGTTACAGCACCTGTACCGGCTTTGCAGGTTTGGGGACCGCCTAGGCGAAGAATTAGGTGGTGGACTTGGAACTGTTCTTAGCATCTTCATAGCCTAGGTGGAGGTCTGGACGCCTAAGCGGTGGGCTTCTTTCACAATGTTGCCTCCTTGCTCATTTAACCACCGTAACTTCATCCGCTTTGGTTCGATCACATTATTTTCTCTCTGATTTCATACCTTTTCACCCCACGCACCTATTTTAACACAAAAAGAATAAAAACATATAAAAACATATAAAAATAACTATAAACATACTTGAAAACTAACAAATTAGGATTGAAAATATATAGGTAATTTACACCTATCAGTGGCAGATCTGATCTAGGTAGCTGACACGTAGAGGGAGCCCAATTTTTCCCACATCAGTTGCCCCCCAAGCCTTACTGTGGAAATAGGACATGAGACACTGAGGATTCAGTGGTCGGACGTCTGGGAACGGTTAGCTAAGTTGATAAGGAGAGGGGATAAAGGGAGCGGGATAACACAGCCCAGTTAGAGAAGTTAGATCGAGCGCGCCCTTTGGCTTTCCCAGGAAGTTTGACTGTCAGCCCGACCGAATTTGTGACACGTGATTGAAGGTGCGGGGATCGACGCCCTACGAACCGTTCAATGTGATGCGGTGGTTCGACTTCTCGGCACCCTTTAAATACGCATTCTATTTCCCAAATTTCTTTACTAGAGCATCGTGAAAATGCTTTCTTACCTCCGAGCACGGTACTCTTCCTATCATTTTCTTCTCTTCTTTCTTCTTTCTTTTTTCTTCTTTTCTTCATGTCTTCTATCTATGAGTCTGACTCGTCGTGGAGCAGTGCATCCGGAATCAACGTGATAGCGACTGACTCCCCAGCCGTCCAGATTGAGCTTAGCTTGTCCGCGACAGAGTTCGGTGAGGCAGGCATCCCCTGGCGGCCGACGGGCGAGCAAAAGATCACTGTTCAATAGACGTCTTCTTCTGAGAAGTCCTAGGGAGAGACTGGATGAGGAGGACGAAAAGTGAAGCGGGCTCTACCGGGGACCAATGGCCACCCAGCGATCAACATCAGGCCATCCTCCCCGGGCGAGCTCGAGTTTCCGTCGGCCAGCCTAAGAGGTTCCCCTAGATGCTTGGGTTTGGAGGGTGAAGTCCGATCTGTCGAAGAAAGATATTCAGGAATTGCGCTCCTCATACGCAATTCTTGGCTCGGTTGAGATGCTCATTCCCGAAGAGGATGACCGAGCATGCAACCTACCTGAGGGGTTCATCATAGTCTATAACCAGCAGTTGCAGGCTGGGCTACGATTTCCCATCCACCTCTGGGTGAGGAAGGTCTGTTGGGACTTGTGCCTATGTCTGGCACAACTCTCTCGAACCAGTATACACATGATCATATTTTTCCACGTGATTTACCTGGCCAAGAAGATAACTCCGTCCCTCGATCTATTATACACGCTATTTTTTGTGAAGGCCATGCCTGATGGGAAGGGCTGGTACTACCTCTCGGCCTGGCGAAAATTCCTCAAGGGCTACCCCGACTCCATCATGGACTGGAAGCCGGGGTTTTGCTTCTTTGGTGGTACCGGGTGGGAGGCCGATGAGGCACCAAAATTTTATTTTCCAATCTAGAGGCATTGGGGAGACCTAGTTAAGTCCTTCAGCTCGAAGTACGTCCTTCCCCACCTTGGTTTTCTTTTTAGACATGTTTTCTTTTCAAAGACGAAGAAGCGTAAGGCCAGCCCGGAGATCCTTGCAGAGAAAAAAGTGATTCTCTAAACTCTGTACACTCACGTCGACTTGCTGCTCATGTCGTGTCTCTATGACATATATTTCTAGAGTGGCCCATCTTTACCCGCGCTAACTTTAAAGAAGAATTCTCCAAACGGTAGGCACTTCGAGCTCAGCCCGGCCGTTTAATTTTACTTGAGAATTTTTTTTTCTTTGTCGACTGATGACCTCTTTATTTTTTTTATTTTTTTTTTTTAGCTATGGACATGGCAGCCCGGATGGCAAAGAAGGAGGTGACGACAAGCAAGGCCGCCCAAGGCACTCAGACTGGTCAAATTACTAAGAAAACGAGATCTGCCAGCTAAGTGAGGCTTGCCCTTGCCCCAAGAAGGCCGGGGACCCCGGCCACCGCCAATACTGGACAGACGGAGGTCGTCAAGGAAGACCCCGACCCCTCTTCCAAGAGGGACAAGAGAAAAAAGAAAACGGGGGTATCCGATACGCCGACTGAGCACCAAAAGGAAAGTCGATCTGCCATCCCGACCCGACACGTGGAGTCGTAAGAAGGAGGGGGTAAGGAGTCTGAGGAGTTCGTCCCCAGGACCGGGCTCCGTGTTAACGCGGCCGCCACTCAAAACCCGAACGTACTGACAAGCTTCGCTCAACCGATCGTGCCACCGGTGGAAAAGGCCAGATTTGCTGAGAAGTCTGATGCCCAGCTCTATGTTGACATAAACTGGTTCTTGCTTTTGGTAAGTCATTCTCCTCGGACAGCTTTTGGTATTCTGTCTTTGAACTCAATTAATGTCTTAATAACTCTGGCTGGCGACCTTGCAGGGGTTATTCTCTTCGTTGCAGACCAGGGTCTACTTATACCAGGCTAACCAGGCGCTTGAAGAGCTGACTAAGAAAAGGGAAGAGGACATCAGCCTCCTGGAAAAGTATCACAGGGATATGGTGCGAATCCGTGCTGAGAATGAGGCAGTAGCCAATAGAACCGTCTGCTGAGCACCTTACCGTCTCCCGGCTAGAGGAGCTCCAACAGAACCAAACTGCTGAGCTGGAGAAGGCCAGAGCTAAGGCGATTGAGAATTATAAGAAGAGTAAAAAATTCACCGGGCTTCAAGACCGAATTGTCGTCAGCGTGATTGATAGGTGTGATCTACCTATCTATTTCCTAACCGAAATTGTTAGATTTTGAGTATGTTTATTACGTTTTGTTACATTTTTATGTATTTTTATCTAAATCAGGTGTGTGGGGTGAAAAGGCATGAAAATGGATCATAGACGATCAAATCGGACCAAGAACGGTAGGAAAACAAGCATAGAGGCATAATTCTGAAAACCAACCCACCGCCGCGGCGTTCAGACCATCGCCGCGGCAGTCAAAATATAAAGAAAGACCAAATTGTTACTGACATCCCACCATCGAGATGGTGAAAGAACAGGATGGTCCCTGATTCCACTGCCGAGGCTGTGGCTTAACCGCCAAGGTCACTCTGCACAGCTGTTAGATATTTTTTAGATAGTTTGCTCTTTATTTAAACCCTTCTCCTCTCTTCCTCTTCTCACCCCCCAGCCATAAGAGACCCCTTAGGGTTCCTAATATTTTGAGAGTGTTTTGGGGTGTAATCAACCGATTCCGAAGGAGAAGAACACGTTACAATAAAGGAGAAACAATGGTTGGATAGTTTTAGTGATAAATCTTCGAACTACGACTAAGTTATTTCGTTTCTCTCTTTATTTTCTTAACTTTGGTAGTTTGGTGAGCATGTTTAGCTTTATTCTTGTTATATAAGTGGTTATGGCCATGAGTTAAACGAATTTTGTTTAGGGATTAATATATTTTATGAAATCGTTGTTTGTTTGAGTTTGTGTTTTGTTAATGGTTGTTCTTCACTATTTCAATTGTGATTACCGTTATTCTTTGATATTATGCTTATTTAGATAATTAGATAATACGGAGTTTGACCCTCGAGAGAGGTAACCCCGAATTTGGACTAGGGTAAACACAACACGATGATCTAATAACCCGGGAGAGAGTTAGAAAGTGTGCAATCAATGATGTTGGGGAAAGACTCATGTGACCTAGTGTCGTTAAGACATTGAGGGGGACTTATTCATTAATGCAAAGTCATATATTCACTCGTCTTACACTTAGGAAAAGTGGCGAGTGAGTTTACGATACAGAGATTGTCAGATACATCGAACTTCGTTATTGTAAACTAAGTGAGACCAAACACGTTTTTGTAAATAAAGTTAAACCCTAGTTTCCCTAAACATCTCAATATAATATTAGTATAGTTAGATTAACTAACTTAGTATTAGTAATTATTAATTATAAATTCAATTTAAGTCACCTAGATAAAATTAGGTTAGGATAATCGCAGTACTCGATAATAATCTTAACCAATCCCTGTGGATACGACAACTTTTACTCCTTCCCATCTATACTAAAACTTAACCCATACACTTGTGGTGAAAGTTGCGACATAATATTCTGCCACCAGTGATCCAACTCAGTTTTAAGGGGGTAGTCAACTCTGTTCGGCGCTTGTTCCCAGAGGTCGATCATACAAAGATAGACCTCGAGATTTTTGACTAGAATGTCGTCGAAGCTCAAGCTCAGTAGGACGCGAGCATGGACGAGTCGAGCACTAAGCTGACCATTCAAGAAGCTTGGCCGAGCCAGCCATCGAGGAGCCGTGATCAGGCTAGTGTAGAGGAGGTTGGTGGCGAGCAGACCGGTCCTAACCCGTTCCAACAGTAGACCTAGCCCTAAGCCTAGCCAAGGAAGCACACTTATTTTAGTTTTAGTTTTTCTTTTTTTTTTTTGTTTCTGCCCGGCTAGTAGCGGGCTTGTATGTCACGGGAAGAAGTATTGTTTTTCCTATTTTTCCAATTACATGTCCTTTGTCTTTATTTTTTTTTATTATGCTTTATTGGATTTTTGCTGCTCAGTTGAAACATGTAAGTTTTTTTTTTTCTTACAAGTCCACAAGATTTGCCGACCTGAAGTAATCCTTCTATGCCCAGTCGACTGTGTAACTTGAGTAGTGCACACCTTTCCCCCAAGGCGACCATAAGAGCTTGTGTCGAGCGAGCTGTTGTGGTCGTCTTCTGGTGCCCGACGGATTGTCACCACTTTTTATTATAAGGTATGCAGGTAAGTCGATGCATTGTGGTCGGTCGTTTTTCCCCCCAAATGACCAAGGAAGCTCGGTTCCACCGAGATTCCTAGGTGTCTTTTAGGATACAACATTGAGGTCACGTATCTCCACCTTACTCTGTCAGCTCGTTGAACTGGCAGGTCGTTTTGCCCCCCAGACGATATATCGAGCTCGGCTTTCTCGAGCTCGTTAATCTTCTTTATGTGTAACCTGGTCTATTTTTCTTTATCCCCAAATCATCTCCGTGGATAGAAGGCTACCTCAGCCTGGACGGATGGCTGGAGCACGACTCACCCGGGCCTTAGGCACGACGGGCTGCTCGCATCTACCTCAACTGGGAAAAGGGGTTGAAGGATGGCGCACCCCGGCCTCTCGATGCACAAAGGGATATCCTTCCCCACCTTTACACTTGTACAACTTGCAGTTGGGCCGTTTTGCCCCCAGTTTATCTGTTGAGCTCGATTTTTCTGAGCTCGTCGATCTTTTCTGAGGTCCGGCCCCCAATGCTTTTGTTTCATCCCCGGATCATCCCCGAGGCAAGAGGGCTACCTCTGCCTGGAGGAATGGTTGGAGAATGGAGAATGGATTACCCTGGCCCTTGGCATGATGGGCTACTTATCTCTACCTTTGCAGGGAGAAAGGTTTTAAGATGGCTCACCCCGGCCTGTCGGTACACAAAGGGTTGCTCTTCCCCGCCCTTAGACTCAACTTTGGTTGGAATTTTTTTCCTCTAGATGATCTGTTGGGCTTAGTTTTTTCGAGCTTATCAATCTTCTTTAGGGTCTGATCCGTAATTGTTCTATTTAGCTGATTATAGAAATTGGAAACTTATTGAACTGAAAACGCCCATTTTCATTACCTTCAACTTTTCCATTACAATTCTCTGATATCAAAATAAAAAAATCTTTGGCAAGCTTAGGGATTTTGTTCATCGCTTGGGTAGTAGCGTTTCAGATGCTTAGCATTCTTGAGGTGCCTGAGTGGTACTCCTTCTTCGATTTCCAAATTATAGGTCCTTGGTCGGGCTATGCGAGCCACACGAAACAGCCCTTCTCAGCTCAATGCTAACTTCCCAGCATTTTGTTCCTTTGTAGCTAGGGTGAGCTTCCTTAGGACGAGGTCACTAACGTCAAAAGATCGAGGCTAGACATGACAATTATAGTATCAGGTCATCCTCTGTTGATAGGTGCCCTCGTAAATCTGATCCCTCTCTCTCCTCTCTTCGAGAAGGCCGAGGTTGAGAGCTGGGTACACCTTGTTTTCAGCTCAGTCAGATGGTCGGGCTATACGGGAGAAGGGTTTGCCTACCTCCACCAGGATAACAGCCTCCGATTTGAACGTCATTGCAAAAGGCGTCTCGCGAGTCGGAGTTCGGGCTGTTATGTGATAAGCCCATAGTACAGGATATAGGTCTTCCACCCATAACCCCTTTGACTTGTCCAACCTGGTTTTCAGGTTTTGTAAGATAGTACAATTAGTGACTTCGACCTGGCCGTTCTTTTGAGAATGGCCGGGAAAGGAGAAATTCGTCCTAATCCCCAGCCCGGCACACAGCTCAGCGAACAGGTCTTTGTCGAACTGTTTTCTATTGTCGGATATGATAGCCCTCGAGATGCCAAATCGGTAAATCATGCGCTTCTAGATAAATTATCGAATCTGGTGCTTGGTGATTGTTGCGAGTGGCTCGGCTTCAACCCACTTAGTGAAGTAGTCGATGGCGGCGACTAGGAATTTCCTCTGGTCGGTCCCTTGGGGGAATGGGCCGAGGAAATCGATTCCCCACTGGGCGAATGGCCACGGGCTGGACATCAAAACCAGCTCGGTTGGTGGAACGTGAGAGTGCATGACAAATCGCTGGCACTTGTCACACTTTTTCATGAATTCTTCTGCGTCCTCAAGCATCTTTGGCCAGTAATACCTGTTTAGGAGCAGCTTTTGAGCTAAGGACCTGCACCTCGAGTGATTTCTGCAAGTCCCCTCATGGACTTCCCTCATAACGTAGTCGGCTTCTTCATGCCGGAGGCATCGGGAGTACGGACCGGAGAAAGATTTTCGGTAAAAAAAAATCGTTGATGAGGGCGTATCGCGTCGCTTGGTATTGTTTTCTTCGAGAGTGAGCCTAATCATTTGGAAGCATCCCATCAGTAAGATATCTTACAATGGGGTCTATCCAAGTTGGCTCGGAGTCCAAGGCGCATATAATTACTGTCTCATCCGAGGAGGCCATGCTTGGCTCAAAGAGAAATTCAACGGGGACCATCCTCTTGAGTGTGTACTCTACTACCGAGGCCAAGTTAGCCAAGACATCAATGTGCCTGTTTTATTTTCACTCTCTCTAGGTAGGCCACCATGCTCGGGTCCTTGGAAAGGTAATCACCGTTAACCTGGTTGACAACGAGCTAGGAATCGCACATTACTAGGAGGGTTCTTACGTTGAATTCCCAGGCTAACTAGAGCCTGGCCAACAATGCTTCGTACTCGGCCTCATTATTTGTAGCTCAAAATCTAAGCCTAAAGGCGTATTCAATTTCCTCTTTATCCAAGGCGACGAGGGCTATCCCGGCACCCGAGCCATTCTAGTTAGAGGATCGGTCAGTGAAGAGCTGCCATGAGATGGGGTCCACGTCATTGCATACTTTTGTTGTTTCTACTAAGCTTCCAACTCGTCCTAAATTTTTGATGGCCTGCTCGGCATCACCTTGATCGGAGACGGTCTCCTCCTTAGGAAAGATAATCTCGGCTATGAAGTTAGCCAAAACCTGCCCCTTGATTTTTGTCTTGGGGAAATATTCAATATGGAATTGACCTGGTTCTAGGCTATACTTCATTGACCTCCCTGAGACGTCAGAAGGGTATAGGCCAGTTTTTCGAATTTTGTGTAACTTGTCTCAGCATCAGTTAGGATACAGCTCAAGTAATAGACCGGGCTCTGGACACCGGCGTCGTCTCTAACAAGGGCGGCGCTGACGGCCATAGGGGAGGCCGCGATGTAAAGGAGCAGGTCTTCACCTTTTTTTGGCGTGGTAAGTAGGGGAGCCGACGAGAGGTATTTTTTCAGCTCTTCAAAGGCGTGGTCACACTCCTCAGTCTACTTGAATGCCTTGTTCCACCGGAGAATTTTGAAAAAGGGAAGGCATTTTTCGAACCACCTAGAGATAAATCGGTTCAGGGTGGCCAATCGACCTGTCAATATCTGGACCTCTTTTTTGTTCTGAGGAGAAGCCATACCAAGCACCGCACTGATCTGGTTGGGATTTGCGTCGATGCCACGCTGGAAGACCATGAAGCCCATAAATTTTCCAGTAGACACGCTGAAAATGTATTTGTTCGAATTCAGCTTCATGCAGTGAGCTCAGATCTTATCAAAGCAGGCCTGGAGATGGACGAGATGATCTTCAACCCGGCTACTTTTCACGAGCATGTCGTCGATGTACACCTCTGTCGTACTCCGGATTTCTTCTTTAAACATTTTGTTGACAAGCCTCTAATAGGTCTCCCCTATGTTGCAGAGGTCAAACGATGCGACCTTGTAGCAGTAGGTGCCCCTGTTGGTGATAAATGAGGTCTTGTTCTTATTCGGAGGGTACATAAGAATTTAGTTGTAACCGGCGTAAGCATCGAGAAACCTATGTCGCTCGTGCCCTGCCGTGGCATTGATTACAATGTCAATCCTCGAAAGGGGAAAGAAATCTTTTGGATAGGCCTTGTTCAGGTCTTTGAAGTCGACGTAAAGTCGCCATTTGTTTCTGGCCTTCGGGGCTAGCACAACATTCGCGAGCCAGTCCGGGAACTTGACCTCTTTCACGATGTCCAACCTGATGAGCTTATCCATCTCTTGTTCAATTATCTTCTGCTGGTCTGGGTGGAACTTCCTTATTTTTTGGCAAATAGAAGGATGATGCACGTCGGCTTGCAGCCGGTGCATGGCAACACTGGGATAAATCCCAGGATGTTCATTGTGTGACCAGGTAAAAACATCATAGTTCCTTACCAGTAACTCAGTAAGGCCGGATCGTTCTTCTAAACCAAGTCGAGCTCCAATCCTTATCGTCATATCCGTTATGGTGGGGTGAATGGGGAGGTCAACCAGGTCTTCATAGGGTTAGGGGATGGGCTCTTCGTCATGCGAATTGTCAATCGAGACGGGCTCAACTACGTCGGTTAGGACCACGAGCTCTCCGTGAGTTCGACACGGGGTACTCAGCTCGGGCCCTAACTGTAAGTACTATTTCCTCTCCAAGGCCCTTCTTGCACAGGACCAGGCAGTCTCTTGGTTCTCTTGTACTTCTCCAACCCTTGAATCCGTGGAGAATTTTATTTTCTGGTGATACGGGGAGCAGACGACCTTCAGGGCGGCTACGGTGGGCCGACCCATTATCGTATTGTAGGGCGATGGCCTATCAACTATAAGGAATTTAGACCAGACAGTGGCGACGCCGGGGCTGGAATCGATGGTGACCGGCAGAGAGACCTAGCCGACCGAACTAACCACGTCCTCCCCAAACCGATGAGGGGGGACTTCACAGGCTGCACGAAACTGGAGTCTACGCCCATTTTATCGAAGGCTCTCTTAAAGATGATATCGATCGAGCTGCCTCCGTCGATGAGTATCCTTGTCGTCTTGAAATGATTCATCAGGGCTGAAATGACCAGGGTGTCATCATGCGGGATGTGCACCCCTTTCAGGTCGGCTTCACTGAAGGAGATCACATTATGGGAGGCAACATCTATCTTGTTGACCTCATAGACACCCTATTTTACCTCTCTTTTGCTCTTGCCTTCGTACCTCTTCCAGGAAGAAGATGTATCTCCGCCAAAATCGAAGCCACCGTGGATGACGTTAATCTCATCGTCAACCCTTAGGTTAGAGTCTTCCCCAGCTCACTCTCCATGGGGCTGAGCCCAATTGTCACTTCACTTTCTGCGCAGTCTGTGATGCTCGTCACAGTGGTCGTTTGAGCCAGACCGATCCTCATCAGGTCAACGGACATAATTATCGAGGTAGCCTCTTCGGTTAAGGGCCTCAATTTTCTCCTTCAACTGGAAGCACTCGTTGGTAGAATGGTTATTGCTCATGTGGAAGTCACATTACTTATCGGTCGACCTACCCAGAGGTTTTCTCCTCAAGGGAGGTACAGGCGAGAAAATCCATTTTTTAACGTTCTCAGTGAAGATGGTGGCGACGGAGGTGGTCAGGAGAGTGTAAATGAGTTGGCGGGGGCCTGAAGGCGGTCTCCTATTGCCAGGCAGTGGCCCCAACCTTCCATCCACCTGGAGTCTCCTAAAGGCTTGAGATCGGCTCGTCCCCTCGTCAGGTTGAGATTTCTTCCTAAGGAGATCTATTTCTCTTTTGTGATCTTTTCGACGAGATCGACTTTATAGAAATTGGCACCGAGGTTCAAGGCCTCGCGAAGGCTGGTCGCCGACTTGGAATTCAGGTCGTAGAGGAGTCTCTTGTGCCTTAACCCACCAATAAAGGCATTGAGCACTACCTCATCAGACACCCCCTCACATGCGAGAGATTCCATCCAAAATATGTGTACATAATCGGCCAGATTCTCGTTCTCCGCCTGTCTGATGCCGAGGAGATGAGAGACAGTCTTTGGTCTTCACCGTGACTAACTGAACCTCTCCATGAACTGTTGTTCGAGCTGGAAGAATATGGAGATTGAGGTCAGTGAGAGGTCATTGAACTACGTCCTAGTAAGACCGGTTAGTCCGAGTGAGAAGAATTTGCACCTTATTGCGTTGGTGCCAGCATCCACATCCATATGGGAGACATAAATAGAGAGATGATCTAGTGGGTTGGTCATCCTATCATACTGGGCCGCCAGGGGTTGGGAAATTGGTATGGAATTAGTTTGTCTGTGACCTCCGCAGTAAAAGGAGACCTGATTCCAATATGCAGCCCGGGGGCTCCCCCCGGTGTTGCGCATCCAATTGAGGGCAGCCTCCATTTCTGCCAAGCGTCACTCCATCATGGTCATCACCATTTCCAGGGCGATGACCTGACTAGCGGCAGGCCTAGGCTCCCTTCTTCGGGCTGGTGGCGGGGAGTGAGAGTCTACCTCCCGAATTTGATGAGATCAGTGCTTGAAACAATCTTGGCGGCTATAATCCCGAGGCTACTGAGGGGTCAAGATTCCTTTCCCTCAATTCCTAGTTAGAGGCTTGAGACTGGACCCGAACCACCTGTCTGTAAGAAACGAGCGCTCGATCACCGGACTCCTATGGACGGGCCTTCTCCCCTGTAACATGGAGGTCCGGTCCCCCCTCAATCGGGGTTAGAGGCAAATGGGAGAGGAGGATGTTAAAGTATTCTTGGAACTTACCGAGTTGGCATTCCACGTCGTCGAGCCTGGCAACATCGATGGCCTCGGATGCCTGGCTTAGGTAGAGTCCCGAAGCGGGGTTTGGTTGATGAGATTGTCCCTCAATATTGATATTTTGCCTTTCATTTTTTGCATCTTCATTGATTGTTCTTCAGGCTGTGGCCTTGGTTTTCAACCTCGGTGCTTGTGACATATCTTCCCCAGGCTGTCTATTCACTAGGTTGTTTATGTTTTCTGATCGTTGAGAGTGACCAGACCTTATGTTCATCAAACTTTAGCAGAGCAGGTAGTGATAACTTGGAGAAAACTTTTAATAGCACTTCCCACAGACAACACCAAACTGTTGGTATCGAAATTAGCTGACCAGCAGTATGGTCCGGACACCCTCAGATCGGGGAAAAGGGATATGGTGATTGATCCTCCTTGTGTACTGCAGTCGGGCTGGACAGGTTTGATCTGACCTGCGTTTGAGCCTGGGTCTTCTTTTCCTAGCGTGTTCCTAGTCGTTGTCCGGGCTGAGATCCAATTTGTCACCTGTTCACAGGACAGACCGAGTTTTTCCTGACATGTCCCCTCTGGCGTGAGAGTAAGAGCCCGAGGTAGAAATATAGATCGGAAAGTCATTGTTACCTCGACTTATCTGAGTAACCTATGGTGAAAATTTTCTATCTAGAATTGCTCTTTGATACCCTAAAAGTGTTGGAAAAGCCTTCTATTTATAGGCAGAAGTGTAATTAGTGCAAATAAGATTAAGGCCTTAAGCTTGTATTACCAGTAAGCAGTCAGGTGCGCGGGCGGCATAGCGGATTAGAGCTATGGGCTTGGGCCTTGGGCCCTTCACTGTAGATGGCGGGGACCGGGATCCGACTTGTCGCGGAGGCAGGTCAGACCGGTCAAGGGGGTGTAGGTCGGTCTGGGCCTGCTGACCTTCCATTGACTGTCGATTCTTCACAGGGCTTCTGGAGAAAGTCTTTGTGTGCTCCTCACAAAGCTGTCTATATACCGGGATGGCTGAGGTCGTTGACGATATAGAACTGGTGACGTGTCAGATCTAATCCAGGTGACTGACACATGGAGGGAGCCCGATTTTCCCACATCAGTTTTCTTATTTTTATTTTTTACCAAATCAAACAGAACAATGTTTCGATGACATGAACATTTTCATAGTAGGTTGTTTTTGGATAAATTATACTTTTAGTCCTCTAACTCGCATGGCAACGAATAAGGGTCAATATCGTAATGTCTAAATTTAAGTGGCAATTTCGAATACCCTTAAAGTTAAAAGACAAAGTGTAATTTCCCGTTCTAATCTTCGTAGCCTTCGCATGGTGTCGGGACAGCCTTCAGCGGCACCGCTTTCCTCAGCGTTATCCCCATCCGTTCATCCATATTCACCTCCTCCGGCCTAAGTCCGACGTCCAACACCCAATCGAACGACCGCAACACCGAACCGAGAGCCATAGGCAGAACCCTGGCTGCCAGCGGCACCGCCGGACACATACGGCGACCCGACCCAAACGGTATAAAGTCGAAATGGTGCCCCCTGAAATCGGATGCGGCGGGCTTTAAGAACCTCTCCGGCCGGAACTCCGATGGGTCTTTCCAGTTTTTCGGGTCTCTCCCGATGGCCCATACATTGACTAGAATCTGGGTCTCTTTTGGGATCCGATACCCGAGAAAGTTGCAGGAGTCCATGGCCATGTGTGGTACCAAAAAGGGTAGAGGTGGGTGGAGCCTTAGGGTCTCTTTGATGACTGCTTTCAGGTACGGCAGATTTTCTATGTCCTTCTCTTCTAGCTTCTTGCCGGGGCCCACGGCAGTTCGGAGCTCGAACTGGACTTTCCAGAGGGTCGGTGGATTGCGTAGGAGCTCCGTCATCGCCCACTCCAATGTGCTCGTTGTTGTGTCCGTCCCTGCCGTGAACATCTCCTGATAAACCGCATTGAAATGAGAGTATTATTATTGAAATTTGCAACTTATTTATAATTGAACTTGTAGTGGACTAATCGGAATTTATATGTAATTTAAATGCAAGCTACAATCATACACTATATATATTAGTGAAATTTAAATTTAAAAATCCACAAGATTTTTTCTTTAATGGCTATATATTATTGATCTCCCCTATCATTTTGCACTATACCAGATATTTCCTCTGTCATTTTGTAAATATCAAAGACCACCTTGTTTTTTTTTCAAACACTACTTACCTCCCTTATCGATTAAAAAATAATAAAATTTTTATTATAATATTAATTTTACTCTTGAGTATTTAAAAAATAATTAAATAATAAAAAACTAAAATACATAAAATAACCTTTTAATTTATATATATATTCATCGCCATCTCCTACCACCGCACTCACCGCCACCACCACCTCCTATTGCCGCTGCCACCCACCACCCGCCGCCACCTCCCACCGCTGCCGCCCACCTCCTACCGCTGCCACCACTTACCACCCTCCGCCACTTCCCACCCCCATTTTAAAAATATATATTTTTTTAATTATTTCATTAAAAAAAAAAAAAAAAAATCATTTCATTAACCCTTTTCTCTCTCCCTCATGTGGTGGTGGGGGTTGGTTGTGGTGGCAATGGGTAGTGGTGGCGACGATGGGTGGTGGCGGGGGAGTTGGGCGGTGGATGGTGGGAGGTGGCGGTGTTGGGTGGCGGCGGAGGGTGGTGGGTGGCGGTGGCGGAAAGAAGTGGCAATGGCGGTGGGTGGTGGGATTTGGGCAGTGACGGTGGCGGTGGGAGTTGAGTGGTGATGAGAGGTAAATATAATTATTTAAAAAAGTTAAGAGTAGAAAATATAATTTTAAAAATATAGGAGTGCTAATGATTTTTTTAAAAAAAAAATAACCTAAGGGCAATTTTGTCTAAAGGGAGATAAGTGGTATTTGAGCAAAAAGATAGAAGAAGTCTCTAGTATTTGCAAAATGGCAGGAAAGGTATCCGGTATAGTGCAAAATGATAGAGAAGGTCAATGATATATACATTTTTTTTAATTTTTTTATTCTAATCAAATCAATCACTAATTTTTTTTTTCACTATTAATATTCTAACTCTAGATCTTCTATGAATTAATCACCCCGAATTTTTTTAGAAATATAGATTTTCACTCTTTTATTTTTAAGAAAAATCAATTACAATTTTTAAAATTTCATATATTCCTCCTCTAATTTATATAAAATTCAAGTGAGCTCTTCAAAAAAAAAATTATATTTTAAAAAATATTATATATTTTCTGCTATGTGTAAATCAAGAATCAAAATTATAATATTAAAATTAAAAATATATATTAATATATATTTTTTTAGACCCATATATTATGTCGGTCTAAAACTAGTTTAGATTAAATATATGTCGTTGGTTTAAAATAATGTAAAAATATATGATTTATTTAAGTTATAGTGTATATTTCATACCTCCAAGTTACTAATTCAATTCAATAAATTTAGATATTTATCATTTTTAACCCAATAAGTGCAATAGTTATAATAATTTTATATGTACATCATTTTTTTATTAAAAAATATCTCAATAATTTTGAAATTATCATTTTACCCTTTTTAAGATAACTATATTTTTTTCTTTCTTTTATCTCTTTGTTTTCAAAAAAAAATCAGTAACCCCCTTTCCGCCGTTAATCACCTCCCCAGTTTCTTCTTCTTCTCTCTCTAACTCTCATCTTCCTCCCTATCTCTCTATCAATCTTTGTGTGTGTATATATACAGAGAGAGATGGGATGAGGGAAAATGGGAGGAAGAATAAGCAGAAGGTACGGAAGAGAAGGGGAAGGAGCTAGAGAAAGTGGGAGGAAGTTAGTGTTGGTGAGAGAGAGAAAAACAAAAGTCGCCTATGACGGCAACTAGCGATAGGACTCGCTAAAGAAGACAAAAGTGTAGAAAGAATAATAGGGACAAAATTGTTAAAAGTAAAAAGGTCAAGTAGTCCTTTGTTTCTTCCTCGTGTTGGATATAAGCTCTATAGTTAATCTTGTAATCTTAAATTTATGACTTGTATTCATAAAATATTTCAATCTCAAGTATTAATAAATGATATTTTTGGCATATTCTTTAATTATATCAATATCGCTGTAAACTATGAATATTAAATTGAAGTGTCTTAACTCTTTAATATGATTAAAAGTCGGAGACTAGACATATTTGGGAACTTGATATTCTAAATTACTTATAATCGGTATTAGATTATTGAAAACAGTCTTCAACAATTTGGGCTAACTTGTACTGTTATTTTCTCTTAGAGAATGGTGACTCTCAAACTATTAGTATGAGATACTTGAACAACCATAACGAGACTAACTAGTGTGACAAAGGATCGAATGCGATCATCCGTGATATCCTACATGGTAGTTTTGCTTACTGTCAAAATATGATATCCGAGGTGCGACTGTATTTGTGATCTTCTGACTTGAGTTGTTGTATGTTGCATATGTGGATTTCTACACTTTGAATACTAAGTGTTATTATCTAACTGAGAGACTTTAAAGGTATTCATTGGGTATTGTAGGACATACATGAATATACGAGTAATCAAGATAGAATCTAATCCTATTAGAAAAAAAGATGTGTCCTATGTGATTTGATTTAATATAATTTACCCAAATCTCTAGTCAGAGCAGTGTGATGATTGGGATGAGATTCCAATTTGTATTACAAAGAATTATATTATCAATAAAAATACATATGATTGAACCAGGATTGTTTGACTTAACTATACCATGTTGGTCCTTTCGGCCACATGGATAGAGGGATCATATAATATGATAATCATACCTGGGAAGGTCCTCTTGGTTAATATAGTTGAATATAATTGTGATATGTGAGTAAACGTGACTCATAGTTTGAAGAAATGCCTTAAGGAAAAAAAATATTTTCTTTCTGAAGGGCAAAATTGGAATTGTTCAAATTTTAATTTGATTAAATGATTAGTAAAATAATTTATTAGTTACTTAATTTTACCATTCAACTATTGGTATAAACCTACTAGGTCATATGCAATAGAAAATTGAAATTAGAAAGTCATTGAAAAATGAACGGGCAGTAATGTCGCATTTTAGAAGTTCAAGGGTCAAAGTGAAAATATAAAAAAAAAGTCTAGGGTTTTAAAACCTGAACAAACTTTATAAGGTTAGAGACCATCATTTAAGCTCACCCTAGCTCAAAATTCGTCTCCCTTGAGTTTTTCGACCATAGCTTTGTTGTTGTGTCTTTGAGATTTCGTTTTATAGTCCTTTCACTTACTAATTTGAATCTTATTAAACCCTAGATTCAAATTAAAGCTACTCGAGATTCTTGGAATTGGATTCATTCTTAGAAATTCCAAGAAACTTTTTTATCCTAAGTTTTCTATGTAGATACTGTTAGAAATAATATACTTGTGCTACTTTTGAGATGGTCAATCTTTGTTACCATTTCCGGATCGTGTTTAGATGCTCTTGGAAGAGCCTACTCAAATCACGAATTGTGAACTACCAACATTGAGGCTAAAGCACCAGAAGAGGAATTGATTTATCAAATGCAATTTAATAGTATATACTTTATTGTTTTGACATCAATATTGGTAGATCCAACTTGAAGGAATAGGATATTAATATGTGATCTAAAGTTTTTATATTCTGCTGCATAAATCTTGTGGTTTTAATATCCGATTCCCTTAAAGTGATATCAGATCCACCTTAGTAATTAACTTTAAAAATTGGGTTATTGAATCGTAGGAATATTGATGCAATATCGATTTCGTGTAAATCCAAAAGAGTTTTTGAAATTCATTTTACAAAAAATATTTTTGAAAATAATTTGAAATTTTTTAAATTGCAATACTCGAGAGAATAGCATCTGGTTATAACCATAACGCTGGAAGAAGCCATATAGGCTAGACGATAGCAATACACACATCGTACTGCCCACTAGAAAATGCATGGCGCCGCAACACCCTGACATTGTGACAGCGTGTCCGTGGTGGTGTGTACCATTATGATAGTGTGTTGGCTCAGTGGTGGTTCCTACTGTTGTGATTTGATTTTTGTTCCAACAAAATTTCAAATACTTGCAATTTTGTTAGATTCTACAAGATTAGTTTTTTGGATATTCAAGAAGAATCATCAAATGTTAAATAGGCAAAATAATTTTAATTTTAAATTTTTATCTGTATGAGATTTGATATCTTTTAAAAATTATTTTTGAAAACTCCTGTCAAATCAGAATTTTGTATTTTATTTGTATTTTCAATTTTAAACTTTCTAAATTAAATATTTAGTTAATCATTTTAAATTATTATTAGATAATAATTTATAGATAATAATAATTATTAATTAGTTAAATTTTATAATTATTATATTTAATTTTTAATTTTTTTCTAAAAATTTTTAACAGCAAAATATTGTAAAAATTCTGATATGGGATAATATTCAAAAAATTAAATGTTTATAGATTAATTCTATTTTAATATTATGAGATAATTTTAATAGATAAGAAATTTGGATAATTCAAAATTTAAATTCAATTCTATTTCAATAATTGTACGATAATTTTTAATAGATATAAAATTTAATTGACTCTATAATTGAGACTATTGACTAATTGTCCCTAATAGGATGTGTTGAATCCAAGGTTTTGATGAAAAATTAAGTATTGATATTTTTTGTGAAACTATAATGGTTTTATAAAGTGTTTCAGATTTATAAGTTCTATGCATGTGATTAAATAGAAGACCCCATAAAGAAAACATAAAGAGTGCAAGATAGATACAATGAAGATATGAAGAGTTTTGATGACCTTAACGAAAAATAGGTGAAAATAACTCTCTACTTATATACTCTTAATGCAACCTAAATTAGGATCATGTATGACACTTTAAATGACTTAGTTATATGTGTGTCATGGTAAGAAGTGATAAGTTCAAGATCCTAAAATGAGTTATTGTCTGTGCCGTTATGTGAAATGAAATTGATAATTGACCTAATTGGAAAACATATTTTAAAATATAAAAAGTTGTATTTCGGGTCAATTTGGTCAACCGAGAAAAGAAATTGGTCAACCAAATCAAACGGTGACTTTTGGAGTCGAAATGAGGTGTTACTAATCTAGTCAGTTAACCGAATTAAATTGGTCAGTCTACCATTTAAAGCAATAGCTTAATTGGCGAAGGAAGTGAGCACACTAATCCAATCGGTCAACCGAATGGAAGTGGTCGGTCAACCATTTGAGTCAGTAGGTAAATCGAAGAGAAATTGGATCACTTTGATCCAATCGGTCAATCGATTGAGAGCAATCGGTCAACCGACTGGCCTTTTAAGGCAATAGCTAAGTTCGTTTCTAGATAGGTCAGTCAACCAACCTGTGGGGCTTGATCAACCGACTGAGTCAATTGGAAAATCGAGAGATTTCGTCTCTTGGTAAAAAAAAATTATCTGTTTTTTAGGATTCCAAGGGAGAGATTTGGGAGATTTGAATCTCATTGAGATATCATCTACCTATTCTATCATCCTTATTGATTTAGTCTATACACTTTGAGATTCTCCTAATTTAAATGGTTTAATACTTTTTATTTGTATGGTTTTAAATTGAGAATAGTTTGTGAACTTATTTGAGAGAATCGAAAGTTATTTTTAAGTAAAATACTCCATAATTGAAAGGTTATCATTGATGGGGTCGAAGAGTGTCTTTAAGGGGCATATATTTGAGAAACTAGTCGTTGGAGGGTTTGATATTTTGTCTATTAATATAGACCTACGGGAATTCAGATCATGACATGAAGAGCAATCAGTTCAAGCTATTCTAAAAGTTATAGTTACGCTGAGATTTTTGTGAGAGATTTATTTTATGTTCTTGATCTAAAGCGCTTGTGGTTTGGCCTCACCGACTTGTGTTCTAGTACTATACTATCATTATCTTCGGTATTTCTCAGTGAGATCTGTCCAAGCTTCGTTATTTACTTTGAAGTTATATTTTTATTGATTGCTTGGTTTAAGATTATTTAGAAAATCATTTTAAACTTAATAGTCTGAAAATATTTTTAAACAATTTTATTTGATTATCTGATTATGTGTTTAAATTGTGCTACCCACTTTATTAATTAATCAGATTTTATTTGTTTCACATTGTATCTATCACATAGTAATTATTCGGGACATTAATTGAGTAAATTTGTATTGAGATAGTAGAAACTCCTTGTGGGAAGAAACTTATTTTTTTCGTATTTCAGAATTTGACTGAATTAGACACGTTTGGGATGGTGTCCAGTCAAAGTAACTAGGTTTCAATCCTTTTCCCGTGAAAAAAGTTAAGTTTTTATCTTCGTCCGGTTAAAAATGTTAGATTATTCTTTTCCCTTGAAAAGAATTAAGTTTTGATTCTTCCGTTAATTGAATTGTTATTTTGAGTAAATTGTAAAAGTTCACCCTTCCCTATGAAAAGGATAAGTGAGAGAGAGTTAGGTTAATCTTTGGCCTGGTAAAAAGATAGGGTTCATCCTTGGCCTGGGAAAAGGATTAACTTGTAAAGGTTGCTTCTATGCTTGTAAAATAATCATTGTAAGAGTTTGATTCCTACCTAGTAAAGGGATCAAAAGGGGTTTAGTGGATTGCGATTCTCTGTGGAGCTCGAAGGACTGAACGTAGACAAGACTAGCTTGACCAAACCAGAATATATCGTTGTGTGCGGCATTGTTTATTTCATTATATTGTGTTAGGGTGTACTCTTAGTATTAAACACATATCTACTATGTGACTAAGATAATATTGAAGGGAAAAATACCAAATAGTCTACTTAAAAGGCTAAAACTACAAGATGGTCTCACTACTTTTTCTTTGCACCAAATAGTCCTTCAAAAAGAATTGGTTTGCACATGATAGTCCTAAATATTTTGAAGTGACAATTTTACCCTTCACTACCCCTTCCTTTTTTTCTCATCTCTCTCATGACAAAGGCAACCGCTGCGAGAGAGGTGAATTAAGAGGGAAATTGAACTCTCCGGCGACTTTCGTCGTTGCATCGTTCGTAAAATCGTAACTTGAGTCTCTCCACATCCTATTCCCAGTAGTACCTTTTTCCATTGTTGGACTGGGAAGCAAGCTCAGTCTCTTTATTAGTGGCCTCTTAGGGTTTGTTGTTGATTTTGATGACCACATCCTTACAATCACCAGAATCAACGAATGGGGTGATCATTATCATCCGGGCACTATTATTATGATTATCGCTATTGTTCAAGAGGATTTGGAGTTCTTCTTCAGGGTTTTTTGGTGGTTCTAATCAGAGTGAGATTTGGAATCGATGCCAACAGCACCGAGGGATGGCGATTTGGAGGATTTCAGAGTGATGAGCTTAAATTGGGAGGCTTGTGGCCCCAAATTCCGTGAGGTAAGTTTCAATTTTGATTCCTCCTCCTCTTTTGCTCTATTTGATGAAATTTGAGGTGAGGTAACGAAGATGAGGGAATCTAGTTTCTAGGGCATCAAATTTGTCCTTTAACTGGAAAATGCAGGCAAATTCGATCAAATTCCAGTCGATAAAGGTCAATCTATCTTCGTTCCACAAGATTATGTCGTTGATCGTACAGTGGTCGATCGTAATGGCTTTATGTTCTAGGGTTTTTTTTTGTACCAATTTGATTTCAATCTTCACTGACTATTCGGTATGGGTATGGGCAGATTGATATGTGTCTATATTTTCTAAGGTTTTGTATTGATTTGGTTGGATTGAATGGTGAATTTGATATATATATATATGTGTGTGTGTGTGTATATATATGTATATATATATGTATGTATGTATGTATGTGGTATTTAGGGTTTATTTAGTTGGATTGATTTGGTTTGTATTGGAAAAAAATTAAGCATATTAATGTAGATAGATAATTATCAATTTGGATGAAAAAATTAGAATATAGCACGATCTTGTATTATATTGAACACGATATCATGTTGAATATAATAAGATGGCGGTAGCCCCGAACTTGTTGCCTTAAACAAATGAGAGAGAGAGAGAGAGAATGAAAGACTTAATCTATGTACTTGGTGGAGTGAAAATTATATTGGGTATATTGTATGGTTGTTTTGATGAGATGGAATATGTACGACGACTTGGTAGAATTTGAACAACAGTGAAAGTGGAATATAACACGATTTCACATTATATTTAACATGAGATCATATTGAACATAACATAATCTTGTGTTATATTCAATACGATCCCTTGTTGTATTCAACGGAGAGGTAAAATCGTCATAAAAAGATAAAAAAACTATTTTGTAACATGTTTTTCAAAAATGTCTATTTTGTACTTTTGTCCTCATATGAGGACTTCTTAGTAACTGTCCCAATAATTAATTTAGAAAAATTAATTATTTAATATTAAGTGTTTAAAGAAATTAATTGTTTAAATTTTGTAAGTATTCAATTCACCCCCTCTTGGATAACTCTTTGGGCCAACAGAATGATTAATTAATTTTTATTTTAATAATTGAGGCAAACAATTTCTTTTTTCTCTCTTCATCGTATACGAGTTAGCTTAACTAATTCGTTGCTTAAAATAAATAAATAAATAACTCTAAGGTAGTGTTTGGTCACATGGAATTGGAATGGAATTGCAATTGCAATTCTATGGAATTAGAATTCTAAAAGTTGTAATTTCATGGCATTAGAATTCCATTGTTTAATAGTATGTTGGAATTCAATTGTAATTCCATGATAATTCTAATTCCGTCATTTGGATTATAAAAACCATTCATTTCTAATCCCACTATATTAACTCTATTATTTTAATTATATGATATAAAAAAATTTGATAGAAAAATATACATTACACGTTTTTTTATTGACTTTCTACACCAAAAAATGACAATATTTTCGTACATATAAGAACGTAGTTTATTTAGGCATATAAGCAGTAGGTTTTTTCATGCATATAAGCATTGGGTATTTTCATTGAACAAAAAACGTGTTTAAACTCGAGAATCCACTTGTCATTTCCACAAAAATACCAAGAACACCCCTTGTTATTTTTATAATATTTGGGACATCCCTTATCTTTTTAGTATGGTTACCTAAGTCACCCTCCGTCATATTTTGTTGACAAAAGTATCCTCATAACATAACATTTATTTATTTATTTATTTAATATTTTCTATCTTCCACTCTCTATCTCTTTTTGTTTCCACTCTCAATCTCTCTGTCTTGTTTGTTTTTTTTTTTTTTAACATAAATTCTGTATTTTTAAATTTTTATTTTTTATTTTTTAGTATGGTATTTTTAGAAAAAATGAAAGTAAAAATCTAAAAATGCAAAAAGTAAAAAACAAAAAACAAAAATAACAAGAAAAAATGGAAAAAAAAAAATATACAAACATATAATTTTTATTTTATGATTTTTAAATTTAATTTTTTTATGTTCTTTGTTTTCTCATTTTTTTTTTATAAACACTATACAAAAAATAAATAAAACTAAATAAATAAATAAATAAATAATACCAAACAAAAGAGAAAAAAAAAAAGAAGAGAAAGATAAAGTAAAAATAATAAAAAAAAAATTAAAAATTAAAAATTAAAAATTAAAATTAAAATAATATTTTTGTCATCAAAATATGATAAGATGTATTTAAGATATTATGAAAACTATAGAAGATGATCTTGGTATTTACCGAAATAACAAAGTGTCTCGGGTACAAACTCAACAAAAAATTATTCATATTACGAAAATATTTTTGGGCCAATTTTTAAAAAGATGAATTATAATTTTTTAATTGAATTATGGAATTCAAATTAAGGAATTAGATTATATAAAATTATAAATAAAAATCAAATGTAGGGACTAACTAATAATTCAAATAAAAAAATTAAAATTGACCTTTTCAATTTGAAGTCCATGACACTAACCACACCATAAATCTATGCGTGATATTTGTGAAGGAGAGAGAGGGAGACTTACAAAAGCAATAACATTGATTGTTGTATAAGAAAATCTTGAAAGTCCATCCACGTCATCACCACGGTACTCCAAAAGCACATCCAGGTAATCTTTCCTCCTCTGTTCTTCCGATGAATTCTGCTTACTTTCCAATCTTTCCCGGAGAAACCCGCCGGCGATGTCAAATGCCCGCCTCACGTGAAACTGAGTTCTCTTCCTTATCCTTTGCGGGTCGACCCATCTTAGCGCCGGCACGTAATCCGCCACGTTCGGCTTCCCGGCGAGTTCCATCACCTTCCCGGCGTGGTAAAAGAACTTGGCCCCTTTCTCCGATTGCGTGTCCAACAGATCCTTCGAGAACATTAGGTTCCCGATAAGATTGAACGCCATCATGAAGAAGAACCTCCCCACGTCGACGGCGCCTCCCCCCCCACTGGCGTCTTCGATGAACTTCACCATTCGGCCGATGCACCTGCTCCGCACGCCCTCCATGGTGTCCAGTCTCCTGCCGGCGAAGAACTCGGTGGTACACAGCCGACGGAGCGTTCTCCATTGGGGGCCGTATTGGGCTGTTATGAGGGACCCATCGTTCCCGATGTCTCCCTTCATCGCCTCGTATATCTTCCTGCCGGCGAGGACGGCGTCGTGGTTTTTGAACATCTCGCGTGCGACGTCGTGCGATGAGATCACCACCGTGGTCATGGAGCCCAGCCAGAGGGTCATGATTGGGCCGTGCTTTTGGGCCAGTTTGGTAAACGAGACATGTGGTACCGAGCCCAGTTGGAAAATGTTACCCACCACCGGCCACCATTGTGGACCCGGCGGCAGCCGCCCTAACTGCTCCAATCTGCGGTGGCGTCGCTCGGTCACCATGGCCCATACAACCCAAAGCAATAATGCTAGAACCAGGCCCAGTAGTCCAATGTCCATGTCTTTACTCTTTAGTTAGTAACTTTGTTAGAGAGAGAGAAGAAAAAGAGAAATAAAGATAACGGTTGGTTAAACGGACGACACTTGCATATTAGGGTCACAATATGAGTTTACTTGTGATACACACTCGTTCATTTATAAGAAAATCAATATAATTTAAATAAAAGTTTATACCGGACAATCCCGTCATTTTGTGAAATATCAACATCATCATTATGTTATTCCTAATATATGAGACACTATCTATCTTATTTGGTTGACAAAAAATATTATTATATATATTTTTTTTAATTTTTAATTTTGTTTTGTTTTTATTTTTATTTCCTATTTTATAATCTCTTGTTTTTAATTTTTTTCTTCCATTCTGTATGCTTTATTTTATGTTTATATTTTTGTATTTTTATGGTGTTTATAGAAAAAAAAAATTAAAAGCAACAAATTAGGAAAAAAATGTATAAAACTTTATATTTAAGAACTGATGAAGGTATTATTGGGCACAACTGAGTTAGCATCTGGGATCTGGCCACGTGTTCACCTTCACCGTAGAATAGACGGAATTTACAGTGCCACGCTGGAGCATGCACTAGCTAAGGCTCATCCTAGAATCTCCTTTGCACTCAGGAAGGAGCAAAGTGCCCCGCAGGGACGTTGTTGCCCAAAGCTCTGCGCCATGCCCTAGATGGTCAACTTCAGGTACTTAGCCATTCACCTCGATCGGATCCCCATTCCAACTCGTTTTTTCCTTCAAGACTCCATGGATCTCTACTCTCCTCCACCAGCTCAGCACCACAGGCCTAAACAGAGCCCTGCGAGCTTCGCCAAATGGGCTTAAAAACCCCAGCCCAGTGATTATCTCCTAAACGCCCTGAATTATTGGCTAAACACATGGTTCTACCTAATTAACTGTGTTTAGGTTCGACTGATCATTTCCAATGCCTATATATACCAGGGGCTACGTAAGCTCAAGGTACCCTTTATTTTGTGAATGCTCTGAGTTTATTTATTGACTTGAACACATTTCTGTATTTTTTCTCTATAAGCTATTATTCTCATACCGGAAGAGTTTTGCCAGAACAAATTTCTGCCCAAACCTTCTACAGGTACTACTCCTTAAGGAGCAGGACTTTAGACACAACATGACAGTCTTTCCAGAACCTAGTACAACTCACGTGAAAAATTTTTACCGGTCAATTATACTTCAGCAAAAGAACACTTGTTATTTGATTGGACCATTCTCAAGTTGTTGACCACTTTGAGACATCAATAAGAACAAAAAAAAAAAAAAAAAAGTGCAAATATTTGTTTTTTTTTTAATTCATTTTTATTTTTCAAATACTATTTTTTAGATTTTTTTTTTTTTAATTATTTGCATTTCTTTTCTATTTTTTACTTTCCATTATTTTTTTAATATTTTTACAAATAACATCTCAATTTTTTTTTTTTAAAACACTGATTAAGTGTAATTTTAAAAATAAAAAATAAAGAACAAGAGAGAGTAGAAAATAAAAATGTATGAAATAAACAATAAAATATATAGTTGTTGGGGTATTTTTGCCATAAAATGTGATATCTTAAGTAACCGAACTGAAGAAATAAAAATGTATCTTAGGTATTATAAAATTGACATGAGATATGTTTGGTATTTGACGAAAAAACATGGACTATTTAAAACTTATTTAAATAATATCTGAATATTCTTTCTCTTTGTATCCCTAAAATTTTTGTATTATCCATTCTCTTCTTTGTTCATTTTATTTTTTATTTTTTATTTTGAGTTTTTGTTTTTTAATTTTTTTTTTTATTTTAATATTTGATTTTTGATTTTTCTATTTTTTTAGTGTTCAGTTATTACTTTTTTTTTTTTTTTTTTTCACATTTTTTTGTTTTTAATTTTTATATTTTTGTCTTTTTTCCTTGCGAGTGTTTCTATATTATTTGCTTTTATTCTTTTTAATTTTTTGTTTTTTGTATTTTTTTTAATTTCATTTTAATTTTTTTTTTTTTTGTTTTTGTTTAAATAGCAATGATTCAAAGTAATTTTTACACTATTTTGAAAACTCAATGACTCAATTGTATAGATATGTAAAATACAAGATTTCAAATCCTAGCAGAAAAGGGAGGGAAACGGATACTTGATTTAAAGTGAGTAAACATAATTCTATACTAAAAAATTTCTTTTTGAATTAGAAACTTGCTCGAATCGAACCCTTTCGATGTCGAAGATATACTTGTGAAGTTATTGAATTTATTGATTGACAGTAACCGTAGATCCTTGCCCTCGAGAAATGCATCAATACTTTTTACTTGAGCTTTATCATGGATGATTTATAGTACAACCCAACAAAAAAGTGAGGGGTTCTAGTGGTACAACAAAAAATGATTTTTTTTTTAGTTCTAAAATTTCTGTAAAACAACCTAATAAAAAAACAAAAACTAAAAAAAAACCCAACAATAATACAAATTATTTAAAAAATAATATGAAAAACAATAAAAAATAAAAAAATGATGAGATAGAAATCTCAAATAAAAAATAAAGAGCATATACAAAAAAAGAAAAAAAAGAAAAGAAAAGTAAAATAAATAAAATTAAAAAATAGAAAATTGAAAATTAAAAACAAAAAACTAAAATTAAAAAACAAAAAATATTCTATGGTATATATTCTAAAGTTGTAAGGATATTTTTGTGAATAAAATATGATGTCAGGAAATTATGATATTGTTTGGATTTATTTGATAACCGAACTAAAAGATAAGTTGTTTTGGAGGCGTAAACTCCAAAAAAAAAAATTATGGATGTTTTGCAATGCCTCTAATAATTGCAGCATTATTTACGGTACTCACCTGCATGCCATAATAATTTTCTGAGAGAGTTGATCATTTTGTTGAAAATTCCAAGTCATTGCGGTGAATGAAAATTACAGTAATATTTTGAATGAAAAAATTGTAATGTTTTTGCAGTGATTTTAGACTCTTGAAAAGAAAAAAAAGAAATTTTTTTATTATAATACATAGATTGCATGGACACACATTTTAAATTTATTAATTATTGATAAAAAAAAATACCAAATATTGAGACCGTGTCCTTAAAGTTATTTTCCGCACAATGAGTTAGATTCGTCTTAATCTTGTATTGTAAAAATATGGACTTAAATTTTGGATTCTTACTATACAGTCTTTTATATATATATATATATAATTAAAATTATAGCTATTTATTTATTTATTTATTTATTATAGTGTCATATTTTTTAAAATGATCTATTCTATTTATTGAGCAATTTATTTTTGAGATTTTTGGTAAATAATTTACAAAGTTTTTTTTTTTTTTTTTTTTTTTTTTTTTTTTTTTTTTTTTTTTTTCTATATATATTTTATGCTTTACAATAAAAAAATTAGATGTTCAAAGTCACTAATACTATACCAAAAACTACTGCATTTTTTCTGGTAAAATAATGCATTGATTTTCATGTAATAGAGTGATTTTGTACTTTTTACAAAAATTATTGTAGTGAGTGGGATGAGTGAATAGTGCACCACACAACTTTTGGGTGCATAACAAAAAATTACTTATTCAATTGTGTTACTACACATTTAAATATTTAATTGACATCAACTGAATAGATTTAATCTCATTAGTATTAACTTGAAATATTAAAAAATCTATGGGAATGATTAAAATAAAAAAATAAAAAAATAAATGTAAATGACTTATTTAATTTACAATCTAATATTTTCTCCTTAAGATCTATGCTCTCGCAAGTGGATCACTAGGGAAAGATTATCGCATGTTTCCAAAACTAAGATGTTAGATTTCAAGAGAAAACTATACGATATGTTCACAAAACTCTCAGTTTGACTTTTAATGTAATATTTTTTTCAGTTAAATCACTTTTGACTATTTGTATAAACAAATTCGTATTTTTTCAGTAACTTCACTCTCACGCCATCACGAGCTCCACTAGCTCCGCAATCTAAAACCTGATTGGGCACTCAACGTCATACTCAAGATCCACCAAAATCACATCCAAAAATAAGATATGAAAGTCCATTAAGACAAATTTCTCGTGTAAATGGTCTGCCTGGTCGAATGACACTGTGACAGTATGAATTCAGACACGCAACTGTGAGTTCATATTCTTGGATAAAATTTGACAATATCATTGTTATATAATTTTTTTTTTTTGGTATTTTCGGATATTATTACTCATGGACTCAATCTTAAATTGAGACATGTCAGTATACCAAAATATTATCTTTTAATTTTTTTGGCAAAATTCAAAAGATGCCACGCGAAGAAACAATCTCACGTGACCAATAGGTGGGCCAAAACCACATGACGAACATGTGGCTCCAAACTATGGGGTAATCAAAGATACTACCAGGTTCCATAGAGGCTGATGAAGACTTGATGGGTCAAATTTTACATATCTTGAGCAACATCCTTGCTCGGTATGACTACAGTCCCTTTTCCCAAGGACAACCTAAGGTGCACCAGTTCGGGCCATGACCTGAGTTCGGAAATTGGTACAGTTGTTCGCTACGTATAAGGAAAGAGCAATTATATTTACGATAATGATTACTAACTCATATCCTACAGAATCCAGAGCATTAATGGGTATTGACCATGATTTATGGAAAGACTTGTCAAGTCTTTCATCTCCTATAAATATTACAAGGAAGGTTTAGCCAAGCAAGCAAAATTTTACTAGCCTACACTATACCGAATTTCTTTCAGAGACAATCACCGATTGTTATACCGGATGTGTAATGCCGGTAGGCCCATATGCGGTGCATTATTTTTCAAGAACCCTATCTTCGAAAAGATCATATTCCAAATCTCGAGAACCATATCTGACAATCCAGTTTTTTGCATCAGATTGGTGCCGTCCATAGAAAACAACTAATTGTCTTTCTCACATTGTTAACTCTAAAGGATTCTAGTCACATTTTGATGATTTTGATGATCCAATCAACTTGAATATTTATCTGGACTAATATCGTGTTTGAAAGGTGATGACAGTATTAAAAAGATATTAGTTAGATTTAGGATGGACTAAGAATGTTGGATTTCAATCTGAAGCATTGAAAAAGATATGAATAATCAAGATGATGCAAGATCAATAGCACGCTGAAGACAGTTTTCAAGACAATTTTTTTTTTTTTTGTAATCCTAAGGTAAAACAACACTTATATTGTTTAAACTAATGTCAACCCGATTTGGATCACGCACTGCACTTTGAAATGTGTTAACTGCTTTATTTGTGTGTGATTAAGTGTTTAGAGTGCTTTGCAATATAATTAAAAATGCAATGATCAATTCCTTGCATGAGTTAGGGGTATAATTGTCCATATTTGTCAACTCTTGTGAAATTTCAATCACCTGATCTTAACTGAAATTTGAAGATTTAAGATACAGGTTCAATGAGTTGACTGAATAAGAGATTCAATCGACTGGTTGATGTAGGAATCAGAAGAATTTAAATTGTGTTCAAAACAAAAGATTGATTGTGTTGAACTCAAGGTTTTGATGAACAATTAAGTATTGATGTTTTTGGCGGAACTAATGGTTTTATTGAGTGTTTTAGATTTATAATTCCATGCATGTGATTAAGAGGAAGATCTGAGGAAGAAAACAAAAAAAAAAGGGTGTATGATGGACGTAATGAAGATGTGAAAAGTTTTGAAGACTTTGAAGAAACATAGGTGAAAACAACTCTTTACTTATATAATCTTAATACAACCTGAATTAGGATCACACATGACATTTAAAATGAGTTAATTCTATGTGTGTCATGATAAGAAGTGATAAGTTTAAGATCCTAAAATGAGATATTGTATGTACTCCTTATGTGAAATGAATTTGATAATTGAACTAATTGAAAAATATATTTTAAAGTATAAAAAGTTGAGTTTTCGGGTCAATTCCGTCAACCAAAAAAAACAATCGATTAACAGAATCAAATAGTGAGTTTTGGAGTTAAAATGAAGTACTATTGATCTAGTCGATCAACTGAATGAAGAGGTCGATCAATCATTTGAAACAATGGCTGAAATGGGCAAGGAAGTGAGCATATTGATCAAATCAGTCAACTGAATGAAGAGAGTCATTTAATCGTTTGAGTCAGTAGATAAAATGGTGAAAAAATGGAAGACATTGATCCAATCGGTCAACCGATGATGAGTGGTATAATTATCAACAAATTAAGTACTTTTATATTCAAATATTTGTGTGTTTTAAAGTAATTTTGTTAGTTTAATATATTTTTGTGTTGTTTTGTAGGTTTATAAATAAATGGGAGAAACGGTGCAAAATACGTGAAAGTTCTGTAACTTCAATGCCATTTTTGACCATGATGCAATCCGATTTTGGATATTTTGAGATGTTTTTTTTAGATATTTTGCATATCCCTTGATTCCCACTCATTTTCACACCTATCAAGAATGTTTTTGGGACATTTTTGGGAGCTCAAGATCATACCAAGTAAGAGGAAAACACATTTTGGAAAAGAGGAAATAAGATTGGAGCGGATTTTACGGATGTGAAACCATCCATTCTTCAGATAACGGCTATTCTCCCTTGTTTCTTTATTTTTTTCTAAACTCTTGTTTGTTGTTTGGTCATGTATATATCATTTTTAGGTGAATATTTGGTTATGACCATGAACTAAACATTTATTATCTAGGGATTGATGAAATTTACATATATATGTTATTTGAGTAAATCGTTGTTTCGTTATCGGTTGTTCATCCCTATTTGATTTTGTTTACCGTTATTTTACTTCTATTATATGTTTGTTGTGATATTTTAGTTGATTTTAGAATACAGGGTTTGACACTAGGGAGAGGTAACCCCGGATTCGGGCTAGGGTTCAAACACATCGCAACGTTCTAATGTTTCGGGAGATTATTAGAACGTATGTAATCCGTGAGGTTAGGGCGAGATTCATGTAATTGTTTAGATGCTAGATAGGGATATCGGTATTGACATGAATTGCATATTCATTTACTTTATACTTAAGAGAGGTAATGAGTGAGTTTTAGATACCTAGATTGTCGGATGGATTAATGACCATTAATGTAAACTAGACTAAATTAAACACGTTTAAGTGAATGAAGTTAATCCGTAGATAATTTATTCCCATAAATGTTATTCTTAGTATTTTAGTTTAATTAGTTTAGTTTAGGTTTATATTTTTACAAAAACCAAAATTGGAACGCCTAAATAAAGTTCGGTTACGATAATCGTAGTACTTAGCGATAATTTAATCCATCCCTATGGATACAACAACCCTACTCATCACTATTCTATTAAAACTTGACCCTGTGCACTTGCGAGAAATTCAAAGCGATTACAATATCACCAACAAGTTTTTGGCGCCGTTGCCGGGGATTAGCTTTTAGATTGTTGTTGATATTGTGAAAAAGTAACTTGATTTTAATTTAGGCATTTATTTTATTTTTAATTTTTATTTTTAGTTTTGTTTGTCTTGCGAGGTACTTGAAGATGTCTCATCAACAATTACTATTGCGATTTTCTCAATGGGATTCCGAGCCATTCTATTGTGCTTGGGAAAGATACAAGAAGTTGCTCGTATGGTTCCCTAGTCTTGGTTTCCCGAGAGAGTGTCAACTACTGAACTTCCACGATGAGTTACAAGCCGCAACAAGAACTTGGGTGGAAGGAGGAAACAGTACTACATCTTTCTACCAACTAACCGCAAACAAAGCCTATTGGTTGTTGGAAGACATGACGAAGTTTAAATTTCAGAGTTAGAATTATTCAACAAGCTACCAAAGCTTGGGGGATAGTTCCAACGTTTCAGCGCCATGGATTGACACTCCGAACCTACATGTGGAGTCTTCTCCCACCCTAGAAGAGATGTTCGCTGAATTTATGGGAGAGACTCAAGCTATCTGGAAGAAAATGAATGACCGTCTCAATGAGCATGAGGACCGTTTTGATAATATTGAGACGACCTGCATTTAAATTGATACGATTGTAAAGTCTCTTAAGAAGCAAATCGGTTAATTTATTTGCTTTATTCAGGCCGAGTCAGAAGTGGTGGCACTAAGAGACACATAAGCCACATCCATTCGTAAAAGCCACTATAAGGAACTGAAAGCAAGTAGAAGGACTTTGGAGGTGCATTATGAAGATGATTTGAAAGAGGACAAGACTCAAGAATTATTCGTTGATGACAAATTAGAAGATGATTTTGAGTTATCACCTTTTGAAATCCAATTGGTGTTTTCACCATCGATCCAAGATGATCACATCTACGAGGATCCGATGTGGCTCACTTGTTCTCCACTACTTCTAGCACCATTCATTCAAGCCCACCAAGCACATGAGCTGGAGGCGAGTCACGTTGAGAGTACGTGCCAAACAATGCCACATTTTGCCAAGCTTGAGGGCATTATGAACTAAGACCCGTATGTTATGTTATATAACACATACTATGGGTGGAAACCGCTCTTTGATAAGCCGTTCTCCATCTCAAGCCGAGGACATTTAACCAAGCGCTTCTTGGGAGGTAACCCAAGTTTTTAAATATATTAATCCATTACCGCCGACCACACTCAAAGGCAAGATTGTCTCGCCTCCCAGGTACGTGTTTAAAACCCCATTCGTCACTATAATGCATGCTATTTGTTGAGTTTGATGTTGGGTCACTGTGGACACTACCCATTATGAATTTGTATGTTTTATTGTTTAATGGCTTTTTGTTGGTTATGTAGTTAAGCTAAATAGTTGTTATATGTTGTGTAGTTTAAGTAAATTTGTTTCCTTGCATGTTTGTTTAGTATAGGTGTAAGTGTGTTTATGTTTGTAGTAATTGTTTTTGTATTGAGTTTTGTAGTTCTTCTAGATCATTACCCGATGATGATATTATCCCCTAGTTGTTTATCGAAGTCAAAGGGTAATGCCCATTCATGTGTGTTTTGTATGCTTGACATTTCGTTTTGGTAAAAGTTATTGTAGATCCTAATTTACACGTGCACGTAAACTCAATGTACTAACTATCCAATTGATTTGACGCCAATTATCCAGTAACCAAGTTCATGATAATTTAAGGGATTCTAGAACCTGAATGGGGGAAATTTGAGGCGAAATCCTAGGCGAGGTAGGAGATATGATTTAGGCATTCATTTTGATCGTTTGAGCCGTTGAAGCCTTCCATGTACTATGTTTTACCCCTTGTTACCCTGTCGAAACCTGTTAGCCAATTCAATTCTTAACATGTAACAAATACCCTGGCCAATTAATCTTTTTCCAAACCACTGTCACTAAACCTAAGGCAAGATTTGAGTTGAAATCAAGTTAGCATTTGTTTATGCCACTTGAAGTGAGCAGTTGGGTTTTAGACGAACTTTTGATTGGTTCGGTATTCAAGTACTCACTTGTTATTTTTCTATCATAGTTCCATAACCATGAAATTGTACAAATCAAATAAGTTTGGGGGGTGTAGTTGTTAAAAAAAAAAAGTGTAAATATGGTTTGAATTTTGTTTGTTTAGACAAGTGAGTACTGCGTTCTGAAACGTTAGTTCGGGGTTGTTTCAGATTGATCTTTGTGGGTACGAGTGTGATTAAGTTCTAATCATGTGCCTTGGGTATCGTTGAGTTAATGACGTTCACCCGTTTTATATTCCCGATATACCTTTGGCGAGTTGATAAAAATCGAACCAAGTCCTTTTGATCTTTTTGAATTGATAAGCCTACATTAGTGGAGAGTGGAACCTAGTCTAGCATATGGAAATCCTATACCTTATCCGTGTTAAGTTATGAAATTTGTTGGTGGATAATCCAATATGGTCTTTGGATGGTTGTATAATTGAATTTTTGCATACACACTTGGAAAGGACCTAGAATAGCGTTTACTATTATTGAATGTTAAAATTCTAGAACACCACATGTTGCGATTTTATTCTTGAACTCGATATGATTGGGGGCCATTGAGGGAAAACCTTTTGGTCGATTAGTTGAAATTCAAAAGTCACACGTCGTTATTTTTAGTTCGTTAGTGTCTTTCATTTTTAGTAAGTTGTGTTCATTATTTCGTTGTAGTAGTTTGTTTTCTTGTATGAGTGTTTTTGCTTGAGGACAAACAAACGTTTGAGTTTGGGGGATTTTGTGGTTTAATTATCAACAAATCAAGTACTTTTATATTAAAATGTTTGTGTGTTTTGAAGTATTTTTGTTAGTTTAATATGTTTTTAAGTTATTTTGTAGGTTTAAAAATAAATCGGAGAAACGGTGCAAAATACGTGAAAGTGCTATAACTTCAAGGCCATTTTTTTTATTATGATTCAATATTATTTTGGAAAATCTCAAAACATTTAAGTTGTATATATACATCTTATCTTTCCATAGATTTTTGAATTACCCCAATCGGAGTTCAGACGATAAATTTATGGCCAAAAGAAGAATCTGGTGTCAGCATTGCCTTGAGCATCACTGCAGCGAACATTCCCATTGCTGTAGCGATGGTTTGATCACTGTAGTGGTGATCCAACAGTGAGTTTCTGCCTTCCCATCGCTGCAACGACTCGGCACCAGCTGACATTGATATTTTGAGATATTTTTTAGATACTTTGCATATCTCTTGATTCTCACTCATTCCCACACCTATCAAGAACATTTTTGGGAGATCAAGATCATACCAATCAAGAGGAAAACACATTTTAGAGAAGAGAAAACAAGATCGGAGCGGATTTTACCGACGTGGAACCATCCATTCTTCAGATAACGATTATTCTTCCTTATTTCTCTCTTTATTTCTAAACTCTTGTTTGTTGTTTGATCATGTATATATTATTTTTAGTTGAATATTTGGTTATGGCCATGAGCTAAATGTTTATTATTTTGGGATTGATAAAATTTACATATATGTTGTTTGAGTAAATAGTTGTTTTGTTATCGGTTGTTCATCCCTATTCGATTGTGTTTACCATTTTTCTATTTCCATTATATGCTTGTTATGATATTTTGGTTGATTTGAGAATATAGGATTTAACACTAGGGAGAGGTAACCCCAGATTCGGACTAGGGTTTAAACATATCACGATGTTATAATGTTTCGGGGGATCATTAGAACGCGTGCAATCTGTGAGGTTGGGGCGAGACTCATGTAATCGTTTAGATGCTAGATAGGGATATCGGTTTTGACACAAATTGCATATTCATTCACTTTACACTCGGGAGAGGTAGTAAGTGAGTTTTAGACACCTAGATTGTTGGACGGATTAATGATCGTTAATGTAAACTAGATTAAATCAAACACGTTTAAGTGAACAAAGTTAATCCCTATATAATTTATTCTCATAAACGTTATTCTTATTATTTTAGTTTAATTAGTTTAGTTTAGTTTTATAATTTTACAAAAACCAAAAATTGGAATGCCTAAATAAAGTTCGGTTACGATAATCGCGGTACTTAGTGATAATTTAATCCAATCCCTATGGATACGACAACCCTACTCATCACTATTCTATTAAGATTTGATCTCGTGCAGTTGCGAGTAATTCAAAATTATTAAAATATCGCCAACAACCGACTAGGCATGGTCGGTTAACCGACTCGTGTAGTGCCAATGGCATATTGGAAGTTGGTACAAGTCGGTTAATTAATTGGTATGAATCGGTCAACCGACTGATTCAGTTCGGATTTTTACTAATTTGGTCTCTTGGTCAAACACTATCTGTTTTTTATGATTCCAAGAGAGGGATTTGGGGAATTTGAATATAATTGAAGTATTAACAACCTATTGTGTGATCCATATTGATATGGTCTATATATTTTGAGTTTCTCTTAATTTAAATGATTTAATACTTCTATTTCTATGGCTTTAAATTGAAGATAGTTTTATGGACATAATGAGAGATTTAGAAGTTATTTTTAAGTGGAATATACTTGCAATGAAAGGTAATGATATATGAGATCTTAGAGTGTCATTTTATGGTCTATCTTTGAAAACTAGCCGTTGGAGGGCTAGTTATTGGTCTATTAATATAGACCTGTGGGAATTGAGTTTTATACATTAAGAACAATTAGTTTGAACTTTTATAAGAGTGAGATATACACTGAGATTTTTAAGAGATATTTGCTTTAACTTCTTGATCTAAAGAGCTAGTTGTTTGGCGTCACTAATTTGAGTTGTACTTGCAACATTGTCATTGCCTTTGGTGTTTTCTTGTTGAGATCTATCTAATCTTTTTAATTTACTTTAAAGTTTTATTTATATTGATTTCTTGGCATAGTATTGTTAGAAAAATCGTTTTTGAACTTAAAAGCCTGAAAATAATTTTAAGCGATTTTTGCCTATTTATCTGATTACATGCTAAATTTGTGCTATCCACATTATTTATTAATCAAATTTAAATTACCCGATATTGTATCTATCACGTAGTCATTATTCGGGATATTAATTGAGTATATTCGTATTGAGGTGTTAGAATCTTATTGTGGGAAGAAACTTATATTTTTGTATTTGTGAGTTTGAGTGAATTAGACACATTTGGGACTGTGTCTAGTTAGGGTAGCTAGGTTTCAATATTTTTCCTGTGAAAAAGATTAGGATTTGATCTTTGTCCTGGTAAAAATGTTAGGTTATTCTTTTCTTTTGAAAAGAATTAGGTTTTGATTCATTTTGCAATTGAATTATTTTTGAATGATTTGTAAAGGTTCATTATTCCCTATGAAAAGGATAAGTGAGAGAGAGAGAGTTAAGTTTATATTTAGCATGGTAAAAAGATAAGGTTCATTCTTGACCCATGAAAAGGGTTAATTGTAAAGGTTGATTCTGTGCCTGTAAAAGAATTGTGAGTTGTAAGGGTTTAATTCCTACCTAGTAAAGGAATAAAGGTTTTTAGTGAATAGCAAATCTCCATGGAGCTTGGATGACTAGACGTAGGCAATACTACCTTGACCGAACCAGAATAAATTCTTGTGTGCTACATTAATTTATTTCTATCTTGTGTTTGAGTGCGCACTTATTATTAAACACATATCCACTGAGTATAAAGATAATAATTGATTTAGAAAAATTAATTATTTGTGTTTAAATGTTTGATTGTTAAATTTTTGTTACTATTCAATTCACCCCCTCTTGGGTAGCTCTTTGGGTCAACAATTAGTATTAGAGCTGGTTTAACTTGTTTGACTTAAAATCCTAGTTAAGAAAGATTACATGGACTACCCCATAGGCACTCTAGGTGAGGGGCAGTTTATGCACCGTCTACCTTTGTTTGCAGGTGATAACTATTCATTTTGGAAGGACATAATGATTGCTTTTCTTCAAGCCACTAATTATGTAATACTCCGAAAATTTATATTTTTTTTTTAAAAAAATTTAATTATATCCCAAAACTCTTAAAAGTATATTTTAAATGACACATTAGTGCAAAAACTTTTAAAAGTCAAATTAAAATTAACGTTTAACCCCAAAGATTACTTATACCATAAATTTACAAAACAATACCAAAAATATTAAACTTATATAAAATAATATTTTCAAAATATAAATTTTTAGGGTATTACAAATTATCATGTGTAGCTAATCATTGAGGATGGTCCATTCATTCCTAAGGAGAATGGAGTGATTAAGAAGATAAAATAGCTGAGCTCCTTTGATAATCAGAAATTGTCTATTAATTATCAAGTTATTAATTTTCTGTTTTATTCTTTAGATGCTAATGAATATACCAGTGTCTCAAGTTGTGGATTGGCTAAAGAATTGTGGGACACATTGTATATCACCCACGAAGGGATAAATCAGGTGAAACAATCTACGATCAATGCCTTAGTTCATTAATTTGAGCTATTCAGAATGGGTGAAACGTTAATTTGAGCTATTCAGATTAGATGAAATAGAATCAATTCCAAAAATGTACACGAGATTCAATAATATCTACAACAACCTTAATCAACTCGAAAAGCCTTATAATATGGAGGACAAAGTATGAAAGATTCTGAGATCATTGACTAAAGTCTGGAGCCAAAAGTAACTGTAATAGAGAAAGATAAAGATTTCACAGTTTACACCATTGATGAGCTTACTGAAAACCTAATGACACATGAGACGGCTATATGAAGACGAAACCAATAGCATAAAAAAAAAGTCCTTGGCATTGAAAGTTCAAAAAATTGAGGAAGAAGATGACAGTGATGACATCAGCCTTGACAGTAACAAGAAAAGGATGTGGCGCTTCTCAAGAAAACATTCACAAAAATGATACGTTCAACATTCCGTGGAAAGAGAAATTTCAACATGAGTAATATGGAATACTTCAACTGTCACAAGAACGGGCACTTCCAATCTAACTGTCATGAACTAAAGAAGAAAAAATAGAAAAGAGGAAATAAGAGAAAAATGTGAGGAAGAGTAAGAAAAAATCAATGAAAGCCACATGGGATGACTTGGAGTCGAGTAGCTCGGAAATATCGGGCAGCGACGATTCATCTATGCTTTATTTGATGGCCACTGGAGATGAGGTAACAAAATGTTCTAGTTCTTTCCCATTAGATTTTGATGATTTATTTTAAGTTTATCAAGAACTAACTCATGATTATAAAAAACTAGTTTTCTCAAATTAATACCCTACAAAATACAATTAACACACTTAATAAGCAAGTAATGAATTTCAAATTTGAAAACATTGAATTAAAATCCAAAATGTCGGATTTACATTCAATAGTTCTCAAATTCATAGGTGGTGCAAATAATTTAAAAATACTTTTGGGGAATTCATGAGTTATTTTTGATAAAGCTGGAATTGGGTTTCAGAAAAACCTTAAACAAAAGATATTTCATAAATTCTTTTCTGAAATCAAGAATCTTGTTAGATGTTTTAAATGTAACATTGTTGGGGGGGGGAAGCGGGAATATTATCAGTAAATGCTTTTCTGAAGTATCTAAATGCAGATAAGTTTGGGTTCCTAAAAGAACTAAAAAATTATCTTGACTAACAAGATTGGACCCACTTACATTAGGTATCACTAAAGAACTATTTGAGGTGATCCGTGCAGGTTACTCTGAATGCATCAATAGGCAAGGAAAAATAATTCCTGGATAGTGGTTGTTCTCGGTATATGACGGGTGACAAATCTAAATTCACTAAAAATGAAGGTCATGTGATGTTTAGAGACAATGCAAAGGGTAAAATTATTAGTATATGTAATATCGGTAATGGGTCTATTACTATTAAAGATGCTATCTTAGTAGATGGTCTTAAACATAACCTGCCTAGCATTAGTCAATTATGTGATAAAGATTATAACGTGGTTTTTGACCATGATAGATGTATTATTAAGAAAGGGCATGATAGTAGCATATTACTTATTGCATCATGATTTGAAAATGTTTATACATGTTCATTTGATGACTTTTCTTCTCAAAATTTATCATGTTTAAATGCATTATTTGAGAATAGGTGGTTATGACATAGATGACTTGGGTATGCTAGTATGAATTTAATTTCAAATTTGTCTAAGAAGAGTCTTGTTTGTGGCTTACTTGCATTAAAGTATGTGATGCATGTTGTGTTTGAGGAATCTGATCCACTTGTGTGAAGAAAGGTTTTGAATGATGATGATGAAGGTACACAAAATAATCAAAACCAAGGAGTTGGTGTGACAAATAAACCATAAAATGAGGAGTTAAAAGGTGAAGAGACGACTTTACCACGTGCTATAAAGACAATACAGGGACATTTGATAAAATAAATTATTCATAATTTCAAGAAAGATGTAAGTACAAGATCCTTTCTTTAATCTTGATTTTCTATCTCAAATTGAGCCTAAGAATATTAATGAGGCATTAACTGACGAGTCTTTAATCTCCATGATGCAAGAAGAGTTAGCTCAATTTGAGTGTAATAAGGTGTGGTCTTTAATTCCTAGACCAGGTTTCCATCATGTAATTGGTACTAAATGGGTCTATGGTAATGAAAATCATGAAATGGGTATGGTAATTAGAAATAAGGTAAGATTGGTAGCACAGGTCTATAATCAAGAAGAGATAATTGATTATGATGAGACATATGCTCTTGTGGCTAGACCAGAAGCTATTAGGATATTACTCGCATTTGCATGTTCATGTAATTTTGAACTATATCAAATAGATGTAAAGAGTGTATTCTTGAAAAACTTTCTATGAAAAGAAGTTTATGTTGAACAACTACCAGGATTTGAGAGTGGTAAACTTCTCAATCATGTGTTTAAATTTTGGAAGGCTTCGTATGGACTTAAACAGGCTATGTGAGATTGGTATGAGAGACTTAGTTGATATTTAATAAAAAATGGTTTTTCGATGGGGTCTTAGTGATATTACTCTATTTGTCAAGCAGAATGAGTCTGACATCCAATTAGTACAGATATATGTTGATGATATTATATTCGGATATACTAATGAGGATTTTTGTTAAAAGTTTACCAAGATTATGCAGGTTGAGTTTGAAATAAGTATGATGGCAGAGTTACCCTTCTTTCCTGGGTTGCAAATCAAGCAAACCAAAGAGAGGATTTTCATTAATCAAACCAAGTGCACAAAAGAGTTATTGAAGAAGTATGACTTAGATGGTGCTAAAGGGTACAAAACTCCTATAACAATAGCTACAAAAATCGAAAAAGACAATACAGGCAAAAACTTCAATGAGAAAATGTATCGAGGTATGATTGATAGCTTGTTGTATCTTATTGCTAGTAGACCTGACATAATGTTTAGTTTATGCTTGTATTCTAGATTTCAATCTTGTCCTAAAGAATCATATCTAACTGCAGTCAAATGAATATTTCGATATTTAAATGGGATAAATGACCTAGGATTATAGTATCCTAGGGGGAGTGACTTTAAGTTAACTAGTTACTCCGACACTGACTTTGCTGGATGCAAAGTCGAGCGTAAAAACATAAGCGGGTCATGTCACTTTTTAGGACATGCTTTGGTTTCTTAGTCTAACAGGAAACGGAACTCAATTGCCTTATCTACGTCTGAGGCTAAGTATATGGCGGTTGGTAATTGTTGCACTCAAATTCTATCTATTAAGCAACAATTATATGATTTTGGAATATGTATGGAGGAGGTCCCTATTCATTGTGATAATAAAAGTTTTATATGCTTAAGTAAGAATCCGATACACCACTCACGAATTAAGTACATAGAGATTAGACATCATTTTATTCGTGATCATATTCAGAAAATGGATATAACTATTGAATATGTCAATACCTTCAATTTTCTTGTAGATATTTTTACCAAATCTCTAGTGAAATATCAGTTCATGAAAGTTATTTGAGGTTTATGTATGACTAGGCATAATGATGTATGCCTAGAGTGATGTTTTTGGGTCTCCACCCCCACTTTTTGAGATGACAAAGGGGGAGAAGTTGATGTTTAATGAGTCATTAATGTTTAGTATTTGTTTGCCTAAGCGTTGAATTGATTAAAGGGAGAAGTTACTACGTTTTTGAACATATGCTTGGCTTATAATGATTATCTTTATTATTTACTTATGTTTCTATGTTTATGCTTAAATGAGTTTAAATACTCGTCCTCTGATTTAGGGGGAGCGTGGTTACATTATATTTTGAAGTAAACATCAAAGTTAATTGTCATCATAAAAAGGGGGAGATTGTTGAACCCAAGGTTTTGATTAATAATTAAGTATTGATGTTTTTGATGGAACTAATGGTTTTATCGAGTGTTTCGGATTTATAATTTCATACATGTGATTAAGAAGATGATCTGATGAAGAAAACATAAAGGGTGCAATATGAACGTAATGAATATATGAAATTTTTTGAAGACTTTGAACAAAAATAGGTGAAAATAATTATTTACTTATATATTCTTAATGCAACCCAAATTATGATCACACATGACACTTAAATTGAATTAATTTTATGTGTGTAATGATAAGAAATAATATGTTTAAGATGCTAAAATGAGATTTTGTATGTGCTCCTTATGTGAAATGAATTTGATAATTGACCTAATTAAAAAATACGCTTTAAAGTATAAATACTCGAGTTTTCAGGTCAATTCGATCAAATGAGAAAGCTAATCAATTAATTGCATCAAACAATGAGTTTTGAAGTTGAAATGAAGTGCTACTGATCCAGTCAGTCAACCGAATAAAGAAGGTCGGTCAACTGATTAAAACAGTAGCTGAAATAGGTATGGAAGTGAACACACTGATTCAATCGGTTAACTGAATGAAGAGGGTCGGTCAACTATTTGAGTTAGTAGATGAAATGGTGAAAAAGTAGAAGACACTGATCCAATCAGTCAACTGATTGGGCATGGTTAGTCAACCGATTGGTGTAGTGCCAATGGTTGATTAGAAACTGTCACAAAGTCGGTCAACCGAGTGGTATGAATTGGTCAATCGGCTGATTCAGTTGGGATTTCGACAGATTTGGTCTTTTGGTAAAAAAACTATCCATTTTTTATGACTCCAAGTGATGGATTTGAGTATAATTGATGTATTAACAACCTATTATGTGATCCCTATTAATATTGTCCATATATTTTGAGATTCTCTTAATTTAAATTATTTAATACTTCCTATTTCTATGGTTTTAAATTGAGAATAGTTTTATGGACTTAAATGAGAAAATTTAAAGTTATTTCTAAGTGGAATATACCATAAATGAAAGGTAATGATATATGGGGTCTTCAAAGGGGTCATTTTATGGCATATCTTTTAAAGACTAGCCATTGAAGGGCTAAATATTGGTATATTAATATCTGGACCTGCGGGAATTGAGTTTTGTACATCAAGAATAATTAGTTTGAGCTTTTATATGAGAGAGAGTTATGCTGAGATTTTTACGTGATATTTGTTATAAGTTCTTGATCTAAAGAGCTTGTTGTTTGGCGTCATCGATTTGAATTCTACTTACTAGGTGTTTTTCTAGCGAGATCTATCCATTTTTTTTTTAATTCGCATTAATGTTTTATTTATATTGATTGTTTTCTATAAGATTGTTCGAAAAATCTTTTTTGAACTTAAAAGCCAAAAAATCTTTTGAAGCAAATTTTACTTATTTATCTGATTACATGTTAAATTTGTGCTACCCATATTATTTATTAATCATATTTAATTTTGTTCACATTGTATCTATCACGTAGTAATTATTCGGGACATTAGTTGAGTATATTCGTATTGAGATGGTAGAAGCTCCTTGTGGGAAGAAACTCATATTTTTTGTATTTGTGAGTTTGAGTGAATTAGACACATTTGAGACGGTGTCTAGTCAAGGTAGCTAGGTCTTGATATTTTACCTGTGAAAAAGATTAGGGTTTGATCTTTATTTTGGTAAAAAGGTTAGGTTATTCTTTTCCCTTGAAAAAGAATTAGGTTTTGATTAATCCTGCAATTGAATTATTTTTGAGTGATTTGTAAATGTTCATCCTTGCTTATGAAATGGATAAGTGAGAGTGAGCTAGGTTTATCTTTAGCCTAGTAAAAGATAGGGTTCATCCTTGACCTGTGAAAAAAGATAAATTATAAAGGTTGATTCTATGCCTGTAAAAGAATCGTGAGTTGTATGGGTTTGGTTCCTCTTTGGTAAATGAATCAAAGGGTTTAGTGGATTGCGAATCTCTGTGGAGCTCGGGGGACTCGATGTAGGCAAGATTAACTTAACCAATCTAGGATAAATTCTTGTGTGTTGCATTAATTTATTTTCTATCTTGTGGTTGGCTGGGAACTTAGTATTAAACACATACCCGTTGCGTAAAAAGATAATAATTAATTTAAGAAAATTAATTATTTGTATTTCAGTGTTTGATTGTTAAAGTTTTGTAACTACCCAATTCACCCCTCTTGGGTAGCTCTTTCGGCCAACAATTGGTATCAGAGCTGGTTTAGCTCGTTTAGCTTAAAATCATAGCTAAGAAAAATCATATGGTGTACCCCATAGGAACTCTAAGTGAGGGGCAGTCTATGCACCGTCCACCTTTATTTGCAGGTGATAACTATTCATTCTAGAAGAACAAAATGATTGTTTTTCTTCAAGCCACTAATTATGATGTGTGGCTAGCCATTGAGGATGGTTTATTCGTCCCTAAGGAGAATGGAATGATTAAGAAGAAAGAACAGCTGAGCTCCTCTATTAAATAGAAACTGATGCACCTCAGATTTTGAAAGCGGAAGAAGTAGAGAATTGGGAAGAAGATAAAAACAAGTTTCAAGCCTTTCTCTCTAAGTCGTCCAAATCCATTTATTTTGAAAATGGGTTTTCATGGACTTTTCTGGGCGTCGGTTTTGAAAAACTTCTTGGGTCGAGATTTTTTGTTAAAAATGGAGTTGCCACCTAGCATAGGGTTAAACGGTGTGCTAGGTCACCAGGACATAGAAAATTCATTTTTCCTTTTGAAGTGGCCCATGTTTTAACTTCTATTGGTCTATGTACCAAAGATATTCTTTACGTTCGGGAGTCGGTTATGCTCAAGAAAGGTGTTACATACCCGAACACACATTTTCGAAGATGGTACCTCAGTCTAAATAGATATTGACTGTTAACCACTATCCAAGTAGTTTTCTTTGATTTACTTAAACAAAATAATTTCCCTTTCTAAAGTTTTTGGTTCTTTTTTCATTTTTCTTGGACATGATTTAATGGAAAGCTGGTAAATACTGTAGCTACTACTAGTCACCGACATCCAATAATAGTTTATATATAGATAGTAATGTAAATATGCAAGCTATACTAAGTGAAATACAAACTAGACTAAGTTGTTTGGATATGTGACCGAACCCGCACGTGGGTTGCCTATGTATCTCGAATGAGAATCTAGTCATCACGTAGTTTGTTCTGGTTAGGTTAAAGAATATGGTTTATTTTTAGAGGTGTAACCGAAGCCGCATGGGTTGCCTACGTACTTTGGGTGGTTACTAAAGATAAGGTCGAACGTAGTTTAGTGTTGTTATGGTTTGAAAATCTGGTTTGATTTTTGTTAAATATGAGTTAGTTTAGTTAAGTTTTAGTTGATTATCAGTTAGCTTTGATTGAACAAACTTGAATTACAACTTTGAAACAAACCTTTGATTTTGTCAAGAACCTTAAACCAACTTTTTTGCTTTAATTAGTTTAGTGTTCGTGTATGAGTTGTAAGTTAAAAAGTGAAAATAAATACAATATATTTATGCTAGTCCTACTCGTAACTAAGGAAAACGGGAAGGTTTATGAAGATGAATCACACATATTTCTAAAGGAATAGAGACCCTCTCTTTATCTCGAGTTTTTAACCACAACGGTATTTCGGTGTAGTATATAAGTATATATGTCTATATATGTGTGTTTTGTTTAGCTAAAAATGAAAAGAAATACGATATTCCTAGGGAGAATCGTATAAACTATGTAAAACTCATGGTGTGAATAGCATTTTGTTTGAATCCTCACACGTTTTTACCACCTGGTTAGATGATTTGATGTTTTCGAATGTCTTGGCATGTTTTTGAATGCACTTGAGATGCTTGGAGTGATTTTTGTATGATTTAACCCTAATTTGGTTGTTATGGTTAAGATTAGGTGTTTTCTTGATGTTCTTGACAAAATCAAAAGCTTGTTAGGTTGTTTTTAGGGTTTATTTGATTCTTTTGTGGATTTGTTGTGTTACAAACATGAAAGGTAAGTGTATTATTTACATGATCCTACTAAATACAAATAAATATACACAAAAATCAATTCCATTTTGTGAAAATATCTAGATCCTTTGAACCTATCCATGCCATTCCATCCCAAGAATTTAATTCTAGATGGGATGTGCATTTAATGCATTGCTTGGAGGCTACTCATCCGGTTTGGTTTTGGTAATAGGTCGTCAGGATTCAAGGCTTTCAGTTAGTTTTTAATATATTTTGCTTGAAATATCTAGATATATTGAATGTGTTCTTGACATGTCATACCAATAATTTTATTCTTTGTAGGATGGGCATTCAATGCTAATTGAATGCCTTACTTAGGTGGCGAACCGAATCGGTTTAGTTTTGATAATAGTTGGTTGTACCCAAAGTGTCTTGGCCCCTTCTTTGTTATTTGGTAGGAAACTTCTAGGAAGGCTCCTTGATCATTATAAGTCTTGGTTTATGGGTCTTAAATCATGTCTAGGCCTCTTGATTACTTTAGCCACTGGTGGTTTGTCAAGACTACTTGGATTTGGTGAAAATCAAAGTCAAGCCCAATCCTTAAATCACCTTGTGATTGAGGGATTTTTCATGAGCCTTCTAAGCCTTGATTAAGGTTTCTTGGATTTTTTATTGGTATTATGAGATGTGGTATTCATGAGAAAAATAATTATTTTTGGTCTTAAATTTGACAAGATTCAATGAAAAGTAAATGTTTCAAAGTCGAGGTAGGGTAACCGAGTTAATTGTTTTAAATGTCTTATGATTTAAGGGTAGTGACTAATATTTATCTATACTAAAGATGATTTGATAAAAACCAGACCTTAGTAAATTCATTTTAGACCTCCTTAAATCATTAGAATTTCCATTTTTGACTTAAAACTTATATTTAGTTATATTTTGTCAAATTCAATTTTTTTTTTTTTTTTTTTTTTTTTTTTTTTTTTTTTTTTTTGTATAGTGTGATGTCAGTTAGAAATTCATTCCCTTTAAACTAGAGTTTAAAATTTATCTAAACTTATACTTGATTCGACATTGACTAGGCAGGATTTTTTTTTGTGTGTACAGCTACCCCTTTTTGTTATGCGAGTTTACTCGTAATAACAAAAAAAGGATACACTAACATTTTGTTTTGCTAGACATAAAATGTAAAAGACAGATATTTAAATGCTTACAGTGGTTGGCGATAAATATTCTAGTCGACTCTACTCGGTGTGAAGTCTTTGTATCCATCAACGGACACAAGGATTTTTCGCATTTGTCGTAAAAAAGTCCTTTCTTTTTGCCACTAGAGATAGGAACATTTTTCTTCCATCAATAGAGATGGGAGGGTTTTGCTTCCGCCACTAGAGACAAGAATTGCTTCTATCACGGAAAATAGGGATTGATTCAATCACAGAAGATAGGGATTGTTTTGCTTCTATCACAAAGATAGGGATTGCTTCTATCAATGAAGATAGGGATTGTATCTATCACTAAAGATAGGAATTGTATCTATCATGAAAGATAGGGATTGCTTCTATCATTGATGATAGGGATTGCTTTTATCATGGAAGATAAATATTATTTCTATCAATGAATATGGGGATTACTTCTATCATGGAATATAGGGATTGCTTCTATCACTAAAGATAGGGATTGATTTTATCACTGAAGATAGAGATTGCTTCTATCATGGAAGATAGGGATTGCTTCTTGTACGGAGGAGGATTTTCGATCATCGCGTATTGACTACTCGCAAGTATACGAGGTTAAAGTTTTAGTATAGTGTGATCGTGAAAGATTGGGTTATCGTATCTACATGGATTGGTGTCGTTACTATTGAGTATCGCATTTGTCATAACCAAACTTTATCTAGGCTAAAAATAAATGTATTTAATTAATTAAACTGATACTAATATAACCTAAATTAACTATACTAATACACTAATATGTTTTAGGGGAAAGAATTGCCTAGGGATTAACGTGTTTACAAATATGTGTTCGATCTCGATTTACTCACGTTTATGGTGTTCGACCTATTTGATAATCTTGGTTCGTAAACTCCACCGCCACCTCTCCCGAGTGTAAGATGGTGGAATAAATGACTTCGAGTAAATAAAGAAGTCCCCTCAACGTCTTAACGACCCTAGGTCACATGAGTCTCGCCCAACGTCATTGATTGCACACAATCCAACTCCCGATCGGGTCATTTGATCGTTGCGTCGTGTTTACCCTATCTACAATCTCGGTTCTAAAACTCCACCACCACCTATCCCGAGTGTAATACGAGAGAATACATGACTTTGAGTCAACAAAAAAGTCCCCCTCAACGTCTTAACGACCCTAGGTCACGTGAGTCTTGCCCAGCGTCATCGATTGTCCACAATCCTAACTCCAACCCGGTTATTGGATCGTGGCATTTGTTTACCCTAATCCAAATCCGGGGTTTGTCAAACCCTGTATTTTCCATTTATGTATCTAAGCATGATAAACAAATAATAAGATAAACACAGTCAAACTACGAAGAACAAACATAAACGCAAGACCGAAATCATCCAAACACATATTTATAAATTTATTGTTAATCCCTATACAATTCACATTTAACTCGTGGTCATAACCATATAAACATTGAAATCGATCTAAACATGCCCACAAAATCCTAAGTTAAAGAAACAAGGGGAGAAATCGAAGAACTTAACCTTGTTCGAAGTTTAGCCGCTAAGAACGTTCAACGATCGCTTCGCCGTCTTCTTCTCCTTTGGAATGTGAGCTCTCCCACTAAAACTCCTCTATCTACCTTTAGATATATTCTATGGGGCTCAAGATTCCAAGAGAGTTCGAAAATAAAGGAGGAGAGGGGATATATATAGCCAAAATATCTCAAAATATCTAATAAATATCTTTAGTCTATGTAGAGGTCACCGCCTAGGCGGTGGGTATGCCGGTTGGTTGATCTCTATGGTGGTGAAGACAGCGGTGGATTAGGATGACATTCTGTAGTTTCACCACCTAGGCGGTGAGTGTCCAGCAAGAATAGGTCAGTCTCTGCATCTTTACCACCGCGGCGGTGGGCTTCTTTCATAATTTTACCTCCGAGCTTGTTTTTCCACTGTTCTTCGACCATTTTTGGTTCGATCTCATCGTTTTTGCTCCAGTTTCCTATCTTTTCTCCCCACACACCTAATTTATAAAAAAAAGAATAAAAACTAATTAAAACATATAAAAATAAATATAAAAACTACTCTAAAACTAACAAAACCGGTTTGGAAGTATGTAGATAGATCACACCTATCACTTCTATCAATGAAGACAAAGATTTCTTCTATCACGGGAGATATGGATTAATTCTATCACTGAAGATAGGGATTGCTTTTATCACGGGAGATAGGGATTTCTTCTATCACAGGAGATAGAGATTACTTCTATCATAGGAGATATGGATTACTTCTATCACTGAAGATAGGGATTGCTTCTATTACTAAAGATAGGGATTTCTTCTATCACAGAAAATTTGGATTGCTTCTATCACTAAAGATAGGGATTGCTTTTATCACTGAAGATAGAGATTGCTTCTATCATGGAAGATAGAGATTATATCTATCACTGAATATAGGGATTATTTTTATCACTGAAGATAGGGATTGCTTCTATCATGGAAGATAGGGATTGCTTCAATCACTGAAGATAGGGATTACTTCAATCATGGAAGATAGGGATTACTTCTATAACTAAAGATATGGATTGCTTTTATCACTGAACATAAAACTTTCTTCTATCATGGAAGATAGGAATTGCTTCTATCACGGAGGATAGAAATTGCTTCTATCATGGAAGATAGGGATTGCTTCTATCAATGAAGATAGGTATTGCTTCTATTACTAAAGATAATGATTACTTCTATTACAGAAGATAGAAATTACTTCTATCATAGGAGATAGGGATTGTTTCTATCACGGGAGATAGGGATTGCTTATATCACGAGAGATAGGGATTGCTTCTATAATGGAAGATAGGAAGTGGTTGCTTTAAGGAATTTAGTTCGCTTACTAATTAGAGATCGGTATTTTGTGGGAAAGGTTCTTGGTGAGTACGACACTCTATTCAAGCCCTACCAATGAATATACTTTTATATCCCTAAAAGATGATATGCAGTCATTCTTATAGGGCGCGAGGAGGATGACACTCGGTCAATCGGCTCCTGGTTGTGGCCGTACCCAAAGGGTTCTCCTACATATCTCAAATTAATGGGAATCAGGTCATATATAGTTCTGACATGTAAAGTAAATCAAGATTGGGTAGAATGGTTCTGGGTTAGAGAAGCCAATTCTGGGGTGTCTAGTTAGTGTGAGACTGAGGTCGACGATTGATCCTCGTGGTGGCTTGATCGAACCACCATGAGGGCGCCTATATATCTCAGACTTAACTAATAATTAGGTAAAATATAGTTCAGACTCATGATGTGGATCAATATTTGGGTGTAATAGGTTCTTGGTTATGGAAACCGATTCCTGGGTCGTCATATCAATACAAGATTGAAAATAACTCAGAGAATTCACAACGGGCAAAGATCGTTGGGGAACTCAACACTTAGTGGAGTTTCTTGGCTATATCCCACCTGAGATTGCTTGACGAGGACTAGAAAACTTCCTAGGAGAAATTTAACCTCGGGTAAAACGTGCCTAGTCATAGACTGGGGATTGACGATACTTGTTCATTTCTTGGGATTATAGTTTTCATTTTCTAATTTTTTTCATTGATTATGATTGGGATTGGTGCGAGTCTTATATCAAAAAACTATGTAGGGAGAAGATCAGATATAATGTGCCCCAACTATAGTTGGGGCGATTCTTATCACAGAGTTTCAACGGAAAAATCGGATATAATGTGCCCTAACTCTAGCTAGGGTAAGTCCTGTCACATATTCTCAACGGATAAATCAGATATAATGTACCCCAACTCTAGCTGAGGTGCAAGAATATCTCCTGAGTGTTCTAAGAATGCGGTAGAGCCCACATGGGTCACCTCTATTTTCTAAACTGAGCATGTGATTTGTAGTGTTTGTTTTAGTCTGAAAACCCCCATTAGGTTGTTCATGTATTACTAGTTCTCGATGGTAATCGTTGGATGACCGAAACCCACATTGGTTACCTACATACACTGAGTTCCTAGGTTAGGAATCTAGTCGAAATATAGTTCAGACCTTGCTGTGTTATTTCAGATTGTCAACCGTACCAATAAGGGTTTTCTACGTACATTGATAATCTATTGAGGATCAAGTCGATGCGTATTTCGAGCACATGTATCCATTATTGTCTAATTAACCAAATGATTAGTAGTCATCTTCTCAAGAAAGTAAATGGACTTCTCGGGATATGCGCTCTGATACAGAGCTGAGAGTATATCGTGATTGCTGACATCTCTCCGGTTTCAACCGGACCAACTTGGATTTTCTATGTACCTTGTTGGTGTATCAAGGATAGGTCGAAGAGTAATCTGCTTTGGATGAAGGAATTTGGTTTAAGGTAATGACCGAACCTGGAAAGGTTTTGCATATCCTGGTGTTTACCAGGACTCAGGTCGATACCTAATTCTTTCTTGGCTGGTTAAAGTCTTGTATGGTTAGATCTGAATTGGTGGGCCATTGTCATGTTTGGTATGGTTCAATCCTAATTGATTGGAGGATTCGTTATTGAGAAGCTCTGTGGGGATTTTATTGTTGATGGGACTCTATGCGGATTTTTAGTGTTGATGATGTGATTCAGTCCTGATTGACATTGTATTTTTTTTAATAGCGACTGGAGAAGGTTTCGTATGTGTCCCGGGTTTTGTCAGGAGTCAGGAGTAAGGTTGGGTGTAGTTTCCTGGTTAAGCATCGTCTATTGCTTGTTAAGCAAGGATAGTGCATGTATGTTTTCTCAGGAGAGTCAAAGGACTATTCCTGGAGATGTGCCTTGGTCTAGGACTGAAAGAGTGTCATAAAGATGATACCTCCCTTTCATTTTTGTTTCAACTGAACCCACTTGGGTTTCCTACTTTCCTATGTGATCTACCAAGGATCAGGTCGAACATAGTTCTAGGCTGAGATATTTCTAAGAATCATACCTATTGCAGATAGCTACATTTGTTGACAACCATCTTGTCCTAGCCTGATGGATAGAGTCTTTGGCTTAAGCATTAGCTAGTCTAAGATTTTGATTGTTATCTTTGATTGGTGGTTTTTGTTTTGATTTCTTTTATTGGAGGCTTGGGACTAGGAGAATTTTGAATGATTCTAAGGTTTAATCAATTCATGGAAGATCGCGTTAGATCCTAGCAAGGTCAAACTTTGAAAGATACTCTAATACACTTTGACGTTTCATAGTAATGGTCATGTTCTATCAAAACTCACCTTCGGTGAGGTCGATTCCTTGTGTAACTTCTTAGTTAGTTGGACCCATAATTAGAGATAGACACTGGTACAGTGATTGACGAGGTAATTTGACCAGATTACATGTCTGAGGATTACTGCTAGCCTACTAGAGCTTCCTAGATAATATGTATAGGTGCAAGTGTCGTGTCGATGATGGCCTATTGATGCTAAATGATATGCAGGATGCCACACGTTTTTATGAAGTATGATGCCTAAGTTTCCTCATGTGTATGAAGGTTATGTGTACCCAAGTGATTAGTGATGCAAAGTGCTTGTGTAGTATTTCGATCCTGACTTTCTACATTGTATGATTTTAGGACGCCCAATTCTAGAATGTTTTCCTAAGGAATGCGTTATCTATCCTGAGATGCTAGTTTTCTCCTAAAATGTTTGCTAGAATCTTTATATCAGTTACCCTTTTGCAATTTAGCCATCTCCCTCGGTTATTTCCATGTCGATCCGGATGCAGAAAGTTGATTGGTACTTTAGAGAGGCTTCCTGTTCCTTAGCTCCTTCTTACGTTGTAACTGGAATTCTAATCGAGATTTTTCTTTAAATAGTCTTTGGGTTTTGGTCACAAGATGGGAAGGTTCAGACATGAATAGCGAAGGGTTATTTCAGATCTTGCTTGGTTGATATCGGGATTTCCCAGAATGGGAATATCTGGTTCAGAATAAGGATCACTATTGATTTAGCTCGGGTCATGAATGACTTTTTGGATGCGATTTGGGAGAGGGTTCAAATGAATGTCTTACATAGCAAGGCTTCTTCTCTTCTTTTCTCATATTTTCCTAAGTTCATTTCTAATTGTTTGGGCATTAGCCTATACGCCATGTATATTTCCCTTCTCACTTTATGCAAGATTATTTTGTCTAGAGTATAGTCAGGTAATTATAGTTAAACGTTCAGTCATCTTAATGGTTGTCGCGATTTTTGCTATCAGATTAATCTAAATTATGATGAAGATAAGTGAAATAGCAATTTAGACCAAATATTCGTAGTTATTAGTTAACAAGGTTGTCTAGTTTCAATTCCATCAAGTTCTGATATTGCTATTTTCTAGGATTGTTATCAAGATTACCTAGGCCCTAAATGTTACCCGAGGCTTTATCGATGGCTTTGCTACACTTCTTCTGTCTTGGATTGAAGGCAGACGAAATGAGGCCTCCCGAGATGACTCAGAGAAGGGAGAATAGAAGTGATGGAGAAATAAGTGTTGGTTACTGACTACTAACAAATGTTTTTTTAGGTAGTGTGAAGATAATTTTCTATTATTTTTTCTTCACTCCAGTAAGTAGGGAGTCGTACCTCCTATATATCCATGTAGTGAGCTTTGGGTAGTGATACTGGTCCAATTAGCCCAAATCACTAGGTGTTGAGACACCCCTAAGACTTAATACTCGGATCATATAGAGAGCGTGATTCACATAATGGCTTTCATGTTACCATTCAGTGTTTAGAAACTTTTCGAGACCGGTCTTTCTCATTTCTTTAACACTTACTTTTAGAATTTTATATTTTCATAGGATTAGGGTAATTTGAGTCAATCTTGAGGTCTTTGTTGGTTCTGCCCTGGTCCTGACTTCTTTGTTCATTTGTCCGACAGGGCTTATCGTTCGCTTCTAGTCTTAAATGTTTTTAGTTATGTGAAGTTATTCTTGTTTTTGTTTTTTTAGCAGGTTTTTCGTAGAGCCTCAGAATTGGTTATGTCTAGATAAAGTCTTAGCTTATGATAGTTAGTCTTCAATTTGTTTAGCCACCCAATATTTCAAAAAAATAATAATTACGCTGACGGATTTGGGCTCTAAGACTTTATCTATCATTCTTCATGTTGCAAGTCTTCGGGATGTTTCTTCCTTCGTTCCGGTTTAAGGAAGTCTTCTATATTTATTCATGGTTATTCGGACATTCCCAGGTTGGAACATGTGTAGCAATTCCATAATGAAGGTTTCTAGGTTTTATTTCTAACGTTCTCAGATTTTTTGTTAATATCCACCATCGTTTGGTTGAAACAAGACATTTCTTCTAACATTTTTCCTTTGGATAATGGTCTAATTTAGTATTGAAATTATATCATCATTATTTTGATGGTTTTCAGTATGTGAATTACGATATTCAGATTAATTTATGAAAGTTAGAGTATAACGACCTGGGTTGACCTTAGATAAAATAAGCTTGAATTTGGTGATTTATAGATGTAGTACGTAGGTGTAAAAGCTAATATCTAATTTATTAGAAGGGACTTTAAGAAATCAAGGGAAAGGCCGAGATAGACATGGTCTTCTTTTCTCTTTTCTTGGAATGGTGACGTTGGGTTCGTTTGGCTTAATATTTGTTTTAGGGCAGTACTGTCTTCTAGCATCGTCGGGATTTTAGACTCGTTTTGAGTACTATCAACCGAGATAGATTTCTAAGGTTTATTAAGTGATAACCAACCTAGACCTCTACTAATGAACTTTGTTTTAGGGTGTAAATTACCCTACCTCTATGCGTGGTTGTATTCTTGACTATGCATGAGTATGTTTACATAGATGATGATGTTCATGCCGTGCGTATGCAATCTTAGGAAGACGTAGCTGTAGCAGACAATTCTCAGATTTGTTCTGGATAGACCTCGGCTTGGACTTGGCTTTTGTATGACCCAGGTGACTTGTAATTTTTGTCTTATCCTCAATCTTAGGAGTTAGGGTCACCTTAGGATTATGGAATGATTTGACATTTTATCCTCAAAGTACGAATCATTCTTTTTAGGGCTCAAGGGCACGATCGTCATTTTTTTCCTCAAGACTTGTACCAGGACTCCTAGGAATTAATGAAAGAAATATCCTATCTCTGTTTTCTTTTTAAAGAAGGAATATTTTGCTCCTATAACTTGATGATAGACTCATATTTTCATTTAATTTGATCACTGTTCTTTGGTCCTACTGACAAAATTATCCTAGATTCTTCATTATTTTTCTTAGAACTTAGTGACATGATTGTACTATTAAAGCATAGATCATGGCCCCTAGGACTTGATGACATGATTATTGATAGGTGTAAATTACCTATCTATTTCCAAACTGAACTTGTTAGTTTTTGAGTATGTGTAGTACGTTTTATTACGTTTTAATTCGTTTATATTCTTTTTGTCATAAAACAGGTATTTGGGGTGAAAAGGGACTAAAATGTTCCTTAAGCGATCGAATCAGAGCAGAGCGATGGACAAATGGGGGAAAAACAAAGTTTCAAAACAACAAAGCCGTCACCACGGCGGTGAAAATACAGGATGGCCCATTTTCAGCAAAAGACTTCACCGCCGCGGTGGTGAAAGTACAGGATGTTTGCTAATATTCCACCGCCGCATCGATCAAAGCTGTCACCACGGATGTCAAGCCACCGACCTACCCACTGCCGCGGTGGTCACTCTACGAATATGTTAGGATATTTAGGATATTTTGAGATATTTTTGAGCCTATATTTATCCTCCCTTCTCCTCCATTTCAAGGGTTAAACATTTTGGGAAGTCTTGAGAGCTTCGAGGCCATTCGACCAAGGGAAGATAACGTTGCGAAGAAGGAGGAAGCGTTCTCAGAATGGTTTTAGCGTCGGATCTTCGGATAAACGGTTAGTTTCCTCGTTTCTCTCTTTCTATCTTAGATTGGGTTGAATGTTTGTATATGTTTAGCTCGTTTCTAGTTGTATATAGGGCTACGGCCATGTTTAGCTAAACATCTATTGTCTAGGGTTTGATTAAATTCATGAAAACACTGTTTATATAAAATCGATATTTTGTTAGTGGTTGTTCATGTTTATCTGATTGTGTTTGCTGTGTTGTATTGTTTATTATGATTGTTACGATATACCGAGAATACGAGGTTTAACACCTGGGAGAGGTAACTCCGGATTCAGACTAGGGTAAACACAACGCGACGATCCAATAACCTGGGAGGGAGTTGGAAAGTATGCAATCAATGACGTTGGGGCGAGACTTACGTGACCTAGGGTTGTTAAGACATTGAGGGGGACTTCTTTGTTGACGCGAAGTCGTGTATTCCCCCGTCTTACACTCGGGAGAGGTGGTGAGAGAGTTTACGAACTGAGATTGTCAGATAGGATGAACACCATTAATAAAAATAGATTGAAACGAACACGTTTAAGTGAACGATATTAATCCCTAGGCAATAATACCCATAAACGTCCTACCAATATATTAGTATAATTAGATTAATTAATTTAGTATTAGTATTAATTAATTATAAATATCATTTTTGTTGCCTAGATAAGGTCGGGTTATGATGATTACAGTACTCGACAATATTCTCAACCAAGCCCTATAGAACGATATCTGATCGAAAGGTCCACTATATTGAAACTTGACCTTGTGCACTTGTGAGTCAAATCAATCGGCGGGCAAACGAATTCAGCCCGGTCAATTATCCCCTATTTTTTTCTTTTTAAAGTAGGGATAATTGCTCCTAGAACTTGATTACAGATACGTCTTTCTTCCTCAGAAATGGATTAATGTTCTTAGGACCTAATGATGGAATTATCCTATATTTTTCCTCAAAACATGAATCATTTTCCCTAGGACCTAATCGTAGCTCCATCATTTTTCTTCCTCAAGAGATGGACTATCATTCTTAGGGCTCGAGGAAGATTCTAAGATGCCTTTGATTTCATGATATCTACTGAAGGTGAATTCATATTGACTTTCTGATTGGTAAACCCGAGGTGGTCTCTTATAAGGATAGATTTTGATTGGCTTGAGGCATTTTGAACCTAAAAAAAATTGTCTTCTTAATGGTTCATAATTCCTACTGTATAGGACTTATGAGAAAGGATGCTTAGGACATGACAAGCCTTTCTTAGGGAATTATGACTCAAGATATATTTACAATTTGAATTACACAGTCCTGATTTTCCTAGGTGACAACGTTTTCTTTCATGTTGTCTTTTGCGGAAGAACATTAGACAAGTTTGTTTAGCAAAGCTATGACTATTTGCTTGTTCTGAGATGAACTTTTTTTTTTTTTTTTTTTATTATTTAAAAAGGGTAGATACTGGTGATTTTGTTAAGGTATGTTTTAAGTGAATTATTATGGATGCAGTGGGCATTATTAGTTTGATGTTTTATGTTTAATGGTTTATTTGGTTAAGTGAAGTAAGGATTCTTGTTCTTTCCTACAACTTGCTTCGTATTGAAAATTGTTTTATGGACGTTTTTGGTGCCGAACAAGCTAGCAATGTGTGGGATAGAATAAGAATTCTCACATGGATTATTATGCCCCTATTTGTCCTAGAAGTTTTGTTATGTATACCTAGTATAACAATAATGTAAATAACTTTACAGAATTTAAAAAAATGACATCTCTTTCCAAGATAAGTGTCCTAAGTAGAACAAGTTTTGTTTATCCTCTATCCTAGGCTCACTATATGTGGTTTTGCCTTTTTATTCTAGCTCATCCTAAAAACAACTCGATTCCCAAACCTTCAAACTAGCGGCGTCCTCCCCGGGATAACTTTTATCTTTGGTTGGTGGTCTGAGCAAGAAGAGGTCCATAGCCAGATCCCAAGGGATGCAACCCGGCCTTGATTATACTAACTTCTCTTCCTAACCTAATGGTTTTTAGGGCTTAGGTCGGTGCAATAAAACCATCGACAAAAGCCCCTACTACTAGCCTCTCTATCTCTAAGAGGGTTACGGCTTGGGTTTTCATCATGATATGCAATGCAAAGTGAGTGCTCGTACATTAGAGAGACTATACAGTAATGTAAATGCAGAAATATAAAGACAATATTTACATGAAGTAATGTAAAGATAGTAAATGTAAATATAGTAAATATGTATGCATGTTGATATATATTCACGTGAAATGATATGCTTAGTATTATTTTGTTGTTATTATTGTTATTGTTATTGTTATTGTTATGTTTTTGGTAGGGAATTGTTTATGTTTGAAATCAATGACGTAATGCTTTGATGTTTATTAAAAATTGAATATGTATTTAGACTCCAACTAGGCCAAACTCTCTTATGAAGGTCCCTAGCGGAGTCTCCAATTGATGCACCCTGAATTTTGATGGTAGAAGAAATACAAAATCGGGAAAAGGATGAAAACAAGTTTCATTCCCTCTTCTCTAAGTCGTCCAAATCCGTTTCCTTTCAAAATGGTTTTTCAAGGGCTTTTTTGGGCGTCGGTTTTGAAAAACTTCTTAGGCCGAGATTTTTTTTGTCAAAAATGGAGTTACCACTTAGCATGGGGTTAAATGGTGTGCTATGTGACTGGGATTTTGGAAATTTATTTTTCCTTTTGAAATGGCCCATGTTTTGACTTCCATTGGTGTATGTACCAGAGATATTCTTTAAATTTAGGAGTCGGGTATACTCGGGAAAGGTGTTGGACAACCCAAGACACTCGTCCGAAGACAGTACCTTAGTCTAAATAGATTTTCACTTTTAAACACTATCCAAGTAGTTTTCTTTGATTTTCCTAAACAATAATTCCCATTTTTAAAGTTTTTGTTCTTTCTATGTATTTTTGACACGATTTAATGAAAAGTAGGTAAATACTACAGCTACTACTAGTTAGCGACATCCAATAACAGTTTATATATAGACAATAATGTAAATTTGCGAGTTGTACTAAATGAAATGCAAACTAGACTAAGTTGTTTGGATATGTGACCGAACCCGCACGTGGGTTGCCTACGTATCTCGAATAAGAATTAGGTCATCACGTAGTTTGTTATGGTTTATTATTAGAGGTGTGACTGAACCCTTATGGGTTACCTACGTACTTTGGGTAGTTACCAAAGATCAGGTTGATCGTAGTTCAATGTTGTTATGGTTTGAAAAGTTGGGTTGGTTTTGGTTAAATCTAAGTTAGTTTAGTTAAATTTTCGTTGATTATCTATTAGTTTTGATTGAACAAACCTAAATCACAACCTTAAAACAAACCTTTGATTTTGTCAAGAACCTCAAACGAATTACGTTGCTTTGATTAGTTTAGTGTTTGTGTGTGAGTTGTAAATTACAAAGTAAAATAAAATATCATATATTTATGCCAGTCCTACTCATAACTAAAGAAAACGGAAAGGTTTCTGATAAAGAATCACACATATCTCCAAAGAAAAAGAGCCCCTTCCTTTATCCCAAGTTCTTAGCCACAAATGTTTGTCGGTGTAGTATATAAGTATATATATTTATATGTATTTTTTATTTAGTTGATAGAGAAAATAAATACGATATTCTTAGGGAGAATCGTATAGACTATGTACAACTCATGGTCTGAATAGTCATTTTGTTCGAATCCTCACGTGTTTCTACCACGTAGTTGGATGATTTGACGTTTTTGAATGTCTTGGTATGTTTTTGAATGCTATTGAGATTCTTGTAATGATTTTTGTATGATTTAACCCTAATTTGATTGTTATAGTTAAGATTAGGTGTTTGCTTGATGTTCTTGACAAAATCGAAAGCTTGATAGGTTGTTTTTAAGGTTTTTTTGATTGTTTTATGGATTTTATGTGTTAAAAAAATGAAATATAAGTGTATTATTTACATGATCCTACTATATACAAAGAAATATACACAAAAATCAACAAAAAACCATAGGGGGTTTGTTAGAAACATACATACTTAGAGGATGTGGTCTTCCCTAAGTGTTTACCTCCTCTTTCTCCTTTATCGTCTTGGTCGGTGGTTGGTTGATGGTCGTGGTTCTTTGAGTTCTTAGCTAAGAACCCAATAACAACAACCTACTTAGGGGATATGGTCGTCCCTAAGTAGCTAACCTCCTTCCCTCCTTGCTCCTCTTGGCTTAGTGTCAATCGGTGATTGTCGATCCTTGAAGTTCTTGTTCTAAGAACTTCAAGAACACCTTCCATGACTATATTTTGGTAGAATTATGATTTGTTTTTTGAGAAAGTCGCTTGAGAGGCCAAGGCCTGAGAGAGTTGCTCGAGTTTAGAAAGATAAGATAAGGCTTCAAGACTTGAAAAAATGAGAACGCCAGCACCCCTATTTATAGGCAGGGGGCCTGCGCATTGAGAAATGTGATGGCCAATCCAACCTCTTCCTTGGGGGAGTTTGGCCTAGGGGACTTGCTGTCTTGTCTAGGTTTGATTTGGCTTGGAACTAATTTAGGGGAGAAGGCTAGATTCTCAAAGATTTGGTGATCATTACCAATGATTGCCAATGATTTCTAATCGTTACTTCTCCACCAATGAGATTCCTTGCACATGGGTGCATTTATGACTTGATGGGATGGATCCAGTTCGGTTTATGGGCTAAATACTTGTTAGATCCACTATTTCGATTTGGTCATCAAAATGCTCCCAAGGTTTATTTCATCTAGTCCTTAGGTTTCACTTTTCATTTAATTCAAAGTGATGAGTCATGACTTGGTGGCCATACATTCTATTCATTTGGGTTGCAATCGGGTGAACTTTCCTTGTAACCGTTGGTTAGTTTCCAAGTTCCTTAGTTACCCTTGGATATTTTGAACTTGGCCATGCCATATCATCCCAAGAATTTAATTCTTTATGGGATGTGCATTGAATGCATTGCTTGGAGGCTACTTATCCAATTTGATTTTGGTAATGGGTCGTCACGATTCTAGGCTTTCGGTTGGTTTCTAAGATATTTTGTTTAAAATATCTATATACCTAGAATGTGGTATTAACATTTTATCCCAAGCATTTAATGATTTATGGGATGGAAATTCAATGCTCATTGAATGCCGTACTTAGGTGGCTAATTGAATCGGTTTAGTATCGATAACGGTTGGTTGTACCTTAAGTGTCTTGGCCCATTCCTTTACCATTTGGTAGGAAACTTCCAGGAAAGCACCTTGGTCATTATAAGTCTTGGTTTGTGGGCCTTAAATAATGTCTAGGCCTCTTGAGTTCTTGGGCCTAGGGTGGTTTGTCAAGACTACTTGGATTTTGATGAAAATCCAAGTCAAACCCAATCCTTAAATCACCTTGTGATTTAGGGCTTTTTCATGACCCTTCCAAGGCTTGTTTAAGGTGTCTTGGGTTGTTTCTTGGTAGTATGTGATGTGGTATACATGAGAGAAAGAATTATTTTTTTTGTTAAATTTGACAAGATTCAATGAAAAGTAAATATTTCAAAGTTGGGATAGGGCAACAGAATTAATTGTCTGAAATGTCTTATGATTTAAAGGTAGTGACTAAGATTTATATATACTAAAGATGATTTGATGAAAATCAAACCTTAGTAAAGTCATTTTAGAACTCCTTGAATCATGGGAATTTTGATTTTGAATTTTAGTTATTTTTGTATATTTTATAGTGTGATCTTAGGTAGATATTCATTCCATTTAATCCCGAGTTTAAGGTTTATCTAAACTAATACTTGATTTAACACTGACTGGGCAGGACAAAATGAATTCTCTACATAAACTGTTTATTAATTGTTAAGCTATTAATATTCAATTGTGTTCTTTAGATGCTAATGAATATACCACATCCTCAAGTTGTAGATTGGCTAATGAAATGTAGGACACATTGCAAAGCAACCATGAAGTGACAAATCAGATGAAATATTCCACGATCAATGCCTTAGTTTGTTAATTCGATCTATTCGAAATGGGTGCAACATAATTGATTCTGAAAATATACACAAGATTCAATAATATCTGCAACAATCTTGGTCAAATCGGAAAGCCTTATAATATGGTCATGCGAACCTCACCAAGAATTAGTGAGACCTGAAACCAATTTATGGTGTCTTTGCTAGGATCGATCTAAAATTTGGATTTATAAATGAAAAGAAAGAAAAGAAAAACACAAAAATATAGAATGTTTGATAGGAAACCTTGACCCAACGTTTATGAATGAAACGTGAACCAAAGGTATAAAATAACAAACCTCGACCCAAATATTATAATGGAATCACGAACAGAACTTATAGAGTTTGAACGCCACAAGAAATTCTTGATAAGTTCAAAGAAAAGTCCTATGAAGAACTCAATAGAAAACTCTCTCAATCAGATATATTATTCAAGTAATATGTCTTCCCCATGGAGTATATCTCTCTTAAATAGGCAACCAACATAAAGGAGAGCCTAGGCTAGTGGGTAGTCAAGCACACCCTACCTTAGATAGGGGGCGGTCTTTTACACCTAGGGGTGTCCTTTTCACACAAGAAGTATTCAACTTTAGCATACCCTACTATAGATAGTGGGTGACCTTTCACACCTAGGGGGAGGCTACAAGAATAAAAGTCCTGGATGCCTTTCATACTTATTACAAGATCAACACTAGAAAATAAAAATACTAATTGGCATTGATTCCTTACAAAATGATATAAACTAAAATAAATAAGTAGAATTTCGTGGGTCTTATGTTTTAGCCCATTTGAGTTCATGACTAAGCCCATTTGCTTGCCTTTATGAGATGGATTAGGCCTTGTTTGTCATTTGGGCCTAAGTTGGACATTACGACTTTAGATTCAGCCCATATATCTTGAATTAGCCCATTAAGTGCTTCTTTGATCTTCTTGGATCTTTCCCTCGTAATAGGCCCAATTGGAACATGTAACGGATCCTCTGTTGGTGCATGTTGGTTCTCATCATCCCTCCTTTCTTCAAAAGGATTCGACCTCGAATCGTCTCCTACATCAAACGAAGAAAGATCAGAAACATTAAATGTTGCAATAACCTTATACTCACCTGGAAGATCCAGCTTGTATGCATTATCATTGATCCTCTCAAGGACTTGAAATGGACCATCCCCTCTTGGATGTTGCTTGGACTGCCTATGGACTGGAAATCTTTCTTTTCTCATGTGCACCCAAACCCATTCACCTGGTTCAAAGATGACTCGTCTACGACCCTTATTGGATTTGATCACATATTTCTCATTTTTCTTCTCTCTGTGTTGTCGTACATTTTCATGGAGTTTCTTCACCATCTCAGCCTTCTTTTGACCATCCAAACTTGTCCTTTCATTAACTGGCAAAGGTAGCAAATCCAAAGGAGTTAGTCGATTAAACCCATAAACAATCTCAAATGGTGAAAAATCAGTAGCATGAACACTTCGATTATATGCAAACTCAATGAATGGCAAACAATCCTCCCAATTTTTCAAGTTCTTTTGAATTATAGTACGCAACAAAGTAGATAAAGTTCGATTCACTACTTTGGTTTGTCCATCCGTTTGGGGATGACAAATGGTTGAAAACAATAATTTAGTTCCCAACTTTCCCCACAAGACTTTCCAAAAGTAGCTAAGGAACTTAACATCACAATCAGACACGATACTCCTAGGAACACCATGGAGCCATACTATCTCTCTAAAGAATAAATCAACGATGTGGGTTGCATCATCGGTTTTATTACAAGATATAAAATGTGCCATCTTAGAAAACCTGTCAACAACCATAAAAATCGATTCCTTAACTTTCCTTGACCTAGGCAAGCCTAAAACGAAGTCCATGGAAATATCTACCCAAGGCGCACTAGGTACAGGCAAAGGAGTGTATAATCCATGTGGTAAGACTCTAGATTTGGCTTGCCTACACGTAACACATCTGGCACAAACTCTCTCCATATCACGTTTCATCTTTAGCCAAAATAAATGTTTATGTAACACGTCTAAAGTTTTCCTTACGCCGAAATGACCCATCAAATCATCTCTATGTGCTTCACGCACAAGCAACTCACGCATAGAATAATTAGGCCCACAAAGTCTATTCTCTCTAAACAAGTACCCATCTATTCTATAGAACTTACCAAACGCTGTCTTCTCACATGCTCCATACACACTAGCAAAGTCATCATCATTAGCATACAATTCCTTAATATATTTAAATCTCAATAACTTCGCATTTAAAGTAGTGACAAGGACATACCTTCTAGATAGTGCATCAGCCACAATATTTTCTTTACCTTGTTTGTATTTGATTACATACGGGAAGGTTTCAATGAATTGCATCCATTTGGCATGCCTTCTATTTAACTTACCTTGTCCTTTCAAGTGCTTCAAGGACTCATGGTCGGTGTGTATGACAAACTCTCTTGGCCACAAGTAATGTTTCCAAGTCTCCAATGCTCTCACCAATGCATAAAGCTCCTTGTCATATGTCGGGTAGTTCAAGGCTGCTCCATTTAGCTTTTCGCTAAAGTATGCTATTAGTCGCTTTTCCTGCATCAAAATAGCTCCAATACCTATTCCTGAGGCATCACACTCAATCTCAAAAAGTTTTATAAAAATTAGGTAATGCTAATAAAGAAGCACCACATAACCTTTCTTTAATCTCATTAAAGGCACGATCTTGCACATTACCCCATTTGAAACCCACAGACTTTTTAACAATTTCAGTGAGTGGGGCGGCTAGTGTACTGAAATCTTTAACAAATTGTCGATAAAAACTAGCCAAACCATGAAGACTTCTTACCTCCATGATTGACTTAGGTTTGGGCCATTCTTTGATAGCCTTCACCTTTTCCTCATCTATCGCAATCCCTTTCGCACTAACAATATAACCAAGAAACACAACTTTGTCCAAGCAAAATGAACATTTCTTTACATTGGCATATAGTTTTTCTTTTCTTAAAACATCAAGCACACAATGAAAATGACCAATATGCTCATCTAAGCTCTTGCTATACACCAAAATATCATCAAAATAGACCACAACAAATTTTCCTATAAATGCATGCAATGCATGATTCATTAACCTCATGAATGAACTTGGTGCATTAGTTAGACCAAAAGGCATAACCAACTACTCATACAATCCATGTTTAGTTTTAAAGGCAGTTTTCCATTTATTACCATCTTTCATTCTAATTTGATGGTATGCAGTTTTTAAATCAATTTTTGTGAAAATACATGACCCATGCAGTTCATCTAACATGTCATCTAGCCTCGGAATGGGATGTTGATATTTTACCGTAATGTTGTTAATAGCTCGACAATCAACACACATACGCCAAGTTCCATCCTTCTTAGGCACAAGTAGTACCGGTACTGCGCACGGACTCATGCTCTCTCTTACGTGTCCTTTGGCTAGAAACTCCTCAACTTGCCTTTGAAGTTCCTTTGTCTCTTCTGGATTACTCCTATAAGCTAGTCAGTTAGGTATTGTCGCCCCCAGGACAAAATCTATTTGATGCTCTATTCCCCTAATCGGTGGCAATCCACTAGCACCTCGTTAGGAAACACATCCTCATATTCCTGTCACAAAGAAACAATAACACTAGACACAAATTTGTCAATTTTGTTAGTATTAAAACAAGCCTCTTTGTATAGAAGTACAAACATAGGCTGGTTTGTATAAAAAACACTCTTGACATCACTCGCCATAGCATAAACACTCATTTGTTTATCTTTTTTTATTTCACTCTCTTTTCTCTTTTCATCATCTTTTTTTAAACTCTCGGCCTCATAATTTTTTTTAACTCATTCTCTTTTTTCATTTTCAATTGATCCTCATACACTTGTCTAGGAGTTAATGGTGCAAGAGTAACGATTTTTTTGTCTTTGACAAAGGTAAGGCCTATTCTTGAACCCGTCATGAGTAACCTTCCTGTTAAATCGCCATAGCCTGCCAAACAATATGTGACCCGCATGCATTGGAACAACATCACAAAGTACTTCATCCTTGTACTTCTCAATTGAAAAGCAAACTAACACTTGCTTATTGATAGGTGTGAAAAACCTATCTATTTCTAAACTAAATTTGTTAGTTTTCAAGCATTTTAGTTATATTTAATTATGTTTTAGTTTGTTGTAGTGTAAAACAGGTGAAGGGACGTCAAAGGGCGAGAAACAAGTGAAAATGGTGGAGAAACGGTGAATAAAATGTGAAAAATAGGGTTTCGGTGAATGAAGACCACCGCCTAGGCGGAAAAGAGACAGAATGTTGGAGTGCTGAAGGGCTGAACCACTGCCTAGGAGAGAAAACCACCGCCTAGGCGAGAAAAGATCAGAGTGATATGCCACCGCCTAGGCGAAGATCCGACAGAAACTTAATCGACTTAAGTCCACCGCCTAAGCGGTGAACCACCGCTTAGGCGGTGACACTCTGCATAGAAATATTTGTTTTCAGATATTTTGAAGATATTTCCAAACCTTACCTATTTAACCCTTTTCTCCACCAAACCTCAAGAATTTGGAGACGTGAGAGAAGGCTTTGGTTGACATTTTGAGAGCTCCCTTCCACCTTAGTTAGGTTTAGGTAATTTAGGAAGTAGATTAGATTAGTTTAGGAGGTGTTATTGGCCAATCCTTGAAGAGATAGAAGAGGAAGTTCATCAACGGAGAAGAAGAAGCTCGGGAGGATTGTTCTTTGGCAAAAGTGGACTACTCCACTTTGAGATTTGGCTTTCTTCCCTTATTTCCATCTTTGTATTAACAGTTTATTGTTGATAATGATGATCTCCTCCTGATTTAATGTTGTATTGGCTAAGAACATGTTAGTGTAATTTAGAGATTAGTTAGGGAAAGGTGTAGTTGTGTAAATACTCGTTTGGTTTAATATACGTTTCTTTAAATGTTGTTGCTTTTAAGTCCGATTGTGTTTATCATTTGATGACGATCTTAATATGCTTGTAATGGTATTAGGGTTGGATTTTAGAATCTAGGGTTTAACACTCGGGAAAGGTAACCCTGGATTCAGACTAGACCTAATGACCCGGGAGGGCGTTAGTTAGTGTGCAATCGATGAAGTTGGGTCAAGACTCACGCGGCCTAAAGTGGTTAAAGACATTTAGGGGGACCTCTTCGTTGACACGAAGTCGCGTATTCCCTCGTCTTACACTCGAAAGAGGTGGCAGAGGAGTTTACGAACCGAGATTGTCGAATACCTAAGCTCCATTAATGTTAACTGAACGAAATCAAACATGTATTAAGTGAACGAAATTAATCCCTAATTAATCAACTTAGTTAGAATTAACCCACTAATTGTAGTTTAGCTTAGTTTAATTTCAATTCATGTCTTTCGTTGTGAGGATAACATGAGACTATGTCAATTGCGGTATTCAATTCAATTATTCACACTCTTCTCTGTGGGAATGATATCCGATCTTCAAGATCCACTATATTAAAAATTAGACCTTGTATACTTGCGAGAGTAAGTAGCGGCGTGCACCTCGCGCACCTCCCAAGTTTTTGGCGCCGTTGCCGGGGATTATGTGAATTTTATTGAATATTGCCAAAAATTCGCGGTAATAGCTCAAAACTTAAGTTTTAAATAGGAAAAGAAAATGTATCATGTTCTAGTCCCGTCAACGCACAAGTTTTTGGCACTGTTGACATGGGATTAGTGTGAATTTTAAGTTGATATTGCGACTAGGTAGTCAAGTGTTAATCCTGACATTTATTTTTGTTTTGTTTTTAATTTAAATTTTTGTTTCATTGTGTTAATGAGATCAAGCAGTGCGAGAAACAATGAAGAAGATTGGAATTCTTAATTCTTAATTCCGAGATGGAGCTTATTGCAAATATTAAGGACTGAGAGGAGAAGCCGACTTCAAGCCATGATCTTGATCCGACTGAGCATTTGAGCCCAAATTCCTTGTCTATGGGGAATTTTGGTGAAAAATACTTAGTAACACGAAAGTCCAGCTGGGGACGGTAACTCAAGCGCTATATTTTTGAAATGAAATTTTGAGGTATCAAATTACCGGATTTTTATTACTATTTATTTAATTATTTATTCTTTTTGGAAGCCGGCATGGCTTCGAGATGTGTTCGGAAGTGAATTTAGGAGTATGGATGCTTGGGGAAGTATTTTAAGTTTAAACACGTTGAACAAGTGAAGTGGAAACGTACAGGGTGGAGCCATATTTTGAGAATTTGAGAAAAACATGAAAGTAGGAGCTACAGGCCCACCACCAAAGCAGTGAACCACCGCTTAGGCGGTAAAAATATAGAGTGTGTGTTTTTCAGCAAACACGGCCCACCGCCTAAGCGGTGAACCACCTCTTAGGCGGTAAAAATAAAAGATGCAACAAATTTTGAAAATTCGCTCCACCGCCTAGGCGAATTAACAGCAGAACAAAATGTTTTCACGCTAGTGTAATTTCGCTTAGGCGGAAAAACCACCGCCTAGGCGAAATTTTATCAAAAGGTTTGATTTTAAAGAAAAGGGCTCCACCGCCTAAGCGGTAAATCCACCGCCTAAGCGGTGTACCTTCTGCAGTTAAATAGCCCCCGTTTGTTCAAAAATTGAAAATCGCAAGGTTCCTTCCCCCCAAAACCTCCACATTCTCTATAAAACCTCACTTCCAAACCGTTCCAATACTCAAAAATCATCCTTCCATTACCAAAATTTGTGTTTTCCACCCCAAATCATCTACCATAAATCAATTTTCAATCCCATTTTCATGATTTTTCTTATCACTTTGGGATTTTGATTTGATTTTTGGTGATAACTTAGTTTCTATGGATTGTTAAATTGTGTGAAACAAAATTGCTTGCTACATTTGTTCATATTTTGTTGAAACGTTGTGATTAGTGTGTGCGCCAGATCAAATCCACAGGTTTATGTGTGACCGCTTCGGCAATGCCGCCACACTTTTTGCAATTGCCACAATTTCCATTCCGACTTGATAGTGCTAGAGAGGAATTTCCCGTCACGTGAACAGTAGGGAATAAGTCTTATTCCCTAGGTATGTGTTCAACCCATTTTGTATGCATTAATGCTATATATCTATTCGGTTCACTAACTAAGGAACACTTCTTTTGTTCAAGCATGTTTTGGTATGGAGTGGATGATTAGTTTAGTGGGTGTTCATCAATTTTGATTTTTTTTTTTGTAGAAAATGATGAACAACAATTATTATTTTTTAAACAAAATGGAAATTTTTTTGATGTACAAATTTAAGTTTATGTATGTATTTTATTATGAATGTTTTAGTTTTTAAATTTTTAGTTTCGTTTAGTTTAATTTTTGTTTTTGCATGTTTAGTGTTAGATTAATTTATGTATGTTAGTATTAGATTTAGTTAGATTTGTGTATGCATAAAATTGTGTTTGCATGTTTAGATGTTGAGTTCATTTGGACCAAGACCCGATGATGAGAATTATCCCCTAATTGCATATTGAGGTCGGGGGTAATATCTTCTTTGTGTATTTTGTGTGCTTAACATGTCGATTAGGTAAAAATTATCTCAATCCTGAAATCGCACGACATTTGAACTCAATGTATAATTATCTGAAAGATTAGACGTTAATTATTCGATATTAAGCTCATGATAGAAAATGAGGAAACTAGAATTTGATTTGGGGAAAACTTGAGGCGGAATCCTAGGTGAGGTAATTTCGGAGACGTGATTTAGGCCGTCAATTTTTCGCTTGAACCATTGTAGCTAACCTAAAAATGTTAATTCCTTATTTCCCCTGTCGAAGCCGATAACGTAATCAATTATGAAAACGTTTAAATACTCCTTTCATTTAAATTTTTTCTAAACCAATGTCGCTAAGCCTAATTTTCAAAATTGAGTGAAATCAAGTGAGCGGTCGGGTTTCTGATAAATTTTTATTGATTCGGTATTAGTGTATTCACTTGTCACTTTCATATTTTTTTTTTGCACGCTCCTAAAATAAGTTTGGGGGTGTGTTTCTATAATTTCTTCTTACATATTCCTATAATTTTATAAATTCGAATAAGTTTGGGGGTGTGTTTCTCTAACTTTCTTTTGCATTCTCCTAAAACTGTAATAAGTCGAATTAATTTAGGAATATGTTAAAAAAAAAAACAAAAAAAACGTGAATATAGTTTTCATTTTCTTCTCTTTCGACAAGTGAATACCAGGATTTTCATTTCTTATTCAGAGTTGTATTCTAAGAATGTGGGGTCATCAGAGAGGATAGTGACAAGCGATTTTACCTCAGGTATCTATCGATTAAACCGATTTGCTCTTTTTATTCCAGTGATACCTGTGGTTGTTCTCCAAAGCCAAACTAAGCCCTATTGATCTCTTTGAATATCCAAGCCTACATTAGTGGATAGTAGACTCCAATCAAGCGTATGGGTTTCCTAAATCCTTCAACGGTTTAAATTATGAGCTTAACATTTGAATAATCGAATCCGGTATTTGACTAGTTATACATTTGAGTAATCACACACACACACTTTAAATGGATCTAGAATGGTTTTTATTGATATTGATCGTTGAAATTCTAGAACACCACTTGGTGTGGGTTACTTCCCGAACTTGATCCGATTTAGGGATGTTGAGGGAGGAACAAATTGGTCATTTCGATTGAACTTTATATTTACATGCATATACTTATTTCATGTTAGTTTAATTTTTCATTTTTAGTTGGTTAGTTCGTTAGTTAGTTTAATTTAGTGTTAGTGTTTTGCTCGAAGACTAGCAAATTTCTAAGTTTGGGGGTATTGATAGGTGTGAAAAACCTATCTATTTCTAAACCGAATTTGTTAGTTTTCAAGCGTTTTAGTTATATTTAATTGCATTTTAGTTTGTTGTAGTGTAAAACAGGTGAAGAGATGTCAAAGGGCGAGAAAAAAGTGAAAACGGTGGGAAACGGTGAATAAAATGTGAAAAACAGGGTTTCGGTGAATGAAGACCACTGCCTAGGAGGAAAAGAGGCAGAATGTTGGAGTGCTGAAGGGCTGAACCACCACCTAGGAGAGAAAACCACCGCCTAGGTGAGAAAAGATCAGAATGATATGCCAGCAGCCACCGCCTAGGCAGAGAAACTACTGCCTAGGCAAAGATCCGACAGAAACTTAATCGACTTAAGTCCACCGCCTAAGCAGTGAACCACCGCTTAGGCGGTGACACTCTGTACAAAAATATTTGTTTTCAAATATTTTGAAGATATTTCCAAACCTTACCTATTTAACCCCTTTCTCCACCAAACCTCAAGAATTTGGAGACGTGAGAGGAGGCTCCGGTTGACATCTTGAGAGCTCCCTTCCACCTTAGTTAGGTTTAGGTAATTTAGGAAGTAGATTAGATTAGTTTAGGAGGTATTGTTGGCCAATCCTTGAAGAGCAAGAAGAGGAAGTTCATCAACGGAGAAGAGGGAGCTCGGGAGGATTGTTCTTTGGCAAAAGTGGACTACTCCACTTTGAGATTTGGCTTTTCTTCCCTTGTTTCTATCTTTGTATTAATTGTTTATTGTTTATAATGATGATCTCATCTTGATTTAATGTTGTATTAGCTAAGAACATGTTAGTGTAATTTAGAGATTAGTCAGGGAAAGGTGTAGTTGTGTAAATACTTGTTTGGTTTAATATACGTTTCTTTAACGGTTGTTGCTTTTAAGTCCGGTTGTGTTTATCATTTGATGACGATCTTAATATGCTTATAATGGTATTAGGGTTGGATTTGAGAATCTAGGGTTTGACACTCGGGAATGATATCCGATCTTCAAGATCCACTATATTAAAACTTAGACCTCATATACTTGCGCGAGATTCACGTCGCTACTTACTCTCGCAGGTATACGAGGTCTAAGTTTTAATATAGTGGATCTTGAAGATCGGATATCGTTCCCACAGAGAAGAGTGTGAATAATTGAATTGAATACCGCAATTGACGTAGTCTCCTGTTATCCTGACGACGAAAAACATGAATTGAAATTAAACTAAGCTAAACTACAATTAGTGGTTTAATTATAACTAAGTTGATTAATTAGGGATTGATTTCGTTCACTTAATACATGTTTGATTTCGTTCAGTTAACATTAACGGAGTTTAGGTATCCGACAATCTCGGTTCGTAAACTCCTCCGCCACCTCTTCAGATTGTAAGACGAGGGAATACGCGACTTCGTGTCGACGAAGAAGTCCCCCTCAATGTATTTACAACTCTAATCCGAGTGAGTCTTGACCCAACTTCATCGATTGCACGCTAACTAACGCCCTCCCGGGTCGTTAGGTCGTAATGATGTGTTTACCCTAGTCCGAATCTAGGGTTACCTTTCCCGAGTGTCAAACCCTAGATTCTCGAATCCAACCCTAATACCATTACAAGCATATTAATATCTTCATCAAATGATAAACACAATCAGACTTAAAAGCAACAACCGTTAAAGAAACGTATATTAAACCAAACGAGTATTTACACAACTACACCTTTCCCTAACTAATTTCTAAATTACACTAACATGTTCTTAGACAATACTATATTAAATCAAGAGGAGATCATCATTATCAACAATAAACATTTAATAAAAATATGGAAACAAGGGAAGAAAAGCCAAATCTCAAAGTGGAGTAGTCCACTTTCGCCAAAGAACAATCCTCCCAAGCTCCTTCTTCTTCATTGATGAACTTCCTTTTCTAGCTCTTCAAGGATTGGCCAATAACACCTCCTAAACTAATCTAATCTACTTCCTAAATTACCTAAACCTAACTAAGGTGGAAGAGAGCTCTCAAGATGTCAACCGGAGCCTCCTCTCACGTCTCCAAATTCTTGTGGTTTGGTGGAGAAATGGGTTAAATAGGTAAGGTTTGGAAATATCTTCAAAATATCTGAAAACAGATATTTTTGTGTAGAGTGTCACCGCCTAAGCGGTGGTTCACCGCTTAGGCGGTGGACTTAAGTTGATTAAGTTTCTGTCGGATCTTCGCCTAGGCGGTGGTTTCTCCGCCTAGGCGGTGGCTGCTAGCATATCATTCTGATCTTTTCTCACCTAGGCGGTGGTTTTCTTGCCTAGGCGGTGGTTCAGCCCTTTAGCACTCCAACATTCTGCCTCTTTTCCTTATAGGCCGTGGAACTTCCGCCTAGGGGGTGGTCTTCATTCACCGAAACCTTGTTCTTTACATTTTGTTCACCGTTTCTCCACCGTTTTCACTTGTTTCTCGCCCTTTGACATCCCTTCATCTGTTTTACACTACAACAAACTAAAATGCATTTAAATATAACTAAAATGCTTGAAAACTAACAAATTCGATTTAGAAATAGATAGGTTTTTCACACCTATCAATATCAAAAACTTGGTGGCCGCAAATAATGCGCTGCCACTTTCACCGCAAGCGTACGGATCAAGTTTTAGTATAGTGGACCTTTCCGTCGGGTATCGTATCCACAGGGATTGGTTGAGATTACTATCGAATATCGCGATTGTCATAACCTAATTTTATCTAGGCACTAAAAATGGAATTTAATTAATTACTAATACTAAACTAAAATACTAATTAAGTTAACTATACTATAAATACTAATTTGAGATTGTTTAGGGGAGTATATTGCCTAGGGATTAACTTTATTTACTTAAATGCGTTTAATTTCATTTTAGTTAACATTAATGGTGTTCGGCGTATCCGACTATCTCAGTTCGTAAACTCCCTCGCTACCTCTTCCGAGTGTAAGACTAGGGAATACGTGACTTTGTGTCAACGCCGAAGTCCCCCTCAACATCTTAACGACTCTAGGTCACGTGAGTCTCGCCCCAACGTCAATGATTGCACACTTTATAACGCCCTCCCAGGTCGTTAGATTGTCGTGTTGTGTTAACCCTAGTCCGAATCCGGGGTTACCTCTCCCGAGTGTCAAACCGCATATTCTCAATATATCTAAACTAGCATATAATCATAGAAAACACGGCAACCCAATCGACATACGAAGAACAACCAAGAATGAAACACAAATTCAACCAAAACTACATTTTCATAAATAATATGTTAATCCTTATTACAATCCATGTTTAACTCATGACCCTAACCATTTATATAATGTAAAATGAGCTAAACATGCTCAACAATTACCAAAATGAAGAAAATAAAGAGAAAAAACGAGTGACTTAGCCTATATCCGAAGAATTGGCGTTAGAACTGTCAAACGATCGCTTCCCTCTTCATCCTCCACCTCGGGTTGAGAGCTCTCCCTCAAAAATCCATAATCCTACTCCTAAAATATGGCCTAAGTCCTTAAGGGCTCAAGCGAGGGAAGAGAGGAGGAGAGAAGGGATTCAAAAATATCCAAAAGATCTCAAAATATCTCATAAATATCAAGGCTGTACTGTAGGATTTTCTCCTAGGCGAAGTTAATCCGGTTAACTTTCTGCCAGAATTTTGCCTAGGTAAAGAAAACTTCGCCTAGGCGAAGTTACTGCAGGTTTGCAATTTTGTTTTGGCTGTAACTTCTTCATCCGAACTCCGATTGAGGTAATTCAAAACCTATGGAAATCTAAGAAAAATATCTAAAACTTCTATGTTTTGAGTATTTCCAAAAACGGATTGAATCATAGTCTAAAATAGCCTTGAAGTTACAACACCTATACCGGATTTGCAGGTTTGGTGACCGCCTAGGCGAAGAAGTAGGAGGTAGACTTGGAAATATTTCTACTGGGGTTTCCACCTAGGCGGAGGAATTTCCTACCTAGGCGATGGGCTGTTAGTAGCCTTTTGTCATTCTCAGCATCTTTACTGCCTAGGCGAAGGTCTGAACGCCTAGGCGGTGGGCTTCCTTCATATTTTTTCCTCCTTACTTGTTTATCCATTGTAACTTCGACTTGCCTTCGGTTCGATCTCATCCTTTTCGCTCCAGTTTCCTATCTTTTTGCTCCACATACCTGACTTATACAAAAAGTATAAAAACATATTAAAACATATAAAAATAACTATAAATATACTCGAAAACTAACAAATTCGGATTGGAAATACGTAGGTAACTTACACCTATCACTTATTTACCTAAACCTCCCCACAATCATTCAACCATTGCAACTTATATGGTCTAGGGTATTTCAAGGTCGGTAAGTTCAGTTTTTCTACCAAGGTTGTGCTAGCCACATTTGTACAACTTTCGCCATCAATGATAATAGTACATACCTTATTGTTGACGTGGCATCTAGTATTAAAAATATTCTCCCTTTGTTGTTCCATGTCATCCTCCGCTACTTCGGCACTAAGAGCGTGCCTTGCCACAAGTGACTCTCCTTCCACCAGGTACTCCATGTCATCGTCACAAGCATCTTTATGTGGTGGCATTTGGTTATCTTCGCTCTCATTTTCCGTTTCCACTTCTCCATCAACACGTGCTATCATGGTCCTTTTATTTGGGCATTGTGAAGATATGTGACCTACTCCCAAACAACGAAAATATTTAATATCATGGTTACGAGTTTGGGTTTCAGTTTTACCTTTGTTGGCATTGGGCACATCATCTCTCCTTTTTGGTGGTTCGGTTTTTGATTTTGAAACAACCCCTTCATCTTTCCTCCCATTTGGCCTCCATGAAGTAGAAGAGCCTAAGTTTTAAAATGACTGAGTTCCCTTTCTTTTAAGTTGTCATTCCACCTTTATTTCCATGTGCACCATGTCCTCCAACTCCACATAGTGTTGCAACTCCATTACGTTGGCAATCTCCCAATTCAGCCCATTCAAGAACCTTGCTATTGTGGCTTCTCTATGCTCCTCGATATTAGCCGGAATCATGGTGATCTCCATCTCCTTGAAGTAATCATCCACGCTCCGATAGCCTTGAGTAAGACTTTGTAACTTTTGGTACAAGTTCCTATAGTGGTGACTAGGGACAAACCTCCTCCTCATGATGGCCTTCATTTTTTCCCATGTCTCGATTGGCCTCTCATGGTTTCTCCTTCTGTTCATCACAAGTTGATCCCACCATATTATATCATAATCAACAAATTCAATTACAGTGAGTTTTACCTTTTTCTCCTCGGAGTAATTATCGCACTCAAAAATCAACTCCACCTCCTTCTCCCACTCCAAGTAAGCTTCAGGGTCATTTTTCCCTTGGAACGACGATATCTTCATTTTGATGTTCCCAGGTTTTAGTCAACCCCATCTCTCCATCTTGGATCTTTGCAAAAAAATCTACTACGGCTTTCTGCCCTTGGCACGAACCAGCCCACACCGTTCAATGAAGATTATTCTTCATCATTTTCGAACTCATCCTTGTGGTCACTATCAGAATTATCCACGTGGGCACGCCTTTCTTGCCTTCTAGAATTTGGGACTCCTTAGGGCTACTCCGCACGCCAAGTCACAATAGCAACGTCTTGCTTATCCATCTGATCCCATATTTCATTAAGCACCACATTTATGCGTTCAAATTGTTGTTGTATATCCTGCAACATGGTGGTCATCACTTCCCTTCCTTCATTGTTTGATGTGTTACCCCTGGAAGACATATCTTGAAAATAGAAATATTGAAGAATAAGTCCTCACACACTCTCTCACGTGTTTGCACACAAAGAATGTCACTCACACTCTCTCTTGACTTTTTCCACTAGTAGCTTCCTCTTTTAGTTCTTTATTGAACTTAACCAATCTTAATCAGAATTTCTCGCAACAATCCAAACTCTATGATTCACTTCACTAAGAATGAAATTTAGGAATGAATACAAAGCGAACAAGGACAACACAAAGGATAATTTATGGAATAGATCAAGAAGAATATACTCTCTTTTTGGCTGCTGGATTTTTGTTTTTTTTTTTGTTTGTTTTTGTTTTTGTTTTTTTCTTTCTTAAATGATGATAACAATAAACTTAAACAATATCTAACAAATTTGAAGACTTAAACAAGATCTGAACAGATTCGAACACTTAACAAGATCTGAATAGAATTGATGCTTTAAACAAGATCTGACCAGAATTGAAGACTTAAACAAGATCTGAATAGAATTGAAGATGAAATAAAAGAAACTAATTAATGAAAAACAAGGATAGATCAAACCTAATTTTAGAACCGTGCTTTGATTACCAAATGATGCGAACCTCACCAAGAATTAGTGAGACCCGAAACCAATTTACGGTGTGTTTGTTGGGATCGATCTAAAATCTGGATTTATAAATGAAAAGAAAGAAATGAAGAACACAAAAATACAGAATGTTTGATAGGAAACCTTGACCCAACTTTTATGAATGAAACGCGAACGAAAGGTATAAAATAACAAACTTTGACCCAAAGATTATAATGGAATCACGAACCAAACTTATAGAGTTTGAACGCCGCAAGAAATTCTTGATAAGTTCAAAGAAAAGTTCTATGAAGAACTCAAGAGAAAACTCTCTCAATTTGATATATTATTCAAGTAATGTGTCTTCCCCATGGAATACAACTCTCTTAAATAGGAAACCAACTTAAAGGAGAGCCTAGGCTAGTGGGTGGTCAAGCACACCCTACCTTAGATAGGGGGCGGTCTTTTACACCTAGGGGTGTCCTTTTCACACAAGAATTCTTCAACTTTAGCATACCCTACTATAGATAGTGGGTGACCTTTCACACCTAGGGGGAGGCTACAAGAACAAAAGTCCTAGATGCCTTTCATACTTATTACAAGATCAACACTAGAAAATAAAAATTCTAATTGGCATTGATGCCTTACAAAATGATATAAACTAAAATAAATAAGTAGAATTTTTTGGGTCTCATATTTTGGCCCATTGGAGTTCATGACTAAGCCCATTTGCTTGCCTTTATGAGATGGATTAGGCCCTGATTGTAATTTGGGCCTAACTTGGACATTACAACTTTAGATTCAGCCCATATATCTTGAATTAGCCCATTAAGTGCTTCTTTGATCTTCTTGGATCTTGCCCTCGTAATAGGCCTAATTAGAACATGCAACAGATCCTTTGTTGGTGCATGTTGGTTCTCATTATATGGAGGACAAAGTACGAAAGATTCTAAGCTCATTGAATAAAGTCTACATGCCAAAAGTAACTGCAATAGAGGAAGCTAAAGATCTCACAGTTTACTCTATTGATGAGCTTATTAGAAACCTAATAACCCATTAGATTACTATTCAAGGATATGAGGATAAAACAAGAAACATGAAAGAGAAGTCATTGGCATTAAAAGTTTACAAAAATGAGAAAAAGATAACAGTGATGACTCAGCCTTTACAACGAGCAAGAATAGGATATGGCGCTTCTCACGAAAAATTTCAAACAAGTGACTTGACAAATATTCCGTGGAAAGAGAAATTTCAACATGAGTAATGTGGAATGTTTTAACTGTCACAAGAATAGGCACTTCCAATCTGACAGTCCCGAACCAAAGAAGAAAAATGAGAGAAATAGAAAAGAAAAGTAAATATTGCGGAAGAGTAAGAAGAAATCAATGAAAACCACCTGGGATGACTTGGAGTCAAGTAGCTCAGAAAAATCGAGTAGTGATGATTCATCTATGCTTGCTTTGATGGCCACTGGAGATGAAGCAACGAAATATTGTAGTTCTTGCCCTTTAGATTTCGATGATTTATATGATGTTTATCAAGAACTAACGAATGATTATAAAAGCAAATGTTCTCAAATTAATGCCCTACAAAGTGCAATTAATACACTTAATAAGCAAGTGATGAATTTCGAATCTAAAAACATTGAATTGAAATCCAAAATGTTGAATTTATATTCAATAGTTCTCTAATTCACCGGTCGTGAAAATAATTTGAACATACTTTTGGGGAGTTCATGAGGTATTTTTGATAACGCTGGAATTAAGTTTAAGAAAAACCTTAAAAGAAAGGTATTTCATAAATTCTTTTCCAAAATCAGGCATCTTTTCAGATATTTTAAATGTAACATTGTGGGGGCATACTATCAGTAAACACTTTTCGAAACTATCTAAATACAGACAAGTTTGGGTTCCTAAAGAAACTAAAATTCTCCCGACTAACAAGATCAGACCTACTTAGATTGGGCATCACTTTGGAACTATTTGAGGTGCTCCTTATAGGTTACTATGAAAGCATTAATAGGCAAGGAAAAATGGTTCCTGGATAGTGGTTGTTCTTCGCACATGACGGGTGATAGGTGTGATCTACCTATATATTTCTAAACTGGTTTTGTTAGTTTTAGAGTATTTTTTATAGCATTTTTATTATGTTTTAATTAGTTTTTATTCTTTTTGTATAAATAAGGTGTTTAGGGGTGAAAAGGTAGGAAAACAGAGTGTAAACGATCAAATCAAACCAAGAACGGTCGAAGAACGGTGGAAAAACAAGTAAGGAGGCAATATTCTGAAAAGAAGCCCACCGCCGCGGCGTCAGACCTCCGCCGCGGCGTTGAAAATGCAGAGAGGACCAATTCTTGTTGGACATCCATTGCTGTGGAAGTGAAAATACAGGATGGTCACCAATTCCACCACTGTCTCCACCGTTGCGGCGATCACTTAACCAATATACTCCACTGCCGTGACGGTCACCTCTGCACAGATTAGATATTTTTTGAGATATTTTCTTTATTTAATCCCCTCTCCTCTACTCTCCTTTGATGATCTCCAGCCATTACAACCCTTAGGGATTACTATAGAATAGAGAGAGAGTACGAGGAGTGCTCAAACAAATCCGAAGGAGAAGATTACCTTGCAGAGGAGGAGAAGCGATCGGTGGATGGTTTTAGTATCTAATCTTCCAACTATGGCTAAGTTCATCCATTTTTCCTTTTATTTCTTAATTTCTATATTTTTTTGAGCATGTTTAGCTCGATTTCATTGTATAAATGATTATGACCACCAGTTCAACGTGGATTATCTATGGTATTAATAGTACTTATGAAAACGTAGTTTTGTTTGAGTTGTGTTTCTTTAATGATTGTTTTTCGCTATTTTGATTGTGTTTTCCATATGATTTGTTTATTATGCTTACATAGATATATCGAGAATACAAGATTGGACACTCGGAAGAGGTAACCCCAGATTCGGACTAGGGTAAACAACGCGACGATCCAATAACTCGGGAGGGAATTGGATTGTGGGCAATCGATGACGTTGGGGCAAGACTCACGTGATCTAGGGTCATTAAGACATTAAGGAGGACTTCTTCGTTGACATGAAGTTGCGTATTCCCTCGTTTTACACTCGGGAGAGATGGCGAGGGAGTTTATGAATTGAGATTGTCGATAGGGTAAATACAACGCGACGATCCAATAACCTGGGAGGGAGTTGGATTGTGTGCAATCAATGATGTTAGGACAAGACTCATGTTACCTAGGGTTGTTAAGACATTGAGGGGGACTTCTTCATTGACACGAAATTGCATATTCCTTCCTCTTACACTCGGGAGAGGTGGCGGAGGAGTTTATGAACTGAGATTGTCGGAAAGGTCGAACGCCATTATTGTAAACTAAACGAAATCGAATGAGTTTAAGTAAATAAAGTTAATCCCTAGATAATCCACCCCCTAACCATCTCGTATTATTATATTTAGTATAGATTAAATTAGGTTATATTAGTATTAGTATAAATTAATTTAAAATCATTCTTTTCAGCCTAGATAAAGTTAGGTAATGAGAATTACGGTACTCGATAATAACGATAACCAATCCCTATGGATACGATACCTGATCTTAAATATCACATTATACTAAAACTTTGACCTCATACACTTGCGAGTAGTCAATACGCGAGCGTGTAACAAAAGCTCATCATACAATGGGTGACAAATCTAAATTCACATCTTTGACACCTAAAGACGGAGGTCATGTGACGTTTGGAGATAACACAAAGTGTAAAATTATCAGTATAGGTAATATCATTAATGACTCCATTACTATTAAAGATGTTATCTTTGTAGACGGTCTTAAACATAATCTACTTAGCATTAGTTGATTATGTGTTAAAAGTTATAACGTGGTTTTCGATCATGATAGATGCATTATTAAGAATGGGCATGATAGTAGCATATTACTTGTTGCATCATGATTTAAAAATGTTTGTATATGTTTATTTGATGACTTATTTTCTCAAAATTTATCTTGTTTAAATGCCTTATCTAAGAATAGTTGGTTATAGCATAGATGACTTGGGCATGCTAGTATGATGTTAATTTTAAATCTGTCTAAAAAGAGTCTTGTACATGGCTTACCTGCATTGAAGTATGTGATACATGTTGTATTTGAGGAATCTGATCCATTTGGGTCGAGAAAGGTTTTGGATGATGATGATGCAGGTACACAAAATAATCAAAACAAAGGAGTTGATGGGACAAATGAACCACAAAATAAGGAGTCAAAAGGTGAAAAGACGACTTTACCACGTGCTAGAAAGACAATGCCGAGGACATTCGGTAAAAGAAATTATTGATAATTTCAAGAAAGGTGTAAGTACGAGATCCTCTCTTAGGGATATAATTAATCTTACTTTTCTATCTCAAATTGAGCCTAAGAATATTAATGAGGCGTTAACTGAAGAGTCTTGGATCTCCTCCATTCAAGAAGAGTTATTTCAATTTGAGCGTAATAAGGTATGGTCTCTAGTTCCTAGACTTGATTTCCATCCTATAATTGGTACTAAATGGGTCTATCATTATAAAAAGGATAAAACGGGTACGGTGATTAAAAATAAAGGAAGATTGGTAGCAAAAGGCTATAATCAAGAAGAGGCAATTGATTATGATGAGACTTATGCTCTTGTAGCTAGACTAGAAGCTATTATGATGTTACTTGCATTTGCATGTTCATATAATTTTAAACTATATCAAATGGATATAAATAGTGTATTCCCGAATGGCTTTCTACCTAAACACGTTTATGTCGAACAACCACCGGGATTTGAGAGTGATAAACTTTCCAATCATGTGTTTAAACTTCGGAAGGATTTGTATGGACTCAAACAAGCTCTATGATCTTGGTATGAGAGACTTAGCCTATATTTAATAAAAAATATTTTTTGAGGGGTCTTAGTGATATTACACTATTTATCAAACATAATGAGTCTGACATCCTATTAGTACAGATATACGTTGATGATATTATATTTAGATCTACTAATGTGGATTTTTGTTAAGAGTTTGCCAAGATTATGCAGGTTGAGTTTGAAATAAGTATGATGTGAGAGTTAACCTTCTTTTTTGGGTTGCAAATTCAACAAACCATAAAGGGGATTTTCATTAATCAAACCCAGTGCACAAAAAGAGTTACTAAAAAAGTATAACTTGGATGGTGCTAAAGAGTACAAAACTCCTATGGCAACAACTACAAAAATAGAAAAAAACGATACAACCAAAAACGTCAATGATAAAATGTATCGTGGTATGATTGGTAGATTTTTGTATCTTATTCCTAGTAGACCTGACATAATATTTAGTTCATGCTTGTTTGCTAGATTTTAGTCTTATCCTAAAGAATCACATCTAATTGTGGTCAAGCGATTCTTTCGATATTTGAAAGGGACAATTAACCTAAGATTATTGTATTCTAGCGGAGGTGACTTTAAGTTAACTAGTTACTCCGAGGCTAATTTTTCTGGATACAAAGTCAAGTTTAAAAGCACAAGCGAGTCATGTTACTTTTTAGGACAAGCTTTGGTTTCTTGGTCTGTCAAGAAACAAAACTCAATTGCCTTATCTAGGACTGAGGCTAAGTATACGGCAACTAGAAATTATTGCGCTTATGTTAAGCAACAATTTTATGATTCTGAAATATGCATAGAGGAGGTCCTTATTCATTGTGATAATAAAAGTTCCATATGCTTAAGTAAGAATCCGACATATAACTTATTAACTAAGCACATAGAGATTAGACATAATTTTATTTGTGATCACATTCAGAAAAATGATGTAACTATTGAATATGTCGATACCTCCGATCAACTTGCCGATATTTTTACCAAACCCCTAGCGGAAGATCAATTCATGAAAATTATTCGAGGTTTAGGTATGGCTAGACATAACGATGTATGCCTAGAGTGATGTTTTTGGGTCTCCGCCCCCATTTTTTGAGATAACAACTGGGGAGAAGTTGATGTTTAACGAGTAGTTGATGTTTAGGATTTGTTCACCTAAGCATTGAATTGATTAAAAGGAGAAGTTACTAAGTTTTTGAAATTATGCTAAGCTTATAATGATTATATTGATTATTTACTTATGTTTTTATGTGAATGCTTAAATGAGTTTAAATACCTATCCTCGGATTTAGGGGGAGCTTGGTTACATTATATTTTGAAGAGAACATCAATGTTAATTGTCATCATAAAAAAGGGGGAGATTGTTGAACCCAAGGTTTTGATGAACAATTAACTATTTATATTTTTGGTGGAACTAATGGTTTTATTGAGTGTTTCAGATTTATAGTTCCATGCATATGATTAAGAAGGCGATCTGATGAGGAAAACATAAAGGGTGCACAATGGACGTAGTGAAGATGTGAAGAGTTTTGAAGACTTTGAAGAACAATTGGTGAAAGCAACTCTTTACTTATGTACCCTAAATACAACCCGAATTAGGATCATACATGACACTTAAAATGAGTTAATTCTGTGTGTGTCATGATAAGAATTGATAAGTTTAAAATCTTAAAATGAGATACTGTATGTGCTCCTTATGTGAAATGAATTTAATATTTGATGTAATTAAAAAAATATGTTTTAAAGTATAAAACATTGAGTTTTCGAGTTAATTCAGTCAACTGAGAAAAACTATAGATCATCTGAATCAAATAGTGTGTTTTAGAGTTGAAATGAAGTGCTACTAATCTAGTTAGTCAATTGAATGAATAAGGTCGGTCAACCATTTGAAAAAGCAGCTGAAATGGGTAGGGAAATTAGCACACTGATCGAATCGGTCAACCTAATAAAGAAGGTCGGTCACCCGTTTGCATTAGTAGATGAAATGGTGGAAAAGTAAAAGTCACTAATCCAATCGATCGACCAACTAGGCATGGTCGGTTAACCAACTAATGTAGTGCCAATGACTAATTGGAAGTTGGAATAGGTTGGTAAACCAATTGGTATGAATCAGTCAATCGACTGATTAAGTTAGGAATTCGGTTGATTTAGTCTCTTGGCAAAAACTTTCCATTTTTTATGATTCCAAGAGAGAGATTTGGGGGATTTGAATATAATTGAAGTATTAACAACCTATTATGTGATCTCTGGTGATATGGTCCATATATTTTTAGATTCTCTTAATTTAAATTATTTAATACTTCCTATTTCTATGGTTTTAATTTGAGAATAGTTTTACGGACTTAAATGATAGATTTTAAAGTTATTTTTAAGTGAAATATACTATAAATGAAAGGTAATGATATATGGGGGTCTTAGAATGTCATTTTATGACATATCTTTAAAAAACTAGTCGAGGGCTAGTTATTGATCTATTAATATAGAACTGTGGGAATTGAGTTTTGTACATCAAGAACAATCAGTTTAAGCTTTTATAAGAGTGAGATTTACGTTGATATTTCTATGAGATTTTCTTTAAGTTCTTGATCTAAAGAGCTTGTAGTTTGGCGTTACTGATTTGAGTTCTACTTGTTACATTGTCATTGCCTTTGATGTTTTTGCCATGAGATCTATCCAACATTTTTAATTCGCTTTAAAGTTTTATTTATATTGATTTCTTGGCATAGGATTGTTAGAAAAATCAATTTTGAACTTAAAAGCCTAAAAATAGTTTTTAGCAATTTTCGCCTGTTTATCTGATTGCGTGCTAAATTTGTGCTACCCACATTATTTATTAATCAGATTTGAATTGCATCAAATTGTATCTATTGTGTAGTAATTATTCATCACGTTAATTGAGTATATTTATATTGAGGTGGTAGAAGCTCTTTGTGGGATGAAACTTATATTTTTTGTATTTGTGAGTTTGAGTGGATTAGACATATTTGGGATAGTGTCTAATCAAAGTAGCTAGGATTCAATTTGTTTTCTATGAAAAATATTAGGGTTTGATCTTTGTTCTGATAAAAATGTTAGGTTATTTTTTTCCTTTAAAAAAAATTAGGTTTTGATTTATCCCGCAATTGAATTATTTTTAATTGATTTGTAAAGGTTCATAATTTCCTGTGAAAAAGGATAAGTGAGAGAGAGTTAAGTTTATCTTTAGCCTGGTAAAAGATAGGATTTATCCTTGTCCCGTGAAAAGAGTGAATCATAATTGTTGATTCTATGCCTATAAAAGAATTGTGAGTTGTAATGGTTTGGTTCCTACCTGTGAAAGGAATCAAGGGGTTTAGTGGATTGCGAATCTCAATGGAGCTCGAGGGGACTAGACGTAGACAAGACTAGCTTAACTGAACCACGATAAATTCTCGTGTGCTGTATTGATTTATTTTTTATCTTGTTTTTGGGTGTACGCTTAGTGTTAAACACATATCCGCTGCGTATAACGATAATAATTGATTTAGGAAACTTAATTATTTGTGTTTAAGTGTTTGATTGTTGAATTTTTGAACTACTCAATTCACCCCACTCTTGGGTAGCTCATTGGGCCAAAAATTAGTATCGGAGCTGATTTAGCTTACTTAACTTAAAATCCTATTTAAGAAACATCATTTGGCGTACCCCATCGGCAATCTAGGTGAAGGGTTGTCTATGCACTGTCCACCTTTGCTTGCAAGTGATAACTATTCATTCCGAAATGACATAATGATTGCTTTTCTTCAAGTCACTAATTATGATGTCTGGCTAGCTATTGAAAATGGTTCATTCATTTTTAAGGAGAATGGAGTGATTAAGAAAAAAGAACAGTTGAGCTCTTCTGATAAACATAAATTGTCTATTAATTCTCAAGCTACTAATATTTTGTTTTGTTATTTAGATGTCAATGAATATACCAGGGTCTCAAGTTGTGGATCGGCCAAAGAAATGTGGGACACATTGCAAATCACCCACGAAGGGACAAATCAGGTGAAACAATCCAAGATTAATGCCTTACTTCATCAATTTAAGTTATTTAGAATGGGTGAAGCAAAATCGATTCCGAAAATATACACGAGATTCAATAACATCTATAACAACATTGGTAAACTCGGAAAGCCTTATAGTATGGTGAACAAAGTACGAAAGATTCTGGGATCATTAATTAAAGTTTGGGAGCCAAAAGTAACTGCATTACAGGAAGCTAAAGATCTCATAGCTTATATCTTTGATGAGCTTATTGGAAACCTAATGACCCATGATATAGCTATATGAGAATATGAGGACAAAACAGAAAACATAAAAAATAAGTCATTGGCATTGAAATTTCGGAAAAATGAAGAAGAAGATGACAATGATGGCATCAGCCTTAACATAGAGCAAGAAAAGGATATGGCATTTCTCATCAATCGACTGATCATGTTTGTTTTTTCAAATGTTTTGACCATTTTCAGAAGATATTTTGTCCTCATTATTAACAACAAATATTTATAAATTCTTTTTTAATATTTTGAAATGATATTATTTTATTAGAAATATATTTAAAGAGATTTTCATGAGCAATCTTTTTAAAAATAATGGATTGATCAAAATTTTATATCGGCCCTTAAGGTTACTAGTTTCCTGATTTGTTTGGTAAAATATTCTTGACCTATATTTTCGACCAATCAAATGTATTGTACCGAATAGATCAGGAAATCTTATTGGCAACCTGGTGAGAGCTTAAGGCCTCACCCTCGAAATGAAACCCTACTGTGTATTCACAATTGCGGCCCTAGGCATCTATAGTACTGACATAGAACAAGAGGAATGAATAGAATGTCCCAAGAAATGTTGCACGCCATACTTGAATGCCTGGAAAAACTCATGATGTGTCTAAAAATGTTTTGCCGCCTTTTGTAAAGGCCTTTTCAATATCTTAGATAGTAATGAATGAGGTAACTTAAAATTGGGAAGCTAACAAGAACCTATGGGAGCAAGTCAATGCCATCAATGAGAACCTCGAGCTGATTAGGAAGAATGAGGTCAACATCTACGAGATTGTGAAAAGAAACACTTCTCCCTTTACTACCCGAGTGCTACGGGAAAAGGTCTTAACAAATTTCAAGTTTTCATCCTAGATCGGAATGCACCAAGTATATTACAACCCACTGGAGCACCTCGATATGTACCATGCTCACATGGATCTATGTGGAGCGACATATTCAAAAAAGTGCCAGGCTTTCCAGGTGACCCTAGCTGGAACAGCTCGGAAATGCTATATGATGTTGAAACTAGGTATCTTTGGTTCGTTTTGAGCTTTTTAGTCTAGCCTTTTGGTGGCGGAATATTACGTTGCCACTTTCACTGCAAGTGTATGGGTCAAGTTTTAGTATAGATAGGAAGGAGTAGGGGTTGTCGTATCTATAGGGATTGGTTGAGATTATTATCGAGTACCGCGATTGTCATAACCTAACTTTATTTAGGCGATAAAAATAAAGTTTATAATTTATTAATACTAATACTAAGTTAATTAATATAATTATACTAATATTATATTGTGATGTTTAGGGAACATATTGCCTAGGGATTAACTTCGTTTACAAAAATGTGTTTGGTCTCGTTTAGTTTACAATAATGACGTTCAATGTATTAGATAATCTCTGTATCGTAAACTCACTTACCACCTCTCTCGAGCGTAAGAGAGTGAATATGTGACTTCGCATCAATGAATAAGTCCCCCTCAATGTCTTAACGATACTAGGTCACATAAATCTTTCCCTAACATCACTGATTGCACACTTTCTTACTCCCTCTTGGGTTATTAGATCGTCGCGCTGTGTTTACCCTAGTCCAAATTCGGGGTTACTTCTCCCGAGTGTCAAACCCCGTATTCTCTAATTATCTAAACAAGCATAATATCAAAGAATAACGGTAAACACAATCAAAATAGTGAAGAACGACCCTTAACAAAACACAAACTTAAACAAACAACAATTTCATAAAATATATTAATCCCTAAATAAAATCCATTTAACTCATGGCCATAACCATTTATACAATGAAAATCGAGCTAAACATGCTCAACAATCTACCAAAGTTAAGAAAATAAAAAGAGAAGTGAACGAACTTAGCTGTAGTCCGAATATTTGCCGCTAAAACCGTCCAACGATCGCTTCTCCTTTATTGCAACGTGTTCTTCTCCTTCGGAATTGGTTGAGCACACCCCAAAATACTCTCAAAATATTAGGAACCCTAAGGGGTCTTCTATGGCTGGGGGTTGAAGAAGGAGAGAGGAGAAAGGATTAAATAGGGAGCAAAATATCTAAAAAAATATCTAGCAGCTGTGTAGAGTGATCGCCGCGGTGGTGGGATCATCGCCGTGGCGATGAGTATGTCAGTTAAGCTACGGCCTCGGTGGTGGAATCAGGGACCATCATGTTCTTTCATCGCCTCGGCAGTGGGATGTCAGTAAAATTTTGGTTATTCTCTGCATTTTGACCGCCGTAGCAGTGATCTGGACGCCGTGGCGATGGGCTGGTTTTCAGAATTATGCCTCTATGTTTGTTTTCCCACTGTTCTTGGTCTGATTTGATCGTTTATGATCCGTTTTCATACCTTTTCACCCCACACACTTGTTTTACACAAAACAACCGTATTAAAACGTAATAAAACGTAATAAACATAATCGAAAACTAACAATTTTGGTTTGAAAATAGATAGGTAGATCATACTTATCATCTTTTCACACAGATTTGTGAGCAGCAAGCGAAGTGCCAAAAATTCGTTAAACCTCATGTCGATAAGACAGAGGAAAGAAGAAAGGCTAGAAGCTAATATTGGGAAGTTTCAACACGAGTTTAACCAAGTGGAAGAGATGAAAGATGTAATGGATATGGTCTCCTTAATGGTTGCGGTACGAAAGGGCCCGCTTATGCAAAATGTGGCCCGCTTATGCCAAAAAATCTAGCCATCACTTTTTCCCTCTCCACCGAGTTTGTTACCACATAGGACGTGTATCGGGCTCGGGCTAAAGAAGAAACAAACATCAAAGGAAAAAGGAAGACCGAGGAGCCTAACTACAACAAACCCAGTCGATGACTCTTAGTCAAATAAGAGGAAGAATGAGGCGGAGAGGGGAAGACCTGACTAGATGATGGGGAAGAACGGATCTACCATGTACTTCACTAACTTTAATCCTCTCAATTACCCATTGGGAACTATCCTGATGCAGATACAGGATAAGAAGTTGGTCAAGCCGCCCTAGTCACTGAAGATCTAGGAAAAAACAACCAACTCAAACAAGTGGTGTGATTTCCACAGAGATCATGACCACATCACCAACTACTATTATTATTTGAAGAATGAGATGAAGCATTTAATTCAAAGAGGCCATCTCAAGAAGTTAACGACTGAAAGAGACAAAGACAACCGACATCCTGATGAGGAAAGAAAAAGGCCTAAAGTCTGCAGGATATCCACACGATCCATGGTGGATCCTGTTAGCTTGCAGATCTACCTAAAATGGTGGGTGAATTGGGTAGTTACAAAAATTTAAACAAATAAATTATTAAACAAACAATCACCAAATTTCACTATCCAATTATTATCTTGAGTTATAGGTAAAACGTGTTCATCTAAATGCACAACCAAACAAATTGGAATAGAAAAATTGAACATGTTGATTTAATATGGTTCAGTGAGCTACTCCTGCTTACGTCTAGTACCCTGCGCTCCCGCCAGGATTTCACAATCCACTAACCCCAATTCATTTTTCAAGTAGGGACCAAATCCTTACAATCCTTTTCACTGGCTAAGGACTAATCTAATTCTTTTCTTAGGATCAGAGTCATACCTTTACAATTTTTCTTTTATGAGGCTCAGGAAGAATCTAATTCTTTTGTAGGCTAAAAATCAAACCTATCAATTTTTTCCCTGGCTAAGGATTAACCAAATTCTTTTATAGGTAGAATCAAACCTAACCCTTTTATAGGCTAAAAATTAAATGTAAACCCTGATTAACACTGACCCAATATGTCTAATCCTCCCACACTCTCAAATACAATTTTTTTTTTTTATTCCCATAGGAGCATCTATCATCTCAATACGATATATGCTCAATTAATGTCCTGATACACTAGGTAATAGAACTATGTGAGAATATAAATATGATTTTATACACTAGGTGATTGAACTATGTGAGAATACAAATATGATTTTACTCAATTATAGCCCAAAGATACAATAAACTAAATTTCACTAGCAAAAACCATTTCACAAAAAAAATACTGCAAGCTTAATTAAAAGATATAACTCAATTAACGCACATTTAATTTTGAATAAGTAAACATTAACAATATCACTAGGGTTTCTTTAAAAGATAAAAAAAAAGACTCAAACCCAGTATAGCAGGAACAACGATTTCTTCAAAACAAACTTTTTCTCTAAAAAATATTTTCAACAAAATAATACACTCTTTTTGAATATGACTGAATCAAAATCTTGCTCTTGATTCAGTTAATGTTTAAACTCGAAGGTCTATATTTGTAGATTTCAATCTATGCCTATAATGGCATAGCAAAAAGATAAAATAAATTAGATTTCACAGGAAAAAAATATTTCACAAGATTTTCATGATATTCTAAATTGGAAATGTTTTTTCAAATAAAAATACTACAAGATCAATTAAAAGATATAAATCAATTAAAGAACACTTAATTTTGAACAAGTAAACATGAACAATCTCACTGGGGTTTCTTTAAGAGATAGAAAGTAAGACTCAAATCCGGTATAGGAAGAACAACGACTTATTCAAAACAAAACTTTTTATCCAAAAAATATTTTCAACAAAATGACACTCTCTTTTTATAAATATGACTGAATTAAACTCTCTCTCTTGATTTACTTAATGTTTAAATTAGAAGGTATAGATTTATAGATTATAAACTATGCCTATAATTCCGACCCGATATGTGTAATCCTCTCACACTCACAAATACAAAAAAATTGTTGTTTCTTTCCACAGGAGCTTCTACCACCTCATTATAGTATATGATCAATTAATGTACTGATATACTACGTGATAGACTTATGTGAGAATACAAATATGATTTTAATAAATTATAGCACAAAGATAAAATAAATTAGATTTCACAGGCAAAAATCGTTACTCAAGATTTTCAGGATATTCTAAATAGAAAACGATTTTTCACATAAAAATACTACATGCTCAATTAAAAGATATAACTCAATTACAACATACTTAATTTGGAATATTAAACATGAACAATCTTACTGGACTTTCTTTAAGAGATCGAAAGTAAGACTCAAACTTGGTATAGCAAGAACAACAATTTTTTCAAAACAAATGTTTTTCTCTAAAATTTTTTTTTGACAAAAATAATTCACTCCTTGTGAATATGAATGAATTAAACTTTTGCTCTTGTTTATCTTAATGTTTAAATTCGAAGGTCTATATTTATAGATTTGAAACTATGCCTTTAACGGTTATTTTCCAAAACATAATACTATTAATGTCACACATAGATCCCATATGAGATAATATTTTAACCCATAAATATTTAACTCAAAAATACTCTTTGAAAATTAAAATTTAGTTCCCGAAACTTCTTTGATTCAAAGCCCCTTAAATATAGAAAGTAGTTTTATCGAATAATCTTATAGAATTAAGTAATATAAGAAATAATTAAAAAGATCTTCAACATATATGCAGGTACATAAAATATACTCAAACTATAGGATTTGGATTGAAGATATCGAAAAATGAATCAGCCAAACATATTGAAAACTGACTACTCGGTCGACCAATAGCCCTCTCGGTCAACTGGCTACCATTACAATGGTTTGTTTTTTGACCATCGACAACTTGGTCGGTTAACCTGATGTCAACCACCACAAACAATACTTAGAATCTTCTAGTTGATCGACCATCTTGGTGATCAACTATTCAGGCTAAAAGCTTAAAGTATAACCTATTGATCTCACTAGTCGACCGACCATTCATCGGTCAACCGTTTGGACTAGAAGCTCACAGTTTAGACTTTCGCTTTTCTTAGTCAATCAACTATTTTGTTTGTCAACCGTCTGACCTTGATTTTCCTTCTTTTACATTTTTAAATTATTTTCTTGATCAATACTTTATGGAAAATATTTAGATTCTTAAATTTATCACTTGTATTCATAATATGAATAATTATATTAATTTAATAAGTGTCTTATGTGATCCGAATTGGGTTGAAGTAAGAGCATAAAATCATTGAGTTGTTTCACCAATAAATACAAATAAATCTTTTCTGCTCCAAAAAATATTCAATGTCTTCATCTGCAACCATTTTGAATCATTTTACAAATATTAGCTTGAAAATCATCATCCAACATTATCTTTGAAATTCAATCGTTTTCTCATTTGCTTAAATGAAAGTCAATCCTTAAACTACTCAACAAAAATATTAGTTCCGTAAAACATCAACGTTAATTTGTCCATCAAAACATCTTTCTGATGATGATAATTAACTTTGATGGTTTCTTAACAAAATATCTAACCACGCTCCCCCTGAATATGACAATTTTTTTAGTGCATTTAAAACCATAATGAGAAAAATATTTTCAACAATATGGAATATGGCTCATAATTTTTTGTTGCTCCCCCTTTCTAGTTATCTTTATGAATTTATGCATGGAGAACAGGAAATCATCATAACTCTACCCCATTCGTCATCTCAAAAAGTAGAAACAAAGGATTAAAGAATCTATTATAAGCATACATCATTATGCGTAGCCATTCCTAAACCCCAAATAATTTTAATAAATTGATCTTCGACTAGAGGTTTAGTAAAAATATCAATAAGTTGGTCATAAGTATCAACATATTCTATAAAAACGTCACTCTTGTGAATGTGACCACGAATAAAATGATGGCGTATTTCAATATGCTTAGTTCATTAGTGCTGTGTAGGATTCTTACTTAGACATATAATACTTTATTATCACAATACATGAGAACTTTCTTCTTGCAAATACCAAAATCATGCAATTGTTGGTCAATATATAGAATTTGTACACAACAATTACCTGCTTCCATATACTCAGCCCCATTGGCGATAATGCTATTGAATTCAATTTTAAATAGACTAAGAAACTATTACATGTCCCAAGAAATGACATAACCTGCTTATACTTTTATGCTAAACTTTGCATCCGGAGAAATCAACGTCAGAGTAATTAATCAAGGTAAAATTACTCTTATCCTAGATCATAAGTCCTTTTATATATCAAAAGATTCACTTGACAATAGTTAAAAGCGATTCTTTTGAACAAGAATGAAATCTTGCACACAAACAAACCCTAAACATGATATGTGGTCTACTCGTAGTTAGATAGAATAAGCTACTAATCATACCGTGATACATCTTTCCATTGGTATTTATCGATTTTTGTAGCCATTGCCATGGGAGTTTTGTAGTCTTTTTCACTATCAAAGACGTATTTCTTAAGTAACTCATTGGCATACTTGGCTTGATTGATAAAGATTCATTCTTTAGTTTTTTTGATTTGTATCCCAAGAAAGAATATTAATTATCCCATCATACTCATTTTGAATTCTACTTGCATTATCTTGTCAAACTCTTGTTAGAGATCTTCATTAGTAAATCCAAACAGAATATCATCCACGTAAATTTGTTATAATAGAATGTCAAAGTCATTTTGTTTCACAAAAAGAGTTACATCACTTAAATCACGACAAAAACCATTCTCAATTAAATACCTATCAAGTCTCTCAGCTTGAGGAGTTTGTTTGAGTCCATACAAAGCTTTATGAAGTTTAAAAACATGATTAGGTAATTTTTCATTTTCAAAACCAGGTGTTGTTTCACATAAACTTCTTCTGTTAGAACACCATTTAAGATAGCACTCTTGACATCCATTTAAAACAATTTAAAATTACTAGAACATTCAAAAGTCAATAATATTCTATTGGCATCTAATCGAGCAATAAGAGAATAAGTTTCATCATAATCTATACAATCTTCTTAATTATAGTACTGTGTTATTAATCTTGCTTTGTTTCCAATTACCAATCATGTTTCATTATTTTTATGGGGATAAACCCAGTTAGTACCAATTAAAAGATGAAAGTAAGATTTAGGAATTCGAAACCAAGTCTACTTACACATCTTACCAGATTATCGATAATCTCTTTTATTGAATGGCTGGGAATAGTCCTTATAGCTCGTAGTGCAGTCATCCCTTCATTTTGCAGTTACTTTTCCTAAGGATTTGGTGATTCGTTTCCTGATTATTTTGCTTTGTCATTACACCTGCATCATCATCATCATCATCATTTCATGACACATATAGATTAGACTCTTCGAAGACCATATTCATAGATTCTTCAACAACTAAAGATCATTTATTACAGACTCTATATGCTTTACTATTCGAAGCATACCCAAGAAAAATACCTTAATAAGATTTGGCGTCAAACTTTCCCAAGTTATCTTTATCATTTAAAATAAATTATTTAACAATCAAAACTGTAAAATATGATATATTTGGGGTTTTACCATTCAAAATCTCATAAAGAGTTTTATTAAAACTTCTTCGGATATGAACTCATTAAATAACATGATATGCAATGCCTAATGCTTCGGCCTAGAAATATTTAGGTAGATTATTATCATTTAGCATAGTCTTGGCCATTTCCTAAAACATCTTGTTATTTTTTCAATAACTTCATTTTGTTGTGGAGTTCTTGGTATAGAGAAATTATGATAATATCCATGGTCATCACAATAACTAAAAATTCCATCATTCTGAAATTCTTTACCTCTATCACTATAAATGTTTACAATGCATAATTGTTTCTCATTTTGCACACCTTTATGTAACTTAGAGAATATAGACGTAATATCACTTTTTTAGATAAGAAAAATACCCAAGTAAATCTAGAATAATCATCAACAATAACAAATGTATAAAACTTTCCACCTAAGCTACCAATAGCATTCAGACCAAATAAATCTAGATGCAACAATTCAAGACATTTAGATATTCAAGATATTTAGATTTATGTGTATGCAACTTCTTCTTAAAAGATGATCTAGACTATTTACCTAACTAGCTTGCATCACATACTTTATCCTTAACATACTTAAGCAGATAATCCACGTACAAGACTTTTCTTAGACAGATTTGAAATTAACTCTATACTAGCATGCCCAAGACCTCTATGGCGTAAGCAACTATTCTTAGATAAAGCAATTAAATATGGTAGATTTTGAGCTAGGAAATCTTTAATTGAACAAGTATAAACATTTTCAACACGAGATGCCACAAGTCAGATACTACTATCATTACCATTTTTAATGATGCATCTATAATTATCAAAGATAACATTATAACCCTTACTACATAATTGACTAATACTAAGAAAATTATGTTAAGACCATATATTGACAAAACATCCTCAGTAGTAGTAGAGCCATTACTAATAGTACCTATACCAATGATCTTACCCTAGCGTTGTCTCTAAAAGTCACATGACTTCCATCTTTAGGTGTCAAAAACATAAATTTAGATTCATCTCCCATCATGTTTCGAGAACAACCACCGTTTAGGATCCATTAATGCTACTTTCAAAATAACCTACAATGAGCACCTCAAATAGTTCCTAAAGGATACCCAATCTAAGTGGGTACAATCTTGTTAGCTGAATCAATATTCGTTAACCCATACATATTTATATTTAGCTAATATATGAAGACAACATCTTATGGTATGCCCCACAATATTACAATTAAAACATCTAACAAGATTCTTAGTTTTAGAAAATATTTTTTGAAATCCTTTTTTTTTTTCTTTCTAAAAATTAATCCCTACTTTGTCAAATATTCTTGAATTTTCTAAAAACTTTTTAAAATTATTCTCACCATTTGCAAATTTGAGAACAATAGAATTTAGATCCTTAATCTTGGATTTCAACTAATTGTTTTCCTTTTTAAAATTCGATGAAACCCTTTTAGGAACCTAATTTTTGAGAAAAACATTTTTTGATTCAAATTCTATTAGTTGTTTGTTTAATGTGTTAACTGTATTTTGTAAAGCATTTATCATAGAGCATTGAAGTTAAAAATCATTGAGCAATTCTTGATACACATCAAACAATTCATCAAAATTTAAAGGACAGGTACACAAATATTTGGGTACCTCATCTCCAGTAGCCATTAGGACAAGCATTGAAGAATTATCACTAATGGATTTTTGGGAACTGCTTCATTTTGAGTCTTCCCATATGGCTTTCATGGATTTCTTAGTTTTTTTTTCACTTTCTTATTCTCCTTCTATTTTTTCCTCCATCTTTGGCTCAGGACACTCGAAATGAAAGTGCCTAGTTTTATGACAATTAAGGCACTCAATATTATTCATATTGAAACTCTTCATTTTGTGGAAATTTTATCGGGTTATCTTTATGAAGTTATTTGTAATAAGTGTCACATCCCTTTTTTGCTCATTATCAAGGCTTATACTATCATTGTCGTCATTCTCCTCAACTCTTTGAGTGAAAAGGTTTTTTGTTTACTATTGCTGGCTCCATCTTCATATCCACGAATAGCTGACTCATAGGTCATTAGATTACCAAGAAGTTCATCGATTGTGTATTTGGTGAGATCTAACGCACCCTAGATTTCAATAGTGGAAGAAGTAGAGAATTGGAAAAAGGATGAAAACAAGTTTCATCCCTTCCTCTCTAAGTCGTCCAAATTCATTCATTTTGAAAATGATTTTCAAGGGATTTTCTAGGCGTCGGTTTTGAAAAACTTCTTGGGCCGAAGTTTTTATTAAAAATAGAGTCGCCACCTAACATGGGTTTAAATGGTGTGCTAGGTCACTAGGATTTTAGAAATTCATTTTTCCTTTTGAAATGACTTATGTTTTGACTTCCATAGGTCCATATAGCAGAGATATGCTTTATGTTCGAGAGTCAATTATGTTCAACGAAGGTGTTAGACACCCCAAGCAGTTTTCTTTGATTTACTTAAATAAAATAATTTCCCTTTTTAAAGTTTTGTTCTTTTTATGTATTTTTGACATGATTTAAGGGAAAGCCGTTAAATACTACAACTACTAATAGTTAGCGACACCCAATAACAGTTTATATACAAACAAATATGTAAACATGCAAAATATACTAAATGAATTGCAAACTAAGACTAAATTGTTTGGATCGATCGAACTTACATGTGGTTTGCCTACGTATATCGAATGACAATCAGGTCAACACGTAGTTCGTTCTGGATGGGGTAAATGATATGGTCTATTATTAGATGTGCGATCGAACCATTATGGGTTGCCTACGTACTTTGGGTGTTTACAAAAGATCAGGTCAGACGTAGTTCATTTTAGGTAAGTTGAAAACTAGGTTCATTATTAAAGGTGTGAACGAACCCTTATTAGCTACCTCCGTACTTTGGGTGGTTACCAAAGATCAAGTCGAACGTAATTCAGTGTTGTTGCGTTTGAAAAAATTGGTATTTATCCTAAGATTTTGATGAACAATTAAGTATTGATATTTTTGTGGAACTAATGTTTAATTGAGTGTTTCAGTGATTTAAAGTTTCAGTAATGAAGACGTTAAATTAAATGGATGCCAAATGAAGATGTCAAGATGATGAAGAAGAATTAAAAGTTTGATGAGATTAGAGAAAACAACCCAGGTGAATCTTAACTTTTAATATCCCATTTAGGAACACACACATGGCACAAAATGTATTTTATCTTTTCTGCGTGTTTTGATTTAGTTAAATTATTTGCTCCTATGTGAATTAAGAAGAAATAAATTTGAAGGACTAAACTGAAATATAAGAATATTAGTGGAGCTAATTTAAAGAATAAAATGTATTAAAATAAATTGGAGATAAGTGTTCAGCAAAGATGAGTTGACTGATAAGTTAACTGATGGGTATAAGACAAACATGCTGAATTGATCAATCGACCAATGAGAAGAAAGTAAAGTCTCTGAATCTAGCAGTCGACTGATAAGTTGACCGATGAACATCCTTGGCTACATCTAGAATTGGGCAGTCGACTGACCAGTCGACCGATGGAGCTGTTTCAGGATCTTGTGTATTCCAAAATCATATCTAAAAGTAGCGCTTTTTGGTTAAGATTTGAGAGATATTTCCAGGATATTATCTATATTTAAGGCATGGTTCATATACTAATTAAATTCTATTAATATGGTTCATCAAATATTAATGTTTCTCAAATTGGTACTTAAAATTGATTCTAGTCTATTTAATTGAGATTGAGAAATATTTTTGGGATTTAATTGAGAGTTTTGAAAATTGTTATTAAGTGTAATTGAACCTAATTTAAGTCCTTATGATATAAGGGGTCTATAAGGGCTTTTAATTGTCATGACACTTGTAAACTAGTCGTTAGAAGGCTGATTACATGTTCCTTTAAATAGACCTACGAATTTCATTAGCAAATTTAATTAGTAAAGAAGAGAAATAATATCATATCATAAGAGTGAGCTTTTCTAAGAGTTATCTTTCTGAGAGTTTGTGAGTTATTCTAAGAGTGATCTTGAAGATCAATTGTGATTAATATTTGCTGCTATCGGATCTGAAGTTATAGTGCTTTATCTGATTATTCCGTGGATTCTGGGTGAGATCTTTCTAATTATATTCTTTCATTGCACTACTTGTTTATATTTTGGAAATTGATCCTAGAAATTGTTTCTGATTTGTTAAAGAAAATATTTTTACAAACAATTTCTTGAATCTGATTACGTGCTCCAATTTACTATCCATATCTTGTTAAAATTAGATTTTGTATCTCACGTTTTTCTATCACTAGTTGGGATATTAATTGAGTTATTATTTATCTGGGATGGTAGAAGTTTCGAGTAAGAATTCCTACATATCATTTTATATTAGTGACTAGTAGGACGGGTTAAATACTGTTGGGGGTATTTAATCAAGCGTAGCCGGGTTTCAGTCTCTTCCTGTAAAAAGATTGAGGTAGTCATTCTTCCTAGATAGAATTGCATTGTGAGTGATTTGTAAAGGTTCCATCCTTACCTGGGAAAAAAATATAGTTGGAGTTTTTTGTGAGGTTTTAATTCTTGAGCCGTAGTGATAAAAAAAAATTAGGTTAATCTCTAGCCTGTAAAAAGATAGGTTATTCTTGAGCCTGTAAAAAGTAAAGGTTATTCCTGAGCATTGGAAAAAGAAATTATAAATGTTGATTCTGAGCCTGTAAAATAATCGGTGTGTAGGTTTGGTTCCTACCTTTAAAGGGATCATGAGAATTAGTGGGTACGAATCTCCGAGGGGCTCGGAGGACTGGACTAGCCAAGAGTAGCTTGGTGAATGAGGATATATCTTGGTATGCTGTAATATTTACTTTTCTATTTTTGCTGTTTGAGTGTGTACTTAGATTGATAATATTATTCCGCTGTATTACAAAAATAATAATAAATTTAGGAAAAAAATTAATTATTTTATTTATTCAAGTTTTATTCTGATTATTTTTTAATTACCCAATTCACCTCCCTTCTTGGGTATTCTACTGGGCCAACAATTGGTATCAGAGCTGGTTTTAACTCGTAAGGTTTAACATCCTAGCTAAACTGGTCATGTGCACACACCATGGATGATGTGTTTTGTGTATCCTCTTTTGATAGTGGAAAATGCGTATATGATAATATGGTTTATGATTCTTGTGATTTTAGTGGTAGTGATGGAAATGATGATAATGAAAATGTCAATATTGTTATGGAGAAATTATTTTCTTTCACTCTACTTTTTTCTAAAGAGAGCTTGAGTTTAGAAAGAAAAATTGCTTCTTTTGAAAATGGTTGAAAAAGTGTTCGAAAATATAAAATGCATTTGGATGATTATTGTGGTTCAAAAGAGTTTTCAGAAGTTGTTTTTGAAATTAATAATTTTCTCTTTAAAGTGGATTCTCTTAAAAATGAAAATAGAATTATAAAAAATAATTTTGATATGATTTCCAGGCAAAGGTCTAATTTTGTTTCTAAAATCGATTTAATTAAGAAAAATTTTGAAAAATTAAAATCCGACCTTAAGTCTATTTCGAGAGATTCTGAAAATGATTTTTCTAGGTAAAGTGGATATGCTTCATTATCTCATCTTTCATCATAGGCCAGTGTTAGTTATGCTTCTATTGTTAGAAATGATTTATGTTTTACATCTCGTGCTTTGTATGATAAATCAAATTTGAGATGTTATTATTGCAATTGGATTGGGCATTTTAAAGTATCATTTCTATTTCGGAACCCTAAGTTTATGTCTAACAAGGACGGATCTAAAATGAAATGGATACCGAAGAAAATTGTTGAAATGTCTTGTGCGAAATTACAAAATGTCGGAAGTGGACTTGAAGGAACAATTAAAGAGTTTATATGAAATCCAAAATAGAATGTCACTAGAGATCCACAAGCGACGTGTGCAAAGCAAAAAGATGCACCAAACATAAGAGGAGAATTTGTAAAGGAACTACAAGAGATATGTGCTAAGAGAAAATCTGTACCAAAGCCAAGATTGGATATCTCCAGAAAACCACACGCGATACAAGTAAATGGAGTCATTAATGAATCGAATGACAAAAATAAAAAGAAGAGAGGATACGATCTAGCCAAGAAGAATTGCTCACCTAAATCAATTATGATCTCAAATGAGGTAAAAATTAAAGTCACCCCAAAAGATAGAAAAGATACTCCTAACCCTCCGCATTTTAAATTCATTAAATTTGTTAAAGGGGGAGGTTCCCAACATGCGAAATAGGTAAGTTGGTGATTGTTTCTAAGACCTATTTTCAATGATGTGTTCACTTGTTGTCTTAGAAACAGTGTATGGTGATTATGAGAATCACATTTAGTTACAGGGTATTAACATGTTTTTATGTGCTTACATCAAGTAGTAATCACGTGTTAATTATAAAACATGTTATGGGATTTAGAAGATTAATCGAGTATTTGTGATCTTACTAAATAATGCTAATTATTTATTGAATATGATTTTTAGTAGGATTATTTGTATAATGAGCTATCATTCATGCTATTTGCCTTTATATAAATAAGTTGGATTGAGCTGAGTCTTTATACTTCTTAATGCATGATAATATGTTCTTATGTGGCATGTTAACTGATTTATAAACGATTATTATTATTCTAAACGAGAAATGAGATTTTATGAGAGAAATATACACTTATCTGCAATTATACATGCACTAAATTCATGATTGATGAAATGCTTGAGAAATGCTTCATATTTTAGTGTGTTAAAGAACATATGTTTTGTTTCTGTAAAGGGAAGACATTGTTTTTGTATCCTGAGTAAGGCATGTGGACTTAACTGATAATTATATGATTATATGCTTCGTTGTGGAAAGATTTTGATTGCCTCAAATTTATTCTCCTAAGCAGGAATTGACTTTTTTATAATTATATATGGGGAGAAGTGTTTATAAGAGGGATAATATTATGTCTTGCTTATATTGAAAGACAAGTTCTGTTGAAAATCAAAAGAGTTAATATGCGTATGAAAAATTAATATCATGCTATATTGCTAAAATGTTATGATTATTCACCTATGCATGAATATTATTCATTTACAATTTGATAGAGAAAGATTGCATGTTCAGAAAGATGTTTTTGGTGTGGATCTTGTTGGATTGAGTAGACTTGATAATTATCTATAAAAATGATCCACATAGTGTTGATGTTTTGTGCTAAAAAGTTGAATTTATGAATTGATTCAATGTGATTCTAAAAGAGATATATATATCCGGATTTAATTACATTAGGCTTAATGTTTCAAGTATATTATATGATTGCCTAGTGTAATGTTTGTGGTGTTCCCCCCTCCCTAAATTTTGTTTTTGAAGATGATAAAGGGGGAGAATTTGTTGATGTTTTACTAAGGGGGAATTTTAGATGATGTTTTATTAATTGGGAGAAATTCGTTGATGAGTGATTATGGGGGAGTTTTATTAATGAGTTTATTGTCCTTTATTGATTATGTTTTATAATATCTTCATTATTATGCTTTAATGAGTTAAAGAACCCGTCCTCAGATTAAGGGGAAGTGTGGTTATATTTTATTTTGAAAAAAACATCAAAGTTAATTGTCTTCAACAAAAAGGGGAAGGTTGTTGATCCTAAGATTTTGATGAACAATTAAGTATTGATATTTTAGTCGAACTAATGTTTAATTGAGTGTTTTAGTGATTTAAAATTCCAGTAATGAAGACGTCAAATTAAGTGGGTCGCAAATGAAGATGTTAAGATGATGAAGAAGAATAAAAAGTTTGAATAAATTAGGGAAAACTACCCAAGTGAATCTTAACTCTTAATATCTCATTTAGGAACACATACATGGCACAAAATGTATTTTATCTTTTATGTGTGTTTTGATTTAATTAAATTATTTGCTCCTATGTGAATTGAGAAGAAATAATTTTGAATGACTAAAATGAAATATAAGAATATTAGTGGAGCTAATTTAAAGAAGAAAAATGTATTAAAATGAATTGGAGAGAAGTGTTCAACAAATATGAGTTGACTGATAAGTTGATTGATGGGTATAAGACAAACATGCTGAATTGATCAGTCGACTGATAAGTCGACCAATGAAAAGAAAGTAAAGTCTCGAAATCTAGCAGCCGACTGATAAGTTGACCGATGAACGTCCCCGGCTACATCCTGAATTGGGTAGTCGACTGACCAGTCAACTGATGGAGCTGTTTCAGGATCTTGTGCATTCCGCAATCATATCTAAAAGTAGCTGTTTTTGGTTAAGATTTGAGAGAGATTTCGGCGATATTATTTATATTTAAGGTATGCTTCATATACTAATTAAATCCTATTAATATGGTTCATCAAATATTAATGTTTCTCAAATTGGTACTTGAAAATGATTCTAGTCTATTTAATTGAGATTGTGAAATACTTTGGGGATTTAATTGAGTGTTTTAAAAGTTGTTATTATGTGTAATTGAACCGAATTGAAGTTCTTATGATATAAGTAGTCTATAAGAGCTTTTAATTGTAATGACACTTGTAAACTAGCCGTTAGAAGGCTGATTACATGTTCCTTTAAATAGACCTGCGAATTTCATTACCAAATTTAAGTAGTAAAGAAGAGAAATCATATCATATCATAAGAGTGATCTTTTCTAAGAGTTATCTTTCGGAGAGTGTATGAGTTATTCTAAGAGTGATCTTGAAGATCAATTGTGATTAATATTTGTTGCTACCGGATCTGAAGTTACATTGCTTTATCTGATTATTTTGTGGATTTTGGGTGAGATCTTTCGAATTATATTCTTTCATTGCATTACTTGTTTATAATTTGGAAATTGATCTTAGAAATTGTTTCTGATTTATTAAAGAAAATAATTTGACAAATAATTTCTTGAATCTGATTACGTGCTCCAATTTACTACCCATATCTTATTAAAATCAGATTTTGTATCTCATATTTTTCAATTACTAGTTGGGATATTAATTGAGTTATTATTTATCTGGGGTAGTAGAAGCTCCGAGTGAGATTTCCTACTTATTATTTTATTTTGGTGAGTAGTGTGAGGGGTTAAATACTGTTGGGGGTTAATTAATCAATGGTAGACGAGTTTCAATCTCTTCCTCAAAAGAGATTGAAGTAGTGATTCTTCCTTAATAGAATTGCATTGTGAGTGATTTGTAAATGTTCTATCTTTACCGGGAAAAAATGATAGTTGGAGTGTTTTGTGAGGTTTTGATTATTGGGCCGTAGTGATAAAAAGAATTAGATTAATCTCTAACCTGTAAAAAGATAGGTTATTCTTGAGCCTTTAAAAGTAGAGGTTATTCCTGAGTCTTGGAAAAGAAAATTGTAAAGGTTGATTCTGAGCATGTAAAAGAATCGGTGTATGGGTTTGGTTCCTACCTTTAAAGAGATCTTGAGAATTAGTGGGTGCGAATCTCCGTGGGGCTCGGAGGATTGGACTAGCCAAGAGTAGCTTGGTGAACCAGGATATATCTTGGTGTGCTGCAATATTTTCTTTGCTATTTTTATTATTTGAGTGTGCACTTAGATTGGTACTATTATTCCGTTGTGTTATAAAGATAATAATTAATTTACGAATAAAATTAATTATTTGATTTATTCAAGTTTTTTCTGATTATTTTTTAATTACCCAATGCACCCCATTCTTGGGTATTCTACTAGGCTGAGAATTGGCATCAGAGCTGGTTTTAGGTTATAAGGTTTAACATCCTGGCTAAATTGGTCACCTGCACACACCATGGATGATTGGTTTTGTGTATCCTATTTTGATAGTGGTAAATGCATATATGATAATGTGATTTATGGTTCTTGTGATTTTAGTGGTAGTAATGGAGATGATGATAATGAAAATGTCCATATTATTATGGAGAAATTACTTTCTTTCAAACTACTTTTTTCTAAAGAGAGCTTGAGTTTAAAAAGAAAAGTTGCTTCTTTTGAAAATGGTGGAAAAAGTGTTCGACAATCAAAAATACATTTGGATGATTATTGTGGTTTAAAAGAGTTTTCGGAAGTTGTTTTTGAAATTAATAATTTGCTCTCTAAAGTGGATTCGCTTGAAAATGAAAATAGAGTTTTAAAAAATAAATTTGATATGGTATCCAGGTAAATTTCAGATTTTGTTTCTAAAATCGATTTAATTAAGAAAAATTTTGAAAAATTAAAATCTGACCTTAAGTCTATTTTGAGAGATTCTGAAAATGATTTTTCTAAGCAAAGTGGATATGCTTCATCATCTCATCTTTCATCACAGGCCAGTGATAGTTATGCTTCTATTGTTAGAAATGATTTATGTTTTACATCTCGTGCTTTGTATGATAAATCATATTTGAGATGTTATTATTGTAATAAGGTTGAGAATTTTAAAGTATCATGTCCGTTTCAGAACCCTAAGTTTATGTCTAACAAGTACGTATCTAAAATGAAATGAATACCGAAGAAAATTATTGAACTGTCTTGTGCAGAATTACAAAATGTTGGAAGTGGACCTGAAGGAACAGTTAAAGACCTATTTTCAATAATGTGTTCACTTGTTGTCTTAGAAATAGTGTATGGTGATTATGAGAATCACATTTAGTTAGGGGGTATTAACATATTTTTATGTGCTTACATCAAGTAGTAATCATGTGTTAATTATAAAACACGTTATGCGATTTAGAGGATTAATCAAGTATTTGTGATCTTACTATATAATGCTAATTATTTATTGTTATGATTTTTAGTAGGATTATTTGTATAATGAGCTATCATTCATGCTATTTACTTTTATACAAATAAGTTGGATTGAGCTGAGTCTTTATGTATGCATGATAATACGTTCTTATGTTGCATTTCTACTGATTTATAAACGTATATTATTATTCTAAAATAGAATTGATATTTTATGAGAGAAATATGCACTTATCTGTAATTATACATGCACTAAATTTATGATTGATGAAATGCTTGAAAAATGCTTCCTATTTTATTGTGTTAAAGAACATATGTTTTGTTTCTATAAAGGAAAGACAATATTTTGGTATCATGAGTAAGGCATGTGGAATGAACAAATAATTATATGATTGTATGCTACAATGTTGAAAGATTTTGATTGCCTCAAATTTATTCTCCTAAGCATGAATTGACTAGTTTACAATTATATATGGGGAAAAGTGTTTATAAGAGAGGTAATATTATGTCATGCTTACATTGAAAGACAAGTTTTGTCGAAAATCAAAAGAGTTAATATGCTTGTGAAAAATTAATATCATGCTATATTGCTAAAATGTTATGATTATTCACCTATGCATGAATATTATTCATTTACAATTTGATAGAGAAAGATTGCATGCTAAGAAATATGGTTTTGGTGTGGATCTTGTTGGATTGAGTAGACGTGATATTTATCTATAAAAATGGTCCACATAATATTGATGTTTTGTGCTTAAAAGTTGAATTTATGAATTGATTCAATGTGCTTTTAAAAGAGATAAATATATATATGTATCCGGATTTAATTACTATAGGGTTACTCTTCAAGTATAATTTATGATTGCTTAGAGTAATGTTTGTAGTGTTCCCCCCCTCCCCAAATTTTGTTTTTGAAGAGGACAAAGGGGGACAATTTGTTGATGTTTTATTAAAGGGGAATTTTAGATGATGTTTTATTAATAGGGAGAAATTAGTTGATGAGTGATTAAGGGGGAGTTTTATTAATAAGTTTATTGTGCTTTATTGATTATGTTTTATATTATCTTCATTATTATGGTTTAATGAGTTAAAGAACCCGTCCTCGGATTAAGGGGGAGTGTGGTTATATTTTATTTTGAAACAAATATCAAAGTTAATTGTTTTCATAAAAAAGGGGGAGATTGTTGATCCTAAGATTTTGATGAACAATTAAGTATTGATATTTTGGTGGAACTAATGTTTAATTGAGTGTTTCAGTGATTTCAAGTTCCAGTAATGAAGACGTCAAATTAAATGGATGCCAAATGAAGATGTCAAGATGATGAAGAAGAATTAAAAGTTCGAAAAGATTAGGGAAAACAACCGAGGTGAATCTTAACTCTTAATATCCTATTTAGGAATACACACATGGCACAAAATGTATTTTATCTTTTATGTGTGTTTTGATTTAGTTAAATTATTTGCTCCTATATGAATTGAGAAGAAATAATTTTGATTGACTAAACTGAAATATAAGAATATTAGTGGAGCTAATTTAGAGAAGAAAATATATTAAAATGAATTGGAGAGAAGTGTTCTGCAAAGATAAGTTGACTGATGGGTATAAGTCAAACATACTGAATTGATTAGTCGAAAGATAAGTTGACCGATGAGAAGAAAGTGAAGTCTCTGAATCTAGCAGTGGACTGATAAATCAACCGATGAACATCCTTGGCTACATCCTGAATTGGGCAGTCGACTGATCAATCGACCGATGGAGCTGTTTCAGGATCTTGTGTATTCTGAAATCATATCTAAAAGTAGCCGGTTTTGGTTAAGATTTGAGGTAGATTTTGGCGATATTATCTATATTTAAGGTATGTTTTATATACTAATTAAATTCTATTAATATGGTTTATCAAATATTAATGTTTCTCAAATTTGTACTTAAAATTGATTCTAGTCTATTTAATTGAGATTGAGAAATACTTTGGGGATGTAATTTAGAGTTTTGAAAGTTGTTATTAAGTGTAATTGAACCTAATTGAAGTCCTTATGATAGAAGGGGTCTATAAGAGCTTTTAATTGTCATGACCTTTGTAAACTAGCCGTTAGAAGGCTGATTACATGTTCCTTTAAATAGACTTGCAAATTTCATTAGCAAATTTAAGCAGTAAAGAAGAGAAATAATATCATATCATATCATAAGAGTGAGCTTTTTTAAGAGTTATCTTTCTGAGAGTTTGTGAGTTATTCTAAGAGTGATCTTGAAGATCAATTGTGATTAATATTTGTAGCTACCGGATCTGAAGTTACATTGCTTTATCTGATTATTTTGTGAATTCTGGGTGAGATCTTTCCAATTATATATTCTTTCATTGCATTACTTGTTTATATTTTGGAAACTGATCTTAGAAGTTGTTTTTGATTTGTTAAAGAAAATATTTTTACAAAGAATTTATTGAATCTGATTACGTGCTCCAATTTACTTCCCATATCTTGTTAAAATCAGATTTTGTATCTCACGTTTTTCAATCACTAGTTGGGATATTAATTGAGTTATTATTTATCTGAGGTGGTAGAAGCTCTGAGTCAGATTTCCTACTTATCATTTTATATTGGTGATTAGTGTGACGGGTTAAATACTGTTGGGGTATTTAATCAAGGGTAGCCGAGTTTCAGTCTCTTCCTGTAAAAAGATTGAGGTAGTAATTCTTCTTGGATAGAATTGCATTGTGAGTGATTTGTAAAGGTTCTATCCTTACCTGGGAAAAGGATAGTTGGAGTGTTTTGTGAGGTTTTGATTCTTGAGCCGTAGTGATAAAAAGAATTAAGTTAATCTTTAACCTGTAAAAAGATAGGTTATTTTTGAACTTGTAAAAAGTCGAGGTTATTCTTGAGCCTTAGAAAGGGAAATTGTAAAGGTTGATTCTGAGCCTGTAAAAGAATCGGTGTGTGGGTTTGGTTCCTACCTTTAAAGGGATCTTGAGAATTAGTGGGTGCGAATCTCTGTGGGGGCTCGTAAGACTGGACTAGCCATGAGTAGCTTGGTGAACTGGGATATATCTTGGTGTGCTGCAATATTTACTTTGCTATTTTTGCTATTTGGGTATGCACTTAGATTGATAATATTATTCCACTGTGTTATAAAGATAATAATTAATTTAGGAATAAAATTAATTATTTGATTTATTCAAGTTTTATTCTGATTAGTTTTATATTACCCAATTCACCCCCCTCTTGGGTATTCTACTGGGCCAACAATTTGGTTTATTTTAGTTCAAGATTTGGTTTGCTTTAGTTAATTTCAGTTGACTATTAGTTAGTTATGGTTGATTATGAGGTTGTTTTGGCTGTGAACAACCTGAAATACAACCCTATTTAGCTATTATTAATAGTTCTTAGAGTTGTGAACAACCTGAATCACAACTCTAATTTGGTTTATTAATAGTTTTTTGAGTTGTGAACAACTTGAATCGCAACCCTAATATATACATCACAACTTGATTTTGTCAAGAACCTCAAATGAACTCCGTTGCTTTGATTAGTTGAGTTTTTGTGCATGATTTGTGAGTTAAAAAGTGAAACAAATTACCATATATTTGTGCTTGTCCTACTCGTAACTAAGGAAAATGGGAAGGTTTCTGAAGAAAAATCACACATATCCCCGAAGGAATAGCAACCCTCCTTTTATCCCGAGTTCTTAGCCACAAGGGTCTGTCGGTGTAGTATATAAGAGTGTGTGTGTGTATGTGTGTGTGTATGTATATATACATACATACATATGTATATATATATATATATATATATATGTATGTGTGTGTGTGTGTGTGTTTGGTTTAGCTAAAAAGAAAAGACATACAATGTTCTTGGGGGAATCGTATAGCCTATGCGCAGCTCATGGTATGATAGAAGTTTTATTTGAATCCTTACATGTTCTTAACATGTTGTCAAATGATTTGATGTTTTTTAATGTTTTTGAATGTTCTTGAGATGCTTGAAGTGGTTTTGTATGATTTGACCCAAGTTTGGTTGTTATAGTTAAGATTAAGTGTTTGTTTGATGTTGTTGACAAAATCAAAAGATTGCTTGGTTGTTTTATGGGTTTTATGTGTTATGTACATTAAAGTAAAGTGTGTTATCTACATGATTCTACTATATACAAGCAACATATACAAGATTAACCAAAGATCATAGGGTGTAGATCATAGGGTATTTTATAGGAATATACCTACTTAGGGAACGTGATCTTCCCTAATTGTTTACCTTCTTTTCCTCCATGATCTTCTTGGTAGGTGGTTGATCGGAGGTCATCAATTCCTCAAGTTCTTAGCCAAGAACCCAAGAACACCCTACTTAAGGGATGTGGTCATCCCTAAGTAGTTAGCCTCCTTTTGTCCTTAGCCCTCTTTACTTGGTGTTTATCAGTATTCGTCGACCCTTGAAGTTCTTGTTCTACAAACTTCAAGAACACCTTCCAAGACTAGATTTCAGTGAAATGACGACGTGTGTTTTGAGAAATATGCTTGAGAGTCCTACGACCCGAGATAGTTGTTCGAGTTTAGAGAAAGAAGCTAGGCTTTCATGACTTGCAAAAATTAGAGGGGTGGTTTGGTTTTTATTGACCTAGGGGTTTAAGGATTGGCCAATGCATAGGCCAATCCAAGGTGTTCCTTGGGTAATGTTTGGCCTAGGGGACTGCTTGTCTTACTTTGGTTTGGTTTGGCTTGGAACGAATTTAGGATGAGAAGTGAGATTATCAAAGATTTAGTAATGATTGGAAATCATTACCAATCATTTTCTCTCTTCCAATAATAATCCTTTCACATGGGTGAATTTATAACTTGATATGATGGAACCAGTTTGGTTTAGGGGCCAAGTACTAGTTAGATCCACAATTTCGGTTTGGTCATCATAAATGCTTCCAAGGTTCATTGCTTCTAGTCCTTAGGTGCCATTTGTTATTTAATGCAAGGTTATGAGTCAAGACTTGGAGGGCACTCCTATGGTTGGATTCGGGTGGAATTGGGTTAACCTACCTTGTAACTGACAGTTGGTTTCTAAGTTCCTAGTTAACCCTTAGGATATTTTGGTGAAAATATCTACATCCTTTGAACCTAGACATTCCATGTCATCCCAATCATTTAATGCATTATTGGATGTGCATTTAATGAATTGCTTAGATGCTACTCATCCAATTTTGTTTTGGTAATGGGTCGTCATGATTCAAGATTTTAGGCTGGTTCTAAGAAATTTTGCTAAAAATATCTAGATACCTTGAATGTGGTCTTGACATGTCATCCCAACAATATAATTCATGGTGGTATGGGCATTCAATTCTCATTGAACGCCTTACTTAAGTGGCAAACCAAATTGGTTTAGTTTCGATAATGGTTGGTTGTACCTTAAGTGTCTTGGTTCCCCTTCCTTAGCCACTTGGTAGGAAACTTCTAGGGAGGATCCTTGGTAATTATAAGACTTTATTTTTGGTCCTTAAATGATGGCTAGGCCCTTGATTTCTTGGGCCTAGGTTGGTTTGTCAAGATTACTTGGATCTGGTGAAAATCCAAGTCAAGCCTAATCCTTAAAATCACCTTATGATTTAGGGCTTTGACATGACCTTTCCAAGCCTTGATTAAGGTGTCTTGGATTGTTTTTTGGTAGTGTGTGATGTGGTATTCATGAGATAAACAATTGTTTTTGGCGTTAAATTGACGAGATTTAGTGAAAAGTAAATGTTTCAAAGTTGGGATGGGGTAGCTGAATTAGCTGAGTCAATTAACTCTTAGTTGTGGAGATGATGACGCTTGGGTCAACAGACTCCTAATTGTGACTATTTCCCAATGGGTTTTCCTACAATCTCAAATTAATGACAATCAGGTCACATGTAGTTCTAACAAGTAAAGTAAATTCAACTACTACATTATACTATTGTCCGGAATTCGTAAAATACTATCTGGCTAGCTATTTTCTTTACACTACAAAATTAAAATACATTGGATATCTACATTATACTATAAAATTAAAATAAGCTGGTTGTTTGCAATACACTATGAAATTAAAATATGCTAGCTATCTGCATTACACTACAAAATTAAAATACACTTGTTGTCTGCATAATACTATGAAATTAAAATATTACTCCTAAAGGATGATGTGCGATCTATCCTATAGGATGTGAGGAGGATGACACTCGATCAATCGTCTCCTGGTCATGACCATACCCCAAAGGGTTTTCTTACACATCTCAAATTAATGAGAATTAAGTCACATGTAGTTCTAGCATATAAAGTAAATTCTACTTCTACATTATACTACTGTCCAGAATCGATAAAATATTGTCTCATTGGCTATCTCATTTAAAAATTAAAATACTGTCTTGCTGATTATCTTATTGATTGTCTGATTTAATATTGAAAATAGTGCTCCTAAAGGATGATGCGTTGTTAATCTTGTAGGAGGTAGGAGGATAATACTTGGTTAATTGTCTTCAATTGCAAGGAGGATGACACTCGTTCAAGCATCTCCTGGTAGTGAGGAAGATGGTACTCTGTCAGTCATCTCCTAGAGGATGACACTTGATTAATCGTCTTTCGGTTGCGAGGAGGATGACAGTTGGTCAATCGTGTCCTGATTGTGAGGAGGATAACACTCAATTAGTGGTCTCCTGGAGGATGACACTTGGTCAATCGTCTCCTGAAGGATAACACTCGATCAATCGTCTCCAGGAGACATGGAGGATGATAATCTGTTAATCGACTTCGGGTAGTAGTAGTAAGAAGGATGACACATGGTCAATTATCTCCAGATAGTGGTTGTGAGGAGAATGACGCTCTGTCAATTATTTCCTGGTAGTGTAAAGGATGACACCTTGTCAATTGTCTTCGAGTTGTGTGGAGGATGACACTATATCAATTGGATCCTACTTGAATGGTTTGGATTGGTGGATTATGTTAATATTTGGTGGAACAGGTTCTTAGTTAGGAAAACTGACTCCTGGGTCGTCATATCAATATAAGGTTAAAAATGACCAATGGAATTCACATGAGCGAAGACGCTGAGGGAAACTCGACACCTAGTGAAGTTTTCTTGGCTACATCCTGCCTGAGACTGCTTGACAAGGACTAGAAAACTTCCCAAGGAAAAGTTTAACCTCAGGTAAAATGTGCCCCAGTCGTAGACTGGGGCTCTGTGATGCTTGTTTATGTCTGGGATTATATGGTTCCAGTTTTGAATTTTTTCATTGATTATGCTTGGGATTGGTGCGAGTCTTATAACAAGGCACTCTATAGGGAGAAGATCTAATATAATGTGCCTCAACTCTAGCTAGGGTGACTTTTTTATCACAGAGTCTCAACGGAGAAACCAGATATAATGTGCCCCAGCCCTAGCTGGGGCATGGGACTATCTCGTGAGCATTTTAAGGATGTGGTAGACCCCATATGGGTTGCCTCAATATCCAAAACTGAACGTGCAATTTGTATTGTTCGTTTTAGTCTGGAAACACCCTTTGGGTTGTTTCTGTATTATTAAAATTACTGGTTCTGGATGGTAATCATCGAATGACCAACACCAACCTGGGTTACCTACATATATTGATTTCCTAGGTTAGGAATCTAGTCAAAATATAGTTCGGCCCTCGCTGTGCTATCTTAGATTATCAACCGTACCCACAAGGGCTTTCTACGTACCTTGATAATCTACCAAGTGTTAGGTCGATGCACAGTTCGAGAACATGTATAATTTCTTATCTGTTTAACAAAAGGATTGTTAGTTAGCTTCTCAGATAAGTAAAGGGACTTCTTGAGAGATGCGCCGTGATAGAGGGTTGAGAGAATGTTGTGATGCAGACATCTTTCTGGTTTTGACCAGACTGACTTGGGTCTTCTATGTACATTGGTGATCTACCAAGAACAGGTCGAGGCACAGTCTGCTGGGGATGGAGGAATTTGTTTAAGGTGACGACCCAACCTGGAAACATTTTTCGTATCCTAGTGTTTACCAGGACTCAGGTTGATACCTAATTTTTCATTAGCTAGTTAAGTCTAGTATGGGTAGATCCAGATTGGTAGGTTATTGTCATGTTTAGTATGGTTCAATCCCAATTGATTAGGGGATTCATTATTTAGTACCTCTGTGGGGATTGTATTGTTTAATGTGACTCCATAGGGATTTTTAGTTTTGATGACGTGATTCAATCCCGATTGTCGTGGGGTTTTTGTTAATGGAAATTGGAGAAGGTTCGCACTAGTCTTAGGCTTTTCTAGGAGTCAAGTTGGAAGTAGTTTCCTGGTTAAGCATTGTCTATTACTTGGTAAATAAAGAAAGTGCATATAGCTTTCTTAGGAAAGTCAAAGGACTATTCCACGAGATGCACCCTGATCTAGGGGTGAGAGAGTGTCATAAAGATAATACTTATCTCTCTCATTTTATTTCGATCGAACCTACTTGGGTTTTTTACGTTTTCAGTTGATCTACCAAGAATTTGGTCGAAATGCTACTAGGTATTCTTGTTTTGTACAGGGAACCTGGTTGACACTTTATTTCAATGACCATTAATAGTTTTTAGTTTAAAGGGTGCAACTAAACCTTGTAAAGGTTGTCTACTAATCTTAGATAACTGAGAATCAGGTCAGCACGTAGTTCATCACACATAGTTGAGTTTTAAGTTTGTTAACCGAACCCACGAAGGTTTCCTACTATCTTGGGTTCAACTGAGAATTAAGTTGACACGTAGTTCATGCGTCTTTAATGAGTTTAAATTTGTTAACCAAACCTGTACATACGTATCCCAAAAGTTGTCAGGAATCAGGTTGAGCGTAGTTTCTGGGTTTTTTGGATTAGTGAGATTAGTTAATTTTATTATGATTGAGGTATTTCGTTTTGCACTATAAGACGATATGAACATTGTTTCCATCAGGAAAACATGGATAGAATGAAGTATGCCCTAGTCGTAGACTAGAGCAGCGACTGGATAAGTTCCATTGGGGAATCTAATCCGACACTTCCTATCATACGATTCGTGATTATTGACAGCATAAAGTATGCCCCAGCCTGTAGGCAAGGGAGAATACTAATTAACTATAGGATTGCAAAGCTAAATTAGTTTGTCTCGCTATTTATTGGGGTGATTAATTCGGGATTTTACGGATTAGATCCTAGAATAAAACTGGCCAATGAGTCTGTATATTATTTTGATCAAATGTGAAGTTAGTATCTTAGGAGTTTTCCCGTTGGTGCAACCTCATGGCCGTGCAATGAGTTGATAAGAGTGATTATCTATATCGCCCAAGCTTGTGGATTATTTGTTGTTCGTGGTTTATTTTTAATTTATTTTTTAATTATTTTTTATTTTTAAGAGAATCTTGGATTTTATCTTTGATTACACCAGATTCGTAGTGTAACTTATTTAGTCTATCTCTTGGATATCATTGTTTGTTCTTATAGTGGTGTATGGGTTTGCAAATTTTGGTACATCACACTAGTAGGGCCAGGAGGTTTCGACTTGGTTTTCCTGGCTATACTTTAGTCTTAAGTAGCAAAGAATGTGCATGGACGTAACCGTTGTTCTTGGAGAGGTAAAATCAATACTTAGTCTGGTCACTCACGATTGCTTTTGTAGAATAATAGTAGTGATGAGTTTGACATGTCTTTCAAAAAGCCACGTATGAATCGAAATCCTATTGACAAAAACCATGACTTTCTTTCTAGACGTCATTATGTCAGTAACGGATTCTTTAGGTGATGAAAATCGCCGTCCTTCCTGTTGGCCCAATGAACTACCCAAGAGGGGGGGTGAATTGGATAGTTATAAAAACTTATATAATTAAAACTTTCAACACTTAATTTATCAAATAATCAATTTATCCTAAATCAATTATTCTTTTCGTTACCCAACAGATAAGTGTTTAATTCTAGGTACACACCCAAAAAAAATATAAGAAAAATAAATAATGTAGCACACCAGGATATATCCTTGTTCAGCATGCTAGCCTTACTGATAGGTGTGAAAAATCTATCTATTTCTAATCCGAATTTGTTAGTTTTCGAATATGTTTATATAGTATTTTATTATGTTTTAATTAGTTTTCATACTTTTTGTATAACTCAGGTGTGTAGGTAAAAAAGATAGGAAACTGGAGCTAAAACGATGAGATTGAACCAAAGCGGTTCGAAGTTACGGTGGATAAACAAGCTCGGAGGCTAAAAGATGAAACAGGCCCACTGCTTAAGTGTCTAGACCACCGCTTAAGCGGTAAAAATGCAGAGAAGAGCAAAATTTTACTGACGGACGACCGCCTGAGCGAAAATTCTACCGCCTAGGTGGAAATCCAACATAATGTTCTCCAAGTCCACCGCCTACTTCACCGCCTAGGCGATCAGACTTAACCGACCTAACTTCGCCTAGGTGCAATTTCCACCGCCTAGGCAGATTTTCCCTACACAACCTTTAGATGTTTTTAGATATTTTTAGGATATTTTTGCTATAAATATCCCCTCTCCTCCCCCTTGGCCGGTATCTCTCTTCCCTCTCTTGCATTTTTGCCCTTTAGGCTATAGTTAAGCCTAGGGTTAGGAATTTTAGTGGTGGAGCTCACATCCCGAAGTGGAGAAGACGGCGAATCGATCGTTGAGCGTTATTAGCAGTTTATCTTCGGACGAGGCTAAGTTCTTCGATCGTTTTTCCTTATTTCTTTATCTTAGGAGCATGTGAGCATATTTAGCTTGTTATTTCATTGTATATGCGGCTATGGCCCAGAGTTAAATATGGATTGTAGTAGGGATTAACCTAATATTTATAAATACGTTGTTTGGATGATTTCGGTGTTTCGTTTGTGATTGTTCTTCGTAGTTTGATTGAATTTATCGTATTGTTTGTTTATTATGCTTGGATTGATAAATGGAGAATACGGGGTTTTGACAAAATCCCGGATTCGGATTAGGGTAAACAAACACCACGATTATATAACCCGGTCGGGGTTTGAATCGTGGACAATCGATGACGTGGGGCTAGACACACGCTACCTAGGGTCGTAAAGACGTTGAGGGGGACCTCTTCGTTCGCTCGAAGTTGCGTTATATCCCTCATCTTACACTCGGAAGAGGTGGCGAGGGAGTTTTAGAATGGAGATTGTCGATAGGGTAAATACAACGCGACGATCCAATAACCCGGGAGGGAGTTGGATTGTGTGCAATCAATGACGCTGGGCTAGACTCACGTGACCTAGGGTCGTTAAGACGTTGAGGGGAACTTATTCGTTAGCTTGAAGTCATGTATTCTCCCATCTTACACTCGGAAGAGGTGGCGGTGGAGTTTACATACCGAGGTTGTCAAATAGGTCGAACAACGTAAATGCGAGTAAATCGGAATCGAACACGTATTTGTAAACACATTAATCCCTATGCAATTCTTCACCCTAAAACATATTAGCATAATAGTATAGTTAATTTAGGATATATTAGTATTAGTTTAATTAATTAAATACATTTATTTTTCTCCTAGATAAACTTTGGTCACGATAAACGCGGTATTCGATAGTAACGACAACAATCCCTGTGGATACGATAACCCGATCTTAACGATCACACTATACTAAAACTTAGACCTCGTATACTTGCGAGAGTAAGTAGTGGCGTATTTTGCGCACTACCACTTACCTAATCCAGTCTTTTGAGCTCCACAGAGATTCGTAATCTCTAAACCCCAGATTTCTTTAACGGTAGGAATCAAACTCTTATAACAATTATTTTCCCAAGCTTATAATCAACCTTTACAATTTTGTTTTTTCTAGGCTAAGGAAGAATCTTACTTTTTTACCAGGATAAAGACTAACCTAATTCTATTACAGGAAGAATCACAACCTAATATTTTTAACGGGCTAAAGATTAAACATCACCACACTTACAAGTGTCATTTTCCTAGGTAAGGATTGAACCTTTATAATTCATTCAAAAGTAATTCAATTTTAGGAAAAATGAAAACCTAGTTCTTATCAAGAAAAAGATTAACCTAACCTTTTTCACAGGAAAATATTGAAACTTAGCTACCCTGACTAGACATCGACCCAATTGTGTCTAATCCGCTCAAACTCACAAATACAAAAAATTATGAGTTTCTTCCTACTTAGAGCTTCTACTACCTCAAAACAGTTATACTCAATTAATGTACCAAAATTTACTACGTAATAGAATTAAAGTAAGTCAAATTAATATATGATTATAAGTAAGTGTGGATAACACAAAATATAGCACGTAATAAGAAAATATCACAAAATCGTTGAAAAAACAATTTTATGCTTTTAAATTTGAAAGTGATTTCCTACCGATAATAAATCCAATCAATCAAAAATAATATGAAAACAAAATTAAGAACAATAACTTGGAAACATCTCACCAAGCAAAACACCGAATAATGAAAACAAGATCGCAATATAGCACAAATCGGTGATGCCAATTCAATAGCGCTTTAGCTCAAAAACTTTAATCACAAAACCTCTTTCAAATAATCTAAGCAAAATGATAACTCTATGAAAATCTTAGGAACTAATAGTTTTTGATGTATTGAGATCCAACTTTCGCAGGTCTATATATAAGGATTTAGATCAAGCCTTCCGATGGCTAGTTTTCAAAAGATATGCCTATAAAAGGCATATATAGAGCCCATATATCATATCCATTCAATTCTAGTGTATTTCACTTAAAAATAGCTTTTAAAACTCTCAATGAAGTCCATCAATAATTTCTCAATTAATAATCACAACGATAGGAAGTATTTAGGCAGCGTTTAGTAACCACTCCCATCCCATTCCCATTTTTTTGGGATTAAGTTTTGAGTATAGCATTTGGTAATCTATCCCAATTTTTTGTTTCCATTCCTATCACAGGATTGTGCTCATTTTTTTTATATTGTCTTGAGAAACAAAAAAAAATTGTGCCCAAGATTTCCCATCCCATTCCCAACCCAAAAAATAGCCGAACATGATCAAACACAGCCGCTCCATGATCACCTCCATCACCTTCACTTTCGTCTTCGTCCATGGTCATCATCCAAGAAGATCGTCTTCAACGTCTTCTTCTTCAACCGTTCTCCTCTAGTTCGTCATTCGCCATCACGGTGTCATCGTTTGTCATTGTCTCCATCACGTTTTTCATCGTCGTCTTCTTTGCATCCTCCGTCGTAATCGATTTCGTTTGCGATTACGGTTTCGATTTCGATTTTGATTTCGAAATAGGGTTTCAATGTCTACTCTTGGTTTGTCATCTGGTTTGTCGTCTTCCCCATCGACCGCATTCGTTTGATTTTAGATTTTGTTGACCTTGTTTGTCGTCTGCTTTTTTATTTCAAAATCAAAACTCGAAATCCATTTCAATTTCGGATAGGGTTTCGAAATCGAATCGAAACCCTATTTCGATTTGATTTTGATTTCAAAATTGGGGCTTGAAATTGATTTTGGTTTCCTACTTCGAAATCAAAGCTTGAAATTGATTTCGAGTGTGATTTCGATTTTGAGTGCGCATTGGTGAAGAATAAGTTATTTTTTTGGCTTGAAATCGATTTTGATTTCGAAATAGGGTTTTGATTGTTTGATGATTTATTGATTGTGGTTTAGGGTTCATTTTTTATTTCTTTGATTAAATTGTTACCAAACGCTATTCTATTCCCGAATAAAAAAAAAATTATAGTTACCAAACACCCTTCTGTTCCCAAGAAGGAAACAAAATTCTCATCCCATCCCATTCCCATCCCACTACGCATGAAACGGTTACCAAATGGGCCCTTAATAAACGAAATTGAGAAAATTGTTTAATATGTGAACCAAATCTATATAAACTCAAAACATATGGACCATATCTTCCACAAGATCAGATCCCCCAAATATTTCTCTTGGAACAAAAAAAAAAATAGCTAGTTTTTTACCGAAACCCCAAAATTATCGAGATCTCAACCGAAACAGTCGGTTGACCGAACCCTGGCCAGTCGGTTGACCGAACCCTGGCCAGTCGATTGACCGATTGATTTAGCATGTAATCCAGGACTAAACTAAACTCCAGTCGGTTGCCCAATTACTCTCCGATCGGTTGACCAAATAGTTTAGAGGGTTTTCTAGGCCAAACCCTAGTACAGTCGGTTAACCAATTGCCCTACAATCGGTTAACCGATCATTTCAAAGACTTTTCACTGCCATTCCACTGCGCCCATCGGTTGACCAATTCCTTCTTGGTTGGTTGACCAATTGATGCAGCATCTTCCATATTTTCTCTGAAATCTCATTGTTTCAATCTGTTGACTAATCCTCCTCGAATTAGTTGATTGATTGATGTTGGTTGATCACTTTCTCACTTATTTCTACTCCAAAACTCAATGTTTAATCTTGTTAACCAATTGTTTTTCTTGGTTAACTAAATTGACACTAAACTTAAACTTTAAACATTATTAACACTTAAGTCAATTTTTAATTTTCAATTTCACATAGGAGCACATATTTAATCACTAATTAGGATCCTAAAATTCATTAAATCAAACACACAAACATATAACTCATTTAATAGTGTCGTATGTGATCCTAATTCGGGTTTTATTAAGAGTATAAGAGTATTGAGTTGTTTTCTCCTAATTTCTTCAGGATCTTCAATACTCTTCATTTCTTCGATGTCTATCTTCTCACCCTTGATATTTTTTTCACGATATAATCTTTAAATGGAATTCTTTTTTATAGAAACACTTAACAACTTTCCACCAAAAACATCAACCTTTAATTGTCCATCAAAACCTCGGGATCAACAATTCCCAATCTTATGGGAAAGTCAAGGCCTCTAAGACCTCGATTGGACAAAATGCGTCAAAGCGCTCCCGAGGTCGACCCAAGATATCGACACTGAGAATTTTGGACAACATGCCAACCTTTTCTTCTACTTTTGCTGAGGAGACCTTTAGGACATCTAGAGTCGATGACCTAATGATGGCCAGTCCGTCAGACGTTTCTATGGATCAGGACTTTGTTGGCCCTTCTATCAAAGTTGAAATTGCAGCGGATCCCGATTATGTCCTTCCTGAGGATGAGATTTTAGATTAGGGCATTCTTGAGGATTTTCTAGGATACAATTTCAAGCCTAGGGATCCTATTCCTAGACCATTTTGAGATAGGGCACTTACCTTCGATGCGACATGGCTTTATCCTATTGAGCTTGAAGATTAGATGCTAGTATAAGATCTTCATAACTATCCTCCTGTTTTCCTCCATTCTATTTAGGTTCTCTATTGAAATCTTTTCTATTCACCCTTCTTTTTAAAAGAGAAAAGTCTTATATTTTTGTGGGTAAATTTCTATAGGTTGATCCCCCGTTGCAATGCAAACTTCAAGGGGTCATGGTTAACTTTTTATATCTTTTATGCTAGGAGTCTGCACCCTGACTACCACTTGTTCCTCCAAGGATGCGGATTTGGGGATTTTCTTACTTTCCAAGTGTCTCATATGGATAACGGGTGTCCTAAAGCTCTGATTGAGCACTGGTTCCCAACAACGAACTGTCTTTACTTAGTTTGTAGAGAGTTAGTGCCGACGCTCCTTCACTGGACAATGATCACTGGAGTTCGCTTCCAAGGGTGGATCATTCCCTTGAGGGAGACATCCTAGGGTAAAGCGGAGAGGCTCCTAAGTAGGATACCTATAGTGGTGAGGACTGGAGCACGTATACAATAGAGCAGTTTAGTGCATGAGTCAGTCTTCACACTTCCACCTCCAGGGGAACTGGTGGAAAGTGATTGGTGCTATCGAGTTCAACTACTTTAGTTCTTTGGCTGGACTTTTATGGTTTCGTCAAGTTCCACTATCCCTCTCTGTTGGCCCAGTGAACAACACAATATGGGGGTGAATTGGGTAGTTATAAAAAATTTCAACAAATAAATCTTTCAAATCTAAATAATCAAATAATCAATTTATTTTTTTAAAATCAATTATTGTATTTGTTACGCATTGGATAAATGTTTAATTCTAGGTGCACACCCAAACAAAATATAAAGAAAGTAAATAATGCAGCACACCAAGTGGTAGGGGCATTTTTCGCACGCCTACTTACGCTCACAAGTATACGAGGTCTAAAGTTTTAATATAGTGGATCTTTGAAGATCGGATATCGTTCCCACAGAGAAAAGTGTGAATAATTGATTTGAATACCGCAATTGACGTAGTCTCGTGTTATCCTGACAACGGAAAGCGTGAATTGAAATTAAACTAAGCTAAATTACAATTAGTGGGTTAAGTCTAACTAGGTTGATTAATTAGGGATTGATTTTGTTCACTTAATACACATTTGATTTCGTTTGGTTAACAATAACAGAGTTTAGGTATCCGACAATCTCGGTTCGAAAACTCCTCTGCCACCTCTTCCGAGTGTTAGACGGGAGAATACGCGACTTCGTGTCTACACCGAGGTCCCCCTCCATGTCTTAACGACTCTAGGTCACGTGAGTCTTGACCCAACGTCATCGAATGCACACTAACTAACGCCCTCCTGGGTCGTTAGGTCGTAATGATGTGTTTATCCTAGTCCGAATCCAGGTTTACCTCTCCCGAGTGTCAAACCCTAGATTCTCAAATCCAACCCTAATACCGTTACAAGCATATTAAGATCGTCATCAAATGATAAACACAATCGGACTTAAAACAACAACCGTTAAAGAAACGTATATTGAACCAAACGAGTATTTACACAATTACACCTTTTCCTAACTAATTTCTAAATTACACTAACATGTTCTTAGCCAATACAACATAAATCAAGAAGAGATCATCATTACCAACTATAAATATTAAAATACAAAGATGAAAACAAGGGAAGAAAAGCCAAATCTCAAAGTGGAGTATTCCACTTTCGCCAAAGAACGATCCTCCCGAGCTTCCTCTTTTCCGTTGATGAACTTCTTGTTTTGGCTCTTCAAGGATTGGCCAAGAACACTCTTTAACATACATACTAATCTAACACTACACATTCAAAAACAAACACTAAACTAAACTAAACTAAAAATTTAAAAATTTAAAACATTCATAATACATAAATAACTAAAGGTCTGTACAACAAAAATTTTCATTTTGTTCAAAAAATAGTAATAACTGTTCATCCTTTCCTACAAAAAGTCAAAATGGATGAACATCCTCAAAGCTATCATCCGATCCATACCACTCAGGCTTGAACACGGCAGTGTTCCAATAGCAACGAACCCAATATACATATAGCATGCTTGCACAAAAAAAAAAAAGGTTTGAACACATACCTAGGGAATAAGAATTATTCCCTACTGTTCACCTGAAGATGAGTCATCACCATCATCGCTCTGAGACGGAGAATGTGGTCTCTGAAGTAGATGTGGTGGCATAGATGGCATCGGTGGGAAATCGTCCATCTCAAGGCCAAGGCCCTCCTAAATCTTCCGTTGGACTCGATCTTGTTGCCTCAAAAATTGGTCCAAGAAAGAGGCAATCTCGTATTGATTCTGGAGGACCATCTGAAGCTTCCTCTCTTGGGAGTTTTCAGCTCGGGCTCCAGAAGGTCCAACCGTATCGTCTAGCTGCTCTTTCGTTTCCTCCTGCTCAGGCTCGGGTGCCTCTTGTGCCCCATTCCTCCACAACCGATTTATTGCTGACAGTGTGAGTAGAGAGATAGGTTCACACTGGCTTCCCCCGGATACAGTCACATCAGCTAATCTGAATATCTGGGTCAATAGTGATGGAAACGGGAGCCCACCCTTTACCGATTTCAAAGCATGAAGAATTGATGAATAGATCAGAAATCCAACGTTTATGGGTTGTCCGGTCTGGATTTTATAGATCAAATAGGCCCTGTCCTTAGATACGTCTGACAAATGTGATGTTGGCAGGAGGCTTCCACAAATGAAGTTGTGCCAGATTTTTAAAACTGGCTTGAGGCATCTCACTGAAAATGTAGCGACGTTCGGCACCTGGTGTTTCCACTTTACCGGGCCAGATGTGATATATTGGATGACCCATTGTAAAGAAGGTTCCTGGCTTTCAATTAATTCTGGTGCCGAAAGTCCGAAGAGATGATTTATGAAGTCGGGGCTGAAGATAATGGGTTTGTTCTGAACCCTTGCTAGATCGTTGATGGCCTCGGTAGCATTTGCATAGAACTCTTTGACCAAAGCAATTTCGCCTGGGGGTGGCGATTTGCAGAGTTTCTCCCAGTGGCGGCTTAGGATTTCATTCCAAAATTCCTTCGAGAGCTGCTCGATCGGACCGAATCCCCGTTGACGTATGCAAGCATGATGTTTTTCGTGTTGTTCGAAGTGGTCCTCCGCTTGTTTTGACACAAAGCGGGAAGCATCAAAGTCAACGTCGGTCGGCGCCCTTGGGTTTGAACCTGACCCTTCGCCTCTAGCCCTCTTCTTAGCTACTCTTTTTGGCAGTTCCTACAATCACAATCACAAAAACCCAATACAACCTCATCATATATGAACATTTGAAAATCATAAACTTCCCTAATCACATTGTCATGAACAAATTCATCCCAAAAATGAATACCCATTTGAATTTTTAAAACAATTTTAACAAATGTGACATCCTATATTAATTCACACACTCAACCAATCCAATTAAACATGCATATCATCAAGAATCAAACCAAAAACCCATTGAACATTGAAATCGCGAAACTAGGGTTTTAGGTTTTTGGGCAAAATCTCAAAATCCATTGATTTCTTTGATAGAATCATGAAAACCAACCAATAATTTCAACAACTAAACTAAATGTAATGTAAAAGAAACTTACTTGTTGAAAAATAATGGTCCAATCAAAAGAAATGGAAGAAATCGCACCTTTCACGCGAAACCCTTGATTTTCGGAAATGGGGGTTGAAATCTGATTCTTGGAGGTTGAATCGTGATGGGAATGACCACATTTTGTAATGGATGGATGATTTTAGAGATTTGGAACGGTTTGGGAGTAAAATTGTAGAGAGAAGGTGGAGGATTTGGGGAGGGAACTTGCGTTTTTGAATTTTAAGCGAGGGGCTGTTTTTAACAACAGACAGTCTACCGCTTAGGCGGTGGATTCACCGCTTGAGCGGTGGAACTTTTTTATTTAAAATCAAACCTTCTGATGAAATTCCGCTTAGGCGGTGGTTTTTACGCCTTGGCAAAATTACACCAGTGTGCAAACATTTTATTCTGCTGTAAATCTGCCTAGGCGGTGGTTTTATCGCCTAAGCGGTGGAGTATATTTTGAAAACTTGGTGCATCCTGTATTTTTACCACCTGAGCGGTGGTTAGCCGCTTGGGCGGTGGGTTGTTTTCACCTTCTCTGTATTTTTACCGCCTGAGCGGTGGTTTACCGCTTAGGCGGTGGGCCTTTAGCTCCCACTTTGATGTTTTTCTCAAATTTTCAAAAGACGACTCCACCCTTTACGTTTTCACTTCTCTTGTTCAACGTGTTTAAATTTAGAATACTTCCCCAAGCGTCCACACTCCTAAATTCACTACTAAACACGTTCCGAAGCCATGCCGGCTTCCAAAAAGAATAAATAATCAAATAAATAGTAACAAAAATCGGGTAATTTGATACCCTAAGTTTCATTTCAAAAGAATAGCGCTTGAGTTACTGTCCCCAGCTGGACTTTTGTGTTACTAAGTATTTTTCACCAAAATTTCCCATATACAAGGAATTTGGGCTCAAATGCTTAGTTGGATCAAGATCATGGCATTGAAGTCGGCGTCTCCTCTCAGTCCTTATCATTTTCAACAAGCTCCATCTCGGGAATGAGATTTAAGAGTTCCAATCTTCATCATTTCTCGTACCGCTTGATCTCATTAACACAATGAAACAAAAATAAAAATTAAAAACAAAACAAAAATAAATGTCAGGATTAACATTCGACCACTTAGTCGCAATATCAACTTAGAATTCACACTAATCTCACGTCTACAACGCCAAAGACTTGGTGTGTTGACGGACTAGGAAACGATCAATTTGTTTTTCCTATATAAAACTTAAGTTCTACGCCAATACCGCGTTTCTTTCGCAATAGTCAAATAAAATTCAAATAAAATTCACATTAATCCCCGGCAACGGCGCCAAAAACTTGGTAGGGGTGTTTTTCGCACGCCTACTTACGCGCGTAAGTATACGAGGTCTAAAGTTTTAATATAGTGGATCTTTGAAGATCGGATATCGTTCCCACAGAGAAAAGTGTGAATAATTGATTTGAATACTGTAATTGACGTAGTCTTGTGTTATCCTAACGACAGAAAGCATGAATTGAAATTAAACTAAGCTAAATTACAATTAGTGGGTTAAGTCTAACTAGGTTGATTAATTAGGGATTGATTTCATTCACTTAATACACATTTGATTTCGTTTGGTTAACAATAACGGAGTTTAGGTATCCGACAATCTCGGTTCGAAAACTCCTCCGCCACCTCTTCCGAGTGTTAGACGGGGGAATACGCGACTTCGTGTTGACACCGAGGTCCCCCTCCATGTCTTAACGACTCTAGGTTGCATGAGTCTTGACCCAACGTCATAGAATGCATACTGACTAACGCCCTCCCGGGTCGTTAGGTCGTAATGATGTGTTTATCCTAGTCTGTATCTAGGGTTACCTCTCCCAAGTGTCAAATCCAACCCTAATACCATTACAAGCATATTAAGATCGTTATCAAATGATAAACACAATCAAACTTAAAAAAATAACCGTTAAAGAAACGTATATTGAACCAAACGAGTATTTACACAACTATACATTTCCCTAACTAATCTCTAAATTACACTAACATGTTCTTAGCCAATACAACACAAATCAAGAGGAGATCATCATTACTAACTATAAATATTTAAATACAAAGATGAAAACAAGGGAAGAAAAGCCAAATCTCAAAGTGGAGTATTCCACTTTCGCCAAAGAACGATCCTCCCGAGCTTCCTCTTTTCCATTGATGAACTTCCTCTTTTGGCTCTTCAAGGATTGGCCAAGAACACTCTTTACAACTAATCTAATCTACTTCCTAAACTAGTCTAATCTAACTAAGGTGGAAGAGAGCTCCTAAGAACAACCAAGCCCTCTCCCACGTCTATGGAGTGTCTAAGGTGTAAGATCCTCTTTTTTTGGTTTGGTGGAGAAAAGGGTTAAAAAGAGGGTTTTGGAAAATATCTTCAAAATATCTAAAAATAGATATTTCTGTGCAGAGTGTCACTGCCTAAGAGATGGTTCACCGCTTAGGTGGTAGACTTAACTCGGTTAAGTTTTGTCGGTTACTTCGCCTAAGCGGTGGTTTTTACGCTTAGGCGATGGTTGCTGGCAAGATATTCTGTTGTTTTCTCGCCTAGGCAGTGGTTTTCTCGCCTAGGCAGTAGTTCAGCCTTTCAGCACTCCAACATTCTGCCTCTTTTCCGCCTAAGCGGTGGAACTTCCGCTTAGGCGGTGGTCTTCATTCATTGAAACCCTGTTTTGCACATTTTGCTCACTGTTTCTCCACCGTTTTCACTTGTTTCTCGCCCTTTGACGTCCTTTCACCTGTTCTACACTAAAACACACTAAAACACAATTAAATATAACTAAAATGCTTGAGAACTAACAAATCCGGTTTAGAAATAGATAGGTTTTTCACGCCTATCACCAAGATATATCATTGTTCAACAAGCTAGCCTTACTTAATCCAGTCCCCCGAGCTCCACGGAGATTCGCAACCTCTAAACCTTTGATTCCTTTAACGATAGGAACCCAACACTTATGACGATTCTTTTCCCTAACTTAGAATCAACCTTTACAATTTCTCTTTTCCCAAGCTAAAGAAGAATCCTATCTTTTTACCAGGCTAATAACTAACCTAATTCTATTACAGGAAGAATCACAATCTCACAACTCTAACAAATATCATTTTCTCAGGTAAGGATTGAACCTTTACGATTATCTCAAAATTTAATTCAATTCAGGTATAATAAAAACCTAGTACTTTTCAAGGAAAAAAATAACCTAACCTTTTTATACATTAGGATAACGAAACCTCAACCTTTTTCACCAGAAAAGATTGAAACCTAGCTATCTTGACTAGACACTGACCCAACCGTGTCTAATCCACTCAAACTTACAAATACAAAAAAAAAAAAAAATGAGTTTCTTTCCACAAGGAGCTTCTACCACCTCAATACATGTATACTCAATTGATGTCCGAAAATTTACTACGTGATGGATTCAATGTGAGGAAAATTAATATATGAATAATAACAAGTGTGAGTAGAACAAATTATAACACGTAATCAGATAAACACACAAAATCGTTTTAAAACGATTTTTTACACTCCTAAATTTGAAAACGATTTTCAAATGATCTTAAATCCAAGAAATGAATAATAATATGAAATCTAAATTAAGAATAATAGCTTGAATATATCTCACCAGGAAAACACCGAAGAATGAAAATAAGATCGCAAGAAAACACAAATCGGTGATGCTAATTCAATAGCGCTTTGGCTCAAGAACTTTAACAAAATCTCTCTCTAATAATCTCAGCAGAATGTTAACTCTTAGAAACGATATAGGAATAGATAGTTTATGATGTATTTCAGCCAATTTTCGCAAGTCTATATATATAGATTTATATAAATCCCTCGAACAGCTACTTTTCAAAATATATACCTCTAAAAAGAACCTTTAGACCCCATATAACATAATCATTCAATTCTGGTGTAATTTTCTTAAAAATAACTTTTAAAACTTTCAAATAAGTCCATAAAATATTTCTCAATTATCAATCACAAAGATAGGAAGTATTTAGTTGCTAAAATTGAGAGAATCTTTAATTAAGTGGACCAAATTAATAGGGATATCAAAATACATGTACCATATCTTCAGTAGGTTCAAATCCCCCAAAATTCTCCCTTGGAATAATAAAAAATAGTTAGTTTTTTACCAAAATCCCAAATTCCTTAAAATCTCAACCAAACCTGTCGATTGACCGAATTCTGGCGTGTCGGTTGATCGATTGATTCAACGTGCAAACTAGGTCAACCCTAACAGCCCAGTTGGTTGGTTGATCTCCCCTCAGTTGGTTAACCGATTGCTTCATGGAGTTTTCCTTACCAAATCCTAGTACAGTCAGTTTACCGATTGCCTCCCAATCGATTGACCGATTGGCTCCCAATCGATTGACCGATTGGTTCTGAGACTTCCACTTTTCCACCCTCAAGCCCATTGGTTGACCGATCATCTTCGGTCAATTGACTGATTGCTTCAGGAGCTTCACATTTTGCTCCGAAAATGTCACTGTTTCAAACGGTTGACTAATCCTTTTTGATTAGTTGACCGACTGATATTGGTTGGTCAATTTTTGCTCCACAGTCCACTATTTTGATTCAGTTAACCGATTTCTTTTCTCAGTTAACTGATTTGACCCTAAATTTTAATTGTTTTATAGTTTAATCACGATTTTCAATTATTTCATATAAAGAGCACATAATTAATCAATAATTAGGATCCTAAACTCTATCTTTTCAACACACGAAAACATAACTCATTTAATAATATCTTGTGTGATCCTAATTCGGGTTACATTAAGAGTATAAGAGTATTGAGTTATTTTCACCTAATTTCTTCAACATATTCAATACTCTTCATTTCTTCATTTTGTCCATCTTTGCACCCATAACATTTTCTTCATGAAATCTTCAACACAATCAATAAATGAAACTTTTTCTCTAAAACACTTAACAACCAAATTAGTTCCACTAAAACATCAACACTTAATTGTCCATCAAGACCTAGGAATCAACAATCTCCCATGTTTTGATGATGACAATTAACTTTGACGTTTTCTTCAAAAGAAAAATGTAATCATGCTCCCCCTAAATCCAAGGATGGGTATTTAACTCATTTAAGCATAATTATCATAATCATGAAGGAAAATTTAAATATAATTCAATGGGTATTCAATGTAAGCCCAAAAAATTAATATAACAACAACAATGTTCAATAAAGCTCAATATCAACAATTTAACTTAGATATCCCGTTACTCAATGCAATGCTTAGGCAAACAAATTCTTAAACATTATCTAACTCATTTAAACATCAAATCATTTCTCCCCATTTGTCATTGCAAAAAGTAGGGATAGAGAACTAAAACAAATATCTTTAACCCCTTTTAAATATCTTGATAAAATAATTTTTCTTTCAAAAGTCATAAAAATTTGATATTCAATAATAGAGACAAAAATAATTTTCAATAATAAGGATAAGACTCACTTTCAATCACTCGAATATATATGGATAATTATAAGAAATAAATATTAAGCATAGCGGATCATGTTCAGACAAACCATAATAAACTAATTACTACATAACTATTTAGATCAAGTACCACAAAACCTTGATTTAACTATTACAGAACAAAGTACCACAGTGAGACATGTTGAAATTACATAACCAGACTGAAAATGATAAATCATAAAGACTAGAGAGGACCCTGTTCTATGAATGGATAGTATGGTCCCATCGGACTTATACCCGACTACTATGGGTACGGACCACAAGGCTGAATACTTGAACTCAAGGGCATCTGTTAATAATACGGTATAGATAGTCCTGCCCCTAACGGCCCTGCAACAGTCGATCCTGCAAAGGATTGTCGCGCTTCGAATGTAGTGTGCCTACTATACTGTTGTTCAGTGCTCAAGCACTGCTGGCTGGATGCATGAATTGGAACATATGTTCCATGCTTCCTATGATCCTCTCGAATCTAGCTTCCATAGTCTTAGTGATCCTCCCGTATCTGCTCTCCTGGGACACTCTCATCTTAGCCATGCTATTTTCAATCCAGGATATTCAGTAATCCATCATCTCCTTGTATTCCCAGAGATCATCAACTTGATCCCGAAACATATCCATGTTCTGATATGAGTTTAACTCTTCATTATCATCATCATCATCATCATCTTCTTCTTCCACCAGTATCAATCTCTCTTCACCTTTCTTTTTCACCCACATATTTCTCTTGATTTCATACCCCATTAAAATACAATTACTCACATTTATTCATATCGGGGTTACAGTAAAAAACTTAATTTCTTTAAGGTCGCTTTCAAATCCAAAGAAATAGAATACTTTTTTAAGCGTATTGGCATAGGGTAGCATTCTATAGGTTTTATTTAAATGATATCTCATGTGTTCCATCATGATGTAGGCTAAATCAAGTTTTCTTCCCTCAACAATTTCATTCAACAAGTATTAAATCAAACTCATTCACATTCGTATGACTTCCCCCTCTATGCACATTTATATACGTAATCATTGAATGAATGAGGAAATGCTCAAGCGATAGTGATCCCGCTCTATCTCCATCTAACCCAAACTTTTCATTAATCTCACTTCTCTTAATATTTGTCGCAATCCAATGAAGGGTATTGTAGGGAAACACCTCCCCTCTATTTAACTTCAAAATGTCTCTAAGTTCCACCTTATTGAATTTAATTTCTTTCCCTTTATCAAACGATCTCATTTGTTCATCCCTAAGTGTATGATTACTATAGAACATTCTTACCCAAATGAGCATCCACTCATTACTTTGGGAGGCAAAATCGGCCCAACCCAAAACCCTAACATATTTTTTAAAATCAAGATTTTTCTTCTTTAATCCATCAAAATATATGGGTTTACAACAAACGACCTCTCGATTTGCAAATTCAGTTTTAAATTTAATTTCGTCCTCCTTGCTCTCAAAATGGGTAGTGTCATATTTGGGTTTTCTTGAGCAAGGTCTCTTGACTCTAGGCATTTTCTTTCACTAGTGAGTTCAATAACCAATTTGAAACTCAAAATTCTAAGTAGATGGAATGGATCTACCAAAACCCTAGAGAGAGATGGAAGAACGAACCTTGTGATGAAGCTTTAGATTCCCAAAATACTAGATCTGAGCCCTTAACTTCAAATTCAAGCTAAAACATGATGATCTCTTGAGGATTTTGGATGGAAAGCTCTCAGGATAGGAAGGGTTTTTAGAGAGAGAGAGAAAAGTTCAAAATCGAAATAGGGGTGAAATGAAGGGGTTAGGGATATTAATCCTATAACAGTTGGTTGACTGACTGTTATTGGTCGGTTAACAGACCAATGCACAATCTGCGTATTGCAGGCTTTGTTCCTGTTAGTTGATCGATAGGGCCCTTTTGTCCTTTTGTGCATTTTTGCCCTATTTGATCAACTAGCTTAATTTTTACTTCTTATTTTGATCGACACATATTATTTAAAATATTTTCTCACCCACACACTTACACACACACACATATCACAAATATCTAATTTAAGAAATGCGAAGCATCGGTTTCCATAACAAAATTAACATATTTGAATTTTAGAAAATTAGACATACCTAGATCATCCTTGGGAACAATTAGTGTGTGTACCTTTGGTGGATTGTTGATTTCAAGCTTGTTTTTGTTTGAATGCACTATTTTTCCTTTTGCTTGATTTGTCACTTTGGTTTCCTTCTTTCTTGCATTGGCTCTTTTCTGGATTAGTTCGGTGACAATTTTCTTGTCTTTGTACGATACTTTGAGCTATTTTTCCTCATTCTACTTTGTCACTGCTTTATACATTGTCCTTTTCTGGTATTAATTTCTCGCCATTTGTTGAGGATAAGTATCAGTTGATTTCATGTATTGAACTTGCGACTTTTTTAACCTTCCACTTTACATATACTGATTCTTCCACATCAGTGCATTGAATCTAGACTCATTTATTGGCATGTAATATTCATTGTATCTTTTTCGTTGTTCAAATCTCTGATTAGTACTTGCATAAAAATTTGATTTCATTGATATCCAATTATTTTTGGATTCGACAGGGTAACCATTCAATAAATAACAAACTTTCTCAAAATGAGCATACTTTCCACAATAAAAACATTTAGCTTTGTTAGTACGTTTATTCGAATAATTATTTTTCCATATGGGAGCACGATATCGATAGTGATATTGAGGAGCTGCTTTAGCAACTATTGATTTTTCAACAAGTTTAGTCTTCTCAATATCTTTAAATTTATTCATTGCTTCATCAAACTCCCTTTAAGTCTTTTCAAGTAATCACTTTGTTGAACTAACGTTCACCTATAGACCAAAATTCTTCTTATATATAAATTCAAGATCATTCTTAAGATTTTGGCACCCATTTTCAATAGCGTGAATTTTCACACGAGCTCTATTGAGCTAACATCTTGCATTCTCCAACTCAATGCTCAAGGCCTCATTTAATGTCTCAAGATTTTTCATTTTAAAATCATTTTGTTGAAAATAACAAACATTGGTTTTCAAAACTTCGTTCTCTTCTTCAAGAGAAGCGATTTTTCAAGTAACTTACCAATTTCAGTTAAAGTATTTGTAAATTCAACAGTTTTAAAATATTTGTCCAAATTCTTCTTCTTAAAAGAATTAGTGGTACTAATCTTTTTATTTTCCAGAATTGCTATCATTTGCCCGAGTTTTAAATTCATTTTTCGAAAAACATAAGGAAATGAGCATCTCAATAGCCTTATCTATAGTCTCATTATCACCAAGTTTATTATTCCTACCAACGGGATCCTAATTATCAGTGGAAGTAGGAGACTCCACAATAGTACATACGATATCATGATCAATGTACTCCATGTGATCGTGTTTAGCTAGGATTTTAAGCCTATTGAGCTAACCAGCTCTGGTACTAAATGTTGGCCCAGTGACCTACCCAAGAGGGGGGTGAATTGGGTAGTTATAAAAAATTTAAACAAATAAATCTTTCAACACTTAATTATCAAATAATCAATTTTCCTAAATTAATTATTATCTTCGTTACGCAGCGGATAAGTGTTTAATTCTAGGTGCACACCCAAACAAAATATAAAGAAAGTAAATAATGCAGCATACCAAGATATGTCCTGGTTCAATAAGCTTGTTGTGTCTAATCCAGTCCTCAAGGTCCATAGAGATTCGCAACCTCTAAACCCCAAATTCCTTTAACTATTGGAACCAAACTCTTACAACATTTTTTTTTAGGCACAGAATCAACCTTTACAATTTCTCTTTTCCCAGACTAAGAAAGAACCTTATCTTTTTACCAAGTTAATGGCTAACTAATTCCATTACAAGAAGAATCACAACCTCAAAACTCTCACAAGTATCCTTGTCCTAGGTAAAGAGTGAACCATTACAATTCACTCAAAATTTAATTCAATTCAGGAAGAATCAAAACCTAGTTCTTTTCAAGGAAACGAATAACCTAATATTTTATACCTTAGGATAAATATCAAACCTCAAGCTTTTTCACCAGAAAGGATTGAACCTAGCTACCTTGATTAGATATCGACCCAATCGCGTCTAATCCATGTAAACTCACAAATACAAAAAATAAAGAGTTTCTTCTCACAAGGAGATTTTACTACCTCAATATATTTATACTCAATTAATGTCCCAAAATTTACTACATGATAGATTCAATGTGAGGTAAATTAATATCTGATTAATAACAAATATGGGCATAACAAATTATAGCACGTAATGAAATAAACATACAAAATCGTTTTAAAAAGATGTTTTACGCTCTTAAATTTGAAAACGATTTTCTAACGATTTTAAATCCAAGCAATCAACAATAATATGAAATCTAAATTAAGAATAATAACTTGAAAAGATCTCACCAAAAAAACATCGAAAAATGAAAACAAAATTGCAAGACAGCACAAATTGGTGACGCCAATTCAATAACGCTTTGGCTCAATAACTTTAACAAAATATCCCTTGTATAATCACAGCGGAATGATAATTCTTAAAAAATGTAGGAACTGAGAGTTCTTGATGTATTTGATCTGATTTTCGTAAGTCTATATATATATTGATATCAATCCCTCCAACGACTACTTTTCAGAAGATATGCCTCTAAAAGGAACCTTTGTACCCCATATAACATAATCATTCAATTCTAGTGTAATTCTCTTAAAAATAACTTTTAAAACTCTCAAATAAGTCCATAAAATATTTCTCAATTATCAATCGCAAAGATAGAAAGTATTTAGTTGCTAAAATTGAGTGAATCTTTAAAGTGAACCAAATAAATAGGGATATCAAAATACATGTGCCATATTTTCAGTATGTTCAAATCCCCAAAATTCTCCCTTAGAGTCATAAAAAATAGCTATTTCTTTTACCAAAATCCCAAATTCCTCAAAGTCTCAATCGAAACTGTAGGTTGACCGAACCCTGGTGTGTCAGTTGATCGATTGATTTAGTGTGCAAACCAAACCAAACCTGACACCCCAGTCGGTTAATATCTCTCTCCTTATTCAGATGACTGATTAGTTCAGGGAGTTTTCCCTACCAAATCAGCACTGTCTGTTGACCGATTACCTCCCAATCGGTTGACTAGTTAGTTCAGAGACTTCCATTTTTCCCCTTCATGCCCATCGGTTGACCGATTGCTTCTAGATCTTCACATTTTGCTCCAAAAACCTCGCTATTTGAAATGATTAACTGATCCTTTCTGATCAGTTGATCGATTGATGTTGGATGATTAATTTCTTCTCTAATTTCTGCCCTATAATCTACTATTTTGATTCAATTAATTGATTATTTTTCTTGGTTGACTGATTTGACCCTAAACTTTAATTTTTTCTACTTTAATCATGATTTTCAATTATTCCATATGAGGAGCACATAATTAATCATTAATTAACTTCCTAAACTCTACCATTTTAACACACAAAAATATAACTCATTTAATAGTGTCGTGTGTGATCCGAATTCAGGTTGCATTAAGAGTATAAGAGTATTGAGTTTTTTTCACCTAATTTCTTCAACGTCTTCAACACTATTCATTTATTCATTTTATCCATCTTTGTACCCTTAACATTTTTTTTATGAAATCTTTAACACAATCAATAAATGGAACAATTTCTCTGAAACACTCAGCAACACATTAGTTCCGCTAAAACATCAAAACTTATTTGTCCATAAAAACCTAGGGATCAACACTCTTCACTTTGTGGGGATTCTGGGTGACTTGGATGGCTTGGCAGAGCTTGATTGGGGTAGTTTCACCTTCGCAACCTTCTTGGCGGGGTTGAGGTCTCACGTATCAACTCTAGTTGGCAGCATTACGAGGTTTTGGCAGTTTATACCCATAGGTTCATTTTAAATCTTTTTTTTTTTTTGTGTTGTTTATTTCTATTACTTAGCTTCTTTTCCTTTCTTATTTTTCTTGCAATATTGGGCATATGAGTATCTTCCCTCTTATCGGCCTAATTCTACTGCCGAGTATTGTTTCCCTCGTGGGGCGAAGGCATTGTGTCGTCCTAGAGGATAGGTCATCATTTTGAGATCATATGGTAGACTAGACTTAGCTAGAGCTCCTAACATGGAGAGACATCATCTGGCAGCCACACCATCATGACACTCATTGGGCAGACACGTTTCTGGACAGAATATTGTGGACTAAGCATCGCGTCTTCAAAGAAATGACTTCCTGGGAGCTATACATGGGCGAAAAAATGACTCCTCATATTTTTAGTATCTTGTGTCAACCTCATGCCCTTCTAGCTATGCGGATTAAGCCCTATACAGATGTTGATCTGGATATACTCAACTAAGTGGTTCTTCCATATGTTGATTAGCCCTCAGATGAACATAGAACATCTAGTGGGCAGTACCTTGTTAGGTCACTGAGTGTTGTCCTTCTGGGCTAGTTGCAACGAGGAGGAGGTGGTCTCAGCTTTTGAGCTTGCACCCATCAGAGTCGAGAGGGATGCTCTTAGAGAAGAGCGCTATCAGCCTCGTCGGTACGACGAGGATTTATAGCGAGAGATCCATAGACTTTGCGGACTATCATTTGATCACCAGACTTCAACTTCTCCTTCTAAGGCTAATACAACTATTTCAGGCATAGTAGAGTTCATGGTTAACCTAGAGGCTTCCATTTTGGGGTGACCGAGTTGACTCTATGTCTAGAGGAGGTATCATTTTTTCTAAGACTTCCTTTGACAGGAGAGGTCCTCCATCTCCCGTTATCGTCATCGAAGAATCAGTTATCACAGGTTCTAGGAGTGAAGTGCAAACACCTACTATTTCGTCTGAACATCATTAGGGATTACCTAGAGTTTAACACTCTTAAATGAGGTTTCCAGATATCCACATCTATCAAGGATATAGAGACATGTAGAGCAGCTACGTAGACTGGCGTGGGTGACGAATAATTGTATTAGTTACTTTATTGCTTCAGGAGACATTGTTCCCTAGAAAGAGAAGTGATCTCTCTGGCAGGATGATCCTCCTGGTAGAGATGATGCTTGCTGATTCATCTTGCCAGATAGTACCTCTCGTATTGGCAGAGTCATATCAGTCGTTGACTACTTGTTGGGTGTGTGATCAATATTTATTTGAGATTTGTGCACTACTATAGATATTGATCAATACTCATATGATCAGGCTACCCATGGAAACCTAGTATACGGAGGACCCAATGGTAGACCAGTTAAGTTCTTAGTTCCTTCAGCTAACGCAACGTCTCAGTTACCCACCAAACTGGGTGCCACTTTTGGTAGAGATAGTTAGCTCTAAGATAGTATGGACTGCGAGGCATACAATATTAACTGGCATCTATTTGAATTTCATGGACTTTCCTCTCTTCCCTCTGTTAGGATTTTGAGGCTGCATCCCCAACATTTCAGTTGCGTAATCCATCGGTTCGACAGGACTCAGCATATTCCATTGGTTGATGAGATGATTGTTGCTCATTTTATATTTGAGTTCGAGGACGGGGCTAGAGATTCGGCAACTTATGCTCAGTGGGAGCATAATCGCTTGACATCTGACGAGATTTTCTTCTCAGCTCATCCATCAGGGGTGACAAAGTATATGATCTAGATGGACCCACACTATCGTCCCGTGGTTTCACCATCCATTGAGATATCTATGGATGAGGCTCCTTCTTTGTGGGTAGAAGATGCTCCACCTGTCTCAGACTATCCCTCTACTTTAATAAAGGAGCAATTCGCCTAGATCTGTTTTTGCGTAGAATCTCTAGATTACTTACAATTCTTGCGCTCGTCCCTTACACTCTGATTGTATGGCATCAACTAGTTTTGATTAATCTATTTGTTTTTTTGCTTTGTATTGCACTTAAAACACTAGTAGTTCTTATTTGTACTCAGTGCGTGACATTTTTTATTTTTTTTGCTTTTAATTTTAATATTTGTCTGAAGTAAAATTTTAGATTGGTAATCTTTGTCTAGTCATTATTGTGCTTTTGTTGTATATGAATTATCATTATCTTTTGTGATTCTGCTTTAGAGAAAGATTGAGTACCCTTTCGCCTTCAGCTATCTTGAAGTAACCTCCGCTGTAAAATAGACGAAAGAAAGGTCACCGACGTTTACTTGGAATTTTCTCTAGGCTCAAGGATCTTCGCAACGAGAAAGCCTATCTTCTTTTGGATGACATAAAATTAGCTTCGTGATTACGTTTCCTTCTTCTAATGCTCTTTTTCCATATTTGCATGGTTATCTGATCATAGGGGCAGCAGATCGTCTTAGGTTGATTTTTATCCGTTTTACTTTCATAGATCGACTTTAGTTCAAAATTTTAGTGTTTTCCCTTATAGTCCTTATCGTGCCTTTGTATATATCCCTCTTTATCTCTTACAGGATTATTTAATCAAAGTATATTTTTAATTTTCATATTCTAGTATTTAAAAGTTGGTCTGTTATCATAATCTCTTAAACCGAAAAACATTTGGGATATAGTAAATATATTTTTAACAGGAATTTGGAACCCTAGTAGTTTGTTATTCGGCACTATCTGATCTAATACCATTACGTTTCAATATTTATCTAAGATGTCTATTTGGATTACCTAGGCCCTGAATGCTACCAAAGATTTATTCAATAACTCTGTTTTACTTCTTCTGTCTTGGATTGAGGGTAGTAGGACTGGGCCTTCCTAGGATGACTTAGAGGAGAGAGAATAGAAGAAGAAACAAGTGTTAGTTACTAACTCCTAATAAATGTTTATTCCTAGTAGTGTTAATAGAGTTTTTGATTATTTTCTTCACTCCAGCAAATAGGGAGCCATACTTCCTATATAATCCATGTAGCGAGCTTTAGGTAGTGATCTCGATTCAGTTGGCCCAAATCACTAGGTGTTGAGATACCCCTACGACTTAATACTCGGATTGTATAAAGACTATGATTAACCTTATGGCTTTCATGTAACCACTCAGTGTTTAGAAACTTTATAAGATAGGTCATTCATATTTTTCTTAACATTTACTTTCAGAATTTTACATTTTTGGAGGATTAGGGTAATTTGAGTCGGTCTCAAGGTCTTTGTTTGTTCCTCCCTTATCCTTACTACTTTGTCCATTTATCCGATATGGGTTATTATTATCTTCTAGTATTAAATGTCTTCAGTTATGCGAGGTTATTTTTGTGTTTTTTTTTGGTTTTTTTAAGTAGGTTTTTTCACGACGTCTATGCATTGGTTAGGTCTAGATAAAGTTTTAGCTTATATTATTCAATTTTCATTTGTTCAACTACCCAATCTTTCAAAAATATTTTGCGGATGGGCTTAGGCTCTAAGGCTATATCTATTATTCTTCGTGTTGTAAGTCTTCGGGATGTTTGTTCCTTTGTTCTAGTTTGTGGAAGTCATATGTATTTCTTCAAGGTTACTTGGACACTCCCAGATCGGAACATGTGTAGCGATTCTAAGACTCTTCATTTTAACTTATACTTTGGGTTATGTTCCATTTAGACATTAAAACTATTTTTAGCATGGACTTAGTTTTTTCTGTAATGTTTAAGTTATGACAGACATGCCAACTGTTGAAGGATGAAAATGGAGATTGGAGTCAAGCTTTAAGTAGATAATATTATACTTTATAATAGAAGTGTTATACCTTAGTCACTTATAGACATCACCTAAACACCAAAATTCCCTACTTGAGGTAAACTAAATACAAGAAAAATATTGACAAATACGAAAATACGTTTGAGCTTACTATACCCCTACCCTGGCTCTATCAAAGTTGATTGCTCCATACTAAATGAGTTCCTTGTTATGGTGCAACAGAGTGTAGTATTGATCAGTATGATAACCCACTCTTCTGAAATGATACTCGCAGAAGGCTTTTGGGTTGAATTATGGGGAATGCGGGTTAGGTCGATGGGGTAGTAGGTGTAAGAAAGTTATCTAAGAGGTATTGGTGATATATATGGGAGAGTGGAGTGGGAAGTAGAGTGAAACTTCTACACTCCTGAGAGGCTTAAGTGTTGGCAAGATGAGGTGCGGGGGTAAAAGCACATCGTTTGGCATACGGTCGTTTTTTAATAGTGGTTGGGTACAAGTTTCTATTTATTCAATGGTTCCTAGGCATAGACTGTTCTAGTTCCTTAATGGTTTGACCCATGTTGCCGATCTGGTCTCACATCTGGGATATCTCTAACTGGACTAGATCCTGCGTCGGGATTTCTTCCTCAAGTTGTTGTAGTGCTAGCATTTTAGTTATTGGCTCTTTGTAAGAGACGTAGTTGTTTTCTAAGTCTTTTTTTATCGTTGGCATATCCTTCATACTTGTATTCCCACTGGATGGTAGTGTTGTCCACTTGTTTATTCGGCTCGGAGTAGGTTACCCAGTAGGCTTTCTCGTAGTTTCCCGAGGCAATCCATTCTTCGTGTGGGGGTTTAGGGTGATTTCTCTAGGCTCCTACATAACCAAAGTTATTCATGGGTTTCATTTTTTCTATAAAGCCGGAAGACTCGTCGTGGTAGGTCCTAGGTAGGGATATGGGTTCTTGCTTGATTTTCCTGAGAAGCGGTATCAGGTTCTTTTTACTTACGGATTTCTTCAAGGCAACTACTATCTCTTGCATCTTGTTGTCATGACCTGATGTTGATCCCATCTTAATGTCTCTAATATATGAACTTTTAGGATAGCTATTCGGCAAAGGGTATTTTGAGAAGTTTATTTTGAGGTGGATTTTTTTTTTCCATTATTATTTTATTTAAAAGTGAAGATACAGGTGATTCTGTTAAGATATGTTTTAAATGAATTATTATGGATACAATAGGCATTATTAGTTTGATCTTTTATGTTTTATTGTTTATTGGGTTAAGTGAAGTAAGGATTCATATTCTTTCCTGCAACTTGCTCCGTACTCATAGCTTTGCAAATGTTTTCAGTGTCGAGCAATCTAGAAATGCGTGGGATAGAACAAGAATTCTTACACAGATCATTATTCCCCTACTTGACCTAGGAATTTTGTTTTATATACCTAGTAGAACAGTAAACTAAATATTGTACGAAATTTTAAAAAAAAAAATGACATCTTTCTCCAAAATAAGCGTCCTAAGTGGAACAAGGTTTTGGTTATCCTCTATCCGAGGCTCACTATATGTAGTTTTGGCTTTTCTTTTAGCACATCCTAGAAACAACTTAGTTCTCAAGCCTTCAAACCTCTAGCGTCTTCTCCAGAGGAACATCCATCTTTGGTTGATGGTCCGAGCGTGAAGAAGTTCGTAGCCAAATCCCGGGGATACAGCCCCCAACCTTGCTCCTACTAACTTCTCTTTCTAACTTTAGAGTTTTCAGGTCTTAGATCGGTGCGATAAAACCATCGATGAAAGCCCCTACAGTTGGTCTCTCTATCCCAAAGACGGTTACGACTTGGGTTTTCATCATGATATCCAATGCAAAGTGAGTGCTCGTGCGTTGGAAAGCATATACAGTAATGTAATTGTAGAAATGTAAAGACAAAATTTAAATGCGGTAAATAAAGACAGTGGATATGTATGGATGCTAATATATACACATGAAATGATATGCTTATTATTGTTATGTTATTATTGTTATTGTTATTGCTAATGTTATTGTTGTTACTATTATGTTTTTGGTAGGGAATGGTTTATGCTTGAAATTAAACACATAATGCTTGGATTCTATTAAACATTGAATATGGATTTAGACTCCAACTAGGCCTCACTTTCTTCTGAAGTCCCCAGTGGAGTTTCCAGCTGACGCACCCCAGATTTCGATAGTGAAAGAAGTAGAGAATCAGGAAGATGATGAAAACAAGTTTCGTTCCTTCCTCTCTAAGTCATCCAAATCTCTTCATTTTCAAAAACGTTTTTCAAGGGATTTTCTATGCATTGGTTTCGAAAAACTTCTTGGGCTAAGATTTTTGTTAAAAATGGAGTTGCCACGTAGCATGGGTTTAAATGGTGTACTAGGTCACCGGGATTTTGAGGAATTCATTTTTCCTTTTGAAATGGCCCGTGTTTTGACTTCCATAGGTCTATGTACCATATATATTTTTTTAAGTTTAGGAGTCGGTTAGTCTCGGGAAAGGTGTTAGATATCCCAAACACCCATCCGAGGATGGTACCTAAGTCTAAATAGATATTCACTGTTAAACACTATCCAAGCAATTTTCTTTGATTTACTTAAACAAAATAATTCATTTTTTAATGTTTTTATTCTTTTTTTGTATTTTTGACAAGATTTAACGGAAATCCAGTAAATACTACAGCTACTACTAGTCAACGACACCTGATAACAGTTTGTATACAGACATATATGTAAATATTCAAGTTATACTAAATGAAATGAAAACTAAGACAAAGTTGTTCGGATACGTGACCAAAATCGCACGTGGGTTGACTACGTTTCTCGAATGAGAATCAGGTCATCACATTGTTCGTTACTGTTCGGGTAAAGGATATGGTTTATTATTAGAGGTATGACCGAAACTTTATGGGTGTCCTACGTACTTTGGGTGGTTACCAAAGATCAGGTCAGACATAGTTCATTTTGGTTAAGTTGACAACTAGGTTCATTACTAAAGGTGTGATCGAACCCTTATAGGTTGCCTACGTATTTTAGGTGGTTACCAAAGATCAGTTCGAACATAGTTTAGTGTTGTTACGTTTGAAAAATCTGGGTTGGTTATAGTTAACGATTTGGTTTGCTTTAGTTAATTTCAGTTGATTATTAGTTAGTTTTGGTTGATTATCAATTAGTTTTGGTTGTGAACAACTTGAATCACAACCTTAATTAGTTATTATTAATAGTTCTTAGAGTTGTGAACAACCTGAATCACAACCCTAATTAGGTTTATGAACAGTTTTTAGAATTGTGAACAACCAAAATCACAACCGTAATATATACATAATAACCCTTTGATTTTGTCAAGGACCTTAAACAAGATCCTTTGTTTTGGTTACTTTTGTGCTAGTGTGTGAGTTTTTAGTTAAAAGTGAAAATAAATAACATATCTTTATGCCAGTCTGACACGTAACAAAGAAAAATGGTAAGGTTTCTTAAAAAGAATCACACATATCCCCGAAGGCATAGAGACCCTCCATTGATCCCGAGTTCTTAGCCACAAGGGCCTGTCGGTGTAGTATATGAGTGTCTATATATATATATATATATATATATATATATATATAGGTGTGTTTTGTTTAGCTAAAAAGAACAGAAATACAACGTTCTTGGGAGAATCATATCGCTTATGCACAACTCATGATGTGATAGATGTTTTGTTTGAATCCTCGCATGTTCTTAACATATTGTCGAGTTATTTGATGTTTTTGAATGTTCTTGAATGCTTTTTAATGTTCTGGAGATGCTTGAAGTGGTTTTGTATGATTTGACCGTAGTTTGGTTGTTATAGTTAAGATTAGGTATTTGTTTGATGTTCTAGACAAAATCTAAAGCTTGTTTGGTTGTTTTATGGGTTTTATATGTTATGTACATGAAAGTAAAGGGTGTTGTCTACATGATTCTACTATATACAAGAAACATATACAAGATTAATCAAAGATCATAGGGTATTTTACAGGAACATACCTATTTAGGGGATGTGGTCTTCCCTAAGTGTTTACCTTATTTTCCTCCTTGATATTCTTGGCCGGTGGTTGATTTGTGGTTGATTGGTGGTCATCGATTCTTCGCTTTCTTAACAAAGAACCCAAGAACAGCCTACTTAAGGGATGTGGTCGTCCCTAAGTAGCTAGTCTCCCTTCTTCCTTAGCCCTCTTTGCTCGGTGTTGATCGGTGATCGTCGATCCTTGAAGTTCTTGTTCTAAGAACTTCAAGAACACCTTCCAAGACCGAATTTCGGCAAAATAACAACGTGTTTTTTGAGAAATATGATTTAGAGGCCAAGGACCCAAGAGAGTGGCTCAAGTTTAGAGAGAGAAGTTAGGCCTTCAAGACTTGAAAAAATGAGAAGGGTGGCCAGGTATTTATAGACTAGCAGGCCTGTGCATTGGTTAATGCACAGGCCAATCCAAGGTGTTCCTTGGGTAGTGTCTGGCCTAGGGGACTACTTTTCTTGCTTTGGTTTGGTTTGTCTTGGAACAAATATAAGGTAGGAAGTTAGATTCTCAAAGATTTCGTTTCATTACCAAATCTTTTCAAAGATTTGGTAATAATCGGAAATCATTAGCAATCATTTACTTTCCTCCAATCAAAATCCTTGCACATGGGCATATTTATGACTTGATATGATGGATCTGGCTCTGTTTAGGGGCAATGTACCAGTTAGATCTACTATTTCGGTTTGGTCATCATAAATGCATCCAAGGTTCATTACATCTATTTCTTAGATTTCACTTTGCATTTAATTCAAGATGATGAGTCATGAATTGTAGGGAATTCCTATGGTTGGATTCAGATGGAATTGGGTTAACTTACCTTGTAACTAATAGTTGGTTTCCAAGTTCCTAGTTAACCCTTAAGATATTTTGGTGAACATATCTACATCCTTCGAATCTAGCCATTCCATGTCATCCAGCATTTTGTTGATCCTAAGATTTTGATGGACAATTAAAGCTTGATATTTTTGGTGGAACTAACGGTCTAATTAAGTGTTTTAGTTTATTAGTTCCAAATGATAAAGAAATGATGACAAAGATGATGAAGGATTAAGAAGTTGAAGAATTTGAAAAGCCTAGGAAAAATAACTCAAGTTAAATTTCAACTTTTAATATCCCAATTAGGATCACACACGACACAAAAAGATTTTTTAAATGATTTTTATAAATATGTACGTTTTTTATAGGACCCTAATTAGTTAAATTATTTGCTCCTCTGTGTAATTGAAAAAGAAATATTAATAATTGATTAAAATTGAATAATTGAATTTAAGTATTTAGTGGAGCTAATCGAGAAAAGAAATCAGTAAAGGGGGTGAAAACGTCGATGAGAATGAATTAAAAATGAATTTAGAATAAATTCCAGCATTGATAAGTCGACAGGTAAGTCGACCGGAGCATAGAAGGATAAGTCTCTAAATCTCTAACTCGACAGGTAGGTCAACCGGAGCTTAAATGTGAACTCTCTGAATCGATAAGTCGACCGGGCGGTCAACCTGTGACAAGAAATGTAACTCTCTAAATCTCTAAGTCGACCGATAGGTCGACGGATGGGTACAAATTTTTTAGCTTGGCTACATCTTGAATCTATTGGTCGACATGTAATCTTGATCGGTCGACTTATGGGACTGTTTCAAGATATTATGGAATTCGGGATTTTATTCTAAAAGTAGTTGTTACTATCCGTTTTTTGGTTAGGATTCAAGAGAAATTTTAGGGATATGATAGTATTAAAGATATATAATTGATATTTTTTCATCCCTATAGATATAGTTCATATATTTTGGTTATTTCTCAAATTGGTTCCTATAATTCTTTCTATCTTATCGATTTGAGTTTGATAAATATTTGAGGGTCTAATTTGAATGTTTTGAAAGCTATAATTAAGTCAAATATACCTAAAATGAAAGATAATGATATATGGGGTTTATAGGTGCTTTTTATAAATTTATCATTTAAAAACTAGCCGTTGGAGGGCTTGTTTCAATTCCTTATATATAAACCTATGGATTTCACATAACATAGAGGATATCATAAAGAACTATTCAGTTTATCAGCTTTTATAAGAGTAATCATTCTGATATTATTTTGAGAGATCAAATTGTGAGATCAATTATTCAGGAGTTCTTGAGTTAAAGCATTGATTGTGTAAGCATTACCGAGTTGAGCTGTCTGGCATTCCAATCTATAATTCTTTGGTGTTATTCGAATGAGATCTTTCCAAGATATTAATTATTACTACATATTTATTTTTGTTATATTTTCTTGATTGATAATATCTTGATAAAATCGTTTTCTTAACTTTAAATAGCATAAAAATATTTTAAAACGATTTTTGGTGAAAATCTGATTACATACTTATTTGTGTGTTATTCATATTTATCATAATTAGATTTTTGGTAAAAGTTTTCCAAGCATATTCTTAATTGAGTTTATTGCTATCATTGCTTGCTTGGTCAATTGATTGTATGAGAAATCGTTTTTGAACTTTAAAAGTATAAAAATTCTTTTCAAATGATTTATGAGATAATATGATTATGTGCTCAATTTTGTGCTACTCACATTAATTTTATAATCAGATTTTTGTTTTATTACTTAATTCTATCACTAGTAATTATTGGGATATTAATCGAGTTTAAATTAATTTGAAGTGGTAGAAGCTCTGAGTGGGAAGAACTTATCAATTTCTTGTAATTAGTGAGTTGTGTGTGGAATAGGTACTATTGGGAGTATCTAATCAAGGGTAGCTTACTTTCAATCTCTTTCAGTAAAGAGATTAAAGTGTTAATTCTTCCTTTATAGAATTAATTGTGATTGATTTATAAAGGTTCTATCCTTACCTAGGAAAAGGATAGTTGGAGCGTTTTTGTGAGGTTTTAATTTTTTAGCCTAAGGTACAAAAAGAATTAGGTTATTCTTGAGCCTTTAAAAAGTAGAGTTTATTCTTGAGCCTGGGAAATAGAATAGGTTATTCCTGAGCCTGGGAAAATAAATTTGTAAATGTTGATTCTGAGCCTGTGAAAAGAATCATTGTGTAAAGGTTTGGTTCCTACATGTTTAAAGGAATCTTAGTGATTAGTGGGTGCGAATCTCCATGGGGTTCTGAGGACTGGATTAGTAAAGAGTAGTTTGGTGAACCAAGATATATAGTGGTATGTTGCCTTATTTATTTTACTTATATTATTGTTTGGTATGAATCTAGTTGATAACACATATCCGTTGCTATAAAGGTAATAATTAATTTTAGGATAAAATCAATTGTTTGAATTTTTGAAGTGTTATTATTATTCTAATAATTTTTTAACAGTACCCAATTCGTCCCCCCCCCTCTTGGGTAGTTCACTAGGCCAACACATTTAATTCTTTATAGGATATGAATTTAATGCATTTCTTGGAGGCTACTCATCTTATTTAGTTTCAATAACTGGTCATCACGATCCAAAGTTTTCATTTTGTTCAAAGATATTTTGCTTAAATTATATAGATACTTTAAATGTGGTCTTGAAATGTCATCCTAATAATTTAATGCTTGTTCGGATGGGCGCTCAATGCTCATTGAATGTAATAATTAGGTGGCGAACCGAATCGGTTTAGTTTCTATAACGGTTGGTTGTACCCTAAGTGTCTTGGTTCCCCTTCCTTAGCCTTTTAGTAAGAAAATTCTAGGAAGGCTCCTTGGTCATTATAAGGCTTTATTTTTGTGCCTTAAATTATGGGTATTCCTTTTATTTCTTAGGCCTAGGGTGGTTTGTCAAGACTCCTTGGATTTGGAGAAAATCCAAGCAAACCCAATCCTTAAAATAACCTTGTGATTTAGGGCTTTGACATTACCTTTACAAGCCTTGATTAAGGTGTCTTGGTTTATTTATTGGTAGTATATGATGTGGTATGCATGAGAGAAGCAAATGGTTTTGGTGTTAAATTGACAAGATTCGGTGAAAAGTAAATGTTTCAAAGTTGGGGTGGGGTAACCGAGTTAATTGTTTGAAATGTCCAATAATTTAAGGTTAGTGACTAATATTTATCTACACTAAATATTATTTTGATGAAAATTAATCATTAGTAAAGTCATTTTAGGCCTCCTTAAATCATAGGAATTTCGAATTTGACCCGAAACTTTTACTTGGCTGTATTTTGTCAAATTCAACATTTTTTTTTTCGTTTTTGTCATGTTTTTGGTTGTTTTTGTATATTTTATAGTGCGATATAATATAGCAATTCATTTCCTTTAAAACCAAGTTTAAATTTTATCTAAGCTTGTACATGATTCGACACTGACACTAAGTGCCTGTAGATAGGCCATTCATCAAGAGTTTGGCACTCCTATGGGTTCTTGCTTCTTCATGCTTCCGGATAGGTGCAATTTACCTATCTATTTCCAAATCGAACTTGTTAGTTTTCATGTATTTTTTTTAGTATTTTAATACGTTTCAATATTTTTATTTTTATTTTTTTGTATAAATCAGGTGTGTGGGGTGAAAAAAGATTAAATGGATCATAAACGATCAAATCGGATTAAGAACGGTAGAATAACGGTAGGAAACAAGCATAAGGGCAAAATTCAAACCAGTAGCCCACCTCTACGGCGGGCAATATGCAGAGAAGGCCAATATGTGGTCGAATATCCACTACCACAGCAGTGAGACAATAGACAAATCTCTGATACCACTGCTGAGTCCACCGCCAAGGCCGTGACCAAATCGACTTACCCACCGCCGCGGCGGTCACTCTCCACACACTTTAGATATTTATTTAGATATTCTGGCTCCCTATATATTACTCATCTCCCCTATTTCGACCATTACAGAGCTCCTAGGATTAGAATAGGGTTAAGAGGTTTTGGGGGAATGCTCCACCAAATCCGAATGCGAAGAACACGTTGTGAAGAAGAGGAAGCGATCTTGGAATGGTTTTAGCGCCAAATCTTCAGACTACAACTAGTTTCCCATGTTTCTTTATTTATTTCTTAACTTTGGATTATGGTTTGAGTATGTTTAGCTTATTTATCATTGTATTTACGGTTATGGCCGTTAGCTAAACGGATATTGTCTAGGGATTACAATAATTTATGAATTTATGGATTTTAAATCGGTGTTTCGTTAATGGTTGTTCTTCGTTATTTGATTGTGTTTGTTGTTTCTCCTTGTTTATTATGCTTGTTATAATATAATGAGAATACGGGGTTTGACACTCGAGAGAGGTAATCCTGGATTCGGACTAGGGTTTAAACATAATGCGATGATCTAATAACCTGGGAGGGAGTTAGAGAGTGTGCAATCAATGACGTTGGGGAAAGACTCATGTGACTATGTGTTGTAAGAAAGGCTAGAGAGGGACTTTGGCGTTAACGCGAAGCCACATATTCATTCACTTGTCACTCGGGAAAGGGAGTGAATGAGTTTACGATACAGAGATTGTCAGATAAATCGAACACCGTTAACGTAAGTCAAACGAGATCAAATGCTTAATCCCTATATAATCCATTCCCTTAAACATATCATATTAGTAATATAGTATAATTACATAAATTAGTATTTAGTATTAGTATATTATTAATTATAAACTTTATTTTTTATCGCCTAAATAAAATGAGGTTATGATAATTACGGTACTCGATAGTATTCTCAACTAATCCCTGTGGGAACGATAACCCTTACTCTTCCCACTCTACTAAAACTTGACTTATACATTTGCGGTAAAAGTGGCGACGTAATATTCTGCCACCAAATTTTTGGTGCCGTTGTTGGGGATTGTGTTTTAGATTATTGTTGATATTTTGAGTAAATGACCTGATTTTAATTTAGGCATTTCTTTTGTTTATAATTTTTTGTTTGTAGTTTTCTTTGTATTTCTTATGCAGGGTATTTGGAGATGTTAGATTGACAAGTATTGATTCATTTCTTTCAACTAGATTTTGAGCCGTTTTATTACACTTGGAATCGTTACAATGAGCTGCTATTCCGATTTTCGAACCATGGTTTCCCGAGGGAATGTCAACTCTTGAATTTCCTCGACGGGTTACAAGCTGCAACTAGAACATGGGTGGAAGGAGGAAATAGTACCTCCTCCTTCTACGACCTAACCGCGGACGAAGCCCTTTGGTCGTTGGAGGAAATGGTAGCCCTTGATTATCAAAGTTGGAATCATTCACCAAGTCACCAAAGCTTGGGGGGTTTTTCTAATACCATGGCACTATGGATTAACACTTTGGTTCAAAATGTTGAGTCTTCCCCCGCCTTGGAGGAAATGCTCGCTACCGTTATGGAGGAGACTCATATATTCTTAAGGGAAACACATGATTAACTAAACGAGCACGAGGATTGTCTTGATTATATTGAGATGGTCTGCACAGACATCAATGTGATTGTAACGTCTCTTCAGACGCAAATCGGTCAGCTTATCTTCTTTGTTGAGGTCGAATTAGACGCGGTGGCACTGAGAGGCGAACAAATCACATCCGAATGTAAAATCCAACGTCAGGAACTGAATGCAAATGGAAGGCACTTGGGTGAGATCGAAGACGATCAAGCTAATTAGAAAAGAACCCAAGTATAGAATGGCAATGAAGATTCACATATTAATCATTGTGAGTGTTAACGTTTGAATTCCAGTTGGTGACGCCGCGCTCGATCCAAGACAATCGTATCTACGAGGATCCGATGTGGATCACCTATCCTACCCCATTTCCAGCTTAGTATATTCATGCTTCCCAAGCATAAGACACGGAGCTGAATCTAGTTGAAAGCTTGGGCCGATCAGAGCCAAATCTCGCTAGTCTTGAGGGTGTTCTAAATCAAGACCCATATGTGGTGTTGTACTATACTTACTATGGGTGGAAACCACTCTTTAATGAGCCATTCTCCATATCGGGCTGAGGATAATAAACCAGGCGCTTCTTGGTTGGTAACCTAAGTTAAAAAATAAGTTAAATCCATCACAACCAACTTGTTTTGAAGGCGAGATTCTCTCGCCTCCTAGGTACATGTTTAAAACCCCTGTCTTCAATATCATGCTTTATGCTTTCATTAGGATCACTGATGGGTAGTTGAGGACACTGACTGTTTAAAGTTTGGCAGTGATGTGTAGGATGTTAGTATGTTTTACTGTTTTATCGTATTGCATGTTTGTTTAGTGTAGAGTGTTTTTATGTTGTTGTTGTTGCATACTGAGTTTTGCGTTCATTTAGGTCATTACCCGATGATGATATTACCCTCAGGTTGTTTTTCGAGGTCAAGGGTAATACTCATGCATGTGTGTTATGTGTGCTTGACAATGCATTTTGGTGAAAGTTATTGTGGATCCTAATTTGCACGAGCACATAGACTCAATGTATTTCTATTCAATTGATTTGAGGCCAATTATCGATTAGCCAAACTCATGATAATTGAAGGATTCTAGAACCTGATTGAAGGGAAGCTTAAGGCAAAATTCTAGGTGATGTAGTTCAAGGGATATGATTTAGGCATTCATTTTGTCGCTTGAGCCTTTTAAGCTTACCATGTTATATGTTTATCCTTCGTTACTCTGTCGAAGCCTAAATGTCATTTCAATTCTGAACACATAAACAAATACCCTGGTCAATTGATCTTTTTCCAAACCTATATCGTTGAATTAAAGGCACTATTTGAGTGAACCAATTGAGCATTCGTATATGCTACTTGAAATGAGTGGTTGGGTTTGGAGCGAACTTTTAATTGGTTTGGTACTTGAGTACTCACTTGTTTTTTTTCTTTCGTTTTAACCACACCCATGAAATTCTAATTATCGAATAAGTTTGGGGGTATGGTAAAAAAAAAAAAAAAAAAAAAAAAAAAAAAAAAAAAAAAAAAAAAAGACCTATGTACATATAGTACAATTTTTCGTTTCTTTTGATAAGTGAGTACGTCATTTTTAAATGTATGTTTAGAGTTGTTTCAATTTATCTATGGGGGTTCGAGAGTGAATGTGCAAAGTATTGAGCCTTGGGTAACGTTAACCCGTTTTCTATTCTGATATACCCTTGGCCAAATGTTCCAAAACCGAACCAAGTCCTTTTGATCTTTATGAACTACTCAGCCTACATTAGAGAGAGTGAAACCCAATCAGGCATATGGATATCCTAGCCCTTTACGGTTTAAGTCGTGAGTTTTTTTGGTCGATAATCTAATCCGGTCTTGGATAGCTATATTATTGAGTCTCGCACACACATGTTGAAAGGATCTGGAATGACGTTTACCATTATTGAATGTCGAAATTCTAGAACACCACATAGTGCTTTTTACCACCTGAACTCGATATGATTGGGGGTTGTTGAGGGGAAAATCACTTGGTCGATAGAAGAATTCAAAACTCGCATATCGTTATGTTTAGATTGTTTGTGTTTAGGTTGTTCATGTTATTTAATTTAGTTGTGTTTTTTATTTTGGTGTGAGTGTTTTGCTCGAGGACTAGCAAAATTCTAAGTTTGGGGGTATTTGATAGGTATAATTTACCTATCTATTTTCAAACTGAACTTGTTAGGTTTCGAGTGTTATTATAGTATTTAAATATGTTTTAATACGTTTTTATTTATTTTTGTATAAATCAAGTGTGTGGGCGAAAAGGGATGAAAACTGATCATAAACGATCAAATAGGACCAAAAACGGTGGAAGAACAGTGGGAAAACAAGCATAAGGGAAAAATTCAGACCAGCACCCGACCACCGCAGTGGTGAAACAACAGAGAGGTCTCTGAGCCCACCACTGAGTCCACCGCCGAGGCCGTGACCCAACCGACTTACCTACCACCACGGCGGACACTCTACACACACTTTAGATATTTTAGCAATCTATATCTTCCTCTTCTCCTCTATTTCGGCCATTAGAGAGCTCCTAGGGTTAAAATAGGGTTGAGAGGTTTTTTGGAGAATGCTCCACCAAATCTGAACAAGAAGAACACGTTGTGAAGAAAGAGAAGCAATCTCGGAACAGTTTTAGCACCAAATCTTTGGACTACGGCTAGCTTATCTCATTTCTTTCTTTATTTCTTAACTTCCAATTATGGTTTGAGCATATTTAGCTCGTTTATCATTGTATATACATTTATAGCCTTTAACTAAATGGATATTGTCTAGGGATTACTATAATTTATGAATATGTAGTTTTGAAATCGGTGTTTCGTTAATAGTTATTCTTCGTTATTTGATTGTGTTTGCTATTTCTCCTTGTTTATTACGCTTGTTATGATATACTGAGAATATGGGGTTTGGCACTCGGGAGAGGTAACCCTAGATTCGGACTAGCATTTAAACACAACGCAATGATCTAATAACCCGGGAGGGAGTTAGAGAGTGTGCAGTCAATGACGTTGGGGCAAGACTTATGTGACTATGTGTTCTAAAAAATGCTAGAAGGGGACTTCGGCATTAACGCAAATTCACATATTCATTCACTTGTCACTCGAGAGAGGGAGTGAATGAGTTTACTATATAGAAAATATCAAATAAGTCGAACACCGGTAACATAAGTTAAACGAGATCAAACGCGTATTTGTAAACAAAGTTAATCCCTAGATAATATATTCCCTTAAACATCTCATATAAGTAATATAGTATAATTAGATAAATTAGTATTTAGTATTAGTATATTAGTAATTATAAACTTCATTTTTTATCGCCTAAATAAAATTAGGTTATGATAATTACAGTACTCGACAATATTTTCAACCAATACCTATGGAAATGATAACCCTTACTCTTCCCACTCTACTAAAACTTGACCCATACTCTTGCGGTAAAAGTGGCGACGTAATATTCTGCCACCACTTCTATTTTAAGGTGACTGAGTTGACTCCATGTATCAAGGAGGTGTCCTTTTTACTTGGACTTCCTCTAACCGGAGAGATTCTTTATGTTCCACTATCACTGTCGAAGACTCGGTTATTGCAGGTTCTAGGAGTAAAGCGGAAACACCTACCGCTTTTCTAAAATGTCGGGGAGGACTTCTTGGATCTTGACATGCTCCAAAGGTGGTTCTCAGACAGTCATGGATATTAGGGCTACGGGGACAAGTGGAGTAGTTACGAGGACTAACGCGGGTACCGAATGATTATACTAGTTACTTTGTTGCAGCTAGAGACATTGTTCCCTAAGAAGGAAAGTGATCTCCTAGGTTGGATAATCCTATTGGCAGAAAGGATGCTCTCTGATTCATCTTGCATGATAGTCCCTCTCATTCTAGTAGAGTTATATCAGACGCTGACTTCTTGTCAAGTTGGTGGCCACTACTTTAATGGGAACTATGCATTAATATAGATATGGCTAACTTTCCATTTGGTTAAACTACCTATGGTGGCTTGATGCTCGGAGGATCTGATAGTTGGTTAGCTATCTTCTCAGTTCCCTTAGATTACACAGCATCTTGGTTATCCTTTAACTGGGCATCGTTTTTGGTGGAGATGGTTAGCTCAGGTGTAGTGTGCACTACGAGGTGTAAGATGTTGACCAACATTCTCCTGGATTGTGTCGACTTACCCTTCATTCCTCTTCTGGGATTTCAAAGTTGTGTTCTATACATTCCTAGTTAAGTGCTTCATCAGTTCGGCAGGACGCATTATATTCATTGGTTGACAGCACAATTGTAGCTCGGTACACCTTTGAGTGTAGATATAGGGCTCGAGATACCGCGGCTTATGCTCAGTGGGAACGTCGTTGCTTGACATTTGACGGGATTTCTTTTTTAGCATATCCATATAGGGCCACAAAGTATATGATTTGGATGGATCCTCACTATCGTCCTGTGGTCTCATAGTTCGTTGAGATATCCATGGCCGAGGTTCCCTCTTTGTCGGTGGAAGATTCTCCATCTACCTCAGACTATCTCTCCACTTTCACAGATGAGGAGTTTTCTTGGATCAGATCATGCCTAGATGCTTCGGATTATGTATGATCCCTGCGCTCGTCTCTTACTCTCTGATTGTACGCCACCGGCTACTTTAAATCAGTCTACTTGTATTTTGCTTTTGTTGTACTTAAAACATTAGCATTCTACCTAGTACATATTGTGTAAATCTTTAGTGATTGCTATTTATATTAAATCTATCTTATGCATCTTATGTTAAATGTTTGAATTGATAGTTAATGTTTATTATGTCTTTTGCGACTCCAATTTTTTAGAGTTAGGTTAAATACCCTTTGCCTCTAGCCATCCTAAAGTAACTTCCACTATACTGAGAAAATGGGAAAAAGACTACTTGGTGCTTTGCTCAGGCTTTCCTAGCTTTCTTTTAGTTTAAATCATATTTGGTTAAAATCTATCCCTTTTGTTTTCCTAGCTTTCTTTTAGTTTAAATTTTAGTGTCTCGACTTAATGTCTTTATCACACCTTTGAATATATCCTTCTTTATCTCTTACAATATTATTTAACTAAAGTACATTCTCCATATTATAGCGTTCAAAAATTGGTTTGCTATCATAATATTTTACATCGAAACATTTTGGAATATGGTAAATAAAATTTTAACAAGAATTTGGAATAGTCACCTTAGTAGTTTATTATTTAGAATTGCCTTGTCCAATTCCATCAAGTTTCGATATTTAAATTTTCTAAGATTGTTATTTAGATTACCTAGGCCCTGAATGTTACCTGAGGTTTCTTCAATGGCTCTGCTTCTTCGGTCTTGAACTGAGGGAAAAAGGAATGGGCTTTCCTGAGATGACTCAGAAGAGGGCGAATAGAAGTGATAGAGAAATAAGTGTTAGTTAATGATGATTAACAAATATTATTTTTTCCTGGTAGTGTTAAGAGAATTTTCTAGTTATTTTTCTTCATGCCAGAAAGTAGAGTGTCATACTTTCTATATAATCCACGTAGCGAGCTTTCGGTAGTGTTCCTGATCCAGTTGACCCAAGTCACTAAGTGTTGAGACACCCCTACAACTTAATACTCAGATTATATGAACAGCGTGATTCACCCGACCACTGTCATGTGACCACTTAGTGTTTAAAAACTTTTTGAGACTAGTTTTTATTTTATTATTTTCTTTCTCTTAACACATACTTTTCTGGATTTTACATTTTTAGAGAATTAGGGTAATTTGAGTCAGTCTCAAGGTCTTTATTGGTTTCGCCCTTATCCTTACTATTTTTCCCATTATTAGCTACTTATTTTGTTGAAGTCTCATTGTCTTCTTCCATTATTGGTTGTCATCAATTCTACAAGGTTCCTCCTACTTTTATTTTAGGTCGGTTTCTATGTACTTTCGAACAATTTAAGTCTAGATACAGTCTTAGTTTGTATTTAGTCAATCCTTCTTTGTTCAACTACCTGATTGATAGGTGTGAAAAACCTATCTATTTCTAAACCAGATTTGTTAGTTTTCAAGCGTTTTAGTTATATTTAATTGTGTTTTAGTGTAGAACAGGTGAAAGGACGTCAAAGGGCGAGAAACAAGTGAAAACGGTGGAGAAACGGTGAAGTAAATGTGCAAAACAAGGTTTCGGTGAATAAAGATCACCGCCCAGGCGGAAGTTCCACCGCCTAGGTGGAAAAGAGGCAGAATGTTGGAGTGCTGAAAGACTGAACCACCGCCTAGGCGAGAAAAGAACATATTGTTATGCCAGCATGCACCGCCTAAGCGGAAAAAACCACCGCTTAGGCGAAGTTACCGACAGAACTTAACCGACTTAAGTCCACTGCCTAAGCGGTGAACCACCGCTTAGGCGGTGACACTCTGCACAGAAATATCTGTTTTCAGATATTTTGAAGATGTTTTCAAACCTTACCTATTTAACCCTTTTCTCCATCAAACCTAAAAGGGAATAGACGTGAGAGGAGGCTCCGGTTGACATCTTGAGAGCTCTCCTTCCACCTTAGTTAGTTTAGGTAATTTAGGAAGTAGATTAGACTAGTTTTGGAGGTGTTCTTAGCCAATCCTTGAAGAGCTAGAAGAGGAAGTTCATCAACGGAGAAGAAGAAGCTCGGGAGGACTGTTCTTTGGCGAAAGTGGATTACTCCACTTTGAGATTTGGCTTTTATTCCCTTGTTTCCATCTTTGTATTTCATGTTTATTGTTGATGATGATGATCTCCTCTTGATTAAATGTTGTATTGGCTAAGAACATGGTAGTGTAATTTAGAGATTAGTTAGGGAAAGGTGTAGTTGTGTAAATACTCCTTTGGTTTAATATACGTTTCTTTAACGATTGTTGTTTTAAGTCCGATTGTGTTTATCATTTGATGACGATCTTAATATACTTGTAATGGTAGTAGGGTTGGATTTGAGAATCTAGGGTTTGACACTCGGGAGAGGTAACCCTGGATTCGGACTAGGGTAAACACATCGTTACGACCAAACGACCCAGGAGGGCATTAGTTAGTGTGCAATCGATGACGTTGGGTCACGACTCACGCGTCCTAGAGTCGTTAAGACAATGAGGGGGACCTCTTCATCGACACGAAGTCGCGTATTCCCCAGTCTTACACTCGGAAGAGGTGGCGAAAGAGTTTACGAATCGAGATTGTCGGATACCTAAACTCTGTTATTGTTAACCGAACGAAATCAAACGTGTATTAAGTGAACGAAATCAATCCCTAATTAATCAACTTAGTTAGAATTAACCCACTAATTGTAGTTGAGCTTAGTTTAATTTCAATTCATGTCTTCCGTCGTCAGGATAACATGAGACTATGTCAATTGCGGTATTCAATTCAATTATTCACACTTTTCTCTGTGGGAACGATATCCAATCTTCAAAGATCCACTATATTAAAACTTTACACCTCGTATACTTGCGAGCGTAAGTAGGTGTGCACAAAATCGCTCCTACCAAGTTTTTGGCGCCATTGCCGGGGAAAAATGTCAATTTTATTTGAATATTGTCAAATTCTGTTCTTGTCAACGCCTACCAAGATTTTGGCGCCGTTGCCGGGGATTAGTTTGAATTTTATTTGAATATTGCAAAAGAAACGCGATATCGGCTCAGAACTTAAGTTTTAAATAGGAAAACCAAATGTATTGTATCCTAGTTCCGTCGACATACCAAGTGTTTGGCGCTGTTGACGTGGGATTAGTGTGAATTCTAAGTTGATATTGCGACTAAGTAGTCGAGTGTTAATCCTGACATTTATTTTTGTTTTGTTTTTAATTTTTATTTTTGTTTCATTGTGTTAATGAGATCAAGCAGAGCGAGAAAAAATGAAGAAGATTAGAATTCTTAATTCTCAATCCCGAGATTGAGCTTATTGCAAATGATAAGGACTGAGAGGAGAAGCCAACTTCAAGCCATAATCTTGATCCGACTAAGCATTTGAGCCCAAATTCCTTGTCTATGGGGAATTTTGGTGAAAAATACTTAGTGACACGATAGTCCAGCTGGGGACGGTAACTCAAGCGCTATTTTTTTGAAATGAAACTTAGGGTATCAAGTTACCCGATTTTTGTTAATATTTATTTGATTATTTATTCTTTTTGGAAGCCAGCATGGCTTCGGAACGTGTTCGGAAGTGAATTTAGGAATGTGGATACTTGGGGAAGTATTTTAAGTTTAAACACGTTGAACAAGTGAAGTTAAAACGTACGGGGTGGAGCCGTATTTTGAAAATTTGAGAAACACATGAAAGTGGGAGCTTCAGGCCCACCGCCCAAGCGGTGAACCACCGTTTAGGCGGTAAAAATACAGAGAGGGTGTTTTTCAGCAAAAAAAGGCCCACCGCCCAAGCGATGAACCACCGTTTAGGTGGTAAAAATACAGAGTGGGTAAAAACAGCCCACTGCCCAAGCGGTTAACCACCGTTTAGGCGATAAAAATACAGGATGCACCAAATTTTCAAAATAAGCTCCACCGCTTAGGCGGAGAAACCATTGCCTAGGCAGATTAACAGCAGAACAAAATGTTTGCACACTGGTATAATTTCGCTTAGGCGTAAAAACCACCGCCTAGGCGGAATTTCATCAAAAAGTTTTTTTTTAAGAAAAGAGCTCCACCGCCTAAGCTGTGGACCTTCTGTAGTTAAACAGCCCCCGTTCGTTCAAAATTGCAAATCACAAGGCTCCTTTCCCCAAAACATCCACATTATCTCTAAAACCTCACTCCCAAACCGTTCCAATACTCAAAAATCATCCTTCCATTACCAAAATTTGTGATTTCCACCTCGAATCATCCACCACATATCAATTTTCAACCCCATTTTCGCGATTTTCTTTATCACTTTGGGATTTTTGTTTGATTTTTGGTGATAACTTAGTTTCTATAGATTGTTAATTTGTGTGAAAAAAAATTGCATGCTACATTGTTCATATTTTGTTGAAACGTTGTGATTAGTGTGTGCGCCAGAAAAGATCCACAGGTTTATGTACGACCGCTTCGGCATTGCCGCCACACTTTTTGCAACCGCCACAATTTCCATTCCGACGTGATAGTGGTGGAGAGGAATTTCCTGTCAGGAGAACAGTAGGGAATAAGTCTTATTCCCTAGGTATGTGTTCAACCCATTTGGTTTGCAAGCATGCTATATGTTTATTGGGTTCGCTACTTTTCGAACAATGCCATGTTCAAGCCTGGATGGTATGGAATGGATGATTAGTTTAGTGGATGTTCATCCATTTTGATTTTTTTGTAGGAAGGGATGAACCATTATTTTGAGTATGTATTTTATTATTTTGAATGTTTTAGTTTTCAAATTTTTAGTTTAGTTTAGTTTAATTTTTGTTTTTGCATGTTTAGTGTTAGATTAATTTATGTATGTTAGTATTAGAATTAGTTTAGTATTGTGTATGTATAAAGTTGTGTTTGCATGTTTAGATGTGAGTTCATTTGGGCCAAGACCCGATGATGATAATTATCCCCTAATTGCATATTGAGGTTGGGGGTAATACCTTCCTTGTGTGTTTTGTGTGCTTAACATTTTGATTGGGTAAAAATTATCTCGATCCTAAAATTGCACGACATTTGAACTCACTGTATAATTATCTGAACGATTAGATGTTGATTATTCGATATTAAGTTCATGATAGAAAATTGGAACTAGAACTTGATTTAGGGAAAACTTGAGGCGGAATCCTAGGTAAAGTAATTCTGGAGACGTGATTTAGGCCATCAATTTTTCGCTTGAACCGTTGTAGCTAACCTAAAAATGTTAATCCTTTATTTCCTCTGTCGAAGCCTATAACGTAATCAAATTCTAAAAACGTTCAAATACTCCTTTCATTTAAATTTTTCCTAAACCAATGTCGCTAAGCCTAATTTTCAAAATTGAGTGAAATCAAGTGAGCGGTCGGGTTTTTGATAAATTTTTATTGATTCGGTATTCGTCTATTCACTTGTCACTTTCGTATTTCTTTTTGCACGCTCCTAAAATAAGTTTGGGGGTGTGTTTCTATCATTTCTTTTTACATATTCCTAAAAATTTTATAAATTCGAATAAGTTTGGGGGTGTGTTTCTCTAACTTCTTTTTGCACTCTCCTAAAACTATAATAATTCGAGTTAAATTAGGAATATGTTAAAAAAAAATAAAAAAAATGAATAAATATAGTTTTTCATTTTCTTCTCTTTCGACAAGTGAATACCAGGATTTTCATTTCTTATTCAGAATTGTACTTTAAATGTGGGGTCATGAGAGAGGATAGTGACAAGCGATTTTACCTCGGGTATCGAACGATTAAACCGAATTGCTATTTTTATTCCAGTGATACCCGTGGTCGTTCTCCAAAGCCAAACCAAGCCCTATTGATTTCTGTGAATATCTAAGCCTACATTATTGGTAGTAGACTCCAATCAAGCGTATGGTTTTCCTAAATCCTTCAACGGTTTAAATTATGAGCTTAACAATTGAATAATCGAATCCGGTATTTGACTAGTTATACATTTGAGTTCTCACACACAAACTTCAAATGGATCTAGAATGGTTTTTATTGATATTGATCGTTGAAATTCTAGAACACCACTTGGTGTGGGTTACTTCCCGAACTTGATCCGATTTAGGGATGTTGAGGGAGGAACAAATTGGTTATTTCGATTGAACTTTATATTTACATGCATATACTTCTTTCGTGTTAGTTTAATTTTTCATTTTTAGTTGGTTAGTTCGTTAGTTAGTTTAATTTAATATTAGTGTTTTGCTCGAGGACTAGTAAAATTCTAAGTTTGGGGGTATTGATAGGTGTGAAAAACCTATCTATTTCTAAACCGGATTTGTTAGTTTTCAAGCGTTTTAGTTATATTTAATTGTGTTTTAGTGTGTTTTAGTGTAGAACAGGTGAAAGGACGTCAAAGGGCGAGAAACAAGTGAAAACGGTGGAGACACGGTGAAGTAAATGTGCAAAACAGGATTTCGGTGAATAAAGATCACCACCTAGGCGGAAGTTCTACTGCCTAGGCGGAAAAGAGGCAGAAATGTTGGAGTACTGAAAGGCTGAACCACTGCCTAGGCGAGAAAACCACCGCCTAGGCAAGAAAAGAACAGATTGTTATGCCAGCATGCACCGGCTAAGCGGAAAAACCACCACTTAGGCGAAGTTACCGACAGAACTTAACCGACTTAAGTCCACCACCTAAGCGGTGAACCACCGCTTAGGCGGTGACACTCTGCACAGAAATATCTATTTTCAGATATTTTGAAGATATTTTCAAACCTTACCTATTTAACCCTTTTCTCCACCAAACCTAAAAGGGAATAGACGTGAGAGGAGGCTCCAGTTGACATCTTGAGAGCTCTCCTTCCACCTTAATTAGTTTAGTTAATTTAGGAAGTAGATTATATTAGTTTAGGAGGTGTTCTTGGCCAATCCTTGAAGAGCAAGAAGATGAAGTTCATCAACGAAGAAGATGAAGCTCGGGAGGACTGTTCTTTGGCGAAAGTGGATTACTCCACTTTGAGATTTGGATTTTATTCCCTTGTTTCCATCTTTGTATTTCATGTTTATTGTTGATTATGATGATCTCCTTTTGATTAAATGTTGTATTGGCTAAGAACATGTTAGTGTAATTTAGAGATTAGTTAGGGAAAGGTGTAGTTGTGTAAATACTCGTTTGGTTTAATATAAGTTTCTTTAACGGTTGTTGTTTTAAGTCGGATTGTGTTTATCATTTGATGAAGATATTAATATGCTTGTAATGGTATTAGGGTTGGATTTGAGAATCTAGGGTTTGACACTCAGGAGAGGTAACCCTGGATTCGGACTAGGGTAAACACATCGTTACGACCGAACGACCTGGGAGGGCGTTAGTTAGTGTGCAATCGATGACGTTGGGTCAAGACTCACGTGGCCTAGAGTCATTAAGACAATGAGGGGGACCTCTTCGTCGACACAAAGTCGCGTATTCCCCCGTCTTACACTCGGAAGAGGTGGCGGAGGAGTTTACGAACTGAGATTGTCAGATACCTAAACTCCGTTATTGTTAACCGAACGAAATAAAACGTGTATTAATTGAATGAAATCAATCCCTAATTAATAAACCTAGTTATAATTAACCCACTAATTGTAGTTTAGCTTAGTTTAATTTCAATTCATGTCTTCCGTCGTCAGGATAACATGAGACTATGTTAATTGCGGTATTCAATTCAATTATTCACACTTTTCTCTGTGAGAATGATATCCAATCTTCAAAGATCCACTATATTAAAACTTTAGACCTCGTATACTTGCGAGCATAAGTAGGCGTGCACAAAATCGCCCCTACCACCGATCTTTCATGAAGTTTTCTCTGACGGGTTTAGGCTCTAAGACTTTATCTATCATTATTCACATCACAAATTTTTTGGATATTTATTCCCTCCTTTTGACTGACGAGGTCTTCTATACTTCTTCAAGGTTACTCAGATACTCCCAGGTTGGAACATGTGTAGTGATTCCACAACAAGGCTCCTATGATTTCCTCCTAACTTTCTTAGATTTTATTATCATTATCTCACCATATTTAGTTGAAACAAGGCTTTACTTATAATGTTACTTTCTATTATGTTCCACCTAAATGTTAAAACCATATTCATTATAACCTTAGTTTTTCCAAATAGTGTATAAAACTATGATAGACACGTTAACTATTGAAGGCTAAAAATGGAAATTCAAGACGAACTTTAGGTAGATAATAATGTAATTTATAACAACAGGGTTATACGTTAGTCACTTATGGACTTTATCTGAACACCCAAATTCCCTACCTAAGGAAACCTAAGAAAAGCAAACAGCTAGATAGATAAGTATGATGACTCATTCCTCCATAATAGTACTCGTAGAAGGTGTTCGGTTGAATTGTGGAGAATGCGGGTCAGGTCGGTGGGGAGGAAGAGGTGTAAGTAGGTTATCAATGAGAAATTGGTGGTATAGTGAAACTTTTATGCTCCTGAGAGGCTCAAGTGTTAGCAAGGTGAGGTGCGGGGGTAAAAGCTCGACGTTTAGGGTATACCTGCTTTTTAGCAGAGGTTGGATACATATTTTTGTTCCTTGACTAGCTCCTAGACATAGATTATCCTAGTTCCTTAATGGTTTGACCCAGGTTATCGATCTGATCCCTCATTTTGGACAATTCTTCCTGGACTACATCTTGTTCATAGACTTGTTCTTCGGATTATTGATAAGCCACTGCTTTAATCATCGATTATGCGTTAGAGGTCCACTCATTTCCGAAATCTTTTTCATCATCGGCATCATCTTCATACTCAGCTTCCTATTTAATAGTAGATTTTTTTACTTGCTTCATCGGCTCCGAAAAAGTTACCCAATAGGCTTTCTCACAATTTCTCGAGACAATCCATTCTTCGTGTGGGGGTTTAGGATTATTTCTCCAAACTCTTAGGTTACCAAAATTGTTACAAGGTGTCATTTATTCTATGAAGCCAAAGGATTCATCTTCGTGGGTCCTAGGTAGGAATATGGGTTCTTGCTTAATTAACCCCGAGAAGCGATGTCGGGTTATTTTCGTGTGCGAACTTCTTCAAGGTAGCTACCGTCTTCTGCATCTTGGCATGGTGACGTGATATCGATCCCATATTAGTATCTCTAGAGTCCGAGCTTTAGGATAGTTGTTCGGTAAAGTCTATTTTTAGATGTTTATCTGAGGTGGATTTTGGTTTATTTAAAGGCGAAGGTGATTTATGATTTTATTAGAATAAGTTTTAAGTGAATTATTACGGATGAAATGGGTATTTATAATTTAATTTAATATTTAATAATTTATTGTATTAAGTTAGATAAGGATTCTTATTCTTTCCTGTAACTTGCTCTATTTTTCAATTTTTGAAAATGTTTTTTGGTGTCGAGCAAGCTAGCAATGCGTGGGATAGAATAAGAATTCTTACACCGATTATTATGCCACTACTTGTCCTAGAAGTTTTATTTTTTCTACCTAATATAATTATATAAATAACTATACAGAAGATAAAAATTGAGCCTCTCTCCAAGATAAGTGTCCTAAATAGAGTTATTCCTCTATTCGAGACTCACTATATGTCGTTCATGACTTTTCTTCTAGTGTATCCTAGAAAGCTTTAGTTCCCAAACATTCAAACCTCTGGCGTCCTCCTCGGGGGAACATCCATCATTGGTTTGTGGTCCGAGCAAGGCGAAGTACGTAGTTGGATCCCGCGGGAGAAACCTTCCAGTCTTGCTTCTACTTACTCATATTTCTATCCTAAGGGTTTTCAGGGCTTGGTTCGATATGACGAAACCACCGACGTCAACTCCTACTGCCGGACTCTTTATCCCTTAGAGGGTTACGACTTGGGTTTTCATCACGATATGCAATGCAATAGTGAGTGCTCGTTCGTTGAAGAAATCATATGAAAATTAAATACAAGAATGTAAAGACACTAATTTAAATGCAGTATTTACAGAGAGTAATGAATATGCTGTAAAAGACAGTAAATATGCATGCATGCTAGTACTTACAGGATATATAAAATAAAATTTAATTTCAAAAAAAAAAGATTATTTATTTTTATTTTTTATTATTATTATATTATTGTTATCATTATTATTATTATCATCATTATTATTATTTATTGTTATTAGTATTATATTATTAATATTTATTATTGTTTTTTTATTTTATTATTTATTTTTATTTTTTATTTTTTATTTTTATTATTATTTATTATTATTATTATTATTATTATTATTATTTATTATTTTTTGAAGAGAATTAATTATGTTTTAAAAATCAAAGATGTATTCCTCGAATTTTATTTTAACCATGAATATAAATTTAGACTTTAACTAGGCTTGACCCTCTAATAAGTTCCCCAACAAAGTTTCCAGCTGATGTACCCCGGATTTGGATAGCGAAAAAGGTAGAAATTCGAGAAGAATAGGAAAAAAGTTTTCTTCCTCCTTCTCTAAGTCATCCAAATCCATTCATTTTTTAAAATGATTTTTCAAGAGCTTTCTAGGCCTTGGTTTTGAAACACTTCTTGGGTCTAGATTTTATGTTTTTAAAAGGAGTCGCCACCTAGCATGGGTTAAATGGTGTGCTAGGTCACCGGGATTTTTAAAAATTCATTTTTATTTTAAAATAGCCCATGTTTTGACTTCATAAGGTCTATATACTAGAGATATTCTTAAAGTTTGGGGGTCGGTTATCCTCAGGGAAGGTTTTACGCAACACAAGACACTCATCTGTAAATGGTACCTTAGTCTAAATAAATATTCACTGTTAAAAATACCAGAGTAATTTTCTTTGATTTCATTAAACAAAACAATTCCCTTTTTAAAATGTTTTCCCTTTTTTTTTTTTTTTTTTTTTCTTTTTTTTTTTTTTTTTTATGTCTTTTAACATGATTAAAGAACGAAAGCAGTAAAATATACTATAATACACTATTCTAGGCAGCGACAACCCAATCAGTTTATAAGAGATAGGAATATAAATATGCAAGCTATATGAAATGAAAAGTTTTTTGTAATTTTTAAGAGACCGAACCTTATATAGGTTGCCTACGTGTCTCATATCAAAGAGAATCAGGCCTTTACTTAGTTCATTTATATATGGTTTAAAGGATATGGTTTTATTTATTAAAGGTGACTGAACCCTTATGTGGGTTGCCTACGTACTTTGGAGGAGAACTGGTAGGGCGTAAAATACGCCGCTACTTACACTCGCAAGTATACGAGATCTAAGTTTTAGTATAGTGTGATCGTGAAAGATCGGGTTATAGTATCCACAGGGATTGGTGTCGTTACTATCGAATATCGCATTTGTTGTGACCTAATTTTATCTAGGCGAAAAACAAATGTAATTAATTAATTAAACTAATACTAATATAACCTAAATTAACTACAAAAATATGCTAATATGTTTTAGGGTGAATAATTTCCTAGGGATTAACGTGTTTACAAATACGTGTTCGATTTCGATTTACTCACGTTTACGGTGTTCGACCTATTTGACAATCTCGGTACGTAAACTTCACCGCCACTTCTCCCGAGTGTAAGACGGGGGAATACATGACTTCGAGCCAACGAAGAAGTCCCTCACAACATCTTAACGACCCTAGGTCATGTGACTCTCGCCCAGCGTCATTGATTGCACACAATCCAACTCCCTCCCGGGTTATTAGATCGTCGCGTTGTATTTACCCTATCGACAATCTCTGTTCTAAAACTCTCTCGCCACCTCTCCCGAGTGTAAGACGAGGGATATAACGCAACTTCGAATTAGCGAAGAAGTCCCCCTCAATGTCTTAACGACCCTAGGTAGCGTGTGTCTTGCCCCACGTCATCGATTGTCCACAATTTAAACCCCGACCAGGTTATAGAATCATGGCGTTTGTTTACCCTCATCCGAATTCGGGATTTGTCAAAATATTCTCCATTTACCATTCTAAGCATAATAAACAAACAATACAATAAACACAATCAAACTACAAAGAACAAACATAAACGCAACACCGAAATCATCCAAACAACATATTTATAAATATATCATTAATCCCTACTACAATCCATATTTAACTCATGGTCATAACCATATAAACATATAAATTGATCTAAACATGCTCACATGATCCTAAGATAAAGAAATAAGGAAAAACAATCGAAGAACTTAGCCTCGTCCGAAGATAAACCGCTAAGAACGCTCGACGATCGATTTGCCGTCTTCTCCACTTCGGGATGTGAGATCCACCTCTAAAACTCCTAAATATACCCTTAGATATAGCCTAAGGGGCTCAAAAAAACAAGAAAATACAGAGAATGGGGAGGAGATGAGTATTTATAGGCAAAAGATCTCAAAATATCTAATAAATATCAAGGTTGTGCTACAGGATTTTCGCCTAGGCAAAGTTAGGTAGGTTAACTTTCTGCCGGAACTTCGCCTAGGTGAAGTTACTGCAGGTTTACAATTTTGTTTTGACCGTAACTTCTTCATCTGAACTCCGATTGAGGTGATTCAAAAACCTATGGAAAACTAAGAAAGAGATATACAACTTCCATATTTTGAGTATTTCCAAACTAGGATTTTATCATAGTCCAAAATAGCCTTGAAGTTACAGCACCTGTACCGACTTTGCAAGTTTAGTGACCACCTAGGCGAAGAAGTAGGCGGTGGACTTGGAAATGTTTATACTGGGGTTTCCACCTAGGCAAAGGAATTTCCTGCCTAGGCAGTGGGCTGTCAGTAGCCTTTTGTCATTCTCAGCATCTCCACTACTTAGGCGGAGGTCTGGACGCCAAGGCGGTGGGCTTCTTTTATATTTTTGCCTCCTTGCTTGTTTATCCACCGTAATTTCAACTCGCCTTTGGTTCGATCTCATCATTTTCGCTCCAGTTTCCTATCTTTTTGCTCCACACACCTGATTTATACAAAAAGTATGAAAACTAATTAAAACATAATAAAATACTATATAAACGCTCGAAAACCAACTTAATTTGGTTTGGAAATACGTAGGTAGATCACACCTATCAAATACCCCCAAACTTGAAATTTGGCTAGTCCTCGAGCCAAACACACACCCTAAAATTAAAAAAAAAAAAAAAAAAAAAAAAAAAAAAAAAAAACAACAACAACAACAACAACAACAACAAACTAAATTAAATAGAAAACAACCTAAAAACAATCTAAACATAACAACATGCGAGTTTTGACTTCTTCTAACGGCCTATTTATTTTTCCCTCAACAACCGCCAATTATTTCAAGTTCAGGCGGTAACACACAAGATGTAATGTTCTAGAATTTTGACATGCAATAATGGTGAACGCTGTTCTAGATCCTATAAATGTGTTAGTACGAGGCTTAATAACATGGCTATACAACGATCAGATTGGATTTTCCCCCAACGAAATTTACTAGTTAAGGATTACCATAAGCTAGATTGGGGTCCACTCTCCACTAATGTAGGTTTAGTAGTTCATGAAGATCATTAGGACTTGGTTCAGTTTTGGTATATTTGGCCAAGGGTAATTTGGAATAGAAAAAAGGTTAACGTTGTTAACTTAACGTTACCAAGGCTCAACGCTTGGCACATTCATTCTCGAACCCCCTAGAAAGATTGGAAATAATCCCGAACATGCATTTAAGACCGACGTACTCACTTGTCAAAAGAAATGGAAATAAAAACCGTATTTACATTCGACTTTTTTTTTTTAACGAACATACCCCCAAACTTATTTGAATGTTATAATTGAAGGGGTGTGTGAAATACAAATGAAAAATGACAAGTGAGTACTCAAATACCGAACCAATTAGAAGTTTACCCTAAACCCAACCGCTCACATCAAGAAGCCTTTGCAACGGCTAACTTGATTAACTCAAATGTGTCTTTCAATTCAGCGATATAGGTTTGGAAAACTATCAACTGGCCAAGGTATTAGTTTATGTGTTCAGAATTGAATTTGCATTTAGGCTTCAATAGGGTAACGAGGGATAAACATATATCAAGGTAGGCTTCAAAGGCTCAAGCGACAAGGAGAATGCCTAAATCACGTCTCCTGAACTACCTCGCCTAGGATTTCACCTCAAGCTTCCCCTCAATCAAGTTCTAGAATCCTTAATGTGTTATGAATATGGTTAATCGATAATCGTCCTCAAATCAATTGAATGACTATACATTGAGTCTATGTGCTCGTGCAAATTAGGATCTACAATAATTTTTACCAAAAAAACATAGTCAAGCACACAGAATCACACATGCATGGGTATTACCCTTGACCTTGAAAACAACCAGGGGTAATTATCATCATCGAGTAACGGCCCAGATGAATGCAAAACTGAACATATAACAACAACACACAAAAACATAAACACATTCTAATCTAAACACACATGCAATACAGAAAACGATAACACATAAACTAACATACTACTACATACTACATATCACTTCCGAACTCAAAATAGACAGTGTCCTCAGCGTATCCAATCATCATTCTTCAACATATGGAATTAAAGCATGCTGACGAAGGGTGGTTAGAACACTTACTTGGGAGGCGAAAGGATCTCGCCTCCGATTCAAGTTAGATGTGACGAATTTAACTTATTTTAACCATGGGTTGCCTCCCAAGAAGTGCGTGGTTTAATGTCTTCGGCTCGATATTTTCAGAACGCCCTCAAGATTGGCGAGGTTTTGCTTTGGATAGCTCAATCTCTCAACGAAATGCCTCAACGGATTATGTGCTTGGCCAAGCAACATAAAACAACTTGGAATCCTGTCAAAAGGGATGCATCAATACCCGTCGATCTAACATCGCCAAGTACCCTGCATGGGAAACAAAAACAAAACTATAAACAAAAATTATATACAAAAAATTGCCTAAAGTAAAATTAAGTCATTTACACACAATATCGATAATAACAACAAATCAATGCCCGACAATTGTTACCAAAAACTTAGTAGAGATTGCCAAGAACTAAATTTGCCTAACGACCAATCCCCAGCAACGGTGCCAAAAACTTGGTAGGGCGTAAAATATGCCGCTACTTACACTCGCAAGTATACGAGGTCTAAGTTTTAGTATAGTGTGATCGTGAAATATCGGGTTATCGTATCCACAGGGATTGGTGTCGTTACTATCGAATACCGCATTTGTCGTGACCTAATTTTATCTAGGCGAAAAACAAATATAATTAATTAATTAAACTAATACTAATATAACCTAAATTAACTACACTAATATGCTAATATGTTTTAGGGTGAATAATTACCTAGGGATTAATGTGTTTATAAATACGTGTTCGATTTCGATTTACTCACGTTTACGGTGTTCGGCCTATTTGACAACCACGGTACGTAAACTCCACCGCCACCTCTCCCGAGTGTAAGATGGGGGAATACATGACTTCGAGCCAACGAAGAAGTCCCGCTCAACGTCTTAACTATGCTAGGTCATGTGACTCTAGCCCAGCGTCATTGATTGCACACAATCCAACTCCCTCCTGGGTTATTGGATCGTCGCGTTGTATTTACCCTATCGACAATCTCTGTTCTAAAACTCTCTCGCCACCTCTCCCGAGTGTAAGAGGAGGGATATAATGCAACTTCGAATTAGCGAAGAAGTCCCCCTCAATGTCTTAACGACCCTAGTCATCGATTGTCCACAATTCAAACCCCGACGGGGTTATAGAATCGTGGCGTTTGTTTACCCTAATCCGAATCCGGGATTTGTCAAAATCCCGTATTCTCCATTTACCATTCTAAGTATAATAAAACAAACAATACGATAAACACAATCAAACTACAAAGAACAAACATAAACGGAACACCGAAATCATCCAAACAACATATTTATAAATATACCATTAATCCCTACTACAATCCATATTTAACTCATGGTCATAACCATATAAACATATAAATCAATCTAAACATTCTCACATGATCCTAAGATAAAGAAATAAGGAAAATCAATCAAAGAACTTAGCCTCGTCCGAAGATAAACCGCTAAGAATGCTCAACGATTGATTCGCTGTCTTCTCCACTTTGGGATGTGAGATCCACCTCTAAAACTCCTAAATATACCCTTAGATATAGCCTCAGGGGCTAAAAAAAACAAGAGAAGCCGGAGAAGGGGGAGGAGAGGAGTATTTATAGGCAAAAGATCTCAAAATATCTAATAAATATCAAGGTTGTGCTGCAGGATTTTCGCCTAGGCGAAGTTAGGTAGGTTAACTTTCTACTAGAACTTCACCTCGGCAAAGGAAACTTCGCCTAGGCGAAGTTACTCCAGGTTTGCAATTTTATTTTGACCGTAACCTCTTCATCCCAACTCCGATTGAGGTGATTAAAAAACCTATGGAAAGCTAAGAAAAATATATACAACTTCCATGTTTTGAGTGTTTCCAAAATAGTATTTCATCATAGTCCAAAATAGACTTGAAGTTACAGCACCTGTACCGACTTTGCAGGTTTGGTGACCGCCTAGGCGAAAAAGTAGGCGGTGGACTTAGAAATGTTTCTACTATGGTTTCTACCTAGGCGGAGGAATTTCCGGCCTAGGCGGTAGGCTGTTAGTAGCCTTTTGTCATTCTCAGCATCTCCACTGCCTAGGCGGAGGTCTGGACGCCTAGGCGGTGGGCTTCTTTTATATTTTTGCCTCCTTACTTGTTTATCCACCGTAACTTCGACTCGCCTTTGGTTCGATCTTATCGTTTTCGCTCCAGTTTTCTATCTTTTTGCTCTACACACCTGATTTATACAAAAAGTATGAAAAGTAATTAAAACATAATAAAATATTATATAAACGCTCGAAAACCAACTTAATTTGGTTTGGAAATACGTAGGTAGATCACACCTATCAGGAACCAAAGATCAGGTCATTACGTAGTTCATTTATTTAGGGTTACAAACTAGTGTTACTTAATTTTATCTTTAAAACTAGGCATTAATCACAACATGATGCATACATAATCTCGTTTATTTTGTTAAGAATGCCTGACCCAAACTCATTAGTTTAGTTTAGTTTTTTAAGTTGTCTAGTTAAAAAGAAAAGAAAATTTTGTATATTTATTCCAGTCCTACTCGTAACTAAGAAAAATAGGAATTTTTCTAATTAAGAATCACACATATCCTCAAAGGAATAGAGGTTCTCCTTTTATTTTGAGTTTTTAGCCACAAGGGCCTATTAGTGTAGTGTGTGTGTGTGTGTGTGTGTGCCTGTCCACTAGCCTACAAGGCTGTGATCTTGACATTTAGCATAAAGTAAATTAGTTTATTAATAGTTTATATGGTTAGGTTAACAGTTAATAGAGTTCAGTTTAAAGTGTTCTTGAGAGAATCGTAAAAATTATTCACAAATAATAGTGTGATAGACGTTTTGTTTGAATCCTCACATGTTCTTAAATTTTTCTCGGATGATTTTGTCCCTCACATGTTCTTGGATGTTCTTGAGACAGTTTTGTACGATTTGAACATAGTTTGGTGATTATAACAAGAATTAAGTGTTGTTTGGTTGATTATAGGTTCTTTGTGTTATATACATGAAATTGAGACATAGATACTACTTGCTTATTATATTTACAAACATAATACATCAAATTAAACCAAGAATAAAGGGCGTTTTGAAGAGAAAAAACCTACTTAGGGGAAGTAGTCTTCCCTAAGTGATTACCTCACTTTCCTCCTTGATCTTCTTCGCTTATCGGTGACCATTAACCACTTGAGTTCTTTCTCTAAGAACAATGGGATTGAATTTTAGCAAAATAATGATGTGTTATTCAAGAAATATTTTTGAAAATCCTAGCACCCGAGACTATTGCTCAAGCTTATAGAGAGAAGCTAGGTCTTCAAGACTTTAAAAAAATGAAAACAAGGACCCTCTATTTATAGGCCATGTCAGGCACTTTCTCAGGGTCTATTTTTCCTATGGGGCATGTTCTCTTGATTTTTTATTTTTTTTTTATTTTTTATTAGCTTTGGATGAATTTGGAGTGTAAGGGAAAATCCTGAATGATTTGGTATTGATTACCAAATCTTTTCCTAGATATGGTAATGATTGGTAATTACTAGTAATAATTAGAAATAATTACTCATCATTACACTCCCTCAAATCCTATTGGTTACACATGGGTGCATTAATGGAAATATATGACACTTTCGATTTGTTTTAGGGGCTAAGTACCAGTTAGTTTCACTATTTAGGTTTAGTTTCCATCAATGCTTTTAAGGTGAAATGTATGTAGTCTAGATGAGTCACTCTGAATTAATACTCTATTATGAGTCATTACTTGGTGAGCACACATTCGATCAGATTTGGATTGAATTGGGTTAGTTTGTCTGGTAACCGATAGTTGGATTTAAAGGTTCCTAGTTAACCCTAAGATATTTTGATAAAATATCTATGTTCAATGCATCCATTCATTCTATTTCATCCCAAATAAATTAATTCTTTATGGGATATGCATTTAATGACCATTAAATACAAGGGTTAGGTGGAAAACAAGATTGGTTTGGTTTCAATAACAGGTAGTCATATTTTAGAGATTTCGGTTAAACCTAAGATGTTTGCTCAAAATATATACATCCCTTGAATATGTCTTATCCATATAATCCCAATAATTTAATGCTTAATGGTATGGGCATTCAATGGATTAAATTCCTAACCTAGGTGGTGAACTCAATCGGTTTAGTTTTGATAACGATTAGTTATCTCCTAAGTGTCTTGGTTTCCTTCCTTATATATTTTTGTATAGAATATCTAGGAGTTTCTTAGTATTTTCAAGTATCCTTTGAGGACCTTTTAATGATGTTTAGACCCTTGATTTATTTGGGTTTATGGTGGTTTGTCAAGACAATATGGATTGGTGTAATGCCAAACCAAGCCAAAGTCCTTAATCACTTTGGTGATTTAGGTCTTGTCATGACCTTTACAAGACTTTATCAAGGTATCTTGGATTTTTTCTACATGGTATTTTATGTAATATGCATAATTAAAATAAATTTGTTTGGTGTTAAGCCGATAAAATTCAATAATAGTAAATGCTTCAGGGTTAGGGTAGGTAACCGAGGTAATTGTTGAAATATCCTACAATTAAAAGGTATTAGCTAATTTTTATTTGTACTAAAGGTGATTTAATGAAAATAAACCTTAAATAAAGTCATTTTAGAACCCCCTTAAATTATATGATTTTCAAGATTGACACGAAACTTTTATTTACCTGAATTTAGTCAAATTTAACAGTTTTCCTATTTTCTTCTTCAAACCTAAGTTTAAAGTTTATCTAAACTTGTACTAGATTCGACATTGATTTGGTGAGACAAAATGCGGTGTCTACAACACCTTTCTTGTAGTAAACCAAGCCAATAGAGAAAACCTGCTAAAGAGGCAAAAATGATGGTGTACCTGAGAAAAGCCAAACTATCATGTAATATTTATCAAAACTCACAATCAAGAGACAAAAATAAGCATGTGGACTCATTAACCAACCTAGGCTCTGATTTTGAAACTAAAGGGCAAAGGATAATCCTAGTTAAACATATGCTTTGGCCAAGTTGTGACAAAGCTAAACAAGAAGTTAAAGTAGTGATATACCAACCTTGTTGTGCGGATCTCATCTTTAACTACCTCGACAGTGATACCTTGAGCAACAAGAGAAATAAAGCCCAAAACGTTTTACACCGAGTATCTAGGTATACCGTGATACAGGGAGTGTTGTACAAACGATCCTTCATGGGTCTTTTACGATGATGCCTAAACCAAAATAAATGTCTTTACATCCTCCAAGACATCCACAAAAGACTATGTGGTAACCATTTGAGGGCACATGCCTTAGCGAAGAAGATAGTAAGACAAGGATATTCCTGGCCAATGGTCAAAGCCGATGTTAGGGATTTGGTGAAGAAGTACGACAAATTCTAGAGATTCAAGTCAAGCATAAATGTTTTTGCCACGAGAAAACTCCCTATGATCAGGACGTGGCTATTTTCCTAGTGGGGGGTTGATATCCTTGATGAGTTCCTTATACCACGGGCCTAGAAAAAATTATGGATCATTGTAATCGACAATTTTACCAAGTGGGTTGAGGCTGAGGCCGTAGCCAAAATCAATGACTCCATCCTTAACACGTACTGTAGGATATCTCCCTCGGGAGTATGGATCACTAGCCCGACCCCCAAGAAACTTTGGTTTGATGAACCATCAACATGAGCGGTCCAAGCATTAGTAGCTTGTCGGTTGGTATTCAGGGTAGTTCTTTCCTTAATTGGGGATTTTTCCACTAGGAAAGTAAATTATGATATGAAGTCAAATAATTCTTGCCCCTTGATGTCTATACTCGGGAAATATTCGATATAGAATTCTCCAAATTCAATTGACCACTTAAGTAATCATCCTGAAGGTTCTGGCTAATGCAGTATCACCCTCAATAGTTGGTTGGTCAATACCACCATCAAATGAGCTTAAACATAATGTATAAGCTTTCTCATTGAAATTATCAGTGCATAACCTAACAACTCAAATTTAGGGTAGTGAGATTATTCTATATTTAGTGGGGGGCTAATGTAGTAAATAAGCCTATGAACTCTTTGTTCTTCTACTACAAGTGCTAAACTTACAGCGACGGATGACGCCACTAGGTAGATAATAATTATCTTCCCAGTATTTAGGGTAGTGAGTATTGGTGGACTCGATATATGCTTCTTAAGTTATTAAAAAACTTCCAAATACTCGTCGGTTTATTCCAAGCTCTTATTGCCCCGTAGAGTTTTGGCGAAGATGAGGCATTAATTCGTCGGTTTATTCCAAGCTCTTATTGCCCCGTAGAGTTTTGGCGAAGATGAGGCATTAATTCGATGCCCGGTAAATAAAATGTTTTAAATACAATACTTTCCTTGTCAAGATCTGTACCTTCTTGATTGTCCTTGGGAATATTATGTTTAATATTACCTTGACTTGCTTTGGGCTAGCCTTGATTCCCCTTCTAGTTACTACATGGCTGAGGAAGTTTCTAGTGCTAACCCCGAACATGCATTTTCTCAAGTTCAACTTCATGATATGATTCCTAAGCACATTAAAGCATTCCTATAGATTAGCCAAATGCTTTTTGGCCACTTTAATCTTGACTAACATGTCATCAATGTAGAACTCCATTGTCTTCCCGAGTAGATCAATAAACATTTTGTTTACTAGTCTCTGGTATGTCGCTCCAGCATTTTTCAACCTCAATGATATTAGTTTTTAGCAGTATAAGCCCTTGTTGGTGATTAAGGATGTTTTTTCTTTATAAGGTAGGTGCATACAGATCTGGTTGTACCTCGAGAAGGCGTCGATAAAATTGAGTGACTCGTAACCGACATTAGCGTCTACAATTAGGTCGATATCGGGAAATGGAAAAAAGTATTTCGGGTAAGCCTTGTTAAGGTCAGTGAAGTCCACACACATACACCACGTTTTCTTCTTTTTATTTACTAAGACAATATTTTCTTGCCACAGGGGAAAGTTTATTTCTTTGATTGTATATGTATCAAGTAGCCTTTTGGTTTTTTCTTTAATCACAACCTGTATTTTTGGTCCAAACTTTTGTCACTTCTATCAAGCTGGTAGACATGTTGTATCCATGTACAACGGGTGCATGGAGATACTCGGGCCTATCCTGGGTAGATCTCATGCGACCAAGCGAATACATCGTGGTTCTCTCTAAAGAGTTCATCTAGTTGCTCCTTTTTACAAAGTAAGCTACAAAGTAACAAGGGGTAAACATTTTACAAGGTAAGCTATAAAGGCTCAAGTGATAAAAATGAAAGCCTAAATCATCTCTCCTGAACTACCTCGCCTAGGATTTTGCCTCAAGTTTTCCCCAATCAAGTTCTAGATTCCTTAAAATTGTCATGAACCTGCTACTGAATAATCGATGTCAAATCGTTTGAATAGCTATACAATGAGTCTACGTGATCGTGTAATTTAGGATAAAAATGACTTTTACCTAATCGACATATCAAGCACATAGAACACATGAATGGGCATTACCCCTGACGTCGATATACAACTACGGGATAATTTTCATCATCGGGTAATGGCCCAGAAAAACTCAACAACTCAACACACAATTACTATTTCATGCATAAACATATTGATACTAATACTAAACAAGCATGCATACAATTAAACAATAAAACATTTAAACTTAAACTACATAACTAATAACAAAAAAACATAATAGCATTCTACATATCACCCCCAAACTTAAAACGGGCAGTGTCCATAATGACCCAATATTAATATCAACAATAGAAATAAGGCATGATGACGAGGGGATTTAGAACACGTACCTGGGAGGTAAGATAATCTTGCCTCCGAATGAAGTCGGCGGTGATGGATTAATTTATTGGAAAACTTGGGTTGCCTCCCAAGAAGCACTTGGTTTAATATCCTCAGCCTGACACAAAGAAGGGCTCGTCAAAGAGCGGCTTCTGCCCGTAGTATGTGTCACACAACACAACATACGGGTCTTGGTTCAGAACACCCTTAAGATTGGCGAGATTTGGCATTGTTTGGCCTGTACTCTTAACTTGATTCTTCTATGGATTTTGTGCTTGGTAGGCATGGATGAACGGAGTTGGAAGTGGTGGAACACAAGTGAGCCACATTGGATCCATGTAGAATTGTCCGTCTTTGATCGGTGTCGGAATCACAACGTGGATCTCAAATTATAGATAATCACAAGTGTTATCTTGTGATTCTTCATCGTTGCTCAATTTTTGGGCCTCCTCTTCATTGGGATCTTTATCATCGATCAAACCCAATGTCCTCCCACTTGCATTAGGTTCTTCACGGTCACTTTCAATGCATGTGGGATTTCTGTCTCTCAGTGCCACCATTTCTTACTCGGCCTCAATAAAACAGATAAGCTGACCGATTTACGTCTGAAGAGACGTTACGGTCGCATCAATTTTAGCACAGGAAGTCTCAATATTGTCAAGACGATTCTCATGCTTATTGAGACAGTTATTCATTTTCCTCCAGAAAGCCTGAGTCTCCCCCATAAATTCAACGAACATTTCCTCCAAGGTGGAGGAAGACTCCAAAAGTTGGTCAGAGGTGTCAATCCATGACGTTGAAACGGTGGAACTATCCCTCAAGCGTTGGTAGCTTGTTGAATAATTCCAACTCTTAAAATCAAACTCCGCCATGTCTTCTAGTACCCAATAGGCTTCGTCCGCAGTTAGTTGGTCGAAAGAGGTGTCTCCTTCAACCTATTTTCTTGTTGTGGCTAGTAACTCGTCGAGGAAATTCAGTAGTTAACACCCCCTTGGGTAACGATGATTTGAAAATCAGATGAGCAAATCCTTATATCATCCCAAACACAATAAAATGGCTCGGAATCTCATTGAATGAAATGCAACAGTACTCGTTGATGAGACATCTAAAAATAAAACTAAAAACAATATGCGACATAACTTGGTGAGACATGTAAGAACAAAACTATAAACAAAACTAAACTAAACTAAACTAAAAACAAAAATTATAAACAAAATAAATGCCTAAAGTAAAATCAAATTACTTACTCATAATATCAACAATAATCTAAAAACCAATCCCCAACAACGGCGCCAAAAACTTGATAGAGGAATATTACGTTGCTACTTTCACCTCAAGTGTACGGGTCAAGTTTTATAGAATAGTGAATGAGAAGGGTTCTCTTATCCACAGGGATTGGATTAAATTATCTCTAAGTACCACGATTATCATAACCGAACTTCATTTAGGCAATTAAATTTAGGTTTTTGCTTTTAAAATAAACTAAACTTAAATACTTACTAATTAAATTAAAATACTAATAGTGACGTTAATGGGAATATATTATCTAGGGATTAATTTTGTTCACTTAAACCTGTTCGTTTCAATTTCGTTTACATTAACGGTATTTAAACTATCCAACAATCTAGGTATCGAAAACTTAATCACTACCTCTCCCGAGTCTAAAGTGAATGAATATGCGACTTCGTGTCAATGCTGATGTCCCCATCTAGTGTCTAACAACACTAATAACATGAGTCTCTCCCTAACCTCACGGATTGCACACTTTCTAATACTCTCCCGAGTCATTAGATCGTCGCGGTGTGTTCAAACCCTAGTCCGAATCCGGGGTTACCTCTCCCGAGTGTCAAACCCCGTATTCTCAAAACCAACTCTAATACCATAACAAACATATCAAGGATGTAATAAAATGGTAAACACAATCGAATAAAAATAAACAACCATTAACAAAACATCGATTTATTCAAACAACATTTTCATGGACTACATCAAACCCTATACAATATATGTTTAGCTACACATGGCCATAGCTCAATATTCAACTATAAACAAGCTAAACAACATCAAATACCAATAAGGGTTTAAGAAATAAATATAAAAACAAAGGAGAATAGTCGTTATCTGAAGAATTGACGGTTCCGCGTCCGTGATTTCCGCTTCGATCTTGTTTTCTCTTCTTAGATTTGTGTTCTCCTCCCTTTGGTATGGTATTAGAGCTCTAAAAATATATGCAAAAATGTTCTAAGGGTGTTGGGAAAGAATGAATCAAGTAGGAATAAAAAATATCAAATAAAATATCCCAAAATATCTTCGCCAAGTGGTGTCGGACCGCTGCAGCGGTGAGAAGTCAGTAGATTTCTACTAGTTGACTGTTGTAGCGGTGGCGGCCATCACTGTAGCGATAAAGTTCACCACTGCAGTGGTGGTCAATCAGAATGTTTCTATATTTTCATCGTTGCAGCGGTAGATCTACATATTCTTAACTTGGCCTTTTTCAACTTTTCTCCACCAACGTCCTACTGATTTACTCGATTTTCAACCGTTTTCATCATTTTTCCTCTCAAACACCTGATTTATACAAAAAAAATAAAAAAGAATTAAAACATATTATAACACAACAAGAACACTTGAAAACTATCAAAATCGATTTGAAAATATATAGATAAATTTCACCTATCATAGCGTAACCACCAAAGTATTATTGTGGGACATGTGAACCTGGCGTAGGTCCTCCCTAGTGAATGTGGTAGTCTCTCTCTTCACAAAGGGATCCTTTGACACCTACAACACAAATTCCTCAACTGGGCACTTGCCTCATCAAGCGTGCACCTTAGGCTCAGATATGGTTAGTCCCCCAAGGCAAATCTGCTATGGATCGTGTGGATGTTCCCTTAGACATCAGGGATTTTTCTCACTTTATCAAGATTTTGTTCACCTAGATCTATTTTATTTGTGAACCTATTTAGATTACCCTTTTAAATAAACTGCTATATCTTGTTCTTCAAGGTGTAGGAGCTATCGGTAGTGTGTTCTTTCTCTTAGTGGAAATCACACCACTAATCTGAGTTGGTCTCTTTTCCTTAGCTCTTTATCGGCTAAGGCTACTTAATCAACTTCTTATCCTGAATCTACATCAGGATCATCCCTAGTATGGCATTGATGGGTGTGAAGTTGGTAAAGCATAAGGAAACCTATTCTACCTTAAATTCTTGTTGGATCTACCTCTGTCTACCTCATTCATCATTTTCTTTGATTAGAAGTCTCTCGACCGGGTTTACTATAGTTAGTCTCTTCAACCTTCTTTTTTTCTATAATGTCATTTTCTTCTTTCACCCGAGCCCAATACAAATCCTCCACAACAATGAACTACGATACACATAGTTTTAATGCCTTATACCACTTTCGAGACTCTTATGCTAGAGTCACTTGGAAGTCTTGACATTTCAACTAATCCATTACCCAATGTAGGTCTATGTAAGCATGGTACATTTTAAGGTGCTTCACCGAGTCAAAATATCCTGATACGTCTCGATTGTGACAATAAATTAAATTTTACTGGGTCGTTTTCCCATAGTACCCATGTAGTAAAGAGATATGTGTTCCTCTTCATGATATCATACATTTTGGGCTCTTTTTCTGATTTGACTGAGTTTTTTCTTGATGGCCTTAACCTACTCCCGCAGGTGCATTTTGGTATGTTGATCAAAATTGCTTCGTTGGTCTCTCAACTGGGATGTAAAGGAGGCCTCCATTGAGAGTGGTGGAGTATTGTGATACATGTCATGGGTCTTTCTCGCAGCCCAGATAGGGCATGTCTTATTTTTCCATTTAGGAGTTCCATTTATTCGATTTTCTATCTGGGTTGAAGACGCCTAAAGTCCCAGTCGCGAGTGCACACTGGGGTTTTTCTTAGATCATTGATCCTCAGGTCCTCGTCTATTACTCTAGATTCCCCTATGCAGCTGATCTGTCTCATTTTGGATCCTCTCAATTGTCAATGGAGATTATGTTGCGCTTGACAACACTTTTCTTTTTCGCGTTGTTCACTCCAAACTCTTTGCCCTTTATCCGAAATGAGTTGCGCCTCACTAACAAGTGGCACGTACCCTTGGGGAATGAACAATAGCTAAGAAATTTGACTCTAATTAGCTTGTTCAGTCAGGTACCGAACAATTTGAGAAAGATCTCAAATCTTCCTTATCAATTCCATCAATAGTGTAAGTAACTCCCTTGAAGGACTAACTTCTTGATTAGCCGTGCGGATCAACTATCTTTCACTTTTGTTTTCTTCAATCATGATTTTGGATCTCGTAGTAACCATAGAAAAAGTTGGATTACTATGAAAACAACTATTAGTCATTCCTACAGATGGCGCCAAACTAATGAAACTCAAAAATTGTTCATTGGATACGTCACCTTGTGATCCAGGATAATGAAAGTCTAATAGCTTATCTCTCTTTTGCTCAGCTTCGGTTCCTACGAAACAATGCTTCGCGGGTGGGCATGCTTACATTGCACCTCTGGTGTGAAAATCAGTCAAGGGTTTCTCAGGAGAATTTTGTAGAGTGGTAACTAGGAAAATATGTGTATACCTGGTTAGACACCATTTTTGTATTTATATATGGGTGGAGACTTATCTGGCATTTCTTCCCTGATTCTTGTTCCGTCACCATTAAGGTGGCGACCATCGTGGAAGCGTATGTTAAAGGACCGTTACTTTAGGAAGGTATTAACTCTTTCCTTAACAAGCAGGAGGGATATTTCAACCGCTTTTGAGTCGAAGTAGCAACGACTCTCTCACCCGGGGTAGTGGCCCAGACCAGGGTATAGAGTTGAAATTGGGAGGCCTTTCTATCATGGTTAAATTGATGTCGTAGTTGGGGTAGAAGGCCTTCCCGGTATGATTTCCAGGCCGGGAAGGTCATGTTAATCGATTAGGAGCCTACTGTAACTTCTCGTGTCCAGCACTTCTCTTTAGACACGTGGTGCATTCGAGGTCTTGTCAAATTTTGCCTTATCAATGTATATATACTTATATGTGTGTATGTATACGCGGATTTGTAGATCCGAGAATAGAACTAGTAGATCCGAGAACAAAAACAAATAGATCCGCGTCGAATTTGTTAGATACATGCTCAAATATGTAAATCCCGAAGCTCGAATATACATATCTGAGTACATACACATATGCACATATAGGCATAGATGGAGAGAGAGAGAAGGTGGTGGGTTTATATTCAACAGTGATGGTGGTTGGATAGTAGTGTCTATATGCTAGTCGGTGGTAGTAGGTACTGTTGATTCCAAGATTTTGATAAACTATTAAGTATTGATATTTTAGTAGAACTAATGTTTAATTGAAGTGATTCAGTGATTTAAAGTTCCAATAATAAAGACATCAAATTAAATGGATGCTAAATGAAGATGTCAAGATAATGAAAAAGAATTAAGAGTTTGAAAAAATTAGGGAAAGCAACCCAGGTGAATCTTAACTCTTAATATCCCATTTAGGAACACACACATGGCACAAAATATATTTTATCTTTTATGTGTGTTTTGATTAAATTAAATTATTTTCTCCTATGTGAAATAAAAATAAATAATTTTGAATGACTAAAATAGAATATAAGAATATTAGTGGAGCTAATCAAGAGAAGAAAATGGTTAGAGGGGCAAAATCGTAAAATAAAAAGAGTTAAAAACGTATTCAGAGAAGAGATCCAGTGACAGCAGTCGACTGGTGAGTCGACCTGTGAAAGAAGGCTGAACTCTCTAAATCAAAGGGTCGACTGATAGGTCGACCGGTAAATGAAGAAAGAACTCTCTGAATCTACAAGTCGACCGGGCAGTCGACCTATGCATGCAGCAGCAATAGCTTGGCTAGAACCTGAATTGGGCAGTCGACCGAACGCACTATTTCAGGATACTGTTTGATCCGAGATTATATCCAAAAATAGCTATTTTTTGTTGGGATTTGAGAGAGATTTAGGGGATATTATCTATATTTAAGATATGGTTCATATACTAATTAAATTATATTAATATGGTTCATTAAATATTAATATTTCTCAATTTAGTACTTGAAATAGATTCTATTCTTATTAATTGAAATTGAGAAATACTTTGGGGGTTTAATTGAGAGATTTGAAAGATGTTTTTAAGTGGAATTGAACCTAAATGAAGTCCTTATGATATAAGGGGTCTATAAGAGCTTTTATTTGTCATGACACATGTAAACTAGCCATTAGAATGTTGATTATATATTCCTTTAAATAGACCTGCAAATTTTTATTTAGGACTAATCATTTTAAGAGAGAGAGTTCATCTATTATCAAGAAATATCAGAATTTATCAATTGAGTGAGCTTTTCCAAGAGATATCTTATTCAGAATTGAGTGAGCTTTTCTAAGAGAATCATTTGCTGATCATTGTTGCTACCGATTTGAAGTTACATTGCAATACTATTTTCTTTCAGTGGGTTCCGGGTGAGATATTTCCATATTGCTTATTATTTGTTTATTATTCTATATTTAGAAATTGATCTTAGAAATTGTTTCTAATTTTTTAAGAAAATATTTTTTTTACAAGCAATTTCTTGAATCTGATTATGTGCTCTAATTTGCTACCCATATCTTGTTGAAATCAGATTTTTGTATCTCACATATTTCTATCACTAGTTGGGATATTAATCAAGTTATTGTTTATCTGGAGTGGTAGAAGCTCCGAGTGAGATTTACTTCTTATCAAGTTTTGTATTGGTGAGTTGTGACGGGTTAAATACCATTGGGGGTATTTAATAAAGGGTAGTCGGGTTTCAATCTCTTCCTGTAAAAAGATTGAGGTAGTGATTCTTCTTGGATAAGAATTTCATTGTGAGTGATTTGTAAAGGTTCCATCCTTACTTGTGAAAAGGATAGTTGGAGTGTTTTGAGAGATTTAGATTCTTGTGCCTTAGTGTTAAAAAGAATTAAGTTATTTTTTAGCCTGTAAAAAGTAGAGGTTCTTCCTTAGCTTGAGAAAAAAATATTGTAAAGGTTGATTCTGAGCTTGTAAAAGAATCGATGTGCGGGTTTGATTCCTACCTTTGAAGGAATCTTAGTTTTAGGGGGTGTGACCTCCGTGGAGCTCGGGGGACTGGATTAGCCAAGAGTCACTTGGTGAACTAGTATAAATCTTTTGTGTGTTGTATTACTACTTTGTTATTTTTGTTGTTTGGGTGTGCGCATAGATTGATCATATTATTCCGCTGTATTACAAAGATAATAATTAATTTAGGCTTAAAATTAATTATTTGATTTATTCAAGTTTTATTCTGATAAGATTTTAATTACTTAATTCACCCCCCTCTTGGATATTCTACTGGACCAACAATTGGTATCAAAGTTGGTTTAGCTCGAATTCTTTTGCTAACAAAGATCACATGGCACACATAGTAGGCACACTAGCTGAGGGGCAGTCTATGCACCGACCACCCTTGTTTGCAAGTGAAAGTTATTCATTTTGGAAATACTGGATGATAGTCTTTCTTCAGGCTACAAATTATGACATATGTCTAACAATCGAGGATGGTCCATTCATTCCAATGGAAAACGGAGTTGAGAAGAAGAAGGAACAACTCACGGCTTCCGATAAGAAGAAACTTTCTATTAATTGTCAAGCTATCAATATTCTTTTTTGTTCTTTAGATGCTAATGAGTATTCTAGAGTTTCAGGTTGCAAATCCGCAAAGGAGATGTGGGATAAGGTAAAAGTCACCCACGAAGGGAAAAGCCAAGTGAAGCAGTAAAAAATCAATGCACTTATGAGAAAATTTGAGCTGTTCAGGATGAATAAGAATGAATCGATTCATGAGATGTACACTCGCTTCAACAATATGAGTCAACTCGAAAAGCTATATTATATTGAGGATAGAGTATGAAAGATCCTAAGGTCCTTGACAAAAATATGGAAGTTAAAGGTGACGCCAATCGAGGAAGCTAAGGATCTTGGCAAATATGATATTGATGATCTCATTGGCAATTTTATGACTCATGAATCGGCAATTAAAGGTTATAAGGATGATACCGGAAATGGCAAGAGGAAATCCTTGGCAATAAAAGTTCAAAAAATTGAAGAAGAGGATGACAGTGATGATGAAAGTCTTGATAGTGAGCAAGAGAAGAATGTATCACTTCTCACAAACAACTTTAAAAGAATGACTCGGCGCACATTCTGCGGGAAAAGAAATCTCAACATGTCTAAAGTGGAATGCTACAACTATCGTAAAGCTGGTCATTTTCAAAATGATTATCCCGAACCAAAGAAAGATAAAGAAAAGAAGAAAAAGAAAAAAGAAAAGAAGAAAGAAAAGAAGGGTAAGAAAAAAATCAATGAAGGCTACTTGGGATGATACCGATTCAAGTAGCTCAGAAGAATTAGATAGTGAGGATACATTCATACTTGCATTAATGGCCACTAGTGGTGTGGTAACCGATTGTTCAAGCCCTTGTCCTTCAAATTTTGATGAATTATTTGATGTTTATCAAGAACTTTCACATAATTATAAAAACCAGTGTTCTAAAATAAATGCCCTTCAAAGTACAATTAACACATTAAACGAGTAAATGGTGGACTACGAAACTGAAAACAATGGGTTGAAATCTAAATTGATGGATTTGAAATCAATTTTTCTCAAATTCACCAGCGGTAAAAATAATTTAAAAATGCTTTTGGGAAGTTCACATGGAGTTTTTGATAAAGTCGATGTCGGATTTAAAAAAAACCTTAAACAAAAATGCTTTCATAAATTCTTTTCTGAAACCAAGGATCTTGTGAAATATTTTAAATGTAACATTGTAGGGCATACTATTCGTAGATGTTTTACTAAAATATCTAACTATAAACAAGTTTGGGTTCCAAAAGGAACTAAAATTGTCCCGACTAACAAGATCGGACCCACGTAGGCTGGGTACCACTTAGGAACTATTTGAGGTGCTCCTTGCAGGTTATTCTAAAAGCATCAATAAGTAAGGACAAATGGTTCCTGGATAGTGGTTGTTCTCGACACATGACGGGAGATAAAGGAAAATTTACATCTTTAACACCTAAAAATGGAGGTCATGTGACTTTTGGAGATAACGCAAAGGATAAAATTATTGATATAGGTAATATTGGTAATGGTACTACTATGATTAAAGATGTGTTACTAGTTGATGGACTTAAACATAATTTACTTAGTATTAGTCAACTAGATGACAAGGGCTATAATGTTATATTTTATCACAATAGATGCATCATTAATAATAGTCATGATAGTAGTATCTTTCTAATTGCATCATGTTTTGAGAATGTGTATACTTACTCTTTTGATGATTTTAATTCTCAAAATTTATCTGTTTGAATGCTTTATCTGAAAATAGTTGGTTATGGCATAGAAGACTTGGGCATGCTAGTATGGAATTAATTTCTAATTTATCTAAGAAGAGTCTTGTACGTGGCCTACCTGATTTGAAATATGCGAAGGATAAAGTATGTGATGTATACCAATTAGGCAAGCAAGTTAGATCATCATTTAAGAAAAGATGCACACGTCCACGTCTAGATGTCTTGAATTATTGCATCTTGATTTATTTGGGTCTAACTCTGTTGCTAGTTTTGGTGGTAAGTTTTATGCATTTGTCATAGTTGATGATTATTCTAGACTTACCTGGGTATATGTTCTTGCTAAGAAAATTGAGGTTGCTTCAATTCTTGCTAAATTTTATAAACGTGTTCAAAATGAGAAGCAATGCTCTATTATTAACATTCGTAGTGACAGCGGAAGAGAATGTAAGAATGATAAAGTGGTAAGTTATTGTGATGAGCATGGTTATGCTCACAATTTTTCTACACCAAGATCACTGCAATAAAATGGTGTAGTGGAAAGGAAGAACAAAATGCTTCAAAAGATGGCCAAAACGATACAAAATGAAAATCGCTTACCAAACTACTTCTGGGCCAAAGCAGTAAGTACAGTTTGTCACATAGTAAACCGAGTATCAATTCGTTGAGGGTTTAACAAAACCCCATATGAAATCTAGAAAGGTAAGACTACTAATATTTCCTATTTTAAAGTCTTTGGATGCAAATGTTTCATTTTGAATTGGTAAATTTGATGCTAAATCTGATTATGAGATTTTCCTTGGATATGCTACTAACAGTAAGGCTTATAGAGTTTATAATAAACGAACTTTAGTAGTAGAAGAAACAATGCATGTTGTTTTTGAGGAAGCTGATTCATTCTTGTCGAGAAAGGTTTTGGATGATGATGATGAAAGTATCTTAAATAACCAAAATCAAGGTAATGATGTATCAAAGGAGTCTCAATAAGAGGAGGAACCTAAGGAGAATTATTCGACTTTACCAAGAGCTATAAAGAAAGTACCAGGGCATTCAATTAAAGAAATCATCGGTAATTTCGGAAAAGGTGTAAGTACTCGATCTTCTATTAGGGATATAATTAATTTTGTTTTCTTATCTCAAATTGAGCCTAAAAATATAAATGAGGCATTAATTGATGAATCTTGAATTTCCGCAATGCAAGATGAATTAGTTCAATTTGAACGGAATAAAGTGTGGTGTCTTGTTCCGAGACAGGATTTTCATCCAGTTATTAGTACTAAATGGGTATTTAGAAACAAAAATGATGAATCTGGTATGGTAATTAGAAAAAAAGCAAGATTAGTGGCACAGGGAATCAAGATGAAGGAATTGATTATGATGAAACATATGCTCCTGTTGCAAGACTAGAAGCAATTAGAATGCTACTCGCCTTTGCATGTTCACGTAATTTTAAGTTATATCAAATGGATGTAAAGAGTGTACTTCTAAATGGTTTTCTAGCCGAAGAAGTTTATGTGGAACAACCCCTGGGATTTGAAAGTGATAAGTTTCCCGATCACGTATTTAAGTTTCGCAAGGCTTTGTATGGGTTCAAACAAGCTCTGAGAGCTTGGTATGAGAGACTTAGCCGATATTTGATCGAAAATGGTTTTCAAAGGGATATTTGTAATATTACACTATTTGTAAAGCAAACTGATTCTGATATCCTATTAGTACAAGTATATGTTGATGATATCATTTTTGGATCTACTAATGAGGATCTTTGCTAAGAGTTTGCTAAGATAATTCAGGTTGAATTTGAAATGAGCATGAAGGAAGAGCTGAATTTCTTTCTTGGATTGCAAATTAAGCAAACCAAAGAAGGGATATTTATAAATCAAGCTAAATACACCAAAGAGCTACTAAAGAAATATGGCTTAAAAGGTGCTAAAGAGTACAAAACTCCCATGGCAACGGCTACAAAAATAGAAAAAGATGATACGGGCAAAAACGTTAATGAAAAAATGTGTCAAGGTATGATTGGTAGCCTGTTATATTTAACTGCAAGTAGACCTAACATTATGTATAGTGTTTGTCTTTGTGCTAGATTTCAGTCTTGTCCTAAATAATCGCACTTGACTGCGGTTAAGCGAATTTTTTGTTATTTAAAGGGGACAATTGACCTAGGATTATGGTATCCTAGGGGGAGTGATTTTAAATTGATAAGTTACTCCGACGCTGACTTTGCCGGTTGCAAAGTTGAGCAAAAAAACACAAGTGGATCATGTCATTTGTTAGGACATGCTTTGGTTTTTTGGTCAAGCAAGAAATAGAATTCGATAGCCTTATCCACTACTAAGGCTGAATACATGGAAGCTGGTAACTGTTGTGCTCAAATTTTATATATTAAGCAACAGTTAAATAATTTTGGAGTTTGTATGGAGGAGGTCCTGATCTTTTGTGATAATAAAAGTTTTATATGTCCAAGTAAGAATCTTACACAACACTCACGAACTAAACATATAGAGATTAAACATCATTTTATTCGTGATCACATTCAGAAAAGGGATATTATTATTGAGTATATTAATACGTCCGACCAACTTGCTGATGTTTTTACCAAACTACTAGGAGAATATCAATTTGTAAAAATCATTCGCGATTTGGGTATGGCTAGGCATAATGATGTTTGCCTAGAGTGAGTTACTTATATTGGGTTCCCCCTCCCTAAATTTGTTTTTTAAGATGACAAAGGGGGAGAAATTTGTGATGTTTGTTTATTAATGGGGAGTATTCTAAAACTGTGTTTTAATCAAGTATTTTTTTTAAATGGATAAATTAGTGATGAGGAGAATATTTTGAAAATAAAAAATAAAAAAATTGTGCTTTATTGAAGGTTTTTAAATTATGCATTATTGAAATCTTCATTATGATGCTTTAATGAGTTAAAGAACCCGTCCTCGGATTCAGGGGGAGTGTGATTATATTCTATTTTGAAGAAAACATCAAAGTTAATTGTCATCATCATAAAGATGGAGATTGTTGATCCCAAGATTTTGATGAACAATTAAGTATTGATGTTTTAGTGGAACTAATGTTTAATTGAAGTGATTCAGTGATTTAAAGTTCCAATAATGAAGACGTCAAATTAAATAGATGCTAAATGAAGATGTCAAGATGATGAAGAAGAATTAAGAGTTTGAAGAAATTAAGGAAAACAATCCAGGAAAATTTTAACTCTTAATATCCCATTTAGGAACACACACATGGCATAAAATATATTTTATCTTTTATGTGTGTTTTGATTAAGTTAAATTATTTGCTCCTATATGAAATACGAAGAAATAATTTTGAATGACTAAAATGGAATATAAGAATATTAGTGGATCTAATCAAGAGAAGAAAATGGTTAAAGAGGCAAAATCGTAAAAGAAAATGAGTTAAAAACGTAGTCAGATAAGAGATCCAGTGATAGAAGTCGACTAGTGAGTCGACCAGTGAAAGAATGTTGAACTCTCTGAATCAATGGGTCGACTCATAGGTCGACCGGTGAAAGAATGAAGAACTCTCTGAATCTACAAGTCGACTGGGCGATTGACCTATGTACGCAGCAGCTATAACTTGGCTATAACCTAAATTGGGCAGTCGATTAGGCAGTCGACCCAACGCACTGTTTCAGGATATTGTTTTATCCGAGATTATATCCAAAAGTAACTATTTTTTGTTGGGATTTGAGAGAGATTTAGGGGATATTATCTATATTTAAGATATAGTTCATATACTAATTAAATCCTATTAATATGGTTTATTAAATATTAATGTTTCTCAATTTAGTACTTGAAATAGATTCTATTCTTATTAATTAAAATTGAGAAATACTTTGGGGGTTTAATTGAGAGATTTGAAAGATGTTTTCAAGTGGAATTGAACCTAAATGAAGTTCTAATGATATAAAGGGTCTATAAGAGCTTTTATTTGTCATGACACATGTAAACTAACTGTTAGAAGGTTGATTACATATTCCTTTAAATAGGCCTGTGAATTTTTATTTAGGACTAATCATTCTAAGAGAGAGAATCTATTTATTATCAAGAGATATCAGAATTTATCAATTGAGTGAGCTTTTCTAAGAGATATCTTCTTGATAATTGAGTGAGTTTTTCTAAGAGAATCATTTGCTGATCATTATTGCTACCGATTTGAAGTTACATTATAATACTATTTTTTTTCGGTGGGTTCCGGGTGAGATCTTTTTATATTACTTATTATTTGTTTATTATTCTATATTTGGAAATTGATCTTAGAAATTGTTTCTGATTTTTTAAGAAAATACGTTTTTTACAAATAATTTTTTGAATCTGATCACGTCCCCCAATTTGCTATCCATATCTTGTTGAAATTAGATTTTTGTATCTCACGTATTTCTATCACTAGTTGGAATATTAATTGAGTTATTATTTATCTGGGGTAGTAGAAGCTCCGAGTGAGATTTACTTCTTATCAAGTTTTGTATTGGTGAGTTGTGACTGGTTAAATACCATTGAGAGTATTTAATCAAGAGTAGTTGGGTTTTCAGTCTCTTCTTGTAAAGAGATTGAGATAATGATTCTTCCTAGCTAAGAATTGTGTTGTGAGTGATTTATAAAGGTTTCATCCTTACTTGTGAAAATGATAGTTGGAGTGTTTTGAGAGATTTTGATTCTTGTGCCTTAGTATTAAAAATAATTAGGTTATTCTTTAACTTGTAAAAAGTAGAGGTTCTTCCTTAGCTTGAGAAAATGATATTGTAAAGGTTGATTATGAGCCTGTAAAATAATCGGTATGTGAGTTTGGCTCCTACCTTTAAAGAAATCTTGGTTTCAGTGGGTGTAACCTCCGTGGAGCTCGGGGGACTAGATTAGCCAAGAGTAGCTTGGTGAACCAATATAAATCTTTTGTGTGCTGCATTACTACTTTGTTATTTTTGCTATTTGGGTGTGCACATAGATTGATCATATTATTCTGCTATGTTATGAAGATAATGATTAATTTAGGCTTAAAATTAATTATTTAATTTATTCAAATTTTAGTCTGATCAGATTTTAATTGCCTAAGTCACCCCCCCCCCCCCCCTTTTTAGGTATTCTACTGGGCCAACAGGTACAATTAGAGAAAGGTGTTGGACGATAGTCGTGGGCTACTGGGTAGGGAGTGGACGGTAGTGGCGGTGATGGTGAAGGTGATATTGAGATGGTGGGTGTGAGATGAATGACAGTGATGGGATGAACAACGATAGTAGGTGGTATAAACGAATAATTCATCAAGGAAATCACATTTTGAATTTCATAAATTATCTCTAACTATCCAATTTATTTAACATTCATTTCTATTTTTCAGTAGCTATTCTTCGGAGAGACAAAAAAAATAAAAAATAAATAAATAATAATAATAATAAAAAATAAAAAAAATAAAAAAAAGGTGACCAAATAGTTCGGAGCCACTTTTTATTGGTTCATTTCCAAACTAGGCTAAATGTTATTGAAATAGTGAAACGTTTCTACAAAATTGTCAAAATTATTTAATGGAAGTGTTTTTTTTAAGTAGATGAAAAATAATCTATTTTAAAACATGCCAAAAGGTTTTCTCTCTCTCTCTCTTTCATTTCATTATATTTGGATGTTTGGAAATCAATGAAAATGAATCACATTTTGTTCGTTTTTTAAACGTCGGTCCAGTTTCTCAACAAATTAAAATATAAAATTAATTGATAAAGATTATGCAATAAATGTTAAAGTAGTGGTTGGTTAATATCTTTGTTTTCATTTTTTAATTTTAAAAATTAAAAAAAAAAATATTATGTTCTGTTTTCACAGATATATGTATGCATGTTTGCGTGTTCAAAGAATCCCATACTCAAATATTTTATTCGTCCTTTCATTTTTATATTTTTAGTCCAATGAAAAAAATAAATAAGAATAATAATAATTTGGATGCTTCTAAATGTACACACCTTTTACTAACCTTACATCTCATAAAAAATAAATAAAAATAATATAATTAAATTAATATGTTAATCTTTGAATTACTAACACGTATTCCTCTTAGGGTGCGTTTGGTTAGACAGAATGGGGGTAATATGGAATCGCAATTTCACCATGGTTTTGATTGTTTTATTTAGTTGTCTAATGAAATCAAAATTTTAATTCCATTGGAAATAAAATGGATTGGATTTCATACTTTATGAGTCGGAATCGAATTCCATACTTCATGGAAGTATTTTACTTTTTATTTTTTTTAGGATACATTTAAAATATCTCATAATTCTCAATTTGAAAATGACTTCGATATTTTCTATAAATTAATTTTATCAATTTCGTTCTATATTAATTTAAATAAAGAAATATAATTCATTAAATGACAGAAACAGAAAAAAAAAAAAAAAAAAAAATCTCTCAATTTTATATTTTATTTTGAAAAAAAATATATATTTTTTCTAAGATTATGTTTCTGTTTCTGTCTCGGAAATAGAATTAATAGATTTTTTTTGTTCTCAATTGTTTTTGGAATAGAAATATATTTTTTTCTAGATTTCTATTTATGTTTCTTACACAAAAACATATTTTCTTGTTTACAAACTTATATTTCTAACAAAAATAAAAATTTGAGAGTGAAAAAATCAGTTCATGTTCCCGAAATGAAAACATAAATTTGAGATGTTATTGCTCCTGAAATAGAAACAAAAATATGGGAACCAAAAATCTAATTTTTTTCAAAATTAGAAATAGAAATTTGTGAACCAAAAAAAATTATATAAGACATGAAAGTGGAAATCTGAGAACAAAAAATATGTTCTCATTTCGAAACAAAAATAAATATTTGAGGAAAAAATCTATTTATACTCCCAAAGAGAAAACAATAAGTTAAGAACAAAACAATTTAGTTGTTGGTAGATTTTGAATATTTTCTAAATGTGATATTACTCATATTTTGTAGTCATTTATAAAAAAAAAAAAAAAATTATCTCTAGGTATATTTGTGAATGAATTTAATCTCAAAATTGATATGTAAGATAGTATTATTCAATTTCATTCCTATAAATATACAATAACAATCAAATATGTGAATGAAATAGTAATTACATTCCATCCAACCAAACGAGATGTTAATTTTTTTTATACTTTCCTCCCTTCTTCTTTCTCTCTACCCATTTTCCAGTGAACAACCAGCGTCGAGCTATTGCCACTGGCCACTAGCCACCACTCTAGTCTCTCTCTCTCTCTGTTGATTACTAGGGAGGTTGAGGGGGATTGGCGGAGATTAGATTTGGGGTAGTTTGTGAATTTTTTTAAAATAAATAAATAAATAATCATATTTGAAAAGACAAAAGAGTAATTTTTAAATTATTTTAATTTTTTTAAACAAGATATCCATTTAAAAAAAAATAAAAATAAAAATAGAATGGATATACATAATTAGGCAACAAAAACTCACCAAAGAAACGCCACTAAGCATCACGCGTAGTTGGGACCTCAATTATATTTGGTGTTTGAAATTTGAAATTTGTAAAAAAAAATAAATAAAAATAAAACAAAATAATAATAATAATAATAAATAAATAAATAAATAAAAAAATTCAAATTGAAAAAATAATTGTAGGGTCAAGAATGATAATAGGTATCTTTTGTAATTTGTCTATTGTCAATACGCGACCGCTTCTTGTTTTTTCATTAATTATTTTTATAATGAGTGATTGAACAAATGTTTAAAATTTATTGAATGATCATTAATTTTGACTTTTAAAATTATTTTATCTTGGGCTACATATTGTAAATATTTCAGAAATAGCCACCAATCATGACTTTTTGTAACATCTGTACTATTATATTAAGGGAGGGAGGAAAGAGGTTTGTTTTCCCTTGTTTTGTCCTCCAATCAATTTTATTTTTAATTCATGTTCCATGATAATTTATGATAAACTACGTTATATTATTTTTCATTCATTTTGTAGTTGTGATTAGTTATTGTATTAACATTAATTTTACGAAAATAAAACAAAAGAGTGAGATTTGACCAAGATTCAATTGGTGTAGACAAGGGGATTTGGCTTATGTTAAGCCTATGCCTATTACTCTTTCTTTTTGGACTGATAATTGAGTGAAAATGAAATAGAGATGAAAAAGGTTGTGTGGGTGTAGGCTTAGAGAAGAAAGTAGAAACGAGAAGAAAATAGAAATGTTCGAGTGAATCTGATGTTCTCCAAACTGAGGAAGCACGTGTTAGCCCCACCAATCCATCTCCAACTCAAATTTGTTATTGAATTTTATTTTACATGAAATTTTAAACTATGTTCGAATATTTTTAACTTTATTATATTACACTTATTGTGTTAAAGTGATAATTTTACTTTAAAAAAAAAAATGAATGTGCAGTGAATAAGGGAGTTATTTTTTAAATCGTATTAAATATATTTATTAAAAATATGAAAATTAATTTAGGATATTCTAAAAGAATAAGATAACTAATTTGGATAGACAATAATAAATACGGAAAATTGTCACTGAGAGACCATTTGTATTTGAAACGATGATCGCGATAATCACTTGTCTTTTATCAAATACCATGGACATTCCTTATCTATTTTAATTAGAGCATCCAACCTCCCAAATTGGAGTTAATTTGCTCATGTCATTATTTAAATTTAATGTACCCTTATAATGTAAAAGACATACCTAAAATTACTTATGTGCGCTTCTTTATTGACTTTTACCCTTTATATTACTATTACTAGTGGTCTTTCCAGTGTTGCATCTCTGGTGTGCGAATTAGTGATTTATTCGAAAGAGTTTTTGCAGGGTTTTTGTAGTATTTATGGAAGATAGAAGACTTATTTGGCATGTCTTCCATAGATCATAGTCAATTCCCATTAATTTTACAAATTTAATGGGATCATGGTATTAGTGAACCATTATACTTTAAGTGCACCCATTCTTTCCATATATGTAGCAGACAGTTGTAATTGCTCCCGAGTTTGGGTTACAGTCCAAGTTGTAATGCCCTTAGGCCATTCTTAGTTTTCCGAGGGTGGGACTGTACAGATGCTGGGCATGGATCTTGGTCAAGATATGTCGTGCTCGATTCATTAGTTCTTCAATAGTCTCCTCGGTACCGAGTTGTATACCTATTTTCTATTGGTAGTTTTGAGCCCCCGTGCTTAGCACATGGTTGTGGCTCACGTGTAGGTCATTTAGCATTATTCTTCCACAGGGAAACTTCTTGGGCTGGTAGGGAAAATCCCTTATCAGATGCCCTCTATTTGTGATGATTGAGGTTAAAGGAACTTGGAAATACTTTTTCACGGATAAAACTAAGTACCGAGATACAAGCTCGGGTGAAAGTAAATTGGTTGCAACATCTTTGACTTACGGGGCATTCAAAATTTAAAAGTTGTATCGTTTCAAAAATTGCAACAAAAACTTTTCCCTGCATTTAATGCGTGGCATGATTAGATAGCAGGCGTCCTTTCACATGCACAACGATGATATACACTCATTTGCCAAGAAAATCTCTATAGATAAATGGAAGGACCTACTTATTGGGACCCTTTTGCGATTCCTAATCTTTCTTGCCTTTCACTCCAAGAGACACTCTAAGTTTTCTTGCAACTGGTTCAACATTCCGACAACAGATCTTCCCCAGTTCCAGTAAAAAATTTCCTTTTGCTCCATCCAATCTTCGCATATTTTTACCTTCTTCATTTTCATCTGTGTCGTTTGGAGTTTTCAATTTTCTCCTTCCTTCCTTCCTTCTTTCCTTTTTTCTCCTCATCGCGCTTTCTAGAGACTTTTACTCCTCTCTTTTATTTTTCTTTCTTTAATCTTCTTTCATTTTTTACTCTGATTTTCTTATTTAGTGAGGTCCAAAAGGATACTCAAGACCGTTCCATGGACAATTTTCTTAGCCTTAACCCTGAGGAGGTGGTTGAGTTATTTGGTGTGGCCAACTCAGGCTCTCGAGTTGACTATGGTTCTAGGCCATCCAATACAACTAATCCCACTACGATCACTAGGCCTTCGGCTTAAATTGAGACACCCTAGCATTTAGCTTGGAGTGAGGCATCTCATCCCAAGCCTCTCACTCGATGAGAGGGACCCCTTCCTCTTGCTGCTGCTGATGTTGTGCATCCTCAACAAGAGTGCCAACAAGATTCCATGGAGGACTACGCGTCCCAATCGGTCAAGGCCAACTTGGTTTCCCTCTATGGGAATTGTTATATGTCGAATTTCTTGGAGTTGACTCTTCTAACAGAGGTTTAACCATCGACACCATGGCCAATTACAAGGTAAGATTATATTTTATGAAGATGCGTTGGTCTGGGGGGCTCGCTTTCCCCTACCCCTCTTTGTTAGGGAGATCTTTCATCGGTTCCATGTGCACTCTCTTTTTCTAGCCCCTGCTTCCAGGAGGATGATGGTCAATTCTTTTTTGTTATGTTGGTTCCATGTCATTAAGCTAACTTATCCTGTTATCTACCACTTTTTCCATATAGCAAGAAACTCAACGCTGGATTTGTGTCGATTCTATTTCCAAACCTGACCTGGTAGGGTTAAGTTAATCTTGAAATACCCTGAGAATAATAAAAGGTAGAAAATAAAGTAGTTCTTGCTCGATGAAGATTGGAAGTGTGCAGATGGCGAGCATAATGCCTTTCCTGTTCTACAGTAATAGACAACACCTCGCATGTCCCGAATGCATACTCTTCACACTATTATTTTGGTATTTTTCTCTATTTACACTGATCAATATCTCATTTTTTTTTTTTTAGTTTCATATATGCCTCCAAAGCTGAGCTTGGTAGACGAAGTCGTCGTGAGATTTTTTCTCATGTTTAACACTCTGGTTGGGAGCTACAGAACTTGAACTACTTTTTCCTCTATTTCGAAGGTCGGACCAATCCCATGATCTAAATCAAAATCGATCTCGAGGATACCATGGAAGATGGTACGGAGCTAATACTCGTATTGCTTTATTTCTATAGTAGAGTAAAATGGTTTTATCACATTGACCCCGGTATGTAACTTAGATAAAGTTCTTGTTTTTCATTAAAAATAATATTTGTAGATATGGCTCTGACTCATAGGCAGTCTAGGAGGCAATGAGAAAGGAAGAGGTGGGGGTACTCCCCGCTGAGGCCACGATTCAACAAATTATTGAGCAGCTCAGAGTTGGCGACTATAATCAATCATCTGAAGTCGCTCCTGCTGATGTCGCTAAGCAAGTCATCGTTGTTGTCCCCGAGGTTATTCAGGCCTTGCCTTAGGCCTAGTTTGTTTTCCTTTGTAGTTGTAGTACTTTATCATTTTTGTCCTTTGTAATGGCCCTAGGGTCCACGTTGTAACACCTTCGGGTTTTTTGGTTGTAATAAAAAATTTCACTTCCTTTATTCGTGTTGGTTAATATTCCTGAGTGGAATTCTGTACCTTAATATTTTTGTGCTTTCGATCCTATATACTGAACACTGAACTGAGAAAGTTTCAACAGTTCATAGAGTTTTTCAAACTCTTAAGATCGACTAGGATTTAACACTTGTAAATTATTTGAACGTTTTACCTTGTCTTCTTTGAAAAAATTCTAAGTGTAAAGGGGCTTATTTGTAGAACTTTTGTGGAATTTGCCAATGTTTAGAAATACTTAAGAACTAGTAGAAATAAATCATTATTTGTGGATATATTAAATGACCTCCTCGTCCTTGCCCATTACTTGGGTTGTCCCGTCTGTTGGGTCATACTCATGCATAAAAGTTATTCAAAGAGGGATTTTCATGTCATCCCCTATGAAATTTAGAGTAGAAAACCCCAAATATATCATATTTTAACGTTTTTTTGTTGTAAATGATTTATTTTAAATGATAAAGATAATTTGGGGAAGTTTGATGTCAAATCTAATTAAGGTATTTTTCTTAAGTATGCTTCGGATAGTAAAGCAAATACAGTTTATAATAGACAGCCTTGGGTTGTTGAAGAGTCTAATCCATTTGTGTCGAGAAAGGATTTGGATGATGATGATTCATGTATATTGACAAAGCAAAAGAATCAGGAGGCTGAATCAGGAAAAAAATAATCAAATCCTCAAGAAAAGTTACCAACGAATAAAGGTATAACTATTCCACAAGCTATAAGGACTATTTTAGGACATTCAGTAAAGGAGATTATCGATAATTTCGAAAGGGGTGTGTTGATTCTAAGATTTTGATGGACAATTAAATATTGATATTTTTTATGGAACTAACGAGTTTATTGAATGTTTCAGTATAAAAGTTTCATTAATAATTATCGTGAAGAAATTATTGAAGATGGTTAAGGATGCAAGAGACTGACAAAGATATAAGCATTAAGAGAATGAAGATTTTGAAGAATCTAGAAGAAAACAACTCAAATTAATTTTTACTCTTAATGTATCTCGATTAGGATCACACACGACTCAAAAATGAATTTATATCTATGCGTGTTTTTATTATGATCCTAATTAGTTAACATATTCACTCCAATGTGAAATTGAAGAAGAAATATTGACCTAATAAAGATTAATGCTTAAAATTGATTAATAATTGTCAATTAAGTTAACCGAGAAAAGAAATCGGTTAAAGAGGAAAAAACGTCGAAGATTGGAGTGGAAATGAACTAAGGAAAAATTGTTCCAACATTGATCGGCCAACTGACCAAGTAGGATCGGTCAACCAATGGGTGTAGGTTGAAAAATAGTGTAGTCTCTAGATTGATTGGTCAACTGACCGAGGAGAGATCAGTCGACCAATGGCCGATACATGAACTCTCTGAATCGATTAGTCGACAGATCATGAATGATTGGTTGACTGACTATGGCCGAGAAATAGCTTGGGGATCATCCTGAATCGATCGGTCAACCGATACATGAAGGATCGGTCGACCAACTGGAAAGTAATTTTGTCTTGGGCTACAACCTGAATCGATCGGTCGACTGGTGATGGTGTAGTCTCTAGATTGATTGGTCAACTGACCGAGGAGAGATCAGTCGACCAATGGCCGATACATGAACTTTCTGAATCGATTAGTCGACAGATCATGAATGATTGGTCGACTAACTATGGCCGAGAAATAGCTTGGGGATCATCCTGAATCGATCGGTCAACCGATACATGAAGGATCGGTCGACCAACTGGAAAGTAATTTTGTCTTGGGCTACAACCTGAATCGATCGGTCGACTGGTGATGTTTGGTCGATCAACCAATGGTGTTGTTTCATGATTTGAGGATTTCGTGGATTTGATAAAAAATAAAATAAAAATAAAATAAAAAAATAAAAAAGTAGCCATTACTAGCCATTCTTTGGTTAATATCTTGAAGAGATTCTGGGAATTTAAATATTTTGTAGATATATCATTCTTATTTAAATATCCCTATAGATAAGGTACACATATTTGATGTGGTTCTCGATTAAGTACGTTTAATACTTCATATCCTCTCAATTTGAGAATGTGATATTATTTGAGGGACTAATTGAATGTTTCGAAAGTTATAATTAAGTAAATTGTATCTAAATGAAAGATAATGATATATGGGGTCTATAGGTGCCTTTTAGATGTTTATCATTTGAAAACTAGCCGTTGGAGGACTTGTTCTAATTCTTTATATATAGACCTGCGAATGTCGCATATTAGATACACAATATCAAGAACTATTCAGTTCTTGAACTTTCTGAGAGTTATCATTCTAATATTATACTGAGAAAATATTGTGAGATTATTTTGGAGTTAAAGTTCTTGAGTTAAAGTGTTAATTTATTTGGCGTCACCGATTTGAGTTGTCTAGCGATTTGATTTGCATTCTTTTGGTGTTTTCTAGTGAGATCGTTCCAAACTTATTTTTATTGACTTTATTATTATTATTATTGCTTTCTTGGTAATTCGATCTTGTGAAATCGTTTTCTGAACTTTAAAGTGCATAAAATTATTTTTAAAACGATCTCTGTGTTAATCTGATTACGTGCTCAATTTTGTGTTACTCGCATTTTTTTTTATAATCAAATTTTTTATTTTCCTCACTTAGTTCTATCATTAGTAATTATCGGGACATTAATTGAGTTTAAATTGCTTTGAGGTGGTAGAAGCTCCAAGTGGAAAAAACTTTTATCAATTTGTGTAATTAGTGAGTTGTGTGCAGATTAGGTACTATTGGGAGTATCTAATCAAAGGTAGCTAGTTTCAATCTCTTCCAGTAAAGAGATTGAGATTTGATCTTTACCTAAGTACAAAAAGGTTAGGTTACTTTTTTCCTGTGAAAAGAGTTATGCGTGATTCTTCCTGATTAGAATTAGTTTGTGTGATTTTTAATGATTCTATCCTTACCAATAAAAAAAGGATACTTGTAGTATTTTTGGTGAGGTTTGATTCTTAGCCTAAGGTATAAAAGAATTAGGTTTGATCTTTAGCTTGTGAAAACATTAGGTTAATCTTGAGCCTGGAAAAAAGTTAAGGTTATTCCTGAGCCTGTGAAAAGGGATTGTAAAGGTTGATTCTAAGCTTGTGAAAAGAATCGTTGTGTAAAGGTTTGGTTCCTACCTGGGAAATGAATCTTGAGTTTAGTGGGTGCGAATCTCCGTAGAGCTCGGAGGACTGGATTAGCCAAGAATAATTTGGTGAAGCAAGATATATCGTGATGTACTACATTATTATTTTCTTTATTTCATGTTGTTTGGATGTGCACTTAGATTTGAACACTTATCTGTTGCATTATAAAGATAATAATCGATTTAGGATAAATTGATTAATTGATTAAAATTAATTGTTTGAAAATTCAAGTGTTATAAAGATAAATAATTAATTTAGGGTAAAATTAATTATTTGATTATTTAAGTGTTAAAAGTTGATAATTTGATTTAATTTTTATAACTACCCAATTTAGCCCCCTCTTGGGTAGATCACTGGGCCAATAGGATGTATCTATAAGATCTTCTCTTAGAGATGTTATTAATCCTACTTTTTTTTTTATCTCAAATTGAACTTGAAAATGTTAATGAGGCTTTAACTGATGAATCATTGATTTCTGTTATGCAAGATGAATTATTTCAATTTGAGAGAAATAAAATATTGTCTCTAGTTCCTAAACCTAATTTTCATCCTGTTACTGGTACTGAGTGGGTTTATCACGATAAAAAATGATAAATAGGAATGGTACTTAGGAATAAAGAAATATTAGTAGCACAGAGCTATAATCAAGAAGACGGAACAAATTATGATGAAACTTATGCTTCTGTTACTCAATTAGAGGCCACTAGAATGTTACTGGATTTTGCATATTCCCGCAATTTTAAATTATTTCAATTGAATGTTAAGAGTGCATTTTTAAATAGTTTTTTAACTGAAGAAGTTTATCTGGAACAATCACTTGATATGTAAAATAAAAGATTACATAATCATGTTTTTAAACAACTTAAAGCTTTGTTTGGTCTCAAGCATGCTCCCCAAACTTGGTATGAGATACTTAATAGTTATTTAATTGATTATGGATTTCGACGTGGTAATAGTGATATAACAAACTTATGTAGATGAGATTAATTTTGGTTCTAGTGATGAATATCTTCACCAAGCATTTACCAAGATAATGCAGGTAGAATTTGAAATGAGTATGATAGGAGAATTAACATTCTTTCTTGGGCTTCAAATCAAACAAACTAGAGAAGCAATCTTTATCAATCAAGCCACATACTTAACAAATGTGGCTTTGATAGTGCAAACGAATATAAAACTCCCATGGTAATAGCTACAAAAATTGATAAGGATGATACGGGTAAAAGTGTGAATGAAAATATGATGAAGGTATGGTCGAAAGTTTATTATATCTTACTACAAGTAGACAAGATATCATGTTTAGTGTTTGTCTGTATACAAAATTTCAATCTTGTCCAAAAGAGTCTTATTTAACTGTTGTCATTTTTTCAATATTTAAAAGGGACTTGTGATCTAATATTACGGTATCCAAGGGGGAGTAATTTCATGTTCATTAGTTACTCTAACACTAATTTTTCGGTGGCAAAATTGAGCATAAAAGTACAAGTAGTATCAAAGCCAAGGTCGTGGGTTCGATTCCCAGCAGGATTAATTACTGAGTGGCAGATTGTTGGTTATGTTTTTGTAGTAGTTGTCTCATGGGAGAGGCCCGAGGGATGGATCGAGTCATAGTCAAATGTCGTGGGTGCTTATGTATGTTGTTGAATGCACTATAAGGCTAGAGTATGCATCTTTCTTAATACCAATTGGTTTGGAATTTCAACTTGCTAATATATTTACTAATCCTCTAGCTAAAAATCAAGTTTCGAAAATGATTCAGGTTTTGGGAATAGCTAGGCATAATGATGTGTGCCCAGCATAACTGTTTTGATCTTGCCTCCCCACTTTATAAGATGACAAAAGGGGAGAAGTCATGATATTTTTCTTGCATGAATTCATAAAAATATTTAGAAAGGAGGGGAGATAAAATGTTATAAATTATAATTGCTTTTAACATATTTTTAATCTATCATTTCATATTCTTGAAAATTATTTTCTCATCATGATTGTAAATGCGTATAAAATCTATTCTTATATTTAGGGAGAGTGTGGTTACATAATTGTAATGAGAAAACATCAAAGTTAATTGCCATCATCAAAAAAATGGAGATTGTTGACCCTAGTTGATTTGATGGACAAATTAACGTTGATGTTTTTATGGAACTACTGGTTTTATTGAGTTATTTGGAATTAAGTTTTAATTGAGAAAATAAGAGAAAGAATGGGATTTCAAAGTGACATCTGATGGAAGTTCAAGTTGCTTGCATTGAAGACATTGAATATTTTTGGAGCAAAAAATATTTTTTGTATTTCTAGGTAAAAACAACTTAATACTTTTTATGCTCTTAATGCAACCCGATTAGGATTATGCACGACACTTGTAAAATAAATTGAATTATGTGGAATATGGTTAGAAGTGAAAAATTCAAGTGTCCAAATATTTTTCCTAAAGTATTAATCAAAAAACATATTTTAAAATGAAAAATGAGTTTTTAGACCTAAACAATTGACCGATGGATAAGACGGTCAACTGGCAGAATCAGTATGAGTGATTTAGAGGTTTTAGACTTGATGGTCCTTTGGCAGGATTAACAGTTGATTCTAAGTATTGAGGGTATGACTAGTCAACCGACGGCATTGCCCATTGACCGAGTGTGTATTTTCCTTGTGTTTGACCAAACCTTTTGTTGAGATCCTGAACCCTAATATTAAGCCTTTCAATGTTATGAAATAAACTTTTATGGGGTTTTGACTATATTTCATGAGTATACTATATATTATGAAGATCTTATTATTTAGTCCTTAGACTATTTGATTCTATGAGATTTATAGGTAAAACTACTTTCTATATTTAAGGGTTCGAATCACAATCTATTTGAAACTAAATTGCGAGTTTTAAAAGAATATTTTTGGGTAGAACATTCCAAATTTAAATGGATATATCTATATATATCCTTTATGAGCTTATCTTTTAAAATATAGTCGTTGTAGGCATTGTTTGAAATTTATATATATTAACCTAAATTGTTTTGTGAAAAAATAATAAAATACAAGAGTTCTTAATCAACTACTTTAAAAAGAGACAATCATTTTGCAGAAATTTATACTTAAGAGAGCTTTTTGAAGAATTTTTTGATTGAGGCATTTATCGGTTTTGTCACTAGTTTTTGCGCTATACTTTTGTCTCTATTGTTTCCAAAAGAAAGTCTGGTAAGATCTGTCCAATTACTTTATGTGCTCAATATTTTTTGGTTTACTTGATATAAATAATTCTTTGAACTTGTAGTAATTTTTTGTTAAGAAAAATAGTTTTCTATCTTTGAATATCCTGCATATCTTGTGAAATGAATTTTTTCGGCTTAATCTGAGTTACATAATCACTATGCTTTAATTAAGTAAAATCATATTAGTAAAATCATATTTATATTCTCACATAATTCTATCACATAGTTTATCGGGACATTAATTGAGCATATCTTGTATTGAGGTGGTAAAAGTTTCTGTGTGAAGAAAAGTATTATTTTTTGTATTTGGTGAGCATGAGAGGATTAGACATATTGGGTTAGTGTCTAATCAATGATACATTTGATTCTTAGCATGTAAATGGATTAGGTTTGATTTTTAGCCTTTAAAAAGATTAGGTTAGTCTTTAGCCTGGTAAAAATATAGATAAGTTTGATTCTTAGCCTATTAAATAATTACATTTTTCCTGAGCCTAGTAAAAGGGAATTGTAAATGTTTGATTCTAAACCTGGTAAAAGAATTAGGTTAATCCTGAACTTGTGAAAAAGATTATACGAGTTTGGTTCCAACCTTGGAAAGGAATTAGAGTTAGTGGATTATGAAATTCTTGCAAGAGCTTAGGGGACTAGACGTAGGCAAGGGTAGCTTGCCGAAACTGGATGAATTACTATGTTCAATTTGTCTATCCCTACTTATTTGGTTATGTATCTAAATAAATACGTTTCTGTTGTAACTCAAGATAATAACTGGTTAGGGAGATAGGTGATTGATTGATTGATAATTTATTTGTTTAAATTTTATAACTATCCAATTCACCTCCCTCTTAGGTAGATCTGTGGGCCAACATGTTCAATTGTCGGTGGTGTAACAAGGGTCTCATCAGATTAAAGGAAATGTGCCTCGAGAATTCATTGTTAATTGAGGCTTTTGACCATTTCCATTAACATAGCGATATTATCTTGCATTTGAACAATCTCATTAATGCGAGAGGACTTGGAAACTTCTTCGAAGGTCATTTGCAACTTTCTTTGGGTTCAACATTGAGTGTGAATCAAATTTCTGAGTAGGGGGGGAGGGGGATCGGAAATCATCTTTTTGGGACTAATTTCCCTAAACAATACATTGTTAGTTCTCATGATCTTAAGGTAGGCTAACACTCATTTAAGTTTGAAATTTTGATTCCAGTGATCATTATTGGATGAAAGAATTTCCATTAGCCTTGAGACTGCAATCTAAACTAAAGGACTTTGCTATAATATTACATACACATTGAATGACTCAAAATTTATTTCAATCAAAGCATGACAATACAAGTCAAAATAATACAATAAAATCGTTGAAATACATTACATACATTGATAACACTCATTTTCTCATTGGAGACTTATGGAAATTCTTTCATCATTTAATATCCTCTAGTATTGGAAATTTTAATCAAGTTTGGTTCTAAGACTCCTTAAGACCATCAACAGTTAAGAACATCTATCATGCGCAATTTACCTTCCATGTCCTATATACTGTCCTATAAAGGTTGTTGACCCTAAATGTTTTGATGAACAAATTAACTTTGATGTTTTTATGGAAATAATGATTTTATTGGGTGATTTTGGAATTATGTTCCAATCGAGAAAATAAGAAAAGAATAGATTTCAAGATGACATTTTATGGAAGTTCAAGATGGTTGCAATGAAGACATTGAAGATTTTTGGAGCAGAAAATATTTTTTGTACTTCTAGGTGAAAACAATCAATAAATTTTATACTATTAATGCAACAAAATTTGGATCACACACGACACTTATAAAATAAGTTGAATTATGTAGAATATTGTTAGAAGTGATAAATTCAAGTGTCCAAATATTTTTCTTAAATTATTGTTCAAGAAATTGTTTTAAATATGAAAAAATGTAGGTCAACCGGCAAAGAAGGCAATCGATTGGAAGAATTCAATTAGGTCATTTTGTGGATTTTGGCCTGAACAGTCTACCAACATGGTAAACAGTTGACTAGCAAAATCAGGTTAGGTGTTTTTGAGGTTTTAGGATTGACAGTTTACTGAGTGGTTTAACGGTTGATTCAGAGCCTAAAATGATCGACCATCCAATCGATTGACTGGTTGTCAATGGTTCAAAAATGAGCCATTGAGGGTACAACCGGTCGACTGTGAGAGTATTTTCTGTGTGTTTAACCGAACCATTTTTCCAGATCTTCAACCCTAATCTTAAGCCTTTGAATGTTATACATCAGATTTTTTGGGGTTTTTTACTCTATTTCATGAGTATACTATATAATTCAAAGGTCTTATTATTTAGTCCTTATACTATTTGATTCCATGAGATTTACCCTGAAAACTAGTTTCTATATTTAAGGGGTTTGAATCAAAATCTTTTTGGGACTAAATTAAGTGTTTTAAAATAGTATTTTTGGGTCAAATATTTTAGATTAAAATATATATTATATGGGGTCTATATATAGTATTTATGAGCTTATCTTTTGAAATATAGCCGTTATAGGCAAAGTTTGAAATTTATATATAGACCTGCGTTTTAAGGGGAAAAAATCAGAACAAGAGTTTTAAATCAGTCATTTCTAAAAGAGACAATCATTTTGTTGAAATTATATTTGAGAGATATTTTTGAAGTTCATGATCGAGGCATTTATGGTTTTTAGTCATCGATTTTTGTGCTATAATCTTTGTCACTTCTACTTTCAATGAATCTCCTATAAGATCTCTTCGATTACTTTACATGCTCAATATTTTTTTATTTACATGATATAAATATTTGTCTGAGTTCGTAGTAATTTGTTTTAAGAAAAATTATTTTCTATCTTTGAATATTCTGAATATCTTGTGAAATGATTTTTGCTTGATAATCTGATTTATATAATCATTGTGCTTTAATTGACTGTAATTAGATTTATATTCTCAAATAGTTCTATCACATAATTTATAGGGACATAAATTGAACATATCTTGTATTGAGGTGGTAGAAACTCTTGGGGGAACAAAATGATTATTTTTTGTATTTGGTGAGTGCGAGAGGATTAGACATATTGGGTCAGTATCTAATTAGGGATACATTTGATTCTTACCATGAAAAAGGATTGGGTCTGATTCTTAGCTCATAAAAGGATTAGGTTAGTCTTTAACCTAGTAAAAAGATATATATATAAGTTTGAATCTTAGCCTGCTAAAGAATTACGTTTTTCCTGAGCCTAGTAAAAGGGAATTGTAAAGGTTTGGTTTTGAGCCTAGTAAAAGAATTAGGTTAATCCTAAAACTTTGAAAAGGATTGTAAGGGTTTGGTTCCTACTTGAAAAAGGAATTAGAGTTAGTGGATTACAATACAGACTTTGGGTATTGCACAATCGTAGATGAACGCACCGATCCTTCGAACTATTTTCAAAGTCAATACGCATCGATTCTATTATATTGCATTGAGCCTTCTTATAATTGTTTATCTATTTATGGATCATGATACATTCTTTATCTATATTGGCATCATATTCCATGGGAACTAGACCCTCCAGAACATAGTCGAATTTCTAAGACATCAAAACTAGTTCAAGAATTCTTAGCTAATCAGAGAAGTTAGGTCCTGTTAAGGTGTTTTTCTCAAGGACATTTACATCGAAAGTAAATTCAACATATAAGTTAAGCGAAAAAATAAATTTATATTAATTTTAGATTAAAGGTATTTTATAAATATAAATATACTCACATTAAAGTTTTTGAATCTCAGTGGGTCTCACACCATCAGCATATTAGCCTACCCAACCTTCTAGGATAAGTAGCTCTTACTACTTGTTGTTTAGGAAAGATTCAACTCAAAATAGGTATCTATTGTGATCATACCTCACATCATCATAATATTGGTATATCTTCCTAGTTAATTTATACCCACCAACATGGTTCAAACTAGTCCAAAATAGTCCTACACATCATCAGCATATCAAAGTCCATCACTTTACTATTTGAATGTTATGAAATAAATATAATTCCATCGAGTTTTCAATTTGTAGGATACAATCTCAAATCATCAGCATATTAAGAGACTTCAGGCTTATGGAAATCTAACCCGAACCAATCCTTGGTGGAAGACCACAACGATGCATATATTACATGTTCTCGATTTCAACTTAATTTTTATTTGAGGGATATTTATTTAGATCTCATTGTTTACTTATTTAGTTTTTTTATTCATCTCATACATATAACAAAATAAATAAATTCCCCATACATACATGCTAATTAGGTAAAAAATAGAGCGACATAAAATAATTTCCCCCGATGCACCTCATATTTTCACCCCCTATGCCAAATGCTCTCACAATTCTTAAAGGTCTAGAGGTCAGTTAGGTTAGGGAAATGTGTTAGACACCCCAAGACACCCATCCAAAAACGATACCTAATCAACATTAGTCCATAGTTTACATATAATTGCTTTAAGTGAGAGTTTTTCTTTAAATTTTTCCTAATCTAATATGTTAAAATTTAAGCTGATGTGTAATTGACATATATTAAGCTTAGAAATAATATGAGAGTAACACATAAGCATACAGACATGAGATATAGAATAGGATGTTGAAGAGGCTTCCACCGACTTCAACGTAGTCTGCCAAGATGTGCCGCGAGTTTTGCCCATGGCGTGGGTATGACATGCTTCATTCCTTCGTGGGAGAGATTCATGCGTCCTATCTCTTTTTTTCTTCGTGGATACACTTGGCCCCAGCCAGAAGTGAACGCTGGGGGCCTTTTCAAAGACTGAGGCTTCAGCATCCCATTACCTGTTTTGACTCCGTCGATATAGCTCATCTCGTTCCAAGTGGATTCTTTCTATCTCTTGTTGGAAGTCACACTTTGTGTAGAAGCGTTCGTCTTACCAATTGACGCACATCGAATTTTGAAAAAAAAAAAAAAAAGACTTGAGAAAGACGCGATTTGGTTTCCTCTCTCTCAAATCCGTTCATTTAAAAAAAAAAAATCCGTTTCAGGGAATTTTCTAGGTGATGATTTTGAAAATATTTCTTTGGGCTGAATTTTATTTTAAAAATGGAGTCGTCACCTAACATTGAATTAAATGGTGTGCTAGGTCACCAGGATTTTCAAAAATCATTTTATTTTTTGAAATGACCCGATTTTTTACTCAAAAAATATTTGATCTTAACCAAAAAATTCTTTAAGGTTTATGTGTCGATTATGCTCGGGGAAGGTGTTAGGCACCCTAAAACACTCGTTCGAAGATGGTACCTAACTTTAAATAAGTTTTTTAATTCAAAATAAGTCCAAGTAATTTTCTTTGGTTTAGTTAACAAAAAATTCCCGTATTTATTTTTTGAAGTTTATTTTATGCAAAAGAAACAAAAAGTGCTTTAAAACAAAAAATAACAAATGACAAATAAAGCGAGAAAAAGGGAAAAAAAAAATTCCCTTTTAGACCGCCTATCGATTATAGAAGAATCGACAAGTTTGGAAACCCCCCCCCCCCCCTGACGATTTTTATTGTTCTCTTTTCTAACATAAGTTGTTTTGAAAAAAATTTACATGCATCTCAAAGATGAGAAAAAAAAATAAAAAAAAATTAAGTTATGAGAAAACGTTTTTAGGTTTGTGTAAAATCATGTTTTTTAAAGAAAATATTTTTACTCTGTTTTAAAAGAACTAAAAAATATTTAGAAAACTTTTATATATAAAAGAGGTTTGGACAAAAATATTTAAAATAAATAAATAAATAAAATATTTGTTTGTGAAAAGAGTTTAAAATAAAAATTTCCAAGAATCTTCCTTAGGAAGAATCTCTAAATATTATTTAGAAAAAAAAAAAAAAAAAAAAAAAAAAAAAAAAAGATATTTTAAAGAAAAATTTGGAAAGTTTCCTTTAGAAAGGAAAACAAGTTTAAAAAAAACATTTATTAAAGTAAGTTATAGCATTTTGAAAATTTTGTAAAGACATTTTTAAAGGAAAAAACATTTTTAAGAAAAGCGTCATGGAAAAATCTTTTTTTAGAAAAAAAAATAAATAAATTAAAGAAAGGTTATTTTCTGAAAGAATGACAAGTTTGAAAACAATTTTTTTGAAGGAAATTTTGGAAAAGTCTCCTTTGTATGGGAAATAAGTTTTGCAGAAAAAATAAAAAAACCTTTTTGAAGAAAATACTATTAGAAAAAGCAAAAGTTCATTCTTTATAAGAGTAAAACAAAAGTTTCTTTAGGGAAGAATTTCCTTGTGTAAAACTCATTTTCTTTTTTTTTTTTCTTTTTTTTTTTTTTTTTTTTCTTTTTTTGGTTTACAATAAAGGTAATATTTTTAAAGAAATTGAAATGCATATGTTTTTTGTCAGCTCAACTTAATTAGAAAATGAGAAACATTTCTATAGAGGCCACCTTTAGACTGCCATTTAAAGTTCCCACGCATTCGACAAAACTTAAAATAGCGTACAGGGGACCCTTCCTCATTCAGCCTTCTTCTTCTTCTTCCTCTTTCTCCTTCTCATTCCTTCTCCTTCTTTTTAATTTTTATTTATTTGTTTATGAGGGTGTTTTGAAAGATTTTAGAAATCTTCTTTGATAGCTTTTATAGAGATTTTAAATGGTGTTTAGCTTAGGAATCAAGCATACCTGAAAGAAGATTTGAGTGCCTTAGATAGAGAAAATGGTTTGTGTGAGTTGAGGAGGTGAACTGCCCCCCTATTTATATTACTAGGGGGTTTGTGCACTCTTGAGTGTGCAAACCCTCCTAATGGGATTTGAGGTTGATTGATGGGGGCCTACCACTTATTTCGTGTAATTTACATTATAGGCCCCCTATTTATGGTATTGTGCGGAGAATATTTATTTTTCACAAAATCAAATCATACCACATGTGGTAATGACCACGAGAAGCTGAGTTTAGGTTATCTCTACTCCCAAGAAGCATCTGAAGTTTTGTTTTATTCCCGGCAGTGTGCGTGTTGCATTTTATGCGTTTTGGGCATTTTTTGCTCAATTAAAGGCTATTTTTTATTTTATAGAAGTTGAAAGTTAAAAATGAAGTTAAACAATCCAAAATATTATTAAAACATTTAATTTTGAAAAATAAATATTTTTTGCTGTCAATTTGACGAAATCGGTAAAAACAAAAGTTTTTGGGGTCAAAACAAAAAATAAATGTATTTGGTGAAATTTCTTCAAATTAAAGGGTAGAAACTGAAATCAAGCATATTAAAAGTAATGTCCAAAGAAAAAACACTTTTAATTTTATCATTTTGGTTTCAAATTAATTTTTAAAAATTTTAATTTTGACCCAAAACTTTTATTTGCGTTGGAATTCTATCGAATTGCCTATTTTTGCTTTTTTCTTGTCTTTTATCATTTTTAAATATTTAACCTTAAAATATAAGGTGGAAATTCGTCCCTCTAACCAGCGGTTTAAATTTGATTCAAATTTTCACTTTAGACTCAAAACGTTTTATTGAGCAACAAGGAGCGGGATAAAATACAGTGTTTACACTGAAAATGCTCGCATCAAGTCCTTCGTCCCTCATCTAAAATGAGTTGCACATCATTAACAAGCTATACAAATCCTTGTAGGATAGGTGGCGATAGAGGTAGTTGACTTAGATCAGCCTATCTAGTAAAGTACCAGATAGTTTGGGAGAGATCTTTGTCTTCTCTCATTATTTCCATCAGGAGTGATGGCGATTCCCCTGATAGGACAACTTCATGGGCAACCATGTAGATTAGATGCCTCTCGCTTTCATTTTCGTTGGTTATAATTCCAGACCTCAAAGTGACTATTTACTTAATGGAGATTGCGAGTACAACTGTGTGTCATTCCCACAGACAATGCCAATATGATAATTCCTGAAAATGGATCATTGCATATGCCACTTATGATGTCTGGGAGGATGTGATGTCCTCTGGGTTTACTCAGTCTCCCTCAGTTAAGGTTCCTACAAAATAATGCACCATAGTTTGGCTTGTCGGCGTTATATATTTGGTATGAGAATCAGTCGAGAGTTTTAAAAATGAATTTAGTAGTGTGGGTTTGTGCGTATATGAATACGTGTTAATGCGTACCTTATTCATCGTTTGTATTGATATTTGTAGGTGGGATAAGACTTATTTGGTAAGTCTTCTCTGATTCTCGATACATTATTATGGTGATTGTGATGATCTTGGTCCTGTAACCATACAGATGGCGATGATTGCAGGTGGAAATCGTGGATCCATTACTTAGAGAGAGTAACGATATTTTCCTTACTAGGCGAAGGTGCCTCAGATAGATTTCGAGCAGTGGCGTTATGGCGCCAGCGCTCGGGGAGACATATGACCCTGGACGGGTATGAAAAAGGGGCCTAGTCGAGCTGGCCAATTTGGATCCACTCATGCTAATTGCGTGTTTGTGATATATGGCGCCATTTTAGGTCCAGTCAAATTTTCACTCATCAGTGACACCAACTCCAAATACATATTTACGTCACTCTAAGTAATGGACCAACATATCACTGATGTAAACCTCCATTGTTTTCCTGAGCAAGTCAGCAAACACCTTATTCACCAATATCTAATACGTCACTCTAGCGGTTTTCAATTTGAATGGCATTATCCTATAGAAATACACCTTTATCGGTGATGAAGATCATTTTTCCTTGTCTGGAGGTACATAGTGATCTTATTAACCCCAAGCAGGCATCTAAGAAGCTGATTAACTCTTAACCAGTGGTCGTGTCCACAATGATATCGATTTTTGGGAGCAAAGAGTAGTCTTCAAACAAACTTTGTTGAGGTCGGTAAAGTCTATACACATGTGCCACTTACCAGTCTTCTTATTTACTAATAATACATTAGCTAGCCAGATAAGGAATTTGATTTCCTTTATGGTCTCTGCCTCGAGTAATTTCCTAATTTCTTCTTCGATCAGGGCCTGCCTTTTTTTATCCAAACTTTCTTCTCATTTGTTGAATTACTGGGTAAGCTAGGTCAGTATATAGTATATGGAGATGCTCGGGTCTGTCATGGGTAAATTCGCATGCGACCAGGCAAATATGTCGTGGTTAACTCTAAGGAGATCAACTAACTTTCCTTTTAAATCTTTCGGAAGTGTTGACCTTATTAAGCAGTGTGATATGATTTAGTTGGATGCAACTGAACATCGTCAAACCACTTGTTGGGGGCGTAGGTGAAGTTGGCGCGACTGCTCAACCCAAAGGATAATTTTCCATTATTGGGGTGTTCGACCATGTCTCCGCGCAGGAAATATTCATCCAATTTCTCAGACTTTGATTACTTTTTTGGTATTTCCATCTTAGTGATGAAGCATTCATGAGCCACCTTCTGGTTGTCTCATACTTTGTCGACTCTATTTTCGGTTGGCAATTTATGCTCTAAATGGTAAATTGATGTTATGGCTTTCAGCACATTTAAGCAAGGTCTTTCGATGATGGCATTGTATGCTGATAAGCAGTCCACTATCGTGAATCGCACATTGACTATTGAGTGCTTCATCTCTGTCCCCGACTTTAGTTGTAGCATGATCCAATCGAGTGGTTGCATTATATCTCCTTTGAAGCTGACCAGGGGAGTTATCATCAGTTTCAACTAGTCATGGTCAATCCCTATTTTGTTGAAAATGGCCAAGTAGATAAATTTTCTTCGAGCTTCCACTTTCAACCAGTGTTACCATCCAAACATCGTCATGGATGGTGTGAACTCCGCATATATTCTCGGCGGTGAAAGTGATGGCTTTTCTTTCGGCAATGAATCTTTTAGAAACCTGGAACACATAATCCTCAGCTTGATGCTTGCCCCTCCATGGGTGAACCTTGTGCTTGAACTTCATTGATCCTCTCAAGGCAAATACTTTATGGATTGGGTGGATGTCTTCTTCAAGCTCGAGCCTTATGCTCTTATTCAGTAGTGAATCATTTTAGATGGCCCCACCTTATCAATTGCTAGATTTTGTTCTTTAAATCTTAGTTATTTTCTATGGTATGGCCATGATCTTGATTGAAATCACACTACTTATTGGAGTTCGTTGCTTTCCCTCGGTTTTTCAAGGGCTGGGGCCACTTCACTAGCTTTTTGTCTCAGATTTGCATCAAGACTATCCCTATTGGGATGTTGAGTGGCATGAAGTTCGTGAAGCGTAGCGAAGGTTTGTTCCTCCTGGTTTTTTACTAGCTCCGCCCTTCTCTACCTCATTTCTTCTCTTCTTTGATCGGGAGTCATCTCGACCTGGTTTGTTATGGCTTGACTCCTCGGCTTTCCTTGTGCTTTAGAGGTCTTCTTCCTCTTCGGTTCGGACCCGATATATATCTTCCGCTGCGAAGAATTTATTGGATAGTTCCAAGATGGTGGCCAGAGTCTTTAGTGGGGCGCGATCCATGTCGTGCAAGAATATTCATTTTCTTACTCCTAACATTAGGATCGCTACCGCTATCCTATCGTTCAACTCCTCTACTTGGTCGGATTCATGATGGAACTTCTCAATGAAGTCCTCCAACCTCTTATCATCCTTTTGTCTTATTGATATGAGGTGCCATGGGTTTTTAGGCCGCCTCATTTTGCTTATAAACCTGTGAGCAAAACTATGGATGAAAGGCTCACATTCAATAATACTTGGCTTTAAAGTCTTGTACCACTTGCTCGTTGTCTCGGCCACTGTTACTTGGAATGATTGAAACTTTGTTGAGTCCGATACTCTTTATAGATCCATATGAGCATGTAAGTGTACAAGTGATCTACCGGTTCGGTGTTGTCTTGATACATCTCGATTTGAGACAAGAGTTTGAAATTGGTTGGGATCTTCTCCCGTAGTACTCGAACAGTAAATGACAAAGCCTTTCTCTTAAAGACCTTGTAGCTGTGGGGCTCCTTTTTCCCGATTTGTCTAAAATTCTCATTAAAGGCGTTCACCTACTCCAAGAGGTCTTCGTCAACTTGCCAGTTAGGATCACCCTGTCAATTTTTCAGCTGGGATACCAAGGAAGGTTCTAAAGATAATAGGGGAGTATCTCGGGACGCTTCAAGAGCCTTTTTCGATGCGTGAATCAGATGCATCTAATTCCTCATGGTGGGTGTACCATTTGTTTCTCTCTTCTGTTCATGCTGATGATGCACATGGTTCGAGCCTTGAGTTTACACTAGGTGCTCTTTTTGATAGGAGGACTTTGGGATCACGTCAGTTGTTCTGGCTTCCTCGATGTCGTTCGTCCCTCTCCTTTCGTAGCCTTTCCAGCTCCTGTTGGAGATCATGTCTTTCTCTTTGTCGATATCCCTCTTTGCGCTGCTCCTGTCATAATCTTCGCCCCCATTCACAATGGCCTCCGCCTCACAATGCGACGGCATATGCCCTTACAAAACAGGTGGCAGTGGGGGCAACTTGCCTTGACCGTCCTGTCTGGTCAAACGCCGAATGTTCTGAGAGAGATCACATCTCCTCTCATCAACTCCCAAAATGGATCAACTTCATGATCAACCGTGTGAAGCAATTGCCTTTCGCCTTATTGATCTTCGTCATTTTCCTAACACTCAAAGTAACCACAAACTTTCCTTAAAATTTTGCGAGAAAGACGATTAGTCGCTCCCACACACAGCGCAGTTTGATGAAGTTGGAAATTGGTTCGTCAAATATGGGACTTTGAGATTAGGAATATAGAATTTTCTTATATTAACATTGCGTTCCGACAAATGTTATTTAATTGCGGTATGATTGTTATGGATTGCAAATTTTGTACGTACCACTCTTCCATCGTATAACAATATGAAATGTTCAATATTAAATCTTATATTTAAGTAAATATTTTTGTGATTTGCGTTCAAATATATTTTAATGTAAAAAAAGTGGTCCTGAGATTAGGGAGATAGTGAGGTTCATCTTTGGGGAATTGACGCATGCTAGGAATAAAATCAAGTCCAGCAGAAACAAGGAGTAAAATCTAGCGAGAATGAATTAAATTAAGGAAAGTTTGAAATCATTCAAGTGGGTCTTATTTGGTTTTGTTTGAATGGTGGGGTTATGCTATATTATTGATGCAATTACATGGTATATTGACCTTCGAGGTTTGGAGAGACTTTTGTGTATTATAAACTTTGTTTCTTACTGATATTTGATGTTGAAAAGTGGTCCTGCTTTGGGGGGAAAAACAGAGATGTCAATTCCGAGTGTCAATTGAACCACCTGAAAGCTAGTTAGTTCGAATAATGAAACCCATTGAGAAGGAATCCAGGAATAGGATAAAAGAGCTGGAAATTACATGGTGCCCATGTACTCTTCTCTCATAGGACGATGGCTCTGAAAAATTTATGTAAAGCTGAATATCTAAAAACGAGGTGGTCCTGTTCTTATATCTTGCTTCTTTGTTGTCCTAGCAAAGAAAATTAAAAATGATAGACATATGTTTCGAGTTGAAAGATGTATTTGATACGAATGACATTTAACATATTAATATCAAGAGAAATTATAAAAAGTAATAATCCTTTTCAAAAAATGATAATTAATGCAAAAAATGATAAACCTACAGAGTAATAATCCTTTTCAATTCAATTATCATTCACGCCCAACTTGAATGAATTACCTAAGCATTTCCTTCTCATTTTGATGTGCTTGTTAGTTTTCATTATGCTCGGTTTCTGCATTTGATTTGACCACAATGTTTGTCGTGGTTGCTTCAAATTTTCAGGTTTTCTTCAAGAGTATTATTGTATGTGGTTGTGGTCCTATCTCATTTATCAAATGTAGCTGTGGTTTTAAAAAGAAAAAAAAAAACACGTATTTTGCTTTGGATTGGTTCATTTGGCTTTAATTTCTTTGTTGAGATGTATCATTCGCGGTCCTCCCTCCCATTGCTGAATTTTCGGGCAGGTATTTCAAGACTTGTAGCCTAGTAGATTTAACTTACTTTCCTTGTGGAAAGTCACTTCAACCTGCTCTCCCAATATGTGTAAAATATACATATATAGAGAGAGAGAATAATTTATTCTTTATCTTAATTTTAATTTTAAAGAATAAATATACATATTCTTTAAAATTAAGATAAAGAATAATGTTGTCTAAAATTTGACATTGGATATTTATTCTTTATCTTAATCTTAATTTATTTATTTTTAATAAAAGAAGAAGTAAAGAGACAAATATTACCTTTTTCTATTTATGATTAAATATTAAACTAATTTTTTAAAGGGAAAATTTTCGGCCAATCTCAAATTTAGCATGAAACTACCAATTAAACCTGCACGTTTAAAAATGAACCAAATAATCCCAATCTACATATTTTTTGAACTATCTAGTCCCAAATTTTAAAAAACGCAGAAATTATATGACAAAATTGCCCCTACATGATTCTCGCATTTTATAGCTTTCTAATTTGGAGGTTTTACACAAAATCATTTTATTCAAATCAAACTAACTTTTATTGTACATATATTATTTTTTTTACGATATAATTATATATTTAGATTCGTTTCAAATGATATCACATTTAATATTTTTTTGATTAGTTTCGGATTTGTGTTACATTCAACACGGATGTTACATGTAACATTACTATTAAATGGATGTTACATGTAACATTACTATTACACCATGTAATATGTAACATTCACACTCGTTACGATATCCGATTCAACACACATTCCACATGCAATATGCTTTTTGTGTATTGAATGTAGCATTACTTGTTACATTTCCTATTTACTGTAACATTGCCTGTTGAAACGTATTTCATGTAACATTACTATTACACCATGTTTCATGTAACATTTATATTCGTTATAATATCCGATTCAACACGCATTCCACATGCAATATGCTCTTTGTGTGAGAAATGAAACATTGACTGAATTGCCTATAACATTTCTTATTTACTGTCAATGCAGATATCTACTTTTGCATGGAAATGTAACATTGCCTGTGTTGAATCGTATTTCATATAGATGTTACATGTAACATCTTATAATCCGTAGAAAACTAAAAATCTGGAAGTACCTATGTGGATGTAACATGAATGTGAAAACTGAAAACTAATGAAAAAAATAGTGAATTTGATATCGTTTTGAAGATCTTATTTAGACGAATCTAAATATATAATTATATTGTAAAAAAATGCGTACAACAATAATTATTTTCATTTTAATAAATGGTTATCTATTACCTAAATTAACTCCCGCAAGATGGGGATGTATTATATAGGTGCAATAATTAGGAGCATTTTCGTCATAAAAATGAAAAAAGAACCACTCGGTTCATGAAAAAAGTAGCGCGTGTAATTGATAGTTTCCAACCGCTTTTGGGATCTCTTGGTAAGCACCATTTTTTTAAAATAATAAATAACAATTAAATCATTTTATTTTATTTAAATAAAATATGAGTTTCTTTATGGCGGTGTAGGTTTTAAAATATAGGGACTAAAATGAAATAAGAACAAAACAAGGGGATAAAAGTTAATTAACCCTTATTACTTTATTGTTTCAGAATCTTGGAAAATTGGGGGGCCTTGGGTTTGGGGGAGAAAATATAACAATAAATGGGGGGTGGGGGCTACCACAGTAGCCCCTTGCAATTACAAAGAAACCAGTCCTAAAAGGGCCGATTACCAAGCCATTGTACAATCGATTTTATTTTTTTTAATTTAATATAAGATTTGTTAAATCCAGCCGTGGGAGGGCCTATTAGCTCTAATTTGGGATTAAAGTTAAAATGAGTTCTAGTCAGATATTTTGGCATATTTTGAATACTAAAAATGAAAAGAAGTCAAAAAATTGAAAACTCATTCAAATATTATTCATCCCGAACTAAAACTTTTACATATTGAAGAAAATATTCCGCATAAGTTACACCAAAACATCTTGATAGTACTGTCAATGTCAATTTATAAATGAGCGGCAAATATACAAATAATTACTAAATGTTCTAGCAAATAACATTTTAAATATAGTTCAGGTAAAATGGAAATCACAAATTTATCAAAATATTTCAACTAAACAAACCACCAAATTTACTATCTAAAATGCAAAATAGCCCAGGATGAGTTTCAATAAACATATAAGTCACAAACTCGTGAAAAACTTTCCTTCAAACAACATGATTATCCTCCTTGATTCCGGAACAAAGATAAAAAATCAAGTATATTCACTAACTTCTGAAAATGTTTTAACTGCAATAACCACAATAATGGTATTTTTGAATTAAACATTGATACCGAAAATCAAACTATCTGAATTAAATGTAATTCCTATTGCGCAATATTATCTTGTGATTTATCTAATATACGTATGTTGCCAAGCTCATTTATCATGTAGATAGATTGAACATTAATGATGTTTGTATGTTTCGAAGTTAGTATAACTGAATTATTCCCAACTTTTGTTATTTTTATTTTTTCTTTTTGTGGAAAAAATATAATTACTTCCAGATTTCTAGGAACAGAAAAAAAAAATCCAAGAATAGAAACACTAAAAATACCTTGCCTAATTGTTTATGTTAGAACCATGAAAATTTGGAAACAAAAATCTAAGACAAATCAGAATGAAGATCCAAAGACAGAAATCTAAAAACAGAGGAATAATCGAAGAAAAGACATAGGCAAAAGTAGCTTACTGAACTACTACAAAATCATAGTGTCAATATCTCTATCCCTTATCTTTTTGTGATTGTGTTTGTGTGTGCCAAGTTAAAATGCTTTCGTAAAAAATGATAAAAATTAGATAAATTTGAATAGGTAATAATCAATCAGATTAATTTTTTAAATCCCCCTCTTGGGTGGTAGACCTTTGTGCCAACAATTGGTACAAAACTACTCTAGCTCAATAGTCTTAAAAACCGAGCTAATCAATCACTATGGCACACAAATCATGTGATGATCTTTTATATGGATATTCTCTTAAATGTAATAAATATTTTTGTACTAATTTAGATAATGATTCTTATGGTATCATTGACAGTGATAATGATGATGATGAGGGTGTTCATATTGTTATCGAAAAATTATTTGTTTTCACACATCATTTTACTAAAGAAAACTTTCGTTTAAAAAGAAAAATTGATTCTTTTGAAAAAGAAAACGGATTTCAAAAATCTAGAATGCAATTGTATATAAAAGAACTATTGTGGAATAAATGAGTTTTCATATATCATTTTGGAAATAAATAATTTTCTTTTTGAAATGGATTGTCTTGAAAATAAAAATATTTTTTTAAAGAATGATATAAATGCTTTCAAAGAAAATGTTTCTACATTTAGAACTTTTGAGAAAGAAAATGAGATTTTTAAAATCTAATCTTAAGAATTCAAGAATTGAACTTGAAAAACTGATTTTGAAAATCAAATCAATTGAAAATGAATGTAGAGTTTTGAAAATGATTTTGATATGATTTCCACAAAAAGATCAGATCTTGAAACAATATTGATATACTAAAAAAAAAAAAATCAAAAATCAAAAATCAAAATCTTACATCAAGGGTATATTAAGTTAACCTAAATATATATGTTCACCCATCTTTAAAATAATTTATGGAAGTGGATATGCCTCATAGTCTCACTATTCAACACAAACCCATTATTATAATTTAGCTATTTTTGGAAACAATACTTGCTTTACTTCTCAAACTACTTATCATAGTGATATATTTAATGACTAGGTGAAGTTGAGATATAATTATTGCGATAGAGTTGGTCATTTTGAAGTGTATTGTCCGTTAAAAAATGAAAAATATCTTGCTAACAAAAATATATCCAAAATGAGATAGATACCAAAGAATGGCACACACAAAATCTTGTGCAGCGCTATGCACCGACAATATTGGAACAAAATGCACGAATGGAAAAGATCTACGAAACTCAAAGTGGGAAATCACCAAGAAGTCAAAAGTGACATTTGCAAAGAAAAATATCATTGATTCACATGCCATCAATCAAATGTTTGGAGGATACAGACAAGCTGAGCAAAAATGTGTATCCAAACCAATCATTGGTAGGAATAAGAAAACAAGTTGTCTCCAATGTATTAAATTCATATCCCATCAAGAATTAAATGCTTAAGGATGACATCAAAGGGGTGGAGACATTGAACCTAGATATTTTCACCAAAATATCTAGAGGTAACTAGGACACTTGAAAACCAATCATCAGTTACAAGGCTAGTTAACCCGATTTGATCCAAATCCAATCGAATGAGTGCTCACCAAGAAATGAATCATCATGGAGATTAAATGAAAAAGGACACTTCAAGACTAGATACAATTCACCTAGAAAAGCATTAATGGAAACTAAAGTGAAATAGTGAAACTAACTGGTACTTAACCTCGAAACTAAACCAGAAGTGTCACATCAAGCCATTAATGCACCCATGTGCAACCCTTATGATTGGAGGAGAGGTAATGATTGGTAATGATTGCCAATCATTACTAAATCTAGGAAAATATTTGCTAATTATTACCAAACCTTTAAGAATCTTCCATTCCACTCAAAATTCGTCTAAAGCTAAAAAAACCAAAAAAAAAAAGACCAAGTCCCCTAAGCGGAATACTGCCTAAGGAGTAGGCTCAATATGCCTGCCCATTAATTAATGCGCAAGCATCCCAGGCCTATAAATAGGGGGCATGTTTTTATAAATTTCAAGACTTGAAGGTGTAGCTTCTCTTTCTAAACTCGAGCTAAGCTCTCGGGTCCTAGGCCTCTCAAGAAATTCTCTTCAATAACACACCGTTATGCTACTAAAATTTGGTCCCGAAAGGTGTTCTTGAGGTTCTTGGAGCAAGAATGCAAGAGGTTGACGGTCACCGATCAAAGACAATCCAAGAGGATCAAGGAGGTAAGGGAGGTAACCACTTAGGGGTGACTACTTCCCCTAAGTAGGTGTTCTTGAGGTTCTTGGATCAAGAACTCAAGAAATCGACTGCAACCGATCGAGTTCAAACTAAGAAGATCAAAGAGGAAAGTGAAGTAATTACTTAGGGAAGACTACATCCCCTAAGTAGGTATGTCTTCTTGAAACACCATTTCATCTTTGCTTAAGTATGCATATTATGTTTGTACATAGCATGATCATGTAGTATTCATAATTAAATTTCATATACATAGCATGCATAACTAGTAATCAAGACAATAACGTAAAAAACATGTCTAGATCATCATACTATGTTAAAATTGTTCAAGATCATGACAAGAACATCAAGAACACACCAAGAACAAGAATAACACATGAAACCAAATTGAATGAACTATGTGATGACCTGATCTTTGGTTACCACGCAAAGTACATAGGCAACTCATAAGAGTTCGGTCACACCTTTAATAACATAAACTATATAGCTTAACCTAATACAAACGAACTCAGTGAAGACTTGATTCTCATTAATCCAAGATACGTAGACAACCCACGTGTAAGTTCGGTCAAATATCCAAATAATTTAGTCTTAGTTTTCATTTCATATAGTTTGCATATTTATATTCCTGTCTCTTATAAACTGCTATTGGGTTGTCGTTACCTAGAATAGTATAGTGTAGTATAATATTTACTGCTTTCATTATGCTAAAATCACAAAAAATATTTTTATTTTCTAGTTTTAGTTGCATAATAGATAGCCTTTACTGCTTACATCGTGATAAAATATATAAAAAATGGGAAAAACTCTAAAAAATGGAATTGTTTTATTTAATAAAATCAAATAAAGTTAATTGGTTAATGTTTAACAGTGAATATTCATTTAGACTATAGTACCATTTACGGATGGGTGTCTTGAGGTACGTAAGACCTTCTCCGAGTATAATCGACCCCCGAACTTCAAAAATATTTCTAGTACATAGACATAATAAAGTCAAAACACGGGTCATTTCAAAATAAAATGAATTTCCAAAACTCTTGGTAACCTAGAACACCATTTAACCCCATGTTAGGTGGAAACTCCATTTTAAGCATAAAATACCAACCCAATAAGTTTTTCAAAATCAACACCCAGAAAAGCCCTTCAAAAACCATTTTCAAAATGAATGGATTTATAGGACTTAGAAAATGAGGAATGAAATTTGTTTCCTTTTCTTCCCGACCTCTACTTCTTCCGCTATCAAAATTCGAGATGTGTCAGTATATTATTTGAGTAGATGTTACATTTGGAAATTGAATTGAATCTTGTTTTTTGAAGGGCTTTTTAGATCTTTTCAATGACCTATGTTGTTGATGCGCCCCGATTTTTCGGAAGGAAACGGATATGAAATAATAGTAGCGTAAAAGCGTCAGTTTTCTAAAAAACCTACTTAGGTCATTTAGAAATAAGGAGTCGCCATCTAGCATTGGGTTTAATTGGTGGGCTAGGTTACTGAATTTTTATAAAATAATTTAAAAGGCCTAAGTAAAATTGACTCAAAAAATACGGTCAAACCAAAGATTCATTTAAAGAGCTCAGGGGTCGATTACGCTCGGGGAATGTGTTAGTCACCCCAAGACGTCTATCCAAAAATAGTACCTTACATCCAATTAGTTTAAGTCTTAATGATTTATTTTATTTTCAAAATATTTTCCTTATGAAATATTTTTGGTATTTTGAAAAATAAGATGAAATGAATTTTTGATATTTTTGGAATGTTTCCCTAGTATGATCTTTTATCAAATATTAAGAGATTTGACAAGGATGGCCCCCGAGGTGGTTTTATGTATGTTTCCAATGAATTTATTTAATTTAAGTGGACAAATCAATTTAAATATTTTCAATGTGATGCAAAAGGAAACATGCAAAACGGCGTGAAATATTTCGTTATTTTCTATACAAATGAGATGTCATGAAATGCCTACTTTGTAATTAATTTAAAGAAATTCTGATTTGACATTCTCCTAAATTCTTTGGAGATGAGAACCAAGGAGACGTAATGGAAACGAGTTTTGTCAAAATTAATTCCTCCAAGACTTAAGCGGAATTCAACTTACCAAAGGATTCATTAAATCCGCCCTAAGGCATGTAAGAATTAGTTCTTGTAAAACAATTTATTATTATTTTTTTGTTTTATTTTTTATGAATTTAAATGTCACAATAACATAAACAACATGAATATAAAAATAAATAAAAAAATAAGCAACTTATTATTATTATTATTATTATTATTATTATTATTATTATTATTATTATTATTATTATTAATAATAATTTAGGTATAGCAACAACTTAAATAATAATAATAATAATAATAATAAAAACAGTAAAACAAAAATAAAAAACCATCCTCATTTCACGCTTGGAGGCTAAGTCCAAAATGAAAGTCTCGTCCTGGCGTTTTTATCGAATCATCGGATAATTCTTACAAAACTAATTTTATAGAAATTTAAATTGCGATAACAATGAAATAATAAAGAAAAATTAAGAGGTAAGAAAACATACATGCTCTAGCAAAGATACTTGATGCACGGATGTTTTCTCTCTTGTAGACGGCTTCCCGACTAGGCTTTCACTTTGAGAATCGCTACCTAAGAGGATTTCTGTCTGAATTTCTCTATCTAAAATTCTCAAAGTTTTTCTCTCAATAACTTTTATTCACCCTTAACAATTGAGGAGAAATGCCTAATTTATAGGAGAATTTAGGTGGGGAGAAAGCACAAAAAAAAAATCAAAAAAATCTGACTGGTTATTTTTTAAAAAATTACCCAATTTTGTCCTCTTGGGTAGACCTATGAGCCTACAACTACCTTTTCTGGTGTTTCATCTTCAAAGGTGGTAGTTCCCGAGGCGTAATTTAAATAAACTCTTCCGAGGGTTCCTGAACACGAACAAAAATGGTACTGGGGGTTTGATTCTATTAAAAAGGACACATATGCCTCATCTTTAACAATATCCACATAGATTATCTTCAGAAGAAAATTGTTCTTGGACTTTATAAAGATTATATATGATCTCAAGACTCTAGGATAACTCTGATTTGTATCTAGGGGACAGTACGATCAGAATCAGTAGATGAAACTGGAAAATGTAATGTCACAAATGCACAAAAATAGCTCTGAGGGAGAATAAGGGGTTGGTCAAAATTTTGAAGAGATTTGCAGCCATAGTGGTCTTCATCTCCTTATAAATTTCGTCCAGGGTTTAAAACCTGGGACCGTAATTTTTGTATTTTCACTTTAACCTCTAAACTTCTCAAGTTCAACATTACTATCCGTTCTTTTTTTAAGTACTCATCTAACATTTAATTTCCTATTTGATTGTGACTCTTTAGATTCAAACCAAAATATGTATGATAAAAATAATTAATAATTATTATTTAATTAATTAATAAAAATTAAAACAATTCAAAATTTGCCCTTCTAGAAGAAAATAATTTTCTTCCTTCAAATTTTTTCCTCTGACTATGAGTCACGTCTACTCACATATCACAGCCTTGTCTAGTTGAAAAGAATTTAACCAAGGGAACCTTCTTAGGTGTGACAAGTGTATTCTACGATCTCTCGATTAATGTACCCAGAAGGACTAACATGTTATGTTTAAGTAAAAAACTTAGTCCAATCATATGTATTAGATTAATAATAAAATTCTTTATGATACCGATTGGGATCTCATTCCAATCAACACACTATTCTGGCTAAAGATTTGGATGAATTATATTAAATCAAATTACATAGGTCACTTCTCTTTTGTTAAGAGTTATATATCATTTCTTGCATATACTCGTATGTTCATATGTATGTCATATTATACTCAATCAATACCTTTGAAGCCTTGTGGGGCTAGAGAAGAACACTTAGTATTATCACAGTATAATAGTCATACATGTAATATATAGCACCTCAAGTCCAAAAGATCACAAAATACAACGACACCTCACATATCCTATTTTGACTTGAGCAAAACTATCATGTAGGATATCAAGGATGTTCTCATTTAGTCTCTTGCTACTTATAGTAAGTCTCATTGCAGATGTTCTAGTATTTTGTACTAATGGATTGAAACTCAATATTCTCAAAGAGAGAACATTGGATCAAGCTAGCTTAGATTGAAGACATTTTTTAACAATTTAATACTAACTAGGAACAATTTAGAATATCGAGTTACCAAATCTTTGGTCTCCTCCTATTTATCATTTTAAAAAATTGGAAATTCTACTCAATATTTAAGGTTTACAGGATATTGATATAATCACAAGAATAATATCAAAAATACATTTTATTAATACATGAGATTCAAATATTTTGTAGATTCAAGCCTTAAATGTAAAAATACATAAGATCTAACACCTAGTCGGTATTGGTTTTCAATGATCTAGGTTAGCTTGTTGGGGGTGTTTTTCTCTTATGAGAGTGGTGAGTCTCAAATCTTAGTATGAGATACTAGAAACAATCTCTAGGGGACTTAGTAGTGTATTAAGGGACCATATCCAACGTGGTAGCTTTGCTCGATGTCAAAATATGATGTCTGAGATATGATTGTATTTGTGATCTTTTGATTTGAGTTACCATATATTACATGTATGTGTTGCTATACTTTGATAACACTATGTGTTAAATTCCAAGCATGAAACTTCAAAGGTATTTGTTGGGTATACTAGGACACACATGTGAATATATCAGTACACAAGACAGGATCTATCACTTAAAATAAAGAGCGAGATATATTATTTGATTTGATGATGATTGGACAAGATTCCAATTGGTGTTACATGGAATTTATATTATCAATAAATGTACATATTATTGAACTAGAGTTTTTTGACTTCATCCGTACCCTATTAGTTCTTTCAGTAACACAAGGTTGTGATAAAGGGGGTAGAGGTGACTCATAATATGAAGAAATGCCATGGGGAAAGTGTTTCTCATTGAAGGACAAAATTGAAATTGTTTTAATTTCGGTTTGTTAGTTAATTAATTATTTTCATTATCCAGCTTTTGGTATGAGCCTAGTTGGTCACACGTGATAGAAAATAGAAGTAAGAGAAGATCGAGAGAAAAAAAAGGTAGTCATGTTGAACTTTTTGAAACTTTGGAGGCCAAAGTAGAATTATGGAATGAAGGGGTCTAGGGTTTTAAACCCTGGATAGTACTTATATAAAGGGAAGGCCATAATGGCGACCCCCTATGTGATTTTCGGCCAAGGGATCATTTTTGGCAAACTTTTTTCTTTCTTTTTCCCCTTTATTTTTCATCCTTATTATATTGATTTGATTCTTGTGTATCACATAGAATCGAATTAAAACTACCTTAAGATCTTGATATTAGAATATGACTTTTAGGCATCTTAAGAAAACTATATCTATGGTGTTTTTCTATGTAGATTAGAAGCAAGACATTTGTGCTGTGTCTAGGAGAATTATTTCTCTACTGTCAAAACGAGATCAGATTTAGCCGCTATTGGAAGAGCCTACTAAAATCACACTTTTAGGAACTACTAGCTTTAAGGTTGAAGCACCAAAAGATGTATTAGATTAAATTAGATATAATCTTAACTATATTTATTTGTTTTATACTATATGGATAGATTCGACTTCAAGGAATATGATATTAAATATCATTTTTTTTTTTTTTTTTTATATTCCGCAACATAAATTTTTGTGGTTTTAATATATGGTTACTTCAGGGGCAACATTATAGGGAAAATTGAGGACTTAACATTATTTGAAGATTAAAAACTAAAGTTCAATAATTCATCGACATATTTATAGAATCTACTACACGACTATATAATGAAAAAATAAATAAATTTATATTCATTGGTGTCATGCGTAGGGCTGGCAAAATAGGTATTTACACGATGACAGGACACGAGACCGATACGAAATTATCAAGTCTAAGTTTTGCTTATCAAGTATTGGGTCGTTATCGTGTCAGACCCGATAACCCGATAAGAAATAGTGCAGGTTATCAGGTTAACCTGATAACCCAATAGGTTACACGATAAGACACGATAAGAATTTCGTGTATTCAGGTTACACGATAACCTGAGATCTAATAGGTTACCCGTTAATTTAATAAATTATTTTTACACCCCCAAATTATTAAATATTATAATTTAGTACCTAATATATATATATTCACATTTTTCTAACCCTAATCATTTAGTCAACTTAACAAGTTAACAGGTCATTAATGTTTAATAGGTTAACGTGTAACGGGTAAGTTAATGTGTAATGGAAACCTATCAGGTCTTATCGTGTCGTGTTTACCTGATAGGTTTCGTGTTATCGTGTGACACAAAAAATTATCGTGTCGTGTCGTGTTGACACGATAATTTTTGTGTCATGTCGTATTCGTGTTTGGGTAGTCTGACACGATAAGTTTATCGTGTCGTGTTCGTGTTTGGGTCTTATTGTGTTTCATGTTATCATGTAATAGCCTATTACACGACCTATTACCTATTTTGTCAGCCCTAGTCATGCGTGTCATGTTTTAATACAAGTGTTTGAATAAAAATTAAGGAAGCAACAAAGTCCTATAAGCCGAGATAACGCCTTCTAACTTTAAATGGACAACCCAAGCCTTGTTCTTGCTTTAAGGCCCAGCAAGACCCAACTTTCCTGGCCGCCTTCTGAATTAATCGAAGAGGTCCAAAGCTTTAAGCCTAAGTTTGGACATATTCTACTCCTCTACTAATTACCCTACCTCGCAAATGTTTGTTCTTATTATAAAGCCCAACAAGACCCAAGTTCCTAGCACTCTTCTGAATTAATCCAAAAGGTCGAAAGCCTAAATTTTGACATACCCAACCCAATGTTTTAAAAACCGGACCCACATCGAACCGTAAAAGTTATCAAGTCACGGGTCACCGGTTCAACCGGTAGGCGAACTGCAGTTGAACCCGGACGTTATAATTACATAATTAAAAAATAATATAATTTTTTTCAAAATAAAAAATATTAAATAACACAAAAAAAAAAAAAAAAAAAAAAAAAAAAAAAGGTTATACATTTCAAGCAATTGAACTGTTGAATTTTGCTCAAACAAGAACATTTCATAAAATGATCTCAATCTTGTTAACAAAATTAACTATTTTCAGTTTTCACATTAAAACATTAACAAACAACCAATTAACATGAACACATTAACAGATTATTTACAATAATTATATAAATAAAAATCAAACAACTAACATGAAATAAAAACCACAATTAAATAGATTATTAAAAATAATAAAACAAAAGAAAAATGCAAGAAGCTGGATAAAACACAAATGAAATTAAAAGAATTTGAATTAAAATAAAAAAAGGGCGCTTACTAGATGGTCCTCAAAGGAGGAGAAAACTACAGTATAAACTTTTTTCAAAAACATATTACCAAATAGTCATTTTCGTTTTTTGGACAATTTTACTCTTGCGTTACTGTTCATCCGAGATCCATTACGAAAAAACTCCTTGTTGCAACTCCAAATCTATCGTTTAATCAACAAAAAATAGAGAGATTCATTGCATAAATCTGTGCAAAAACTTCATCAAACACTTCGATTTGAAAAAATCCGAATAGATGATGAAAGACGGTATTTCCATACTGTCAGATCTGTATTGAATATAATATTATGTTATATTCAACATGATATCATCTTGTTTTAAATCATGATAATTCTTAAAAAATACGAAAAATATTTTGAAAAAAATAAATAATGTTTGTAAATAAAATATTGTTGAATATAACACGATCGTGTTATATTTCAACATGGTATCATGTTATATTCAAATGGAAAAATGAATACAACAAATCAACATCATGTTAAAAATAACATGATGTTATATTCAACATCACATTGTTGCATAATCAATTCAAAAATCTTGATCCACGCAATTAGAATATTGGAAACTCCACAAGTATTCGAATTAGTGTGACGTTGAATATAACATCATATTATATTCAACATCAAACTGTTGTATAATCTATTCAAATATCTTGATCAACGCAATTAAAACCTTAACAATTCAACCATCCAAATTTCCTCCTGCAAACTCACCTAGCAATGATATTTTAACAAAAAACAACCACAAACAACAATTCTAACCTCAAATCCTCATTATATGCTGACAAACTCGTAAGTACACAGTTTGAGCTCCTTGCAAGTTGCAGCCACAACCACAATCTCAAACCAAAACTTAGCAAATCAAACTGTCTTCAATGTCTTCGGTGAAGTGCGAACCCTCAATCGATCCACATAAATTTATCAATCATTAGATAACGAGTACAAACTATAATACGAGCTCCGATCTAAATGAAAATTGAAACTTGCCAACAGAACCGTATCTGAAGGTTCAATTTTTGTACAGACACGCGACAAATTCGAATTGGTTGCCGCGAAAATTCACCGGAATACGATAGAGAAAAACTAGAATCGAATGACAAGCGCACCATTATCTTAAGGGGCAGACTCGTGGATGCAACAACAGCGCCGACGAGTATTAGAGCTCGGCCATGGAGAAGTGAAGAACTGCATAGAGAGAAGAGCATCGGATCGAAGTAGATTTATAAGGGAAAGAAGAAGAAATCGGGAAGGGTAAAATTGTCATTTAACCAAAAAAAATGACTATCTTGTGCACACCCACACTTTTTAAAGGACCATCTTGTGAAAAAAAAAAATAGTGGACTATTTTGTAGATTTAGCCTTTTAAAGAGACTATTTGGTATTTTTCCCTAAAGGGTAAGAAAAAAACTTACAGATTGACTTACTGAGAACATCGGATGTGGCGACTGGGGAGGCTTGTTGGAGGCTCCTCAAGTGGGGAGGAGTAAGTCGCCGTTGGAGGCTGTCACTAGGAGAAAGATTGTCGTTGAAAGTTGCGGCAATGAGGAGGTCGCCCATGGATTTGGAGCATCGTTGTTGTATTTGATGTGTCGTCGACCAGATTTGAATGGAGAGAGAGAGAGATCGGGAGTCGGGATTGAAGATCTGAACAAATACTTGGAGCATCGCTGTTGGATTTAGAGATTTGGCGTATGGCTAGAACGTTGGTGTTTTTGGAATATCACTCTCAATTCAGAGAGAAACGAACTGAATATTGAGAGAAGAATTAGAGATGGTGGACAACTTTTTCAACCAGAGAGAGAGAGAAGCAACACAAGAGCAACAAATGTGTGACGATGTGAGCTGTTAGGAAATTAGGGATTTGGGTTTATTTGGGGGAACGATCCTATTATTTGCAAATGGGAAAGAACCATTCTGGTTCGGGAAGACCCTCTTCGGTTCACCGGTTGAATCGGCCGATTCACCGGTTTTTGGCCTAAATTAGGTTTTAGTGGTTAACCGGACCAGAAATGAGCCCAGGTGGTAGTTTAACTGGTTGAACCAGCTGATCCAATCCAGTTTCTAAAACATTCCCAACCCATCTACAACTCTACAAATTACCCTACCCGCAAATGTTGTGTGTGAGTGAGTGAGAGAGGGAGATAGGCACATACCAAAATTTGGACAGGGACAGAGAGAGGAAAAAATATTTTTTGTTTTTGGTAAATATCCACGAGTGTCCCCCTACCTACACAAGGTGAAAGACTATCTCGTTCGGGGTGCGTGGCTAGCCCTCCCAATAAATACTTTCTACATGCTCAAACCCAGAACCCCTAACCTTGCAGCGACCCCCAACTACTTTAACTTAATTGTGCCTTACCACTTGAACTACACCTTAATGGTAAAGGGAGGAAAAAAATTTATTTTCATATATTTGTTTTGTAAAGGTTTAATTTTATAATTAATGGATTAAGATTTTGATCACCACGGTTGGATCTCATGCATATCAGACATATATCTCTTCCCCAACGTTGAAATTTGTAGATCTGGATACTTTGATGCATACGTGATACGTATGCAGTCGTATCTAACATTTATTCTTATCCGATATGCGTTGGATATAACAATGGTGCTTTATTCCAATGTAGTCGTGCTTTCTTTACCATATTAGAAGTCAAAAAGCATATTAATGTTGGCCAATAACATTTTAGCTCCTTGGGCTGATCTTCGAGGACACAGTGTGGATCGCTAGAGGTCACCATTTCTAATAAAATTCCCTACTTTGTTCCCTTCCATAAATTTATGGATTATAATCGAAACTAGTTATACCCATGCTTGAAAAGCACCAGTGTAATTCAGCATTAAAGCTGATTTCAGAAGAATGCGCACGCACCATTTTTTAGAGCTCTTTACACTTACGCTACATTTGGTACGCTGGAATAGAATGAAATCTGGAATGGAATAAGTGTGGTATTAGAATGAATGTGGTATTGGAATGGAATGACCATTGTCATTCCTATGTTTGGTGACAAACGGGATTAAACATGGTATTGAAATGGTCATTACCATTCCTACGTTTGGTTACAAAATACATTAAATATGGTATTAGAATGACCGATAAAAATAGAAATATGGGAACAAAAACAAAAACAGAAATCTGGGAACAAAAACAAAAATAGAAATCGGGAAGAAAAACAGAAATATGAGAACAAATATAGAAATCTGGGAACAAAAATAGAAATAAGTTCCCAAATTTTCTTTTTTTTTTGTTCCCAGATTTCTGTTTTTGTTTCCAGATTTTTGTTTTTGTTCCCATATTTCTATTTTTGTTCCCAGATTTTTATTTTTGTTCCCATATTTCTGTTTTTGTTCCCAGATTTTTGTTTTTGTTTTGTTCCCAGATTTCTATTTTTGTTCTCATATTTCTGTTTTTCTTACTAATTTTTATTTTTGTTTTATTCCCATATTTCTATTTTTGTTTTTGTTCCCAGATTTCTGTTTTTGTTTTGTTCCCAGATTTCTGTTTTTGTTTGTTCCCAGATTTCTGTTTTTGTTCCCATATTTCTGTTTTTGTTTTTGTTCCCAGATTTTGTTCCCATATTTCTATTTTTGTTTTTGTTCTCATATTTCTGTTTTTGTTTACATATTTCTATTTTTGTTTTGTTCCCAGATTTTTGCTTTTGTTCCTAGATTTCTATTTTTGTTCCTAGATTTCGTTCCCATATTTTTGTTTCCGTTCCATTTTTTTGGAAACAGAAATATAAAAGCAACACCACCATATTTTTGTTTTTGTTCCCAGAATTTTATTTCCTATTGTAAAAAATACGGAAACACAAATAGAGGTCATTCTTCTTACCTAATACTTCATTTAATTTGGAATTAGATAATCCCGGGATTACCTAATACCTCATTTCATTTGGAATTGACTAATCCCAAGAATTTTGAGATTAGTCATTACTTGGGAATGGGAATGAAAATCAATCTCACTAACCAAAATAGGAATGGAATGACCATTCCAATGGTCATTCCAATCTCATCTTGAATCCCGTATACCAAACGCCACCTTATGGATTCCAAAACATTCGAAATTACCAACCTGGGTCTCCTTTGAACTTAATTACAATTTGGGGTCTCTCCGGCTATTGGATTCTACCAATTTTTTTTTTTTTTTTAAAGACACCGGCCCTCATAGGGCCAGATTGTCACCCCCCACTCCCTACTCCTACCCCCTACCCTACCCCCACTCCCATGTTAGTCAAAAAGGGAGGCACCAAAAAGGAAGCAAAGAAAAAATGAAAAAGACCAAAAAAAAAAAGGGACAAGAAAATGTCAAAAATGAATGGGCCAAAGATTTTCGGTGTCGTCCCTTGTTGAAAAAACCAAAAGAAAGAAGCTGAAAGTTTTTTTAGGGATCTATAAAAGGACTCTCTCATTTATTTGTTGATTATCCCATCCTTAAGAGTTAAAATCCAATTGAGAGAAAAACTAGTGTGTTTTTCTGAGAGAGTTTTGTGAGGAAAATTCTTGGGTGTAATTGGGTTGTGGGTTGTGAGGTTGAGTGCATGTAAACACTTTGTAATTTTCCATCTTTTAGTGAAAGATCTGAAGCAGCTCCGAAGACGTAGGCACAATTGACCGAATTTCGTTATCAACCTTGTGTGTTAATTTTTATGCTCTCATTTTCGTTAATCTGGTTATAGGGAAATCTCTCTTTATTTCCCAACACCCCATTATATATATTTATAATTTTAAATATTATTTGTATATATAATTTTTAATTTTAAAATATTAAACTAATTTTCAAATTATATATATAATTATATATATAATTATATATATATATATATATATATATATATATATATATATATATATATATATATATATATATATATATATATAATTGATTCAAACCTCCCCCCCAAAAAAAAATTGAATCCGGCCATAGCATGACCGAATTCAATTAAATGAAATTATTAATTTTACTTAACCCCTGGGAGTTAAGTGAAATTCCCCCCCCCCCCCCCCCCCCCCACACACACACACACACATTTTACTTAACCCCTCAATTGGGGAGTTAAATATAAAGAAAAAAATTAATTGTTTTCAGAATAAATAAAATTGTTTATAATGTAGATAAGGAAAAAACTAAAATATAAAATAAAATGTTATAGAATCTGTCCCGGGATCGGTGTCTCGCACATTAACTAATGTTTTTTAAAAATAATTTATAAAATATAAAATGAAATAATTTTTTATTAAACAAATAAAATTAGTTAATGTGCGAGACATCGATCCCGGGCCAGATTCTATAACATTTTATTTTATTTTTTATTTTTTTCTTTATATTTAACCCCCCAATTGAGGGGTTAAGTAAAATGGAGGGAGGGAAGAATTTCCCTTAATTGAATCCGTCCATGCTATGGCTAGATTTTTTTTTTGGGGGGTGGGTGGGGGGAGGGAGAAGTTGGGTGGGAGATTTGAATTATTTTTTTCTTATATATATAAATACATTTTAAAATTAGTTTAATATTTAAAAAATAAAAATTATATATACAAATTATATTTAAAATTATAAATATATATAATTGGGGTGGGAGGAGTGGGGGGTAAACAATCTGACCCTATGAGGGCCGGTGTCTTTAAAAAAAAATGGTAGAATCCGGCCGTTGAAAGGCCAGAGAGACCCCCAAATTGTAATTAAGTTCAAGAGGACCCAGATTGATAATTTCAAATGTTTTGGGACCCATAAGTGTAAAGAGCTCCCATTTTTTATATAGAATTACCAGTAAGAATGAAGAAAGTACCACAGTATGCAAGTTGCCGAAGACAAGAAAGAAGGCCAAAATGGCACTTCTAAAGCAGCAAAAAGTAGTAAACCAAGACCCGGACAATGGAAAAAATGAAAGGAATGAGTTCTTTCTACCAAATTCATTTTTATTTTTATTTTTATTTTTGTCAAGCACAAGAAGGAAAACATGATTTTCATAGCAAGAGGTATCAGGAGGAATAAGTAATGGAGGTAATAAATCATTTACTATCTCATTGTCGAATAGAATTAATGTAGACACCACATTTTGTATCGCTTATTTAAGTTTTCAAAAGTATCGGGTTTAAAGTGAAAATTCAAATAAATTTTAAAGTGAGGTTTAGAGAGAATGAATTTCTGTCATAGATTACATTTGATACTTCAAAAGGATAAAAATATATATAAAAAAACATAAAATCGTCAATTTGATCAAAATTCGGTATAATCAAAAGTTTCGGGTCAATTTTGAAATTCCTAAAAGTTAATGGGGACTAAAATGGAAACATTGAAAGTAGATTTTCCATTAATATCACTTTTAATATGTTTAAATTAGTTTCTACCATTAAACTTAATGAAATTTCACCAAGTACATTTACTTCCCATTTTGAGCCCTAAAATTTCCGTTTTCACTAGTTTTGTCTAATTGATAACAAAAAAATATTTTTTAAATTTCTTGTTTGAATTATTAATCTCCTAAATAAATAAAACCTTGATTAGTTCAAAGTGATGCCCAGTACACCAATATTACTAAAGACACACCCTTTTAAGCTTAAAAAAAAATATGATTTTTTCACCAGTGTGCCCTTAGCAAAGTTTGCATTAAATTCAAGAATTTCATGAGTATCTTATGGAAATATCTCATCCATAATAATACCATAATTTTCAAGGAATGTCATGATACCTACACTAGTAGAATTAGCATTTCATTAATGACATTAATTGAAACATTAAATGATATCTTAAATGGCATTAAATGAAGAAATCTTATGGAAGATTTGGTGCATGAACCATCCTATGATGATAAAATATCATCATTCTATTGGTCAATTCGACACTGATATTTTGTTCTGCTAGACATGAAAATTAAAGGATATAAATTTAAATGCTTACAGTGATTTGGTGAGAGAGAGTCTTGTCGACTTTCCTTAGTGGGAAGTTTTGTATCCACCATCAGAGATAGGGATTTTTTAAATTTGTCATCAAAGAGTCTTTTATTTTGCCTCCAGAGATAGGAATCTTTTGCTTCCATCACCAAAGATTGGAATGTTTTCCTTCCAGCACCAGAGACAGAATTTTTTTGCATTTGTTATCTGAGATAGGTATATTTTTCTCTATCACCAGAGATAGGTATGTTTCTCTTCTATCAACAGAGATAGGTATATTCTTCATCTATCACTAGAGATGGGTATGTTCCGTTTCTATCACCAGAGATAGGCATGTTCATCTTCTATCACCAGAGATAGGTCTGTTCCTCTTCTATCACCAGAGATAGGTATGTTTCTCTTCTATCACCAGAGATAGGTATTTTTCTCTTCTATCACCAGAGACAGGTATTTTTCTCTTCTATCACCAGAGATAGGTATTTTTCTCTTCTATCAGCAGAGATAGATATATTTTTCTTCTATCACTAGAGATAGGTATTTTTCACTTCTATCATCAGAGATAGGTATTTTTTTCTTATATCACCAGAGATAAGTATGTCTTTCTTCTATCACTAGAGATAGGTATGTTTCTCTTCTATCACTAGATATGGGTATTTTTCCTTTTATCACCAGAGATTGGTATGTTTTTGACACCATGCTCCTGGGATAGTAAGGAACATAGTCACGGGACTCTGACATAGTGATCTAAAGATAGCGAAGAACACGTGAAATATTTTTTAGTTCCTGACATAGTGATCTAAAGATAGCGAAGAACACAATAAAAGGTTTTGTTTTTTTCTTTTAGGATTCTGACACAATGTTCTAAAGGTAGAGAAGAACACAGTGAAATATTTTTTTTGTTTCTGACACAGTGTTCTAAAGATAGCGAAGAACACGGTGAAAGACTTTTTTGTTGGATTCTGACACAATGTTCTAAAGGTAGCGAAGAACACAATGAAAGGATTTTTGTTTTCTGACACAGTGTTCTAAAGATAAAAACACAGTGAAAGATGTTTTGGTCGTATTCAGGCATATTGTTCGAAAGGTTGCGAAAAACACATTGAAAGGTTTTTTGGTTTCTGACATATTGTTTTAAAGATAACGAAGAACACGGTGCAATATTTTTTTTTGTTTAATTGATTAATCGATCGCTTGATTGATTGATTGATGAATTTGATTGTTTGATTGATTTTAATTGAGCTGTCTTGATTGAACCCTATCGGGGCACCTACATATCTTAGATAGTTGGGCATTAGATCAAATGTAGTTCAGACATGTAATTTAAATTGATATTTGGTGGAAAATGATCTTTTATAGAGAAATCGATTCCTAGGTCATCATATCAATAATTGATTGAAAATGATAGAGTGAATTATCACTGGAGAAAACTCTCAGGAAAACTTGACACTTGGTGGAATTTCGTGGCCATATCCCACATGGGATTTCCTGACAAGGACTAGAAAACTTCCTGTGAGAAATTTAACCTCGGATAAAATGTGCCCCAGTCGTAGACCGGGGCTTGATTATGCTTGTTTATTTTAGGAGTTATGGATTTTATTCATAGATTTTGAATTTTCCTTTAGTCGTACCTGAACAATTTATCAAGAAAGCTCAACAGAGAAATCTGATATATTGTGACCCAACTCTAGTTGGTGCAAATCCTATCACAGTATCTCAACGGGAAAACCGGATATAATGGGCCTCCGCTCTAGCTGGGGCGTAGGATTATTTCCAAAGTGTTCAAAGAATGCGACAGATCCCACATGGGTTGCCTATATTTCCTGAACTGAGCATATGACTTTCAATATCCGTTTGAGACTGGGGACCTCGCCGAGTCGTTTATGTATTTTTATTTAGAATTTATTGTTTAGTCATTTGTTTTAGACAATAATCATCAGATGGCCGAAACCCACATGAGTTATCTACATACACTAATTTCCTAGGTCAGAAATCAAGTCGAAATGTAGTTCGGTTGTCCCTATACAGATTTCAGATTATCGACCGCACCGACAAAGGGGTTTCCAACATACTTTGGTTAATTACTAAGGATCAAGTTGAAGCGTAGTTCGTGCATAGGTATCCCTTGTTATTTTACCTAATAAGAGGATTGATATCGACTTCTTTGGGAAGTTGAGGGACTTTTTTGGAGATACGCACTGATACCGGGCATTAGAGAATGTCGTAAGGATAACATTTCTCTTATTTGACCGAACCCCCACTTGGGTTTCCTACGTATGTTGGCGAGTAACCAAGGATCAGGTCAAGATGTAGTTCTCAATTGTTGATGAATGATTTTTAAGTTTGTTCAATCTTGATTGATGGAGGATTTTAAAATTGACATGATTCAATCCCGATTGATGGAGTGTTTTAATTTAATGGCAACTGAACCCATATATGGGTTGCTTATGTATTTCAGATAACTGAGAATCAGGTTGGCACATTGTTTAATATTGATTGATGAATTTAATTGAGTTCATTATGATTTGAGTATTTTTCATTTTAAGTCACGAAATGAACATTGTTTCCATCAGAAAAACATGAACATGATGAAATGTGCCCCAGTCCTTGATTAGGGCAGTTATTGGCTAAGTTCCCTTGGGGAATCTAATATGACACTTCCTATTGTGTGATTTGTGATCATTGACATTGTAAAATATTTCTCAGCCTGCGGGTTAGGGATGAGACTAATTAGTTACTGGATTGAGAAGCTAAGTTGGTTTGTCTCGCTTGAGAGTTTTTTTTTTTTGGGTCTAAGCATTAGCTAGGTGAAATCGATTGTTATCTTAATTCGTAGTCTATTTAAGTCTTTGAATTACGTTGTTTTGTTTCAGACCAATGGAGGCCTAGTATTTAGAGTACTTTGAACGACTTTAGGACTTAACTCAATTCTAGAAAGATGATGTTAGATCCTAGTGAGACCGACTTTCTAATGACACCCTATTATACACCGGCACTTCTCTAGAATGAGTAAGATCTATTATCAAGCAGCAATTCTTATGAGGTCGACTTTTTATTTAACTTATGATTTGGTTGGAGCCACTATCAAAGATAGATAATGATACGATGACTGGTGAGGTAGCTTGACTAGATTACATGTTCGAGGATTGCCAGCTAGCTTATTAGAGCTTCCCAATAAAGTGTATGGTTGAAAATGTTATGTCGATTATGGATTATGGATGTAAAATGATATGCAGGATGATACAATTTTTTTTTTTTTTTTTTGTGTGTGTGTGTGAAGTATAATACCTAATTTTCCTCATGTGTATGAAGTTATGCATGCCTAAGTAAAGCGTGATGCATAGTACTTGTGTAGTATCTCGATACTGACTTATGTATTGTACGATGTTATGAAGCTCAAATCTTTTACCTAGAATGTTTTCCAAGGTAATGCATCATCTATCTAGAGATGCTAGTTGTTCCCTAGAATGTTTGTACTAGGCACATTTTGCTATTAACCATCCCACTTGGTTATTTCCATGTTGTTTTTGATAGGGAAAGTTGACTGGTAATTCTGAGAGGCTTCATGCTCCTTTGCTTTTGCATGTGTTGTAATTGGAATTCTGATAAAGATTTCTCTTCGAATAGTCTATAGGTTTTGGTTACAAGATGGAAAGATTTGGACAAGAATAATGGAGGGTTATTTCATGTCTTGCTTGGGTAAGATCGGGATTTTCCAGAATGGGAATATCTGGCCTGGAATAGGGATCACTGTTGATTTGGTGCAGGCTTTGAATGACTTTCGGATGAGTTTTGGGAGAGGGTTTTAAGTGAATAACTTATTTGGCAAGGCTTCTTCTCTTCCTTTCCTGTACTTTCCCGAGTTTACTTATAATGTTTTGGGTATTATACCTATATGCGGCATGTATATTTCATTGTTCTAATTTTTACAAGATTATTTTAACTAGAGTACACTCAGGTAATCATATTCAAACATTCAATTATCTTAGTGATTGTCACGATTTTTGTATCGGATTAATCTAAATTATGATAAAGATAATTTCAATAGTAATTTTGACCAAGTATCCATAGTTATTAGTAATGCACCCCGGATTTTGATAGCGGAAGAAGTAGAGTTTAGGAAGAAAAGGTAAACAAGTTTCATTCTTTCCTCTCTAATTTATCTTAATCCGTTCATTTTGAAAATAGTTTTTCAAGGGATTTTCTTGGCGTGTGTTTTGAAAAATTTCTTGGGCCAAGATTTTATGTTAAAAACGAATTCACCACCTAGCATAGGGTAAAATAGTGTTATAGGTCACCGGGAGTTTTAGAAATTCATTTTACTTTGAAATTGCCCATGTTATGACTTTATAAGGTCTTATGTACCAGAGATATTCTTAAAGTTCAGGGGTCAGTTATACTCGGGGAAGATTTTACGCACCCCAAGACACCATTCCATAAAAGGTACTTTAGTTTAAATGAATATTGACTATTAAATATGTTAGCCCAGTGGAATACCCAAGAGGAGGGGTGAATTGGGTAATTAAAAATTTATCAGAATAATACTTCAATAAATCAAATAATTAATTTTAATTGTAAATTAATTATTATCTTTATATCACAACGGAATTAAATAATCAACTAGGTGCACACCAAACAACAAAAAAAAAAAAACAAAGTAAATATTGCAGCACACCAAAGATTTATACTGATTCACCAAGCTACTCTTGGCTAATTTAGTCCCCTGAGCCCTACAGAGAGTCGCACCCACTAATACTCAAGATCCATTTAAAGGTAGGAACCAAACCATCACAACGATTCTTTTACAGGCTTAGAATCAACCTTTACAAAATTATTTTCCCAGGCTAAGGAAGAACCTCTACTTTTTACAAGTTAAAAAATAATGTAATTCTTGTTAACACTAAGGCAACAGAATCAACACCTCACCAACACTCCAAATTTACTTTTACCTGGTAAGGATTGAACCATTACAAAATTCACTTAAACACAATTCTATCCAGGAAGAATTACTACCTCAATCTCTTTACAGAAAAAGACTAAAAACTGGCTACCCCTAATTAAATACCCTCAACAGTATTTAATCCATCACACTACTCACCAATACAAATTGATAAGCAAATTATCTCACTTAGAGTTTCTACCACCCCAGATAAATTAAAACTCGATTAATATCCCAAATTTAGTGATAGAAAAGTGTGAGATTGAAAATTTGATTTTAAACAAAATATGGGTAGCAAATAATTGAGCACGTAATTAGATTCAAGAAATTGTTTATAAAATATTTTCTTCAACAAAGAATCAAAAACAATTTCTAAAGATCAATTTCCAAATTTAAACAAGTAATGCACAAATAGAAAATAATTTGAAAGATCACACCCGGAATTCACAAAAAATAAATAAATAGTGCAATGTTATTTCAGATCCGGTAGCAGCAAAGATTAATAGCAATTGATTCTCAAGATCGCCTCTTAGAATAGCTCAGACAATATCTCAGAATGATAACTCTTAGAACAACTCAATATGATCTTAACTCTTTTTGCTCACTTCTCTTTATTAATGATATATGAAAAAAGTAGGTCTATCTATATGGGAAATAAATCAGCTCTCTAATGGCTAGTTCCCATATGTCATGACAATTAAATGCTCTCTTAGACCCCATATATCATTATGACTACATTTTGGTTCAATTCACATAATTATAGCTTTTAAAACATTCAATTAACTCCCCCAAATATTTTTCAATCTCAATTAGAATAGAATAGAAACAATTTCATGTACCAAATTGAGAAACATTAAAACTTAATGAACTAACTTAATAGGATTTAAATAATAGATGAAGCATATCTTAAATATCAATAAATCCCTCAAATCTCTATCAAATAGCAAAAAAAAAAGGCTACTTTTAGATATGATTTCGGAATGCACAGAATCCTGAAAAAGTGCCCTCAGTCAACTGGTCAGTCAACTGCTAGATTCAAGATATATCCAAGCTAAAACTGTTGCATTCATCGGTCGATCTATCTGTCGACTTAAAGATTCAGAGAGTTCAATTTACCTTCACCAGTCGACTTACCTGTCGACTTAGAGATACAGAGAATTCATCTTCTCTTCACTGGTCGACCTGCCTATCGACTTAGAGATACAGAGAGTTTCTATTGCTTGGTCCAATTGACTTACCAGTCGACTTATGTCTGCGGGATCTATTTTCTGAACTCATTTTTAAATTATTCTCTTTTACGTTTTTGCCCCTTTAACCATTTTATTTTCTAAATAAGCTCCAGTAACTTCTTAAATTCCATTTTAGTCAATTATAAATATTTATTTTCAAATACACATAGGAGCAAATAATTTCATCTTATCAAAACACACAAAAATATAAAAACTTTTTGTGCCGTGTGTGTGTTCCTAATTGGGATATTAAGAGTTGAAATTCACCTGAGTTGTTTTCTATAATTTCTTCAAACTCTTAATTCTTCATCATCTTTGACACCATCATTTAGCATCCATTTATAAATTTGTCATTGCATCTTCATCACAGGAACTTAATTAACTGAAACACTTGAACAAACCATTAGTTCCATCAAAACATCAACACTTAATTATTCATCAAAATCTTAGGATCAACAAAATAATACCCGAGTAACTTTATTTGATTTATTTAAACAAAACAATTCTTTCTTTTTTTTTAAAAAAAAAAATCCCCTTTTTATTTATTTTATGACATGATATATGCAGTAATGTTATCTATTATGCAACTACAACTAGAAATAATTTTTTTTTTTTTTTTTTGTTTTTAACATAATGAAAGCAGTAAATACTATACTATATTATTCTAGGCAACGACAATCCAATAACAGCTTATAAGTGACAGGAATATAAATATGCAAGCTACATGAAATACAAATACTTTTGTATTTTTCACAAGGAATCAGGTCAACGTGTAGTTCCAACATGCAAACTAAACTAAATTATTTAGATATGTGACTGAACCCATACGTAAGTTGCCTACGTATCTCGGATTAATGAGAATCTGGGTTTTACGTAGTTTGCTTGTATTAGGGTGAAAACTATATGGTTTGGATATTAAAGGTCACCGAACATTTGTATGGGTTGCCTATGTACTTTGGGGGGTACCCAAGGATAAGGTCATCACGTAGTTCATTCATGCTTAAGTTTGAAATTGGGTTGGTTTTAGTTGGTTTTAGTTGATTATTAATTGGTTTTAGTTGTGAACAACATGAATCACAACATGATATGGACATAACCTTTTTGATTTTGTAGAGAACACCTTAACCGAACTCTTTTGTTTTTGGTTAGTTAGTGTTAGTGTGTGAGTTTGTTAATAGAAATTGAAAGGAAATACCATATATTTATGCTAGTCCAACTTGTAACTAAGAAAAATGGGAAGGTTTATGAAGAAGAATCATACATATCCTCGAAGAAATAGAGGCCCTCCATTCATCCCTAATTTTTAGCCACAAAGGGTTTGTCAGTGTAGTATATAGAAATATATAAATATATAGCTGTCAGTCCACAGACAACTGGCTATGATCTTGACGTTTAGGAGGAAGTAAAGTGATTACTAACAGTTATATGGTTGGATTAACATTTTGTAAAAAGTCAGTTTGAAGTGTTCTTGAGAGTATCGTAGAGACTATGAACAAATCATGGTGTGATAGATGTTTTGTTTGAATCCCCACATATTCTTAATATGTTCTTGGATTATTTGGGTCTTTACATGTTCTTAACATGTTCTCGGACGTTCTTGATGTTCTTGAGATAGTTTTGTATGATTTAGACATAGTTTGGTAATTATAACAAGAATTAAGTGTTATTAGGTTAATTATGGGTTATGTGAGTTATATAATTGAAATTAAAGTGTATGAACTATATGATTATGATATGTACAAGCATAATATGTGAAATTTAAGATAAGATCAAGGAATCTTAAGGCACATACCTAGTTTAGGGAAGTGGTTTTTTCCCTAAACAAGAACCTCTTTCTCCTTCTTGATCTTCTTGGTTGGAACTCGATCGATGACTATCTGCCTCTTGAGTTCTCTCTCTAAGAACCTCAGCACCACCCCACTTAGGGAATTAGTCTACCCTAAGTAGTTATATCCCTTTCCTCCTTGATTTTCTTGGCTTGGCTTCGACAAGTGACCGTTTTCCTCTTGAGTTCTTGCTCCAAGAATTTGAAGAACACCCTCTAGGATCAGATTTCAGTAGAATAATGTTTTGTTATTCCAAAAACTTTCCTGAGAATCCTAGTACCCGAGACTTGGCTTGAGTTTTGGAGAGAAAAACTAGGACTCTGTGTCTTGAAAAATGAGAAGCCGATGCACCTCTATTTATAGGTTGGGAGCCAATGAACATATTCTTATGTAGGCTATCCCAGCCTCTTCCTTAGGGTGTATTTGTCCTAGGGGACTTGTTATCTTGTTTTGAGCTTATTTAGCTTTGAACGAATTTTAGGTGCAAGGAAAGATCTTCAAAGATTTAGTAATGATTGGCAATCATTACTAATGATTGGAAATCATTACCCCTAATCCAATCCTATTGGTTTCACATTGGTGCATTAATGGTTTGATGTGACACTTCTTGGTGAGTATACATACGGTTGGTTTCAGATCGAATCGATTTAGTTACCTCGTAACCGACGGTTGGATTTCAAGGTTTTTCTAGTTAACCCTAATATATTTTGGTGAAAATATCCTGATACCTTGAACCTAGACCTTCCATGTCATCCCAAATAATAAATGCTTGATGGTATGTGCATTTAATGCATTAGCTCAGTGGGAAACAAATTTCGTTTGGTTTCGGTAATGGGTAGTCACATTTCAAGGTTTTCAGTTAACTCTAAGGTTGCGTTTGGGTAAGAGATTTGATAAATTCAAGGGATTTGAGAAATGAAGGGATTTCAAAATCCAAGAACAAATCCAAGAACATATTCAAAATCAATTTCATTTCTTAAATCGAACCCTATTTTGGTGACGACGAACGAATTGACAAAGAAAAGGCGACAAACGATGAAGAAAAGGCGGCAAACAAATAAGAGACGATGATAATGAAGAGACAGCATCGATTTCGTTATCGTTCGGCGATTTCATGACAGACGATAGATGACAACAAATAGGCGACGTCAATTTCATTGTCGTTCGGTGATTTCGTGACAGACAAACGGCGACAAAGGTTTTAGTCAGGAGACGATAAAGAAGGTGTTCAACAAGAGAGGAAGGATTTGACAAATTCAGCCTCTCCCAAAATCATTTCGAAATCCTTCGTTTAACTCCTAAAAGGATTTAACAAATTTCTCATTCCTAAAATCCAAACAAACCCAAACAAATAATTTACCAAAAGAGGATTTCAAAATCCTCTAACCAAATGAAATCCTTCTTAGAAATCCTCTACCCAAACACAACCTTAGATATTTTGATCAAAATATCTTGATTCCTTGAATGTGGACTATCACTGTCATCCCAAGAATTTAATGCTTGATGGGATAGGTGTTTATTTCACATTAAATGCCTAACTTAGGTAACGAACCGAATCGGCTTAGTTTTGATAACGTTTGGTTGCCTTTTCAGTGTCTTTGTTTCTCCTTTAGATATTTGTGTAGAGAACATATAGGGGTTATTTGGTCATTTCAAGCCTATTTTTTGGGCCTATTGTTGATGGGTAGGCCTTTGATTCATTGGGCCTTGGGTAGTTTGTCAAGACAACTTGGATTGGTGAATTTCCAAACCAAGCCCAAGTCCCTAATCACCTTGGTGATTTAGGCCTTGTCATGACCTTTCCAAGACTTGATCAAAGTCTCTTGGATCTATTCTAGATGGTATTTGATGTAATATGCATAAATGAAACAATTATTTCTGGTGTTAAACAGACAAAATTCAGTGATAGTAAATGTTTCAAGGTTAGGGTCGGTAACTGAGGTATTTTTTAAAAATATCCTATAATTAAAGGGTATCAGCTAATTTTTAATTATACTAAATATTATTTAATGAAAATCAACCTTTAATAAAGTTATTTTAGACCTTTAAATTATAGAATTTTTTAGGTTGACCCGAAACTTTTACTTAGCTGAATTTGATCAAATTTAATAGTTTTTGTGTTTTTCTCACATTTTTGGTATTTTTGTATATTATACAATGTGATCTTAGGTAGAATTTCATTCCCTTTAAACCTAAATTTAAAATTTATTCGAACTTGTACTTGATCCGACACTAACTAGGTGGGACAAAAAGTGGTGTCTACAGCTGCCTCTTTTTATCATGCGAGTTTACTTGTAATTAAAAAAAGGGAGACACTAACATTTTGTTCCACTAGTCATGAAATAGAAATACATGTATTTAAATCAATCCTAAAGGATGGAGACATACCTAATCCTTGAGTATTCGACGAGGATGATAATTTATCACTTCTACTATTGTATACTTGAAAGGATGAAGAACAATCAACCTCGGAAGATTACTACTAGAAGGATGGTGACACATCTGATTCCTATCTATATGCATTCCTGGAGGACGGCAATACACCTGAACCTATAGGGCATGGTGAGGACGACACTCTATTCAAGCTCTCCCGATGATATATAAACTTCATAACTAGTTCTAAAGGTGTTGGTGTGGATGAAACTCTGTTCAAGCACCCCCGATGATATACTATACTATACCTTAGAACTGCATCATATCTAGTTCTAAAGGTCTTGGGGAGGACGAAAGTCGGTTCAAGCTCCCTTGATGATATACTATACTATACCTTAGAACGGCATCATACCTAGTTCTAAAGGTCTTTATGAGGACGAAACTCTGTTCAAGACCCCCCGATGATATATTATACTCTACCTTAGAATGACGTTATACCTAGTTCTAAAGGTCTTGGTAAGGACGACACCCAGTACAAGCCCTCCCGATGATATATTATACTACTATACCTTAGAACGACATAATACCTAGTTCTAAAGGTCTTGGTAAGGACATCACTATAGTACATCCCCCCCCCCCCCCCCCCCCCCAATGATATATTATACTACTATACCTTAAAACGACATCATACCAAGTTCTAAAGGTCTTGGTGAGGACGAAACGCTATTCAAGTCCCCCCCAATTTGCTAATACTATAACTTAGAACGGTGTCATACCTAGTTCTAAAGGTCTTTGGGAGGACGACACCTAGTACAAGTCCCCCGATGATATATTATACTTCTATAACTTAGAACAACATCATATCTAGTTCTAAAGGTCTTGGTGAGGATGAAAGCCACCCTGATGATATACTAATACTATTATATTCTTGAAAGATTACACGTGGTCTATCGTATAGGTTGTGGAGAAGATGACACTTGGTCAATTGATTCTTACTTGTGACGGTACCCAAAGGGTTCTCCTACATATCTCAAATCAATAAGAATCAAGTCGTATGTAGTTCCAGTATGTAAAGTAAATCCAGATTGGGTGGAATGGTTCTGGGTTAGAGACACCAATTTTTGGGTGCCTAGTCTGTCTGAGACTGAGGTCAACGATATATTTAGATATTGATTTTTGTGAACTGGCTTAACTGAACCACATTAGCGTGCCTACATATCTCAAACTTAACTGAGAATCAGGTCAAATGTAGTTCGGACTCGTAAAGTACATCAATATTTGTTGGAATAGGTTCTTGGCTAGAGAAATCGATTCATGGGTCGTCATATCAGTACATGATTGAAAATGACTGAGTGAATTTACAAGGCAAAGACCCTTGAGAAAACCCAACATCTAGTGGAGTTTCTTGGCCACATCCTACTTAGGACTGCATGACGAGGACAAAAAAAAAAATCCTGGGGAAAGTTTAACCTCAGATAAAATATGCCCAAGTCACAGAATGGGGCTTGACAACGTTTATTTATTTTTAGGGATTATATATTTCAGTTGGTGATTGGTGCGAGTCTTATATCAAGAAACTCTCTATAGAGAAAATATGATATAATGTGCTCCAACTCTAGCTGGGGCGACTCTTATCACATAATCTCAATGGCGAAACCAGATAAAATATGCCCCAATGCTAGCTGGGGCGAGTCCCACCACAAATTCGAAATGACGAAACTAGATATAATATGCCCCAGCTCTAGCTGGGACACAGGATTATCTCCTAAGCATTCAAAAGATGTGATAGAGCCTACATGGGTTGCCCCTATATCTTGAACTAAGCGCGTGATTGTAATATTTGTTTTAGTCTGGAAACCCTGTTGAGTTATTTTATAATAATGATATTATTGTTCTGGATAATAATTATCGGATGACCGAAACCTACATGGGCTATCTACTTACACTACTTTTCCTAGGTTAGGATTCCAGTCGAAATGTAGTTCGGCCCTTATTGTGCTATCTTAGATCATTGACGGTACCCACAAAGGCTTCCTACATACCTTAGTAATCTACCAATAATTAGGTTAACGCGTAGTTCGAGTACATGTATCTTTTGTTGTCTACTTAACAACAAGGTTAACTTCTCAAGGAAATCAAAGGACTTCTCAGGAGATGCGCTTTGATATAGGGTTAAGAGAATGTCACGATGCTGACATCTCTTTGACTTCAACCAGACCCACTTGGGTTTCCTGCGTACCTTGGTGATCTAACAAGGATAAGTCAAAGCGTAGTCTTCTAGGCATCGAGGAATTTCGTTTAAGGTGATGACCCAACCTATAAAGGTTTCACGTATCTTTTATTTACCAGGACTCAAGTTGACACCTAGTTCTTTCTTGGTTGATTAAAGTTCATATAACTGAATCTTAATTAATGTGTGATTGTTATATTTGATATGGTTTAATCCCATTGATAGGTGGATTTTTATTATTCAGCGATTTTGTGGGGATTTTTAATATTTAATGACGTGATTAAATCCCAATTGGTGTGGGACTTTTGTTAATGGAGATCGAACCCATATTATGGGTTTCCTACATATATCAGATAATTGAGAATTAAGTCATAACATAGTTCAACTTTGATTGGTTGCCAACAAAACCACAAGGGTTTCCTACGTCTCTCAGACTTCACCGGGAATCAGGTTAATTCATAGTTCCTCGTCTTTAAGTTGTCAACCCAACCCACAAGGGTTTCCCATATATCTCAGACTTACCGGGATCAGGCTGACACATAATTCCCATATAAGGTTGAATTTAATTAAATTCATTATGATTTGAGGACTTTATTTTATGTCGTGAGACGAAATGAACGCTGTTTCCATCAAGAAAAGATGGATAGGATGAAATATGCCCTAGTAATAGATTGGGGTAGTGATTGGTTATCGTATCCATAGGGATGGGTGTCGTTACTATCGATATCGCGTTTGTCATGACTTAACTTTATCTAGGCTAAAAATAAATGTATTTAATTAATTAAACTAATACTAATTAACTAAATTATCTATACTAATATACTAATATGTTTTAGGGGAAAGAATTGCCTAGGAATTAATTTGTTTACAAATACGTGTTCGATTTTGATTTACTCACGTTTACAGTGTTCGACCTATTTGACAATCTCGGTATCTAAAACTCCTCTACCACCTCTCCCGAGTGTAAGACGAGGGTATAACGCAACTTCGTGTCAACAAAGAAGTCCCCCTCAACGTCTTAATGACCCTAGGTCATGTGAGTCTCACCCCAACGTCATTGATTACACATAATCCAACTCCCGACCGGGTCATTAGATCGTCGTGTGGTGTTTACCCTATCGACAATCTCAGTTCTAAAACTCCACCACCACCTCTCTCGAGTGTAAGATGGGGGAATACATGATTTCGAATCAACGAAAAAATCTCCCTCAATGTCTTAACGACCCTAGGTCACATGAGTTTTTTTCCCAACGTCATCGATTGTCCACAATCCTAATCCCGACTAGGTTATTGGATCGTGGTATTTGTTTACCCTAATCCGAATCTGGGATTTGTCAAACCCTGTATTCTCTATATATCTAACTAAGCATGATAAACAAACAATAGGATATACACAATCAAACTACGAAGAACAAATATAAACGCAACACCGAAATCATCCAAACACATATTTATAAATATATTGTTAATCCCTATACAATCCATATTTAACTCATGGTCATAACCGTATAAACATTGAAATCGAGCTAAACATGCTCACAAAATCCTAAGTTAAAGAAACAAGGGAAGAAATCGAAGAACTTATCCTCGTCCGAAGATTAGCCACTAAGAACGCTAAACGATCGTTTCTCCACCTTCCTCCACTTCGGGATATAAGCTCTCCCTCTAAAACTACTCTACCTACCCTTAGATATATTCTAAGGGGCTCAAAATACCAAAAGAGAGCAAAAATGAGGGAGGAGAGGGGATATATATAGGCAAAATATCCAAAAAATATCTAAACATATCTTCAGTTTATGCAGAGGTCACCGCCTAGGCGGTGGCATGTCGGTTGGGTGATCGCCTTGGTGGTGAAGACAGTGGTGGATTTGGAAAACATTTTGAAGTTTCACCGCCTAGGTGGTGGAGGTTCAGCAAAAATAGTCAGTCTCTACATCTTCACCGCCGTGACGGAGGTCTGGACGCCACGGTGGTGGGCTTCTTTCACAATTTTTCCTCTGAGCTTGTTTTTCTACCATTCTTCGACCGTTTTTGGTTCGATCTTATCGTTTTCGCTTCAGTTTCATACTTTTTTGCCCCACACACATGATTTATACAAAAAGTATAAAAATTAATTAAAACATAATAAAAAAAACTAAAAAAATACTCTAAAACTAACAAAACCGGTTTGAAAATATGTAGGTAGATCACACCTATCAAATACTCCCAAACTTAGAATTTTGCTAGTTCTCGAGCAAAACACACACACAAAAATGAAAAACACAACTGAATTAAATAACAAACAACCTAAAAACAATCTAAACATAACGACATGTGAGTTTTGACTTCTTCTAACGGCCTATTTATTTTTTCCCTCAACAACCGCCAGTCATAATGAGTTCAGGCGGTAAAACACATCATGTGGTTCTAGAATTTTGACATGCAATAATGGTGAACACTATTCTAGATCTTGTAAATATGTTAGTACGAGACTCAATAATATAACTATATAATGACCGGATTAGATTATCCCCCAACAAAATTAATGACGTAGACCATGAAGGACTAGGATATCCATATGCCTGATTGGGGTCTACTTTCCACTAATGTAGGTTAAGTAGTTCAAAAAGATCAGAAGGACTTGGTTCGATTATGGAATATTTGGCCAAAGGTATTTCGGAATTGAAAACGGGTTAACGTTGTTAACTTAACATTACCCAAGGCTCAACGCTTGGTACATTCACTCTCGAACCCCCATAGATAGATTGGAAACAATCCTCAACAATCAATTAAGGCCGACGTACTCACTTGTAATTAAATTTTTATTTTTATTTTTTATTTTTTTTGTTTTTTCCATAAGTCACACCCCCAAACTTATTTGATTTGTAAAATTTAAGGGGTGCATGAAAATCGAACAAAAATGACAAGTGAGTACTCGAATACAAAACTAATATAAAGTTTACCCTAACCCAACCGCTCACTTCATGTAGCATAATGAATGCTAACTTGATTCACTCAAATTGTGCCTTCGGTTCAGTGATATATCATTCTTCATATCGAAGTTTTTTTGGATATTTTTTCCTTATACTCTAGTTGAGGAGGTCTTCTATACTTCTTTAGGGTTAGTCGGACACTCTCGGGTTGGAACATGTGTAGTGATTCCGCAACAGGGCTCCTAATGTTTCCTTTGTAACGTTCTCATAGTTTTTGTTAATATCTCACTATCGTTTGGTTGAAACAAAACATTTATTTTAATGTTTTTCTTTGGATGATGGTCTAATTTAGAATTGAAATTATATTATCATTATTTTGATTATTCGTGGTTTGTGAATTACAATAAGCAAATTAATTTATGAACGTTAGAGTATGAAGGCTTGAGTCGACCTTAGACAAAATAAGCTCGCATTTTTGGATTTGTATATCTAATACATAGTTATATAAGATAATACATGGTTTATTAGAAAGTACATAAGAAACTAAAGGAATCGATGATAAAGATGTTTCTTCCCCTATTCATTGATGGTTAGATTTTCTCCTAAGATACTTATGATCCCTATCTAGATGAGATCATTGATACGACTCTTGAGGTCTTGGCACTGATTAGTATGGTGACCGGTCATTCCAAAGTGATAATGACAGAAAGTGCGATGGTTAAACCTCGGATCCTAAGGGTTTCCTTAGTTAGGTGGAATAGGTGCTAACAACTTAGTTTTGAAGCAATAACAGTAGATTTGAGAAAGTAGAATAGCGGAAAACCGTGTGCTCTCTTCAGGTGCTTGGGTAGGCTTGAAGATTTGGTGAGGTAATTGAATTGAAGTCGACAATTGACTGCAGTTTTGAGAAGAATTGTTGAGATATGGAGTAGAGATAAAAGGTTGGTGTTCTAGGTAGTCTAGATCACCAATTTGATCTCATCAATAGATTGGCTCATGTAGTCTAATTGTTTCCATATCTTCGAACTATCCCCTAGGACTGGGTTTCCCTTAGGTTTGAGGTTATTCTCCCAAATGGGTAGGTCTTGACTTGAGGTGGTAGCACAAATGAAGTCTTCTAGTTTAGCAAGGCTATTGTGATTTTCAGTAGCAATCTATTCTCCATGAGAGAGCCTCTAGATTCATAATTCATCCTAATACTTTATCATGCTAAGGGTGTTTCCAAGTGACAATAGTTGGTCTTCTTCTTGGAATAGCGAGGCCGGGTTTATATGGCTCCGCATCTGTGTCAAGGAGTAATATCTTCTTGTATTGTCTAGATCTTGGAGTCATTTTGAATATTTCCAACCGAGAGAGGGATTTAGTCTATTTCACGATCATGGCGAACGGATCTCGGTTGGCTTTTAGCAAAAGTTACCGAAAGCAGATTTTCTAGATTTATTAAGTGATTAACAACCTAGACCTCTACTAATGAACTTTTAAGGACGTAAATCATCCTATATTTATGCATGGTTATATTCTTGACTATGTGTGATTACGTCGACCTGGATGATTATGTTCATGCTATATGTATGTAATCTTATGAATATGTAGCTCTGGTAGGTAATTCTCAGACATGTTCTAGACAAACCTCAATTTGGACTTGGCTTCATATGGCTAGGGCAACTTGCAACTTTTTGGCTAATCCTCAAGTTTAGATGTTACAGTCATCCTAAGACTATGGCATGATTGACTTTTTATCTTCAAGATATGGATCATTCTTTCTAGGACTCTAAGGCAGAAATGTCACTGTCTTCCACAAGATATAGATCATGACTCCTAGGAATTAAATGGTAGAATTGTCCTTTCTTTTTTCTTTTAAAAGTAGGGATAATTACTCCTAGAACTTAATGACAGACTCGTTGATTTTGTTTCTCAAAACTGGATTACCGTTCTTAGGACTAGATGACAAAATTGGATCATTTCTCCCAAGAGTTAATAACAAGATTGTTATATTTTTCCTAAGGCTTAATGACAGGATTGTCATATTTTCTCCTGAAACATGGATCAATTTTCGTAGGATCTAATGGACAAACTTATCATTTTTCTTCCTCAAAAGATGGATTATCATTCCTAGGGTTTGGGGAAGGGTCTAAGACATCTTTGATCTCATGACATCTCACTGAGGGTGATTTTATTTTGACTGTCTCACTAGTAAACGTTAGGTGGCCTCCCATCAGGACAGATTTTGACCAACTTAAGGTGCTTTGACCTAAATAAAATGTCTTCCTAAAGGAGCATAATTTCTACTATATAGGATTTATGAGAAAGGACATTGTGCTTGGGACAAGACACGTAAACCCTAGGGAAATCATAACCCAAGGTATGGTTATTAATTGGATCACATAGTCCTGATTTGACTGGGTGATGACACTTTCCTATATTCTGGTAAGATCGGCATGAGTTTGCATGATCGAAGTGGATTACTTCGTGGTGTCTTAGTGGGAGAACCTTAGACAACTTTGTTTAGCAAAGGCTACTATTTTTTACTTATCATGCATTTTAAAGGCGAATATATTTGTGATTCGATTAGTAAGTTTTAAGTATATTATCATGGACGAAGTGAGCATCTAGGATTTGATGTTTATACTTGAGGATTTACTGTATTAAGTGAAATAAGAATTCTTGTTCTCTTCTCTAGCATGCTTCGTATTCTGATTTTGGAAAACATTTTTTAGACGTTGAGCAAGCTAGCAATGTGTGAGATAGAACAAGAACTCTTACACCATTTATTATGATCCTACTTGTCCAACAAAAGTTTTTGGGTCAATTTTCAAATTTGTAAAAGTTAATTGGTACTAAAATGACAATATTGAAAGTAGACTTTCCATGAATATCATTTTTAATTTAAGGAAATTTCACCAATTACATTTACTTCCCGTTTTGACCCTGAAACTTTCATTTTCACTGGTTTTGTCTAATTGTCAACAAAAAATATTTGTTTGAATTCTTATTTGAAGTATGAATCTCCTAACTCAAGCAATAAATCCTTGATTGGGCCAAAGTGGTGCCCATGACACCAAGATTACTAAAGGCACCCTCCTAAGCTTATAAAAAACATATGATTCTTTTACCGATGTGCCCTTAGCAAAGTTATTATTAAATTCAAACATTTAGTGAGTATCTTTTGGAAATATCTCATCCACAAGAATACCATAATTTCCTAGGGATGTCATGATGCCTACACTAATAGAATTAGCACATCATTAATGACATTAAATGAAGAGATATTATGGAAGAGTTGAAGCATAAACCATCCCATGATTATCAAATATCATCATTCCATAGGTAACAAGTGTCTGAACTTAGTTTAAACTAGCTTTCATCATGGCTAAACATTTAATGACATTAAATGTCATTAAATGTCATTTAGGAAGAAATCTTTTGGTAAGATTGTTTTTAACAAAAAATCTCATGACGAAACCAAGTGGACTAGGGTGATTAGTGCCTACAAACCTAGTTTACCTAGCCTCCATCATGATAAAGCTTTAATTGTCATTAATGTAGCATTTAATTTGGCATTAAATAGGAGATTTAATATCAACTATTTCACAAGATTTTGATCATCATGACAACATTCTCATGATTACCTACATGTTCATAGGTGAATCTTGATCATTGCCTAAGGATTCTAGCCATAAATGGCATTAAATATCAAAATGAAACAAGCTAGCTTTGTGTGCGTACTCCCTAATGTGCAGGCATGCTATTGCCTATAAAAGGTAGTCTGTTTTCATTTGGAACCAATCTTGGCCAGAACCCTTTTTCTCTAGACTTGAATTTCTCTCTCGGATCGTTTAATTTCTTACGCTTTGTACATTTCAAACACACTCAAATCATAACAAAAAGTCTGTTAAAAGGTGTTCTAGACACTCTTCTAACAAGAGCTCAATACGTTCTTTGAGAACAACCCAGCAAAAGGAAGAAGATATTAAAAAAGGAGCAGAAGAAAACAACACTTAGGGAAAGACTACTCCCCTAAGTTAGGTAAGTTTTTTTTTTTTTTTTTTTTTAACTCCTATTTAAGTTTTGTTTGTTTAATATCATTTGTTTGTTTGTACATATTGTTATTTCGTTGTTCTTAGTGTCTTAGGTTTTGTACATAGTGTATATAACTTGTTTTGTTTTAAGAACAACAAGAACACACTATGGTATATGCACAACATCTTTGGCCTTTGTCAAGAACACATGAAACTAAACTTAATGTACTTAAATAAACCACTAATGAATTACTACTAACTATGGACTACTAACTACTAACATTTACTTTTCTCACTCTGAGCCTTTCCGTACTAGCCTAGATCACAGCCTGGCCCTACGTCTTAGATCGTGGACTGGCACCCTTTATTATGTCTAGACCCTTGTGGCTAAAAGTTGGAATAAAGGAAGAACCTCTATTCTTTCGGGGATAAGTGTGTACTTTCTTCAGAAACGCTTCTTTCTTCTTAATTACGAGTATGACTGACAATTATGTTATATATTTTCTTCTCTTTTCGACTACAAAAGTAAACCCTAACATTAAACTTGCCTAATCAAGTACGTTCGGTTAGAATGTTCTTAACAAAATCAAATGTGCACATCATTTACCATTTGTGTCATGCTTTGTACTTACCTTTCTTAAATGAAAAAGAAATTAAAAAATAAAATATATATATATATATATATATATATATATATATATATATATATATATATATAAAATAAATAAATAAATAAATAAAAGAGAGTTTTTCACATTAGAGTTTTCAACATGAAAATACTTGGTGTTTTACTCTAGAAAAATAATAAACCTTTGTCTTTGTAAAATATTTTCATAAACAAATGTTTTATACACTTTATCTTAAAAAAAGTGTTTTTATAAAAGTTTTACTTGTTTTGTTATGTTTAAAACATGATTTTCCACATTCCTATAAAAAATGTGTTCTAAAAATGTTTTTTACCATTTAAAAAAAAAAAAAAAAACACTAGTTTTATTAAATTAAGTGTCCAAATAAAGCTCTCTCCTCTCCCCCCCCGCGCGGGGTTAAACTTGTCGATTCTTCCATAATTGATAGGCGGTCTTAAAGGAGGATATTTGTTATTTATTTTCAATCTATTTTATCTATTGGTTCTTTAAATAAATAAATTATTCTTGTTTTCTTTAAAAAAAAAAATACACAAAAAGATTAAAAAAATATATAAAAAATGGGAATTAGTGTATTAACCGAAACCAAAGGAAATTACTTAACTTGTTTAAACGTAAAGATCTATTTAAACTTAGGTATCATCTTCGGGTGGGTTGAGATGCCTAACACCTTCCCCAAGCAAAATTGACCCCCAAATTTTAGAGAAATCTCTAGTAAAGACCAATTGTTTTCGAGTCAAAACTTGAGTCATTTTTAAAATAAAATGATTTTCTAAAATCCCGGTGACCTAGCAAGCCATTTAAATTAATGCTAGGTAGGGACTCTATTTTTTAAATAAATCCCAGCCCAAAGAACGTTTTCAAAACCAGCACCTAGAAAAACCCCTGAAACTAGTTTTCCAAAATAAACAATTTTTTGAGGATTTTGAGAAGAATGAAACCAAATCGCGTTTTCTTCTTCTTGCTTGCTCTTTTTTTTTTTTTTTTTTTTTTTTTCTCTCTTTTCCAAAATTCCGGGGTGCTTCAATTAACAAGCCTAGTATTTCCAACCAGGGTTTAATATCCCAAAATCTCTTCGTGCCTCACGCATTGCCTTAAGCTTCTTCTCTTCGTGCCTCTCACATTACCTTGAGACAAAAGCCTTTAATTTCTTCATGAACGCCCATCGACGGAGAAAATAATGTCGAAAAAGTATGAAGAGAGAAGTTAGGGATAGCAAAAGAAACAGCGAAGTGCCATTTAAATAAGCACTCTAAGAGGAAAACGCATGAGGATCGCATGATAAATGACTAATGATTGAATTAACATGGAATCGCAAAATGCTACACATGGATATGTGCCATAATGACGGTAGAAGGATATACGCAGACTAGACTTGTAATACCCCAAAATTTTTGTATTTTTGAAAATATTATTTTTGGGTTTATTTTGTAAATTTATTGTATAAATAATATTTAGTAATTTTGAGGATTGAATGTTAATTTTAAATTGATTTTTAAATTTTTGGGACTATTATGTTATTTAAAATATATTTTTATGAATATTGGGATATAATTAATATTTTTTTTATTTTAAGAGAGATATTGCGTAAATTAATTAATTAATTAACGGATGAAAATGGTTTCTTCATTAAGAATGAAACCAAATTCACACACATATATATAGAAAGACACGTATATGTGTTATAATAATAATAATAATAATAATTAAAAAAAATAAAAAAAAAATGATGATCATACCTATCACTCCTTCGGCTACACACACACATATATATAGGAATATGAAGTTAGAGTGAATTAATGGTTCTTAAGTGAGAGAGAATTCCAATTCGAATTTCGGCTCCGGATTTCGGATAGAATTTTTAACTTTTTTAATATATGTATTTAATTTTTCAATTGTGAGATTTATGTTATTATTATTATTGAATTTAAACTGTTAATTTTTATGAAATAATTATGATTATGTGAAAATTTTGTAGTTATCATGTCGATATATTTTATTTGTTGTATTAATTAAATGCAGGTATTAGAGGAGTTAAAATTCTACTGAGCGTTATCTCACAACCCCATAGTTTTGATTGTATGGCCGGTGAAAATAAAACGGCACCAAGAATTTTAATTGAAATTCTATTTAAATTTATAATAACTATAATTATTATTTACTATTGTAAAATCGACTCGAAAATTCGATTGTTATAATTATTGATTTAATTTGTAATATAATAAAATCAATGACGATCATTGAACATAATCAATATTTACCCCATATATTGATTATATACTTATCCTGCATTTTCCGTTTTATTAATTTGCTATGTGTTTCTAGGATTCTTTGCCAATTGTGGCTATAGCAAAATATAAAAACGGTAATTGTCAATATTATCCAAATAATATTGGATAGATATGATTAATCTATCCGTTTAGTTACCTATGTATCATGATGAAAACATTTTGTTGAGATTTTCCTTTGGTATTATCACTGCACAGATAATAATTATTTAAAAATTTGTAAATCTTTCGGTTACCTATGTTATCATTTGCATAAACAATTTCGGTTGAATTCATAATTATAATTTCAATTATATTTGAATTTCTATTTATTTTGTAATAATTGTAATAATCAATATGAATAATACTCATATAATATTAATAAATTAATATTTTATATTCAAGTTAATATTTCAAAATTGGAATTTTATATGGATTAAGTACAATTTGTCTGATTGCTATTTATTTTCTATTGGAATTGGAACCAGAATCCAAATTCACCATGTTGGAAATTGTTTTGGCATTGATATCTTGTACCCCTAAAGTTTGACAAAAATCCTACCTTGGCCCCTTAGGTTTCAATTTGAACATATTAAATATCTTAGTACAAAAATTGACTCGATAAAATTGGGATTAAAAATTTAGTTATTTTTTTTCTCTAACAAAATATTTGTTATTTCGCGATAAATCGATAATTATAATTATCGCCATAACTATAAAATTTCTCAAATTTTATAAAATAAGATATTGGTCATTCGATTTTAGTTTCAATTCTCCTTAGGGAGAAATCGCGTGGCAGTCCTAGGAAACCGGGTCGTTACAAGACTGACCTCAAAAGCACACAAAATCTAGTGCGCAAACAAAAGTGACAATTTTGGACTCAAATGAGATTAGTCTCCAGCCTGGATCAATTTGGATGTAAGACCCACCCTATCCGGGAAGTTGTTCCGCGCATAAAGCAAAGAGGACAAAACTTGGGTAGCTTGCATGGGCAAAGCCTGGCCACACTCCCTTAGCTGAGAAAACGTTAAAGTTTCGTCAAAATTCCTATCAGAAATGGCTAAACGACTAACTAGACCAAAAGTATTGAAAGTTAGAACTAAATGTAGATTCAAAACTATCATCCACAAAGAAAAAAAAGCATACTCCACATGTTAAAAAAAATAAAAAATACGCTAGAATCACAACAAGTAATATTTGGGCTCCGTTTGGGTCAGAGGATCCCTCTATAGATGGGCCTGTCGCTGGCGCCGAAGCTTCTTTATCTTCAATCTCAAGCAGGCGGGTGACCTATTAGATAGTCAATAGGGATATCTAGAGCATAAACTAGAGGCTCCACAAGGCAAGGCTCCGCTGGTATAACTTAAAGATGAGGGAACCCCAATAGGTGGATGTTAGAGAAATCAGCCTCTAGGTACTTCTCGAGTTCCCTGTACTTATCATCCTCGAAGCCCTCCATCATGTACTTCAACTTGAGGCTCCCCTCAATTTCTTGAAGTCCTCGGACCACATCCACTCCTAGATGGCCTATTAAATGGCCTCATCGGTTCTAGCCCTCTCATTTGCCAACATGACCTCGACTTGTCCTCAAGCACCTATTTCCTTGTTGAGCTTGGCCCTGATCACGCCCTCCTACTTAGACAATTATTAGAGCCATTGTTTCAATGCCATTACCCTTTTTGTTGTCTTAACAGCTCCCCGTTGTGCATATGCAACTTCTTCCCTTGTTGTCTCGGCCTCCTGTCTGGCCTCAGCCGACACACATTCAGCCTCAGTTGTGCAGTGAACCCTGTCTTCAAGTTGGGACTTTGCCTTATCTCTCTCCGTCTTGACAACTCCAATTGGGGTCACAATACCTTTCCACCCCTCAAATAGGGAAAATGAGCAAGCAACAATGTGTCACAAGGGCAAAAATAAAATAAAAAAAGGTTAAAGACAAAAGAAGTAATCACTAAGGGAAGGAAAGAAATTTCTTACTGTCACGCTCACTTGAATAAAATTCAGGGAAAGATCTTTGCCTAGCTCCGTAGCTACTGTCTCAATATCCCTCAAAAGGAATATGGTCTGGGCCCATTAGTTTGTGTTCTCCAGCTAATGTAGAACTTGGGCACCTATGGTTAGCCCTTCGATTCTTGGGGCCCATTCTAGGAGGTCTGATGAAGACGAGAAACTGTTATAGGACTTTTACACATTCTTATTTCCCTTCACGAAAATCGCCTAAAAGGCCTCTTTTGTCCTATTTATTGCCAGCTCGTCACAAATCATGACTAAAGCAACTGGCAGGTGCCTCTTTCTTGAGGAGTCAGCAATAGGGTAAGACATTATATTAAACAAAGACACTGGTGGGGCCACAATTGCCACTGTCTCTGGAATAACGATAGGTAATCCAGGTGGGGTAACCACATGAGAAGAAGAAGCTACTATCGCGCGAGTGGACCGTTACTAGCGTATGGCCTCCACGACTTCAGGATCAATCTCTATCCTCATATTTTTGCACAAACAGAGTTGCCGCCTGTCATAAACAAAGAGAGATGAAACTAACTTGAAAATGTGGGAACTAAAACATTATCTTCTTTCTCGTCACCAACAACTGAAAAAGACAGATTAGATCCCGACAAAGAACTGGATCGAGAATCTAGAGCCCAAGTAACCCCAATAGGGGTATTGAATAAAATATCGAAGGAGTTGTTTTCGAGAAAGATAAACTTCATTTCTACCTCAAGAAGATGTGCCAAGGCAGTGGCAGCCCGCCTCTATGGTGCTAAGTTGCGGACAAGGATGATACACCATGAAATAAAGTAAGAAAAAAATCAGATGTAATAACCAGTCTTGCAAAGAAATAAGGGCAACAAACTTAACCTGCACCAACTAGTACCTCGGGACAAAATAGGGCCCCGCCTCTCCAACTAGTTACTCCTAGGGCCTTTTCACTAGGATCCCTACTATAAACCTTCTACTCCGAGTGCAGAACTGAAACTCGCTATCAGATAGCTTCGCATTCCCCACAACTTGGTAAAAGTGGAATAACAAGGGGGATGTAGGAGGCACATCGTTCTTTACATGGAGGATAATGAACCCAATCATCAACATCTATGCATTAGAAACCAACTGGGCAGGTGCCAAGTTGACACGATGAAGAATTTCATGAAATAAGGAATGAAGAGGAAAGCAAACCCCGCCAATGAAAGTGTCAATATAAAAGGTAATGCACCCCTGAGGGCAAAGAAGCACAATCCACGACGGCTCATGGTTGATAAAAAAAACACTCCAAGAGGAACGGAGTAGTTCTTGTACATTTCGTGGACCTCAGCGTATGTTAAGCAACTCGCCGTAGACTCAATCTCATCCAACTCAGGCACGTTGGCCATCACTAGAGCAACTGTGGAGAAGGGACAGGAACGAACGATTCTCTAGCTGGCTCAACCTTCTCTCCATGGTCGCACATGGCTATGAGCCAATTGCTTCACCGCCGCCAGCAACAGGAGGCCTAACTTGGAAACCTTGAGCGAAGCTCTAGAGCAACACCTCGACCCTCCACAGGGGGCACCCTGATGACGACCCAACTGCATTGTCATCTTTACTCTAAGAAGGGTGAAATCATTATTTGAAATCTCTTGATATTGCGAATGTATGAACTAGGCATCATAAAGAAAGTTCACCAGAGAAAAGAACCAAGAATAGTTATCAAGAAAAGCACAATGGGAGAGTTCGAAAACTTTCTTGTTTTCAAGAAATGTGAGCACAAATCCCCTTCAATCGTCATCTGGAAAACTGAATCGGCTAGCCATCCAATTATTCATGAAGCATTTAATGTTTGGCACTCCCAAAGGACAAAGGTCAAAGCGTTTGGCCAAAGCCAACAAACAGTTGGGCGTGAGCCACGAAGATCGAATCCCAACGAAAACATCGTAGTATTCCCAAGATGTAAATCATTACACACCTGGGAATAAGGGTATAGGATGGGAAAAAAATCGACGAGACTTGAAAGGGTAGCACCTGTCATAAGCACGCAACTAGCATCGAAACTCCAAATTTGCCAACTCAGCCAGGCCCCTTCTCCATACCCAGCCAGGGTCATGCCTCCCCGGGCACAAACGTTATGACACTCCTGGTTGAAAGCAGTTTGAGCCGCCTCCGCTTGGTAAGGAAAGCATTGTTACTCTCTCAAGGTAACAAATTCACGATATCCACCCGCAATCACCGCCATCTCTATGATAACGGGACCGACATCAGCGCAATCACCAAAACGTTGCACCAAGAATCAGGAAAAACTTGTCAAACAAATCTTCTTCCACCTATAAATATCAGAACAAAGGATGAATCAGGTACATGCATTCATGTGCACACAAACCCACGTTGTTAAATTTTTGTTTACAACTCTCGAATGATTCTCACACCGAAAATGTAACGCTGACAAACTTATCCGAAATGTATTATTTTATCGAAACCTTAGCGGAGGGAAATTGAGCAAACCTAGAGGACATCTCGTCCCCCTAGACCTCAAAAATAACGTCTCAAGTTATCCATTTCAAAATTGAACTACAAGCATTAAATGTATTCTGAACATCCAAAATTGGTAAAAATCTATTAAAAAAAATAACCGAAGGATAATTTTACTATATGAGCTTTCTAAATTTGTCGTATTCGGTTTGTGGAATTTTCGACTAATCTATTGGTGTAAGAGTATTGTAGACATGTAGCTTAGACACTACGGCACTTACTAGGGTTTAACACTTGCAGAAAAATGAAGAAAAAAAATATATATAATAAAGACTTCTTACCAATTGAGTCAACTCGGTGCGGTTGTTGAGTGTGAATTTAAAAAAGGAAAAATGTCTAATTTTAATATATAAATTTAGAAAACGATGTCTCTTCTTGTTGTTGGTGGAGGCATGCTCTTGTCCACGATACCCATTATCTTGTACTTGTAGTAAACTACTCTTGCTTCTTGTTGTTGGTGGAGGCATGCTCTTGTCCACCGTAAAGAATGTACTCCGCACGTTGTCTTCCCAATCTCAAGCCACTTGCTAAGGTTTGACCAAATATTTCTTCATTAATCAATCAAAACATTCAAATATATACATATGTGATTAGATATTTAAATCAATACGAAAATGATTATGGAAAATCTTTATTATTTAAATTTAAAAATAGAATAATAATTATTATTAAATACGTTATTTAATCTTCCTATTTCATATCAAACTCAATGTTTTCCATAATATTTGTATATATATATATAGTCATATACATATATGATTTTTCTTTTCGAGGTTTGGTTGCCTCCCACTTACTTCATGTATGTTCCTCACCATTCAGAGCCGTCCACCTAACGCTCTCACAATTCACAAGCAATTAATATTGAGGGATGGGTAGCGAGGATTCTCCTGTTTTTTTTTTTTCTTTTTTCTTTTTTTCTTTTCTTTTCTCTTTACTTTTTTGGCATTCCAACATTGTTTATTTTTTCTTGGCTTGGACGAATTATAGTTCATTTTATTGTTTGGGCTGATAAAAATCAACTTTATTCATTGAGTACATGAAAAAACATTGTATAAGTCATTCCATTATATAATAAAAGTAACAGTGTAACTTAAATAGTATAGTAAGATCCGCTTGAATTAAAGTAGTTGAAGGACCTCTACAAGATCAGGAGTTCGAGCTTGCGAAAAAATATCTGTTGGGAGGGATAGTCACGCACCCCGAATAATATTAGTCTCATATTCTGTGTAGATATAAGGACACTCATGGGTATACCAAAATATATATATATACATAAAAAAAGTCATACTTAGTGTGACACACAAAAAATATATGAAATAAATAGTTAATTTATTAATTTTATGGATTTATACCACTTACCTTCCCTGTCTTTTTGTCGTTAACCAGATATATCCTCTAATATTTTATAAATACCGATCAACCCTTCTAACCAATTTTTTCTTATAAACAAACATAAATGTCCTTAAAAAAATATTTGTTTTATTCTTTGATTTTTCTTTTTAATTTTTTTTTTTTTTTTTTTTTTTTTTTACTAACACGCTCTTTTTAAAAACATATTTCTTACTCCTAATTTTTTAAATAATTACATTTACCCCACCTCCACCTCACACTCCCACTGTCGTCCACAATCACTGTGTCACCGCCGTCCACCACCACTGCACCACTGCCCTCATGAAACGCACGTGGATCTCTAAACCTCCATACATACGTGTATGTATGGACGTTTAGAGAGAGAAAAATGGATATTGTTGGTGAAATTAAGCGGAATTGGAATCCGACGATTCTGTTGGACGGCGCCCAGTTTCAAAATGGATTGAATGGATCTAGATTTTGTTCATGAAAAATTGTAGAAATTAGATCAAAAAATTCAACAAGGCGAAAGATGAGGAAAAATAGAGGAAGAAAGTGAAATGGTTAGTGAAGATCGTGCAAGGCGTCATCGGTGTGATTCGGTTAAGAAGTTGCTACGACAAGTATCGCACGGCCGCCGACAATGCTTTCCTACTGGAAGCCACCAGACGGAAGGTTCTTCAAACGGTTCCCTGACGATAGGATTCGTCAATGGAATAAAAGCCAATAAGAAAATGATTCCATGTGAAGCTCAAAACGAGGTACGTCAACTTCCTATGCGCCAACAGAGGGTTTTCGTCGTGGAGAAATTCCATCACGCAAGATATTCCCCACTAGCATCAGGACTGGATCTTAGGGAAAGTCGATGTAATTGAGATACGGCCAGAGTCGTCGGAAAAGATACCGCGATCTGTATAAGTTGATTTAGATCTAAGCTCGTCTTCATTTCAGCTTAGATCCCCAACCTTCGCTAAGCTTGAGATTCTTCTCGAATCTCAAATTAATCCAAACACCTCATCCATTCGTTTTCATATCCATGTCTCCTGATAATTTGTCGTTTCATTCTATTTTGTAGTCGAATGAGCAGTTAATTGGTTCGCCGGTTAAATCAGATGCTCAGACTATCTATTATAGTGTCGCAGGTGACGAGGGAAATGTGGATAATGAAGCCATTGATGGATATTCGTTTAACTTCAAAGGGCATAACCTAGAGGAATTGACGCAGAAAATGAAAGAAGAAAGAAGATTGGAGAACATAATTTTGTGTTCTAGTAATCCAACAAACAAAAAACTCCATCCCCTCAAATTGGGTTGGATTTGTCTCTGACGCACAAATCGGCTCCAATCTATGTGCCCAAGCAAAGATCCGAGAAAGAGAGAGAGAGCGTTCCAACGCTGCAATGCACATTTAGCACACCTTTTGTGCCTTCCCTTTACTGCTAAGATCCCATATTTTATTTTTTTTGTAATTCTTAGAAGGGCTAAGTAGCCAAGTTGGTTGGTGTAAGGCGAGATCATTTTTCTTCAAGTGGTGAGAGATACAACCAATCTATCAAAAGAAATGTCATCCTCAATCAACATGTAGATAACGTCGGGTACGAATGTCACGAGAATAACTTTAGTAACAATGAGGTGTGGCAGCAGCAACGTGATACCATGTTAGGATTATGCATTTTGCAACAGACCTTGTTTCCATGGAAGGGTTAAGTCTTCTGTACACACTATTTACAATAGCTTAGAAAATGACCAAAGATTCCTCACATACCATAGTCCTAATGGTTCAGGAAGAATTGTACTATTTATTAACAAAGTACCAGCGTAGAGGTCGTTTCTTTTTTGGGAGTTGTGCGCCACTCAAAGTTTAGTTCATATCACACATGTTACAAATCCCTAACATAACCTGGTGTGTGACAAAATTGGTCATAGGAAGGCTTTCTGAGAGGATAGCCCCTATTCAGCGTAGGATAGGCTCACTCCGAGCTTGACTCAACAGTTACAGGAATTTATTGAAACCTCTATGATGTGAACTACTTGGTGAATGTTTTTTCTCACGTGTTTACCTAGATAGAATCGTCCTACCCTTGATACTGATATTGGGATTACGGGGTTTTGTTGCCTACTCCTACTTCGAGTCTTGAGGCAGTTCAGAAGGACAAACCTGTCGCTAGAACCTGAGGCTTTTTCTTAGTGGGTGTTACACAGACTCAATTTAGATCCTGTAGATTTCTCTAAGCATCTGATAGTGGAATTAACATATCTGTCATGGATTCAATCACAGATAAACCAAAGGGAGGGAGCCGAAGTTTGCATGAAACCTCCACAGAGTCATCATCGAAGGCAAGAGTTTCGCCAATGCTACATAATAAAAAAAAATGTTACGAAGAAAAGATGATGTTATGGCTAAGCACAAAAAGTGCATTTACCAGCTTGAAAGCGAATACAAAGCATTTGAAGAGTACTGGTCCTACAAGAAATGTACAGTGATGTATTTTCTAAGCCTTTGAACTCGAAATCTGTCTTGAATAAAATTAGCTATTCTCCATGAAGTTGTTTCCAGCGCGATCATCTGTTTTCCAAAATTTAATAAAAATTAAAAAAAAATGATTTAAAAAAAAAAAAATCTATACTCCAAATCACCAAGTGACGAAGGAAAGAGAGGAAAAAATAAAAGAAGTGTGAACCAAACGTGGTGAAAACTAAGAAGAGCACCATGAAAAGAACGTAGGGACCGCATAAGTGATTGTTCCCGATTTCTTAACAATTTTATCTCCCCAAATATATATTTTCTACACCATTGATTGTGTATATACTTCTAATTAGTTCATTTTTTACATCACACATATTTGGAATGTTTATCAAAATCAGAGATAAAAGTTACGGTTCGCACGGACATTCGAACGAAGACCACATATACTGTTTCAACTGTAACTAATTATAAAGTTGTAAAGTTGGTATGAAAAAAATGTAATAAAAAAGTAAACATCCTAAGCTTTATAGCATGTGACCATATATTAAAATCAGAGTTCAAACATGAGAGATATGCACATTTAATGTTTTAGACATGTATAGAGCTTCCTATATGTAGGTGAAGATTATGATTTGGTCTACTGGTCTCTTGGTCACCTAGTGGACCATATATTAATATCTTCCATCAAACACAAGGTAGTAAGGCAGGCGAAAACTTGAGTTTGAAAACTAAGGTATGAAAGTCTTTTCATAGATTGGCCATGGTGAAAATATCTATAGCTTGATCGGCAGAGTTGACTATGTGAAGAAAAATAGTATTCCAGAGATTATGATGACAAATGAAGTGGCAATTGATCTAGATCTGTTTGGTTCGCTAGTGAAAAATCTAATTGTAGGGGATTTGAATAACACTTCAATTATCACAATTTAGAAAAATAACAGTAGAAGAGGACACTCCTATGTCAATGAAAAGCCAATAAAGCCAAAGTAGTTATTGAGTTGTATCAGCGGTAGCCCAATACTCAACTTTAGTTCTAGAGCGAGCAACCATAGTTTTTTTACTACGCCAGAAAATGATTGAATCACCCAAGATAACAGTAAATAGTGATAGAATGTTTGTTGGTGGGATCCTTAGCTTAGTTTGTGTCAGAATAAAGTTGTAAGGTGGTATTAGATTAGGCTACGAAATGTAGTCCATGAAACAAGGTGCCTTTGAGATACTCAAGAATACAAAGAAAATCTAAGTAGTGAGTGATCCGCGAAGCAAACAAGAACATGCTAACTTGATGGACATCATATGAAATGTCTTGGCAAATAAAAAAGACATACAACAAACTTCTAACCAGTTGCCTGCGTAGAGTGAAATTAGGCAGAGTTGAGTTATCTAGCGGAGTAAGTTCGATATTCAACTCTAGAGGTATATTGATAGTGGTTGAATGAGTGTGTCAGCCTTGGAAAGAAAACCAAAAGCATATTTGGCCTAAGAGAGAAAGTGTTCGTCTGAACCAGCTGAAACTTCAAGAATAGAAAATAGGTGAGCACGCCAAGATCTTTCATTTCGAATTGACTATTGAAGAATTTCTGAGTTCAGAGATACTGCGTAGATCATCTTCTATAATTATCATGTCATATACACATAATAAAAGGAAGATAATGCCATTGTCAATTTGGAGAAAAAACATGGCAGAATTATAAGCATTGGATATAAACCCAAGGTGGTTCTAAATAGAGGCAAGCTAACGTGGCATCTAAAAAAATGGCAGGGGCGATGTGGTAGCGGACGTGGCAGTAGATGTCCCTGATGATATGGTAGAGACTATTGACGTGACAAGGTGATATGGTAGGTGAGCTGCTGATGTGGCAAAGTGACGTGGTGATGACTGGATGATGACGTGGATAACTATGTGGTTATGCCTGGAGGATGATGTAGAGGTGATATGGATTTTGACGCAACAAACTGTGGGATCATTGGGCAGACACATGGATTGGGATGGCGAAACTGCAGGGTACGTTCGTGGCGCATGGGGATGCGTTCGGTGGCCCTTTGGGATGAAATTTGTAGCTTTGGTTTCATCTTGGGAAAACAATGACGATGGTGCATGATCAACAATGGATCTTGGATCGGTCAACAATAGTGACAGCAACTCAAAGGTTAATGGTAGAGCGTAGGGGCGCGTAAAGAAACTGTTGAGGTTATCTCACGCGGCGTTAGAATCACCATTTCGAGACGAATCTCAGAGTGATTACAGATTTTATTTTGGATTTATGAACCATGACATAGGTGTTAAAGGCAGTGGTAACAGTGAAAAAAATGGTTTTGAGATTATAAAATTTATTAGAAACAGGACAAGAAAGATTTGATTGTTGAAATCATGTTAGAATAATTGAGTGATGACATATTACAATAGAATATATGACAATTGAATTGATATATGTGAAACTTGGGATAGTTGGTATTTTCAATACCTAGCAAGTTTGACATTTTTTCTTTCTCTCTCTTTCTTTTATTTAATTTTATATGATAATGTATGTTCGGCCCAACTTACGTGTACCTCAACTAATCACTTCACTGGAAGATCTTAAGAACACACTCTTCTATATCAGCCTGGTGAATTCAAGATTTAATTCCCAGAATGCTCTTGTAAAGAGTTGAACTATGATTGACAAGAACATAGGACATCTCCTTTTACCAAACAAACTAATACCTTCTCTTACTCCAAGATAACAACATCAAAATATGTATATTCAATTTTTTATTCAAATAAATTTTTTCAACCGATTACAATTTTTTTCTTTGAGTTGTACCAAACAGATTTTCTCTCCTAAAATTTATATTTAGATGTTTTTTAGGAAGTAGAACAATGACACGGAAATATATGCATTCAATTTTCAATTCAAATACTACTTTTTTACACGGATTTTAAAGTTGTTTTGTAATCTAATCAAAGCGAATTTCTCTTCTAAAACTTGTATTGAGAATTTTTTCAGAAAGTAGAATAGTTTGTGGGTAATCATTTTAAATCTGAATTTGAGGCCGTTCCATGTAATTGACTCACTTTATGTCCTGGCCATCTAATGTTATGGACCACCATCTCCATGACTGTCAATGGTCTTCCGCCTTTGAACTGCCAAATGCGAAGTGGGAAATCCTATTGCTTAAGGTGGTGCCTCCCCATCACACATCTCTTCGAAGTGTTTAATCATCTAATTCCATTATATAATTGCTCTAAACTATTAATAAGTCAAACCAATGAAAACAAACAATTAAACCACCACAATCATAATACATAGCTTCTCAACCTTTTCATCTTTGTTACCATTTTTGAGATTATACATATTGCCCCTCAATGACACCATAGTTTTCACTTTCCTCCCAAACAATCAATTTTTCATTGATTCAATCTCTAAACTGACGTTTTTGTTTATATTGTCAGAGTTCGAAATCTTTCTGTCTCCGTTAATAGTAAGATCTAATTATGATACCATTCGTCTCAAAAGTTCAAGGTTAGAGTTAATTTGGCCACCGTTTTTCAATTTTTATGGTAAATCATTATATTTTCAAGATCTTCTCAATTGATCATTAAATTAATTTCTGTTAAACCCACTGAAGAAATTTAATAGAAGCCACACAATTGAAACATATGTAGTTTACATCTTTATTAGCGTTAATAATTTTAATAGAAGATAGAAGCATATACTAAATGTAAACGTTTTTGAAAAGTTAGAAATTTCATCCAAAAAAAAAAAATGAAACAAAAAAGTAAAAAAAAATAAAAATGAAATATGTTGAATCAAATTGATATTTATCCCCAAAATCATAGATAAATGGTGTGATTAATCCAAATAATAAAAATTAAATTCATATATTTTGCTAATATTATTAGATGTAAATCCTATAGTTAATCTTGTAATATTATATTTAGGACTTGTATGTGTAAAATATTTCGATCTCAAGTATAATTAAAGGCATTTTGGATATTATTCTTGAAGTATATAAATATCGTCTTAAACCATGGACATTAAGTTGAATATCTGGCTATTTATTATGATTAAAAGGACGAGATTGAAGATATCTGGTAACTTGATATTTTAAATTGTTCTTAACCGGTATTTAAATTGTTGAAAATGATCTTCAACAATGTAGGCTATAAGGGGTGTGCACAAGTCGAGTGGGGTAAAATTCTGGGTCACCCGACACCCAAACCGATCATGTTCGGGTGAGGAATTGTTGGCCTGATTTCAACCGAATTGTTGCTAGAAACCGGTGTTTGGCGGGTGGACCAGATTATGGGTGGGTTCGGCTAGGTTTGGTTGGTTCCAGTGGGTGAGGTTTGGGTGAAATCAAAAACCCTAATCGAAACAGAAATAAAAAAACCCTTATCAAAACAAAAATCAAAACCCTACTCAAAAGAGAAATCAATCGAAATCGAAGATAAATAAACAAAACATCAAATTCAAAGAACAAATAGAAATATAGAAGAACTCATTGCCTAAGTCTCTGACTACTGATTTCAAATACTAGTTGGTTTGATTTTGTCTATCACTATCAAGTTCGTCACAGAAAATAGAGTATTTTGTTATGGAATTTGGCTTTAAATCAAATACGAAAGCTACTAGATGAACGTGGTAGAAGGAAGAATCAGATTTTATAGTCATAGCCATTGAAGGAAGAATCGAATACGACGAATAGCTTGGACGAGAGATTTAATGGACAGGAGAGTTACGAGATAGAAAATCAGTGAATCAAAGTGACAACGAACAAAATCATTGAAAGGAATTGAAGAATTGATGGCTGAACTTTAAACAGTGGGAGCAGAATGAAGCGTCGAAGACTAAACAGATAAAGGAAGCAGTCGTCGCATGAGAGGACATCAAGAGGAACTTAGATACAAACCCTAGAACTTAGCATGTTTAAGTAGCTGGAATCCGTCGGGTCGGGTGTATTGGGTAGTGAAGCTGGATACCCGAAATCTGATCTGAATGGAAGGGGTGTTACCCGATCCAACTACTAATCATCTTTAGACTTGGTTTACCATGATGTGGGTCGGTTGGAATTATTGGGTGGGTTGGGTCAATCAGATCCATGCACACCCCTATAGGCTATGTCTCTTTAAGAATGATGAATCTCAAACCATTAGTATGAGATACTAGAACAACCACAAGTGAACTTACTAGTACAGAAAGGGACCAAATGTGATCATCTTTGATATCCTATATGGTAGTTTTGCTCGAGTCAAAATAAGATGTCTTAGGTGTGATTGTATTTGTGATCTTCTCATTTGAGCTACTAATAGGTGTAATTTATCTATATATTTTCAAACCGATTTTGGTAATTTTCGAGTATTATTATAGTGTTTTAATACGTTTTTATTTGTTTTGTTATAAATTAGGTGTTTGGGACGAAAAGGGACGAAAACGGTCTATAATCGTGCAATTCAGTAGAAGAACGGTGGAAAAATAAGCAAAAATGCCATTTAGGATTGCAGCTCCACCGCTGTAGCGGTCAATCAAGCAGAATGTTTCTGCTTGACCACCACTGCAGCTGTGTGACACCAGATGTTTTAGATATTTTGGGATATTTTCTTGATATTTTTTATCCCTTAAGATACTCCCTTCTTCCCAACACATAGGAGCACATTTTTGGACTAATTTTGGAGCTCCAAACCCTATCAACCAAGAGAAGATCACAAAGCCAAGAAAAGGAAACCATCTCGGAGCAGTTTTAGCGTCGGTTCTTCGGATAATGGCTAGTCTCCTTGTTTCTCTCTTTATTTCTTAGTTTTGATTGATAGTTTTGTTTATGTTTAGTTTCTGTATTGTTGAATGTAGGGCTATGGCCATGTGTAGCTAAACATATATTGTCTAGGGAGCAATTTGTTTATAAAAACGTTGTTTGTTTGATCTTTATTTCGTTGTCAATTTTTCATCCATATTCGATTGTGTTTACCGTTTTATTACAATCATTATATGCTTGTTATGGTATTGTGGTTGGTTTGAGAATACTGAGTTTAACACTCAGAAGAAGTAACCTCGGATTCGAATTAGGGTTTAAACACAACGCGATGATCTAATGACCTGGGAGGGTATTAGAAAGTGTACAATCCGTGAGGTTAGGGCGAGACTCATGTGAACAAGTGTCGTATAAACACTATAGGGGGATTTCAGCGTTGACGCGAAGTCGTATATTCATTCACTTTACACTCGGGAGAGGTAGTGAGTGAGTTTTCGATACCTAGATTGTCGGATAGATTTAAATGTCGTTAATGTAAACTAGATTGATTCGAATACATTTAAGTGAACAAAGTTAATCCCTAGGCAATATAATCTCTTAAATGTCATATTAGTATTGTAGTTATTAATTTAGTTTAGTATATTTTATTAACAAAAATATAAATTGAGTCGCCTAGATAAAATCTGGTTATGACAATCGCGGTACTCAACGACAATTTCATCCAATTCTTATGGATACGATAACCCCTACTCTTCCCATTATACTAAAACTTGACATGTACACTTGCGATGAAATTAGCGACGTAATATTCCGCTACCAAGTTTTTGGCGCCGTTGCCGGAGAATTATTTTTAGATTGTTGTTGCTTGTGAGTAAATAACTTAATTTTAATTTAGGCATTTATTTTGTTTATAGTTTTTGCTTGTAGTTTTGTTTTGATTTGCAAGGTACTTGAAGTTGTTAGATCAATAAGTTCTATTGTATTTCTTTCAACGAGATTCGAGCTGTTTTATTGTGCTTGGGATAGATACAATGAGTTGCTTATTCGGTTTTCGAACCATCGTTTCTTGAGGGAGTGTCAACTATTGAACTTCCTCGATGGGTTACTAGCCGCAACAAGAACTTGAGTGGAAGGAGAAAACAGTACCACCTCTTTCAACCAACTAACTGTGGACGAAGCTTATCGATTGTTGGAAGATATGGCGGAGTATGATTTTCACAATTGGCATTATTCGACAAGCTACCAAAGCTTGGGGGATAGTTTTACCATTTCGGCGTCATGGATTGACACCCCAGACCGACATGTAGAGTCTTCCCCTACCCTAGAAGAAATGTTTGCTAAATTTATGGGGGAGACTCAAGCGTTCTAGAGGAAAACGAATGACTGACTCAATGAGCATTAGGATCGTCTTGACAAAATTGAGATGATATGCACTAAAATTGAGGAAATGTAAAGTCTCTTGAGACTCAAATCGATCAGCTTATTTGGTACACTGAGGCCAAGTAAGAAATGGTAGCACTGAGAGACACATATGCCACATGGATTGAGAGCCACCAGGAGAAACCAGATACGAGCGGGAGGAACTTAGGTGCATTTTATGATGATGATTCTACTGAGGAGAAAACCCTAGTGTGGATCGAAGATTCTGATTCTTCACCATTAAAGATCCACATTGTGATGCCACCATCGTTCCAAGATGATCACATCTATGAGGATTCGATGTGACTCACTTGTCCTTCGTCGCCTTTAGCACCGTTCTTTCATGCCCACCGAGCACATGAGACAGAGATGAGTCGAGTTGAAAGTACGGGCCATACAATGCCAAATCTCGCCAATCTTGAGGGCATTTTGAATCAAGACCCATATGTTGTGTTGTATGACACATACTACGGGCGGAAGCTGCTCTTTGACAAGCCCTTCTCCATGTTTGGCCGAGGACATTAAACCAAGCACTTCTTGGGAGGCTGGTGGCCGCTAAATAAGTGTTGTCAGTTTCACCGCAAGCGTACGGATCAAGTTTTAGAATAATGGACCTTTCGGTCGGGTATCGTATTTACAGGGATTGGTTGAGATTACTATTGAGTATCACGATTGTCATAACCTAATTTTATCTAAGCGACAAAAATAGAATTTAATTTAATACTAATATTTAAACTAAAATACTAATTAAGTTAACTATACTATAAATACTAATTTGAGATTGTTTAGGGGAGTAGACTGCATAGGGATTAACTTTATTTACTTAAATGCATTTGATTTTGTTTTAGTTAACATTAATGGCGTTCGGCGTATCCGACAATCTCGGTTCGTAAACTCTCTCGCCACCTCTTCTGAGTGTAAAATGGGGGATTACGTGACTTCATGTCAACACCGAAGTCCCCCTCAACGTCTTAACGACTCTAAGTCACGTGAGTCTCGCCCCAACATCATCGATTCCACACTTTCTAACACCCTCCCAGGTCATTTGATTGTCGTGTTATGTTAACCCTAGTCCAAATCTGGGGTGGGAGAGGTAACCCCGTATTCTCAATATATCTAAACTAGAATATAATCATAGAAAACACGGCAACACAATCAAAATTATAAGGAACAACCATAAATGAAACACAAATTCAACCAAAACTAAATTTTCATAAATAATACATTAATCCCTATTACAATTCATGTTTAACTCATGGCTCTAACCGTTTATACAATGTAAAATGAGCTAAACATGCCCCAACAACTACCAAAATGAAGAAAACAAAGAGAAGAAACGAGTGACTTAGCCTATATCCGAAGAATTGACGCTAGAATCGTTGAACGATCGCTTCCCTCTTCATCTTCCACCTCGGGTTGAGAGCTCTCCCTCAAAAACCTCTCAAACTAACCCTAAAATATAGCCTAAAGCCTTAGGGGCCGAAGAAGTCGGAAGAGAAGAGGAGATAAGGGTTTAAATAGGCCAAAAAATATTTAAAAAATATCTATTCTGCGCAGAGGCCTCTGCCTTGGAATTCTTTCTGTTGGATTTATGCCTAGGCGAAGGAATTTTCGCTTAGGCGGAGGGCTGTCAATAGCCTATCTTTGTTTCCTCCGCTGGATTTTCGCCTAGGCGAAGGAATTTTTGCCTAGGCGGTAGTTCATCAGTAACATTTATTTTTTTCTCAGCATCTTCACCGCCTAGGCAGAGGTCTGGACGCCTAGGCGGTAGGCTTCCTTCATATTTTAGCCTCCGAGCTTGTTTATCCACTGTAACTTCGTCTGCTTTTGGTTTAAATTGATTGTTTATGCTCTGATTTCATATCTTTTTACCCCACGCACCTGATTTTGTACAAAAAGAATAAAAACATATTAAAACATATTAAAAACACAATAAACGTACTCGAAAACTAACAAATTCGGTTTGAGAATATAGAGGTAATTTACACTTATCAGAGGCAACCCAAGGTTTCGAATAAATTAATCCATCACCGCCGACTTCATTCGGAGGCGAGATTGTCTTGCCTCCCAGGTACATGTTCTAAACCCCCTTTGTCGGCATGCTTTATTTCTATTATTGAGTTCGATGTTGGGTTGTTGTGGACACTGCCCATTTTAAGTTTGGGGGTGATATGTAGTATGCTATTATGTTTTGTTGTTAGTTAGTTATGTAGTTTTAGTTTAATGTATGCATGTTTGTTTAGTTTAGTGTAAATGCGTTTATGTTTGTAGTATGTGTTGTTGTGTGCTGAGTTTTGTAGTTCATCTGGGCCATTATCCGATGATGAAATCATCCCCTGGTTGTTTTTCGAGGTCAAGGGTAATACCCATTCATGTGTGTTTTGTGTGCTTGGCATGTCGGCATGTCGTTTTGGTAAAAGTTATTGTGGATCTTAATTTGCACTAGCACATAGACTCAATGTATAGTTATTCAATTGATTTGAGGCCAATTATCCATTAGCCAGATTCATAATAATTTTAAGGATTCTAAAACCTGATTGGGAGAAACTTGTGGCGAAATCCTATGCGAGGTAGTTCAGGAGATATGATTTAGGCATTCGTTTGATCGCTTAAGCCTTTGAAGCTTTCCATGCAATATATTTTATCTTTCGTTACTCTGTCGAAGCCTACAAGCCGTTTCAATTATGAACACGTAACAAATACCCTGACCAATAAAACTTTTTCCAAACCTAAGTCACTAAACCGAAGGTACAATTTGTGTGAAATCAAGTTAGCGTTTGTTATGCAACTTGAAGTAAGCAGTTGAGTTTTGGACAAACTATTGATTGGTTCGGTATTTGAGTACTCACTTATCATTTTTATTTCCTTTTTACCACACCCGTGAAATTGTAATAATAGAATAAGTTTGGGTGTGTTGTTTGTTTGAAAAAAAAAACATATGTAAATATAGTTCTATTATAGTTTCTTTTGACAAGTGAGTACATAGTTCTTAAATGTATGTTTAGGGTTGTTCGAATTTATATATGGGGGTTTGAGTGTGATTGTATGCTAAGCATTGTGCCTTGGGTATCGTTGAGTTAATGACATTAACCAATTTTATATTCCCGATATACCCTTGACCATTTTACAAAAACCGAACCAAGTCCTATTGATCTTTTTGAATTTCCAAGCCTATATTAGTGGAGAGTGGAACTCAGTCAGGCATATGGATATCCTAATCCTTTATGGTATAAGTCGTGAGTTTCGTTGGTGGATAATCCAATCTGGTATTTGAATAGTTATATAATTGTGTTTTCGCACACACACTTGAACAGGATCTAGAATGGCGTTTACCATTATTGAATGTTGAAATTCTAGAACACCACATGGTGTGTTTTATTCTTGAACTCGATATGATTGGAGGCCGATGAGGGAAAACATTTTGGTTGAATAGTTGAATTCAAAACTCGCACGTTGTTATGTTTAGGTTGTTTGTGTTTTTATTTGTGTTAGTTAATTAGTTGTATTTTTTATTTTAGTGTGAGTGTTTTCTTCAAGGACTAGCAAAATTCTAAGTTTAGGGGTAGCTACCATATATTACATGTATATGTTCCTATACTTTGATAATACTAAGTGTTGTTCTCTACCCACTAGTATTCAAAGGTATTCATTGGGTATTTTAGGACATATATGTGAATATACGAATATACAAGATAGAATATATCCCTCTTTGCAAAAGAATTTATTATAGTTCACTCAAGCCTCTAGCCAGAGCAGTGTGATGATTAGAATGAGATTTTAATCTTATCGCAATGAATTATATTATCAATCAAAATACATATGATTGGAGTAGATTTTATTTTTTTAACTTAACCATACTTTGTTGATCATTTCTGGTACACATATAAAGAGAACATAATATGTTTATCATAACTAAGGAGGTTCTCTTTGTTAAATTCAAGCCAACTGGACATGGTTGTGATGTGTGGGTAGACGTAACTCACCAATCGGAAGAAATGCATTAAGGAAAGCATGTTGTCTTTCAAAAGGGAAAAATTGGAATTGCTTCAATTTTTATTGATTAATTTATTAGTAATATTAATTAGTTAATTATTTTCACCATCCAGCTCTTGGTATGAACCTAATGTGTCACACACAATAGATAACTGAACATAGAAGATTCTTTGAATAACTAGTAGTAATGTTGAACTTAAAGAATTCAGGAGTCAAAGTGCAAATACCAAAAAGAGAAGGTCTAAGCTTTTGAACGCTGGACAGTGTTTATATGGTGGAAGACCAACATTGGCTGCCCACCTCACAATTTCAGCTTTCCCCTTATGACTTTCATCCATAGTCGTTTTTTAGCTTTGTTTGTGAGATTTTATTTTTCGGTTTTCACTTACTGATTTGAATTTTACTACCCCATAGATTCAAATCAGAGCTATCTAAGAGTCTTGGAATTAGACTCCATCTTAGAAATCTAAAAACAATTTTATATGGAAGATCGTCTGTGTGGATACTATCCAAGGTAAGGCATTTGTGTCACTTCCAAGACAATTGATTCTTCAATGCTGATACTGTTCGTATTCAAACGCTCTCAGAAGAGTCTACTTGGATCATGTCTCGCGCACTACCAGCTTTGTGGCTGAAGCACTAGAAGAGGTAATCTAGGTATTAAATATGATTTAATATTGTGTGCTTTATTATTTCAATGGTAATACAATTAGATCCAACCTTAAAGAATTGGATATTAATTGTGATTTAAATTTTCTAATTTCCGTTGCATAAAAACATTGGTTGTAATTCTTGATCCCTTCAAGTAGTATCAGAGCCATCTCCATAATTAAATTAAAATAATTAGGTTATGTTTTGTCAATTGTTGGATGGTAGAAACATTGATGATATATCGATCGCGTGTAAACTTGAAAGCATGTTTTTTTAAATGATTTAAAAAAAAAAATTGAAATAATTATGAAAATAAAAAATTGGGAAAATCAAGGAATTGTGTTGTAGTTAAAACCACAAAATTGGTGGAAGCAATTAGAGCCGGGCAACAGCAAAAGAGGCTTGGCCATTGCACTTTGTCATTCGCAGTGGCGTCACCATGGTAATGTGAACCACTGCAGCGATGCGACAACATGGTGGCTCAATGGTAGTTCCCAGCGCGGTGGTTCGATTTTCGTTTCAGCAGAATTCAAATTGCCTATGTTTTTATAGATTTTGTATTTCTAATATTTAGGAAGAACAATTCAATTGTTGAATAAGTATATAATTTGAATTTTAAATTTTGTAGGTATCAAGTTTGATATCTTTTGAAAATATCTTTGAAAATTTCAAATTGTTGTCTTGTTTAAAATTTAAATTTTAAACTTTCTAAATTAAATATTTAATTCATCATTTTAAATTATTATTCTGTATTATATAATTTATAGATAATGATTATTCCAATTATTTTATTTTGATATGTATCCACATTTATTTTTTAAAAATCATTTATAAAATTTATTTCATAGATAAATATTTTTTAAAAATTCTAAATATGGGATAATTTTTGAAGTTTACATATTTATCAAATAATTTTATTTTAATATCATGATACAATTTTAATAGACATATAATTTAGATAATTCAAAATTTAAATTGAATTCTATTTTAATTATTATGCAATAATTTTTAAAAGACATAATTTAATTTAATTAGATTTGATATTCATATAAGAATTATCTCCTAATTTAGTTAGGAAGGTAAATGTTTATCAATTCAATAAGATTTCACAACATAATTAACCAATTCTTGTATATTTTACATTTGATATATTATATATGTTAGTTAGGGGATGATAAAGGAGTAAACCGTTTGAGCTATATGATTGGTTTTGTGGATTGGTTATAATTTTGTAGATTGGTCTTTTAATTAGAATCAGGATTCTAACTAATTTTTGAGGATCTTTCAAGGGTTCACATGCGTTGCATCATTTTTCTTTTCGTTATATTGATCACCATCTAGACCACATTTCTCCCTTCAAAATGTATCATCTTCATTTATGTATTTATAATTTTAAGAAGACGAAGAAGAAACCCAACGATGATAGAAAAATCGAGGAGCCCAATTTGAAGCTTGAAGCAACGGAGGCAAAGAAGTTGAAAGCCCAAGAATAGGCCCATTTGATGAGTCATTTTCAATCTAATTTAGTTTATAACTAAATTAAAACTAAAGATTAGCCCAGTTGCTCGGGCCAAATCGACCTACATGTTCACGATCATCCCAGACCAGTTATATGCATGTATGAGACAATTCATTTTATCCTACTTTATTTTGTCCCAAATAGAATTCGTGGTTGGGGAATGTATTTATTTCGCTATATTTATATGATGCATGTTAAACAAACTAAATAAGTTAAAATATGAGATATAAATAAATACACCTAAAATAAAATATATAAGTTGTAAGTGAAAGCATATAAGATATGCGTATTCATGGTCTTTTACTATGGAGATTTGTTTTGGTAGGGGTTCTATAAGCCTAAAGTCGGTACTTAGTTGTCGAGTAGTACCATGTCTTGGAAATCGATCTCACGATAAACTTATCTTTGTTTATAACAAGCAAAGAGTGGACTAGTATGCTTCCTCAATTGTCAGGCGGTGTGAGCATTATGATTAGCTTGGACTATGCCTAGTGGGTGTAACTTAACTAGGGAGAAATATCCTTAGTTGTCGGGCAGGCTATGATCAAACTAGAGATCAAATATGTTAATTAAATCTTACCCAAAATATAACAGGCCGAAGTTGCCTATCCTCAGGAGCGATAATTCCTTAGTTGTGGGCAGGTGCTATAGATGGGAAGAGATTATTCAATTCCCCAGTAGGAACGTTTAGAATGTAGTCCTTTCTTTCAAGGAAAATAAGATACGAAAAATTTAGTGAGAGTACATTTAGATTCATGAAAGACCTTTGATCTAAAATTTATGTACACTACTTTTCTTCTTCACTTATAGATTTTATTTACTTTCTATGTAGACTTCATTATGACAAAACCATTATAAAATATTCTTGAGAAAATAATTTAACTGGACTTAATTTTTCTAATTGGGTGAGAATTCTTAAGCAAGTTTTCACTTCTAAGAAAGTGGACTATGTTCTGGATGGTCCAATACCTCTGGCATCAAATGCCAACTCTGAGAAAGAACGTGTCACGATCTAGAAATAGATAGACGATGATAAGCAAGCTCAGTGCTATACGATAGCATCGATGAGCAATGATCTCCAAAAGTAGTTTGAAGGGCTAGAGAACAAATATGCGATTGTGCAATGCATGAAATCTCTCTTCGATAAGCACAATCAAACAACGTTAGGTACAACATCTCAAAGGATCTTTCCAGATCCTAGATGTTGATAGGCATTGGTTAGGGACCCCATTCTTAAGACGATCATTCCGGGTAGGAACTCGAAAAGTTAGGATCACCTATTAATCATGACTTGGTTGTGGATCTTCTTCTGCAGTTGTTTCCAAATGCATTAAATTAGTTCGTGGTGAACTTCAATATGAGCAAGATAGAAGTCACACTTTTGAGACCTATTAATATGTTAGGGACCACTGAGGGGACCTTGATAAAGTCCAAAGGTTTGTTGCTGATAGTGAATGGGCCTTTGACATCAAAAGAAAACAAGAGGGGAGTTAAATGACAAATACCTTATAAAATATAATTTCGGTTATATTATGTAGTATTCGTGAAAGTCAAAACATGATCCCCTTGAGACATTCCTTCTCTAGCAGACTACAAACCCTCCCCCCTCCCCCTTCCACCCCATGTCTCATTGCAGTTGCCGAGAAAACCCATTTCTCTCCTCTCATTCTCTCTCTAAAAAGATGCTAGGGAAGAAAATTGGTTCTGTGAAGAAACTGGCGAAGAAAGTTAAGGTCGTGGGGGTTGCCGATTGTGATTCATCGCAGTATGAATGCTTGCTTGGAGACAATATTAAAGAAGGATCACAATCCACTGCGGCAGTGGTACCGACGGGATACATTGCGGTCTATGTCGGAGAGGAGCGGCGGCGGTTTGTGGTGCCGACAGGCTACCTCTCCCATCCCCTATTCAAGATGCTGTTAGAGAGGGCCTACAATGAGTTCGGGTTCGGGCAGAGAAATGGGCTGGTGGTTCCGTGTAGCTTGGTTGCCTTCCAGGAGGTGGTTACCGCCGTGGAGGGCTGCAATGGGAGATTTGATTTCGGAAACTTGGTGGAGGAGTTTATTAGTTTAGACGCTTAAAGATAGTACACAACTAAAATATTTTCTCCCGTTTTTTTTTTTTTTTTTTTAAATTATTTCTTCTTCTTTTTTTTTTTTTTTTTTAGACCTGTTTGATCGAAGTGGCAAATTGCCAAAATATGGAGTGGGGCGATGATCGTAGGCCCATTTTGTTGTACGAACATTAGACAATTACTGTAGCATTGATTAATTGAATCAAAATTGAGAGAAGATTGGAAAAAATGGCTGGAGAAAAAAAGAATGTTTGGGAAAAATAAGTGTTTTTTTTTTTTTTTTTTTTTTTAAATTTAATGGGGAAAAATGCAATTTTAATTAGAGAGGATATAATTGCATATAACCCAAGAAACATATGAGTTATAATTAAGATTTCCGAACTGCCACCTCTACCGACCACATTTTTGTTGGAGATGCATCGCCCCTTGTTACTGTTTTATACTTCATATAAAATGACAAAGAAGCAGGCCATATTCCTCCTTTTTCCGTCAACATCCATCAACAATATCACACTTTTCCTCTTATTTAGGGGAATTGAGGAAAAAAAAAGACCAACTGTGTCGAAGACGCTATATAATAGAACTATAACAATACAATTTCTCACCTAAAAATGTTAACATGAATGTAGAATTCGAGATTTAAACTCATGTATTCGCTTAGATTCTGATCAATATTGTGTGAGGTTGCCAAATTCTTTCTCCTCCTCATAGAATGCAAATTCCGACTTTGAAATCTACAACAACCGAAAAGCTTATGGGACACTGGTATGGTATCGGTCAAAGAGCATTCGACATGAGAATAAATTAATTTCTTCGAAGTGGAGGAAAAATAAATCGTACTCTTTATTGCTACACACATAAAAGTAAAATTTATATCTGGGCTGATTTAAGATAATATAATTATGGGCCATAATTTATTAGCCTACTTAATCACCACAGCTTATAGGACATTGGTTTTTCTCATTTTAGGCCCAATTCAACACTAATTCACTGGGCCTTAGTTTACGGGCTTCTTGGCGAGCTTTACCCACACATCATTGTGGAATATATGTTGTCACAACATCATTCCATTATGTATAATAGTCCTCGCTAGGGTCATAATGAGAGTAAAAGTCACGGTCAAACCTGCACATTAAGGTGAGGAGGGTTAATGCCCGGAATGGATCGAGAATGGGAATATAGTCCATATCTTATTATATTTGATAACTAAGTTATTCTTAATTTGTGTCCAGAGACTCTGACCGATCACATAATTTTTTAATTGATCGATAAATTGAATCATATTTGCTTTGATTCATATAACAATTGATTCTCCCTAAATCAAGTAGAATTAGGTAGGAATTATATATATATATATATATATATATATATATATATATATATATAATAAACCAGCTCACTTATAAAGAGGGCCGTCGGATCAAAAGACAAACATCAAAGACATTGGTAGCCCTCGGATCAAAATCATCATTTGAAAATATGTGCTACAGGACTAAAGACATTTTTTGGAGGGAAGTATTTTAGACCCTTGGATCTCATATCCAAGGGTTTAGATTGCACCATGAATGGGAGACATTTTTTACCTTAGGATTGCTTCTTATCCAATGGTAGATGTCAAATATAATTTTGAAACACTCTCTCTCATGTCACTGCTCTCTCACTTTCTTCATTCTCTCTCTCTATCGTCTGCTCTCTCACTTCTCTGCCCTCTCCCTCTCCATTCCCAAGCCCTACACCATCGCCTCGCCTAGCCGTCTCGCGAACTCGATCTCTGCCGTTCATCCACCACTGCCATCGTCGTCGCTCACCATCGTTGCTCTCTCTCTCTCTCACCCGACTCGCTGCCACGGATCTTGCGACGTGCCGATCTCGCTGTTCTCGATCTTGCCACGGTCGGATCTGGGTGGCGATGGCCGGCGGCGGTCAGATCTGGATGGGAGAGTTGAGGTACATGTTGATCGGCGAATTTGGACGAATCAATTTCTCTCTCTTTCCCTTGCGACGACGATAGCATCTCCAGCTTCTTGAACACGTCCACTTCGTCTCCTCCCAACCTCGGCAAGTTTTTACGGTGACATCCCTTTCTCTCTTAGGGCTTCATTTTCTTGCTTTCGTTTGATCGTGTTTCCCCATGGCTTTCGTCGCCGCCCTCACCAACGCCATCGAACTCGCCACTTCCAGCGCAGTAGCCGTCGTTGTTGATTGGCTGGATCGCGATGGCGATGGCTGCCGATGGCCGGATCTGGATGGCGTTGGCCGGCGGTTGGTTCAAGCTTCTCTCTCTCTTCTTTCAATTTACAGGATGTAGAGATCGATTTTAGTGGAATTTCTTAGTGTGTGTGCATCAATTCATTATTGAATGTTTAATTTTTTTTTTTTCGTGTTTCATCATATTTGATCTCTTCTTCTTTCTGTAAAATCAACAAATGAAAATTGCTTCTTGGTATGTGTAAATATCAATTATGAATTGTAGAATTCAGTTAATGTTTGTGTGTAAGTATCAATTCTGACACATATTTGTGTGTTTGTGTTGTCGAACAACAGAGGCTGAAAGAGTGGAGCAAGGGAGGTGTCCATGGAGGGAAGTAGATGAGGGACTCATCAGATGAGTCCACTGCAAGTAGGGAAATGGGGATGAAAGTTAAAGGTAAGGTTTTTTTAAGGAAAAGATGAATCAACCTTTTCTTTTCTTTTTAACAGTGAAAAAAAAAAAAAACTTTTCTGATCGGACTATGAACTATATTAACTAAATTCAAAAGATTTGTGGAAGAGAATGATTTGAAAAAATGTTTAACCTGTGAAAAACTAACATTGCTTTTCCATTCCCTACATTTAATAATTTGTTCACTCTAAAATTCATGCTCAATTTTGCTGAAATTTCAGGATTATATATATATATATATATATATATATATCACTGGCGATCTTCTGCACTTTTTTAGGCATTTAGTTGTTTAAATGTGTTGTCGTTGACAACTATCGAGCTAAACGATCCAGAGTCATCTAGCTAAGGTAATATTGCCTATTTTCGTTTCTTTCTTTATTGTTTGTTTATTTCTGATTGCCTGGTGGATAGTTATATATATAGCACATTTATTTTGCAAACTATTATTGCCTGTTGGATAGTTCTAATAATTCTGGTGCATAATTCTCCTATATGTGCTTCAATTTAGGATGAGAGATTCGTTTGAATTTGTTGTTCTGTTGGAATTGTGGAATGGTGGTATGATTGGTTTAGTGTTGGTGTTGTTAGATAATCTCTATGTTAAATGCAATGCTTTTTAGGTTTCTCTTACTTTTTGCAGTTCAAACTTCTCTTTACTAAAGTGTTTTTACTTGAATTTTGCCATAGAAAGACCTGAATCTCTCTCTCCCTTAGATCTCCCATAGACCTGAATCATTCTCTCTTTCTTAGATTTCTTGCTGTCAAGAATTTCACATAAATGCAATGCTTTTTATGTTTGTTGTTGATTTCGACCCATGTTTTAAATTGTTACCTTCTTAGTGTTTTAATCTAAAAAAGATTTTCAAGCTGAATATGGTTGAAATTAGACTCCTTTTAACTATTACATATATGCAATGCTTTTTATGTTTGCAAACTCCAAGCTTTTAATCACCAATTTTGTTTGGGATTCTAGCATGTAAACTTCATCGACCTGATTCTTTTTTACCCATTCTTCTACATTCCTGCATAAAACTCAATTTTCATGCACTTGGCATAATAGAAAAGAGAGAAAAATGTACTAACTGAAATTCATAAAAATTTGAAAAAAAAAATGTTCATAATGTTGATTTCAAATAATGTTGATTTGATCCATCTCCCACCATTTTGAATCTACTTTCATTATTTTGATTGTGTTTATGAATCGATTAAATTTAGTTTTTTTTTTCCCTTTGATTTTGTTTGATTAGTGTTTTTGGTGTAGGAATTTTATTGCATTTGCTTACAATATGATTTGAATATGATTTGCAGGTCATCCATGGATATCGGAGGCCAATCGTGAGAAGATTTGCAGCTCGATGGACTGCTAAAAGCTCACACTCGAGACCTGTACTCACGCCCGCCGCTGTGATTTTGCACAATGTTCAATGAGGTTGATGCTTAAATCCTTGAATATTGTGTATTCAGAAAAAAAACATATTTGTATTAGTTCTCTAATTTCTATTTCTGTTCTTAATTGTTTGTTTTTGTTCCAATTACTGAGAATAGACCAAAAACATCCAAAAACATTCTTAATTTTTCCTAGAGGATCAAGTTGGAGCTTGGGCTGTCTCAAGAAGATCACGTTGGCGTTGTCAATCCTCAAACACTCTCCCAGTTTCAGCAACAGATAGGGCAAAGTGGTATGAAGACAATAGAGAGAGAGAGAGAAGCTTCTCTTTCTGCGATGAATCAAATTTGTGAATCAAATATTCATTTTTCTTTTTCCTTCGGCCAAAAAAGGTAAAAAAACATAGTGGAATATATGTGTTTATGATTCAATAACTGTTTTTTATTGTAGTTTTATAGATATGAAGAGATTGTACTTTTTGTGTTTCGTGTTTTGATTTTATGAGGCTGTTGAGTGAAAATCTGATTGTAAAGAAAAATAATGGAGTTTGTCAACATATTATCGTTTTTCTCCATATTGTATGTATCAATTTCACACCTCCATGAACTACCAGTCCTCTGTTGATTTCACATCCACCATCTCCGAAATTCTCAATTCTCCAGCTTCTGATTTCTGATTTTTTTGTTGGTTCAAACTGATTTTTTTTGTGTATTCATTATATTTTTTTTTTATTTCCAGCTTCTCTTGCCGCCACATGTGTTTCTATTCCTTTTAAGTTTTGTTCTATTCCGCCAGTTTTTTTCAACATAGTTGATTTGTTCTGTTCGTTTTTAATTACCCTATTCCATTTAAATTTTGTTCATCTTTTTGTCTGTTTGGTTTGAAGATGAGACACAATGTAAGCTATTATCAATTTCTTTGGGTTCTTTTATTATATAATAATGTGGATTTTATTTTCCTTATTGCTATTTTCATTTTGCAGTGAAGTGGGATGAAAATTCTATGGTTGGAGATAAAGAGTTCAATGCTTGAAGTATGAGTTGGATAAGGTAATTGTAACAACACTTGATTTCTATTATGGTTTGTTTGTATGATTTTTTCGTAGGATTCATTGGGAGTAGGTGTTTGTGTATTGATTCGTCTAAAATTTTGCCTCTAAATGTTGTTTTTTATTCTGCTTTGAAGCATTTAGGAACTCTAAAATTCACAGTGCCTTAACATGTCTATTTGATTGTTCGAATCAAATATACCTGATGAGTTTCCATATATTTTTACTTTTGTTTCATAGTTTATGTAAGACTTTGCCATAAAAATGCTTTTAAATAACTATATTCTTGATTTTTGTGTTAACCTCTAAACTTGACTTTTGTCACATACAGGGTTCTGTTTTTGAGTTACCCAACATAGGATTAAGAACTCTGCCGGAGATCTCTTTGGCCATCCCTATCCTACCAAGGTATCTTCAATTTCTTTCCCAAATGAAAATAAGGGAGTTAATATTAACAGATCTCAATGAGGTTCTTGGGAAATCCAGTACAGATGGGACAACTTCAGATGCTGGCAAGAGTGGAGGCCTCTTTGAAAAATTAAAGAAGATTCCACTGGTAAGTAGTGGTCATGAAGTCTTCAGCAATATATACACTAGACACTTCATGTTTTTTTTTTTTTTGGATATGTTCATGCCAATGCACTTCATGGGTTTATCTAATTTTTCCATTTCTTTTTTCTTTTTTTTTTCTTTTGTAAATAAGCATTTTGTTTATGTTCATCCCTCTGTTTTCTAGAATGGGCATGAGCCTTAACTTGGAAAAGGGGGGGAGGGGGGGCAGTGATAATTGTCATCACTCTGAATTTCATATTGTTGTATTTGTAATATATATTGTTAGTTGGTGACGGTATTTAAATGTTAATTTTTTGTTGATATTTTAACAAAACAAGTGTCAAATGTTATATAAATAGAAAAATTATGTCAATGTGTTTTTAGGTTTAACATTTTCTTTACACCCGTGCCTTTAGGCATAGGTTATATGCTAGTATATAATAAATCAGCTCACTTACATTCAGGGCCGTCGGATCAAGAGACAAATATCAAACATATTCCTAACCGTTGGATGAGTTTTATATTATATAAATCTAAAACATATCACGTGACTTGCTGATCAACAATGGCTTGCATTTACTACTTAGCTTACTTTTGAGAGTTCCCATGATCATAGCTGCCCCTGCTTAGCGTGGTTCTTCTTCTTCGCCGAATACGTCGCCTCCAATCCACTGGTTCATCTTCTTCTCCGCTGAATTTGTGTCGCCTCCATAATCGTAGACTTACTTTTGAGACTTACCATCACCATAGTTGGCTCTGCTTAGTGTCTTTCTTCTTTTCCGTCGAATTCGTCGCCTCCAATCCTCCACTGGTTCTTCTTCTTCTCCTCCGAATTCATCGCCTCCATAATCTTTGTAGATCTCAAGGTAAATCTACATCCCATCTCCTCCCTGCTCCCCCACTGTTTTGGGTTTCCTTGCCGTCATCTCCCACATCAATCATGCCCTAATCTCTGCCTATTAATTGTGCGCTAATCGAAGCCCTTATGGAATCCGTCCATCTTGCATCTATAAGACCCTCGCAACAACAATTATTCCTCACAACAGCACTAATTTGGTTCCTCGCTTCAAATGATCATTCCTCGCAATAACAATCGTTCCTTGCAAGGTTAGTTCAAATCATGTTCAGATTTGGAGTTTCTATTTTTTTTTTTTGGTTTACTGTTTATGTTCTAAGGTAGCAGTTGTTTTTCATTTCTATTCCCAATGTTCCCATTTTCTTTTTTGGGGGTTGAGAACAAAAAGAACTGATATTTGGATTTGGAGTTTCTGTTCCAAGGTAGCATTTGGTTCTCATTTTTGTTTATGTTCAAACCTGTTGGATGTCTGAGAAAACACTATTTTTGCTCTCATTGCTTTAGGAATTTTTGCTCTCATTGCTTTAGACAAAATGCATGCATAATATAGCAGTTGTTTTTCATTTCTGTTCCCAGTGTTCGCATTTTCTTTTTTGGGGGTTGAGAACAAAAAGAAAAAGAAACATAAAACAATGCCTTTTTTCTTTTTTCTTTTTCATTTTCTTTTTATTTTTTATTTTTTATTTTTTATTTTTTTTAATTTAGGTTTCTTGGACCAGAAATGAAAAAATGAAAACAAACAAAAAAAAGGCATTGTTTTTGTTCTGTTCTCAGATTTTTAATTAAGGCCTCTATCATGATGTTGGGACTAATTTTTTTTAAGACAATTGTTTGTGTTCATGCTTGTTGTGTTTAGTTTATGAAAAATGCATCTTCCTCTCTAAAAAATGCATCTTCCTCTTTTTTGTCATGTTCTGATTAATTAAGGCCTCTTTCCTTTATTTACTATGTCTAAAAAAAAAAGGCGTCATGAGAACAGAAATCATGCATCTTCCTCTCTAAAATTGAATTCATTTAGTTTCATTTTTTCATTTCTGTTCTCATGAAATCATGATCATCATAATCAGATCATGTTCATTTGTTTTGTTCGATTGTAGAATCAGAGGGAAGAAAGACAATCTAGCGAGGAGGGAAGCAACAAGCTCTCGAACCAGCTCTCAAACCCGTTTTCGAATCAGGTTAAATTTGCATTTGTTTCTGTTATGTTCCCTATTTCTATTTCTGTTCCTGTTCCATGTTTCTGTTCCCTGTTTCTGTTTTTGTTCATTGGTGATCACATATACGATACCGTTTTGGTTAGCAATGTTAAGTTATAGTATGTTATCATAGAAAAGGCCATCTGATAAGCTTACGATTCTATATACGACATCGTTTTGGTTAGCAATGTTAAGTTAAAGTATGTTTTCAAAGAAAAGGCCATACAATGAATCTCAAGAACAACTTTTTTTTTTTTTTTTTTTTTTTTTTTTTTTTTTTTTTTTTTTTTTTTAAGGAAAACTTGAAACATAAACAAATATTGACGAAAATAAATTTCTAATTTTTTAGAACAAATTCGGTGAGAACGAATTCGTTTATGTTTTTTGTATTTGAATTGTCGTTTGTTTTATGTTTTGTTATTAAATTTCTGTTTCTATTTGAAGTTTTTTGGGAATGGAACTGAAAAATATTTTTTGTTCCCATGTTTCTACTTCTATTTTCAATTTTATGGAATCGGGATCAAAAACTTGGGAACAAATTTGTAAAATTTTCCCTAGATTTTTTTTTAAAATAAAAATTTACAATTCTTTTAGTTATTTCAAATTTGTTTTTGGAAGATAAGTGGAAGATTCAATTTGTTTTTGGAAGATAAGTGGAAGATTCAAGAGTAGTATTCACACTGTCCAATATATATATTTTGGGAATAATTCTGATTTGTTCCCATAAATTCAGATTAAAAATCTGAGAACAGAACAAAAACAATGCTTTTTTTTTTTTTTTTTTTTTAATTTTTGTTCTCATGCAGTGTTTTTGTTTACTGTATTGCTCTCATGCAGTGTTTTTGTTTACTGTTTCTGTTCCAATGTTTCCTAAAGGGTTTATGTTCCCTGTTTCTGTTCATATTCCTGCTTCTGCTTCCTATGACGATAAATAAATTACAAGGACAATTAGTGAAATTTGTTGGGGTTGATTTGACTATACCAGTTTTTAGTCACGGTCAACTATACGTGGCCCTATCAAGTTGCACATCATTTGATCGATTAAGTGTGCTTCTCCTCGAATATGAATTTTTATCCACGACAAATATTGTTTATCTAGAAGTATTATTGTAACTATAATTGTCTCAATTGTTTATAAAATAGTTGTCTATTTTTTGTTTGACGTTTGGGACGTCCTATTCTAGCAATGTCGTGGGTGACTTTTGTTATAAGATTTAAATGTTATTAGATTATATTGATGTTCCACTATCAAATGAAATAAGTGCAAAATAGTTGTCTTGATTATTAGTTATTATAGATGTTATAACGAAATAGATGCTGTATGTTTTACATCCGTGCCTTCAGGCACGAGTTATACACTAGTATAAAATAAAATAGGACAATATATATTTTGCCTGAGACATTTTGGCTACATATTTTAAGGCACAGATTGAGCCACCGATTGAGAATTATTTACAGAAACACACATTAAATTCAACATTATTGAAAAATATTTTTAATTTTAATTTTAGTTATATTTGTTATTAGAAAACAACCGACCAACTGGTCATCAACGGTTAGAAAATGAGTTCTTGAGAATACAACCAGTCGACCAATGGTGTAACCAGTTGACTGAGTATGTGTTTTCTACAAGTTTGACCATAACGTTTTTCAAGATCTTATACCCTAATCTTATGCCTTTGAACATTGTAAAATTATATTTCGAGGGGTTTTTCACTATATTTCATACTATATATGTTGATCCCGAGGTTTTGATGGATAATTAGATGTTAATTTTTTTTTTGTGGAACTAATGAATTTGTTGAGTATTTCAGTATAAAAGTTGCAATTAAAGATTGAATTATGAAGAAATTATTAAGAATGCAAAGATGGACGTTGAAAAAATGAAGAGTATTGACGATTCCAAAGAAATTAGGTGAAAACAATTCAAATACTCTTATACTCTTAATGTATCTCGAATTAGGATCACACACGACATAAATTGATAAATTATATTTTTTGAGTGTTTAATTTGATAAAGTTTAGGATCCTAATTAGTGTTCAAATATTTGCTTCAATGTGAGGTGAAAAATGAAAATTGACCTAAGTAAGATTTGTGTTTAAAATTGAATATTAGTGTTAATTGTGTTAACCGAGAAAAACAATCGATTAACGGGATCAAACGATGAAGTTTGTAGTTGAAATAAGTTTAATAAGAGAAGTATCTAGCAATGATCAGTCAACCGACCAGTAGGGGTTCGGTCAACCGAATGAGTATGGGCTAAAAAATGGTAACTCTCTGAATCGATCGATCAACCGATCAGGAGAGATCGGTCAACCAATTAGCTAAATAAAACTCTCTGAATCGATTGGTCAATCGACCATAGCAGGATCAGTTAACCGACCGTGGTTTGATTTCGCTTGGGAATAGATCCTGAATCAATCGATCAACCAACCATTTATGGTTCGGTCAACCGACTGCCTTTAGGGTTTGACCTAGCTTACATACTAAATTGTTCGATCAATCGATGGGTAGGGGATTGGTCAACCGACTGCTTCAGTTGAGATCTCGAGGAACTTAGAATTTTGGTCGAAAACTAACCATTTTTGTTGGTTCTAAGGGAGAGATTTGGGAGATTTGAAATTGTAGAAGATATGGTCCATACAATTTGATTAGATATTGATTTGTTCATATATTAAATGGTTTTCTTAATTTAGTTCATTAAATACTTTCTATTTATGCGATTAGTAATTGAGAAATAATTTGCAGACTTAATTGAGAGATTTAAAAGCTATATTTGAGTGAATTATACTAGGATTGAATGGTTATAATATATGAGGTATATAGGTGCACTTTAAAGTCTTGTCTTGTGAAAACTAGCCGTTAGAGGGCTTATTTCAAATCAGTTCAAGTAGACCTACGAATTTGAGTTATATAGACATCACATTATAAATAACTATCAAGTTCCTGAGCTTTTCTAAGAGATATTATTCTGAGATTTATTCGAGAGAGATATTGTGATTGCGTTCTTGATCTTAAAGCGCTGATTGTTTTTGGCATCATTGATTTAAGTTGTCTAGTGATTCAATTTACATTCCTTGGTGTTTTCTTGGTGGCTTTCCAAGTTATTGTGCTTATATTTTGATTTTATATTATTATTGATTGATTGGTTTCCAGATTGTAGAAAAATCGTTTTCGAACTTAAAGAGCAAAAAAAATATTTTTAAAATGATTTTGTGATTATCTGATTACGTGCTTAATTTTGTACTATCCATACTTGTTATAATCAGATATTAAATTCCTCACTTAAAATTCCAATGTGTAGTAACTTTCGAGACATTAATTGAGTATAATTGTTTTGAGGTGGTAGAAGTTCCGAGTAGGAAGAAACTCATTAGTTTTTGTATTGCTGAGTTTTTGCATATTAGATACGGTTGGGATTGTATTTAGTCAGGGTATCTTGGGTTTTAATTTTTTTTCGAGAAAAATATTGAGGTTTGATCTTTACCTAAAGTATAAAAATGTTAAGTTATTTTTTTCTCTTGAAAATAATTAGGTGTGAATTTTTCCTAAATAGAATTTATTTTTGAGTGAATTGTAAAGGTTCAATCCTTATCTGAGAAAATGATACTTGTGAGTATTGGTGAGGTTTGATATTAAGCCTGTTAAAAAGATTAGGTTGTGTTTCTTCCTTTAATAGAATTATGTTAGTCTTTAACCTGTAAAAAGATAAGTTCTTCCTTAACTTGTGAAAAGAGAATTTTAAAGGTTGATTCTGAGCGTGGGGAAAATAATAATTGTAAGGGTTTGGTTTCTATGTTTAAAGGAATCTGGGTTTTAGAGGGTGCGAATCTCTGGGGAGCTCGGGGGACTGGATTAGGCAAGGTTAACTTGCTGAATCAGGATATATCTTGATTTGCTACATTGTTTAATTTCTTTACATTTTGTTTGGGTGTGTACTTAAATTAAATACACTAATTCGTTGCGTAACGAAGATAATAATTGATTTAGGATAAATTGATTATTTGATTAATTGAGTGTTGAAATATTTAAATTTGTTTAAATTTTTATAACTACCCAATTCACCTACCCTCTTGGGTAGCTCACTCGACCAACAAAATATTTTGAATCTTATTATTTAGTCTATATACTATTTGATTCTATGAGATTTACTAGAAAAAAAATACTTTCTATTTTTAAGGGATTTGAATCAAATTCTTTTTGGGACTAAATTAGAATTTTTAAAAGAGTATTTTTTGGTCAAATATTTTAGATTTAAAATGTTTTAACATTTGGGGTCTATATATGATATTTATAGGCTTATCTTTCAAAATTTTCTTGACATAAGGAGTTTTTAAATCCTATATATATTGACCCACGTGTTGGCCCAAAGAGCTACCTAAGAAGGGGGGTGAATTGGGTAGTTGCTAAAATTTAAACAATTACTTTATTTAAACACTTAATGTCAAATAATCATTTTTCTTAAATTAATTATTATCTTTACCACGCAGTGGATATCTGTTTAATACAAAATGCACACCTAAGCACAATATAACAAAATAAATAATGTAGTACACAATGATATATCCTGGTTTGATCAAGCTAATCTTGCTTACGTCCAATCCCCCGAGTTCTACGGAGATTCGCAATCCACTAAATCTTCGGATCCCTTTAGCAGGTAGGAACCAAACCTTTACAACGATTATTTTATAGTCATATAATCAACCTTTACAAATTATCCTTTTCCTAGGCTAATGATGAACCCTATCTTTTTACCCAACTAAAGATCAACCTAACACTCTCTCACTAATCCTTTTCATATGGAAGGATGAACCTTTACAATTCAGTTAAAAAAAAAAAAAACATTTCAATTACCGAAAGAATCAAAACCTAGTTCTTTTCAAGGAAAAAGAATAACCTAACCTTTTTACGAGGGCAAAGATCAAATCCTAATTTTTTTCACAGGAAAAAGATCAAAACCTAGCTACCTTAACTAGACAGCATCCTAAACGTGTCTAATCCACTCAAACTCACTGTTGGCCCAGTGAGCTACCCAAAAAGAGGGGTGAATTGGGTAGTATTAAAAAATTATCAGAATATAACACTTCAAAAAATCAAACAATTATTTTTATTCTAAAATTAATTATTATCTTTATAGCAGCGGATATGTGTTATCAACTACATGCACACCAAATAATAATATACAAGTAAAGTAAATAAAGTAGCACACCACGATATATCCTGGTTCATCAAGCTACTCTTGGCTAATCCGGTTCTCCGAGACCGACGGAGATTCACACCCACTAATAACTAAGATTCCTTTAAATAGGTAGGAATAAAATTTTTACACAATCATTCTTTTCACAGGCTCAGAATCAACCTTTACAAATTCCTTTTCCCAGATTAAAAAATAACATTTTCTTTTTCCCAAGCTCAAGAATAACCTTATTTTTTTACAGGTTAAAAATTAACCTAATCTTTTCATAGTTCTTTTATACCTTAGACTACGAATCAAACCTCACAATCACTCCAAATATTTTTTTCCAAGGTAAGGATGAAACTTTTACAATTCACTCACAATTGATCCTAATCAGGAAGAATCACACCTAAGCTTTTTTCAATGGAAAAAGAGTAACCTAACCTTTTTGTATTCTAGGAAAAGATCAAACCTCAATTTCTTTATAGGAGGAGATTGAAACCCAAAGCTACCCCTGATTAGATATTCCCAATAATATCTAATCTGTACACAACTCACCAATTATAGAATTAATAAACGTTTTCCCACTCAGAGCTTTTACCACCCCAAATTAATTAATATTCAATTAATGTCCTGATACTAGTGATAGAAATAAAGTGAAAAAACAAAATCTGATTATAATAAAGAATACGGGTAGCACAATTAAGCACGTAATCAAATTAACACACAAATCGTTTTTAAAAGATTTTTATGCTTTTCAAGTTCAAAAATGATTTCTCAAAAATATCAATTCACCAAGAAAATAATAATAATAAAATACTCAATTTAAGAATAAGCTTGGAACGATCTCACCAAGAAAACACCGAATAGATTGCACGTAGTATCATAAGACAGCTTTGATCGGTGACGCTAAATCTCACAATTGATCTCTCAAAATAATATCAGAATGATGACTCTTAAAAAAGCTTAGGAACTAAATAGCTCTTGATATTGTGTGTCTCGTCATGTAAAAGTCACAGGTATATTTAAAACCACTTGAAACAAGCCCTATAACAACTAGTTTCCACAAAATATGTAATTTAAAATCATCTATAGACCTCATATATTGATTCCTTTCCATCTTGGTATATTTAACTTAATAATATAATATCTAAAGCTCTCAATTTTAGTCCCCAAAATAATTTTATCTTAATCAATGAAAGTATAGAAAGAATTATATTTAAATATATGAACTAAATCGTAAGATCAAAAGAAAATCCCTTAAATCTCTCCCATATTTTAGATCCAAAATATTCTCCACCAAAATAGCAATATTTAAACTCAAAATTCGAAGGTTTAAATATAGGAATTTCAAAGATATCTTAAAACAACTACTTTTTAAATATTATGTCATTAAATGACACCCCAAGACCCTATACATCATATATAATCAAAATAAATCTTTTTTATTTAAAAATATTATTGGGAAATCTCATTTTGGTCCTTAAATATTTTAAATCGAAATTCATCAAAATAGAAAGTATAAAAACACTTTAATTAAAAGAACATTTAATTAAATAGACCAAATTAATAGAGATAATAAAATATATAGACTATATCTCAATTAAGTACAGATCCCTACAATATCTCAATCAGGTAAGCCAAAAACGAATTGTTAACAACTAGTTTTGAATTAAATCCATGAAATCCTCTAAAAACCTGAAACAAACTCATCAGTTAACTAACCAACACCCATAAGTTGACCGCCTGATCAGGTTGTAGCCCAAGACAAACGTTTCTTGCTCATCGGTCAACTAGTAATTCACAGTTTGTCGACCGAACGATACAAAGAGCTTCTCAAGCCAAAATCTATCCGCCCATCAGTCGACCGCCCATTCTCCATCTGTCAACTGGATGATTCCGCAAGTTTTACAAGTCGACCTATCTATCGACCTAACAATTTAGAGACTTCATGTATTTTACACAAGTTGACCGATCATACTCTACAAGTCGACCGATCCTGCTGAAACTTTTTCCTTAATTTATTTTAATTTAATTCTTCAACATTTTTGCCCCTTTAACTTATTTCTTTTATCTATTAGCTCCACTAAATTCTTAAATTCAATTTTAATCAATTATTAATGTTTCTTTTTCAATTACACATAGGAGTAAATAATTTAATTAATTAGGATCCTATAAAAAAAACACATAATTATAAAAATCATTTTTATGTTGTGTGTGATCCTAATCGGGATACATTAAGAGTAAAAATTTAACTTGAGTTATTTTTATTAGGTTCTTCAATTTCTTCGGTCTCTTAACGTCCATCATCTTTGTCAGTCTCTTTAGCATTTATTTTCTTCATGATAATATCTTCACTGGAACTTATAAACTAAAACACTCAATAAATCCATTAGTTCCACAAAAAATATCAATATTTAATTATCCATCAAAATATTAGGATCAACACTCACAAATACAAAATATATGAGTTTCTTTCCACAAGGAATTTCTACCTCCTCAATACAAATATGCTCAATTAATTACTCGAATAATTATTATGTAATAGATACAATGTGTGGAAAATAAAATATGATTAATTACTAAAGTAGGTAGCACAATTTAAACATTTAATAAGATAATCAAACAAAAATCGTTGAAAAAAGATTTTAAGCTTTTTAAGTTTAAAACGATTTTTTAATCAATCATATACCAAGCAATCAATAAAAATATAAATTCGAAGTAAATAATCAAGTTTGGATAGATCTCACTGGGAAACACCGAAGATAATGGCATAATAGTAATAGAACTCAAGTCGGTGACGCCAAACCGTATGCGCTTTAGATCAAGAACTTGGAATAAATCTCTCACAAAAATCTCAGCGTAAATATCACTATAAGAATAGCTCAAAATTGATTGTTATTTATGTCCTCAATACTCAATTCCCGCAATGCTATATTAATAGACAAATAACTATCCCTGCAACGCCCTTTAACAGCTAGTTTCTCAAAGATATATCACTTAATGAGACTCTTAGACCCCATATATGATAACCTTTTATTTTAGATGTATTTTACTTAAAAATAACTTTCAATTCTCTCATTTAAATTCATAAAACTATTCCCAACTTAAAACCATAGAAATAGGAAGTATTAAATCATTTAAATTAGGAGAATCTTAAAATATATGGACTATATTAATAGGGATAACATAATAGGTCGTTGATAGTTTATTGATAGGTGTAATTTGTCTATATATTCCCAAGCCGATTTTGGTAGTTTTCGAGTATTTTTATAGAGTTTTAATTTATTTTAATTTGTTTTGTCATAAAGCAAGTATTTGGGGAGAAAAGGGACAAAAATGGTCCATAAACGAGCAAGTTGGTGGAAGAACGATGGAGAAAAAGAGTAAAACGGATAATATTCAGAACCTGTATCCACCGCTGTAGCGATCAAAGTACAGAGACTTGATGATTCTCCACCGCTACAGTGATGAAACCACCGCTGCAGTGGTCAAAATATAGAGAGCTCCACCGCTGCAGCGGTTACCTGCCAGAAGCCTATCGACCTCTTCATCGCTGTAGCGGTCAAGTGCCAGACAGTTTAGATATTTTATGATATTTTGTTGATATTTTGGATCTTATAAATATCATCTCTTCTCCCCCAAACACAGGGTTAACATTTTTGGGAGTGTCTTGAGAGCTTCAAGGCCAATTAACCAAGATAAGATCACAACGCGAAGAAGAGAAAATGTTCCCTGAGTGGTTTTAGCGTTGGATTTTCGGATAACGGCTAGTCATCTCGTTTCTCTCTTTCATTATTAGTTTGGTTGCTTCTTTTGTATATGTTTAGTGTGTATTTTGTTGTATATTTGGTTATGGCCATGTATAACTAAACATATATTGTCTAGGGAGCGATTCGTGTATGAAAACGTTATTTATATAAAATCTATGTTTCGTTAATGGTTTTTCATGTTTATCTGATTGTGTTTATCATTTTATTACAATGTTAATATGCTTTTTATGGTATTAAGGTTGATTTTGAGAATACGGGGTTTAACACTTGGGAGAGGTAACCCCGGATTCGGACTAGGGTTTAAACACAACGTGATGATCTAATGACCCAGGAGAGCATTAGAAAGTATGAAATCCATGAGATTGAGGTGAGACTCATGTAACTAAGTATCGTATAGACGCTCGAGGGGGACTTCAGCATTGACGCAAAATCACATATTCATTCACTTTACACTCGAGAGAGGTAGTGAGTGAGATTTCGATACCGAGATTATCGGATAGGATGAACGCCGTTAATGTAAACTAGATTAAAACGAACACGTTTAAGTGGATGAAGTCAATCTTTAGACAATGTACTCCCTTAAACGTCAATATTAGTATATTAGTTTAATTAGTTTAATTAACTTAATTTAGTATATTATATTAACAAAAACTATGAATTTAAGTCACCTAAATAAAGTTAGGTTATGACAATTACAATACTCAATGATAATCTAATCTAATCCTTGTGGATATGATAACCCTTACTCTTCCCAATCTATACTAAAACTTGACCCATATACTTGCGATGAAAGTAGCGACGTAATGTATGTGCTACCAAGTTTTTGGCGCTATTGTCGGGGATTGGCTTTTAGATTGTTGTTGATATTGTATGTAAATAACTTGATTTTAATTTAGGCATTTATTTTGTTTATAATTTTTTTTTCTTGCAGGGTACTTGAAGATGTTAGATCAACAAGTTCTTTTGCATTTCTTTCAACGGGATTCCGAGCTATTTTATTGTGCTTGGGATCGATACAAAAAATTGTTATTTCGGTTCCCCAATCATCTTTTCCCGAGGGAGTATCAACTACTGAACTTCTTCGATAGGTTACTAGCCGTAATAAGAAATTGGGTTGAAAGAGGAAACGGTACCACATCTTTCGACCAATTAACCACGGACGAAGCCTATCGGTTATTGGAAGACATGGAGGAGTATAATTTTTACTGTTGGAATTATTCACCAAGATACCAAAGCTTGGGGGATAGTTCCACCATTTCGGCGCCACAGATTGACATCCCTGACCAACAGGAGGAGTCTTCCCCCACTCTAGAAGAGATACTTGCTACAATTATGGGAGAGACTCAAGCATTTTGGAGGGAAACAAATGATCGGCTAAATGAGCACGAGGATTGTCTTGACAATATTGAGACGGTCTATGCTGACATCAATGCGATCGTAATGTCTCTTTAGATGCAAATCGGTCATCTTCTTTGCTTCATTGAGGCCGAGTCCGAAGCGGTGGAATTGAGAGATGAATAAGCCACATATATTGTGAAATCCATCGGGAGGAACCGAATACGAGCGAAAGGAGCTTGGGAGAGTTCAACTATGATTATTCGAATGAGATGGAAACCCAAGCATGGATCGATAATTGTGTTCTTCACCATTGGAGATCCAAATTGTGATGCCACCACCGATCAAGACGATCACATCTATGAGGATCCGATGTAGCGCACTTATCCTTCGCCACCATTTGCAATGTTCTTTCATGCCCACTAAGCACATGAGTCGGCAACAAATTACAATGCCAAATCTCGCCAGTCTTGAGGGCGTTCTGAACCAAGGCCTATACATAGTGTCGTATGACATATACTATGGGCGGAATCCTCTCTTTAACGAGCCCTTCTCTGTGTCTGGCTGAGGACATTAAACCAAGCGCTTATTAGAAGGCAACCCAAGTCCAAAATAAGTTAGATCCATTAGCTCCAACTTCATTTGGAGGTGAGATTGTATTGCCTCCCAGGTACGTGTTCTAAATCCTATTCGTCATTATAATTCATGCTAAATGATAGGTGTGATTTATCTATTTATTCCCAAGCCAGTTTTGTTAGTTTTAGAGTATTTTTATAGTATTTTTATATGTTTTAATATATTTTTTATTCTTTTTTGTATTAAAATAGGTGTGTGGGGGGTAAAAAGGTATGAAAATGAATCATAAAGGATCATATTGGATCAAGAACGGTGGAAGAGCGGTAGAAAAACAAGTATGGAGGCAATATTCTGAAAAGCAGCCCACTGCCACAGCGGTGAATATGCAGAGAGGGGTTAAAGTTGCTGGAAACTCACCACCGCAGTGGTGATATCCACCACCGCGGTGGTAAAACTGCAGAGAAGTCCCTACGCCCACCGCTTACTCCATCGCTGCGGCGAAGATCAAACCAACATACCCACTGCAACGGCGGTCACTCTGCACACAAAATTAGATATTTTTTGATATTTTGAGCCCTATAAATCCCTTCCCCTCCTGCTCTCTTTCGATTTTAACACCCCCTAAGGCCTTTAGAATATATTTAGGGTTAGGTTGAGATATGTTTTTGAGGGAGAGCTCACAACCCGAAGAAGAAGAAGAAGAAAGAAACGATTGTTCAACAGTTTTAGTGCCAAATCTTTGGATATCGGCTAAGTCTTTTGTATTTTTATTTATTTTCTTAATTTCAGTAGTTGTTGAGCATGTTTATCTCATTTTACAATGTATATATGGTTATGGCCATTGGCTAAACATGGGTTGTTTAGAGATTAATATAAATTTACAAATATGTTGTTTGATTGAGTTATCTTTCGTTAGCGGTTGTTATTCGTTATTTTGATTGTGTTTATCGTTCTTGTATTATTTGTATGCTTGCAATGATATATAGAGAATACGAGATTTGACACTCAAGTGAGGTAACCCGGATTCGGACTAGGTTAAACACAATGCGACGATCCAATAACCTAGGAGAGAGTTGGAATGTGTGAAATCAATGACGTTAGGGTGAGACTCATGTGACCTAGCGTCGTTAAGACGTTGAGGGGGACTTCTTCGTTGACGTGAAGTCGCATATTCACTCGTCTTACACTCTGGAGAGGTAGCGAGTGAGTTTACGAACCGAAATTGTCGGATAAGTCGAATGCCATTAACATAAACTAAAACGAGATAGAACACGTATTTGTAAAGGAAGTTAATCCCTAGACAATCTACTATCTTAAAACAATATCAATATAATATTTATAGTATAGTTAGATAAATTAGTAATTTAATTTAGTATTTATTAATTAAACGCATTTTTAGCGCCTAAATAAAATTAGGTTATGATAATTAGAGTACTCGATAATAATCTCTACCAATCCCTGTGAACACGATACCCCTACTCTCCCATCTATACTAAAACTTGACACGTATACTTGCGGTGAAAGTGGCATGCGTAAATACGCACCACCAAATTTTTAGCGCCGTTGCCGAGGATTGATTTTTAGATTATTATAGATATTGTGAATAAATGACCCAATTTTACTTTAGGCATTTTTTTTGTGTATAATTTTTGTTTTGTAGTTTTGTTTTTTATTTCTCTTGCAGGGTACTTGGAGATGTTAGATCGACACGTATTGATATAATTCTTTCAACAACATTCTGAGTCGTTTTATAGTGCTTGGGATCGATATAAGGAATTACTACTTCAGTTTTTGAACCATGGGTGTCCAAGGGAATGTTAACTCTTGAATTTCCTCGATGGGTTACAAGCCGCAACCAGAAATTAGGTGGAAGGAGGAAATGCTAGCACCTCTTTCTATGACCTAACCGCGGATGAAGCCATTTGGTCATTGGAGGAAATGGCGGCCTATGATTATCAGATTTGGAATTATTACCCGATGATGAAATTATCCCCTGGTTTTTTTTTGAGGTCAAGGATAGTGCCCATTCATGTGTGTTCTGTGTGCTTGACATGTCGTTTTGGTGAAAGTTATTGTGGATCCTAATTTGCACGAGCACATAGAATCAATATAGGTATTCAATTAATTTGAGGCCAATTATCCATTAGGCAAATTTTTGACAATTTAAGGGATTCTAGAACCTAATTGGGGAAAAATTGAGGCAAAATCCTAGGAGAGGTAGTTCAGGAGACTTGATTTAGACATTCATTTGATTTGCTTGAGCCTTTGAAGCTTAACATGTTATATGTTTATCCCTCGTTACCTTGTCGAAGCCAATTAGCCATTTCAATTCTGATCACGTAACAAATACTCGGGTCAATTGAACTTTTTTCAAACCTATATCGTTGAATCGAAGGCACAATTTGAGTGAATCAAATTAGCATTCGTGTATACTACTTAAAGTGAGCGGTTGGGTTTAGGGCAAATTTTTGATTGTTTCGGTATTCGAGTACTCACTTGTCATTTTTCTTTCATTTTAACCATACTCGTGAAATTGTAATAATCGAATAAGTTTGGGGGTGTGGTTGTTGTGGTTAAAAAAAATACATATGTAAATATAGTTCAATTTCCGTTTCTTTTGACAAGTCAATACGTCGGTCTTAAATGATTGTTCGGGCTTGTTTCCAATTTATCTATGGGGGTTCGAGAGTGGTTGTGTGCCAAGCGTTGTGCCTTGGGTATAATTGAGTTAACGACATTTACCTATTTTATATTCCTGACATACTCTTGGCCATGTTCCAAACCGAACCAAGTCCTTTTGATCTTCATGAACTGCTTAGCCTACATTAGTGGAGAGTGGAACCTATTCAGGCGTATGGAAATCTTAATTCTTATCAGTTTAAAGTAGTGAGTTTCGTTGGTGGATAATCCAATCCGATTGTTGGATAGTTATATTATTGAGTTTTGCACACACATGTTGAAAGGATCTAGAATGGCATTTACCATTATTGAATACTCAAATTCTAAAACATCACATGGTGCGTTTTACTCCTGAACTCGATATGATTAGGGGTTGTTGAGGAAAAATATTTTGGTCGATAGTTGAATTCAAAACTCGCATATAGTTATGTTTAGGTAGTTTATGTTTTTATTTGTTGTTTAGTTTTTGTATTAGTTAAATTAGTTGTGCTTTTTATTTTTAGTGTGAGTGTTTTGCTTGAGAACTAGCAAAATTCTAAGTTTGGGGATATTTCAAAAACTTGGTAGCACGTATATTATGTCGCTACTTTCATCGCAAGTGTACAGGTGAAGTTTTATTATAGATTGGGAAGAGTAAGGATTGTCATATCTATAGGGATTCGATTATATTATTGCTGAGTACCATAATTGTCATAATCTAACTTTATTTAGGCAACTTAAATTTATAGTTTTTTTTTTTTTTTTTTTTTTAATATAATATACTAAACTAAGTTAATTAAACTAATTAAACTAATATATTAATATTGACATTTAAGGGAGTAAATTATCTAGGGATTAACTTCGTCCACTTAAATATGTTCGTTTCAATCTAGTTTATATTAACGACATTCATCCTATCCGATAATCTTGGTATCGAAATCTCACTCACTACCTCTCCTGAGTGTAAAGTGAATGAATATGTGACTTCGCGTCAACTTCGAAGTCATCCTCGAGCATCTATACGACACTTAGTCACATGAGTCACACCCCAACCTCACAGATTGCATACTTTCTACTACCTTCTCGAGTCATTAGATCGTCACGTTGTGTTTAAACCTTAGTTCGAATCCGGGGTTATCTCTCCCGAGTGTCAAACCCCATATTCTCAAAACCAACCCTAATACCCTAACAAGTATATTAAGATTGTAATAAAATGGTAAAAACAATCGGATAAACATGAACAAACATTAACGAAACATAGATTTTATATAAATAACGTTTTCATACACGTATCGCTCCCTAGACAATATATGTTTAGGTATACATGGCCATAACCAAATCTACAACAAAATTCACCCTAAAATTATACAAAACAATCAACAAACCAAGAATAAAAGAGAGAAACAAGGAGACTAGTCGTTATCCGAAGATCCGACACTAAAACCGCTTCGAAAACGTTTCCTCTTCTTCGCATTGTGATCTTCTCTTGGTTGATTAGCCTTGGAGCTCTCAAGACACTCTTGAAAATGTTAACCAGGTGTTTAGGGGAAAATATATGATATTTATAGGATCCAAAATATCAACAAAATATCCTAAAATATCTAAACTGTCTAGTGCCTGACTGCTGCAGCGATGGAAAGGTAAGTAGGCTTTTGGCGGGTGACCGCTGCAGCGGTGGAGCGCTCTGCATTTTGACCATTACAACGGTGGATGCAAGTTTTGAATATTGTCTGTTTTGCTCTTTTACTCCACTGTTCTTCCATGAACTTGCTTGTTTATGGATCGTTTTTATCCATTTTCACCCCAAACAACTGATTTATGATAAAAAAAATAAAAAAAATTAAAACAAATTAAAACGCTATAAAAATACTTGAAAACTACCAAAATCGGCTTTGGAATATATAGACAAATTACACCAATCCTTTATTTAAGTTCAAATTCCCCAAATCCTTCTCTTAGAATCATAAAAAATGGATAGTTTTTTACCAAGAGGCCAAATCTCCCAAAATCTCAATTGATTCAGTTGGTTGATCAAATCCCACAGGTCGATTAACCGCATTGTCTAGCTCCATATTCAACCATTGGCTTAAGGCCAGTTGGTTGACCGATCACATCTAATCGATTAACCGATTAGATTAGTATCATCTATTTTCCCTTCAATTCATCTACTGACTCAAACGGTTAACTGAACCTTTTCATTCAATTAGCCGATTGGATCAGTGTGCTCACTTCCTTCACCAATTCAGCTACTATTTCAAAAGGTTGACCGACCACTTTTATTCGGTTGACCGATTAGATCGGTAGCACCTCATTTTAACTCCAAAACACACTGTTTGATTCAGTTGACTGATTGCTTTTCTCAGCTAACCTAATTGACTCAAAAACTTAACATTTTATACTTTAAAACATGTTTTTCAATTAGGTCAATTATCAAATTCATTTCACATAAGGAGCACATACAATATCTCATTTTAGGATCTTAAACTTATCACTTCTTATCAAGATACACATATAATTAACTCATTTTAAGTGTTGTGTGTGATCCTAATTTGGGTTGCATTAAGAGTCTATAAGTAGAGAGTTATTTTTGCCTATTTTTCTTCAAGGTCTTCATAACTCTTCACATCTTTATTACGTCCATCTTGCACACTTTATGTTTTCTTCATGAGATATTTTTGTTAATCACATGCATGGAACTATAAATCTGAAACACTTGATAAAACTATTAGTTCCATAAAAAAACATAAATATTTAATTATTCATCAAAACCTTTTATTCAACAATCTTCCCTTTGTTGATGACAATTAATTTTGATGTTTTCTTCAATAAAAGATGTAATTATGCTCCCCATAAATTCGAGGACGAGAATTTAAACTTATTTAAGCATAAACATGAAAACATAAGTAAAACATAAGTAAACAGTGATAAAGATATTCAATACAAACCCAATTAAACAATAATTATTAATCTCGGGATTTTGATGGACAATTAAGTGTTAATGTTTTTGGTGGAACTAATGTTTTTATTGAGTGTTTCGATTTAAAGATTTCTAATCAAGATAATATCATGAAGTAATTTTGAAGGATGTAGAGACAGACATTAAGAGATTGAAGATTCTGAAGAATCTAGGTGAAAACAAATTAAATCTAAGCAAGATTAATGTTTAAAATTGATTAATAGTGTCAATTTAGTTAACCAAGACTAGAAATCAGTTAAAGGGTCGAAAACGTTGAAGATTGGAGTCGAAACAAATTGAGGAGAAATTGTTCCAGCAAGTATCGGTCAACCGACCATAAGGGATTGGTCAACCGATAGGTGTAGGCTAGAAATGGATGAGTCTCTGAATCGATTGGTCAACTGGACCAGGGGAGATCGATTATTCGATGGCCGATATGAAACTCTTTGAATCGATCGGTCGACCATCCATCGATGATGGGTCAACCGACCAGGGCTAAAATTTGGCCTGAGATTGCATCCTGTATTGATCAGTCAATCGACCCATGGGGGATTGGTTAATTGACCAGTGTTTGAGAAAGGCTTGGCTAGCATCCTGTATTGATCGGTCAACCGATGGATAAAGGCTGGTCAATCGACTGTGCTGTTTAAGATTTTGTGGAATTTCGGGATTTGAACAAAACTAGTCGTTACTAGCCATTTTTTGTCTCATATTTTGGAGATATCTTAGGGATTTAAATGTATTTATGATATGATACTCTTATTTAGATATCCCAATAGATATGGTACATGAAATTAAAGTATTTCTCAATTTAGTTAATTTAATACTTCCAATCTATTCGATTTGAAATTGAGAATTATTCTAGGGATTAAATTGAATATTTTAAAAGTCATATTTAAGTGAATTGGACCAGGATTAAATGGTATTGATATATGGGGTCTATATGTGCATTTAATTATCATATATTGTGTGAACTAGCCGTTAGAGGGCTTGTTCCAAATCAGTTTAAATAGATCTGCATTTTTAGAGATCAGTACATTACATCTATCTAGAACTTTCAGTTTATGAGCTTTCTAAGAGTCATTATCCTGAGATTATAATGAGAGATCAATTGTGAGTTCAATTGTTTGAGAAGTTCTTAAGTTAAAACGTTAAGTGTTTTAGCGTCATCGATCAAAGTCGTCTTGCAATTCATATTCAATCTTTCGGTGATATTCCTAGTGAGATTGTACCAAGCTTTTATTCTTAAATATGATTTTATATTATCATATTTTCCTAGGTGATAAGATCATAGTAAAATCGTTTTCAAACTTAACAAGCATAAAAATTCTTTTAAAATAATTTTTGTGATAATCTAACTATGTGCTCAATTTTGTGCTACCCGCTTATTTATAATCAGATTTTGAATTCCTCACGTAAATTCTATCACTAGTGATTTTGGGATATTAATTGACTTTAATTGTTTTGAGGCGGTAGAAGTTCTGAGTGGCAAGAAACTCATTGATTTTTGTATTTGGTGAGTTTTTGCGGATTGGACACTATTGAGAGTATTTTGTCAAGGGTAGATTGAGTTTCAATCTTTTTTGGGAAAAATATTGCATTTTGATCTTTACCTAACGTACAAAAAATGTTAGGTTATTCTTTTCCCTTGAAACGAATTAGGCTTGATTCTTTTTGATTAGAATTATTTGTAGTGATTTGTAAAGGTTCCATCCTTAGTTGGAAAAATGATACTTGGAGTGTTTTTTATGAGGTTTGATTCTTAGCCTAAGGTGTAAAAGAATTAGGTTTGATCCTTAACCTGTGAAAAGATTAGGTTAGTTTTGAGCCTGATAAAAAGATAAGGTTATTCCTGCACCTAAGAAAGGATTAGGTGGTGATTCCTCCTTAATAGAATTATGTTAGTCTTTAGCCTGAAAAAAAATCATTGTATAAAGGTTTGGTTCCTACCTGTTAAAGGAATCTAGTAGTTCAGTGGGTGCGAATCTTTGTAGGGCTCGAAGGACTGGATTAACCAAGATTAGCTTGGTAAGCCAGGATATATCGTTGTATTCTACTTTGTTGATTTTCATTACTTTATTTCTTGTTATTTCGGTGTGCACTTAGATTTGAACACTTATCAACTGCATTATAAAGATAATAATTTATTTAGGATAAATTGATTATTTAAGTTATTAAGTGTTGAAAAATAATAAATTTGTTTAAATTTTTATATCTACCCAATTTACCCCCCTCTTGGGTAGCTCACTGGGCTAACAATAATGATATTCAACATTAAGCCCCATAATAATGTTTCCCTTTAATCAACGTAATGCTTAGGTGAACAAATTCCTAAACATTAACTTACTCATTAAACATCAACTTCTCCCCTTTTATCATCTCAAAAAGTGGAGACGGAATGAAGTTATTCTTTATACCCCTTGACAAATATTCTTATAAAAAATTTTCGTTAAAAGATCCTAAAACCTTGATTTTCAATAATGAGAATTAAAATCATTTTTAATTTTAGGATATATATGGATCATCACAAGAAATAAACATTAATGCATAAATGATCGTAACTAGACAATAATTCACCATACTAGACTAATTACCAATTAATCCTACCAAGTCTAGATCAAGTACCATAATTCCTAAATTAACTATTACAAACCATAGTATTGCGATGAAACATGTTCAGTTATATGGCCAAAATACGATATTGCATAAATTTTAGATGAATCAATGAGTTAGCATAATTTTTCTAATCAATCTACTTATGAGTTCACTTAGAAGAAAGGGACTTTTTCCCATGAACGGATAATATGGTCCTAATGGACTGGTAGTTGGCAGTTGTGGGTATTGACCTTTAGGTTGTACACCTGAGCTAGAAGGTATCTCTTGATAATACGATGTGGATGGTCCTGCCCTAAAAGGTCCTACTGCCGAAGGTCCTCCAAAGGACTACTGTCACCCGAAAGTAGTCTACCCACTGTACTGCTACTGACCATTATACTGCTGTTAACCACTAAATTGCTGCTGACAACCGTATTGTTGGTTTTGCATGAATAGGAACATTTATTCCATATTGCTCGTGACTCTTCCGAACTCTGCTTCCATTGTATCAGTCAGCCTTCCATGGACACCATCGTCTCTACTATATTATCCGATATCCTGGACACTCCGGAATCAAACACCTTAGTGTATTGTTGGAAGTCATCAAATTGACTCTAAAACCTGTCGATTTTTTTTATCCATGCTCAACTCTTCATTATTTACTTCTACATGCTCAATCATTCTCTCTCTACCTCTCTGATAGGTATAAATTACTTATCTATTTCCAAACTGAAATTGTTAGTTTTCGAGTACGTTTAGTATATTTTTAGTACATTTTAATATGTTTTTATTCTTTTTATATTAAAACAGTTGTATGGGTGAAAAGGTATGAAATCGGAGCACAAACGATCAATTCAAACCAAAAACGGTCGGAGAACGGTAAAAAAACAAGCAAGGAGGCAAGATTTTGAAAAGAAGCTTACCGTTGCGGTGTCCAGACCACCGCCGCGGTGGTGAAAATGCATAGAAGGGCAATAGATGCTGTAAACTCATTGCCTAGGTGGTGAAACTATAGAATATTTTTCCATTCTACTTCCTTCTCCACCGCCGCGATGAACATTAAACTGATATACCTACCGCCGAGGCGGTCAGCTCTGCAGAGTTTAGATATTTTACCTATTTAAACCCTTCTTATCCCCTCTCATTTGTCTCTCCCCCAGCCATGACAGCCTTTAGGGCTTAGTATAGAATATATAGAGAGTATGAGGAGTGCTCAAACAAATCCAAAGGAGAATATTACCACGCGGAGAAGGAGAATCAATCGGTAGACGGTTTTAGCGGCTAATCTTCAAATATCGGCTAAGTTCATTAGTTTTTCCTTTTATTTATTATCTTCAATGTTTGTTTGAGCATGTTTAGTTTTGTTTCAATTGTATAAACAGCTATGGCCATAGGCTAAATGTGGACTGTAATAGGGATTAACGTATTATTTATGAAAATGTAGTTTTGGTTGAATTTGTGTTTCGTTTATGGTTGTTCCTTATAATTTCGATTGTGTTTCCGTGTTTCTATGATTATATGATAATTTAGATATATTGAGAATATAGGGTCTAACACTCGGGAGAGGTAACCCCGGATTTGGACTAGGATAAGTACAACACGACAATCTAACGACCCGGGAGGGCGTAAGAAAGTATGCAATCGATGACGTTGGGGCGAGACTCACATGACCTAGAGTCATTAAGACATTGAGGGGGACTTCGGCATTGATACAAAGTCACGTATTCTCCCGTCCTACACTCGGGAGAAGTGGCGAGGGAGTTTACAAACTGAGATTGTCGGATACGCCGAACGTCGTTAATGTTAACTAAAACAAAATCAAACGCGTTTAAATAAATAAAGTTAATCCCTAGATAATTGATATGTGTGAAAAACCTATCTATTTCTAAACCGGATTTGTTAGTTTTCAAGCATTTTAGTTATATTTAATTGTGTTTTAGTGTGTTTTAGTGTAGAACAAGTGAAAGGACGTCAAAGGGTGAGAAACAAGTAAAAACGGTGAACAAAATGTGCAAAACAGGGTTTCAGTGAATGAAGATCACCGCCTAGGCGGAAAAGAGGCAGAATGTTGGAGTGCTAAAGGGCTGAACCACCGCCTAGGCGAGAAAACCACCACCTAGGCGAGAAAAGAACAGAATGATATGCCAGCATGCACCGCCTAAGAGAAAAAACCACCGCTTAGGCAAAGTTACCGACAGAACTTAACCGACTTAAGTCCACTGCCTAAGTGGTGAACCACCGCTTAGGTGGTTACACTCTGCACATAAATATCTATTTTTAGATATTTTGAAGATATTTCCAAACCTTACCTATTTAACCCTTTTTTCCACCAAACCTTAAAAGGATATAGACGTGAGAGGAGGCTCCGGTTGACATCTTGAGAGCTCTCCTTCCACCTTAGTTAGGTTTAGGTAATTTAGGAAGTAGATTAGATTAGTTTAGGAGGTGTTCTTAGCCAATCCTTGAAGATCTAGAAGAGGAAGTTCATCAACAGAGAAGAGGAAGCTCGGGAGGATTGTTCTTTGGCGAAAGTGGACCACTCCACTTTGAGATTTGACTTTTTTTCCCTTGTTTCCATCTTTGTATTTAATGTTTATTGTTGATGATGATGATCTCCTCTTGATTTAATTTTGTATTGGTCAAGAAAATATTAGTGTAATTTAGAGATTAGTTAGGGAAAGGTGTAGTTGTGTAAATACTCGTTTGGTTTAATATACGTTTCTTTAACGGTTGTTGCTTTTAAGTCCGATTGTGTTTATCATTTGATGATGATCTTAATATGCTTGTAACGGTATTAGGGTTGGATTTGAGAATTTAGGGTTGGACACTCGGGAGAGGTAACCCTGGATTCGGACTAGGGTAAACACATCGTTACGACCTAACGACCCGGGAGGGCGTTAGTTAGTGTGCAATCGATGACGTTGGGTCAAGACTCGCGCGGCCTAGAGTCATTAAGACATTGAGGGGGACCTCTTCATCGACACGAAGTCGCGTATTCCCTCGTCTTACACTCGGAAGAGGTGGCGGAGGAGTTTACGAACCGAGATTGTCGGATACCTAAACTCCATTATTGTTAACCGAACGAAATCAAACGTGTATTAAGTGAACGAAATCAATCCCTAATTAATCAACCTAGTTAGAATTAACCTACTAATTGTAGTTTAGCTTAGTTAAATTTCAATTCACGTCTTCCATTGTCAGGATAACATGAGACTATGCAAATTGCGGTATTCAATTCAATTATTCACACTTTTCTCTGTGGGAACGATATCCGATCTTCAAAGATCCACTATATTAAAACTTTAGACCTCGTATACTTGAGAGCATAAGTAGGCATGCACAAAATTGCCCCTACCAATAATTCATCCCCTAAACTATCTCGTATTAGTAATTAGTATAGTTAAATTAGTATTTTAGTATTAGAATTTAATTTTATATTCTATTTTTGGCACCTAGATAAAGTCGGGTTATAACAATCGCGGTACTCAATAGTAATCTCAACCAATCCTTGTGGATATAATACCCAACCAAAAGGTCCATTATACTAAAACTTGATCCATACGCTTGCGGTGAATGTGGCAACGCTTAAATTATTTTCGTACAAGTTTTTGGCGCCGTTGCTGGGGATGGCGTTGAATGTGTAGAATTGATATTGTGACTAAGTAGTTGAATATAAATTCAGACAATTCTTTTGTTTTAATTTCTTTTAAAAAAAATTTTGGTTTCGTTAGTTGTGATCAAGCAGTGCGTGCAACGAAGAATGAGTTTGGAATTCTTGACTCTTGATCCTAAGATCGAGTGTACATTGAAAACGATAAGGACAGAGAGAAGAAGCCAACTTCAAAGCCATGAATTGAGATCCAACAGAGCATTCTATCCCAAATTCCTTGTCTAGGAGGGATTTTGGTGAAAAATGCTCAACCAAGTCCAGCTAGGGACGTTAAATCACGCAAGTCACGTTTTTTGATCTAAAACTGAGGGTATCAAATTTTACCTGATTTTTGCTATTATTTATTTTTTGGAGGCCGGATTGGTCTCAGAGCGTGTTTCGAGGAGAATTAAGGAGTGAGGATACTCGGAGATGTGTTTCGCACTTAAAAACATTGAACAAGCGAAGTGGAAAAGCATGGAGTAGAGCCTCTATGTGAAAATTTGAAGAAAAAAAAACGAAACTCCAGCAACAGGCTTACCACCGCAGCACTGGACGCACCACCGCGGCTCTAAAAATGCAGGATGTCAAGTTTTTTGCAAAAACGCTTCACCGCCACGGCGGTGAAACTTCAGGTTGCAAAGTTTTTTAAAAAAGGCTGTTCCCCGCCGAGGATATGATTCCCACCGCCTAGGCGGTGAAACAACAAAATGTTAAGGTTTTAAAAAGGCTCTCATACTGCCGAGGCGGTGAGGCCTCCATTTGATTAAAACTATCCCGCTACAACAAAAACACCACAACTTTTTCAAAACAAAAAACTCCAAAATCTCTCTAATCTCATCTCTTCAAACCGTTTCCAACCCTCTAAATCATCCTTCTCTTAACAAAACTTGTGATTTCCACCACGAAATCATCTTCCAAAAATTGGATTTGCCCCATTTTCGAAAAGTTAGGGTTTAAGGATCGACAGGTAGCATTTCTTCAATTTTCATTCGTTTGGGTTGCTATTTTTCAACAAGTAAGTCTTTATGATTCTATATTTCATCTATTAGTTGAAATCCTTGATTGATTTTCATGATTATATGAAAAATCATTGGATTTGGAATGTGCCCTAACCCTTAAACCCCCATTTTCGCGATTTTCATTTTCTATGGGATTTTGGTTTGATTTTTGGTGTTAAACTGAGTTCTTATGGATTGGTCAATTTGTGAAACAAAAATTCATGCTATATTGTTCGTATTTTGTTGAAATCATTGCAATTGGTGTTTGTGTATTGAGATTGTGCCTTGTTCTTGATAGTATTGATTCTGGGGTTTATTTTCATTGTGCGTATATGATTGGGTTGTTCTCTTTTGTGAATGTGATTGCTAGGAACCATGCCGAAGAAGGTTGCTTAAAAAAAGACACGAAGTGAAGGATCGGGGTCAGCTCCTGACTTCGATTCCACCTGATTTGTTTCAAAAATGGCAGAGTAGCACCTCCATTAGCACGAGTTCAAAAGACCATGCACAAAGCAAATAGGCTTTGGCCTACTGGAGAGTCTACCAGAAGAATTCTGGGACGTCATTCAAAGTCGAGGTTGGGAGTACTTCTGTCAATTGCTTTCCCTCGGTGAAGTCTCCTTGGTTCGGGAGTTCTATGCCAATGTAACTGAAGTTTAATAGAACCGAACAAAGGTGTGCAACAATATTATCTTATTCAGTCCTGAAAAAGTCAGTGAGGTATTGGCATTGGGACTGCCAAAGCCTTTTTAAGAGCCGTATCCTGGGTACCAGCCAAGCATGGAGGAAGTAATCCGGGCCCTTACTACGGGTAATATCCAATGAACCATCACAGGGTCGGATCAAGCTATATTCCCCTCTAGGTTCCTAAAGCCAGTGCCAAAGATATGGAACCACTTTATTTTTGGCAGCCTTATCCTGACCTCTCATCTATCAGACGTATCGAAGAAGTGCGCCATTGCCTTGCATTCCATTCAGAGGGGAAAGCTGCCCAACGTTGGATTTTTGATATACTCTTCAATTCGACATACCAGGCGGACAACCAAAGGTGGCCTCCCCTTTCCAAACTTACTGACAGAGTTGTTCAGGCAAGCGAGGGTGGTGATCCTTGGGGATAGCCCGTTGGCCCCAACCAATGCTCTCGACCTTGCTATTATTACAAGAATATGAAAGGGCAGCGCTCAAAGCCAGACTGCGGGAGGAGAGATAGAGGATGAAGAGCACGGGGAAGACGAAGCAGGGCCTTCTAAAGCCCTAGTTCCTGAGGCACTCGGACCAGCCTTGATCGACGAGAAGCGTGTTTATCAAGAACTCCAGAATCTTTGACAAGGGCAATACGAGCTCTGGACCTACCAGGATCAATACGGATGGTATCAAGATCAAGTGCACCGGCTTATTTGCGAGGGCCTCAACATCGAGATGCATATTTTTTTAACTATGCCGCATATGCTGCCGCACCTTTTGTAACCGCCACAATTTCCATTCCGACGAGATAGTGGTGGTGATGACGTTCCCCCAAGTGGACAGTAGAAGGTAAGACTCATATGTCTTATCTCCTAGGTATGTGTTCCAACCCAATATTTTGTTCATGAATGCTATAAATTGTTACTGGGTTCGCTGCCTAGACAATATGGACACTGCCATGTTTAAGTTTGGGAGGGGGGGTGTTCATCTTTTTTTGTTTTTGTAGAAGAAGGATGAACAAATTTTTTGATGTATTTAATTTAAATGTTTTATGTTTTGTAGACTTTAATTAAATAGTTAAGTTGTAGTTTAATTTTCAAGTTTTTGCATGTTAAATGGTTAGTTTAGTTTATGTATGTTAGTATTTAGATTTAATATAGTATTGTTTATGTATGAAGTCGTATATGCTTGATAAGTTGTTGAGTTCATCTGGGCCATTTCCCAATGATGAAAATTATCTCTTAATTGTATATTGAGATCGGGGATAATGCCATTCATATGTGTTTTGTGTGCTTAGCATGTCGATTAGGTAAAAATTATTATGATCCTTAAATCGCACGATCGCATGGACTCAGTGTATAATTATTTGAATGATTTGACGTTGATTATTCAGTAATAAGTTCATGACACAAATGAGAAATCTAGAACTTGATGTGGGGTAGACTTGAGGTGAAATCCTAGGTAAGGTAATTTCGAAGGCGTTATTTAGGCCTTCAATTTTTTCGCTTGAATCTTTGTAGCTAACCTAAAAATTTATTCCCTTTTTCTCCTGTCGAAGCCGATAAACTTTCCAATTCGGAACACGTTTCAATACTCTATCCAATTAAAAGTTTCCAAACTATTGTCGGTAAGCATAAAAGTCAAAATTGAGTGAAATCAAGTAGCATAGACTAATGCTGACTTGAAGCGAGCGATCGGGGTTTTCGGACGAAAAGTTATTGGTTCAGTATTAATGTATTCACTTGTCATTCTTTTTGCACGCTCCTAAAATTGTACAAATTCGAATAAGTTTGGAAGTGTAACAATCTTAAAAAAAAAAAAAAAAAAACCCCTATGTGAACATAGTTTTTATTTTCATTTCTTTTGACAAGTGAATACAACGTTATTAAATTCTTGTTCAAGGTTGTGTTTTAACCGTGTGGGGTTATGAGAGAGAGATAGCGACAAGTGTTTGTGCCTCGGGGATCGTTTAATCTTAACGATTTTCTGTTTTCTATTCCTGCGATACCCTTGGTCGTTCTCCAAAGCCAAACCAAGCCCTATTGATCTCTGTGAATGTCCGAACCTACATTAGTGGATAGTTGAGCCCAGTCAAGTATATGGTTTTCCTGAATCCTTTAAGGTTTAAGTCATGAGTTTGTCTACTGAATGATTCAATCTGGAGTTTGGTTAGTTATATATTTGAGCTCTCACACACACATATTTCAAATGGATCTAGAATGGTTTTAATTAAAATTGAGTGTTGAAATTCTAGAACACCACTTGGTGTGTATTATTTCCCGAACTTGATCAAATTGAAGGCTGTTGAGAGAGGACCAACTTGGTTTCTTCGATTGAATTTGGAACTCGCATGCGTATACTTCTTTGTTAAAGTTTTTCATTTTTAGATTAGTCGTAAGTTAATTAGTGTAGGTAGTTTAATTTAGTGTTAGGGTGTTTCACACGAGGACTAGCAAAATTCCAAGTTTGGGGGTATTTGATAGGTGTACAATACCTATCTACATCTAAACCGAATTTGGTAGTTTTCGAGTGTATTATTAATATTTAATTGCATTTTAGTTTGTTTTTAGTTAAATCAGGTGTAGGGACATTAACGAGCTATAAACAGGCGAAACAGTGGGAAAATGGTGAAGAAATAATGAAGAAACAAGATTTCAAGATTACAAGACCCACCGCTGCGGCGAGAAGGCCACCACCGTGGCAGTGAGAATGCTGGGAGTGCTGAAAATACCTAAGTCCCACCTCCTAGGCAGTGAAAGATCAAAGATTTTGGAAAGCTGGCCGATATACCTACCACCACGGCGTTGATCCCCACCGCTGCGGCGGTCAGCTATACACAGCAAAATAGATATTTTTGGATATTTTGAAATCTTGTACCTATAAATACCCATTCTCCCACTTCCATAAAAAAATCTTGGACACTTGAACGCCCCTAACCCTTAGGAAGGGATCCTTGGCCATTTTTGAAGAGCTCAAAGAGGATATTTATCATCTGGAGAAGAGAAAACACTAGCGGATCGATCGTTAGCGAAAGTGGACCACTCCACTTTAAAATTTGATCTTTCTTTCTTTGTTTCTCTCTTTGTAAATTAATGTTTTATTGTGAATGATGATGAATCCCTCTTGGTTTAACGTTCTAATGGCCAAGATCATGTTAGATTAGATAAATATTAGCTAGGGATCGATGTAATTGTATAAATACTTGTTTGATGAAATATATGTTTCTTTAATGGTTTTTTGTTTTTAAATTCGATTGTGTTTATCATTTTATTACAAATTTAATATGTTTGTTAAGGTATTAGGGTTGGATTTGAGAATACGGGATTTGATACTCGGAAGAGGTAACCTTGGATTCGGACTAGGGTAAACACATTGTTACGATCTAACGACTCGGGAGGGTGTTAGAAAGTGTGCAATCAATGACGTTGGGGTGAGACTCACGTGACCTAGCATCGTTAAGACGTTGAGGGGGACTTCTTAGTTGGCGTGAAGTCATGTATTCACTCGTCTTACACTTGGGAGAGGTGGCGAGTGAGTTTACGAACCGAGATTGTCAGATACCATAAACACCGTTATTGTTAACTAAACAAAATCAAACATGTATTAAGTGAACAAAATCAATCCCTAGGTAATCAACTTAGTTAGGATTAACTCAGTAATTGTAGTTTAGCTTAGTTTTAATTAGTTTAATTTAAAATAATTCTTGAACCGTCGGGATAATATAAGACTTTGCAAATCGCGGTATTCAATTATTCACACCGTCCTTGTGGAACGATATCCAATCTTAAAGATCCACTATATTAAAATGGGACCTTGTATACTTGCGAGTAGTCAATACACGAACGTGTAAAAATCTCGTTGTATAAGTTTTTGGCGTTGTTGCCGGGGATATTTTAAGCGTTGCCACTTTCACTGCAAGCGTATGGATCAAGTTTTAGTATAATGGACATTTCGGTCAGGCATCGTATCCACATGGATTGGTTGAGATTACTATCGAGTATCGCGATTATCATAACCCGACTTTATCTAGGCGCTAAAAATGGAATATAAAATTAAATACAAATACTAAAATACTAATTTAACCATACTAATTACTAATACGAGGTAGTTTAGGGGATGGATTATCTAGGGATTAACTTTATTTACTTAAACGCGTTTGATTTCATTTTAGTTATCATTAACGGCGTTTGGCGTATCTGACAATCTCGGTTCGTAAACTCCCTCGCCACCTCTCCCGAGTGTAAGACGGGGGAATACATGACTTCATGTCAATGCCGAAGTCCCCTTCAACGTCTTAACAACTCTAGGTCACTTGAGTCTCGTCCCAATGTCATCGATTGCACACTTTCTAATGCCCTCCCGGGTCGTTAGATTGTCGTGTTGTGTTTATCCTAGTCTGAATTCGGGGTTACCTCTCTTGAGTGTCAAACCCCGTATTCTCAATATATCTAAATTAGCATATAATCATAGAAACATGGAAACACAATCAAAATTATAATGAACAACCATATATGAAACACAAATTCAACAAAAACTACATTTTCATAACTAATACGTTAATCCCTATTACAATCCACGTTTAGCCTATGGCCATAGCCGTTTATACAATTGAAAAAAAATCTAAACATGCTCAAACAAACATAGAAGATAAGAAATAAAAGGAAAAATGGATGAACTTAGCTGATATTCGAAGATTAGCCGCTAAAACCGTCTACCGATCGATTCTCCTTCTCCGTGTGGTAATCTTCTCCTTCCGATTTGTTTGAGCACTCCCTATATGCTCTTTATATTCTATAATAATCCCTAAGGGCTGTAATGGACAGGGAGAGACAAATGAGAGGGGATGAGAGGGGTTTAAATAGGCAAAATATCTAAAATAAAATATCTAAACTATGTAGAGCTGACCGCCTAGGCTGTGGGTTTGTCGGTTTAATGTTCGCCACGGCGATGGAATGGGAAAACATTCTGCAGTTTTACTGCCTAGGCAGTGAATCCCACCGCCTAGGTGGTGAGTTTACAGGATCTACTGCCCTTCTCTGCATTTTTACCGCCGCGACGGTGGGCTTCTTTTCAAAATGTTGCCTCCTTACTCGTTTTTCCACCGTTCTCCGACTGTTTTTGGTCCGAATTGATTGTTTGCGCTCTGATTTCATACTTTTTCACCCATACACCGATTTTAATACAAAAATAATAAAAACATATTAAAACGTACTAAAAATATACTAAACATACTCGAAAACTAACAATTTTGGTTTAAAAATAGATAGGTAATTTATACCTATTAAATACCCTCAAACTCAGAATTTTGCTAGTTCTCGAGCGAAACACCCACACAATATGTGAAAATATAAAAACTAATTACAAAATTGAAAACTAAAAACAAAAACACTAAAAACAAAGAAATGTGAAAGTTTTGATTATCATCTACCGGCCGAACGATTTTTCCCTCGTTGGCCCCCAATCCTAACAAGTTTAAGCATAAATCACAGCATGTGGTATTCTAGAATTTCAATGTTCAAAAATAGTAAGCGCCATTCTAGATCCTGTTTAAGTGGGTGTGATTAAACTAAAATATACAACTATCCATTGATTAGATGGGATTATCCCTCAATATAGTTCATGACTAAAACCTTTAAGGTATAGGGAATCCATATTCCTAACTCGGGATCTATTCTCCACTAATGTAGGCTCGGAGGTTCAAAAAGATCAATAGGGTTTGGATCGGTTTTGGGAAAATGGCCAAGGGTAAATTTGAATAGAAAATGGGTTAACGTTACCCAAGGCACATTGCTTGACACTCTCACACTCCAAATCCCATAGTTTAATTAGAAATAACCCTGAACATACGTTTAAGAATGTCGTACTCACTTGTTATGTAAAAAAGAAACATATTTTTTTTTTCAAAACACACCCCCAAACTCGTTCGAATATTTAGATTTTAGGAGTGTGCAAAAAGGATTATGTAACACACCCCCAAACTCATTTGAATTTCTAAAATTTTAGGAGTGTTTAAAAAAATATGAACAACAATACGACAAGCGAGTACTCGAAATACCGAACCAATTTCGAAGTTCGCCCTAAACCTAACCGCTCACATCAAGTGGCGAAATGCTAACTTGATTTACTCACGTTGTGCCTTCGGTTTAGCGATAAAGGTTTGGAAAAAGTTCAATCAGCTAGGATATTTGATAAATGTTCAGAAATTGAATTGGCATTTTGGCTTTGACAGGGTAACGAAGGATAATGATATTGCATGGTAGGCTTCAAAAGGCTCAAGCGATCAAATGAATGCCTAAATCATATCTCCTAAACCACCTTGCCTAGGATTTCGCCTCGAATTTTTCCCAAATCAAGTTCTAGAATCCTTATTGTCATGAAATTGAGTGAAGAATAATCGGTTTCAAATTAATTAGATAGTGTTATATTGAGTTTACGTGCTCGTGCATTTAGGATCTACAATAACTTTTACTAAGACGATACGTTAAGCACACAGAACACACATGAATGAGCTTTACACTCGACCTCAATAAACAATCAGGGGACAGACTTATCATGGGGTAAAGGCCCAGATGACGTCAAAACTTAGCACAAAATAACAACTAAACTAAACAAACTAATCCTAAATAATCATACATATGAAAAACAAAACATAAACTACAACTAAACATATAATACTATACTAACACATCACACCCGACTTAAACAGGTAATGATCACAACAACCCTATCAGCGTTCCCAATGACAGTTTATAGCATGATAATTGAGACAGGGGTTTAGAACACATACCTGGGTGGTGAGAGAATCTCGCCTCTGACTCAATTTGATGGAGATGGATCTAAATTATTTTTTCCTTGGGTTTCCTCCCAAGAAACGCTTGGTTTATGGTCGTTAGCCCGACACATTCAGAAGGCCCTCAAGCTTGGCGGGATATTGCTTTGTTCGACTCGATCTTTCAATGACACGCCTCACCGGCTTATGTGCATGGCCACAGACTATAAACGGTTCAGAATCCCATTGAAAGAGATGCATCAATACCTGTCGATCTAATATCGCCAAGTACCCTGCATAAGAAATACAAAAACAAAACTACAAAGAAAAATTATATACACTAAAAAATGCCTAAATTAAAATCAAGTTATTTACTCACAATATCAATAATAATCTAAAACACAACCCCCAGAAATCGTTACCAAAAACTTGGTGGTGATCGCCAAAGACTGAATTCGACAAACCAATCCCCGACAACGGCGCCAAAAATTTGTACGGTGAGGTTTTTACATGCTTGCGTATTGACTACTCGCAAGTGCATGAGGTACAGTTTTAATATAGTGGATCTTTAAGCTTGGATATCGTTCCCACAGGGATGGTGTGAATAATTGAATACTACAATTTGCATAGTCTCCTATTATCCAGATAGTTCAAGAATTATTTTAAAATTAAACTAATTAAAACTAAATTAAACTACAATTAGTGGGTTTATCCTAACCAAGTTGATTACCTAGGGATTGATTTCATTCACTTAATACATGTTTGATTTTGTTTAGTTAACAATAACGAAGTTTAGGTATCCGACAATCTCAGTTCGTAAACTCACTCGCCATCTCTCCCGAGTGTAAGACGAGTAAATACGTGACTTCGCGTTGACGAAGAAGTCCATTTGTCCACCTGGTGAAGTGTCATCACCACTACTATCGCATCGGAATGGAAATTGTGGCATTTGCAAAAGGTGCAGCGGTACCTGTGGTATAGTCAAAAAATTATGAATCTCGATGCTGAGGCCCTCGCAAATAAGCTGGTTCACTTGATCTTGATACCGTCCGTATTGATCCTGGTTGGTCTAGAGCTCGTATTCCCCTTGCCGAAGATCTCAGAGTTCTTGATAAACATGATCCTCGTCGATCGAGGCCGGTCCAGGTGCCTCAGGAACTGGGCCTTAGAAGGCCCTGCCTCGTCGTCTACGTGCTCTTCATCCTCTGCCACTCTTCCCTCAGTCTAGCCTTGAGTACTACCCTTCCACATTCTTGTAATAATGGAAAGGTAGAGAGTATTGATTGGGTCCAAAGGTCTATCCCCAAGGATCACCACCCCGGCTCGCCTGAAAAGCTCGGTCAAGAGTGATGGGAATGGGAGACCAGCCTTCGTCATGTTGACTACATGGAGAATTGGAAAATAGATCAAGGAGCCAATATTGATCAGCTTCCCAGTCTGGATCGAATATAGCACCATGGCCCGGTCTTTAGAGATGTCTGAGAAGTACGACGTCGAGAGAAGACTTCCACACACAAAATAGTGCCATATTTTAGGGATTGGGTTGAGAAATTTTGTCGGGAATGTGGCAAGACCCGGCCCAATGTGTGTCCACTGGACGTTACTGAAAGTGATGGCTTTGATTACTGTATCCAAGCTCGGGTCTCGGCCCCCATAAGGTTTGTTAGTGGGTGGTCATGGGGCCGCCAATCCCAAGACTTCATTGATAAACTTTGGACCAAAAGAAATGGGGCGAGTGCAAACCCTTGTCCAGCAGTCAACGGCTTCAGTGACATTGGCATAAAACTCTCGTACTAGGGCCACCTCGCCTTGGGGAGGTGATTTGCATAACTGTTCCCAACCGTGGCTTCGAATGACATCTTGAAATTCCACTGGAAGGTTATCTAATGGTCCAAATCCCCTTTGTCGGATACAAGTTTGCTTACGCTCAAATCAATGGAGCTGTTTCATTGCCATGACGCTGATCTCCACCACTGTGGTGAAGGTTAAACCAACTTACTCAGTACCTAGGTGGTGAATCACACTGTTTAGGCGGGGAAAGATCAAAGAGTTTGGAAAGCTGGACGACATACCTACTGCTGCAGCGCTGATCCCCACCGCCGTGGCGGTCAACTTTGCACAACAAAATAGATATTTTTAGATATTTTGAAACCATGTACCTATAAATACCCATTCTCCCACTTCCATTAAAAGAGGCTTGGACACTTGAACGTCCCTAACCCTTAGGAGGTGATCCTTGGCCATTTTTGAAGAGCTCAAAGAGGATATTCATCATTTGGAGAAGAAAAAACACTAGCGGATTGATCGTTAGCGAAAGTGGACCACTCCACTTTAAGATTTGATCTTTCTTTCTTTGTTTCTCTCTTTGTAAATTAATGTTTTATTGTGAATGATGATGAATCCCTCTTGGTTTAATGTTTCAATGGACAAGATCATGTTAGATTAGATAAATATTAGTTAGGGATCGATGTAGTTGTGTAAATACTTGTTTAATGAAATATATGTTTCTTTAACGGTTGTTTGCATTTAATTCTGATTGTGCTTATCATTTTATAACAATCTTAGTATGCTTGTTAAGGTATTAGGGTTGGATTTGATAATACAAGGTTTGACACTCGGAAGAGGTAACCCTAGATTCGGACTAGGGTAAACACATCGTTACGATCACAACGATGCGAAGTCATGTATTCACTCGTCTTATACTCGGGAGAGGTGGCGAGTGAGTTTACGAACCGAGATTATCAGATACCTAAACTCCGTTATTGTTAACTAAACGAAATCAAACATGTATTAAGTGAATGAAATCAATCCATAGGTAATCAACTTAGTTAGGATTAACCCAGTAATTGTAGTTTAATTTAGTTTTAATTAGTTTAATTTTAAAATAATTCTTGAATCGTCTAGATAATAGGAGACTATGAAAATTGCGGTATTCAATTATTCACACTGTCCCTGTGGGAATGATATCTGATCTTAAAGATCCACTATATTAAAACTGGATATCGTGCACTTACGAGTAGTCAGTACGCAAGTGTGTAAAAACCTCGCCTTAGACTCTCTCTTTCTCTCTCTTTTCCTCTTTTTCTTACCTATCTGTTTCTCTTAAACTCAGACCCTATCAAATAACAAACCATCCCAGGGTTATGGTGAGAAGCTCATTTTCTTGAGGATTGCTATCAATTTTGAAGTGGTCAAAGATTCTTTGAAGTGCATCACCATAGGGTAGTACGCTTGTTGTTTTCTTTACTTGATATTCCATGTGCTCAAATATGATATGAGCCAAATCATGATTTCTACCATTGACAATCTCTTTCATTAAATACCAATCAAACTCATTGACGCACACATGACTCCCTCCTCTAGGTACAATAGAAATAGTGATTATTGAATGTATGAGACGGTGTTGAAGTGATAATGACCCCGCTTTTCCATCAATAAAATTAAATTTATTCGCTATCTCATTTTTCTTAAGATGTCCTACAATCCATAAAGTGGTATTATAAGGATGAACATATCCCTTTTTGAACTTCAAAATCTTCTTACGATCTTCCATATCCAATTTAATTTTAACACCTTTAACAAGTGACCTCAATTCTCATTCACCAATCGTAAGATTATTATAAAACATTTTTTTCCCAATGTGGCATCTACTCATTACTTTGGGTAAGAAAATCGGTCCATGCCATCTTCTTGACATTATTTTCAAGATCAATGTTCTTATTTTTTAGGGGGGAAAAATCAATGGGTTTAGAGCAAACAACTTTTTGACTCTCGGTTTCATTTATGTATTTTTCTTTATCCTCTTTACTTTGAAAGTGTATGGTGTCAAACTTATGTTTTCCCAGGCATGGTTGTTTTACTATACCTTTAGGCATTTTCTATCAACAATGATTTTCAACAAGTGATTTAAGATTAAAAAAACTGAAGAGGGTGAAGCCTAGGAAGTAGATCTACCGAAACCCTAAAATAGAGATGAAAGATCAACCTTTTGATGAATTTTTTGCTTCAAAGTGATAGATATGAGCCTACAATATTCCATTCCAAGCCAATAGTTGAAGATCTATTGTAGATTTGGAAGGAACTCTCTTAGGTAGTGAAGGATTTCTAGAGAGAGAAAGAAGGAAATCGAAATAGGAGTGAAATACAGGCCCAAAGGGATATTAATCTCGTAACAGTTGGTTGACTAACTATTTTTGGTCGGTTGACTAACTAGAGCAAAGTCTTCACTTTGCAAGTATTGTTTTTATCGGTTGATCGACAAGAAGGTTTCGTCCTTAATTGCTACCTTGTCCTATTTGATCTATTTGCTCCATTATTATCTCTTATTTTAATATTTTGATTTACTATTTTGATTTCTTTCTTACTTATAATGACTTTCTTCTAGATTGGTTTAGTAATGATCTTCCTGTCTTTATAAGGTGCTTTGAGCTGTTTTGCCTTTTTTTGCTTTGTCGCCACCTTATACGCTGCCATTTTCTGACATTGATTTCTCACCTTTCTTTGAGGATAAGTATCAATTGATCCCATATACTGAACTTGTTGTTTTCTAAACTTTCCATTTTGCATATTTTTATTCATCCTTATAGGCACATTAAATCTGGAATCCCTTCTTGGCATATAATATTCATTAAATCCTTTTGATTGATCAAATCTCCCATTTGTACTTACATAAAAAAATTCTCCCCTTGGTATCCTGTTATTTTTCGACCCGACCAGGTAACCATGCAAAAAATAACATATTTTATCAAAACGACCATGCTTTCCACAATAAAAACATTTAGCACAATTAGCACATTTCTTCGGATAATCATTATTCCGTACAGGAGCACTATATTGATGATAATATTGAGGATCTACTTTAGCAACTATTGGTTTTTCAACAAGTTTAGTTCTCTCAATATCTTAGAATTATCCACTACTTCCTTAAGCTCATTTTAAGCCTTTTCAAGTGATTACTCCAATGAACTAACATTTACCTATAGACCAAAATTCTTTTTATGCATAAATTCAAGATAATTCTTAAGAATTTGATAATCATTTTCAACAGAATGAATTTTCAAATGAGCTCTATCAAGCTCACACCTTTCATTATCCAACTCAATGTTCAAAGCCTTATATAAAGTTTCAAGGTTCTTATTTTTAAAATTATTTTGCCAAAAATCATAGATATTATTTTTCAAAACTTCATTCTCTTCTTCAAGAGAGTCGATTTTTGCAAGCAATTTACCAATTTTAGATAAAGTATTTAAAAACTTAACAGTTTCAAAATACTTGTCCAAATTCTTCTTCTTAAGAGATTTAGTGGTACTGAACTTTTTATTTTCAATAATCGCAATCTTTTGTCCAAGTTTTAAATTTTCTTTTCCGAAAACATAAGTAAAAGAAATCAACATCTTAATAGCCTTATCTGTAGCCTCATTATCACAATGTTTATCTTTCTCACTAACGGGACCCTGATATCAAAGGAGATTCAATAATAATATCAAGACAAATAGAGGATTTACATACAATATCATTATCAATGCACTCTGTGTGAGTGTTTAGCTAGAATGTTAAGCCTAATTGAGCTAAAACCTGCTCTAATGCCAATTGTTGGCCCATAGAGCTACACAAGAGTTGGGGTGAATTGGGTAGTTCATAAAATTAAACAATTAATTTCTTTAAATACTTAATGTCAAATAATTAATTTCTCTAAGCTAATATTGCCTATGTCTAGTCCCCCAAGCTCCATAGAGATTCATAATCTACTAAACCCTTTGATCCTTTTAGGAGGTAGGAACCAAACCCTTACAATGATTATTTTATAGGCACATAATCAACCTTTATAAATTACCCTTCACCAGGCCAAGGATGAACCCTATATTTTTACCCGGCTAAAGATTAACCTAACACTCTCTCACTTATCCTTTTCATAGGAAAGGATGAGCCTTTACAATTTACTTAAAAATAATAATTCAATTATCGAAAGAATCGAAACTTAGTTCTTTTCAAGAGAAAAGAATAACCTAACATTTTTATCAGGACAAAGATCAAGCCCTAATGTTTCTCACAAGAAAAGGATTGAAATATAGCTACCCTGACTAGACACCGTCCCAAACGTGTCTAATCCACTCAAACTCACAAATACAAAAAATATGAGTTTCTTCCTAAAATGTTAAACAAGAAAGATTTAAAAAAATTATTTATGAAACTAAGAAGCTTATTAAATGTTTTAAATGTAATTTTGTGGGACATATCATCAGAAGTTATTTTCATAAACTATCTAAAGACAAACAAGTATGGGTTCCTAAAGGAACAAGAATTAATCCATCTAAAAAGATTGGACCCACTTAGATTGGGTACTACTTAGGAAGTGTTTGAGGTGTTCCTCGCAAGTTATTTCAAAAGTATCATTAGCTAAGGACAAATGTTTTCTAGACAATGGTTGTTCTCATCACATGACAAGGAATAAATCTAAATTTGGTCTTTGACACCTAAAGACAGGGGTCATGTGACTTTTGGAGACAACGCCAAGGGTAAGATTATTGGTATAGGTAACATTGGTATTGGTTCTACTACTATTAAAGTTGTTTTGCTAGTAGATTGTTTTAAACATAATTTGCTTAGTATTAGTCAATTATATGATAAGATTTATAATGTTATCCTTGATGATAATAAGTGTATCATTAAAAATGGTAATGATAGTAGCATTTTATTTATTGTATCACGAGTTGAAAATATTTACACTTACTCATTTGAAGATTTCTCTACACAAAATCTATCAACCTCAAATGCCTTATATGAGAATAGTTGGTTACGGCATAGGCATTTTGGGTGCTACTATGGAATTAGTTTTAAGGTTGTTTAAGAGGACTCTTATACATTGTTTACGTGCTCTTAAGTATGTTAAGCATAAAGTATGTGATGCATGCCAATTGGGTAAACAGTCTAGATCATATTTTAAGAAGAAATGGCATACATCTACATCTAAAATTGTTGCATTTAGATTTATTTGGTTCTAACTCAATTGCTAGCTTGGGTAGGAAGTTCTATGCATTTTGTCATTGTTGATGATTATTCAAGATTTGCATGGGTATACTTCTTATCAAAGAAAATTGATGTTGCATACATATTTACTAAGTTCTGTAAATGTGTGAAAAATGAAAAACAAACATGCATTATAAACATTTGTAGTGATAAAGGTAGAGAAGTTAAGATTAATGAAATTATGAGTTATTATGATGAATATGGATATTCTCACAATTTCTCTACATCTAGAACTCCACAACAAAACGAAGATATTAAAAGAAAGGATAGGACAGTTCCAAAAATGGATAGGACTATGCTAAATGAGAGAAACCATCCTAAGTATTTTTCGGGCCAAAGATGTAAGCACTGGAGGTCATGTTATTAATAGAGTTTCTATCCAAAGATTTATATGGACTCAAACAAATTCTCGAGCTTTGTATGAGAGACTTAATTGATATTTAATTGAGAATGGTTTTCAATGTGGTATTAGTTATATAACACATTTTTTAAAAACAAAATGACTCTAACATCCTATTGGTACAAATTTATATGGATGATATAATCTTTGGTTCTACTAATGAAGATCTTTGCCAAAATAATGAAGGTAGAATTTGAAATGAGTATGATGGGTGAATTAGCATTCTTTCTTAAGATAAAAATAATGCAAACTAGAGAAGAAATATTTATTAATCAAACCAAGTACGCCAAAGAGTTACTTAAGAAATATGACTTTGATAGTACAAAAGAGTACAAAACTCCTAATGCAACAACTACAAAAATCGATAAGGATGATAAGAGTAAAAGTATTAATGAAAATATGTATCAATATATGACTGGTAGTTTATTATATTTTACTGTGAGTAGACCGAATATCATATTTAGTGTTTCGTTTGTGTGCAAGATTTCAATCTTGTCCAAAAGAGTCTTATTTAACTGTTGTGAAATGAATCTTTTGATATTTAAAAGGAACTTATGATCTAGGATTATGGTATCCTTGGGAGAGTAATTTCACATTAATTAGTTACTCCGATGTTGATTTTTTGCAGATGCAAAGTTGAGCGTAAAAGTACAAGTGATTCATGTCATTTATTGGGTCATGCACTAGTTTCTTGGTCTAGCAAGAAATAGAATTTTATAGCCTTATCTACCACTGAGACTGAGTATATGAAAGTAGGTAATTATTGTGCACAAACTCTATATAATAAATAACAATTGGATGATTTTGATATTTGCACAGAGGAAGTTCCCATCTATTATGATAACAAAAGGGCTATATATCTTAGTAAAAATCCTACATAGCACTCACGAACAAAGCATATTGAAGTACATCATCATTTCATTTGTGATCACATTTAGAGGGGTGATATTTCTATAGAATATGTTGATGCTATGGACCAACTTGCTGATATATTTACTAAACCTCTAATTGAAGATCAATTTTGGAAAATCATTCAGGATTTGGGAATGGCTAGGCATACTGATGTGAGCCTAGAGTAGATGTTTTGATCTTTCATTCCTATGTTTTGTGATGACGAAGGGAGAAAAGTTATAATGCTTTTTCTTGCATGAATTCAAAAAATATTTAGAAATAAGGAGATATAAAATTTTATGAATTATAATATGCTTCGAACATATTTTTTCATCTATCATTGCATATTCTTAAAAAAATAAAATAAAATTCTGATCATGTTCTTAAATGTTTATAAAACCCGTTATCATATTCAAGGAGAGTGTGATTACATAATTGTTATGAGAAAATATCAAAGTTTATTATCATCATAAAAAAAAAGAAGAGAAATTGTTGATCTTAGATGTTTTGATGGACAAATTAATATTGATGTTTTTATGGAACTAATAGTTTTATTGAATGATTTTGAATTAAGTTCCAATCAAGAAAATGAGAAAAAGAATGGATTTCAAGATGACATTTGATGAAAGTTCAAGATGATTGCAATGAAAACATTGAAGATTTTTGTAGCAGAAAATATTTTTGTATTTCTAAGTAAAAATAACTTAATACTTTTTATACTTTCAACACAACCCGATTAAGATCACGCATTATGCGCCTCAGATTTGTTTGCAAATGTTAACACAACCGAGTATTGGTATTATATTCGAAATCTTGCCCATTTTTTTAAACAACTTATCCTTTTGAAATGCTTTTGGATAAGTTTTATTTATTTTTTTAAAAAAAAACATTTTTAGAAAATAAGTTCAAGGAGTTTTTCAAGGCGTCGATTTTGAATTATTTTACTTGGGCCAAATTTTATGAAAACTTGGAGTCGCCACATAGCATTGGTTTGGAAAAGATGTGCTTGGTCACTAGATTTTAAATAAAGTAAATAAGAGAAAAGAAAAGAAAATATTTTTGAAAATAGCCCAAATTTTGACTCAAAAGGTCTTAACCAGAGTATTCTTCAAGTTTGGAGATTAGTTATACTCGGAGAAGGTGTTAGGTACCCCAAAACACCTGTTCAAAAACAGTACCTAGTGTCTTAAGTATTTTAAATTAAACTAAGTTCGAGTTTTTATTTAATTTGGTTGGTTAACGTAATATTTTTACCTTATCTTTTTATTTATGTTATGACCTAAAAATGAAGTAAGACTAATAAACTTACATCCACAAAATCAAAATAAGTAAAAATAAAACTGTAAAATAAAAGATAAAAAAAATGTTCCACTTTTGAACCATAAATTGTTTAGGGAAGAATTGACAGGTTTGGTCCTGGGGGAAGGTTTATTTTATTTTAAGTTATGATGGAAAAATTTATATATATATATATATATATATATATATATATATATATATATATATATATATATATATATATATATATATATATAAAATAAAGAACAAAAAAATTTAAACTAAAAAACTTTCTATTTGTTTTTGAAAAAATAAATCCTTTATTTAAGAAATGAAAAAATTATGGACTAAGAAAAAATTGTGTCTTTTTTTTTTTTTTTTTTTTTTGGAAAGATTAATCATTTAAAAATAAATAAATAAAATATTTAGAAAAATATGTTTTCGGTTTTGGAAAAATATTTTTTAAAAAAGACAAGGGTTTGAAAAAAAAAAATAATTTAGGAAGAAAATGATTAAGAAGATAAAAGTAATAATTATTTGAAATGTTTTTCTTAAAGAAACATTTTTTACTGTTGAAAATTATTTTTAAAGAAAACAATGGTTTTGAAGAAACTTTGAAAATGGTTTTTGTTTGTTTTAGAAAAATATTTTTGTAAGACTCAATGTTTTCATGTGCATAATTTTTAGTTGCATTTTAGAATATTTAGAAAATAACGGGATGTATTGTGTTATTTAATGTTTACTTTAAAAATAAATTTAGGGGTTAATTATCATTTTTAAAATATTAATTTAGATTTTGGGCTTAAATGATATCTTAAAGATAATTGGGGGAGATTAGTGAAATTTTTTTTAAAAAATATAATATAATTTTATGGATAAACATAAAAAAATAAAAATAAAATTAAAATAATTGTCCAAACCGTGGATAAAGAACCAACAAAAAAAAGAACAAAACAAAACAGTGGCTTAACACACACACACACACATATATATATATTGTCAACCGAAACACCTAGGCTCTATATTGTCTTCATATTATATATACACATACTGTTAAAATAGAACATATTTCACGGTTAAGTTATGGGACTAACTATGTGGACAGTATATATGTATATTTATGTGTCAAAAATATATATACGTAGATTCGATAAATATACTATTTATATAAATATCTATTTGTGAAGAATACAGTTTAAAATAAAAATTGTAAATTCTACTAAAGCGTTAATTTTTAGTATTCCGTCGATTAATAAAAAATTTAACAGTCGATTAATATTTTTCTACAAATTAAATTATTAACACGAAATTTTTGTAATCTCTACTATAATAATTTCTGTACAGTTAATATTGACATAGAAAATTAGGCATGTAGTAAATTTGTATAGTTAAAATTTGGGGAATAGAAAATGATGCATTTTAGGGCCACGCATGGCATATTACGCTTATTTTAAAAAAAAAAATATTAATTTAAGCCCCATCGTTGTTAGGTCCATAAGTGATGCCACCTGCGTAGTATTTTCGTGATAGTGTTTTGTAGAGTAAAAATCGAGGTGAGTGTACTGTCTTCTATGTAAATTGACAAATTGTATTTATGTATAAATTGTGAAAAAAAATATTTATTAAAATGGAATATTTTATAACGTTATGTAGGGTGAATATTTGTTGTTACCGGTCAGACAAGTCCTGTGGGGTAGATATGTAGACCTGTCAGGAGTGCAAATCCTGCCGGTGGCTACCCCTACCATTGGGGATATTAAATGGCCCTGATACTAATGGTCACTTTAGATGGCATGCACAGGTTACAGTACCATCGTAACTCTCGATCGTGAGGTGAAACGATCCTATGGCTACTAGGAAAAATATGAGTACTGTATTTTAGTATATGTCAAAATGTTTGGATTGATTGATTTAAATACATTATCGTATTGCAATGATGACAGTGGAATTTTATTCTGGCATGGTATGTAGTTATATTATATTTTGAAAAGTGGTATTTGATAATTATACTTGATCCATAAATTATTTTTATTATGAAGAAAGTACATCGATAAAATATTTGGGTTCAAGTACCGCAGCTAGAGACAGGTCTACTACTGGTATTAGGTAGAGTCAGGAGGTGGGGTCGTTTTAGAGGGTTAGCTGGACAGGTGTGAACCATGGAATGTTCAATTTTCTTTTTGTGGTTTTGTTGTAAATATTTAGGACATGTATATTCCCAAATTTTGAAATGAGTAAATATATTTTTTTGGAAAAAAAAAAATCTATAGCAGTGCATATATATATATATATATATATATATATATGTGTGTGTGTGTGTGTGTGTGTGTGTGTGTGTGTGTGTGTATTTCTTGATCGGTCAGGTAACGTTGAGTCAACGTCATGTTCGCCCTTGGGCAATGGGGGCTCAAGAAGGGGTGTGACATTTTTTTGGTATCAGAGCTTAGGTTATAGGTTTTGTAGATGTGCCAGGTTGTCTAGTTAGTAGTGAACCATGAGATAGGGTATCGATAGGTGGGTTCGGCATCTGGGTGGTAGTTATTCCATTTGATTAAATAATGCATTTGTATCATGCATTGTCATTTACCTTGTTAGCCCTATTACTTATTAAATCTCATTTAAGATCTTGATTATGGAGTGTGAAAATGAAAGTACTGAGAGTATTGGACCCTAGAAGAAGAGGGATATAACGTAGGAAAGCTTGGATGCCGTTGAGCGAATTTTACAAGCTGCTACACAACTGACAGAGCATCAGGCAAAAATATGGAATGTTAGAAGGCCCAAACTGAAACAGCCACTTCTTAGGTGGTACTCCTGAAAATATTCAACGAATTAGACCCCCCGACTTTTATGGGAACTGTGGGTCCTGCTGATACTGAAAATTGGTTAAGGAGCATAGGGCACGTATTCGAGGTAATGGGAATTATCGATGACAGTCGAGTTTCTCTTGCCACCTTCTAGTTGAAAAGAGAGACTGAACATTGGTGGGAGTAAATGAAGAGGTTAATTTCAATTCCAAGATTTCTTGGGATTGATTCGTTGAGGTGTTTAATGAAAAATATTTTCCTGAATCCTATCGGTTCCAGATGGAGAAGGAATTCATATCATTGAAACAGGAAAATATGACTGTTCTGCAGTATGAAATCAAATTCAAACCCTTGTCCCGATTTGCTCCTGATTTGATGAAAACAGAAGAGGCAAGATGTAGACGATTCCAGAAAGGATTTGATCTAGAAATACATTCCAGGTTGACGGGCAGGCAGATCAAAAGTTATGCGCAATTGGTAAACACGATGAAACTAATAGAGCAGGATATACGAGAAGCAGTCGAGAACCGCAAGTAGTATAAAAAGAATAGATTCAAGTCACCTAACAGATATCTAGGTGGCATTTCTCGAGGAGCTGTAGTTCGACCGTCACTTGCTCGGGCCCCAACAACCGACCAATCCACTAAGAGTCGAGGTCTAGGATAATCATACTCTGGGCAATAGTAGAATGTATCCGAACGGAGTTTCGGCCAGCAAGGACAAGGTAGGAGCCAAATGTTTAGTCGAGCCGGGATACTTGTATGTTATCAATGTGGATCACCGAATCATTTTGTTAGGGATTGTCCCATGGGAGGCCCAATATGTTTTCATTATCATGAGCCGGTTCACATATCTCTGAATTGTTCGAAATTTGTTGTTACATCTACACCTTCTACGAGCAGTGTGGGTAGTGTTGGCCTTAGTAGAGGATCGACCGGTAGACCTTGGACTCGAGGTCGTGTATTCGCTACTGCCCGATAGGATACCCAGGCTACCCCGGATATAGTTACAGGTATCATGTCTTTATATGATAGAGATGCACATATACTTATTAATCCCAGTTCTACTCATTCATTTATTTTGGTGACCTTTATGATGCATGTAGACGAATTTCCTACTTCTCTGTCATATAGTGTCATTATCTCTACCCCTGTGGGTGAGTTAGTGTTGATAGATAGTGCGTATAAAGACATCCGCTTCATATTAGTGATAGAGAATGGTTAGTGGATCTGCTACCCTTGAGTATTTACAGAAATCGAATGGCCAATTGGGAAAGTTTAGAGATGAAGTGAAGAATGGTCAAAGAGCCGACTATCGTGTTAGGGATAATGATGAAGCTTTGATGTTTGAGAATAGATTATGTAAACCTAATAACGCCGATCTAAAGAAAGATATCTTGGATGAAGCACAGCATACGCAATGCACCCAGGCGGTACCAAAATGTATCAGGATTTGCGAGAATACTATTGAGGGAATGGAATAAAAAGAGAAATTGCAGAATTTGTTGCCAGGTGTCTCGTTTGTTAGAAAGTTAAGATCGAGCACCAACGTCCAGGTGAGTTATTGCAGCCTCTACCTATCACAGAGTGGAAATGGAAACATATTACGATGGATTTTATTTCGGGATTACCCCGTACTCAAAAGGGACATAACTCCATTTGGGTAATTGTTGATAGACTTACCAAGTCTGCCTATTTTTTAGCCATCAAATTGATGTACTCCCTGGATAAGTATACAAAATTGTATATTGATGAGATTATCCAATTGCCCAGTGCGCCAATTTCCATAGTCTCAGATAGAGATTCGAGATTTACTTCGAAGTTTTGGCCGAGTCTTCAAGCTGCTATGGGTACCAAATTAGAATTCAGCCTAGCCTTCCATCCATAGACTGACGACCAATCAGAGTGTGCGATTCAGACGTTGGAAGATACGTTGATGGGTTGTGTTCTATAATTTCTTGGTAGTTAGGATGATCATTTGACGTTAATGGAGTTTGCCTATAACAATAGCTACCATTCGGCAATTGAGATGGCCCCGTATGAAGCCTTGTATGGTAGAAGATGTAGAACCCTAGTCTATTGGACTGAAGTAGGGGAACACAAATTATTGATGTCGGATATAGCCCAAATGACGGCTGACAAAGTAAAAGTGATTCAGGAAAGACTGAGGATTGCTTAGAGTCAGCGAAAGAGTTATGCTGACAAGCGTAGGCGGGAGTTGAAATTTGAAGTGAGTGATCATATGTTTTTGCGTATATCCCCGTGGAAGGGCATAATGAGATTCGGGAAGAAGGGAAAGCTAAGTCCGAGGTATATCTGGCCATACGAGATTCTAGAACGGGTTGGCCGAACAGCTTATTGACTAGCCCTACCGCTAGAATTGTTCAGATTACACGATATTTTCCACGTGTCGATGCTCAGGAGATATGTGCCAGACCCTTTGCATGTGTTGACTTCTCAACAGTTGAATTTAAAGAAGACTTGACATACGTTAAGGAGCCAGTCTAGATTCTGAACCGTAAAGATCAAATGTTGTGGAAAAAAATGATTCCATTCATGAAAGTGTTATGGCGTAGGCACTCGGTGGAGGAAGCAACATGAGAGCGAGAAGATGAGATAAAGAATAAATATCCGCATTTATTCGTTCAAGGTAACTAAAATTTCCGGACGAAATTTCTTTCAGGGGGGAAGGGTTGTAAGACCCGATGTTTACATGTGCATAATTTTTAGTTGCATTTTAGAGCATTTAGAAAATAACGAGATGTATTGTGTCATTTGATATTTACTTTAAAAAAATTAGGGGTTAATTATCATTTTTAAAATATTAATTTAGATTTTGGGCTTAAACGATATCTTAAAGATAATTGGGAGAGATTAATGAAATTTAAAAAATAAAAATAAAAATTTATGGATAAATATAAAAAAAAAAAAAAAAAAGGACAAAACAAAACTATAGCTTGGATTTCAACACACACACGTATATATATATATATATATATGAAAGAAGGAAACTATGCAGACAAGTAAATACGTATATTTATGTGTAAAAAATATATATACGTGGATTCGGGAAAATATACTAGGTATAGAAATATCTATTTGCGAAGAATACAGTTTAAACTAAAATTTGTAAGTTCTACTAAAGAGATAATTTATAGTATTCCATCGACTAATAAAATTTTTAACAGTCGATTAATATTTTTCTACAAATTAAATTATTCACACGAAATTTTTCGCAAATAATTTCCATACAGTTAATATTGACATAAAAAATTGGGTGTGTAGTAAATTTGTATAATTAAAATTTGTAGAATAGAAACTGATGCATTTTAGGGCCACGCATTGCATATTAGGCTTATTTTAAATAAATTATTAATTTAGGCCCCATCGTTGTTAGGTCCACAGGTACCGCCGCTCGCGTAGTATTTCGGTGACAATGTTTTGTAGCGCAAAAATTTAGGTGAGTGTTCTGTCTTCTATGTAAATTGACAAATTATATTTTTGAATAAATTGTGGAAAAAGTATTTATTAAAATGGACGATTTTATAATGTTATGCGGATTAAGTAGATTTTTAAATGTGGAAAGTGGTTTTTTGTTATCTGACTATGCAATAGTTGTCTTCTCGTTAGGAGGGCATGTCCTACAAGATGTGTATTACCTGTCAAGCAGGACCTATAGGGTGGATATTTGTTGTCACCTATCAGGAAAGTCTTGCAGGGTGGATATTTGTTGTTACTTATCAGACAAGTCATGCAGGGTGGATATTTGTTGTTACCTGTCAGGCAAGTCCTGCGGGGTGGATATGTGGACCTGTTAGGAGTGAAAATCCTACGGATTGCTGCCCCTACCATTGAGGATATTAAATAGCTCTGGCACTGATGGTCACTTTAGATGACACAATTGTATAAGTTACCGTACCGTCGTGACTCCCGATCCTGAGGTAAAACGATCCTATGACTAGTAAGAAAAATATGAGTACAATATTTTATTATATGTCGAAATGTTTGGATTGGTTGATTTAAGTACATTATCTTATTGCAATGATGACAGTGAAATTTTATTCCGGCATGATATGCGGTTATATTATATTATATTTTGAAAAGTGGTATTTGATAATTATGCTTGATCCATAAATTATTTTTATTATGAAGACAGTACACCATTAAAATATTTGGTTTCAGGTGTCGCAGCTAGTGACAGTTCCACAACTGGCACTAGGTAGAGTTAGGAGGTAGGGTCGTTTTGGAGGGCTGGCTGGACCGGTGTGAACCGTGGAAGGTTCAGTTTTCTTTTTGTGGTTTTGTTGTAAATATTTGGGATATGTGTATTCCCAAATTCTGAAGTGAGTATATATATATATATATATTGAAAATAAAAAACAACCTTGTTTTCAAACAAAAATGGAAGAAAGTTTTTTTTTTTTTTTTTTTTTTTTTTTTTTTTTTTAAGAAAAGAAAACGTTTTAAAAATAAAAATAAAAATTGGTCTTCTTGTGAAGAAGACATTTTAAGTGGAGAAAAGATTAAACATCATTTCATTAACATCATCCCTTTATGCACATACCCTTAATATCCTATTATTTCTAAATGGGGTATGATGAACTATGAGAGCATGCCTATATTTCTTAGTTTAAAAAAAAAAATAAAAAAAAAATAGTTTTTGTTTTTAGATGACATGAGAGCAATTTACTGTGACCAATTAGGTTTCCCATTCATTTTACCATGTTTGAAAAATATTTTCTTCTATTTTTATATTTTTCTATGAAAATAAACTTCTCAAGATTTAAAACTTTGAATCACCAGCTTTCAATTATCCAACATTTAGTTATGATTTTTCGAAGTTTAGTAAACAAAGTTGCCAAAATCTTATGGGATTATATTCAGCTACATTTGGGGGTCTATAAAGGTACCATATAAAGTTTAAAACACAACATATAATAGCTTAAAATGATACTCATTGAGTCTAGTTTTATTTATAGCAAGTTTTATGGTTTTCTGATTTTGCTACGAATTGTTATAAATTTTTGAAGACAAGTTGTTCAGATGAACTGAAAGTAGAATTTGAAATTTCCAGATTTGGTTCTTCAATTCGTTTTGATACCCAATGCTCCTAAGCTATGTTTTTTACTTTCCTAAGGCCTAGAGTTCATCCCAAACCAATTTACAACCTTCCTAATTCATTTAAGGTTCATTTACATCATGGTTTTCTCAGATTTTTTCAAAAAACCAAAAATAACAAAGTTAAAATTCAAAACTGGATTTAAAAAAAAAAAATAAAAAAAATTGGATTTTATGCATGGTAATTTCACCCAAATATCATGTTTAATTCAACCTAACAAACTCATACAAGACATATTCCAAGTTTTACTAGGTTTAATCCAAATATGCTTTATATCTTAACCTTTAGAATTATAAAAATTCATACTAGAACTCTAAACAAAAATTTCTAGGTTTAGGACCTTACCAAATTTGTGCTTAATCCACCACCAAGACTTGATTTCAGCTGTGGATTCTCTAAAATTTCTTTCTCCAAATCTCCCCAAACTCTTATTCTCCCTTTCCCTCTCTCGGTCGTTTTTTTTTCCCCCTCTTATTCTCTTATTTTCTTCATATTCTCTAGTTTTCGATGGAAGCTACAACATTGTTCATATCGACCCTATCTTGCCTTAATTTCATGGGCTTTGTTGGTTTTCATGTAAGTTTTTGAGGTGGTTTTGCAGAGAACTTCTCTCTGCCATGGAGGTACAAGTTGATGGAGGTTGAAGGAGAAGGCAAAGGGGTTTTTTCTTGGTTCTTTCCCTTTCACATGAAGTCTAGAGGCTTTCCTATTTTTTATTTTTTTTTGGATATGGGTAGGTTCTTGGGTCATGGGTTATGGAAACTAATACTTAAGTTAGTAGGTATGGATCTTGACTTAGGTATTGGGTTATCTCAAAACTAATTTTGGGCTTTTCGAATACAACTTGGGCTTTAACTATATATATTGGGTTTTATAATCTATCAATTTTGCATCTTTCATTTGTGGTATTTCTAAAATAATATTAAATGGTCCAAATGTACACTTTGGACTAGAAATCATGTGCCCAAAACATGGTGAACCATTGTATTATATAATTTTATGTTAATTCCCTTAATTTGGCATTTAAATTTTGTGATTTTCACTAGAGAATTTTAATTACACTAAAAGTTTTATTTAATTGCTCTCACAACTCTATAATTCTAATTTCTAAAATTGAGAATGTTACATTTTTAGTTTAGATATGAATAAAATAGAAGTTTTATTCAAAGAAAAATTTTGGAAAAAAAAAAAAATCTTTTTTTGGGGTTTTTTTTAGATGAAAAAAAACATTTCTTCCAAAAAATTTACTTTATGGAAAAACCTAGAATATATATATATATATATATAAATGAGACTCAAATTTTTATTTTTATTTTAAAAAAAAAAAAAAACAAAGTTACATATATTTTACCATATCAACCTTAAATAAAACCATTTGGGGGAAGGATTTTCCTTAACCCTCATTTAAAGTTTCTCATAAGAAGGAAAACCTAGAAAACAAAGTATAGAAAATCCTCCCTTATGGTTTTTTAGCTTAGGTAAAGTTTCTTTTTCTTTTTCTTTTTTCTTTTTTCAATTTTTTGATATGGAGAAAAAATTAGAAAAAATATATATGTATATAGAAAGTTGATATATATATATAATGCTAGTCCTTACCATAGCTAAGAAAGGGGAAATGTTTATGAAGAGGACAACACTTATCCCATCATTTACATGAAATAAGGAATAGATGGTCTTCCTTTATCTAACCATTTATCTATGAAGGACTTGACTTAGATTATATATATAATTATATGTGTAGTGCATGTCGAAGAACTTGACTCAGTGCCAGTTCAAGTTCTTGACTTAGTATATATAATACTATATGTAAAATGTCAGTCCAAGGACTGTTACTTAGTGCCAACCAAGGTCTTGACAAAAAAGGAAAAAAATGCAGAAATTTAAAGCATGGAAAGGTATAGAGCAATAAAGCAAATGACAAAAAAGTAAATGCAGAAAAGTAAAAGCATGGAAAGGTGCAAAGTGGAAAAGTTAATGACAGTAAAAATAAATGCAAAAAAATAAATTCATTTTATGCGTTTCGAGAGAACAAATTGTATTTTTGTGGGGTTTTGACCGCTTTAGTTTGGTTTTTTCTTTGTTTGTCTTTTGTTTGACAAGAAATGTGAAAGTTATGGAGTTTTGGAGAATTGACCTTGCTTCCATTAAAGGTAGTTCATCTGCTCCTTCTCCTTCGTGTAAGTTTTTTTTGATCTTTTTTGGTAGAGATTCTTAGATTTGTAAGGGACTAAATCCTAATTTTGAGAAATGTTTCTAGAGAGAGAAAGTGCTATTGGCATGTAGAGAGAAAATATGAATGCAAGAACAAGTGAATTAACAAATGAAAATGGAAGGAGGCTACCCCTATTTATAGGGGTTAGCCATTTGCACACTCCTCAGGTCGTGAGCCCTAAGAAGTGCATGATCTTCCTATGACAACTCCATGTTTTATCATTTGATGAAGGCTACCCCTATTTAGTGAATTACACACTTCAACCCCTTAATTAAGGTAATAAAGAGTTGACTTTGTGATTTGACCACCATAAGTCATGTAATTAATATAAATGGATTTGGGAACTCCCAAGGGTTCTTGGGGAACTCCAATTTTAGGATTCAATGCTCCTTCTTATTCCCAGGAGGTGCACTTAAGTAATTTTTTTAATTTAGGCACTTTTTGTCAATTACGTGTGATTTCTTTTTTTAAATTGAAATGACAATAGTGAAATTAAACTATAAAACTTAATATTTGGAAGTTAAATTTTAAAAATAAAATGTTTTTGGTTGTCATTTTAACAAAACGGGCAAAAAAAATAATTTTTGGCTAAAATGAAAAGTAGTTGAAATTAGTGAAATTTCTTAAAATTGAGAGAGTGGGAAACAAAATTAACTATATACAAAGAAATATTATATAAAAATACACTTTCAATTTAATCAATTTATTCCCCAATTAACTTTTAGAAATTTCAATATTAGTCCGAAACTTTATTTCTTTGCTAAATTCATTCAAATTGTCGATTTTTTTTAATTTTTTTTTTTTTTGCGATTCTTTTTCCTCAAAATATTGAATTAAAATTAAACACATGAATTTGAGGCACAAATTTGTCTCTTTAAACATAGTTTAAAGTTTACCAAATTTTCACTTTAGACCCGATATTTTTACAAAATGCGAAAACGTGCAAGACAAAATGTAGTGTCTACAATGCATGACACTTGTAAAATAAGTTGAATTATATGAAATGTGGTTAGAAGTGATAAATTCAAGTGTCTATTTGCTTTTTTTTTTTTCCTAAAGTATCGTTAAAGAAAATATTTTAAAAGTGGAAAAATTAGGCTTTTCAACCTGAACGGTCGATCGACAGAGAAATTGATTGACTATAATAAGCAGGTTAAGTGTTTTTTTGTGGATTTTGTCCTAAACCATTTACCTATATGGTGAACGGCCGACTGGCAGATTTAGGTTGGGTATTTTGGGGGGTTTTAGGATTGATAATCGACAGAGTAGTTTAACGGTTAATTTAGAGCCTAAAATGGCTGACCGCTCAGTTAACCAACTGGTTGTCCATGATTGGAAAATAACTGTTTAGGGTACAATCGGTCAACTAGTGCCATAGCTTGTTGATCGAGTGGATATTTTCTGTATGTTTGACCAAACCTTTTTTTGAGATCTTAAACCCTAATCTTAAGCCTTTGAACGTTATGAAATCAAATATTTTGAGTTTTTGACTATTTTTCATGATTATACTATATATTTTGAAGATCTTATTATCTAATTCTTATGCTATTTGATTCTGTGAGATTTATCGAAAAAACTACTCAACTACTTTATATTTTTAAAGGGTTTTAATAAAAATATTTTTGAGACTAAATTGAGTGTTTCAAATGACTATGCTTTTGGACAAATATTTAGGATTTAAGGGGATATATTATACGGGATGTACATATGACATTTATGGGCTTATCTTTGAAAATATAGTCTTTATAGGTATTGTTTGAAATCTATATATATTGACCTGCATTTTTTGGGAAAATAAAATCAAGAAAAATATTTTTAAATCTTCCATTTCCAAAAGAGAGAATCATTTTTTTTGAAATTATATTTGATAGAACGTTTTTAAGAAGTTATTGATCGAGGCGTTTATCGTTTTTGTCATTAGTTTTTGGGTTATACCTTTGTCTTTACTATTTCAAAAAACCCTCATGTGAGATCTCTCTGATTAATTTACGTGCTCAATATTTTTTAATTTACTTGATACAAATATTTATTTGAGTTTGTAGTAATCTTCTTTTAAGAAAAATAATTTTCTATCTTTGAATCTATTGAATATCTTGTGAATCAATTTTTGCCTGATAATATGATTTATATAATCATTGTGCTTTAATTGGTTATAATCTGATTTAGATCCTTACATAGTTTATTTGGACATTACTTGAGTATATCTTGTATTAAGGTTGTATAAACTCTGGTGGAAAGAAAAAGACATTTAATTTTTATTTTTTTTTATTTTTTGTGTATTTGGTGATTGTAAGATGGATAGACATATTGGGTCAGTTTCTAATCAGAGATTAGGCTTGATAGTTCGCCTATAAAGGAATAGGTTTGATTCTTTCCTGTAAAAGGATTTTATTAGTCTTTAGCCTAGTAAAAAGATAGATATGTTTAATTCTTAGCCTGCAAAAGAATTAGGTTCTTCTTAAGTCTGGTAAAAATAAAGCTATACTAGTTTGATTACGAGTCCGGTAAACGAATTATGTTAGTCGTGAACCTACGAAAATGATTATAAGAATTTGGTTCCTACCTAGAAAAGGAATTAGAGTTAGTGGATTGGAAAATCTCTGTGGGAGATCACTAGAATAGACGTAGGCAAAAGTAGTTTGTCAAACCATAATAAATTTGTGTGCTCAATTTCTATATCCCTAATTATTTTGTTGTGTATTTAGTTAAATACGTTTTTGTTGTAATTCAACATAATAATCAGTTACAGAAATTGATGATTTATTGATTATTAATTTATTTGTTTAAATTTATATGACTACCTAATTCACCCATCTGTGGGTCAATAGGTATAAATCAAAGTTTTTTCGAGACTAAATTGGAAGTTTTGAAAGAGCATTTATTGGTCAAAAATATTAGATTATGGGGTTTACATATGACATTTATGGACTTATCTTCAAAATATAGTCGTTATAGGAATTGTTTAAATTCAATATATATTAACCTGCATTTTTGGGAAAGGTTAATAAAGAACAAGCGTTTTAAATCATCAATTTTTAAAGAGAGAATTGCTTTTTCTAAAATATATTTTTGAGAGAGATTTTTTTTTTTTAAGTTCTTAATCGAGGCGTTCATCGTTTTTATCATCGAGTTTTATGCTATACCTTTGTATGTACGATCTTCAAAGAAACTTTAGTCAGATCTCTCCGATTACTTTATGTGTTTAATATTCTAGGTTTAGCGTGATATATATCTTTCTTTTAGCTTGTAGTAATCTGTTTTAAGAAAAATCATTTTCCATTTTTTAATATCCTGAAAAACCTATGAAATGATTTTTTTTTTCCTGATAATTTGATTTACATAATCTCTGTTCTGTAATCAAGTACAATAAGATTTGTATTATCAAATAATTATATTACATAGTACATTAGGACATTAATTGAGCATATCTTGAATTGAGGTGATAGAAGCCCTTGTGAGAATAAAAAGCTAATTTTTGCATTTCATGAGAGTGAGAGGATTAGCTATATTGGGCTAGTGTCTAATCATGGTTAATATTTAGTCTGGTAAAAAGATAGACAAATTTGATTTCTATCCTGTAAACAAATTAGGTTTATCCTGGTAAAAAAATAGATATGCTTGATTCTTAACCTGCAAAAGAATTAGGTTCTCCATGACTCTGGTAAAAGAGAATTTTTAAAGGTTTTATTCTGAGCATGGTAAAAGAATTAGTGTTGGCCCATAAATTTACCTAACAAGGGGGGTAAATTGTGTAGTTATAAAAATGTAAAACAATTAATTTATCAAACCCACAAATTACAAATTTTCCTAACTGGTTATTATCTTGTATTAGAGTGAAAATGTATTTAACTCAATCCATAACCAAACGACCAAAAATAAGGAAGCGACACACAACGATTTATCCTCATTCGGTAAGCTACTCTTACCTACATCCAGTCCTCCAAGTTCTAAAGGTCTTTCGCAATTCGGTATCCCTAATTCATTTCTCAGGTAGGAATGAAACCCTTATAATCTTTTTCACAAGCTAAACTAACCTAATTGTTGGCCCAAAAATCTAACAAAGAGAGAAAGAGGAGATGAATTGGGTAGTTACAAAAAATTAAGCAATAAAGTCAAACACAAATAACCAATTTCTCTAAATTGATTATTATCTTGTTACGTAGTATAAATGTGTTTATCTAGATGCACACCCAAACAAACAAAAATAATAATAATGTAGTACACAATGATATATTCTGGCTCGGTAAATTAGTCTTACCTAAATCAAGTCCCCCGAGCTCTACGAAGATTTGCAATTCACTAAACCCTAATTCCTTTTATAGGTAAGAACCAAACCATTACAATCTTTATCACAGACTAGAGACTAACCTAATTCCTTTTGTAGGCTCAGAATCAAACCCTAATTGTCTTGATTCTTTTCGCAGGTTCAGAATTAACCTTTACAACCTTCATTCCTTTCACAGGCTCAGAATCAACCTGTTACTCTCTTACGCTATTATACTTATCATTTTTGCAGGCTTAGAAAGAACTTTTACAATCACTCAATTATATTAAAAGAAGAATTAAAACCTAATTTTTTCAAAGGATAAAGACTAACCTAATATTTTTGCAAGTCAAAGTTCAAACTATAATCGTTTTCTCATGCTAAAGATCAAAACCTAGCTATCCTGATTAGACATTCTCAAACGTGTCTAATCTACCCAAAATCGCCAATATGAAAAGTCAACAAGTTTTTTTTCCACAAAGAGTTTATACCACCTCAATACAATTATACTCAATTAATGTCCTGAATATTATTACGTGATAAATTCAATGTGAGACACAAATATGATATAATATAATTAATACACAAATAGCACGTAATCAGATTTCTCAAATACAAACCGTTTAAAAGATTTTCATAGAATTAAGTTCGAAAACCATTTTTTCTCAAATATCTTATCCAAGCAATTAATCAATAATAATATAAGAAAGTAATAACAATAGCTTGGAAGGATCTCACCGAGATTCGTCAAAAATGATAATGATTTCATAATAGAGAAGAGAAATTGGTGACAAGAACGATAAGCGCCTTATATTAAGAACTAAAAGTATAATCACACTTATGAATTTTAGTAGCAAAATCTCTCTTATAATTTCTAGAAGGCTGATGTTCTTGAATGTTCAAACTCAATCCTGCATGTCTGTATTAATAGACCTAAAATTAGGACTCCATCGGCTAATTTTCAAATGTCATGACTCTAAATGACATTCAAGACCCCATATATCATATATATTCAAGATATATTTATTTCATTAAAAAATACTCTTGGGAAAACTCATTTTGGTCCTTAAAAATTTTTCAAATCAAAATCCATAGAAATAAGAAGTATTTAATCACTTTAATTAAAAGAATAATTAAATAAATAGACCAATTAATTAATAATATCTAAATATGTGATATATTTTGAAAATAATTTGAATTCCCTTGAAATACGCCCTTGAAATCATCAAAACCAAAATATATTGACGAAAAAACAAATCAGTCAAAGTTTTGACTGACGCTGTCGGTTCATTGGCCTAAACAGTCGGTTAACTGACCTTTCACAACAGTCATTGTTTTGACTATTGTGTTGGTCTACTCGGTTGACTGAATGGTCCAGTGCGTTCGAATTTTTTTTCATTTTCAACTATTGTATTCATTAGTCTACCTACCCAATTTGTTGGTTAACAGAATTGATTAGTAGGTCACTGATAGGTGAAATTTGTCTATATATTCTCAAGTCAATTTTGGTAGATTTTGAGTATTATTATAGTGTTTTAATATGTTTTTATTTGTTTTTGTTGATCCTAAGATTTTGATGAATAATTAAATGTTGACGTTTTTTGTGGAACTAACGATTTTATTGAGTGTTTCAGTTTATTAGTTCCAATGATAAAAATGATCATGAAGATATTGTGACAATGCTAAAGATGATGGAAGATTAAGAGTTTGAAGAAATTGAAGAACCTAGAGAAAATAACTCAGGTTAAATTTTAACTCTTAATGTATCCCGGTTAGGATCATACACGACACAAAATATTTTTTAAAATTATGTGTGTTTTTATAGGATCCGAATTAGTTAAATCATTTGCTCCTATGTGTAATTAAAAAAGAAATAAAGATAACTGATTAAAATTGAATTTAAGATTTTAGTGGAGTTAACCGAGAAAAGAAATCGGTTAAAGGGGCGAAAACGTCGAAGAAATTGAATGAAAGTGAATTAAGGAGAGGTGTTCCAACAATGGTCGGTCGGCAGGTAAGTCGACTTATGGTTATAAGGCGAACTTTTGGGATCATTTGGCAGATTGGGAAGTTGACTTATGGAACTCTCTGAATCATCTGGTCGACAGGTAAGTCTACCTATGCTTAGAGGATGAACTCCGTGGATCTTCCGGTCGACAGATGAGTCGACTTATGTAACTCTCTAAATCATTTGGTCGATAGATGAATTATGGGCATGTCAACCGATGGGCAACGATTTTTGGCTTGGCTACATCTTGAATTGGGCGATCGACAGACGGGCCTTGGTTGGTTGACACATGGATCTGTTTCAGTTTTAGGGGATTTCGAGGATTCTAATCAAACAGTGGTTGTTACTAGATGTTTATGGTTATGATATGCGAGATATCTTAGGATCTGATATATTTTGAGCTATTTAATTAATATTTAAATATCCATATAGATATGGTTCAAGTAGTTTTGATATTTCTCAATTTGGTACATGTAATTCTTTCTATCTTATCTAATTGAGATTGGGTAAAAGTTTAAGGGACTTAATTAAATATTTTAAAAGATATTTTAAGTTAATTATACCAGGAATGAATCATTATGATATAGAGTGTCTATTGGTGTAATTAAATATCATGATTTATGGGAACTAACCGTTGGAGGGCTTGTTTTATTCCCTTATAAGTAAACCTGCGTTTTTTAGGTTTAAAAAAAAAATCAAGATAATCAAAATCATTCTGAGTTATTCAGCTCTCGTATTTTCTAAGAGTAATCATACTGAGTGCATTGTGAGATCTTTCTTGAGATTTGTTCTTGAGAAACATTTGCTGTGGATTATTACTACTACCAATTTGAAATGTTATTGCTATTCTAATAATTATTCTTTCGGTGGAATCCTGGTAAGATTATTCAAAATTACTTACTATTAATTAGTAATTGATTCTATTATTTATTATTAGGAAATTGATATTTGAAATTGTTTTCCAGATTTTTTATTGAAAATTATTTTTGTGAAATAATTTCTTGAGAAAATCTGATTACGTGTGTAACTGCTTGCTACCCATCTTTATTTGAAATCAAAATTTGAAATTCTCATTTTTTATCACGAGTGTCGGGGACATTAATTGAGTTTGAATTTATCTGGGGTGATAGAAGCTCCAAGTGGAAAAATCACTTATCAATTATTTTTAATTGGTAAGTTGAGTGTCAGATTAGATACTACTGGGAGTGTCTAATCAAGGGTAGCTGGTTTCAATCTTTTCTGGTAAAGAGATTGAGGTTTGATCTTTGCCTGGAATATAAAAAGATTAGGTTTTAATTCTTCCTTTATAGAATTATGAGTGAATTGTAATGGTTCAATCCTTACTGGCTAAAAGGATATTTGGAGCGTGTTTGTGTGATGTTTAATTCTTGAGCCTAAGGTATAAAAAGAATTAGGTCGTGATTCTCCCTATAATAGAATTAGGTTAATCTTCCGCCTAATAAAAAGATAGAAGTTATTCCTTAGCCTGTGAAAATGAATCGTAAAGGTTGATTCTGAGCCTGTGAAAAGAATCGTTGTGAGGGTTTGGTTCCTACCTTGATAGGAATCTTGAGTTTAGTGGGTTCGACTCTCTACGGAGTTTGGGGGATTGGATTAGCCAAGAGTAGCTTGGTGAACCAGTATAAATTTCTGTGTGCTGCATTATTTATAATGTTTATATTTTGTTGTTTAGGTGTGTACCTAGTTGATAACACATAATCCGCTACTATAAAAGATAATAATTAATTTTGGGCTAAAATTAATTGTTTGATTTTTGAAGTGTTATATTTTAATAATTTTTTAATACTACCCAATTCACCCCCCTTGGATAGCTCACTGGGCCAACAATTGGCATCAGAACTGGTTTTAGCTCGATATACTTCACAGTATAGTTAAACACAATCACATGGAGTGTCTTAATTCTGAAGTTATGTATACTACTGTTGATTCTACTTCTTCTGATAGTCATTGTTCTTCCCATGAGACTGATATAATTTGCAATGATGAAAATACAGATAAGGCTACTGAGATACTTATTGCTCTTACGTACGTTTTTGGAAAAAAGAATTTTAAACTAGAGAAAAAAATTGAAACTCTTGAAAATAAGAAGTTTAGTACTGTCAAATCTCTCAGAAAAAAGAATTTGGACAAATATTTTGAAACTGTTGAGTTTAAAATTGCTTTATCTGAAATTAGTAAGTTCTATGAGAAAATTAAGTCTCTTGAGGATGAGACTGAGTGTAAAGCCCTAATTTTAGCACGTACATACTTTTATTGAATTTTAGAAATATTTAGAAAATAACGGGGTGGTATGTGTTCTTTTTAATTTGAAAAAATAATTAGGGATGAATTTATAATTCTAAGAAAAATGAAATTTTGAATTGGGTTAAAATGATAACCTAAATAAAATTGAGGGGAGGTTAGGGTAATTTGGGAAATATATATATATATATATATATATATATATATATATATATCTTTTGTATGAGTATGCTCATGCAACCGAGAGGAATGAGGATTGACGTGGCAGCGTTTGGGTTTGAGAGGAAGCACTATGTTCATGCATATAAATTCGCACAATTATGATCTTTAACCTCAAAAGAATAAAGGAGAAAATAGATAAGAGAGAGAGAGGATCGAAGGGGTTTGGTCGGTCCGGTGGGTGTTCAGCCGATGTATATGTGTAGTCGTGAGTGTGTGTGTATTCTAATTGTCGACTAGGTGTGTGTGCACCTGTTCATCGTCGATGGTTGGTAGCGAATGAATACACCGGTACTTTCACTCGCAAGTATACGAGGTCAAGTTTTAGTATAAATCGGGAGAGTTAGGGTTATCGTGTCCACAGGGATTGGTTTTGACTATTATTGAGTACCGCATTTATCATGACCTAACTTTATCTAGGAGAAAATAAATGTGTTTAAAAATTAATAGTACTAATACTAAGTTAATTAATCTAATTAAATTAACTATACTAATATTACTTATGAGATGATTTAGGGAAAGTATTGCCTAGGGATTAACTTTTGCTCACAAAAACGTGTTTGGTCTCGTTTTAGTTTACGTTAACGGCGTTCAACTTATTCGACAATCTCAGTTCATAAACTCCCTCGCCACCTCTCCCAAGTGTAAGATGGAGGAATACATGACTTTGAGTCAACGAAGAAGTCCCCCTCAACGTCTTAACGACCCTAGGTTATGTGAGTCTCGCCCCAACGTCATTGATTGCACACAATCCAACTCCCGACCGGGTCATTGGATCATCGTGTTGTATTTACCCTATCGACAATCTTAGTTCTAAAACTCCACCTCCACCTCTCTCGAGTGTAAGACGGGGGAATACATGACTTTGAGTCAAAGAAGAAGTCCCCCTTAACTTCTTAATGACCCTAGGTCACATAAGTCTTGCCCCAACGTCATCGATTGTCAACAATCCTAACCCCGACCGGGTTATTGGATCGTGGCGTTTGTTTATTCTAGTCCGAATCCAAGATTTGTCAAACCCCGTATTCTCATAACATCATTCTAAGCACGATAAGCAAACAATATGACATACACAATTAAAATAACAAAGAACATCTGGAAACGAAACACAAACTCAACAAAACAACATTTTTATAAATTACATTAATCCCTAGAGGAAAAACCTGTTTAGCTCATGGCCATAGCCGGTTATACAATGAAAACTAAGCCAAACATGCTCAAACAACAATCCTAAGTTAAGAAATAAAAGAAGGAACAAGAGAAACTTAGCCTAGTCCAAAGATTTATCGCTAAAAATATTTCGAGATCGCTTCTTTCTTCTTTGCTTTGTGATCTTCTCCTTAAGATTTGAATGAGCACTCTCAAAACCTCTCTCTAAAATATACTAAGTCTATTTAAGCTCTAATGGCTGAAGGAGAGGAGATGAGGGGGTATAAAAAGGAAAAATATCTAAAATAAATATCTAAATCTGTGCAGAGGCCACCGTTACGACCGTGGGATTCACCGCCATGGCAGTGAGTAGGTTGGTTGTTTGATTGCCTAGGCGGTGGAATTGGTGACATCCTGCATTTTTACCGCTGCGGTCATGAATCTCAGTGCCACGACGGTGGACGTTCAACAAGAAATCAACTCTCTGCATCTTCACCTCTACGGCGGAGGTCTGGATGCTGTGGCGGTGGCTTCTTTCAGAATAATGCTGCCTTGCTCGTTTTTCCACCGTTCTTCGACCATTGTTGGTTCGATCTTATCGTTTACGCTCCGTTTTTCTACATTTTCACCCTATACACCTGATTAAGTACAAAAAGAATAAAAACACATCAAAATATATTAAAACATACTAAACATACTCGAAAACTAACAACGTTCGGATTGGAAATAGATAGGTAATTTACAACTATCAATGGTCAAAGGTAATCGTGTGTGTGTGTGTGTGTGTTCGTTCCAATGTTGTGTATGTATGTAAGTGTTTCGGCGTGTATGAGTGAGTGTGTACCCTGATCATGAGGAAAGGGTGACGAGTGAAGACGCCGGGGCTGGTGAGGAGAGAGAGAGAAGTGATTGGTCTGAAAGTGGAAGTAGAAACCAGAAATGGGAAGAAGACGACCATCGCCACAACAGTGAGATTCGTCACTCCAGTGGTGAGTTCCTGTGAGCAGAACTGCAGTAGCGCCACTGCAGCGGTGGGACCGTCGTCGCGGTGGTGAAGATTTGGGCAGAAAACAATGAACTTCAACAATTCGTAAAAAGGATAAAATTTCAACTGATTTCTAATTTTGTTAAAATTGAATTTTTAGCGTTAAAATTAATAATCGTGACAATAGTAATGTTTACAACTGCTAATTTTAAAAATATTGTACAGTAAATCTTAATGCCGTGAATTGGGATGAATAGTAATTTTACATAATCAAATTTGGGGAATGGGGAATTTCGTAATTAAGGGCCATGAATTGCATATTAGGGTTGTTTAAAATAAAATATTAATTTAGGCCCTATCGTTATTAGGTTCGCAGGTGCCAGCGTCCTAGTAGATTTTGAACGTCAGTATTTTTGCAGTGCAAAAAACGAGATGAGTGTATTGTCTTCTATATAAGTTTATAAAATCTTATTTTCATATAAATTGTGGAGAAATACGTTTCTTGGAAAAATGTGTTGATTTGAAAATGAACGATTTTGTGACTTATATGGATTAAGTAGGTTTTAAATGTGGATATTGTGAAAATGGAAATGGGAAAAACGAAAATTTTTGTGTGTCCGACTACGCCATAGTTTTGATCCTATCATGAGGGCATGTCTTGCAGGATGGTTTTGACCTGTCCAGAGGGTTAGTTCGGCAGGTGGTTGATTATATTATGACCTGTCCAAAAGGTTAGTACGGCTGGTGGTTAATTATGTTATGACCTAACTAGAGGGTTAGTCCGTCAGGTGGTTGATTATATTATGACCTATCTGGAGGGTTAGTTCGGCAGGTAGTTGGTTACATTATAACCTTTCTAGAAGGTTAGTCCGGCATATGGTTGATTATATTATGACCTGTCTGGAGGGTTAGTCGGTAGGTGGTTGATTATGTTATGATCTATTAGGAGGATTAGTCTTGCATGTGGTTGATTGACCTGTCAAGAGTGCAAAACCTGTGGGTGGTATGGTACCTTTACAACTTCCTATCGTGAGGTAAAAACAATCCTATGGCTCATAGGAGATGAGTGTGGGGTGTTTTTTTTTTTTTTTTTTTACGATAAACACCCTGAACTGATTGACTTAAAATAGTTGGGTGTGTTAAATATATAATTTCATTACATGGGTGACAATTCGGAAATTGGTTTCAGTATGGGTGACAGTTGGAAATTGGTGTCAGTATGGTACACGATATACGCTTAGCTTTATGTTATTATATTTTATTGGTGGCAGTGGAATTGGATTTTCAACCGGGTATGTGATTATAAAATATTATATTTTGAAATGTAGTATTTATTAAGTTTATTTGATCCATTCAATTAAATGTTTTTATTATGAAGATTGTATACCGATAAATTTTTTTGTTTAAGGTATCGCGGTTAGGAGTAAATCCACTATTGGCACTAGGTAGAGTCTAGTGGTAGGGTCATTTTGGAGGTGAGCCGGGCAGGTGTGAACCGTGGAAGGTTCAGGTATTTTGGAAAAAATAATAATAATAATAAATTTTACAGTAGCATGTGTACTTATGTGTATCTGTATGTATTGAGTTGATTGGGCGGGTAGCATCATGTTGACATCACACCCTGCCTCAGGTGATGGGTGCCCGGAGTAGGGTGTGACACTGATGTTTTGAAAAATGATTTTTATGATCTCCAACATAATGAATTTAAAAGGAAAAATCTTGAAACCTTGAATGAAGCCTTGAGCATTGAATTGGATAATACAAGGTGTGAGCTTGATAGAGCTCGTGCGAAAATGAGCGGTCGCTTGAGATGACTCAAAAGAGCTTAAAGAAGCAATGGATAAATTCAAGGATGTTGAGAGTAATAAACTTGTTGAAAAACTAATAGTTACTAAAGCTGCTTCTCAAAATCATAAACAATATTATGCTCCCGTATGAAACACTAACTATCTGAAGAGGCATGCTAACAGTATTAAATGTTTTGATTGTGGTAAATTTGGTCATTATGAAAAATCTTGTTATTTATTACATGGTTACCCTGTCGGATCCAGAAACAACTGGATACCAAAGCGAGAAAATTTTGGTGCAAGTACCAATCGCAGATTTAGACAAAGATGCAATGAATATTATATGCCAACAAGGAGATTTGAGCAGACACAAAGGTACAATGAATATTCCATACAAACGAGAGAACCGAGGTTCAATGTACCTAAAATCAGTACGTGCCAAATAGAAGAGTACATAAGCAACAAACTCAATAAGTGAGAGCTGATAAAGCTTATCCACAACAGACGACAAGATACCAGTACAAGAAAACATTTATTTACAAAGTTGTGCCATAGAAGAATACGGAAAAGCAGCCTGAAGCATCAAACAACGGTAAAGAAAATCTTGACGAATCAATTAAAAAATTTACCACTGCTAAGAAGGAAGAAATTAAGGGGACAAATCAAGTATTAGTGGAATCAAAGGATACCAAGTGATAAATTAGTAATCCACCAAAGGTACACACACTAATTTCTCCCAAGGATGATCTAGATATGTCAAACTTTTTAAAGTTTAAGTTTATTAATTTCGTTAGGGAGATTGAGAATATTTATTTTAAAAAAAGATATGTGGATCAAAATAAGAGATAAAAATTGAGCTAAGTTGATCAAATTAAGGCTTAAATTCACTAGAAGTCAAACAGTTCAGAATGGTCAGTCGATCGATAGTAGCAGGCTGGAAAAGAGAAAGAGGCGCTGCATTCATCTGTCGACCGACTATAAGTAAGCGGTCGACCGGTTATTACGGGATTTAAATACCCTGTGCTCATTCATTTCATTTCATCCGAATCTAAAACCCTTTTCTCTCTAAAATCCTTCATCTCCAAAGTTCGTTCAATCATAAACTTCATGAAATCAGTTTGATTAGGCTTGGATTTGAAGATCTTTGGGACGGATCTAAAGGTCTAGGGCTTGGATTTGAGATTTGGTGACTCATTGCTTCGCAAAAAGGGTTGGTTCTCTCTCTATTTTCTAGGTTTTCGACTGTTACTTTGTTTAGGCTAAGCCTATTGTGTTTTTGTGGTGGGTTTATTTCAAATTTGTGAGAAAAATGCCTAAAATTAAGAAGCGTGCTCAAAGAGTCATATATGACAATGAATATTTTCAAAAGGAGGAGAACGAGATAAGGTATAATGAAAAGTTTGTTAATCCCAAGGTTCTAGTTTGTAAACCTATAGATTTTGTTAGTTTGAGAAAGAAGACTATTGATATTGAAGGGTATTTTGAAAATTTGGGATGGACCGATTTTGTCACCCAAAGGAATAAATAGATGCCAGTGTGGGAAATGATGTTCTATAGTAATATCACTTATGATGATGTTTATATGACTTCCTATGTTAAAGGAAAAGAAATTTAGTTCAATAGGGGATTACTATGTGATATTCTAGAAATTCCAGGAGGAGACATATTTCTGTATAATACACCTCATTGGCTTTTGACACATTTTAATATAACGATTATTGCACAAAAATTTGATCTAGAAAGTGATAAAGCAGGATCATTATCCCTTGAGCATCGATTCCTTCATTTGGTGATAACTTATACGTTGTGCCAAGAGGAGGAAGCCATGCTAATGTGAATGATTTTTACCTTTATTTGATGAATGAGATTATTGAAAGTAGGAAATTGGATTTGGCACATATTTTAATAGATCATATGAAGTATTATGTTCAGAAACCCTCTGGAGTGTTACCCTATGCTGATGCGCTCCAACGACTGTTTGATCATTTTGGAGTTAAAACTGATTCCGATGAAGAAAAATTTATGACAATCGCATTGGAGTGGATTAATATGGGTAATGCTGCGCTAATAGAATATTAGTTCAGAGGAAACAAATGGATGAAGAAAAGAAATCAGAGAAGGCAAAGTGTGTAGGCTATGAATGAAGAAGAAGATGATAAAGAAGGAATGAGTATTTATTAAAAGATGGATTTTCTTCATGATTAGGTTGATGATCAAAGGATACATGCAAATCTGATGGATGATTAGATGGTTGGGCTAAAAAATAGTATGACAACAATAAATATGAATATGGAAGCTGGATTTGGAAAAATCACGGGAAGTCTGGAACAAATGTTCCAGTTTATGCAATCATCACATCATGGATACCAGCCTCAGTATAGTGCTCAGCCACACTTTACAGGTTAGCCTATGTTTGGAGTACAACAGTCCTTTATAGGGCCATCTGGAGTAGGGTCATCTGGAGAATAACCATTTGGGGCAGGACCATCAACGCCATACCATCAAATGACTTCAGGGTCAAGTGTTCAACCAGGGGTTCATTATCCTCAACAGCCAGCCACCAGTTCGATAGGACTATATTATCAGTTTACTGGATAGGGTCCTCATTAGACTATATCTTTTATTCTCTCTTTGACTATATCATTTGGACAAACCCCACAACTAGTATTTTGGTTTATAATAGCTAATCTAGGTTTTTGGTGAAACTTAACTTTTAATGTATGGATTTTGATGGATTAGCTAGACCTAATTTACTTAGTTATATTTTTATCTCTAATGATGATCTACATGGTATTTGTTGAAAATGATTTTTGTGCTTAAAGTTGATTTTATGGGTTGATTCAACGTGTTTTTAAAGAGTTATATATATATGTGTATATATATATATTCTAATTTAATTACTTTAGGTTTACTCTTTCAAGTATATTATGCCTAGAGTAGTGTTTCTTTGTAGTTTTCCTTTCCCAATTTTTTTTTGAGATGACAACGGGGGAGAATTAGTTGATGTTTTGTTGAATATCTTAAGGAGGTGCTTGAATTATTTTGATAAATATCTTAAAAGGGAGTTAATTATATATTGAAATTTGTTCTTTGTTGAAAATCTTATGATTATCTTCATTACTTTGCTTTGAATGAGTTAAAGAACCCGTCCTCAGATTTAGGGGGAGTGTGGTTACATTTTTGTTTTGAAGAAAATATAAAAGTTATTTGTCATCATAAAAAAAGGGGAGATTGTTGATCCTAAGATTTTGATGAACAATTAAATGTTGATATTTTTTGTGGAACTAACAATTTTATTGAGTGTTTCAGTTTATTAGTTCCAGTGATGAAAATGATCATGAAGATTTTGTAACAATGTTAAAGATGATGGTAAAGATGATGAAAAATTAAGAGTTTGAAGAAATTGAAGAACCTAGAAAAAATAATTCAGGTTAAATTTTAACTCTTAATATATCTCGGTTAGGATCACACACGACACAAAATGTTTTTCACAATTATGTGTGTTTTTATAGGATTATAATAATTAAATTATTTTCTCCTATGTGTAATTGAAAAAGAAATAAAGATAATTGATTAAAATTGAATTTAATATTTTAGTGGAGCTAACCGAGAAAAGAAATCGGTTAAAGGGGCGAAGACATCGAAAAAATTGAATGAAAGTGATTTAAGGAGAGGTGTTCCAACAATGGTCGGTCGACAGGTAAGTCGACCTGTGGTTATAAGGCAAACTCTCTGGATCATTCGGTTGATAGGTAAGTTGACTTATGGAACTCTTTGAATCGCCCGGTTGACAGGTAAGTCGACCTATGATTAGAGGATGAACTCTTTGGATCTTTTGGTTGACAGATGAGTTGACTTGTATAACTCTCTGAATCATCCGGTCGACAGATGAATTATGGGCGGTTGACTGATGGGCGAAGGATTTTTGGCTTGGCTATATCCTGAATCGGGTGGTTGACAAACGAGCCTTGGTCAGTCGACAAATGGATCTGTCTCAAGTTTAGAGGATTTCAAGGATTCTGATCAAATACTAGCCGTTACTAGCCGTTTATGGTTAGGATATGCAAGATATCTTAGGGATCTGATATATTTTGAGCTGTTTAATTGTTATTTAAATATCCCTATATATATGGTTCAAATGGTTTTAATATTTATCAATTTGGTACATGTAATTCTTTCTATCTTATCTAATTGAGATTGAGTAAAAGTTTTAGGGACTTAATTGAATATTTTAAGAGATATTTTAATTGAATTATGCCATGAATGAATCATTATGATATTGAGTGTATATTGGTGTAATTAAATGTCATGATTTGTGGGAACTAGCCATTAGAGGGCTTGTTTTATTCCCTTATAAGTAAACCTGCGTTTTTTAGGTTTTAATTAATCAAGATAATCCCAATCATTCTGAGTTATTCTGCTCTCGTTCTTTCTAAGAGTAATTATACTGAGTGCATTATGATATCCTTTTTGAGATTTGTTCTTGAGAAACATTTGTTGTGGATTATTGCTACTACCGATCTGAAGCGTCATTACTATTCTAATAATTATTCTTTCGGTGGAATCCTGGTGAGATCATTCCAAATTACTTACTATTAATTGATTCTATTATTTATTATTTGGAGTTAGATCTTTGAAATTGTTTTCCATATTTTTTAATTGAAAAAATATTTATGACACAATTTCTTGAGAAAATCTGATTATGTGCTTAATTGCTTGCTACCCATTTTGATTTGAAATCAGATTTTGAAATTCGCACTTTTCTATCACTAGTATCAGGACATTAATTGAGTTTGAATATATCTGGGATGGTAGAAGCTCCGAGTGAGAAAATCACTTATCAATTATTTGTAATTGGTACGTTGAATGTTAGATTAGATATTACTGGGAGTGTCTAATCAGGGGTAGCTGGTTTCAATCTCTTCTGGTAAAGAGATTGGGGTTTTAATATTTACCTAGAGGATGAAAAGATTAGGTTTTAATTCTTCCTTTATAGAATTGTGAGTGAATTGTAATGGTTCAATTCTTATCGGGTAAAAGGATATTTAGAGCGTGCTTGTGTGAGATTTAATTCTTGAGCCTAAGGTATAAAAAATATTAGGTCATAATTCTCCTTATAATAGAATTAGGTTAATCTTCCACCTGGTAAAAAGATAGAGATTATTTCTTAGCCTGTGAAAAGGAATTATAAAGGTTGATTATGAGCCTACGAAAAGAATCGTTGTGAGGGTTTGGTTCCTACTTTTAAAGGGATCTTGAGTTTAGTGGGTGCGACTCTTCGCGAAGCTCGGGGAACTGGATTAGCTAAAAGTAGCTTGGTGAACCAATATAAATTTTTGTGTGCTGCATTATTTATATTGTTTATATTTTGTTATTTGGGTATGAACCTAGTTGATAACACATATCCGCTGCTATAAAAATAATAATTAATTTTAGGATGAAATTAATTATTTGATTTTTAAAGTGTTATATTCTGATAATTTTTAATACTATCCAATTCACCCTCCTCTTGGGTAGCTCACTGAGCCAATAATTTTTTTACAAAGCAGGTGTTTGGGACGAAAATGGACAAAAATGGTCTATAATTGTGCAATTCGGTAGAACGGCGGTGGAAGAATGGTGGAAAAATTAGCAAAAAGGTTATCCTGTATCTGCAGTTCCACTGCTGCAATGGTTAAACAATAGGATCAAACAGAATGTTTCTACTTGACCATCGCTGCAGCGGCAGCCTCCACTGCTGTAGCGGTTACCCGTTAGAAAGGCTACTGACTTCCCACCGCTGCAGCGGTGATTCCCATTGCTGCAACAGTCGAACACCAGATTTTGTTGATATTTTAGGATATTTTCTAGGATATTTTGAATCCCTTATATCTTCCCTCTTCTCCCAACATACCAAGCACATTTTTGGGGAGTGTCTTGAGAGCTTCAAGACCTATCAACCAAGAAAAGATCACAAAGCCAAGAAGAGGAAACGTTCTCAGAGCGATTTTTGCGTCGGTTCTTTGGATAATGGCTAGTCTCCTTATTTTACTCTTTATTTCTTAATTTTGTATATGTTTAGCTTGTATATTGTTGTATATGTGGTTATGTCCATAAGAAACTAAACATATATTGTCTAGGGATCAATTCGTGTATCAAAACGTCGTTTGTTTAATCTTTGTTTCGTTATCGGTTGTTTTTGCCTATTCGATTATGTTTACCGTTCTTCCACTCTTATAGGTTTGTTAAGATATATTGAGAATACGGGATTTGACACTTGGGAGAGGTAACCACGGATTCGAACTAGGGTTTAAACACAGTGTGACGATCTAATGACCCAAGAGGGCGTTAGAAAGTATGCAATCTGTGAGGTTGGGGCGAGACTCATGTGACCAAGTATTATATAGACGCTAGACACGTATGTCGGCGTTGACGTGAAGTCACATATTCATTCACTTTACACTCAGAAGAGGTACTAAGTGAGATTTTGTACCTAGATTGTCGAATAGTATGAATGTCGTTAATGTAAACTAGATTGAATCGAACGCGTTTAAATGAACAAAGTTAATCTCAAGACAATTTACTCCCTTAAATGTCAATATTAGTATATTAGTTTAATTAGTTCAATTAACTTAGTTTAGTATATTATATTAACAAAAACTATAAATTGAGTCTCCTAGATAAAATTAGGTTATGACAATCGTGCTACTCAACGACCATCTAATCCAATCCCTAGGGTACGACAACACGTACTCTTCCTATTATATTATAACTTGACCCGTGCACTTGTGGTGAAAATAGCGACATAATATTCTACTACCAGTCACCTATTGATCAGTAGGTCCTTAACCAAAAATATTTCAAAGTGTCGTGCGTGATCCTAATTCGGGTTGCATTAAGAGTATAAAAGTAAAGCGTTGTTTTCACCTATTTGTCTTCAATGTATTCAATACTGTTCAAATCTTCATCATCTCCATTTTGCACCCACTATATATTCATCAATGATAAGTGTTCTTAATCAATTACATGGGACTTTAAATCTGAAATCACTCAGTAAAAATATTAGTTGTATAAAACATCAACATTTAATTGTCCATCAAAACATTGAATTCTACAATCTCCCCATTTTTTATGATGACAATTAGCTTTGATGTTTTCTCACAAAGATAATATAACCACGCTCCCTCTAAATCCAAGGACGGGTTTTTTTTTTTAACACGTTTAAGCACCATTTATGAGAAACATTAACATTAATAAATAAAAAAATAATAATTTAAGCATATAACATTATTGCTCCCCCTTTCTAATTATACTTATGAATTCATGCTAGGAGAATATATACAACATCATATAACTTTTTCTCCTTAATATCATATTTTCTCCCTTAATATCATATTTTCTTTTCTTTTTTTAACACGTTTAAGCACCATTTATGAGAAACATTAACATTAATAAGTAAAAAAATAATAATTTAAGAATATAACATTATTTCTCCCCCTTTCTAATTGTACTTATGAATTCATGCTAGGAGAATATATACAACATCATATAACTTTTTCTCCTTAATATAACTTTTCCTCCTTAATATCATATTTTCTCCCTCAATAATATTAGAATGAAAACATCAGATTCTCTCCTCCTTTGTCACAACAAAAAGTGGGGATCATGAAGAGAACAATTTTTTAAATTAATAAAATCGTTTTGAGGCAATTTCAAGAGATCATCAAAACATTTCAGTACAGCATAAAATCATATAATTTCAAATGAGTTAACATGTTTTATTTCATGATACGATACCCATTGAAAACACCCATTTAAATATAATAAAAAACATAAAATCTTTAATGCACTAGGACAGAGAGCATATCTCAATGATAATTTATGAAACTATCAATATAAATCTAATGCACGCTTTAAACATAGATAAGTGCATATTTATCTCGTAAAATTTATGCTCCCTTCCAGTATAATAATCATTTAAAAAATAGGAGAAATTAGATGTCTACTTGACACTAAGGCCCCATTTGGCAGCCGTTCTCATCCCAAAAAATCCCATCGCATTCTAGGATTTTTGGGATTTCTGTTCGGGAACACTGTTTGGTAAATTGTGTTTCCATTCCCATTCCCATCCTAAAACCAAGAATTATTCCTCTTTTTGCTTAAGAAGTGAGAAACAATTTTTTTTGTTTCCACCCATTCCCACCCCAGAAAAAAGGACACGCTCATCACTTTGTAATTTGTTAGTGAGGTATGACCTTCAACTCTTGTAAGCCTTTCTTTTCTTTCTCTCTTTTTCTTCTTTCATCTTCATCTTTTGTTTATTTTTTCATCGTTCTCCTCCATCCTCTTCCTTCTATTGTTCGTCATCTATCAGCCCTCTTTTATTTCCTGTTTGTCCAACCTCCTCTTTTGCTATTCATCGTCCGTCCTCCTCCTCATCATCATCACCATCGCTAATCGATTCCTTCCATGGCCATCGTCTTCTTCGTCTATTTCAACTCTTAGCCATCGTCATTCACTTATCGTTGTCCTCCTCCTACTCGATTTCAATTTCAAATATGAAATTAGGGTCTCAATTTTGATTTCGATTACGAAATTATGGGTGTTGGCCTAGTGAGCTACCCAAGAGGCTAAGGAATAACGTTTACAATTCCTTTCCAAAGGCTCAAAATCAATCTTCACAATTTCTTTTCATAGGCTAAGGAATAACCTCTATCGTTTTACCAGGCGGAAGATTAACCTAATTCTATTACAAGACTAATCCTTTTTATACCTTAGGCTTAAGAATTAAATCTCGTACAAACATGCTCCAAATATCCTTTTACCCGGTAAGAATTGAACTGTTATAATTCACTCATAAATTCAATCAATGAAGAATTAACACCTAATCTTTTTATACTCTAGGCAAAGATCAAAACGTCAATCTCTTTACCGGAAGAGATTAAAACCAGCTACCCTTGATTAGACACTCCCAGTAGTATTTGATCCGACACTCAATTCACCAATTAAAAGTAATTGATAAGTGATTTTCCCACTCGGTGCTTCTACCATCTCAGATAAATTCAAACTCAATTAATATCCGGATACCAGTGATAGAAAAGTGAGAATTTCAAAATCTGATAAATAAAGATGGGTAGCAAACAATTAAGCACGTAATCAGATTTTCTCAAGAAATTGTTTCAAAAATAATTTTCAATAAAAAATCCAAAAAACAATTTCCACGATCAAATTCCAAATAATAAAAAATAGAATCAAGTAGCAATTAATAGTATGTAATTTGGAAAGATCTCACCAGGATTCCACCAAAAAAATAATGATTAGAATAACAATAAAACTTCAGATCGGTGGAAGCAATAATTGGACACAGCCATTTAAGACTCTCATGTCTAACTTTACTCGCAAGCGTACGAGGTCAAGTTTTAGTATAGATGGATCATGATATCACATATCGTTCCACTGGGGATAGTGTAAACTAGTTGAATACTGTAATTTGCATAGTATCATATTATCTCGACTTTTCAAGAATTATTTGTATTTTAATTACAACTATGATAAATTACAACTATTGGGTTAGTTCTAACTATATTAATTACATAGGGATTGATTTCTTTCACATAATACATATTTGACTTCGTTTAGTTAGTTATAATGGTATTTATCCTATCCGACAATTTCTGTATCTACAACTCCTTCACTCCCTCTCCCGAGTGTTTAGTGAATGAATATGTGACTTCACGTTGACACCGAGGTCTCCCTCAAATGTCTTTTCAAACACATAGTTACATGAGTCTTGAACCAACGTCATGGATTGCACACCTTCTAGCACTCTCCCGGGTCGTGAGAACGTCGTGTTGTGTTTACCCTAGTCCAAATCCGGTGTTACCTCTCCCAAATGTCAAACCACGTATTCTCTAATTATCTAAACTAGCATAATACCAAGAATAACGATAAACACAATCGAATTTAGATAAACAAGCATTAAAGTAACGTATATTCAATCAAACTAGTATTTACATGACTTGCAACAACACCTAGATAATATTTATCTAAACTACATGATCTTAGCCATATAAACATACAAACTAAGAAGGATTCAACAACATTAGATAATGAAAAGTAATTACAAAGATAAAACAAAGGAAGAACAATCAAATCTGAGAGTGGAATTATCTACTGTCACTAAGAATCGTTCGCAAATGCTTCATCTTCTTTAAAAGATAAACCTCTTCTTTGATCTCTCAAGAATGGCTAAAGAATAGTATGCTAACATTAGGAACGTTCAGAATTCTTTTTTAGAAGTGGGGAAGAAGCTTTTATAGGCTCAAGGTTTCAAAAATATCTAAAAAAATCTTCTTCTCTGTGCAGAGCTGACCATCGCGGTGGTGGGTGAGTCAGTTAGCTCACTGCTGCAGCAGTGAGATCATGCTACGGCGGTGGGCCAAAATCTTAATTCTCTGATCTTTTACCTCCGTAGACTTCCGCTTCAGCAGTGGGATGCTGGGCTCAAATATCCCTTCTCTGCATTCTCACCGCAACGGCAATGGTCGATCGCTGCGGCGGTGGCTTGCTGTCTTGAAACCTTGTATTTTTTTATTGTTTCTTCGCCATTTTCCCACTATTTCACTAGTTTATAGGTCGTTAATGTACCTACACCTAAATTACATAAATACTAACAAAAACACAATAAAACATTAATAAAACACTCAAAAACTGGCAAATTCGGCTTAGAAGTAGATAGGTGTTTTAAACTTATCAAATACCCCCAAACTTGGAATTTTGTTAGTCCTTGAGCAAAACACCCTAACACTAAATCAAACTAACTATACTAATTAGCTAATTTATAAACTAAAAATAAATAAACATTAACAAATAAGAAGTAAACACATGTGAGTTTCAAGTTTAATCGAAGAAACCCAGTGGTTCTTCCCTCAACAACCCGTAATCAGATCAAGTTAAGGAATAACATACACCACGTGGTGTTCTAGAATTTCAACACTCAATATCAGTTGAAACCATTCTAGATCCATTTGATATGTATGTGTGTGAGAACTCAAATGTACAACTAATCAAACACTGGATTGGATTATTCAATAACTAAGTTCATGACTTAAACATTAAAAGATTTAGGAAAACCATACACTTGACTGGGCTCAACTATCCACTAATATAGGTTTGGAAATTCACAGAGATCAATAGGGCTTGGTTAGCTTTGAGAACAGACAAGGGCATCATAGTAAAAGAAAACAGAAAATTGTTGTAGTTCAACGATACCAGAGGCACAAACGCTTGTCGGTAAATCTCTCTCGTAACCCCAAATATTGAAAATAAAACCCTAAACAAGAATTTAAGAACTTCGTATTCACTTGTCAAAAGAAACGGAATTGAAAACTATATTCATATAGTTGTTTTTTAGATAAACGAGTACACCCCCAAACTTATTCGAATTTGTACAATTTTAGGGGTGTGCAAATAGAACTAAAAGACTGACAAGTGAATACGCTAATACCGAGCTAATAACAATTTGTCTAAAACCCCGATCGCTCACTTCAAGTTAGAATTAACTAATGCTACTTGATTTCACTCAATTTGAATCTTAGGCTTAGTGACAATGGTTTGGAAAGATTTAATTGGCTAAAGTATAGATATGTGTTCAGAATTGAAAAGTTTATGGGCTTCGACAGGGGAACGAGGGAATACATTTTTTAGGTTTATTTCAAAAGGCTCAAGCGAAAAAATTGAAGGCCTAAATCATGCCTTCGGAATTACTTCGCCTATAATTTCGCCGTAAGCCTGCCCCAATCAAGTTCTAGATTCTTCATTTCTATCATGAACTTATTATTAAATAATCGGTGTCAAATCGTTCAAATAATTATACAATGAGTCTTTATGATCGTGCGATTTAGGATCAAAATAATTTTTACCTAATCGACATGCTAAGCACACAAAACACACATGGATGGCGTTACCCCCGACCTCAATATACAATTAGGGGATAATTTCATCATCGGGACATAACTCAGATGAACTCAAAAACTCAACATGCACATACAACTTCATTCATTAACATATCTACTCTAAATCTAAAAACTAGCATACATACACTAACCAAACATTACACATGCATAAACAAAGATAAAAAAACAACTTAACTAGAAACTAAAATCTACATTATATATTAGAACGTCTACAAAGCATAATTACGCATACATAAACCATCCAAATATAATACATTGCAAAAAAATTGATCATCTTTTTCTTCAAAAAAAACAAAACATGATGAACACCCCCCCAAACTTAAACAAGGCAGTGTCCACACTGTCTAATCAACGAACCCAATTGCAATATATAGCATTCATTGAAAAATATTGGGTTGGAACACATACCTAGGAGATAAGACATAGAAGTCTCATCTCCTACTATCCTTTCGGGGGAACATCATTGCCATCACCATTTTGACGAAAAGAAAATTGTGGCGGTTGCAAAAGGTGAGGCGACATTTTCGACATAGGCGTATAAGCATTCATCTCAATGCCGAGGTCCTCACAAATTAGCCAGTACACTTGATCGTGGTGCCCCTCACATTGATCCATGTAATCCCTTAGCGTGGCAATCCGGAGATCCATATTATACTGTGCTTGTCGAGAACACGATTGTCAAGCTGAACATTTTAGATGTCTTGAGAAATACGCTCCACTTCACTCGGGGCATGTCTAGGTGCCTCGGGAACTGGGGCTTTGGAAGGCCCTGCCTCATCCTCCGCATGTGCTTCTTGTGCTTCCCCTCGTTCTTCGCCTTGCTCCGGCGCTATCTCTTTCCACATTCTTTTTATCGTTGCTTGATCAAGCTGAGAGATAGGGCCCAACGGGCTAACCCAAAGATCACCACCCTAGCTTGCTTGAACAACTTTGTCAGTAAGGATAGAAAGGGTAGGCCACTTTTGGTTGTCCGCCCAACATGCAGAATTGATGAGTATATGAAAAATCCGACATTAAGTGGATTTTCTCTCTGAATGGAATGCAAGGCTATGGCGTGCTCCTTCAAGATGTCAGATAGGTGCGAGGTAGGGATTAGGTTGCCACATATCAAGTGTTGCCATATTTCAGTACCGAATTCAGGAATCAGGCGGGAAATGTAGCTTGATCTGGCCCTATGATGTTCTATTGAGCATTACCCGTAGTTAGGGCCTGGATTACCTCCTTCATGCTTGGTTGGTACCCCGGATATGGCTCCTAAAAAGGCGCCGACGGTCCTAATCTCAATAATTCGTTGAATTTTTGGGGACTGAAAAGGATGATCTTGTCGTGGACCCTTATCTGGTTATTCTCAGCTTCTGTGATATTAGCATAGAATTCCCTGACCAACGAGACTTCACTGAAGAGAGGTGATTGATAGAAATACTCCCAACTTTGACTCTAGACAACGTCCTAGAATTTCACTGATAGATCATCCAATGGACCAAAGCCTCTTTGCTTTATGCATAGTCTTTTGAACTCGTGCCAAATGGAAGTGCTCCTCGGCCGCCTTCGAAACAAATCGGGTGGCATCGAAGTCAGGAGCCGGCTCCGATGCTTCGCCTCGGGCCCTTTTGGAAGCAACTCTTTTCGGTATGGTCCCTAACAATCACAGTCACAGAATAGAACAATACAATCAAATCCAAACAATGCAAACGAATATCACGAAACCAAACTATCAAGAACACCACTCATTTACAATCTGCACATACCAACCATAATTGTTTCAACACAATTTCAACAATGTAGAAATGTAATCTATCTCCACACAATGCAACACTCCATAGAATAATATTCATTACCAAAATTCAAGCAAAAACCCCAAAATGAAAAGAAAAATCGCGAAAATGTGGCCTGGGGTTTGGGACATAAACCAAATTCAACCATTTTTGCATTGTAGATGCAAATCATCCTATGATTTCATTATAAACATGAAATATAAGTTGAAAAACACTTACTTGATAGAACAAATAGGATTAAACGGCCTAGAATTTGACAAAATCGCCCTCTTGGTTCGTAAACCCTAAAAATCCGAAAATGGGGTTTGATGCTCTAATTTGGTGGATGATTTTGAGGAGTAAATCTTTAATATGGAATCAGGAAGGTGGGATTTTGGGTTTTGGAATTGTTTGGTAGAAGGAAACTAGAGAGTTCTTGGAATATTTGGGTTTTGAATTCGGTCAAAAGAAGTTGGTATAGTGTTTTAATCGAATAGATGGCTTCACCATCTTTGAGAAGTCCTTAATAAAGCACCAGTAAAAGCCGGCATACCCCAAGAAGCTATGAACACCCTTCACATTAATCGATGGCGGAAGCTTCTCGATTGTTTCAATCTTTGCTCGATCCACCTCAAGCCCTTTTGAAGAGACTCAATGACCTAACACGATCCGTTCTTTGACCATAAAGTGGCACTTCTCCCAGTTAAGAACTAGATTCTTCTCCTCACATCGGTCAAGAACAAGTGCCAAATTGTATAAGCAGTAATCAAAAGATGAACCGAAGACTGAAAAATCATCCATGAAGATTTCCATTTTCCCCTCCACCATATCCGAAAATATCACCATCATACACCGTTGAAAAGTGGCCGGTGCATTGCAGAGGCCAAACAACATACGTCGATAGGCGAACGTCCCATACGGGCATGTGAAGATGGTCTTTTCCTAGTCCTCCAGTGCAATGGCTATTTGATTGTATCTTGAATAGTCGTTCAGAAAGCAATAGTGATCATATCCGGCTAAACAATCAAGCATCTGGTCAATGAAAGGAAGTGAAAAATGATATTTTCTCGTTGCTTTGTTCAATCTTCTATAATCAATGCACACTCGCCATCCAGTGATGGTTTGTGTAGGAATAAGATCATCCTTGTCATTCTTCACCGTCGTCATGCCTCCTTTCTTGGGCACCACTTGCACCGGGCTAACCTACTCACTATCGGATATAACATAGATAATTTATGCATTCAAGAGCTTCAACACCTCCGCTCCAACAACTTCTTTCATCATCTAATTTAGTCGCCTTTGATGCTCAATAGAACGTTTGAATGAATTTTCCATCAAGATCTTATCCATGCAAATAGTAGGGCTAATTCCTTTGATGTCTGAGATAGACTACGCGAAGGCAGATCGATGCTGTTTCAAAAAAGTAAGCAACTTATACTCTTTTTCTTCCGTCAAAGATGACGAAATTATAACCGGATTGGTTGAATCTTCCCCCAAAAAGGTATACCGATGGTAATCTGATAATTTCTTGAGTATTAATCCACCGTGAGGCGGATTTGATTTCTCGGGAGAGTTTACAACTTCATCAATCATCGCCACATAAATAGGATCCTCTACGTCTTTAGATTGAGTATCCAAAGTCACCACGTAGTACACAATTCCAACTTCTATGGTAGAGCCCTCATCACTAAAATCCCCTATAGATAAGGAATTCATGATGGCATGCTCCAATGGATCTGAGTTCACATTTGCAAGAAAGAATTCCCTCTCACAAGAATTAACAACATCCATTCGATTGCATGTAGGAGATTCATCCCCGAAGTTCATTGTTTTGAAAATATTGAACTTTATCTCATCTCCATTCACCCTCAATGTAAGATTGCCATTATGCACGTCTATTAAGGCCTTCCCCGTTGCAAGAAACGACCTTCCTAGGATGATCGGGATCTCCCTATCCTCCCCCATTTCCGACACGACAAAATCTACCGGGAAGATGAATTTGTCCACCTTTACCAACACGTCCTCAATAATTCCCTTCGGATGGGTTAACGAATGGTCCGCCATTTAGAGGGAAATCGTGGTTGGCTTCGTACTTTCAAGTCCTAACTTTTGGTAGATGGAAGATGGAATAAATTTAATACTTGCACCAAGATCGCAAAGAGCCTTGTTGAAATAAGATTTCCCAATAGTATATGAGATTGTTAAACTACCCGGATCCTTCAGCTTTTCAAGTAACTTCCTCTGTAGTATTGCACTGCATTCCTCCGTCATTTTGACCGTTTTGTACTTCTCCAACTTCTTCTTCTTTGTCATGATATATTTCAAAAACTTTCCGTAGTTGGGAATTTGCTCCAATGCATCCGCAAAAGGTATATTGATGTGAATTTTGTTGAAGTTTTTAAGAAATTATGCAAATTGTGAATCCAACTTCTTCTTTTGGAATCTTTGGGGATATGGCAATGACGAAGCTAGAATTGGTGGATTGTTCGGGAATATAATTCTCCTTGTAATCGCTCTTTTTTCTCTTCTCTTCTCCTCGACTTTCTCTTATTTATCTCCTCATTTTTGTCCCCTATCTTGTCTTCATTCATTTCTTCCTTTCTCTCATCAACTTCCTCCTTTACAATTTTCCTTGGTTCATCATGTTGAAACTCATGACTTACCCCCGGCTTATCTTCCGTCAACTTGCTTGCCTCTACCTCTTTTCTGTTTCTCAACTTTATCACCTTGCATTTTCTCGGGTTGGTTTCCATGTTTCTTGGAAACTTCCCCTTAGTTTGCTCTTGAATGGTTCTAGCAAGTTTCCCGATTTGTGTTTCCAATGACTTTGCAGTGGCATTGGTGTTTGTACATGTTGTATCAATCGAGTCAAGTTTCGTCTCATGCTTGTTTAGCCAGTTGTGCGTCTCATGCATAATGGCCTAAGTTTTCTTCATGAAAGAACCCAATACTTCATCCAAGTTTGGTTTTGGATTATGCATCGGCAGTTGTTGCATTTGACGGTTTTGTTGCATTGGAAATCCTTGAGCTTGAGTTCTATATCCGATCGGTGGCCTTAGCGTGTTCTGATTGTTCACATATGAAAAGTTTTCATGATTGCGAAGACCCGGATTGTTGTGAGTTGGAATGTTTGTTGCAGGCCTGAAAGTATAGGCCCGATTGTTTACGAAATTCTATTTTCCAAAATCACTATCCAAACCGGGTTGAGAACCGCTTGTAAAAATTCTCATCTCCATGACTTGATGAAGCACCCTTAGTAGACAAGGCGACCAATTATTTAGAGAGTTTGGTGACTTTGGTCGATAAGGTTGCGATGCAATTGGCCTCTTGAATTATAGCGACCCATCGTCCCGTATTCTTCTCATTCGGCCATTGATAATTATTAGCCGCCATCTCCTCCAATAACGCGGTTTCTTTAGCCGGAGTCTTTGATAACAATGATCTGCCTGAGGCAGAGTCAATTGTGGTTCTAGTTTGGTCTTCCAACCCATTGTAAAAGAGTTGGGTTTGAAGCCTATCTTGATACCCGTGTTGGGGCCACTTTTGTAACAAGTCCTTGAACTGATCCCACGCCTCAAAGAGTGGTTCGAAGTCTCGTTGGCGAAACTGCGCAATCTTGTTTCTCAACTGCGAGGTCTTCGACGATGGGAAAAATTTGGTAAGGAACCTTTGAGCAAGGTCCTCCCATGTATTGATACTACCCGGTTGGATTGTTTGAAACCAACCCCTTGCTCGATCACGAAGAGAAAATAGAAATAGTCTTAACCGAATTATATCCTCTGCAACTCCATTAATCTTAACAGTTTCGTAAATCTCAAGAAAGGTTGCCAAATGAATGTTGGGGTCTTCATGAAGATTCTCTCCATATTGGTTCTATTGTACCATGTTGATTAGGGCGGGTTTCAACTCGAAATTATTAGCCTGTATCGGCTGCCTTCAAATTCTAGAATAATTATTCAAATTCTAGAATAATTATCCAGCATCATCGACTGATAATAGTCTCTGAGGACTTGGTAGGGGCGGAATTGTGCACGCCTACTTATACTCGCAAGTATACAAGGTCTAAAGTTTTAATATAGTAGATCTTTGAAGATCGGATATCGTTCCCACAGAGAAAAGTGTGAATAATTGAATTGAATACCACAATTGACGTAGTCTCGTGTTATCCTGACGACGAAAGACATGAATTGAAATTAAACTAAGATAAACTACAATTAGTGGGTTAATTCTAATTAGGTTGATTAATTAGGGATTGATTTCGTTCACTTAATACACGGTTGATTTCGTTCAGTTAACAATAATGGAGTTTAGGTATCTGACAATCTCGGTTCGTAAACTCTTCCGCCACATCTTCCGAGTGTGAGACAAAGGAATACGTGACTTCATGTCGACAAAGAGGTCCCCCTCAATGTCTTAACGACTCTAGGCCACGTGAGTCTTGACCCAACGTCATCGATTGCACACTAACTAATGCCCTCCCGGGTCGTTAGGTCGTAACGATGTGTTTACCCTAGTCCGAATCCAGGGTTGCCTCTCCTGAGTGTCAAATCCTAGACTCTCAAATCCAACCCCAATACCGTTACAAGAATATTAAGATCGTCATCAAAGGATAAGCACAATCGGACTTAAAACAATAATAGTTAAATAAACGTATATTAAACCAAACGAGTATTTACACAACTACACATTTCTCTAACTAATCTCTAAATTACACTAACATGTTCTTAACTAATACAACATTAAATCAAGAGGAGATCATCATCATCAACAATAAACATTAAATACAAAGATGGAAACAAGGGAAGAAAAGCCAAATCTCAAAGTGGAGTAGTCCACTTTCGCCAAAGAACTATCCTCCCGAGCTTCCTCTTCTAGCTCTTCAAGGATTGGCCAAGAACACCTCCTAAACTAATCTAATCTACTTCCTAAATTACCTAAACCTAACTAAGGTGGAAGGAGATCTCTCAAGATGTCAACCGGAGCCTCCTCTCACGTCTCTTCCCTTTTTTTGAGGTTTGGTGGAGAAAAGGGTTAAATAGGTAAGGTTTGGAAATATCTGAAAATAGATATTTCTATGCAGAGTGTCACCGCCTAAGCGGTGGTTCACCACTTAGGCGGTGGACTTAAGTCGGTAACTTCGCCTAAGCGGTGGTTTTTTCCGCTTAGGCAGTGCATGCTGGCATAACAATCTGTCGTTTTCTCACCTAAGCGGTGGTTTTATCGCCTAGGCCGTGGTTCAACCCTTCATCACTCCAACATTCTGCCTCTTTTCAGCCTAGGCGGTGGAACTTCCGCCTAGGCAGAGTTTAGGTATCCGACAATGTCGGTTCGTAAACTCATCCGCCACCTCTTCCGAGTATAAGACGAGGGAATACGCGACTTCGTGTCGACGAAGAGGTCTCCCTCAATGTCTTAACGACTCTAGGCTGCATGAGTCTTGACCCAACGTCATCGATTGCACACTAACTAACACCCTCCCGAGTCGTTAGGTCGGAACGATGTGTTTACCCTAGTCCGAATCCAGGGTTACGACTCCCAAGTGTCAAACCCTAGTTTCTCAAATTCGACCCTCATACCATTACAAGCATATTAAGATTGTCATCAAATGATAAACACAATTAGACTTAAAACAACAACCGTTAAAGAAACGTATATTAAATCAAACGAGTATTTACACAACTACACATTTCCCTAACTAATCTCTAAATTACACTAACATGTTCTTAGCCAATACAATAATAAATCAAGAGGATATCATCATCATCAACAATAAACATTAAATACAAAGATGGAAACAAGGGAAGAAAAGCCAAATCTCAAAGTGGAGTAGTCCACTTTCGCCAAAGAACTATCCTCCCGAGCTTCCTCTTCTAGCTCTTCAAGGATTAGCCAAGAACACCTCCTAAACTAATCTAATCTACTTCCTAAATTACCTAAACCTAACTAAGGTGGAAGGAGATCTCTCAAGATGTCAACCGGAGCCTCTTCTCACGTCTCTTCCCTTCTTTTTTTGTTTGGTGGAGAAAAGGGTTAAATAGGTAAGGTTTGGAAATATCTTCAAAATATCTGAAAACAGATATTTCTGTACAGAATGTCACCGCCTAAGCAGTGGTTCACCACTTAGGCGGTGGACTTAAGTCGGTTAACTTCTATCGGTAACTTCGCCTAAGAGGTGGTTTTTCCGCTTAGGCGGTGCATGCTGGCATAACAATCTGTCGTTTTCTCGCCTAAGTGGTGGTTTTACTGCCTAGGCGGTGGTTCATCCCTTCAGCACTCCAACATTCTGCCTCTTTTCCTCCTAGGCGGTGGTCTTTATTCACCGAAACCCTGTTTTGCACATTTACTTCATCGTTTCTCTACCATTTTCATTTGTTTCTCGCCCTTTGACATCCTTTCACCTGTTTTACACTAAAACACAATTAAATATAAATAAAATGCTTGAAAACTAACAAATCTGGTTTAGAAATAGATAGGTTTTTCACACCTATCAGGACTCGTTGTTCATTCTCAGGCGTCAGGGGCTGCTGAGGAAGTGCCTGTAGCACCGGCGGTTGTTGGGGCACGTTTTGCATAGACTCTTCTCCACCGATCATCGTTTTGGTTTCTTCTTGTTCTTCTTATTCGTCGCAAAGTTTTCTCAATCGCGAGATCTAGAGGGAAAGACTCCAAGCTCTTAATATGTCGCATGCACTGCACTGCTCAGTCACAACAAATAAATCAAATAAACAAATGAATTGAATAAAAATAAAATACAAGAATTATCTTGATTAATATTCAACCACTTGGTTACAATATCAACCAAATTAACACATATCCCTAGCAAAGACGCTAAAAACTTGGACACGGCCATTTAAGACACTCACGTCTGATTTTATTCGCAAGTGAACGAGGTCAAGTTTTAGTATAGATGGATCGTGAGATCGGATATGGTTCCACTGGGGATAGTGTAAATTAGTTTAATACTGTAATTCCCATAGTCTCATATTATCTCGACTTTTCAAGAATTGTTTGTATTTTAATTACAACTAAGATAAATTAAAACTATTGGGTTAGTTCTAACTATATTGATTACCTAGGTATTGATTTCTTTCACATGATACATATTTGACTTCGATTAGTTAGCTATAACGGCGTTTATCCTATCCGACAATCTCTATATCTACAACTCATTCACTACCTCTCCCGAGTATTTAGTGAATGAATATGTGACTTCACGTTGACTCCGAGATCCCCCTTGAACGTCTTTTCAAACACATAGTCACATGAGTCTTCATCCAATATCATGGATTGCACACCTTCTAGTGCCCTCCCGGGTCATTAGAATATCGCGTTTCGTTTACCCTAGTCCGAATCCAGGATAACCTCTCCCGAGTGTCAAACCCCGTATTCTCTAATTATCTAAACTAGCATAATATCAAGAATAACGGTAAACATAATTGGATTTAGATAAACAACCATTAAAGTAACGTATATTCATTCAAACTAGTATTTACATGACTTACAACAACACCTAGATAATATTTATCTAAACTACATGATCTTAGCCATATTAACATACAAAACAAGAAGGATTCAACATCATTAGATAATAAAAAGTAATTACAAAGATAAAAACAAAGAAAGAACGATCAAATCTGAGAGGGGAATGATCCACTGTCGCTAAGAATCACTCCGTAAATGCTTTGTCTTCTTTAAATGAGAACCTCTTCTTTGATCTCTCAAGAATGGCTAAGGAACACTATGCTAAGGTTAGGAACATTCATAACTATTTTTTACAAGTAGGGGGAAAAAGCTTTTATAGGTCCAAGGTTTCCAAAAGATCTAAAAAGATCTTTTGCTCTGTGCAGAGTTGACTATCATGGCGGTGGGATTTACCACCACGGCGGTGGGTAAGTCAGTTAGATCACTGCTGCAGTGGTGAGAATCCTGAAACCTTGTATTTTTCTATCGTTTCTTCGTCGTTTTCCCACTATTTCGCTTATTTATAGTTCATTAAGGTCCCTACACCTGAATTACATAAAAACTAACAAAATCACAATAAAACATTAATAAAACACTCGAAAATTGGCAAATTCAGCTTAGAAGTAGATATGTATTTTCAACCTATCAATAATCCACAGCAAAGTTTCTCAAGAACAAATCTCAAGAAGGAATTCACAATGCACTCAGTATGATTACTCTTGGAAAGCTCTAGAGCTGAATAACTCAAAATAATTTTGATTCTATTGATTAATTGATTCTATATCATGTGAAATCCGTGGGTCTATTTAAAGCCTCTTAAAACAAGCCCTATAACTGCTAGTTCCCATAAATCATGACATTTAACTACAGCAATAGAACCTATATATCATAATGATTCATTCCTGGTATAATTCACTTAAAATATCTCTTAATATATTCAATTAAATCTTTCAAACCTGTACTCAAACTCAATTAGATAAGATAGAAAGAATTTCATGTACCAAATTGAGAAATATCAAAACTACTTGAACCATATCTATAGGAATAATTAAGTATTAATTAAATAACTCAAAACATATAAGATTCCTAAGATACCTCACATATCTTAACCATAAACCGGCTAGTAACGGCTACTTTTTGAATAAAATCCGAAATTCCATAAATCCTGAAACAGCTCAATCTGTCAATCGACCAAGACTCATTTGTTGATCGCCCAATTCAAGATATAGAAAAGCCAAAAATCCTTTGCCCATCGATTGACTGCCTATACTTTACCTGTCGACTGGATGATTCAAGATATTTCATAAGTTGACCTATTTGTCGACTTAGAGATCCAGAGAGTTCTTCTTTTGGGCATAGGTCGACTTACCTGTCGACCGAAGAATTCAGAAAGTTCATCCTCTAAGCACAGGTCGACTTACTTGTTGACCGAATGATCTATAGAGTTCACCTTATAACCATAGGTTGACTTACCTGTCGACTAACCACTTCTGGAACACCTCTCCTTAATTCATTTTCATTCAATTTCTTTGACCTTTTTACCCCTTCAACTGATTTCCTTTTTCTGTTAGCTCCACTAAATCTTAAATTCAATTTTAGTGAATTATCTTTATTTATTTTTCAATTACACATAGGAGAAAATAATTTAACTAATTAAGATCCTATAAAAACCCACATAATTTTGAAAAATATTTTGTGTTGTGTGTAATCCTAACTGGGATACGTTAAGAGTTAGAATTTAATCTAAGTTCTTTTCCCTAGATTCTTCAATTTCTTCAAACTCTTAATCGTCCATCATCTTTGTCATTATCTTTAGTATTGCCACAATATCTTCATGATCATCACTAGAACTAATAAACTGAAACACTCAATAAAATCGTTAGTTCCATAAAAAATATCAACCTTTAATTGTCCATCAAAATCTTAGGATCAACAATCTCCCCCTTTTTTATGATGAAAATCAACTTTCATATTTTCTTCAAAATAATAATGTAACCACACTCCCCCTAAATCCGAGGACGGGTTCTTTAACTCATTAAAGCAAAGTAATGAAGATATACAAAATATTTTCAACAAAGAACAAATTTCAATATATACTAAAACTCCTCCTTAAGATATTCAACAAGATAATTCAAGCTCCCCCTTGAGACATTCATTAAAACATCAACTAATTATCCCCATTTATCATCTAAAAAAAAATTGGGGAGGGGAACTACAAAGAAACATTACTCTAGGCATACATCGTTATGCCTAGCCATACTCAAGTCACAAATGATTTTCACAAATTGATCTTCCGCTAATAGTTTGGTAAAAATATCAACTAGCTGATCGGAGGTATCAATATATTCAATAACAATGTCCATTTTCTGAATGTGATCACGAATAAAGTGATGCCTAATCTCTATATGCTTAGTTCATGAGTGTTGTATAGGATTCTTACTTGGACAAATAGCACTTTTATAATCACAATAAATTGGGACCTCCTCTATGCAGATTTCAAAATCATTTAATTATTGCTTAATATATATAATTTGAGCACAATAGTTACCAGCTACCATATACTCAGCCTCAGTAGTGGATAAAGCTATCGAATTTTCTATTTGCTTGACCAAAAAACCAAGGCATGTCCTAACAAATGACATGACCCACTTGTGCTTTTTCACTCAACTTTACAACTAAAAAATTTACCGTCGAAGTAACTTATTAATTTAAAATCACTCTCCCTAGGATACCATAATCCTATGTCAATTGTCCCCTTTAAATATCGAAAAATTCGCTTAAGCGCCGTCAAGTGCGATTCTTTATAACAAAACTGAAATCTAGCACATAAACAAACACTATACATGATATCAGGTCTACCAGCAGTTAAGTATAATAGGCTCCCAATCATACCTCGATACATTTTCTTATTAACACTTTTGCCCATATCATCTTTATCTATCTTTGTAGTTGTTGCCATGAGAGTTTTGTATTCTGTAGCACCATCCAAGCCATATTTATTTAATAGCTCTTTAGTGTATTTAGCTTGGTCTATGAATATCCCCTCTTTGGTTTGCTTAATTTGCAACCCAAGGAAAAAAATCAACTCTCCCATCATGCTCATTTCAAATTTGACCTGTATTATCTTAGTAAACTCTTGGCAAAGATCCTCATTAGTAGATCCAAAAATAATGTCATCAACGTTAACTTGTAGTCATAGGATATCAGAGTCATTTTGCTTAAAAAATAGTATTATATCTCAAATACCCCTTTCGAAAACCTTTTTCGATCAAATATCGGCTAAGTCTCTCATACCAAGCTCTAGGAGCTTGTTTGAGCCCATACAAAGTCTTACAAAGTTTAAATACATGATCGAGAAATTTATCATTTTTAAATCTAGGGGGTTGTTCCACATAAACTTCTTCCGCCAGAAATCCATTTAGAAATGCACTTTTAACATCCATTTGATATAGCTTAAAATTACATGAGTATGCAAAAGCGAGTAGCATTCTAATAGCTTCTAATCTAGCTACAGGAGCATAGGTTTCTTCATAATTAATTCATTCTCTTAATTATAGCCCTGTGCTACTAATCTTACGTTGTTTCTAATTACCATACTAGACTCATCTTTTTTATTTCAAAAAACCCATTTAGTACCAATAACAAGATGAAAATCCGATCTCGAAACAAGACAGCATACTTTGTTCCGCTCAAATTGAACTAACTCATCTTACTTTGCGGAAATTCAAGATTCATCAGTTAACGCCTCATTTATATTTTTAGGCTCAATTTGAGATAAGAAAGCAAGATTAATTATATTTCTAATAGAGTAACGAGTACTTACACCACTTTCGAAATTACCAATAATTTCTTTTACCGAATGTCCCGGTATTGTCTTTATAACTCGTGGTAACGTCGAATCTTCTTCCTTAGCCTTCTCCTCTTTTTGAGACTCCTTAGTTGTATTTTTGCCTTGGTTTTGGTTATTTGAAATACCTGCATCATCATCATCCAAAATCTTTCTCGACAAAAATTGGTCAGCTTCTTCAAATACAATATGCATAGATTCTTCTACTACTAATGTTCGTTTATTGTAAACTCTATAAGCTCTACTGTTAGTAGCATATCCAAGGAAAATCCCATAATCAGATTTAGCATCAAATTTACCTAGATTATCCTTGTCATTCAGAATGAAGCATTTACACCCAAATACTTTAAAATAGCAAATGTTAAGAGTTTTACCATTCCAGATTTCGTATAGGGTTTTGTTAAACCCTCTACGAATCGATACCTGATTTACAACATGGCAAGCCATACTTACTGCTTTAGCCAAAAAGTAGGTTGGTAAGCAATTTTAATTAAGCATTGTTCTGGCCATTTCTTGAAGCGTCATGTTCTTTCTTTCCATAACACTATTTTATTGTATTGATCTTGGTATAGAGAAGTTATGAGCATAACCATGTTCATCACAGTAACTGATAGCATCATCATTCTTAAACTCTCTTCCTCTACTACTACAAATATTAATAATAGAACATTGTTTCTCATTTTGAACACGTTTACAAAATTTAACAAATACAGAAGCAATTTCACTTTTCTTAGCAAGAAAAAATACCCAGGTAAGTCTAGAATAATCATAAACTATTATGAAGGCATAAAACTTACCACCAAGACTAGAAACAGAATTTGGTCCAAATAAATTAAGATGTAATAATTCAAGGCATCTAGACGTGGGCGTGTGCATCTTTTTCTTAAATGATGATTTAGACTGCTTGCCTAATTAACATGCATCACATACTTTATCTTTAACAAATTAAAAATTAGGTAGGCCACGTACGAGACTCTTCTTAGATAATTTAGAAATTAGCTCCATTCTAACATGCCTAAGTCTCATATGCCATAACCAACTATTTCAGATAAAACATTCAAACAAGATAAATTTTGAGAAGTAAAATCATCAAATGAACATGTATAAACATTCTCAAAACGTGATGCAACTAATAAGATACTACTATCATGACCATTCTTAATAATGCACTTATCATGATCAAATATCTCATTATAGCCCTTGTCACTTAATTGACTAATATTAAGTAAATTATGTTTGAGTTCATCAACTAGTAACATATCTTTAATAATAGTAGTACCATTACCGATATTACCTATACCGATAATTTTACCCTTTGCGTTGTCTCCAAAAGTCACATGACCTCCATCCTTAGGTATCAAATATGTGAATTTTGATTTATCTCCCATCATGTGTCGAGAACAACCGCTGTCTAGGAACCATTTATCCTTGCTTATTGATATTTTTAGAATAATCTACAAGGAGCACCTCAAATAGTTTCTAAGTGGTACCCAGTTTACGTGGGTCCGATCTTATTAGTCAGGACAATTTTAGTTTCTTTTAGAACCCAAACTTATCTACATTTAGATACTTTAGTAAAATATTTACGAATAGTATGCCTCACAATATTACATTTAAAACATCTAACAAGATCCTTGGTTTCAAAAAAGAATTTTTGAAAATATTTTTTTTAAGATTTTTCTGAAATCCAATACCAGCTTTATCAAATATTCCACGTGCACTTCCCAAAAACATTTTCAAGTTATTCTCACCGCCAATGAATTTAAGAACAATTAAATGTAAATCCGACATCTTGGATTTCAATTCATTGTTTTCAGATTCGTAGTCCATTACTTACTTGTTTAATGTATTAATTGTACTTTGAAGGGCATTTATTTTAGAACACTGGTTTTTATAATCATGCGAAAGTTCTTGATAAATATCAAATAATTTATCAAAATCTAAACGATAAGAACTTAAACATTTTGTTACCTCACCACCAGTGGCTATCAATGCAAACATGGACATTTCTTTACTTTCTAATTTTTTGGAGCTACTTGATTCGGTATCATCCCAAGTAACCTTCATAGATTTCTCCTTGCTCTTCTTTCTTTTCTTCTTCTTTTTCTTCTTCTTCTATTTTTCTTTATCCTTCTTCGATTCGGGATAATTAGTTTGAAAGGGACGGGTCTTATGATAGTTGTAGCATTCCACATTGTTCATGTTGAAGTTTCTTTTCCCGCAGAATGTGCGCCGAGTCATTCTTCTATAATTCTTTGTGAGAAGTGCAATATCTTTCTCTTGCTCATTGTCAAGACTTGTATCATCACTTTCATAATCTTCTTCAATTTTCTGAGCTTTTAGTGCCATGGATTTCCTCTTGTTATTTTCGATGTCATCCTTATACCCTTTAATCACCATTTTATGAGTCATCAAGTTGTCTATGAGATCATCAATTTTGTATTTGCCAAGATCCTTAGCTTCCTCAATTGTAGTCACATTCGACTCCCATACTTTTGTCAAAGATCTTAGGATCTTTCAAACTCTATCCTCTATGGAGTATGGCTTTCCAATTTGACTCAAGTAATTACAAATATTGTTGAAACGAGTATACATCTCTTGAATCGATTCAGTTTCTTCCGTTCTGAACAATTGAAATTTCCTTATAAAAGCGTTGATTTTCGATTGCTTTACTTGATTTGTCCCTTCATGAGTAACTTATAGCTTGTCCCACATCTCATTTGCTGATTTACAACTTGAAACTCTCAACTATTCATTAGCATCTAAAGAACAAAACAAAATATTAATAGCTTGAGAGTTCATAGAAAGTTTCTGCTAATTAGAAGCAGTCAGTTGTTTTTTCGTCTTCTCGATTCCGTTTTCCATTGGAACAAATGGACCATCCTCGATTGTTAGCCACATATCGTAATTTGTAGCCTGAAGGAAAGCTATCATTCTATCTTCCCAGAATGAATAATTTTCACCTACAAACAACAGTAGTCGGTGCATAGACTGCCCCTCAGCTAGTGTGCCTATTATGTGCGCAACGTGATCTTTGTTAACCAAGTGTGTCAAGCTAAACTAGCTCTGATACCAATTGTTGGCCCAGTGAGCTACCTAAGAGGGGGGTGAATTGGGTAGTATTAAAAATATCAGAATACAACACTTCAAAAATCAAAAAATTAATTTTATCCTAAAATTAATTATTATCTTTTATAGCAGATGATTATGTGTTATCAACTAGGTGCACACCCAAACAGCAAAATATGAACAATATAAATAATGCAGCACATAGAAATTTATAATGGTTCATCAAGCTACTCTTGGCTTATCCAGTCCTCCAAGCTCTGTGGAGAGTCGCACCCACTAAACTCAAAATTTCTTTAAAGGTAGGAACCAAACCCTTATAATGATTTTTTTTATAGGCTTAGAATCAACCTTTACAATTCTTTTTCACAGGTTAAGGAATAACCTCTATCTTTTTACCAGAGAGAAGATTAACCTAATTCTATTACAGGAAGAAACACAACCTAATTCTTTTTATAGCTTAGCCTCAAGAATTAAACCTCACATAAACACGCTCCAAATATCCTTTTACCTGGTAAGGATTGAACCGTTACAATTCACTCACAAATTGAACCAAGGAAGAATTAACACCTAATCTTTTTATACTCTAGGCAAAAGATCAAAACCTCAATCTCTTTACTGAAAGAGATTGAAACCATCTACCCTTGATTAGAAACTTCCAGTGGTATCTAATCCGACACTCAACTCACCAATTAAAAACAATTGGTAAGTGATTTTTCCACTTGGAACTTCTACCACCCGAGATAAATTCAAACTCAATTAATGTCCCGATACTAGTTATAGAAAAGTGAGAATTTCAAAATCGAATAAATAAAGATGGGTAGCAAGTAGTTAAGCACATAATCAAATTTTCTCAAAAAATTGTTTCAAAAATAGTTTTCAATAAAAAATTCGAAAAACAATTTCAACGATCAAATTCCAAATAATAAAAAATAGAATCAAGTAAAAATTAATAGTATGTAGTTTAGAAAGATCTCACTAGGATTCCATCGAAAAAATAATGATTAGAATAACAATAAAACTTTTGATTGGTAGAAGTAATAATCCACAACAAAAGTTTCTCAAGAGCAAATCTCAAGAAAAAACTCACAATGCACTCAGTATGATTACTCTTAGAAAGCTCGAGAGCTGAATAATTCAAAATAATTTTGATTCTCTTGATTAATTGATTCTATATCATGTGAAATCTACAGGTCTATTTAAAGCCTCTTAAAACAAGCCCTATAACGGCTAGTTCCCATAAATCATGACATCTAATCACACCAACAGACCCTCTATATCATAATGATTCATTCTTGGTATAATTCACTTAAAATATCTCTTAAAATATTTAATTAAGTCCCTCAAACTTTTACTCAACCTCCATTAGACAAGATAGAAAGAATTTCATGCACCAAATTGAGAAATATCAAAACTACTTGAACCATATCTATAGGGATAATTAAATATTAATTAAATAACTCAAAACATATCAGATCCCTAAGATATCTCACATATCTTAACCATAAAACGTCTAGTAACGACTACTTTTTTAATAAAATCCAAAATTCCATAAATCTTGAAATAGCCCCATTTGTAGAACGACCAAGACCCATCTGTTGACCGCTCAATTCAGGATGTAGCAAAGCCAAAAATTCTCCACCCATCGGTCGATCGCCTATACTTCACCTGTTGACTGGACGATTAAGGACGTTTCACAAGTCGACCTATCTATCAACTTAAAGATCTAAAGAGTTTCTCTTTTGGGCAAAGGTCGACCTACCAGTCGACTGAAGAATTCAGAGAGTTTATCCACTAAGCACAGGTCAACTTACCTGTCAACCGAATGATCCAAAAAGTTCACCTTATAACCACAGGTCGACTTACTTGTCGACCAACCACTTCTGGAACTCCTCTGCTTAATTCTTTTTCATTCAATTTCTTTGACGTTTTTGCCCCTTTAATCGATTTCTTTTCTCTATTAGCTCCACCAAATATTAAATTCAATTTTAGTCAATTATCTTTATTTATTTTTCAATTACATATAGGACTAAATAATTTAACTATTTAGGATCCTATAAAAACACACATAATTTTTAAAAATATTTTGTATCGTGTGTGATCCTAACCGGGATACATTAAGAGTTAGAATTTAACCTGAGTCATTTTTCCTAGGTTCTTCAATCTCTTCAAACTCTTAATCTTCCATCATCTTTGTCATTATCTTTAGCATTGCCACAATATCTTCATGATCTTCACTGGAACTAATAAACTGAAACACTCAATAAAATCGTTAGTTCCACTAAAAACATCAACCTTTAATTGTTCATCAAAATCTTAGGATCAACAATGGGGTTTCCATTTCGCTCGCCCGTCATCCTTTGATTTCCTTCTAGGTTTCAATTTCAATTTTGATTGTGAAATTAGGGTATTGATTTCAATTTTGATTCCGAAATTAGGGTTTCAGTTTCGATTTTGCTCGTCCATCCACCTTCGATTTCCTTTTAGATTTCAATTTTGATTAAGGTTTAGGATTTTGATTTGGATTGGGGTTTAGGGTTCAATTGCTTGATGAATTCTTGATGATTTCTTTATTGTTGTTTATGATTCGATTGCTTGATGATTTCTTGGTTGTAGTTTAGGGTTCGATTGGTTGATGATTTTTTAATAATTTCTTAATTATGGTTTAGGGTTCGTTCTTGATTTCTAAGATAATATCGTTACCAAACGCAATTCTGGCCCCAGAACCAAAAACAAATTGTCATTACTAACATGATTTTGCTCCGAAAACAGAAATAAAATTCTCATCCCATGCCATCCCATCCCACTTGGATGAGATGGTATGGAAACAGTTACCAAACAGTGCCTTAATCCCTATAAGGATATCCACGTACAATAGTATTAATAGATTGATATGCCATATATATTCAGATGATCATATAGATGGTATCCAAAATAGATTAACATGATTTCATAAAGCGATACCATCCATGTAAGTTTGATATCACACGATATACCAACAAATAGGATCATGCTTAAGACTAATTTTATAAAACATCTCTTAGTTATAAAAATTTAATCAATAAACCAGTATTGGATAATAATATAATTCCATGTAGGCATATAATCATGACATGATATTCATAATAATGCAAATAATTTTCTGTGAATAAGATTTTTCAATGACAAATTCACATCACATAAATTTCACATTTAATCATAAATAAATGAGATTGTTTTACCACTGAGTTGAATGAAGATTTAATTTTACTCAAATGTTGTCTTCAATCAATCTCGTTCCTATTCTTGACTTAAACTTCGAGTTTTGGTATGAATATATGTCTCTCCTTCGATTATCTTACAACCTGAAACTCTTTGAAGCATTCTTGGAAGAAAAACTTTAGTAGAGATCAAGTGAACATATATTTATCAATTATCCTCAAAATCATGTATGATCACTTAACTAAATCCAAGTAATATTCAACATTTAGAATCACTTAAAAAAAACTTTGGTCTAATATATCAATATGTGATACAGATTCTATGCATGGGTCGACACTAGGATATCATGTTTACATGTCGAAAATGCTAATTCAATATATTGTCAATATATGTATCAAGCTTACCGAATAGATCAAACTAAGCATAATTTAGATCACCATATATGAGATATATGATGCTAGAAAATATGTTTATTAAATTAAGTTCTTATAAAAGCATCATAGATAAGAACACATTATACAAACAGATTTCACAAAAATGAACATGCAATCAAAACATAATATAATACTAGTGAGAACACAATGATTGATTCAGCTTAAATCATCTTAAATAACACGTTTCTTATAATCATATTATCGATTTAAAAAATATGAATGAATGTATGATATGAATAATATAAACAAATAAATTACTACACTTTAAATAAATGTGATTCTCAAAGTCACCATGCAATGTCTCTAAGACAACAAATGAATACATAACTTAGCACATGTCTTAGAAACCATCACCGACTTATCTAATCGGCAGGCCTAACACATACTTCTTTAATAAATTTAATGAATTTAAATTGAGAAGGATTAGGTGTACCTCTAACGCCCTTGGGGACGACTTTGTTTGTTCCTCATTATAATTGTTAACGTTGTTGTCCTTTGAAATAACTGATTGAGTTGGTTTGTCATTCCTGGAGGTAACCAGTTGAGTAATCTCAACAATATCTTTGTCCATCTTGGACACTACTGGTTGATTTATTTTGTTGTGATCTGCAATAATTCTATAAACTATTTTTTGTTGATTTCAAGGTTGTATTCTCTCCTAATGATAATCATTTTGTTGAACCCATGGCTTTTTCATATCATACATTTTACTCCTTTGTATATTGTTTCCATTCATCCTCTTTAATCCAACAAGCTTTCATTTGCAAATTATTTCCATTCATTCTTATTGGGCCAGTAAATCTATTATTCATACATGCATGAAAATTTTCTTTTCTAAGTATCCACTTTTTTTTTTATCCAATTGGGTAACCATTCAATTTATAACACTATTTTTTAAGATGGCCAAATTTTCCACAATTATAGCATCTAAAATTACTAAAATACTTCTTAGGATAATCAACATTTCTTGTAGGGGCATAATATTGATGTTGATGCCGAGGAATTGCCTTCGGATCTATTGGTTTTTCAAAAACTTTAGTTTGGTCAAAATTCTTTAATTTATCGACAGTCTCATTTAGCACCTTCTGAATCTACTCAAGTGACATTTCCAAAGAACTCACATTCACCTAAAACCCAAATTTTCTCTTGTTAATAAATTTATGATCATTTTCAAAATACGAGAATCATTTTCATTGAATGTATTCTCAAACAAGCTCTATCAAGTTCACACCTTGAATTTTCAAACTCAACATTTAAAGCTTTATTTAATTTTTCAAAATTTCTAAAATTTGAAACACCTTGTTGAAAATTTGAAACATCATTTTTTAGAAAAGCATTTTCTTCTTCAAGAAATTCAACTTTTTCAAGAAGGTTGTTTATCTCGGATAGAACATTTAAAAATTTAGTAGTTTCAAAGTATTTATCTAAATTTTTCTTTTTAAGAGATTTTAAAGCATTTTACTTCTTATTTTCAAGAATCGCACTTTTCTGTGAAAGTTTCAAATTTTCTTTATCAAAAACTTATGTAAGAGCAATTAATTTCTCATTAGCCTTATCAGTAGCCTCATTATCACTATTTCTATCATTCTCACTTATAGAAAATTGATTATCAGAACAAGTAGGAGATTCAATCAAAACATTAGGACACATAAAAGATTCCCATATAACATTATCCTTAGTGCACTCCATGTGATCGTGTTTAGCTAGAATGTTAAGCCTAATCGAGCAAAAACCAGCTTTGGTATCAATTGTTGGCCCAAAGATCTACCCAAGAGAGGGTGCATTGAGTAGTTACAAAAATTTAAGTAATAAAGTCAAACACAAATAACCAATTTTCCCTAATTGATTATTATCTTGTTACGTAGCATAAATGTGTTTATCTAGATGTATACCTAAAGAAACAAAATAAAATAAAATAACAATGCAATATACAATGATATATCCTGGTTCAACAAGCTTCTCTTACCTACATCTAGTTCCTTAAGCTCCATGGGGATTCACAATCTACTAAACCTCGATTCCTTTGATAGGTAGGAACCAAACCTTTAAAAAAAATTCACAGGCTAAAGACTAACCTAACCTTTCCTAGGCTTATAATCAAACCCTAACTATCTTGATTCTTTTCGTAGCCTCAGAATCAACCTTTACAACCTTGATTCTTTTCACAAGCTCAGAATCAACTTATCATTCTCTCACGCTATTACACTTATACTTTTCGTAAGCTTAGGAAGAACCTTTACAATCACTCAATTCTATTACAGGAAGAATGAAAGCCTAATCTTTTCAAATGGTAAAAACTAACCTAATCTTTCTGCATGCCAAAGATCAAACCCTAATATTTCAAACCCGAGAAACCAATATTTGAAGTATAAAAATTATTTTTTTAATTTGGTCCTTAACCAAAAATATTTCAAACACTTAACATATATTAGAACCCTAAATTATCACAACATACATAAGATTAATTTATTTTAAAGTGTCATGGGTGATCCTAATTCGGATTGCATTAAGAGTGATAGGTGTAAATTACCTATATATTTCCAAATCGAAATTGTTAGTTTTCGAGTACGTTTACTATGTTTTTAGTACGTTTTAATATGTTTTTATTCTTTTTGTATTAAATCAGGTGTATGGTAGAAAATGTATGAAATCGGAGCGCAAACGATCAATTCTAACCAAAAACGGTTGGAGAACGGAGGAAAAACAAGCAATGAGGCAATATTCTAGAAGAAGCCCACCGCCGCGGCGTCCAAACCACCGACGTGGCGGTGAAAATGCAGAGAAGGGCTATTGATGCTGTCAACTCACCACCTAGGCAGTGAAACCGCATGATGTCCCTGAAATCCACTGCCTTCTCCACCGCCGCGACGAACATTAAACCGACATACCCACCGCCTAGACAGTCAGCTCTACACAGTCTTAAGATATTTTTTTTAGATATTTTTCCTATTTAAACCCTTCCTCTCCTCCTCTCTTCCAGTGGAACCACCCCCCTAACCCCTTAGGCTATATTTTAGGGTGAGTTTGAGAAATTTGAGCGAGAGCTCTCAACTCGAGGTAGAAGATGAAGGAGGAAGCAATCCATCAACGGTTTTAGTGCCAATTCTTCGGATATCGGCTAATTCATTCGTTTCTTTTCTTTGTTTTCTTTATTTTGATAGTTGTTGAGCATGTTTACGCCATTTTACATTGTATACATGGTTATAGCCATTGGCTAAACATAGGATGTTTAGGGATTGTTAATAAAATATGAATATGTTGTTTAGTTGAGTTTGTGTTTCGTTTGCGGATGTTCTTCGTTATTTTGATTGTGTATGCTGTATTGTTTGTTTATCATGCCTAGAATGATTTTATGAGAATACGGGGTTTAACAAATCCCAAAGTTGGACTAGAATAAACGAACGCCACGATCTAATAACCCGAGAGGGAATTGGGTTGTGGATAATCTATAACGTTGGGGCAAGACTCACATGACCTAGGGTCATTAAGACGTTGAGGGGGAATTCTTCATTGACACGAAATCACGTATTCCCTCGTCCTACACTCAGGAGAGATGACATGAGAGTTTTAGAACTGAGATTGTCGATAGGGTAAACACAACGCGACGATCCAATAACCCGAGAGGGAGTTGGATTGTGTGCAATCGATGACGTTGGGGAGAGAATCATGTGGCCTAGGGTCATTAAGATGTTGAGAGGGACTTCTTGGTTGACATAAAGTCGCGCATTCCCTCGTCTTACACTTGGGAGAGGTGGTGAAGAAGTTTACAAACTGAGATGGTCGGATAAGTCAAACGCCGTTAACATAAACTAAAATGAGATTGAACACGTATTCATAAATGAAACTAATCTCTAGACAATATATTCTCTCAAAACTATCTCAATGTTAATATTAATATAGTTAAATTAGTATTTTAGTATTAGTATTAAATTATGTTCCATTTTTATCGCCTAGATAAAATTAGGTTATGATAATCACAGTTTTCGATAGTAATCTCAACCAATCCCTGTGGATACGATACCCGACCGAGAGGTCTATATACTAAAACTTGATCCGTACGCTTGCGGTGAAAGTGGTAACGCTTAAATTGCGGTCACCAAAGAGTATAAAAGTAAAGAGTTGTTTTACCTATTTGTCTTCAATATCTTCAATACTATTCAAATCTTCATCATCTCCATTTTGCACTCGCTATATATTCTTTTAATAATTCTTCTTCTTAATCAATTACATGGAATTTAAATCTGAAATCACTTAGTAAAAATATTAGTTCCATAAAATGTCAACATTTAACTATCCATCAAAACATTAAATTTAACACTAATTATTTTCCTAGGCTCATAATCAAAACTTTACATTTTTCTCTTCGCTAGCTAATGAGGAACCCTATCTTTTTACCAAGCTAAAGACTTAACTTAATTCGATTACAAGCAGAATTAAACATAATCCTTTTATAGGCTAAGAATCAAATCGATATGCCCTGATTAGCCATCTACCCAAATGCATTTAATCCACTCATACTCACCAACACACAAAAAAAAAAAAAGTTTCTTCCCACATGAGTTTCTACCACATCAATAAAATATATGCTTTAGTAATGTCCTAATAAACTATGTAATAAAACTATGTGAGAAAACAAATTTGATTTTACTCAATTTAATTACATAGATAAAATAAATCGGATTTCACAAGCAAAATTCATTTCACAAGATTTTGTAGATATTCTAAATTGAAAACGATTTTTCACATAAAATTCTACTAGCTCAATTTAAGAATATAACCCAATTAAAGCATAGATAATATTGAGTAAGTAAACAAGAACAATCACACAGGGATTTCATTTACAAAATCATTGGAAAAACTCAAACCCAGAAATAACAAGAATAATAATTTCGTTGAAGCAAACTTTTTCCCTTGAGAATAATCTCAACAAAATAATACTCTCTTTATGAATATTGTTAATTAAAACTCTTCCTCTTGATTTTTATTAAGTTGAAAAATGCAAGTTTAATTATATAGATTTCAAACTATACATTATATGGCTATTTTCCAAAAGCATAAGTCCATTTAAGTCACATATAGAACCCATATACGATACTCCTTCAAATCAAATATATTTGATTTTAAAATATTCTTTGAAAAACTCAATTTAGTCCCCAAAACTTCTTTGATTCAAAATCCTTAAATATAGAAAATAGTTTAACCAATTAAACTCATACAATCAATTAATATAAATACTAATTAATAGGATCTTCAAAATATATGATAGATATATGAAATGAACTAAAATTCCTTTAAAATTAGATTTTATAACATTCAAAACCATAGGATTTGGATTGAAGATCTCAAAAAACAAATTTGTCAACTTAGGTTGAATTTAGGCGCATCGGTCGACCCTATTGGCCAACTGGCTCCTTCATAACGTTTATAATCTTATCGTTTTCACCCTCAACTAGTCAATCGACTGTAATATCAGATAATTTTTTAAGCCAAAAGCACATCCTTAAAGGCTATTGATCACGCCAGTCGACCGATAGATTATGTCGGTCACCATTTGGAGTAGAACCAACTCCAGCCATGTACTGCTTCTCTTTGTCAACCACCCACTTGGACGGTCAACCATTTAGCCCTAAACTTTTCCTCTTTTTTTTTATTTTTTAAAACATTTTCTTGAATTAACACTTTATCAAAAAATATTTAGGATCTTAAATTTATCACTGCATAAAAATAATCAATTTTAAGTGTTATGTCCGATCCTAATTGGGTTTTATTAAGAGCATAAAGGTATTGAGTTGTTTTAATTAGAAATATAAAAAATCTCTTCTACTCCAAAAAAATTCTTTAATGTATTCACGTGAAACCATCTTGAATCTTTTGTAACACATCAACTTTGTAAATCATCAACAATCATTATCTTTACCATTCAGTCTTTTTTTATTTGTTCAAATGAAATTCTAATCAAAAATCACCCAATAAACACATTAGTTCTCTAAAACATCAATGTTAAATTGTCCATCAAAACATACATGGTCAACAATCTCTACATTTTTTATGATGATAATTAACTTTGATGTTTTCTCAACAAAATATGTAACCATGCTCCCCCTGAATATGAGGACAAGTTTTTTAACTCGTTCAAAACCACAATAAGAAGAAAAAAAAATTCTAAATATATTATTACTTCCCCTTTCTAATTAACTTCATGAATTAATACAAGGAGAACACAAAATATTTTGAAAAACTTCAAATAACTTCTTCCCTTTGTCAACACAAAGAGTGGGAACGAATGATCAAAACATCGATTTTTAACCCCAATTTTTTTTAAAATAATTACTCGTCATAAGTTTGAAAAATTCTTGTAAAAATTATATTTAGAAAGGATATTTTAAGAGTCATATTTTTTGTTTTGAAATTCATCTTTCAATCTCTTTTAGTTTGTAAAATATTTCTAATAAAACACAAAAGCCAATTTAAAATATCATCATTTATATATTAGATTTAAAGACCAATTTTAATAAACTAATCATAAAAAGTAAGATTTATATGGATCATTATTGAGGTAATGAGAGTGTTGATCTCAAGATTTTGATAGATAATTAAGTGTTGATGTTTTTGGTGGAACTAATGAATTTGTTAAATGTTTCAGTGTAAAAGTTTCATTGTTGATGTTATCATAAAGTAATTGCTAAGGATGCAAAGAGATAGACAGAAAGACGGACATTGAAGATTATGAAGAATTTAGGTAAAAACAACTCAAGTCATTTTTTACTCTTAATGTATCCTAATTAAGATCACGCACGACACAAAAATGATTTATATTTATGTGTATTTTTATTAGGATCCTAATTAGTTCACATATTTACTCCAATGTGAAACTGAAACAGAAAAATTGATCTAAGAAAGATTAGTGTTTAAAATTGATTAATTTTGTCAATTATATTAACCAAGAAAAAAAATTGGTTAAAGAGTTGAAAACGTCATAGATTGGAGTTGAAATGAATTAAGAAAAAATGTTCCAGCAATGATAGGTCAACCGACGGGCATAGGTTGGGAATTGGAGAAGTCTTTAAATCGATCGGTCAACCAACCAAGAGAGATCGATCAATCGATGGATTAAAGGTAAACTCTCTAAATCGATCGATCAACTGATCGTCAATGATCGGTCGACTAACCATGGCCCAAAAATGGCATGGGGAGTATCGTGAATCGATCGGCCAACTGACCCATGGAGGATCGGTCAATCGACTGGCATATGAAAACGGCTTGGGCTACAACCTGAAATTATCTGTTGACTTATAGTGATTTGGTCGATCAACCGACTGTGCAGTTTCAGGATTTGAGGATTTCTAGGATTTTATCTAAAAGTAGCCGTTACTAACCTTTTTTTTTTTCCTGATATTCTGGGGATTTAAATATTTTATAGATTTATCATTCTTATTTAGATATCCCTATAGATATGATACACTTATTTTGAGTGTTTGTCAATTTAGTTTATTTAATACTTTCTATCTTTTCTATTTGAGAACGTGAAATATTTTAAGGACTAAATTGAATAATTTAAAAGCTATAATTAAGTAAATTGAACCAGGTTTGAGTCATATTAATATATGGGGTCTATATGAGCATTTAAATACCATATTTTGTAGGAGCTAGTCATTAGAGGGCTTGTTTCAAATTAGTATATATAGACCTGCGTTTTTCACTTATGAAGAGATCATTCTATCAAGAATAAATTAGTTCCTGAGCTTTCTGAGAGTCATCATTCCGATATTATATTGAGAGTTTATTGTGAGATCATTTTTTAGAGAAGTTATTGAGAATAAATGCTTAGAATTTTGCTGTCACCAATCTAAGCTTTACTGCAATTCAATTTTTATTCTTTCAGCGGTATCCTGGTGAGATCGTTCCAAGCTTTTATTCTTAATTGTTATTTAATATTATTATTGCTTGCTTCGATTCTAGATTTTTGTAAAATGGTTTTTGAACTTCAAGTGCATAAAAATTATTTTAAAACGATTTTGGTGATAATCTGATTACGTGCTCAATTTTGTGCTACCCACTTATTTTGTAATCAAATTTTAAATTTCTCACTTAATTCTATCACTAGTATTTATCTAGGCATTAATTGAGTTTAAAATAGACTTGAGGTAGTAGAAGCTCCGAGTGGGAAGAAACTTATCAATTTATTGTAATTGATGAGTTGTGTGCAGATTAGATATTATTGGGAATATCTAATCAGGGTAGTTGAGTTTCAATTTCTTTCGTTAAAGAGATATAGGTTTGATATTTACCTAAGGCATAAAAAGGTTAGGTTACTATTTTCCGTGAAAAGGGTTATGTGTTAATTCTTCCTGAATAGAATTAGTTTGTGCGATTTGTAATGGTTTCATCCTTATCGGTAAAAAGGATACTTGGAGTGATTTTGGTGAGGTTTGATTCTTAGCCGAATTATAAAATAATTAGGTTAATCTTTAACCTGTTAAAAAGATAAAGGTTATTCCTTAACAGGGAAAAGGAAATTGTAAAGGTTGATTTTGAGCCTGTGAAAAGAATCGTTATGTAAAGGTTTGGTTCCTACCTGTTTAAAATAATCTTAGTGATTTAATGGGTGCGACTCTCCGTGGGGCTCAGAGGACTGGATTAGCCAATAGTAGTTGGTGAACCAGTATACATCATGGTGTGCTGCATTCTTACTTTATTTATTTACTTTTGTTTGGGTGTGCACCTAATTTATTTAACACGTATTTGCTGCTATATAGAAATAATAATTAATTATTTGATTTTTTAAGTACTGAAAGATAAATAATTGCTTAAATTTTTATAACTACCCAATTCACCCCCTCTTCTTTTATAGATCACTAGGCCAACAATTGGCATCAGAGCTGGTTTAGCTCGATACACTACCTAACAAATATCACATAGCGCACCCGATAGGCACACTAGGTGAGGGGTAGTCTATGCACCGACCACCTTTATTTGCAGGTGAAAATTATGCATTCTGGAAGGACAGAATGATTGCATTCCTTCAGGCCACAAATTATGATGTGTGGCTAGAAATTGAGGATGGTCCGTTTGTTCCTAAGGAAAACGGAGTTTCTAAGAAGAAAGAACAGATGACCGCTTCTGATAAATAGAAGCTTTCTATTAACTCTCAGGAAATTAACATTTTGTTTTGCTCTTTAGATGCTAATGAATATTCCTGGGTCTCAGGTTGCAGATCGGCGAAAGAAATATGGGACAAATTGCAAGTTACCCACGAAGGGACTAGTCAAGTGAAGCAATCGAAAATCAACACCTTAATCCGATAATTTGAATTATTCAGAATAGAAGAAGCATAATCGATTTAAGAGATGTACACAAGGCTCAATAATATTTTCTACCATTTGAATCAACTCGAAAAGCCATACTTCACGGAGGATAAAGTTCGAAAGATCTTGAGATCTTTAACTAAAGTATGGGAGCTGAAAGTGACTGCAATTGAGGAAGCTAAGGATCTTGAACAATATGAAATTGATGACCTCATCGGTAACCTAATGACGCATGAGATGGAAATTCGAGGACATGAGGATGACACCGGGAATATAAAAAAGAAGTCCTTAGTGTTGAAGGTTCAGAAAAAGGAGGAAGAGGATGATAGTGATGATAGTCTTGACAATGAGCAAGAAAAAGATGTGGTGCTTCTCACAAAATTTTTTAGAAAGATGACTCGAGGAACATTCCGTAGAAGAAGGAATTTCAACATAAACAATGTGGAATGTTACAACTGTCACAAGACTGGCCACTTTCAAACCAATTGTCCCGAACCGAAGAAAGATAAGGAAAAAGAGAAGAAAATAAAGGAGAAGAAGAAATGAAAGAAGAGTACGGAGAAGTCCATGAAAGCTACTTGGGATGATACCGAATCGAGTAGTTCAGAAAAATCAGGAAGTGAATATCGTTCATGTTTGCGCTAATGGCCACTAGTGATGACGTAACTAAATATTCAAGTTCTTGTCCTTTCGATTTTGATGAATTATTTGATATATATTAAGAACTTACACATGATTATAAAAACCAGTGTTCTAAAAATAATGTCCTTTAAAGTACAATTAACTCATTAAACAAGCAAGTAATGGACTATGAATCTGAAAACATTGAATTGAAATCCAAGATGTTGGATTTACATTCAATAATTCTCAAATTCACCGACGGTGAGAATAACTTAAAAATGCCTTTGGAAAGTTTAGGTGGAATTTTTTGATAATGTCGGTATTGGATTTTTGAAAATTTTTAAACAAAAATATTTTCATAAATTCTTTTCCGAAACCAGGGGTCTTGTTAGATATTTTAAATATAACGTTGTGGGGCATACTATTCATAGATGTTTTACTAAAATATCTAACTGCAGACAAGTTTGGGTTCCAAAAGGAACTAAAATTATCCCAACTAACAAGATTAGACCCACTTAGACTAGGTACCTCTTAGGAACTATTTGAGGTGCTTCTTGCAGGTTATTCTGAAAGCATTGATAGGCAAGGGAAAATGGTTCCTAGACATTGGTTGTTCTCGGCACATGACGGGAGATAAATCAAAATTTATATCTTTGACGCCTAAAGATGGAGGTCATGTGACATTTGGAGACAACGCTAAGGGTAAAATTATCGGAACAGGTAATATCGGTAATGGTACTACTATTATTAAAGATGTTTTATTAGTTGATGGTCCGAAACATAACTTGCTCAGTATAAGTCAATTATGTGATAAGAGTTACAAAGTTTTGTTTGATCATGATATATGCATAATTAAGAATGGGCATGATAGTAGCATCTTATTGGTTGCATCACGTTTTGAGAATGTTTAAACCTGTTCATTTGATGATTTTACTTCTCAAAACTTATCGTTTTTAAATCATTTATCTAAAAATAGCTGGTTATGGCATAGGAGACTAGGGTATGCTAGTATGGAATGATTTCTAACTTATCTAAGAAGAGTCTCATACGTGGCCTACCTGATTTAAAGTTTGTGAAAAATAAAGTATGTGATGCATGTCAGTTAGGCAAACAGTCTAGATCATTATTTAAGAAAAAGATGCACACGTCCATGTCTAGATGTCTTGAAATGTTGTATCTTGATTTATTTGGTCCAAATTCCATTGCTAGTCTTGGAGGTAAATTTTATGCATTTGTAATAGTTGATGATTACTCTACATTTACTTGGGTGTTCTTCCTTGCTAAGAAGAGCGAAGTTGCTTCTGTATTTTCTAAATTTTGTAAACGTGTTCAAAATGTGAAGCATTGCTCTATTATTAATATTCCTAGTGACAGAGGTAGAGAGTTTAAAAATGATGATGTAATCAGTTACTGTGATGAGCATGGTTATGCTCACAACTTCTCTACACCAAGATCACCACAACAAAACGGTGTTGTAGAAAGGAAGAATAGGACGCTTCAAGATATGTCCAGAATAATGCTTCATGAAAATCGTTTACCAACCTACTTCTGGGCAAAAGTAGTAAGTACCGCTTACCACGTCGTAAATCGGGTATCAATTCGTAGAGGGTATAATAAAAACCCTTTATGAAATCTGGAATGGTAAAACTCCGAACATATCCAACTTCAAGATATTTGGTTGTAAATGTTTCACTTTGAATGATAAGGATAATCCTCGTAAATTTGATGCTAAGTCTCACTATGGGATTTTCCTTGGATATGCTACTAACAGTAAGGCTTATAGAGTTTATAATAAATGTATGTTAGTAGTTGAGGAGTCTATGCATGTTGTTTTTGAGAAAGCTGATCTATTTTTATCGAGAAAGATTTTGGATGATGATGATACAGGTATTTCAAGTAACCAAAACCAAGTTGATAATGTGGCAAAGGAACCTCAAAAAGAAAAGCCTAAGGGAGAGTATTCGGTGTTACCACGAGTTATAAAGAAAGTACCTGGACGCTCTGTAAATAAAATCATTGGTAATTTCGAAAAAGGTATAAGTATTCATTCCTCCCTTAGAGATATTACTAATCTTGCTTTCTTATCTCAAATTGAGCCTAAGAATGTGAATGGGGGATTAACTGATGAAACTTGGATCTTCGTGATACAAGAAGAATTACTTCAATTCGAGCAAAATAAATTATGGTCTCTTGTTCTTAGGCCAGATTTTCATCTTGTAATTGGTACTAAATGGGTTTTTCGAAACAAAAAAGATGAATCTAGTATGGTAATTAGAAACAAAGCAAGATTAGTTGCACAGGACTATAATCAAGAGGAAGGAATTTATATTGATAAATTTATGCACTTATGGCTAGATTAGAAGCTATTAGAATGTTACTCACTTTTGTATGTTCATGTAATTTTACGCTATATCAAATGGATGTAAAGAGTGCATTTTTGAATGGCTTCCTAGCGGAAGAAGTTTATGTGGAACATCATCCCGGGATTTGAGAGCAATAAAGTTCCCGATCACATGTTTAAACTTCGTAAGGCTTTGTATGGGCTCAAACAAGCTCCGAGAGCTTGGTATGAGAGACTTCGCCGATATTTGATCGAAAATGGTTTTCGAAGGGGTTTTAGTGATATAATGTTATTTATTAAGCAAACTGATTTTGATGTCCTATTAGTACAAATTTATGTTGATGATATTATTTTTGGATCTACTAATAAGGATCTTTGCTAAGAGTTTGCCAAGATAATGCAGGTTGAATTTGAAATGAGTATGATGGGAGAGCTGAATTTCTTTCTTGGGTTGCAAATTAAGCAAGCCAAATAAGAGATATTCATAAATCAAACAAAATAAACCAAGGGGCTACTAAAGAAATATAGCTTGGATGGTGTTAAAAACTAAAACACTCTCATGGCAACAGCTACAAAGATAGACAAAGACGATACGAACAAAAACGTAAATGAAAAATTGTATCGAGGTATGATTGGTAGCTTGTTGTATTTAACTATTAGTAGACATGACATTATATATAGCGTTTGTTTATGTTCTAGATTTTAGTCTTGTCCTAAAGAATCACACTTGACTGCAGTTAAGCGAATCTTTCGATATTTAAAATGGACGATTGACCTAGGATTATGGTATCCTAAAGGGAGTGATTTTAAGTGAATAAGTTACTCCGACGCTGATTTTGCTGGTTGCAAAGTTAAGCAAAAAAAAACAAGTGGGTCATGTCATTTACTAAGACATGACTTGGTTTCCTGGTCAAGCAAGAAAAACAAAATCGATAGCCTTATAATGGCCGCAATTTAAGCGTTGTCACTTTCACAGCAAGCGTACAGATCAAGTTTTAGTATATAGACCTTTTGGTCGGGTATCATATCCATAGGGATTAGTTGAGATTACTATCGAGTACCGTGATTATCATAACCTAATTTTATCTAGGCGATAAAAATGGAATATAATTTAATACTAATACTAAAAATACTAATTTAACTATACTAATATTAATATTGAGATAGTTTTGTGAGAATAGATTGTCTAGGGATTAGTTTTGTTTACGAATACGTATTCAATCTCGTTTTAGTTTATGTTAATGGCGTTCGACTTATCCGACAATCTCAGTTCGTAACCTCCTCCGCCACCTCTAGCGAGTGTAAGACAGGGGAATACGCGACTTCGTGTCAATGAAGAAGTCTCCCTCAATGTCTTAACAACCCTAGGCTGTGTGAGTCTTGCCCCAACGTTATCGATTGGACACAATCCAACTCCCTCCTAGATTATTGGATCATTCCGTTGTGTTTACCCTATCGACAATCTCAATTCTAAAACTCCTCCGTCACCAATCCCAAGTGTAAGATGAGGGAACACGCAACTTCTTATCGACAAAAAAGTCCTCCTCAATGTCTTAACGACTCTAGGTCACGTGAGTCTTGCCCCAACATCATAGATTGTCCACAATCCAATTCTCTCCCGGGTTATTGGATCGTGGCGTTCGTTTATTCTAGTCTGAATCCTAGATTTGTCAAACCCTGTATTCTCAAAACATCATTCTAGGCATGATAAACAAACAATACGGCATACCCAATCAAAATAACGAAGAACATCCGCAAACGAAACACAAACTCAAGTAAACAACGTATTCATAATTTATTAATAATCGCTAAACAACCTATGTTTAGCCAATGGCCATAACCATGTATACAATGTAAAATGGTGTAAACATGCTCAACAACTACCAAAATGAAGAAAACAAATAAAAGAAATGAACAGCTTAGCCAATATCCAAAGAATTGGTGCTAAAACTATTGATCGATCACTTCCTCCTTCATCTTCTACCTCAGGTTGAGAGATCTCCCTCAAAAATCTCTTAAACTCACCCTAAAATATAGCCTAAGGAGTTGGGGGTGGTTCCACCGGAAGAGAGTAGGAAAGGAAGGGTTTAAATAGGCAAAATATCTTAAAAATATATCTTAAGACTGTGCAGAGCTGACCGCCTAGGCGGTGGGATTCACCGCCTAGGCGGTGGGTATATCGGTTTAATGTTCGCCACGGCGGTGGATTTCCGGGACATCCTGTAGTTTCACCGCCTAGGCGGTGAGTTTACTGCATCAATAGCCCTTTTTCTGCATTTTCACTGCCACAACGGTGGTCTAGACGCCGCGGTGGTGGGCTTCTTCCAGAATATTGCCTTCTTGCTTGTTTTTCCACCGTTCTCCGACCATTTTTGGTCCGAATTGATCGTTTGCACTTTGATCTCATACCTTTTCACCCATACACCTGCTTTAATGTGAAAATAATAAAAATATATTAAAACGTACTAAAAACATACTAAACATACTCGAAAACTAACAATTTCGGTTTGGAAATATATAGATAATTTACACCTATCAAATACCCCCAAACTTGGAATTTAGCTAGTCCTCAAGCAAAACACCCACACAATATCAGAAAATATAAAAACTAATTATGAAATGGAAAACTAAAAAGGAAAAACACTAAAAACAAAAATGTGTAAGTTTTGATTATCATCTACCGGCCGAAAAGATTTTTCCCTCATCGGCCCCCAATCCGATTAAGTTTAAGCATAAATCACACCATGTGGTGTTCTAGAATTTCAATATTCAAAAGTAGTAAGCGTCATTCTAGATCTTGTTTAAGTGTGTCTGTGTGTGATTAAACACAAATATACAACTATCCATTGATTAGATGGGATTATCCCTCAATATCGTCCATGACTAAAACCTTTAAGGTATAGGGAATCTATATGCTTGACCCAGGATCTATTCTCCACTAATGAAGGCTCGGAGGTTAATGAAGATTAGTAGGGCTTGGTTCGATTTTGAAATAATGGCCAAGGGTAAATTTGAATAAAAATAGGTTAACGTCGTTAACTTAACGTTATCCGAGGCACATTACTTGGCACTCTCACACTCAAAACCCCATAGTTTAATTAGAAACAACCCTAAACATACGTTTAAGAATGTCGTACTCACTTGTCTTGTCAAAAACAAACGTAATTTTTTTTTTTTTCACATAACATACCCCAAAACTCGTTTGAATATTTAAATTTTAGGAATGTGCAAAAAGGATTAAGTAACACACCCCCAAACTCATATGAATTTCTATAATTTTAGGAGTGTGCAAAAATATGAACAACATACGACAAATGAGTACTCGAATACCGAACCAATTTAGAAGTTTGCCCTAACCCAAACTGCTCACATCAAGTAGCGAAATGCTAACTTGATTAACTCACATTGTGCCTTCAGTTCGTCGATATAAGTTTGGACAAAAATCAACTGGCCAGGGAATTTGTTCATTGTTCAGAATGGAAACGTCTTTTAGGCTTCGACGGGGTAACGAAGGGTAATGATATATCATGGTAAGCTTAAAAAGGCTCAAGTGATCAAATGAATGCCTAAATCATATCTCCTAAACAACTGCACCTAGGATTTCGCCTCGAATTTCCCCCAAATCAAGTTCTAGAATCCCTATTGTCATGAAATTGAGTGAAGGATAATTGGTTTCAAATCAATTAGATAGTGCTATATTGAGTTTACGTGCTCGTGCATTTAGGATCTACAATAACTTTTACTAAAGCGATACGTTAAGCACACAGAACACACATGAAAGAGCTTTACGCTCGACCTCAATAAACAATCAAGAGACAAACTCATCATCAGCTAAAGACCCAGATGACGTCAAAATTAAGCACAAAACAACAGCTCAACTAAACAAACTAATCCTAAACAAGCATGCATACGATAAAAACAGTAAAACTTAACTAATAACATAAACACATACTAAAAACATACTACACATCACCACCAACTTAACACAGGCATTGCCCAAAATGACCCATCAGCGATCCCAATGATAGTATATAGCATGATATTGAACACGGGGGTTTAGAACACGTACCTGTTAGGCGAGAAGATCTCGCCTCTATTTCAAGTCGACGGAGATGGATTTAATTTATTTGTGACCTTGGGTTGCCTCCCAAAAAGCACTTGGTTTATGTTCGTCAGCCCGACACATTCAGAATGCCTTCAAGCTTGACGGGATATTGTTTTGTTCGGCTCAATCTTTCAACGACACGCCTCACCGGCATATGTGCGTGGCCCCGTACTATAAACAGTTCGGAATACCGTTGAAAGAAATGCATCAATATCTATCGATCTAACATCGCCAAATACCCTGCATAAGAAACACAGAAACAAAACCATAAAGAAAAAATTATATACACTAAAAAATGCCTAAATTAAAATCATGTTATTTACTCACAATATCAACAATAATCTAAAACACAATCCCCGGCAACGACGCCAAAAACTTGGTGGCCGCAATTTAAGCGTTGCACTTTTACCGCAAGCATACAGATCAAGTTTTAGTATATAGACCTTTCAGTTAGGTATCGTATCCACAGGATTGGTTGAGATTACTATCAAGTACCACGATTATCATAACCTAATTTTATCTAGGCGATAAAAATGGAATATAATTTAATACTAATACTACAATACAAATTTAACTATACTAATATTAATATTGAGATAGTTTTGAGAGAATAGATTGTCTAGGGATTAGTTTCGTTTACGAATACGTATTCAATCTTGTTTTAGTTTATGTTAACGGCGTTCGACTTATCCGACAATCTCTGTTCGTAAACTCCTTTGTCACCTCTCCCGAGTGTAAGACGGGGGAATACGCGACTTCGTGTGAACGAAGAAGTCCCTCTCAATATCTTAACGACCCTAGGCCGCGTGAGTCTCGCCCCAGCATCATCAATTGCACACAATCTAACTCCCTCCCGCGTTATTGGATCGTCGCGCAGTGTTTACCCTATCGACAATCTTAGTCCTAAAACACCCTCGTCACCGCTCTCGAGTGTAAGACAAAGGAATAAGCGACTTCGTGTAAATGAAGAAGTCCCCCTCAACGTCTTAACAACCCTACGTCACGTGAGTCTTGCCCCAACGTCATAGATTGTCCACAATCCAATTCCCACCTGGGTTATTGGATCATGGCGTTCGTTTATTCTAGTCTGAATCTGGGATTTATCAAACCCCGTATTCTCATAATATCATTTTAGGCATGATAAACAAACAATATGGCATACACAATCAAAATAACGAAGAACATCCGCAAACGAAACACAAACTCAACTAAACAACGTATTCATAATTTATTAATAATCCCTAAACAACCTATGTTTAGCCAATGGCCATAACCATGTATACATTGTAAAATGGCGCAAACATGCTCAACAACTACCAAAATGAAAAAAACAAAGAAAAGAAAAGAACGACTTAGCTGATATCCGAAGAATTGGAGCTAAAACCGTTGATCAATCGCTTTCTCCTTCATCTTCTACCTCGGGTTGAGAGCTCTCCCTAAACAATCTCTCAAACTCACCCTAAAATATAGCCTAAGGGGTTGGGGGTGGTTCCACCAAAAGAGAGGAGGAGAGGAAAGGTTTAAATAGGCAAAATATCTAAAAAAAATATCTTAAGATTGTGCAGAGCTGACCGCCTAGGCGGTTGGTATGTCGGTTTAATGTTTGCCACAGCGGTGGAGAAGGTAATGGATTTCAGGGACATCCTGTATTTTCACTGCCTAGGCGGTGAGTTTACAGCATCCATAGCCCTTCTCTGCATTTTCACCGCCGCGGCGGTGGGTTTCTTCCAGAATATTGCCTCCTTGCTTGTTTTTCCACCGCTCTCCGACCGTTTTTGTTCCAAATTGATCATTTGCACTCCGATCTCATACATTTTCACCCATACACCTGCTTTAATGGAAAAAGAATAAAAATATATTAAAATGTACTAAAAACATACTAAACGTACTCAAAAACTACTAATTTCAGTTTGAAAATATATAGGTAATTTACACCTATCAAATACCTCCAAACTTGAAATTTTGCTAGTCCTCGAGCAAAACACCCACACAATACGAGAAAATATAAAAACTAATTACGAAATTGAAAACTAAAAACAAAAAACACTATAAACAAAAATGCGTAAGTTTTGACTATCATCTACCGACCGAAATATTTTCCAATCATCGGCCCCCAATACTATTAAGTTCAAGCATAAATCACACCATGTGGTGTTCTAGAATTTCAACATTCAAAAATAGTTAGTGTTGTTTTAGATCCTGTTTAAGTGTGTGTGTGTGCGTGTGTGTGCGTGATTAAACTCAAATATATAATTATCCATTGATTAGATGGGATTATCCCTCAATATTGTTTATGACTCAAACCTTTAAGGTATAGGGAATCTATACGCCCGACTCAGGATCTATTGTCCACTAATGTAGGCTCGGAGGTTCATGAAAATCAGTAGGGCTTGGTTTGATTTTGGAATAATGGCCAATGGTAAATTTGAATAAAAAATAGGTTAACGTCATTAACTTAACATTACCCGAGGCACATCGCTTGGCACTGTCACATTCGAAACCCCGTAGTTTAATTAGAAACAACCCTGAACATATGTTTAAGAACGTCGTACTCACTTGTCATGTCAAAAAGAAACATAATTTTTTATTTTTGTTTCACATAACACACCCTCAAACTCATTTGAATATTTAAATTTTAGGAGTGTGCAAAAAGGATTAAGTAACACACCCCCAAACTCATCCGAATTTCTACAATTTTAGGAGTGTGCAAAAATATGAACGACATACGACAAGCGAGTACTTGAATACCGAACCAATTTAGAACTTTGCCCTAAACCCAATCGCTCACAACAAGTAGCAAAATGCTAACTTGATTCACTCACGTTGTGCCTTCAATTCGGCAATATAGGTTTGGATAAAAATCAACTGACCAGGGAATTTGTTCATTGTTCATAATTGAAATGGCTTTTAGGCTTCGACATGGTAACGAAAGGTAATGATATATCATTAGGCTTAAAAAGGCTAAAGCGATCAAATGAATACCTAAATCATATCTCCTAAACAACCTCACCTAGGATTTTGCCTCGAATTTCCCCCAAATCAAATTCTAGAATCCCTATTGTCATGAAATTGAGTGAAGAATAATTGGTTTCAAATCAATTAGATAGTGCTATATTGAGTTTACGTGCTCGTGCATTTAGGATCTACAATAACTTTTACTAAAACGATACGTTAAGCACATAGAACACATATGAATGAGCTTTACGCTAGACCTCAATAAACAATCAGGAGACAGACTCATCATCAGGTAAAGGACCAGATGATGTCAAAACTCAGTACAAAACAACAGCTCAACTAAACAAACTAATCCTAAACAAGCATGCATACGATAAAAACAGTAAAACTTAACTAATAACATAAACACATACTAAAAACATACTACACATCACCACCAACTTAACACAGGCATTACCCAAAATGACCCATCAGCAATCCCAATGACAGTATATAGCATGATATTGAAGACGGGGGTTTAAAACACGTACCTGGGAGGCGAGAGGATCTCGCCTCTATTTCAAGTCGACGGAGATGGATTTAATTTATTTGTGACCTTGGGTTGCCTCCCAAGAAGCGCTTGGTTTATGGTCTCAACCCGATATATTCAGAACGCCCTCAAGCTTGGCAGGATATTGCTTTGTTCGGCTCAATCTTTCAACGACACGCCTCACTGACTTATGTGTGTGGCCATGCACTATAAACGGTTCGGAATACCGTTGAAAGAGATACATCAATACCTGTCGATCTAAGATCGCCAAGTACCCCGCATAAGAAATACAAAAACAAAACTATAAGAAAAAATTATATACACTAAAAAATGCCTAAATTAAAATCAAGTTATTTACTCACAATATCAACAATAATCTAAAATACAATCCCCGGCAACGGCGCCAAAAACTTGGTGGCCGTAATTTAAGTGCAGCCACTTTTACCGCAAGCGTACGGATCAAGTTTTAGTATATGGACCTTTTGGTCAGGTATTGTATCCACAGGATTAGTTGAGATTACTATTGAGTTCCGTGATTATTACAACCTAATTTTATCTGGGCGATAAAAATGGAATATAATTTAATACTAATACTAAAATACTAATTTAACTATACTAATATTAATATTGAGATAGTTTTGAGAGAATAGATTATCTGGGGACTAGTTTTGTTTACGAATACATGTTCAATCTCGTTTTAGTTTATGTTAAGGGCGTTCGACTTATTTGACAATCTTTGTTCGTAAACTCCTTCGCCACCTCTCCCGAGTGTAAGACGGGGGAATACCCGACTTCATGTCAATGAAGAAGTCCCCCTCAACGTCTGAACGACCCTAGGTCATGTGAGTCTTGCCCCAACGTCATAGATTGTCCACAATCCAATTCCCTCCCGAGTTATTGGATCATGGTGTTCGTTTATTCTAGTCCGAATCCAGGATTTGTCAAACCCCGTATTCTCATAACATCATTCTAGGCATGATAAACAAACAATACGGCTTACACAATTAAAATAACGAAGAACATCCGCAAACGAAATACAAACTCAACTAAACAACGTATTCATAATTTATTACTAATCCCTAAACAACCTATGTTTATCTTATGGCCATAACTATGTATATAATGTAAAATGGCGTAAACATGCTCAACAAGTACCAAAATAAAGAAACAAAGAAAAGAAGCAAATGACTTAGTCGATATCCAAAGAATTGGCGCTAAAATCGTTGATCGATCGCTTCCTTCTTCATCCCACCACCTAGGCGGTGAGTTTACAGCATCAATAGCCCTTCTCCATATTTTCACCACCGCGACAGTGGGATTCTTCTGGAATATTGCCTCCTTGCTTGTTTTTCCACCGTTCTCCGACCGTTTATGGTCCGAATTGATCGTTTATACTTTGATTTCATACTTTTTTACCCATACACCTGCTTTAATAGAAAAAGAATAAAAACATATTAAAACGTACTAAAAATTTACTAAATGTACTCGAAAACTAACAATTTTGGTTTAGAAATATATAGGTAATTTACACCTATCACCTTATCCTCTACTGAGGCTCAATATATGGTAGCTGGTAACTATTGCACTCAAATTTTATATATAAAGAAACAGTTGAATGATTTTAGAAAATGTATGGAGGAAGTCTTGATCTATTGTGATAATAAAAGTGTTATTTGTCTAAGTAAGAATCCTACACAACACTCACAAACTAAGAAAATAGAGATTTGACATCATTTTATTTGTAATCATATTCAAAAAATTGATGTTATTATTGAATATATTGATAGCTCTGACCATCTTGCTGATAGTTTTACCAAACCTTTAGGAGAAGATCAGTTTGTGAAAATTATACGATATTTGTGTATGGCTAGGTATAATGATATTTACCTAGAGTAGTGGTAATTGATGGTTCCCCTTCCCCACTTTTTGAGATTACAAAGGGAGAGAATATATGTTTATGTTTTATTGAATTGAATTGATTGATAAAAGGGAAGATATAAAGAGGGAAACCATAGTTGTGCTTAAATGCCTAAGCATTGCGCTGTTGTAGAGGGAGACCAATGTTGATATGATTATGTTATACTTTATTGAATATCTATAATTAATCATATTTTGTACTTTATTGAATATATTATGTGTTTTTGAAATTATCTTCTTGATTATGCTTTAACGAGTTAAAAAACCCATGATAAGTGGAAATAACCTATCCACTTATAAGCTAGATTTGGTAGTTTTCGAGTGAATTAGTAAATATTTAATTGTGTTTGTGTAGTTTTTATGTAATTCAGGTGTAGGGACAAACAAGTGACAAACGAGCGAAAACGGTGGGAAAACGGTGAAGAAACGTTGAAAGAACAAGGTTTCAAGAACACAAGACCCACCGCTGCGGCGATGAGAATGCAAAGAAGGACTATTTGAGCCCAAAATCCCACCGCCACAGCAACAGGCCATCGCCGCGGCAATAAAAGATCAGAGAACTAGCTGACTTACCCACTGTCACAGCCGTGATCCTACCCCCCCGCGGCGGTCAGCTCTGCACAGCAAAATAGATATTTTTAGATATTTTTGAAACCTTGCTCCTAAAAAACCCATTCTACCACTTGTGAAAGACTCTCTAGGATGCTTAGACGTCCCTAACATTAGGAGGTGATCCTTGGCCATTCTTGAAGAGCTCAAAGAATAGATTCATCATCCAGAGAAGAGGAAACATTTTCAGATCGATCTTTAGTGACAGTGGACCACTCCACTTTAAGATTTAATCTTTGTTTGTTTGTTTATCTTTTTATAACTTAATGTTTTATTGTGAATGATAATGAATCCCTCTTGTATTAATGCTTATATGGCTAAGATCATGATAGATTAGATAAATATTAGCTAGGGATCAATGTAGTTGTGTAAATACTTGTTTGGTTTAATATATGTTTCTTTAACAGTTGTTTGTTTAAATACGATTGTGTTTATCATTTTATTACGATATTAATATGCTTGTTAAGGTATTAGGGTTGAATTTGAGAATACGGGGTTTAATACTAGGGAGAGGTAACCCCGGATTCAGACTAGTGTAAACACAATGCGACGATCCAATAACCCGGGAAGGATTTGGAGAGTGTGGAATCCAGGAGGTTGGGTCAAGACTCACGTGACTATGTGTTCGAAAATACGTTCGAAGGGGACTTCGGTATTAACGCGAAGTCATGTATTCATTTACTAAACACTCAGGAGAGGGACTGAATGAGTTTTAGATACCGAGATTGTACGATATGATAAACACCGTTATTGTTAACTAAATGAAATAAAGCATGTATTAAGTGAATGACATCAATCCCTAGGTAATCAACTTAGTTTGGATTAACCCACTAATTGTAGTTTAACTTAGTTTTAATTAGTTTAATTTTAAATAATTCTTGAACCGTCTGGATAATATGAGACTATGCAAGTTGTGGTATTCAATTATTCACACTATCTCTTTGGAACAATATCCAATCTTAAAGATTCACAATATTAAAACTTGACCTCGTATACTTGTGAGTAGTCAATACGCGAACATGTAAAAAATCTCGTCATATAAGTTTTTAGTGTCGTTGCCGGGGATGGTGTTTGAAACTAATTGATATTGTGACTAAGTAGTTGAATATTAATCCAGATAATTCTTTTGTTTTATTTTCTTTTAAATTATTTTGTTGATTTGTTTCGTGACTTGTGATCAAACAGTGCGTGCAATGAAGAAGAAGTTTGGAATGCTTAACTCTTGATCCCAACATTGAGTGTACATTGAAAATGATAAAGAGAGAGAGAAGATGCCAACTTTGAAGCCATGAATCGAGATCCAACGGAGCATTCTATCCCAAATTCTTTGTCTATGAGGGATTTTGGTGAAAAATGCTCAACCAAGTCTAGCTAGGGATGTTAAATTGAGCAAGTCACGTTTTTTTATCCGAAATTGAGGGTATCAAGTTTTACCCGATTTTTGCTATTAATTATTTTTTGGAGGCCGGATTGGTCTCGGAGCATGTTTAGAGTAGAATTAAGAAGTGAGGATAATTGGGGATGTGTTTGGGTGAAAATGTAGGATGTAAAGTTTTCAGCATAAACAGCTCACTGCCGTAGCAGTGAAACAACAGAGTGTTATGTTTTAAAAAGGGTGCTTTACTGCCGAGGCGGTGATTCCCATTGACTACATGGTGAAACAGCAAAAATAATTGGTTTTAAAAAGGTGCTCACACCGCCGCGACGATGAGGCCTCTGTTTGATTAAAACCATCCCGCTAAAACAAAAACGTCACAACCTTTTCAAAAACTCCAAAATCTCTCAAATCCATTTCCTCCAAACCATTTCTAACCCTCTAAATCATCCTCATATTAACAAAACTTGTGATTTCCACCACGAAATCATCCTTAAAAAATCGAATTTGCCCCATTTTCGAAAAGTTAGGGTTTAAGGATCGACAGGTAGTATTTCTTCCATTTTCAATCGATTGGACCACCATTTTTGAACAAGTATCTATGACACTACATTTCATATACTTGTTTAAATCTTTGATTGATTTGCATGATTATATAAAAAATCATTGGATTTGGAATATGCCCTAACCCTTAAACCCCCATTTTCGCGATTTTTGTTTTCTATGGGATTTTGGTTTGATTTTTGGTGTTGAACTAAGTTTTTATGGATTGGACAATTGTGTGGAAAACAAATGCATGCTACATTGTTCGTTTTTTGTTGAACTCGTTGCGATTGGTGTATGTGTATTGAAATTGTGCCTTGTTCTTGATAGTGTTGATTTAGGGGTTTATTTTCATTGTGCGTATATGATTGGGTTTGTCTTGTTTGTGAATATGATTTCTAGGAACCATGCCGAAAACAGTACCTAAAAAAATGGCACGGGATGAAGGATCGGGGTCAGCTCCTGACTTCGATTCCACCCGATTTGTTTTAAAAGCGGCCGAGGAGCACTACCATCGGCACGAGTTCACCAGGCCATGCATAAGGCAAAGAGGATTTGAGCCACTAGACAGTCTACCGGCAGAATTCTGGGACGTCATTCAAAGCCGAGGTTGGGAGTATTTTTGCCAATCACCTCCTCTCGGTGAAATCTCCTTGGTCTAGGAGTTATACGCCAATGTAACTGAAGCTCAACAGCACCAAACAAATATCCGTGGCAAGATTATCTTATTCAATCCTGAAAAATCAACGAGGTATTGGGATTGGGACCACTGGACCCTTTTCTGGAGCCATATCTCGGGTACTAGCCAAGTATGGAGGACATGATCCGGGCCCTGATGACGAGCAATGTCTAATAGACCATTATTGGGACGGATCAAGCCACATTCCCCTCCAAGTTCATAAAATCGGTGCCGAAAATATGGCACCACTTTATTTGTGGCCACCTTATCCTGACCTCTCATCTATCGGACGTATCGAAGGAGCGCGCTATTGCCTTACATTTTATTCAAAGGGAAAAGCTGCTCAATATCAGATTTTTGATATACTTTTCAATTCTACTTACTGGGTGGACAACAAAATATGGTCTCCCATTTCCAAACTCACTAACGGAGTTGTTCAGGCGAGCCGAGGTGGTAATCCTTGGGGATAGCCCATTGACCCCAATCAATGCCCTCGATCTGGCCATTATTATAAAGATGTGGAAGGAAAATGCTCAAGACCCGACTGCAAGAGGAGCAACAGAGGACGAAGAGCATGCGGAAGACGAGACAGGGCCTTCTGAGGCCACAGTTCCCGAGGCACCTGGATTGGCCTCGGTCGATGTGAAGCATGTTTATCAAGAACTCTGGCATATTTGGCAAAGAAAATATGAGCTCGGACCTACCTGAATCAATACGCATGGTATCAAGATCAATACGCACAATATCAAGATCAAGTGCACCGACTTATTTGCGAGGGCCTCAGCATTGAGATGCACATTTTTTTTACTATGTCGCAGGTGCAACCGTACCTTTTGCAACCGCCATAATTTCCATTCCGACGCGATAGTGATTGTAATGACGTTCCCCCATGTGGACAGTAGGAGGTAAGACTCCTATGTCTCATCTCCTAGGTATGTGTTCCAACCCAATATTTTGTTCATGAATACTATAAATTGTTATTGGGTTTGCTACCTAGACAGTATTAACACTACCATGTTTAAGTTTGGGGGGGTGTTCATCCATTTTTGTTTTTTGTAGAAGAAGGATGAACAAATTTTTTGATGTATTTAATTTAAATGTTTTATGTTTTGTGGACTTTAATTAAATAGTTAAGTTGTAGCTTAATTTTCATGTTTTTGCATGATAAATGCTTAGTTTAGTTTATGTATGTTAGCATTTAGATTTAATATAGTATTATTTATGTATGAAGTCGTATATGCGTGATGAGTTGTTGAATTCATCTAGGGCCATTTCCCGATGATGAAAATTATCCCCAATTGTATATCGAGGTCGGGAATGATGCTATTCATGTGTGTTTTGTGTGCTTAGCATGTCGATTAGGTAAAAATTATTTTGATCCTAAAATCACAAGATTGCATGAACTCAGTGTATAATTATTTGAATGATTTAACGCTGATTATTCATTAATAAGTTCATGACAGAAATGAGGAATCTATAACTTGATTGGGGAAGGCTTGAGGCGAAAATATAGGTAAGGTAATTCTGGAGGCATGATTTAGGCCTTTATTTTTATCGCTTGAACCTTCTGAAGCTAACCTGAAAATTTTATTCCCTCATTCCCCTGTTGAATCCAATAATCTTTTCAATTCTGAACACGAGTCAATACTCTATCCAATTAAATTTTTCCAAACCATTGTCGCTAAGCCTAATTTTCAAATTGAGTGAAATCAAGTTAGCATTAATTTATGCTACTTGAAGTGAGGGGTCGGGTTTCGAATGAATTTTTATTGATTCGGCATTGGTGTATTCACTTGTCATTTTCTTAACCCTTTTTGCACACTCCTAAAATTATAGAAAGTCGAAAAAGTTTGGGGGTGTGTTATGTAATCTTTTTGCATACTCCTAAAATTGTAGAAATCCGAATAAGTTTGGGGGTGTGTTATGTTAAAAAAAAAAAAACTATGTGAATATAGTTTTTAATTCCGTTTCTTGTGACAAATGAATACAAAAGTTCTTAAGTTCTTGTTCAGGGTTGTGTTTTAAATATGTGGGGTTATGAGAGAGAGATAGCGACAAGCATTTGTGCCTCAAGTATTGTTCAACTATAACGATTTTCTGTTTTCTATTCCTCCAATACCCTTGGTCGTTCTCCACAGCCAAACCAAGCCCTATTGATCTCTGTGAATGTCCGAACCTACATTAATGGATAGTTGAACCTAATCAAGCGTATGGTTTTCCTGAATCCTTTAAGGTTTAAGTCATGAGCTTAGCTATTGAATAATCCAATCCGATGTTTGGTTAGTTATACATTTGAGTTCTCACGCACACACATTTTCAATGGATCTAGAATGGTTTTTATTGATATTGAGTATTGAAATTCTAGAACACCACTTGGTGTGCATTATTTCCCGAACTTGATCAGATTGAGATAGGAACAACTTGGTTTCTTCAATTGAATTTGGAACTCGCATGCGTATACTTCTTCTTTGTTAATGTTCTTCATTTTTAGTTTAAGTAGTTAGATAATTAGTGTAGCTAGTTTAATTTAGTGGTAAGGTGTTTTATTCGAGGACTAGCAAAATCCCAAGTTTGGGGGTATTTGATAGGTTGAAATAACTTATCTACTTCTAAGCCAGATTTGGTAGTTTTCGAGTGAATTAGTAAATATTTAATTGTGTTTTTGTAGTTTTTATGTAATTCAGGTGTAGGGACGCAAACAAGTGACAAACGAGCAAAAATGGTAGGAAAACAGTGAAGAAACGTTGAAAGAACAAGGTTTCAAGAACACAAGACCCACCGTCGCAGCGGTCAAGCCACCACCGCGGCGGTAAGAATGCAAAGAAGGGCTATTTGAGCCCAAAGTCCCACCGCCGCAGCGGTAAGCCACCGCCGCGGTGGTAAAAGATCAGAGAACTAGCCAACTTACCCACCATCGCGGCCATAAAAGATCAGAGAACTAGCCGACTTACCCACTACCGCAGCAGTCAACTCTGCACAGCAAAATAGATATTTTTAGATATTTTTGAAACCTTGCTCCTATAAAACCCATTCTACCACTTGTGAAAGACTCTCTTGGATGCTTAGACATCCCTGACATTAGGAGGTGATCCCTGTCCATTCTTGAAGAGCTCAAAGAGGAGATTCATCATCCGGAGAAGAGGAAACATTTTTGGATCGATCTTTAGCGATAGTGGACCACTCTAATTTACGATTTGATCTTTCTTTCTTTGTTTATATCTTTGTAACTTAATGTTTTATTGTGAATGATAATGAATCCCTCTTGTATTAATGCTTATATGGCCAAGATCATGATAGATTAGATTAATATTAGCTAGGGATCGATGTAGTTGTATAAATACTTGTTTGGTTTAATATATGTTTCTTTAACGGTTGTTTGTTTAAATTCGATTGTGTTTATCATTTTATTACGATCTTAATATGCTTGTTAAGGTATTAGGGTTGAATTTGAGAATACGAGGTTTGACACTCGGGAGAGGTAACCCCGGATTCGGACAAGAGTAAACACAACGCGACGATCCAATAACCAAGGAGAAAGTTGGAGGGTGTGCAATCCATGAGGTTGGGTCAATACTCACGTGACTATATGCTCGAAAAGACATTCAAGAAGGACTTCGTCGTCAACGTGAAGTCATGTATTCATTCACTAAACACTCGGGAGAGGGAGTGAATGAGTTTTAGATACCGAGATTGTCAGATATGATAAACACCGTTATTGTTAACTAAACAAAATCAAGCATGTATTAAGTGAATGAAATCAATCCCTATGTAATCAACTTAGTTTGGATTAACCCACTAATTGTAGTTTAACTTAGTTTTAATTAGTTTAATTTTAAATAATTCTTGAACCGTCTGGATAATATGAAAATATGCAAATTGTAGTATTCAATTATTCACACCGTCCCTATGGAACGATATCCGATCTTAAAGATCCACTATATTAAAACTTGACCTCGTATACTTTCGAGTAGTCAATACGCGAGCGTGTCAAAAACCTCATCGTACAACCCGTCTTCAGATTTAGGGGGAGCATGGTTACTTTCTTATTTTGAAGAAAATATCAAAGTTAATTGTCATCATAAAAAATGATGAGATTGTTGATTCCAAGATTTTGATGGATAGTTAAGTGCTGATATTTTTGGTGGAACTAATGAATTTGTTGAATGTTTCAGTGTAAAAGATCCATTGTTGATATTATCATGAAATAATTGCTAAGGATACATAGAGATAGACAAAGAGATGGACATTAATATATTGGAAGATTCTGAAGAATTTAGGTAAAAACAACTCAAGTCATTTTTTACTTTTAATGTAACTCGATTAGGATCACACACGACACAAAAATGATTTATACTTATGTGTATTTTTATTGGGATCCTAATTAGTTCACATATTTGCTCCATTGTAAAATTAAAAAAGAAAAATTGATCTAAGAAAGATTAGTGTTTAAAATTGATTAATTGTGTCAATTATGTTAACCGAGAAAAGAAATCGATTAAAGGGTCGAAAACGTCAAAGATTGGAGTTGAAATGAATTAAGGAAAAATGTTCCAGCAATGATCGGTCAACCGATCATGAAGGATCGGTCAAACGATGAGCGTAGACTAGGAATTTGAGAAGTCTCTGAATCGATGGGTCAACCGACCAAGAGAGATCGGTCAACCGATGGATTAAAAGTGAACTCTCTGAATCGATCGGTCTTTCGAACATCTTCAATGATAATCTCCTTACCTTTTTGAGATACTTGAGATTGATTTTTCTTGATCCACAATGACTTTTACACTGGCATTTTCTAATTTTGATTTTGTACCTTTCTTCGGTGATAATCATTGATTTGTTATCCATATTGAAATTGTGGGTTTCTGAAATCATTCTCGTTAAATCTTTGCATAATCATATTGATTCATCCTTCTTAGTTCAGCAAATCTTGCATCTTTCTTTTGCAATCTTCCTTGGTCTAACAAATCTACCATTCATACCTGCATGACGAAATTTTACACGATAATATCTAAAATTGTTCAAATGCTTTTTAGGATAATCAACTTTCTATGTTAAAGCACGATATCGATACTAATTCTAAGGAGCTATTTTAAGGTCTACTAGTTTTTCCAAAAAAAAAAAAGTTTTCTAAATGTTTTTAAATTTATCAATAGCCTCATTAAGCTCTTTCTACATCTTTTCAAGTGATCGTTCCAATGAACTAAAATTCACCAGAAGACCAAAATTCTTCTTGTGCATAAATTCAAGATCATTTTTAAGAATTTGGCAATAATTTTCAACATAATAAATTTTTAAACAAGCCCTATCAAGTTTGTACCTTCTATTATCCAATTCAATATTTAAATCCTCATCTAAAGCTTCAATATTTATATTTTTCAAAACACCTTGTCGAAGATTTGAAACAACATTTTTCATAAAAGTATTTTCCTTTTCAAGGGATTTAATTTTTCTAAGAAGGTTGCTTATTTCGGATAGAGTATTCAAAAATTTAGTAATTTCAAAATACTTGTCTAAATTTTTCTTTTTAATAAATTTGGAAGTACTGAACTTTTTTTTTTTTCAAGAGCAACAATTTTTCATCCAAGTTTCAAATTTTATTTACCAAAAAATATGTGAGAGCAATCAATTTCCCAATAGTTTTATCAGCAGCCTCATTATCACTATCTTTATTATTCTCACAAACGGAGCATTGATTATTAGAACAAGCAGGAGATTCACATAAAATATTATCTTCAGTACAATCCATGTGATCATGTTAGCTAGGATATTAAGCCTATTTAGCTAAAGCCAACTCTAGTACCCATTATTTGCTTTCAAATCTACCTAAGAGGGGGGTGAATTAGGTAGTGATAAAAATTTAAAACAATTATGTTGATCTCAAGATTTTGATGGACAATTAAATATTGATGTTTTTGGTGGAACTAACAAGTTTATTGAGTGTTTCAGGGTAAAAATTCAATTGTTGATGTTATCATGAAGTAATTGCTAAAATGCTAAAGATGCAAAGAGACAGACAAGGAAACAAACATTAAGAGATTAAAGATTCTGAAGAATCTAGGTAAAAACAACTCAAGTCCTTTTTTACTCTTAATATATCCCGATTAGGATCACATAGGAAACAAAAATGATTTATATTTATGTGCATTTTTATTAGGGTCTTAATTAGTTCACATATTTGCTCTAATGTAAAATTGAAAAAGAAAAATTGACCTAAGAGATATTAGTGTTTAAAATTGATTATTAGTGTCAATTATGTTAATCGAGAAAAAAAATCGGTTAAAGGGTCGAAAACGTTGAAGATTGGAGTTGAAATATAATTGAGAATAAGTGATCCAGCACTGATCGATCAACCGATCACAAGAGAATCGATCAACCGACGGGCAATGGTTGGGAATTGGAAAAGTTTCTGAATTAATTAGTTAACCACCAAGAGAGATTGATCAACCGATGGTTGAAAAGTAAACTCTCTGAATCGATCGATCAACCGACCGTCAATGATCAGTCAATCGACCATGGCCGAAAAATGGCATGGGAAGCATCCTTAATCGATTGGTCAACCAACCTATGCGGGATTGGTCAGCCAACTAGCGTATGAAAATGGCTTGGGCTGCAACCTGACATGATCGATCAACTGATGGTTCATTGTTTGGTCAACCGAATGGGCAGTTTCGGTGTTTCAGGGTTTTCGGGATCTGATCCAAAACTAGCCGTTACTAGCCATTTTTTACTGATATCTTGGATATAATCTAGCAATTTGAACATATTATAGATATATAATTTATAGTTACATATCCCTATAGATATGGCACACTTATTTTTAAGTGTTTCTCAATTTAGTCTATTTAATACTTCCTATCCTTTTGATTTGAGAATGTGAAATAATTTGAGGACTAAATTAAATGATTTAAAAACCATATTTCAGTGAATTGAACCAGGATTGAGTAATATTGATATATGGGGTCTATATGAGCATTTAAAAATCATATCTTGTAGGAACTAGCCATTAGAAGGCCTATTTCAAATATGTTTAAATATACTTGCATTCTTCACATATCAATATGTTATTCTATCAAGAACTTTCAGTTCGTGTGCTTTCTAAGAGTTGTTATTTTGAGATTATATTGAGAGATTATTGTGAGATCATTCTTGGGAAAAGTTCATGAGAATAAGTGCTGATTATTTTGACGTCACCGATCTAAGCTTTGTTGCAATTCAATTTTCATTCTTTTGGTGATATCCTGGTGAGATTGTTCCAAGCTTTATTCTTTATTGGGACATTAATTTATTTTAAATTGATTTGAAATGGTAGAACGTCCAAGTGGGAAGAAACTTATCGATTTTTGTAATTGGTGAGTTTTGTGCGGATTAAATACTATTGTGAGTATCTAGTTATGGGTATATAGGTTTCAATCTCTTCATGTAAAAAGATTGAGGTTTAATCTTTACCTAGAGTATAAAATGGTTTGGTTCCTCTTTTCTATGAAAAAATATAGGCATGATTCTTCCTAATTAGAATTAATTGAGTGTGATTTGGAACAGTTCTAACCTTACCAGTGAAAAGGATACTTGGACTGATTTTGGTGAGATTTGATTCTTAGCTTAAGTATAAAAAAAAATAGGTTAATCTTTAGCCTGTTAAAAGGCTTAGCCTGCGAAAAAGAAATTGTTAAGGTTGATTTTGAGCCTATAAAGGAATCATTATGTAAAGGTTTGGTTCCTACCTATATAAAGGAATCTTAGTGGTTTAGTGGGTGCGAATCTCCATGGGGATCGGAGGACTAGATTAGCCAAGAGTAGCTTGGTGAACCAGGATATATCGAGGTGTTCTGCATTGTTACTTTATTTATTTATTATTGTTTGGGTGTGCACCTAGAGTTAATTGGACTTATCCGTTCCTATATAAAGATAATAATTAATTTAGGATTAAATTAATTATTAGAAAATTTAAGTGTTGAAAGATAATTATTTTCTTTAATATTTTTGACTACCCAATTCATCCACCCTCTTAGGTAGATCACTAGGCCAACAATTGGTATCCGAGCTGGTTTTAGCTCGATATGCTTCACAATATAGCTAAACACGATCACGTGGGGTGCACTGATTCTGATATTATTCGCACTATTACACACGATCAAATAGAGTGCACTGATTTTGGTGTTATTTGTATTATTGTTGATTCTTCCACTTCTTTCGATAGTCAATGTTCTGCTTGTGAGAATGATAGAATTCGCGATGATGAGAATGCAGATAAGGATATTGAGATGCTTATTGCCCTTACCTATGTTTTTGGAAAACAGAATTTTAAACTTGGGCAAAAGATTTCAACTCTTGAAAATAAGAAGTTTAGTACTGTCAAATCTCTTAAGAAAAATAATTTAGACAAATATTTTGAAACTGTTGAGTTTAGAAATGTTTTATTTGAAATTGGTAAATTGTATGAAAAAATCGAGTCTCTTGAATATGAGAAAAAGGTTTCGAAAAATTATATTTATGATCTTCAGCGGAATGATTTTAAAAAGAAAAAGGTTGAAACTTTAAATGAGGTCTTGAGCATTGAATTGGATAATGAAAGGTGTGAGCTTGATAAAGCTCATGTGAAATTTCAATTTGTTGAAAATAAGTGCCAAATTCTTAAGAATGATCTTGAATTTATGCATAAGAAAAATTTTGGTCTACAGGTAAACATTAGCACAAATAAGAGGTTACTTGAGAAGACGCAAAGGAGCTTGATGAAGCAATGAATAAATTCAATGATATTGAGAGGACTAAACCTGATTAAAAATCAATAGTCACTAAAGCAGCTCTTTAATATTACCAATAATATCATGCTCCCATATGGAACAATGAATATCCGAAGAGACGTATGATAGGTGTAAATTACCTACGTATTTCCAATCCAGAATTATTAGCTTTTGAGTACGTTTATAGTTATTTTTATATGTTTTAATATGTTTTTATACTTTTTGTATAAATCAAGTGTGTGGAGAAAAAAGATAGGAAACTGAAGCGAAAATGATGAGATCGAACCGAAGGCGAGTCGAAGTTACGGTGGATAAACAATCAAGGAGGCAAAAATACGAAGGAAGCCCACCGCCTAGGCGTCCGGACCTCCGCCTAGGCAGTGAAAATACTGAGAATGACAAAAGGCTACTGACAGCCCACCGCCTAGGTAGGAAATTCCTCCGCCTAGGTGGAAACCCCAGTAGAAACATTTCCAAGTCCACCGCCTACTTTTTCGCCTAGGCGGTCACCAAACCTGCAAAGCTAGTACAGGTGCTATGACCTCAAGGCTATTTTTTACTATGATTAAATTCGATTTTGGAAATACTCAAAACATGGACATTGTATATATTTTTCTTAGATTTCCATAGGTTTTTGAATCACCTCAATCGAAATTCGGATGAAGAAGTTACAGCCAAAAAAAATTTACAAACCTACAGTAACTTCGCCTAGGCAAAAATCCTGCAGCACAGCCTTGATATTTATGAGATATTTTGAGATCTTTTGGAAACAAAAATTCCCTTCTCTCCTCCTCTCTTCCCTCTCTTGAACCCTTAAGGCCTTAGGCCATATTTTAGGAGTAGGATTAGGGATTTTTTAGGGAGAGCTCTCAACCCGAGGTAGAGGATCAACGAGAAAGCGATCAATCGATGTTTCTAGCGGCAAATCTTCAGATATCGGCTAAGTCGCTTATTTACTCTCTTTGTTTTCTTCATTTTGGTAGTTGTTGAGCATGTTTAGCTCATTTTACATTGTATAAATGGTTAGGGCCATGAGTTAAACATGGATTGTAATAGAGATTAACGTATTATTTATGAAAATGTAGTTTTGGTTGAATTTGTGTTTCGTTTATGGTTGTTCCTTATAATTTCAATTGTGTTTCTATGTTTTCTATGATTGTTTAGATATATTGAGAATACGGGGTTTGACACTTGGGAGAGGTAATCCCGGATTCGGACTAGGGTTAACACAACACGACAATCTAACGACCCAGGAAAGCGTTAGAAAGTGTGCAATCGATGACGTTGGGGCGAGACTCATGTGACCTAGAGTCGTTAAGACGTTGAAGGCGACTTCAGCGTTGACACGAAGTCACGTATTCCCTAGTCTTACACTCGGAAGAGGTGGCGAGGGAGTTTAGGAACCGATATTGTCGGATACGCCGAATGCCGTTAATGTTAACTAAAACGAAATCAAACGCATTTAAGTAAATAAAGTTAATCCCTAGGCAATATACTCCCCTAAACAATCTCAAATTAGTATTTATAGTATAGTTAACTTAATTAGTATTAAATTAAATTCCATTTTTAGCGTCTAGATAAAATTAGGTTATGACAATCACAATACTCGATAGTAATCTCAACCAATCCCTGTGGATACGATACCTGACCGAAAGGTCCACTATACTAAAACTTGATCCGTATGCTTGCGGTGAAAGTGGCAGCGCTTATTTAGCGGCCACCAAGTTTTTGGCGTCGTTGTCGGGGATTGAACCCGGGTCACCCGCGTGACAGGCGGGAATACTCACCACTATACTACAAAAACTTGGTGGCCGCTAAATAAGCGCTGCCACTTTCACCGCAAGCGTATGGATCAAGTTTTAGCATAGTAGACCTTTCGGTCGGGTATCGTATCCACAGGGATTGGTTGAGATTACTATCGAGTATTGTGATTGTCATAACCTAATTTTATCTAGACGCTAAAAATGGAATTTAATTTAATACTAATACTAAACTAAAATACTAATTAAGTTAACTATACTATAAATACTAATTTGAGATTGTTTAGGGGAGTATATAGCCTAGGGATTAACTTTATTTACTTAAATGCGTTTGATTTTGTTTTAGTTAACATTAACGGCGTTCGGCGTATCCGACAATCTCGGTTCGTAAATTCCCTCGCCACCTCTTCTGAGTGTAAGACTGGGGAATACGTGACTTCGTGTCAACACTGAAGTCCCCCTCAATGTCTTAACGAATCTAGGTCACGTGAGTCTCGCCCCAACATCATCGATTGCACACTTTCTAACGTCTTCCTGGGTCGTTAGATTGTCATGTTGTGTTAACCCTAGTCCGAATCCGGGGTTACCTCTCCCGAGTGTCAAACCCCGTATTCTCAATATATCTAAACTAGCATATAATCATAGAAAACACGGTAACACAATCGCAATTATAAGGAACAACCATAAATGAAACACAAATTCAACCAAAACTACATTTTCATAAATAATACGTTAATCCCTATTATAATCCATGTTTAACTCATGGGCCTAACCATTTATACAATGTAAAATGAGCTAAACATGCTCAACAACTACCAAAATGAAGAAAACAAATAGAGGAAACGAGCGACTTAGCCAATATCCAAAGATTTGCCGCTAGAAACATCGATCGATCGCTTCCTCGTTGATCCTCCACTTCGGGTTGAGAGCTCTCCCTCAAAAATCCGCAATCCTACTCCAAAAATATGGCCTAAGGCCTCAAGGGTTCAAGAGAGGGAAGAGATTAGGAGAGAAGAGAATAAAAATTTCCAAAAGATCTCAAAATATCTCATAAATATCAAGGTTATGCTTTGAAATTTTGTTTTGGTTGTAACTTCTTCATCCGAACTCCGATTGAGGTAATTCAAAAACCTATGAAAATATAATAAAAATATATACAACTTACATGTTTTGAGTATTTCCTAAATCGGATTTAATCATAGTAAAAAATAGCCTTCAAGTTACAGCACCTGTACCAGCTTTGCAGGTTTGGTGACCGCCCAGGCGAAGAAGTAGGCGGTGGACTTGGAAATGTTTCTACTGGGGTTTCCACCTAGGCGGAGGAATTTCCTGCCTAGGCGGTGGGCTGTCAGTAGCCTTTTGTCATTCTCAGCATCTTGACTGCCTAGGCGGTAGGCTTCCTTCGTATTTTTGCTTTCTTGCTTGTTTATCCACCGTAACTTCGACTCGCCTTCGGTTTGATCTCATAATTTTCGCTTCAGTTTCCTATCTTTTTGCTCCACACACCTGATTTATACAAAAAGTATAAAAACATATTAAAACATATAAAAATAACTATAAACGTACTCGAAAACTAACAAATTCGGATTGAAAATACATAGGTAATTTACACCTATCAACGTACTAACAATATTAAATGTTTTTATTGTGGGAAGTATAGTCATTATGAGAAATTTTGTTATTTATTGCATGGTTACCCTATCAGATCCAAAAACAACTGGATACCAAAAAGAGAAAATTTTGATGCATGTACCAATCGGAGATTCAAACAAACGCCATGATACAATGGATATTACATGACAACAAGGGAGTCAAGATTCAATGTACCTAAGAGGAAGAATCAGTACGTACAAATTAGAAGAATCAAAGAATAGCAAGTTCGTTACATGAAATCCAACAAACCTTATCCTCAACAAACAGCAAGTTATCAATACAAGAAAAAAACCATATATAAAGTCGTGGCAAGCAAAATGAGGAAAAGTAGCTCAAAGCATAAAACAAAGGCAAGGAAATTATCGCCAAACCAATCCAGAAAATTGCCAATGCTAAAAAGGCAAAAATCAAGGTAACAAATCAAGCAAAGAAAAAAGAAGTGGATCCAAAGAACACTAAGATTGAAATCAGTAATCCATCAAAGGTACATACACCAAGCGCTCCCAAAGAAGATCCAGGTATGTCAAATTTTTTAAAGTTTAAATATATTAATTTTGTTAGGGAGACTGAGCTTGTACATTTAGAAATTTAGATGTTTGTGATGTGTGGGGGGTGTGTGTGTGTGTGTTTTAAATGTGTGGGTATTAAAAATATTTTAAATAATATATGTAAATCAAAATAAGGGGTAAAAAATAAGCTAAGATGATCAAATTAGGGACTAAATGCACTAAAATATGAAAGGATAGTGTTGTCATTTAACCGACAGTTAGAACCTTGCAAAAGCTGTAAGGTGCTATAGTGGTCGGTCAACCAATCATTACAGGATTTATATCCCCTAAACTATTCATTTCAGCCCATTTTGATTTCAAAACCATTCCTCTCTCAAAACCCTTTCTTTCCTAAGCGCTTTCATTTTTAATCCTCACAAAATCAACATGCCTTAGTTTGGATTTGAATATCTAAGGCACGGATCTATGGTTTGGAAACCCTTTGGTTTGAAAAAAAATGTTGGTCTTTTATCTATATTTTAGGGTTTCGGTCTTTTCTCTATCTAAATTAGATCTATTATGATTTCTTGGTTAATTATTCTTAACATCGTGAGAAAGATGCTAAAAATAAAGAGAGGTACTCCCAAAGCTAAATATGACAATGCCTTCTTCAAAAACCATGAACAAGAAATTAGTTTTAATGAGGGATTTGCTAATCGAAAGGTTGTGTGTTGTAATCCTATAGATTTCGTTGGGTTGAAGAAGAAAAATCTTGACATTAAGAAGTTTTTTAGTGTTTTGGGGTGGACCAAGTTTGTCACCCAAAGTAATGAATGGAATCTGGTGTGGGTAATAATGTTCTATAGTAACCTTACATTTGATAATGTTTACATGACATCGTTCGTTAAAGGAAAGGAGATTAGGTTTGATTGGGGTCTTTTTAGTGATATTTTGGGGATGGAAATAGGAAATGTATTTCCTTAAAACACCCCCATTGGCTTTCGGCAAACTTTAGTAGAAGAGAACTTGTGGAAAAAATTGACCTAGATGGTGATAAAGCAGGATCATTATCCTTGAGCATCGATTCATTCATTTAGTGACAATATATACAATTGTGCCGAGAGGGGGAAGTCATGCAAATGTAAATGACTTTGATCTATACTTGTTAAATGAGATTGTTGAGATGAGGAAGTTAGATTTAGCTCATATCATGATAGATCACATGAATTACCATCTACAGAAACCCTCTAGAGTATTACCCTTTGTTGATGCACTTCAAAGAGTGTTTGACCACTTCGTAGTGGAAACTGACCCTGATGAAGAAAAATTCTTATCGGTTACATCAGGTTGGATTAATGTAGGTAACATTGTGCTAATAGGGTATGACTTTAAGAAGGATAGATGGGCAGAGAAGTGGAATAGGAAAAGACAGAGAGTTGTGATTGAGAAAGAAAAAGAAAATGAAAATGATGGGGAAGAATTGAGCTCAGATCAAAAGATGGAATTGCTTCGTGACGAGGTTGATGATCTCCAGGTACATGCAAATATGATTGAGTACTGGATGATTGGGCTTGAGAGTAGCATGACTAAGATGAATGTAAACATGAACAGTGGATACGAGTGGATTACGGACACCATGAAGGCAGGATTCGGGAGAATCATAGTAAACATGGAACAAATATTTTAGTTTATACAATCCTCGCAGTTCACATTCCAGCAACAGTATAGTGCTCAACAGCATATCACTGATCAGACTACGTTTAGAGTATCATATTCCTTTAGAGGACTATCTACAGCAGGGTCATCAAGAGCGGGGCCATCTAGAGCAGGACCGTCAATGTCATACTATTACCAGATGCCTTTAAGCTCAAATGTTCAACCTATGGTCCAGTATCCTCAGCAACCAGCCACCAGTCCATTGGGATCATACTATTTGTTTACTGAACAGGGTCCTCATTAGTTCATCATTTATTATTATCATTATGGTTGTGTCATTTGAACAAGTCCCACATTAATATTTCGATATGTAATAGTTAATCTAGGAGTGGGTGGAACTTAACGTAGTAGCGTGTGAATTTTGATGGTGTGATTAGAATTGATCATAGTTAGCTAAATATTAATCTCTAATGATGATCCATATGGTGTTTATGATTTTTGTGCTTAAAAGTTGATTTATTGAAAATGGGTTTTAATTCTTAAAAATTGACTTTATTCTTTTATTAGATGTTATTCATGAAAAATTGATTTTTAAATGAGTTGATGTGATATGCTTAAAATATCTATGAAATGAAATGTTTTAACATGGTTTTAAAGAGTTAAATATTAATATAATGTTAAATTACTAAATTTTTTTTACTATCTTAGGTTTATTCTCTCAAGTATATATTAGATTGTTTTCATTAAGGGAGATTATTTGCCTGAAGTAGTAATATTTTTGTGGTTCCCCCTCCCCACTTTTTGAGATGACAAAGGGGGAGAATATCTTGATGTTTATTGAATATCTTAAATGAATTGAATTGATTATGGGAAAAGATATAGAGGGGGAAACCATAGTTGCGCTTAAAACGAGTTAGTTAATGTTTAGGGTTTGTTCGCCTAAGCATTGCACTGTTATAGGGGGAGAACAATGTTGATATGATTATATCATGCTTTATTGGATATCTATAATTGATCATATTTTGTGTTTTGTTGAATAGCTTATGAATTTTTGAAAATATCTTCATGATTATGATTTAACGAGTTAAAAAACCCATTCTTGGATTTAGGAGGAGCGTGGTTACATTTTTATTTTGAAGAAAACATCAAAGTTAATTGTCATCATTAAAAAGTGGGAGATTATTGATCCCAAGATTTTGATGGACAATTCAGTATCGATATTTTTGGTGGAACTAACAAGTTTATTGAGTGTTTCAGTATAAAAGTTTCATTGTTGATGTTATCATGAAGTAATTGCTAAGGATGTAAAAAGACAGACAAAGAGATGGACATTAAGAGATTAAAGATTCTGAAAAATCTAGGTAAAAACAATTCAAGTCATTTTTTACTCATAATGTATCCCGATTAGGATCACACAGGACAAAAATAATTTATATTTATGTGACTTTTTATTAGGATCTTAATTAGTTCACAAATTTGCTCTAATTTGAAATTTAAAAAAAAAATAATAATAACCTAAGAAAGATTAGTGTTTAAAATTGATTATTAGTGTCAATTATGTTAACTAAGAAAATAAATCGGTTAAAGGATCGAAAACGTTGAAGATTGGAGTTGAAATATAATTGAGAATGAGTGATCTAGCACTGATCGGCCAATCGATCACAAGAGAATCGATCAACCGATGGGCAATGTTTGGGAATTGGAGAAGTCTCTGAATTGATCGGTCAACCGACCAAGAGAAATCGGTTAACCAATGGCTGAGAAGTGAACTCTTTGAATCGATCGGTCAACTAACCGTCTATGATCAATCAACCGACCAAGGCCAAAAAATAGCCTAGAGAGCATCCTGAATCGATCGGTCAAGTAATCCATGGGGGATTGGTTAATCGACTAATGTATGAAAATGGCTTGGGCTGCAACCTGAAACGATCGGTCGACTGATGGTTTATTGTTTGGTTAACCGAATGGGCAGTTTCAGGGTTTTCGGGATCTGATCCAAAACTAGCCGTTACTAGCCATTTTTTACTGATATCTTAGAGATAATCTAGGGATTTGAACATATTATAGATATATAATTCATAGTTACATATCCCTATAGATATGGCACACTTATTTTTAAGTGTTTCTCAATTTAGTCTATTTAATACTTCCTATCCTTTTGATTTGAGAATGTGAAATAATTTGAGGACTAAATTAAATGATTTAAAAACCATATTTTAGTGAATTGAACCAGGATTGAGTAATATTGATATATGGGGTCTATATGAGCATTTAAAAATCATATCTTGTAGGAACTAGCCATTAGAAGGCCTATTTCAAATATGTTTAAATATACTTGTGTTTTTCACATATCAATATGTTATTCTATCAAGAACTTTCAGTTCATGTGCTTTCTAAGAGTTGTTATTTTGAGATTATATTGAGAGATTATTGTGAGATCATTCTTGAGAAAAGTTCATGAGAATAAGTTCTGATTATTTTGGCGTCACCGATCTAAGTTTTGTTGCAATTCAATTTTTATTCTTTCGGTGATATCCTGGTGAGATTGTTCCAAGCTTTATTCTTTATTGTGAATATATATTATTCTACTTTCTTGGATTTTAGATCTTGTAAAATCGTTTTTAAACCTTAAAGTGCATAAAAATTATTTTAAAACGATTTTTGTGGAAATCTTATTATGTACTTGATTTTGTGCGACCCGCTTATTTTATAATCAGATTTTAAATTCTTCACTTAATTCTATCACTAGTATTTATTGGGACACTAATTTATTTTAAATTGATTTGAAATGGTAGAACGTCCAAGTGGGAAGAAACTTATCGATTTTTGTAATTGGTGAGTTTTATGCGGATTAAATACTGTTGTGAGTATCTAGTTATGGGTAGCTAGGTTTCAATATCTTCATGTAAAAAGATTGAGGTTTAATCTTTACCTAGAGTATAAAATGGTTTGGTTCCTCTTTTCTGTGAAAAAATATAGGCATGATTCTTCCTGATTAGAATTAATTGAGTGTGATTTGGAACGGTTCCAACCTTACCAGTGAAAAGAATACTTGGAGTGATTTTGGTAAGGTTTGATTCTTACCCTAAGTATAAAAGAATTAGGTTAATCTTTAGCCTCTTAAAAAGATATAAGTTCTTCCTTAGCCTGCAAAAAGGAAATTATAATGGTTGCTTCTGAGCCTGTGAAAGAATCATTGTGTAAAGGTTTGATTCCAACCTATTTAAAGGAATCTTAGTGGTTTAGTGGGTGCGAATTTCCGTGGGGCTCAGAGGATTGGATTAGCCAAGAGTAGTTTGGTGAACCAGGATATATCAAGGTGTTCTGCATTGTTTCTTTATTTATTTATTGTTTTTTGGATATGCACCTAGAGCTAATTACACTTATCCGCTACTATATAAAGATAATAATTAATTTAGGATTAAATTAATTATTTGAAAATTTAAGTGTTGAAATATATTTATTTGCTTTAATTTTTATAACGGCCCAATTCACCCCCCCTCCCTCTTAGGTAGATCACTGGGCCAACAAATTAATTTATCAAAAACACAAATTAACAATTGTTTTACATAGTTATTATCTTATATTACAACTGAAATGTATTTAACTATGTGCACACCCAAACAACCAGAAATAAAGAAAAGGCATACAACGATTTATCCTAATTTGGTAAGTTACTTTTACCTACGTCCAGTCTCCCGATATCCATTGGTATTTCGCAATCCACTATCTGACGCTCCCCGGATTGTTCACGAATGACAACACCAACCGAGTGCCAATGTTATATTCACAATCTCATTCATTTTTAAAAAAAAATAAAAAAAATTTCTTTCGAAAATAATTTTGTGTAAGCTTTAATTTTGAAAAAAAATATTTTAAGAAAGCAAGTTTACAGGGTTTTCTAGGCGTCAGATTTGAACTAATTACTTGAGTTGAATTTTATGAAAACTTGGAATCGCCACCTAACATTGGTTTTGAAAATGTGTGCTAAGTCATCAGATTTTTAAGAAACTAAATAAAAGAAAATAAAGAAAGAAATCTTTTGAAAATGGCCCAAAATTTGAATCGAAAGGTCTTAACCAAAGTATTCTTTAAGTTTGAGGTTGATTATACTTAGAGAAGGTGTTAGGCACCACAAGACACATGTTCAAAAGCGATACCTAGTGTCTAACTATTTTTAATTAAACTAAATCGTTTTCCCTTATCTTTATTATTGTGTCATGCAAATGAAGTAAAACTAATAAACACATGTGCACAAAATAAAAACAAGTAAAATAAGATACAAAAATGTTGTCCTTGTAAATCACCTATCAATTATGAAAAAATCGACAAGTTTGGTCAAAGGAGGAGTGATGGTTTTGATTTTAGTTCAAATTATGATGGAAAAAATGTATGTATTAAAAGAAAAACAAAAATTTCCATTAAGAAATGATTTTTTAAAAGATATTTTTTTTTAGTAAAAATAAAGGTTAAGAAAAAAAAATTCGTTCTCTTTATGAATGAAGAAAATGTTTTTAAAACAATCTATTAAAAAAAAACATCTTTTAATTTATTTTTTTGGAAAATTTTTGAGAAGAACAAAAAAAAACATTATGAAGAAAACGTATTAAAGGAAGTCAAGAGTTGTTTTTAAAAAAATATATATATTGAAGTGTTTCGAAATGGTGAAATTTCTTAAAATTAATGAGTGAAAAACAAAATTAAATATATTCAAAGTGATATTGGATGAAAATACATTTTTAATTTAACCAATTTAGTCCCCAATTAAATTTTGAAAATTTGAATTTTGACCCAAAACTTAATTTTTTTGCCCAATTTCTTCAAATTGCCGATTTTTCTGTATTTTATTTTTCAAAACATTCAGTAAATATTAAACACATGAATCTAAAGTGTAAATTCATCCCTTTAAAAATAGTTTAAAGTTTTTCTAAATTTGTACTTTAAACGTGACACTTTTACCAAGATGTAAAAATGAGCAGGACAAAATGCAGTGTCTTTAGATAGCTATTGTAAAATATTTACAATGTTTATATTTAATATGTTACTATTCTAGATATTTATTTTTAATTAATGTTATATCTTAGTTTATTTATTATTTGTTTTTTGTTTTTTTATTATAATTTGACATATATTGTAATAAATTTAAAAAAAAAAAAAACAAAACAAAACAATTGTTGGACAGTAAAATATTGACTAAGAAATATGTATATTATTGTCATACACTTAAGGGAAAAAAAATTGCAACCAAACGTGTTTTATCTGTTTCTATTCTCATTAATTGAGAAACCAATCTCAAAATAATAGTCATTACCACACGTGTTTCTCTGTTTTTATTCTCATAAATTAAAGGAAACAATTTCAAAATGATAGTCGTTACCAAACGTGATTCTTTTTCTAGAAAGAAATAGAATTCTCATCACATCCCCTCTCAGTTTACTGGGAATAGGATGAAAAAAGTAGAAACACTAACCAAACACTATTGTATTTACCAAACGTGTTTCCATACATTAATCTTGAAATTTTGAGAGCGGGAGCGAAGAAAAACACCAACCAAACGGGACCTTAGTTCCTGTTTTCTTCCTCCCTTGAAAAAGGGGCAAATTACAAGTTTAGTCTTCCTATTTGCAGCATATTTTTTATGTGACCCTCTAAATTTTATTTTTTTCAATGTGGTACTACTTTAGCAGTCGATGTTTTATGCAGCCCTTCTGTCAAATATTAGGATTAAGTTGGACGAAAATTGATCACGTGAGATGTACATACCATTATTTAGGGGTAAAAAGGTCATTTTACTTTTTTTCTTTTTCATTTTTTTACTCTTTCTTGTTCTCTCTCTCTCCCTCAGAAACCACTAGCCTCTATTGAGTAATAGAACTTCTAGAAAGTATATTTTCCTTTATTTTATATTTTATGTATTTTCCTTCTAGATTCTGTTTGTTATTCTTCTTGTTGTTTAGTTATTATCGTGTAACAACCTTTCCCCTCTTTCCCTATATATAGGGGTGTAAACCTGCTGGAGTTTATTAAGTAATTATCAAGAACATTTCTCTTCTTCTAAATATCCCTTCTACTCCACTTCTTTTATTTAGTATCAGAGCCAAGCACCTTCCTTTGCTTGACTCCCTATTAGAAACCCTGCTCAAGGGAGGTGGTAGTGGTTATACATCCTAGCCACCTCCCCTGCCATTTTCAAACTCAAATGTTCATATCTTCTTCTTAGATTTCAAAAAAAAAAATTGTCCATTGATAAAATCGCACTATTCTTTGACAAACTCGTCGAACTCATTCCGGCCAAAGAAACATCAGAGGCCCTCGAAGTCTGCCAAGGCCTCCGCCAAGAAACAAACCATTGAGAAAGATAAATCCACTGAAGCTCCAAACTCCGTGAGCGATGACAACGACGAGAAGTGAGATACGTCAAAATTGTACACTCGATTAAAACAAACAGTGAGCCGAATGGCTGAAGAAACAGGGTTTATGGTGCCGCCGAAAGTTCCGCCGAGGTGATAGAGATCCATGGCCTTGTCCACCAGTGTCTCCACTGTGAGACCAAAGCATTGCTATTTCCACTTCTCATCGTCATTTGCTACTTGTTTAACTAAGTTGCTGCTGATCTGAATTGTGAATGATTCACCCATATTATACAACAATCTCGAGAAAAGTTACCTGACTAAAGATGGTGGTTGCGACTTTGTAGTTGGTGAAGGGCAAGGGCCGTCGCCTGATGTCGATCACGATTCACCAAACAATACAAGAATCCTTGAAAACAAAATACTGAAATTCCTAAAATATATTTCCCAATTGAGCTTTAATCAAGCCATATGATTCAAGGAGTAGCTTGAATCCATCGAGAAGCCTTTGAATAGCGTGCAACCTATTGATTTTGGCGAGTGAATCAAGTGTGTGTTCCAGTTGTTTAATTACACTTTGCACCCTGGCAACTTGCAAATTATTTAAAGTGCAGCCTGCAAAAGATCCACAAAATGCACTTTGCACCCTGCAAGCACAATTACATTGCAAAATCCCTCCGTTGTTTTGAAAATTCAATAATTTCCAATTACCACAAAAAAAAAAAAAATCCTTGCGTTATTTTTGCAAATTCAAGTGCAACTTCTCTCACGCCTCTCTAAGTCCGCCCCATTTTAGTGGCGAATTCTTCTCCGAATCTCTACTTCTCGACTTTTGAAACAGAATAACAAATAAACAGAAGTCGGTTCAAGCCCTCACAGTAAGCAGCGAAGGGAACTACCGCTATAATCCTCTGCGTCAAGATGGTGTTAGACCACATTCAGGCCAACAACCTCCAGAACAGTACATTTACGTCTTCAATCTCAGAACACAGAGTGATCTATGGAGCTCTCCCTGATATATGGGAGGAAACATGCTCCGGCCTTCTCTCCATCTCTCTCTCTTCCTCTCTTGGAGAGAACCAAGAACAATAACCCATGGTGTAGTAGTTAAGGGACCGATTAGGGTTCGTGCATGCGAAAAACATTTGTTGGGAAGAACAATTACCCATAGTGTAGCAGTTGAGGGATTTCTACAAGATTAAGGGTTCATGCCTATGTAAACTTGCTTGAGTTTATTAAGAAATTATAAAGAATACAAGAATCCTTGAAAAACAAATACTGAAATTCCTAAAATATATTTCCTAATTGAGCTTTAATCAAGCCGTATGATTCAAGGAGTAGCTTGAATCCATCGAGAAGCCTTTGAATAGCATGCAACCTATTGATTTTGGAGATTGAATCAAGTGTGTGTTCCAGTTGTTTAATTACTCTTTGCGCCCTACCAACTTGCAAATTGTTTAAAGTGCAGCCTGCAAAAGATCCACAAAATGCACTTTACACCCTGCAAGCACAATTACATTCCAAAATTTCTCTATTGTTTTGAAAATTCAAGAATTTCCAATTACCACAAAAAAAAAAAAAAAAAAAAAAAAAATCCCTACGTTGTTTTTGCAAATTCAAGTGCAATTTCTCTCACGCCTCTCTAAGTCCGCCCCATTTTAGTGGCGAATTCTTCTCTAAATCTCTACTTCCCGACTTCTGAAATAGAATAACAAATAAACAGAAGTTGGTTCAAGACCTCACAGTAAGCAGCGAAGAGAACTACCACTGTAATCCTCTGCGTCAAGATGGTGTTGGACCACATTCAGGCCAATAACCTCCAGAACAGTACATTTACGTCTTCAATCTCAGAACACAGATTGATCTATGGAGCTTTCCCTAATATATGGGAGGAAACATGCTCCGACCTTCTCTCCATCTCTCTCTCTCTTCCTCTCTTAGAGAGAACCAAGAACAATAACCCATGGTGTAGCAGTTGAGGGACCGATTAGGGTTCGTGCCTGCGGAAAACATTTGTTGGGAAGAACAATTACCCACAGTGTTACAGTTGAGGGACTTCTATAAGATTAAGGGTTCGTGCCTGTGGACAAACATTTGTTGGGAAGAACAACCATCGCTTGTTATGTGCTACAGCGCGCCTCCCGATTTCTCAGTCCCCGTCACAAACTGTCAGTGCTTCATTGCCCTTCCGTTTGAGAGGGGGATATTAAGTAATATAATTTCTAGAAAGTGTATTTTTCTTTATTTTATATTTTATGTATTTTCCTTCTAGATTTTGTTTGTTATTCTTCTTGTTGTTGAGTTGTTATCGTGTAACAACCTTTCCCCTTTTTTCCTATATAAAGGGGTGTAAACCTGCTTGAGTTTATTAAGCAATTATCAAGAACATTTCTCTTCTTCTAAATATTCCTTCTACTCCACTTCTTCCATTGCCTCTAACCTCCAATGTGGAACCCAAAACAAGCCCGGTGTTAGCATCCACTATTTCCACCACCCCAACAGTAGCACCGCCACAGTCTTAGGCAACCACCCCAAATGCAAGGCATCTCTTTCTTGGACTGATTCGAAGGAAGTGACAGTGGTGGAAACGGCATGTACCCAGAAGAACCCGTTATTAATTACTCTTTATTTTTCATAGAGATTTGTACCAATTTCAGCTTCTCTATGTAGAAAGTGCATAACTTTCTCCCTCTCTATAGTGGTTTATTCTCTCGCACTCTCTCTTGCTCTCTTTTTTTTTTCTCTCTATCTCTCTATGTTCTTATTGAAGAGTCCACCAGTGGGTTCTGGGTATCTCCTCCTCTTTCATGTTCTTTGTGTGTTAAGCATTAATTTCTGCCACTTCACTATTCTTTTCTATCTCTTTCTCAACAAGAAATGGTTGTTCACTAGATTACGCTTGTTACCGCCCGTAAAAGTCCCTACAAGTGAAGTTACAATAATTCATAGAGCATTCTCGACTCACCTGCAGCTTCGAAAAGACGTTGATGGAGTTCCAGTGGAAGATTCTGGAGTGCTCTGGCCTCAGCAAGGAGATGTATGTGACAGAGGCGATGCAATACTTCCCGTCGCGGCTGCTGATGGTGGCAGCCCAGAGAAGACAGAAGAGGTGATGTTTGGGTCATTGGACAACCTTTTTAAAGCCACCTAAATCAACCAAAAGATATAGGGATACTTGTGGTGAATTATAGATTGTTTCATCCAATGCCAACGAATTCTGCCATGATCGTGAATAGATACAAACTGAGAGGTAGCATTCAGAGCTCCAATCTGGGTGGTATGGGGTATAGAACTGGCATAATCGCCATTGATTTAGCACGAGACATGCTTCAAGTTCACTAGAACACATACGCTATCATCGTCACCTCATATAACATTAACCATAATTGGTATTTTGGCTACAGAAAGAAAAGAAAAACAAGAAAAAAAAAATTAACAAAAAAATGACATTTTTACCTCTAAATTATGGCACATACATCACATGATCAATTTCCGTCCAACATAATCTCAATAATTAACAAAAGGGCATGATGAGAGTGTTTTTGGGCGTCATCGATTCAACACCAGGGCCCTAGCCATGTATCCACCATCAACGTGCCATGGCCATATTCCAAAGCCCAGAGTATCATACAAGAACATACACCAACCAAGGTTTCTTCCCTGAAATCTCCTTTGTACCTAGGAAGGAGCAATATGCCTCACGAGGCGCTATCGCCTAGAACTTTGTGTTGTGCTTCTAGATGGATAACTTCAGAGACAGATATTTTTCTCAGCTGGCACTCTATTCCAATCTATTTCTCTAATAGAACTCCATAGATCTCCTAAATTCTCCATCAGCTAGTCTACACAGGCCTGATAGAGGCCCGTTGGCTTTTCTAAATGGGCCTAAAATCCCAAGTCCAGCGATTATCTCCTGAATGGCCCCAGATTATTGGCTAAACACATGTTTTTGCCTAATTAATCATGTTTAGGCCCGATTAGGTAAAACTAATCATCTCCAACGCTTATAAATACCAAGGGCAATGCATACCCATGATAACGCTCAATACTCATTTACATACTTAATACGTTTTTTTAATATTTTCTCTCTGACCTCTTATTCTCATGCTGGAGGGGCTTCGATGGGACAAATCCTAGTCATGCCTTGCATAGGTACAGCTCCCTAAAGGATAGGACTCTGGACTCTAGCTAGTCAGACCCTGAGTGGTTAGTTACAGTTCACTTGAAGAATTTCCAACTCTAACTCACGAACTCCACATTAGTAGGAAGACCCACTTGAACCTGACTGAACCATACTTGAGGTGTCTATCACTTTGGGATACCAACCGTTTGGCGTCGTCTATAGGAACTATACGAAAAACCTTCTCCTAATCACTACTCCCTACTCAGTCGAGCCTGGATGATAATAAGGTCTATCCATACAAACAGACACAAAGCAGAAGCTCCCGCTACGAGCAGTTATCTTCTTCTAAAATAATTGAGAGATATGTCGAAAACTCCAAGGCCATACCCTCTAGCACCTACCAACGAGGATAACTACCTCCCAAGGCCAAGCACGACTATATACCCTGCCCCCCAGGGCTTTTATAGGATAGACCTCAGGAGTTGAGGAATTATCTCGGATTGATCTCCTTGAGCAAGATGGGTAAGTTTAAGGCGTATGTGCAACTCTTCATTATACGTCTGTCGTAGCTCCCTATTTAGGGAGGACTAGCTCTCTAGACTGCAAAGCCCAATAAAAAACCACAAAACCACAATGTTCGTATAGCATCTCAGAATGGGCTCGTGCTTGGGGACCGCCCTCCACCTAGCGACCAAAAGTCTATAGGACTAAAGAGAGCCCCCCTCCCTCCCCAAAACAACGCCAAGATTCTCACCTTTTCCGTTGTATGGAAATGTAGCAAGGGACATGTCAGCATTCCCCGATAGTCAAGATCTCCATCGACTAGCCAGGTCTAACCTCAAGGGCCGATACAAACATGAAATCAGTTCCTACTCTCCTCTTTCCCATCACATTGTGGTCCGAGCTGCGCCTAGTCATATACAAGGGGAACCCCAAGTAGTGGAAGCCATGGAGCACCGTCTTACTGACATGGAATCCTATCTCCAGGAGGTGAATAGAGGTCAAGCATGATAAGACATTATTGTGGAGGTGAGATCTCCATTTGTTGAAGAAGTTCAAAAAAATGTAGTATCAAGATGCTTTGCTCACTCCCAAATGAATCCATATGACAGAACATTGGATCTGATTGACCATCTATCCATGTTCAAGTCTCATATAGATATTCAAGTGGCCTTTGTAGCCCTACAGTACAAAGCCTTTCCTATCACCCTTTCAGGGGCAGCGAGGTCCTAGTTTCAGGGCTTGAGACCAATATTCATCTCTACTTTCTGAAAGCTCGAGTAGTTGTTTTTGGCTTAGTTCAGTCACTCCAGGTAGAGATAGAAGACGGGTGAGTCCTTAGAAGATTATGTAGAATGCTTTAACCAATAAGTCAACACGTGCGATGAGCTCTCTGAAAGCGTAGAATTGAACGCTTTTGTTGACGAGCTCTAGCATCAGAGGTTATCTTATGACCTTTGTTCGAATCCTACTCCCATTCTCGATCAAGCTATAGATCGCGAGACCAGGTTTCATAATGCTAACCTCCATACTGCAACCAGAAGAGATAGGGATAGAATGCACAAATAGAAGGAATCGAATAATTAAGTTCCAACATCCAATGGGCTTTATCCGCGGTTAGTTGGTCGAAAGAGGTGGTACCATTTTCTCTTTCAACCCACATTCTGGTTGCGGATTGTAACCCATCGAGGAAGTTCAGTAGTTGACACTCCCTCGGAAATCCATGATTCAAAAATCGAAGTAGCAAATCCTTGTATCGATCCCAAGCACAGTCAAATGGCTTGGAATCCCATTGAAAGAACTACAAGAGTACCTGTTGATCTACCATATTCAAGCACCCTGTGAGAAAAGAAAAACAAAAACTACAAAGAAAAAAATTATACACAAAAGAAATACCTAAAGTAAAATCTAGTCATTTACTCACAATATCAATAATAACCAAAAACACAATCCCCGGCAACGGTGCCAAAAACTTGGTAGCGCGTAAATACGCCGCTACTTTCACCCGCAAGTATACGAGGTCAAGTTTTAGTATAGATCGGGAGAGTTAGGGTTATCGTGTCCACAGGGATTGGTTTTGACTATAATTGAATACCGCATTTATCATGACCTAATTTTATCTAGGCGAAGATAAATTGAATAAAATTTATTATACTAATACTATGTTAATTAATCTAATTAAATTAACTATACTAATATTACTATGAGATGTTTAGGGAAAGTATTACCTAAGGATTAACTTTTGTTTACAAAAATGTGTTCGGTCTTGTTTTTGTTTACATTAACGGCGTTCGACTTATCCGACAATCTCGGTTCGTAAACTCCCTCGCCACCCTTCCGAGTGTAAGACGGGGGAATACGTGACTTCGTGTCAACGTCGAAGTCCCCCTCAACGTCTTAACGACTCTAGGTCACGTGAATCTCGTCCCAACGTCATCGATTGCACACTTTCTAACACCCTCCCGGGTCATTAGATTGTCATGTTGTGTTAACCCTAGTCCGAATCCGGGGTTACCTCTCCCGAGTGTCAAACCTCATACAATATATCTAAACTAGCATATAATCATAGAAAACACGGCAACACAATCGAAATTATAAGGAACAACCATAAACGAAACAAAAATTCAACCAAAACTATATTTTCATAAATAATACATTAATCCCTAGACAAAAATCCATTTTTCTCATGGCCATAGCCGGTTATACAATGAAAACAAAGCTAAACATGCTCAACTAACTACCGAAGTTAAGAAATAAACGAAGAAACGAAATAAACTTAGCCTAGTCCATAGATTTGTTGCTCAAAATGCTTTGAGATCGCTTCTCCTTTATCGCAACGTGATCTTCTCCTTCGAAATTTGTTGAGCACTCCCAAAACCTCTCAAAATATCCCTCTCTATGTTCTAAGGGGTCTCTTGGCCTAATGGAAAGGAGAGGAGGAGAAAATTAGGCTCAAAATATCCTAAAATAATATCTAAACTAGCGCAGAGGTTTTTGCCTAAGCGAATGTTACTGTAGGTAGGTTGGTTAACTTTCTGACGGATTTCCGCCTAGGCCGAAACTCTGCAGGTTTGCATTTTGTTTTGACTGTAACTTCTTCATCCGAACTCTAATTGAGGTGATTAAAAAATCTATGAAAAGATAAGAAAAATATATACAACTTATATGTTTTGAGTGTTCCCAAAATCGGATTGCATCATAGTCCAAAATAGCCTTGAAGTTACATCACCTGTACCAGCTTTGCACATTTTCACCATTTTTCCACTGTTCTTGATCTGATTTGATCGTTTTTTATCCCTTTACATACATTTTCACCTCAAACACCTAATTTAGAAAAAAACACATAAAAATATATTAAAACGTACTAAACATACTCGAAAACTAACAACCTTCGGATTGGAAATAGATAGGTTATTTACACCTATCAATGATCTAAGTACTACCTCTCCTCACCTCGAAGGGGGAAAGTGTTGTACTTATACATTTTTGCTTCCGCAATGGTAGTGAGTGTAGCCCTGGTACAGGAAGCGAATGATGTTTAGAGCATAGTGTATTACTCCAACAAAGTCATTTTGGATGCTAAGACAAGGTACTCAATGTTCGAGAAGTTGTCTTATGCCCTACTGATCGCCTCTAGGAAGCTCCGACAGTATTTCCAAGTGCACACAATTGTGGTTCTAATTGATCAAACCCTAAGGCAGATCATGCACTCTCTTGATATTTCAAAAAGGCTGATAAAGTACAGTTTTGAGTTGGGACAGTTCCATATAGAATGTCAGCCAAGAATAGCCATCAAAGGCCAAGTCCTCACCGATTTCATCATAAAATTCAACTTCCCAGATGATTAGGATCAAAAACTAAATTGCCAGATAACTCCTTCCTTGGGGGACCCCAGGGATCTCCTCCAACCCTTGCGATCTTGGCCCAACAACGTGGAAGCTCTACACAGATAGATCGTCCAATGTGAGTGGTTGTGGGGTAGGAATGATTCTGGTGGCCCCAGATAAAGAGGTTGTGGAATAAGCTCTTAGGCTTGGGTTTAAGGCTACAAACAATGAAGCTAAGTATGAGGCCTTGCTTATTGGTCTCCACCTGGTGAGAGAATTCGACGTACAGGCTCTTCTTGTCTTCTATGTCTCATAGCTCGTGGTCAACCAAGTAAATGGAGATTATATGGCTAAAGACCCGAGCATGTTGCATACTTAGAGAAGGTGAGCGCACTTATGGAAAATTTCAAAAAAATCCAAGTGCCTCAAATCCCCCAAAAAGAAAATAGACACGCCGATGTGATGGCAAACCTTGCCTCGACCGTGAAGTAGACCCTGAATATGAGTGTCCCTGTGGAATACCTTGACGCCCCGAGCATTGTAGCCTTAGACCCAATAGCCACCATCTATAAATTCACTGACCAACTAACCTGGATGAACCCAATCAGGTAAAACCTTGAGCACGACACATTTCTAGGGGACTATGCAGAGGCCAGAAAGATATGCTACCGATTGGCAAGGTACACCATAATTGATGGAGTTTTATACTGGAGATCATTCTTGGGCCCCTATTCCATATATCTCTGTCTAGAGAAGGTTGAGCATGTTCTGAGCAAGACTCACAAAGGGCTTTGCGCTAACCACTCGGGGGATATGTCTATCGCCTGCAAGCTACTCTACCAGGTTCTGGCCCAAAATGCTTGAAGACACTATTGAATTTGTCAAGAAATGAGATAAGTGTCAGAGATTCGCACCCCACCCTCACGTTCCTTAAATTGTATTGCTTTCAATAACCAACCCGTAGTTTTTGCCCAGTGGTGGTATTGACCTGCTTGGACCTTTTTCTCAAAGAACCAGGTAGAAGAAGTTTTTAATCATTGCTATTGATAATTTCGCAAAGTGGGTCATGGCTGAGCCTCTAGACCAAATCACCAAAGAAAAAATTTGTGACTTCACGTGGAAGAGCAAAGTTTATCGTTTCAGGGTCCTGAGGATGATTGTGTCCGACATCAGCACTTAGTTCAACAACTCTCTATTCACTACTTTTTGCACAAAGTTCGGGATCAGTACACATTTTGCCTCTCCCGACCACTCTCAATCAAATGGCCACGTGGAGGTCAGGAACAGAATGATCCTGCACGAATTAAAAATAAGACTTAATAAGTCAAAGGGCTAGTGGGTGGAAGATCTGTACCCCGTATTCTAGGCATATCATACAACTCCTAGAATCTCGACCAAGGAGACACCTTTTGCAGTTGTCTTTAGCTCCGAGGCTATCATCCCAGAAGAACTCAACGTGTCGATGCTCAAAATTGTTGTGGTCTTCAATCAAGCTGAAAATGATATAGCGCTATCACTGAACCTTGATCTCCTCGAAGAACGAAAGAAACAAGCCTGTGTCTTGTAAGTTGTCTACTAGCAAATGATGGCCAGGTACTACGAAAGACGAGTTTGCCCTCGCTCCTTTGATGTTGGCAACCTTGTTCTCAAAAAGGTCACTCTGGCCACCAAAGAAGAAGGCGTCGAAAAGTTAGTCCCTACCTAGGAAGGTCCGTACAAAGTCACCAAGATTACACGTTTAGGCACCTAAAATCTTTAAAATGAAGAAGGTATTGCCACTTCAGCACCTGTGGAACGCAGAACATCTGAAGCGCTACTTCTGTAGATGAGATCCAATTTTGTCATAAATTTAAGTTTGTATAAGTGTATCAGTTTTGCTTATCAATAAATAAGGTGTTCCGTGTAATATGGCTTGTGTGATTCTCTAGTAAACGGCATCTCGACCCTCAGAGTCACAGATGATTCTCCAAAAACAGTATCCCGACCCTTAGAGTTGCAGATTATTCTCTAAAAATGGCATCCCGACGCTCAGCATCACTGGTGATTCTCCAAAAGAAATGACAACCCGGCGCTCAACATTGAGGATGACATCGGACCCTCTCCACAAGTCGATAATCTGAACCCAGGAAAAGACCAAGGTCATCCACCAAAGGTGGGGCATCAATCGGGTCTAAGGGCCTTTAGTTAAGTACCTCTCCCTACTAATCGACTATAAGTTTGATGTTTTGAAGGGTAAGGTGCTCCTGCATGAATTAAATTGGGATAACTTGAAAGGGTTCAGGAATAAACCTGATTATGGAGAATCTACCAATGAACGGTCACAGGGGACCAATAGTCGCGTTGCGCCCCTAGGGACCAAGAAGGCCAGGAACCTTGGGAAACCCTAATTCTAAGTCCACGATACAATTTTCTTACAATCAACTTATGTCCCAAACTGGGGGGGGGGGGCTAGTGGTCCATGGTCCTGGGTAGATACAAGAATCTTTTTCAAACTTTTTCTGAATTTTAAAACTCTAAAGATGTTTCCAAGAAAAAATAAACTTGGTAAAAACATTGAAAGGAAGGGATAAACTATGGAATACCATGGCTATGTTTCTCAGAAGCTCACACGCTCAGGGGAAAAAAAGCATAAATACATAAAAAAAATTTACTTGCATTGATATATTCAAAAGGAGATGTACATGCGCGGGTCATCAGCCCATTACAAGTCGATAAAAAAAAATAAGTAAAAAAAAAAAAAACGACGGCCTAGAGCTCAGTCCTCTCTGCCCTCGTCCTGAGGGGCATCCGCGTGAGAGAAAGATGCATCAATCTCGCCCTCCTCGGGCCCCCCTCGTCAACACCATCCTCTCCGACATCTCCCTACCCAAGGCTTTTGTGGTCAGCATCGTCCTCTTGGTCTGAGAACTCCATCTCCATATGATTGGTGGAAAATTCATGGTATATGCGGTGATTAGCCTTCAGTGTGGGCCTAGTTTCCTGTCTCTAAAAAGTCATTTACCATTTTCTTTTGCAGCTCTAGATATCTGGGGCCCTTTTTCCACTATTCCACCACCTCTAATTTGGTCTTCTTCTTGACCCGGTAAATAGCGTCCAGCTACTTTTGCTCTCGACCCTTTATGTACCGCTTATAGTTGGCCAATTCAGTGTCAATCATGTCGATCCTAGACTTGAGGTTCTAGCGAACAGAGAGGAGTCCGAGGTTCTCAGTCCGAACAGCAAACAGGTCGGCACAAAGAATGATCTCAACCTCATCATTCTTCTGAATTGTAGCTCATTGAGAATCCGCCTCGGCAATAAGTCTGCTCTCCAAGAAAAGCTGGTTTACCAACCCATTGAACCGGAGGATGGCCTGTCAGTGAAAACAAGTTGGGGAGAGAAGATAGAGATTAAAAAAATAAAAATAAAAATTCAAAGAATCTAAGTAATGAGAAAGAGTAAGGAACTCACTCTCATCAGGTCTTTGAAAATGTCCCCGAAGAGCCACTCGGGGGCAGTGCTACTAATCTTCTTCCTGTCAACAGGTGGCATCACTCGATTCAGGAACTCCGGCATCAGTACCGGATTATCCAACAAGTGGGTGCCATCCTCCACGCTAGTATTCCCGACTCCAAAGAAATTGGGACTAGGATCCAGAGGAACAGGAGTAGCATTCGTTAGCTTGGAGGGACGCCTGCTCTTCTTTTTACCTTGCTGGGCTAGCTCCCCAACGGGTTGCTATAGATACCGTATTTTGTTCATCCTAGTTAGTGTCGAATCAAGTACAAATTCAGATAAACTTTAAACTGAGCTTTAAAAAATGGATTTATATTTTTTTATCACATAGTATAATAGAGAAAAACAACAAAAAAAAAACATAAGAAAACATAAAACTATTAAATTGGACTAAATTCAGCTAAGTAAAAGTTTCAGGTCAACCTCGAAAATTCTACAATTAAAAATAGTCTAAAATGGCATTGTTAAAGGTTTATTTTAATTAAATAACCCTTAATGTGAATAAAAATTAGTTACTACCCTTCAATTATAAGATATTTCATTAATTTAAATCGATTACCTACTTTGACCCTGAAACAATTATTATTACTGGTTTCGTCTATTAAACATCAAAAATAATGTTCATTTGTGCATGATAAATCCAAATACTATCAAGAAACAATTCAAAAGACCATGATCACAGCATGGAAATGTTATGACAAATCCAAGTTGCACATGGTAAGTAAGGATTAGGATTCGGTTCGAAATTGAACAAACCAAAGTTGTCTTGACAAACCATCAAGGTCCATTGAATCAAGGGCCAAACCCACCATTTAAGGACTTACAAATAAGCATTAAATAACCAAGACACCCTTAGGATATTCTCTATAAAATTTCTAAAGATGGAACTAAGTCACTTAGAAAGTGACTAACCGTTATTGAAACCAAACCGATTCGGTTCGCTACCGTGCATACACTTAATGTAGATATTAAGTGTCCATCCCATCAAGAATTTAATGCTTGGAATGACATGGATAGGCTAGGTTAAAATAATGAATATATTTTGATCAAACTATCTTTGGGTTAACCGAAAACCTTGAAATCTAACTACCAGTTAAAGGGCAAACTGAGTCGATTCGATTCCAATCCAACCAATTTCAAGCCCATCAAATCAAGGGTCATCATCAAGAATTAAATGCAAAGTGAAACCTCAAGACCAAATTCATTGAACCTTAGAAGTATTAATGGAAACCAAAATCAAAATAGTGAAACTAACAGATACTTAGCCACCAAACCAAACTGGAAGTGTCACTCCATGCCATAAATGCACCCATGTGCAACCAAGCACATTGGAGATTGTGTAATCAATGCCATTAATTTCCAATCATTACCAATGATTGCAATAATCTTTTAAAGATTTGGCAATCATTACCAAATCTTTAGAGAATCTTGCATAATCATCAAAATTTGTTCAAACCAATTCAACAACAAGACAAGAGGACATGACCCCTACGCCAAACAGACCCCAATGAGGATCTTGGTAAGGCCGGTGCATGGACCAATGCTCAGTATCCGGGGCCCATATATATTAGGGCCTATTTTCACAATTTCAAGAGTTAGAACCTAGATTTTCTCTCTCTAAACCTAGACAAAGCTCTCGGGTTCTAGGGTTTTCAACCATTTTTCTTCAATAACACCTCAAAATTCTGCTGAAATTCTACCATGGATAAAGTTCTTGAGGTTCTTGGAGCAAGAACTCAAGAAGTTAACGGCAACTGATCAAGGATGATCGAGAAGATCAAGAAGGAGAATAAGGTATTGTGTTTAGGGAAAGACCATTCTTCTAAAGTAGGTATATTTCTTGATAATCCTTTGATCTTGTCTTAAATTTATGAATTTTTCTTGTATATAGCATAATCATGTAGTATCTATGCTTAAATTTTATGTATATAACACATATAACCTATAATTAACCGAAAAAAACGTTAAATTTATGTTATAATCATCGAACCATGTCCAAATCATACGAAATCATGTCATGCACATCAAGAATGTCCAAGAACATGTTAAGAACATGTGAGGACCAAAATCATCCGAGAACATGTTTAGAACATGTGAGGATCTCAACAAAACATCTATCACACCATGAGTTGTGGATAGTCTCTATGATTCTTTCATGAATTGTTAATCCAACCATATACTGTTAATAACTGAATTTACTTTATGTTAAATGTCAAGATCATAACCTAGAACTAAGTCTTCAAGATAGTGGACTGGCACCTTATATATATGTTGGCCTAATAGAATACCCAAGAGGAGGGTGAATTGGATAATTAATAAGCATTATCAGAATATACTTGAATAAATCAAATAACTAATTTTATGCCTAAATTAATTATTATCTTTATACCACAGCGGAATTAAAATAAATCTAAGTGTACACCCAAACAACAAAAATAAACAAATTAAGAAAGCAGCACACTAGAGATTTATACTGGTTCACCAAGCTACTCTTGGCTAATCCAGTCCTCCGAGCTCTACGGAGGTCGCACCCACTAAAATCAAGATTCCTTTAAAGGTAGGAACCAAACCCGCACACCGATTCTTTTACAGGCTCAGAATCAAACTTTACAATTTCCTTTTCTCAGGTTAAAGAATAACCTCCACTTTTTACAGGCAAAAGAGTAACCTAATTCTTTTTAACACTAAGGCTCAAGAATCAAAATCTCACCAAAACAGTCCAAATATCCTTTTGCCTGGTAAGAATTGAACCATTACAAAATCACTCAAAAAACACAATTCTTATCCAGCAAGAATCACTACCTCAATCTCTTTATAGGAATAGATTAAAACCCTGCTACCATTGATTAAATATCCCCAATGATATTTAAAACCGCACAACTTACCAATACAAAAATTGATATGTAAATCTCACTCGGAGCTTCTACCACCCCAAACAAATAAAAACACAATTAATATCCCAACTAGTGATAGAAATATGTGAGATACAGAAATCTAATTTTAACTAGAATATGGGTAACAAATTGGAGCACGTAATCAGATTCAAGAAATTGTTTAAAAGAATATTTTCTTCAAAAATCAAAAACAATTTCTAAGATCAATTTCCAAAATAAAATAATAAACAATAAATAATATGGAAAGATCTCACCCGAAATCCACAGAAATAATGATTGAACAGTATAGTTTCAAATCCGGTATCAGCAAGAATAGATCGCAGTTGATTATCATAATCACTCTTAAAATAGCTCACAGTATCATAGAATGATAACTCTTATAAAAGCTCTCTCAAAATGATATAAACTGATTTTCTCTCTTAGAATGATTAACTTTTCTTAGAAAATTCACAGGTCTATATAAAGGCACATGTAATCAGCCTCCTAACGGCTAGTTTAAAAGTGTCATGACAATAAAATATTCTTATAAACCCCTTATAATATAAGGACTTCATTTAGGTTCAATTTCACTTAATAACAACTTTTCAAAATCTCAATTAAATCCCCAAAGTATTTCTCAATCAAAATAAATAAGTGTAGAATCCATTTTAATTACCAAATTGAGAAACATTAATATTTAATGAACCATATTGAAAGGATTTAATTAGTATATCAATCATATCTTAAATATAGATAATATCCCTTAAATCTCTCTCAAATCCTAACCAAAAACGGCTACGTTTGGATTTAAACTCAGATCAAACTATATCCTGAAACAGCACATTCTGTCGACTGCCCAGTCGACTGGCCAACTCAGCGTGCAGCTAAACCATGGCCGTAGCGAGAATAGGTCGACCGCCCGGTCGACTCACAGATTTAGAAAGTTTGTCATACTTCCACCGATCGACCGCTTGGTCGACTCGCAAATTCAAAGAGTTCAGATGTTTTCACAGGTCGACCAGTCAGTCGACTCTTCAATTTAGGATGTTTCATCATCTTTCTCCAGTTGACTCCTCAGTCGACTGCCTTCTTCTGAATCACTTCTCTAATCTCGTTTTTAAGCTACTTTTTTTTACGATTTCACCCATTTATCCATTTTTATATTTAAATAAGCTCCATTAATACTCTTATATTCTATTTTAGTCATTCAAAAATATTTATTTTTAATTCACATAGGAGCAAATAAATATACTTAACAAAAACACACATAAAAGATAAGATTCATTTTGAGCCATGTGTGTGTTCCTGAATAGGATATTGAGAGTTAATATTTACCTGGGTTGTTGTCCCTAATTTCTTCAAACTCTTAATACTTCTTCATCAACTTGATATCTTCATCAAGCATCCATTCCATTTGAGATCTTCATTTAGCATTCATTCAATTTGACATCTTCATTACTAGAACTTTAAATCACTGAAACACTTGATCAAACATTAGTTCTACCAAAACATCAATACTTAATTGTTCATCAAAATCTTGGGATCAACAATCTCTCCATTTTTTATGATGACAATTAATTTTGATGTTTTCTTTAAAATAAAATATAACCACACTCTCCCTGAATCCGAGGACGGACTCTTTAACTCGTTAAAGCGTCACAATGAAGATTTCAATAATGCACAATTTAAAAAATACTCAATAAAGCACAATTTTTAAATTTCTCCCTTTTTTATTAAAACACAGTTTTAGAATACTCCCCCTAAATAAAACATCACTCATTTCTCCCCCTTTGTTATCTTCAAAAAACAAATTTAGGTAGGAAAGGAGAAAACAACAAATATGTAACTCACTCTAGGCAAACATCATTATGCATAGCCATACCCAAACTGCGAATGATTTTCACAAATTGATCTTCTGCTAGTGGTTTGGTAAAAACATCAACAAGCTGGTCGGAGGTATCAATATACTCAATAATAATATCCTTTTTTTCTGAATGTGATCATGAATAAAATGATGTTTAATCTCTATGTGCTTAGTTCGTGAGTGCTGTGTAGGATTCTTACTTAGACATATAGCATTTTTATTATCACAAAAGATCGAGACCTCCTCCATACAAATTCCAAAATCATTTAATTGTTGCTTAATATATAAAATTTGAGCACAACAGTTACTAGCTGCCACGTATTCAGCCACAGTAGTAGACAATGCTATCGAATTCTGTTTCTTGCTTAACCAAGAAACCAAAGCATGTCTTAGCAAATGATAGATCCGCTTGTATTTTTTTGCTCAACTTTGCAACTGGCAAAGTCAGCATCAGAGTAACTTACCAATTTAAAATCACTCTCCCTGAGATGCTATAATCCTAGGTCCGTCATCCCCTTTAAATAACGAAAAATTTGCTTAACCGCAGTCAAGTGCGATTCTTTAGGACAAGACTGAAATTTAGCACAAAGACAAACACTATACATAATTTCAGGTCTACTAGCAATGAAATACAACAAGCTACCAATCATACCTCGATACATTTTGTTCATTAATGCTTTTACCTGTATCGTCTTTTTCAATTTTTGTAGCCGTTACCATGGGAGTTTTGTACTCTTTAGCTCCTTCCAAGCCAGATTTCTTTAACAGCTCCTTGGTGTATTTAGCTTGGTTTATAAATATCCCTTCTTTGGTTTGCTTAATTTGCAATCCAAAAAAGAAATTCGGTTCTCCCATCATACTCATTTCAAATTCAACCTGCATTATCTTAGCAAAGATCCTCATTAGTAGATCCAAAAATAATATCATTAACAAATACTTGTACTAATAGGATATCAAAATCAGTTTGCTTTACAAATAGTGTTATATCACAAATACCCCTTCGAAAACCATTTTCGATCAAATATCGGCTACGTCTCTCATACCAAGCTCTCGGAGTTTGTTTGAGCCCATACAAAGTCTTGCGAAGTTTAAATACATGATCGAGAAATTTGTCACTTTCAAATCCCGGGGGTTGTTCCACATAAACTTCTTCAGCTAGAAAGCCATTTAGAAATGCACTCTTTACATCCATTTGATATAGAAATTACGTGAACATGCAAAGGCAAGTAGCATTCTAATTGCTTTTAGTCTAGCAACCGGAGCATAAGTTTCATCATAATCAATTCTTTCCTCTTGATTATAGTCATGTGCCACTAATCTTGCTTTATTTCTAATTACTATACCAGATTCATCCTTTTCGTTTCTAAATACCTATTTAGTACCAATAGCTGGATGAAAATCCAGTCTCGGAACAAGACACCATACTTTGTTCCGCTCAAATTGAACTAATTCATCTTGCATTGCAGAAATCCAAGATTCATCAATTAGCGTCTCATTTATATTTTTAGGCTCAATTTGAGATAAGAAAGCAAGATTAATTATATCCCTGAGAGAAGATCGAGTACTTACACATTTTTTAAAATTATCGATGATTTCTTTAATTGAATGCCCTGGTACTTTCTTTATAGCTCTTGGTAAAGTTGAATCCTTCTCCTTAGGTTCCTCCTCTTATTGAGACTCCTTTGGTGTATCATTACCTTGGTTTTGGTTATTTGAGATACCTGCATCATCATCATCCAAAACCTTTCTCGACAAGTATGAATCAGCTTCCTCAAAAATAACATGCATAGTTTCTTCTACTACTAAAGTACATTTATTATAAACTCTATAAGTTTTACTATTAGTAGCATATCCAAAGAAAATCCCATAATCGAATTTAGCATCAAATTTACCAAGATTATCCTTGTCATTCAAAATGAAACATTTCCATCCAAAGACTTTAAAATATGAAATATTAGGAGTCTTACCATTCTAGATTTCATATGAGGTTTTGTTAAACCCTCTACGAATTGATACCCGATTTACCACGTGACAAGCGGTATAGACTGCTTCGACTCAGAAGTAGGTTGGTAAATGATTTTCATTTAGCATTGTTTTGGCCATCTCTTGAAGCGTTCTATTCTTCCTTTCTACTACACCATTTTGTTGCAATGATCTTAGTGCAAAAAAGTTGTGAGCATAACCATGCTTATCACAGTAGCTTATCACTTCATCATTATTAAATTCTTTTCCTCTGTCGCTACGAATGTTAATAATAAAACATTGCTTCTCATTTTAAACACGTTTACAAAATTTAGCAAGAATGGAAGCAATTTTACTTTTCTTAGCAAGAAAATATACCCAGGTAAGTCTAGAATAATCATCAACAATAACAAATGCATAGAACTTACCACCAAAAGTAGCAACAGAGTTAGGCCCAAATAAATCAAAATGCAATAATTCAAGACATCTAGATATGGACGTGTGAATCTTTTTCTTAAATGGTGATCTAACTTGCTTACCTAATTGACATGCATCACATACTTTATCATTCACATATTTCAAATCAGGTAGGCCACGTACAAGACTCTTCTTAGATAAGTTAGAAATTAACTTCATACTAGCATGCCCAAGTCTTCTATGCCATAACCAACTATTCTCAGATAAAGCATTCAAACAAGATAAATTTTGAGAATTAAAATCATCAAAAGAGCAAGTATAAACATTCTCAAAATGGGATGCAACTAACAAAATACTACTATCATGACCATTCTTAATGACGCATCTTTCATGATCAAATATAACATTGTATCCCTTGTCACGTAGTTGACTAATACTAAGCAAATTATATCTAAGTTCATCAACTAGTAACACATCATTAATCATAGTAGTACCATTATCGATATTACCTATACCAATAATTTTACCCTTTGTGTTGTCTCCAAAAGTCACATGACCTCCATCTTTAGGTATCAAAGATGTAAATTTTTCTTTATCTCCCGTCATGTGTCGAGAATAACCACTATCCAGGAACCATTTGTCCTTGCTTATTGATGCTTTTATAATAACTTACAAGGAGCACCTCAAATAGTTCCTAAGTGGTACCCAGCCTACGTGGGTCCGATCTTGTTAGTCAGGACAATTTTTGTTCCTTTTGGAACACAAACTTGTCTACAGTTAGATAGTTTTGCAAAACATCTACGAATAGTATGCCTCATAACGTTACATTTAAAATATCTAACAAGATCCTTGGTTTCAGAAAATAATTTATGAAAGCCTTTTTGTTTAAGATTTTTCTGAAATCCAACACTGGCCTTATCAAAAACTCCACGTGAACTTCCCAAAAGTATTTTCAAATTGTTTTCACCGTCGATAAATTTGAGAACAATTGATTGCAAATCCATCAATTTAGATTTCAACCCATTGTTTTCAAATTCATAATCCACCACTTGCTTGTTTAATGTGTTAATTGTACTTTGAAGGGCATTTATTTTTATAATCATGTAAGAGTTCTTGATAAACATCAAATAATTCATCAAAATTTAAAAGACAAGAACTTGAACAATCGGTTACCTCACCACCAGTGGCCATTAATGCAAGCATGGACAAATCCTCACTATTTGATTCTTTCGAGCTACTTGAATCGATATCATCCCAAGTAGCCTTCATCAATTTCTTCTTACTCTTCTTTGCTTTCTGTTTTTCTTTCTTCTTCTTCTCTTTTTCTTTATCCTTCTTCGGTTCAGGGTAATCATTTTGAAAATGACCAGTTTTGTGACAGTTATAGCATTCCACTTTGGACATGTTAAGATTTCTTTTTCCCCGAAATGTGCACCGAGTTATTCTTCTAAAATTATTTTTGAGAAGTGATACATTCTTCTCTTGCTCACTATCAAGGCTTTCATCATCACTGTCATCCACTTCTTCAATTTTTTGAACGTTTTGTGCCAAGGATTTCCTCTTGCTATTTTTGGTATCATCCTCATAGCCTTTGATCACTGATTCATGAATCATCAAATTACCAATTAGATCATCGATGTTGTATTTGCCAAGATCTTTGGCTTCCTCGATTGCCGTCACCTTTGACTCCCATATTTTCGTTAAGGACCTTTCGTACTCTATCCTCCATGAAATACGGCTTTCCGATTTGGTTCATACTATTGCATATGTTGTTGAAGCGAGTGTACATCTCATGAATCGATTCATTCTCCTCCATCCTGAACAGCTCAAATTTTCTCATGAGTGTATTGATCTTTGACTGCTTCACTTGACTTGTCCCTTCATGGGTAACTTGTAGCTTATCCCACATCTCTTTTGCGGATTTAGAACCTGAAACTCTAGAATACTCATTAGCATCTAAAGAACAAAAGAGAATATTGATAGCTTGAGAATTAATAGAGAGTTTCTGCTTATCGAAAGCAGTGAGTTGTTCCTTCTTCTTCTCAACTCCATTTTCCATTGGAATAAATGGACCATCCTCGATTGTTAGCCATATGTCATAATTTGTATCCCGAAAAAAAAACTATCATCTTGTCTTTCCAAAACGAGTAACTTTTACCTACAAACAAGGGTGGTCAGTGCATAGATTGCCCATCACCTAGTATGCCTACTATGTGTGCCATGTGATCTTTGTTAGCAAAATAGATTTGAGCTAAACCAGCTCTGATACCAATTGTTGGCCCAATAGAATACCCATGAGGGGGGTGAATTGGGTAATTAATAAATATTATCATAATATACTTGAATAAATCAAATAATTAATTTTATACCTAAATTAATTATTATCTTTATACCACAGCGAAATTAAAATAAATCTAAGTGTACACCCAAACAACAAAAATAAACAAATTAAGAAAGCAGTACACCAAAGATTTATATTGGTTCACCAAACTACTCTTGACTAATCCAGTCCTCTGACCTCTACGGAGGTCGCACCCACAAAAACCAAGATTCCTTTAAAGGTAGGAACCAAACCCGTACACCGATTCTTTTACAGGCTCAGAATCAATATTTACGATTTTATTTTCTCAGGTTAAGGAAGAACCTCTACTTTTTACAGGCTAAAGAATAATCTAATTCTTTTTTAAAGGCTCAAGAATCAAAACCTCACCAAAACACTCCAAATATCCTTTTACCCAGTAAGGATTGAACCGTTACAAAATCACTCAAAAAACGCAATTCTTATCTAGGAAGAATCACCACCTCGATCTCTTTACAAGAAGAGACTAAAACCCTGCTACCCTTGATTAAATATCCTCAATGATATTTAATCCGTCACAACTCACCAATACAAAAATTGATAAGTAAAACTCACTTGGAGCTTCTACCACCCAAGACAAATAAAAACTCAATTAATATCCCAACTAGTGATAGAAATATGTGGGATACAAAAATCTGATTTTAACAAGAATATGGGTAACAAATTGGAGCACGTAATCAGATTCAAGAAATTGTTTGAAAGAATATTTTCTTCAAAAATCAAAAATAATTTCTAAGATCAATTTCCAAAATAAAATAATAAACAATAAATAATATGGAAATATCTCACCCAAAATCCACATAAATAATTATTAGAATAGTATAACTTCAAATCCAGTATCAGCAAGAATAGATCGCAGTTGATTATCAGAATCACTCTTAGAATAGCTCACAGTATCATAGAATGATAACTCTTATTAAAAACTCTCTCAAAATGATATAAACTAATTTTCTCTCTTAGAATGATTAACTTTTCTTAGAAAATTCGCAAGTCTATATAAAGGCACATGTAATCAGCCTCCTAATAGTTAGTTTACAAGTGTCGTGACAATAAAATACTCTTATAGACCCCTTATAATATAAGGACTTCATTTAGGTTCAATTTCACTTAATAACAACTTTTAAAACTCTCAATTAAATCCCCAAAGTATTTATCAATCAAAATAAATAAGTGTAGAATCCATTTTAATTACCAATTGAGAAACATTAATATTTAATGAACCATATTGAAAGAATTTAATTAGTATATCAACCATATATTAAATATAAAGAATATCCCTTAAATCTCTCTCAAATCATAACCAAAAATGGCTACTTTTGAATTTAAACTCGGGTCAAACTATATCCTGCAATAGCACATTCGGTCGACTGCCCATTTGACTGCCTAACTCAGCTTGTAGCCAAACCATCGCCGCAGCGAGCATAGGTCGACCGCCCGGTCGACTCACATATTCAAAAAGTTTGTTATACTTCCACCAGTCAACCGCTCGGTCGACTCGCAAATTCAGAGAGTTCAAATGTTTTAAATCACTGAAACACTTAATCAAACATTAGTTCCACCAAAACATCAATACTTAATTGTTCATCAAAATCTTGGGATCAAAATAAAAAAAAAATATATATATATATATATATATATATATATATATATATATATATATATACTATGCTGATAAACCCTTGTGGCAACCCTTGTGGCTAAAAATTAGGGATAAAGGGAGGACCTCTATTCCTTTCGAGGATAAGTGTGCACCTTTTTCAGGAACGTTCCCATATTTCTTAGTTACGAGTAGGACTGACATATATATATGTATGTGTGTGTGTGTGTGTATACATATATATATATATATATATATATATATATATGGTATTTTCTTTCCTTTTTAACTAACAACTCAAAAACAAACACTAACTTGTCTAAACAAAAGAGTTTGGTTGAGGTATTCTTGACAAAATCAAAGAGATCATTTACATGTCATATTGTGATTCATGTCTTGTTTAATAACTAAAATCAACTAAAACCAATCATCACCTTACAAAACGAACTATGTAATGACCTGATTCTCATTAATTTGAGATACGTAGGCAACCCATGTACATGTTCGGTCACCTATAAAAATAATTTAGTCTTATATTGCATGCTGGAACTACATGTTGACCTGACTCCCTATGTTTACTAGGATATGTAGGCAATCTTTATAAGGTTCAATCTTTAAAAAATACAAAAACATTTTCATTTTTATATAGCTTGCATGTTAGAACTACATGTCGACCTAATTCCCTATGAAAAAAAAGATATGTAGGAAACCTTTATAAGGTTCGGTTGTTAATATTTTTGTTTATTATATACTATTATTGGGTTGTCGCTACTTAGATTAGTGTAATATTAACTTGCTTTTCATTACATCATGTTAAAAAATGGATAGAAAAAGGTAAATATATATATATATATATATATATATATATATATATATATATATATATATATATATATATTGTTAAAGCAAATCAAAGAAAATTACATGGATCTTGTTTAACAGTGAATATACAATTAGACTGAGGTACCATTCTCGGACGGATGTTTTCAGGTGCATAAAACCTTCCCTGAGCATAATCGACCATGAACTTAAAGAAATCTATGGAACAAGACCTTTAGGGGTCAAACAGTAGGTCATTTCAAAATAAAAATACATTTCTAAGACTCCCGATGACCTAGCACACCATTTAACCACATGCTATGTGACAAATCCTTTTCAAAAATAAAATCTCAGCCCAATTTTTTTTTCAAAATCAATGCCTTGAAAAGTTCTTGAAAACCATTTTCAAAATAAATGGATTTGGAGGATTTAGAGAGGGAGAAATAAAACTTATTTTCTCTTCTTCCGGATCCCTGCTCTCTCTGCTAGCAAAATCAGGGGTACGACAGTTGCCTTCCCTTCTCTTGCAAAGCTACCAGCATAGGTGATAGGTGTAAATTACCTATATATTTCTAAACCGAATTTGTTAGTTTTCTAGTACGTTTATTACATTTTAATATATATATACATATATATATATATGTGTTTTTATTCTTTTTGTATTAAAACAATGTGTGGGGTGAAAATGTATGAAATCGGAGTGCAAACAATCAATTCAGACCAAAAAACGGTCAGAGAATGGTGGAAAACAAGCAAGGAGGCAAGATTCTGAAAACAATAGCCCACCGCCTAGGCATCCAGACCACCGCCTAGGCGGTGAAAATGTAGAGTGCGTCAATTCTTGCTGAATGTCCACCGCCGTGGCTCTAAGATCGCAGCGGTGACAATACAAGATGTCACCAAGTCCACTACCTACTCCATCGCCTAGGCGAACCTTAAACCGACATACTCCACCGTCGCGGCAGTGAATCCCATCACCGCGACGGTCAGCTTGCACAGTCTTAAGATATGTTTTTAGATATTTTGCCTATTTAAACCCTTCCTCTCCTCCTCTCTTCCGGTGGAATCACACTCCTAACCCTTTAGGCTATATGTTAGGGTGAGTTTGAGAGATTTTTGAGGGAGAACTCTCAACCCAAGGTGGAAGATGAAGGAAGAAGCGATCAATCAATGGTTTTAGCTCCAAATCTTCAGATATCGGCTAAGTCGCACATTTTTTTCTATTTGTTTTCTTCATTTTGGTAGTTGTAGAGCATGTTTACACCATTTTACTTTATATATGTGGTTATGTCTATTGGCTAAACATAGGTTGTTTAGGGATTATTAATATAATTTATGAATACGCTATTTAATTTAGTTTATGTTTTGTTTGTGGATGTTCTTCATTATTTTGATTGTGTGTGCCATATTGCTTGTTTATTATGTTATTAGAATTATGTTATGAGCATACGGGGTTTAACAAATCCTGAATTTGGACTAGAACAAGCAAACGCCACGATCCAATAATCCAGTCGGAGTATGGATTGTGAACAATTTATGATGTTGGGGAAAGACTCACATGACCTAGGGTCATTAAGACGAGGGGGACTTCTTTGTTGATTCAAAGTCATGTTATATCCCTCATCTTATACTCGGGAGAGGTGACAAGAGAGTTTTAGAACTACGATTGTCGATAGGGTAAACACAACGCGATGATCCAATAACCCGGGAGGGAGTTGGATTGTGCGTAATCGATGACGTTGGGGAGAGACTCACATGGCCTAGGGTCATTAATACGTTGAGGGGGACTTCTTCATTGACACGAAGTCAAGCATTCTCCTGGCTTACACTCAGGAGAGGTGGCTGAATAGTTTACCAACTGAGATTATCATATAAGTCGAACGCCGTTAGTATAAACTAAAATGAGATCGAACAGGTATTCGTAAATGAAACTAAAACTTGATCCGTATGCTTGCGGTAAAAGTGGCAGCGCTTAAATTTCGGCCACCAAGTTTTCGGCGCCGTTGCCAAGGATTGGTTTGTCGAATTCAATCTTCGGCGATCGTCACCAAGTTTTTGGTAACAATTATCAGGGATTGTGTTTTAGATTATTGTTGATATTGTGAGTAAATAATTTTATTTTAATTTATACATTTTTTAGTGTTTATAATTTTTGTTTTGTAGTTTTATTTTTATTTCTTATGAAGGGTACTTAGCTATGTTAGATCGACGGATACTGATACATCTCTTTCAACGGGATTCTGAACCGTTTATAGTGCGTGGCCACGCACATAAGCCGGTGAGGCATGTCGTTGAAAGATCGAGCCGAACAAAGCAATATCTCACCAAGCTTGAAGGCGTTCTGAATATGTCGGGCTAACAACCATAACCCAAGTTCCAAAATAAATTAAATCCATCTCCGTCGACTTGAAACGGAGGCAAGATCCTCTCACCTCCCAGGTACATGTTCTAAACCACCGTGTTCAATATCATGCTATATACTGTCATTAGGATCGCTGACGGGTCATTTTGGGTAATGCCTGTGTTAAGTTGGTGGTGATGTGTAGTATGTGTTTATGTTTTTAGTTAAGTTTTACTGTTTTTATCGTGTGCATGCTTGTTTAGGATTAGATTGTTTAGTTTAGTTGTTGTTTTGTGTTGAGTTTTGACGTCATCTGAGCCTTTACCCAATGATGATTCTGTCCCCTGATTGTTTTGAGGTCTAGCATAAAGCTCATTCATGTGTGTTCTGTGTGCTTAACGTATCATCTTAGTAAACGTTATTGTAAATCCTAAATGCATTAGCACGTAAACTCAATATAGCACTATCTAATTGATTTGAAACTGATTATCCTTCACTCAATTTCATGATAATAGGGATTCTAGAACTTGATTTGGGAGCAATTCGAGGCGAAATCCTAGGCGAGGTTGTTTAGGAGATATGATTTAGGCATTCATTTTATCGCTTGAGCCTTTTGAAGCCTACCATGCAATATCATTATCCTTCGTTACCCTGTCGAAACCAAAATGCCAATTCAATTTCTAAAGATTTATCAAATACCCTAGCCGATTGAACTTTTTCCAAACCTTTATCGCTAAACCAAAGGCACAACGTGAGTGAATCAAGTTAGCATTTCGCTACTTGATGTGAGCGGTTGGGTTTAGGGCGAACTTCTTAATTGGTTCAGTATTCAAGTACTCGTTTATCGTATGTCATTCATATTTTTGCACACTCCTAAAATTGTAGAAATTCGAATGAGTTTGGGTTATGTTATTTAATCCTTTTTGTACACTCCTAAAATTTAAATATTTGAATGAGTTTGGGGGTATGTTATGTAAATATATATGTATATTTACGTTTCTTTTTTACATGATAAGTGAGTACGACGTTCTTAAACGTATGCTCAGGGTGGTTTCTAATTAAACTATAGGGTTTCGAGAGTGAGAAAGAGCCAAGCATGTGCCTCGGGTATCGTCACGTTAACGACGATTAACATGTTTTGTATTTTTGATATACCCGTGGCCATTATTCCAAAACCGAACCAAGCCCTATTGATCTTTTTTAACCTCCGAGCCTACATTAGTGGAAAATAGATCTCGAGTCAGGCGTATGGATTCCCTATACCTAAAAAGTTTCAGTCATGAACTATATTGAGGGGTAATCCCATCTAATCAATAGATAGTTGTATATTTGAGTTTAATCACAAACACACTTAAACAGGATTTAGAATGGCAATTACTATTTTTGAATGTTGAAATTCTATAATACCACATGGTGTGATATATACTTGAACTTGATAGGATTAGGGGCTAATGAGGAAAAATCTTTCGCCTGGTAGATTATAATCAAAACTTACACATTTTTGTTTTTAGTGTTTTTCATTTTTAGTTTTCAATTTCATAATTAGTTTTTATATTTTCATGTATTGTGTGGGTGTTTTGCTTGAGTACTAGCAAAATTCCGAGTTTGGGGGTATTTGATAGGTGTAAATTACCTATATATTTCCAAATCGAATTTGTTAGTTTTCGAGTACGTTTATTACATTTTAATGTGTTTTTATTCTTTTTGTATTAAAACAAGTGTGTGGGGTGAAAAAGTATGAAATTAGAGCGCAAACGATCAATTCGGACCAAAAAGTGTTAGGAGAACGGTGGAAAACAAGCAAGGGGGTAAGATTCTGAAAATAGCAGCTCACTGCCTAGGCATCCAGACCATCGCCTAGGCAATGAAAATGCAGAGTCCACCAATTCTTGCTGAACGTCCACCGCCGCAGCGCTGAGATCTATCGCTGTGATAGTGACAATGCAAGATGTCACCAAGTCCACCGCCTACTCCACCACCTAGGCGAACCTTAAACCGACATACTCTACCGCCACGGTGGTGAATCCCATCGCTGCGGCGATCAGCTCTGCACAGTCTTAAGATATTTTTTTAGATATTTTGCCTATTTAAACCCTTCCTCTCTAAACGCGCCCCGATTTTCCAGAGAAAATCAAAAAAAAAATTAGATATATGCTTGGCGCTGGTAAAATGAGAAGGGTTTTTAAAAACGTCGATTTTCTCATTAAAATATACTTAAGCCTGTTTTAGAAAAAGGAGTCGCCACCTAGCATTGGGTTTTAAATGATGTGCTAGGTCACCATATTTTCTTTTTTGAAAACAATTTTTAAAAAACTGTGGCTTAAGTAAAAATTTGACTCCTCAAATAACATGGTCTGATCAGAGATTCGTTTAAAGAGTTCGGGGGTCAGTTACGCTTGGGGAAGGTGTCAAGCACCCCAAGACGCCTGTCCAAAGATAGTACCTTATCCGATTAAGTCCAATTAAAATTTAAATCCGAATGTTTTTATTTTATTTTGAAATCATTTCCTTCTAAAAAAGAAAATCTTTTTTATATTTTTTTTATATATTATCAAAGAATTTATACATTGAGGGGATAATTCTCTTCTAAGCCATTCAAATAGAATGCGGGAAAATTCCTCCACAATTTGACAACAACATTAAATTTAACAAAAACATAAAATAAAAACACACACACCCATACACACACATTCACACACATCGAGGGAAGTATTCTCCCTTCTAAACTTAAACCACTCCAATGGAAGGTCGGGAGTTTTCCACCTCATCTTGTCAGCACATTATATTTAACACATGTTAAAGAAACACACGCACACACATCAAGGGAAGTATTCTCCCTTCTAAACTTAAACCACTCCAATGGAAGGTCGGGAGTTTTCCACCTCATCTTGTCAGCACATTATATTTAACACAAATTAAATAAAACACACGCGCACACACACACACACACACACACACACACACACATCGAGGGGAGTAATTTCATTCTAAACTTAAACCGCTCCAATTGAAGGTCAGAAGTTTTCCACCTCGTATTGTTAGCACATTATATTTAATACAAATTAAATAAAACACACGTACACACACACACACACACACACACATCGACAGTAGTAATTCCATTCTAAACTTAAACCGCTCCAATGGAAGGTCAGAAGTTTTCCACCTCGTATTGTTAGCACATTATATTTAATACAAATTAAATAAAACACACGCACACACACACACACACACATCGAGGGGAGTAATTCCATTCTAAACTTAAACCGCTCCAATGGAAGGTTAGAAGTTTTCCACCTCTTTTTGTTCGCACATTATATTTAATACAAATTAAATAAAACACACGCACACACACACACACACACACACACACACACACACACACACATCGAGGGGAGTAATTCCCTTCTAAATTTAAACCGTTCAAATTGAAGGTTAAGAATTTTCCACCTCGTTTTATTTACTCAAAAATAAATAAATAAATAAAATAAAAATAAATAAATAAATAATAAAAAAAAAAAAAAAAAAAAAAAAAAAGATTAGTATAATAACAACTTATTTAAAAAAAAGAGTAAGATTTACAACAGATGAAAATTTACCACCTTCTTGGAGATTTCTTTTCTTCTTCGAAATTACAATAAAATGAAAATAATATTATTTTCTTCAAATTTCTCTCTAGATTTCCTCTCCCTTCAAATCCTCTAAAAAATCCCTCCTCCCAAAATCCCCACAAAAATCCTCTCCACAAAATAAAAATGAGCCTTCTATTTATAGACTTCAAAAAGGGCAAAATGGGAATTACACAAAAACGCGGTTCACTATTCATGCAATTTACTATTCACGCGGCAGATACTATTCACGATCATGCGGGTACTATTCACGATCACGCGGTTACTGTTCACGCATGCGGATACTATTCACGATCACGCGGTTACTGTTCACGCATGCGGATACTATTCATGATACTGTTCATGCATGCGGATACTATTCACGCTGTGTTACTGTTCACGATCACTGTTCATGCATGCGGATACTATTCATGATCACTGTTCATACCTCCGTTTGATTTGTCTTGCTTTGTTTCGTTTTTTCCCGATTTTCTCCAAACAAACGATAATTAGTTTCTTTTCTTTTTCTTATTTTTTTGCATTTTTTGAAATAAAATAAAATAAAACAAAGTTAATTATAAAATAAAGTATAAATTTTTTAGGGGGTGGTCAAAATGTCGTGTCTACAGCTGCCCCTCTTTGTCATGCTAGTTTCACTTGCTTGACAAAGATAAAAGACAACGCCATTTTGATCGTCTCATTTTTTATTTTTATTTATTTTTTTATTTTTTTCAAAGTGCATTTTTCAATAATAGAACGAATAAAGTAAAATGACTCATGACGATACTCATGACGAACAAGTGTTCGTTTAGAGTAATAAAAGAATGACGCATGATGATATCCATGACGAACAAGTGTCCGTTTAGAAGATCATTTAGAGTAATAAAAAAAGAAGAAGACTCATGACGAACAAATGTCAAACCAGTGTTTGTTTAGAGGATCGTTTAGAGTAATAAAAGAATGATGCATGACGATATCCATGACAAACAAGTGTCCGTTTAGAGTAATAAAAAAGACTTATGACGATACTCATGACGAACGAATATCCGTTTAGAGGATCGTTTAGAGAAATAAATAAATAAAAAGACTCATGACGAACTAGTGGCCGTTTAGAGAATCGTTTAAAGTAGTAGAAAAAGTGCCCATGACGATACTCATGACGAATAAATGTCCGTTTAGAGGATCGTTTAGGATGATAAAAAAATGACTCATGACGATACTCATGACAAACAAGTGTACGTTTAGAGGATCGTTTAGAGTGATAAAAAATAATTCATGCTCTAGCCCTCTTGGCCAGTGGACAAAAGAAAGTTCAGAAATATAAAACATGCCCCAATTTCTGGCTGGGCAAAAAATGAGAGAGGAAAGATATAAAATGTGCCCCAGCCTTCGGCTGGGGCTGACTTTCAGATGACCGAACTTTTACAGGTTGCCTATGTACCTTAGCATTATGCCGAGGATCAGGTTTAGCGTAGTTCACTGAACACCCCTTGTAAAGCGAAGACGGACGACACGATGAACTCATGACGAACAATGTTCGTTTAGAGGATTATTTAGTGGAAATGAGAAGGAAGTGACTCATGACGAACCTGGCTCGTTTAGAGAAATAAGACAACTCATGACGGACAAGGTCCGTTTAGAGGGAATGAAAATCAACTCATAACGGACAGGGTCCGTTTAGAAAAAATGAAAATTACTCATGACGGACAGGGTCCGTTTAGAGGGAATGAAAATCACTCATGACGGACATAATCTGTTTAGAGGAAATGAAAATCACTCATGACGGACATAATCTGTTTAGAGGAAATGAAAATCACTCATGACGGATATAATCCGTTTAGAGGGAATGAAAATCAACTCATAACAGACAAGGTCCGTTTAGAAAAAATCAAAATCACTTATGATGGACATAATCCATTTAGAGGGAATGGAAAAAATCAACTCATAACGGATGAAGTCCGTTTAGAGGAAATGAAAAGTCACCCATGACGAACATAATTCGTTTAGAGGAAAGGAAGATAACTCATGGCGGGCATGGTCCGTTTAGAGAAAACAAAAATCAACTCATAACGGACATAGTCCGTTTAGAGGAAATTAAGACAACTCATAACTAACAGAGTTCGTTTAAAGGAAATAAAAATCAACTCATGACGGACATGATCCGTTTAGAGGAAAACAAAAATCAACTCATGACGGACATGATCCGTTTAGAGGAAAACAAAAATCAACTCATGACGGACAAGGTCCGTTTAGAGGAAATAGAAATCAAATCATGACGAACAGAGTTCGTTTAGAGGAAATAAAAATCAACTCATGACGGATATGATCCGTTTAGAGGAAAGACAAAAATCAACTCATGACGGACAAGGTCCGTTTAGAGGAAATGAAAATCACTTATGACGGACATAGTTTATTTAGAGGAAATGAAAATCAACTCATAACGGACATAGTCCATTTAGAGGAAATGAAAATCACTCATGACGGACAAGGTTCGTTTAGAGAAAATCAAAATCACTCATGATGGACATAGTCTGTTTAGAGGAAATGAAAATCAAATTATGACGAACAGAGTTTGTTTAGAGGAAATAAAAATCAAATCATGACGAACAGAGTTCGTTTAGAAGAAATAAAAATCAACTCATGACGGATATGATCCATTTAGAGGAATGAAGATCACTCATGGATATAATCAACAAATTCAGAAGCTCGACAATAGGTAGACACCACAAAATGTGCCCCAGCCTGTGGCTGGGGTTGACACTTGGATGTCATAATTGGATGACCGAACCTTGAAAGGTTGCCTACGTACCTCGACATTACACCAAGGATCAGGTCTAGCGTAATTCACAGAATGCCCTTTTCGGGCAAAAAGCATACCTGGACGCTCATTTGGAGCTTCGAAATTTAAGTCCTAGTGATAGGGAAATCCATGCTTCCAAGCCCCTTAAAATCCCTGTAATGCACATGAAAACATTTCCAAAACAAAATCTTAGTCTAAAGTTGTTACCTTTGATGACTCACAATTCCATTCCCCCCTTTTTTGTCGTGGTCATTTGACTAATGGCGCTCGGCTTTCACGGGTCACAGGACAGTATCGGGAGAATTTTTTTGAATTTAGAAGTCTCGCTTTTCAACTGAGAGTTCAACATGCTTCAGGGTGATTCGAATTTGGTTTTTTTTTTTTTTTTTTTTTTTTTTTTTTTTTTTTAGTTCCCTTCGACTCAGGGGAAGGCCCAACATACCTCATCGAGGTCTCCTTGGTTTGCTCGACTGGATTCTTGTCTTTTCAAATTAGTAGGTGCTTCAATGCTTGGGGTTCTAATACTCATGCATGCTCTGTGTTTTCTCAAGTCCTGTAAAACTGATTTAGTTCAAAAATGGGTAAATGTCGAAAATAACTAAAATGAGTACCTTCAATACCCGATATGATTTTCTGTGAGATCTTGAGTTAAGAATGTAGAGGAATATGATTCTAATACATTTTCATACCACGACCAATGTTTCTTTTCTCAAATTCTAATTCCATTTAAATCCATCAAGTTCTGATTCAAAAACAATAAATGTCGTTTGCCGCTAATTTGGACCGAGGCGGAAAACATGAACAAAACTATCTATCATCTTTCTTTCCTCTTCAAATCCCTTCCACATTTATACCAATATTTCTTGTTCGGTCACCCCACTTTTGTTTTTTCCTTCCCTTTTTTTTTTCTTTCCTTTTTTCTTTTTTTTTCTATTGCTTTTCTTCTTTTTTTCTCTTTTTTTCTTTTTTTTTTTTTTTTTTTTTTTTTTAATCGAACTTACAATGATTTAGGGGCAACCGAGTTTATCAATGAACTTGATTTTCTTTGGAAATTGAGATCTTCTTGCAACATTTGAGAGTTTCTTCATTGGGATCATTGGCCTGAGATGATTGTATTCCCTTTTTACCATTGAGTAACTCAGACAACAGGTAAACCGGGATATTTACACCCAAT